>OY728129.1:191246386-196246386 GCA_963277665.1 Viscum album
TTATGAGATATTATTCATTACCTCTCACCAAACTCTTTTTCATAAGCTGTTACCAAGTTGAAATATAAGTTTCAAAAACTGTGTTTTTTCATTTCAATTATTCTCTTACTCTTTCCAATAACATAATTAATATTTTAAAATAACGCTAAAATATAATCATTGTTATAATATTATTCTTCTAAAAATAATTTTTTTGTAGTTTAATTTATTTCCAACTCTTTTGAGAAACATCACTCACTATGGTGGTTTTCTTCTACCTAAGTGAATGATGATGTTATCATAAAATTATATCATATAGGGATATTCTTAAAAATTAATTATATGATTGAGTGAAAAATTAATATTCATTTAATTTCATGATTATGATTATGTATTGATAAAATATCCATCATAATATTGAAAATAAAAGTAAATAATCACAGTTAATTTTAATCGTAAAAAAACATGCTTATCAAAGAACATTCTACAAATGATAAATATTTCATAACATATGGATTTGTTATATTCTATAATTAAATAAAACTTATACATTGAAACCTATAGATATTATGGAACAACTGTAAAAATTTATTTTACCAATATAATTATACTAAAATAGTTTTAGAGATTATGAACCATATAACCTTAAAATAATACTAATTTAGTAAGTGAATAAATCATGATTATAAATGAAGTAAATGAAATAATAATAATGAAATAAACATGAAATTTTTCATGAATCAAGTAAATAATTAATATTGTATAATTATTTAGGTGGTTTGAGGATGTATTATTTAAGCCAGAACTCGATTTAAGGGGATTCTTGACTCAATTTCCTTTTATTGAATTATATCTGGTCTCCTTTGACTTTATTTTTATATGCATTCATATAACTCATACACTATTTACCTATTCTTGAATTGATATATATAAACTTTATTTTATACTATGTGAACACATAATATTTATTAAATTTAGGTTTAATGGTGTTTATTATGGATGTTATTCCATTTATTTAATGGGGAAATGTTGAGATCCTTAAATTTTTTATTTAAATATGGATAATTATTGATTATAAAGGTATTTTGATTATGTATTTTATTTTTATTCATTACTTTCACATGATTAAATCATTGGACATATTTAGTGATGTGTACAAACCATAATTATATAGCCCCTCGATGCATCGATTGGTCTCATGAGAGAAACTAGGTTTGATATTTGGTGTCTGTATACCCATTTATTTATATTATCTTGGTTGATGACTTAATGTTTTGAATTAGATATCTGAATTATATATTTCATCACTATTAAATCAATTAATGTTTTCCATGTGATTATTTACTTTGTTATTTTATCCATGGAAATATTTCATGCTCATATTATTGGTTATATTTCACTATTTAATTATTATTTATTCCTACTATATTATTCATGTGTTGTTTATTCCATGATATCTCATAATACGTGATATGCCTTACTGAGTATCTGAGTATACCCCTTTATTTTGTTTTCCTTTTCCACAGGGTACTAAGAAGAGTAATATGAATGATTTCAAGTATATACTAGGGTGAATAATACTTTACCAATTAATGAAGAGGTTATATCATTTGAAGAGTTTGGTTTGTTGGAAAAAATGTCTATTTTATGAATGTTTGGGCTTTGTTATGTAAGGTATTTTCCTAATAATATAAAATAACAAACCTAAAATGTCATATATTTGTATTTGATACAATAATTTCTTTAAATCATTTAAATATGGGATGGTTACATTTGGGGCATTGCATTTGATATACTGAGAAGAAAAAGTTTTGAGTACTGAAAGCAAAGACAATACTGGAAACCATATGAGAAAAACCATGAAGAAGTGTAAAAGATTAGAAGTTTAAACTAAGGATGAAGTTAGAGTGTAATTGTTTTGTTATTATTGAATATAGGATTCAAAAACTAGACCACAATAGCTGTGTGGTTGAATATTGATAAAGTTTTATAGATCAAAATTTTTACCATAAACCTGGAGATTTTCTTAGAAGAGTAGAAATTGGAAAAGGAAGGTCATATGTAAGGGTACTCTTGAATCATCATTACAAACATAATGGTAAATCAAAATAATATGAAGTGTTGTAAAGAACTTATATACTAGAATTTGATAAATTGGAGTAAGTTATACTAAATAGGCAAGGATAATATGGATGATACGTAAGATTACTTATGAATTCATAAGAAATATGTAGGGGTACTCAATATGATGAATTGGGAACTTTTTTTGAATACAAAATGATATTTAAGAATAAGTATCTCAACATGTAATGGTTATCATAGTTCATAGAGAAATACATAAAATTTTATATTGATCATAATATAATTTTAAAAATTCTTTAGCCTCACAGAGATATGTTAGAGTTATTTATTCAAATGTAAGAGTTTTGATAAAATAAAAAAAAAAAAAATTAAAAGAGTCTTAAATACTCAATATGATATATAAGATTAATAAATCATTATATAAGGGTTTCTCACTATAAATTTGAAAAATTACCTAATTTACACTATTGTGATTCCCAAGGCTGGATTGAAAACAAAGTGGGGAGTGAATTATTGATCTTCCTTATATAATTATTCCTTTTTTAATTCAACTTATAAATCCTATTAAAGTTCTAACCCACTAAATATAATCTCTCAACCTCACCTATTATATAGTAGTATAAAATTAACACAAATCAAAAAAGGATTTTTAAGGTTGAGAATAAAATTATACTCCATTTTGATATTTTTTAGTCAACATAATCAAGTATTCTCCACTATCTTCACAATTGGTTATAACCGCAGACCTTACCAGTCTAATCAACATAGAGTAAATATGTCTTCTAGATTCTAGAGTCCCACTAGAAGAAATAACTTTATGCTATATTGTATGGTCCAACTAGATAAATACCAGTGCATTCTCCTAGTTTCTTTTTAACCTATTGTAAAAAGATCTTCCTCCACAAATAGGTATAATTAATATGTTTACTCATGTATAACTCCATGTCTTGTATGTTTAGGTGTTATTCATAACATGGACTTATAAATTTCCAAAAATTCAATTTATTCACATGAATTTCTACTCATCAATTCTTAGAATACTTGTTCATAGTAGGTATTACTATTCATAAATGACTCTATATTAAAATATATATTTTCTCTTAGATACAGTGCTATGTTGGGAACTCATTATTTATAATTATCAAAATTAGTATTTGTGATTTCTGTCAGTATATAAAAAAATATTAGTTATTATAAATATATATATTCACCAAATGATATCATAAATAATATTTTTATATTATTATTGAAACTCCCTCAAGTCACAACCAACAGATAATCTTCTCACTCAAAACTGGAAGATATATCCAATTTGAATTCTTATTTGAAATATTTAAAAATATTAGTCAAATATTCCAATTTAAGTTCCCTAATTACTTTGGTTTATTTCCTTCACATTATATTTGAATATCATAGGTTTTTTCTTCCCAAAAAATTCAAATCTTTAATTCAATCAAATTTTTTACCCATGTTTGCATGGACTCATGCATATGATGTGGTAGTATTGGCTTGCGACATGGAACTCAACTCATCTTCCAACATCTGACTCAACTATTCTTCCTTCAATTTAATATGAATCAAAATCCTCTCAAAGGATCATTATTTTTGAATCCAAGAAGATAAGTTCATTAATTAAATAGTTTTTGTCAATTTATTTTAAATACCACTCACATTTTCATTGAAATTCATCTTTATAAAGTTTTCATCAATCTACAACATCATCAAAATTTTTCTAAGTACATGATGAATATGAAATTCATTCCTACACAGACAATGCTTCCTGAATCATGCTCACAGAGATGATGCTTACACAACCTTAAGAATTATGTTTACATAGAATCAACGATTAAGGTGATGCAGTTGGTTTAAAATCCATACATAGACTAATGTGTAGCTATATGATACTTATTTAGTTCTTGAAATGATGATTACATATATTTATGTCTACCAATATGATTCTGATGAAACCTCAAGATCAAAGATTATGTTTACACTAATGTAAAATACATGGTAACATGGTCAAGAATTTTTCATATTTTCATATCTAGAACTAAAATTCCATACTACTAAATTCAAACTAGATCTCATTAAAATAATCTTCAATTATACGAATAATACTAAAAAATATCCAAACATCATCCAAATATTTTCCCTCAATGGATATATAACTTTAATTTTTTAACTACCACCTTATCATTATTTACATCCAATTCAAAATCATTCATTAGATTACACCTTTCAATCCCATTCATTACTATTATAGAAAATAAATTCTGCATTATTACTAGTATTTATCTTAAATACTAACATAAAAATAACCACATTTAATTTTTTTCTTTATCTTAATTCTAACCAAGTATAATCTCCAAGTTTTAGCCTTAAAAATTTCCTTTTCCATATAGCATGGAAACAATTTTATCATCTCATCACACTTTAACTTTACTTTTCATAACCTTATTGATAAAAAATGAAACATCTTATTTTATAAACTTCAATCCCCACCTATATATTTTCTTATCAATACCCCATTTTATCTTCTCCAAATTTAATGAAATTAAACTCCCATTTATTAAAAATAATGCAAAGGGACTATGGGGGTCTTCCCATATCATTATTTCCTTTACATAACTTCAATAAATATTCTTCTTATCCTTTAATTCAGATTAAAAAGTTGATCCACGTGTGTGAGAAGGATTAAACCTCTTAATTTACCTTAGTAAAGAGCCTTTATTTAGGATACTTTATGTATAGTTGGAAAAAACTAGTGTAGAAAATAAGATAGATTTACCAATGTTTTTAATATTTTCCATGAACTCACTTCCATGAGATACCAAATGTAATTTTCAATTTTTAGGGCTTCTCATAATATATTTAACCAAAATATATCACCTTCACTCATATTCAAGAAGAAAATTAGAAATTACAAGGATAAGACAATTTCACTCCCCCTTTTTATTATCATTTATTCAACCATCACTCCCCCTATAAATATTTTGGACATAAAAAATAAGGGATCAATGTATGATTGAAAAACCCTAATCTTAACTTTTATATAGTTGTCTATAATTTCAATATTCAAAATATGATAACTCCACCATCATTGTTTTTCTCTGTCAAAGGATACACATAGTTTCTCATATTTATGTTAGTGGGAACATTTCATGGAGAACACCATATTTTCTATCCATTAGTGACAACTTCACCCTTGTCCTTCAATTATTTACATTTTAGTAAAAATAAGTAAGAATAATTGGGAATAAAGAGGGACCTTATTTTCTCCACAGATGTAACACTATGGTTGGGGTTTTCTCTCAACTAAATCTTATCTTTTATTATAAACTCACCACTACTTCTCTTGTCAATAATCTTGATAGTTTTCTTTCTCATCTTCTTACCATTATTTTTATACATATTTTTTTCAGTATTCATTACCTATAAGGTCAAGGAAAATTCATTGTATTTTGATTTCATCATCATTATCATATCATATTATGGGGCTTGTAGAATGTTCATATAGTACTTTTTACCATTCCTAGTTTGTACACATGTTTCACACAACTTACACAATTTTTTAGATTGAAACATGCAGACATATCCTATCATCTTGGATCTCATCTTGTGTAATAGATAATTTTTCATTAGAACTAGAAATTATTTGTGTAGTATTAATTTTTTATCTAATTCAAAATAATAAAGACAAATTTTTAGACATACTTTCTTGACAAGCTCAACTTACTTGGGTTTCTCACATACTTTATTTACATCCTCAACATTGCATGACACTTATTTTATTTTATTTTGAATTTTAATAACCTTTACAACATATATAACTTATTATAGTAGGATATTCATACATACCTTATAATTTTTAACCTCTTTTTTATATCTTCCATATATTTCTTCTAGAGAACCAAATCTATTTTGGGTGAAACAAGTTGTTATTTTTTCAGTGACAACTTGTTTCTTTTGAAAACCAGTCCTCCAATTCTAACCAAAGGCCCCCTTGGTTCTTGTATCTTTCCTAGAAATTACACATTAAACCAAAAAATAATATTATTTGTGTCGAGAGCTTCCATAACACTAAAAAAGTCCTAGAAAATATGATTTTTAACTTTTATTCCTAATTTGTCTCGAATTTTTTTGGGGCTGCTCTCCTTCAAACCGAGCCTTCTTTGACCTAGAGGAAAGTGATTTACTTAGTATATTTATCTCTCCATTTAATTTATAATAAGAACTCGCATTTTTATTCATGGTATAAAAATTATTTTTCTTACTTTTCTCTCCTTCACTATTAAAACTAATAGAATAATTATGGGATATATTAAGTATTGATTTTTCTTCCTTGATGTAACTCTTTATTTCACCAACTTGAGAAGATTATCCTTTAAAGTCAGAATATTTTTATAATTATTTTATGATCTTAATAAACTCATTTTGAGAACCTAGACATATTTATTATGTATTTTACAGATATACTTCCTTTCTATCCAACTAATCTTTATGACCTTTTATCATCTTCTCTTGCTCAGATTATATTATCTTATGATATTTGATCTCATCATAGTGGGCTGATTACTTTCTAGAAAGATAAAATTTTAATTTAGAAACCTTATTTTTACTCTTCAAAATCTTCCATTTTTCTTTCTTGAGCCATGTAATCTTCTGAAGATAATATTCTAACTCACCATTCAGCTCTCACTCAACATTTTTTCCTTTCTTCTCCATCATCATCACTACTTGGTGAATCAATAAATTTCAAAAGATGAAAAATATAATTGAATTAATCATATGATTAATTTTATGAGTTATCTTTACACTTATTTATCATCAATATCATCTTCTTATTTCTTGTCTACTTCTCACTCTTACCCTTTTTTCAGATTTTTATATTTCTCATCCTTCCCATCTAATTCATATACTTATTCCTTATTCCTTGGAAAATCGTTATAAAAATAACCAATTTCATTATAGTTGTACCACCTTAGTTGTTTCTTTATATTTTCTTTTCACTTTCCCTTATTGAACTTTTTGACATATGAATAACAATTTCGTTGAATTCTTCATCATCCTCATCAAAATAATTTGATCCTTCAACCTATTTATTAACTTTTCCTTTTCTCATGGCCTCAAAATTTATTTCATCATTTTCTTTCTTCTTGAAAGCTATATCCTTTCTCATATATACAATGAGAATTTTTTAAATCCTATCCAATAATTTTTTTCTATATATTATATGGATAAAATATTGGGATTAAATATATATATATAATGTTTCGCATTATCTTTTTGACAATGGTGGAATCATCAAATATCTCACCAAAACCATGAATGTTGCTCACAACTTCATCATACCTTATAAATTAGTTCTGGATGGTCACATCATCATGAATATTTATGTCTTCAATTTTTTTCATCTAGAATTATATTTTTGACTTCCTTGACTTTTATATTACCTTATAGATACTTCTTAATTTTTCATAAATATTTATTTCTATTTGATTCTATATTACATTGGTATGAAATTTTTCTAAAAGATACACCTGGATAGAATTTTTTCCCTCAACCTCCAAAATTTTCTTATTAAGGAGTGTCATAGAATCTACTTCAGAAATGGGTTAAAAAACAACCATGGAAGCATCTCTCACTTCTAGGATAATAGATAAGAGGTAGAGAAAAATACTATTCATACAATTATGGTATTTCTTTCCCTCAAAAGTAGGTACTCCTTGTCTATTCATATAGTTTTTATTCTCTATACTAGTAACATATAAAAACTTTAATAGGGAACCTATATTTTTATTTGATACCACTTGTGATTCACTAGACTGAATTGACCACTGAGTGGGGTCGGGAATTTGCAGTCTTATTTTAAATATTATTCCTTTTTAATTCAACCTCTATAACTTATTAACGTTTTAATAAACTCATTATTATCTCAAAATATCACCTAATGTATATTATATTATAATAAATACACATCAAATAAGGATTTATAATGTTTGGTGTAAAATCATACTTCTTATCACGATTATTTTTCCCCAAATCATGGATTCTCCACTATCTGAATAAGTAGTTACAAATAAAAACCTTCCCAGTATAATCAATAAAAAGTCACAATGTGTTCAATATCCTAGTGTCCCACAGGAAGAAACAAATTTCCTCTTCAATTTATGATCCAATCAAATAAGTATCTTTGTATGCTTCTGGTTTCTTCTGAACCTCTTATAAAATGATCTTCCTCTATGAACAAGCTAGATCAATAGGTCAACTCATGTACAACTGCAAGTCTTGTATGTTCATGTCTTCTTTCGAACATGGTCATCCAAATTTATCAGTACTCCAATTCCTTAAATGAGTTAGTTCTCCTCAGTTATTTGAATACTGGGTATGGTATACTTTTTCTTCAATGACACCCAAATTTAAACTCCTTTATCTCTCTTTGACAATGTTCTATATGAAAAACTCACTACATTAGAATTCTTTCACTCTGTATTTATGAGTTCTTTCAATATACATAATTTTTTTTCTTTTTTTGAATGTATATATTAAGAAAATAATATCATGAATAATATTTTCATATGATCATGGAAACTCTCTCAATTCCCAATCAGAAGATAATATTCTCACTAAAAAGTGGAAGATATTTTTAGTTTGGATTATTCTTAAAAATATTTCAAAATCTTAGTTAAGACTTACCATTTAAATTCCCATAAGACATAGGTTTATTTAATTTATATTATATTTGAATACAAAATCCTTATTCACTCCCAATATATATATATTTTAGTCATTTGAAATTTACATCCATATGTTAATGGACTCATGCAGATGTGGTTAAAATTTTGTCTTAGAAAGTGGAACTCACCTCGATATCCAACATCTCCCTCGGATGTCCTTCCTTAAATATTAGTTTGAATTATAATATGCTCTAATGAACATGATGTTTGAATTCATAAATATTAGCTCATCCATTAACTCATTTTTTTTCTCAATTTATTCATAATATTTATTCAGAATATTCCATGTATTTCTCACTAAAATTCATCCTTACAATGATTTATTCAGTATGTAGTTTCTAAAAAATTTGGATAAGTGGAAAATTATTTCACAAATCATATATAAACAAATGTTTATTATATATATCATACTTATATATATGATGCTTACATAGCCTCAAGAATGATTTTTTACGTAGACTAAAGGATGATGGTTATGTAGCTAATAGATGATCCATACAGAGTATGATATATAGGCAAAAGATTCTTATGCATGACATTAAAGTTTTATTAAATATATTGATACCTATTCATATTATAATTAAAAAACCTCAAGATCAAGGATGTTTTTAATGAAAATAAGAATAACATGATTACATAGCCATGCCTTTGTCAAATTTTCAACTTTAGAACTAAAATTCCAAAATTCACACAATTTAAACTAGATCTCATTCAATCCTTCTTCAAACCTTCTAAAAAAACTCAAAACATCATAAAACATCATCGAAAGATCTTCCTTAAATACTTGGATATCTTTAATTTATATAATTACTCACTTATCAAGAATTAAATCAAATGCCAACTTATTCATTATCTTGAAACTTCCTAACTCATTCACCATTGTTATACATTATACATTCTACATCAGTTTTAGTCTTTAACTTAAAGAAAAACACAACAATAAAGTCCTATAAATTTATGCTTTTTCCTAATTTTTTCGAAGTATAAACTTCAAAGTAGAGCCTCAAAATCTCATTTCTCCATATAATATGGATACATCTTTATCATGTATTCACACTTATACTTTACTTATCATAACCTTATTTATAAAAAATATAATATCTCTATTTAATAACTTCAACTGTGATACATAATAGTAAATATTTATAACATTAAGGTTAATCACATGATACTTGGGGGGTTAATAGGAGTATTTTTAAAGGTTTATCATTATAAATTTAAAAAATACCTAGACCCTCACTATGATATGAAAGAGTAATTTTTTTGACATAAAGGTTAATGGGATGATTTATGAGGGTTAATAAGAGGATACACAAAGGTGAAAAGTTAGAAAAATATGAGATTTATAGTGCTTTAACTATGGTGATTTTTGATGATCATAAAGTCATTAATATCATGATACTCAGGTTAGAGATGATTCTATCCAAGAATAATGATGGTGAGAATTGAAAAATAAACTTGTGTTATGATGAGGCCTTCTATACTATAAATAGGAGTGTCACATCACAAATAAGAAAGATATAGAGAAGGATAATGTTTATATTACACCATGAAAAGAAATCAATGACACAAAAATATATAAAATATGAATCATGGATTCAATTCATTATGTGATATTAGAATCCCCAATGCATATGTTGATTAGAATAAAATTAAGTATTTTCTTACACTGTAATGGATATATTTCACCATAAGGTTATGTGCATGCGAACATTCATGAAAACATGGATTAAATGATAATTGATTTTTTTGATAAGAAGAGGCTATAAAGATTATGAGAATACTTAGGATCAAAGGATTTGAAAGATATAGAATGCCTTAGAGAGAGATCCAATATTTGATAATTGACATTTTCTAGCTATTATTGACTATTTAAAGACTAAGAATTATAGATAAGGAAATGTTTCCATGATTGAAGGAGTTTTCTATATTAAAATTTGGAAATAATATTCATGTGATTATATGAGGATAAAAATAATGATTAAATTGAATTAAAATAGAAGCTGATACTATATACTAGAAAACATTCTAAGCATCCAAGAGAGATAAAGACAACCGATACTGGAACATTATTGAATATCCTATTTATAAAATAAGAAAAATAAAAGGTGGAGGATGCCAATATGGTGATTCTAGCATATATCATGACATCATAAAAGGTTAAAAATAATAAAAAAATATGAAAGTGTGAAGTCCTATCTTATAACATCACTATAACATATGAACTTAAAGAAGAAGAAGTGAAGATTTGAGCATGGTTGAAACTATTATTTCTTGTTTCTGATATGGGTGTTGAGGCTATTAAAGAAGAATAAGATTTATGAAAATGAAAATGTGAAATATTCTTCTATCTATATTTATTAAAAATTCTGAGTTTCATTTGAGATACAAAGATTGACATGCATGTGATTGTAAAAGACTATTCATTAGTTATAGAAGACTCTAATTACGAAAGGATATCATGTCATTTGATATCGAGATAACCCATAGAAGGAAGAAGATCTTGGTAATTAGTTCTTTGATAATTAATTTTTAATACTTGAGGTATACAATATAATAAAAGACAAACCATATAGGATACTATTGACTAGAAAAATCAAGTACAAATATCTTTTGATAGATAGTGGTTTTCATGGGAATGTAGATGTTTAACCTATCCTACGGATTCCTAAATAGTAAATATCACCAGTGTATGTGTTGAGTTAAGGATAATACCTTCTCACCCATTTTAATCATTTCCATACATAGGTTATAGACCTATTTCTCAGAGTTTACATGAACATATAATATATTAGATACCCACATGGAGGTAAAAACTAGTAAAAATACAACATGATGTTGTCTATTATTTATTTAATTATTTGTATATGGTATGTGTTGGGAAAACATAAATAGATCTATAAATATTAATATATATATATATGTTCATATATTAATATGGGATAATAGAGATAGAATAATTTGGTAAAAAGGGCCACATTGATTCACACCTCGCCCCTCTCAGAGTGATTTCACAATCTATTAAGAACTTTTTGTATATTTTTATTAATAATTCATATAATTACCGAATATTAATATATAAGTGGAATTGATATGGAATAACACAAGACATTAGGTTCACCTTTTAATTTTCATAGGATGAAATAAACACTATGGTATGACACCACACAAATAGGAGATTATTTACCCTCTAAGGTGTCTAACCAACTGATGAATAATAAATTCATAATCAAGTTGTGATTAAAGTATGAACCATGGGGTTTATGGATCTAAAATAAAGTTATAAAATTATCCACTAGTGGAAATATGTTCAATATATACCTAGTAAATACATTATATAATATCCACAGAATCATATATACACAATATACCATAACCCAAGCATAAAAAATACACTATAAAGTGTCAAACTAATCCAAAAATAAAATTATAAATTAGGCCAACATAAAGAGGGTATATAGAATAAAAAGTGAAAATCTATTGACATTTTTCTCACATAGGATGTACTATACATCAATAGCCACATCTAAAGACCTTTAAAAACCCCAAATGAATCTATCCGAACCCTATATCCCATGTGTGGTATATACTATTGCTCTAGGATTCTCAACTCTTGTAAGAGGGTGATTTTACTTAACATGTGTCATAAAAAAATGTTTATATATATATCCTCAAGGAAACATGAATAGGGTGTGATTACATCATACACTATGGAACTCACCACCCAAACCTGATCAGTCAATAATAAAGCCAAGTTTTCAATTTATTAAAAGAAAGTAAGTAGGGAATAATAAGATACAATATGTGATAAACCAAATATATAGAAAAATATAGTCATGATATTAGTAAAATATAGAAACAATGAGCATGTTTTAATGATTAATTATTAATTTTAAACCACATAAACAAGACCTTCTTTGTTCCAAGATCTAAATCTGATTAGGGTAAATGCCCATGATATGGGTCTGGCTATCAAAGATTCCCATAAAAAATCATCTTCTATAGAAGGAACTGTGTGTGTATATATATATGTATGTATGTATGTAAGTATGTACATATGTTTGTATTAGTAATAATCCATCCAGATGGAAACTCTGTACTTATAAGGAGGAACTATTTATAAACATATATAACAACCTCACCTAGGAGGTCACCCGTATTCTCTTAGGAAATAACATAAACACACACACACACACAAATATATATATATATATATATATATATATATATCTATAACTATATATATATGTAATACATCCTCTATATGAAGTATCTATCATCTTAAGAAGGAAAATATCATATGTACATATAACTCCCGATGGTATAAAAATTCCTCATTCTATAGACTGAAAATTGAAAGAAAATGATCAATACCTAAAAATCCAATATAGACAAACAAAAGGAGATATATATAAAATATCATCAAAGAATATTTAAGTGAAATGATCATAATGGAATCAAATAAAAATATTATAACAAGTGGTTATTGTCTCAATAATCTGATCATAATGTATCAATAGTTCATACTCAACACTCAAGTGTTTCAAATATTTTTTTGGAAATTTTAATGTGATCTAAAAAAAATAAACATACCTGGTATTTCACAATTTGGTATATTGGTAATGGATTCTTAAATTAATTATATGAATAATTTCAAACTATTAAAAATACATGGGTTAAATTCTAAACATGTTTAAACCAATAAAAAATGTGTAAGAAAAAAAAATCTAAACATAGTTTAACCATCACTAACATGAAATTCATAATCAACGAAGCTTAAAAAATGCATAATGCTTCAATAGTTCATGATGGATATACATTTATTCTTTTATTAATCAATAAAAACATTTATTAAATTTATAAATAGAGAAAACCATTAATCAACTATGCCCAACTCTTCCCCATTCCCCTGTAATAGCCACACTTTGATATTATGAGAGAAAGATGATATAATCACCCACCAATGCTTATGAAGATGCGAGGCACTAAGATTGAAAGGGTATATATTCCACTACCAACTGATTTGGAAACCTAAAACTAACCATAGAGAATTTAGGTTGAAGACCTAATAATAATAACTCCAATAACCCAAGTTAAGTTATAGCCGTACTCGAAAATCATTAATTAAAGACTCTTTCTACACTCAGAGGAATTTAGATACAAAGATGATATTAAATTAAAACCCTAAAAGGAAGGATAGGTTGATATTGGTTTGAATCTATATCCACGTAGTGTAAAATATAGAGATAAGGTATATTCTACCACATAATAAACTATAAAGGACTATTAAGACTACTTGGTGATAGTTCAGGTCAAATATCCACACATAGGTTGATGAAGGTTGGAAGGAACCAAAGGAAGATCTCTCAAGGAGGAAAAAATATTACTATAAAGAAAGAATTATAATTTTGGGTATACGTGGATTTAATTTGGGGTTAAAAGGTTAAAAATAGCCTTATATTATAGAGTTTCACCTATGAGCCTATCAGGTACCCATTATAGGTCAATCGAGTACCTAGTGGACTCAACAAAACCAATACACTACAAAAACCACCCACCAGGTACCTGGTACTGAACCATCAGAGAAAAAGTGATTTTAAAGCACCCAAGGTCTTTCTTTCTCCCTCCATATATCTTCTAAAAGACTCCAATACCTATTATCTTATAATTCAAGAAAAATGTGATTAAAGGGATAAAATTAAAGGAGAATTCTTGGCTATAAGGGTATGGGTATTTACAACCTCCCCACCATTGGATTCTTGTCCCCGAGAAGATTAAAATCTCTTCCAAAGAATAAATAAATCACCATTGGGTTATCATTTTAAATTCACATTCTATAGTGTCATATAAATCATGAACATGTCATCATCATACTCATACCCATGGTATAATAATTCATCAAAAACATTATTACATTAGATGATAATAGAAATAAGTTAATCCATGAAGGTAATAGCCAACTCTAACTCCATATCATCATATTGAACCACATGAGTTGGGTTAGACACATACTTCCATATCCTTGAGATGTGAAAAAACAATATGTATTTCATTAAAACAAGATGGAAGGTATAATCTATATTCCAAATCTCTATCAATTTATAATATCTTGAATTTTCCAAGGAAGAAAACATAATTTTTCCTTGCTTCCCCATATAAAAATAACCTAGTTGAGGAGATACTTGAATAAATACATGAACATCATCCCAAAATTCCAAAGGTAATCTCCTTTGATGAGGATACAATTTATGAATGCATTACACCATTAATAATCACTTCTAAAGCTATTTCACTCACTTTTTCATCTTTTAGACTATGTTAAGACCGATCAATAATGACACTACAACCTCTTTCTTGCATAGTGTATAATAACGTGACTTTTCATAGAGTTACTCAACTAGTTGAATCTAATTAGATTCCTGATAACTGTTATTGAAGGAAAACCTTATAAGAAAAAAAACTAATATCCCATAAAAAAAATTGAGAATAAAATATCTTAATATATCCTCTATAACATGAGTGTTCCAATCCTATTAAACATACATCAGATGGTTATATATAGTACTTAGCTTCCCTTGAGATCTAAGATCTTTTTATAACCATTAACAAAAATGAGAAGTAAAACTCAGGTCAGGGTCAAATTTAATGCTAGCCAGCACCCCATGGTGTTTGAAAATATCTATGATATAGATATTTACTATATCATTAACTAAATATTATTATTGGATAGGTAAAAAATGTGTGGTATTTTTAATACCCAAGATCATCCTATAGAATATAAACACTATATCCCTAGACTATTTCCTAATGCACATCTTATTATTTTATCATTATAATAGGAATAGTTCATGGTCATGTTTAAAAGTATAATATCTAAATTTTATAATTTTAATTTGATAACATGGATATAATTTTTTAGTTCATAATTTTGAATTTATCTTAGTGTGAATTTTTTGGTTTTTTCAAAAACAGTTGATTTTTGTGTGAATAGTGAAAAATACAAATTTTTACAAAACTACCATTTTTATTTTCTTTAAGTCAAATAATTTTAACAACCCATTCTATTTTGGACTTGGTTTTAAAGTAGTATAATATATCTTTGATCAAACATAATTTAATTAAATCTATAGGAATCATCATTATAATTGATTTTGGTATAATTTCATTTTTATGCTTAAAAACTCATTTTTTCTATAAAAATGTTTTATTTGAATTTTTCACAATTATATTATAATTAATTTTTAAAAGTTATCAAAATTTAATCTTTAAAAATTTATTTAATAATTGTGAGCTTATACTAAAATCAAAAATATTTTCACAATGGTAGAGTAGTAAAAGAGTTTAATTATGTTTAAAATTTTGTGACATGGTCACAAAATATTTTCTTAATTATCATTTAATGTGAGGATTTCAAAGAGTATAACCTTAGATCCTAAATTCAATTATTTTATCCCCACTTTACCATGAGTTAGACACTTCTAATTTTTAAAAGTTAATAATTACAAGTGTGCCACTCCACTCACTTATAAAAGGGAACCTCCTCTCATCAGTTATTCAAAAACTTTAGGAACTCTAGCTGAGCCTAGCCCTTCCTAAATTAATTACTAACTTCCTTACCGATTTCATGGAGGTATTGGTCTCCCAAAAATACAAACTTAATAATGATAAATGTAACACCCCGAGATTTTATGAAAAATATTCTTTTAATTTCATTAATGTCTTGTGTTGTATTCTACACCAAGATTACCTTGCGCTATACACAACACCATATTAGCTTGTAGTATACGCAACACTATTCTTGAATCATGTTACACACAATTTTGATAATAGTTATTCTATGTAACATTGAGTATATATATATATATTCAATGTATAAATGAAATATGGTTGGATTCTGTTATACGAAACAATGAAGGATTCTTGCACAACACGCAACTCTGACTTGGCTTGCATTTCATGCAATCACGACCTTACTCGATAGCGTGTGTTGTACGAAATACCGAGTTTCACTAAACAACGATATGCTATTAAAATATTATTAAAACTAGCCGTTATGAATAGTAATAACCACCTTTTGAAATTCTATAAATTATATTTTTCAAAATGGACTTCATTTTTGGATTCGGAATATCAAAATTAGCCTAGGGTGAAATTTTGGTATTTTTCTGAAAACTTTCAATTTTTGATGAATAGTGAAACCACTAAGTGGTAGTTAAAAAAACTGAATTTTTCATAAAACTTAATTTTACCGCTTCTGTGAGTGTAATTTCAAATATCTGAGTGACACGGTTAATATCAAGGACTAAAATGTGGTTCAATGAGATGAAAATAATTTTTGGTGAATAGTAACTTTTTACTTTTTTTTACCACGGTTAAAAGTAAATAGGGTAATTAAGGGTAAAGATGATATTATCATTACCCTAACACATGTAAAAATTCTATTGGATAAGTTTAATTCGACCAAAAACAAACTTAGGAATAAAATATGACCATTTAGGCCCACTTGGATTACATTAGGACATTTATTATTAATTTATTTAAAGAAGGGTTAAAATAGTTAAAATCAATGTTTAATAAGTAAATAATTTTTAATATAAGGTTATACATAAGATAAATTTGACTATAAATATTCATTATAAATATAAAAAGATTTTCTACATAATGGTAATTTATTTGTAATTTGTAAACATTAAATAATTTAATTTTTTTATGACACAATGATGATGCAGTAATTATCTTATTAATGAAATATTGACATAATTGATGTTATAAACACCAAAATAAATGTAATTTTTGACTTTTTATGAATTCCACTAATTTTATAGGTTAATATGACATGTTAGTATTGATTTAATTAACTTTTTTAGAACTAATAATTCTTTTATGATTTTCACAAAAATCAATTACTAAATAGTGTCAAAATTGACATAAAATAGTTTTTAAAACAAATATTATATTAGTAATTGTTATTTTATTCCTAAAAATCTACGGATCGACCAAATGACTTAGATAAGGTTATAAATATTAATAATAAACAACTTGGGGTTCTTTTGGCTGCTTATAGTAAGTTTATTAACCTTATAGTATAAGAACACAAGAAGATACGATAAAATTAAACTTATTTAACTTAATGTTAAATCTAAATGATAAGGTTAAAATAGGAACCTAAACTTGTCTAAATTATATTGGATGAAATTATTTTGACCCATCCCCACCTTATCTTCTAAATATATCAATTTGTAGCTATTTAAAACCGAAATTGACTTTATAATAAAATAATATGTTTAGTTTTCCCAAAGGTGCCCCTCTCCTCCCTTATAAAAGGGCACCTCCTCCCCCTCTTCCTCACACCACTTTGAGCCTTCAATCTCGGCCAACCCCTGCCAATTCCTCCTCTCCACTTCCCTAGAGATATCCTAGATGTCCTGGTATTCTTAAAAGACCAATGTTAGTACCCTAAAAGAAGGTCTCAAAGAAGCACTTCAAAGAAGAGGTAATGTCCGTTACCGATTCTTTCATCTTTATTTCTTCTTCCACTTCTTCTTCTTTAGTTGTTTCATTATGAATTAATAACATAAGTATCACTCATATAATGATATGTTATTATAAGTATGAAACAACCCTATTTCACCATCTATCCATCCTACAGAAAAAGAAATCACCGCGCGTGCGTACGTACGGAATACCGTCTTCACGCTGTGGTGTAATCTATTTTCCACCACCACCTTACTTGGATGGATATAATGGTGTCAATAATGACTATATATGACTATTATAAAGTGATACGGATTCTAAAATAGTATACATACACTCCAATACAATTCCACGATCATAGGAACGATATCATCACTCGTGCGTACGTACGGAATACCGTCTCCACGATGAGATGCGACTCGTTCTACATGATCTTCATTTCATAATGATTATATAAATGAATTGAATGAATAAATATGATATATATTACACTAATAACATTCTGGAAATGAGGTATCTATAATCTAAAGATAAGAATAAGAACTTATTTGACAAAACACGCATAAGAACAAAAAGTTATAAACACCCGAATAACAAGTAGCAATGAAATATTATTACTAAGAAGCTAAGAATATGACCATATATGATATAATAAAAATAAGTATGATTCTGTAATAAGTCAATAAAATTATTTAAATCATTATACAGGAGGTTCGGACACTTACGAAGCAAAACGGACCTAAGGTAAGGGAAATATCACAATCTCATTTTTATCCGAGATTGTTTATACTTTAGTATTTACTGGGGTGTATTTTATCATCCACATCCATGTTTCCTCAATATGTAATATTATTTCCATTAACCTACAATTGTTTAAATATTATTTTACACTTCGGTGAGTTTTTAGTAAAATATATGAAAAGAATCTTTTGTTATTTTTCGTACGAGGTACTTTTTGACTTTTCCGACAAAAGTACGAGAAGAATGTTTTTTTAACTTATACGGCATGAATGGATTTTTAAAACATTATTTCCAAGAAGCTTACTTTACAAGTTTTCAAGTTTATTTTTAATAAACTTTGTTTAGTTTAAAATTGTAAGACATGTTAAGAAAGGAAAATGTTTTTGAAGTAGAAAGGATATTTTCCTCAAGAATGGAGTTCAAGTGTTTTATCAAAATTATTTTCTCTCTAAGATAATAAAGGGTTCTGTTTCTATCCCTATTATTACATGGATTTGATTATGTTGTGATGGAAATATTTTTATGAATTCCTTTATCTTATATGAATTCTTTTATGATGTCATGTTGTTTAAGAGTCCCATTTTTATTACATGGGTTATGCTATGATGTATGGTTTATGATTTTGTGGCACACATAAGAATGGTATCATTATGAGATGGGTGGGACCTATATCTCCCTCCAATGCATTAGGTAAAGATTTTATATCTCATGAGATAGACATGGCTGGAATGGTAGGTTATACCGGTTCAGTGAAACAGGACTGAAACGAGGAGTGAACTCGGTTCAGAAAGGGACTTTGTCCACTAAGATAGTCTTGGAAATGAGCCTTGACTAATAAGAAATGATTCTCTATGATTATGTATGTATTCCAAAAAGTTTCATGTTTTAAGTTATGATTATTGGAATTTCATTTCACTACTATGATTTATCCCATGTTATTAAATTATTCTCTCTTTTGCAGGTTAAGATTTCCAAAATGTTATGTTCTTATGAATATGATGTGATTGATATTTCTTTTGTTTACCCTTACTGAGAATTTGAGCTCACCCTTTTATGTTTTCTTTTCCCCAGGATATAAATAAATGTTTTAGGTAAGAAAAAAAAGGGAAGATCTTTATGGGAGATGTTGAAGATCTTTCGCCATAATTAGAAGATTATATTCCAAGTTTCCAAAGACACTAAACTATTACGGTCCTTGTGTGTGTGTTTTTGTTATAAGTATTCCGCAAAAGTAATGTAATGTCCTTGTACGTTAAGCTTCGAGTCTCTACAATAAAGGTGTAAGATAAATGAGGTTTTCCAAATAAGTTTTATAACTCTTAATCGAGTTCTTTCATGTTATTTTCTTATATAAATTCCTTCAAACCTATCATAACCATGCTGATATAATAACATCAGTATATGGAATATACTGAAATGTTATTATGTTTATGGTACTACACTTTCTCATATGCCTTTTCATCTTATGGGAAATGAAAATATCGCTCATGCGTACGTGTGGACTACCACCTTCGCAAAGCGAAGTATTTATTTCTTCATCACCAAATAACATGGATGGTAATGAATATGTAATTAATAAATATATTAAACATTTATAAAATTATTATTATTATTTAAAGTGAAGATACTATGTACCTTCTTACCCACACATATTTTGAAAAACTGATAACATCGCACGTCCATACCTGTGGAATTCCTCTTCCACAAAAGTGATGTGATTCATTTTTTCATGTCTACCATACATGGATGGTCATAAGAACATATTTAATGAATAAATAGGATATTTATATTATTATTATGATTACATAAAATTAAACTTCTATCTACTTTTTTCCTTTTTAATCCATTAGATAAATGAAAATGATGCCCATGCGTACGAATAGACTACCATCTTCATGGAATGATGTATTTCATTTTTCATGACTATTTTAATGAATGGTTATAAATTTATAAAAATTTTATAAAAATTATAATTATAAAATTTTTAATATTATAGATATGATGAAAGCATGAACAAGTTGTGAGGAATGGAACCATCAAACCTATACATGCGGGGAAAACAGAATCCTTAACACTCAAATATTGATTTTATCAAAATATTATTAATAAATGTGTATAAATAACTTATTAATGAATATTATATAGTAATATAAATAAAAATATAGTTATTATATATATTTTAAATATTAATATATTTATTATATAAGACATTAGAGAATGTATGACCAAGTAAAAGTCTGAGGTAAGAGTTTAATTCAAAATATAATTCATATTTTTGATTGTTTATATTTAAGTTTTAATCATGGGAGTAATATAATATTTATATCATAAAACCCATATATTTTATTATACTTTTGTTATTTCAATAATTTTCTAGTATTCTTTCAATTTTTTCTCTATTCGGTACTAAAAACTACTGAAAGAAAATTTATAAGAAAAAAAGAGATTATTCCTACTTTATAGTCAGAAATCATTGTATTCTATTTCAATATTATTTATTTTACTTTGAGTATATTATTTTATATACTTAAATTAATTATTAAATTCAAATTTATCTGACACTTTCTTTTTATTCAAGATTTTGAATGGAATCTTTTTAATGTGTTGTGTAAAAGTCATTTTTTATTTTTTACAAATGTGGGAAAATAATGTTTTTTCACATTTACCACATGAATGATTTTTCCCAAAATCATAAATATTATGATTTATAAATATTAATCTAAAATTTTCTATGGGTTTTCAAGGATAATATTATTCCCATTATTCTATAAACTTTTAGGTTTAAAATTATTTTTAAAGTATATTTCTTCTTATTTTCCAAGATACTTTCTAATATATATGTAACCATAATTTTCATCTATATAAAAATTATTTAATGATTATTATACTTCACTAGGGTATATTATAATGATACCATACACCTTATTTATCAGAAATGCTTATAATCACGTTTTTCTATTTATTAACTAGGGAAAATATTTACATTTTGTATGTTAGTTTTTTAAATATGAATGTTTATGTTGATTATGAATTGTATTATGTTTTACTCTTTTTGTTTGATTAATACATTATAATTAGTAAGTGGAGGGTGGGTACTAATATTATATATCCCATAAATTCATCAGTAGGTCTCATTAGACAAACTAGCTTGGACATTTATCATATGCCTTAGCTTTTTATGTATGATGTCTTGGAATGAGGCCCAGATGATAAGATTATGATGCCTAAAAGTATGAATTCTATCATTATAAAACTATTTATTTGTTATCTATGTTATTATTTATATTGTTATGTCATCCACATATATATTACCCTTTCATGATATTAGCTATATGGCATATTTGATTATTATTTTTATCTCTTATACATATTATTTATGTTTTATTTGTTTTATGATAGATTTTGTTTTATACTTTCCCTTAATAAGCATCCGAGATCACCCTTTATTATGTTTTCATTTCCCGAAGGTACCAAGAGGTGAAATTCAAATTATTTTAAGGATATAATAGAATAAATAACAAAGTTAGCATAGAAATTTTAAGTTTTATTTTTTTGAATGTAATTTGAGAATCATACATGTATCTAGTTTTCGAATAATACTAAACTATTAGATCCTATGGGAATAAATCACTTGTATTTTTTAATATTTTTTATAGTAACCACTAGATCCAGGATACTGGATTTAGGTTTATTATAGTTGGTATCAAAGAAAGTTTAGTAGGAACCCTGGAAACTTGATCTAGAATAATTTAGTAGAATATAATTAGAACATTAAGATAATCCCTTAATATAATCAAGAAACTATTCTAAAATATTTTAATTATATAAAAATCCTATTTTATGATTAAATATTCGTGATATTATGATATAATCTAGAATATTCCATTATTTAGAAATGGAACAAAATGGAAAGAAAAAAATCATATCAATACTTTTTACCTATATATAGATTTACCTCATGGTCAAATCATTGAAGTCAATGAGTTTAGTTCTTAATATGAGTAGAATATAACTATATGGGGTCTATTAACTCAGGTCATATACAACATTATCACCCATATTGAAAAAATAGATGATCCCTAGCATGATATAACAATGTTGGACCACTTCATGCAAAAACACCTTCATCATTTAATGGGAAAATTGATGAAGTCCCTAGAGAATATATTTTTAACTTTGGGAATTAGGGAAATGGTCAAAGTTATAATAGAATATTATCATCTAAAGGGAAATGCAGATTTATGGTGGTCATTGATACAAAACACTAAGGAGTTGTATTATATAGAGAGTATGAAATGGAATAATTTTATAGAGATATTATTTGAAAAATAATTTTCCTGTGAGAAAAGAGTTGATATGGAAAGGTAGTTCCTCCATCTAAGGAAAAATATAGAGGAAAAAGTTTTTGGATATAAAGCTAACATTTCAAGGTTATAAAATTATGTTGTTTATTATGTATGTAATATAATAAGTATGATATATATCTTATTTATTGGGATAAAACCTAGCCTTTAAAGGTAATTAGTCTCTCAAACCTTTTTTTATATGGGGATATAGTATCTGGTGCCATCACGATAGAGAAATAATTATATAATCCTTATAATTACAAGATAAATCAATAAAAGAAGTTCATGAATCATCACTCTATATAAATAAATAACATAAAAGGGAAGAAGGGAAGGGGTTAATTTTCATTAGGTAATAGTTTTAAAAAGAAACGCCATGGAACATGCTTGAATGGGATGTCAGTTTTCTTCATGTTTGGAGATAAAATCAATTGTGCTCATGATTTCAAGGGAATGAAAGAAGACACTAATGTCTAATTCTTAAATTATAAAGATATGGGAAAATATTTTAATTAACTTCACAAGTGTTAAGGGATTCTAAAATCTTTGAATACTTCATAATTGCTAGGATTGTTCTTCTCGCTGGAGGGAAGCCTTGAAAAGTTGATGACTTAGTTTGGAAGATGAATTCTGTATGGGTTTTGTTGCTTGAAGATGTATTCCCTTGGGCTAATATTTATTTCATATCATTTTTTCCATCACAGGATTTAAAGTGAAGGGCATAGGGAATTGATTCAATCTCATTAAATCCAAGTATGATATGATTTCAAGAGTGGGACTTTGGTTTTAATATCTTTTCCATAAAAAATACCCAAGAACAAGTTTGGATTAAAATTAATGGCCTTAATTGGATTTTGTGGCATCCAAAAACATTATTTTATATTGCATATTCTATGGGAATTACTATAAAAATAGATAGGAATACTAAGATTTCCAAATTTAGTCACTTTGCTCGGGTACTAGTGGAGGATGATCTGAGCCATTTCTTGATTCATAATGTTGTTTTTTTCATAACTGGATGATGATATTCCCTTAAAAGTGGACTATGAAAAACTTCCCAACATTTTTTCAGAGTGTCAAATTATTAGTCATGTTAAGGATAAATGTCACAAGAATTTGGTTTTCTCTTTTTGTTCTTCAAAAAAGCACCATGAATCTTTTTGTAAGAATAAAGTGAGGAATAAAACTACAAATAATAATGTGAGACAACCCACTCTTAAAAAGTAAATGTTCAAGTTAGATATGGCATATCATAGTTGGCTAAGGAATTGACATCAAATACTCATGAGCCAAAGAATATGGCACTGACATTAGTGCCAGGACATAGCGAGTGTGCCCAAGCAGAGGAGGGAGAACTTATATAGGGGCAATGAAATTTAATTAATGAAGGTAATATTTCATGGATTCAAGAATAAATTAATAAATTAAGGTAAAATTAGGGAATTCATGGAATTTGGGATGATATTGAGGATGAATCCCTGAAAAAAATCATTATATAGTCATGTTTTGTCGAGAGGAAAAATGTTGTTGTGGATGATGAAGGTTTTCAACCTGTTTCTCCTAGGAAATCCAGACACATGAAATATTATTCATATTTGAATCCAACCATGGTCCCTAGGTCTCATGGTCCCATATATGTTGACTTCTAATGGTATTGTGATTATGATGATTCATATCAGTCTGATTATGATATTCTATCTACATTAGTATCTCTTGGAATGGGGGCATGATGCTTATATGACCCCATCCTTTACCTTTCTGTACTATATTTTTTATTTTTAATAATAGTTATCTAACCAAACCTTCCAATTCAAAGTTAGAGAATGCTTTATTTGATTCTATGTTTATACACTATTTTACATATTTCATTTTTTCTGAGATTGTTAAATAATCCTCTTACACTTTTAGTAACAAGTTGTCAATCAATACCCCTAATGGGAATCTTATTGAAACAAGGATATATTGAGTAGTCTCAATTCAAATGAATAGATATTACCTAGTTTTATAATTTATTGTCATACCTATTATTGACTTTGACATAATCCTTGGTATATACTGGCATTCAAAGTAAAATGAAATAATTTTCTATCAAGATGAAGAGACTACTATTTATAAAGGGGGTAATGAATCTATTTTATTATGAGAGAAAATTAATTATATGGATATTTTATGGATCTATCTTCATTAGTTCACCATTATTAAATCCTTATATAAGATAAAGAGAAAACACTATGTTCTAATGGGAAAGCCATCCTAATGATAGAGGATGTGCCTTTTGTAAAGGAATGCATCGATTTATTTACAGAAATATTACCGGGACATCCACCTAAGTGTGAATTTGAGTTTTCTATTAAACTCATCTCTGATTCAAAACCTATATCCAAGAATGCCTATAGAATGGCACTGGTGTAATTTTTATAGTTGAGGAAACAACAAAGTTTTGTGATAAAGAATTTATACACCGCAGTGTTCCACCATGGGAAGCTCCTATCCTATTTTGATATAAAAAGGATGGGTCTGTGAGGTTATTCATCAATTATATAGAGATTAATGAAATTACTATAAATAATAAGTATCATTTTCCATGTATTTATGACTTAATTGATCAACATCAAGAAGCTCAATATTTTTCAAATATTTATCTTCGCTTAAGTTATCATTAATTAAGGGTGATAAAGGATGATATATCAAGGACAACATTTTGTATGAGGTATGGACATTATGAGTTTATGAAAATTCCCATTATATTTACTAATGTACCTTATATTTTTATGGATATGATTAATAGGGAATTCAAATAGTTTTTTGATAACTTCATGGTGGTATTAATTAATTATATATTGATATATTCTAAAATCCATGAAGAATATGTGAATCATTTTTGAATAATTCTTGATACTCTCAGAGAAATGTAATTATACAAGAAATCTAGTAAGTGTGAATATCGTATCTAGGAAGATTATTTTCTTGGAAATATTATCTCCAGGGTTAGAATATCAGTTGACCCTTCAAAGACAAGGGTAATGAAATAGGGGCCACACATATGAATATACATGAGATATGTAGTTTACTTTATTTAGAAGGTTATGATCAGTTATTTGTTTAAATTTTTCTTTATTGGATAAAATTTTAACCAAGATGACATGTTAAGGGGATAAATTCACATGGTAAAGGGAATGAAATGAAGTTTTTTAGGAACTAAATATCAGGTTGGTTAATTCAGTAGAATATAATTCACCATTATAAAATGAAGGGTTGGTAATATATAATGATGAATATAAGAAAGGACCAAGCTATTTCCTTATTCTGAATGATATAGTGGTTACTTATGAATCAAGGGAATTAAATATACATTAACTGAACCACATAACTCATGATATTGAGTTGGAAGCTATAATAGTTTCCTTTAAGATTTGGAGACACTATCTATGTGGTTAAATAAACAACATATATACATACCACAAAAGTTAAGTACATATGTTTTCAAAAATTGATCAATATGAGGTAATGAGGATGGTTATAACTCCTCATGGACTATGATTTATCAACACACTACCCCCTAGGAAGGAAAATAAGGTCGATGATGCATTTAGTATGAGGACCCATGGAGTTTTAACTATGATGATAATTAACAAGGATCTTATATTTTAGAATTTAGTAAAGTTGGATATGGTAATTTTTAGGTAATGAGAAACATCATTCCTATTCAAATAAATTGAAAAATAATATTTATCAGAAAATATAGATAAATCCCAACAATATGATAAGTATTTACAAGGGAATATTAAAGCTGTGAATGCTGAGAAATTGATTAAATTCATCTATAAAGATGGAGTGTGAATGTTTTGGAAGTGGTTATGTGATCCATCTATACCAGAGTTGAAAATGGTGTTACTAGATAAATCACAAAGCTAAAATTTATCTATACACCTTGGTATCAAAAAATTGTACAATTATTTAAGAGAACATTTTTGGTGGTATGGTATGGAGTGGGAAATTGTGAAATATGTGTACAAATGTTGGGTGTTTCAGTAGGTAAAGGTTGAAAGAAAAAATCTTAAGGGAGTTATGAAACATTTGTACATAAAAATATGAAAGTGGGATAATATTAAAATGGTATTTTTCTCTATAAATATAAAGAATCCTAGGAATAATGATTTAATATGGGTCATTGTTGATCAATTTACCAAGTATACACATTTACTAGAAGTAAAGGAAGATCTACCCCTTCAGTGCCTTTCATGAATCTATATTAATTAAGCTGCGAGACTTCATGGAACACCTCTATAGATTTTATATAACTATGATGCTCTATTCACATTGTGATTATAGAGGAGTATTTAGGTGGATCTCAATAATAAGATACGCTTGAGCACTGCCTATCATCCTCAAAATGATGGGTTTTCTGAAAGGACTATTGAGACACTAAATGACATGATGATATCTTTCTCACTCAATTTTCAATGTTTGTTGGATCAGTTTCTACCTATGTTAAAATTTTCATAAAATAATATACTTCATTGAGGAATATATATAGAATTGTATGTAGCATTGTATGGAAAGATATTTTACACTCCAATATGTTGATAAGATATTGGATAAAGGAAACTAGTAGTCTTAGAGCTTATCGAGGAGACAACTATGAAAGCATGGTCTATTCAAAATCATATTAAGGAAGATTAAATAATACAAAAGTTATATGAAGATAAGCAAAGGAAGGAAATGTAATTTCAAGTGGGGGATCATGTTTTCTTAAAATGTTTCCATGAAAATAAGTTATAATATTAATTAAAAAGGAAATTTAATCTCTAGGTATATTGGTCCTTTTGAAAATTTATAGATAATTGGAGTTGTGGCTTAAAAATTGTTTATGCCACCCGACCACTCTAATGTACACAATGTCTTACTTGTTTCTTTATTGAAGAAGTACTTAAAAGATCTGATGTATATACTCACCTATGAAGGAATTGATTTTAAAGATGAATTATCTTATAATGAATATCCTATCCAAATTCTTGAAGTAACAGAACACATGTTGCGGAATCATACAACTTTGTTGGTGATGGTTCTTAGAAGAAATCAGAAAATAAAGAAGGTAACATGGGATCTTGATTAATCTATGAGGAAGGATTAAACACTTTTTTTAATAACCATAAATTATCACAATATTTAGGATGAAATTATTTAATGTGGGAAAATTTAATACTCGAGATCATCCTATAGAAGGTGAACACTACATCCCTAGACTATTATCTAATGCACATCCTATTATTTTATCATTGTAACAAAAATAGTTCATGGTTATATTTAAAAGTAAATTTCTAAAATTTATAACTTTAATTTGATAAAATGGATATAATTTTTTCTTTCATAATTTCAAATTTAAAATATGGTGAATTTTTTAGCTTTTTTAGAAATAAATGATTTTTTGGTGAATAGTAAAAATGTTGATTTTTAAAAGATTGTCATATATTTTCTTTAAATAAAGTAATTTAAAAGTACTATTTTTTGGATTTGGGTTTAAAGTAACATAATATAAATTTTATTAAACACAATATATTTAATACTATAGGAATAATCATTATATTTTATTTTGGTATAAGTTTATTTTTATGCTTAAAAACATATATTTTTTCTCAAAATTGTTTTTCATTATTTTGTGCACTTATATGAAAATTAATTTCTAAAACACATAAAATTTAGAGATATATATAATTATTTTTTATTTTTAATCATTAGTTTCAAATTTATTAATGTGGTTAATTTCATTTTTTGGTTACTAGGAATAGTAACCTTGGTAAATATGTTGTCACCACAGTAAAGGGGTAAAAAATAGTAATGAAGGTTAAAATATTGTGATAAGGTCACAAAATATCATATTAATTCTTATTATAGGAGGGAATTTCCACAATTATGACCTTATATTTGAGATATAAATTTTTTAGCTTCACATTAACCTGAGTAAGCCACTTGAAATATTTAAAAGTTAAGAATAATTACAAGTGTTCCACTCCTCGCACTATTAAAAGGGAATTGACTCTCCTCACTTATTTAAAAGATTTGAGTAATATATATCAGCCAAGAACTAAATAAATTGATTTATAACTTTATTCTTCATGTACAAGAGGTCCATTTATCACCAAAATACCACCCTATGAAGGCTTAAAGTGCAAGCTAAAGGAGGTTTTCTAAAGAAGAGGTAAAACTCTTAACTAAATTATTTCTTATTTATTTATTCTTATAAATTATTCAAACATATCATAATTATGGTGATATAATTACATTATTATATCCAATGTAATAAAATTTTATTATGTTTATACTAAATCCATTTTCATCTCCTTTTACATCTTTTGGGAAATGAAAACATCGCTCATGTGTAAGTATGGATTACCACCTCCACGGAGTGATGTATTTAATTTTTCATCACTACCTCACATGGATAGTTATAAAGATATAATTATTTAATATATAATATGTTTTTGAAATATTATTATTATGTAAAGATAATATATCATCTACCTTCTTACCCTTCTATACATTAAAAAATGATAACGTCTCTTTTTTGTACATGTGGAATACCACATCCATGAAGTGTTTCGATTAGTTTTTAATTTTCACCCTACATGGATGGTTACAAGGATATATTTAATGAATAAATTTAATATTTATATTATGATTATTATTATTTAAAATTAAATAATTATCTTCTTTATTTACTTATCTTTCATTCAATAAATTAAAATGTCTATCATGCATATGTATAAACTACTACCTCCTTGAAACTATTTATTTTATTTATCATGGATATATTTAATGTATGGTTATAAAATTATATTTATTTTAAAACATTATAATTATAACATTTTTAATATTATAGATATAATGAAACCATGAACAAGGTTTAAGGACACAAACTATCATACCGATACATGTATATAAAATAGAACAATTAACACTCGAATATTGATTTTAAAAAGAAATTATTAATAAATGAGTAATAATAAATTATTAATGAATAGTATCTAGTAAGATAAATATAATCATGTTTCTTATATATATTTATCATAAGTATAAATTTATTATATAGAATATTCGAGTCTGATCAACCAAGAGGAAGTCTGAGGTAAGGGTTTATTCAACAATCTCAGTCTTATTTGGGATTGTTTATGTTTATTTTTCCATTGGGGGGATTATATTATCTTTCTATCATAAACCCACAAATTTTCTTCTCCTTTGGTTATTTATATGTATTTAAAATATTTATTCATTTTTATCTCTTTTTGGTACTCAAAACCAAAGAAATAGAATTTTTAAGACAAGATGACTATATTCCTCCTTTTTGGTTGGGAATATTTCTCTTCCATATCCATATTAATTATTTTACTTTAAGTATGCACTATTATATACTTTAATAACTTCTTAAGATCAATTTTATTTAAATTTTACTTTCTATTCAAGTTTTTAAAATGAATATTTTTAATATGTTTTGTATAAGTCATTTTTGAGTCTTTAAGAAAGTATGAAAAAAATGTTTTTTAAGGTTTAGCACATGAACTCATTTTACTACCATCATACCAGTTATTTATTATAAATATTACTCTAAAATATTCCATGTTTTTTCAAAGAAAACGATACTCCCATTATCCCAGTAATTTTTAGTTTTAAAATTACTTTAAAAAGGATATTTATTCTTATTTTAAAAGGCACTTTTTAATGTTTGTGTAACAATGTTTTTAATCTATCTCAAAATTATCTAAAGATTATTATGATTTAATGTGGATATATTCTAATGATGCTATCCAAATTATTTCAATAGAGGGATTATGAACATTTTTTATTTATTGACTGGGGAAAATATTTACATTTTGTATGATAGTTTTTAATATATGAATGTTTATATTGATTACATATTATATTTTTAGTCACTCTTTTCATATGGTGAATTTATTGGACATAGTAAATAATGGATGGGGTCTAATATTAGACAAACCCTTGATGCATCGATAGGATCTTTAAACAAACTAGTTTGGATATTAGGCATATTCCTTACCTATTTATGTATGATGTCTTGGCAGGAGGACTTGACGGTAACATTATGATATTCAACATTATGAATGGAATAACATCAAAATGTGGTACAAATATAAGGATAGAGAAGCATAATCTTTGTGAGTCACTCAATATCACCCATTCTTGAAAAAAAACATAATAATGCTATGAATAATTATCTCATGAGATATAAATCCTTAACCAATACATTGAAGGGTGGTATAAAACCCCACCCATAAATCATTGTTATATAAATGTGTCACTTGAAATTAATAATTTATCCTATCATAAAGAATCCATGGAAAATAAAATGGGTTTCATATCATTTCCAAATGGTATCATGTAATATGGTATCAAAGGTAGATCAGTTAATCCAAAAAATTTAATCACCCAAAATGAGTATTTAATAAAATAATTTATAGGGTGATTTATAAAACATTACTCCATAGGGGATAAATCCTTTATAAATAAAGAGAAAAATGGAATAAAAACATAAAATAGTTTTTTAAACCATTTCTTAACATTTTTATAAAATGTAATGACATGAGACTCTTTAAAAAGTTAAATTTGGGATGTTGACATTAATAATGTTTTTTAAAAATATTTAAAAATTAATAATAACAATGTAACCTTAAAGAGAAATAAATTTTAAGTCAAAAATTATTTAATGGAAGATAAATGATATGATCTTGAAAGTAAAAAAAGAACCTTTTTAATATTAAATATACCTTTATTGAATTCGACATTATAAAAGAGTTATAAATCATTAATTTTAAAATGGGTAAATATAAATTTTAAGATCATTATAAATGATATATATTTATATTTAAAAATAATGAAGGCAATAATTGATAGTAAGAGAGAATAAGGACATAGATGAGAAAGAGCTTATTTGGAGAGGATGAGAATTATTCTTAACACTATCAAATTTTAAGAAGAATTAAATCAATCAAGGACTATGTTTTATTGTGGAAATTTAATTCTCCAAAAAAAATAAGGAATGGAAATATAATATCATAATAGGATAAATGTAAGAAATATTGTAAAACCATAGTCAAAGAGAAGTTATTATGACTTAAGAAAAGAATTTAAGTTATAAAAACCCCTTACATACCACATAGTTTTGGAGTAAGAATCATTTGAAATAGATTTTATGAGAAATAAATGTAAATTACATGTGAAAAAGAGGGAATAAAATATAATACAATCATAGGGAGTAATGTACCTAACACATAATATTTAAGCTCAAGAGGAAGCATTATAACTTCTAATCATTTTTTTTCTTTTTCAAAAGCCGGTTTATGGGTTCCCAGTACCCCAGAAAAGATTCAAATAAAACCACTTTCAACATTACACAAAACATCAAAAACTAATGGAAATGACCAAGGAACCGTGAACCAGTGTACAAGAACATTAGAGCAACTGGCCAAACCTCCAAAAGGTATACCTTGAACGTCCCACGACGTGCCCATCGACACCGGCCCAAATCCTCCTGTCAGCAAACTCCAGTGGAATTCACCCAGCCTTCAAGCGAAATGAAATGGACCTCCAGAAAGAATCCATCCACAAAGGATGACAAAGAAACCAAAATGAAGATGACCAGATCCTGATGCAGTTAGGACCTTGATCCATAGACAACTCAAAAGTTCCTCATTCAAAATTCAATTAAAAATCCAGATGTATTCCACCAACCCGCGCCTTACCCGGAACGAGGCCAAACGACGTCAAATTCCACATCACCATTACTCATCAACACTGAAACCATCATCGTAGGAACCGTCACACTACACCAGAAAAACAAAATCCTCTAGAAGCTCAAAACTTGATCAAAAAATAGATTCACCCCAAACCGTAATCACCCAAAACCACAAAGAACCATCACAGAATCATGCATGATGACAGGAGAGAGTCGACCCTACCTCCACCGAAGCACCACTATCGGATCAAATCACATCAGAACAAACCATGAAACACCATCCAAAATCCAACCAAAACAGAAAGAATCTGCAAAAACGAAGAACAAAAGAAAACCATCACCAGAACACCAGACGAAAATCCAATCATAAAACAGGTCTAGATCCCACCGCCGCCATCCATAACACCCACAGAGGCCACGCCCAACCACCAAACGTATTAATTCGAGGGCGAATCGGCTCCCTCATACCATGGAAGCAGAGCCCCACCTCTGGTCCAACACCGCGCTGCCGAGGAACCATAACCGTTGCAAGAGGAGTCGAGAAAGAAGACGACCAATAGTGTGAATCGCCGAGAGGGCTGAGCCAGAAAGCACTACCGCGATATCGGAGCCTTCGCCACGAACAACTGATAAGGGGAGTGAAGCAGAGTCGATGCGGGATGAAGGAGGTGTTGATAGGAGGGAACCCTACAGTGCGTCTCCCCTTACGGGCTCATCCAAAAAATGCATCCTAACTCAATGAAAGGATATTGAGTTAAGAAACACCCATACCATTACTCTCAATTTCTGCAAAAGTTCTTTAATATAATGTATCATAAATATAACCATATTAATCACATATTTAATAACCTTATTCACATATATTAATATTTCGTCTCATTACTTATAATCGTTTATTATATGCCTGTTATCTAGTTAATGTTTATTTTCATTATTGGGTGTTAGTAAATTATATTATTAACATATGTTTTATAATATTAATGTTAAACCCCAATACTTGATACTAATTAAATAATTAAAATATTATAAAAGGTGTTGAAATATATTTTTTTCAATTATTTATTAATCCCCATGTTCATTTGATGGAAACAATTGGTATGGTTCATGGTAATGGAACCTATGATGAGCTTGTTTATGATAATTTACAAATATCAAAAAATGACTTTATAGTAATTGATATTTTTTTGTTATCCTATCAAAACCATATTCATGAAATATATCACTCTATAATATACTATATATTAATCAAATATATATTATTACCAACCATGTAGGTAGGTAATGAAAAATGGAACACATCTCTTTATGGAGGTGGAAATCTTTACGTAGACGCGGGCATTGTTTTCATTCTTCATAGAATGAAAAGAAGGTGAAAATTTATTTATCATTTATAATATTAATAATTTTATAAATATTATATTTATTCATTAAATACCCCCTTTTAACCAGTCATATAATGTGGTTATGAAAAATTAAATGCATCACCTTGTAGAGATGGCAGTCTGCATGTATGCACGGAAGACGTTCTAATTTTTCTAAGGGTGATGGTAGATAATTATTATTACATAAATAAAATAATTTATTAGTATAATAATGATATTTATTTAATTATTTTATGATATTATAATATAAATTTTGGTATATTAATACTACTTAATGATATAGAAATGAAAAGGAATGATTTGGGAATTTTTACCATACTCATTTTAATAACCCATTTGTAAATTGGATTAAGGCTTTGAGGGGTGGTTGTTTGGGGTTACCATATCCTAGAATATGTGGATAGTAGTTTTTGGGAGGGATTTTGGTAGATTTTGGTTTAACTAATAAGATTTTGGTGTGAGGATCATTAGTGTGGTGAAGAGATCCTTTTATAAGTGAGAGAAGATACATTTTTGTAATAAGAGGTATGATATCAATGGAAAGTGGCATAAAAAGTGGAACATAATGGAGAGGATATGAGTGTAACTTGATTAATCCCCAAGACATGAATTTTAATAAATTTACTTACATTATTTGAGTCATTTACACCGTGTTTTAAAAATTTTACCACTTCAGTTTTTACCATTCTAACTAATTTTTACCTAAGTAATTTAATTTTATTCCTAAGGATAAAACCAAACTTATTACCTAAATGGGAAATTATGATTCCAAATATGAAATTTATTTTTATTAGGTAAAATTTATAAAAGTGATAAAAATTAATTCTAAAATAGTAAAGGTATAATGTATTATAACCAGTTTTAAAAAAAAATATAACATAAGTTCTAAAATGTAAAATATAGGTTTGTAAATTATATATAATAATTTTTAAATATTTAATTGCAATTGTGGAATTAATAACTAGTTAAGAAAAATATTTCATGATTTTTTGTTCATTCTTATATTCTAACGATGTCATAAAAGTCATGGTATTAGTACAAACAATATTTTTTACTATTCACCTAAAAATTAGTTTTTTTTAAAATACCAATAATTTATTATAAGATAATATTTTTAGGATTAATCCCAAACTGAATTTCATTTTATGAAATTAAAATTATAAAATATAGGAATTTTAATTTTAAATGGAAACATAAAATACAACAAAATAGTTTTTATTAAAAGATGACTTTTTTAAAATGTTAATTGTTCTTTTGATTATTTCTTATCAATTAAGAATTAAATGAATGTTAATATATTTTTTATATGTTTAAACATCATATTATATTTATAAATTAAAATTAACCATTTTAAATTATTTAAATAAAAAATACACAATATTTGTGAATATAATTTGTTTGACAATAACCTTTTAACCATTATTATGGAAATTAACTTTAATCCCAGTAACTTATTTTTATACATAATTTTTTTTCAATATTTATCTAATATTAACATGAAGATTAAAAATATTCAAATCATATTATTTGATTAAATTTCTAAATATGATTAAAAATAATTTTAATGTAACCATGCATAATACATAAAAGTAATTTTTGGGAAAATTTATCTTCTAGGAATAAAATGAATTTATTAGTTCCTAGGAAAGACTAGTGGATGTACGTTAACTTATTTTATTGTATATATTTTTAATATATTTTATTAAAATAATTATTTATCCATAATAAAATAACACTAATATCATATATGAAGTAAATTTTTCATAAAATATTTTCTTTTTCATAAATAATTTTAATAAAATTTTAGCAAAATAATTTGAATTTTATAAATGGATTAGTATTAAAAATGAAATTTATATTTATTTAAAATCATAGAATAAAAAATTTATAAATAATATACTAAATTAATAACTACATGTTTATATAATCCTAATTTCTACTTACATAACCTTTCAAGATCTCCACATAAGACCTAAGGATAAGATAAGCTCTTGTGGTTATCATGGGGGACAGTTAATCTAGCATGGATCTTGTGGAAATTTACATGATCTTGAAATTATCTCATAGATGATTTTTCTCAAAACATAGTTGTTGGAGTTTATCTTAGTCCGGGTTTAGGGAAAACTCTATTAAAGATACCTCTATTCTAATCTCAAACAAATGAGCCTCACGTGGATGAATTATATTACCTGATTCCATTTCATTACTTTTTCTATATATATTTCATAATTTTTTTATTTATACCCACTAATTAAATGACTATATTATAATGGAAAAATTTAACAATTTTATTTTAAAGTATCATGGTTTCATTTTAGCTCAACGTTTTGTGTGAAACAAGCTATTCAACATAGTATTTATTTTATAAGAAAATTAATAAAAATATTTTGGGGAATTACAGAAAAAATTTCAAATAAGCATCTCCCTTACTTATATTAAAACCCCTTTTCAAATAATCTATATTTCAAGCATTTTATACTATATATTTCTTCCTTAAACTTATATATCCATTTATTATGTAATTTCTTTTTTCCTTGTGGTATTTCCACAAGATCCCAGGTTCTGTTTTCATGTAATGAATTTATTTTTTCTTTCATAGATATATTTCAATTTTCATAATGGCTGAGACTTTTTTTTTTCATTCGAACTTCTGGATTGTCATCTATCAATTAGTAGAAAGTACTGAATGTCATTTTTGAACCTTTAAAATATTTATTGGATTTTTGGAAGACCTTTTTAATTCAACTAGAGGTTCCAATCAATAGAAAATTGAATCTTATGGAGCACTTCATCATGGTTATACATTATCATAGATTTATTGTACTTTTATTTTTGTTGGATATTTAAAATATTTTTTACTTATTAAAAAAACTATAATGTTTATTCTTCTATTTAAATCACCTTATAAATGTTCATTTCATCTTTTTCTCTAAGATCTACATTCCACCAAGTTTTGATCTTTCCTCAAGAAAATATCATTAAAGTGAATATTCTAGATATTAATGATATTAAATTTATCATTATCTAAAAGTTTAAAACATTTTTTTTATTTCCATACCCCATAAAGAAACATTCTTGGTACTTTATTTAAATCTTTCATCAGTCCTTCGGATTAAAAAAGTTGTATGTGAGTAATACAAAAAATTTAAGGTTAGAAACATCAACTGGTTTCCTTAACAAGAGTTGTTCAAGAATCTCCCTCCAAAAAGGTGTATAAGAACTTCTATTAATTAGGTAAGAAAAACTATTAATAACATCATCTAAAAAATCATTTTATAAATTTTCTTGAAACCTCATGCTTTGTGATTTAAAATTTAATGTTTGATTCATCAGCTCCCCACTCCATTTTTTCTTGAACCTAAATATTTTTCACCAGAAAAACCTATAGAATTCACTACTACTATAATATCCCTCATTTTATAACTTTAATCACTTCAGCTTATTTTTAGCCTCTTTCTCAATACTGGATCTCCATTAAAAAAATTAAAAAACCTTTGATTTATATATAAGTAAGTATACCCATAAATTTTGAGTTGCATAATCGATGAAGGTAACATAATATAGTGACCCTCTATGATAAAAAATGGAAGAAGGCCCCAAATGGTCCATATGAGCAAGCACTAACATCCAAGATTTAGAAATCCTTCCATTTGTGACAGACAAAAACATTCATTATTTTACCAAAATAAAACTACCACATGTTCTAAAATCAATGTGACTGAGATTTATTACTCCTTTAATAACCAATATTCATATATTATTCTCACTTAAGAAGTCAATTACATCACTCTAAAATTTCAAAATTTGGTGCTCGTCTCCATCTAACTTTACTATCAGATATAATGTTCCATATTTGACACCTTTGGACACCACTAGGGATCCACATGGGATTTTCCGCACTCATTATATAGGGTTTGGAAAAAATAATACTTCATCTAGATTCCTTAAAAATATTACGTTATTCTATAATATGGTTATGTGCCACAGAAAGATTCAATTTGACATTTAGAATTTAACATCAACATTACCTATGTTCTCAAGATCCACATCATCTAAAAGATGAACCCTATTGAATATTATGGAAATATAGGTATTAATGATTCATATTTCATACATATAATTGAATGATTTTATAAAATCAATGATCACTATTTCCTATGGAATTGTTACACTTAGTAGTAAAATTCACTCATCCTAAGATGTGGTGTTTTCAGAACATACAAAAGAACCAATTTTGGAACTATATATATGATCTCTTCAATATATCTTTAGGTTACCCATATTCCCATAATTCAAATATAAATGCCTCATCCTGATTTATTTACATCAGCTTAATTTTTTATTTTTCTTCAGTTTCATTTTAACCTTTATACTGAATGAAAAAATTTCAACCTATGACTGATCAAAAAATTTCAAAATGATATCAAAAACATACTCGAACACTAGATCATATTACTATGATAGTTTAAAATAGTGATAATAATCATGTCTTATAAGACCGTGTGTTTTGTCGAGCCTGAAATTTTATAATGAATTTGAATTTTTAGTTTAATGGATGGGTAAAATCTTGATCGGATATTTAGAATGGAAATAAATATGTTGGAATAAATCTAAATGATATTTTTTGATGTGTAATGAGGATTTTTTCATATCATGGTGGTTTTAGGTGTGTCCCGGGGGGTTTGGGACCTAAAATTGGAGTTTTGGGAAAAGTGTAGTAGAGGGAGCACATTTACTGATAACTATACAATCTAGTTTATAAAGGTGTAAGAGCTGGGGAAACTGTGAAGAAGTCCAAGGAAAACCATTAAGGTGTCTAAAATTTATTGAAGATATGTCACACAACTGGTTCATGGTTTGATAAACCACGCTCCATGCCCATGTGTAGGGTATGGTTCTTGGACAGTGCCAACCACATGGTTGACACATGGTTTGGCCAAACATGTAGCAAAACCGTATGACCCTTAAAAAAAAAGTTGAAAATGACACTTATAACCCTATGGGTTTTAAGAGGGAAGAATAATTTCCCCCCCTTTTGGTCCAAATCTCCCTCACATGCTCTCTTCCTCTCCTCCTCTTACCTTGTGTAGTTCTCCTTCATTTGGGGATAGAAGCATATATTTTCAGGTTCATTGGAAACCTTGAGGTAAGTATTTGACTCCATTACCCTCTATTTTGTTTTTTTTATACTTCCCCTAACCTAGGTTTCTGTGGTTAAGTATTTGGTTCTTGATTTTACTAGAGGATGGTGGAATCAGACACTAATATTGGGGTTTTCACTCTGCCTAGGAAGAGAGTAACCCGAGAGGCTATCTGCATTTAAACAAGGTACATAACCGGGGTAAATTTTTAAATATTTAATGCATTAATTAAAATTTTTAAATGTTTTTGGACACTATTTATCAGGTATTTTACACATTTTAAGGTTTATGGTGTACCACTTGTTGTTGGTGATCATTAGGCTGTTGTTCCAGTGAGACAAGGTCATCCAGTGAACTTTTGAGATTTATGTCCTTTTGTATATAGTGGGTTTTATTTGTTTATAGATTGTTTATTTTTAATAATTAATTATAATGTTGATATATTTAATTAATTCAAATGTTCAGACAATGAGACAGGTCTTGTATGACTTGGATTGTCACACCCAATTTTTCATATCATTATTTTGATCCAGTTCATTGGAAATACCAATCCTTTTCTTGGGTATTGGGTGAGATGATTTTTCAGTTTTTAATTTTAATCTATGTATAATCACCCTAATTTGGGTTCCCCATTTCTTGTTTAGTATTTTTTGGATAAAGGGTGGTTACTTCATGATTTGGGCCAACTGCAAGCCCATTTCCATATTTAAAAGCCAAATTTGTTTCTTTTATAAATCCTTGATTTTTCAACATTTTTCACTCATTCCACTTCCAAATTTTCTTTCCCTAATATATTAAAACTAACATATCATTTTGTACCCATCATAAATTAATAAGAATGGTGAATTTGGGTTATTTATTTAGGTATTGGTCCAGTCAGAGGGCCCATTTCCAGTTTAAAAGAAATAATTTTTTCTTTTATATATTATTCATTTTTTTTATAATTTTCTATTATAACACCTAAAACTCTAGTCTAATAACCCTATAAGAACCAAAATTCTCTATTTTCCCACTTTGGAGCTCATATTAGTCTCGGATTATGGAAGATCTTCTCAATGTTTCTCAAATCGTCCAGATTTGGAAAAGGTAATTTGTCTCATTCATAAATCATTCAATTAGTACTATTTTCCACAAAAATATTCTTTCCCTACTTCATCAAGACCTTATTATAATATCTAAGAAGTTTTAAGCCATTTCATTTTCCCTAAGGGTGCAGATCTAAGGGAAGACGAAGAGTTTTCTAGTTTCCAAGGCGAGATTCCTTCTCCCTTGTCCTCGATCTTCCTCCTATTTCCATTATTTCATGGTAATTTCTTCTCCCATGATCATTATAGACCTATATTTCTGTTATAACATGATTTTTTATGGGAATATGTTTCGTTTGGGTTTGGTTTTCATTGTTTTAGGGTTTATAAACCCCCGGATGGTGATATTGGGTGTGCGTTTCCATTACCCCAAGGATTGAAGGTAGGCTATCCCTTAAACATGACTTTATCATTTAAGTTTCATCATTTTTATATTTTTATCACTTGATATATATGTTTATTATTTTTTTAAGCCTTTTTATATTTTTCTTGGTGTGAAAAAACGGTCGTTTAAGCCCAGTTTTGTGAAAGGTAGTGTTTGTTTTTTCATAAAAGTGAACACCAAGTGTTTGTTTAAATGTTCATTATCTTTCACACCCAGTTTGTGAGTTTTATAACCTATTATATGGTATTTATAACATGTTTAATTATCTTGACTAAAATATGTCATGAAATTGGTGTTTTATTCTTTTTCAAGTTCTTAAAATAAATTATTTTGTTTAAAAGTGCATGTCATGTGTTCGGTAAATTGCCAGGTTGGCTTTTATGTGTTAAGTGTGATTTAAAAATTATTTTTTTGGATTTATAAATGAACTGGAAGCATGAAAAATGTTATTTTGGTCCCTTCTATGGCTTTCCAATGTGAATTTGGTTTTCAATCAAATAGGTTTTGGTTTGCAACATGTTTTGACCCGACATGCTGAAAAATGGATCGTTTCACATCCTTATGAAAGTGGTTGTGTTTTGAATATGTAACCTGAGGGTTTTAAGGGATTTATAAAAGTTGTTTTCTTCTATAAATGGTTTTTATTCACCTCCTTAATATATGTTAAATTCATACCTTTGTCAAATGTTAGTTTTGAGAAAGGCTTAAAGGCCTATTTGGAATTTTGTTTTCTTATAAAAAATGGTTTCCATGTTTATTTCATGTTCTATATTTTGGGGTCATTTTATAGTCCATGAAATTGATTTATTAATTGGTTTTGGGTCTTCCAAATATGGTTTGATATGGTATTTATGGGTTTTTTTCTTTAAAAGAGCATTTATGAATGGATTTTATGTGCAAGGCCTCATTATACTTCTTGAAATTATTTTATTAAAATTTAGTAGGTTTATTGATCTGTGAAAGAAATGTGTGACATGTGTGTGGGATGTTAGTGGGTGTGTGATTTGGAAGTGGTATTTTAATGTAAAAATTATATTTCATTGCTTTTTTAACTTTTTTGAGCATCAGATGGAAACCCAGGTATCTAGGTGCGTGGATGTGTACTGGTATGCTAGTGATCCTGTGGGGTTTGGACCTAGTTTCACGTAGAATGTTTGACGATGAAAACACTAACTAAACTATGATTATGATTATGATGATGATATTTTGGAACCACTAGGTTATGTTTATGCTCCCTACTAATGGCTCGTGTGCACAATAACGTATATTATGATGGTTACTTTCATAGAGATACGAGGTATCCAGGACCCACAACTAACTAGTGCCTAGGGGTGTTCCCGTGACTTGTTCTCATTGGATATTTTGTACTCACCATTGGCATACGGTGTTCTTGGTTGGTTAATTCAGTAGTATGTGTGACTTATTTAAAAGTATACATTCTTTTAAGCATCCCTCTTGAAAACTATTTTCATTTTGAAGTTGCACCTCTTTGAAATATTGTTGCTAGAATTCTTGTTTATAAAACATGAAAGTATTTGTCTAATAATTATTATAGCATGAAACCTCATTTGAAAAACATAATTTTATGTATTTTATTTAAAACTTGAAATTGATGTTTCTTTTATTTTAAAGGAATCATATTGGGAATAGAATATCAGTCTAACCTACTGAGTTTTAATGCTCATGCCTATTGTCTTCTTCTGTTTTTAGCCCTTTTGTTGGTTTTGGCTTGAGTTCAATCGCTTTGGGTGATGTGTGATAATTTAGTTGGAGAGTGACTAGTGGGGTCACATGGAGTTAGTTGGTTATCAAGTTTGGTCAGTTGAGTTGTTTGTTTAGTTGTACTTTCAGTTTCTTGTACAAATATTGTTTAGTTTAATTTTTATATAAATGTATTTTGGGATATCCATTTCTTTTCGCTGTTTGTTTGATTGTTTATATTTAGGTGAAATAGTTTCCTTGTATACTCTATTGATGCCCTCAGTGCTTGTTGCCATCCCGAGAGGATCAGGAATGCCTCTCGGGACTTTTCACGGGCTGGCCTGGGTGATCGGTTCAGGGTCCACTTGGGCCGGTTCATGACAAAATGGTATCACAGGGGGTCATCTCTTACCAGACATTACTTTTCAGAGCACCCTATATTATTTGGGGCTGCCAAGGTATATGGAGTAGGATTTTTGGGACTTGAGGGGTAGTTTCAGGAAGAGTGTCACAAACAGTTGCTCATTCCTATCCTCAGGTGTCCATGGGAAGTTCGGTTTTATCAGTGTCTTTGGTTCTATTGATTGTTTGGTGTTGTGATATGATAAGGCGAGTTGGACTAATGGTCTATGTGAGCTCACAGGTCCTATAAAGACATGTAGAGCTTGAGGCATGGTCCTAAGAAGACTCTCTGTGTTGGTGGCGTGTTTGACACATGGCCTCCAACCATATGGTCAAGTCACCCACCGATAGTAGTTCCCTTTTGTGGGTCTCTTTGAATTTTCATGAATTTGGAATTTTGTTTTAAAAATCCTTGTATGAGAATTGTAAAAATGGGTTTTAAAGGAATGGTATGTTTTTTAAAAGTTGAAAAAAGGGGTTTTCAAAAATTAAATATAATATTGGTTTTGGAAGGTTGTGCTTTTTGTGAAACAATATTTTGAGAGGAAGTGGAAATGATTTAACAGGATTGGATTTTACCCAATCTAAACATGTGGTTTGTTGAAATAAAATGTTTTAAAATTGTGAATCATTTTAAGGTGATTCTGAATCTTTGTTTTAAATGGGGTATTTTGGTATGTTGAAAAGTGATTTAATATGATGAATTGGTTTTTGAAATTGGTTTTTAGTAGTCGGTGTTTTCATAGAAAGGGTATTGGTCTCAATGGACATCAGATTATGAATAGATACCTTGCTGAATTTTAGAAAATGGGAAGGGGTTGTTTGGAGTATCTTGGTTGTTTTGAAAGTTGTAAAAATGAAAAGGGGTAGGTTTTTAAGAAAATGGTTCTTGATGAAGTGTGGCTTGTTTTCTGAAATATGAAAATGGGTTTTGACTTGGTAGTTGGTGTTCTTTTTGAAGGTACATGATTTTTGGAATGATGTTTTTTTTTGTTTTAGCCTTTGATGTTTTCATGGGTGCTCATATGCATGGTTTTATTGATATCTGTAAGGATGGAAAATATGGAATGGTGGTTGGGTTCCTAGGGTGGCTTGGAAATGTGCTTGTGGGTGAGACTTGATGAAACACCATTGGTGAATGTGGAAACCCAACAAGTTAGTTTATTTTCAAAAGTGTTTTGAGATGAAAAATTGTGTAATTTTTCTATAAAACAATGGTTATGAGGCTAGTTTTTTATATGTCTTAGAAGAGTTTTTTATTCATTATGCTTCCTTGTGATCTAGAAGTCATACTCTTGTTGTGTCTTGAGATGAGATCTTGTTGGTGGCCCGATTTTTGAGTAATGTTCAGTGGGTTTCTAAAGATGTGTTGGATGTTGTTATGTGGCCCTGGATAGTTCTCCGCTGGAAATATTTCCTATTTATAAACATATGGATTCATTTAAAATGTTAAATGCACCTCTTAGGATGATTCCTCATCCTGTTTTTTGGAATAGAGATCTGTTTTGGATCAATTTAAAGTGCTTCCAGGTCGTGATAATTCTTTTGTACATATCACTTGTGTTCGGTGATGTTGATGTGTTTTGCCATATTACTTGTCCATTTTTATCCTCGTTTATAGTGAGAGATAATTTTGATATATATCTATAATTTAATATTTATATGAAGGTTTTTTGTTGAGAAAGTGAGTTTTTTTGAGTGGTGTGATCCTTAGAACTTGATTGCGGTGCAATAGATGCGTCAAGAATCAGGTCTCCAGCCACATGCCTTAGAGTGAAGCTTTTCACGCAGTTAGGAAATCACCAGAGGTGTAGAGTGCTCGACTAGGATCCTGCCTCTATTGTTTTGGTAAGGTAGTTTCTACTCTATTTTGGTTCCTCATCACTGTGAATTTCCTCTTGTCTCAATGAGCTTGATGGACTTACCCCCCACACATTGTCTATGGTTATGCCTTCATAGATGTGGGTTTCTGATCAATGTCCCTATGTGGGCCACTTGTGTAAATCGGGTGTGGTCTTGGTATTTCCTGTTCATAGATAGAGGGTGTTGGGTGGTTCATCTATTTATTTTGTGGTTTTAGTTCCCAATTATTGGGTTCCCTTCCCTCCCTACCTTGAGTGGTGGGGGTTTTGATCTATGCTGAAAGTATTGGATCAGTTCTTATACCCTCCTTTAGAGAGTGGGTGGTTTAAATGTTCATGTTATAACCCACTTAAATTGGGTTGGTATGTTTTTGTGGGAGTTTTTTGGTGGACTTGTGCAAGTGAGTCCCAATTTCAGTTAATTTTGAATTCTTGTTTGTTCGTTTCTAGTTGGGTTCTAATGGTGGGGAGACCCACAATAGGTCTCGTTGATTTTTCCTCCTAAGAACTTATCTAGTGCTAGTTGTTTCTAAATAGTGGGGATTCCATTCTGTACTACCCTGTATTATTGGGTTTTCGTGAGTTCTCTTTGGTTTGGGTGATTGTTGGTTTCATTGGTGGAGGGACAAAAAAACCGGGTTCTTGGTTTTTTTGTGGAGGTAGTTACTCAATATTTCAGTTGAATCACGAGAAGTGGTTGAGAGTTGGTGTTTTATTTGAGGTAAGATGATTAAGTTCCATAATGGTTGATGGTGTGTCATTTTATTCTTAGTCTGGACCATATTGGTAAATAAACCTTAGGTGTTGATCAATCAGCTGAAATGTGTTGTGGCTTTCTTGGGAAAAAAAACTTCAATGGTGGGGAGAATTATCACACCCAATTTTTCATGTCATTATTTTGATCCGGTTCATTAGAAATCCAAATATTTTTCTTGGGTCTTGGGTGAGATTAATGTTGAGTTTTTAAGTTTCATATATGTCTAATCACCCTAATTTGGGTTCCCCATTGCTTTTTTAGATGTTTTTGGAGAAAGGGTGGTTACTATATGATTTGGGCAAACCGTGAGACCATTTCCATATTTAAAAACCAAATTTTCTTCTTTTATAACTCCTTAATTTTCAACATTTTTAACTCATTACACTTCCCACTTTGCCTACAATAATATATTAAAACTACCATATCCTTTTGGACCCATTATAATTTCATAAGCAAGGTGAATTTGGGAAATTTATTTAGGTATTGGGCCAGCCCGAGGGCCCATTTCCAGTTTTAAGAAAAATAATTTGTTTCTTTTATATATTATTAATTTTTTTATAATTTTCGGTGATTCAACATCAAAATAGATTTTAAGAACCCTATTATCACCCCCATTCTCAATGTTCCCACTTTGGAGCTCATATTAGACGTGGATTAGGGAATAACTTCTCAATGTTTCTCAAATCATCCAGATTTGGAAAAGGTAATTTGTCTCATTAATAAATCATTCAATTCATATTATTTTTACGACAAATATTATTTAACTGGTTATTAAAGACCTTAGTATCCTCTCCAATAAGTTTCAAGCCATTAAATTTTCTATAATGGTGTAGATATAAGTGTAGACAAAAAGTTTTCTAGTTTCCAAGGTGAGATTCCTTCTCCCATGTCCTCCATCTTCCTCATATTTCCATTATTTCATGGTTATTTCTTCTCCCCGAATCATTATAGACATGTAGTTCTATTATACCATGATTTTTGATGGGGGGTGTTTTTATTTTGGGGCTGGTCATCAAAGGTTTATGGTTTATAAACCCATATATGGTGATATTGGGTGTGCGTTTCCATTACGCCAAGGATTTGAGGTAGGGTATCCCTTGCACATGACTTTATAATTTAAGTTTCATCATTTTAATATTTTTATCACCTGATATTTATGTTTATTATTATTTTTAAGTGTTTGGATAATTTTCCTGGTGTGCAAAACGGTTGTTTATGCTTTGTTTTGTGAAACGTAGTGTTGTTTTTTCATAAAAGCACACACCAAGTGTTTGTTTAAATATTATATTATCACTTTAACCTAGTTTGTGAGCTTTAGAACCTGTTATATGGTATTTAGAACATGTTTAAGTAGATTTAATAAAATATGGAATGCAATTGGTATTTTATTCTTTGTCAAGTGCTTAAAATAAATTGTTTTGTTTAAAAGTGCATGTCATGTGTTCGGTAAATTGCCAGGTTGGGTTTTACGTGTTAAGTGTGATTTGAAATTATTATTTTTGGATTTATAAATGAATTGGAATCATGAAAAATGGTATTTTTGGGTCCTTCTATGGCTTTCCAATTTTCATTTGGTTTTACAAACAAATGGGTTTTGGGTTACAACATGTTTTGACCCGAGTTTCCAGAAAATGGATCGTTTCACATCCTTATGAAAATGGTTGTGTTTTGAATATGTAACCTGAGTGTTTTAAGGAAATTATGAAAGTTTTTTGCTACTGTAAATGGTTTTTATCCACATCCTTAATAAAATTGAAATTCATACCTCTGTCAAATGTTAGTTTTGAGAAAGGCTTAAAGGCATGCTTGAAATGTTTTTTCTTGTAAAAAAATGGTTTCCATGTGTATTTCATGTTCTATATTTTGGGTTCATTTTATAGTCCATGAAATTGATTTATTATTTGGTTTTGGTGATTCCGAATATGGGTTTATATGATATTTATGAGTTTTTTCCTTAAAATATCAGTTCTGAATGAATTTTATGTGCAAGGCCTCATTATACTTATTGAAATTATTTTATGAAAATTTAGTAGGTTTATTGATCCGTGAAAGAAATGTGTGACATGTGTGTGGGATGTTTGGTATGTGTGTGATGTGGAAGTTTTATTTTCATGTGAAAATTATATTTCATGGATTTTTACGTAAACCCGAGTATCTAGGTGGGTGGATGTGTACCAGTATGCTAGTGATCCAATGGGGTTTGGCCCTGTTTTCACATAGCATGTTTGAAGATGACAACACTAACTAAACTATGATGATGATTATGATGATGATATTGGGGAACCACTAGGTTATGGTCATTCTCCCTAATAGTGACTCGTGTGCATGAGAACAGATATTGTGATGGTTACTTTCACAGAGATACGAGGTACCTGAGACCCATAACTAACTAGTGCTTAGGGGTGTTCTTGTGACTTTTTCTCATTAGCTATTTTGTGCTCACCATCATCATACGGTGTGTTTGGTTGGTAAATTCAGTATCATGTGTGATTTATTAAAAAGTTTACATTCTTTAAAGTGGCCCTCTTGAAAAATATTTTCATTTTGAAGTTGCACCTCTTGGAAAAATTGTTACTAGCATTCTTGTTTATAAAACCTGAAATTTTTTTTCTGATAATTATTATAGCATGGAACCTCATTTAAAAAACATAATTTTATATCTTTTATTTAAAAATTGAAATTTATGTTTATTTTATTTAAATGTAAGTGAATTGGGAATAGAATATCGGGCCAACCTACTGAGTTTTAATGCTCACACATATAGTCTGCTTCTGTTTTTATCCCTTGTGCAGGTTTCAACTAGAGTTCAATATCCTAAGGTGATGTGTGATCATTGTGTTGGAGAGTGACCAGTGGGGTCACATGGAGTTAGTGGGTTATCAAGTTTTTTCATATGAGTTGTTGGTTTATTTTTACTTTCAGTTTCTTGTACAAATAATGTTTAGTTCAAGTTTTATATAAATGTATTTTGGGATGTCCATTTCTTTTCATTGTTTGTTTGATTGTTTATATTTGGGTGAAATCGTTCCCTTGTGTAATCTATTGATTCCCTCTGTTCTTTTCTCCATCCTGGGAGGATTGGGTACGCCTCTTGGGACTTGTCACGGGCTAGCCTGGGTGACCGGTTCAGGGTCGACTCGGGCTGGTTTGTAACATGGATGATCTTGGGTAGGCCTTATATGCTACTTTTGGACTTCTGAAAATTGATGGAAGGATTCCTAAAGTTAGCTGAATTTTCATAACTACGAATTAGTATTTATGCATATTTATGGTATTATGTGGTTTCTCAGGATCACCCCTAAGGGTGACTCCCCCTATTTAAATTCCTTCAGATGAATTTTTTAATTACATGAAATAGTTTGATAGTATTGGATGAATTCCTAGGGTCACTAACAACCCTAGTGTGCAAGATTTATCCCATGAATTTATTCCATGACCCATATTGAGGATCCCCTATAGGATGGATCTACTTATTATTTCTAGCATCCCAAGAGGGATTCCTTCCTTATATACTAACTTAGGGGACCCAGTGGGTGCTTCAGTGCTTGACGGACCCTAAGCTAGTGCATTATGGGTTTGGGTAGATATGGTAGCAGGTGTAACCTTGGAACTCAAACCAAGATTGTAATATGTGAGGCTATGTAATTAGCGGTGGGTTAAGCATTTGGTCACCCTCAATCTTTTAATTATGAATTCACAAGTTTACTTCTAATGCAATAATGACTACCTGAGATGCTTCCTGGTTAGTTGATGATGTGTCTAACATGACAAACTATTTTATAGGGATGCCTAGACATTATTCCTGGGATCCAACTTAGGATCCCTATTATAATAGTATTTCTAGAGTTACTTCCTCTAATCTATATTTTTAGGCCTTCAATTATTATCAGGGATTCCCAGACATGCTTCTTGGGATCTAGATATTGAGACTAAATGTTTGACTATTACATTACTAGGTTTTCCTATAAGTACGTCATGGTATCCAAACTTTGAGCCTTACATGATATGATTTTGTACATGGAACTCCTCATCATTCATTGGTATGGTTTGAAATGATTCTATACACCCTTTTTGAGATACACTCGATGAATGATTATGCTCTCCTCGAGTGATTCTTAAGATTCTCCCTAGGATTGGCTGGATGAAACATGAATACATTGCCCATAGGTAAATTCTGGGGAATGGGTTGTTGAGACATTTAAATTAATTGATTCCAATAATTTACTTGTATTTGGAGATAATTCCATATAGATCTCCTAAGGGTGATATCCTTAGGGATTATACGAGTTGGAATGTCATGATTACCTATGTACCAGGACGTAAAAATCATACATCAGACTGGATTACACATGGATTGAGTAGTATGGTATCTATCTCAATTCAATATTTAAATAATTTTCCATAAATATATGGAATCTATTATTTTAGTAGTTAGTGGTGAGTACATGTGATCTTAGGGTTAAGATATGTACCCCCCTTTGGTGACATAGCTTTCTCAGATACAATTATGATGTTGACTAAATAAAGTATTTCCAATTGAGATTATGGACCTATAGATCAACTTAATTGTACATGGATTGCGTGTAACAATATCAATCTCAAATCTATTTCCACATGATGTCCAAAAAATAATGATTATAGACCCACAAATAGACTACTGTTGTTTATTTTATTTTCACCATAATAATTTACATACATACATATATTTATTGGAATATATATATGCATATAATTATATATATATATATGATGGAACATTACCCAATTGACTGGGATTATGGACCTTGGGATCAATTATGATTTCATTTTTTTTTCCAGTTGTGTCTCTGCTATTTTAGGCAATTTAATTGTTACTGTATTGTATGACATGTCTATTAGTTTATTTCTAGAAGATATCATTATTATTAAAATTATCCTGATGAGTAGATCACTTTTACATACACAGAATATTACTGGATATTTATGGGACCACATTGCTGTTTCCCTAACTGGTTTTGTACTAACACCTTTCTTGGGCCTCAATTTCACTAGGGTACTTGAGCATAGGTTCACTAGTTTTCAGGAACATGTAGGGCCATGAATTGGGAATGATCAAGTAGTATGACTCGGATATGTATGTGGAGATTAGGTATGCGGTCTAGATTAGAGTTAGAAATAGAGTCCTTCTCTATATTTTAGTTTCTTTTATATAATCCTTCATGCATGGTTGTACCAATGGGTGACTGGTGTTGTCTATATTACATGGATGTTAGGCATTTTATAGCATTTCATTTATTATTCAGAATGTTCTATTTCAGTCATTCACTAACTCTGACCTCTATTTAGTTACTACCTTATATGATATATAGTTATTTATACTATGTTTACTCTAATATGTGGGCATGTTCTCTCCACAAACACACCATGGGCCTTCAATCCTAGTCGACAGCTTCTGGAATATGGAGAGGCATGCTTGAGGCCTTGTGGCGAACTAGTATGGAGCAATTATTTAGTGGGCTATGAGTTGGGTTGTTACAAGGTGGCATTAAAGGTGTTTTTTCCGATTGTATTATTATTCGGGATATGGTAGACATGAGTATTTGTAATTTGTTGGAACTTGTAATGGATATCAGACTAGTGCTTTGAGAACACCCGTTCCTGTGAGAATATTTGGTTTCCAGGGGTATGATATTTCTTTTCTAATCTTTAATGTTATAGTTGTATATGATTTTCTCTTAGGGAGAAACACATTTTGTGTATATGTTATGATTTATTATAGATAATTGGATCTTTAATCATTGGTAAGAGAATATATATTGATTTTGAGTCTTGGAATGAAAAGAAAAGAGGCATCTCAGACATCATATTTAGCACATAGGATTCACATGTTTTAGGTATTCTAGTGTGTGATTATTAATAAAAAAAGAGGAAAATTGTTTAAAGTGTAAAAAAACCTAAATGGTGTTTTCTGTTATATGTTTTTGGTGGAATTCTACTCAATTGGGAAGAATTTCATATATGTATATTTCATTTTTATGGAAGGTAAGGTTGATCTATGTTGATATGTTTGATGGTGATGTTGATGATTCTGTCAACATTCATAGGAGGTGCTGTGACCATAATAGGTCAATAGGTAACATGATTCCCATGCGTTGGACCCCTTGTAGGGTGTTGATTCTTAGGTTTGGTTATTTAAAGTTCCTATAACAACCTATACAGTGTTTTTCTACATATCCTAGAATGGAATCTTATTTAACTAACCTTCGTTTTTGGTTATATAATCATATCGTAAAGTATGATGATGATAGGTACCTTTTTATTTCTTATGAACTAGACCTCGATGGGATATTACCATATACAGATTCTTAGTGAGTGTCAATTTAGTATCTCTTTTACATTTCTATAGTGACCTCTAGAGAGCAATTCCATATGAGGATTCTTGGAGAGGAGTTGTCCCTTGTATGCCTTGTTTTTATTTTTTACCCTGATAGTTAAGTGTCATATGTACTTCCTTTCGATAGGTCTGACCTATGAACTAAGTGGCTAGACTTAGTGGCCCATTTATGGGACTTGATCAGTAGGTATAGGTGGGAGACCTAGATTCCCTTATTTTTGACTCAGACCCATATAGGTCGATGTTTTTTTCTTCAAGGGAAACCTACGAGAATGGTTGGATTGAGTTTATGGATTATTTTTTAGGCAGTGAGCTTAGTTGTATGCTTTTTTGGGACCGATGAACGATAGGTTTTCATGTTTTTATGATATATGAATGATAATTCCTTTGGTTTATGATAAATAACATAGGTTTCTTGTGTTTCAATAATAGTTTCAATGGGAAAGATTTTTTTGGTTCATGGATCTGTTAACCAATAGTTGCATGGTTGACACTTAGATTTTAGAAAACAATGATGTGTGACAGGTGTTCATGGTACAAATTGTGGCATCGATAAAGTGACAAATTTTGAAGATGAGTTCCAAGGGAGATTTGGGATTAATGAGGATGACATGTCATGTAGCATGATCAACATAGACTTATGATGGAAGAATCAATGGATTAGGATTCAGGTGATAAAAACACATATTGGTTACCTATGGTAACTTTTAAATCATAAAGTGGATAGCATTCATGTGTGAGACGGGGACTAATGGTTTCAAATAAATGATCTAGGCATGGTTTCATAGGTTTTTTTAGTAAAAAGGATAAATGTATCTCCATGGTATATGAGACATCAATAGTAAATTAGGTACCAGGAGGCAGTTGACCCATGGTTGGACATAGAAACATATTGTCGGGAGATGAGCTGTCAAGAGTTGGTTAAAGGAAATCATAACTTATTTTATGTGAGTGTGTATCATGAGAGTGATACAAGCCTATTAGTAATATCTAATTTTACTTCTATTTGAAGTCAATAATGCTCTCTCTTGAAATTATCTTGAGTACACTGAAAGAGTATCGACTCTATGATAAACTTATTTATCTTTCAAAAAACCTTTCCCGTTCAGTGATGGAACTACTTGAAATTGTGTTTTAGGAGAATTATAAGGTAAGCCTTATGTTGGAGAGTGCACTATTGGACTTTTGAGGGTGGTGAACCTCGTGATGATTTGAAATTATATGGTTTATGTGGAAACCATTCTCGAGAAGTTGGAAAGGGTGATGCCTGGATGTCACAAGTTAATGCTCAAGGATGAGTGAGTTTATATCATATTTCTTGCTATGTACAGAAGTATATGGGTCATGGGATATGGTGATTAGGATTTCATTTCATTGATGTAATGAAAATAACGATCCTAAGGTGGGGAGCGAGATGTTGGTCATAGGAGGGAGACCCTCATATGGGAAGGGTCATGGGTCCATGAGACTGATCGTATGATGGTGGTATTGGTGCTCATATACCATGTAAAAATTAATCATGTATATTTAGAAATATTGGTAAAATCCTTGGCACAAGTTCGATTATGGGTTGGTAAAATCTAGATGTGGGAATTATGCTCAGTGTATCTTTTGATAAACCATGGATGATGGATTGGTTTTATATTGGTGATGGTTCTATAACACGACTAAGGTTTTGATCGAGAGATGGTTCTATCATGAGACATCATTGGAAGTTATGTAGGTAATTCAGTGAGCATGCTCAGAACAATCTCAGTGAAAATTGGGGTTGGGCAGCAGAAATCTAATTTTGAAGATGCATCAGCCATGGGAGTCCAGAATTATTGCGAGTAGTCAACTAGAAGAAGTTATATTGAAATTACTCTAATTATTTGATACAATTAGTAGGGTACCACATTTAGTTCTCTATCGGGATGAGAAGGGTGTAGTTTTATGTCCAGCCGATACTTTTCATGGAAAAGTTAGCGTGACTCGGTTGATATTGGTTGATGGAAGTTTGACCATGATGATCAAATTGGGGACTGAGGATATTCCCCTCATGTGTAGTATAATAAACATATAAGAGGTGTCACTAGGACATATAAAATGTATTCTGGTTAGTGAATCTGATGGTGGAAGTTCCTTGGATTTAGTTTTTATGGATCACATAATGTATTATTGAAATGACTCTTGGAGGCTCCTTGGGTGTTTAGAAATAAAATTTATCCATTTAATCCAACAATCTATGATCCAAGAAGGTTGTGTGATGCTTTATTTTTCCACTAAGGCTTCTTGGGAATGAGAAGTTCTAAAGTGGGGAGACTGTAAGATCCTTTTTTTGAGATGAAAATTTACAAGGGAATTTGAATTTTTGGTACTGAATGGTTCAAATATTTATTGGATAATTGGAATGTAATTTTAGATATTATAATTCCGATAAATGATATTTTTATATGTGGAATGAGGATCAGTTTGTAGCATGGAGGTTTTGGGAGTGTCTCGGGGTTTCGGGACCCAAAATCGGAGTTTTGGGAAAAGTACAACAAAGGTTTCATGATTAAAACACAATTAGTGTTAACTGTGTGACCAAACCATATAGAACAATTTATACAAGAACATAGTCTAGTGAAACCACATGGAAAGAAATGAAAAAACATGTGGGTGTCTCCAATTTATTACAGAAAAGTTACATTGCTGCACATAGTATGTTAAACCGTGTGCCATTCCTGTGCATGTGGTTTAAGTCTTGGATAGTAACAACTAAATGGTTGGAACATGGTTTAGACAAACTTTAATCTTATTAAAAAGTGGAAAGTTAACCTTTTTCATTATGGGTTTTAAGTGGGAATCCCCTGTTTTCTTTCCTGTTTCGCCCAGTAACTCCCCCACACATGCCCTTCCTCTCTCCCTCTTCCCTTGGGTAGTTCTCCTCCATTTTTGGCTAGAATCAGATTCCATCAGGTGAATTGGAACACTAGAGGTAATTATTTCACTATTTGACCTTATGTTGTGTTATTTTTATTCTTCATCTAGCCTAGATTGTTTTTAGGGATTTGGGTCCCGATTCCACCAGAGCATGGTGGAATCAGATACCGATGTTCGGGTTTTCACTCTGCCTAGGAAGAGAGTGACCAAAGAAGCTGTATTCATTTATCAACCTATTTATTCATCAATTTACATCGATATGGTTAATTTATAAATATTTAAGGCCTTAATTAAAATTTTTAACTGGTGTTTTGATGTCGTTGCTTAGGTATTTTACTTGTTTGGAGGTTGATGGTGTACCACTTGTTGTCAGTGAGCGTTAGGTCGCTATTTCAGTGTGATGAGGTCAGATAGTGAGATTTTTAGATTTATACCCTTATTAATAAGGTGGTTTCCATTTTCTATAAATTTTTTAGTTTTATTAAGTAATTATAATGTTGGGATAATTAATTAATTCTAATGGTATTACTCTGATACAAGTCTAGTATGACTTGGATGAGCTTGGTTGGGCCATGAAAATTGTCACCAAAATTTGGAAAATAGATGGTAAAATTCATAAAGGTAGGTGGTATATCATTAAATTCCATTATTTATGCAAGTTTATGGTATTATGTGGGTGCTTAGGATCACCCCAGATGGAGACACCCCCTATTTAAATTCTTTCAAATGAAATTTGTAATTAAATGAAATGGGTAGATGGTATTGGATGAAATATTGAGGTCACTAATAACCCTAGTGCACTAGCTTCATCCCATGACTTGATTCCACAACCATAACCAAGTATCCCCATGTGATTACTCTTCTTATCCCTTTATAGGATCCTAAGAGGGATTCCTTGACTATATACTGACTTAGGGGACCTAGTGGGTGCCCCAGTTCTTCACCAACTCTGATCTAGTGCATTATGGGTTTTGGTAGAGATGCTAACAGGTGTAACCTTAGAACCCATACCAAAATTTTAAGCCATGTGGCTATGTAAGTAGTGTTGGGTTAGGCATTCTACCACCCACACTCATTTAATTATGAATTAACCTATTTACTATTGATTCAATGATGATTACCAAAGAATCTTACCAGTTAGTGGATGACAAGCCTAGTTTGATGCACCATTTTTCAAGGATTCGTAGATATGATTTCTAGGATTTATCTTTAGAACATTATTATATTGGTATTTACAAAATTACTATTTGGAATATAGATTTTGAGAATTTCAATTATTATTAGGTATGCCTATATGTGCTTCTTGGGATCTGGATATCGAGCATAAATATTTGACTATTACATTATCAGGGATGACCTGAGGTACTTCCTAGGATCCAGCCTTTAAACCTTACATGATTGGATGTTGAACATGGTTATCCTCATCATTCAGTGGTATGGTTGGACATGAAACTCCAAACCCTTTGTTTTGATATACTCTATGGATTAATACACTATCCTTGAGTGATTCTTAAGATGCTCCATAGGATTAGTTAGACACACCAAGACTACATCAACTAAATGTACTTCCTATGGATAGGGATGTTAAGACATTTATATGAATGGATGCAAAGTATATACTTGTATCTAATGATCATTTCTTATATATCAACTATGGGAGATCCCCATAGGTATTATTTGACTTACAAAGTTTTCATTGACTATAGAATGGGACCTTAGAAAAATAAATTGGATTGGATTATATGTGGATTAAGTAGTATTAAATCTATCTCATTTCCATATTTATAGGATTGTCTATAGGTATATGGTATCCTTTATTATAGTGGTTGGAGGTGAGTACAAGTGAACACAGGGTTAGGAATTGTATCCCCCTATGGTGACATATATTTTGTCGAGACATTTTTGGCGCTGGATGAAGAAGGTATTTTTTATTATGAATACATACCAATATATCAACTTAATTGTAAATAGAATTAGTTGTATGACATCCCTATCAATGCCATTTCTATAGGATTTCCATATGATCAGGATTAAAGACCCATGAATTGACTACTGTTGTTTTTTTTATTTTCACATTACTCATGTATACACACACACACACACACACACACACACACACATATATATATTTATGGGAATATACACACACACTCACACACACACATATATATACACACATGAGGGAACATTACCCAATTGACTAAGATTGCAGACCTTGGGATCGACTGTATTTTCACATTATTTGTTTTATTTATTTTCCAAGTTGTGTCTCATCTAGGTTGAGCACTTTCCTTGAGCAGGACTTATACAAGTTATCTTTACCTTTACATAAAATAAATATTATTTTATATGTATGGGACTGTTTTGGTTGTTCCCTACTAAGTTTTGTACTCACACCCTATTTGGATCTCCATTGCACTAGGGTACGTGAGAATACGTTCACTTAGTTACAAGTATAGGTAGGGCCACAACCCAAGACTGATCAATTAGGATGGATCAAATATGTATGTGGTATGGATTAGATTTATAAGTATATACTTGTACTTTATTTTAGTTTATTTTATGTACTCTCACTTGTATGGTTAGCCTGAAGGGTGACTGGTGTTGTATGTATGACATAACTGTTCATGATTTTATAGAATTTCATTTTTTATTTAGCATGTTCTATTTTAGTTATTTACTACTTCCATCCTCTGGTTATTTACTTCCTTGGATGATATATAATTATTTATGATGTTTTTACTTTGATACGTGGGAATAGTCTCTCCACATACACACCCTAGTCACTCAATTATAGTCGACAACCTCTTTCGTATAAAGAGTTGCACTTGAGGCCTTATGGAGAACCAATATAAAGAACTAGTTTCATGGAATCTGGTTTAGGATTTTAAAAATCCCAAGATTCAAAGAGTGGTGAGAGTAATAGATAATTCCACACTACATTCACAAACATTACTCTTTCCAATTCCAAATGACACTAAATCATGTTGATGTAGTTGATATCATATGTGATTGTCCTTTTATTATAATATCCTCTTGTCGAATATCCTACACATCATGGACACTTTATTCATTGTGGTTAGGTTATTATACATATTTTCAAGATTATTCATCAATTTCTCAATGATCTTTACATCATAAATTTTATAAGAATCAATCCTCATTATCAACATTCATATCACAATAAGAACCTTGTGATAAATCCTTTTCCTATTTCACTTTATCTATTTATTTTTTATTTTACTCCTAAAAAACATATATTAGGGATATAGATGTTAGATTCTATATATTGATTTAAATGAAGGGAATGAGAATCTCAAGAAGTTATATCAGTTGTATGATTTGATACATCATCCATGGAAGCTAAGTAGAGGTGATCAGGTTTAGAATTTATGATTTTGGAGTACTTGGGTGCATAGGTGGCCAGGTGTCTGGAATATATAGTGAATTGAAGTTATATTTTTAGTTGATTGTATCATTCAGTGAAAATAATGATGAATATCACTATTCACCTGAGTTCAGTGGTCAGGTACATATTTTTGGGATACAAACATCTGAAATAATGAAATCATCCGATGTTAAACCTCTATAAATAGGATTCTTCATTCTACAAGAAGTTCGATTCCATTTATACTTCACATGTTGTGTTGTAACATTCCTACCTAAAAAATTATTTTGAAATTAGGGAGTCAAAGTGAACTGTAAATAATCACACACATATTTTTCTGCAAGAAAACCAAAAAAACATACAAACAAGTAGGGAAAGTAGAAAAATAAAGAAAATTTAGTTTTACATGGTTCAGGTTTTCATCATACCTCTATAGGAGAACACTGTAATAATTTTATATATCTGAATGTATAAAGATTTATATCTATGACTTATCAACCATATGGATCACTTCATAGAATGTAATCACATTACAACTCGCCAATATGAATCAGTAAGTGGACCTGCACCATATTTATAGTGGGGTATATTTGGTATTTTGGTTTCACTAACCTCTTAATTTGATGGTTATAATTTTGGTGGAAATAGGGACCAATGATATCCTATAGATAAATTCAGTTTGATTGGATATGTTTGGTAGATAGAGTGGTCTACCACTTTTTGTATTATAAAATTTACAAATTGATCATCATTTCATTGACGTAAAAATTCCATAAAAAATCCTCCTAATCAAAATATCATCTCTTGAAGTCTCACTCCTTTTACCTCCTTTCGGTAAATTAAGTCTTAAAATTTTGATAAACAAGATTTGGAGCCTTGAAGAGTCCTAAAAATCCTAAAAATATCCTCCTTGAATACTGATTCATTCTTTCCTGGGAAAACTTCAACACCTAAACATATTAAAACTTTAAATTGTCCTTATAAATATATGTAGTGCTCTAATTTTCTATTCTAGTTAGCCCAATCCCTCTGAGACATGAGTTTTCCTCATAATTTATTGAATCATAAACATTGTACACATGTCTATAAGATTTTAGTTCTAAAAAATATTCTACATATCTAACTCTTCATCATCAAGTAATTTACAAATATAGTTGTATTTTAGGTCAGTATGAGTAGTCCTTGAATGAAAAAAAATATTCTTATCAAAGTGAATTGCACTCTGATTGTCATAGTAGAGTAACCCACTATTCAAGCCTTGTCTAAGTTCTAATAGAAGTTTCCTCAACCAAAACATTTCCTTTACTACTTCTATTAAAACCATATATTCTTTTTCCATTATAAAAAGTGAAACTACCAACTGTAACTTAGATATCAAACTGATTGATGTTCCACAAAATGTAAACACATATCATGATGAACTCCTATAAGTATCAGGATCACCCCTGCAATCTTCATTTATTTATCCTTACAATGGGGTGTATAACTCAAAACATAAGTCAATATATACCATTTATTTGAGATATTTGATAATTGAATTAATGGATTCCCAATGTTCTTTCCATGAATTTACTATATACCAACCGATTTATCCCACTCCAAATGAAATCCAAAGGAAAGTGTAAAACATTACATACATTAATATTTTGAATACCAAAGCAAATAGATTTTTATCACATATCTTTACTCATCTTCCATTCATAGGGATTTGATCATTGAAAAATTATAATTCCCATCCAAATGTGTTAAAACCAATTTAGATACGGATATTGTGATCCACTCTATGGACTTATAGATGTATTTACCTTGAGATAATACTATATATACAATGATTCTATTACCATAAATCATTTTACAAAGAATATTTATTCTAAAACCAAGATCCATCATTTGAAAAGTTTAGAAAAACTCAAAAATTTATATCCTATATTCTCTAAATGTGTGGAACTAATATAATCATGTCATCAATATATATGATTTAGATGATAGATAAACTATCCATCCACACATTCTGAAAGAAAAAGTGATCCGATTTTCTTATCTTGAAACCCTTTTAAACCATAAAATCATAATTTTTTTGATGCCATTAACATGGTTATTTTTCATGTTTTGGAGACTATGATTAATCATACACACTAAATCCTTATTTATATTATACTCTAAACTATTTGTATTCATCATGTAAATTTATTCCTCAAAATAACCTTGAAGGAACACAGAATTCACATACATTTGTTCCATATGTACATCATATTTAGAAACTATAATCAAGACCATCAAGATGGTAATACATTTTACTATCGATGAAAAAATCACATAAATACAATCCTTATTTCCACTGAAATCATTTCACCACCATACTATATTTATACCTCCTTCTTTCACTAACTTCTTCCTTCAATAAAAAAACCCACTTATTTTTTAGTTCTTTATTCCCTCATGTTAATTCCATTAGATATCAGTTCTCATTAGAAATCACTGAATCCAAATATTCTTTCATAAATAACTTTCACTTATCGAAATCACTTATTCTAGACACTTTCTCTATACTTTTAGGTTATCCTCCTTATATTAGATGTAAATAATTAATGTTATGAATATATCAGTTATCCAATTATCTAACTCTAGATTACCTATATAATTTAATATATGAATCTTCTACTTCTAGTTCTACATTATTTGGTGCATGAACTTTTGATGTCTAAACTTATAATTTTTTAATATGTGCCTCTCTATCTATTAATAATTGAGGTATATATTCAACTATCCTATCTTTTTTAAATATTATGGAAACTTATGAACTCACTATAACTTGAATTTTTTTGGTTCTCCCTTCTATATTAACATCATTATAACTTATTGATTCATTTAAATAAACTTTTGGCTCTTCTAAATTATCGTCTTTGTATATGAACCTCACATTAAAGATAATATATAAAGATTTAAAAATCTTTTGAATATTATCATCATATAGTTGATAACCGATGTTATTATCTTTATAGTCCACAATGTAACAAATATGGGACTTATCCTCTATATTGTTCATATCATTAGCATCAACATGAATATAGTATACAATTTTTTATAATTTTAGAAAATGAATTTCAATTGATTTATAAGATCGTAAACTCTTAAGAATATCCTTCCCCACTACTGCTAATGGAATTTTTTGACTAAGTACATGCATAATTCAGTGCTTCCATCCAAAATTAATTAGAAATTATACTATGCAACTTTATGCCATGTGCATTCCCATTCAGTGTTTTATTTATACATTCAACCAAACTATTTTATTTTAGTGTACCAAGAATGGTTTTCTCATATCCAATTCTATTATTCTTATAGTAATGCTTGAAATCCATAATTATGTATTCAATACTATTATATGACCTATGGAATTTAAGACTTCATCCAGTCTCCCATTCAACTATGGATTTCCATTGAGTGAAAATTTTAAACACTTATGACTTGTGGATTAGGAAATATACCTATAGCATTTTTTTGAATCATCAATAAATGTGAGAAATTATAGGGAATCTCTATAAGAACAAACTGAGGATAGTCCCCACACAACATAATGAGAAAGTTTAAGTTTCCTAATATGAGGATTAATTTCATTCCCATTAAATAAAAATTTCCTATGATTTTTGAGTATAAAACCCTAAAAAGTTTTGAATCAGTATGACTGGGTTTAACACACCCTTTACAAGTTTAATTTTCATGTTCTTTTCCACTGTGATGACCAAGTAAATTATTCCATAACATCAAACTTTTAATGGTTTTGTCATATCCATCAAACATCAATCTAAACATATGGTCAGATACAAATACACATACTTAACCCCTCTTTCCAAAATCATTAATCCTTGGGTTATTTTCTATACAACATTATCAATGCTCATTTCATACCCTTCTTCATCAAGTTTTCACGTAAAATTAATATTTTTACAGTAGTCTAATGAAAGTCCCAACTTGGAATCCGAACATCCATATCACCCTTTCTGAAAATGTAAAAATTCTAATCATGCATTGAGTGAAGTTTTTTTAATATTGTAGATTTATAGTTATTCATGTCCCATTTCTATGCTATGGACTAGAATAATTATATATAATCAACGATCCATGAATCCAATAGAACATTAAAACGTAAAATAACTAAACTACTATATTATACTAAATTTATATAACTAAAAATTCTGAAGCCTAATTTTATAGGACTCAATCTATAGTATTTGAAATCATTATTGAGATACCATCTCTTACGAATATACTTTCATGCATGTTTGTTTCTGGTATATTTACCTATACTATCATCTTTTGATTTATTTTATTTTTTTCAACATAACATCTAGTTGGATGATCATTCTATACCTTATGCATTCAATGTATTTAGGTAGGTCCCAAGAACTCCCTCTTCCTAAGATCTTTCTTCATAATTATGTTTGTAATATCCTAAAATACTAAATTGGTTTTCTGGGTAGAATTCCTGACTACATAGATCATTTCCTACCAACTCTAAGGTAGAAATGGCATCAAAATAAATTCATAGGAATCATCTATGAAAGTGACTTTAATTTACTCAAGCTAACTCTAGGACATGTTAAAATCATTAACATTGTTAGTAATTGGTTTTAATTCAAAGATCCACTTGTTAAAAAACTTAAAAATTATAAACATATTGTCTAAAGATGTTTATTTTTCATACTTTTCATTTAGGGATACCATCAGTTCTATTGTTATTTTATTTTTGTGGATATTAAAGGAAACATTCCTTGCTAATGATATCCTCACCACTTCGACTACCTTACAATCCAACTATTCCCATTGGGATTTCTCCAACTTCTCAGGTTGTAATATGATTAACCAAATTTCATGGTCCTTATGGATGAGATAATCTTTCGTCCAAATCCTCTAGAATCCAAAGTCCACACCACCAAACTTATCAATCCTAATCTTTCCATATACCAATTCCATTACATTGATGCAATAACTCCCACGGAATCAAATAACATCAAGGAATTAACTGAAATAAATACACTTTAGTATGTTGTGAATAATAAAATATCATGAAATAATCTTTTTGATACCACTTTTTGATATAAAACCAAGTATAATAGTGAAACCATGAGAAGTTAAAAAATTGGAAACAAAATTATACAATCCACCATAAGTTCAGTTACCTTTACACTTCATACACATCATCACACCACACCTCCCTGAAAAAATTACCTAGAATATAGGAATCATGAATGCACAATAAGTCACCACATGCATAGTCATCTGATAAGAAAACAAGAAAAAATAAAAACAATTAATGAAAGTTGAAAAGTGTTTTACACATTAGTTCTACATGGTTGGTATTTTCATAATATGTTAATAGGATGATATTTAAATAGTTTTATTTCTTTACAAGTATAAATATTTAAATCTTGAACTTTTTACGCATATGGCCCACTTGATAAAATTATAAATTAGAATCCCATATCAGTTGCTATCACCAGCCCATATTTAAATTTGAGTCTCATTAGTCTTTTGATTTCATGCACCTCCCACTTTCATGATCTGCATCCTATGGAAACAGTGACCACTGACCTCCTATAGAAAAAATCAATATGACGAGCTACTACTGATAGATCTAGTGATCCAACAAATTTTCCTGAATTGACTTTATTAAGTGACCTTGCATTCACTAACCTTACAATTACATTATAAATTATTCCTGATCAACTGATATTTTGTTGAAGTATCGATTCCTCTATCTCCTTCCCCTAAATTGATTGTCAAACTTCTGCTAAATTTTGTATGGATCCTTGAAGAGACTTAAAAATCATAACATAGATTTTAACAAGAAATCATGGGTCATCATAATAAATGGTGGGATGTTTACAATGTTTGGAGTTATATGGAAGAAGATGGCCCACTAGGACCTACTCAAAAGATATGTGGGATCACATGTACACATGGAGAGTAATTACTTGTAATTAGTGATATGTATAGTAGTAAATCCATAGAGATTATAATTCATGTAACTTCTGATTATTGAACATGGATACAATTTTCCTCTAGGGACATAGGAATGAATTTTCTAACCACATAAATCCTTTAGTGTTCCTTTTTTTCTTTTATTTTTTTTCTTGAATGTTTGTGAGTTGGAATGTGAGGGATGTAGAGTTTTGAATCAGTGTGATGATATAGGGTGATGCTTTAATTTATGTTCTGATACACAAATTTTCATGAGGTATCCATATGAATATTTGTTTTTTTATTGTAAGTTAATAGATTCTACTTACAGTTATCAAACATTGAGAGAAATTATCAAGAAGGTCCTTTTGAAAAAGATAACCCTCCACTAGTAACCATAAAAATCTAATGTCAGTATCATTGGATTTTTCAATACTATCCTTTACTTCTTATAATACCATTCCTTCTAAAATAAATAACTTCCAATGAAATAATATAGAGTAAAGAATAGTACATTAGTAATGTTTTTGATGTGGATTTCTACAATCCTTGAGGAACAATATGTTATAAAACCACTTATTATGTTCAATACCATTGAGTCATGAAGTATCCATTAGAACCTGAAGCATGGAACATGTTTTGGAAATTCCTGATCCAGAATTAACTCTTGATAATAGTGTATCTAAACTAAGAAGATTAATCCACCATATCTACACACTAGATCACCTCATACTTGATCACTCAAGATAAAAATCTGAAACCAAACAAGCAAGAGAAAAAAATAACTAAAGGAATAATAAAAAAATAATGTGGTTTGGGGTTTGTCCTAATTTATGGGAGAATAATAATTATTTCTATTATTAAATGGTAAAAGAATGACCACACCCCACCTTTTTATAGTAGGGCCAGACCAGTGAAACTGGGGTTTCCTCTTTTTAAATTTTTGTGTACTCCACCATCAATAATGTGAATATTTTGTTTTTCATAGGTTGAAATACCTCAAACACTATATTTTGATTAATATTGAATTATTCGTAAGTCAATCTATTCATATATGAACAATAAATTTCCAATAGGTTATAGAAAACTGTTTACCAGACCAATCCTGACTCTATGAGTCTTCCACCACCACTAAATCCCTCCCAGTTTGAATCCCAAGTTATAAACTCTATTCTTTTGGAAATAATAAAAAACACTATGAAAGTATTTTTCATACATTCCTAACACATTCCAAGTCCTTAGGGTACCTGGTGGACTCAAAAAAAAACCACACCTTTAGGATGTCTATTAGGTACCCAATTAAGACCAATCAGGCTGTTGTTGCTTTTGAAGCACCTAAGGTTTCTCTTTACCCCTTAATCTCTCTCCTAAAATCCTCTAATTATTCTTAATATAAAATTCAACTAAAGTTTGATTAATGGGAAAAATTTAAAGGCCTTTACACTGAAATTATTAGAAACAATGTTTTTAGGATTATTATTGAATATTTCTTATTATTTTTCATTATCAGTATAATGTGATTAATTTTTTTTATTAACTTTCGTATTTTTATGTTACTAAAATAGTTGTTTAGAGTAAGATGGAAAAAGGGGTGGGGTTAAATTTCCATTTTAATGAATTAAAACTAAATAATGAAATAAAATTATGAAATTAATTGATAAATTGAAATAAATAATGTAAGAACAATATATATTAATTTGAAGAGTAATCACAATGGAAATTAAAAGGTAAAGGAAGACCAATTTTATAAAGGAGTTCGAAGATAACTCAATATGAATTGCTATATATCATCCCCTTAATAACTTGAGTGGTTTATATTAGAACTCTTTACTTTATCAGTACCTAAGATACCTATGAAGAAAGTACATTTCATTTAGTAGTATCCAAGTCACCCAATAAGGAATACACTTGTATTTTAATTTTTTGTAGTAGGAAACCAAAAAAAACATAAGATTAATTTTTTTATGTTGTTTTAGAAAGAAACAAAAATCTATAACCTTAATGGTAGTGAGAACCTAAGATAATAAGAGGTGGAGGATGTTTGTTTTAAAAAAAACCTTTAAAAATTACTCTATAATCACTTAAAAATATTGTAATAATAATAATATGAGAAATAGAGAAGAATATATGGGAGATGAGTTGGGTAAAAAAACAAGCAAAAGAGTATTCTAAAGATAAGGCACAAGAATATTTTATTCACATTCGATTGATATTTAGTTCATATACATCAATTTCCAACCCACATTGGGGTTATATTTATATCCCCCAAATGTAACTTGGTTTTTATGGATAATACATATGTCAAATATAGATTTAATGGGAAATTTAAAACGTTGGGGTCCACCAAAAAATGGCTAGTTTGACTAGTATTACTAGTTAGAAAGACAATCCCACTAGCTATCCACTAAGACCACATGTTTTTAATTAGGTGGACACAGGATGTACACCATGTCATGGTTGAAGTATGTTCTTCTTATATGCCTACCATCTACCCAGTTAGGGCTCACAAACATGCCAGTGATCTTGGCTGAAGAAAGTGCTTCAACCTTTCTCCATCGGCTGACCGATGCCACAACCATGAAAGTGAATTCATTCTATCCCTCTAGACATATTTTTATGACTTAATTTTATCCATCAACTTTATATATTCATGTAGAAATATAAACATTGAGAGGTACTCAAACGAAATAGTTAGATCAATAATAGGTTTTTATGATCATTAAAATAAAGAGAGGTATAAGAATACCCCCTTTTTTATGATCACAAACACTTAGAATAAAAAGGTAAAAATATGTGATAAGGGCATATAATATTTTTAAAAAAGATTCTTAAATTAATTTTGAAAATAATTTCATTATTTCATAATGAAATTAAAAAATAGATATTTTTATGATATTTTAAATAGATAAAATTTAAACACTTATATTTTAACCCTTTATAAATACATGTAAAGGAAATGCGAATTATCTAAATAATATCCCCCGGCAGTGTCAAACTAGGTGTTTGGTAAAGGCCCATTAATTGTGCATGGGACGAAGACCAGTTTAATACCCAACAATTCATTTTTAGGTTATTACCTCTTGGTGCATCTACACCAAAACCACATATACTTGTTTGTATCCAAACATGAATAAATTTTATTAGTAAATCTCTAAAAAATATACAATACCAAAATAGTATGATACATTTATCCCCTTAAAAAAATGATACCTTTCTCCCCCTTGATATTAAAAATGATAAATTTATACAACTTTTTCATAATGAAAAAACTACTCGTAAACATGAAAGTCATTTAAAACAAATATGAAAGTCATTAAAAAGAAATTAAATGTACCCCATTTTAAAAAATCAAAAAAATCAAAATATTGAAGTATAATTTAAAGGATATGAATAATTAGAAAAATTTACGAAAAAGTGATTTTTAAAATAAATAATGAAAAATAAAGGAAAATAATGTCCTTGAGATTTAATAAGATTAATATATGTTTGATAAGTAAATAATTCTTAAATACACCTTTATAAAATCAGAATCAAGTAAGGGGTTTCATGAAAGTATTATCCAATTGAAGGTTTTTTCTAATAAACTCTAAAATGGTAAACCATTTTTTAAGGTTATCTCTCAAAAATTTGTTTCTAAGGTTAATTTTCTCAGTGAAAGAGTGTTAAATATAATTCATGGAAATAAAAATGGAACTAGTGTTGTCACAATTTATAGAAACGTTATCAAAATTTAACCAATAATATAAGAGGTTGTGTTTAATCCATATAATGTTTGTTAAACAACTCCCTAAAACTAAATATTCTACTTTGACTATTGAAGGAGAAACAAATAATTTCATCTTGCTATTTCCATAGACTAGGGATTTTACAGGTAGGTGACAATTACCACTTTTACTTTTCTTATCTAATTGTAGCCCTTTAAAATCAACTTGAGAAAACATTTAATTTCAAAAGCGGTGTATTTTGAATAAAATAATCCATGTTTTTTGGAAAAATTTAAATATCAAAAAATTATTTTAAGAGATTTTAAATGTGATTAATTTGGATTAGGTAAAAAAATGAGCACAATGAAAATAACTAAACATGATGTTCAGCTAGGTCACTGTAAGATATATGAGGATCCCAATCATAGCATGATAATGACTATTATAAACCTATTTACTAGCTTTATACAATTATTTCTTAAAATACGTACTAATTAGTGTAATTATCTCCTTTATTTTATCCATGATAAAATGATTTAAAATATTTTTTTTGTATTTTACATGTATTCTAAAAATATGATCCTTGTTTTAAGAAATTTGAAAACCAAGAAAAGATTTCAACTCACCCATAAAACACATTTAATTTTTTTTCTCATTAAATTTGAAAACTCATTAAAAATAGATTCATTTTTAGAACCAAAATTAACATCATAAAAATATATTTTAATAACTAATAATTTATTTTAAAATAGATTTTAAAAAAATATAATAATATTTTCCCATTTTAAAATTATGCTCTAAAAGAAATTAACTATTCATACCAAGACTGAGAGGCTTGTTTCAAACCACAAAGAGACTTATTTAACATAAAAATTTCTTTAGATATTCCAAATCATAAAAACAATAGGGTTTTCAATAAAAACATATTTAGAAATAAAATTATTCAAAAACAAACTTTTAACATACATGTAAAAAAGATTAAAATTTAAATGATTAGTGAATGTTAATAAGATACTATTGGATTCAATCCAAGAAATGGGGAAAAGGTATAACTATAATCAATGAGTTATTCTTGGTTATATTCTTTATCTATGGGTCTAGAATTTTTATTAGTGATGTTACCTTTCTCGAATAAATTGTTTTTAGAAAACCATTTGGTAACAATGGTTGGTTAATAATCAGGTCTTTAAATAAGTGTCTAAATTTTTTTCCATGGGAATTGGTTCATTTATTATTACCTATATAGATCCAAAGTTTTATTATAGTGGAATCACCAATAGTAAGGGGTTATTTATTTGAAATAAAAAATGACGTTAAAGATCATTTAAAATCAATATTATTTTATAAGTACCATTTTTTAAACCACCAAAAACATTTTTTTTGGATGGTCTTTATATTTAACCCTTTACTCGATTAATTTTTTAGATGGTGGTTCATCCAAAAATTAAATTTATTTAGAAGTGGGTGGATTATTTATGGATAAATTTTCAAGGGTTTCCTATATAACATCAAATTGGGGATGAGGTTTAGGAAAATATTCACCAAATTTAATGTGAATCAATTCCTCTATGTTCTGAGTCCTTTTATTAAATAGTCAGTTTATTTACTTGAGTTAGAGTACCCAATAAAAATGAATTCATTAAATTTGGGTTCAAAGGTTTATAGGTTGTATTTGGTGTAAAAAATATAGAATTTATGCCCAAATAATTTAAAAAATCCAACTTTAGGATTTTTTCCTTTTAAAATTTCATTGGGGGTCTTTTTAAGGAAGGATATTATAAGAACATAGTTGAACATATAACAATATATATTGACCACGTCAGACCAAAAATATTGGGAGAGTTTAAATTCATTTAGTAGAGTTCTATCATCCCATGAAGGGTCTGATTCTGTCTTTCAACAACCCCATTTTCTTGTTGGGTACAATGAGTTCAAAAAGAATTATTATAACCTTATGAAGTAAAAAGTTAATCAAATTATTTATTTTGGAGTTATACCCCTCGATCAATTAAAATGGATATGATTTTATATCATTTTTAATTTTCATCCTTATTGGTATATTTAATAAAACATTTACAAGCCAAATTTTTATGATCCAATAAATACACCCACATAAATATTGTATGATCACCGATAATTATAAATGTGTAATATTTACTTCTTATACATACAACATGGGTTTCTCCAAAATTATCATGATGAATAATCTCAAGGTACTTATAGGTGTATACTTCCTTTTGAGTTTTAAAGGAAATTTTGTTTTTTATACTGATTTGAAAGGCACACACAATGTTATTTTTCAAATTTAGTATAGGAAAATATCATACAATATGATTACAATTGAGTTTGACAAGTGTCCGTGTGATAAAATGACCAAGGTTCATATGAAAAGGCCATGGGTATTTATCTTGGAAACTCAAAAATTTAACCTTTTGAATTAAATGAAAATTTAAATCAATATTATATATATTATAAAAATGAGAAGTTTAAAATAAATTTTTTCCTTTGTAATAATAAACATTACCCAAATCATTTTCAAAAATTCCTTTAAAACCATTTTAAACTATTTAACTAATATATATAAAATTTTGTTTTAAACCATTAAAAAATAAAACATATTTTATAAGGTAGAATTTGAAAACCAATATTACTTGTACTTATGATCTTACTCCATGAGTTATCCCCAAAAGTAACATATCCTCGATCAAGCTATTCAAGATGGTTGAACTCAGATCAGTCACCAAACATGCATCTTCATCACCTATAATCCATATTTTATGTGGATCCTTGAGGTGTTATCTTTAAAAATTTTTACTTATGATTTAACTTGGTTTGGGACATGAGACATTTTTCACCATCATCAATTGATTTTTTTGAGGATAGGGAATCATCACTTTTACTCCATAATGGAACATTGATGGATTTCTTACTTTACCTTTTCTCCTTCATCATATTTTGGAATTTGGGTCACTATGGTATGATGTTTTCCTTATTTTTTCATTCCAATCAAGTTACCTTTTCTTTTTCTCATTCATTATCCTTTTTTTAATGATGAAAATATTTCTTATTTATCATTAATTTGTTCATACTGCTAGACATGTTTAAAATATTATCATTATAATAAAAAAAATAATAATTTAGTATCTTAATTACAATAATATTTTTCCCTTTAATTCATTGTATTTATTTTCATATTTTAATTTCATGATAATATCATAGGCTATGAGCGATATAATAATTTCTTCCATAGGTATATTTTTAATGTTATTTTCTTCTTGAATCATTGTTACCATGTGTTCCCAAGAACATGGAAAATCCAAAAGTATATTCATAATATGAATTTATGTTAAAACATTATCCCCAAAATATTTTATTCCATTATAAAAATAAATAAATAAACTATAAATCTCAATAATTGATTCATCAGAATACTTGCTAAAACTTTTAAAATCATGGAGATAGATATCAAGTCTAATAACCATGACTTTATTAATTCCCTCATGTGTAACTTCAAGAAATTTCAAAATTTCAAGAGTACTTTTATATAGGGAAATAATATTTTATACATTATGATATAATTCACAATGAAGAGAATTCATGGATTTATTATCAATTTATAAGGTTTAAATATTATCTGTGGTCTATTTTTCCTTCAATTATTTAGAAGGTGTGTAGCCATGCTTGTAAATTTACAAATGGGATAACCTATATTTAATGAAAAGTAGACATGCATGTTTTCCAATAGATATAATATGCTACATAAAATAAAGGGGATCAATATATTCAATTTCCTTCAGAAACACCTTGAGTGTAAGATGTAGAATTCATCTTTTAAAGACCATTACTTAAAACTGATTTATATTTTTTAAAAAGATTTTTTCAAATAAGGTCTAATTTGAAACCATTTATTGGTTAGAGTAAGATGATAATAGGGGTGAATTACCTTTTAAAAAAAATTAAAACTAAATATTGTGATACAATTTTGAAATTAAGTGATAAATTAAAATAAACATAGTAATTATAATATATAATAATTAAAAAGTACAAAAAATTGAAATTAAAATGTAAATAAAACAAAATTGGATAAATTAGTTCAAAAATAACTCAAGATGAGCCACGACATCTCCTCCACTTAATAACTTTAGAGGTTTTACATTAAAACCATGGTATTTAGTGGTATCCAAGATACTTTAGAATAATGTCCCTTGTCTTTAAAAGTATCCAAGACACCAAATAAGTAATAAACTTTAATTTTAATTGGTTATAGCGATAAACCCAATACAAAGAATAGTCACTGGTTTTTAGATGGATTTTGGAAAAAACCCAAATCCCTCACATTAATAGTAGTGAGCAAATAATAAAAGAAGAGTAGGATGTTTTTTTATGAAACACACTTTAAAAATAACTCTATACTCTCTAGAAATGATTGGAATTATAACAATGAGAGAACGAGATAAGAACATATGAGATAGAATTTGAGAACAATAAATAAGCACATAATTATTATCAATAGAAGGAACAAGAGGCATTGATTCTCATATGATTTATGTTTGATTCATATCTGTTAATATCCAAGCCTTTCTGTGGATCTATTTATAAAACCAAAAAGTAAATTTCTTATTCTTGAGAAGTACGAGGTTAAATAGATCTTTAAACAGTGAGTCAAAATGGTAGATTCCACAAAATATGTCTTGTTTGATTGGATTGACAATATAACTGGCTGATCCCACTGACGTTCCAATAGGACCACATGATGGTCTTTGGGTGGCCATCGATAGGTTTTCTGGTCATGGAAGAAGTAGGTTCACCTACCACACCTACTAACTACCCGTTGAGGGCTCAACGTCTGGTCGGTGAGCTTAAGAGAAGAAAGTTTTTTTTATACTAGATATCCAATGGTGTCTTACATACTAGCCAGTGCCACAACAAGTTGAGAGACTTAATTCCATCCCTCAAAACATCTTTTGATACCTTCGTTCGATCTTTCATCTTCCTATCATCATGTAAAAACATAAACCTTGAAAAGCAATCAAATGAAAAAGTTATATCAATAATGGGTGTTTGTGATCCTTAAATCAAAGTGAGGTACAATAAAAAAATATATAAGAATGATTAATTGTTATATTATTTTTATTAACACTCTTAACATATATATTTTATGAAATTTTTTATTAATTTTTAAATAACATTTTTTTCAATTAAAAAATTTTCCATTATAAGAAATGTTTTTTATTGATTTCACATCTAATGTCTTATTAAAAATGTTTTATATTTATTAGTTTTTTATAATTATAATAATTATAAATTTTTTAATGATTTTATAATTATTTTAAAATTTAAACTATTAAAAATTATATAAACTTATTATGTATGTAATGTTTTGGATATCAATAATTCCAAGGGTTGAGGATATGACATATTTAAACGTAATATATGACCTTCAATTTTTTTTCCTTTGGTAACGTTATATCGATCAAAGCCATATGGATGCCATTAAAGGGATCCAAACCAATGTTGTTGTGACTATATTTTTTATAAATGAGTCATATAATGTTACATACTACTATAAATTTTTAAGAATCATCATTGAATGAGACAAATAAATTTATAATGGAAATAAAATACCTAAAATAAGAAAGTTAATGAGGGATGTAGTCTGTGATTTGAGTATTGAGACTTTATATTAATATGTAAATACATTATTATGTGTGAATATAGGTTTAAAATATCCCCAATATAAAATCTAAATGTGTTTCCCAAACATTACATGGTGATTTCTTAATATTATCTACTAGACACATAGAAACATAAATTTTTTTCATTATTTAATGGTGGGTAATAAAAAAGAGTTTTAAATGGAAACATAATATTAATAGATACTATAAAAACCCAAACCCCACTACTTCATTATTAGATGAGTCTCTACATCCACTATTCTCAAGATAATTCTATAGTCCCAAAGGGTTGGAGACTAGATTCATGAGTCCCTATTCACCCTTGGGGAATGATTTACCTGATTCATTTTAGATTAATGTTCAATGAAATATTCACACATGGAACAGGCATGAATAAACCATATATTTAACACTTCCATGACACATAGGCAAAATACTAACTACAATTTATCAATAACAATAAACATACCAATCGTTTTAATAAAAATAGAGACAAAACAAAAAATCAATAATCATAAAAATGTACTATCAAAATCATATACCCCAAGATAAACTTATAACCACTGACATGAATGGGTGATATTCCAAAACCACTCCTACCAATTATATATTTTTGCTCCAAATCCACATGGATCTAGAGTACATGAACCTTTAACATCACCTTGCTATCCAGTGCAATATCCAATTTCTTTATATATACCTATCATACCTAAAATTCCACAAGATAAGTTTCATGTAGACCAATGTTTCCATGTAGGGTGTGAGAACATACATACTTTGTGGGGCATCAATAACATGTCTCAACTTAACTACGAATAAATAGGAGTATCCATGAAAATTTATACTCATTTATAAAAATATAATCAAACAATTTTACAATTAATTAGCAATAAAACATGAAATTAATAACCCAGAAGTAGTGTACATATTAATAAAATCTAATAATAGATTACATCATATACCATGAGGGTCTATACCTATACTAACTTTATTCAATTATATCAATGTATTTATAACCTAAATAAGGAAAATGAAATCTTATAGATCATTCCCTCTAAAAGGAAGTATATACCAGAGCCATGGAATAAGATCATCCTATAAAAAATGGTATAGTGTATCTAAGTAAAGGTGCCACTAGACCATATCATAGTAAAGGGGAACATATATACTAGAGTCAGGGAATTATAATATACTCATATTCATCATTATTTATATAACATATTGTGGGAAACAAAAAATTTGTTCCATGCACATTTCCATAGAAGACATGGTATGAACCTCACTCCGTTGACACAATCCAAACATGGGTAGAAAAGTATCATTTTATATAATTAATTTGAAAATGGTATATTCATGTGTTTTATGATTTATCACATGTTGGAGAGATACAGATTCCTTATAAATTATTTCTATTCTAGTGAAGTGGTGGTAAGAACCTCCCACTTGGAGTAGACCATGTATTTCACTCATTGAAAAAAGGGGTGTGCAAACCATAGATTCAATTTTAGGGAATTCTTTGAATATATTTCCTTATAAAACACCTGATATATGGGAACTCAGTATCTGGGGGTATAGTTCATTTTTAGGCTTTTCTTAGACTACTCTTAGATCCAAAATAGGTTTACAAATAAAAAATTATAGTTATTTGAAGTTGGACTGAATTTTTCTAAATTCAAGTTTCATGCCAAGGTGAACATCACTTACACCCAAGTCTCATGGGTCATCCCTAGTATAATGAAAACAATTATTTTAATTCAGGTATCCATATCCTAGTCTTCTTATATACTCACCATGGTTTTCCTATGCACACACTCTACATTAATTTGAATGAACAACTATCATGCCCCTATCACATGCCTAGGTCGCGTGCCCTAGACCCCTACATGAATTTTTTTCATTGGTCCCCCTAATTTTAAAAATAGTATCTCATGGACACCATTTTTCATGGAAAATTTCAATTAGAAAAAATCTGGTATTATCGCTATTCACCCTAGTTATTCTGAATCCCTTATACTAGGGATCCGTGCATCATAATCATCATATGGATCCTATACTAGGGAACTACACACCCTAGTCATCCTAATATATTCTTATCCTAGAACAACTATCTCGAGTCCGAGTAACCAAGGGAGACATCATACATGTACCCTATCTAGGCATGACATCACCCAAGTACCCTTATTATCATTACACATCACCCAAGTAACTATTTGATGTGAACTAAAATGGGATGCACCGTGATGTGGTGATGTATGTGGATGTTGTGGTCATCAACCTTGACTTCACTAGTTTTCATGCAACTACCACATACTTCCCTTCTTAGTTTGTATTATTCATAATCCACTATGAATTAATTAAACGAGACATGCATATTCATTGAATAGGTTCAATTAATAATTCTAGTGGGATTTCACATACATTGATACATTTTTTATGGATAACATATTTCATTTGACGAAAAATGACAATAATGGATATATAAGGGATACCGTCCCTCCTATTTGGGTTTTTTAATTTCATATGACATAGAATAAGTTATTTTATCCTAGAAACATATTTTATCAATCACTATGAAGGTTCTATAATACCTTATATATTTTGGGATCGTCAAGAAACATTTTGGGATCCAAAGGTCAATATAACCTTTTTAAAAGGAGGAAGATTTTTTTTTCTTTTCCTATGATTAGCATCAATCATACACCATCTAAGAAGATTATGTAGTCTCCAAAACTAGCATTATAGTTTTTATATAGCTGTTTTTGGTATTCTCTATTCTTTAACTACTTTTCCTTTTTGAATTATTGAAGATAAATCAAGCAATATATGGGTCTTATCTTGCTTCCAAGGATCATATGATGAACCATGAAACCCTTAAATTATATTATAGAAGTATTATCAAAGGATTCAATGTTTTAATTAACTATTTGTTGGATAATATATACTATCACCATGGCACTGGTGTCCCAGCAGTGTCATCATGGTGTCTATATAATGAGAATTACACTATCATCACACCATTTATAAATACATGGTGGTTCATTAATATAAATTTTATAGGTACCATGGTATACACAATGATTTTTAGACACCATGTTGATAGACATGATCCACTCTTTCTTTAGTTTTTTACTATGAATCATAGTTGGTATCACGCCATGAGACTCCCCTTGGTGACCTTAAAAACACCCACATCTACTAGGCCACCATATCTTTCCTAGGTGTTTCAATATTCACTATGACTATTTCCATGATAAGGTTGTTTTATCCAAAATGACCACATACTTAAGGACCATGAGGTGGTGCAAGATCTGGTGGTCCTTAAGTTGTTTAATAATTTTTTTAAAAAAATTTATATTTGATTTATATATTGCTTATAAATTATAAATGTTTGAAATTGTAAAATGAAATTTTACATTCCTAAATTGAATCTGAAAAGTTTATATTGTATATCATGTTTGAAAATTAAATAATAAGTTTATTTATTAGTTTAATTCATGAATATTTATGTTTAGTAATGTTTTTTGAACAATGATTATTACTTATACAAATTTATTTGATAAAATGATTTAAGATGTTAAAGCATATCATTTCATGTTTAGAGTAACTCCATATAATTTAGTTTCTATATACATTGACCTCAATATGTTATTTAAATTTATGATCTGATGAATAGTTATTAAGTATATTTTTTGAATATTAGGTGTTAGAGTTATCATGAATTGAATTATATCTTGAGTAAAGACTCCCCAATTAGAGGGACTTGGGTTCAGATTACGCACATTCCTAGAGGCTTATTCATTATTATAGATTTGTGAGGTGTTACCTATCCGTCATTATGGGGTTGATCATGCAGATATTATCAAACTTATATATCTATATGGATTGAAATTAAAATTTCACATACCTTATACTTTGATGTATTCCCATATGTAAGAATATTATTAGCTTTTGTGATTGGGTGATTAAAAAAACATTGTGGGTTATATAAAAGTATACACATTAATTTTGCGTGAACACCTTAATTTGGAGGATAGAGTAGGGATTCCCAAACTAAATCCTTATAAGAAGGCATGAAAAAAGGAATAAAACATAATAAGATAATGATTGAATGAGATTAAATAGTTATAAATTTAGTACTAAAACGGTATGTATTAAATTGGTGATACTTTGAAATAAAAAACTCAAATACTAAGTGTGATATTACCTATAAATAAAAACTTGGAAGGACTTGAATCGTCCAACCCAATAGTTCATATCATAGCTGGGTTCCCATGGATTATCATATGTAAGGTAAAAATATAATAGGTTAACTATATTATCCAATGGGTAGGTCATTCCGTAGTGGTGTTTCCTTCAACTATCCTTTTTATCCAATTATTATTATTTGATTTAGGTTACACAATATGAGAGACCCTAATAAGATTATGTTATCAGAGGAATAGAGTTGATCATTATCCATAGGATTAATATAGACAAAGTATTATTCTATCAACTATCCAAGAGTCACAGAAGTTGTGATTGGGATCATTCCATAACTAAATATCTAATTGGATAGAAAAACTCCATATCATTATCATCACTTGTTGAAATATGAATCTTGGATCAATAAATGGATATGATATACAAGTTCATCATTTTTAGTATGATAAAATTCACTAAAATTATTAGATAATAAGATATAAAACATGATACTCAACCATTGATATATCTTTGTTTAATATTATGACTTAATTCATGATAATAACATTGTTGTCACTTATAGGTATGATCTATAAAACATTTTAATATTGGTATTTAAGATTGAGAAGTGTTATCAAGGTGAAATATTTACTATATTTAAATATTAATTTTATAGAGATCAATTCCACCAACTCTAACTCATGGGAATTAGATATTGGGTGTTCATCACACATTTGTGATGACAAACACAAAAAAAGAAATATATGATAATTTAAAAAGGGTGGATTATATCATCATGTTGGAAATTTAGAAAGATTTGTTTCATTATAGGTTGGAATATATGATATAACTTTACCTATTATATTCGTCTTCGATTTAGAAAACTAAAATTATATTACCACTATAAAGAAAAATTTATTTCTAAATATTTTTTGGATAATATTGGGCTTTCATTAAATATTAAGAACAAGAGTTATTATATATATTAGAATGATTTTTTATGGAATTGAGAATATGATAAACAGTTTATATTTGATAGATATAGATAATCCTATCTATAAGATTTGGAATAATATAATCAAGGTTGATTCTAATTGCACTGACCATTTGAAATGTTACCTTAAACATATAAATGAGAAACAAAATACAAAATCCATAAATATAGATTATTTAAATCATTTGATTATGAATCATTTTAGAATTTTTAATATTATTTATTGAGAAAAATGAAAATGATAGATTTTGTATGAAAAGGTGAAAGGGATAGTGGATTGTTGGATCTCACACATAGTGATGTATATGGAAAAATCAACACATAAGAAAGTTATTCTTTGAGGTATTTGGTTACCTTTAATGGTGAATTTAGTTAGTATATACACATGTTTATGATGATATAAAATTATGATACTTTTGAAAAGGTTAAAGAGTTTCAAGGAAAAGTACATAATCAATTACAAAAATATTAATATTATCTGATCAGATTGAGGTGGTGAATACTTGAACTAGGAAGTCATTGATTTTTTGAGAGCTTAAGGAATTGTTTTCACAATCCACATTTCCCAGGACACTAAAATTTAATAGAATGTTTTAAAATAATAATATCACCTTTTTGGACATGGTTTGATCAATTATTAGTCTATGTGACCTTCCTATTACATTTTGGGGTTATGATCATGATTATTATATATTCTTAACAAATTCTGTTAAATATAAAGTATTAATAAAGACACTATATGAGATATGTTATAATAAACACACCAATTTTCATTTTATATATATTTATGGTAGTGAAGTATTAAAATTATTATTGGATTCTGATGAGAATGAACTTATGTCGAAAGAATGATTTGTTTGGTTATCCTAACGAAAATTAAGGAATATTATTTCTATAACCCAACTGAACACAAAGTGATTATGGAAAAAACTAGTATTTTCCTTGATAAGGATTATATTTTTCATGTATTTAATCGGAGTATATTTAAACTTACGTATTTTAAAGAGGAAAAAAGATTATGTTTTCCTAATATAGAGGTTTAGTCGGTTCCATAAAGAGTTGTGGAAGAAGAACAAAATCAAGTTACACAAGCGATTCAATGTTAAAGTAGGATTCATTAGGAAATATAGAGATATGGATTTCACGTAGTTAATAATGATGAAGAAACATTCATGGGATATGAAACTAAAAAATACCATGAGGCCATTGAGAGTTTTAATTTTTGGTAATTGTTAACATCCATGGAATCTAAAATAGTCTCTATGTACGCTAACCAAGTTCTTAAATTAGTGGATTCACCTAAAAGGGTAATAATTATAGGGTGTAAGTTTATTTTTTAGAAGAATGATAACATGGATGGAAGATTTTATTCCTATAAAGTATCTATGGTTGTAAAAGGTTACAAAAAAATTCATGGTATTGAATACGAGGAAACATTTTCTCCTATTGAGATGATAAAGTCTATTTTTTTTAGGCCATAACAACTAATTTTTATTATGATATATATCATATGTATGTAAAAAAAATTTACTTGATGGTAATTTATTAAAACATGTGTATATTATGTAACAAAAATGTTTGGAATTTCCAAATGAGTCAGATATGTTATGAAAGTTGAAAAGGTTCATTTATGTTCTAAAGAATTATTTTTTGAGTTGGAATATCATGTTTGATGATAGAATAAAATAATTTGGGTTCATTGATAATGATTATGATTTATATGTACATAAGTGGATTAGTTAGAGTCTATTAGTGTTTATGATATTGTATGTATATGACATTCTGCTGATCGGAAATGATATCCGGACTCTTCACTCCGTGAAGATGTGTTTGAGAAAATGATTCTCAGTGAAAGAAAGAGATGAAGTTTCCTATATATTAGGTATGAGGATCTATAGAGGTAAATATAAAAGGATGCTTTTAATTATTTAGGACACTTATATTGTTAAAATTATAAATAAGTTTATCATGTATATCATTAAGAAGGCGTCTTTACGATTATTATATGGAATGAGTCTTAGGAAGGCTCAAAATCCTTCTAAAGAGTTTCCAAAAAGGATAAAATTATTTGTGTTATTTTTATAGGTTCCATCATGTATTTCATATTATGTGCTTGAACTGATGTCATCTATTATCTTTGAATAACCACTAGATACCAATCCAATCGTGGTGAGATTCATTAGATTGATGTCAAAAACATACTTAAGTGCTTAAGAAGAACTAAGGATATTTTCATGATATTTGGAGGAGAGGATGAGCTCTGTGTAAAATGTTACACATAGTATAGTTTCCAATATGAAAAATATTATATGAAATATCAATATGGTTTCATGGTTTTCATAAATATTTGACATATAAATTGTAATAGTTCCAAACAAGTCACCATACGAGGCTCAAAAATAGAGGTAGAGTAAATCACTATATTATATGTAGTAAAGAAAATTATTTGGATAAGAAAATTTGTCTCAAAATTTGAGGTGGTTCCCAAAATTGAGGGAGTAATCTAGATTTAATATGATAATAATGGATCTGTTATTCTGAAGGGGGAAACTTTATCTCAACCAAGGGCTAAGCGCATTGTTAAAAAATACCACCTAAAATGGGAGATCCTTGATAAAGGCAATGTGAGGATATGTAGGGTGGATATAAAGGACAACATAGAATTTTTTTTGATGAAGCTATTACTATGAGAACAGAATGAGGATAATGTTATGTCTCTTGGTATTTTATACCTAATAGATTTATGTAATGGATATATGATGTATAATGTATTTATAATAAAGGAAATATCCATTTATCATTCATTCATGTGTGCTATATTTTACTTTACATGAACAATTAAATGATAATATCCCCTCAAAGTATAATTTTGAGTCATCCCTAATCAGTGATCATCATAGAGTGTTTATGGATTGTGATGATATTTTATTATTATAATGAATAGAATCTCATAATAATTACGAAGGGTTGAATATGAGTTACATAGAGTGGATTCCTGAGGTGATAAGTAGAGACGTGGTACTTGGATTGACTCAACAAAGTATATCTTATTGAATGTCATATAGTCAATGATATACTTAGGTGATTATGTCTATAATCATTCCTCATTAACTAATATTTGATAGATACATATCATGAGAACCTTTTATACACTGATACCTTACTTACATAAGTCAAAAACAACTTAGCTAATTAGGGGGTGGTTGGGTATGTTGTAGATCATGTCATCAGTTGAAGTTCATCCAAGATATGTTTTTTTAACTTTTATGAAGATTAAAGACATATAGAATTTATTGAATTAGAATATGGAAATTCATATCCATGCTTAGTTTACTCACATATTACGTGTTCAGCTACATGGATAAGGGTCATTTGATGTACTCATTTGTTAGATGAGTAATATGCGATGTATTCTTCAACCTCGTTAGTATTTTTGGAAAATCAAGAAAAGATAAGTTAGACTATAATATATTGACATGTTAGATGTATAATTGTCACTAGATTTTCTGAAAAATGAGATTATATATTTTTATATATGCTGTATATGATATATCTTGTTGTGGACATGTTCATATAGAGATATGAGTATGTTTGATGGAGATCACACCAAACCCCTTATTAGATTGAGTATCACTGATTCTTTTCCAGAGGATTCTTTTTTCTTAAGTCTATAAAATAGAGATTTCATGTTTTATTTCAATGATACTAAGTCTCAGAAGGCCACATAGTCAATCCTATGAATAAGAATAAATATTTAGACAAATTATTTATTTCAAAATGAAGAGATTTGGATGAAACTATTTCCAAAAGGTGTTTTAGATGGATTCATAAAGAGTTGTAATGATTGAGAAAAAGTCCTTATGAATTTTAGTGGAAGTGGGAGAATTTTGTATGTGAAATAAAATATGAAGCACCATGATGTGATGATGTATGTGGATGTCATGGTCTTAATCCTTGACAACACCATTTGTTGTGCATGAGATTCATGAGATTACATCCATATATTTTTGGTTTTAATCAGTTATAATCCATTATAAATGGATTAAACGAGGCATGAATATTCAATGAATGGTTTCAATGAATAGTTCCCATGAAATTTAACATATTTCAATATTTTTCATATAGAAAACTTGTTTAATTTGATTAAATTTTTCAGGGATGGGTATATATGATATATGACCCCCCATGTTGGGATATGATGATTGTATATGAGATTATCAAATATCTATTCTCCCTAAAACATAGATTATCACTCACTTTGAAGATGATAACACCCATTATATGTTTTGGGTTCCTCAAGAAACATTCTGGTATCCAAAGTTCAGTGTAATCCCCTTGGTGGCATGAAGAATTTTTTTATTTCTCCCTTGATCTTCATAAAATGTACTCCATCCATGAAGAAGATAGAGGCCTTAACACTAGCATTACATCTTTTCTATAGGAATTTTTTGTATGCTATTTTATTTGATTAATTTTTAATATTAATTAACTGAAAATATATTGATAAATATATGGATTTTATTCTAATAACATGGATCATACGATGATACTCAAAACCCATCAGTACCCCATTAGGGTGACATTTCTCCTACATACCCACATTAGAGATATCCTTCACCCAAACCCCTGTATAAGGGAGATCATTCACCTAAGCCCCAATACTTAGGAAATAATTTTCCTAATCCTCTACAATATATATATCCTTAACCAAAACCCCAATACATGGGAAACACTTTTCCCAAACCACAATACTTGGGAGACCCTTCACCCAAACCTCAATACTTGGGAAAACCATCACCTAGATCTCAATACTTGGGATACCCTTAACCGATGCCTTTATAATTGGGTGACCCTTCAACCAAGCCTCAATGTGTGGGACACACTTCTAACAATACACACTTCTTGGGAGACCCTTCACCCATGCCTACATACTTGGGATCTAATTATCCCTACTTCTATACTAGTGCACCACTTCACCCAGTGTCCCTTCCAAGGCACCCACTTAACCTAGGTTTTCTACCTAGGTTACAATTTACCTAGTACCTTTACATATGTCCCTAACCATAATATATATTATTTAACTGAATAAAATCCTCTTGGTTTCCTCATACCACTTGGATTGTAATAACTCTTGGATCTAGAAATTCATTCACCTAGACCACTTTGAAGAGTGAACATATATGGTCCTCGTACTAGGTTTAAGCCCCAACCATATCATATCCTATCTATTTACCAAATGATCAGATTATCCATTATGTAATCTCGTGTGTAAGCCCCACTTAGACTCCTTTTTCATCCCCTTTATAGCATAAGTATCTTATATAGGCCTTCAACTATTTGTAAGAACCAACAATACCTTTTCATCCTACCCCATTACTAGTAAATTGGACACACCACCATGGGAATCACATTAGAAATAATACCCTGTTAAGTCAAAAGTCTTCTTTTGGATTTTATGACTTTTATTATGGAAATCTCAAATCTCTTTATATTGATTTATTGTACTGACTATGTTTATCATACTGACTATGTTATAATACTAACTATGTTTATCGTACTGACTATGTTTATCATACTAAATATGTTTAATCGTACTGACTCTATCAATCATACTGACCCTATCAATCGTACTGAATATTGTGCATCATACTCACTTTGTATAATATCAATAAATTTCACCACTTAATACTAATAGTACTCATATGTTACTTTTATCACATGCATATTTTTATCCTTTTATCAAAACACATGTTTTATATCAATCGTACGCATGAGTATCATTTTCATATATATTTTTTTTAACCAAAATGATTTCATGGAGTTAGTTATAAACTAATCAAAATGATGTCGTGTTTTCTATTTCAATATGACTGTTATAATGCCAGGTGTCCAAGTCCCTCCACGCTTTCCGGAGAAATATGACCATTGGGGAAATATGACCATTGGAACCTGAGTCCTATAAATAGAAGTTTATTTGAAGCTGAGAATATAACTGGGATTCTTTGATCATCCTTTGATTCTATCAAGTTATAGAGGGAGACGCTGTGAATTCTCTCTTGCTTCGTGCGTAAGATTTGAGATTACAAAACGTGAATCGCTCGTTCTTATTTTTTGTATTTCAATAAGTGCTGTGTTTTTCTTTGTGAGACTGATCAGGTGATAAAGATCGAGGGATTCCAAGGATAGGCAGACGGTGTATTCGATCTTTGTATCGAGGGATTTCAGGTGTTTGAAAGACAAAGGTACCGATTACCTATAAAATCAATGACTTGTGAGGATATCAAGACAGACGTACCGATCATCATATCAAAGGCTTACCATGGTGGTGGTAAGACAAACCATTTATCCTAGGTTAAAGGATACCCTTCTCTTTGGGATAAAATAATTGTAATACTTTTACATTTCCACTTCTGTTTGTATTAGAAAGTAAATTGTATTGTTTCATCTTTCCTTTCATATTCATTTCAATTGTAATTGTTTCAATTAGGATTCTTTTGTAACATATCTAATTAATATATTCTATAAGCTATACGGTATAATCTTTTTCATTTGTATTACTCTGATTATTTTATCTATTTTGAATACAATTTTTTTACATTAAGTATAGTATTACATCGTATCATACCTATTATATCCAAGACAATTGTGGTTAATTGTATTGAATGTCAATTTTATTATGTCAATACTTTTAAAATAATTTATTTCTTATGTTTTTAAATACAAAGTTTTTTGAAACCTACAAATCACCCCTCTTGTATTGTACCATCTAATATACATATAAATCTATATTATGATCCAACAATTGGTATCAGAGTAGCTTTCCAATGATTTGTATTACTTACTTTATTTACTTTTGAAAATACAATTGTATTGTTATTATAAATGTCTATTTTTAACTACTTACTACACTAACTTGTGGAGTGGAAAAGATTTTGTTTTATTAGATGGTAGGAATGAATATTGAATCAATTGAAAATATGAATCCAAATAGAACACCTATTTTTATTGGAATTATTATGAAAACTGGAGAGATCTAATGAAGACATTTGTTATTAATACTGGTGTAGACAATTCTATTATGCTTACCAGAGGTTATAAAATCCCTGACAAAGAAGTCAACACTTTCACAAATCAATAGAAGAAAGAATATCAATTGAATTATAAGGTAATAAATACTTTGTTGTGTTCCATGACCATGAATATATATATCCAGATATCATCATGTGAAGCATCCAATTTTATTTGGAAGAAATTGGAAGTCACACATTTTGGTACATATAAAGTTATAGAAACAAGAAGAGAAATTCTTCGAGCAGAATATCATGGATTTTTTCCCTTATGGAGAACCCGTATGTAAGGTGCAACAAAGATTTATGACAATTGTCAACAGTTTACAGTCTATGGGAGAAAAAGGTCTTGATGATGAAGATCTTGTAGACAATATTATTGATATAATTCCAAATGAATGGGAATAGAAAAGGACAACTATTGATGAAAACATGAATGTTTATCAAATTACTCTTGATGAAATTTTTAGAACTCTTATACAACACGAGACAAGAATGAAAAGAGATGATGATTTCAATAAGAAGAAAAATGGAAATGAAAGTGTAGCTTTTACTACTACAAAATTAAATACCCCTGAAAGGATTAAAAGATCCATGTCTAAAAAGGCCATTGTTTTATCTGAATCTAGTGAAAGTGAACATTCAGATAATGAACTAGCTAATATTTCTTGAAGGATGAACAAGATAATTGGAAAGAAATACTTTTAGTATAGATTCAAAAGGAAAGATAGGAAGGATAAGAAAGATTCATAAGTAACTTGTTATGAATGAAAGAAAGCAGGTCATATAAGACCTGATTGTCTTATACTGAAAAGAAAAGATTGAAAGGAGAAACATTTTGAAAGAAATAAGAAAAAATATTACAATCCAAAGAAAAAGAAAGTCTTGAAGGATAATGATACTTTGAGTTCAAGTGGTGGCAATTTATTAGATGATTCTTAAGAATATGAATCCTCAGGAAAAAAGAATATTGGACTTATAGCCAGACTACCAATTGAAGATTATTGTTTCATGGATAAGGTACACAATGATGAATCTATTACAAATGTATCCTTAAATAAAAAATATACGAATGATAAATATTATAAATCTTTAGATGATGAGTCCTTGTCATCAGAAGATAATACATTTCCTTCTTATGAATAAGTGTCTAGGCTTTCTAAACTTCTTGAGAATGAAAATTATAAACTCAATAAAAAGCTTGGTAAGAAAAATTATAGAATATCTATTTTAACTAAAGAAGTATCAGATCTTTATAATGATCTTGATATGAAAACTTCTGATTTTGAAATTATTTTAAAAACCCTTGAGAAATCAATTATAATAAGATTAAACTTTCTAAGGATCTTGAAAATGTAATTTCTAATAAAAATATTTTAGAGACTAACTCTAGTTCCAAAAATACTGTTTTTAACTTTAAAAACATATTTTTAAATCTAAAGTCAGAAATATTTTCCTTGAGGAAGTGTTTGTCAAATTTTACCTATGGTAAGGAAAACTTTGATAAAATGTATTCTCAAATTCAACCTTTAAGGAATCACTTTGGTTTTGGTTATAATAATTCTAAACCATTTTTTAGTAATAAATATTTTGTTCCTCAAAGTGCCTCATAATGTATTAAGTGTCAACGTGGTGGACATTGGGAAAGAAATTTTTCTCTTAACAGAACTCAATATTTTGGATTTCATAAACCTCATTCTATAAAACAAATGTAGATTCCCAAAATTATTTTATCTAACCCTTCTGGATCCAAACAACTTTGGGTTCTGAAAAACTAATTGTTTCTTTTTCAGGAAAATAATAAGTGTACCAACAACAAGAATATTTGGTACCTGGAGAGTGGTTGTTCTTGAAATGTGACTGGAAACAAAGATTTATTTGAAAATATTATAGAAACAAAAGGTGAAAAAATTACCTTTGGAGAAAATGCTTAGGGAAAGATTGTTGAAATATGTAACATTATTTTTCTTGGAAAAGTTTTAATTTCAAATGTTTTGTTTGTCAATGGTATTAAGAACAATCTCATCAGCATAAGTCAATTATGTGATGAAGGATACCTTGTGAATTTTAGGAATGATAGGTGTTTAGTCCACAATTCCAAGGATGAGTTCATTATATCTTCCCATAGGAAAGAAAATGTATACACTATAAACATAGAAGACCTTAGGAGACAAAACATACCTTGCTTAAGTGCAATGAGGGACTAATCATGGTTATGGAATAGGATAATAGGACATTGAAATCTTATAAACCTTTGTAAAATTTCAAATAAAAGACTTGTTAAGGATTTTCCAGATCTTAGATATGATTCTTAAAAAGTTTTTGATCCTTGTCAATATGGAAAGCAATATAAAACTAGCTTTAAGTCAATCAATGAAGTATCAACTTCTAATGAATTACAGCTAGTGCACATGGATCTTTTTTGTCCTTCATAAACTGGAAGAATTGGAGGAAAATATTACGTATTTATTTTAGTTGATTACTTTACTAGATTTACATGGGTCTATTTTCTAACAAAGAAATATGAAACCTTTTTTTATTTCAAAATATTCAGAGCCCAAGTTAAAAATGAGAAAAAACTAACATTGATAACTATTCATTGTGATCATGGTGGTGAATTTCAAAATTCTGATTTTGAAACTTTTTGTAGTAAGAAAGGTATTACCCACAAATTTTCAACTCTAAGAACACCTCAGAAAAATGGTGTTATTGAAAGAAGAAATCGTATTCTTTAGGAAATGACAAGAAACATGTTGAGTGAATACTCAATGGCTAATAATTTTTTGGGATGAAGCTGTTAGTACAACCTGTTATACTATAAATCTAGTTTTAACCAGACCTTCTCTTAATAAAACACCTTATGAATTATGGGCTGGACGAAAACATAAGGTTCAATTCTTTAGAGTATTTAGATGAAAACTATTCATATTGAATAAAAAAGATAATCTACATAAATTCACACCCAAATCAGATGAAGGAATATTTTTAGGCTATTCTACAACTTCTAAGGCATATAGAGTTTTTAAGAAAAACTCATGTACTATTGAAGAAATAGTGCATGTTAAATTTGATGAAGCCAATCCCTTTTTTTTAAACAACCTCAACCCACATTCTCGGATGTGTTTTAAAAAACTGATTATCTACCCATGATAGAAAATCCTTCTCAAAGGGAAAATGTCCAAGAATGTAGTTCTAAAACATTTACCCTAGAATATTTCCTACCATATGTTGATGAACATGTTTTAAAAAACCCAAATCAATTGTTTCTTATGAATCATCCTAGTAATAATATCATTGGTGATGTATATAAACCTGTAAGAACCAGAAATTCCTTGATAAATGAAATAGAACTCCTTTAATTTCTATCATAATTTGAACCTAAAAGTCCAAGTGAGGCTTAGGTGATGAATATTAGATTAAAGAAATGAAAGATGAACTAAATAAATTTGAACGGAATCATGTATGGACTTTAGTTGAAAGACCTAAAGAAACAACTGTAATTGGTGTAAAATGGGTCTTTAGAAATAAATGTGATGAAAATGGAATCATTATAAAAAATAAAGAAAGACTTGTTGCTAAGGGCTATAATCAACAAGAGGGAATATACTATGAAGAAACATATGCTCCGGTAGCTATACTTGAATCTATTCATATTCTATTAGCCTTTGCAGCATAATTTAATTTCAAATTATTTCAAATGGTTATTAAATGTGCTTTTCTAAATGGGTTTGTTCAAGAAGAAGTTTTTTTTGAACAAACTCCTAGTTTTATAGATTCAAAATATCATAATCATGTTTTTAAACATACCATATATTTATATGGCCTTAAACAATCCCGAAGAGCATGGTATGATAGACTTACATGATTTCTTTTACAAAACAATTATGCAAAAGGTGCACCAGATCCAACCCTTTTTATAAAAATGGAAAATAAAAATGTTTTAATTGTTCAAATTTATGTTGATGCCATTATATTTGGGTTAACTCAGTAATATCTATCTTATTCCTTTGCGATTCAAATGAAATATGAGTTTGAAATGAGTATGATGAGTGAGTTAACATTCTATTTAGGTTTTCAAATTTCTCAAAAAATAGAAAGAACCTACATATCCCAACATAAGTATATCCAAGATTTACTCAAAAAGTATGGATACGAAAATACTAAAAGTATTAGAACTCCAATTGGTATCTCAAATACACTTGATCTTGATGAAACTAGGAAACCAGTAAATCAAACAAATTTTAGAGGTATGATAGGATGTTTATTATACTTGTCAGCTAGTTGATCAGACTTAATGTTTTTCGTATTCTTATGTGAGAGATATCAATCTAATTCAAAAGACTCCCATTTAAAATCTGTGAAAAGGATCTTTCGGTATTTAAAAGGAACTTTGGATTCAGGTCTTTTTTATTCTTCTGGAAATGATTTTGTTTTGAAAAGTTTTTCAGATGATGAATTTTGTGGTAGTAGAATAGATAGAAAAATTACATCTGGAACATGTTATTTCTTAGGTGATTCTTTAGTTTCTTGGTCATGCAAGAAACAACACTCGGTATCACTTTCCACTACTGAAGCTGAATATATAGCAGCTGGAAGTTGTTGTGCTCATGTTTTGTGGATGCAACACACACTCACTGAATATGGATTCAGTTTTTCCAAAAATAAAATTCTATGTGATAATACTATTGCCATATCCCTTAGTAAGAACCCAACACATCACTCTTGGGAAAACCACATAAATATTAGGCATCACTTTATTAGGGATCACACACAAAAAGAAGATATATTTTACAATTCATCGGAACGCAAAAAAAAGTTATTGACATTTTTAAGAAACCATTAACTTTTGATAGATTTGAATTTATTCAAAAGTAGCAAGGAATGATCATACTAAAATAATCATTCATATCTACTTCATGTTTTACAGTTCTCCTTACATTAAAAAACTCCTCTTCAAAGGGGGATAACATTATATATATATATATATTATATTTCACTTGACGTATTTCTTAAAATTATATTTAATGGTTGTATTTATCGGATTATTTATTTGTTTTTCTATTATGTATTTCTGATTATTGTTTTGAATGTCCAGTTATCATTTAATATTTCTGTTTATATTCTTGTCTGTCTCGTTACTATATTGATTTTCTGTCCATCAGCATGACAACCTATGATAACAAAATTGTTTTCCATTGGCTTGACAACCTATGGTAATGACTTTGTTTTCCATCGGATTGACAACCTATGGTAATGACTTTGTTTTCCATCGACTTGATAACCAATGGTAATGAATTTATTTTCCATCAGCTTGTCAACCTATGGTAATGACTTTGTTTTCCATCGGCTTGACAAACTATGGTAACAACTTTGTTTTCCATCAGCTTGACAACCTATGGTAATGAATTTGTTTTCCATCAGCTTGAAAACCTATGGTAATGAACTTTTTTTCCATAGGCTTGACAACCTATGGTAATGACTTTTTTTCCATCGGCTTGAAAACCTATGGAAATTACTCTGTTTTCCATCGGTCTCACAACCGATCATGTTCATTTTCATTCCATGCATGCTTGTATTTTCTTTTTGTTATTGTATTATACTATGATTACTTTCATAATACTATGAAACCAACAACTTCCTTAAAATCTCTTACAGGTACATTCATTCTTTTTTTATTGTCTTTATTATGTTTTATTGTTTCTCATTGTTTAAAAAACCCCTTTAAATCCCCACCGTTGGATATATTTATATTCTAATCTCAACCATAGAAGACCAACAATCATCTTTCTCCACCTATAAATTGAGAAACCCCCTCCCAAACCCACACTGATTTTTCAGTTTTATTGGCGAAGCTCTGCCTCTACGTTTTAAGACTTCGTATGATCCTTTCCTTGTCTCATCTTTAGGTCTTAGTCCTCTGCCAACAATCCTGCCAAAATGTCATCAAATACATTTACAGAGAAGGATTTATTCAGGTAAAGGTTAGTTTCTTAGGATTTATTTTACAGTTATGATTCGACAATCAAGAGGATTATTTTGTTTCAATTCTGGGAACATCTTTGTGTTGAAAAACTTGTATCTCAAGACCTGATTATTGTTGAAGATGTTAGAAAATTCTATAATGTGGTGTCTTTTGACAAGAATATGATGATCAATTTTTCTATGTATGATAGAAAATTATCAATGTATGTTAAACAAGAAGCTCATTTTCTCAATGTTTTAACAGAAGGTGACTCTTTTTGTCCATCTCATAAACTACCAGAGGATTTCGGTACGTTTAATAAAGAAAGAGATGAAAAATCGTTATTTCTTATAAATGAAGAGATGAGAAAAGTAACTTATTTATCTCTAGATAACAGGTTTTATGTTCTTTGGATGCAATGATTTCTTATCCCTAGGAAAGGGGATAGAGAAACCCTTAAGGTTTCTGACATATTTATGATGGATTATCTTGTAAACTAGAGAATGTTAAATATCACGGGATACATTTTTGAAACATTCAAGAATGTGAAGTCACGAGTAATCAAGTCCCATATAATTATGTATACTTCTATTTTTACCAAGTCCATTCTTGAAAGTTTTATGTTTTGTAATATTCCTTTTAAAGGAGAGTTGAAAGAACTAAATACTTCTTGGATAAGTAAGAATACGCTGAAGAAATTGTATGTATGTTTTGATGAAGATTAAAAACTTTTTGTTAAATATGTAGAAGCTGAATCGACAAAAAATCAATCAGAACCTATTCCAATTAAAGAAATTTTAACTATTTTTGCTCCTTAGAAGTCAGATCCAAAAATCATTACTAAGCCAAAGAAGAAAACAAAATACAGGAAGGAGGTTGTGGCCAAGTAGAGAAAGGACATAGAACTCAAAAAAGAAGGTGATCCTAAGTTCTATCTTGATCCAACTAAATCTTTAGCTGATAAAATAAGGGTAGAAGATACTCTACAAGCTGGGAAGAAAAATAATACTCTTTTGAAAAGAAAAGCTTAGGATTTTGATGCTGCTATGATCCTAAAAGGCGTTGAGTTGGCAAGTTCTCAACTAACAGAAGAAGTGAAACAAGAACCAATTGTATAGAGTTTTCCCGAAAAAGATAAAGGGAAAAAAATATTGAAAGAAGTTCAGGAAGTTGATGAAGTGGAAGAATATTTTCTTTTAGAATTTATTTAGAGTTCAAAGATAAGTAGAGAAGACACTTTTCAAAATTAAAGTGAAGGTATTAAACAAGTTCCTCATGCCGATCAAGCAACAACTCAATCTTTTTAAACTCTTTCAGATAGATTTAATTCTCAAGTAAAGTAAAGTGCTCAATATTCTCATACCGAAAAAGTAATTGTCATCAGTGAAAAATTGGAAGAATAAACAATGAAAAAAGAGAAATAAAAAGGAAAAAATCCTATTAAAGACTCAAGACGATGAAATTAATTCGAATCGTATGATGATGATACTGATTCAGAACTCACAATTTCTCTAAATAAAAGTGATTAAATCTTTCATGTGTTGAAGATAATTGAGAAGACTATTCATTATTTTCTTATAATTGAAGGTAAAATTGATTTCATCATAGAAAATCAAAGGAAGAAGTTTGTTTTTGTAAGATAACTTATAAAGAGAGTATTGTCAATAAAAGATGATTTAAAAGTACTATTTGATAGTTCAGTTTCCCATAAAAAAGCTTGTAATAAGATGAATAAGCAGTCATACAAAACAGAAATCTCAGTGAATGAACATGAGGTATCAATTTAAGATATAAGTAGGCTTTCAAATGATCTAGATATTTCTTTTAATAATCTTGAAAAATAAACTATTGAAAGGATGAATCAGATCTCAAAAACTCATTGAGCCAATACTCCTTGAATAAAAGAGTTGCAAGATATGATGATTGCTTTTCAATCATATTTTTTGAAGGTTTCATCTTTCAGAGATGAAATAGACTTGTTGGAGAAGAAAAATTCTATTTTGACTCAAGAAAATAAGAATTTTCAGGACATAATTGATACCCTTGAGAAAGTAACCAGAGTTCCAGAAGTGACTATCAAGAATCCAGATCTGATTTTGGCCGATCAAGAAGAGATTCTCAAATCCTAGGGTGATTGTATCTTAGAAGACAAGAAGGAAATCAAGAATATGAAATATGTTCTCCATGAACTGATCGAGAATGAAAAATAAAGAGAAAACAAATGAATGTTTTGTTGTATCTTTCTTTCTTGATTCACTTTTCAAATTCCACACACTTTTTTCATTTCAATGACTTTTATGTTTTCATTTCCATTGTCTTGCAATTTCGTTTCTCTCTATCCTTTTCAAGAAACTCAAGACTACCCCATTATTTTTGTAAATCACAAAGGTGGAGAATGTTTTATAAAAGGGGGAGAATATTTTTTAAAAGGGGGAGAATGTTTTATAAAAGGGGGAGAATGTTTTATAAAAGGGGAAGAATTTTTTAAAAGGGGGAGAATGTTTTATAAAAGGGGGAGAATGTTTTAATCAAATATAATACATATAAATCAAGGAAAATCTATGAATACAATCCTTATAAAATCATATAACTAAGGGGGAGTTAGTTGTATTCAATTTGATATTCAAAAGAGTTTTCATAACTCAGGGGGAGATAAGTATTTCTTTCATAGTTTTTCTTTGTGTTTTCTGATTTCCAAAAAGGTGGATATTGTCAAGTCAAAAGTCTTCTTTTGACATTTATGACTTTTTTTGGAAATAAAAAATCTCTTTATATTCATTTATCATACTGACTATGTTTATCATACTGACTATGTTTATCATACTAGGTATGTTTATCATACTGACTACGTTTATCGTACTAACTATGTTTATCATACTGACTATGTTTAATCGTACTGAATCTATCAATCATACTGACCCTATCAATCATATTGACTATTATGCATTATACTCACTTTGTATCATACCAATACATTGCACCAAGTACAAATAATAGTACGCATTTTTTAATTTTATCACATGCATGTTTTTATCCTTTTATCAAAAGACATGTTTTATATAAATTTTACTCATGATTATCATTTTCATATATTTTTTTTTTAACCAAAGTGATTTTATGGAGTTATTTATAAACTAATCAAAATGATGGAGTGTTTTCTGTTTCAATATGACCGTTATAATTGCAGGTGTCCAAGTCCCTCCGTGTTTTCTAGAGAAATATGACCATTGGGGAAATATGACTGTTGGAACCCGAGGCCTATAAATAAGAGGTCATTTGAAGCTGAGAATATAACTGAGAGACTTTGATCATCCTTTGCTTCTATCTAGTTATAGAGAGAGATGTTGTGACTTCTCTCTTGCTGCGTGCGAAAGCCTTGTGATTAAAAAATGTAAACAACTCTTTCTTAGTTTTTGTATTTCATTAAGTTCTTTGTTTTCCTTTGTGAGACTAATCGGGTGATAATGATAGAGAGCTACCGGGGATAGGTAGACGGTGCATCCAATATCCGTATCGAGGGATTTCAAGTGTTTGAAAGATAGAGGTACCGATTTCCTATAAAATGGAGGGCTTGTAGGGATAGCAAGACAGACATACTGATCATCGTATCAAAGGCTTACCAAGGTGGTGGTAAGACAGACCTTTTATCCTAGGTGAAAGGATACCCTTCTCTTTGGGATAAAAGAATTATAATACTTTTACATTTCCGCATCTATTTGTATTAGAAAGGAAATTGTATTGTTTCTTCTTTCCTTTCATATTCATTTGAATTGTAATTGTTTCAATTACTATTTTTTTGTTACATATTTAATTAATAGATTCTAAATTCTATATGGTAGAATTTTTTCCATTTGTATTACTCTGATTATTGTATCCATTTTGAATACAATTGTTTTACATTACTTATAGTATTACATCGTATCATACCTATTATATCCAAGACAATTGTGGTTAATTTTATTGAATGTGAATTGTATTAACTCAATGCTTTAAAACTAATTTCTTTCTTAAGTGTTTAAATAAAAAGATTTTTGAAACCTAAAATTCACCCCCCTCTTGTATTGTACCATATAATATACATATACATCTATATTACATTCCAACATCCCCAACCATATCCTCTCCCATCTAGTTAATAACATACACGATGAACTAAAAGGACAAATCATGTGTAATCCTCACCCAATCTAATATTTTCCCCTAATTACAACATAACCATATTACCTAGTACTAATAATACTTGTAAGACCCATACATAACTTATAATATATAGTTTATAATAATAAAAAAACCTAGATTTGTATTCTCAATTATATGTCCGAGACCAGCCTTTGTTAGGAACCTTTGACCTAATAGTCAATTTTGGAAAATGTTAAACTGCTCGGAATAAGTCCAAGATAAATGACCTTAAATGAAACTTCACTTGTTCATGACAAAACAAACTTAAAATGAACCACATTGGGCCTCATCACATGAACTCGAAACTTATGAAATGTCTATTTATTTTGCACCAAAATACATGGGTTTTTATTATACTCATATAGGTATATATGATTCCCCTTTTTGGGCCCAATACCAACATCACAACACCTTCAACCTCCTTGAATGGTGATAAACTATAGTGTTTCTAACTATGAAGGTTTAAACCACACCATTACTAACTAATTGGAGAAAGATATAGAACATATAATACATATATACGTTCATATCAATGTGTGTTTTTTATTTATAAATTTCATGTTGGTAACGAGTCCAACACTAGGGTATGGAAACGATTCAAGACCATGAATTAAATTTATAAGATAACCATTTAGTAGGAAATAGTTCCTCTCTAAATAGTGAGATAATCCAGATTTACCATCCTATTAACCATCGAACATTAAAAAGTCCATCTAGAAAATTCCAAGACACTATATTCCTTTAGGAATAAATTATAAAATGACTCAAAATTCCATGGCTTGGAATCAATCAGAAATAGAATTGCATGTCTTAAATTTATATAATAGGAGAATAAAACATTACTAGCATTCTTATCATATATTAAAAAATAACCATGCTCAATAAACACTACAAACCATATCAATCAATATGCGTGATACCATAAAGAAAAAACATGATCATATGCATAGCTCTAATAATAATTTTCTCATAATTTCAACGAAGGTCCCACAAAACAAGGAATATTGGGAAATTAATCCATATAAATGTTTAAACAAGTTAACAAATAATCATATAAATATAAAACTTTTCCTAATTAATGATATATTTAATACTTCTGTCCACTTTAATTATAATTCATGTTAACTCTAAGGTCTTCCATGACTAATGGTTTGAGATAATTTAATATTGGGAAAAAGGTACTAAATGATAATTCAGGTTAAACCGATTTACAATTAAGGAAATGTCCTTTAAAATATATGTTCTCTTATTTGAAACATTATTTTAAGAGAAACCATATCTGAGGAAAATAATTCACTATAAAATAATGTTTTATATTATACTCCATTAAAGGAAACTTACATTAAAAAAATATTAAAAGAAAATAAACCTTTATAATTAATTTTTTTACACCTAACATTGTTATCTATTAAAAATTAGTTTACATGGTTTATATTTAAATCTATACTTTAACTAAAATATAGTTAAGTATATGTTTTGGAGGGGTGTAGTTTCCTAAAATAATTTTATAAATAATGAAATAAGTTTCAAATTAAAATAAGTCATAATATACTATTTAAAGATATAGTTTAAAGTTTCTAGACTTTATACATTTTTTATTTATCAATATAGATAAGGAAAGAAATGGTGATTAAGAAACATATCATTCCTTTCCACTTAAACTAACCCAAACATCATGTCACCATTGATGGAAATTCTTGAATAGGGTTAAGTATGGATTGCTAAATTATGACTTATGTGGGTCAATGTGGAAATAAATTATTACCTTAGTAAATTATGATAATGTTTTAAGGATATTTTTTATAAAACATAGAAACAACACACTGAATTTTAGTGTTTTAAAGAATTTATATAAATATAAAAAAACTTAATATAAAAAGACATGAATTCATATGAATGAGTTTAAATCAATGAATAATGAAATCCCAAAATATCTTTAATATAGGAAACTTTAAAAAATAATTAAAGTATAATTCATTATAATCATTATAAAAGGAACTAGAATAATATAAAATTTTAAAAACATAAACTACATTAGTCATATTCCAACCAAATTTTATTTCTCATCTATAAAAAATCAAGAAATTATAAGTCACCAATGAAAATAAATTAAAATATATTAATTACATGAATCTATTTACCTTTTTCAACAATTTTATAAAATAGTTTTATTAAATTTCAATTTTTATAAATCCATAAATAATGGGGTTTTAGAGAAGGAAATGTTAAATTAAATCCAATATATAATTTATGTAAAAAAATTTTAAATTTTTTTTATTTTTTATATAAAAGTATTATTTAAAACTCTTAATTTATAATTTTGAAATTAAATTTTCAATGATATAATTAATTTGTGTAAAAAACTATAGGCATGTCTTAGGAATATCCTGGAAAGTCACTTGGTGATATGAGACCCCTATTAAAACCATTAGTGTGATTTCAAATTTTTTTTGGTCTCCATAGTATTTCCTAATGACTGCTAAACTGGTCTTAGAAGCCATGAAATAAGATACCTTGACCAAATAATCTAGATAATTTAAATACCATAATCAAATAATTCCCAACCTTGATGAAAATATTGGTGGATTAAATAAAAAATTCATTAAGCACCATGTTAACCTAAAACCACAATTTACTTAACCTAATAGTCCTAAAATAAAATTCCTAAACCATAGAATGCCCATCTTAAGTCACACACAAATAACTATGTATCAAAATAGTGAATGATAAAGGAATAAACCTTAATGAGGCATTATTTAAATTAGGGAACATGAATCCATATGATTATAGGTGAATTCACCATGTCATGATAAATTCAAATATAAAAAATACTAACCATGTGGAAGGAGAATATAAAAGGAGAGGGAGAAATCGATAAGTGGGAAGGGAGGAATTTTACCTTGGTTTTTTGCATAATGAAACAATCATGAATCCACTAAGTTTCACATAAAATAAGAAATGGGACAACATGACCCAAAGGATCCATGGGAGGTGTCTCTCAATGGCTAGAAGAGTAATAACTAAAAGAAGTAACCAAAGTCGGGGGGGGGGGGGATAAAAAGATAAGGTGGAATGAAAAAAATACCCCCTTTAAATGAAAACTCTAGCATAGATCTACTGAGTACCTAGTATAGGGACATCAGGAACTCAGTGGGCCTCTATAACCACAACCCCCATTTCCTAACTCTACTAGGTAGTCGATATTGAAAATTTTATACCTAGTGATACCTGAAGTTTTAAACTGTAGGTGGAACCACTACCCAACCATACCAACAATATTGTAACTCCTACAATACCTCAATACATACCTAAAAACACCTAACATTTCTTCCACAAACATAAAAATTCATGTACAAAATAAAAAAAATTATTACCCATTCAAAATTGAATATTTTCTACATGAGCCTCCACCTTGTTGGTGAGGTCTTTCTAAGTGCATCCACGAGACCCATGTTCAAAACTAGGATGAGGCATAATTTTGGGTTACTGTAGTAGTAATGTAGAAGGTACTGTTTGGTTTTGTAGCAGCCGAAACTATTCAAATTGGGCCACTGGTTTGGGCTTGGATTCATTAAGGCCTTCGGGCCACCCAGGCCTTTGGGTCAGTAAGGATTTCAGGCCACCTGAAGGCCTTCGGGCCACCTCAAGGCCTTCAAGACCACCTGATATACAGATGCACAAACATATTCTACAAGGAACCATCCCCATATGAGGATTCAAGAGTAGGGAACATCCACTAGATCAGGGATAATATATTTGGAAGAATGAGTGTGTATGGCATTTCCATCGATACCGGGCCTGTGCATCTCTACACAAGATAACTAGCCGAACAACCATGCAAAGGTGGAGAGCTGATCACGACACAGATGCTGGGGAGGGGAGATTTGAAGTAGTCATAGTCTGTATAATTTCCTTAAGATCTACGAGTCCTATAATTTATCTAATACTATGGGAAATGCAATCTCTAAGCCTACGAGCCTTGTACGGGTTCCCCCTCATCCCTTGAAAGGGGGGTTATCAAAAATCAATAAAAAAATAAGGCCTTCGGTCCATTCAGGAAAAACAAAATATTTTAACAAACTTCTTTTTCAACGCCTAATTTCTATAATTTCACCTAATTTTTACTTTTATTAGATAAAATAGGGAATATTATTTTATGACCACCCCCACCATCAAAATATTTTTCCCTAAAAAGTTTAATTAACCATTCACTCGACATAGTATGATATCATAAAATCCATGAGTTGAATAAAATTCACTAATACATATACTAAAATATATATCGTACCCATAACATTAAACTATATAATTTTACTCAAATCACCCAAAATATATAAAATTTCAATATATATTAGATAAACTAAAAACTAAAACATAAACCCCTATCCCAAACCATTATCATGTCCTTAATAAATAATCCCATAAACTGCTACAAACCACTAAATTTCATGAAAATATAAAATATAAAAAATATTCTGACCATAAAACTCAAATAAAAATTATATAAATTTACTCAAATTTTTTGTATAATTATAAATATTTCACACTAACAACTATATATCCCAAAATTCCATCACTAAAAAAATTACCCTCACTTATATAGAGCTCCTCACCATAATAATTTTCCATGATTTACTTATACTCATCCCTCCATTGGATCTTGTTTACTATAAGAATTAAGTTTTTAGATAAGTTTAGTAGGGAAATTATTCTATTTCAAAATTAAATATCAAGTCTATTCCCAAAACAATATGTTTTATAAAACCAGTTCACTTTCAAAATGAGATTTAAAAAAAACATTTCCTAATTTACTAAAAGTAACTATTTTCCAAGGTTCTCATTCTTCAAAAGATATTATTTTATAAAAATTTTACCATTTAAAATAATTTTTTATATTTTTGAACCCACATTTTCATTTATATCATGAAGTTATAAATAAAATTCTCTTAATTTGAAGACAAAAATAGATTCCATAAAACTATTCATTATTTTTTTACATACATTAGGATTAAATATATAGGGAAACAATATCTATCATCCTCAGAAAAAAAATAAAATTCAATATCAATAGTACATTACCAAACATAAAAAAGTATACACTCTATATAGGGAAAAAGAAATGATCAATTGATAAAATAGAAGAAAAATTCAAACCTAAAATACAACTAGCATCCTTAACAACCCAAATTTCAATGAAAATTTTGATTATACACAACTAAACAATGAATGGATAACATGATAAAAAATTAAATGTATATTAGTTCCCATAATGTTTTAATAAAAAAGATACATGTAACGTGTTCAAAGGTAAACAATTAGGCCGATATAATAACCATGATTCAAAATATAAATTAATTATGAATAATATATCATGATATTTAATAGAGAGTAGATCATCAATCTAAATAAATTATATATGTAAGTCAATTAACTAATGATATTACACATAATAAGTAATTTTGGAAAATGATGATTAATTTATTACTTCTTATTTAATTAATTATGGACTTTAACATATAACTAGAATAATAAAAATGTAATGCATATGTTCAAATGTGACACTAAGTTCATATGATGCATGAACCATTACAAAGTGTGGATACTACTTGAGCCATGTAACATTATCTCAAATTGTTCAAAATTAATTTTTTATATACCTATAAAATTACAACACTCCAACATATATTATTTTATCCCTACATAGAGTTCCCTAGGAACTCAGGCTTCAACTATAATTGCAGGGAACCAAACAATGTTGATTTGACCAATCACCCGAGTCAGCATGCCACACGACCTGAAGCACATTCCCGATCTCCATGAGCTAGCGAAAAGAACTAAATCATAAAAAACATCTCGAGAATAGTTTCTACCACATAAAACCAGAATGACCAATCCATGAAGTTGGGAAGTCACTAAATCATAATCAAATTAAATTTAAAATAAACATGCAACTATGGCAATGAAATAATAACTAATAACAAATATCTCAAATAACATCATAGCAGCATACATAACCTGTCCTAAATGGGACATATAAGTGGTATAACAAGTAAAAGTATAAAAAACCCAAAACATGGATCAAATAACTAATTGAAAAATACATATATCCGAGTGGAACAAACACTCAAAGTAGATCCTGATGAAATAGCCCAGTGAGACCATGTATCCTCTTTTAAAATAACCATGGAAAGCGGTAATCAAGAATAACCACTTAAGTACATAGTTCCATTTACCTCACAAGTTTCCTAAAAAATAAATTCTACATACATCTTAAGAAATATGTAGGGTGTGGGTAAAAATCACAGTAGGAGACCACCACAAATCTATTTAATGATTTTAAACCATTTAAACAAATAAACTGGTTTGAAAACCCATTTTTCCAAACTAATCCACTTTGAAAAAATTTCAATTGAAACAATTCCTTTGAAATAAAATTGGTTTTTCTTATAAAAATTATTTTTGATGGTGAAGATTCAGTTATACTACCTTAGTCAATAATTTCCCCTTTAAAATGTATCATAATGGTGGCCATGGGGTTGTCTCATGAGGAGGTTCAAGACTAAGCTATCAAAATGTCAAAATGTCAAATTTATAATTTGTTTTTGTTAAATTACATCTATGTGTAGGGATTTTAAAATAATTAATCCAATTTAAATAACAAAAAAAATATTTATATTGTAATTATTTTTAGATATTAGAAATCAGAAGTAAGATAAATTGAAAATGACAAAATAAAGATAACAAGAGTGGATAAGCATAGATCCTCATACACTCAATTTATCATTATATACAAATGTTTTCATATTGAATTACCAAATGTATACTTAAATAACTCAAATTTTACAACTATATTTCATATAAATCATATCGAGACCTCAAATTTGGGTTTCTACCCCCTTATCAAATTTATTTGATTTCCAGAAATCTTTCAAACAACCAAAATTAATTGAACCTATTGTGCTAAATGGGGAGACCTCACCCAAAGAAATAAAAAAACAATTATTTTATTGTGATAAGGTGATAAAACATATATAACAAGGTAGAATAAATTGAAAATAATAACTAAAGATTCATCTTCAATTAACAATATAGTTTCCATAATAGTTCAAAAGAAAATTGTTTATAATAAAAAGTAAAAACACAAAAGGGAAATGCATTCAGTTCTTCACTACCAATACTACTTGTAGTTCATCCCATCAGTGGTGGATTATCTCTATCCTAACTATTTTTTATATAGAATATCCTCTACTTTCATCCAAATTCATGGTTCCAACCATACCCTTAAAAATAATTAGAGAAGAAAGTATATAATGAATTGGGGTGGAAAATATATTGTTCTATTACTATTAGTTAAAAAATCACTTGATTTATTTCTTGTTTTAAGTTGAATATAAAAAACATAAATTCTTGAAATTTTCTCAAATTCATCTTATATCAATATCCAGTAAATTTTTAGAACCATTGGGAAGTGGTAAAAATTTTATACCAAAATAACACAAGTAAAATATTTCTGGCTGAGTAGAGTATTCAATTGCCTCATATTGAATGAACTTATAGACCACCTTAATAAATTAATATGAACTTAATATTTAATAGAGAGATTAGTCTTTGAATATTATTTCTTATCCATATTTAATCAACTTATTTGGAGGTGTATATCTAGACTTATTCCCAATTTATTTAAGGTTTTTCAATTCTGTCCAACCATCCATCTTTTTATTTTGAATGGTTTGTCTGGTCCTCATAATGGTCGATTTAACAATTGTCCCATTTGAAATAAATAAATCCCATGAGCCAAGGGATCCTATAAAAAAATATTTTTTTCAATTTTTTATTATTGAAAATGTTATCCTAGAAATACTAAAGTAATTAGAAGCAGTTAAAATTACAAAATTATGAAATCTTCACAATGTAGATAAAAAATCATCAAAATTCAAAAAATGATGCAATTTCACTTAAAAATAAAAAAATTATGGGGTCAAATTAAATTAAATAAACAGAAAAATTATTAAAAATATTAGATCTATAAATATTTCAAAAACCAAATCATTATGGATAAAGTGAAGAAATAAAATTCAGAAGGTATAAACATGCTCAACTAACCCATACAAGGTATAAAAAAGGTGTAAAAATAACCATTTTCATATAATAAAATAGGTGTAAATGGGATAAAAAATGACATCACAATCAAACAAGGAACTAAAAAAATACATAAAAGAATATATATAAATTTATCATGAGTAATTTTCACTATGGGCTCTAACTATAAGGGTAAAATGTGGGATAATGTAAACACAATATTCTATCCATATAAATAATATAAAATTTTTGGAAGATATCATGGTCTTCCCAAATCCCAAAACCCTAGATACACCTTAGTCTCTTGGTCAAAAAATTGGAATCTCTATCAGTATTCCTCCCCAAAGTCTCTCTATATCCGTTAGACAAAACACCCTCACAACCCAAGTATCCCATGTGGTACTCTATAACAAATAAATCAACATCATAAGTTCCATACATAAAATCCATTTAAAAATCTAATTCAACAAAAAACATTACCATTTCAGTATGAAACCTTCATTAAGGTAATATTTTTTTTTCAAACCTTTTTAGAGATCCATTTAAAACCATAAAATATTTTGAGACATTTTATTATATATGTAGGGTTTATTAAAAACAATACCCTTTGGAAAAACCACATTAAACATAAAAGTTACAATAAAAAATAATGTATCATAATAAACATGGATTAAAAATCAATAATAAATAAATAAATAAATGAAAATTCAAAAAATAAAACTAAATTACACAGATAATTTAAAGGTTGGCCATGGAAAACACCATTAAATAGACACACCTACCATAGAAATGGTTTTGACCTTATCACCTTCAAGGAGAGAAACATTATTTATAAAGGAGAATATATAAGGCCCCAGCCTTAAACCTTACTTAATCTTGAGTTATTACAAGATTACACATTGAGGATCTTTTAGGGTTTAGAGTTTTAGAGAATTAGATCATAAAACTTGCATTACATTCCACATATAAACAATTTGGTTAAATAAAGATAGTATTCTTCATTCCCATCAATGGAAACATATTTAAAATAAAACATGGATTCTTTCTTAACACTTCCTTGACACTATCATCATATCATGTACCTTTCCCTTGACCTGTGAAAAACATTTCAAAAAAACTTGGGATGAGCATAAAAAGCTCAGTATGGGTTATAAAAACATGGAAAGGAAACATGGGTACATATATACATAAGAATAAAATCATACTTTACCCATAAAACATAAGCACTTTAACATACCTCATTAAATCATGAATAAATCATAGAAATCATAAGACATAAAGGTAACTTGAGGCATTCATAACATTCTTACGTAGGGAGTAACCCTCTTGGTTACGTTTGGAATACCCATCGTAGTATATTCCCTAAATATCTTCGGAGAAACCTTAATGTTTCACTCCTTTGCGTTACCCAATGCATTGGAGAGCTATATCGGTCTCACCCGCCCTTAGTTTATCACGGAACCACCCGTCTTCATAATAATGCCCAAGAACCATAACATAATCGTATCACATAAAATATGCATAAAGGGAACATAACACTTCCACATTTCAATCACAAGATATCAATACAACACAAAAAAACATTGTGAAAACCATTTTCAATACCAAAATAAAAGAAAAGTAAAACATGGTATTTATTTTTCTTTTAAAAAGAAGGTATGGCTTGTAGAGGAAGCCGAAACTCAAATAACGGTCACGACGGCAGAGAGGTCGTTGTCGCCGCATACGTACGACAAAAACATTCCCTTTTTTCGTTTATTAAACACTTCGTATAAAAAATATTCCTTTTGAATAAACGTAAAAGTCAAAGGGGTTTATACACCATATAAAAGAAAGTTGTGTATAAAACAAAATATGCCTCAATGAAAGGAGATTGAGACGAAGTCCCATACCTCGTATCCGACTTGACCCGACCGTTCTTTAATATCCTGAATAATAAACTTGAGTTAATCTCTACTTGATTATGAACCTTTTCAAGTTCATTATTCCTTTTATACCATGTTATGAACATCATGTAATCATTTAAGTTAATAATGTTCATTTTGTCGGTATTTGGTTCTTAAGTCAAAAAAAGACTTCTTACACTTACATGTTGTTAATTTGGTCAAAAGTTCGTTATATCCAGAATGATATTAATGATTTGGATAACATATATATCATATATATTCATCATATACATGTATTTATAATATTACATCACATTTAGAGGTAAGAAATGAAATGCACCGTTCATGGAGACGGTAAGCCGTACGTACGCATGAACGCTACTTCCATTTCTATTTTGTATTTTCTGGAATGGAATCATAATGATATAAGAGTATATTATAATTCCAGTATAATAACATATATAATATCATTAACTTTATCCTTTACACATCCCACATATGGTATTAACGAATCAAATCACTTTCAGGGGGCGGTAGTCCGCACTTCCTAAAATGAAGATATCGTGTTTACCCATAATGGAAACCATAAAGGTATGCCCAAAATGAAAAAAAACAGAAGCTTAAGGAAAACATAAACATATTATATATCATATATAAAAATAGTGACCTCATAATGGCCACCTTTGAAGGTGTTAAATGAGTATTGAACAATCATCGTTTCAGGAGGCAGAATTTCGCCATCCACGGAAACCGTATGTTCTTTAACCATTTGATGTAGTTGTGTGAGAGTGTAGCTCAAATAAATATTATAAAAACATCCTAGTATATTTAAGATACTGGTGTTGTTACAAAAGATGTAAATAAAAAGAGTTTAGGGGGTTGGAGAAGCAAAATAAAACAAATGAACATGAGAGAATGAATTACCTTTAAAAGTGTAACTCCTGTTGATTTGAGCCTAAAGGATTCCTTTGAAAGGATTCTCCCCAAAGGGAATCCTCTAGGATGAGGAGAGGGATGTGGAGAGAGTAAATGGGCAGGGGTTGTCCAATCCAAAGGCTTGAGGAGTGTGTGAAATGAGGTAGAGGTGGGGACCTTTTATAAGAGGAGAGGAGGGGCACTTTTGGAAAGTAAAGATAAGTTACTTTATTTTAAAAAGAGTTTCGGATTCAAAAGGTCCCACATTGCTATAATTATAGGATAAGGTGATAAGGCTTCTAAATCCACTCATACAATTGGTTTTGGCCATGTGTAGGTTTTATATTTTTCATTATCTTTCCATTTTATTTAAATCGTTAAATAATGAGGTCATCGCTTTATCATCATGATGTAATAAATAATTTAATTTATTTAAAGTCTAAAAATTATAAAAAAAATACTATGATGTAGGAAATCTTTTTAGCTTTCGAATAAATATTTATAATCAGAAATATGATCTTTATAACCCCATGTAAAAATTGTTTTCGTAAAACATATTATGTTTGTGTCATTTTTACTTTTACATTAAATAAAACGTTATTTATGTCATTTCCCAACCAAAGTGGATCCATGGGGTCCCCAAGTTGACCCATGGCTTGTCTTGGTCGGACAAGACACAACCAATGAGGGTAGGACATGTGTCAAGCTCATCTTATTTTATTAATGCATTATTTTTACCTTAAACTACACTAATTACCACTAATTGCGATTAAAACTTAATAAGTTACTATTCACCAAAAAATTATTTTAATCTCATTGAACCACATTTTACTTCTTAATGACAACCATGTATGTCGGATTTTAGAAATTCAAAACACAATGATGGCAAAATTTCATTTAAACGGAAAAATTAGTTTTTATAAGTACCACTTAGTTGTTTCACTATTCATCAAAAATTGAAGTTTTTCCGAAAATTACCAAAAATACACCCTAAGCTATATTTGATATTCTGAATTCAAAAATGAAGTCTATTTTACAAAATTCAAAACATATAAGTCACATTAATTAATTTAATAATTAATTCCCACTGTCAGAGAAAATAGCGTGTTTTTATGAAACAATAAGTATCAAAAGATTGACACTAGTTTAAGTCCAATTTCAAAGTGAAATTGATTCCAATGACCACCATTGGATTAAATGGTAAAAATATATTCTAATTTTACTTCAAAACCAATTAAAAATATAATATAATCATATAAATAAATTAGATTAAAAAGAAGTTTTGATGTAAAATGCAGTATTTTTCACTATTCATTAAAAAATGAACATTGTCAGAAAAATATCAAAAATTCACACAAAGTAAATTTTGATGTCCCAATCATAAAGAATAAGTTTACTTTGACAAAAATAGTTTATAAAATTGTCAAAAGATAGATTTAAAAAGGGTTTTCCATCATAAGGCAGTAAAATAATCTTTTAAGAAAATTAGTGTATTCCATGCTGAAGATTGGATTTATTTTCATTTTAAGCCTCTAAAAAACTATCTTAATCATTAATAGACATAGATAAAAATATCTATTATTCATTACTTACTTGGGATGTTACATCCTTCCCCCCTTTAGAGAATTGTGTCCCCGCAATTTATTTACTTATCGAATAAATGGGGGTACTTATCCCTCATTGCATTTTCAGATTCCCATGTTGCCTCTTCAATCATGTGGTTTTTCCACAAAACCTTTACCTGGTGAATCAACTTATTCCGTAACACTTGATCCCTATGGTCAAGAATCTGGACCGGTTGTTCCTCATATGATAGGTTCTCTTCCAGCTGAACTACCTCTGGACTCAAAACATGAGATGGATCTGGCATATACTTTCTCAACATCAAAACGTGAAAAACATTGTGTACCTGAGATAAACTCGGAGGTAAAGCCACTCGGTAAGCAACTGATCCAACTCTCTCCAGAATTTCATATGGTCCAATGAACCTTGGACTCAGCTTTCCTTTCTTACCAAATCTCATCACACTTTTCCAAGGAGAAACCTTGAGAAAAACATGATCACCTACCTCGAAAGATAGATCCTTCCTCCGGTTATCCGCATAACTCTTCTGCCTGGTCTGAGCTGTTCTCATGTGTTTCTGAATCATCTGAACTTTTTCTGCCATCTCTTCTACCAATTCTAGTCCCATCAACTTCCTTTCACCCACTTCATCCCAGAAAGCTGGAGTTCGACACCGCTTCCCATATAATGCCTGAAATGGTGCCATCTGTATACTGGAATGAAAATTGTTATTATATGAAAATTCAACCAAAGAAAGATGTTGGTCCCAAATTCCCTGATAATCCATAGAGCAAGAACGTAGCATATCCTCCAATGTCTGAATTGTTCGTTCTGACTGCCCATCTGACTGAGGATGAAAAGCTGTACTAAAATTTAATTCAGTACCCAACGACTTCTGAAGGCCTTTCCAAAAGTTAGAAGTAAACCTGGGATCACGATTCGATACAATGGAGAGGGGAACTCCATGTAACCTGACTATCTCTTGAAGATACAAATGGGAAAGTTGATCTAGGGAAAAAGTATCTCGTATAGCAAGGAAATGAGCAGATTTAGTCAAGCGATCAACAATAACCCAGATTGCATTATTACCTCGAGATGTCTTCGGTAATCCAACAACAAAGTCCATGGATATATTCTCCCATTTCCACTCTGGCACTGGTAAAGGCTGAAGCATCCCTTTCGGTAACTGCCGCTCTGCTTTAACCTGCTGACAAGTCAAACACTTCACAGTAAAATCAACAATATCTCTTTTCATTCCATCCCACCAGTAATACTCCCGTAGATCTCTATACATCTTAGTACTGCCCGGATGAACTGAAAACGGAGAACTATGAGCTTCACATAACAACTCTCTCTTCAACTGTGAATCACAAGGAACACACAATCTCTTCCCAAATCTCAAAACACACTCATTATCAATGTTGAATTCCGGCAACTTACCTTTCTGAACCAGCTCTACCTTTTTCTGCAACTCACTGTCTTGCTTCTGTGCTTGCTTGATTCTATCTGATAGAGAAGATCTCACTGATACCTGAAACAAAACAGAAGGACTTCCTGCACCAACAACTTCTATGGCAAATTTCATCAAATCCTTAACCAAAGGATCACGTTCCAAACGCAACATTGTTAATGAAGCATTACTTTTTCGACTCAAAGCATCAACCACTTTATTTGCTTTTCCCGGATGGTAATGAATTGTACAATCATAATCCTTGATTAATTCTAGCCATCTCCTCTGTCTCATGTTTAACTCTTTCTGAGTGAATATATACTTTAAACTTTTGTGATTGGTATATATTTCACACTTTACTCCATACAAATGATCCCTGCAAATTTTTAAAGCAAAAACAATAGAAGCTAATTCCAAATAATGTGTAGGGTAATTTACCTCATGAGTTTTCAACTGTCGTGATGCATAAGCAATTACCTGATCATTCTGCATTAGGACGCAACCAAGTCCTTTCAATGAAGCATCACTATATATAACAAACTCACCATTCCTGGAAGGTAGTGCCAAAACTGGAGCATTCACCAATCTTCTTTTCAATTCCTGAAAACAATCATCACATTCTTTTGTCCAGATAAACTTAACACCCTTCCGAGTTAGCTTAGTCATTGGACTAGATAACCGTGAAAAATTTCTAACAAACCTTCGGTAATATCCCGCAAAACCAAGGAAGCTACGAATCTCAGTTATATTTGTGGGTCTTGGCCATTCTTCCACAAATTTTGTTTTTGCAGGATCAACAGTTATTCCATCTTTAGAAACAATGTGACCAAGGAAAGAAATTTGTTTCAACCAAAACTCACACTTACTGAATTTCCCATACAGTTTCTTTTCTTTTAAGGTTTTCAAGATAACCCTTAAATGTCTTCCATGCTCCTCTTTACTTTTTTAAAACACCAAAATATCATCAATGAAAACCACCACAAACTTATCCAAGAACTCATGGAAAATTCTATTCATTAAGTCCATGAATACACCAGGTGCATTGGTTAGCCCAAAAGGCATTACTACAAATTCATAATGGCCATATCTCGTACGGAATGCGGTTTTCGGAATATCTGCCTCCTTTACCTTCAGCTGATGGTACCCCGATCTCAGGTCAATCTTTGAAAAAAACTGAGCTCCCTGGAGTTGATCAAACAAATCATCGATATGAGGCAAAGGATATTTGTTCTTAACAGTGATGTTATTCAAGGCTCTATAATCAATGCAAAGTCTCATAGAACCATCTTTCTTTTTAACAAATAAAATAAGAGCACCCCATGGTGATGTGCTAGGTCTAATGAAACCTTTCTCTAATAAATCTTGCTATTGCTCCTTCAACTCTAAAAGTTCAATTTGATCCATTCGATAAGGGGGTTTTGAAATTGGCTTAGCATCAGGAATTAAGTCAACAGTAAACTCAACGTCTCGATCTGGTATTATTCCAGGCAACTCATCAGGAAAAACATCAGGATACTCATTTACCACTGGCACATCATTTATCTGAACAGTTCCTTTATTTTCAACGACGTGTGCAAGGTAACATTCATTTCCATCTTTTACAAGTTTCTCGGCCTCTTGAAATGTTATCAAAAGTAAGGGTTCATTCTTGTAAACAAACTGAAAGTCTTTCTAAAAAGAAACTTCTTTAGCTCTACAATCAATCTTAGCATGGTAAATAGAGAGACAATCCATACCCAGGATAACATCAAACTCTACTAGAGGTAGAACAATAAGGTTTTCAAGTAGGTTCTTTCCACAGATAAGGATAGGAAGATTCTTATAAATTCTTTTTGCCTCAAAATTTCCCCCAAGTGTTTTTACCAAAAGTTCAGGAGTCATTTCTTGAGATGGTATTCCCATTTTAGTAGAAAAGGTTTGAGAGATGAAAGAATGTGTAGACCCCGAATCAAACAACACACTGGAATAATCTAAAAAAACAAACAAAGTACCTGATACAACTTCATTTGATGGCCCGACATCTGCTGAAGTAGTTGCAAAGGATTTCACCACCCCTTTCTGCTTGTAGTATAACTGCTTCCCATCACTCAAGCTCTTTGTCGGACACTCGTTTGCATAGTGACCCATCTCATTGCACTTATAACATTTCACTAACTGTAAATCAAATTTGTTCTTACCTTCACCTTGATCCTTTTCAGTGCAATCACGAGCCTTATGTCCCATCTTACTACATTGGTAGCACTTTCCAGAATTCAGAAGACATTCCCCAGCATGCCTTTTGCCACATTTATCACAAACTGGAAACTTAGTTCTCTTACCATCAGACTTTTTTGAAGAATTCTTACCTTTCTCCTGCCACCTCGGTCTCTTCTTCTGCTGGTTGTTATAGAACACTTGGTCATCAGAAAACTCCATTTCCACCTTCTCAGCACATCGAAAAATATTTTCATAACTTTTAAACTCACGAGAAGCTAATGCCCTTCGATATTTTGGCTTTAATCCTGAATAAAAATGATTGATTTTACTATCAAGGTCTCGGATAAAATTTGGAGCATACCTTTCCAATCGAGTGAACCTTTCTTCATAGGCAGCCACTGAGTCTTCCTCTTGCCTCAATTCCAAGAATTGTTTTTCCATCCTAAGTTGAACAGCCTTAGGAAAATACTTCTCAAGAAACATACCTTTTAATACATCCCAGTCAAGAGCATCAATCTCATCGGCGTCCCTGATATTTTTAACCATAGACCACCACTGATCTGCTTCACCCTCCAAACGGTAAATAACAAGACTAACCTTTTGATTGTCTGAACACCCCATGACATCAAAAATATTCTCCAGTGCTTTAATCCACCATTCAGCTAGCACAGGGTCAGATGATGCTCTGAATGATGGTGGATGTTGCCTCATGAAATGTTCCACCACTGTCATGTTCCTCTGCGGTTGATCTGGCTGATCTCGTGCATGGATACCACCACCATTTATCGCTTGAGTCAACTACGCCATTACTGCAACAAACAGTTCAGTTCCAATTCTGACCATCTCGGGATGCTGATTAGGAAGGTTATTTCCTTCTGTATGCCTTCCTAGCACTGCTTCCCTGTTTCCTCTGTGGAGAACCATTCTGAACAAACATGTCTTAGATGAAGCAACACGGTAATCTTCAAATGCTATATCATTTCAAAAAAAATATTTTGGATAATCATTTAATAAAATTCTAACTCCTAAAGTTATCTAAACCGACCTCTGATACAAACTATAAGGCCCTAGCCTTAAACCTTACTTAATCTTGAGTTATTACAAGATTGCACATTGAGGATCTTTTCGGGTTTAGAGTTTTAGAGAATTAGATCATAAAACTTGCATTACATTCCACATATAAAAAATTTGGTTACATAAAGATAGTATTCTTAATTCCCATCAATGGAAACATATTTAAAATAAAACATGGATTCTTTCTTAACACTTCCTTGACACTATCATCATATCATGTACCTTTCCCTTGACCTGTGAAAAACATTTCAAAAAAACTTGGGATGAGCATAAAAAGCTCAGTATGGGTTATAAAAACATGGAAAGGAAACATGGGTACATATATACATAAGAATGAAATCATACTTTACCCATAAAACATAATCACTTTAACATACCTAATCAAATCACGAATAAATCATAGAAATCATAAGACATAAAGGTAACTTGAGGAATTCATAACATTCTTAAGTAGGGAGTAACCCTCTTGGTTACGTTTGGAATACCCATCATAGTATATTCCCTAAATCTCTTCGGAGAAACCTTAACATTTCACTCCTTCACGTTACTCAATGCATTGGAAAGATATATCAGGCTCACCCGCCCTTAGTTTATCACGAAACCACCCGTCTTCATAATAATGCCCAAGAACCATAACATAATCGTATCACATAAAACATGCTTAAGGAATCATAAAACTTCCACATTTCAATCACAAGATATCAATACAACATAGAAAACATTGTGAAAACTATTTTCAATACCAAAATAAAAGAAAATTAAAACATGGTATTTATTTTGCTTTTAAAAAGAAGGTATGGCTTGTAAAGGAAGCTGAAACTCAAATAACGGTCACGACGGCGGAGAAGTCGTTGTCGCCGCATACGTACGACAAAAACATTCTCTTTTTTCGTTTAGTAAACGCTTCGTATAAAAAATATTCCTTTTGAATAAACGTAAAAGTCAAAGGGGTTTATACACCGTATAAAAGAAAGTTGTGTATAAAACAAAATATGCCTCAATGAAAGGAGATTGAGATGAAGTCCCATACCTCGTATCCGACATGACCCGGCCGTTCTTTAATCTACTGAATAATAAACTTGAGTTAATCTCTACTTTCTTATGAACCTTTTTCAAGTTCATTATTCCTTTTATACCATGTTATGAACATCATGTAATCATTTAAGTTAATAATGTTCATTTTGTCGGTATTTGGTTCTTAAGTCAAAAAAAGACTTCTTACACTTACATGTTGTTAATTTGGTCAAAGGTTCGTTATATCCAGAATGATATTAATGATTTGGATAACATATATATCATATATATTCATCATATACCTGTATTTATAATATTACATCACATTTATAGGTAAGAAATGAAATGCACCGTTCATGGAGACGGTAAGCCGTACATACGCATGAACGCTACTTGCATTTCTATTTCGTATTTTCTGGAATGGAATCATAATGATATAAGAGTATATTATAATTCCAGTATAATAACATATATAATATCATTAACTTTATCCTTTACACATCCCACATATGGTATTAACAAATCAAATCACTTTCCGGGGGCGGTAGTCCGCACTTCCTAAAATGAAGATATCGTGTTTACCCATAATGGAAACCATAAAGGTATGCCCAAAATGAAAAAAACAGAAGCTTAAGGAAAAAATAAACATATTATATATCATATATAAAAATAGTGACATCATAATGGCCACCTTTGAAGGTGTTAAATGAGTATTGAACAATCATCGTTTCGGGAGGCAGAATTTCGCCATCCACGGAAACCGTATGTTCTTTAACCATTTGATGTAGTTGTGTGATAGTGTAGCTCAAATAAATCTTATAACAACATCCTAGTATATTGAAGATACTGGTGTTGTTACAAAAGAAGTAAATAAAAAGAGTTTAGGGGGTTGGAGAAGCAAAATAAAACAAATGAACATGAGAGAATGAATTACCTTTAAAAGTGTAACTCCTTTTGATTTGAGCCTAAAGGATTCCTTTGAAAGGATTCTGCCCAAAGGGAATCCTCTAGGATGAGGAGAGGGATGTGGAGAGAGTATATGGGCAGGGGTTGGCTGAGCCAAAGGCTTGAGGAGTGTGTGAAATGAGGTAGAGGTGGGGGCCTTTTATAAGAGGAGAGGAGGGGCACTTTTTGAAAGTAAAGATAAGTTACTTTATTTTAAAAAGAGTTTCGGATTCAAAAGGTCCCACATTGCTATAATTCGAGGATAAGGTGATAAGTCTTCGAAATCTACTCATCCAATTGGTTTTGGCCATGTGCAGGTTTTAGATTTTTCATTATCTTTCCATTTTATTTAAATCGTTAAATAATGAGGTCATCGCTTCATCATCATGATGTCATAAATAATTTAATTTATTTAAAGTCTAAAAATTATAAAAAAAATACTATGATGTAGTAAATATTTTTATCTTTAGAATTACTATTTATAATCAAAAATATTATCTTTATAACCCCATGTAAATTTTTTTTTCGTAAAACATATTATGTTTGTGTCATTTTTACTTTTACATTAAATAAAAAGTTATTTATGTCATTTCCCAACCAAAGTGGATCCATGGGGTCCCCAAGTTGACCCATGGCTTTTCTTGGACGGCCATGACACAACCAATGAGGGTAGGACATGTGTCAAGCTCATATTATTTTATTAAAGCATTATTTTTACCTTAAACTACACTAATTATCACTAATCGTGATTAAAACTTAATAAGTTACTATTCACCAAAAAATTATTTTAATCTCATTGAACCACATTTTACTTATTAATGACAACCATGTATGTCGGATTTTTGAAATTCAAAACACAATGATGGCAAAATTTCATTTAAACGGAAAAATCAGTTTTTATAAGTACCACTTAGTGGTTTCACTATTCATCAAAAATTGAAGTTTTTCAGAAAATTACCAAAAAATCCACCCTAAGCTATATTTGATATTCCGAATTCAAAAATGAAGTCTATTTTACAAAATAAATACATATAAGTCACATTAATTAATTTAATAATTAATTCTCGCTGTCAAAGCAAATAGCGTGTTTTTATGAAACAATAAGTATCAAAAGATTGACATTAGTTTAAGTCTAATTTCAAAGTGAAATTGATTCCAATGACCACCATTGGATTAAATGGTAAAAATATATTCTAATTTTACTTCAAAACCAATTCAAAATATAATATAATCATATAAATAAATTAGATTAAAAAGCAGTTTTGATGTAAAATGCAGTATTTTTCACTATTCATTAAAAAATGAACATTGTCAGAAAAATACCAAAAATTCACACAAAGTAAATTTTGATGTCCCAATCATAAAGAATAAGTTTATTTTGACAAAAATAGTTTATAAAATTTTCAAAAAATAGATTTAAAAATGGTTTTCCATCATAAGGCAGTAAAACAATCTTTGAAGAATATTAGTGTATTCCATGCTTAAGATTTGATTTATTTTCATTTTAAGCCTATAAAACACTATCTTAATCATTAATAGACATAGATAAAAATATCTATTATTCATTAATTACTTGGGATTTTACAGAATACCTCATAAAACTAAACTATAATAAATAAAATACCCTATTATTTACCCTTGTATTGGACAACCAATAATCTAGGGTTTCAAACTTCCATTGAAAATGAAGAATAAGGAACGAAAAGGGGGAAAGATGAAGAAATCATGAAGAAAGGGAATTACCTCAATCCAAAACACCACAAAATCCAGAAGGATCCACCAAAAAGAGATTGGAAAAGATCTTACATCCAGGGAAGGTGGGTTTTCATGATAGGGAGAGAAAATGAGGCCCGAAGTATATAAATCAATCAAGGAAAATTTAGTAAAACTATAAATTTTTAATGATATGGACACATTTTATAGTTTGGATGAATAGTTATATAAATCATATGATAAACATACAAAATTAATAGCCTCCAAAAACCTCAACCAATATGTACACCCCTAAACATCACATGACTTGAAAAACTATTCTTAAATCATGAAAAAAGAACACTATCCTAAAAAACTCACCCTTTTACAGTTAGCTGTACCATTAGAAAAATTATACATCAATCGTGCACCATGGTATATTTTCCAAAAAAGCGAAGCTTACAACCCCCAACTACCAAAAACTCAAACAACGGAAAGGAAGATAAATAATTACTCAAAATGGATGTACTGGGAATCTTTTGGGTCTCAAAAACCTCCACACCATTTTACTTTATACACCAAAACAGTCTTCAGAAATTTGAATAATAAAATTGTATAGTGAACTTCTACCTCACAAAATATTCTCCCTACAATGTCTCATAGTTATCCCCACCACATTTCCAAAACACACAACCCAATTGGAATGATTTTCCATGGAGATCCTTGTTCTGATAATACAATATACAAAAAAGTTTCTCCAAAATAGTGACATGGGGATCCACCTCTAAATATTCCCACTATACTACATGAGATGGGTCTGTATTATATATATATATATATATATATATATTAAATTATGATACATTAAGGGAACCATGAATGATGGCTATCCATGATGGTTACTCCAATTGATAGTCTACTTTAATAAGATATTCCACAACTCAGAATAGATGAAAATAACATGGATCTAACTTATCTTGCTTCCCCAAGTGATGATGTTCCAACCAAAAAGATACCCAATTAAACACCTGATCATCAACCTCAAAATATAGAAGGTGAAGACATTGATTGACATATGATTTTTGGAGACTCTGTGCTATCCTGAACATTTTTTAAATCAGTTATACCTTCTCTATCATCTCTTTTATGAGACTCGGTCATAATTAGCCATACCCTACCACCTATACCCAACACAATGGGGATTGGAATTGTTACCCTTTTAATGTCTCAAATGGGGATATCCTAATTTTGGCCAGATAACTATTATTGTAACAGAACTCATCCAATAAAAGGTTCCTTTCCCAACAACCCCTAAAGTCAAGAATACTTTCTTGGATCATATCCTTGAGAGTCTGGATGGTCTTCTCAAACTTGATATCCTTATATGGGTGATACAATGTTCTCAACCCTAGTTTGGTTCCATCTATTATAAGATTCCATTCCATAACTAAGAAGTGAAATGGGAATCCTAGTTAGAAACTACCATTTAGGGCACTCCTTGAATCCTAAAAACCTCACAGACAAATGAGTTCCCAAGATATTATACCTTTATGGACTCTCAAATGGAAATAAATTGGCATAATTTCATCAAAAGATTGAAAATCACCCATATAGTGTCTTTATAACTTGGATTTAGAAGTAGACCAATCACAAAATCCATTGGAATTTTATCTTACTTCTATATGGTAATTAGAAGAGGCTGTAACAACTGGACTTGTCTATTATGATCAACTATAATTATATAGTAGTCCAAACAATGGTAAATAAATTACAGAACAGATCGGATCTTCTCGGGAGACTAATACCTACTCCTTAGGGTATAGTACATTTTGGTAGCCTCATGGTGCACAACAAAACCTGAAAAAATGCACCTCATGAATCACATCCTACCTCAAGACCAAATGAACCACTTTCCATTTATTAAAGAGAATAAGAACCATTGGAATACCGAGACCGATAAACTAAGGTATCCCCACTATTTTAGAAAATTCTAAAATAGTTACACTCAGGGTTGGAAGGACATGAACTAAATAAAACTAAATTTCTTTTGTGGATGGCATGTAGCATAACCTCTTTAGCATCATCCAAATATGTGATTTAGGAATTTAATTAATGTTCAACCAAAATAGTTATTTCATCAAAGGAAAAACCGAGAACCATATTTTGAAAGGGAGAAGAGCGGTAACATCCTATAGTTCAGAAACATAGAGACAAAAATTATATTACAATGTTGGAAAAAATTACAAGGTTTCCCAAAGTATCAAAGTGTTTAGTATTCTTTAAAGACTAGATAAATACAAACATTCAACATAAAAACATGAGATACAACATGAACATATTTCAAGAACATTATTACCCATTCCATCATATAACTAATTAGATGTAGTCATCCTATAGGTTTCGTAGGTAAAAGAAAAAAATAAGGTGAGCTTAGATTCGTAGTAGGAAATATCATACAATGGAAGATTACATAATATAAACATGGAATAAGCGATATGGTAATAATAAATAAAAAACACGAATCCATAATCAACTAAAACCGAGGGCATTATATACCCATTAAAATAAAATAAAACAAGGATAATAATAACCATTGATCTCATATTAATGAAATGCATAAAGTTGGGAATCAAAAACCTGAAGTAAAGGACTTATTCCAAGATACTTTTCTATCATGGTAAGAGGCATACCCCAACACCCAAACGATTTTGTCTCATGATACATGATATTAAATCAAGGGGATATATAATGTTAAACCCTACTTATAACTTGTTTATGTATGATGAATTCACCATAAGAGTCATCAATACCTTTTATACTGTTCCCAGAGGAACCTCTTTCTAACTAAAACTTGGTTATCAATATATTAAAAAATGAGGACATCAAATACTTCCCCATTCAAAAGAAAAATGTGTATTTCTAGGAGAACATCACTTAAAACACATAGAATTAATTAGATATAATAAAATTAACTTGATGTGCCCTTATAAAAAAATATAGGGGTGAGGGAACACAAAATTTTATAGGTTATACATGGAAGATAGTAATTATACTTAATATATTTAATTGGTAGGATACCAGGTAAATGGTTGGAAATATCAATCATAATGATTTATTAAGTGTGTGTGAATATTCCAATGCATATGTCCTCTGAGAGTCCCATCAGGTGTGCGGTCTTAATCTGAATCATTATAAACCGGGACAATTATTTATTGAATGATAAACCAACCCTTTTCTAGGTGATTACACCTTGGTGCATTTGTTCCCTTTCCACATCCACTTTTAAGTATCAATACATTGATTTCTTTTATATGAAATTACATAGAATTATAGTTTACCAAAACATAGGATCAATTTTACACCATGGAAAAGATAACACTTCAATAAAAAGAATATGAGAGAGGGATAAAAATATAGACATTTTAATCCATGAAATTTCATGAGATACTTGGAAAAATTATTCCATGGTAATATATGAACCTCATAAAGGAAAACCAGTGGTGATTACAACATTTGTCCCAAAGAATGAAAATTGATATGGAAAACCACACTTATGGATTGGGTAGAAATTCAATCACAACCTCTTGAAAGGAGGGATTAAACAAGATCTTTAAATATCCTGAATAAATTTACTTCTTGATATAAAATCTCAAATATGTAGTAAATACACCACATAATGCAAATTAGGTATACATTAAAAAATTTATCTCAGGGAGAGTAATTTGAGATGGAAAACCCTTACCTCTTACCATGAATTCCTTGAATTTATATTAAATTCATGTTTCATATACATATTAATTTTAATAACTAAATTTAGAACATTATTCGCATCCATTTTCATTCATACTTTTCATAAATAATCATTCTATACATGAATTCTTTTGATTTTCCACATCAGGTTTTTATAGTTTTGATCATTTGAGATAGTTTTATAATACCGGTGTTCGTATTCATTATTATTGCAATTTTAATTATTATTAGGTCCTTAAATTTAATAATAGGGATACATTAAAAAAATTTATGATGTTTTAAATTCCTTTCAGGAGTGTTCTATAGATTACCCTTGAAGATGAAGTCGATAATACACATGTTTTGATGATTTTTGATGATCAAAGGGTGTTTCCTTGATACATGAATTAGATACTGATATTATATCTGCAAAAAACCATTATTTACACATTTTTTCATATTATAATAGAAATTATGTTTCCATATTCATTCATGGAATAAATTCAAATTAGTGTCTTGGTAGGTGGTTAAACCGACCCAAACATGAATATACCATGATTTAATAAATGATTAAGACATGGTTTAATTATAATATCACTATAACAGAAGGATAATGAAAATATTAGTGTTTATTGGTGAAATGTATCATATTTATAATGAATTAGAAGTGGAATTAATGGATAATATAACATTTTCAAGTTTGAATAATGTATTATACTCTTTATACTCTTATTTTAATTGACTAAATTAATAATGATCATTTGTTAATAATATGATTAGTAGGTTTTAAAATAATTCATAGAAAACATAATGATGTAATAAAAAACATATTTATCCTTTAATAACATTCGACTATCCAACTTATTAAAGTGTTTAAGGAAAACAAAACATGTTGTGTTGTGTAGGTGATAGTCCGCACAACGTACAAACACCTATTTTTTCTTAACGAATGGGGTATATGATTAAATATTGGTGATAAAATTAATATATTTACTTTAAATTATATAATTTATAATAATATCATTATTTTGGTGTGTCTACAATAAATTTTATAGAATATAGTGTAAAAGGAAATATTAAGTAGTAGATAATACTCAAGTTAGGGACTTGAATTTTCCTTGGAAGTCACTTTGGAAATGAAAGACTTATGATAAGTAGTAGTTACCACAATATTTTGAAAGTGGGATAGAGTTATAGGTATATAAAAGTTTCAAATTTTAAATGAGAAATTTTATTGGGATTAGATTCATGAAGTGGCAATGATGGTATGCTTTTATATGTGGAGGGGATGTTAGTTTTTGGAGTAACCCTTACATTTTCAATAATGTAAGGTTTCTATTTAGATGTAAAGGGAAATAAAATGTAAAAAATATTATATTAAAATGATTTTGGTTGAAAAATAACCTTAAACACTATTTTTAGACAAATTTGAGTTCTTCAAAGTTTTTTTTTTGACTTTTTAACTTTTAGCCTAATTTACTTTTACTATGGTAATTAATTTCAAACCATAGTAATTAATTTTAATGAACAATATTAATATTGAAAATTTTACATAATTTGATACTTTCAATTTAAAATTTCAAAATATTTTATTCAAATATTATTTCTAAATGTTTGAAAATTTATTTTTAAAATTAATATGGTTAATCATGTAAAAATAGTTTTTAGAGAAATATATTTTTTAAGTTTTAAATCTATATATAAGATAAAAATATATTGAATTGTGATTTTAAATAAATAAATATATTTATTATAAAAAATAAATTATGTGAGGCTTTCATGGAATTCCAAATACCAAATCTCCCTTGAAAATATTTATTCGTTCACATGACCAAAAATATTTTTTATATTAATGAAATGTTTTAATCAGTAATAAATATATCGTTCATAGGATTTCTAAGTTTATATAATATATCAAAATGCATAATTTTATTCCTTAAATTCATATTTTATTACTTAAAAGGTTTTTATTACTTCTAGGTCATTCTTATATAATGGTATTGTTATACAAATTATAAGTTTTGTGAAAACCATAATTTTTGACTGAAAGCCAACATTAGAAAAAAGATCTAAAAATATAATATTAAGATAACTTCAATATGAATAATTAAAATATTTAATAATTTTATTCAATTTTAAATTCTAAATTTTAACTTTGAAAAAAATTCTTCAATAAAATCTCTTTAAAGTGAATATTGTTGAAATAGTTTCAAGACATAGAATTTAACTACTATAGTAGTGTCTCAGGTATTACATTCCCCCTTCAATAATTTCATCGTCAATATTTGGGTATATATTTGAAATTGGAAAAATGTGGATACTCCTTCCTTATATATTCTTTAGTACCCTAGGTTTACTCTATTAAATTTTGATTTCTCCAATGGACTTTCACTAAATGAGTTGTTTGATTGCACAATACATACTCTCTCATGTCAATAATATGGATAAGATCCTCATTATAAGACATTTCAAGATCCAAGTATATTACATATGATGTGAGAAAATGTGTTGGATCTTGAATATATCTCCTCATTAATAAAATATGTAATGACATAAACATTTATAAATAAAATTACCAATGTAATTGTATTAAATGCCACATTATGCAATGTGTTTATAGAGATAACTTGATCTTATTTGGTTATTATAGACCTTTATTAGTTATATAAGATTTAAAACACCATCAAGAATCATTATCATTGATAATATATCTATTTAATAGTGATCATATGATTAGCATATATAAAGGGTTATGATAAAGTCCAACTAACACAGATAAAATAAGCAACAACCTCGAACAATATGATTGTACCCTAGGAAGCCCATTTATTAGAGATTACAAGGGAGATAACAAATATAAGATTTTACCTTGACTAATCCAAAGATAATATTCAATAACTAGATCATGATTAAAACTATTTATGGGATAATTAAAATCTCATTAATATCACAACCCAAAATATTTTCACCGAACCACCATAAGAAAATATAACTATCACACACATTACCCTTAGGGAGTTCACTGGTGTAACAAGGGGTTATGAATCTAACCCATTATTTTATGAATATTTTATTTTATTTTAAATAAAATAATTATTATATTTATTCCATATTGTTCTTACATTTTAAATGATTATGTAATGTGTTTGATTAAAATTATATTTTCATACGACAAAATTTGAATTGTATTTTAGTGAAATATGAAATTTCAATTAAGAAATTGCTTTTGGTGAATTAATAATTTTCTGAAATAAATGAAATTTTAGTAAAATATTATTATTATAGAGTATATATTAAATTTAAATGATAATAGAATTTTATGAAGTGAAAATGTAATTTTTATCAGGGTCAAAAACTGTTATTTTCCAAAACCACTATTTTTCAATAAATGGGGATTTTAATTTCAAATCATAATTTTTAATATTTAAATAATTATTTTGATAAAATAAATATTATTTTTGGAATCATTATGTTTAAATTATCAAATAGTGAATTTTTCATTATTCTCTGAGATAGTCGAATTTTCAAGTAAAAATTAAATATGGTATAAATATACAATATGTATTATGACATAATAGTGAACAAAAAGTAATGTAATATATGTCATTTATTATATCCATGAAGAAATATAATTTTACCCTTTTAAATAATGTCTTTTTTTTTATTTTATTTTAATAATTTAATAAACCCTTTGTGAATCCTATAAAACCTATATTATATTTTAGGGTTTAAAAATTAATTCTTTGTAAACATGCCACAATTACACATCACCAATGATATTACTTTAATTTTATTAGTTCATTTAAATATAAAATAATTAAAAACAGTTTTTATTTTTAATAAACCATTGGAAAAACCATGATAATGTTTGTGTTTTTGATTACTTTATAATATAGAGTCTAAAATCTATGTTTAGAAAATAATAAAGAACTCCCCTCTATTTTCCTATATAAACCCACCCAAACTCTAATTTATATTCACTAAATATTCTTGGATAAAAAATATAAACTTTTATTTCCTCTCTATAGTCCTCCCAAGGTTCCCCTAAGCACTTAAGAATCTTATCCCAAGCTTTTTTAAACACCCTCTCAATGTAAGGGATCCTCTCCTTATCCTATTTATTCAAGAAACTTAATTATGTAATGCATTTTATCTTCTAATTACTATTGATGGAATATTATTTCTACATACCTCTTATATCAATCATTAGTTTTAAGTGATTATATACCCATTTTAGTCTCATTAATCCCTCCCACGATTCATTATGTATCCCTATTATGCTGTCGATGTTATCCTACAATTTTTCCATTCCAAACATTTATTTAAGAAACCATTTTCTATTATACATTTTAATTACCAATTTTTTAGGTTGTATTATGTTCTAAAACATCCCTATTACCTTTCTTATTATTTCTATGTGATGAGATACCCCTTTAAATATCATTAATCACACCCATATTCATTATGTACCCACGTTATACAGCCAAAATTGTCTTACTATTTTTCCATGACAAACCATTGTATTGTGAATACCGTCACCATTTACACTCATGGGTATTACAATGAAAATACATATCATTAATTTATTGGGGACTTCCATGTATATCTTATACACTCATTAATCATGTTATTAAATGTGATGAAATATAATACAATATTGAATGATCTATGTGGAACACTTATGCATGTACATGATATTAAAGTGATGGGTGCACCTGGAATCACATATCCCTCAAATGCATTGGTAATTTTTTAGTCCCATGAGACATCATATAATTTTTTTTCCACATTCCCATATTTCCTTTATGTTATAATCATATATAATGTTTCAATGTTCATGTTTATTATTCTCACCCATTTTATGTCCCATTGAAATTACTATTGACTAACATGTAATAATTTCTTCATGTTTTACTTTTTTATTCCCTTATCAGGTTTATAGCGGAACCATTTCTTATATATGTCCCTAGGCTATCCCATGTAGTTTAAAAATATATGGAATTTTAAAATCATGTTAAGGAAGTTTTAAATAATTTTATTGTATCCATTTATAAAGTTTATGTGATATATTCATAATTTACCAAAGGCACTAGGCTTCATGATAATTTTTTTGTACCTAGTGTTATTTTATGTAATAACTCATGAAATAAAGTGTATTAAAGACATGAATTGTCATACAACTTGGAATACATTATGTACTTTATAATGGTTAGAAAAAATATCCAATCGTTAATCTAAAACCCCTATTCTTTATAATATTTAAAAAATAACAATGTATATAGGGATTGAATTCTTATTTTTCCTAATCTTATAAATCCCTTCTATGGAGAAACCTCTAAGAATTCATGATCCCTAACTTTAAATTCCAAGCATTTCCTTTGATTATAAACTTAATTTTTTTCCATAGGATTCTTCAATAATATCCTAAATAGTCCATAAATTTACAATAATATCTTCTATGAGCTCTAGGAAAACTAACTTCCATTATCCAACTTATTCCTAACAGGTTGGAGTATGACACCACTCCCTTTACAATGCTTAATATGGTGAATTCTAGATACTCTAATAGAAAATATTATTTTATGAATATTAAACCAATGGTAGATACTAATCCCACATAACTTGTAAGTCAAGAAAACATGATCTCAACATGTCTTCTAAATTTTTGATGGTTCTTTCAGACTTCTCACCAGTATATAGGTAGTGCTTAAATGTATCTTAGTATTGAGATCCATTTAAATACTCTTCCAAAATTTTTATTTGAACTAAGGTTCACTATCATATAAAATGGATATAATTTTTCCATTAAGTCTTATGATTTCCTTAATATAGAGTTGGGAAAGGATATCAAAGGGTATATCTTCTATTATTTCTAATAAATGAGTAGAATTAGTAAGATGATCAATAGTTACCAATATAGGATCATTAATTCTTGGAGTATTTTGGATTCTAGTGACAAATTCCAGTATAACATTGTCCCCTTTATAATGAGGTTTTGGAAGAGGTTGAATCACTTCCTCAGGATGTTGTATTTTAACCTTTATATACAGGAATACTAAGCATCTATACACATAATCTGCAATTTCCCATTTTATACCATCCTTCCATAAATGTTATCTTAAATACCTATACATATTTGTGATACCAGTTCGTATAGGGAAATTGGATCTATTTTCTTAATATTTAAGTTCTCTTATCAAATCTCATTTGTATAGAACACATAACAGCATCCCAAATTTTCAACACTCCATATTTGTAAATTAAGACTATCAATTTCCCATCTTTCACTAAATTAATCTTCATTTATAAGTTCTAATCATCCTATTGGGAATTCTCTATCATTTTAGTAAGGATAGTTTAGAAATTCATTGGAAAAGAAATGATGAATATCCTTTCTTATAAATCACCATATCCATATTTACTATATATCTATATATGGGATCCTTCTTGATCATAATCATGTTTATAAGTCCATGGTCCCTTCTAATCAATGAATTGACCACCAAGTTTTCATTCCTAGGGTGGTAGTGCATCCAGGAGTCATAGTTTTTGAGTAGCTCCAACCATCTTATTTTCCTCTTATTGATCTATTTCGAAGATAAGATATAATACAAACTATTATGATCCACATATATCTAACACATTTCACCATAGAGGTAGCGTGTCCATATTTTCAAAGAAAATATTACAAAATATAACTCAATGTCATGTGTAAAATAGTTATGTACATTAATTTTCAAGTACCTTGATGCATTGTAAATCACCCTATAATTAAACATAAAGAAACAACCCATTCATTGTTTTTATGAATCACTATAACTTAAAAATCATTCATTACCTGATGGTAGTGTCAAAACTAGAGAATTAATCTGTATACTCTTTAGCTCTTAAAATATTTCCTTACATTCCATTGACCATTTGAATTTATCCCCTTTATATATTCATTTGGTTAATGGGTTGGAAAACCGGGAAATATCTTGACCAAAACACAAATAGTAACCAACTATGCCCAGTAAACATCAAATATTATTTATGTTCATTCATATAGGAAATTTTGGACGGAGTTTATCTTTTAGGGGTAAATAGATATCCCATTCTTGGAGACACTATAACTAATAAAAGAAATTTCATTGAGTAAATATTCACACTCTCTATAAATCCTGTATACTTCCTCTTTTTTAGGGTCTCCAAAATTATTTGTAGATAACTCTCATTATCTTCATAGGTATTAGATTATAACATGATATCATCAATGAATACCACCAAAAATTTATCAAGATATTATTTAAATACTATATTCACCAGATTAATAAATTTATAAGGTTTATTATTCAATCCAAAAGGAATTATCGTAAAATCATAATTTCCATACCATGTTTGAAATAAAGTCTCCAGTGTACCATCTTTATTCAACCTTAGCGGATGATAAAAAGAGAATATATTGATCTAGGAAAAGTATTAGGCTCCTAGAATTTTGTATATAAGTCATTAATACATGGAAAATGATATTTATTTTTTAAAGTTATAGAATTTATCTCCATATAATCGATGAATAATATCATAGACGCACCCTTATTTTTCATGAATAAAAAAGGGGAACCACATGGTGAAATGATAGGGAATATAAATATATTATTACTCAACTCCTATAGTTGTTTCCTTATCTCTACCAAATCTACTTGTTCAATTATAAAAATAGTTTCTAGATATTGGACTTTCATTAGGAATGAGCTCAATAGAGAACACAACTTCATGCTCAAATGGATGACTTAGTAATTCTTCTAGAAAAACATCAAGGAATTTTTTTATCATGGTTATATACTCTATTTATATGATAACTTACTAATCCATAAAAAAATCTTGATCTTATTACTTTCCTAGGATTTCATTAAGGAGATCTATAGGGGGAGGATCCGGACAATATTTAAATGACGATGTTTCTCCTCTAAATATAACAGATTCAACTTCAATATTATGAATAATAATCTAATACTCTTGGAAATAAATTTTTTCATTATGCTTTGAAATATAATATATAACAAGTATCATACCGATGTCCACTATTTGTATAATAATCATTTTTTCAAATATGGTGTGCCAATACATCATAATAGAAAATTACCAATATATAATTTTTTACATAAGGATCCCACTTGGTGTCTTAATTGATAACTAATTTAATTGGGTGATATGTAAATATCTAATATTTTTGGAAAACATGGATTATATAAAAGAGTGAAAAGATCTAGAATCAAATAAAACATTTGCGAACTTTGAGGAAACAATCAGAGTACCTCCAACCACATCATTCGGAATATCAACTTTAGTTGTGGTTATTGAATAATATTAGCCTTGATCCTATATAATTTTATGAGGACAATTCCCTTGATTTTTAGGGAATTGGTTCCCATAATGTCCCTTCTTCCTACATTTTAAAATTTTAATATCAAAAGATTCTACCTTACCCTTTCATTAGTGAGATTGGTGGAATTTTTCTTTACACTTGTAATAATATTATGTTCCCTTACTGAAATACAAAGGTTGTTTCTTCCAAAACATATTACATATGTTAAATATCATCATTTATTTCCTCCCCTTTTCTATATTGTTCTTCTCATAATTCTTAGTAGTACTCTTCCTCTCCTAGTTTCCCATGGATTAAAATGTCACAGAGGACTCTTTTTTGTCTTAATGGAAGTTGAGACTATATACTCATATGATGAAAAGATTCAAAAGACAAACACCCTTGAAAAGCTTGAATTTTACACATAAAATAAATGATAAAAATTTATCTCTTGTCTATATACATAATACTTAGCATACCTAGATAAAATTATAAATTTATCCTCATTATTCACGAAATTTTCCTCCTCATTTTATGTAAAATTAAGGAACTATATTTCCATTTCTTCCTTTTTCTCATGATTAAAGTATTTTTCATAGAATTCCTCCATCAAGGTTCACCTTATAGAAATTTGATCTCATATTACTCTTTTGTGTTTTTAATTAGTGACCATTATTTTTTCACATCTCCCTTAAAAATATATACTACCATGATGATTTTTTATTTTTCAGTACATACCAAAGTAAGAAATATCTTCTCTTGGGACTTGATCTATTGTTAAACTACCAATGGATTAGTATTCTCACAAAATTATGGAGACTTTTGTCACATTAAGTGATCAATCATAGTTACACCTTATTGTGGATGAGTAGGATGCTCAATTAGGGAATGATATTCTTTATAATCTAGGTTAAATGGACTAATATGGTTATGAAATGGTAATCCCTAACTCCAGATTCATTATATTTTCTAGGGGGAATATCCTAGAATTGACTATGGGTGTTGATATAATTACCATTCCTTTCATTAGTCACCATATTTATATAATGGAATACAAATAATTAGATCATAAAACTTAATTTTAAAATACAATTCATATTAATTTATCTAGAGTATTCCCTAGAAATATTTAGGTATTTAAAAGTATTTTTTTCCATCTTACATGTTTCATATAAATCTAATCCCCAAGGTTTATATTAAAATTCATTTGATACCAAATGTAACATATAGACTAAAAAAAACCTTGATCCAGTTGTTATATTACATTATTGGTACAATTTACAAGATTTATAGAAGGATATAGTATTTTTTTATTCTTAGAATACTATATACATATATACATTACACATGAAAGCATGAGAAACAAAAAAGAACAAATTTCAAGGACATTATTATCCCTCCCCTCATATACTTGAAAATTATACACAGTCTTCCTCTATGATTCCTGAGGAAAGGAAAACAAATAAGGGTAATTTTATATGCTTAGTAAAAAGAATCATACATAGAAATATTACATAATATAGAAATGGAATAATTGATATGGAAAGAATAAATGAAGAACCGGAATCCATAATCTACTAAAACTAATTTCATCATATATCCATGACAATAAAATAAAACATGGATAAAAATAAACATTGATCTCATACAGATGGAATGGAAAATAATGGACATCAAATACTTCTTGTTAGTGACTCATTCCCAGAAAATTTATTTTCATGGGTAGAAACATTAAAAAAACTAAACTTATAGTTTATCATGAGACTTATTGATGCATCAAGGGTATATATAACATTAGGTCCTTCCGTTAATTTTTTTATGTCCAATGCATTCACTATTAGAGTCATCAAGGTATTTAATACATTTCCCTAAGGAACCCATTACTAAATAAAACATGGCTATATGTATATTGAGGAATATAGACTTCAAATAATTTATTATTCAATATAATATTGTTGATGTCTATGATAATTTCATTTTATAGACTTGGAAGTCGTGGGGTATCTTTAAAGAAACATAAATTACACTTATTAGTGAAATATAGTGGAAGGGTACATAAAATATGATAGTTTATCCACAGAAGATAATAATTGTATTTAATATATAGAATTGTTATGAGTCTAAGGAAATGGTAGGAAAAATCCTTCATAATGGTTTATTAAGAGTGTAATAATATTTCAAAACATATCCCCAAGGAGTGTCTCCCTAGGTGTGAAATCTTAGGCCCACTTATAATGCATTAGGGTGATGAATGATTCAAGTCTAAAAAAATAATTTTTAGATATGTTACCCCTAGGTTCATCTATTCCATATCCACATCCACTTATATAGGGATGGATTTTCTAGGAAATTAAACACAATTTTACTTTACAAAAACATAATAAGATTTTCCACCATGGAGAAGGTAACTCTTAAATCAAAATATTACAAGAGAGGGATAAAAATTAATACTTTTAAATACAATAAATTTTATTAATAACATTGAAGAATCATTCCATGGAAAATAATTCACCATGAAAAATAAAATAGGTTGTGATTACTATATGAGTCCCAAATAATGAGAATTGTGAAAGAAAACCCCACTTATGGATTGGGTAAAAATTAAATCATAACCTATTGAAAAGTTAGGATAAAATATGATCTTAAAATACAATTAATAAATTCATTTCATTATGTAAAATATAAAATAGGTAGTACGTGCCCCAGATAATGGAAACCAAATTTACATTAAAAACATGTCTAAAAGAGATGAACTTGAGATGGAAAACCCTTAACTCTTGTCCAAAATTACACAAATGTACTTTAAATTCATATATAACAAACAAAGATATAATATTCAATTAATTTATTACATTAATCATATCCATTTTCATTCATAACATTCATAAATAGTTAGTCTTTAAAATTAATTTTCTAATTTTCCACATCAAAGGTTTATAGTTTTGATCGTTTGTACTAGTTTCATAATAGCTGTGTCTGTATTCATTATTAATAAGAAGTTAAATATTAAAAGGTTATTTATGTAACTATTAGGGGTGATTTAAAATAATTTATGATGGTTCAAATTTCATTCATGAGTGTTTTATACCTTATCATCAAAGATGAAGTCGATAATAAGTATGTTTTGATAATTTTTGATGAACAAAGTGTGTTTCCTTAATTGATGAATTATAAAATGATATAATATCCCCATAACCAAAAAATTAATTATTTGAAAATTTTTATAATATTATATCAGTAATTATTATACCATATTCCTTCATGGTATAAATTCAATGTATCGTTCAAATAGGTGGATAAACCAGACCAAACATGAGCATATATGATTTAATAAATGATTAAGAGGTGTTTTTTTGTAATATCATTATAATAGAAGCATAATGATATTATATAGTGTTTATTAGTGAGATATATCATAATTATAATAAAATATAATAATAATTAATAAATAAAAAACCATTACACTATTTGAATACAAGATTATCCTATTTGTACGCTTATTTTAAATTATTAAATTAATGATGGTCGTTTGTTATCCCTATGATTTGATAGGTTTTTAAATTTGTCAAATCAGAAACTTAATGAAATTTTAAAAACCATATCTATCCTTTAATACCATCCTTATATAAAACCTTGTAAATAAGTTAATGAAAATGATACTCATTATGTCGTGGAGGTGGTGGTCCTCAAAACGCATGAATAATGCTTTTGTTTTTCTTAATAGATGTGGTATTTGAATAAATAATGGTAATAAAATTAATATAGTAACATTAATGTATAAAAAATATTAAAATATCATTATATTAGTGTGTCTAGAATAAATTTTAAAAAATATAATGAATAAGTAAAACCAAATTATTTGATAATACTCACATCGAGGACTTGAATTTTCCTCAGAAGTCTTCCTGGTAATGAAGGAGTTATGGTATATAATGTTGACTAAAAACTTTATAAATTGGTATAAGGATGCAGGTTAAGTTAAATGGAAGTGTTAATAGAATAAATTGGAATGGTATCTGAGTCATGAAGTGGTGAAGATCTTACCATTTTATAGGTCAAGGGGAGGGTAGGTTTTGGAGTAACCTTTACATTTTCAATAATTTAAGGTCAATATTAAATTATAAAAGGCCATAAAATGGAAAAAGATGATATTAAAAGGTTTTAAGGTGGAAAATCTCCCTGAAACCTCTTTTTTATACATTATTGAGTGATTTTGGGTTTTTTTCTTAACTTTTTATCTTTTACACTAATTTACTTTCATCATGGTAATTAATTTCTGGCCATAGTAATTGATATTAATAAAAAAGATAAATGTCGACCATTTTACCAAATTTGATACTTATAATTTAAAATTCATAAATAAATTAATCTAATATTATTTATAAAGGTGTGAAAATTTAATTTTAAAATTAATACACTTAACCAAGTAAAAACTGTTTTTAGAGAAATAACATTTTTGATATTTAAATCTATAGATAATAGAAAATTATATAATATAATAATTTTGAAGAAATAAATTTATTTATTATGAAAAATTAAATTATAAGAGGCTTTAAAGTAATTATAAAACCGAATCACCCTTTAAAATACATGGTAACACAAAAATAGAAAAAACAATTATAATATTAACGTAACATTTTAATTATTTATTAAAATGATTTCCACAGGCTTTGTAAGTTGAAATGATATTTTTAAATGTATAATTTTATTCCTTATATTAATATTTTATTAATTTAATGATTTTATAACATCCATGCCATTCTTATATAATTTAAAAGTCATAAATATTAAAATTTTCATGAAAACCATAATTTATGACTAAAATTCATTATTTTCAGAAAAATATCAAAAATACATATTAAAATAATTTAAAAATTATGAATTCAAATATGAAATTAGTTTAGTATATGTAAAATTCTAATTTTTTTATCTTAAATAAATTCATGAATAAAGTCTCTTTAAAGGGCATATTTATTCAATAGTTTCACGATGTAGAAATTTCTTTCTATAATAGCATCTTAGGTATTAAAATAATGAAATTTAATCTATTTTGGGAGGATAGTCATGAAAAAACCTGTCTCCTTACAATGGAAGAGAAGTATAATATATGGCATCACATGCTAAATGACATCCGCCAACATAGTATGGAAAACTTATCCGAACTTAAAGCACCAGTGGACATCTCAAATATTAAGAGACATAGGGAAATGACATGAGATGATTTTATATATGGAAATATGGTTTAAAATTTTTATAAATGAAAGAAAAAAAGAGAACTAAGATTTATTGATATATCCCATAATAATGTTTATGGTATAATGAATATATGTAAAATATATGGAGATATATATTTCATTATTTTCATTGATGACTATAGTATAATAGTATGTTAAATGTTTCTGAAAAGAAATAAATTAGTCATGGGGTGCATGAAGATATATATAAGAAGCGTGGAAAATGAAACTAGTCATACTATCAAGATATTATGATCAGATAATGAAATAGAATACATTTTCCTTGAATTTGAAAATTACCTTGAAAAACATGGCATTAAACACAAGGTTTCTTCTATAAGAACTTTAGTGAATAATGGAGTTGTTCAATGAAGGAATCAGTGGGTTAATAATATATCCAAGATGATTCACATTAAAATTGGGGTATCTTATCAATATTGGAATTAATCAATATAACTTGTGTTGTACATGGGAAACCATACATTTATTATCCTAATGGAATAAATGACACTATATAAAATGTGGAATGGATGAAATCCCACACAAAAATATTTTCATGTCTTCATAAAAAATGAAATATTCAAAATAAATATGTAAATCATGAGAAGTATGGTTATATGGAGATGAAGGAGTGTTTTTAGGTTACTCAAAAAATATCTAATTCTACATATTAATTAAAAAGAGGATGAATAAAATTATAGACAGTAGTGATATCAAATTCATTGAGGAAAATGATGGTAAGAATATAAGGAGTTCAAATTTTGATGACATGTATGATGAAGAGGACGAACATAAAACAAATACTATTGTTGAAAACACATCCCTAAATTATTAAGATTATAATGATAAATTAGAGTATGGTATGATTAAATAATAAATTTATAATAACCCATAATTTTTATACATATATATTACATCTTAATAGATGCATATTCTATATATTTTATAAATACACGACTGAGGGTCGTAATGATTTAGTGTATCTGGAAACTAGATAAATGTTATTATTATTTCATGTAATATCTTTAATATATCCTATTAATATCTTCCCACATAGTACTTATCTTAGATATACCCTACCTAAAAAATTTTCATCATAACCTGGGGAAGGTAAAAAAAGAAAGGATGATCTCAGAAGCTTAGTAAAGGTAAACAAGGAAGATATCAAGGATTACATAAACATAACATTAACATAAGGGTATGATAATAATATATTAACATTTGAAAATACACACCCATTATATCATTGTTCATAATCATGAATCTTGGAATAAATATTGGTAGTTCATAAGACATGAATAATAAGGAATAAAATAATATGCTTCATGAGAGAATAACATAATAATAAGACATAACTTTGTATAGTACACATAAATTTAGAAAATCATTTACTTAGTAGTATGGTATTACATCCAAGATTATCCTACTAAATTGTGTTCAATGAACATTCCATAATACCATTCAAGGATAAATCCTAATACTATCATAGTGGTCAAAGTCCCTTAACTGGGTTCACTCCCCATTCTAGTCCCGTTTTCCACATGTGATATCTATCTTTACACAATTCACTGGAGGGATATATAATTATTATCCCCTAGGTTACATAATTAAAAATCATACATATATGTTCCACAAGATCATAAAACAATAATCATATAATTACACATGAAAATAGATATGGGTCTCAAAATAATATCGTCATAGAATAACTTGTGGAAAAGAAACAAGTTTAAAAAAAATCATCATTTAATTAAGGAATATCCAATGGAAAAGAAACATGTTTCATAAATATATTAGAATCATAATAATAAATTATAAAAATAAATAATAAGTATGTTTTCCTTCAATCAAATACCTAATAAATTTTAAGTAACATCAAAGGATTTCATCTTAGATGAAAATTCCTTTAAAAATATCACTTGGAACATTTATTTAAGAAAATACACTTCTCAATTTGAAATAGAATAATTAGAATATAAAATTTCAAAAAATATTAAGGAAAAAATTTAGTTTTAAAATAACCTTGGAAACTTATAATGGAAGCCTAAAAAAATTGAGTGGTCATGATGGCTGGAAAATATGTTTATTCTGTATAAGTTAATAGAAAACATTACTTTCGCACTTTTGTAAAAAAGTCAAAAAAAGTATATTTGTTTATAAAATGATAAGAATATTCCTTTTAAAAATTATGTAAAAATTTAATAATGGGTAATATTTATATTAAAATATCATATTATAATATTAAAAAAATTATTGAATTTTTTTTTTAGAAAACAAGGATATAGAGGAAAATGGATTTTCGACTGAGGAGAAAAATAAGGTTGGTTTCCTTTAAAAATATTATTTTGATATATTGATTATTTAAATAGGGGAAAATTAAATGAAAGATTTAATATAAATAAGTATCTATAAGAAAATAAACACTATGATTTTATTTATAGTTAGATCATGAAATATCATCATCAGAAACTTAATAAAAAATAATCTCAATAAACAATGAGATTATAATGTAAAACGCTTACCTCAAGTGTTATGTAGATTCATAGGTGTTTGAAGATCCTTTAAAGTAAATATATATTTATTATATATATATATATATATAAATATATTCTAAAACCATAAATACATATATCATAATATATATTATTTACTTATAATACCTTATCACTCGTTTATTAACAATTTTTTATTTAAATCACAGTTCCATATGATAACTGCTTCATTTTTCATGAATGTTTTCAGTTCAGCTGTCCCAATCCCTATATTTTGATTATGTTAAAATAATAGCCATAATATTAACTAATATATAAATATAATATATCTTCATTATATATATATATATATATTTATAATCATCCAAAAAATTTATAGATAGAAAAATAATTTACACTATTCATGGAGACCGTTGGTTATACGTACACATGAACATTGTTTTTATCTTTCTAATGAAAATAAGGAAGAGAGGAAAAAATATTTTATCATTTATAATAATAATAATTCCTTAAATATAATATTTAAACAATATTACCTTCTTTATAACCATATAAGTAAAATGAATTACACCGCAATGTTGAGACGATAAGTCGTACATATGCATGAGAAATGTTTTTATTTTCCATTGGATGGAAAGGATGTGGATAATGGTTATTAAATACTCAAAATAACAGTTAAGTATAATTAATTTACCCAATTTATTGTTTTAGAATGGATACCACATATTTAAAGGAGGTATATGAAAATATAAAATTGAAAGTAGTGGGTTAAGAGTTATAACCCTTTGTTTAGAAGCTTATTTTGGATTACACATTAAGCCTTAAAAGGGTGGTATTTTGGAAATAAAAAAAGATATTGGAAATTTGGGAAGGAATATAGGAAGGGATTATGGTAGTTATTGGCCAAGATATAAGTATCAAGAATTTCAGAAAACATAGGAGAGGTGGCATCCTTTTATAAGGGTGGGAAAAGACACACTTGGAATTACTTGAAAGATATATATATATATATATATATCATAATCATGTCAAGTGGAACTGAGGAATCCAAAATTTGAATATAATATTTTATAGGGTTTAAATAAACTCAAAAAATAACATTTAGTAATTTTTTGGATAAATTTTTATCATTATCTTCCAATTAAACTACTTTAAACCCATTTTAAGCATAAATGATACTACACAACTTTTTACCATGATAACATAATTATATATAAAAACAAAATAAGAATTATAACCAAATTTTTTACGTTATGATTACAAATTTATAATCCATATTATCAGATTAAATTTGAATAGTTATTATAAATTAATGTTAATATTAGAAGAAAAAATGCATTAACAACTAGTTTTAGGAAAATATATAATTTTTAAATTAAATTTATTTTACCTTGAAATAAAGTAATAAATAAATTTACATGAATTCTATTTGTTAAATAAAAAACTAGAAAATGGTTTTATTATTTTATATAAATAATAAACTAAATTTAATCTTCCAACCATGCCATTAAATGAGAGGTCCGAAAAATATTTTTTTAATTTGAATTAAATAAAACATCTCTTGAAAAAAATCAACCTAGGGTTACCAAATTCAAAATAATTATTTAAAATAAATTATATAAATATTTAAGTATAATATTGGTTGAAACCACACATAAATAGGATAATGAAAAATGTTAGGTTAATTTTAATGTTTTTCCCAATAGTGTTAGCCTAATTTTCTCTATTTTAATGTGGTGACAAATATTTACTATGGTCACTATTCATAATGAAAAAATATTGAGTTTTATATATTAAATTTTAATAATTATCCTAATTGAAAATATATAAAAAATATGATCAATTTCAAGTCATATATGTGGATGAATGTTACTACAAATTAAACCTGCAAAATATGATGGAAAGAATTTTTCCAGAAAAAAATGCTATCTTAAGTATATATAGTTTTGATAGATAAATTAAATATAAAATTAATTACAATAACATTTATTGTATTATTAATAATATAAGTGTACTGAATTTAATTTAATATAATTTAAAAATAAAATTAATATACTAAAATTCATGGAATGAAAATATATTTTTTTTTAAAAAAATCAATATTTTTCACTTTTCATCAAAAAAATAAAACTTTTCAGAAAATTAAGAAAAAATCACTCTACGATCATTTTGAAATAATAATTAAAAAATGATTTTAAAATTTTCAAATAATGTTTCAAAAATTGGAAGGAATTAATTATTTCATTTTCTCACAAAAAGCATTAAAAAATATTTTTTTAGGAAAAATGTATTTATGAAGAATATAAATACCTAAATAAATTTGAGTACTTATTTATAAATATATTTTATTTATCTAAAAAGTTTATACATATTTTTGAAATGTGTTTATTTTTATTCATACATATAATTTAATGTCTCGAATATAATGGTATTACAGTTCATTTAGACTCTGGTTTTCATGTATCACTAGCTATCGAAGAAATTAATTTTATTTAGAATAAAATATATCATAAAATATTGGGGTGATATATTATACCACCTTAACATGAAAATTTACCTTAAAATTCATTCATTCTGATAAAAAACTATTATATCATTGTTTCATCTCATCATTATAATCCCATGTAACTTCCTCAATTTTATGATTTCACCACAAAACATTGACCAGATGATTGGTCATATTTCATTAAAAAATTTCTATATGATTCAGAATCTCCAACTATTTCTCATCATAAGAGAGGTATTAATCTAATGGTATAACCTTTGAGTTCAGTACATGTGAAGGATTAGGTATGTACTTCCTTAGGATATATATATGGAACACATCGTGAACTTGAGAGAGATTTTGTGGAAGTGACAAATGATAAGCGACCATCCTAAAACGATCCAAAATATCAAATGGATCGATATACATAAGAATAAGATTTACATCCTTTATAAATATCATAACCTTTTTTAGGGATAAATTTATAGAAGTACCTTTTCATCAACTTCAATATTTATATCTCACTGATGATTGTTAACACAACTATTCTGTCATCTCTCATATTCTCTTATTTGTTACTGAATGACTCTTACATTATCTAAAGTTTATTTTTCTAAATATATTCCCAATTAATTTATATATAAAACTTCATCCTTGATCTTATAAGTTCCACACTTATAATCATAAAAGGATTTATAAGTATCTATATTAATTCTTGATTGAATGTTATTTTTTGTATGAAAACTAGAACAAAGGAAGGAGTTTGTCCCAACAACCTTTAAAATGCATAGAGAAAGCTCTCAAAATATCCTCTAGGGTTTGAATGGTATTCCAAAAAGGGATATCACTTTGAGGATTATAATAAGAAATTAAACACAACACTAAATCAAGATCATACTGAATGATTCCATAGAACTTCAAGGTAAACCTTCAATCCTGATCAGATATAATAGAATGTGGTACTCCATGAAACCATACCACTTAATGTAAATTATAGAAATATTTTCAATAGAAAAATACTATTCGACACTAATAAAGTGTGATGAAATCATAAGGAGATCTACTACAACCCAAATAACATTGTTCCCTTTAGATGTTTTTGGTGGTTCAAATGATTGAATCCATGGAAATGATTTCCCATTTCCATTTAGGTATGGGTAATGGTTGTAAAATTACTTTAGACATTTGTCTCTTTGACATAACTTTATGACATACTAGGAACTAAGATACATACTCTCTAAGATTCCTCTTTATGTTATCCCAAAAAAAATACTCTTTCAGATCAATACTAGAAAGAAGACCTATACCAATGGGGCTATACCGATGATTTGGTGAAACCATTGTGATATCCTAATTTGTTAAGCCTATACAAATGGTTTTCAATAACCATTGGTATAGCCTCCTAATGTTATGGATATTCTAATGGTTATAATTTTTTTGGATAAACTGTCTATACTAATAGTTTTTTTTAAAATTGTTGGTATACCCAAAAAAATTTACCCAACACATCACCTCCCCTCATCCCATTTAACTCCCATCTAGTTATAGAACCTAAAACCTTTAGTTTTCTTCTCCAACCACAATAATATTTCATCCCTTAGAGTTTTATTTTGATTATTCTTCAATATAAAAATTTTAAGTTCCAAATAATTCATCTCTTCTATCAACCATTATTTTCATTTATTTTCTTGGTATATGAGAATAACCTAGATTTTTTTTCAAATTTTATATTCATTGAATGAAGGTTAGTTTTAATTATATTTTTTATTTAATTTATTAAGAAAAATTATTGTAAGTGATGTATTTTTTCAATTCACTAACTCTCTACTTATATTTAAATATAATATGAACCTATTATGAAATGTTTTAACTAAATATTAAATGTTTTTATGAAAATAATTGTGGATATTATGAAATATGATATTTCAATATAAAATGTTAATTTATTGTCTCGAGGATATTTTTAATTATATGAAATAGTCAATCACATAATGAAAATTTCATTAATTGTAAAAAATAGTAGCAAGTACCAAAAATATTATAAAATAGAAAGGTCTGATGATAAAATGGATATTTGAGTGTGAGAATTACCATTCCATACTATTGAAATTCTTCAATAATTTTAAATAGTTTTTTATAAAATCTTCATCCAATTTGTGTTCTAATTTTTTTCATGTGAAATGTTATAAATATTGGTTATATAATCAATTTTAAATATGGTGAAGTTAAAAGATTTATTGAAGATTAAAGTGACTAGTAGAGACAGAGATAGAAAAAGAGGGTATTTTCTCATTTTTACTCAAAACTTATTATGTGAATAACTTCAAAACTTTTTTTTAGCTTTCTTTATTTTACCTTATTTCATTATATTGTTCGTAGTTGAGTTTATATTTTTTTATAGTTGTTGTTTTTTACATAAATTTTTTATTACTTAGTTACTTCATGTGCCATATTATTTATTATTTATATTACTCATTAGTTATGAATTTATAATTAATTTTATTTTTTTAAATTGTAAGAAATGGAAAACATTAGGGAGATATAAAGGAAAAGGATGATAGACAATAATCACCACATACGAGAGACAGTTTTCTATCATGTGGTTCCTATTTAGAGTATTTTATTTCATATATATATATATATATCAATAACAGATAATGTCATGTGATTATTTTTTTAACCTTTAATTATGATCCACCACCTAGGAGACAATTATTCTATGGTGATCCTAGTTGTAGCAATGCTCAACTAGATGATGTGAGGGGGTGGTATTATAGCTATGAACAACACTCAGTGTACTTGAACAGACCCTATCACTTCCTATGCTATACAATCTAGTACAACTTCATATCCCACAGTGTCATTAGATACACCCGAGGTATTTATGCCACCTATGTTTTCTACACTATTCACATCTAATCCTGTTGATCTTTCTTTACCTTATCCAATGATGTATTCAAATCCCCATACATATTATATATTTCTATAGAAATCTATGCAAGCTTATTTTCCTTATAATTCCTTATCCCCAAGATTCTATGTTCATGATCCTTTGACTTCTAATATAACACATTCTGAGCCTCTATAAGAGAAATTAGGTCCCATAACTTCTTTATAGGTTGATGAACCTTTAGAACATAGGGATACAACAACACCCACTGATCAGAATAGATCGGGTATATTTATAGAACCCTAGTATTTTTTTACCATAATTTATTTTCATTATAACATGTATTGATATAATATTTGTTTTTTTATTTCACAATTGTATCTTCCACTAGGTGGCATCGGTGTACACGAATGTGTGAGGTGTGCAACCGTGAAATACAGCTGATGGTTAAGTATAATGAGGACAATCAAATGATTGGAAAAATAGTGTGATAATGTAAAATTTTTATAGTGATGCTTTCCAAATACTCAGACATAATTATTGTCAGTCCACTATCTTAGAGACACTTTCAAAATGAAGTAAAGATAATACTTTGGAAAAAATATGGGAAAGAAAATTAATTGGATTTAATGTTATTTTATTATTGTATTTATATGAATTAACAATTTGTTTCCATATTTGTTTTAATTTTCCCAATGGTGAGGCTGTGAGGACAACACGACTAATCAAATTAGGTGAGTTGTGGAGAGCATATATGCATGAGTTGTATTGTGGTTGGCATGATAGAGTTGGTATGGATTTAGGGCCACACCTATCATTAATGAGTGTCTACTAGCACATTATCAAGAAATGATTTAATATTATAAGAGTACTGACTTTAAGGTATTAATAAAAATTTAGGTTTTTGAATGAAATTAACCATGATTTTAATTAATAATTTGTTTTTTATTATTGAGATTTCTTTTTTAGGAAACATTATAATGAAAAAAACAAGGATGATATGAAATATCTACACACTTTGGGGTGGACTACAATTCTGGAACATGTAAGAAAGCAGGTACGACACTTGTTTATAATTTTTCTATTTAAGTAAATTATGTAAATAATTTTTTTATATTACAAACTATAGAGATTCATCATAATTTTTTTTAAAACAACTATATTGAATAATTAATTATTTTGGGATATGTTAAAGATATATTTATTATAGGGAAGTGTAAAATGGGGTTTAACATAGAATAATTTCTTGTGGAATCCTATATAACCTCAAAATAATTTCAAAAGGGGAGATATTGGATTACCATAGACAAGGAAAGTGATTTATATACTAAAAACAATCAATTGAATTAGTTAATAAAAATCACTTTCAAGATAATATTAGAGAAAAAAATCACTCTATCTTTAAGAAATCCTTTGATTAACATCCCAAGAGTTAAATTATGTATATTTGTAAGAAGTATTGTGGTAGGTTTGAATCATGTGTGAATGCTACATGTATTAGTTATGATACCATGGGAAAAGAGATTTGTGTTACTATTATTAGGTAATTGGAAGGTGGTTGGTGGGGAATGGTTATGATATACTTCAATGATATCAAATATGTCTAAAAATTTAAGTAACTTAAAATCGATTAGAAAGATATATTTTTTAGAATAATAGAAAACAAAAAAGATGAACATAAATACATCACAACTTCTATCCATTAATAATTATCTTAGATGATTTATTATGATCTATTAAAAGTAAACAACATGTTATTTCTTCATAAGGTAATCCACCAACTTTGAAATATTGAAATAAAATTGGAAGGATATTAGTAGAAACTACTAAAACCCTTATTATCTAATGGAGTCAACTATAATCTTATATAATCAGTGTAAATTATAAAATGATTTAATAATATCACTTTCAATATAAAATTTAATTATAATATGATAAACCAATACACTCAAGTAAACTCATACCTACTTTATCCAGTATAGATACCTATATGACCATGTAGACAAACACATTTCTCATCATCATCCCTTATGTCAAACTCATAGAATCATAACATCTCATCTGTAAAAAACATAGAGTCACATATTTAATGCAACTTAATCAAGAATAATTTAGACACATTGATCTTATATCAATGCCTCATGTCTCCATATAACCAAATAAATGAGGTATGTGATAAAATTCTAGAAACCCCAAAAAATCCGAAAAGGTTTCTAGAAATTAATCAAACATGAATTTAATTTCTATAAGAACATATGGATTTTAGATCAATATATTCCACATGAATTATTCAAACAATTTTTAAAAGACATGAAATGTTAGGAATCCCCAATTATTTTTTAGCATTAAACACACCAATTAAGAAAGTGTTTTCACAACAAAATTACTTTTTAGTATCTTTATTACACTTTTCTATATATTTCATATTTGAAATCCATTTCCCCTATTTATATTAACTTTACCCTATTTAATTTTCAATTAACAAAAAGTTCACCTCATAGAAAGTAACACAAAAAACATTGAATCACATATTTCTTGGGCCTAACTCAAGGCTAAGTTAAGAACATAGGTCTCATGTTAATATATCACATCACTAAATAAACCAAGGAAGGATGAAAGTGATTAACTTTAGAGAAATTTGAATAATACCAAAAAGTTACTAGAATCCATCCAAATAATAATTTAATTTCTAGAAAAATTTATAACATTCATACAAATTATATCCAATTTAAAAATGAAAACATTTTAAAAAGTAATATAAAAGTCAAGATTTCCCTATTACATTTTTTAGTATCAAACACAAAAATAGATCAAGTTTTTTCAAAATAAATCCCCCTTTTTATATATTTAACACTTGTTTCTTTATATTAAATAATATTCATCCATTTAACCTTATAATATTAAATTTACCTATTTAATCACAAATTCAAAAAAACCATCATTGAAAGACACACCAAACTCACAACACACATCACACAGACACAGGATTAAATCCTTTAGTTAAATAAGTTTGCATACTATTAAACCATTATTTTCATATAATATTATAGTCATTATAGTGGAAATAATTTTATTTAAACATAATAAATATAATAAACCCATCCCAATAATAAAATAAATCAATAAAAATATAATATTAATTTTTATCACAATTATTAACACTTAACACACTTAATTTCTCATCTAAATATAAATTATTGTCCTCATTTATTCACCTTAATCAGTTCATTAATGATTACACCATTTACACATTTTATTATTCCATTTTTCTTTTTAATTCATCACTTTAAACACGGTTATCCATAATTCTAACACTTAGAAACAACATTAGAATGTGAATGTCATAGAAAAAATTATAGAATATTAATATTTAATAGAAGAACTAATTTTCCATGCCAAAAAGATCACATGAAATTATTTAATCATAAAATTGTAAACATATAAAATATAATCAAAATTTGAACACAAAATAAAATAATAAGTTACCAACACCAAACAATAAAAAAATCCACATAGGAAAGGTGGATTTAGATCCTCTAAGAAAACAAATAATCAATAATCCCCCAAACTAGAATCAAAATAGAGAATATTAGAATTTCAAAGGGACCAAAGATCATAAAATTCATAGAAAATTATAGGTTTATTGAATCTATCACTGAGATAGAACTAATGTTACCAATATATCAAAAATTTGATTTGAAATAGTAGAGAATTCAATATATGAATCTTTTTAGAGAAGATAGAGTTTATATGACTCAAAGTTCATAAAAAATAATCAAAATAAGAAGAAAAATGAGTTAGTTTACAAAATACATGATCAAAAGTACATCATGTACAAACATTATTCAACCCAAACAATAAGGTACATCATTTAAAATAACTTTTACATGTCAACATGCCACATGATTATTTAAAAAATTCAATACAGATTATTAATGATCATAGACCACATAAACAATACTATTAAAACAAAAAATTAAAACACATCAATGTGACTTAATGTTATTAATTAAAAAAATTACACCTTTATCACCATGAAACACTATTACATCAATTTACCCCATTAAATCACATGAAACTATTATTAAATACCATATTGTCAGATTTTCAATGCATAATTCCAAATATATAAAACACCGTAAAACATTTTATTACAATTAAGCTCACTATTAAATCATAGAAATCATTTTATTTTATAACATACTTAATTACCTATAATATTCTAAGATAAATATAAAAAAGTTTCATAGGTTTTCTCATTATTAATCTATAATAAATCATGATAACACACCCCTCTTTGAATTACTAGCTAATTTCATATCAAAAAATAAAAAAAACTAAATTCAATTATTAGATTAACCATAATACACTATAGTAGTGAATTATAATATCAAATAAGTTAAACCACTTAACTAAAGGTATGTTACCATTCCTCACAAGGATTAGACGAATATTTCCCACTCTAATTACAGAATATCCAGAATCCATGTAGAAATAAAATAAATAATGGAATTAAAACATAAATAAAACCAAGCCTCTTTTTATATTACATAAACTATACAAAAAACAATATACACACCATTTCAACACAAAAAATAGATTTTTAATATTCCTAGAACAATTTTTTTGAATTTTACATACACTCTTGCTAACTAAAAATTAATATTCCATAACCAAATAGACAATAAATATAATTCCATCTTATGTCTTATTAACAAAAACAAATACCAATATTTACCATGCACTTTCACAAATATCCATCAATGATAAATTTTCTATTATTTTACCTATTTCGAACCATTTCAAATTAAATAAGAGAAATATAGAAACAACCAAATATGAACATATCTATTATACATTTCACATTTCCATTTTACCATATTGTACATTTATTTAATATTGATTTGTTTTTTTTCAATAAATATATTCCATTTCCACTATTCTATAACTACATTGACCTTATATTCATAGAAATAACATTTAAAAACAACAATCCTTAAATTAAAATTTAGGTTAATTTATAAAAATCATTATTTAATAATATTTTCAATTATCCTAATTTTTTATATAAAATTTCTTTTGTTATCCAACTCATATCATACCAGGAGAAAGAAATAAATCAATATATAAAATCACATTGAATCATCGAGTATATCCATTTGATTATAGTTATGAAATTAATTGTTAATAACCTATTTTTAATTACTTTTTTCAACATTCAATGTCATTGTATAGGGAGGTTTTGAATATTGAAGAATGCGTACCTCGAGTAAATTTTTTTCTCAAGCATAAAGAAGAATGATGGAATCATGGTAAAATAACTGACACAACAACAAATTATAAGTATTACTTTTTTATTTGAAATTTTAATATATATATTTTGAATAGATTGTCCATTTATATTTGTAACAGTGTGCTTTTGAGGCCCTTACTGAGAATAGAGATGAATTATTTGGGCTAAATGATCATATACATCTGGTTTTTGGAGATGATAACCACAACACAGTACAATGTTTACTAGGTAAGAGTATTTTCCCGACTAGATATTGGTCCACATAATGTTCCATTTTTGGTATCAATGTGTTATAAAATGCTCATACATAGGTAGCACAGGCTCATGCCATGGCATAAGATGCTAAAAAATTACCATACAGAAGCATGAATGTAATCAAATGGGAAATGATGAATTTATGAAATTTATGGAAGTATTATATCCATTAGTCACATAATAAAATACAATGAATTGTATTATATATATATGTCAGTGATGTGTATGTTATATAGTTCCCTGAGTGATGGTCTAAGTGGTGTCCATAATGATGGTGTTCTTGGTGATGAGGATGGTGAGGATGATGGTGAGGATTACTGTGAGGATGATAGTGAAGATAAAGGTGAGGGTGACTGTGATGATAGTGATGGTGATGAGGTAGAGTTTGATCCTTTACATTTTTGACTGATATTAATGAAATTTGAAGTTTAATGATTTGTTGTGAATGAATATATGTGTTGTTTTGAATATGTGTTATCACTAGTTGACTATATCAATTAGTTTATTGTGTTATAATTATTTTTATTTTGCTTCATGATTTCTTGTACAATTATTTGTTAATTTCTAATGTTAATTTACCAAGGTGGGGTACTGCTGTGATTTCTGTTGGCTATTTGGGAAGGGTGGGAGTGTTTCTATCTTGTAATTTAGAGAATTTCTATACCAACTATTTCAAAACTATTATTTTAAATATATACCTATGGTTTCATGAAACTATTGTCATATATTGTATCCATGGTAGTCTATTCCAATGGTTTATGAACCATTGGTATAGATTTATATCAATGTTTTTGTAAATATTTGGTAAATACTTATACAAATAGTTCTATTAGAACCATTGGAAACCTAAAATTCATGAACTCATATTAAAATATTTTACTAAAAGCCATTTCTATAGTACTATAACCATGATATATTGACCAATGATTTCGAGAACTATTGGTATAGGCTATACCAATGTTTCTCCAGCCTATACTAATGGTTTTGAACCTTTAGCATTTCCTAGCTTTCCAGCAATGGATATCATTACATATTCATTATTAAAATAAGTATAGAGAAGAAAAAACTATGAGAATCATACTATATATACTTCTTCTAGTCTATTATGGATAGAACACATACAATTTTTTTTAATTTTATCATTCTATCACAATCAAGGACGAACTCAAGGAGATTTATCACCTTTTTTGGAATATCTATATATTAATTTTGAACCTTATTTATCTTTGTATGGATATATGGTTGAACAATAATTTGGGAAAGATAATATTTCTCCCATTTTATTTTATAATCTATCCTTTTTAAAATCTAGAAATATTGTATCTTTTTTGAACATGATCATAGATAAGCTAACATGATCCATTCGACTGAAAGCATCTTCCACCCTGTTCATTTTCCTAGGGTGGTAATGTATTGAGTAGTGATAATATTTAATCAATTACAACCATCTTCTCTAGTGAAAATTTAATTATATTTGAGTGAATATATACATTAAATTTTTACCATCATCATAAATATCACAAATTTCCCCATAAACATAATGCCTCTATATCTTAAGCACAAAAAATACTGCAACTAACTCCAAATAATGTGTTGGGTAATTTTTATCATGGACCGTAAATTAGTATGAGGCATAATATATCACTATATCATTCTGTATGACGATGCATCCCAACCCCTTATTCAATATATCACTAAATATCACAAATACTTCTCTATTGAAAGGTGGTGTTAGAACTGGTGCATTGATAAACCTTCTCTTTAGTTCCTTTGAATTTTCTTCACATTCATCTATCCAAAAAATCTAACTTCCTTTTGAGTTAACTTTGTGAGTGGATTATATATACCTGAGAAAATTTCTATAAAGTGTCGGTAATATCCACCCAAACCAATAAAACTATGGATCTTAGTCACAATGGTTGATCTTTTCCACTATTAAATAACATCCTTCTCATATGGATCCACTGATGTAACCTCTCTTGTAATTATATAACCAAAAAATGAAACTTTTTCTAGCCAAAATTCACATTTGGTAATTTTTTCATATAGATTATCCTTCATTAGGGTCTTTAGAACAATACTAAAATAATCTTCATTCTCTTCCTTACTCATTAAATATATAAGAATATAATCTATAATGACTACCAAAAATTATCAAGGTAATATATAAAGACTATATTCATTAAATTCATGTTTATATCAGGGGAATTAGTAAGAACAAATGAAATCCCTATAAATTCATAGTATCCAAACCTCATATAGAAGGCTATCTAGTGTATGTCCTCACTTTTGACCCTCAATTGATATTAAAAAACTACAGATCAATCTTGAAAAAATTATTAGTTCCTCATAATTTATCAAAATAATCATTAATATGAAAAATATGTTACTTATTATTTATTTTGATCGTGTTTAGTTTCTAGTAATCAAAGTATACTCACATTTAATCATCTTTATTCTTAATGAAAATAATAGGTTCCCCCCAAGGTGACACACATGGTCGAATGAATACCTTATCATGATTCTCCTAGAGTTCCTTTTTCAATTCCTACAACTTAATCAGGGCCATTCAGTATAGATTCTTTGAAATATATGTATCACCAAGTATAAGTTATATTGAAAACCCAACATCATGATTTTGGGGAATACTAGAAAATTCTTATAGAAATACATAAAAAACTACATTAAAATAGGAATATATTTTATTTCAGATTTATCCCCAACCATTTAAGATAAAAACCCATTTCGAGTAGATAACATGACTCATAAAATTGATGTAATTTCCATTTGAAGTTCATATTTATTGTCACATCCATATAAGATCATAAGTTGGTTTCAAATATCAAAAAAGACTTACCTTAAATGTATACTGATATGGTATTTGTTTATATACATCCAATCAATTCCTAATATAACACAAAATAAACCATAAGAAGAATAACAAGATTAATCATAAGCACACTCCCAAAAATTTCAATAGGGGAGGAATCGTAGACTTGAGATGTGACCATCATATCATTAGGGTTTTTCACTCCTAATTATACATATAATCATTGGGGTGGTATTTTGATACCCTTAGGAAAGTATTAAAATATAAAAGTGTGGGTAGATATAGAATCAAATAAGAAATTATCTAATCAAGGGTGAATGGTAAATCTACCTTTCACCACTTCATTATCGCAGCCCACATTAATAATAGTGATCATGTGAGATTTAACTTTGTCTTTAGGCCAAATAGGTTGCTAAAGTCAATCATCATCATTAACCATTATATTTGAGCAGTGGTTAGCATAATTCCCATACTCCATGAATTTTAAACACTGAAGTGTGGGTGGTTAACTATATGTTTCTTTCTATCAAACATTAGCTAACTAATTCTTCACATCACTTGTACATTTTATTTCCTAGTGAACTTCCTTTACACACTTGAAATAATTATCTATCCACTTAAGACAATTTCCACTATATTTCCATCCACACTTCAAGAATAATGAAAATAAAATCTTTTTCTGTCACATTTTTTTTAGAATTTTCTTTGAATTACAACTTTATTTTCTTATAAAAACTATGATTTTTATGGTGTAATATCCCTTAGCCTGAAAGTAATTCACATAGACAAATCGGGGTCGGTTACTAGATGCCAATCGTGCCACCCCCTATACTAGATGATACCAACTAGCAATGAGGATTTAAGTGAGTGTATTGGTGAGACTATACCATCTTGTATAGACTCAAAATAGAAGATGAAATAATTATGGAGTAATGAAAATAGAATCAATAAAAAATAAGAATCTCTATAAAAATAAAGGACAATTAATCAATCCAATAATAAAAAAATTATATAATTTTAGGGTGAATTTAACTAAATAGATTTCTAAATATCATACAAATAATGAAATGAAAATAATAAAATAAGACCCCAAATACCCAATCTTTAACCCCATGTTAGTCCCACCTCCTAGATCTAACACATCCAATAATAAATAATAAAAAACAAGGTCCCTTACCATTTTCAAAACCCATATCCATGAAATATTCCCTGGTACCAAACATTGTTATGAATAGGGTGTGAGTAAAACATTGTAGGCCAACACCAACATGTCTATAAAAATCCATTATATATAAGAAGTACATGAAATAAAGAGATAAGATATGGGTATTAATTTATAAATCAATACATCACATCAAATAATCTACAGACCATTATGATCTTGGTTAACACTTAGGGCCAGCCAAACCTACTACGAAACCATTCCTGGATATCTCTAAGCATGTATCATAAAAATTCCAACTATATCTACAAAATCTAGAGCATAATCACAAAATATCTAATAAATGAGAATGAACCCTATAATCATTTCATCATAATGGGCCAAGACCTACAATAAATAAGGAATAAATGGGTCAAGCCCTATAAGAATTTCAATATAACTAGGATAATCCCTATAAGCACTACAACATAACCGAGTCAAGACCTACATGAATTATAGTATGACTGTGCCAAGTCTTATAAGAATTACATCATAATCGGTCCAAGCCCTATAAGCATTATGACATAACAGTGACATCACAAGTCAACACGACATGCCTAACAAAATATATTATCATAAGACATTATAGGAAATTTATCCCATTACAATTTATTTTCCAATTATATATCATTCATCAATTTACCTCATAAGGTATACTTATGAAAATAATTGAATCCATATCTCATCAAAACAACATATCAATCAATAAACAACCAATATAGAAATTATATATCAGGCAATTCTATCAAAATAAATCATCACAATTCCCATGTTAGGAAAATTAAAAATTATAATCCAAAAGTAATTCACACCATAACGTTGAACCCACATAATCATAATTTTTGGTTCATTATATTTTCAAGGGTATTCTCACCCTGTGGGTGGCCACAATCCAGGTCTCAATGCTGATGAACCTAATGGGATCCAAAGGAAGGTCTAAGAACATGCTTAGACTCTAATATTAATTTAATTATTTAGTTCGGTCATGCACTTAGTGTACTAGTATGATCTCACAATATTAAAAATACTTAGAAAATCAAAATATAATTTCAAGGAGATATTCTAAACCACCTACCTCAAAATAAAATAAGACAAAAAAATATCTGAGGTAAATATGGAATCCTTCTTCCTCACTTTATTGAATACTAAATATGATTCCATCACATGCATCAACTAGGGTTTCTCGCATGTAAAAAAGAATATGATATGAAAAGGAGGAGAATAACAAAGGTCTAAATTAAATATAAATATTTAGAGTAGAAATATCTAACAAGAAAATTCCTATAGACTGATTATAACTCTCACATGCCGTTGTTGGAAGGCCTACATATCTAGAGAATCCAAAGGCATTATTAGAATGATCGATGAACACCATGGATTTTTAATACTGGATGAGAAATTTTAATCCATGATGTGAATAGGTGATTTATATCATTAATCATACATTTCCCATGCACACTAAAAAACCCATCATCTACCATTAAAAATAAATAAGAAATGATCTTACATCATAAATATCTATCTTACAATGTGAACTGAGTTTACGGTTTTCCCTGACATAATTACGGCTTAAACTGCACATGTATAGTTGGCTCGATGAGTTTACATTGTAAATCCAAAACATGAAATAAACTTTCAGTTTATATAATACCCCATAATTTTCAAAGAATAAAATGTTTTACAAGGTCTTACCACAAAATTTACATCATAAATTTATAATTTATAGAATAAATTTATTCTACAGTCTTGCAACAATTTTTCTGCTACAAGTTTTCATCCTAAACCAGTCAGAACAAGGCTCTATAAAAATGTCTTAAAAAAACAAAATGAAATAGGTTTTCCAAAACATAATGAGATATGTACTTGGAAAAAGATGGAATCTTACAACTTCCCAACCATATAATATCTCATCCTGAGCTATCCCAAACTTTTCAATGGAGTACCGATAAACAAGTTTGGCCACTATGTTCACATATTAGAATCCCTCTCCAATGTCTACTCTTGCACCTTCTAATGATTCCACTACACTCACTCTAATGATATGATCCCCCCATATATTCTTATCACTATGGTCCATAATCAAGATCATATTAATTTTAAAGAAAACATATACATCAAGACCAACGCCATAAATTTCTATCATGTTAGAAGGGCTAGGATGATATCTTTGAAGTTATGACATGTTAAGAACATCATGCATAAAGCTTTAGTGTTATGTAAGGGATAAATGGTATACCATTTGAACAACCTTTTTACTATTTTAAATGACCTAAAAAACCTGCGTGCTAGCATTACCTATTTCTGGATACGGTGTCTCCCTAGCCTAGGTGAAACCCATAAGAAAACATAATGATCAACCAAAAACTCTAGAGGCCATCTCTGATGTCTAGTATAATATTTTTTCCTACTTTAAGTGGTCACAAAACACTTCCTAATCAACTGTATTTTCTCTAATATCTCTTACACGAGACTAGGTACAATGAGCACTAACTAACTTACCTATATCCATCAAAGAGTAGATCGACACTGACTTCCATGAAAGTCCTCAAATGGATCCATTCTGATTTATGTATAGAAGTTGTTATTATGATTAAAATCCATGAGTGTCATATTCTACTCCCATGAAACACTAAAACACAAAACATAAGCTTGGAACATATCCTACAGAATCTAAACAATTCAGTCATATTGGCTATTGGTCTGAGGATGATGGGATGAACTCAAAAGAACCTATGACCCCAGATCCTTATAAAGACCCTAGAAGAATAAATTTGTGAAATGAGGATCTCTATTAGAAAAGATACTTATTAGAACACCATTAAACTGAACTATCTATCACATGTACATAATTCCCAAATCATTGATAGTGAAGGTCTCATTAATAAAAAAAAGTTGAATACCTTCGTCGGACTATCTATAATCACCCATATTAAATTATTAGTGTTAGGTTTCATGTGAAAACTTATCAAAAATCCACAGTGACCTCATCTTATTTATACTCTAGAATAGGTTGAGGATGAAATAACCCAACTATCCCCTGATACTCGAACTTCACATACTAATTAGTGGAACATCTCACCACGTATCTAAATTTTTCCTTTTTCATCCTTGGACACTAGTACTATCTATAGAGGTCATTATCCATATTTTTTATACCTAGATGTATTTCCTTCCACGAACCAAGAAACTCCCTCACCATATTCACATAAAAACTCATAGAAACTCATATAAGAACACAAAAAATAAGATCACAATCACTACCAAGAGACCATCCTAAAGCTGGATCCCCACCCTATAAACTTTCCATCAGAGCTAATCCCTCCAGATCAGATATCTACTCTAACTTGATCCAATCTAAATGCATAGTAAATACGGATGTTGAAGTTAGATATGCTCCAAAATAGGACTATTGAACAACTAGATTAATGTATCTAAAGATTTCCATCAGTTTACAATCATCACAAGACTCCCTCATTAACTTTATCTATGTCTTATAGCACAAGGAAATGACAATAATGTTGTCTTTTTTTAGTTTATAAGCCATATTAATGTTTAAAAACTATAGATACCCGACCCAACTCCTCTATCAAAGGTTTAGGCCTCACTGAGAAAAGATTTACCTAATTCTATTGTTGTATGTGTACACCCCAAACATATTTCTCACTAGATAATGCTTATAGTTTCTTATGGTGTGTATCATTGTTTCTAACTCCAGATTCTGGGTAGGATAATTCTTCTAATATGGTCTTAGATATCTAGATCTATAAGAAACCACTTAATCCTCCAGAATTATAACTACTTTGAGTCTGAATCGGGATGTGTCACAGTGCATGATATACTCCTTACATTGTATAGGAAAAGTGATAATTGATTCTGTGGTCAACATGATCTTCGTTTTCTGAACATATCTCTCATAAGAATTTAATGAAAAAAAATTCACCGTTTTATTAGTCAAATCAAACATAGGTGTTTCTTGATGAGATAATTCATGGAAAAAGTATCGATAATGGCCTACCATACCTAGAAAACTCCAAATATTGAACGGATTATTCAAATGATCCCAATATTACATGGATGTAACCATGGGTCCACTGATACTCTAGCCTCTATGATAACATGATCCAAGAAGTACAATTTTTCAATCTAGAAACTGTATTTGGTTAGCTTGGGGTAAATCCAATGCTCTCTAAATATACTCAAGACGATGACAAGATATTGGGAATGATCTTCTATAGACTAGGATCACATTAATATTTCATGGACAAAACCCCCCCACAAACTAATCTAGTAAAGGATGAATGATCAGATTCACCAAGGCCATGAATACCACCAGTGTATTCATTAAACCAATGACATCAAAATAACCTCATATAATCCATACCTTATCTTAAAATAAGTCCAAGTTATGTTCCATAATATAACCCTTAACTGATGGTACCTTAACCTCAAGTCAATCTTGAAGAAAATTTTGGAACCAATTAGCTGATCAAATATATCCATGATGTGTTGAAGGGTATACCAGTTCATAACCATAATCTGGTTTATTCTATAACAATCACCACATAAGAAAAAATACCCATTATCCTTTTTTGAGAAAATAATGGTAGAAACATAAGGTGATGTACTCAGTAATATAAATCCTTTATATTCCACATCTTCCAACTGAACTTTCAACTTTTGAAGCTCTGCTAGTGCCAACCAGTAAGGTGGAATAGAAAATGGCTCAGATCCCAACACCAACTTAATCATGAAATCGATGTAATTATCAGGTGGTAATGTATATAAATAATTATAAAAGAAGACCTTAAAATAATATACCACTGAAGGTAAAGTATCCTACTTTAATCCTCTATAATCCAGAATAAGACTTATTATATTTTCCATGAAATAGTATAATCATCACTGAAATTTCCCCACATGAGCATATAAAAGACCCCAATCACCCTAGTGAATATAGTTGCCCCCTTTTAAAGAGAAGAGGGTAAATATACTATGATAATAGTTGATATGATCCCAAAATAGAATTAGAAAATACATACTAATAATCAAGTCAAAACCTATTATTTTCATCACCAATATGTCCCAAAAGAAATGGTAGGCACCAATTTATAGAGAAAATGACTCTTAACATTTCATACCCTTTGAAGGCAGTCCTAGTGGTGCATTGATAGTAATAAACATATCCATAAACTCCACAAGAAAACCCAAACCATTTTTAAATGTATAATATATTAAGAAATGATATGAACTTTTATAAAAAAATTTAAGAAAGGGTTGATGATACAAGAATTATACCTATGACGATATAAGGTCCTGCATCCAAATCGGTCAGAGTAGTCTGCATATCATATACTTGGCTCACCCATATGTGATAATATATAGTTTAACACCACTATGTTATTCCCTCTACCTAGTACTTCCACTCATACACTGGGGTGCTATGTCCACTACCTTGGAATAGACATCTAGTGGAACTCCAACTACCATTTTTAAGGGGTAACCAAGTCCTTCTCAAACTATGGTACATTTCATTATCCCATACCACTAATCATCAAATGTTTTCCCCTAAAAAACCTCTATAGGTGGACCAAAATACCAAAACCATGACACTAAAAATTGGGGTAAGGAAACTAAATATGCTTGGGTCCCAACATGCCACCTTGATAGCACTAATATAGACCACAATCCTGAAATGAATGTCCACTACCATAACTATTATTTCCAATACTTCCATGGAAATAAATTTAATAGAGATCATTCCTTCAACTAGAAGATGAGTTCTTAGATCACCCTATAGAAATTTACTATTCATTTCTTGGGGAATCTCTCAAATTCACTTTTTTATGAGAGACTGATTCATCATGTTCTTAAAGTTGCTGAAATGAAATATGTTCACATGTGACTTGATCTCATAGTGATGCCCATATTGAAAATATCTCACCCTAGAAATCTCATCAGATTCTAAATATGGAGAAAATCATTATAGGTCGATGAAGTATCTGACATGGTTGATCATAAAAACTGCCTCATGTGTCACATATATGAACTTGTGAGAATTATCATCCCTCAATGTCTCTTGATAGAAGTATCTCTGGAAATTCATCTTGAATTACATACGGGTTAACCCCTATTATTTTCTAGAATTCTATATAATATCCCACCAATACTTGGATGGTACAAAAATTATGAAAGAATAAATATTCAATCTCCTCTCTATGAGTGTCTCAAGGTGCTTAAAGATCATCTAGACTGATACGATCAAGAACTCAGCTGTCTAGAGACCTCCCTCCCATGTGAATACATATGGATGCTACTGTTGAAACTCTCTCATCCTCTTAGATATCAAAGGCATGGTGTGAGTATTTTCCCACTCCATGGATCACATGACCCTAATAAAACTATCATGAAGCTGAACATATCCTGAATTATCAAGATCTATAGGAATCTTCAGCTCTTCTGTGTTCAGAGTGTGATGATTTTCACTCTCCCAATGCTAAAGTTGACCACAATGATGATACATTTTCTAGAAATTTTTTAAAAAAAGTCTTAGAACATTGGATACACAATAATGTTCAACTCAACATGTTAAAAAACATAGAACCACTAGACTATAGCCTCTCTATACATGGATTAACAAATGAATTTGAATAACATAATAATCCATTTATTTTTTATATATATCATGATATCTCATTTCACAGTTTTTATGGGTAAATATATCACATGTAATAAAAATGCCCCTATCATGAACAATTAATGTCAATATATATCCCCTTGTGCCTACCATGATGCATGGATACACATATGATGTCATACCAGGACACAACTAAAATCTCAATAAATAGTAACATCATACAATATGTGAATCACCCAAGATGAAATAACATCAACTGAAACAAGGGAAAATCTTGAACAATAATCCTATTCCTGGGTACTCAAATTTATTCTCACACATGGTTTAGGTACTCTAATGCACAAACTCATTAATAAAACTCAAAAATCCTAGTATCCTTTTTACCATTACAAAAAAGTAATGAAATAAAAAAATAAAACTGACACCTATGATACCACTTTGTAATGATCCTAACCTACAACTCCATACTGTGGCTAAACTGAGGTTAGTTACTAGACCTTATGTGTGCCTCCCCATATTACAGAGCTTATCGACTATATGTGAGGGTGAAAGGGTGTAATGTGGGAGACTATAACCTCTAGTATAGAGTTGAAACAATAGTGGAAATAATAATAGAGTGAAAAAAATAACATGAATAACCAAATAATCTTCTATAGTAAAATAAAGTACAGTCAATAAATCCAATAATAATAAAATCATGTAATGTCAGGTTGAATATAACTAAATAGCATACAGAATTTCATACAGATAAAGAACTGAAAAAAAATCCAATAAGGTTCCAAATCCATGGTCCCAAACCCCAATTTTGTTCCTACTTCCAAGGTAAAATCCATCCATCAATAAATATTATACAACAAGGTCCCTTTCCCTTTTTGAAACCTATATCTATGAAATATGTCTAGGTACCAAACAACAACTTGAATATTGTTTGAGTAAAAATCTAACACCACAAGATTTTGTGAAATATATTTTTTAAAAGAAATTTAATCTTCTTAATATTTTTAATTCCATGAAAAATGAGTTTATATTGTGTTACACACAACACTGAGTTAATTTTGTGTTATATATAACACTGATTTTAAAAGGAAACGTTACATTTTATTAAAATATTATTATTTAATATGATAGTTAAAACATAGACATTGTAATGGAAGGTATGAATATGATTAACTAAATTATGAAAATATATGTTTGACACATGCATATAAAATTAATTCTTTGGGGAAAAATTAATTACAAATTTAAATAAAAACTATTTCAATATAAAGGATTTCTTTTTTCTCGAAAACTATTTTTATGAAAAGAAACATGTTTTACCTCAACAAATTTTAAAAACAATTTTGGTGAATGTTGTTAATGAAATATATATATTATATAATCTATCATTTTTTACAATAAAATAATTTTTTTTCTAGACAAGATAAAAGAATAAATCCAATTTTACATCTTAAAACTGTATTTTTTCAAAAAAGCAGTTTTTTCACTTTTTTGGTACACTTATTTTGAAAATAAAATTTAAAAATTTTAAAAATTGTTAAAAAAAATAATCTTCATATCATAAATAAGTATTTTAAAATTTTCATATGGTAAAATTTTTATAATTTTTTAAAAACATTAATGTTTTGATGAATATAGAAAAATAATGAATTTTAATTCAAGACTACCTTTTTGATTGAATTATTTATAAAATTAAATTTATTTTAAATTTGTTCTAAATTGAAATTATGTAAATAACATATATATATATATATATATATATTAATATCATTTTGTTATTTTGAATAAATTTCTTATTGAAATTGGATATAAAAACATTGTAAATTATTGGACATTTTCTCTTTGAAAACCCGCTTTCTCATCGCATCTCCGGGGTAAATTTTAAATTAAAATTTCCCAATTATTTTAATTGAATATGGTAAAATGGATTAAATATTTATAATAATAATAATTTATATTATCTAATATTATCAACATAATATTTTACTAAAATTAATAGAAAAAACTATAAAATTTAATTATCACAATTAAGGTAAAAATGTGTTTATCGGGGGATAAACTAAAAAATTATGGTTAAAATAAACTAAAAAATTGTAAAACTTATATTTTATTACCGTAATTAGGCCATTTAATTTTTAATACTAGGTAATTCTCAACTTTCTACCATCTTTCATGATAAAAACAACGGTACACCTTTTTCTTTTTAAAAAATTACAAGTGTACCACTCACCTTAATTATAAAAGGACACCCTCTCTTATGTCTTACTTTCACTTTCAACACCTTTTGGTTTTGACATTATATACCCAAATAACTTACCAATATTCCTCATATCACCCTAAAAGCCTTATTTTGTGCATTAATCCATCCTAGGATGAATTTTGGTGAAAACAAAAGGAAGTTACTTGAAGAAGAGGTAACATTCTTCAATGAGCATTTTCTTTTATCGCTTCCTTCACCTATTTGAATTCTTATTAAACTATGATACTATAATAAAATTAGTATATTATATACATTGATAAGTATTTATGTTAATTTAATGACAAAAAACTATTCCCACTTCCATGAAATTCGTTACAAAATCATCATTCATGTGTACGACAAACTACCACCACATGAACCAATGCCATTCATTTTTCTATTACCACCTCTCATGGTTGGGTATGAAGATATATCAAAATTATATATATTATATTTATAACATAATTATTTATTTCGATTCATTATATATTATATAAATTTTTTACATTCCATTCCATATGGGATAAGATAACATATTTTGTGTGTATGATAGACTACCGCCTCACGAAGTGATGTGATTCGTTTTCACTAACACTTTAAAAAAAATTAATGAAAAAATTTTTAATAAGTAAATATTATATAAATGAAATAATTTTAAAATTAATGATATTTTTATAATTATTAAAATATAAAATATCGTTCTATTTTTTACCTTTTCACTCATAAAAATATGATAATGTCGTTCGGGTAAATGTGGACTTCTGCCTTCATGAAGCGATGTGACTCTCTATATTTATCACCAAAGCACATGGATGATATGTATTAGTATATTAAAATAATTAATATTTTATTTATTATATAATTATAATTATGTAGAGATAAATATTACTTACCTATTTTATATAATGATAATTGAAAAAGGGAAATGTTAGTCTTGTGTATGAGCGACCTACTGACTCTATGATCATAACATACATCATTTCTGAAAGAAATATTTTATGATTATTAAAAAAATTATAATTTTTTTATAAATATGACAATTATATCATTAGTATTATTTTTTATATGATGTAACCACGATAAAACTAACAAGACTGAAAATAAAAAATAAAAACATTTATGAAAATCCAATCGATTATTAAATGAAACGTAACATTAACCAAGAATTGTAAATAAATGGGTAATAAAAGTACATAAATAAATTATATTTGGTATTATATATTTAAAGATGGTTCCATAATATATTCATAACAAACATTTATTTTTTATGAATGGGGTTCGAATGAGTATGAAGGAATTCGAGACTTACGGTAAGGATTTTGATCGCACTTTTATTTTATGAGAGACAAATACCATATTCACCACATATTACATTTATGTAGTTTATATAAGGAAAATGAATTTATTTTATGATTATTTTCCTTATAATTATTGTGATTTACATATTTATTCGAGTATCTCTCTTTCATGAGGTTTATGGTTCAAAAGTCACCAAAGCGGTAAGGAATTTTTGTCTCGATTTTCATTCTTTGAGACATATGTTATGTTATACACCAATATTGTTTTACGAGGTTCATATACATCCACTTTTAAATTTAATATCAGTTATTTATTTATTTTCAGGATATTATAAGTTTCATTTAATTTTTTTATTTTGTGGGGCTTGTGATTCAATGTTACCAAAGTGGTATGGGTTTTATGTTACAATCTCCTCATTTATTAGGACTGTTTATGATTAGGTTTATGATGATAAAATATTAAGATAAATATATCAAGAAAATAATGAATTTTATTCTTATCTAGTTATGTATTGAGATTACATGTTTTACATTCATTTTCCTCTCTTTATGTAATCAATAGTTCAAAAGAATATTTTTAAGAAAATTCATCTTTATTTCTTTCTCCAGACGAAATCCCATCTTCTTATAAAATAATATTTTCTAAAAATGTTTTCAATTTTTTTAATATTATTAAAGTTATTTATTAAATAATTTTTTACTCATGTTTTAATTTTTAATTTTTTTTGAAATTAATCTTCATGTTTTTTCCAAACAATTCATATTTGGAATTTACCAGAAATGTGAAAAGAATCTTGTATTTTTAATATGCACGACATGAATATTATATACCACTATCATGATAGAAAAACGAGTTCAATATTACCTTAAAATTATTTAAATCTCTTTTCAAATAAAATGTTTTCATTAATAGTTTTGAGTTTTTGGATTTTAAATAAATTATTTCAATGTGAAAAGGATTTTGAAAACATTTTATGATTAAAAAAGGTATTTTAAGAGGAAATGATATTTTTCTCAAGAAATGTATTAATTTTGTTTAAAATATCCCTCTATAATTTATAAATTTCATTTTAAAAGAAAAGGATTTTGAAAAAAAATTATTCTTTAAAAATCATTTTTCAATTCGGAAAGGCTATTTTCCTCAAAAAAATTCCAAGTGATATTTCAAAATTATTTTCCATTAAAGATGACATACATTTATGTTAATTATAATTTATCAAGGATATGATCCAAGGATTTCATTATTATTATTTCACTATATGGTTTATTTTTATGGTGAATAGATTTTTACTTAACCTGTTTCTTTCCCATAGGGTTTTCTAGGATTTTTTATGAAACCCATTTCTTTTCATGGGTTCTGATACCATGAATTTGTTATGAAGTAAATTTATTTTCATGGGTTAAAATATCATTAATAATTTATTATATTTTGGTACACATATATATATATTTTTAAGTATGTGATGTATATAAAATTTTAACTAAGGATGGTGGTTTTATTATAAAAAATGTGTGGGCCCTATATCTCCCTACAATGCATTAGGTAAAGATGGATAAATCATGAGTAAATATGTTATGCATGAAACTGATTTCATTTTCATAATGATATACGTGAACCTGATTACATGTTAAAAATGTTATGTGTGAACTTTATTACATTTTCACAATGTTAGGTGTGGACCTTTCTTTCATGTCTATATTGTTATGCATGGTCATAGTTGAATGTCCATTAGTTTATTCAAGGGTTTTATTTTAAGTACTTAACTTAATGAGTGAACTATTTTCTATTTATAAATGTTCAAAATGTTATAAGCTTATATATATGCAAAAAATATATTCCTTATTCCTATTTTAAGCTCTCAGGAATCATATTTTTTGATTTCCTTATGATTTACATCTTATAAACTACCAATATTAATTAATAGTAATAAAATTATGATATTTTATATATAGGTTATGGTTTTCGAATGTCATTATCATGTTATCATAGTCTTATGTTCATGTTATACTTACATATCTTCCTTGATTACACTTATTGGGAATTTCAGAACACCCTTTCTTAGGTTTCCTTTCCCAAGGTAATGGAGAAAGGTTTTAAGTAGGGTATATTAGTGAATTTTACAAAATAGTAAGATTTGTATAGTAAATATTTAAGATTCTTCACAAAATTAGAAGATTGTGTACCTAGTATCCAAATACACTAAACTATTATGTTCCTTAGAAGTGTGTTTGTGTAATTTATTGAATATTCATCTAAAAATATGTAATATTCTTATTGGAAGATATTTGGTCATTTTAGGTTGTATCAAAGAACTATTTTAGTTAAACTTTAGAAACTTGGATGCGAAAAAAACTAGTGAGATCCCTAGGGATATTTATAAGGATGGTTCTAGGGAAGTCACTATGGATAAGTCTAAGGATAATTAAAAGTATAAGAAAATTTCTGATAAATTTGGTAAAGGATAGATAAAGTGGTTTCTATGGAATGATAGAAACTATGGGTAATAAATATAAAAAAGGTGCATTTAGATGGAATTTATGGTCACCTGATACATGATAATAGGCCTAGATACATACTTGGTTTGACACTCCCAATGGTTATGGTTTGGAAAGTCACAAAATATTTACAAAAAATTATGAAGTATTTAGACAAATGATGACTATGAATGACCTAGGATAATCCTAAGGTTTCATATATTAAAATAAGGTTTTAAGATTTTGAAATATTATAAGTGACTTTTAATGATTATGTGGTTTCCCAATATGGTTATGGTTTCTCATACAATTATTTTTGGTTAGTGTAAATGGTTGTAACCAAAAGGAATCATGTTAACAATGAGTCCTATGGAAAATTTAGTGACTATAAACTACCAAATTGGATGAATATTAGGGAGAAAGATAGTGTGATTATTCTTAATCAGTTATCATGATATATGATTAACAACATGAACTTTGGTGGTATTCCTAAAGTAGAAAGTATGAATAAGATTAAATTTTATAAAATTATTTATGGTAATGAAATTAGAGGAAAGAATATTCAACTTTATACATGTAAATAAAGTGGTAAGAAGAACCTAGAAGAATATATGAAATGGAAGGGATGATGTTATATGTGTGGAAAAGGAGGTCATAAAGTGAAAAATTGTTTAGGAGTTAGATGACTTATATGTGGGGAACACGGTCATTATATGAGTAAATTCTATAATTTAAGGTTTATAACCTAGACCAGGGAAATAAATATGCTATTCCAACCATTGAAGTGAAAGTATTGAAGTGTGTATGTATTTGGGTTCATGAATTAGGTTGTTGAAGTATTTCAGTAATGGCATTTCAATTATAAGAACTACAAAACATCTAAATATTGTGTTAGTTTTGGAATCACATATGACGTCAGTAACATAAGATATATAGATACCATCATGGGTTTATGAGTTTAAGGTTTATCATAAGTTAAAATTAATTGAAACCCCTATTGAGGTTTTACATGATGGTATTTTATCAATATTAATGAATTTTAAGGCATTTTTGGAAATAAAACCCTTTGGTTTTGTATATATTTTAATGACAAAGTTATTTTGGGAGGAATGTATTTACACATTTTGAACATATGATTAAAGGTATTGGTAATATTTAGGGTTTATCTTATCTTTGATGTTGAGGTAATTATGGGTTATAGTTTATCACCTTATGAACTCAACACACTTCATTGCTATCATAGAATATTTCTCTCTAGATAATATTGCCAGAACATAAATTAAGTAATTGTTAAGGTTTCATGGGGGACCAAATTCAATTGTATATGACTGGGATCTGAATTTTATATCAATGTTTTGGAAAAGTTGTTAAAAATATCATGATATAGAGGTGAGTTTCAGCATTGTGTATCATCTTTGGATAGAGGGTCAATCTAAGAGAACAATTCAAACATTAGATGGTATGATAATTTCCTGTTTTATAGAGGAAAATGGTTCTTTTGGATAAAAAACCTCCTCAACTTGAGTTTTTTTTCAACAATATCATTCACTCAAGAATTCAAATGGATCCTTATGAAAGTTTATATAAAGGAGTGTAGAAGTCCAATGTAAAATAATGAATTTGTAGAAGGAAAGCTATGGGTAAAAGGGAAAGTTGATGAGATAATATGGATGTTTAGAACCATTTAGAAACATATAACGATAAAAAAATTGATAGAAAATTTATGCTAATAATAGTTGATATGATCTATAATTTTATGTTGGTGATAAATTATTTACGTAAATTTCTCCATAGAAGAAATAAGGGAAAACTAAGCCTGAGGTATATCGATCCCATTAAAATACATGATTGTATCAGGACAATAGTTTATTTTTTGATGCATCCACTAAACCTATATTATGTTTACAATGTGTTCTATGTACCTCTCCTAAGGAAGTAATACCTAATCTTTAACATTTAATGTAATCATATTTCACACCAATAGATCAAGGTATTTATTATAAGGAATAATCAGTTGAGATTAAAGATGATACAGAGAAAGCGCTAAAAGCATGACCACTCACCTGGTCAATTTTTTTTAACAAAACTACCAACTTGAGGAAGATACGTGGGAACCTGAGGATTTAATGAGGTGGAATTATCCTCAATTATTGGTACTAAAGTGATGAATTTTAAAGGTGTAATTCATTTTAAGGGGTTAGAATGCAACACCATGAGATTATGCGAAATGTTTTTTTCAAATACATTTAATATTTTCAATATTTTGCATTACACATAGCAATGAGTTTATATTAAGTTACACAAAACATCATGTTTATATCAAGTTACATGTAATATTGAGTTTATATTTTGTTACACTTAACACATAGTTTAATCAAAATGTGACAAATTATTAAAATATTATTATTTAATATTATAGTTACCACATAGCTATTGGAATAGAGTACATGAATATGATTAACCAAATTATGATTTTTTTTGTTTTTAATATGTATATAAAATGAATTATTTTGTGATAAATTAATTACAAAAGAAAATAAAAACAATTTGAAAATAAAATAAATATTTTTCAAAATTTTTTATGCAAACAAACACGTTTTCCCAAAATAAATTAAAAAAACACTTTTAGTAAATAATTTTAATTAAATTTATATATTATATATTAATTTTACTTTTTAAAATTCATCTAATGTGTTTTATAGACAATCTAACTTAATAAATCCAATTTTATACATAAAAAATGTTTTTATTTATAAAAGCAGTTTTATCACCTTTTTTGAGCACTTATTTTAAAAGTAATTTTTGAAACTTTTAGAAAACATATTTTTTAAAATAATCTTTGTTTTTGAGATCATAACATCAAAATTATATTGGGTTAAATTTTTAAGAACTTTCTAAAAAGATTAATTTTTTTGATGAATGGTGAAAAATATTGGATTTTAATTGAAAATTGCCTTTTTATTTAAATAATTAGTAATAATAAAATATATTTTAAATTGGTTATAAACTGAAATTAGTTTAATTAGATATATATGAATTCAATTTATTTTATTTTAATTAGGTTCAAATATAAATTTTATATAAATTGTATGTAAATGTTTTAATATTTCCTCTTGAAAAACTCACTTTCTCATCGCATATAGAGGATTGATTTTAAATTATATTTTCCAATCTATGCGAGTTTAATTAGAAATAATAGACTCAATATTTTGAATAATCATGATTTATATTATCTAATATTGTAAACATAATTCTTTACTAAAATTAGTAGTGAAAAAATTAAAAATTAATTATAGTGGTTAAAGTAAAAACAAGTTTACCAGGGGTCAAAATAAAGAGACAAGGGTTAAAATGGCCTAAAAACATCTATAAAATATATTTTATGGACATATTACGTCACTGTAATGTATATTTATGTAGAATAATCCATTTTACCCTTTTCCAATTAGAAAAATGTCGGTACACCTTTTTCTTTTCAAAAGATTACAAGTCTACAACTCACCTCACTTATAAAAGGCCACCCTCTCCTTTATTATTCACAACGTCAAACCCTTTTTTAAGGAATTACTTAACAAAATAACTTAATAAATTTTCACTTATAATCTTAGAAGCATTTTTTGGTATAAATACCTCATAGGAAGGATTATGGTGCAAACCTGAGGAGGTTACATGAAGAAGATGCAACATTCTTAAACGAGCATTTTTATTTTATTTCTTCCTCCAACTATTTAAATTATAATAAAACCATTATGATATAAAAGCATAATTATATAAAATATAATAAGATTATGTTATTTTATGATAATTACCTAAATTTATTTACATTTCCATTAAATGGGTTATGAAATCATCAATCGTGTGTATGACAGACTACCGCCACGTGAACCAATTTCATTCGTTTTTCCATTCAACCTCTCACAGTTGGGTATGATGATTGATATAGTGTATATATATGATATTTATAAAATAATTATACCTATATAGTCATTATATATTATATTCATTTTTTTAATTTCCATTATTTAGGGGATACAATAACATCATTTGTGTGTACGACGGACTACCTCCTTGCAAAGAGCTATGATTTGTTTTCACTAACACTTTACATGGAATATAATAAGGATAAATTTAATAAGTATATATTAGATACATTAAATATTTATTATATTTATTAGATATTTTTAATTATTAAAATATAATAAGTCATTTTTTTGTTACCTTTTTACTCACTGAAAGATGATAAAGTCATTCATGTACATGTGGACTACCGCCTTCATGAAGCGATGCAAATTTATATTTTCATCACCACTCCACATGGATGATATGAATAATTATATTTCAAGAAATATTATGTTATTAATGATATTTTTTAATTCTATAATGATAAAATATTAATTAATTAATTTCTATAATTATCTTTGAAAATAGAAAAGTTACTCATGCTTATGTATGACCTACCATCTCAATGATCATAACATACATCATTTATCAAAACCATCATTAATGATTTGTATTAAAAGTATAATTGATGTATAAATATTATAATTATTTCATGATTATTATTATTGAGTTTTTTGAACTATTATCAAAATAATAGTAAAAAATATAAAAAATCAAAATGTATATGAAAACCAAAAACAATTATTACCTAAAACATGTCTTTAACAAGTAATTGTTAATAAAATGGTACTAAAAAACACTATTAAATCACATATAGTATGATATTTATAATTATGGTTATTTAATATATGTATAATGAACTTATATTTATTATAAACGAGTTTAAAATATGTATAAAGGTATTAAAGACTTATAGTAATAGATTCATGTCTCAATTTTATTTTATGTGAGACAAATTCAAGATTCACCACACATTCCATTTATATGGTTTATTTAATACATATTAATTTATATTATGATATTTATCCTAAAAATTATTGTGACTTAAATACCTCTTGTAGGATCTGTCTTTAATGGGGTTAATAGTTCAAAAGTTATCAAAGAGGTAAGGAATTTTAGTCTCAATTTTCCTTTTTTTGAGACATTTGTTATGTTATGCACCAATATTATTTTATGAGGGGTATATAATTCCCCTTTTAAATTTAATATCATGAATTTATTTATTCTCATGATATTATATGTTTCATTTAATACTTATCTTTCACAGGGCTTACGATTCACAGTTACTAAAGTGGAAAAGCGTTTTATGATTCAATATCATTATTTATTAAGATGGCTTATAATTATGGTTATGATGATAAAATATCACGATACATCTCTCAAGAAAATCGTGAATTTTATTATCCTATGGTTAATCCATGGTAATACATGTTTCTCTTCATTCTCTTCTCTTTATGTACTAAAGAGTTAAAAGAATGTTTTTAAGAAAAATCATCTTTATTTATCTCTTTAGTCCAATACAATTTTTATTTTAAAACTAGGTTATCAATTTTTTTAAAATTATTCAAAATATTTATTGGATAAATCTTTCCCCATGATTTAATTTTTACAAATTTTTTTGAAAGGAATCTTCATTTTGTTTTCCAAAAAAATTTGTTTTTTTTTCTGAAAATATGAAAAGAATATTTTTTTAACATGCACGACATGAAAAATATTTTTTATTATAATGAAAAATAAATAATTTCAAGACTCCATTATGTTTTAGAAGATATGTTCAAATAAAATGGATTTCTTAATATTTATTAACCTTTTTTTATATTTTAAATTAATTATTTCAAAGTTAAAAGGATTTTCAAATTGTTTTATGCTTTAAAAAAAATTTTAAAGAGGAAAGGATATTTTCCTCATGAAATGTTTTAAATGGTTTTTAAATCATCATTTATAGTTTTTAAAGTTAATTTTAAAATAAATGGATTTTGAAAATGTTTTATGCTTTAAAAAGTGTTTTTCAATGTGAAATAGCTATTTTCCTTAATAATGACCCAAGTGATCTTTCCAAATCACTTTTTATCTAAGATGACATCCTTTGATGTTACTTATTATTAACTATGGATATTATACAAGGCTATAATTTTTATATATTATTTGGATGGTATATGTTTATGGTGAATAAATGTTTATGTAACCCATTTCTTTCCCATAGATTATGCTATAATGAAATGTTTTATGAAATCCATTTTTTTCATGGGCTTTGATATGATTAATCTGTTATAAGGCCCATTAATTTTTATAGGATCTAATATGATGAAAATTTCATGATATTATGGAACACTTATATATATATATATTTTATTATGTGATGGTGGTAATATTATACCCACGAATGGTGGTTTTGTTATAACCAAAGGGGAGTGGGAACTATATCACCCTCCAATTCATTGGGCAAAGATAGATAACTAATGTCTAAATATGTTATGCCTGAACCTGATTATATATTCACAATGTAATACATGAACCTGATTACATGTTCACAATTTTATTAATTAACCAGATTACATGTTCACAGTATTATCTTTATACCTTTATTTCATGTCCATAATGTCATGCGTGGATCTAGTTACATCTACATAAGTTTATATGAAGGCCTGGTTTCATATAAATAACTTAACAAGTGAACCCTTTTCTATTCATTCATGTTTAAAATATTATAAGGTAATATTTATGCCACAAATCTATGTCTTATTTCAATTTTATTCTCTCATGGATCATGTTCTTCGATTTTCTTTTGACCCATGTCTTATAAACTGGAAATCCCGATACTATGACTTAAGAATATGATCTTTGATATTCTAGGTATGGTTTTTAGATGTTATGACCATTTTATCATAACCTTATGTTTATGTTATGCTTATGTATATCACTTTTTTACCCTTAGTAATAATATGAACTCACTATTTCTTATGTTTCCTTTCCCGAGTTTATGAAGAAAGTTTTTATATATGGTATGTTTGTGATGAGTACAAAAGGGTTAAATTTTTATAGAACATTTTGAAGAACATTCACTAATTTAGAAGATTACATACCTAGTCTCTAAAGACACTAAAATATTACTATCCTTAGAAATGTGTTTGTTTAATGTACAATATATTATTCTAGAAAGATATATATTAAGGTATGGAAATCCAGGGTTGTTATAAAATTTTAGAAGGTCAACAAAACCATGTTTGAAAAAATTTAGATTACCTAATAAGTTAATGTAATAAAGAATTAATACAAGGGTATTAATATATAAATTAATATAACACATTAAATTTCCCATAGAACCTTGAGATTCGGGTTAAGACCCTAGGTTAGCAAAACCCGCTTCAGCACCATGCCAAAATATCTATGACCATGCTTTATAATATCAAAATATTACAAGGAATAATCTCAGTATATACTAACCTATAATGAGACCTATAAGCATTTCAACAAAATTATCCATACACTATAAGCATTATGACATAAACTGGTCAAGCCTGATATGAATTACAATATAACTGGGCAAATACCTATACGAATTAAAAAATGACTAGACCACGCCCTATATATATCAAATCATAACCCGACCAAGCCCCATAATCATTACAGCATAGTCAATCCATACACTATAAGCATTAAAACATAACTAGGCCATGTACTATAAGAATTGCAACATAACAATGACATCACAAGTCAACATGGAAATCATAAAAAAATACATCATCATAATCCATGATGGAGAATTTATCCAGTTACCATTTATCTTCAAATTACACTTCATTTATAAATTTACCCCATAATCCATTATCACGATAGTATATAAATATATATCTCATGAATCCAACATGTCATTCAATCAAATAATACTATATACATTATATCTTATGTGATTATATCACATGAAATGACCTAAATTCCCATGTTATGCTAATTTATAATTATAATCCAACAATAATTCACATTGCAATATCAAAGCTTCATTATCATAATTTCCAGTTCATTTTATTTTCAAGGGTGGGCTCACTCTGCAGGTGGCCATAAGCAAGGTCTCAATTCCAATTGACCTAATGAGATCCAAAGGAAGGCCTCATCACATGCTTTTTATCGATCCTTGAATTAATATTTTTTTGAGTCATGAACATGGAGTGCTGATGTGATCAAACTATATTAAACATACTTGAAAAATAAAAACATACTTTTAAGGAGATTTTTTGGACCACATTCCTCAAAAGTGGAGAAGACATAAGAAAACTCAACATCTAAGGTAAATTTATACCCCTTAGTTTCCTTCAAATACTGATGATTATGTTATCACATGTATCAACTAGGGGTCATGACAAGGGAAAAATTGAAAAGACAAAAAGGAGGAGAATTACTGAGGCCTACCTCAAATCTCACAATATTGAGCGTGAAGATCCAATGAAAACATGCATCTCGGTTGATGGGAACTCTCACACACTATGCATGGAAGACCTACATATATAGATAATCTAGATACATTATTATAATTTCTGATTACCATTTTATGTGTTTAATACAAACTCAGTGTGGCTAATTCACAATGTAATTTTGGGATTTATGTTATAAATCCCACGTTAACACAATATGGTGATAAACCCATTTCATAACATTAAAACTAAAATAAAACTTATCTTAAATCATAAGAATATATCATATGATGTGAACTGAGTTTTCCACTTCCCTATCATAATTATGGATTAAACTGGTTACATTGTGTTAGACTAACAAATTTACACTATAAATCCAAAACATAAAATAAATACCATGTTTATGGACTAACTAATAATTTTCAAGGATTAAAAGGTTTAATGGGGTTGGATTTCCAAATTTACATCATAAATTTATAATTTAATGTTTTAATTCATTCTAAATCATTGAATAACTTCTTATATGTTTTTTTCATTTTCTAGGTGTGTCCCTATTTGAGTTTTGGGTTCCTTTTTTTAAACCTTGGTGTTCGAGACACTTTGAGTGTTGGAGAGAATTTTCTTGGAAAAATGAACTAAATTTTAGTGATGTATGTTTTTTATAAATAAATGGAATCATAGTATAAATTTATCAATAAACTATAAGGGTTATCTATATGTTTAGAAGACTTTTGAGGGTTCAGGTTTTTTCTATATGAGCCAGGATAAAAGATTTTTCTATAAAATTACATTCTTTGAACCTTTTATATGATGTGTAAATGTTTCAAGGTATATTTAATAAAACTTTTCATGACGTGAATCAAATACATTCCATGAAAAGTGTTCATCTCATGTAATGGAGGATCGAGATTAATTTTAACTCGAGACAATGCGTTTTTGGTCATAACTCGTAAATCAAGAAATATAAGATGTGAAATGGTTTCACTCAATGTATTTATCAAAACCAGTAGTTTTATGCTAGGAAGGGTGCTATATTTCATATTTCATTTTGTTAATCCCTCAATTCTATTGAACCCTAAAGTGTTACTATCAATTTTGGAGTGATTTCTTCCCTTATGGATGTTCTAATCAATAATTAAATCTTTGATGATTCTTTTTCTTTGGTTTCCCCCCCTCATCCACTTGTTCTCCATTGAAGTAGTGGAATATCATATCCATGGATGTTTTTGGTTTTAATATAGACGATGTGTGATCTATATTTTCCTTTCAATCACTTTTTTTCCTTCATTCAATATTGGAATTACCTCTTGGAAATATTGTTTGATTATAGGATAAAGGTAGGTAGTCTATACAAACCCCTTTGTTCTATTTATAAATTTTTAAGTATGTTCAATATTTTTTGATTGTACTGAATCGATGTTCATAAAAATTAATAGATGTTTTGGTGATGAAAACCATGAAATTGGAATAATTCTTGGATCCCTTGGATGTGGCATGGATAATACCTTTCTTGCTGGTGACTACAGGGTGAGAATAACCTAGAACCATAATTATTTAGATGATGACCTAAGGTATGAACTAGAATAACATGAGACTATAGGTGATTTCATGATATAGATTCACCTTGGTAATGGATTATTATTTATTGAAATTATTGGTGATCATTTGATATAAAGTGAAAGTGTAAAATGGAATGGAAATGGATTGAAATATAACTTATTAAATGAATGGGTAATTGAAATATAGATAGAAATTGTATTAATTAACCATTTGGGCTTATAATGTGATATTTTGATATTCTTTTTGTTATGAATTCTGCTGAGATTCATGTTTTAATGCATATATAGCAGTCTTGGTCTAAATTCATTCTAAAATTCCTATATAACAAGTTTATCCTATATTCATGTTGTAATTCTTATATTGAGAGCTTTTCCTAGATCCATGCTATAATTATTATATAGAGGAATTGGACCAAATTCATGTTGAAATTCATATAATGACGGCTTGACCCAGTTACATATTATAATTATTATACAGAGGTATTTAGTCAGATGATTTAATGCATATATGGATTGGCCCAGTTATGTGATTACACTAGGTATTTATGGTTATGGTTGTCATGGTATTGCTACACTCTCAAAGATATTTTGCAATTGTTCTAAAACAAGTTTACTGTTATATTATATTAATTGATTAATTAATACATCCGTTTATAACCTTATTATATACACTTATTATCATATTGGTTTTGTTTAGACATGGTTCTGTTGACATACTGAGTTATATTCAAACCCTATTCATGTTTCCATTTGGTACCTAAGAATATTACAGGGATGTAGGTGTTGATAGGGGAAAAGGACCTTGTGGTTAATTATTGCCTTTTGGTTGGGTTGGATCTTAGAGATGGGGATGACTTGGGGTTTGGGAAAGGTGTATTTTGAGATTATTTATGTGGGTTTTTCATTTATTTTTATGAATTTTTTCATGGAATTTAGTAACATTTCAGCATGGAATTACATGGTTTATTTCAATTTGGTTTACCTTATATTTATTTTATCTTACAGTATGTGTTGTACTATTTCCACTATTTTTATTAATCTAATATTAAGTTATTTCCATTGTATTGTAACTCTATAATAGGGGTATTGTATCCCCAATATATTTTCCACACCCCCGTTTCTAGTCGTAAGCCTCTAGCATATGGGGAGGTGCGTTTGGGGCAATGTAACTGACATGGTTTTGGCTATATTAAAGAGTGTCAGACTAGGGGACCTTACAATGTGATATTATAGTCATCAGGATTTTAATTTTATGCTGATTTATTATTGGTGAAAGTTAGAAAGGATACTAGTATGTGTTGGGACTTAGTAATGATCCTATTCATGGGAGTAGTTAACCCATGTTCATGTGAAAATAAGAGTTCCCAAGGATGAGATTGTTATTCAGAATTTTTGGTTAGTATGATTTCATGTTATTTCACATTGGGTGATTCAAATGTTGTGTGATGTTATTTTTTCTTAATATTTATACCCATTTCCTAGTATGGAACAAGATGTGTATGAATGCATCGCGATAGGAACTTAGAATATATCTTGACATTCATTATTCATGATAGGGACATATTTATTGCTTGTGACATATTTTACTGCATGAACTATCAAAATGAGATACCTATTATATCTAATGAGAAAAGGAATAAATGAATTGTTTTTCCAAGCTAATTTACTTTTACACCATTTTTAGAGTGATAATGAGGAAATATTTTTCTATTGTTTCCACTTATTAAGGCTGAACATATTTTTATAAATTTTTCCAAGGAGTGAATATGTCTTGTAAAGATAATGACTCCTCATAATCTTCAAGTTAAGAATTAGGAGAGTGGAAATCAACATGCTCCTAACATAGTTGAAATAGATCTTCCTGAAACTCATGAGGATCAGAAGGATGCTTATATTCGAGAAATCTTCCTTAGAGTCATGAAATCCATGGAAAGGGAGACTGTTCACTCCATTCCATTTATATCTGAGCTGATGAGAGAGTTTCAAATGCAACATCTACCTATGTTCACTTGGGAGGGAGGCCCCCCAAGTAGACGAGTTCTAGATCAATTCATTCCAGATTAATTTTAATCACCTTGAGTCACCCATAGGTCAGAGTGTGGAGCTTGTTGCATACATGATTTATGGACCAACTAAGATTTGGTGAGTCATTTTTGAGAAAGATAATCACCAAAAGGATTTATCTCATATATAATTTGAAATGATGTTCCTAATCCAATATTATCTAAAGACATTGAGGTATTAGAAGGCTTAGGATTTCATGCATACGAATCATGAGGGAATGTAAGTACTCGAATATACTAGGCAATTCATTGACCAGTAAAATTTTTCTCCATCTATATCTACTGATGAGATCTCCTCGGTGGTCCATTTTTAGGATGTGATTTTCTATGATATCAGGTCATAGGTGATCATATTATGTTTGATTATTTTTATGGATATAATGAATTAGGAATTCATCATGGAAGGGAATCTGTGATAGTCATCGAGTAGTGGATAAACTGTTTCAGCAAGTCAAACTAAGAGATAATATTCTAATAGTAAGAAGCCTCTCTACAACAGTTGTCTCTAAATAAACAATGGTCATTGTAGCCAAGGATGTGGGGATCTATCTCATGACTATGTTCTGTTGTAGTGCTATCGGTGTGGAATGTTTTTCCCAAAAGGCCTTAGTTTCTGTACCCCTATTTGAAGTGACTTGATTGTGATATTCTATACCACCAAAAGATGTTTTATAGAGGATTGAAGAAGGAGTGAAGTAGAAGGGGATCTAGATAGGTACCAGAGTCTTGGAAGGACATAGCTACCCCTTAGAAAACTTGTAGTTGGAGTTCCACTAGATGTTCAGGTTGAGTCAGGGGGCATGGTACCTCAATGTAGGAGCAGAAGTACCATCTAGTGGGAAAAAACATGTGATTAATACAAAAGCCCAGGGTTGAGGGGTGAGCCAGCTACATGTTATACAGTCTACTCTGACCGGTTTGGTTGTCGGACCATTTATCATCTAAGGTATGATTTTTGTATAATCTATACCTTCTTGCATGTTTTTAAATAAAGGAGAATAAAATTCATTTATATCTTATTTTTATGAAAATGGTTTGAGATTTCTTGTGTAATTCTTGGATGGTGTATTGACCATTAATACACTTTCGAAAGAACGACCAAATAATATCAAATTTTTCAAGGCGTTTTCTCTAGAAATTTGTGGTTACCATTTCATTTAGGAACCATTTATGATAAATATGATAGGTTTTGACTCGATTGTCGGTACGAATTGGATAGTTCTATATTATTCTCATATCAACTATTACCGGAGGAGAGTTACCTTTCTCTCTATAAAAGGAGGAAAATATTTTCATTAGGGTGAGTGAGATTTTCAGGCTAATCATGCAGGACCAATTCAGTGTAGATTATATTGTCTAATGGATCAGATTGAAAAATTTACACTTGATGACTAGGGAATTTAGCACGATACTTTTCCTCCTATGGTCGACCATATTTTGGATTCCTTTCCTGATGAGTTCTATAAATTACCACATGAGCAAAAGATTGATTTCATGGCTGATTTGGTTCTGAGAGTAGAGAAATTTTTCTATCTTATAGGATAAAACATGAATACAATCATGTGTAGAATGTTCAGTTGGAATATCTTAAAGCTAAATATTTCATATGACCTAGTATATCACCATGGGGTCCTCAAGTTCTTTTCATCATGAATAATGATGGGACTTCACACATATGTGTGGATTATCAGAGGTTGAATTAGATATCATTTAGAAACCAGTATCCTATTCCATGTATTGATGATTTATCTGATTAGTTAAGAGGTGAAAATATCTTCTTCAATACTTATTTGAGATTGGGATACCATTAGTTGAGTGTGATACTGTCAGACATACATCGGGATTCTTGTAAAAACAAGTATAACTTGTATGAGTTCGTAGTGATGTCATTTGGTCTGCCAAATGAAACAGAGTATTCATGGACTTAATGAAAAAGATATTTCATACTTTTATATACCAATTTGTGGTAGTTTTAATTGAAGATATATTAGTGTACTCACATTTAGTGTAATATCATAAAAACATCTTTAAATCATCTTGAGTATATTGAGATAACATTATATTTAAGCCAATCTATCCAAATGCATTTTATGGATTGATAAATTTCACTTATTGGATCATGTTATCTCAGAGGATGGAGTTCCAATAGACCCATATAATGTTACAATCATGGTATCTTGTGATTGACCCAATAATGTTTTCGAGAATTTTAGTTTTTTGGGTTTAACATGTTTTTAACAGCAATTCATCGAAAACATCTCTTGTCTCGCATCACCGATGTCCAGGCTGACCAATAAATGTGTGAAGTTTTTTTGGTCAGATTTTTTCAAGGGATATTTTTAGGAGTCAAATAGTACTTTGATCTTAGCATAGATCCCCACCTTACTAATGCGGGGTAAGGCATATTTTTTGTATTGTGACATATCTAGATTTAGAGTTGGAGTAGTTATAATGCCTGAGGATTGAGTGGTTTCTTATGGATCTAAAAGATGAAACATTATGAGTTTTATTATCCTTATTTTGATCTGGAGTTAGATTTGGTGTTTCATGAACTGATTTTCTAGAGATACAATCTTTTGGGTAAGATGTTTTTGGTGTAGACATACCATAATATCCTTAAGTATATCTTTTATCAATGGGAAATGAACCTTTGGTAGAGTACATGGGTTGAGTATCTATAGTATTTCAAATTTGAGATGACTTATACACTAGTCAAAGGAAATTTAATTTCCTAATACTTGATCTTGAAGATGCAGGAAGATATAGTTCATGAATCTTGTGAAGAGTGGTGGATAATGAAACTATTTTCAAATAGGAATATAGATGTTTCTATTTCCCAGGTATTAGTAGCTCTATCTTTGATATCTTTTATACCCATGCTTTTTGACCAGATCAAGACTGAGAATTTATTTGATACTAAGGGATTAGCTATATAGAGAATATTATATGGCAGAAAGATTCTATTAGGATATTCAGTATGTAGATACAATTCCCTTTTTTCCATGGTGAAGTATGGGTTTCTATGTGCTTGAATGAGAAAATTTTGAGAGTTTTAAGATTCAATATGGGTGGTACATTTGGTTTTGACAAATATATATCATGATATCTAAATAAAGTACTGGTGTAAAATAATGGAGAAGGAGGTAGCGGTCTTTGTGGTGATATACTTAACTTATTAGTATGTGAAAACCGAGCCTTATAGGATTGATGGGATATTGTAGCCTCTCTTCATTTTACGGTGGAAAATGGGATGATGCCACAATGGATTCTATAATAGGATTAGAAGGGAACCTCATAGAAATTATTCATTATGGGTGATCATAGATTGACTAAAAAAGGTAGCTCACTTATTTCCTATAAGGGACAACTTCACCGTTGATGATCTTAGTAGTCTTTAGCTTCCCGAGATTGTTTGATGAAACGATTTCCAATGATCATTATTGTTGTTTGAGATCCTCATTTCATGTCTCAATTTTGGAAGGGTTTATAGAATGAATTGGGATCTTGGTTATTCCAAGTACAATATATCATCCTCAGACTGATGGCCTATTTAAAGAGACTATAAATATTTTGGAGAACATGTTAGAAGAATAGGTTTTGGATTTTAGTGGTTTACGGGAGAATCATTGAGAACTCATGGAGTTTTCCTATAATAAAATATTATAGGAATCAATCGAAATGGTAACTTTTGAGTCTTTGTATGGTATTTCATTTCTTTCATCTCTTTATTGGTTGGTGTTAGGTGATTCAATGCTTATTGGAACTAGTATTGTGCAAGAGGAATATGAGTAGGTTCAGTTGATCAGAATGTGGTTGGTGATCACGTAGAGTAGGGAAAAATATTATCTAACCAGAAAAGATGGCCTATAGAGTTTGGTGTGGGTCAAATTTTTTTCTTTATCATGTAACCTAGGTTGGGAAAATTCCATATCAAGAAACCTAGAAATATAGTTCCCAAGTTTGTCAGTCCATTAGAGATAGTGGAAAGGTTTGGTCCAGTGGCATACTGATTATTCATTCCACAGCGCTACAGTTCCATGCATGATGTATTTCAAATGTCACAACTTTATAGATATCATCCTAACCCTTCTCATGTGGAATACATTGAGGATTTCAATATTGGTGATGATTCATCATTTGAGGAGAATCTGATACAGATTGTGGAATGCAGGGAGAAGTATCTATAGGGAACGATAATACCTCTAGTTCATGTTCAGTGGCATCATGGGCGATTTCAAGAGGATACATGGGATAGGGTATATGATATGAGAGCATTATTTCCAGAATTTTTCATAGAAACCCCATAATTATTCTTAGATACTCTCAAGGATAAACTGTTATAAGGTGTGGAGGTTTTAAGATCTCATATTTATCTAGATGTGCCCCTCTTTTAGTTTTGGGTTCCTTTTTCAATAAACCATGGTTGTCGAGTCTCTTTTGAGGTTGGATATATTTCTATGGGGTAATGTGATAAAGTTTAGGGATATATGTTTGTTTGAATCAATATATTCTATGTATAAAAGTATCAATGACTTATGAGGGTTATCCATAAGTTTGGAAGGCTTCTAATGGGTTTAGGTTCTTTCGACAGGAACTAGGATAAAGGCCACCTGCTAGATAGGTACAAGTTGTGCATCTGTTATAATATATATAAATGCTACTAATAAGAAGTTGTGAAATTTTTCATTATCTAAAATAAATACAATTCGTGAAAAGAGTTCAAGTCATGTAATGGTCGATTAGGATTAATATTAACCCTAGGTGATGTGTTTTTCTACATAACTCATAAATCACGAAATACTCAACGTGAAAGGGTTTTATGATTTGTATTTATTAAGAATAGTGGTTTTAAGAAGGGAAGAATGTATGATTTTTCATTTAATTTGGTGTATCCCTGTATTCTTTTGAACACTAAGGCATTCCGAGCAATTTTTTAGTGATTTATTCCCTTATGAATTCCCTGATCAAGCATTCAATCTCCGATGAGTTGTTTTTATTTGGGTTTCCCCTATATTCCACTCGTAATACATTTTAATGAAGAAATATCATGACTGATATTGTTTTTGGTTTTAATTTGGATGTTATGTGATCTCGGTTTTCTGTGTGATCACTTTTTTCCTTCATTCATGGTTGGCGTTACCTACTAGAAAAATTGTTTAATTACAGTATAAAGGTAGGTGGTCTATAAAAAACTCTTTCGTATGTTTATAAATTTTTATGTATGTGAAATATTGTGCGATTGTATTGACTTGAAATGCACATTAATTAATATAATTATTGGCGATGAAAACTATGTGATTGGACTATTCCTTGGATACCTTGGATCTGGTAGGGTTGATACATGACTTGCTGCTACTTGTTTAACGATCCTAACATGGAACAATAATGATTGGATAATGGGTTAAAGTATGAAATATCATGAAATGATACCATAGATGATTGATTGATATAGATTCACCTTGGTATTGAATTATTTTTCATTGAAATGATTTATGATCATTATTTATAAAGTGGAAGTGTAAACTAGAATGGAAATGGCTTGAGATATAACTTAGTAAATGAATGTACAATTTAAAGAAAAGTGGTAATTGGAATAATTAACCATTGAGGATTAAGATATGATATTTTGATATTATTTATGTAATGAATTTTGTTGAAATTCATTTTTTAACAATTATATAGTGGGCTTGGCCAAGATTTATGATGAAATTATTATATATAGAGATTGGACCATATTCATGCTGTAATGATTATATAATGGGCTTGGACCATATTCATACTACAATGCTTATATAAAGGGATTGACCTAGATTCATGTGGTAATACTTATATAATGGGCTTACCCCAGATACATGCTATAATTCTTATATTGAGGGCTTAGCCTGGATGTTGTATTGCTTATAGGGCTTGACCTAATTATGTGATTATGCCATGGATTTATGGGTATGGTTTCCATGGTTGTGATACATGCTTAGATATATTATGGAATGGTGCAGAAGTAGGTTGATTACTGTATTATATTTATTGATTAATTAATACACATGTTTATCACCATATTTCATGCACTTATTATTATATTGTCTTTTTTTAGAAACAATGGTGTCGACCTATTGATTTTTACTCACACCCTATTTGAGAAGCTTTTTGGTACCCGATCAGATTAAATGGATACAAGATTGGATAAGGTAAAAGGACCTTGTGGTTTATTTTTTCTTGATATTTGGGTTGGAACTTTGGGAGGGGATAGACTTGGATTTCAAGACCAGGGTATTTTGAGTTTATTTATCTCATATTGGTTATATGTTGTTTTACCACTAACATGAAATTTAGGTAGATTTTATCCTGAAATTAAATGTTTTACTTCTATTCTGTTTATGTGGTTTTTCGTTTATCATCCAGTGTATGTTATAATGTTTTATCTATTTCCAATACTCTAATAGTTATCTCTTTTTCACTATATTGTAACTCTATACCAAGGGTTATAATATCCAAAATATATTGTTTACACCCTCACTACTAGTTAGCAAACATTGGAATATTAGGAAGCATACTTGAGGTCATGTAACAGACCCGGTTTGGCCATGTGAGAGAGTGGAAGATCAAAGGATGTTAAACTTATTCTATTGAAACTCTACAACCTAAACCAAGAAAACCAGTTCTCAGCAACAAAGAATTAAATGAAAAAACAAAACTCAATTTGTTTTAACAAAAAGTAAAGAGATATATCATTGGAACTAAATAGAATCTTATAAATGGACAACCCCATTCTCCATTTCCACCTTTACAAAACACTAAATTATATCTTCATAGGTATTGATATAAGGACCCAGCCTTAAAACATTACATAAACTTGAAGTAAATGATTAATTCACTTTTAGGATATATTTAGGTTTAGAGTTTTAGATAATTAGGCCATAACTATTACATTAAATCTAAAAAATTTCAAATTAGACACTTCTACAAAATATCCATTTTGTTCATAAAATAAAAACTCTTGAAAAAAAGAGTCATGTATAGTTCTATGTTTTAGACATGATGACTTTTACATGATCCCATCCTTGACCCTATTCATCTTTATGTCCTGTGAAAAACATTTCAAAACATAGGATGAGCATAAAAATCTTAGTAAGGGTTATAAAATAATGAAATAAAACAGTACTCCATCAAAACATAACCTTTTAACATACCACATGAAATCATATGATTTATGAATAACACATAGAAAAAATAAATCTTAATGGTAACTTATTTCATCCATAACATACTTACGTTGTAGCTTTAGTAGCTACACATGGAGTCACATTTGGAATACCCATCACAGTATATTCCTTAAATATCTTAAAGGAAACATTAAAATTTACCTCTTTCTCATTACCCAATGCATTGGAGAGCTATCTTGGGCTCACCCACCCTAGGTTTATCATAGAACCACCCATATATCTAACAATTCCCAAGAACCATAACATATTCATAACACATAAAACAAATATAAAAGAAAGATAAAATTTCCACATTTCAATCAAAATATATCATTTAAATATATTGACATAACAAATCCATTATCAAAACCATTTTCAACACAAAAATACATAAAAGAGTATATGGTATTTATTTTCCTTTTAAAAACATTACGACTTGTTAATGAAGCCAAAGATCAAATAATACTCATGATGGTCGAAAAGGTCATTGTCACCACTTATGTTAAAAAGAAACATTATTTTTTATTGTTTAGTAAAATGATTTATAGAGAAAATATTCCCTTTAAATGAAATTAAAAGTCAAAGGGGTTTATACATCGTATAAAAGAAAGTTGTGTTTAAATGAAAATATGCATCAATGAAAGGATATTGAGACGAAGTCCTTTACCTTGTTTCTGACTTGACCCGTTCGTTATTTAATCTTATGAATAATAAACAAAATTTAACTTCTAATTTCTTAAGAAAAATTTTCAAGATTATTATTCATTTTATATTACTTATTACCATGTTATAAACATTATGTAATCAATTAAGTTAACAATGTCCGTCTTGTTGATATTTGGTACTTGAGTCAAAAATGAACTTCTTATAATTACAAGTTGTTCATGTGGTTAAAGTTCCATTATCTACAGAATGATATTAATGATGTATATATCATATATATTATATATATCCAGTATGTATATGCATTTATAATAGTATATAACATTTGGAGATAATAAATGAGATGCACCGTTCATGGAGACAGTAAGCCGTACGTACACGTGAACGCTATTTTCATTTCTATTTCAAATTTAATGGAATGAAAATATATTGATAAATGTGTATATTAAAATTATTGTATAATATCATATCTAATTTCATTAAATACATCCTTTATACATTCCATGTATGACATGAACAAGTCATATCACTTTTAGGGGGCGGTAGTCCACACTTCCTCAAATGAAATTATCGCGTTTACCCATTATGGAAACCATAAAGGTATGCTATAAAGAAAAAAATACAGAAGAATAGATAAAACATAAACATAATATATATCATATATTAATATAGTTCCATCATAATGGCCTCCATGAGAGGCGGTTGGATATATTTGAACAATCATCGTTTCGTGAGGCAGTAGTTCGCCGTCCACAGAAACAACATGTTCATATCCATTAGATAGAGGTGTGTGGAAGTGTATTTCTAATAAGTCTCATAAAAAAACCTATTATATTTAGGATACTGGTATTGTTATAAAAGAAATGAATAATGAGAGTTTAAGAGGTTAGAGAAGTAAAATAAAAAAAGAACTTAAGAGAAGACATTTCCTTTAAATTGGGTATCTCCCTTTGGTTTGAACCAAAAGGTTTACTTGAAGTGCCTTATGCCTAAGGTGAGGCTTCTAGGAGGAAGAGATATATGTAGGGAGATTAATTTGTTAGATTTTGGATAATCCAAGGGGCTTGAGAGGTGTGAGTAATGAGTTAGAGGTGAAGGATTTTTATAAGGAGGAGGAGTGGATCTTTAGGAATGTTTGAAAATAATATTTTATTATATAATGAATTTCGGTTTCTAAAGATCAAAAACTCATTAAAGTCAAAGATAAGATGACTCTTGTTCTAAATAAAATCAACCAACAATAATTGGATAGGTTTTGGATATTTTTTTAAAATTTATAATCTTATTTATTTAAATCATTCATTAATGAGGTAAACAAGACATCATTATTGCGTCATATATAATTTTATTTATATTATGTGTAAAAATTATAAAAAAATACCATGATGTAGGAAATATTTTTAGATTTAAAATGAAAATTTATATTTGAAGAGATAACTTATATAACCCCATGTAAAAACTGATTTACTAAAATATATATTATTATGTAATTTTTGTCTTTACTTTAAATTAATTAATATAAAGTGTCATTACCACTCTTAAGTGGTTCCATGGGGTCCAAAAATCAACCAAAGTATGACCATGGTTGGAAATGTATCAACCAATAGTATTAAGACACATGTTAGGGTAGTTTAATATTATTTTTACCTTGAATTACCCAATTTACCTTTAACCACGGTAAATAAAAGTCAAAAGTTACTATTAAAAAAATTATTTTAAACTTATTGAACAAGATTTTTCTTACTGATAACAACCATGTATACAGGATTTCCAAAATTCAATTCACATAAGCCATAAAATTTCATTTAAATAAAAAAGTCAGTTTTTAACTATTATTTAGTGTTTTCACTATTCATCAAAAATTGATGTTTTTCAGAACAATATCAAACATTTATCCTAAGATATATTTGATATTACAAATTAAAAAATGATTTCTATTTTACCAAATTCAAAACATAGAATTTTCATTAATTAATTTAAAATTAATTCTCGTTGTCAAAACAAAAAGCATGTTTTTAAGAAATAATAACTCTCAAAATATTGACACTTGTTTATGTCCAATTTAAAAGTAAAATTACTTCCAATGACCAAAATTGGATTAAATGGTAAAAATATAATATAATTACACTTTAAAACCAATTAAAAATATAGTCTAACCATATAAAAAATTAGATTAAAATGATGTTTTGAATTAAAATATAGTATTTTTCACTATTCATTAAAAAATGAATTTTATTGGAAAAATACAAAACATTTACCCAAAGTAAATTTTTTTGTCCCAATTCTAAAGAAGAATTTTATTTTTGTCAAATAAAACATATAAAAGTGGCCAAAACTAGATTTAATGACGGTTCGTTATCAAAAGGCGGTAAATCGACCTTTTAGAGAATAGAGTATTTATGCTTAAATTATATTTATTCACATTTTATGCTCCTAACTTTTATTAGATAAATGTAAAAAAATTTAAAAAACATGTACAATAATATTGTAGCTAGTTCTGATCCTTCCTACCAATACAATGGCTAGACGTTAACTAACATTTAAAATATTATTATTATATTATTTTTTAGTATGACTCAATATTATGTGCAACATTTGACTTAGGAGAAACCCATTGTTGTGTGTCAAGTATGCCATCAAACATAGAATCCCCTTTAAAGTAAAATTAATATTTATTGCAAAAATTTTAATAAATATGAAAATGTCTTATTCTTTATTTACTTGGTATGTTACATCCTCCCCCACATTTGGAAATTGAATCCTCACAATTTTTATTCACTTGTAAAATAAGTGGGGGTATTTATACCTCCTAGAATTTTCAGATTCCCACGTAGCATCTTCAACCATATGGTTTCTCCACAAAACCCTTACCTGATTAATTACCTTATTCCTCAACACTTTCTCTCTTCGGTCTATAATCTTGACTGGTTGTTTCTCATAAGAGAGATTTTATTCCAACTAAACTACCCATGGTCTCAAAACATGAGATGAATTCGGAATATACTTTCTCAACAATGATACATGAAAAACATTGTGTACCTGGGATAAAAATGGATGTAAATCCACTCTATAGGAAACTAATATAACATTATCTAGGATTTCATAGAGTTCAATGAACCTCAGACTTAGATTTCCCTTCTTACCAAAACACATCACACTTTTTCATGGAGAAACTTTGAGAAAAACATGATCACCAACCGCGAAAGAAAGATCCTTCCTTCAGTTGTCTGCATACCTTTTTAGCCTTCTCTATGCTGTCCTCATGTTTTTCTGAATCAACTGAAATTTTTCTACCATCTCTTTTACCAATTCTGGTCCCATCAACTTCCATTCACCTACTTTATCCCAAAAATATAGAGTTTGACACTGCTTCCCATATAATGCCTCAAATAGAGCCATCTGTATAATGGAATTAAAAAGGTTATTATAAGAAAATTCAACCAAATAAATATGTTGGTCCCAACTTCCCTGGTAATCCAGTGAACAATCATGTAGCATATCCTCAAAGGTTTGAATTGTTCGTTCTGACTTCTCATTTGATTGAGGATTAAAATCTCTACTAAAATTTAATTCATTATCCAACGACTTCTGAAGGCCTTTCAAACAGTTAGGAGTAAACCTGGGATCACAATCAGATAAAATAGAGAGGGGAACTCCATGCAACCTGACTATTGGACTCCTCATGTATTAATCATCTTTTAATTATAAAAAATCTTATTCAACCAAGTAAACTCCTGTAAATTATACCCAATCGTGTGTATTTATGTTTAATGTTTTCTCATGTTTTGAGAAGATCTATGCAAGATCATAATTTCTCTATATTCAATTTACTTACTTGACACTATCTTTGATCTACTCTCATAATACCTTCTTTGACAAACGCTTAAGTCTAATCGTTTCTATTATCATCATTATTTAAGCCTGAACACAGTTACTTTGAAAAGTATAAGACACCATGAGCCTACCAATGGCTATGTATTTCTGGCACCGTGAAGTAGACATCGTAAAGCGAGACACCGGGAAGCTGACACCGTGAAGCAGACACCGTGAAGAAGACACCATGAAGCAGACACTATGAAGCAGACACTGTAAAGCAAGAGACCATAAAGCAAGACACCGTGAAGCAAGACACCGTGAAGAAAGACACCGTGAAGCAAGACACCATGAAGCAAGACACCGTGAAGCAAGACACCGTGAAGCAAGACACTTTGAAACAATACACTATGACCAGAAGACACCGTGACCGCGAGATACAGTGACACTCAGACACCATGATCAATCTAGACACCATGTGAAGGAGACACCGTTTTTATGACCTACTGTGACACCGTTTCTTAAACTATTTTGTCATATTTCAATTTAATTTCTAATAGTCATATTTGATGATTTTAATGAACTGAAATGATTAATGTTTCTTTATAGACATATCATCAGATAGTACGAGGTACGAGGTGTAGAACACATGCAACCTGTCAGCTCCAACATGTGCATTCGAAGTTAAAAGAAAAGTGTGACCAAGAATCAGCATGTGCGATACAAAAATGAAAAGAAAGGTTGTGAGAAATATAACAAAGAAGATACTTGGAGGAAGTTGTGAAAGAAAGGCACACTGTATGCAACTCGACACTGCTGAACTCACGAAGCATATTTGAAGCCTAAAGAACATCTTTGCTCGATTGAACCTCACGAAGAACACAAGTTACATCGCGACACTCTATTTTCCACACAACTTCTAGAGATGGACTCAAAGCTTCATCTGATTTAATCCAAAAGTGTCCAGAGCTACATTGACATCACATAAGAGAATTCTAAACTCATATATATATTCTTGTTATGTTGTGATAATCCTTTTATTTACATTACGAGCAGTGTGTGCTTCTGTCTATTTGGACACACACTGACTCCTAAGCTGAACTGGAGGATACTTAAATCCTCACACCAAACTATTTATACCTTTGTGTATCCCACGAAGAACTTTGGTAGAGGTATGAGGACTTGGACAACCTGTGTACTTTTGTTATTTCTTTCCCAGGTAGAACTGTGGTAGAGGTCTGAGGACCTAGATAGTTTGTATACTATTGTAAACCCCGATCCAGGGTGTGGATCAAAGTTTATTTATATAAACTACAAGGTGGCAGGTGAACACCAAGTGGAGTGGTTTAGGTCTCGGCTTGAGACTGAACCACTTGTTTCATATCTGATGTGCTTCTTAATTTAGTTATCTCTTTTTTATTGCTTTATTGTATAATCCAGAAATCACTAATTTTAGTTTTATAGTTAGTCTGGGAAAGAAGTTATAACTAGTTTTTCTTAGTAGAATAACTTCAAAAGTAATATTAATAACACAAATTAAGATTAATTTGAATTAATCAATCTTCTAAGAATTTATTTAAACAGTAAAACTCTTATAACAGTATAACTTTTATTAACTGGTCTGTATTTAATCTTTGTAGACAACCGTTTTTGAAATACCTTTTTAACATAAATTTTAATTGGATCTCAATTCATGCCCTCTTGAGTATCCACTCAGACCAATATTTGGTATTTGAGGGTGCTTTCGTAGGACTCTGTGTAATCTTATTCAACTGTGATTTTAGTTTTATCTTAAAGATCACAAAATTTTTGTTATTTCTAAATTTTTATCTCTTTAAATACATCTGCTAAAATATAATTATGGATAAAAGAATAAGAAGGTGTAGCTACAAATAGTCCACCCTTCTTTAATGGTTCCAATTATGCCCAATGGAAAATAAAAATGAAAACCCATTTAGAAAGTATAGGATTTGACATTTGGACTGCTATGGAGACTTAGTATAAGATTCCAGAAACTGTTAGAAATACTTGGGATGAACCTATGAAAGCTTCTTACAAGAATAATTGTAAAGAAATGAAGGCCCTGTATTGTGATTTAGGAGATGAAGAATTTAATCGAATATCTATTTGTAAGACTGATTATGAAATATGGGATACTCTGGCTATTTCCCATGAGGGAACAACCAATGTTAATGAAATGAGGCTAAATACATACACTATTAAGTATGATAATTCTAAAATGAAATCTAATGAATATATTTCTGATATGTATCTTAGGTTTAATGAGATAGTCAATACAATGATCTCACATGGAAATGTTGTTCTAGAAAAGGAGAAAATCATGAGGATACTAAGATTCCTACCAGACATATGGAGAGGAACCTCTGTCTCTATACGAGAATCATGTGACAATAGAAATCTACCTATCAAGGAGTTGATTTGTAAGTTGATTATGTATGAAGAAGAGATAAGGTAAAAAAAGAGGAATATTATGAACCTAAGAAGAAGTCAATGGAATTTAATTCTACTACCTCAAAGACCAAGGACAAGGAGAAAGTTCACATACCTGTCAAAATCTCAACAAGTGAAGGTTCAGATTCAGATAGTGATGAAGAGATGGCTCATATAGCCAGGAGATTCAAGAAATTATATTAAAAGAATAAATTTTTCAGAAAATTAAATTATAAGGGTAAGTACGAACAACAAGCTAATTGGAAGAGATATTGGAAGAAATCTGATAACAATGATGAGATAGTCTGTTATGAATGTAAAATGAAATGACATGTTAAGGATGACTGTCCAAAATTGAAGATTAAGAAGAAATATGATTATAAGGACAGAAAATATAAAAGCTATAAAGGCAACATGGAGTGCTTTGGAATACAACTCATGTGGATCTGAAGTTTCTGATTCAGAAGAAAAGAATCATGACAACATGTGTTTCATGAATAAAAAATATGAGGTACCTATTTCCCCTATGCTGAATGATTACTATTCAGGGAATGAAAGTGATTCAAATGATAATATGTCTAAATTTGAATTATTTGAATACTGTAATATTTTATAAGATACTTGTAATGAGCTAAAAGATAAGTACAAACCATATAAGAAACAAAATGCATTGACTAGTACTATTAAATCTGATCTTAGTGTAGAAAAGGAAAATAATTCTCAACTGTTAAAGGAGAAAACTGATTCAAATTGTCTAATGAGAAACTTAGAAAAGACATAGAGAAGTTCAAAAATGGAAATAATACTTAAACTAAAATGCTTGGAAAACAAGTTGCACCAAAGTATACTACTGGTTTAGGATACCAACTTGGACAGAGACAGATTGTTAAGAATAAATTTATTCCAAAATCCGGACAGTATGCTTCTAGTTCAAGTTTTGAAAACTCTTATGTGCTATCTATCTATTAAAATTCTTACAGACCAAAAAAATTTTACTTATCAAAATCATTTGAATATTTTAATTATAGGAAACCCATTAGACAAATATGGGTGCCTAAAGTTTTACTTGATAACCTTTCTGGACCCAAGAAAATCTGGGTACAAAAATTATCTTCTATCTAAATCTATTTTGTATGAAACTTTCTTGAAAAGTTCCTGTAGGAAGATATGGTACTTGGACAGTGGATGTTCAAGGCATATGACAGGAGACAACTCATTCTTTAAAAGATTAATAAATGTTCATGGAGGACATGTCACCAGTTGGTATAATTCAAAAGGAAAAATCATCAGCCTATGCCAGATTGGTAACACTGATTCTATTATAATATCTAAAGTACTATTTGTTGATGAATTAAAATACAACCTGCTAAGTATTTCTCAGCTATGCGATGATGGTTTCAATGTAAAATCTGAAAATGATTTATGTAATGTCTTTAATTCCAATTTTTTTTGGTATTTACTTCATCAAGAAATGGAAATGTTTATGCTATTGATTTAAATTCTTAGCTCTAAATATGTTACCTATTTAAATTCTTTTCATAAATAATCTTGGTAATGACACAAAAGACTAGGGACTCTTTAAGATGCACTCACTTAGGAAACTGACTAGGAAAGGTTTAGTTAGAGACTTACCTAACCTGGAACTCCCACTTAACAAAGTGTACAATCCATGTCAATAGGGAAAACAACAATTTTTTTTTAAATCAAAGAAAGAAATTTCTACTTCTCAACCTCTTGAGTTGGTTCACATGGATTTGTTTGAACCAACAAGAGTTTCAAGTCTAGATGGGAAGCACTATGTTTATGTTCATGTAGATGATTTTTCTAAGTACACTTGGGTATACTTTCTTGCTCAGAAAAGTGAAGCCTGTTCTTATTTTATCAAATATTCCAAGACTGTAGAAAACCTTAGTGGACTAAGGATCAAGACTTTGAGAAGTGATCATGGCCATGATTTTGAAAATTAAGAGTTTGAATCTTATTGCTCACACAATGGTTATAGTCACAACTTCTCTAATCCTAGAACACCTCAATAGAATGGGATAGTAGAAAGAAGAAATAGGACACTTCAAGAGATTTCTAGGACAATGCTCAATGAATATGGTTTGCCAATTTACTTTTGGGCTAAAGATGTTAATACAGCTTGTTACATTATCAATAGAGTCTTGATTAGAACAATTCTTAAAAAGACCCCTTATGAGCTTTGGAACAATAGGAAGTATAAGGTTAATTACTTTAGTGTTTTTGGTTGCAATATTGTTATCCTGAATACTAAAGTTAATATTGAAATTTTTTTTCCCAAAAGTGATGAAGGAATTTTCCTAAGTTACTCAATCTCGAGTAAAGCCCATAGAGTATTAAATAAGAGAACCAAATGTGTTGAAGAATCTATACACATAAAATTTGATGAAACTGATCCACATGAACCTAAGACCCCTCTTGAAAATCTTGAAGAAGATATGTCCATTCTAAACCTTAATGACAAGAACATTGAACCTATTGTTAAGACAACCAATTTTAGAAATTTTCCTGAATCTGTTTCTATAAAACCAAAACTATAAATGAATGTGAAATTTCTAGCCCAACCATCTATAGACAAACTAGAACCCTTAAAAATTATCCTTTAGATGATGTATAATGAGATTTAAGTAGAGGGACACAAACTAGATCTTCTCTGAGAAACCTGGTTGAACATCAATCTTTTCTTTCACATCATGAACCTACAAATATCAATGATGCAATCAATGATGAATTTTGGGTGATGGCTATGAAAGAAGAATTGAATCAATTTTAAAGGAACAAAGTTTTGAAACTTGTTGAAATACCTAAGGACACTTTGACCATAGGCACTAAATGGGTTTTTAGGAATAAAGTTGGTGAAGCTAATAACATAGTTAGAAACAAGGATAGACCAGTGGAACATGGCTATAGTCAAGAATAAAGAATTGACTATGAGGATACTTTATCACCAGTAGCTAGACTTGAATCCATCAGAATCCTGCTTGCCTATGCTGCACATTTGAATTTCAAACTATATCAAAAGGATGTTAAGAGTGAATTATTAAATGGGTATATAGCTAAGGGTGTTTTTGTTGAACAACCCCTGGATTTACAAACCCTCATTTTCCAAATCGTATTTTTAAACTATCAAAAGCTTGATATGGTTTGAAGCAATCTCCAGGAGCTTGGTATGAAAAATTGACTACTTTTCTTATTTCCAATGGTTTTACAAAAGGAATAGATAACCCTACCCTTTTTATAAAATAAATTTCTAATGAAGTTTTAGTTGTTCAAATATATGTAGATGACATTATTTTTGGATCTCTAAAAAATTATTTATCTGTGGATTTTTTTTAAAATGATGCAAAACGAATTTGAAATGCGTTTAATGAGAGAAATCGAATATTTTATTGGATTTAAAAATTTTCAAAATGAAAATGGTATTAGTTTAAATCAAATTAAATATACAAAGGATCCTCTAAAACATTTTTGATTGGATAACACTAAAAGTAGTGACACACCCATGAGTACCACTTGTAATTTGGATCTTGATGAAGATGGAAAATCTGTTGATCAAACCACTTATAGAGAAATGATTGGAAGTTTACTTTACTTAACTGATAGTCATCCTGACATTATGTTTAGTGTGTGTATGTGTTCCTGTTTTCAAGTAAACCCTAAGGAACATCATTTAAATTTTGTAAAAAGAATTTTCATATACCTCAAGCATACACCTAATTTAATACTGTTTATCCTAAATGAAAATCATTTGAATTTGTTAGTTACTGTGATACTGACTTCGATGGAAGTAAGTTAGATAGAAAAAGCATATCTGGAACATGTCACTTTTTAGACAATTCACTAGTATCATGGTGTAGTAAGAAACAAAATTTTGTTGCATTATCTACTACAGAAGCTTAATACATATCTGCTGGCAGTTGTTGTGCACAAATTTTGTGGATGAAACACACATTACTAGATTATGGATATCAATTCATACATGTACCTATAAATTGTGACAACAGAAGTGCTATTAACATCTCAAAAAATCCGGTTTCACATTCTAGGACAAAGCATATTGATGTAAGACCTCACATTTTGAGAGATCATTATCAAAAAGGTGATATCACTTTTGAATTCATTAGTACTGAATATCAACTTGCTGATATATTCCATAAACCATTAAATTATAAGAGAATAGACTACATCATAAATGAACTAGGCATGATAAATCTCAAATAGATACCTTACTTGTTACTATTTCAGGTCTTACTGTTTGATATTTTACTCTATTATACTTCACTGTTTCATGATTACAGTTTCTCAGTTACTATCTCTCATGTTTACTATCTCACTGTAAGGTTTTATGTTTACGGTCTCACAGTTAGTATTTTGTACTTACTATTTTATGTTTACTATCTCACCGTAACGTACACTGAAAAGTTCGCTCACGGTCTCACCGTGAAGCTCTTTTACAGTCTCACCATAATGACCGTACACGGTCTCATCGTAAAAATTCTTAATGCTCTTCTTTAAACCCGTATCATGGTAATTATCCTTTTCACCTTTTAATTTCCCGTGTTTTTATTTTTATGAAGTTTGGTATTCCAAAATGATAAAACAATGTACATATCACTCAATTCATTACTCGAGGATTCTTCAACCTACTCTTTTCGAATCCTTCTTCATCCCTACAACCATTCTCTCGCTCGAACCTTCAGTGAATGCCAAGAATGAAATTCCCATCATCATAGACACTTGAGAAGCGCAACTCAAAGAAGAATAAGATTGCACCTAAGCTGACTCCCAAAGGACCATTAAATCTGAATATGGTAAACCACATTGTTGTAACTAAGAATGAGATTTTCCCCAAATGGATTCTGTCTAGTAAGTCTCTGGTATTGAAAGTGTTAGAATAACAAGGCTGGTTAGAATGGTTCTCGAAGGAGGATATACCCATCTATCCAAGGTTAGTGGCTTAGTTTTACCAGTATGTATATTTTTCTTTTGATTCTGGTGAGAGTTATGTTGTAAGAAGTTGGGTCAATGGCCAGATATGCTCATTCTCTTCGAGGTTATGGGCTGCATGCCTTCTGTAACACACCGAGATTTTATTGAAAATATTCTTTTTAATTTCATTAATGTCCTGTGTTGTACGCTACACCAAAAGAAGCTTTCAAAACACGCATCATTGACTTGCCTTGCATTACACGCAAGCGCGACCTTTCGCGATAGCGTGTGTTGTACACAATACAGAGTTTCGCTAAACAATAATATGCTATTAAAATATTATTAAAACTAGCCGTTATGAATAGTAATAACCACTTTTTGAAATTTTTTAAATTTTATTTTTCAAAATGGACTTCATTTTTGGATTTGTAATATCGAAATTAGCTTAGGGTGAAATTTTGGTACTTTTCGGGTAACTTTCATTTTCTGATGAATAGTGAAAATTACTAAATTTTAAATAAAAAAAACCTTTTTAATCAAAATAATTAATAGTGATAAATTATTAATTTGAGTGGTTTTAAAGTATATTTAGAATATATTTTTACAATTTAATACAATGTTGGTCATTGGATGTAATTTTACATTTAAACCAGACATAAACAAGTGTCAATCTTTTGATAATTATTATCTCTTAAAACATGCTATTTGTTTTGACGACGAGAATTAATTTTTAAATTAATTAATGAAACTAATATGTTTTTAGTTTGGTAAAATAGAAATCATTTTTGAGTTCATAATATCAAATATAGATTAGGCATAATTTTTGGTATTTTTCTGGAAACTTTCATTTTTTGATGAATAGTGAAACCACTAAGTGGTAGTTAAGAAAAATGAATTTTTCATAAACATTAATTTTAACGCTTCTGTGAGTGGAATTTCAAAAATCCGAGAGACACAGTTGATGTCAGTAAGTAAAATGTGATTCAATGAGATGAAAATAATTTTTGGTGAATAGTAACTTTTTACTTTTTTTTTACCACGGTTAAAAGTAAATAGGGTAATTACGGGTAAAAATGATATTACTATTACCCTAACACATGTACTAATTCTATTGGATAAGTTTAATTATACCAAAAACAAACTTAGGAATAAAATATGACCATTTAGGCCCACTTGGATTAGATTAGGACATTTATTATTAATTTATTTAAAGAAGGGTTAAAATAGTTAAAATCAAAGTTTAATAAGTAAATCATTTTTAATATTGGGTTATAAATAAGATAAATTCGATTGTAAATATTCATTATAAATATAATAATATTTCCTACATAATGAAATTTTATTTATAATTTTTAGACATTAAATAATTTAATTTATTTATGACACAATGATGATGCAGTAATTACCGTAATAGTGAACAATTAGAATTATTGATATTATAAATACCCAAATAAATATAATTTGAGACTTTTTATGAATTACACTAATTTTTTAGGTTAATAGGACATGTTAGTATTGATGTAATTAGATTTTTTCTAACTAATCATTCTGTTATTATTTTCATAAAAATCAATTAATAAATAGTGTCAAAATTGAGATAAAATAGTTTTTAAAACAAATATTATATTATTAATTTTAATTTTATTCCTAAAAATCAATGGTTCGGCCAAATGACTTAGATAAGGTTATATATATTAATAATAAACAAATTGGGGTTCGTTTGGCTTGATATAGTATGTTTATTAACCTTATAGTGTAAGAAAACAAGAAGACACGGTAAAAGTTAAATTATCTAACTTAAAGTTAAATCTAAATGATAAGGTTAAAATTGATACCTAAACTTGTCTAAATTCTATTTTATAAGTGTATTTAGACCTATACCCACCTTATCTTCCAAATATATCAATTTGTATCTATTAAAAACCGAATTGGACTTTATAATAAAATAATATTTTTAGTTATTCCAAAGGTGCCCCTCTCCTCCCTTATAAAAGGGCACCTCCTCCCTCTCTTCCTCACACCACATTGAGCCTTCAAGCTCGTCCAAACACTGACAAACTCTCTTCTCAAATTCCCTAGAAACATCCTAGAGGTTCTGGTATTCCTCAAAGACCAATTTTAGTGCCCTAAAAGGAGATCTCAAAGAGGCGTTTCAAAGAAGAGGTAATGTCCGTTACCGATTCTTTCAAATTTATTTCTTCTTCCACTTATTCTTCTTAGGTTGTTTCATTATGAAGTAATAAAATCAGTATCACTCATATAATTATATTTTATTATAATTATGAAATGACCCTATTTTACCATCTATCCATCCTATGGAAAACGGAATCACCGCGCCTGCGTACGTACGGAATACCGTCTCCATGCCGTGGTGTAAACTATTTTCCACCACCACCTTGCTTGGATGGGTATAATGGTGTACATAATAACTATATATAATTATTGTAAAGTGATATTGATTCTGAAATAGTATATATACACTCCAATACAATTCCACGATCATGAGAATGATATCATCGCTCGTGCGTACATACGGACTACCCTCTCCACGACGCGATGAGATTCATTCTCCATGTTAACCATTCATGAATAATTATACAGTATATATAATAAGTAATCCTGAAAAAAATGACATAATAATGATACTGGATTTATGTGTATATATATGTATGTCATCTACCTAATTCCATTCAACTCATTAAGGAAACGAAAACAGCGTTCATGCGTACGTACGACCTACCATCTCCATGAACGATGTATTTCTTTCCATTTACTGATCTATTATATATATGTATATTCTGAATATATATTATATAGAAATCATTTTTTATATTCTGGAAATAAGTAATCATGATCTAAGTAATCATATGAATAATTACAAGTCAAAACACGGACGACAAATGAAACGATTTTACCCAAAACACTCTTTAACATGGAATTTACAAAAGAACGAGTAAAATAAAGTCATAAGTGAACCATATATGATAACATAACAATGAGTATGATTCTGGAATAAGTAAATGACATGATTTAAATCATTATACAGGAGGTTCGGACACTTACGAAGTAAATCGGACCTAAGGTAAGGAAAATTTCACAATCCCATTTTTATCCAAGATTGTTTGTACTTTGGTATTTACTGGGGTTTATTTTATCATCCACATCCATGTTTCCTAAATATGTAATATTATTTCCATCCACCTACATTTTTTTAAATCCATTTTACCCTTTGGTGAGTTTTAGTAAAAGATATGAAAGGAATCTTTTGTCATTTTTCGTACGAGGTACTTTTTGTCTTTTTCGACAAATGTATGAGAAGAATGTTTTCTTACTTATACGGCATGAATGTATTTTTAAAAAATTATTTCCAAGAATATTCCTTTACAAGTTTTCAATTTTATTTTTAACCAACTTCTTTTAGTTTAAAGTTTTATGACATGTTAAGAAAGGAAAATGCTTTTGAAGTAGAAAGGATATTTTTCTCAAGAATGGAGTTCAATAGTTTTATCAAAATTATTTCCCATCTAAGATAATATAGTGTTCTATTTCTATCCCTATTATTACATAGATTTGATTATGTTGTGATGGCAATATTTTTATGAATTCCTTTATCTTATATGAATTGTTTTATGATGTCATGATGTTTAAGATTCCCATTTTTATTACATGGGTTATGCAATGATGTATGATTTACGATTTTGTGGCACACATAAGAACAGTTTCATTATGAGATGGGTGGGACCTATATCTCCCTCCAATGCATTGGGTAAATATTTCATATCTCATGAGATAGACATGGCTGGAACGACTGTTTAAACCGGTTCAGTAAAATAGGACTGAAACGAGGAGTGAACTCGGTTTTGAAATGGACTTTGTCCACTAAGATAGTCTTGGAAATGAGTCTTGACTAATAAGAAATGACTCTCTATGATTATGTTTGCATGACACAAAGTTTTGTGTTTTATGTTATGATTATTGGGATTAAATTTCATTACCATGATTTATCCCATGTTATGAAATTATGATATCTTTTGCAGGGTAAGATTTCCAAATTGTTATGTTCTTATGAATATGATGTTATTGATATTTCTTTTGTTTACCCTTACTGAGAATTTGAGCTCAGCCTTTTATGTTTTCTTTTCCCTTGGATATAAATAAAGGTTTTTGGTAAAAAAAGGAAGATCTTTATAGGAGATGTTGAAGATCTTTCACCACGATTAGAAGACTATATTCCGAGTTTCCAAAGATAGTAAACTATTATGGTCCTTGCGTGTTTGTTTTTGTTATGTGTTAAGTATTCCGCTAAATTAATGTAATGTCCTTGTATGATAGGCTTAGTGTCTCTACAGTTGCTATCAGAGGAAAATTTTAGTCAACCTTTGGAAACTAGGATGCGAAAACGTTAGTGAGATCCCTAGAGATATTTCTAAGGTATGTCTAGGGATGTCCCTAAGGATAAGTATACGTATAGGATATAGTCCTAGAACTATGGTAACGATATTAGATTAAACCAAAGATGTTAGATATTGAAGTTACTCCCCCTTTATTATGATTTTTGCCTCTCACACTATTCTTTTTGGATTTTAGAAAATGGATGGAAACAAGATGATTCACAATAATGGAGGATATAATGGACAATGGAATGATATTCTTCATGAGAAACCAAATGAAATGGGATTTGGAGGTCCAAACATCATTATTATGCCGAATCAGAAATCTCATAATATGATCAATAAATTAAAATTTGGTAAGTTTCCTGACTCGGATAATAAGAGAAAGATGGAGTTTCATGATGATCATAGAGGAAAGAAAGTTCAATTTCCCCTATGTAAATCATGTGGGAAGAGGCATCAAGGAGAATGTTTCAAAGGAACTGGAAGATGCTTTGGGTGTGGAAAAGAAGGACACAAAGCCAGTAAGTGAAAAGGAAAAGGTTCAGTTAACACCAGGGATGAGGATAATGGTATTGCTACGACATCAACAATGGTTAAATGTTTTAAATGTGGAATGTACGGGAATTATGAAAACCAATTCCCTAAGGGAAAGTCTCATGAAGAGAATCAGTATGGTCGTATGGGTAGTATTTATGTTGATGATGATGAAGAGACTATGAATTATATGTGAGATGAAAGAATTGTTGATGCTCGGTCAATGGTTTAAGAATGTAGTGGAATGATTACATGTTTATCAATTGTAATGTTCTATAAGTAATCTCATGGTACTATGGAATAAAGATACATCTAAGGATTGTTACACTGTTGTCTTTCCTTAAGTTTTGAAAGTATGTGATGAATGGTACCAGTATTTTTGGAAAGTAGATGATATGCGCATAATGAAGGGATAAGGAGAAAATTAAATGTTTGATAGTATTCATGAGCTCATGACTGATATAAGGAGAAGGTTATATCATGGATTGAGTATATAGAATTTTTGGATTTTGGTATGTGGAAAGAGTTAACTTTTGAAAGCATTCATGTTTTCACTATGGTTTAATGGGTATTCATTTTTCAAGAGAATACATGATTATGGTATTCACATGATTGGAATGTGACCAACAAGATAATGGGGGATAAATGATGGTTGGTTGATGAAATTTCAAGTAATCATTTTCTTTATACTATGAGCTTGGACCGAAGTATTTTAGATAAGCCTAAAGATTGGAATGGATTATGTTGGACATAAGTTAGGATAGAACTTTTTTCTATATTATTGATGGGATGTTATAGTAATATATCTTTAGAAAAAGGACAACCTGCAGGACGGGCGACAACCCATCGCGTCGGACATGGCTGTGGGAATCGAACCCACAACCGAAGTGTGACTGGCTTTTATCACCTACCACTGACCTACAGGAAGTCCCTGGTTATTAGAAACTAGTTTTATTTTATTACGCAATATGATATATGAAGTATAGGTTCATTCTTGAAATCGTATATGATTAACCTCACCATAGATGGACTTATGTATATTTGATAACTTTTGCTAACCTTTTGTTTGAAACAGATGGAATGACCCATCATTCTATCACATGATCTATTAACACTTCATGAATAACAAATTCAACTTCATTTCCTTAAGAGATGAAGTGTAAATTGTTCAAAGCACGAACAACAGTGAGATTGTACCAAAATAATGTAAGTATTTATTCTAATTCAAATTCTTCAAATTTAGGGAAATGATTTTGAAAACCAAGAATGTTGTCCTAGTGCTCTTATATCTGATGAATAAAATGGTACCTTATATCATCACAAATTTATGGCTTTTTGATTTTTGGCTATTTCATAGCCATGTTCTCTACCACTCTCCATCATAACTTGATAGTTATATTTTTCTTCCATATCCATATTTTCACCTATGTTCTCCTACGTGGAAACCCAGTGATGAGTTAATTTGGGTAACTGTTACATTTAATACTTTAGTTTTTAAAGCCAAGTTTGGGTATTCCTTTTTATGATGTGGGTTTCTATTAAACAAACTTTCGAGTAGTAAACCATTTATAACCCCGACGAATTTCAAGGGCGAAATTCATTTTAAGGGGGGTAGAATGTAACACCCTGAGATTTTATGAAAAATATTCTTTTTAATTTCATTAATGTCTTGTGTTGTACACTACACCAAAAAAGCATGCACAACATGCATCCTTGACTTTCCTTGCATTACACGCAAGCGTGACCTTCCGCGATAGTGTGTGTTGTACGCAATACGGAGTTTCGCTAAACAATGATATGCTATTAAATTATTATTAAAACTAGCTGTTTTGAATAGTAATAAACACTTTTTGAAATTTTATAAATTTTATTTTTCAAAATAGACTTCATTTTTGGATTCGAAATATCGAAATTAGATTAGGGTGAAATTTTGGTACTTTTCGAATAACTTTCATTTTCTGATGAATAGTGAAAATTACTAAATTTTAATTAAAAACAACCTTTTTAATCGAAATAATTAATAGTGATAAATTCTTAATTTGAGTGGTTTTAAAGTATATTTAGATTATATTTTACAAATTTAATACAATGTTGGTCATTGGATGTAATTTCACATTTAAACCAGACATAAACAAGTGTCAATCTTTTGATAGTTATTATCTCTTAAAAACACGCTATTTGTTTTGACGATGGGAATTAATTTTTAAATTAATTAATGCAACTGATATGTTTTGAGTTTGGTAAAATAGACATCATTTTTGAGTTCATAATATCAAATATAGCTTAGGCCTAATTTTCGGTATTTTTCTAGAAACTTTCATTTTTTGATGAATAGTGAAACTACTAAGTGGTAGTTAAGAAAAATGATTTTTTCATAAAACGTAATTTTACCGCTTCTATGAGTGGAATTTCAAAAATCCGAGAGACACGGTTTATTTCAGTAAGTAAAATGTGATTCAATGAGATGAAAATAATTTTTGGTGAATAGTAACTTTTTACTTTTTTTTACCACAGTTAAAAGTAAATACGGTAATTATGGGTAAAAATGATATTATTATTACCCTAACACATGTCATAATTCTATTGGATAAGTTTAATTCGACCAAAAACAACCTTAGGAATAAAATATGACCATTTAGGCCAACTTGGATTAGATTCAGACATTTATTATTAATTTATTTAAAGAAGCGTTAAAATAGTTAAAATCAAAGTTTAATAAGTAAATCATTTTTAATATTAAGTTATACATAAGATAAATTCGATTGTAAATATTCATTAGAAATATAATAATATTTCCTACATAATGACATTTTATTTATAATTTGTAGACATTAAATAATTTAATTTTTTTATGACACAATGATGATGCAGTAATTACCATAATAGTGAAAAATTAGAATTATTGATATTATAAATACCCAAATAAATATAATTTGAGACTTTTTATGAATTACACTAATTTTATAAGTTAATATGACATGTTAGTATTGATTTAATTATATTTTTTAGAACTAATAATTCTGTTATGATTTTCACAAAAATCAATTACTAAATAGTGTCAAAATTTACATAAAATGGTTTTTAAAACAAATATTATATTATTAATTGTTATTTTATTCCTAAAAATCTGAGGATCGGCCAACTTACTTAGATAAGGTTATACATATTAATAATAAACAACTTGTGGTTAGTTTGGCATGATATAGTATGTTTATTAACCTTATAGTGTAAGAAAACAAGAAGACACGGTAAAAGTTAAATTATCTAACTTAAAGTTAAATCTAAATGATAAGGTTAAAATTGAAACCTAAACTTGTATAAATTCTATTGGATGAGAGGATTTCTACCTATACTCACCTTATCTTCGAAATATATCAATTTGGAGCTATTTAAAATTGAATTGGACTTTATAATAAAATAATATTTTTAGTTATTCCAAAGGTGCCCCTCTCCTCCCTTATAAAAGGGCACCTCCCCCCTCTCTTACTCACACCAATTTGAGCCTTCACGCTCAGCCAACCCCTGAAAAAATCTCTTCTCCACTTCCCTAGAAACATCCTAGAGGTTCTGGTCTTCCTCAAAGACCAATTTTAGTGCCCTAAAAGGAGATCTCAAAGAGGCGTTTCAAAGAAGAGGTAATGTCCGTTACCGATTCTTTCAAATTTATTTCTTCTTCCACTTCTTCTTCTTAGGTTGTTTAATTATGAAGTAATAAAATCAGTATCACTAATATACTGATATGTTATTATAAGTATGAAACAACCCTATTTCACCATCTATCCATCCTACGGAAAACGGAATCACCGCGCGTGCATACGTACGGAATACCGTCTCCACGCAGTGGTGTAATCTATTTTCCACCACCACCTTGCTTGGATGGGTATAATGGTGTAAATAATAACTATATATGATTATTGTAAAGTGATATTGATTATGAAATAGTATAGATACACTCCAATACAATTCCACTATCATGAGAACGATATCATCACTCATGCGTACGTACGGACCACCGTCTCCACGACACGATGAGATTCATTCTCCACGTTAACCATTCATGAATAATTATACAGTATATATAATATGTAATCATGAAAAAATGACATAATAATGATACTTGATTTATGTGTATATATATGTATGTCATCTACTTAATTCCATTCAACTCAATAAGGAAACGAAAATAGCGTTCATGCGTACGTACGGCCTACCGTCTCCATGAACGGTGTATTTCTTTCCATTTACTAATCTATTATATATATGTATATTATGAATATATATTATATATAAATCTTGTTTTATATTCTGTAATTAAGTAATCATGATCTAAGTAATCATATGAATAATTACAAGTCAAAACACGGATGACAAATGAAACAATTTTACCCAAAACGCTCTTTAACATGGAATTTACAAAAGAAAGAGTAAAATAAAGTCATAAGTGAACCATATATGATATCATAACAATGTGTATGATTCTAGAATAAGTAAATGAAATGATTTAAATCATTATACAAGAGGTTCGGACACTTACGAAGCAAATCAGACCTAAGGTAAGGAAAATATCACAATCTCATTTTTATCCGAGATTGTTTATACTTTGGTATTTACTGGGGTTTATTTTATCATCCACACCCATGTTTCCTCAATATGTAATATTATTTCCATCCACCTACATTTTTTTTAAATCCATTTTTACCCTTTGGTGAGTTTTATTAAAATATATGAAAGGAATCTTTTGTCGTTTTTCATACGAGGTACTTTTTGACTTTTCCAACAAACGTATGAGAATAATGTTTTTTTACTTATACGACATGAATGGATTTTTAAAACATTATTTCCAAGAATATTCCTTTACAAGTTTTCAAGTTTATTTTTAATCAACTTCTTTTAGTTTAAAATTTTATGACATGTTAAGAAAGGAAAATGTTTTTTATATCGAAAGGATATTTTCCTCAAGAATGGAGTTCAAGAGTTTTATCAAAATTATTTCCCATCTAAGATAATATAGGGTTCTGTTTCTATCCCTATTATTACATGGATTTGATTATGTTGTGATGGAAATATTTTTATGAATTCCTTTATCTTATATGAATTGTTTTATGATGTCATGATGTTTAAGATTCCCATTTTTATTAGATGGGTTATACAATGATGTATGATTTACAATTTTGTGGCACACATAAGAATGGTTTCATTATGAGATGGGTGGGACCTATATCTCCATCCAATGCATTGGGTAAAGATTTTATATCTCATGAGATAGACATGGCTGTAACGGCTGGTTAAACGGGTTCAGTAAAATAGGACTGAAATGAGGAGTGAACTCGGTTCAGAAATGGACTTTGTCCACTAAGATAGTCTTGGCAATGAGTCTTGACTAATAAGAAATGATTCTATATGATTATGTGTTCATGCCACAAAGTTTCATGTTTTATGTTATGATTATTGGGATTACATTTCATTACCATGATTTATCCCATGTTATGAAATTATGATCTCTTTTGCAGGGTAAGATTTCCAAATTGTTATGTTCTTATGAATATGATGTGATTGATATTTTTTTTGTTTACCCTTACTGAGCATTTGAGCTCACCCTTTTATGTTTTCTTTTCCCCAGGATATAAAGAAAGGTTTTAGGTAAAAAAAAGGAAGATCTTTATGGGAGATGTTGAATATCTTTCACCACGATTAGAAGATTATATTCCGAGTTTCCAAAGACACTAAACTATTACGGTCCTTATGTGTCGGTTTTTGTTATGTATTAAGTATTCCGCTAAAGTAATGTAATGTCCATGTATGACAGGCTTCGGGACTCTACACCTTCGGATACCTCTTGAAGGAATCTGTGAGGATTATCATAGAGGACCTCAACCTTCAACCGATTTCTATGATTTAGAGGATGCCCTGAAAAACTTAACTGGAAATAGATCCCAAAGTATGGCCATTACTACTGAATTATATGGATAATAAAGGCTTCTTTTCAAGTTTATACAGAATTTGGTTAGTCCAAGAAAAGGTGATTTTTCTTTTTTAAAAAATCAAGATGTGTTTTTGATTCACCTTATGAAAAATGGGCATAAGATCAAACTATGCAAGTATATCAAACACCATATGTGTGAGTTGATCAAAGTCACATCCAAGTCAACTTCTTTGTTTTAATCTCGACTAATCTTAGCTATTCTTCTTGCCAACGGTATGGTTGGACTTAATGAGGAATCAATTAAGGACTGTGAGTACTGTCTCTCAAAATCCACTATCAAAAGAATGAAGATAAACTGGAATCCTTGGAAAAAGTAATCGGTGGAATAAAATGATAGAGTATATGAGAAATTAAATCCTCTGGATTATCCCTCAAGACTAAAAGACATTTCTAATCCTAGTTTGGAACTAGATGAGATTGTTGAGTATCCTGAAGAAGAGAAAGAAGAGGCTGAACTTCCACCTAGGGAAGCTGTTATTGTTAAAGAAGATAGGAAAAATGTTCCTCATGTAGTTATTGAAGAAAAAGTCCCTTCTCATAAAGAAGCTATTAATTTGGGAACTTGACCCGAGGATGAAACAGAATTAGTTTCCAATGAACCTAAAAAGAATGCCATGAAAGAGCCTACAGTATATGAGCTTATAGTAGAAGAGTTACCTATTCTGCAAGAGGTCAATCTTGAGGAACTCCATGTGGAACAATCTGTTCCTAAAATCATCCCTTCAGCTGAAGAAAAGATGGAGCTATCCTTTTAGCTGGATAGAAAGGAAATGAGTGAGGAACTTAGAGTTGAGTATGTGGAATTAGACCAATATCTTCAGCCTCTCAGTCCTGAGAAGGAGGCACCTGTTGGGGGGGATCAAAACCCAAATCTTGTGTCTATTTAAGCCTCACATCCAACTGAGTCAAGTCCTATAGACACTCAGTACAAATTTCCATATTTCTATTATGTGAATGATTCTAAGCCAGTTACAACAACCAGACTTGATATTTCATCCCTATTTCAGTTGAAATGAGTCTTCAATTTTGCACCTGAGAAGGAACCTGATCCTGTACCAGTCCCTACTCTCGAACCCTTATCTAAAAATCCATCCTTTGTGAGTAAGGATTATCTGATGGAATTTGGTGCTACACTCTTATCTGGAGCTGAGAAACTCATGAATTACCAACCTCATCCTATGACAAATTTAAGTGAGAGAGATGCCTCACTATTATTGGAGAAAATTATCTGGAAAATAAAACCTAAGATATTCCATGAGATTCAAGAAATAAGAGTTGAAAATAAGATGCTTAGTAATGAAGTGAAGACCCCAAGAAGTATGGATGAAGACATGCAGAGAGAGATACATTCAAGATCTGAATCTGTTGCTCCACCTGTGGGGCCTGTTTCTCCTCAAATCCCACAAGTTGGTGTGTCTCAAATTCAACCTTATCTAGCATACTTAGATGAAAATATCGCTGAAAGAAAAAAATATTGTGAAGGAAATGAAAGATATTTTTTCCAATATTAATAAACTCACTGATGAGTACACAAGATGTCTTTAAAATGTGATGAATCAACTAAAATCTCTGACCACAACTATCAAAGCATCTGGTCAATACTCTAAACCCTCGTTGGACAATGATCTGCTCAGAACTGCAGTCAAAGAAGAGATTTTGAATGTACTCAATGGATTCAATGCAGATTCTTCATTTGAAGTAGATAAAAACAGTGATAGAATTATTGACATAGTACAAATCCACTCCTAAATTGCTAATGATGCTGAGCAAGAGATTTCCAAGAAAGTAGATATCTACTTCAAGAGAATCTTCTCCAAGACCGATATGACAAACCATTTCATGTACCTTGTAGAAAATTCATGGATTCCTCTTGTGACTCAAGATTTCAATAACCAAGTCTAGAAGCTCACAGATTTTACTCGATTGTTGGACATGTTTATGGTGAACAAGGACGATTTTGAAAAATCCATGCAGTATGGTGGGGTGATCATTACAGATTTCATCAAACTCTTGAGGCCCTATCTTCATGTCCATAGTAAAGTCATTGTTGCTCCAGTGGCTGCACCTCTCAGACCTGGGCTGCCTACCTTCTCCTCTGCCCTAGCCTCAACCACCATGTCTTTCGGACATGCACTCAGTCAGATCACGCATGGGATTCTTGATCAACAACTACCCATATCTTCTTCTGATCCTACCTTGGCTCCCTCAGTCTTTGAAGGCCTTCATTTACCCTCTTTATCAACCACCTCTCTGCCTTCTTCTACCTCAACCATTTCCCCTATGGCTTCCTCTTCTGCTATTGATAATGGCAAAGAGAAGGCCAGCCCATGAAGAAGAACAACGATTACTTTTTTTATAGGGATGCTATTGGTCTTGTATTAATCCTATGTTCTGTACTGTCACTTATTTGCTATTAGTGGACTGTGAAATTTTTGAATTCTCTTATTCCATATTTTTCATAATCCCAAAAGGGGGAGAATTTTATATATTCTAGCCTTTTATATTATTTTATCTCTATAGTTTAATCCAATATACACTTTAACTATAAATGATTTGGGATCATTAAAAAGGGTGAGATTGTTGGACTACTCATATATTAATCTTGTTTTATTGATCACAAATATTATTCAACCTAGTTAACTCCTATAAATTATAGCCAATCATGTGTATTTATGTTTAATGTTTTCTCATGTTTTAAGAAGAGCAATGCAAGATCTTAATTGCTCTATATTCAATTTACTTACTCGACACTATCTTTGATCTACTCTTATAATACCTTCTTTGACAAATGATTAAGTCTAATCCTTTCTATTATGATCATTATTTAAGTTTGAACATAGTTAATTTGAAAAGTCTAAGACACCATGAGTCTGCCACTGGCTATGTATTTCTGGCACTGTGAATCAGACACCGTAAAGCAAGACACCGTGAAGCAGACATCGTGAAGCAGGCAATGTGAGGTAGACACCACAAATCAAGACACCTTGATGCAGACACCATGAAGCAGACACCATAAAGCAATACACTGTGAAGCAAGAAACTGTGAAGAAAGACATCGTGAAGCAAGACAATGTTAAGAAAGACACCGTGAAGCAAGACACCATGAAGCAAGAAATGGTGAACCAAGACACCATGAACGTAAGACACCGTGACCACGAGACACCGTGACACTCAGACATCATGATCAATCTAGAAACTATGTGAAAGAGACACCATTTCTATGACTTACTGTGACACCGTTTCTTAAACTATTTTGTAGTCTTTCAATTTAATTTCTAACAGTCATATTTGATGATTTTAATGCACTGACATAATTAATGTTTCTTTGTAGACATATAATCAGACAGTATGAGGTATGAGGTGAAAAACACATGCAACCGGTCAGCTCTAACACGTGCATTCCAAGTAAAAGCAAAGTGTGACCAAGAATCAGCGTGTGCGATACAAAAACAAAAAGAAATGCTGTGAGAAATATAATGAAGAAGATACTTGTAGGATGTTTGGAAAGAAAGGAACACTATAAGCAACTCGACACTTCTGAATACACGAAGCATATTTGAATCTTAAAGAATATCTTCGATTGATTAAACCTCATGAAGAACCCAAGCTGCACCACAACACTCTGTTTTCCGCACAACTTCCAGAGAAGGATTAAAATCTTTATATACTTCAATCCAAAAGAGTCCAAATATGCATTGAAATCACACAAGAGCATTATAAAATAATCTCTATATTATTTCTCTACTGTGATAATACTTTTCTTTACATTACGAGAAATGTGTGATTTTGTCTGTTTGGACACACACAGACTCTTATGCTGAACTGGAAGAAACTGAAATCCTCACACCAAACTCTTTATACCTTTGTGTATCCCAGGAAGAACTGTGGTAGAGGTCTGAGGACCTGGAAAACCTGTGTGATGTTGTTGTTGCTTTCCCACGTAGAACTGTGGTAGAGGTATGAGGACCTGGACATTCTGTGTACTGTTGTAAACCCCGATCTAGGGTGTGGATAAAAGTTTATTTATATAAACTTCTTGGTGGAAGGTGATCACCAAGTGGATTAGATTAGGTCTCATCTTGAGACTGAACCACTTGTTTCATATCCTCTGTGCTGCTTAATTTAGTTATCTCTATTTTATTGCTTTACTGTATAATCCAGAAATCACTAATTTCACTTCGATAGTTAGTCTTGGAAAGAAGCTATAAATAGCTTGTTTTAGTAGAATAACTTCAAAAGTAATATATAAACACAAATTAAGATTACTAAGAATTAACCAATCTTCTAAGAAGTTATTTAAACAGTCAAACTCTTATAACAGTATAACCTTGATTAACTAGGCTGTATTTAATCTTTGGGGAAAACCTTTTTAAAAATACCTTTTTAACAAAAATTTTATTTGGAACACAATTCACCCCCCTCTTGAGTACCCACTCCGACCAACACTGACTATCTATTTAACATACAACTGAGAAAGTTGATATAGAGACAAGGTATCTCAAATACGAAGGAAATGAGCAGATTTAGTCAATTGATCAATAATATCTTAGATTGCATTATTACCTCAAGATGTATTTTCTAATCCACAATGAAGTCCATGGATATATTTTCCCATTTCCACTCTGGAACCAGTAAAGGATGAAGCATCACTTTTGGTAACTACCACTCTGCTTTAAATTTTTGACAAGTCAAACACTTCACAGTAAAATCAGAAATATCTATTTTTATTCCATCCCACCAGTAATACTCTAGAATATATCTATACATCTTAGTATTTCTAGGATGAACTGAAAATGGAGAACTATGAGCTTCAAATAATAATTCATTCTTTAACTATAGATCACAAGGCATGCATAATTTTTTTACAAATCTTAAAATACAATAATTATCAATGTTAAATTTAGTCAAATTACCCTTCTGAACCAACACTACCTTTTTCTATAACTCACTGTATTCCTTCCGCTCTTGCTTAATTCTGTCTGATATAGATGATTTCACTGACACCTGAAACAAAAAATAATATTTTCTTTCACCAAAAGCATCTATGCCAAAATTCATCAAGTCTTTAATAAAAAGATCTTGTTCCAAATGTAATAAGGTTAAAGTAGCATTACTTTTTCAACTTAAAGGATCAACCACTTTATTTTACTTTCCTAGATTGTAATGAATTGTGCAATCATAATCCATGATTAATTATAGCCATCTCCTCTGTCTCACGTTCAATTATTTATGAGTGAATATATATTTCAAACATTTGTGGTCAGTATATATTTTACATTTTACTCCATATGAATGATGTTTCCAAATTTTTAAATCAAAAACAACTACAGCTAATTCAAAATCATGTGTAGGTTAATTTAACTCATGAGGTTTTAACTAACATGAAGCATAAGCAATTACCTGATAATTATGCATAAGGACACAACCAATTCCTTTCGATGAAGCATCACTGTAGATAAAAAACACACCATTTCTGGAAGGTAGTGCCAAAACTAGATAATTCACCAATATTATTTCCAATTCATGAAAAAAATCATCACATTATTTTATCCATATGAACTTAACATATTATAGAGTTTACTTAGTCATTGGACTTGATAACCATGAAAAATTCTCAAAAAACCTATGGTAATAACCTGCTAAACCAAGAAAACTATGAATCTCGGTAATATTTGTGGGTATTTGAAATTATTATACAACTTACATTTTATCAAGATCAATAGTTATGCCATTTTTTGAAACAATGTGACCAAGGAAAGACATTTTTTGTAACCAAAAATCACACTTTCTGAATTTCCCAAACAATTTCCTTTCTTTTATGGTTTTCAAGACAAACCATAAATGACATTCATGCTCTTATTTAATTTTAGAATATACAAAAATATCATCTATAAACACAAACACTATTTATCACCTGAGTCAACTTATCCATCACTGCAAAAAACTATTCAATTTTGATTTTGACCATCTCAGGATGCTGATTTGGTAGTTCATTTCCCTATGTATGCCTTCCCATCACAACTTCCCTGTTTCCTCTATGAAAAACCATTCTCAACACAGAAATATCCTAGACAAAGCAACATGGTAATCTGTAAATTCTATATCATTTCAACCTTAACATAAATAAATTTATCAATATTAATTTAACAATATCCTAACCGCTAAAGTTGTCTAAACCGACCTCTGATACCAACTATAATGACCCAAAATTAAGATATTAGATAGTCTTGAATTATATGAATAATTAACCTTGAGTATCTTTCCAGGTTTATATTTTTAGAGAATTTGGAGAGAACTATTACATTACATCTCAAAAATTTCAAAGTAGACACTTCTACTCAGTATACCTTTTTTTCATAAAATAAAAACTCTTGAAAAAAAGAGTCATGTATAGTTACATGTTTTAGACATAATGACTTTTCCTTGATCCCATATTTGACCCTAATCATTTTTAAGTCCTTTTAAAAGCATTTCAAAACTTGGGATAAGAATAAAAAGCTCAATAAAGGTTATGAAATAAAGAAAGAAAACATTAGTACATAAAAACATAAGATTTATAACATACCTCATGAAATCATATGATTTAGGAATAAAACATATAAAACAAAAATCTTAATAGTAACTTATGGAATCTATAATATACTTACATTGTATCTTTCACAGCTACGTAGGGAGTTACGTTTGGAATAATCATCACAGTATATTCCCTAAACCTATTAGAAGAAACATTAAAGTTTACCTATGTCATGTTACCCATTGCATTGGAGGGCTATCTCAGGCTCACCCTCCTTATGTTTATCACGGAACCAACCATATATGTAAACAATGCCCAATAACCATAACATATTCATAACACATAAAACAAACATAATGGAAAGATAACATTTCCACATTTCAATCACAATATATCATTTAAATATATTGAAATAACAAATCTATTATCAAAACCATTATCAATACCAAAATATGTAAAAGAGTATATGGTATTTATTTTCCTTTTAAAAACATTACAGCTTGGCAAGGAAGCCAAAGATCAAATAATACTCGCGACAGTAGAAAATGTTGTTGTCACTGCATATGTTAAAAGGAAATATTTTTTTGTTATTTAGTAAAATGATTCATAGAGAAAAGATTCCCTTTTAATGAAATTAAAGTTAAAGGGGTTTATACACTGTATAAAATAATTTCATGTATAAATCAACATATGCCTCAATGAAAGAATACTGAGACGAAGTCCCACACCTTGTGTCCAACTTGACCCGTTTGTTCTCTAATCTCTTAAATAATAAACCAAAGTTAATTTATAATTTCTTAAGAACCTTTATCAATTTTATTATTCCTTTTATATTAATTATTATCAATTTATAAACATTATGTAATCATTTATGTTAATAATGGTCGTTTTGTTGATATTTGGTACTTGAGTCAAAAATGAACTTCCTATAATTACAAGTTGTTCATGTGGTCAAAGGTCCATTATCTCCAGAATGATATTCATGATGTAGATATCATATATATCATTTATATATATTATATATATGCATTTATATTAGTATATAACATTTGGAGATAAGAAATGAGATGCACCATTTATGGAGACGATAAGCTGTATGTACGCATGAATGCTACATTCATTTATATTTCATATTTAATGGAATGAAAACATAATGATACATAGGTATATTATAATTCTAGTATAATATAATTTATTATTTAATTAACTCCATCCTTTATCTTTTCCGTATATGGAATGAATGAGTCATATGACTTTGGGGGGGCAGTAGTCCGCACTTCCTCAAATGAAATTATCACGTTTACCCATTATGGAAACCATAAAGGCATGATATAAAGAAAAATAAAGAATAATAGACAAGACATAAACATAATATATATCATATATAAATAAAGAGACATCATAATGGCCACCATGTGATGTGATTGGAGATATTTGAACAATCATCGTTTCATGAGGCAGTAGTTCACCGTCCACTGAAACAATATGTTCGTATCCATTAGATGGAGGTGTGTGAAAGTTCAGTTCTAATAATTATCATAAAAATAACCTAGTATATTTAGGATACTGTTTTTTTCTATAAAATAAATTAATAAAGAGAGTTTATGGGGTTATAGAAGAAAAATAAAAGAAAAGAACTTAAGAGAAGACGTTACCTTTAAACTGGTTATCTCCCTTTGGGTTGAACAAAAAGGTTTACTTGAAGTGCCTTCTGCCAAAGGTAAGGCTTCTAAGAGGAAGGTAGGAATTTAGGTAAGTAAATTGGGAAGAGGTTGGGTGAACCAAGGGTCTTGAGAGGTGTGAGTAATGGGTTAGAGGTGAGGGATTTTTATAAGGAGGAGGAGGGGCTCTTTGTGAATGTTTGAAATATTATTTTATTATATAATGATTTTCGGTTTCTAAAGGCCCAAAACTCATTAAATCCAAATATAAGATGACTATTATTCAAAATAAAATCATCCAATAAGAATTGGCGAGGTTTTTTATATTGTTTTAATTTTTATAATCTTATTTATTTAAATCATTCATTAATGAGGTAAACACTACATCATTATTGTGTCATAAATAATTTTCTGTATTTGATGTCTAAAAATTATAGAAAAATACAATGATGTTGGAAATATTTTTATCTTTAAAATTAATATTTATGGTCGAAGAGATAACTTATATAACCCCATGTAAAAATTGATTTACTAAAAGATATATATTTATGTCATTTTTGTCATTACTTTAAATTAATTAATTAAAAGTGTCATTATCACTTTTAAGTGGCTCCATGAGGTCCCCAAATAGACCCATGGATGCCCATGGTAGGAAAAGTGCCAAAAAATATGATTATGACACATTTTAAGGTAATTTAATAGTATTATAATATTATTTTTACCTCGAATAAGCCTATTTACCTTTAACCGCAGTAAATAAAAGTCAAAAGTTACTATTCACAAAAAAATTATTTTCAACATATTAAACCACATTTTTCTTAATTATAAAAAACAAGTATTTAGGATTTTTTAAATTCAATTCATAGAAGTGGTAAAACTTTATTTAAATGAAAAATTCTGTTTTTTACCTACTACTCAGTGTTTTCAATAGTCATAAAAAATTTATGTTTTTTAGAAAAATACAAAAAATCCATCCTAAGCTATATTTTATATTCCAGATTTCCAAATCATGTCTATTTTACCAAATTCATAATGTATAAGTTTCATTAAGTAATTTAACATTAATTCTCGTTGTCAAAACAAAAAGCGTGTTTTTAAGAAATAATAACTATTGAAAGACTAACACTTGTTTATGTCCAATTTCAAAGTGAAATTATTTCCAATGACCAAAATTGGATGAAATGGTAAAAATATAATCTAATTACATTTTATAACCAATTTAAAAGGTAGTCTAACCATATAAATATATTATATTAAAAGTTAGTTTTGAATTAAAATACAGTATTTTTCACAATTAATTAAAAAATGAATTTTATCAGAAAAATACCAAAACATTACCCAAAGTAAATTTTGATGTCCCTATTCTAAAGAAGAATTTTATTTTGCCAAATATAACATATAAAAGTGACTAAAACTATATTTAATGTGGGTTTTCCATCAAAAGGCGGTAAATCGACCTTTTAAGGAAAATTAGAGTATTTATGCTTAAAATTAGATTTATTCACATTTTATTCCTCTAACTTTTATTATATAAATGTAAAAACATTTAACCAAAATGTATAAGAATATTGTAGTTAGTTCTGTTCATTCCCGCCAATACAATGGCTAGGCATTAACTGCTGTTTCAAATTATATTATATTATTATTTTTCAGTATGAATCAGCATTGTATGCAACATTAGACTTAGGAGAAACCCATTGTTGTATGTCAGGTACGCCATAAAACATAGCACCCCCTTTAAAGTAAAATTAATATTTAATTCACAAATTTTAATTAATATGAATTTTTTTATTCTTTATTTACCTGGGATGTTATAATTGATGTTTCTTATAGCTAATTAACTTTAGAGGATTGGTCTTAATCCACTGAGGAATCAATCATCCTTGCATTTAGGTAAGATGATAACACTGAAATCATACCTTATATGTCTTGTAAAATTTTCCTCACAGGTACTAATAGATTCATTATCCATCTGATTTAGCATACGGAACTCCTCTATTTACATATGGAGATTATAGGTAAAGTAATTATTTAAAAATAATCTATTAGAATCATCCCACAACATAGAGTAAATTTCTTTTCATTACCTTGCTTTATTGATAATATTATAACATTGATCTGCTTCATGAAATTCTTCCACTTTTATAAGGTTTCCATTCTTTAATAGCAAGATATTGGATCTTTTTTCAACCAATATAAATACTTATTTAAACCACAAACATGATTTTCATCTTTTCCTAGTGAGAAACCTCATGGTTTGGCAATAAAAAAAATCCTCTTCCTTCTCACCATTGAGGAAGGTAGACATGGTATAGATTTCAATAATCATTTATTTCTTATGGGTGGTAATAAAAAGAATTATTATTATTGTTCATAATCAAGAAACTAGTGAAAAGGTCTCATAGAAATATAATTCATAAACCTATGAAAATACCTTATTCACAAGTCTTTTTTTTATGTCTAATCAGTTTACATTTTTTATTTACCTTATTCTGGAAGACCCATTTTTTATAATATTGTTCTTGCCTTTAGGTTTGGGTACCATATACCATGTTCCTTTCTTATTTTTCTAATTCAATTATTTATTCACTAAATTAACCAATTCTTGATTTTCCATTTCTTCTTCCATGTCTTTTGGAAAACCTTTGAAAACTGTATGGTATGCTATATTATCCTCAAATATTACATAGTTTGAACTTGTTATACTTGATTTAAAATAGTTTTTTGGACATACAACCATATTTATATCCTTATTAAATATGAGTGGATTTGGTATTCATTACTTGAGTTTGATGAATCATAATCTCTATAATGAAATTATGTAAAACTTCTATCATTTTCTGCAACTTCATATTATTATTTAACCAAACTAGATTCATCTTCATATCTGATGATATTTATTATTTCATGTGGGTATTATTTAATTGTATGTTACAGAATATTAACATAAAATATATCCATAATCTTATTTGTAACCTTATTTTATAATCAGTATCCCCTTCCATTTAGATGAAAACTTCATAATTTTCCATTTACACCACTTTTAGAAAGCCTCACAATATTTTATACTTTGACATTAACTATGTAGGGGATGATAAAAACACTTAAATACTTAAAAAATAAGATATTATTTTAATAAATATTTTATGGTGACATGTCATATTTTATTCCTTATAAGAAAATATTTTGAATATGAACTGCTTCTCTAGTGGTGTGTCTCCAAATGAACTTACATGTATTATTCTCTGTAAATTTTTTTTGGGGAATATCCACTAAAATTATTCTATTATAACACACCATTTTCTATGGTGTATATATTTCACTGAGTCTATAATGAATACCATTATTCTCAAGGTAATACTATAATATACCATTTTCTATTTAGCACCATTGTCTATCTGAATCTTCTTCAAGGGACAACCAAATTAATTTTTAGTACTTCTCTCGAACCTCTTAACATATCAAGGGATTATAATTTTTGTTTCATAAACATTATACATCAAATATTATTAAATTTGTCAACAAATTAAATAAAATACTTATATCCATTCATTGATTTATTTATCATGGGCCCACAAATGTTAGAATGAATACGGTCATTGGGATGTGATGTATGCATCTCAACATTCTTATATAAATAATTAATAATATTCCCATTTTGTCATGTGGATCATATCTAGTCCATTTATAAACTCATATTAGGAAAATAATGGATAATTTACCTCTATATAACCTTTCTCATTTTCCTTTTTAAGATATGACCCAATCTTCTAGGGTACAGTTCATTTTCATCTTTTATAATTTGTTAGCATAAATGTTGATATCTACAACTAGAAAAAGATTCCCTTATGTAACTATAATATTATTAAAATACTTACATATTTAATAATTTTCACTATAAAACCATATTTTCTAAAAATAACTTCATCATATTCATTATTGAGTTTATAAAAATATAATGTTTTTTGTATCAACCCATAAAAAGGTATTTTTTGACTATAATTTTTCAATACAAATAAAAACTAAACCAAATTCTTTTATCTATAGTACCAATCAATTCAAAATCTCATTGATAATTCTTTAAAATCTTTAACATTCTTATGAATATTTATGTATCCTATAATATATGAATAACATCCACTATCCAATATCCATGGGCATTTCACTTTTTATTCCATAAGGGAAACTTCAACAAGGAGGAAATTTTACTTATATTCACTCTTTATTTCTAGAGGCTTTTTAAAAATATAATTTATAATCTATTTCGATATTATAATGATGATAAATTCATTTTCATGATGACTACACTCGTCATATCTACCACAGAATTCATTTTCTACTTGAAATATATTCTATCACTTCATACTAGAATTCAATAGTTTCTTTTGTACATATATCCTTTGAGCGGGTTAGATTCTCCTAAATAGTTTCATTTTAGGATTTATCGATTCATAAGAATATTGGTCGATATAATAACACATTATTATTTTATGTGTGAAGCCTCCAAAGTACCAGAAGTATCAGTAAAATTCATGCCCTTATTTATCAGCTATTTAATGTCAAGAATCAACCACATTCCTTTAATCAATATTTTAACAGAAAATATTATCTTCTTTTGGATAACCAAATCTATTTTTGAGTCCCACACATATTATTTTTAAAAATTATCCTTTTTACGGCCTATTTAGTGTCACCAATTATAGAAGTTTCTGAGTTTGAGATTAGGTTTTTGAAAATTTCTAGATTTCTTTTAATCTCTTTATTTTTTCACATACAAAGATTTAAAAACATTAATATATTTTTTTATAATTATCATCATTTTTTCCTAAATTTTTTCTTCCTTGAGGTCCGTTTTTTATGACCATGATAACCTACTTCATTCTTTTATAATTCCCTATCATTTTGGATAGTGTCTTTGAAATTTGATCTAGAGTTTCCTAATTCTTATTCATCTTTGGCCAATCTTTGTCGAGTAATGTGTAACTCCTTATATTTTCCTTTTACTTTATCTTCCTTCATGATGTTAAAATTTATTTCATCATCAATTTATTTTAGTAGATTAGAATTTTCTTCAATATGTTTAGATTCTTGGATACTAGTAAGTAAATCATCCTTTTTCATCTTCTTATTTTAATATTAAATATTATGTTTTTTATAAACATTATTTAAATTCTATATTTATCATAAACTCTACAAGATCATATTATTCTTAATTATAGAACCACTACTTACATCACCCGTGAAATTTTCGACATTCACCTTAGTAATAAGTACCTTATCATATTTATTTCTATAAGTGTCAACTTCATCTCCATCTTCAAAATCACCACTTCCTTCATGCATTGATAATAAATTTAAATTTTTTATATTTATATAAATTAATATTTCTCAATTTAAGACTAGGTTTTGGCCTTTCATCCTTATTTTTAAAATAGATTCTTGGTCTCTCATCATCTCTATCATTAGCTTATTCGTCCGTCAATGTTACAATTTTTTTTACAAGGTGTCCAATGATCCCACACTTGAAGAAGTTTAAAGGAAGCATACCCTTTTACTATCATGTTACTCTTATAACATTTCCAGAGAAAAGAGTCATAATTTCATAAAGTTTTTCATTCACAATTTATTCTAAATTATAATAGTCAGATCTATCATATTTTCATTTATTATTAACTTTCTCCTTCTTAAAAGCATTAAAATAATTATCTTTGTATATATTTTATTTATTATTGGTATAATTATCCGTATATATCTCATAAACTATGAGAATATTATATAATTCATTAAAAGGGATAAAAATTGGTTCTTTATCTTCTAAAGTAAAAAACCATTTCATCAAATTATTCATGTATAATCTTTAATGTTTTCTCAAGTTGAATCTTCCAAAATTTTACCAAATCTTTTAAAAATTCATGCATTATCATTAAGTATTATGAATAAATCATCAATAGATTCATCATTCTTAATTTTCAAATCATCATACTTTAATTTCCAAATCTACAGTTTTAATTTCATCACTTTTTTTACCTTTATAAATATTTTCGGCTTATCCCAAATACATTTATATATTGTGATTAATTTCAACTTTATTAGTTGACTCTCTAAGTGAGAAGATAATACAACATTTATAAGAAATTATTTATTTTATATATTCCCCTTATATTATATTGTCAAATAAGTTATTTTATCATGATGAGTAAACCCATCTATAGAATATTCAGAAACATCACCAATAACATATAACAGGTACATAAAAATCATGTCCTTTTAAACATGGTATATCCTCACATAAAATGTGGGAATCCCATTTGTTTTTACTAACTTTAGATTATACCTTCTTGGTAAAATAAATTAGTAACACAAATAATTATTCTTCAAATATAACAATCCTTCAGTCAAGAAAGTAACATTTCAATCCAATTTAAATTAAAAATTCACCAACAAGATTGATGAAATCACTAAGGGTGAATCAATGAATAATAAATTAATATATGTATTCCCTTTAAAAAAGTCATTATTGGTTAGTGGAAAATTAATTCATTTTTAAACACATGCACATACACAAACAAACTAAGCACAAAATATTTTACACGATTCACTAAAAAATAAGAGTAGTTGGTTCTTGGTATGATCTACAAGCACCCAATATTACTTGATCCACTAGAAAAAATCCTGTAGATTACTGAAAGCAAGGTATAACACTGAATTTATGATGGACCATAGTCTATCAGTGAGGTAAGTGAATCATGTATTATAATGATAATTAATAGTGTTTCACAAAAATAATAATCTTTCTTAGAAATATAGACTTTAAGTATTTTTTTACTGTAAAATTTCCCTTTTCACAACTCACACTAGAACAAGTATTCTTTTCTCCTTAAATATCATGAACAATAGTAAGAAAGAAAAAATTATTCTTCTTTTTTCTATCACTAATTTCTTCTTTGATATGAAATTAATATTCTATAGGGTCTTAAATATATATCAAAAAGAAGATTCCTTTTTTTTCTACAAATGTTTATACAATGAATTACACTAAGAAAACTATTTCAATAATTCTTATAAAATATACATGATTGTAGGTAAAAAGCAATCCTCCTCTTTAAACTTATGGAAACTTTATTAAATAAATTTGATGATTTTATTTATATATCTTTAAGACTCTTGATCTAAATTGTCAAGCTATATTTAAATATTTATTGTGTAATATTATCCATAAATATCAAAACATTAACTCTTTTAATACATTCCTACAATAATATCTCCACATGAATTAGATTTTAGCACTTTAATGTGGACCCGATTCTTACAACTTGAAACTCTTACCTTTTCATTGAATAACCTTCAGTTTTATTTTATACTTATCATAATTAATATTCTAGAAACCTATTTATACATCCATCTGATCATTAAAATTTACCACATGAAAACATTACACTGGGAACTTCCAGTGGCTTATATTCCAATAAAAAATTACCTTAATTTATACAAGATTTACACTATGATTTTAAAATAATTACAATCAATTATTTTTCCATTTTATTTCCACAACATAATATATATGAAGATCTTGACATATCAGGATATAAGGATTAAATTCCGAATAATGACATGCGATCAACTAAAAGACTTACGAACTATGCAAAGGAATACAATGTTTATCAAATATGTGCACATTTAAGAAAGGCTTATGAGCAAAGGCTTGTGGTCAACCTACAGACATATAGTTTTCTCAAAAACCAAAAAAAATCATGGTTATCTTCTTATTTAAAGGTATTCCTTAAATTTCAAAGAATTATATTTGATTTGATGCTTTGATTATCATTAACTATGAATATAACAATATCGAGTGATCATTATGCTTAAACCCATGAATATACGTTCACTAGAAACATCTAATTTTACATTCTTTATTATTTTAAATATTTTGTAAACTTTAATTTTTACCAAACACCCAGGTGACCATAAAAATAGATAAATGAATGTAAAGATAGATTTCATGAACAAATCAATCGATTGTACATGTATGAGTAACCATGATGATAAATTTTAAGTATAATGAAATTGATATTGCGTATTTGACTAATCTAAACGGTAAAACACATGATAAAAAAGTTCGTTTATTGACTGTATAGACACGTGACTATATAAAAAAATGGTTAGTGGATCGGCCATGAGGTTGTATCAATATATATATTCAATAATTCACTACAATAAATCAGAGGCCTCTATAAACCATCTTCATCTTTCCTCAAAAAACATTAAAACTCTTGATTGATAATATAGATAGTTTCTTTTTTATTAACCAACACTTTACTTGTTTTACTTTAAGAACACCAATACAATTATCACATTCACCTTCTAATATGATTTGTGCATTGAAAAAAAAATCTAATAGACCATATGCACTTTAAATTTGTAAAAAATGTAATCTCTTAAAACACAGAATAAAAAAACTCTATGTGAGAATATATTTGTAGAACATTCCTCTAGTTAGTTATGTACTCTCACCACTTCAACTAGTTCTTCTAGTGTACTATTCTCTCTTTTGATTATCTCACAAAATAGATCTAGCAATAATTTAATTTTATTTCACTTATACATTCAGGTTATACCATAAAATAAACTTAGTTTTCATAACATGTTTGCATCCCACAACAAGATATATGGGCCTATTTTTTTCATGTCGTCCATCTTCATCTAGGCCATCAAACATTAGGCTAGTGATACTTAACCTTCCATAGGTCCAAAATTATTGACCTAAAAATAATTTCCACAACCAAATACCCACATTGGGTACATGTCAAGTTTATATTTTATCATTATATAGATATGTTGAGTGTGAATAGTGATTTATGTAGAAACACTTTAAGTTTTTTTTTCAAAAAGTGTCTAATAAATTTATGTGTTGTCAACAATACCAAAGGGATAGGTTATTAACAAAAAAACATCACGTGTTTTTTTTTGTTTTTAGGTTGTGTTTGTTGATAAAGTAAGTTGAAATTGTTTTTGAAAGGATGAATAATGATACATTAAAGAAAATATTGTTTCTGAAATTGTTTTGAGTTGGTTTTGAATTATAGAAAAGGTTTGTAGTCAAAGGATATGTTTTGTGAAAAATATATATAAGAGGATGAAATTCCATAAAATAATTACAATGGACCATGAAATTATTATAGAAAGGAAAAAATTTAGGAAATGAGTAAGGAAATCGAATTAAATACATAGAACCACGGAAGAATTATATAAAGGAAGCATCCTTTTTTAAGGGGGGGGGATTTTTTATTGATCTTGAAAGGAAAATATTATGTTATTGATATGAAACTCAAAATGTAGTAGGGGTTTTTATGAAAACAAAGCTTATATAAAGGGATTATATTTAATAGTTTACAATTCAAGACTTCTGGATTCATTTTTTTTAAATAGACTCATAATAAACTCATTTTTTAGAAATAATTATTTGGTGGAATATTATAAAATTTAGTATCTATCTTTTTTTGTATACGGGGATTCCATGAAGAACTTATATAGAAATTAAACAATAAAAAAATCATTTAAGAAGAATACTACAAAAAGATCATAAATATAAAGAAAAATATCGAAAATAAATTACATATTAAATTTTACATCAAGTATTTTTACATAGAGAACTATTTTTGAGGTAAACATTTTTTATAATAAAGGGGATTCATCTGCTCCAATGGCCTAGAGGCCTTCATTTTTTCTTTTTTTTTATAATACACCTTTCAAGGGGTGAGGTGGAACCCATACAAGGACCGTAGGTGTAAGTATTTCATGGCTCTTAGGCCATAGAGAAATTCATTTCCCCAAGGCTTCAAACAATACATATAGCCCAGACTAGTTACTTATAAATGATCCTCCCCACCATCTTCATCGTGAAATAAGATCTCCACCACCGCATGGCTGTTAGACTAGTATTTCCCATACATGAATAGGCTTGTCCAAATGGTAGGTTCCATACCTTCTCATTCTAGCAATCCATTTAGCTTCTATTATGGTAAAAGATCCTTGCTCATCCTCCATTTGGAGATTGTTCCTTGTAGGTTGTTTAGTTTGCATCTGCACTTAAAGTGACTTGAAGGTCTTGAGGTGGCCCAAAGTCCTTGCTGACCTAACGACCTATGTGTCCCGAAGGCCTTAAAGGACTCTGGGACCAAATCGGTGGCCTGAAGGCCCAAACAGTGGAATAGTACCAACTGCTATAGTGCCAAACAGTACATGCTACAACTCCCGCTATAGTACCTGCTAGAGTACTGCTACAGTTCCTACTATAGTACTACTATAGTACTGCTACAACACTTCTATAGTACCCAAAAATATTCCTCTTCATGGATTTTATCCTAGGTCTCTTGTATGCACTTAAGGGGTCCTCACCAACCGGGATGAGGCTCATGTGTGGGATTCATCTCTTTAATGAAAAAGGATCCACATGTCACATGAATTAAATTGCGAAAACTTCTTAATCAGATTCATATTTATTGAATGATTATTATTGAGTATAATTTTATTCCCTTTAGTTGAGATATTTTATTATTCTCAATTGAAATTGGTTATAAAATAGGGGATACTGATTCCACTTCGAAATTATAAACATTAATGTGAATTAGTGAATTTTGGTACACAGGAATGTTTTTGGGTGGATTCTCCTTAAACACATCCTAGTATGGGAGAACCATGTAAAAAATATAGTACCTATTGAATGAATTTATGGTCATTATACATTATTTTTATTTTAATAGAGATTTGTGTTTCATCTAGAAATAGAATTAGATAAATAAAGTTTCTATTTAAAATTGACATAACCAAATTCACCCCATATCCCAAGGTATTTCCCTTGCATGGGACCAAAACATGATCCCATAAACATGGAAATGGGATGGTGTATACTATATAATTTTACTACCATACCATACCATGGTAAAGGGTGAGGGGTACACTAATTTCATAAAATTGCGAGGCTGGCCCGTTAATCATTATCCATATAAGTTATCTATTATTGTAATTTATATAATGCAAATCTACAACTAATAAAATGATTCGAAAACCTACCAATCAACATGTGTGATAACATAAATGAAAAACATAATCATATGCATAACTCTAATAATTATTTTCATGTAATTTCAAAAAAGTTCACATTTAACATGTCATAATGAGAAATTAATCCATAGAGAAACAAAAACATGAATAAAATATTAATTAAATCAAATCTATTCAAACATTTCACAGTCCATGATGTTTTTATAACTTAAAGTAACTTTAATGATATTTCATGTTAATTATAATTTCTTCTAGGAATAAAAATATTATCTAACATTTTATATTAAAAATTGGGTACTAAGTAAGGATATAGAGAAACACATTTTTTTACTAAAGTTAATGTTCTTTCAGATAATGTTTTTAATATATGAAACTTAATTTTAAGGGAAATCATATTAAAAGATCATATTTTACTATGAAATATAATTTTATATTCTATTTTTTAAAATAAATTCACTTCAAAGAAAACATTTATTAAAATAAAATAACTCTAAATAAATAAAAAATTTAAAATTCACACTTTTATCATTTAAAAAACAGTTCACATTGTTTTACTTGAAATCTAAACATTAAGTAAAATATAGTAAATTGTATATTTTTTAAGGAGTTGGATTTATAAATTCATTTTAAAAATAATAAATATAGTTTTAAATTAAAACTATGCCTATTACTTTATGGAAATATATAATTTATGGTCTTAAAACTTTATGCCTTTTTTAGTTAAAATTCATGTTAACGAAAACAAGGATGTTTAAAAATATCATAATTCCTTCATATATAAACTAACCAATCAATTATGTAACCCCTGATGAAAACCCATAACTAGGGTTAATTATGGATCACTAACATGTGAATCATATGAGTTAGAGTGGAAATAAATGATTAGCATAGTACAACATGATAAAGGTACAAAGAGAATATTTTTATGAAACATAGTTAAACCACACTAGAATTTAATGTAGAATGGGTCTCCATTAATATCATACAACCTAAGCTAAAAAGTTGTGAAATCATATGAAGGAGTACATATAACTGACTAAGGAAACTAAATAATTAAATTAATCCATGAAACTTTATAACCTAAGAAATGTAACATGTTTTATAAAATTTATGGAAGGAACTATAATAAGCATCTAGATAAAAATATAAAATAAGTTAATCACATCCCTAGAAACTTTTATTTCTTATCTATAAACATTTTAGAATGTATAAAAAAATAATTTAAACAAATTAAAACACATGCTTAAAAAAACTCTATATAGTGTTCCTGTCAACTTCCCCATACTATAGAAGAGCTTACCTAGAAATTCCAACAACATCATCCTCACACCTTTTCATGGGACGATGGTTCTAAGGATGATGAGTCATGGCTAGAGGTCATGATGTCTATACTTGATCATATAGAGGAACCTCTAGAGAATAGGGTCAATCTCACCACCTATATGCTTCATGACTCCACCAAGTGTCAGTGGGATGTCCTTACTCAATTTCTCAACATCAGGGTATGATCAGGGAAGACCTCTAGACAAATTTCTTCAAGTATTTCTTTCCAAAGTTATTGATAATAGACCTCACCTGAGTGTTTATGGACCTAAAATAAGGTGACATGTCGCTGATGGGGTATTCAACCCGTTTCACCAAATTACAGTGTTTTTCAGTGCCCTTGACCAATTATGAGGTGACGATTATGGGATAGATTGATGATGGAATTGCATATACAATCAAATAATAGGTTAATGTATTTTAGATGACCACCATTTTTGAGACAGTGAACTAGGACCTCATTACTTAGCAGAACCTGAGGGAGTCTGGCAATGTGATACAGAGTTGTTGAACTTCCAGATACAGAGTTAGTTTATCTAAAGGTAAGAAGAATCATTTTGAGGGTGCATCCGGGGGTAGTACCAGCCATATGAAACACACCAAAAACATTGTGGTGTTTTATAAGTGTGGAAGGATGGGGCATAAAAATCCCCAGTGCTTGAGGAACATGATCAAGTTATGAGCTTGTAAAAGGATAGTTCACCTTTAGTGCTTTTATCGAACTTTTCCTTTTACCTTGAGTGAGATGTGATCTTTAATGGTGGCACTCTCAGGTATAAGATCAGTGACTCAATGTTAGGTTGTGAGTTTGAATACTACTTTTCAATTTGGATAAGGGTGTGGATTTGGATGAGGTAGTAATAACTTTGATGTTTAGTACCAGTAGAGTGAACCTACCCAGGTCAATGAGGTTGCATATTAGGGCCAAAGATCATTCCATATATATAAAGTGAATTCTTCACATGAGAAGTAATGTCTAGGGAATTTTACTATATGATATATTATTCTGATAGATTATACTTTAGTTTCTTCCCAATTTGATATGGGTACATCACACTATTTTATATATGCTACAATTATGTAAAGTCTAGTCCTACTGATAGAGTACTTTAGTTTCATTATGATTCTCAACACACCATTAGGGGTTTTATTAGAGCATATATGCAGTGCAAGGAGTTCACCCTTGAGATAGGTGGGTAGCATTTCTAGTGGGATTTCATTGTCCTCATGATGACTAGATTTTATGTCATTCTATGTCAGGATAGGATTGCCCCTTATTATTCCCATTTTTATTTTTATCACTGGAAAGTGTCATTCACATAACCCAAGGGTAGTAAGTATATCCACAAGGGTGGAAGGGATATCCAGGCTAGTTGAGCTATACCCGAGCATTATGGGTTGGGTTGGGTGATATGTTACGTGGCCAGTCTCTTCATGACTGATAGGGGAATGTAGTTTCTGGATTTCCCTCCTATAGTGTATTGTTTCAGGGACACCTTCCCTAAAAATTTCTATGGTTTACCTCCAATGAGATAGGTGGAGTTCACCATTGATCTAGGGCCAAGTGCAACACCAGTTTCCATTCCTCCCAATAGGATGAAACCAACAGGGCTTAATGAATTCAATAAGTAGTTGTGGGATCTATAGGAAAAGGTGTTTATCTTACTCATAACTTATCCTTAAGCTTCACTTGTCCTTTTCTACAAGAAGGTGGATGGTACCCTTAGGTTGTTCATGTATTATAGATAGTTGAAAAATCTTATGGTAAATAACTGGTATCCATTTCGTTGTATAGATGACCTATTCCACCAACTTAGAAGAGTCATATTTTTCTCTAAGATTGATTTGAGGTTGGGATACAATCAGGTGTGTGTGAGGCCATCAGAAATACCATGTACACAATTACATCATAGGTACAATTTTTATAAGTATTTGTTTATTCTTATCATTTAACACCCTAAGCTTTTATGGTACTCTTCTCTTTGAATAATACAATAGCGTGTGTTGTATGCAACTTCGAGTTTTAACACACACCACAACCAATCAAACTAGCCGTTATGAATAATAATACCCACTTTTTAAAATTTTATAAATTTTATATTTCAAAATGGACTTTATTTTTGATTCGGAATATTGAAATTATCCTAGAGTGAATTTTCGGTATTTTTTTGAGAACTTCAAATTTTTGATGAATAGTGAAAAATACTAAACTTTAATTAAATTTTTTTTAATCCAAATAATTTATAGTGATAAATTATACTACTGAGTGGTTTTAAAGTATTCTTAAAATATATTTTTACCATTTAATACAATGTTGGTCATTGGATGTAATTTCAATTTTAAACTAGACATAAACACGTGTCAATCTTTTGATAGTTATTTTTTAAAAAACACGGTTTTTGTATTGACAACGGGAATTAATTTTAAATTAATTTCTGCCACTTTTTTGTTTTTAATTTAGAAAAATGGATTCAATATTTAGAATTAGGAGGTCCAAATTATGTAAATAGGTAACTTTTATTTTTAGACATTTTGAATAATTACTTCGGTAAATATTTTATTTACCATGGTCAAAGGGTAAATCCAGTAAATAAGGGCAAAACAATTATATTATAATAATATTAAATTACCCTAAAACATGTCCTAACCCTATTTGTTGATACATGTCCGACCATGGGCATCTTTGGGTCTATTTGGGGACCCCATGGAGCTACTTTTAAGGGATAATGACACTTTTATATTAATTAAGTTAAATTATATACAAAAATGACATAAGCATATATCTTTTAGAATTTTTTTACCTAGGGTTATATATGTTATCGTTTAGACTATAATTATTTATTAGAAATATAAAAAGATTTCCTAAATAATATTATTTTATTTATAATTTTTAGACATTGAATAATTAAATTTATTTATGACACAATAATGATGTAGTATTTTCCTTATTAATGAAAGAATCAAGTAAATGGTATTATAAATGTTAAAAAAAATACAATTTGAAATTTTTGTTGCCATAAAATAATTTTATTAGTTAATATGACATGTTAGGATTTATTAAATTAATTAGTTTTGAATTAATAAAGTTTATATGATTTTAACAAAAATCAATTATTAAATAGTGTCAAAATTGACATAATGGTGTTTTTAAAACAAATATTATATTATAAATTGATATAATATCCATAAAATTATAGGGTTCAGCCAAAGAACTTATATAATGATAGGGGTATTATTAATGGACCACCTGGGGTTATCATCGAGTATATAGTAAGTTTATTAACCATATTATATAAAAATACAAAGAGACATGGTAAATGTCAAACTATTTAAATAAGAGTTAAATATAAATGATAAGCTTAATATGGTGACCCAAACCTACCTAAAATCTATTTGATGAAACTATTTCGACCCATCCCCACATTAGACTCGAAATATGTCTCTTTGGAGCCATTATAAACAGAATATGAATTTATTATAAAATAATATTTTAAGTTTTTTCAAAGGTGCCCCTCACACCTCTTATAAAAGGGAACTCACCCTTCTCTCAAATTCATACCTTCAAAGCCTTTTGGTTCGGCCAAACCATGCCCAAATATCTTCTCAACTTCCCTCACTTAATCTGAGAGACCTTACTTTAGTCAAAAATCCAACTTAGGGATCCCTTTTGATCAAATCAAAAGGATGAACCCGAAGAAGAGGTAATAATTTCACCACCCTCTTTCAAGTTCCTTTTTCTTACACTTCTTATTTCTTTGTTATATCCATTATAAAATAATAAATACAATATATTATATATAATGTGATGTTATTATAAATATTGTACAACCATATTCAGTATTCTATCCATCCTTTGAATAAAATTTCACCATACGTTCGTATGTACGACCTACCGTTTCCACGTCGTGGTGTAATTGTTATTCAAAATATTATTATTTGGATGGGTATGACAATGATTTGTAATTTATTTAAATAATAAATATAAAATGATAATTATTATTTATATATGATATACCATCCAATTATATATTATTTTAATATCAAAATAATGATATTGTCACTCGTGCGTACGTACGGACTACAGTCTCCACAAACGTGATGAGATTAATTACCCATCATATCCATTCAAGAATAATTCTCATTTGATGATTAAAAATAATTTTAAAGGACTTTATATCATTCTAGATATGAATAATATACAACCTATCCATAACAAACACGTCTTATGTAACAAAACATATAAAAGAAAATGAGTAAGTTAACACCCGAAATGATGATAATACTAAGATATTATTAACAAATCAATGTTAAAAGATCATATATGATATCATATTAATGTATATGATTATTTAATAATTTAATAACAATTATTTCACCATTATACAAGAGGTTAACCTACACTCGACCAAGGAAAATCACAAGGTAAGGGTTTGTTTCACAATCTCTATATTATCCGAGGTTGTTTATGTAGGTTCCGGGCGCAGCGGAAGCGTGTTGGGGGGTTTGCCCAACTTTAATTTTAATGTTAAACAACATTCAATCCATGATCCGTCACGATATAAAACGCCGAATCTTCAGAATATAATGAAGAACGAAAAGAAAAGAAGAGTCTCGGAACCCTTGAGGAGGATCATCATATGTTGAATATAATTAATTTAATTAATGCCTAAGAATTACCTCGTTGGAATTCTTTCTTTGTTGATGTTTCCGATCAAAATTCGGTGACCCATCATTGCGTCATAGAATCCAAGTGTAGGATTCCTCTAGCGGTGATCCACATGTGTGTCATGTATCTCCGGATGTCGTCGAAGGGATCTCCGGGTGCTAGCACGGATGAACCTTCGCTTGCAATGTCCGCCTTCGACCACCTTGATCCAGTTGAGGATCTTGACCTCGTAACTTGAGGGCATTCTTGGTGGAAAGAGAATTCTCTCTTGGCTTGAGAGTATTTCAAAATCCATTGTTCACAACAATGGATCTTCAAAATGTTGGGGTTGCGAGGTTATTTATAATCGGGTTTAAGGTTAATAGAGTTATGAAAATAAATAAATGCGTTACGCGTTTTATTTATTTCATTAACTCTTATTGAAAACCCCCATGTAGAATTATTAATTCCTTGACATGCGCCCACAATGATTATAATAAATATCATTTAATAAAACAATATTAAATCCTCAAAATCCCAACTGGAAAAACTACACGACATGTAATAATTAATACACAGCGTGTACTTATTTTCCATAAAACTACACGGCGTGTATATTTAATATACACGGTGTGTACTTTTATTTTCCAATTTTCTCCACCTCATTTATTAGACCTTGAGTAATGACTATTTATTTCTTAAATAAATTTAACTGCATTACTCACTAATAAATATATTATTTCATATACAATATATTCTCTCGAATAACTAGTGTCAAAATAAATGCGATCAGACATCCTTAAATAATTATTAAACCACAATTGAGAATAATATTTATTTAACTTATTAAATTAATATTTAACTGAGATACATGGACACACTTAGTGTGTGACCCTCTAGGCCTCTTTCTTAGTGGCATTAGGCTGAGCCTGCCTAAAGTCCAAGGTTAGCATCTCACAACATGCCAAGGCAACCATAGAGAAAGAATTTAACGCTGCAATGATGTGTCACCTCCTACGAACGCTTACCCTGTAATATAATCCCTTTGTCTCAATATCTCCAATCAAGCGGGTTGCATGCTAGTTCCATCAACCCATGTGCTTGATTATTCTTTCTTTGACTTCCCGAAATTGATCTTTCCAATACCTTACCATGGCCATGGATTTATTTAGGCTATATCAATTCCATCAAAGGGCCTGAGATATCTACTTCCATTATGGAATGAAAGGGACAAATACTTTCTTGAATTATCAATTAATGCAGTATTACTCGTGATGCACCCAACGTATCCTACCTCACTACGAATAGTGTGTCGTCACAGTTTTCGTCAATACATCTAAGTGCGCGAGTTGTAATACCCATTAATAATAATCTTAAAGTCTAAGGACCAATACACACGTCTGCAGATAGGAACATCCATTGACACTATGAAATGTGGATTTCCTACTGGAAGGTCTCGTTCTTATAATATCCTCCTGGATATTACCAAGGGCCCACACCATGAGAAGGTTCCTCAAAGTTTTATGAGTCCTTACCCCTAATGAACTGTATTATTTACGTCCCTAAAATAATATCATCCGGCCATAGAACATACATTCAAGAACAGTGTTATGGCACTTCCGGGTTCTCATCATTACAGGGATATGCTAAGACCATTTAATGCAAAAGATGTCCTTAGGACATTATCACATGACATGTCACATAGAAGAACAATCAAGATGTGATAAGGCTTTTATTTAATGAATAAAGTACAAAATAGTTGGTTCTAGACCACCAACTCCAACAGACTCCCACTCGGACTAGAGACAACTGCTAACAACTTTTAACCCGCTAGCTCTCACATGATATTCATGCTTCTACTGAGATAGGCCTTTAGTCATGGGGTCCGCCATGTTCTCTTCCGTGGACACTCTGCTCTCTCCAACTTCACCCCTTTGATAGAAATCCTTCAAGAGGTGATACTTCCGGAGTATGTGCTTTGTCCGTTAATGTGACCTTGGTTCTTTTTCAAGAGCCACCGCTAAATTATTATCACAATACAATGTGATGGGATCTTTACTACTTGGCACCACATCAAGATCCTGGACAAAGTTCCGAATCCAGACGGCTTCCTTGACTGCATCAGAAGCCGCTATATACTCGGACTCTGCTGTAGAATTGACGACAACTGGCTACTTTGAACTCTTCCAGCTCACAGCTCCTCCATTGAGACATAATACATATCCAGATTGTGACTTCAGATCATTCTGATCTATTTGAAAACCTGCATCAGCATACCCTCTGATGACAAGCTCTTCGTCTCCTCCATACACCAGGAACATATCCTTAGTTCTTCTCAAATACTTAAGGATAGTCTTAATAGCTGTCCAATGCTGTTCTCCTAGATCTGCTTGATATATGACTACCATGCTCAGTTCATAGGCAACATTAAGCCTGGTACATAACATGGAATACATGATGGATCATATAGCCGAATCTTGTGGGATCTTGCTCATCCTATCTTTCTCCTGTTGTGTCTAGGGACACATTTTCTTAGAAAGATGTAAGCCATGTGACACTGGAACCGATCTTCTCTTGTATTTTTCCATACTAAATCTCTTTAGTATCTGGTCAAGGTATGTACCCTGACTTAGTCAAAGCAGCCTCTTGGATTTGTCATGAATGATCTTGATCCCTAGAATGTAGGTTGCTTCTCCTAAGTCCTTCATAGAGAAACACTTGTTTAACCAGTCCTTAACTGACTGTAAGGCTGGTACGTCGTTTCCAATAAGAAATATGTCATCAACATATACCACTAGGATGATGACCAAATTCCCATTAAACCACTTATAAACACATGGCTCACATTCGTTCTTAATGAAACCAAATTCCTTTATGGCTTCATCAAATCAAATGTTCCATGACCTGGATGCTTGCTTCAATCCATAAATGGATTTCTACAACTTGCAAACCCGTTTGGATTCACCTGGTGTCACAAACCCTTCTGGTTGTGTCATATAGACATCTTCCTGAAGGTTCCCGTTAAGGAATACTGTTTTGAAATCCATCTGCCAAATCTCATAGTCATGTTAAGCTGCTATGGCAAGTATGATTCTTATGGATTTAAAAATGGAAACTGGAAAGAACGTTTCATCATAGTCAATTCCTTGATGCTGTCTGAATCCTTTAGCCACTAGCCTTTCTTTATACTTGCTAACTTGACCTTCCACGTCCATCTTTCTTTTGAATACCCATTTGCATCCAACTGGCTTTACATCAACTGGCTCATCGACCAGAACCCAAACTTGGTTCTGATACATGGAATCCATCTCAGAATTCATAGCTTCTAGCCATCTTGCAGCTTCTGAGCTTTCTACTGCTTCCTTGCAGGAGAGAGGTTCATCATTGTCGAAAAATAATGATTCACCATCCCCGGTGACTAGGAAACAAAATCACCCTGGTTCCATTAACTCTCTTGAACTCCTACACAGTACTTGTGTTTCTGGAACCTCTTCCACGGGGTCCTGTGGAACTTGTTCCTGTACCAACTCCTGTATATCTTGAGCATCAACTTCATCGAAGTCAATATTCCTCCCACTATCCTTCTTAAGGATGTGATCCCTCTCAAGGAATACATCTTGTCTGGCGACAATCACTCTCTTATCTTGAGGGTTATATAGGTAATATCATTTCATTTCCGTGGGATATCCTATAAAGATACACTTCGTGCCCTGGGGTTCTAGTTTGTTGCCTAAGAAGGCCTTACCAAATGCCTCACATCCCCATACATGTGTGTGTGACAAAGTGGGTTTCCTTCCATTCCATAACTTAGATGGAATTCCATTGGTCGCCTTAGTTGGTACTCGATTTAATGTGTATGATGCAGTCTGTAACGCATATCCCCAAAAGGATAATGGAAGATCCGCATGACTCATCATTGACCTCACCATGTCCAACAAGGTGCGTTTCATCCTTTCACTAACACCATTCCACTGTGGTATATAAGGAGGAGTGAGCTGAGATAGAATCCCAGAATCTCATAGAATATCGATGAACGTTTGGTTCAGATATTCTCCACCTCGATCCGATCGAATCTCTTTATCTTCTTACCAAGCTGATTATCTACTTAATTATTGAATTCATTAAATTTCTCTAAGGACTCTGACTTATACCACATTAAGTAGACATAGCCATATCTACTCAAATCATCAGTAAAAGTAATGAAGTAAGAATATCCACCTCCAGCTTCTACTGGAAATGGTCCACACACATCTGTGTGTACTAATCCTAGAATCTCTCTGGCCCTTTCACCTTGTCCACCAAAATGCGGCTTGGTCATTTTTCCTTGTAAACAAGCGTGACATCTATCAAGTGGTTTTAGCTCATTAGAGTCTAAATATCCATCTTGGCAGAGCTTTTTCAAACGCTTCTTGTTCACATGACCAATGTGGTGATTCCATAACTGGGTGATGTATGAGTCATGTGAGTTTCTTTCATTATCGATTGCTAACAATTGGTTTTCGTAATTCAATACATAAAAACCATTATTTAAATGTTCCATACCATAACATACGTTGTTCTTATAAAAGAGACAACCCTTATTTCCAAATTTGAAAACAAATCCATCCATATCCAAACAAGATATAGAAATTATGTTCTTGGTAACAATAGGAACATAATAACAGTTATGTAAAACCAAAATCATCCCAGTCGGCAATGAGAGGTGGTAGTCGCCAATAGCCAACGCAGCCAGCCTTGCACCATTGGCAGCTCGAAGATCCACCTCTCCTCTGGCGATCATTCTAAATCTACATGGATCATGCATTTGAATACAGATGTGAGCCCCACAAGCTGTATCTAATACCCAATGCATAGAAATAGAAAGATTGCACTCGATAAAAAACGCACCTTTAGCGTCCCCATGCTTCTGGGTGTATTTCCTCTTCCAGTGGCCCTGCTTTCCACATGAAAAACACACTGCCTCATGTTCCTTGCCCTGCCTCTGGATCTTCCCCTTCTTGGAGGGACGGTGCTCGGGGGCTTCAGACCGTTTATAGGTCTTTGGACCCTTTGCCTTGTCCTTAATTTTCTTGTTCACCATAAGGACTGCGGGTTTTTCACGCCCCATGTCCTTATCTACCTGGAGAATCAAGGTCAGAAGCTCCGATAGACTCTTCTCATTGCCGCTCATGTTATAGTTGACAATGAAGTTAGACAAGGTCTTGGGAAGTGATGATAGGATGAGATCTATACGCAACTCATCCGGGAATTTAATCCCTAATATGTCCAGGCGTTCAATTTAGCCAATAAGCTTGACTACATGAGGCCCAGCTGGCACAGACACTCCATGATTCATGGTAAACAAAGCATTTGAGATCTCATACCTGTCTTGTCTCGCCTTCTCTTGGTAGAGATCTTTAAGGTGAGACATCATGCTATACGCGTCCATGTTTTCATGTTGCTTCAAGAGCTCATTAGACATGGCCGATAGCATGAAACACTGGACATTTATGGCATCATCCATGTGTTTCATGCAGAGAGATAATTCCTCATCACTAGCCTATTTCCCAGGCGCAACTGGAATCGGATCTTCCAGCGCATATAATTTTCTTTCGTGGCGAAGGACGATGCGTAAACGCCTCTGCCAGTCTTGGAAATTAGTGCCAGTGAGAAGGTTTTATTTTTCTAGTATGGTGCGCAATGATATGATTGAGGTCATTTTCTTTCCGTTTCTAGAAATAAAGATGAGAAAAGGTTTAGTACTTTATTACAAAAATTGAGACAAATAAATAAATTAATACTTATTAGTCTCCAACTATTTTATCAAAATCCAATAGCCATCACCATTGACTTCGGAATATTCTGTTGCGTGAATATTCTTGTGGAAAGGATCCATATTTCCCTTTGCATTACCCCAACTAGGGTTGGTCAAGAAACTTGAAGGGGTTTAGTTAGGTATTCCAAATGCCAACTACATTAAGTCGCAGCTCCTTGATCCGCTGATTGGACTCCCCAATCCTGAAATCCTTTTTGGATTTCCTCAACCTTTGACTCTTTGTCACACCAAGTCCTAATGTGTCAGTCAACCCTTGATGTGAACCAAGTCAAGTCAACCCAAAACCTTGAATTAGAATTCACCGATAATTGAAAGCACCCCATCAAGGGTTGGTCAAGCACTTTGAACTATGGTTCGATTCTAACCAAGATTATGGAAGGCTAGGCCGACTTAATATTTATTTTGATGGATTTTATCCTTATACGTAAATTTCCATTTTATTATCTTAGATTACATGGTTGTTAATATTAAGTGGGACATACTTAAGTGATTAACCATTTACAAGATAATATTTACGTATAGGCCGGTTTTATTTTAGTTCCATCTTGCATTCTCATTTAATTAATTAATTGTGTGATCGTGGCAACACACCCACAATAAATAAACCATGCAACTGATAGAAATAAAATAAATGGTATGATCATGAGGTTTTCTATTGGTTAGTTTATCTATAGGTTGATAAACTAACCCAAGACCTAGGGGAGAAACAACTTGAACCTTTCGGGTTCGTGTTTACAACATTCCACCTGTCCACCTTTGTATCTCCTTGGATTGGTTTCACCTTGGCTCCTGACTTGAGCCACCTCCACTAGCTTGGGAGCTCCATCCATTACATATGAATTTCTCTCACACGCAGGTGAGGGGTAAAAGGGGTTTTTACATAAAATAATCCTTGGGCGCGCAGGCCCTACATATTAATGAGGAGATGGATCACAAGCCAAAAAATTTAATTTAAATAAATAAATTAAAATAAATCATTCACATACAAAGGTCTTGGTCAAGCTCATGATCATCCATAAATTCAACGATATTTATGCATAAATAAAACTAGCATTCAATTCTTTAATCGTTCTTGTTTAAGACAAATCACATTGGAATCAATTAATTATCTTTAATTAATCAATCCTTTTATCTTAAATCCCTTTTCTGAATTTCCTTGAGATTCTCATCCATCATAATTTTAAACAAATAAATTCATTTAAAATTATCCTTGTACGTAACTTGTACCTTGGAGGCAACCCGGCGAATTCCCATTTATTACGTAGATGTTAAACTAAACACATATATATAAAACACCTATCACATGTTGTGCCTCAGCTTTATGCCTGCACCATGGTACACATCTCAAGGGTTTGTATAATATACTAATAAATTTTAATAAATCTGTGTAATTTGGATGAGTACACGGCATGTAGTTCTGACTACACGGTGTGTACTTTTCTTCACCGCCCATCCGAAGTACATGCCCGGGGACAGGGTGTGTTAATGTACATCAGAAATTTTTGCAGTACACGGAATGTACAGTGGGACACACGCCGTGTAGTTTCCGCGTTACACGGTTTCCAGCCAGGCAGGCCGTGTATGGATTACATGATCCAACCCTAACCTGAAGGGACTACACACCGTGTTCATTGGACCACATGACGTGTATTCTGGAAACCGTGTGCCACCTGTTTCTGGTCAACACATGGTGTCTTAAATTCTTATAAAGAATCCAATACACAGCTTGATTTGGAGGATCAGTCAATGCATTGAACCTAGATTACACGACGTGTACTTCCGAATACACATCGTGTATTCTGGTGTTATACGTCCAGAAACGTTTGGCTCCACCAGATGAGTTCCTCTATTTTATTTTAATCAAAATTAAAAGAAAAATTTGTTTCTGTGAGGTGAATGAGAAACGTGGGAGGAGGAATATATCTCGATATTTAGATTTACAGAATGATTAAAATTGAATTGAAATATCTAAATTATTAAATACATAAATTACCAATGAAAAACTAAATAATTATAATCAATGATATGACCCCCTTTGATACCACTTGTAGGTTCTGGGTGCAGCGGAAGCACGTTGGTGGGTTTTCCCAACTTTAATTTTAATGTTAAACAACGTTCAATCTGAGATCTATCATGATATAAAACACCAAATCATCGAAATAGAATGAAGAACGAAAAGAAAAGAATAGTCCCAAAACCCTTGAGGAGGATCATCATATGTTGAATATAATTAATTTAATTAATGCATAAGAATTACCTCGTTGGAATTCTTTCTTCGTTGATGTGTCCCGTCATGATTTGGTGATCCGTTGTTGCGTAGTAGAATCCATGTGTAGGATTCCTCTAGTGGTGATCGAAACGTGTGTCACATATCTCTGGACGTTGTCGAAGGGACTCTAGGTGCTAGCGCGGAAGAACCTTCGTTTGCGATGTCTGCCTTCGACCGACTTGATCCGGTGGAGGATCTTGCTCTCGTAACTTGAGGGCATTCTTGGTGGAAAGGTAATTTTCTCTTGGCTTGAGAGTATTTCCAAATCCGTTGTGCACAACAATGGATCTTCAAAATGTTGGGGTTGTGAGGATATTTATAATCGGGTTTGAGGTTAATAGAGTTATGACAATAAATAAATGTGTTATGCGTTTTATTTATTTCATTAAGTCTTATTGAAAGACCCCATGTCGAATTATTAATTCCTCGACATGCGCCCACGCTGATTATAATAAATATCATTTAATAAAACAATATTAAATACTCAAAATCCCAATTGGAAAAACTACACTGTGTGTAATAATTAATACACGACATGTACTTGTTTTCCATAAAACTACACGGCGTGTATATTTAATATACACGGCGTGTACTTTTATTTTTCCATTTTTCTCCACCACATTTATTAGACCTTGAGTAATGACTATTTATTTCTTAAATAAATGTAACTGCATTACTCGCTAAAAAATATATTATTTCATCCACAATATATTCTCTCGAATAACTAGTGTCAAAATAAATGCGATCAGACATCCTTAAATAATTATTAAACCACAGTCTGGAATAATATTTATTTAACTTGTTAAATTAATATTTAACTAAGATATATGGACACACTTAGTGTGTGACCCTCTAGGCCTCTTTCTCAGTGGCATTAGGCTGAGCCTGCCTAAAGTCCAAGGTTAGCGTCTAGAAACACACCAAGGCACCCATAAAGAAAGAAGTTAACGCCGCAATGACGTGTCACCTCCTATGAATGCTTACCGTGTAATATAATCCCTTTGTCTCGATATCTCCAATCAAACAGGTTGCATGCTAGTGCCATCAACCCATGTGATTGATTATTCTTTCTTTGACTTCCCATAATTGAATTTTCCCATACCTTACCACGACCATTGATTAATTTAGGCTATATCAATTACATCAAAGGACCTTATATATCTACTTCTGTTATGGAATGGAAGGGACAAATCCATTCTCGCATTATCTATTAATGTGGTATTACTCGTGACGCACACAATGTATCCTACCTCGCTGCGAACAATGTGTCGTCACAGTTTTAGTCAATATATCTAAGTGCATGAGTTGTAATACCCATTAATAATAATCTTAAAGTCTAAGGACCAATACACATGTTCACAGATAAGAACATCCAATGACACTATGAAATGTGGATTTCCTACTGGCGGGTCTCGTTCTCATAATATCCTCCTGGATATTACCAAGGGCGCACCCCATGAGAAGGTGCCTCAATGTTTTATGAGTCCTCACCCCTAATGACCTGTATTATTTATATCCCTCAATTAATATCATCCGGCCATAGAACATACATTCAAGAACAGTGTTATGGCACTTCCAGGTTCTCATCATAGTAGGGATCCGCTACGACTCTTTAATGCAACAATTGTCCATAGGACATTATCACATGACATGTCACGCAGAAGAACAATCAAAATGTGATAAGGCTTTTATTTAATGAATATAGTACAAAGTAGTTGGGTATAGACCACCAACTCCAACAGTTTATACTTAATTATCTACTGGGACCTCTTTATCATCCACATCCATGTTTCTTAAAAATGTATTTCAATTTTTTTTTACTATTTACTAGACAATGGGTTAAATTCATTTATCCCTTTATGTGTTTTGACAGGAATATTTCTGTCATTTTCCAAACAAGGTAATTTTTAACCTTTTCGACAAATTTAAGGTAAGAATGTATTTTTTAACTTATGCGGTGGGTGCATTTATTTTCGACCATTATAAAATCGTCAAAGCTTCCCTTACAAGCTTATAATAATATTTTCAAAATAAATTTATTCATTATAATTACGTGACTCTTAAATTATTTCATAATAGAAAGTGATATTTCTCTAAAAAGGGTTTTGATTTCATCTATGTCAACATCCTTTGATGGATTTTAAGTTTATTTGAAATTGATTTATTATGATTCAAAAATTCCATATTGAATTGAAGGTTTTGTGATATGTTTGATTGTGGATGTGCTATTTTTATACCGTTCATGGTTTATGGTTAATGTATTGACATTTCATATGCTAGTTTTAATACGAATGTTTATGTTATATTTCAACTTTTTCATATGAGGAATGTATTGGACTTAGTAAGTGAGGGGTGGAGCCTGCTATAGCTCCTCGATGCATCGGTAGGTCTCATGAGACAACTAGACATGGAATTGGCCGAGAACCTTTCCCAATTTTGATATATGGTTTTGGCTGAGGCCTTAATCATTTTTAGATGTCTTGGCTGAGGCCTTGAAAAAGTGTTTCAGAATGTATGGCATTATACATTCCCTCATTATGAAGACAATATTGATGGTTCATGTGGTCATTCATCTCGTAGAATACCCATTATTATGTCTTATTATGGAATTATTTAGTTTTCCTGCCATAAAAGTATTCATGTTTATTATTGGTAAAAGCATGTGGTTTCAATTATTCACCATGATTAATATTTATGTTATCTTCTACTGTATTTCTTACCCTTACTGAGCATTTGAGCTCACCACTTTCTTATGTTTGATTTTCCCAAGATATGAAGAAGTTAGTAATGATTGACTTGCAGGCATTATTTAGGAGGCTTGGATGTTTCCAATGGAATAAATTCATGTTGTATTTATTTTCAAGTAGTAAAGTTGAACTTATGTATGAATCTTGTTTCTAATAATACTAAACTGATCGGTCTTTCGAGACATGATTTCCTTGTGATCATTCAAATGTTATGTAATAATGCACCGACTCTGCGTAACTGGGGTCGGGGCGTTACAGTTGGTATCTGAGGAAGTTTAGTACAAACCTTTGAATCTAGATTTAGATAAAATCTGATTAGATCACATAGCCCTGAGATAGAATTTGGGTATTAGAATAGAATAACTTCCTAGAATTTTGGTATTTTAGAGATTTTGTGAGTTTTCCAAGCAATACATACCTATATGGATACAAGCAGGTAGAGGAGGCTCTGATACAGATGTACCCAGGGGTTAAACAAGAAAACACTGATTTGAGCTAGACTCGAATGGGAACTGGTGCACGACAACGGGCCTTGCTGCACTCTTTGTTACGACACTCCTAGGGGATATGCTTAGGATAATTCACATTTTCTTTACAAACCATTATGAAGGGTTTACAAGTATATAAATCCTCAAAGAAAACATTTTTATGACTATGGATTATATCCATAAACTGTTTAATTTATGTTAAGTTCTTTAGAAGTTTGGAATTATGTATTTTGATTCATAAACTAATCTAGTGTATGCCATTGTTTAGAAATGAAGCCTAGTGGAAGAAATGGAAATCGTATCAATGCACACACTCCATGTAGTGATTTACCTCCTACTCAAGATAATTATAGTGGAGATGGTGATGCCACTTGTCCTAATCAGCTAATCACCATACTGGAAAAACTCACTCAGGTTATGAATAATAACCTTACCTGTTTGGAGAAACCTGATCCACAGTGTGGAGGATCAATGTTAGATCACTTCATGAGGAAAAAACCATCGAAATTAAATTGGAATACAAATCCATTGGTAGCTGAGCAATGAATAAGTTCCATAGAGAAAATATTTCAGGCATTGGGGAGTAATGAAAGGGAAAAGTTTTCATGGTAGTTTATCGCCTCACTGGAGATGTTAATCAATGGTGGTCATCGATTAAAAACAAAAAGGAAGATGATGAAGCATAAAATATGGAATAAAGGGAGTTTAAAGAACTTTTCTTAGAGAAATACTTTCCTCATGACCATCAAGCAGATATGAAAAGACAATTTCTCAGTCCGAGGCAAAAGGAGGATGAAAATGTTGCAATGTATGAGGCTAACTTTACAAGGTCAGAAAGGCATGCTTCAGATTATATACGTAATCCAAGAAGTATATTGATCATTTATTTGATGGGTTAAAAACATTTCTCCATCTAGCTTTTGTATCATAATCATTCTTATCATACGAAGATATTGAATCATGTGTTATCAAGACAAAAAAGAAATTCTCTAAGTCTTACGACATTAAAGAAAAGAAATAGAAGAAGAGATCTTATGAACACTCTGGGAAAGGAAATAAGGAAACATGGAAAAATGGAAGAGTTGAATTTACACCATGTGATAAATGTGGAAGGAAGCACCCTGGTGCTTCTCTAAAAGGAAAATGAGTATGCTACAAATGTGGACAGAAAGGCCATCTTGCTGGTGATTGTAAGGGAAAGAAAGACACTACCAGTGTTCAATGCTACAATTTTAGGTAGATGGGACATTATGAAAATGAGTTTCTTTCACATCAGGGAAACATACCTTAGAAAATTCCAAGGGATCAAGGGAAAGCTTATGTGATCACTACTGCAGAGGTTAAAGCTCCGAAAGATGTGGTGGCAGGTAATTTAATGGTTTCCTCAAGTTTAGAAAATTCTTTATTTGATTCTGGATCATCACATTGTTTCAAATCTTCCCAGTTTCCTAAGAGAATTAGATATTTCCAATTTGATTTAACAAGGGAGGTATCATCAAAAAAAGTTTTGTGAATCTGTTCCCATTAGAGTATGTAAATATTCTTTATCTGCTGATCTCATCATCATACCTATGATTAAATAACATATAATCCATGGTATAGATTGGATTTTGGAACATGATGCAAAAATTTATTGTAAGAAGAAGGAGGTTACAATTTTTGATGATGATGATAAGGAACAACGTATCTTTAGAGCAGAATCATCACCACTTAATTCTTATCTAGATCCACCCCAGTAGCTCAACTAAATTCAATTATTGGGGAGGAAGAGAATGAAATAACTATGGGTGAGGAAAGGAATGCTCATATAGAGGATGTACCTATTGTGAAATAATATGTTGATGATTTTCCAGAGGATTTACCTGGACATCCTTCATAATGAGAAATTGAGTTTTCCATTGACATAATTCCTGGTTCAAGGCCCATATCGAAGACCCCTTATAGAATGGACATTGTGGAATTAGTAGAACTAAGGAAAAAACTCAAGTAATTGAGTAATAAGAGAATTATTCTCCCTAGTGTTTCTCTATGGGGAGCCCTTGTCCTTTTTGTTATGAATAAAGATGGATATATGAGGTTATGTATTGACTACAAGGAGATCAATTCTATAACAATAAATAAAAAGTATCTCCTACCTTGCATTGATGATTTATTTGACCAACTGCATGGAGATCAATAATTTTCAAAGATTGAACTTCGATCTGGATACCATTAGTTGTCTGTGAAGAAGGAAGAAATTCCAAAGACAACATTTTGAACAAGGTACGTGTATTACGAGTTTACAGTAATGCCTTTTGGATTGAATAATGCACCCTCTGTCTTTATGGATCTAATGAATAGAGTTTTCAAAGAATATCTCGATGATTTCATAGTGTTATTTATTAATGATATCTTGGTATACTGGAATATCTAGGAAGATCATGAAAGTCACTTGTGCATTATCTTGAAGACTCTTAGAAGACATGAGTTATATGGGAATTTTAGAAAGTGTGAATTCTGTCTTCAAGAGATTTCTTTTTTTGGCCATATCGTCTCTAAGGATGGAATTTCTGTTGATCATTCTACGACCAAGGAAATCCAAGAATGGCCAGAACCAATTAGTATAACTAAGTACACCGTTTTATTGGTTTAGTATGTTATTATCGATGTTTCGTCCAGAATTTTCCCATGTTGGCTAACCCATTAACAAAGCTCACACGTAAAGGGGTTAAATTTTTTTAGACAAAAGATTATGAAGAATGTTTTGAATAACTGAAGAGAAGATTAGTCAATTCTCCTATATTGACTCTACCATCATGGAATAATGGGTTCGTTATTTATATTGATGCATCGAAGAAAGGACTTGGATGTGTCCTTATGCAGAATGATAGAGTTATTACCTATGCATCACTACAGCTGAAAATTCATGATCAAAAGTATCCTACTCATGATTTTCAGTTAGCTTCTATAATCTTTGCTTTGAAGATATGAAGAAATTATCTATATGGTGAAAAATGTGATATATATAATGATCATAAGAGTTTTGAAGTACATTTTCTCACAGAAATAACTCAACATGAGGCAAAGGCGATGGCTTGAACTACTCAAGCATTATGATTTCACCATACACTACCACCCAGGGAAGGAAAATAAGGTGGAAGATTCTTTGAGTAGAAAATATCATGGAGTTTTGTACAAGATGAGAGTTGAAAAGGATCCTATATATATGGATCTAGTAATAATGGATATGGGAATAACCATGGAAGGTGAAACATCAATTCTTTTTCAAATGGTTTCCAAACCATATTTACTAGAAAGGATAAAGAGTTCTCAGACCGGTGATGAAGAGTTTCAAAAGAAGATTAAAGCTGATAATGATGGGATATTGAGTGACTTTTTGTATGAAGATGGAATTTTAAAATTTTGGAAGAGACTTTGTGTTCCCAATATACCTGATCTAAAAAGAGAGTTGTTGGATGATGCTCATAGTTCCAATTTCTCTATACACCCTGACAGAACCAAAATGTATAGATATTTGAAGGAAAATTTTTGGTGGGACAACATAAAGAGGGAGATTCCTAATTATGTGTCAAGATGTATGATTTGTAAACAAGTGAAAGTTGGAAGGAAACAGCCTGGAGGAGTCATGAAACCTCTTCCCATACCTGAGTGGAAATGGGATAATATTACGATGGACTTTGTCATGGGGATACCAAATACTCCTAGAAGGAACGATGCAATATGGGTATTTTTTGATCGTCTTACCAAGTCAGCACATTTTCTTTCTATAAGAGAAGATATATCACTTGAACATCTAGCAAGACTATATGTTAATGAAGTTATGGGACTTCATGGAGTACCCCTATCGATTGTTTCTGATCGTGATCCCTATTTTACTTCACGATTCTGGAAAAGTATTCAAAAGGACCTGGATACTGAAATTCATTTGAGCACTGCCTACAACCCCCAAACTGATGGAAAATCAGAACGGACTATTCAAACCTTAGAATACATGTTGAGATCTTTCTCACTTGACTTTCAGGGTATGTGGGATCAATATTTACCTTTGGTAGAATTTTATTATAATAGCTTCCATTCAAGTATTTGGATGGCACTGTATGAAGTGTTATATGGAAAGAGATGATGCACACCATCCTGTTGGGATGATGTTGGTTAAAGAAAACTCATAGGCCCAGAACTGGTGGAGGAAACGATGGAAAAAGTGAAGGTAATCCAAAACCACATCAAAACAGCTCAAAGTAGGAAAAAGAGCTATGACGATAAACGCATGAAGGATTTGGAATTTCCGATAGGATAACATGTTTTCTTGAAGGTATCTCCATGGAAGGGAGTTATACGATTTAGGAAGAAAGGTAAATTGAGTCCCAGGTACATAGGACCTTTTTAAATTCTAGAACGAATTGGGGCTGTTGCATATCGTTTGGAAATGCCACCAAATATCATTAAAGTTCACGATGTATTCCACGTATCTATGTTGAGAAAATACATGCCTGACCCAAAGAATGTGCTTACCTATGAGGATTTAGAACCGGAACACGATTTTCCTTATTGCGAAGATCCTGCCAAGATTCTTTATATAATAGAACAAGTGCTGAGAAACCGGACGACTCGTCTGGTAAAAGTTCTATGGAGAAACCATAAGATGGAAGAGGCAACGTGGGAACTTGAGGATCTTATGATGAAGAACCACCAGAGTCATTTTAAGTGGTAATATTTTAGAAATTTCGAGGATGAAATTATTTTAAGGAGGGGATAATGTAACACCCCAAGCTTCCACGATATGCTTCTCTATGAATAATACAATAGGGTGTGTTGTACGCAACTTCGAGTTCTAACACACACCACAACCAATCAAACTAGCCATTATGAATAGTAATACCCACTTTTTGAAATTTTATAAATTTTATCTTTCAAAATGGACTTCATTTTTTATTCGGAATATCAAAATTAGCTTAGATTTATTTTTTGGTATTTTTTTGAGAACTTCAAATTTTTGATGAATAGTGAAAGATACTAAACTTTAATTAAAAACAACTTTTTAAATCCAAATAATTTATGGTGATAAATTATACAATTAAGTGGTTTTAAATTATAGTTAGAATAAATTTTTACCATTTAATTCAATGTTTGGCATTGGACATAATTTCACATTTAAACTAGACATAAATATGTGTCAATCTTTTGATAATTATTTCTTAAAATAACACATTTTGTTTTGACAACGGGAATTAATTTTAAATTAATTTCTTCCACTTCTATGTTTTGAATTTAAAAAAATAGATTACATATTTAGAATCAAAAGGTCCAAATTGTGTAAATAGGTAACTTTTATTTTTAGTCATTTTGAGTAATTACGTCAGTAAATATTTTATTTACCATGGTTAAAGGGTAAATTCAGTAAATAAGGGTAAACAAATAATATCATAATAATATTAAATTACCCTAAACATGTCCTAAACCTATTGGTTGATACTTTTCCGACCATGGGCATCTTTGGGTCAATTTTGGGACCCCATGGAACCACTTGTAAGGGATAATGACACTTTATATTAATTAAGTTAAAGTAAATACAAAAATGACATAAGCATATATTTTTTTAAAATTTTTTTTACATAGGGTTATATATGTTATATTTTCGTCCATCAATATTCATTATAAAGATAATACGATTTAATATATAATAGTATTTTATTTATAATTTTTTGACATTGAATAAGTAAATTTATTTGTGACACAATAATGATGCAGTATTTTCCTTATTAATGAAAGAATCAAATAATTGGTATTATAAATGTTAAAATAAATATAATTTAAAAGTTTTTATTCCATCCACGAATTTTATTGGATAAATATGGCATGTTAGGATTGTTTGAATGAATTTGTGTCGAATTAATAAAGTTGTTAAGACTTTAAAAAAATCAATTATTAAATAGTGTCTAAATTGACATAAAGGAGTTTTTAAAACAAATATTATATTATAAATTGATATAACATCCCTAAAAATATAAGGATTCGCCAAAGGACTTATATAATGATATGTGTATCATTAAGGAACCACTTGGGGTATCTTGGAAGTATATATAGTATGTTTATTAACCATATTATATTAAAATACAAAGAGACATGGTAAATGTCAAACTATTTAACTAATAGTGAAATATAAATGATAAGGTTAATATAGTGACCCAAACTTGTCTAAAATCTATTGGATGAAAGGATTTTGACCCATCCACACCTTAGACTCTAAATAAGTTACTTTGGGGCCATTTTAAACTGAATAGGAATTTATTAGAAAATAATATTTTAAGTTTTTCCTAAGGTGCCCATCACCCCTCTTATAAAAGGGCACTCACCCTTCTCTCAAATTCATTCCTTAAAAGCCTTTTGGTTCAGCCAAAACCTACCCAAATATCCTCTAAACTTTCCTAACTTCATCCAATATTCCTTCCTTTAGTCATAAATCCAACTTAAAGATCCCTTTTGATCAAATAAAAATGAAGAATCTGAAGAAGAGGTAATAATTTCCCCACCTTATTTCAAGTTTCTTTCTTCTTCCACTTCTGGATTCTTTGTAATTTAAATTATAAAATAATAACTAAAATATCTTCTATATACTGTGATGTTATTATAAATATGTTACAACTATATTCAGTATTCTATCCATCCTTTTAATAACATTCCACCATACGTGCGTACGTGCGGATTACCGTCTCCACATCATGGTGTAATTGTTATTGAAAACATTATTATTTGGATGGGTATGATAATGATGTGTAATTGATGTAAATAATACATATAACATGATAATTATTCTTTATATATGATATACCATCCAATTATATATTATTTTAATATCAAAAGAATGATATTGTCGCTCGTGCGTACGTACAGACTACAATCTCCACGAACATGATGAGATTCATTCCCCATCATATCCATTCAAGAATAATTCTCATTTAATGATTACAAATAATTTTTAAAGACTTGATATCATTCTGGATATGAAGAAGATACAACCTATCCATAACAAACATGACTTATGTAACAAAACATATAAAATAAAACGAGTAAGTTAACACCCAAAACGATGATAATACTAAGATATTATTAACAACGCACTGTTAAAAGATCATATATGATATCATATTAATGTATATGATTATTGTATAATTTAATTACAATTATTTCACCATTATATAAGATGTTAACCTACCCTTTACCAAGGAAAAGTACAAGTTAAGGGTTTATTTAAAAATATCTATATTATCTAAGGTTGTTTATAAGTAATTATCGACTGGGACCTCTTTATCATCCACATACATGTTTCTTAAAAAATGTATTTCAAAACATTTTTAATATTTACTAGACAATGGGTTAAAGTCATTTATACCCTTATGTGTTTTTAAAGGAATCTTTCCGTTATTTTCCAAACAAGGTACTTTTTAACCTTTTTGGCAAATTTAAGGTAAGAATGTCTTTTTTAACTTATACAGAGGGTGTGGTTATTTTCCACCATTATAAAATCAAGAATATTTTCAAAATAAATGTTTTCTTTATAATTATGTGACTATTAAATGATTTAAAAATTGAAAGAGATATTTCTCTAAAAATGGTTATGACTTCATTTATGTCAACATCCTTTGATGGATTTTAAGTTTATTTGAGGTTGATTTAATATGATGAAAAACTTCCATATTGTATTGAAGGTTTTGTGATATGTTTTACTGTGGATGTGATATTTTTATACCAATCATGGTTTATGGTTAAAGTATTGACATTTCGTATTCTAGTTTTAATAGGAATGTTTATATTATATTTCAACCTTTTAATATGAGGAATGTATTGGACTTAGTAAGTGATGGGTAGAGCCTGCTATAGCTCCTCGATGCATCGGTAGGTCTCATGAGAAAAATAGATGTAGAATTTTACAAGGCCCTCTCCCAAGTTTGATATATGGTATTGGCTAAGGCCTTAATACTTTTTAGACGTCTTGGTCGAGGTCTTGACAAAGTGTTTCAGAATGTCCGACATTATACATTCCCTCATTATGAAAATAATATTGATGGTTCATGTGGTCATTCTTCTAGTAGAATACCCATGATTATGTTTTATTATGGAATTATTTACTATTCATTCCATAAAAGTATTCATGTTTATTATTGGTAAATGCATGCGGTTTCAATTATTCACCATGATTAATATTAATGTTATCTTCCACTGTATTTCTTACCCTTACTGAGCGTTTAAGCTCACCCCTTTCTTATGTTTCATTTTCCCATGATTTGAGGAAGTTAGTTATGATTGACTTGTAGGCATTATTAAGGAGTCTTGGATGTTTCCAATGGAATAAATTCGTGCTGTATTTCTCTTCAAGTTGTAAAGTTGAACTTATGTATGAATCTTGTTTCCAATAATACTAAACTGATCGGTCTTTCGAGATATGATTTCTTTGTGATCTTGCCAATGTTATGTAATAATGCACCGACTCTAGGTAACTAGGGTTGGGGTGTTACATCTCATCCTTACAAACTCACCAATATTATTTATGTATTTGATGAATCAAGTTATCCACCAGTACATAGATTCATTTATGGTAATATTTTTTGATGATATTTTGGTGTATTCTTGTAGCAGAGACGACCATGAGAACCATATCGAGATCATGTTGAATACACCGAGAGAGTACCATCTATATGATAACCTAAAAAAAGACACTTTTGGATTAATAATGTTCACTTTCTGGGTCATATCATTTTCGAGGCAAGTGTGTCTATTGACCAATAGATGGTGAGTGCCGGGGCTTCCCAAGAGTATCCCATGAATGTGTTTGATATATGTAGTTTATTTAGACTATACAGTTATTATAGGTGGTTAATTTAGTATTTTTCATGCCTAGAAGTGCCTCTTATGGGAATGAATAAAAAGGGTGTCAAATTCATCTGGTAAGAAGCTTATGTGATAAGATTTCAAGAGATGAATGTGAGACTGGCATCAACCCTGATCCCGATTCTACCAAATCCTGGAAAAAGATATAATGTACACTTTGGGGATTCAAGAATCCTGATGAGAGTAGTTCTGATATAGGGATATCAACTTGTGGTTTATTGGTCTCTCCAGCTGAGAGCACACAAAGAAGAATTACACTACACATAAACTCAAGAAAATATAGCCACGGTTCATGATTTATACCATTACAGGGATTATCTATTGGTTGAGTGACTCATTTTTTACAGAGATAAAAAAGTCTCAAAAAAATCTCCACAAAGTGAGACTTGATTATGAGGTAGTGAATATGGGTATAATTCCAACAATACTTTGACTTTGAGTAGGCTTATAAATCATTAAAGTGTAACACAATGGATGATACTCTGAGCTAGAAGACCTAGAAACAAGATATAAAGGTGGCCAATAGTGAGTGGTAGTTGATGGATTTTTTTCTAAGATGCACCTAGAGGTTCAATAATAACAGGATAATCCTATTTTATAAGATCTAGTAGTGACATCATCTCTTCTAGAGTAGATAGAGATGAGAATGATATCAGGTCATGTCCAGAGGGAGATTATCTTAATTTAGAACCCATTTCCTTGGTGGGATATCAATGATAAAGATATCTTACTCTTCCAGGGTCATATCTAGGATCTTTCTAACATATAGGAAGTGTTGATGTGAAAATATCATGCCTCTTATTGGGAAGTTCAACCTGGGATTACTAAGATGTATCAAGAAATATGTCATCAGTATTAGTGGACAAGTATAAAGAATAATTTTACAGGTTTTATCACTCGGTTCTCCACCTATTATAAGGTAAAGGCTGAGCACCAACGACATGATAAAATTCTACAGACTCTCTCAATTACTGATTAAAAATTTATTGAAATCCCCATGGATTTTTTGATGGGTTTTTAGAGATCCCCTCAAAGAAGTGATGTAGTTTGTGTGATCATTGATAGGTCGACCAAGTTTTCTCACTTCCTACCTATTTTTGAGCCCCTATCAGTTGATGAGATAGGAATAATATATATGTAGTATATTTTATTCCTTAATAATGTTCCCCATTATATCATGTTGGAGAATGAATCCCAGTTTACATCTTGGTTCTTGTAGGGTTTGTAGAAGGAATTGGGTTCATGTGTGCTCTTGAGTGTAACTTATCACCCTCAGACCAATGAGAAGTATAAGTGAATGATATGGGTGTTGGGTGGAAATTCTTTGAGCATGAATCCTTTATTTCAGAGTTTCATGGGAATACATATACCTACCATTGATTTTTCTTACTATAATAGATTTTAGGGAATGATTCAGATGGATCCGTATGGGGCCCTTTACTATAGACTATGTCGTTCACCCCTATAATGGTTATAGGAAGTGGAGGCATCACTACTGGGTCCTCATCTCATTTAGGATACATAAGATAAATTACAAATAATTCTAAAATGTATGGATACATCTCATTTCAAAAAGAGGGTTTATACTAATCTTCACTATTGACTTTTAGAGTTAGAGGTGGGACATTAGATTTTTTTGTGAGTTTCACACAGGTTGGGTCATAGATGAATTCAGAGATAGGGAAATCTATCACCTCATTATGTAAAGCCTTTTTTGATTGTGGAGATAGTCATTTTAGTAGCCAACATGTAGAAGCTACCTTAGATGTACTATTTAATGCATGACATTTTCCACGTATCATAGCTTCTTCGATATCATGCTGACCAGTATCATTCGTTTGACCTTGAGGACATTTATCTAGAGGTGGAAACATCATTTGAGGAGCATCTGATATATATCATTGATCAAACCGTGAAGGATCTCCAAGTTAGGTCAGTTCCACTAGTTTAGGGGATATAGAAGCATGAAATTGTACAAGATGAGACATGGGAGAATGATTCTGATGTACATGCACAATGGATGAACCTTTTACAAAAAGAAGTTTAACCACCATAAGAAGGGAAACATAGAAACCATTTGTTTTAAAGAGGGGAGGATTCCACACTCTGTCTTTTCGGAGAGTTATAGACAAATAAGTTTCTATTAAAAACCTCTCATTTTATTCTAACAATGTTCTCTTAAGTCTAAGGAGGGGTTCATGAGAGATCAAGGCTCATTTGGATCATAGAGATCTAGATTCTATATGGATAAGGTGAGATTTACAATTATTTATACCTGTGTGGCTCAACAATGGATAAACTCCATGAGTATGATGAGGCCGCACAATGACTCTAAAATCATGCAAGGTCGGGTGCACAACCATGCGACTTGTCTTAGACAAATCGTAGAGCAAATTTCATGGGTTGTGTGTAGTTAGTAAAATCGTGCATACATCCCATGCGAGGGGGTTCCCTGGGAAGTAGAAGCCACACGGTTGGAACATGGTTTGGCTAACTCTGTACCCAAACCATTTGAACCTGATTTTTAAAGTGTAATTTACTATTTTTACAATAATTTTTTTTAACTCTTATTCCTATTTTCTTTCCTATCCAGCGTGCATCACATGTTTGAGAGATATCCTCCCACAAGATCCAATGATTTTTGGTATCTCCCTCATCCACCATCTATTTAATTGGTTGTCTGATACATTTTAATGCTAAGAGAAATCACTGGAATCCTCTTCCTTTTAATATATTTTTAACTTATCTTCTTTTGATCTAGTTTAGTGTGATATCATTTCCCTTTTTTTGGGAAGTTGATGATTCTTTTTATTTCTCTAATTCAAGCTTAATTCAAGGGTTGTCACTCAATGATGAGAGTGTTATGAACCTAAGGTAGGTGGTCCATCTTCATTCCCTCACGTTTTATTGATTTTATAACATGATCCATGGTTCTGTGTGCTATAACTTTCTATTAATTCCTCTAAATTTTTTAATAAATTAAATTAAATTCTATACCATGCCTGATATGACCCCAATGAGTGGTGAAAAAAACATTTGGTCAATCACATTCACTATGGCCACCTCAATGGGTTGGCTATACCTTAAAGGTCTACTGTAGATTTATATTAATTTTCAAAACACCCCTTTTGGGGGTTTTCTTTATAATAATTTCCTTGAGTTATTGAATTGAGTTTAAAGTAATGGTAGGAATAGAGTTTGGCCCCTAAATAATATGATATTATAAATTATTGATTAATTTTTTTTCTCCATCCTGCTAATCATGTATCCTTGTTAAATGGAATGAACTTGATTGTAAAATCATATCTGCACTATATTCCAAAGGTGATACAAGGGTCCCAAATTAAGGATGTCTTGGATGGGTTACTCATGCCTTAATTATAATGTGTCATGTAATTTAAAATATAGTGTTAAGGAATTGTAAATACACTATGGATTATACTAGGCATGCCTTGGACATTCTCACCACGCATTTCCTCCACCTCCATACGAGTGATACCATTTCCCTTGGGGAGCCCCATGGATAGGATTGGTGGAGAGAATGTTATACCATTCCATAGTGAGACTCATACCCCTATATAAGATAATAGGGACAGACTCAGAGATTTTTGTGGTTTTCACACCATGCCTAGAGTGATAATCAGAATCTCATTTACGGGTCTCTTTGGATGGTCTCCCATGACATTGGGTATATAATGTGCACATAGATAAATACTTGGGATTCCATTTTAGATCACCTTGGATTAGATTAGGCTACATCATACTAAAATCTAGTAGATGAATTTGTTTATTAAGTATTGAAAAGTATTCTTGTTATACTAGGGACACACTGAAAAGAAAAATAAAATTATTGTGGTCAACCCACACCTAGAAGTTGATTTATGAGGAATCATCTTATAATTGTAAATGTTTCCCTGGGTTCATAGGCATCTTTCTTTGGATGAATCAAGTTGTTATGGTCGAGCATCTTAGAGAAATTAGAATTATCACGATTTATTCATTTATTCACTACATTGATTTTTTTACTAGTGGAACACTACTCATTTTATTTGCGCTTAATGTATTGATCTAGACAGAATTGGTGGTGGAATATTGAGTAAATATCACACCCTACTTGGGTCAAATTTTGTTCCTAATAATACCTCAGGACTGAAGGTATCGATTAAGGGATGCATCCAACTTATGATTCTTGATTTCGAGTTTTAGGCTGGAGTACCTATGCAGAGGGCCAAGATTATGCCAGAGATTATAGTAGTGTACGTTTTTGGATTTTTTGTTTGTTTTTATACCATGGGGTATATTCATGATTCCATATATCTTATGTATATATTTTTTTTATAGATACACGACCAACATCATCATTTTGTATATATAATTTATTATTAGTTTCTGCATGTCAATCACACTAGATGTTTATTATTGTTCAGGTACTACTTTCTTATTTTGTTTCTTCTATTTTACTATTTTAATTTACCAATGCACTTAACTCTCATATATGGTGGTATTTTCTTCCCATAGACACACCCTTGGAATCCACTGTAAGTCACTAGCCTATGTTGTATGGGGATGCATGCTTGAGGTCATGTGGATGAATGTCTCAGGACACCACTACGTAGCTTCTAGGAAGGTATGCTGAGACATGAACCAAATATACCATACCAACTATTGGATACAACAAATTCCAAAATGGTTACAAATAAAATAAATCAACAATAGGGGTAGCATCTAATATGATGTACACCACTAATCAACATGGGTTTCAAAAACAAGGCTCTCTTTCTAGCCCTAACCACCCTTACCGAGGTCAAAAATATATATATAAATATCTAAAAACCCTAATAAGGTAAATCTCAATAGAAGTATTATAACTTAGGTGCTCTCAGAAGTCCCAAAAACCTATTCACACAATTATTCTTTATATGCACACAAGAGTTAAAGGTATGACAATCATCTAATACTTCCATAATTTTTCAGGGGGTTTTATTTATTCCATAATCTATATGGTCCACATTTCAACCATATTCACATTATTTTAATTTAAAAATTCACATTTCTATCCTTTACCAAGATCAATTTATTTTTCAATTCAAGGTTTAAATATATCCTTTTTAGGATTTACCATGATTTACACATTCTCAAGTCTTGATTTAATTGGCTTTAAATTTTAACCTATATGGAAAACACCATATTTTTATTTACTAGAACATTATTTAATCCAAACCATCATTTAAAAACTTATCTATACATGACTTTATATCAAAATATTTTCTAGATAATTGGTTAATCTGGTTTCCAAAATAGAATAATATGGGAAAACCCCATATATAACACCCCCAACACATTAAATAACCAATACCATTACATCAAAAATCATGTGTGTCACTCAAGGTGAAAATAAAATTAAACTATAACAATTAAAATCCAATAATAACAAGTCACGTATCTAACAAATTAGGTTTTCCCTTATGTTTAGGTTGATCAGTATTAGTAATAAGGTCATTACCAACCCCTGACACTTTTATAGCTTCCTATATACCTTTCCAAAATAATAAGGCCAAGGATAAATACAAATTTTTTACCACCTTCCAATTACCTGACCAAGATACCACAAAACCGGTTCCCCAAATCAGTGCTCCATATGACCTCATGCACACCTCTTCATATTTCAGAGGCTACTGACTATCAAAGTGGGACTATGAGGTTGTTGTGGGGATACTATTTCCTCATGTTAGAGTAGATATTATAGTGTACATAATGAACAAATATAAAAAAATACAGACACCCATTACATACAAAGCAGGGAAAGAGCCAATAAATAACTATAGTATCAAAATGATATAATAATAATGGGTAATACATATAACACTAGGATCCACCATGTTGGATCATATACAAGAATAATAAATTTAAAAAATAAAAATTAACTCAAACCCATCCTAAAATAGTTTCAAATCCAACTAAGACCTATCATACATAGTCAAACTAGTATGTTAATAAATTTATCATAAACATAAAGTATTTCCTTTAACCTATCCCTAAGAACAATAATATATTATACTTGGGTACCTAATTGCAATGGTTTCCAGAGAAATATGTTAGTACAAGTCAGTATTACCCAAAATATTGTGCCCCTAAATAACCAGTCTGAAATAAAATTATATGAATAAGTACTCAGTAAAAATATTATAATAGTATTAAAACAATTTATACAACATTATTAATAATAAAAAATGACTCAAATTCATAATGACAATTGAGTTTGGATCTACCATACTGATACTTAAGTTTGTAATCTCCATTGACCATTCCTTCTTCGGCCAGTGCTGAGGTGTCTCTATGAAAAACATGTGGACGATGATAAACTTATATAACCACATAGAATCTAAGGTATGACATGGAATTTCAAAAGTTATCCAAACATTCCTAAAACATATGAACTCTTATAATTATATTCCCTAATCATATGGTATCATGTCTAATACACAAATCTCATCATAACATTTCTAAATCATGTACTGCATCGAATTCAAAGAGGTCATCTAGGTATTCGAATAGAATCTAAGCTCTAATATCGATATTCCAAATAATTGAGCATCATTTGAGGTATAAGTGCTCCACCAAACATTCCCAAGTCATTATGAATTACATGAAACCTAGTTACTTATCATGGTATTCCCACCCACGAAGTATATTATAAAATTAGAGTGCTCAAACTAGTCATCTAGTAATTTATTCCATTTAATTATCATTATTCCAAATACACCATAATCCATAATCATTAATTCACATTTTAATAAAAATTAAAAATTACCGAACAAAATTCACTATCTTGAAAAACCAATCCATTTCATCACACAATAATTTCCATGACAAATTCCTTAAAGATTAAAAAACATAGATAAACAATTCTCATTTTTCAAGTTATTCAACAAATTCACTCTCCAAATCATAATTATGAAATTTAATTCATTAAATAATATCACCAATATCAAATAATAATTCCATTTAATTTTATAATAAACTATTTCAAACTTTGATATTCCATTCCATGATTATAAGTGACTATGAAATTCCATTTTAAGTTCATTTATAACCTAGTAACTCACTTAATATTACTATACCAAGATAATTTACCCATCTAAACTTTTTATTCATGGGAAGCCAGTTTTTTTATTAAACCAACATAATATAAAAACCATATCCAAGTCATTCCAATTGGAATATCCTTTCATTTCGATGTATAGAGATAAAAATAAGGTGTGATACTAAGACAACATATAATTTAAGGATTTGTTATAAACTAGGTCAATTCAAGGAAATACTGGAAAGACATCACAATAAACAATAAGAAAAATAAAATCACTATGGTTTAAGTATAGAGAGAACTTACATCATACTTAGTGAATCCAAAAAATCATGTATTGGAATCTGATTCATCCTGAATAATGAGAAATTGATAAACCAAAAAATGTTATTAAAATAGGACATATCATACATAAAAACTAACATAGCCTTAGCCACTGAAATAACCAATGAAATAAGACAAGGGAAATTGTAGCCTAAACTTGGGTTACTAATCACACTAAAAATAATGATATTCTAACTAAAAAAAAATATAGATACATCTAGAGTAAGGAGAAGTAGAATGTAAGAATTGGTCATGTTTGTTGTCGAAATAAGGAGGAGGAGAATCATTTTAATTATAATGAGTAAAAAGGGGTGAAATGACACTATTTTATTCCATTTAAAAAAATATTACTAGAACCCACCATTTTTCCACTAGACTCTATCGACTAGAAAGTGGAACTGTATAGGCTAGGTAGTGGTGCAACAATATCATGCTACATCCCTAAATCTTCCTCTATTTTTCCACTTCTTCTGGTCACCTCTTGACCATGATTCCTCCTAAAAAACACCCTTTTGTGGTGTCCCAACATTCAAAATTTTATCTTGGAGCACAGTTCAAAATCCAAACCCTCCACCAACATAAAAATACAAATTTTAGTAAAACTCAATCCCATACATACAAATAGGCATAACCATTTTCACTGTATTCATAAATTACTACATTAAAATTCTTCATGTTTGTTTTCTATTTTTTGAGAGGGAGATATATGCATTATGGTTTGGAATAGAAATAATCCACCACACTTTTTAAAAACTCTAAAAAATAATTCTATTCCATACCATACAAACTTTCACTCACTTATATTGGGAATAATCTTTATATGGGGGATTTGAGTGTGTTCAATAGATGAAATGAAATATGATGGAGCAGGGTCTTCGAAGGTGCCATTGTGCGGATTGAGGGGTGTTCATCATTATTTATTATTTTAGGAGGTGAGTCTTGGTGTTCTAAAGAGATCTGATTTTAATTCTAAACATCACAATGAATGTAAGGAATAGTATTTTATATATTATGGGATAGAATATCAAATTGAATTTAGAAAATGATAATGAATAATAAAGGAACCCAAGTAACCATCTCAAAGAACAAGTTCTTTCTTGCTAAATTAATTATATCTATATTTTACTTGTATATTTAAATTACCTATTATTAATCAATATTCCAAACCCCCACAATTAAATTATTTTCATAAAATAATAAAAACCCAAATATACAATAATTTTCTAGGAATAATTAGCGATTTAGTGAAAGAGTCCCTTTTAGTTTGATGACCTAGGTCAACTATTTTGTTACAGTAGGAAAATAAATAAGCTTTCTCACATCTAAGGAAAATTGTGCAATTCCTCCTAAAATACTTCACATTCTCTTTAGTATATGCAATAAACTAAGGATATACATAAAAAAAGTGAGATAAAATCACAATAAGGGGACGGATAATATTTTAGGAACACAAGACTTGAATAAATATAGTGCATGGGTAAGAAAAATGAACATACTCATACAATAAGTCAAGGATCATCATCATAAGAAATTGAGAATCATTTAAAAGATAAATTTAATGTGGAATATGCATAATAATTAAAAATCAAAACATTTTGTTCAAATATCATGCATAAATTATGAACAAACATAACATCAATTTCATGTATAATATATGTGTAAAAATCATCACTTAATAAAATTTTGAAAAAAATATAGAACCCACTTCATATAAAATATATTTCATATCATGAGATACATCACATTTCACAATGAATTGCGGGGATATTTAATTCTGGTCCCAACTATCCCATTATAATATTTTAATAATCGTGTATTCCACATAAAAATGAAATCATAAATTAATCATAAACATTATATAAAATAGGGTGAAACTAATGGGTTCTATAGTAGTTTTATAAAGAATATTTCAAATAACATACTTTAGGTTAAAAAATAGGAAGGGAAAAAATCATTTTTTCATAAAAGTTCATTTTTAGAAAATAAAAGAACAAAAATCTTGGAGGAGAAGAAATAAACCTAGAATGATATATTTCAAAAAGAAAAAATGTCTTTATAAAAAATCCGGAAGGTAGCTAAGAATGAATTTAATTCATATAAAAACATGCATAGCCAAAATGGAAAAAAGTAAATATAATGTAAATACATTTATAAGAAATTAATATAATATTCACGGTGAAATTATAGAGTAATTTATCATAAACCCGAAATAAAAACTTGGTTTGAGAGTCTCCTTACCTTAGGTCACATTTTGTTTCATTACGTTTACTCCTATATAATAAACTTAATTTTATTAAAACAATAATATAAAAAATTTATTCTCTCCATTTATGAAATTATTGAAAAATTATAACCGTTATAATATATTTATAGTCATTTTTTGGTTAAAAAGGAAATTGTTAAATTTTATGTTTTCTCATAATTAACTAATTTTCAAATCAGTTTTTTTTTTATTTTTATACATTGAAATTTATCTTTTTTAAAATTACATTAATGAGACTAGAATAAATTAAAATGAATTTTTAAATATAATTTATAATATACACTAACCATCCACTAATGTAGTGATAAGTAAAGAATTTATAACATCCTTATTGGTAGATGAAACCAACTATTAACGGGACATGGAAAAAATAGAAGGAGAGAGATTATATATTCATTAAATGGATCAAAATATTTATAACATATCCTAATAAAATTAATATGTTATATAATAATAAATTAAATAGTCTAATAAGTCTGAAATTAAAATATATTAAGATATAATAAATAAGAAGAATGAAAATAATGCGGGGTTTCCTCTTTGTTGAAGATTACTCATTTATTATGGAAATAATCCTTCAGAGATTGCTGTTAGATAAAAAAATAATGTCCCTAATCTTGTAATGATACAAAGGATAAGGTATTTTGGGAGATATTTGTCTTTTAAAACTACATGTGTTGTGATTTTCCAAGGTAAGGGAGAGAGGGTATTTATACTTTAGGTGAGGGGTATTTTTGGTTAAAATTTTGAATAGAGTATTATTTTGGAAGTAAAAGATTAAATAGTGATAATTTTTACATTAATAATCATATTTTATAACAATATATTTTTTAGGAATTTCAAACCATTTATACACTGGTTTTATTATTTTATTTAAAAAGAAGGAAGAAAAAAATGAAACATTAATTTTTTATCGTATACTTTATATTTTTTGTATTTTGAAACTACTATTTGAGTTTGAAAAGTAATTTTAATTTTTTTTACAAATAATATATCATATTAAATAAATTTAGAGTTGATATAACCATTTTTGGATTTATTAGGTCATTATTACATCCTTATTATTTCGTAAAACACGCGGTATTTTAAAAACATCATTTTTACTATTTTTTAATTTTTAATGGTTTTTAGAAAAATAATAAAAATCTACTCTTAGATGATTTTGAAATTATTATTCTAAAAATTAAGAACATTTTATTACAATAATTATCTAACAAAGGTAGTTTTAATAATTTATATTAAATTTTCCGTTTTACAAAATACATAAAAATATACATTACTAATAATGAACCTATACTTTCTATGGAGTTTTCTAATATGGATATTTTTTTTGAATTTTAATATTTTTATTTAATTAAATTATTCATGGAAAATATTACATTAATAATATCTTACTTTTCTAATGATCATGTTACTTTTCTAATGACCCTATTTTTATTCATGATAACCAGTATACTATTCATAACGGTTAATTATATTATTTCAATGATCCTATTGTTTTTATACTTCCTAAAAATAAAACATATTTCCTTTATTATTTATTCACTTAAATTCCTCCAAAGATTAAATATTATTCATTTTCATAATTCTAATTACATCACTACTATTTTGTTTCTTTTTTAGAGTGTTTTTCATGAGTGCGAATCTTATAGGAAATAAAAAATATCCAAAATTTCTATTATAAATATATTTTATATTTTATTTCCCCATTGTATTATTTTAAATTTTATGGAGTATATTTCCTCTTGAAATTTAATATTTTAAATTAATTAAAATATGTATTATTGGTTTTTGTTATACGGTGCATGTGTTTTATACAATACTCTAGCCATAAATATGACACAAATGTTTATTCAGATGGAAAATAACTTAAAAAACGATTTGGTTCAAATCATAAATTCCATATTGAGAAAATTTATCTTCATAACTTCATCTCATATCCTTCGTTTTCAATACAGAGGTTAGTTTTATTTCATTTCATCCACAGGTTCTATGTTTCTTCTTTATACATTTGAGTTCTCAATATTACTTTTATAAAGAGTGTTATCTTGTTTTGTAGAATTTTGTATCTATAGTCTAATATATTTATTTATTTCTACTTATAAAAGAGTTTATCTTCTAGTTTTAATAATTCTAGATTTAGTACATGTGAGATATTTGGTATGTACTTCCTCAATAAAGATACATGAAACACATCATGCACTTGAGATAGGTTTTTAGATATCATATTTGATAGCACATAACTTCTATTAAAACAATGATCTCAATAGAGACACTATACATAGGGATGATCCTTCCCTTGTTCGAAAACCTCATGAATATCTTCCAGGGTGATATTTGAAGGAACACTTTCTTTCTAACTTCAAAATTCAATTCTATGTAATGATTTTCATCGTAGTTATTCCATTTAGTCTGAGAAACTTTAATATTTTATGGAATGGTTGAATCTTATCCTTCATATCTTACATCAGTTTAGGTATAATTAGATTATTTATTCCTAATATATAAGAGTTATAGAACTATTCCTATATAGAGCTTCATATATGTATAACTGAATATATAATTGGAAAATATTGTTTTATGATAACTAAAACATGTAAAAATATTAACCCCAACCTATTTTGATGCTCATATAGCAAACTATTAGAATGTATTCATGTGTCCAAATGAAACTTTCAGATTGTCCACTAGAATGGGAGTGATACTCTGTATTGAATTTTAACTTATTATTCAGGTCATTTTAAAAATACTCTAAAACAAAGATGTAAACCTTAGATATATATCAGGTATGGTTGAAATTTATTCCAGGTATAGCCTCACCAATCCATTTGCGCACAACATGTAATGTTGATAATGTAAAAAATCTTCTCTCTTAATGATGATGTGAGCAATATTAGTGAGTTTATTCACTATTACTGATATTGTGGTGTTTCCTTTTGATGTATGAAAGAAACCAATGAAAAAATATAGAATGATGTTCTATTATTTTAGTGTTGGTATGAGTAGTTATTTCATTATCCTTTTGGACATCAAATTTTCTACTTTGACATTCTGACATACCAATAAATTTGAGGGTACTCAAAAATATCCTTCTTCATATTTCCCCACAATAAGTGCTATCAAAGATCTCGATACATATTTTTACTTTTATGATAGATATATAACGATGATCTATTTGAATAATCTAACAATACATTATTTATCTTCGGCAATTATGGGACAAAGAGTCTAGTTCTAAACTAAACATTCCATAATTTTTAATACTGAATTCAAAAATATTCATTTCTTTATTTTACTCACCTTATTTTTAGGCTTTAAATAATACCTTGATATCTCTTTGTTTCTATCTTGTATTGGTGATTAGGAAATCATTTGATAAAGATAGGATTTTTGTCCTACCTTTATGAGGATTAAATCCATCATTTACATATCTATGAAGATAGGTACATTCTCAATCCTCATCATGGATAAATAAATATGTTTATTTATTATAAGAGAATAAAATGATTTTTTTCTATTCTAAAATGGTAGAAAATTGAGAAATAATAGTTCTTGATTAACTCTAACCATATTCTGTAATGTATGTTCAACTCCTTCTATGTGAATGTATACTTTAAATTCATGTGGTCATTATATAAGTTTTAAATTCACTCCATAGAGGTAGTGCCTCCAACATTTCAGGGAAAATATCATAGTTTCTATCTATATATCATGTGTTGGGTAGTTCTAATCATGGAAATTCAATTTTCATGAGGCATAGGCTATCAATTTATATTTTTTAATGACTACAAAGCATAATAATTTCTATGAAAAATCATTTTAGATAAAAAACTCTTATCCACTTAAGTGTAGTGTGAGTAAGAGTTCATTTATTATCCTCCTCTTGAGCTCCTAAAATCTATAGTCACATTCATTAATCCAAACATACATTACCCCATTCAATTTTAACTTAGTGGGATATAAATTCATGTGAAAATTTATATAAATCATCAATATTAATTAGGTAATCCACTAAAATTCAATATTTATATGTCACCTTTGGGACTAAGATATTCCAAAAAATGAACATGTCATTTAGGGATCTATAAATATTTCTTCATTGGTGATCCCATAACCCACGAACGTGACTTATTATTTCCAAAATTTATAGTTTCTGAGAATATAATAAAACTTCTTCATGTTCATTACTCTAAGAATAATCTTTTTATGATCCGCATGTACCTATTTTCTCTTGGAGAATAAGTGAATATAATTAATAATTTCCATTATAATTTTATTAATGTAGTTTATTCGGAATCTATTAATCATGTCTATGAATATTTCTACATAATTCTTATGTCAAAATGGAATCACTATGAACTCATATTATATATATTGTACAATAATATTCCTTTTTAATATCAACTATCTTTACCATTGAATCATGATTTTTAGGTCAAAGATTAATTTTTCTTAAGTATTTATGTCTTTATATTTGATCAAACAAGTCATCATCCCTTATTAGTGGACACTTTTTATTTATAGTGATCATGTTAGGATCTCAATAATTTAAACAAAGAATAATTAAACCATAATTCTTGGGAAAAATAATTAGTTCACCCCAAGGTGATGCACTAAGGTATATGAGAACTTTTTCTAAATTATATTGTACTAATTTCTTTAAATATTCTAATTATATAAGGTATGTACTATAGAGGATATTAGATATCATTATTTCTTAGAGTATGTGTTTTATTGAAAATTAAACGTCATTATCTGGAGGAAGGCTAGGAAATTCATTGGGGAATACATTCGTATAATCCCTTATAATGTAGATTTAATCAAGGTTTTTTATCCCCATTGACTCAACCATCTGAATAAGATATTCTTTTTCATTAGGTATAAACACCCATAAAATTAATAGTTTTTCTATAAGAGGTTCAAAATATTCCTTAAATTGTATAAGAGCATAGGATGGTTTGGTATATGTTAAGAGATTTACTTTTCTTATATGTTAATGTGAGATCTATATAATGTGAGCTAATTAATACCTAGTATAAGATAATGTTATACCAAAGAATAGATTATGAGATTCACTTAAAGAATATTCCCAAAAATTTGTAAATCAGAAAGATTCCAAAACATGAGTTGTACTGATTACACTACTAGATGTTTTCAAAAATATATCTACTTTAAGGTATCACATTGATTCTACAATAGTTAACAAGATTTCATTATATAAATTAATGTATTAAACCTAAATCAAATAAACATTTCACAATTATTGAGTGTCTAGTAAGTGTCCCTTTTAGAAATTCATTTTCTTTTAACACCTCAATGGAATTTGTGGAATATGCATTCCATTATATCTTGGATTGGGTGGTTTTGGATGTTGATTCAAGATAGAAACTATTTATTTGGTGCTCTAAATTTTATAGTTCCCATGTTCCTTATAGTTTAAGCATTGATCCATAGATGGAGTATAATAATATTCCTTCATTTCTTTCATAATATCGGTTGGATTATTCATGTATATTCTATATTAATGAGATTTATGCACATATTTTTCTCACATGAATAATTTCCTTATTCCCTAAAAGAAACTCCCATGGTTATTCATTCAATATTAGTGACATATGTGTGTTTGTATCTTCATTATTATTTTATCATTTTATCCTTCTACATGAATGTATATCCTTCATTTTTTGTCACTAGATCGATGGGAATATTATCCAAACTCTATCTTTACTTTCAGTGTAGACTAGATCACTTATTTATAATTCCCAATGTCTCAAATATATAGATTTTTTAGAGATATTCCTTTAAACCAAAAAATAATCTATCTATTTTTTTCATTGTTAATAATTAACCACAAGGGACACCTTAAAAGACTATAGGTCCCCAAGGTACAATTAGTGGGGTGGATCAAGGTATGACTAATTTAACCACTTTTATACCTATTTTCAAATTCTACTTTATGGATCATGTTCTATCCTGAGTAATAAATTTTTTAAACTGATCACTATTTACTCACCCTCACCAAATTCTCACAATCAAATTTAGGAAGGTAATACATGTTGGGAAACAATGGTTTTTACATGTTTAACCAACACTATGCTACTCCAAGGGTCGTGCTACCGACAATCCATTGATTCTCCAATTAACCACATAGATCAATATTTTTTGGTTGATAAACAAAGGATATAGTCTCTATATGATTAGGCTCACTACCTCAATAGATTATTTAAGTAAAAGGTCCCTCAAATCTAAAGGCCCATTTTCTTTCCTACTTCTTTGAACACTACTTTAGGGTAGGATCACATCCATATTTTATGGATGTGTAGGTCCCTTAATGTTTAGAAACACCTAGGTTGAATACATTCAAATATATGTATAAATACTATATTTAAATCAACACATTTATACTTCGCATATTTTTATTAATCCTCAATTAAATATAAACTTTTTCTTTTCAAGCAGTAGTCTTGAAAATTATCTCTCCATTTTCTAAGAAAAACGTAAAATTCAACATTATTTTGAAGAATATTAAATGAGTGTCATGTTTTCTTCTATACTTTATGACAAAAATTTCATATACTCTCTAATATTTAGATATAAATTATTCTTTTTATTTTTTAGAACTTTCTCTTTTTTTTCTAATGTAGTGATAGAATTATTCTGTTTTACACACACTAGTGAATCATCGTCCTTCTTCTTTATAATATTATTTAATGGGTTCCAACCCTTCTTCAACTTATTTCAATCCCTTCATCTAAAATTATTCACACTTAAAGAATCAGATGTACAATGTATTATCCTCTAATTTCTTTATTATTTTCAAAATATGTCTTGTTAAAAGTTTATTCCAAATAAATCACTCATTTTTTAGTAATGTGGTCTGAATTTTGAATACGAACTCAATAAGCTAACAAAATCAAGATAATATAACATTAATATCATCTCTTAGATCAGCTTCAAGATAATATTTATCATTAGATTAAATTTGGGTCATTAATACTTGTTCCATAACTTCCAAATGGTTGGATGTGTTCCAAACACCCAATTATGAATGTAACTTCAATAAATTTGAAAAAATAGCCTTTAAAACAACATTGTTTCTAACAACATGATTTATTGTGTAGAATAACTTTTAAAAAATCTGTTAGACACATTCAAAACTATGACCAATAGCCATTTTGACTTTTTCCTTATAAACCTAAATTGAAATATTCTCAAAAGAATACCCTTCACATTTATATTTTAAAAATTACACCATGGAAAATGAAACTAATATAGTGTTCTTATCATTTCATATTGGTGATTCAAAACTCTACCATGCCAAGTGAAATGGTGTGGTGCTTTCCAATTTAACGTATCACACTCCAAAACTTTATGACCCTTATGTAGATCAATTATCATATGAAAATAGGTTATCTATATGACATCCACCTAACTTTATATCGAATCGAACCTTCATCCATTACCTTTATACCACACCATATTTCTACCTTCACATGGCTTAATGAATGTTTCTGTTACTCTAATGTAGCATCAATATTTTACAATTTCCTTTATGAAAGTCACATTATTTACGACATACCTTCATGTATTATTGAGGATATTATAATTACATTTATAAAAATAATATCATTCCTTTTTGATCTCTATATCACCATATACCATTACCACTACTTCAGTGTGGCCCACTTCATCATTTCTCATAGGTGAGTGTACAACTTTAAATTCCGATCAATACACTCACTGGTTCTTCCCTATATAAATTTACTGATTTAAAAAAACTCACCAATTTCAATTTTTTATATTTTAATTCATGGTGAGTGTTCCCTTCACCAATATACATATATTTATATTCATATAATCCCTTTAATATTTAGCAAAATTAATATGGGAGAATCTAAAAAATATTTGCATTATACTATATGAAAAAATTTACTAACATCCAGACCACATCCAAAATTCTTCTATTTTTTTCTCTAACTCATATAACACAAAAAACATTTTTTATGGAAAATAATTCCTACACAACAACCTTGAATCCTCACATAATCAATCATATATATATAATTTCAGAAAATTTTCATGCACATAATTCCACTTATATTATCAAAAACTTTAACATTGACTAATAGGGATCCAAAAATCCCCCATTTATATTTTTCTAAAATATAATAATTTATTATTCCTCCCCATTTAGAGATGAAATTGAGAGGGTGACATTAATAAACTTTAAATTTATCCCCCCTCAACTGATTATGTTTCATGAGAATAAATTTACACTTTTTTGGGTCACACTGGTCATTTTTCTTCAAAATACCGGATGGTTTCTACATTTTCTTGGACTCTACCTTCATAAATAATATCCTTAAACTTGTTTTCTCCATCCCAATTTATATATATAATATTGTTTCCTTATGGGACTATATTTTCTATCTTTCTATGGGAAGAACTCCTTCATCTTTTAGCTCTAACAACTTGTTGATTAACCACATTTTCTTTTACCAATTGTTGAATTTTTTTTATTAGATTATCCAACTCTATAATATTTTTTTAAACCAACCTATAATATTGACAAAAAAAATAAAGAAAATAAATGATTGGGACTCCTACTTTTAATTTATTTTTTTATAAATCATTTATGCATATTAATCCTAGGGATGGTATAGAAGACATGAGACCAATCTAACTTCTGCAAAATGGTCCATGTCATTCATGAATTATAATAAAACTATATAATCTATGAACTTTTAATAGATTTATTTAAATATAATACTTAAAAGTATTTTAAAACCATAAAAACATCCCCATGAAATTCAGCATGAACTCATCACACCAATTATTGAGATTATTTTCATCAAAGGGATATAACTTATTGAGAATTACATTTTATGGAAAATAAATTTTAATATCCTATATCAAAGAACAACTTAAAAGAAATGTTAATATATAAGAGAATATAAAGTATTTCAATGTTGTTTCTTCCTATATATTCACTTCATTTTGGTTTCCTGATACAACTTCATTTTCATCCAAATACCAATTGACATATACTAGATTTAATATAACCCCACTGATTATCTTAGGTATAACATAGAAATTTTTTTTTACAAAATTCATGCATTTTTCCATTTATTTTTTAACAATTAAATTATCCACAGAAAGATATATAAATATTGATATTAATCACTAACTCAAATAATTGGAACATCTATAGTTTCATGAATTTATCATCTTTAATCAAAATATTCATTTAACTCAAATATATGCTCTTTTATAAGAACATTTATCCAAATGGATCGTGTCTATCCCTAAATTAAACACCTCTTCAAATAATTTGAAAATATTTAATTCATATGGGGAGAGGGATAACTCATATTTCGTCACGTAGAGGAATGAGACTGGTCATATTGGACTAACCCTTAATATTATTCCTCTCCTTTTCCTTATTTCAAATTTAAGGAAAGAAATTATACAACTTCTTCATTGTCTTATCCATCTTGAATTTTATTATAAAGCTAGATTATTAAACTATTCTAAAATGTAGCTTATTTATGTTAAACCACTTAAAAACATTTATTCTTAGATGAGTGAACTCATTTTTTCCCTTAGATTGGTATTTCCTCAATTTTAGAATAGATTCCACTGAAAAGTCTTTACTTGTGTCATAGATTTAGTATATCTTTCATCTAGATTACTTATACATTTGAGTAAACTTCTACCGGTCTTATTATATTAAATCTGTATGGTTTTTGTGATACCACATAAGAATTCATCATCATTTATTCCTACTATATCCACTTTGGATTCCTTCTTTTTTGGTTGGTCTATATCTACTTACACCTTTATAAAAGAATGAAAATATCCTTGGATTTTCTTCTAATTTTTCCTTATTATTTTCCAAGATTGATTTCTGTGAGTATATATATTTTAAAGATTAATGAATACTTTTTTGAGATCCATATTTTTGTTTTAAAATAGTGAACATGTTTTCTAGTTTAATATGCCTTTTCATATAATGGACTATTTTCATATATGTATTTGGGGTGGAGGACCCACTTATGGAATAATTGTTCTTCCATATATCCTTCCAAAAAAATTCCTTCTCATATGACTGAGTATAGAAAAAATAAAACATATACCATAGTAATTAAACCTCATTTTTTCTTCCCTTGATTGAGATGTTGGCATAAAATATTTGTTTCCACATATGATCATTTGATCTTCAAAACACACACACCTAGTATTCCCAAGTTATCCAAAATAATAAAATTTTATTGTAAATTTATTTTATTGATCATCTCTTCCATTTTTAAGGAACATCTACTTTCTCCCAAATTATTGACTTGGATTTTTTACTTTCATATTCAGATTAAATATTTGTATTCCTTCCTTAAATGCATGTAGGGGAAACCTTTTAATGGATATTAATCTTCTCATTTTGGGTATTTTTCCACTCCTAATATTTTATAATTTCCATATGTTTAATATTTAGTTTAGTATCCATTTATTTTATACTTGAGGAGTCATCTACCCAAGATTTTCATCACTATTAAAGTAGTGTTTTGAATTGAATGATGATTACCTCCAATTCCTTCTCTATATCAATCTAACTTATGATTTATAGGGACAAATATTTAGGGAAATAATTTTTAAATTTCACTCATGCTCCCATATTCTTTACGTAAAATTTCAATGCCACTTCATCATATTTACCCTTTTATTTTATTAATAAAACTATTATATAATTACATAATTCACTTAATGCATGAATTCAATTTTCTCTACCTTTTATTGAAATTATGGAATTTAATCCTAGAAACTACATAAAAACTACCTAGATTGGAAATATGAAGTTGTTGTAACTCCATTACCAAAATAACATCTTCTTTTCATCTCCATGAGATAGTATGTTTTTTGGAACACATGATTTTTCAAGACCGTGGTTAGAATCAAATTTAATAGTAGATTTATAATTTTTTACAATCATGGGGGAGCCTTAATTTTTTGGAATCCTCCTTTGGGTTCTACTCTTATTCATAACTTTATACATGAGGGAATTGTCATATTAATTTTTTGGTTCCTTTTTAGTAGATTTTTATGCTTTCTTCACCAAAACGTTTTCTTCCATACATGTATAATAACTTTATAAATATATCCTTAGAGAAAATTCCATGAGATACACCTTATAAATTCATTATTATAAATTTCACTTTAATTAATTTTTGTTTTAGTCATAAATCTTCAAATTTATTCCAACCTTTTTAATAATAACATCAAATCATTTCAATAAAACAACACCTTCTTGAAAACTTTTTCAGGGGACTTCTATAATTTATTTTATGTATTCCATAAACCCATTTTTTCACTTTTGGAATTTTTTACCATTAAAAAATGGTATATTCATGGTTTCCTTCATTTTTCAATAAATTAAATAACTAATCCTTCAATTAAACACTCAGTTATAACATCACTATGATACTAATTAATATGTCCCCAAGGCACCATGACTAGGGAGGGGTGAATTAATGTGTGACCAATTTAACCACATTTAGACCTCAATGAAAATTATTATTTATTGATCTTATTACCACATGGGTAGAAACAATGTTAATGAAATCTATTTTAACTTACCATTAAAAAAGTCCCAAAATTTAATGTAATAAATTAACACATGTAGGGAAAAATGTTTTTTACATGGTTCACCAACATTGGGATACTCTAAGAAGTATGCAATAAATAGTATGTTGATGCAATGATAAAAAAACTAAGATAATTGTTATTTTGTGGATGCATAATGGCTATGGTAACTCCATTACTAAACTAAGTTCATCACTTTATTTTTTAGGGACAAGGTAACTTCTCTTCCAAGGACAACTTAGCTTCTTCTTACTTTAGGCTCTTCTTTGGGGTAAGATAACTTCCAAAATTTATGGAAATTCATGTACCTTCAAGTTTAATTAAATCTTGGCCGCATGAATACTCATTTATTTATATATTAATTATTGAAATCCATGTCCCAATCCTTCACAAAATTTTATGAAACCTTCTAAAAAAGGTTATGTTATTTCAATATTTGTCTAGAAAATTCCTTCTTTAGTTTCCAGGATAAAATTAGAGTTCCCCCTTCTTATTTGGAAAAATATTCAATAATTTCCATGATTTCTTATTTAATATAAATTATAAATTCCCACTAATATATGAGATCAAGATATATAAAGTTCCTTTTATTTCTCATATCTATATCTTTTTTCCAGGGTAGTGTGGGATTTATTTTATTCATAAAAAAATGAATTCTCTAACTCATTTTACTTTTGAAATTACTTAAACGGGTTCTAAAAGTTATTTTTCATATTCAAATTCCCATATATATAATTTCTCTCACTGAGAGAGTTTTATGTACAATTTATTCCCCTATATATTCTCTATTATTTTCATAAAAATTCTTCTTCATATTATATTCAAGAAAAACTCCCTCCAATTTTAATAGTGATATTTGAATTTTGAGTTCAAAATCAGACACATTAATACCAAGAGTTACTATATATTGAATATCATATTTTAATGAATATTTATGTTAATTATCCCCATTTTATTAAATATGGTCAATTGATACTCAATACATAAATACCAAGCAATTGAATTAATGAAAAACTCATAGTTTTTTATGTAAATTCTAGAAATTCAAAAAACACAGCCTCTAAAATCCCCTTACACAAGAAAAAATGACATACTTTAGTGAATATATAAAATAACCACCCTTTTAAACATTCATAAATATGACTACCATCCATTTTTTACTTTATCCTCAGAAAACTGATGTGAAATATTCTAAAACCCCCTTTATATTTCTATTTGACTAGGCCCACCATGGAAAATGTAACTCCCATAGAGGGATTTCTGTTTTGAATAGGTGATTCAAAAATCTACAATACCAAGTGAAATGGTGTGGTTCCCCATTATTACTACCCACACTTCAAAACATGATGACCCATTCGTAGACCAATAATCACATTTACAAAGGTTATCTGTATGTAATCTTCATACATTTGTGTATCATTCATCTTTCACCCATTACATTTATGTGGTTTCGTCTACTTAACTTAAAAAACCTCAATGAATTTTTATATGAAACTTTTGTGGATTATATATATTATTATTAACTTTATGTATGTCACACATTTTAGGTAATACCTTTACATGACCTTGACGATATTATAATTACCTTTATGAAATAACTCTAAGCATGCTCAGTCTATATATCATAATACACCATGAAAAATATTTTATTATTACCCTATTCACTATTTTTAACATTTGTATATTAAGGATGAAATAAAAATAAATAATCTCACTAATTATTCAATATGGCTATTTATAGATCAAAAATAACTCCACCAGTGTCATCATAATGTAGTGCAAGTTATAGTGAAGGTTTTATTCAACAATACACTTCTAATTATCTTTGGTCAATTCAAAATTTATTTAACCCCAAAAATATTTAAAACTATAGGGAAAATTATATTATATATTTTGAAAACAATTTATAACATTTATAGATTACTAGAATTCTTATCATTCGGTGCAAGATCATCCAATAAAAAAAATATTTGTGTGGAAAAAAATTCCGATATAAGAAACATCAAACCTCACATAGAACATTTATAAAATATATTATAAAAAAATTATATTTTTTAATACTACTTAAATTTTCAATCAATCTGATACCAAATAATTAGATTACAACATATATATTTTTAAATTCACCTAATTGGTTTTTATAAATTCCATATCCTTTTTATTAAGAAAAAACTATCTCTCTATATTGGTAGAGAGATTTTGAGGGAATATTTTATAAAAAATATTTTATTATAGTCTTACCACTTTATTTATAACACATAATCCTTTGGATTCATAGTTTTATCAATGTACACTATTGATTAGCTACTCCTAAATGGTAGATAACTAGAGTAATTTTATCTCTCTTAGAAAAATAAACCACAGAAATGATCTTTTCCATAAATTAACCCATTATAATTCAATGAAAAGATTTGAATGTCCCCCAAATTTTGATAATCATTATCTCATAAAGGACCCAATGGGTAGTTACCACTTCTTGGTTGAAGGTGAACATTTCACATGGTTTAGGTTATTATTCATAACATGAGAGAAGTTGTTAAGTACTTCCATGAAATTTTAATATCCAATTCCCATTTCCTTTAAAATTTAATTTGGGAAATCACTACATTGTATATCATTGATGTTTAATCCCCAATATCTATTGGTTACTATCTTTTTCGAAAATTTTATATCTTAAAACAAACCATAAGTTAATAAACCATGGATAAATAACATATTCACACGTGTAAATCAATATTAAAATCTTCAACTATGATATCCTAAATTTTAATCTATGTAATATTTTACTCACCTATTTACAAAATTGAATAAATATTGTTTTTATACAAACAATAATAAACCAAAAATTTGATAAATAATTTCAACACCCACATATTCATAAGAAATATTTATATTTAAATAAATTTTCTTTGATAGTATGTGTTACACACAACAATATGTTTAGATGAACCATGTAATATTATTAAAATATTATCTTATCACCTAGTAATTGAATTTATGGGTATTAATAGTGATAAATAAATTATTAAAAATATACTTTCTACACATTTATAAAATTATTTCATTATTTATAAAATAGTTAGAATTAAAAACAAAAAATATTTGAAAATAAATTTTATTTTCATTAGATGATTGTTTTTTGCACAAAATGTATTTTATATATTAAAATAATCATTACTATTGATTTATTTTAAGGAAATTTATACATTATTTACTTGATAAAATGTTTAAAAAAAATAAAAAAAAATATTTTATGGAATTGATATTAACAAATCCAGTTTTATACTTAAAACTAGTTTTTATAAAAACTAGTCTTCATCGAGTGTTGTGCGCTTATTTTAAAATTAATTTCCAACACTTTTAGAAATTAAATTTGATAAAATACATTCCATATTTTTAATCAGTTTGTTCAAATTTGGTAAATTGGGTATTTTTTTGTCAATATTAATAGTAACCATGGTAAAAGTTATCACCTCAATAAAGGGTAAATCAGGTGAATCTAGGTTAAATATAAGTGAGCGGGACCAATTTTTTCTTTCTAATTCAAAATTTATAAATTTAATTTGACCCATAAAACCTTAGGATTAAATTGTACTTTTTTAATTGACACTTGTCCATGAAAATGACTTATATATTATTTAAATCAAAGAATGTTAAAAAATATCACTCTCATTGCTTTTAAATTCTCATATATATCCAAATAGGAAAAAGTAAGTTATGAATGAATATAAGTGTCTATTTTGATATTAGTAAAATTATTTTCATTATTTGTTTAATATTTAGTAAATATATATTGAAAAAAATTTCTTATGGAACACCGATGAAATAATTATTCAATTAATAAAAAATATAATAAATGATTTTAAAAAATATTATAAGTAATATAATTTTAATTAAGTAATATTTACAAATACTTTTATTGATTAGTATGACATATTAGAGAGGTGTTAAATAATTAGATTATAATGCCCCTTTTATTGATTTATTTAAAGTTAAATTAAATGAATTTTTTTTAAATTAACAAAAATGATATTTTATCAAAAATATTATATTAATAAATAATTTTAAAATCATAAAAATGATGAAATAATACAAGGAAGTTATTATATTGTATAAAAATTCATTAATTGGCCATTTATTATAAAATTTTAGATTTATAAGTAAAAAATTATAACCCTTAAATATTGAAAAAGTTGATACTATAGTAAAAATTAAAATTGGTTAACTAAGTGTTAAATCAAAATAAAAAGGTTTGAAATTACAAAAAAAACTATTATAAAATATAGTGTTTTTTGTAATTAATATAACATACCAACTCATTTATAATAACTTACCATTTTAAGGTATTTTTATTGTTAATGAATTTATTATAATTGAATATTTTGTGGAATCCCAAAATCACCCCTCACCTGAATTAAAAAAGAGAACCTCCACCCTCTCTTCATTACAATATATTGATCCTTCTATATAAACCATAATTTTAAATATTATAATATCCAATTACATATCCACATTATAGAGATGCTGGTATTCTCAGAAGATGAACTATAGGGTCCTTAAGAGGAGCTCTAAAGGAATTCTTTCCCAGAAGATGTAATAGCCTTAACCGATCACTTTCTTTTATAATCTTCATTACCTATGATATTTTTTTTTGATATTTATCTTATAATAAAAACATTAGCATCCTAAAAATTATGAAAAATATATGATTATGATGAAAAAATCTTTATACATTCTCTTTCCCAGCAAATAGGAAGGGAAATCATTACTTGTGCGTACATACAGCTTACCATCTCGACGTATAGATACAATTATTTTTTCATCACCATATTTTAAAAATGGGTATTATGATGTGTTAAATTATTATATATGATATTTATTATATAATTATACTTATGAAATGATAATATCATTTATGTATTCTTACTATTCAATCCCCTGGGAAACGATAACATCGCTCATGTGTACATATAGGCTACCATCCCCATGATATGATGTGATTCATTTTTCATTGAGGATAAAGATCAATTTAATTAATATATATGATATAATAATTACTCTAAAAATATGAGATATTTTTTTATATTCTTTCATTACATTATAGGAAAAATTGAAACAATGTTCATGCGTACGAATGACCAACTATCTCCATGAATAGTGTAATTTATTTTTATATCTATAGTTTTTATAAATTAATATAAATATGTACATATTGAATATATATTATTTATATTAAATGATTTGGATTCTTTGAATTATGTAACCATAATAAAATTATGTGGACTGATACTACTGAATCGAAACATGTTCAGAAAACAAAGCCGTTATCACCTAGAATAATGATTTTAAAAACAGATTATTAATAAATAGGTGATAAGATGTGATAAATAAATCATATATAATTTAAAATATATGAATATGATTATTTTATACATGTATAATAGATCCATATTTATTATTACAGAGGTTTTAACCTGAATGAGGAAATGTCGTACTTGGGGTAAGGATTTTATTTGACAATGTCATCAATATTCAAGATTGTCTATGTTTATGTATCTGTTGGGAGAATGATTTGATATTTATATTCCATGTTTATGTTTTCTCAAAACAAATTCATTAATTTTTTTATATTATTCTATTGTGGTTTAATTTCATTTTTACTAATGTTTTATGTTTTACCTAATGGTTTGAAAGTAGTTTTTTTTCATTTTCAAAATGATGTATATTGTGAATTTTCTGAAAAAAATCACGAATAGAATGTTTTTTAACATATAAAAATTGTAAAAAATTTACCTCCCTCATAAATCCTAAATTATTGGAATATTCCTTTTTAGGTTTACAAGGTTATTTTCAAGGAAAATGGTTTCTCTATTTCATGTAGTGTTTTATATTTTAAAAAGTGTTTTTTAAATTTGAAATTGAATTTTTTTTCAAGAAGGTTTTAATTGTGTTTTAGTGGTATCTCTATTCATCAGTGACAATAAAACTTGATACTAATTATGATTTACTCTGGTAATGATCCAAGGATTCCAACCTTATTATTTCCTCATATGGTTTATTTTTATGAGGAAAAGATGAAATTTTTATGAAACATATTTTGTTCCATGGGTTATGTTATGATGAAATGTTTATTAAATAAATTTTTTCATGGTTTTTGATATGATGAATATTTTTTTTATTTTGTTTCACACATAATATTTATTTTCATTATGAAATTGGAGGTACCTATATCTCCCTCCAATGGATTTGGAAAATTATTATATCTCATGAGATATTTATGGGAGGCAAGTTGATTTGCTTGATCTATTATGGGAAAGTAGTCGATGTGCTAAATCTATAATGGGAAACAAGTTGAAGTGATTAATCCATTACGGTAAAAAAGATAATGTGGTTGATCTATAATGGAAAATGGGTGTTGAGGCATGATCTGATGGTCTTGTTAGTTAATCCTTAAAAATTAAATTGTTTCCATACTTAAGATAGAACCAGGTACATTTATGACATAAACATATGGTTATTGATTGAGTTATGATGAGCTCTCACTCTTATTATTTATGGTTTCCAAAATGATAATGATTTAATACATAACTCATTTTTATGATTTTTTTCATATTGGGTATGAAATTTGTAAGTTATGGTCCTAATATCATACCTTTTATGATTATCATATTCTTTAACATGATCATTGATTTATATCTCCCATGTTTACTTTTATTGAGAATATGATCTCATCGCTTTCATATGATTCCTTTCCCCAGATTGTAAAAAATATTTTTAATAGGTTATTCCAACGAAGAGTGATATAAGGGAGGATATTTATGGGATATTATGAATATCATTCCTAAAATAATAATATTATATATATTGTATCTAAAGAATCTAAAATTTTAGTGTTCTAGTGTGGATTTTATTATTATGTATTTAATATTCATCTAAATATATACAATATTTATTTATAAAAGGTTTATGTTTTTATATTTGGTATCAGAGAAGGGGTCAGTAAATATTTAGAGTTTAGGGTTGAAAACCATTCTGAAAACCCTAGATATAGGTATATGTATAAGATATAATCGTAATGTTTTTTAACACTCATGAATAGACTAAGTTAAACCTATTTTCTCATTATATAAGGTTTCATTATTTAGAAACATTATAAGTGATTTTTTTAGAATTATGTGGTTTTAAAATATGACTAGTATTTCAAAAACTATGATTTTTTATTTTAGTCAATGGATGGTACCTAAAGAAATCATGTTGATGCTGACTATGATGAAAAATCAAATTAATGTTCATGTGAACAACCTAATGTTATGGGAATTGGAATCTAAAATATTACCTCTAAGGTCACAAAAAATTATCAGGCTATAAATCATACAGAGTTTCCAAATGATCAAAAAAGGGAATAACATATTATTGAATTTTCAGGAGGCAACAACCACATTATTTTAGTGGATATTCTAATCCAATAGTAGAAGAGAAATGGATCAATACTATTGAGAAAATATTTTTGGTTGTTTAATACTCGAGACATGAAAATGTTATTATATCCAAAACATTTTCTTGGGCGTGTGAATTTATTTCAAGAACGCATTGTCCATTTCCCCACATTCTTGCTTTCAAATGGTGGGTGGCATCCATCACTTATTCAGAGACATTTGATCCTTGATCGAAACAGGATGACGTGATGTTGATTCCTCATTTCATGGATTCCTCTTTTGAAGTCGTCACCTAGTCCGGGTATCCCTCATTGATTTGAGTTTGTGTTCATGAATCTCATTCAAGATTCCATATTTTTGTGGATGCCTGTTAATTACACTGCTTCTGTCAAGACATTCCAAGGGGCCTTGATAGGGAAGAAACCTTCAGTTGGAGTAGATTGTAACATCGAGCATGTCAGTGAATCTCTGGATACATGAACATTGGGTAATCTAAATTATTTATCATAAGAGGGAATCTCAAGGGTAAAGAACTCGAGGAATCCCATGTCAATCGCGGGGTTCCTTATTCTGAAGGCATGTCGCTGAGGTTTTCCTCAGCTTCCCATGTTTAACCAGGGGTATGCCACGAGTTTAATATTTTGCAGGGATATAATGAGAGTGATCAAAATTTCCCACATAGATGGATCGGATTAGTACATCCCTATGAGGGATAACCTGGAGTGTTTACTGGGTGGATGGATCGGAATGAACAATGAGGAAAGATCTATGGTGTTGTGTCCCATAGAGGGAAGATATCACAATGTGATGTCTGATCCATACACAACTGAGGGCAGATATGGGAAAGTTCGCCCCAGAAAGGGGGACATCCGATGGATGGATCAGAATACTAAATGAGAGCAGACCTAGGGTATTTTGTCCCATAAAGGGAGGATATCACATTGTGAAGTCTGTTCTGGACACCACTAAGGGTGGATCAGGGAAAGTGTGCCATATAAATGGGGGAAACAAGGTTTACCACTGGATAGGATTGAACCTTTGGGTGGTTTTATACGTACCCTATGTATATAATAGGGATCAAAACCCACATAGTTCAAGAGGATGAGTCATGGGATTAGGGTTTACAAAATGTAAAAAAACTCGGAAGTATGTTGGGGCTTACACCTGGTTAGCGGCCCATCATTAGAGGGACACTCTTGGTTGGATGATTATATATGTTGTGGGGATTATTCATGGTTAGCTGCCTGATGAAATGGTGTGATCCCACCAGGATTTGGCGACCCAGGTAAAAATCCGGTTGGATGATGGATGGTTGAATGAAGTGGGTGATGAATGAGATGGTCTGATGTGAATATGATGGTTATGTTGGTATTGAACCTCAAAGAGGCTTCCTACATATCACTATAGCGGGGAATAAAAGTGCACATAGTTTCGTGGGGCAAGGGAATAAGGGTGTGCGTAGAGGACAACAACCCAAAGGCATGCTGGGGATTATGCGTGGTTAGAGGCCTTGGTTGGTCTGACTCCATGGGGGTAGACCAGAGATATGGGCCCCAATGAAAGGGATAATAACAACCTACCAATGGTTGAGGGCTGCAATGTTTTACCACTGGTTGGGATCTACAATGGATTACCTATGGTTGGGGTTACAATAGATTCCTGCTAGTTGTGAATGAACCTTGGGGGGGGGGGGGGGGGGGCTTCCTACGTACCCTGTCTAGGAGACAGGGATCAAAACCTTCATAGTTCAAATGGGTATAGTTTAAGGTCTTGCAAGATGGAAAGTGGCATACAATTTAACATCGTGCGGGACATGGATGAAATAATGTAAAGATGTTCGGTATTAATGGTTTATGAGCTTGATCCTCAGGGAGGCTTGCTACATACCACTATTGGGTGCCTATAAAGAAGAAATGATCAAATTCCACGTAGTTCAGAATGGAGGATACAATTTAACATCATGCGGGATGAAAGTGAACCAATGTGAATGGGTCAAGACAAGTAGGTGTTGGGCTTGAACCTCAAGGAGGCTTCCTATATACCTCACTTGGAAAGGGAAAGGATCAAAGTCCACATAGTTTGGAATAGAGGCTTGGGGCTTACGCACTAAGGAATTCTAGGGAGGATGTTTTGGTCAGTGCTTACTCTAAGCTCACGTGAATCATGCTTAGTGTGAGAAACAAGTGGAAGAAAAGACCTGACTATCACGTCGCGAAAGGTGCATATGTGAAGAATGTAGTGGGGATTACACATGGGTAGCGACCCATTGAGATGGAGATTGGGACTTAATTTATTATAGAGGCCTAACGAAGAAAAATCCCAGAGGGAGAGGGATGGGGAAACGACAGTCCATTTGCCCATCTCTCCTATAGTATTTGGGAATGGAATAAGAGAGGAGGATCAAGGATGGTACCTCCCATAAGAAAGGACAGGGGATTACACTAGGATGGTTTCTTGGGTGTAGCTATGGAGAGGAAACAGTGTATGGATCTTATGTGTGGAAGCCACCCAAATGCTGCGAGGGAGAGACAATAGTGAATGTGGATTACACATGGAAGCTGATCGGGTGCCACTAAGGACCGGTAATAGTGAATTGGGCTTACGCATGGAAGTTACCTGGGTGCCACTAAGGAGTGGAAATGGTGTATAGGGATTACACATGGAAGCTTCCTGGGTGAGGCTAAAGAGGGGCAATGGTGAGTGGGGCTTACACATGGATACTTCTCAAGTGCCCCTAAGAAGTGAAAATGGTGAATGGGGCTTATGCATGGAAGCTTCCTGGGTGCCACTGAGGAGCAGAAATAGTGAATGGGGATTACGCATGGAAGTTTCATGGGTGCCACTCAAGAGAGACAATGGTGAATGGGGATTACGCATGGAAGTTTCATGGGTTACACTAAGAAGAAACAATGGGGAATAAGGATTACACATGGAATCTTCTCTGGTGCCCCTAAGGAGCAGCAATAGTAAATGGGGCTTATGCATGGAAGCTGTCTGAGTGTCGTTGATAAGAGGCAATGGTGAATGGGTATTACACATGGATGCCTCCCATGATGTGTTCTTCATGAGTGTCCATGAGGGAATACCGACTCACTAGTAGATTGAGCATATAATTGATTCTTACACCTATGCGCTAGTGCACAGGAAGAATAGCGACACGAGCGTTGGAATCAGTCTGAAAAAAAGAGATGAAAAGTGTGAATCACATGCTAAGCATTAAGATCACAATGGGGGTGTCATGAGAAAGGGAGATAACTACTGACTATATTTGAATCTTAGCATCCACATCGCATTAGCCTGAGATAGAAACAAACAAATTAGGGCCAACCGCTGACCGTATTCAAATCATGGCGCTAAAATCGAAGTTCTATCCAAATTATTTTGGTTCATTGGCCTATAATAGTAGGTGACCCAAAGTGGCATGGGACCAGGCTATTTAGGGGGTACCTTTAGACATGAAAGAGGATGATGATCCGAATCAAAAACACATGAAGCATGATGTGGAGTGATGGAATGCTCATACAATTTCCAACACTCTTGAAATTATGCCACTAAAATCATGGAATGAGGTTTCTTATGATTTTCATATAAGCCAGCTCTTATTAGGAACAAGTTGCATCCTATTATTAAATGACACAGAATTCCATAGGTTAAATTCATACAGGGAGCATTGTCATCATATTTTTCTTGACACATAACAAATCCAAAATTTTTCATATAGGGTATACAACCGTTTATAGTCATGTAGAGAGGACTGTTGTCATCTTATTCTTATGACATAAGTTATCTCTTTTTTGGAGAAATAGGTATCATATATTTTTCACATAGGGTGTACTATAGATTAAAGTCATATAGATAAGACTATTAGTATATTATGTTGGGAGCATAATGCATCTATTCTTTGGAGCAAGAGGCATCATATATTTGTCATATAGGGTGTATTAGATTTTATATTCATGTAGAGAGGACTATTAGGCATGAGCAACATAGAAATTGCTGGAGTTGGGACATATACAAGAGAGACCCTTTTTCATTCAACCTCGCATAGGAAGATGAGTTAATTGAGGAATGGTTTGACTCAATGTACTTGGTGAATTGATGATGAGAATCTCAACTCATGATATGGGAAATGGAACAAGTAGAATATGTCTACCCAAGGTGTTTCATAGAGTGTGGAGTATTATCTCAAATCATTTTATTTCAAAGGTGGAAGGTGGATTCACATAAGGTCATAGTGGAAAATGTGGACGTCCCGACCCGAAAAGTTAACATTCAACTCTCGATTTTTCATGGGGGTCAGTGAAGTAAGTGAAGGGGCCAACCCATGGGGTTGGGAACGCAACTGAAGATGGATCCCGAGTGGGGGAGTGGGGGTGCATCCCCCGCATTATAGACTAGTGGGAGCGAAGGTGACAGCTTCACAGAGGATAGAACTTCGCAATGGAATAGGGTCCACAGAGATGAAGGTCTCGTAAAGCATGTGGCCTTGCAGAACTCAGAGTCTTGTGTAACAACTTCATAGTGGAAAGATTCTCACGGAGCATGACCTCATAGAGTATAGCTTCTCATGGGGAAAAGGGGCTTCACGGAGCTTAGGGTCTCGCAGAGAAAATGCATTTTTGGAGCAAAGAGTCTTTTAGAGAAAACGGGCTTCACGGAGCCTCGAGCAACTCTAAGTAGATCCCTCATTCACAAAGGGCGGAGCCCTTTGCGAAGGACATCACTTTGCGGTGCTCCGGAGCACTGAAAAATGGGAGATCAGTCACCGAAAGGGAGGTGTGACCATGCTTATAAAGGGGGGTGACCCTATAATTTATAAGATATGGAGGTCGGTGAATCTCTCCATGGAGAACAAACATGCGTCGTGAAGAGAAAATGATGTCGTGATGGATATCGTACTCCGTGACTGGAGGGAGTTCCCTCAAGTTTCTCATAATCGTGAAGGCTACCATCATGGACTTTGTGGTGCTCATAGAGGATCCAGTAAGTTCCTCAAACTCACAGATCCCTCTTTCATGTCCTTCACGGTGCTCACAGAGGCTTCAGTCAAGTTCCTATGCTCCACGATCATGGAGGGAGCTTCGCGACTGGGCTCCACAAACTAGTTTTTCAGTCCAACTTCAAATGTCCATAACTCATAATCCTTAACTCCATTTGTGCTCTAAGACTAGTAAAATAGATTCTTGAGAAATTGGATACTCTATTAGATCATTTATAGAAGCATTTGGAATATCTTGTGGATGTGTTTTTCGGTTCCCATAGTTATCCTAATAGTTTATCACAAGGAAGATGAAGAAAATCAATTGTGTAATATTATCAAGAAGACAAGGAAAGAGTATGAAATTGAATCTATAGAATTAAATTATATTATGGTGATATTATTCAATAATTACATTTCTCATATTCTACACAAAAATACAGATAAGGAATTTTTTGAGCTAAAACAAAAGGATGATGAATCCATTTGTACTTATGGGAAACATTTTATTTGTTTTTCATGGTATACCTCTAGTTTAATTATCACCCCTGAAAATAAAATTCATTGAATCATTGGTGTCTTAAAATAATGTCTCTGAATGTAATTATCTATATGAGACTTTAATATCTATTAATAAATTGTTCAATGTTCACTTAATGTATAAATATAAATTGGAGATTCCCACCATTATTATGGTTTTGAAAAGAAAACAAAGATTTAGTATCATGAAAGCTTGAATAAATCACTTGGTGGAATGAAATTTCATTATTCTAGATTCCAAAATTATGGAAAGAAACATGAAGGAAAATATTTTAATTCTATTGGGATATGCCTTAAATGTGGAAATAGGGGTTATAAAGCCCATGAACGTCGAAAGGAGACGAATTGGTCAATTAATGAAATAGTGGAAAATATGATTCCAAAAAATGAACCATTCATGATATAATGATTCAAATTAAAGGAGTTTGCACATTATGGAATCTAGTGAAAGAATATGAATTTTTTGGTGCCCAAAATCAATATATTCTTAAGCATAAAGACAAAGGTAAATGTCATGCGATTACGACTACTGAAGTGGGTTTAGAGAATAATGTGAGGAAATGTATAGTTATCATCCACCAAAGAAAATAAAATGTATTATTTGATTGTGGATCCAAACACTCATTTATTTATAATTAATTTTAAAGGGTCTTAATATCACCTCAATGAGTTAATTTTGAGTTAGCAATGAACACCTCAAATAACACAACAGTTGCATCATAAGTCTATAGTTCTTTTCCAATTGATGTATGTGGGAAATTTATTCCTATAGATCTTTTGATTCTCCATTTAGTTTAATTTTATATGATTCTTAGCATGTATTATCTTTCTCTATAATAATCACATATCTATTTTTAAGAATGGGATGTAACATTTCATATTCCAAATGACGCTATGCACATTTATCGATGTGAGGTTGAATATGAACTTCTATTGGAAATATATTCAATATTATTTTTATTAATTAATATAATTTAAGGTTATCTATATAATATATTTGGATAGAAACTCAAAATTAATGATACAACTATTATAAAAGAGTTTTTATGACTTTCTGGAAGAATTTATGAGTCTTCCATTGAATCATAAAGTTGAGTTTTCAATAGAACCAATACTTAGTGAGGTTACTATTTTAAAGAATAATTTTAGAATAACCCCAATTAAGTTATAGAAATGTAATAATATACACTATGAGATATATTATAAGGGTTTCATACACCCTAGTGCACCACTATGGGGTGTACATGTTCTATTTTATATGAAGTAATATAGGTCAAAGAATATTTGATTAGATTATTTGATCAACTAAATAAAGCTCAATAATTTTTCAAAATTTACCTTCATTATGGACATGATTAATTGAGGTTTATAAAAGAGGATACCCCCACGTAATTTTTCTAAACAATGTATGGATTCTATAATTTTATATTGTTACTTTTGGTATTACTATTCCCCTTGATATCTTTATGGATTTAATGAATATATTATTTTGAGAGTACCATGATATTTTTTTTGTAGTATTAACACACAATATTCTTGTATAATTAAAATTAAATGAAGAGAATGAAGACCACAAAACAATTCTTCTAAAGACCCTTAGGAAGGATAAGTTTTATTTAAAATTTACCATGTATGAATTTTGGATTTAGACAGTTTTTTCATGGGTAATATGATCTCAAGTTAGGGTATATCATTAGATTATTCAAAGATATAAGTTATTGGTAAATGACCTAAACCAAACATAGTTACAATAATACATAGTTTTCTTCATTTTTATTGATCTTATTGATTTTTTTGTGAATAATTTCTCATGATTATCTAGTCCACTTGTCAAGTTGACTCAAAATGAAGTTATTTTCACATGAAAATAGGAATGTGAAGATAATTTCAAAGAGCTAAAAAGAATGTTGGTTAGTGAATCTATAATCATAGTACCTTCTAATGGATAAAGGTTTACGATATATTCTAATACATTAAATACAGGATTGGGATGTTTTCTTATGAAAAATGATATGGTGATAGCTTATTTATCACACCAATTGAAGGATCATGAAAACAATTATAGAAATCATGACATAGAGTTAGCTATGATAAATTTTTCATTAAATATATATATGTATTATCTCTAGGAGAAAGGCGTGACATATATTCTAATCAAAAAAGTTTAAAGTATATTTTTACTCAAAAATAGTTGAACATGAGCAAAAAAAGATTATTAGAGAAGATTATTGATTGTGATTTCTCAATAAATTATGGCCCTAAGATAGGAAATAAGGTGGTGGATGATTTGAGAAAAAAGGATCATGCTAACCTAGTTATGAAGAGGATCATAAAACATCCAATTTTTATGGATTTTCAAAGTATAGATCTATAAATATTAAAGGAAGAGGATAAATATTATCTTTTCCAAATGAATGTTCAACCATATATCTACATGAGAATTAAGGAGGTGAAAAAGGAAGATGTGGATATAAAAAAGAACATGTGAAATTTTTCTAAGTTCTAACATGATTTTGATGGAATATTAAGGTTTAGGAACCATGTATGTGTCCCAACCATACCATATTTGAATAAGGAGATCATGGATGAGGATCAAAGTTTATCATTATCTATCCATCATGGAAGCAATAATATGTATATAGAACTAAAAGAGTATTTGTAGAGGAACAAAAAGGAAAGAGATGTTGAAAAATATGTTTCTCAGTGATTGATTTGTAAAAGAGTTAAGACTGGGAGATAGAAGTGTAATGAGATGTTACAACCATTAACCATACCTGAATGGGAATGGGAAAACATCACTGTGGATTTTGTTATCAGACTCCCCAAAACATCTAAAGGACATAGTACTATATGGGTTATAGTTGAATACCTTATGAAGTTAGTTAAATTCATTAATATCATAAAACATTTCTCTCCTGATCATCAATCCATAATATATATTAAAAACATGTAAGATTTCATAGAGTACCACTTTCCATCATATCTGATCAGGATATAAGGTTTACCTCAATGTTCTGGTGAATTATTTCATGGGATATGGATTGAGAAATGAGTTCTAGTATGTAATATCATCATCATACATATTTGTATTCTAATATAACCAATAATACCTTATAGAATATGATGATACCCTATTCTATGTATTTCTATGGTGGTTTAGGATCAACACCTTCCTCTAATCGAGTTTTCTTACAACAATATCATTCAATGAAGCATTTAGATGGATCTGTATGAATCCCTCTATAAAAAAAGTGTATAAATCCAATATTTTGGGAAGAATTTAGAAAAAATATTCTATTTGGACCAGATCTAGATGTGGAAATGGAAGATAATTTTAGAACTATTAAACAACACATCAAGGAAACTGAGAGTCCATATAAGATTTGTGATGAAAAATGTCGATGTGATTAAGAATTTAAAAATGGTGAGAAGTTTTTCTATGAATTTATACATGGAAGTAGGTTATAAGTATCAGGAATAAATGGAATATATTATTTAGGTTTATTATATACTTTTATATTCTTGATTGAGTAGAGATGGTAGCATATCTGTTATCACTTCCACTAAACCTCACTCAATTTGATGATGTGTTCTATATATCTGTCCTGAGAAAGCATATACCTGATCACTCACATGTACTAAACTAATATTATATAACGATAGATAATGATATTTCAAATTAGAAACAATTTCTAGAAATATTAGATCATATAGATAAAGTGCTACGAAACAATAATACTCACCTGATTAATGTTCTCTGGAGAAACCTCAAATTTTAAGAATCTTCTTAGGTATATAAGGTTGTGATGAAATATAGATATCCTTGTTTTATTATATGAAAGTGATAAATTTTGATGGATAAATTCATTTTTAGGGGGGTATAATATAACAACTTGAAATGTTCATGAAATATTTTTCTTTAAATAATTTCATTTCCTCGATAGCCATCATTACTCGTAACATTGAATTTAGATGAACCACGTAACAATATTAAAATATTATCTATTAGTTATCACCTAGACATTGGATTAGTGGTTATGTGTAGTGAATGATAAATTAATAAAAATATATTTTCTACACATTTATAAAATAAATTCATTAGTTATCAAATAATGTGAATTTAAAAAAAATATTTGAAAAAAACATTGTTTTTTCTTGAAAAATAGTTTTTATGCATGAAATTTATTTTTTAAATTAAATTAATCCATATTTGTTAATTAATTTAATTAATTATTAACTTGATAAAATTTATTAAATCTATAATCAAATATGTTATGGTCATAGGGTCAGAAAAAATCACTTTTTATGCTTAAAAATGTATTAGCTTTATAAAGTCATTTTTTCAAGTGTTATAAGGTCATTTTAAATCAAATTTTTTTTTTCAAATTTTATATATTAAAATTGATAATATGGATTCCATTTTTTTATTAAGATTTTTAAATTTGGATAATATACCCCTTTTATTATTTGTCAATATAAATAATAACTGTGGTAACATTTATCACTTCGGTAAAGAGTAAATAGAGTTAATATAGGATAAAATCTAGTTATTAGGCCATACATTTACCTCCTAATTCTTATTTTATAAAGGTAATTCTACCCTTAACTTGTTAGGTTTGAAATTGGGTTCTTTAATTAACACATTCCCAGGAAAATGAATTAATATTATTTAAATCAAAGAAAGATACAAAATATCACTCTCTTTGTTTTTAATATCTTAAATATTTCCACATAGGGAAATAAGTAAGTTATGAAAAAAATATAAGTTTATATTTTGATCATAATAAAATTATTCTCATGATATAACTTTTGTTAATTTACAAAAGACTTTAATTTCGTATGAAACACCAATGCGATATTTCTTTAATTAATAAAAAAATATAATAAAAGATTTTTGAAAATGGTAAAAGTAATATAATTTTAATTAGATACAGTGTCCCAATAATTTTATAGATCCATATGACATAATATGGAGGTTTTTAATTATTATATTTTATTTCTACTATTTTTTTGATTTATTAAAATTAAAATTAAATGAATAGCATAAAAATTGACAATAATGACATTTTATCCAAATATTATTTTTAAAATTATTTAAAAATAACAAATATCTCAAACTAATACATGGTGGTTATGATATGGTTTAAAATTTCAAAAAATATCCATATAATTTTCTCCTTATACATAAATATTACAACTTTTAATATTGACAAAGCTGTTATCCTACATAAAATTAAAATAGGCTAACTAAAGGTAAAATCAAAATGATAGGGTTTAAAATTACACCAAAACATGTTTAAATTATATTGTGTGATGTTATTAAAATAATATCACACCTCATATTTAAATAAGTTTCTATTTGGAGTTATTTTTATAGATAAATAATTTATTATAATTTAATCTTTTGAGAAATTCCCAAAGTTCCCCTCAGCTCAATTTTAAAAGGGAACCTCCTCCCTCACTTCATTACACTACAATGAGCCTTATAGATAAACCATACTCTATGAAATTATCATCTAAAATTCCATAGAAACATTATATATATTGAGGTATTCTCAAAAGACCAAATCTATGGGCTTTAATTGGAGATCTAAATGAATTCTTTCCAAGAAGAGAAAATATCCTTAACCAATAACTATCTTTTCTACTATTCATTACCTCATCTAAATCTGGGATATTTATTATAAAATAATGAAATAAGTATCCTCATTATTCTAAATTATTTTTTTTATTATTATTATTATTTTTATTTTTAAAAAACCATTTTACACCCTCTTTCCCATAAAAACTGAAAGCATTGCTTGTGCGTACTTACGACTTACCATCACCACATAGTAACATAATTCATTTTTTATCCTCATATTTTATGTATAGGTATTGTAATGGTTTGAATTTATATATTTGTTATTAATGAAATAATTATAATTTTTTAATAATAGTATCATGTCTCCATTCTTACTATCCAATCCATTTGGAAATGATAACATCGCTCGAGGGTACATATGGACTACCATCTCCACGATGCGATGTGATACATTTTTCATGGATGGTAATAAGGATGTATTCGACAGATATATATGATAGATATTTTATAATAATAATTATTTAAATTTATTTTATTACAATAAATGAAAAATGGAAACAACGTCCACATTTACGCATGGACTACTTTCTTTATGAATAGTGTAATTCATTTTTATATATCTATTTTTTATGAATTATTATGAATATGTACATAATTAATATATATTATTTTTATAACATTGTTATAATTTTTTAAATTATGGATCCATGATCAAATTATAAGGATCACGACTTCCCAACCAAAACATACTTAGAAAAAAAGTTTTTATCACCCAGAATAGTGATTTCCATAACAAATTATTAATAAATGGGTGATAAGATATCATAAATAAATCCTACATAATATTATAGATATTTATATTGTTATGGAATAAAATTATAATAAATAAATTTTTAATATAAAAGAGTTTTGAATGTGAACTAAGAATGCCAAGACTCGAGATAATGGATTTGTTTCTAAATCTCATCAATATTCAAGATTGTTTTGTTTATGTATCCATTGGCAGAATTATTTGATCTTGATATTCCATATATATGTTATCTAAAAATGTTATCAAGAATGTTTTTTAATATTATCCTTTTATTTTTTCAGAAATATTTTTAATCGAATTAGTTTTTCATTTTTCGAATGAGGTACTATGTGACCTTTCTAAATAAAAGTATGAAAATAATGATTTGTTTTATCTTATAAAACATGAACAAAGTTTACCACCTTTATGATTCCTCAATTATTTTATTCTATATTTATAATTTTAAAAGTTTCTTTTAATGGAAAATGGTATCGTTATTTCATGCATACTTTTATATTTTAAAAAATAATTTTTAAATTTAAAGGGATATATTCCTCAAGAACGTTTTAATGAAATTTTAATGTTATATCTATTAATACACATAAAAAACTTGATTATATTTATGTTTTACTGGGGTTATGATCTATGGTTTCTATCCTTATTCACTCTCTGGATGATTTATGTATTTTATGAATGGATGAAATTTTTATGAAACCCATTTATTTTCTAGGGGTTATGCTATGATGAAATGTTCATGAAAACTAATGCTTTTCATCATCATTATTCAATAATTATTTATTTGTGAAATTCATATTTATGATCTTAATTATAAGTTTTGTGGGGCCTATATATCCCTCTAATGTATATGGTAAAATATTATATCTCATAATATAGTTATGGTAAACAAGTCGATGTGATTTAACCATTATGGAAATAATTCGATGTGCTTGATCCATTACGGGAAAAAAGTTTAAGTTATTAATCTATTATGGAAAAGAAGTTGATGTTCTTTGTCTTTAATGGGAAATAAGTGTTGATGCCTGATTTTATGGTATTGGTAGTTAAACATAAAAAATGAATGTTTTTCTGTACATATAATGGTTCTATATACATTTATAGAATGAAATTATGGTCCATGATTGAGTTATGATGTGCTCTCATTCTTATGATTTATGTATTTTTAAATGATAGTTTTTTATTCCATAACTAATTTTTTTGACCTTTTTCAAAATATGTATAATATTTCTAATTTATGGTCATTGTATCATATATATTATTCTTATCTTATGCTTTCACATGATCATCAATTGAAATCGCCCATGTTTACCCTTATAGAGCATTTGGGATCACCCTTTTATTAGGTTTACATTCCCCAGGTTATGAATAATGTTTTTAGTAGAGTATTCATATAAAGATTACTTGAGGGAATATCCTTATGGGATATTTTGAAGATCTTTCATAAAATAAAATTGTTTCATATTTTGTCTATATTTACTCTAAACCGTTATTGTTTTAGTGTGGACCATATTTTTATGTATTGAATATTCACCTAAATAGATGTAATTTTTTTTTATGAAATGTTTAGGAAAATATAACTATTAGTAAATTATCTTTATAATAAACATCATAATAATAATAAATTGTAGAATAAAAAAGATCCGTATCTTTAGAAAATTATGTTCATACAACATGAGTACATATTTAAATCTAAACTTTATATAAATCTTTATTCATTGCCGTAAAAAATATTTCATATTATCATTAGTATATATAACCACCTAAGGATATATATCAAATAAAGGGCGACCTAAAATTTTAATATGGGGAGGAATAATATGGAAGGAATATAAGACATAAATCAATATAGTACATGGGTGATAATAATAATATCCATCATGTCATAAGAAAAGAATAATCATAATAATAATAAGGTATTAATTAGAAAGATACATAAAATGTGGAATATGTATAATAATGAAAAATTATAATATTGTGTTCAAATACCATTCATAAATTGAGAACAAACCTAGGATCATGTTGATGCATAACATATTCATATGAATCGTCACATCATAATATGTGAACAAAACTTGCATCATATTCATGAATAAAACATGTAATATATTGAGATAAAAAAAATTACTCAATTCATTGGAAGTATATATAGTTTTCAACTCACCCATGAAATCATAATATTCTCATAATCATTATTGTAGGAATGAAATAAAAACATACATCAGTATTAAACATTATATGAATGGAAACGAAACTAATGTGTTCCTTAGTGATGTCATAAATGATCATTTAAATAATATACTTGGTAGTTACCAAAAAATAATAAAATATATTATTTTAATCATTAAATTTTATAATTATAAAATAATTTATCATATTTATTAGGGGAATAGAAATAGCCTAATGAAAAGTCAATGGGATATTTCAAAAGAGGACATTATTGAAAATTATGAAGGTAGCTAAGAATGAATTTCAATAAAGTATAAACATGAATATCCATAGATGAAATGAAATAAGATAAATTTTAAATACATTTTGATTTTCTATAGAGGAATCATGTTGGAATGATAGAATAAAAAAAGATAAACCCAAAAAAGAGTTGGGTTTGAGAGTCCTATTACCCTAAGTCTCATTTGGGATTTCCACTGTTATGCCTACTATATAATAATGTTAGGTTTATTAATTCAATAATATAGAAGTATATTTAATAATTTATGTGATTCATGATAAATTATGACCACAAAATATATATTAATCTTTTTTAGTTAATGACTAAATGGTTTTGTTACATATTTTCCTTGAATTATCTCATTTTCAATTGGTTTTCTTTTCATTTTGATTCATTGTAAAGTACCATTTTTTCAAAATAATTTTAGATTCATAGAATAAATTAAAATAAATTTATAAATATAATATATATTCTATACTAAAATAATATGAATGTGGTGATAAGTGAATCATTGACAATGTCCTCATTGGCATATGAAACAGAACATTAATCAGACATTTTAAAAGGATGGGAGGTGGTTAAACTATTTATAGAATATCATAATAATAGTCATATTTTATATAAATATGAATTAAATACGATATTAAAGAAGAAAAGAAAAGATATTGGTGGAGTATAAAGAAAAATATTGAAAAGAAGATAGAGTTACATATTTTGGGAAAACCAAGAAACTATGATCATCTAAGCCACCAATAAAACCATCATCCTCTTATCAGTTCAATACATTGGAAGTATGAAAACTTGATCAATGAAATGGAAAATTTAACCACCAGATATTCTCCTCCCCTCGACTAGGTTTAATAGAATTAGGAAGTCAAGACACCCTACCCACTACACAAATTCAACCTTGCACACACGTTAGCAAAAAACTCAGAGACATAAAAAATTGAAATACATGAAACATAAGTACTTAAGGAAGTGAATGAAAAGAATAGAACAACATTATTCAAAAAAATTATCCTATGTACTTGGAAGGAACCAGTATAACTTTTTTATATTACCATAAGTACAAAGATTACACGAATATGAAAAATATATTAGTAAGAATTCATTACATAGTGATTACACACAATAATAATTGTAATTCACTATTTAATTTTCATGTAAATTGTTTATGGTCAGGATGAACTATTACACACTTTTTCCTTTAGTACCAACTTATATTTATAGGAAACTCAGCTAGTTTTATGACTCACATCAACATCACACATTCATTGAGAGCCTCTATATGGAATATCTCTGGTGATTACCAAAAACATTTTGAACCTCAACTGATTTCCTTAGTAAAATTATAGAGTCTTCATTAGAAGGAATTAATTTTAGATATTTCACTAGAATTCTAAAAATTAGAGACTCCATCAGAAGATAGAAACTTATGATGGTCTTTCTTTTTCCAGTTGAATAGTATTTTTCTAAAAACCAAGCCCTACCACCTACCACTTAACAAAACTCTGGTGAACATATTTATGGTGCATGAACTTCTTATTCTATTAAACTTGTATTCACATTGTAACAGTCTACCACTTGAGGAACTGTTTTGAAGAAATACATAAGAAAACTCATTCCATTAAATTTCCTTCCTTCCGTTCTTCTACAATATTCACTATTCTTCCTCCTTCATCAATTTATCTAATCCCCAATAAGGCATGATTATTCCTAAAATATTCTTGAACAAATGTCTTATTGATTATGTTCACTAATTGTTTTCTAATTGATACCTTCTAGGTATCTAACACTTTATCCTATAGTATTTTTCTAATAGAGTGGTACTTCAGATTGATAGACTTTTTCCATTCATGTAAAATCATATTTTTATTCAAGTGAATCTCACTTTAGATATCACAAAAAATAATCCATACTGGAATAATTCATAATTCTTTCAGTAATTACACTAACCAAACCATCTTCTTCCCTTCTTCAATTGTTGTAACTTAATCTTGTTATGTTGTATTTAGAGTAACAATAATTTTTAGGCATAAAACCAAAATTATTATAGTTTCCCTATAATAAATATGAAACCATTTTCAATATTTTGACTATCTGAAACTTCATAAAATTCATCATAAAAAAACTTCTTTTTGATATCCCTATAAAAAACCAAGATACTAATATTCTATTACTATCAAATACTAAATGATCCACTTAAAAACTCTTCAATGATTATTCCTAGGGTTATACATAAATATACGTACAACTCCCACTAAAAATTTTATGTCTAATCAAGAATATTTCCTTACATTAAACATCTTTCAAATGAATAATACAGCTCTTTATCCATGTACTAATGCTCATCTTCCATTTTAGGTTCTAATTAATTTGATAATTTAAATGTTCAGGAAAGAGAAGTAGAGGATAATTTTCATTCATCCATGAAAAACCTTTTAATGATTTTCCAGATATAGTCCATTTAAGATAGAACCAATGATTTAGTATTCCTATATATTTGTATCCTCATCCAAAATATATTCTTGTATTTCCCTATATATTTCCATACAAAACTATATGAAACTTATTTTTCAATTTCCAAATCATTAAATCATATGATCTAATTATAAATATGACATTGATATACAATAGAAAAATGATGAAAGACCCATTATACCATTTATTTTGTTAACAATAGAGATAAATATTACATATATCGATTCATTCTTATGACATGAATGAATCTGATTTATGTTTCTACAGTCATGGTGCTTACCTTATTTCATATAATATTTTCTTAAATATACATTCATTTTTTTGTCACCATATTATGGTAAATGTATTTTATGGTCTATGTAGATTTCTTATAACAACACACCTTGAAGGAAGCAGTCCTGAGAAAATGATTTTCCAATGATACCATACTTTTCACAATATGAATAGTTGAATGTTTAGATATTGGTTAGAAAATTTACAATAAACCAACTCCTTACTTTTAATAAAAACCCTTCAAAAAAATCCATTCCTTGTTTATTTTTTATCAATGACCTATTCCTCAATCCAATAAAGCTACATATTCTCATGTTATTTTTTACCATCTGGATGTTCATCCAACTGCAAAGTTATATTGAACTTTAATAAAACTATATCTTACTTCATAGATGAGTCTCACTATTTTTAATCACTAAGTGAAGATACTTCCTATATATTATCAGGTTCTCCTGAATCTTATAGGAGTAAAAAATTTATATCAGCCCTAAACCTATGAACAATATTTAATACTCTAGTTGATATACTCAACAAAATTAGCTAACTATACTTCTTGGATCTACTGATTCTGTTGATATCTGAACTTTGGGTTGTCTAACTTACATAGACCATACATTAAGTTATCCGACTTAATCTTCAACCACAATTGAAATTTATTCTCTTTATGATTGTCTTAAACCTTGAATTTTGGTGATTCCAATGATTTATTATGAGTTATCCCAATGTTTCAAATTTTAGTATTCTAATTACGATCAACATATACTTCCATAGTTCATTTTTATGAATCTTATTTATCATCCATGTTTTACCTTTCTATATAATCTCTTCATTAAACAAAATATCCTTACACCTTATTATGAGTTTCTTGTAATCACCCAATAGACTATATCTAAGGAAGAAAAACATTTTAGATTTTCATTAAAGTTTATCTCTACCCTTATAATTTTAAATGTACATATTATAAACTATCAAAGATTAAAAAAATATGAACTTATAATCAATTTACAGACTAGAATTCCCCTAATTTTTCCTACCCAACTATCTATTCTAGACGTCTATTTATGAGAGATGTCATTGTGATGAGTGCCTCATCCCAAATATCATTAAGAATTCCTAAGTGAAACCTAAAACATTTATATTTATCATTCATAGTCTTGTTTATTATTTAATAAACTCCATTTTTTTGTGGATTTATGGGAACCATATTCAGATATATTATTCCCTTCTTTTGGTAGAAGTTTTAAAATTTTCATATGGTGTACTCACCATAATTTTATATTTATATGTAATTAAAATACCCATGATAATAAATTTATATTAAGGAATTCCACTAAAAACACTATAAATATATGCTAATTTTGTTTCAAGAAGTAAATATACACATTCCAAGTATCATCATCAGTGAAAGTAAGAAATTAAAGGTAAAAAATATATGATTGAATAGGGGTAGGTACCCAAAAATCACAGTGTTCAAGATCAAAAATTTAATTTCTGGGATTTTAACCATCTATGTTAAAACTCACACGTTTATTGTTTTAAAGAATAAAATATTCACACTTTCTTATCTCTATGTGATCATGATTCATTCTTCCCTTATCATTTAAGATGTTAATATTTTTCTCACTAAGTTGAATGAACCTATAGTTACATACTTATCGATCAATATAAGTTAAACGTATGATCATTTTAATTCTGTATAAATTTCTAGAAAAGTAAAGAGTTCTATATTTAAATATTCATTAAACTATGATTGATCCTCCTTTAAATTTTCATATACCATTTTCAATGGTAGTAAAATAACATTCTTGATCATGTTTTCCAATGAAAATTATTGTTTTAGACAAAGGATGTAGAGAAAATATATTAACTTCAAGAAACCTGTATTCTTTATTCAGATGTTGACATATCAATTTTCAAAAACTTTTAGGGTTCCACCATATTCCAGATGGAAATTCCAAAAATCACTAAAAAAATAATTACCTATGCATATTTTACCACCAGTTGAATGGGTAGATTCTCCTGAGTCAAGTATCCAAGATTCTATTAGAGTACTAACATTATCATGATAATAGTTATTTTCATTCATGTATTAACCAAATATGGACAACCTGACATTGATTACTTTCCTTTTGTATTCTTATAATTCTTGGAATACTACTTGATATATCCATTATTCCATCATTTATAGGATATAGGATAAGGATCAGATGATTTTATTTAACTTCATTCATGATAATTTTATTCTATTGGTTTCTTATGATAGAAAAAATTCTAATGGATGGACCTTCCCTATCCTACAGTATTAAGGGAACTATTTATTGGTGAATAAACTCCCCTCTTCCTAATATCTTCATTTAGAATAAAATTCTAAATATCATCAAACACCATGTTTGTTCATCTACTAGATTTACTAACTACATTAACCATAGAATCCCAACTTTCCAGTAGTGAATATAGAAATAGAATCACCCATAAATCATCAAAAAAATAAGATAAACTTGACAAAATGGAGCTTCCTAGAGATCATATTAAACTTATTCACATGATATTACATTGATATTCATTCTGAATACCTTAATATGAACAACCATCATATCATGAAAGCTTTATTATGGGTAGTATAATTTTTATACATATCTACCAAAGACTTCATCACACCTACTGTAGTTTTCTTCTCCTAGATGTTAAAATAAACATTTCATGATAGATACATTCTCACCAGTGTCAAACATTTTTTATAAATATTTTCAAATTCTTTTTTCTCCATTCATTCAGGATTCACAAATTTCAACAGTACTTCTCAATATTTTTAGATGATATAATACTCAATTTGTAACCTCTAGAAGCCAAAATATTTTCCATAGATTTTATTGATTTAGATTTTCTCTTCATCTAATTCTATTAAAAAATTTATAATGGTGTTATGGATAATAATTGAACCTATTTTGATACCAGATGTTTGGAAATATGAGAAACTATGATAGAGTAACCTACGAATAAAACCATAATACTTTCAATACGTCAATCCACTATAGGTTTCTGAATAAGAATAGTGAAATGGAAAACAAAAAATCCAAAGCTCTACTTCCCCTTTTCTATGTGTATTGAAAGTAGAAAGTCATGTACCCATAACCTTCACACTAGGTAAACCTTGCATAATCCATACTAGAGACTCTCAAAATTCCATTGGGTGTGGATTTTCTGTCATCCATATTTTTAACCCAATCCACATATTTATTTCCCAAGATAATGGGATTTCCTTTACTATTATATTTCAAACCATATCTCAATATGATTTTGATGTATCTAAGAATCCATTTTAATCCCATAGATATAACTATTTATACGAAATTTTATATCTTTCACATTGTGTGACGACATAAACTAAATTCGATCATGAAGCTGTCAAATTAAGTAAACTCTTAATAATTTTTTAATTGTCTTGAATAAACTTATTTTCAATATTATCTGCATGATTGTTTTTTCCCACTAAAAATAATGTAGAAACTAGATTTTAATCCTCTGTTCCAAACTTTCTCAAAATTTCTTAGGAATAATTCTCTTGAGATAATAAAATACGATCTTTTTCTTGATGAATTTTACGCCCAAGAATACATAATCTCTTCAATATTGGAAATATAAATTAAATTCTTTTTCTGCAATTAAAAATCCCCACAAACACATTATTCATTTATTTAAATGATAATATCATCTACATTGACAAAATCAATCAATGATACCTCTTTTTCTTTTTTGATGTATAGATTTTTATCCAATCCCCCCTTCATACATTTTGTTATCTTCAAACATGAATCTAGTTTTGAGTTCCATTACCTTCAAAATTTCTTCAAACTATGTAGTTTCTTTTTTAACTAGAAAAAATATCCTTATTTTTATTCAATAGATAATCCATTGATTTTCTCAATTTATAATTAATATTTAAATTCTCTGTTGAGTAAGGTTAACTTGAAATCCATTTTAAAGAGCTTGAATCCCCTTTATGCTGAAATAAAGAGAAAATTATAATGTCCTCAATCCTAGAAATCAGTTTCAAAGTGTCATGGAATTTGACTTATTAAACCTATGAATATCCTTTTTATAGAAATCTAATACAATTTCACACCATCTTTATTTTCTCATTTTACATGTTACTAAACACCAACATTGTTCCTGTTATATTTTTGGATGTTGTGTTGGGAACCAACTACTATGTTTCATTCTTATAAAATTGATCCAACTTCTTAATGATATAATCAATCTACAATCTATGCTTTAAATATTCTTTCACATCCTTTGGTTTAACCAAAGTAAAAAATGATCCATGAATTTATTTACACAAATTTATCCTAGTTTGAGTAAATTTTCTTCGATCTAAGTTAATATTATAGTCCCCACTTACTTTCTTAGACATGGATGAGTTGTGTATGGTTTATATTAATAACTAGATTTTTTAAATCCTCATATTCAACCTAGGAATCTTTTCAATTCAAATCTATTTTAGAAACTCCATCCTTCTTGTGAACCAATTTTGCTCCATAATCAACACTAGTTGAACTTTATTCATGATATACAACTTTATTATTTTAGTATTCCTACACCTTCACATAAACACTATCCAATGTTTCCCTTATCTCTTTTATATTACAATGATATAATCTTTCATTTAGATTATATTCAAGGAAGACATCTTGAACTCTTCCTTTTTCAGACTTCCCCTGATTTTAAACATTAACATTGACAATACAAGGGTTTATAAATACCCTAAAATAGTTAAATATGGGGGTTTATGATAATACATCTTATATGGTGTAATATTTGAATTATTTCAACACAAAAAATGGTTCTAACTTTTAAATACTATACAAATTTTTTAATTACAAAACAATTGAGATGTCTCATGCTCCACCAACACAACGTAATCTGTTTTCAGTAAAATTTCATTACTACATCAGAATAATTACTTTTTTGGGTATATTATGTACTATGTTTTTTGGATAATATTGGTTTTTATTGTATATGATTATAACTTTTTATTAATTTAGTCAACACCATTATCCATCAATAACTTCTTCAAAGATAATACTCACTAATTTTCTAGGCCACTTTTTAAAAACTTAATCATATTCAAGGCCAAAAAATTATCTCTCATAAGAATAATACATGAAATTGAGATAATTAATCTATATAATATATTGAATACTTATCTAAATCTATTTATTTATTCCCCATATTCCAATAAACATCTAAATGAAGGAGCTATAATGGGTGAGATGCCAGAATTTGAAATTTGTTTTGTGAGGAATTGACAATATTCCACTTTAAGAATTTAGACCATGTGAAATATGTGTGTATATATATATATATGAATTTTTAACATTGAAAAAATTATTTTATGTGGTAAAATAAATAAAATTTATTAGACCAATGTGGAGAAGTATTTTATACTACAATTCATTTTCTTCTTTCAATCTCATATAACATGATTGTCTACCACCACCAAAATAAAATAAATTTTCCTCACGTTTAATGTCCCCTCATATAAATGAATCAATAATTTACTCTACTCATAAAACAATAATCTTTTAAAAATACAAATTCATTTATCCCATGAAATACTTTAGTTACACTTAGTAGTATGAGTTTCAACATAGCTACAAATAGAGTCTTCTTGAACTTAAGCTCATCTTCTCTAATGACCGATTAAACGAGTCTCTTTGTTATGAGGGGCACATTATTTTTAATGAAATTAAAACAATATTTTCACCATTCAATATTTTATATTTTATCAAATCTCCTATCATATATGATGAACATTTACTTTTCAATATCCATGGAAATTATTTTTTGAGGTGCTTTGAGTGAAACATCAATAACCAACACCATCTCCATTCGTTTTTCTTTATTATTATGAAAATTTTATAATACAAAAACACTTATTTGAGAGGGTTTTTTGGAGACACAATCTTAAACAAAGTGAATTTGTTGGTGAAACCATTCATATAATTCTTCTAATGATTGAAATTTATTTTCATCTTTTAGTTCATATTTTTTGTAATTTTTTCAAACATTTTATAATATGAGTAGGATAATTCACCCTAATATATACATGAAATATCCTCTAATATTATATAAACATAGATAATTGAACCAAAAAATCCTTCTAATATTCCCAAAGACACTATATTACTAGAACTATCCATAAAAGAAAACTTTTCTTAGAACATAGATTGTTCTCCATCAGTAGACTATTGTTTTTATTTCAAATTTTGACCTTAAAACATGATCTGTTTTTGTGAATAAAAATTATGTTAGTCTTCAAAATATCACTTATTTAGTCTATAATTATTTATATCCTTTTTGAATCACCATTTACAGTTTTTTTCTTAATGTTGAAATTTCCATAATTTTCATATTTTTCAGAATTGTCCCGTTTTACCAAAAAATAAACATTTTCACCCTATGTATTCATATAAACTATTGAAATCAACCAATTATTTTATATTTACCTAATTTATCCAATATAATTTTGAAATTTTAAATTGAATGAATTCAATTCATTTTCTTCATCAACCAAAGTTTATTAAAAAAATTAAAGCTCATTATCCATTTCCTTAACAATATTTACCATGTTAATATTCCATTTATTTTCTTTAGTGAGTAGCTAATCCAAGTTCTAAATTTTATTCATAAAGTTTGAATCCCTTTAAAAATGTTATAAAACACTATTTCTTGATGATCGATAGTAATTTTTTATATTCTTTATTTCCTTTTACAGTATTGAAATAATTAAAATACATTATTTGAGCTCTCACTTTAGCGTAAACATTATATAAGTTTCCTATAAAATTACATCATTTTTAATCTCATAACAAGTATTTTATTCTTCATTAACCTCTTCAGTTATTAGTTGTTTACTATCTACATTATATGTCTCTACTTGTTCATCTTTCTTACTATTTTCATTATCATTAAAATTTTATAAGAACATTATACTTTTCAATTTATAAAAAATCTTTCCTTTACACTTTGAAGAAATTATAGATTCATATAATATAGATGATTTATTCCATAAGGAACTTATTTTCTTCTCATCCACATATCCATGATCTTCATCTTCTTTTAACTATAGACAATTGGATATAAATTTCTAATAGCTCTATAATTAAATCAGTTTAGGGGTAACTTTCCCCAAAACATTACTTTTCATATTCTTACACATCTTGAAATGATTTATATAAGTTTTTTAAATTTATCTTAATCATAATATTCTTTATTATAATATTCTCTTTAAACATAAAAATATTTCTTTCTCTTGTCATACATCAAATATTTAAAGGATATTTCCCTATCAGTCATACTGTTCCTCTTAAAATCTTTCAATTTACTCTATTAATAGGAAATTTATATTATATGAAAACCATATAATGAATTTGTTTTGGGATAATGTTCTTTTAGTTATAATACATTTTTATTAAACATATCTAGAAAAATATATAATATTATCTTGACAGCTGTAGAATTATACAGCCTCTCACAAAAACCTATGATGATGTTCAACACTTGATTAACTATATTGAAGATATTATATACTACTTCATCATCATTAATATTGATATATTTATATTTTTATATAAAAATAAATATATTATCTTTCTTTAATTTCTCATTTACCTCAAGGATGTTTTCTTATTTATCCAAAACATTCTTTGTTATTTTAATATGTCTAACTTTGAGAAAATTAGTTTTAGGTATAAATGATAAAATGGTATTTCAAAATATGACTACCATTCTAAAAATTCATTATATAAAACATTTTCATAAAATAAACTTCATCATGAGTGAAAAAACCATCAATGATATCCTTTAATACATTCAAATCCTTTAATAGAAGAAACAAAAACAACCAATATTTACAAATAAAATAATATTATTCATATAAAGTGGGAATCCACTTATTGTTCATTGAATTAATGTTATATATGTTCAAAATATAAATTTAGTTCTTGAATCTTCAAACATAATGGAACAATTTCTTTTCAAACTCAAAAAAGTTTATCATCTTTTATGAGAACCTGGATAGTCTGCTACTAGTTAAAAGGACCCTCCTGGATAGTGAGAGTTAACTAAGATGAGATATGAGTTTGTGAATTAACTACTTTTTACATTAATCCTCCTAAAAAAAATTATTCACCTATTAAAGTGTATAATGAGATAAATTAATATAATTTACACACACTTCAAATCAAAAATATAGTAGGAACCAAATATTTTTACGAGGTTCAATTCTTAAAAAAATTAGTAGCTCTTTATTTAGCTTGATCGGGTAAAACTCATGATCACACATTATAGTAAAATCTTCATATATATTAAGAATGAGTAAGTATTATAAATAAAATCCTGATTCTTAATATATCCCTTGGATAATTTAAAGTGGTCCCATAGAAAAATATAAAATGTATCATGTTTAACTAAAATAGAGTCTTTATTCGAATTATACTCACATCAAGTCGTCAATGTTTTTATTCCAATTCTTCTTCCCCCACTCCCTCTTCCTACGATACTTCGATAACATCTATAACACTTATCTAATAAAATTTTTCTATATTCTTATATAAAATAACTATTTATTATAAAAAATAATTCTATATATGATTTTTTTGAATTTTTAATCAAATTAAAATTTTAAACATCCTCCAACTACTCATCCACTTCTTCTACTTCTTGTTAAGTATTTGGATCTATTCAAGTATTTTTATCCATCCATAGATATAAATAAAATAATTAATGATTCAAGTTAAAATATTTTATGAAGAACCAAACGAGTCACATTATCAATATATTTATTTTTAGACTCTAGTGTAAATCATGATGTGAATTTATACATTATGGGATGATGACTTACTTTACTCTAACAAATTCTCCCTTTGTGATGAGACTAATATCTTTACAGTGTAAGGCTTATTTTTTATGAGTCTTGTATGATAATGGCATGAAAATCATTTGGTATCCTACTTTATTTATTCATTATAAACCAATGTGAAATCAACTTCTCGTGGATTATCATTGTAATGAAATACTTCCCCACAAACATCACCTTATCAAATTAAGATATCTGGACTTATCCTTATGGAATGGTTGTGTCGATTTTAACAAAATTATATTTTTCTGATTATTAATGTATATATTATTTTTTGGTGTGGTCTTCATTTCCATAATGATTTTTTTTCACTACTCAAAATATTTATAATAAAAATCATGGCTCTACATTGTGATGTGGTTTCCACTTCATATAAGAACAGTTATAACATATCATTAGATTAACTTCTTGAATCATTATTTTAACCTTTGGGTTCTAGTATGAATAACTCATAAATTTTAAAATATTATCTTTCTGTAGAATTTATTTTATTATAACTCCCTCTTCTGTAGCACCCATTATGGTGTGATTTTAACACTCACGGTGTGAATGGACTCAACCAATCTATACATAAAGCGTATCATAACATAAATAATCTTATATAGAGTTTACTCTAATCTATATTAATCATATGTAGACGTCAAAATGGCTTGAATTCACATTTTTTTGAAATATTTAATTTATAACTCTACAACCTATTCCAAACATGAACATCTTAACTCCAAAATACTATCACCCATCTTAGGACTTCCAAAAAAAATTCATTGCACAAAAAATCTTGGTTAGATTTTATTTTTGGTATGATTTATATATTGAAAACATAATCCATAAAAAACATCTTTAATTAATTTCTTCTCATAATCATATTTACTTTGAGGAAATTAATAGTTATAAAGAATACTTTTTCAACTCGTGAAATCAGAAACCTCAATGATGTCTCAAAAGTCTCTCTAAGGTCACAAGAAATTTAGATATCAATATATTCATTAATTATCTCCATGTACCAACATTTACTAGTTTAACTTTTCTATAATCATCTATATTTAATTTTGGGCTATATTTTATTATAATAACATTTTAGGAACCCCCATACACTTAAGTCACCTTTTACATTAAAGAGAAACCTCAAAAAAATATTCACATAGGATACCACATTATAGAACGTTTAAATATAATTTATTTTAAACATAACTAAATTTATTTTAATTATATTTTTATGAAAAATTTGATGAAGCCTTTTAATTAACCCCTCATAAAATAAATCTATCTAAGTAATCATAAGATTATATATTCCAAAATTCCAAATTTAAACATTGAACTGATATTATGATTTAAAATTAGTTATATGAGAAAAGAAATCCACTCATCCACTATTCTCTCCTATATCTAGGCACACACACCACACACTTTTATTTTTTTACATGAATTTTTTTAAATAATGTTTAAAAATAATTATTATATAATTTTTTGGTAAATATTTTAAGGGGATAAAATTGTCATAACCCATAATTATCAATATCAATTTCACCTTGAGCCTATATTTTTTAGTCAATTCATAAAGAGGAGTGTCATAATTACAATTCATCCATCAAACGTAAAGTAATAATTAATTAGAAATTCATTTCACAAAAAATTACCCCATAGAGTATTTGGGATTATCAAGGTAATAAAATATGGTGGATTAACAAATATCATCTAATTTATGATATTTTTTTAACACATAGAGTTCCAAAATTGTATTTGAAAAAATAAAACTACATTTATAAAAATTATAAATTAATCTGAGTTATTTTCATATAAATTTAACAATTGAAATAAAATTATAAAGAATTTCACTTAAAAAAACATAGCAACTCACCTGATTTAAATATTATTAATGAAATGCATCAAATATTTTGAAATAAAATCTACTCATAAAATTTCTAATTACTATTTAAGTGTATTCCACCTGACCGTTCCTATAAAACGTGACATATAACATGGATCCAATGTTTTTGATAAGGTGAAAAGAATATAAAAAAATATTCATTTTGTAATTTTATCAAAAAAACGATAATCAATATAAATAGTAGAATACTCCCTTAGAGATTTTTAATCTTCCATTGGAATGGGGTGGTTATGGCCCCACTCCTTCCTTACTCTAATGGTTTCCAAAATTGAAGAATAATTGATTAATATATGAATTATTTATTGAAAACTAAAATTAAAAACATACTTAAAAATTATGTAAAAATTTCCAAGGATATAAGATAGAGAAAACTCCATGAATTATAGGGTTTCCATTTAATAAAAACTTTTTTATGAGACTTCAGTCATACTTTTTATAAGTAATACAATCTATATTTTTCCTATGGATGTTTCTTCTTGTTATTTAACTAAAAAATATGGTTTAGTAAATTGATTCTCAGTTTAAAATTATAGTCATGTGTTCATGAGATTATTAATTTTTAAACAACATGTCCAGTAGATGAAATGTGACTATAAAGGTCTAATTTTCTAGTAAAAACATTCTTATTATCTTCCACAATTTTTATCTATTTGATTATGAAATTTGTGAAAATTATGGTGACTATAGTATTTAAGGATTATGACTTAGTGCTTCAATATTATCCATGTGAACCATATCCATTATTACATCATATTTATCTAAAAAATCTTAAAATCTGTTTTATATTTGTGTCCAAATTATGATGTTTTATTAGAAAAATAAAAAATTTAGATAATAATTCGACATTTTTATTTCACTATCTTAAATTTTCATTCAATTTGATTTATTAGTATCATAATTTCTTTCGAAAAATAGCTTTTGGGAAGGGAAGGTAGTGAAAAATACTTATCCAAATCCATTGTAATCTTCTTTCCTTCACCATCCAAGTAAATATAATTACATACTTTAGTAGAGAGAAAATAAAACACATTTGAATATATTTTTTATTATTCCTTATCATGGTAAAAATATTATTTTTATAGTGTACAAATTATTCATTTGAATAATAAAAAAATTTCCCATATTTTTAATTTTTTCTTGAGTTAGTTCCTAAATAATGTCGATTAAGAATAATCATGTATCGATTTATTCATTATTATATTTAAAAATAGTCTTCAATTATATGTCCCATAACTGAATTTAGTTAATTTATCTTTGAAAAATTTGGGTATATTATTATTTTATCAATTACTTATTATTATAATAGTAATTTTCCAAAAGTACTATGGAATCCTATACATAATTTTCATCTTATATAATCCATTGTAACACCCCTAGAAAAGTGAGACTTAAAAGGATAAATGTTACTACCCATGTCAATAAGGTGCACCCTTCTTTTTGAGAGCCTATATAATTAGAACTACACAATTAAGCATGCTTGGCCTGGAGTAGTAATCAGGATGGGTGACCTTCTGGGAATTTTCCTAGGGTGTGTGTGAGTGAGGACAAAACACACTGAAAGAACATGTGTTACCCATGGGGACAGTCATTAGTCTGATAAGTGACCCTAGTGAGTAATATCCTATGGTGTGTTGGGAAGGAAACCAAGGTTTTACAGGAGACCCATGGGTTTAGATGAAAAGGTTCATGGCCCGGGGAGACAGGTCGTGACATCCATCCCCAATTTTTTTTTCCACTATTATAAATGAATAAAAAAAAAGTATCAAATAAAATGTGGATAGACTATAAATGTAATAGATAATGAAACTAACACTCACATAATTTCATTAATAATAATATAATCTTTGTATTTAGTCAATAAAATAATCATTAAACAATTAATTTTATGTGTTTTTTTTAAATTTTTTGTTTTTTACATTATTTTTTGTTATACTATTTTTTAAAAAATTTATCTAGAAATCAAATGAAACTCTATAAATTAACCTAAAAAATGGTTCCAAATTTTTTTATAGTACCCCAAAAGTGTATATGGTCAATTATGACATAAATAAACTCATATATTACAATATCAAATCCAAAAAATAGGAATATATTACCATTAAAATTTAATTGATTTTATTTCTATAAAAAATGGAAAATATATGTGTGTATGAGGTTTCGATTCATACCAAATAAATTTCAATTCTGTGTAATACTCAAAATCATAGCTAATTAATGTCATCATCCACGACCTTGAGTAAATTGAATGAATTTATCCTTTAGAGGAAAATATAAACTCATTGGAATAAAATATTAATTAATCAATCAATTAATATGAGAATCAACCCATAAATTATTATAAAATTTATCAAGATATGATAAACTTTATAATGAGGAATAACTTCAATGTTTTGTTGTAATAATATCAATATAAGAGTGGTTAAAACTTTTATTGGTGATCTATGAGTGGCCATAACCCCATTGTGGTAAATTTCTATCCTTGGGTGACTATGTTTTAAATTCATAGTACATAGTGTGTCTTATTATCACTACATCACCAAAATACAAAATCTACCACTTGGTATCTAGTCGAGTAAAAATTATTATTAATAAATTAAAATAAAAAAATAGTAATACATTCAAAAAATAGATCAAATAAACTATATTCATTCATAATATTTAATTAATTATTAATTCAAATATAAAAAACAATGTGATTAAATATATAATTTAAAAAATAATAGAAAATGAATCCTTGGTGAATTCAATGTAAGAAAGTACAATGGAATGCAGTATTTGGATCATCATTGTATAATACCATAACTTCACATCACCCATTGTAGTTTTATTTTATCATAAATCTAAATCATAAAAACTTATTCCAAGATAATATATATTTTTCCCCATAAAAATATCCAAGTGGGAACACCCTTGAACTTTTACTGTAACTATTTTTATAACCCTTTGAATAATATGTATAGACAAAATATCTTCATTCATGAATCCAAAAAATCATTCTTTAATGCTTCCACATTCTAAGATCATGCCATATAGTTTCAAGGTTGTTCCTAAAAACCCATTTCCCATAATGAAATTTCTCTCCTTAAATCTTGTACCAAGATCCCATGTTTTATTCCTTTTAATATAGTATAGGTCTTCAATCATATCCAGCACCCATTCCTAATGTTCATGTGCTTCTTCAATTGTGTGTGGTAAAAATTTTGGAATCTAACTATTTTTGATTGTTTCTATGAACATTATTAATATACGACTTCTTGATTAGGGTTTCCAATTATATTTTCAAATATAAACATTTTATTAGGATTTTTTTATCATTTAAACCTTTTAACCTCATTTTCTTCATTGGAATGTGTATATTTTTCATCTTTGATCTAAATATGCATGTTTTCTGTATGTTCTGAATTGAAAACAACATCCCCATCATCATATAGGATAATTATTTTTATTTATTCATCATTTTCAATTACTATAACATCATCAATTTCAATAATTAATTCTGAATTCTTATTATAATATATATATATAAACATCCATTTTTTTGTATAAATAAGTAAAATTCCATATTCATCCTTTTTATAAAACTTTCTTCCACATTTATATTTCTTATTAACCATTCAACGTCTCTTGAACACCCTAAAGTGTTTAACACATGGATTTTTTTTGAGCCACATATCATATGGAGCTATATATGAAATTGGTCTTAAAATACACTTTTTGGTATTATGCCTAAATTTTCAATAGTTTATAACCAATAAAACATTGAGTTGTCCTATTTTGTATGAAAATTTTAAGAAATATCAACCAAACACATGTTTTTTCATTTCATACAATTTATTATGTGATGGTGTATATAGAATTATTAACTCTTTATTGATTATTTTTTATCAATATATTTACTTAATTTTCTATTGGAGTACTTATTCCCAATTTATATTCTCAATCACTTAAAATATAGAACTATCTATTTTCATGTATTCTGAAGCTTCAGTTTATATCCCACCCCCTCAAACACAATCCATTTATATATATATATATATATTATTGAAAATTGGCCCATAGAACTTCCTCCTCCAGAATCAAGACACCCTCACAAACACACATTACATATTACATGGTTCAAATTTCAAAATAACACAAAACCCTTCACCGCGACCAAACCTGCACCCGGTTTCAAAATTCCAAATATACCATCCTAACAAAAAATCTAGCAAATCCCACATCAATTAAGGAAATTGTGTTTCTTGATAAATTTATCGTTGAGGCCCATATAACCTTTCTGACATCATCGTAGTGCATGAAAATCACCATCACTATCACCACGTCGTTAGTCACCAAGGTCACCCTCAACTTCTCATCACCATCGGCCACACTCTGACATCCACTGCCTTGATCCAAGACCATATTCATCATCATCACCGCCATCCTGAGACACCATCTCCAAAAACCCTTAAAAATCCACAAAAGACGTGTCGCCTAGATAACAACCACCAACCACCACACCACCACAAAAGACTCCAACCAATAAGCTGAGTCAATGAAGCCATCACCATCATCCACCTGGCGCCAATGAAGATGAATCCACTACGAATTAAGACTGTATGAATTCAAATCCTAATGAAATAGGAAGAACAGCATGCAAATCCCCCTTAAAGAGAGTGTCAGAGACCTGGAGCCAGAGTAGAGAAACAGGTGGATGAAGACCACGACAAAACCCATCTGTGAGACCGCCTATAAACAGACCAAAAAACAATAACCAAAACACTAAAAACATAACAAAGAAACAGCAAACGAGAACAAAGAATAAATGGATAACTAGAAAATAGGGATGAAACCCTAAGGTAATCAATAAACGAGACCAATGAAATAAAAATAGGTGATAAAACCTGAAAAGAGAAGGCAAGAAGACACTGAGAAAACCCGAAACTGCCGACCCTCAGCCCAAAACCTCAGAGTATCTAACACCCAGATTGGACCTGGAGGAGATCATTAAAACATGAGGTTAGATCATGAAAAATCAACCTAGAGAAAGATCTACGCACCTCCAGTGAAGTGAAAATGAAGGATGGGTCCAAGGAGAAAATCTCGTGTGGTTTAGCCGTGAAAGGAAGCATGGTAAAGAAACCTAGTAGAAGCAATGGAATAATCTGGATATAGATGGGGGAGATGAAGAGAGATGAAGAAGCCTGAATAAAGAGGAGAATCAAGAGAAAACCCTGGATGCCGAGATGGTGGAGCAAGCTGGGGAGTAGCGCAAGCCAAGGGAATCTGAGTCCATCTTCCCTAATGATTCTTTTGGATTATATCCCAGGATTGTGACTTATATGACATTAGTATAATGCATTTCATTCTTGTGTATTAATCAAAGAAAGGGATAAATAATATTTATACACTTATCAAATTATTTTTTCATAGGTCCACACACCTCATAGTGGATTAGATCAATGGGTTTTGTAGTTTGAATATCTCCTAACTTGTGTATTTTTTATCACAATTTCATCTTTAAAGGTCTTACAAAAAATTGTGGTATATTCTTTCAGAAAAGTAATATCCCTTATTTTCTATTCTCTGTTGAGATTATTTATATTCCTTTGGAAAAGGTGTCCATGTATTCTATGACATAAATAATTCTCAACTTTCCTACTAAAATACCAACATACACCTAATTCCCACACTTGAAAAAAATTCCATAGGGTTCTCAATAATATTATTACAAGATCATAAAAATACAATCTACTAATAATGAAACAAATTTTCTTGAATATGTCTTCGTTTATAGCATCACACAGCTGTGATATACTCAATAAATTGTGTTTATGTTCTCCAAAAAACAATATACTATCTATGATGATTTTATTTTTACCAATATTTAGTATTCGAAAACCTTGGATATTTAGAGAGATTTAATTTCCAATATTAACATCTAGCCCATCATACATATCAAAATTTTTAGGTTGTTCATATAATTTACAATGTGATATGAATAACCACTTTCTATGATCTAATGTTTTTAAAATTTTAAATCTTTATAAGAAACTTCAAGTTCATTTTACTACATGCTGATATAACATTGATTATGATCATTTATAAAAATCTAAAATATATTAAATTATATAATATAAATTATATATATATATCAAAGGTGTTTCATTCTTGATCAAACCTTTTACATACAAATTTCAATCTCAAAAAATGTTTTTTCACTTTATATTTATTCTTAATTACTTGATTATTCAACTGAGTTATCATATTTACCCACTACCTCCATTACAATTCTTTCTCTATTATTATTCTATCTAAATATATAATTTACAATCAGTTCTTAGTCTTATGAGAAAACAAATACCAACACTAATAGTACCCCTATAATTTTATTTTTTGATACAGATGCTGATACTGAAAGTGTTTTAGACTTATTCAATTTGTATCCCTTAAATAACTATATCCCACAAATACCTTCTCTATGATTCTTTCTTGAACATTTGGGATTTTTAAATACCAATCTCTTGAATTTTTAACTTTAATTTATTAGCAGATCAAGTTTTTTCCTTATAATTTCTAGAGAATTCATACTGTAGTTTAACATTTGATTCTTCTGTAAATATGTGTCTCTCTTGTAATAAAACAATAGTAGAATTTAACTTTTCATAAATTACATATTTATTATAATATATAATTGATATATATTTCTTTGAACATTCACCTTTTTCTTTAAAATATTTTTTTCATTCACTTCAGTCTTTTCCTTCCTACATTCAATTTTAACCAGGTTCTTTCTTATTTTATAAACTTATTTATCCCTAATGATAATTTTTGAATTCATATAATGAATTATCATTCCCTTTTCATTAATATAATGCATTATATTTTTATTTTCCTTGATAATAATTCATTTTTAACCTCTAGTTGATTTTTATTTCTGAACATCCTTTAGTTGAGTGTTGTCTTCTCTTAGCCTTCTTATTTATTAAAATAATATTTTTATTTCCATTCTCATAATATGTAAATTATCAGTCCATCCATACCAAAAATATAAGCATTATTTAATTGTGACTTATCATATGATGAATTGATTTCTTCTTATTTTTATTCTATAATCACCAATTTAGAGAAATCTATTGGAGATTCCCTATCATCACCAATTTCATTATAGTCAGACATGATTTTTTTCAGATAATATAAATATCCATCTAATAGATCATGGTGAAATATTTTTGATTTACATTAAAATATTTTTTATTGAATCTCTTATACCGGTGGTCTTTATAGTATCTTCATATTCATCATTTTTCCTCTAATTTTATGGGAAAATAAGAACAAATCTACATTGTTCCCAAAATTGAAATGTTTAAAAGGAAGTTTTACTCTATATTTACACCTCCCTTATGTGAATCCTATATAAGTAATAGATTATTCTAAAAAACTATTCCATACCTCTATATTAATTTGGGAAGTCATGGAATTTTTAAATTTTAAATTCCATAATGTCTTTGAAGTAAATTTCCTTATCAGTTTTTACTTTTTTTTATAAATTCTCTCATACTCATATCCTAATTGATGAGTGTATTGTGATGTTCCTTAATAGTGTGGACATTAAAGTCTCTATATTCAAGTGCAGAGATCATGACCTCAAATTTATCTGGTAATAGAGTCATTATCCAGTTCATCACTATGAAATAATCAAGAATTTTTCCGAACTCCCTAATGGTGGTGACGATCAAATTAACTATAGGAAAGAATTTATCAATAATTAATTCTTATTATATCCCAAATTCTTTGAACTATTATATGCTAATATATAGTTTATATTCAATTATATTTTTTATTTCCTTCATAAATACTATGAATCCTTTTCCAAATAACATTATATTATTTGGAACCCATAACTTTTTTAAACTCATTCTCAAATAGAGAAGACAATAATTATTTTACATCATTTTTATTATTACTCTTGTCAACTAGTGACTGGGAAGAGGTTTTAGTTGGAACTTTGAAACCATATTATAAAAATTTTAGTACATCAAGGCCAAGAGAGAGAATTTATGGTACCATTAACTCTTTCTATGTATGAAAACATTTACTATAAAAAATTGTGATGCCTTTACTATTGCATTTAATAAAATTACATCAATCATCAAATTTAACAAGTATTGAAAAAAATACAACCTCATCTTAAAAAAGGGTAAAAAATATCCCCCCATTAGATTTTATTCAATAACATCTCCCACATATTGATAATAAAACAGAAGTGAACAAATTACATAGAACAACTAATATTTATCAACACAATGATTTATGAATTAATCATACCCAATTCTAGGTGAGATAACTTGATGTAGAAAACAAGAGTGACCATGTAAGTCATCAATTTTATACTAAACTCAATTTATCATAATAATTTTACCTCTTTATGATCAAATAATCTATGAGATATTTTATAAATTTCTTGCTTAATAACTCACCACAAATATTTAAATAGTTCAAAAACAAAGAGAACAAGTTTCTCCCCCCGTAGAAAAAATTTCCCCAAGAATTTAACCATGAAATACTAATGGAGGAAAATCAAATATTTTGATACCTCAGAGTTGAGGTTTGGAATGCACTCCCATTTTTATCATCAAATTCTCAAATAACTCAATTGGTAGTGGCTTTTATAAATGACTAAATTATTTTGGTAAAATAAATTCCCTTTCCAATATACCTTATATGAGTTTCTCTTTTAATAAATAATACTTTATAGTGAACATGTAATGATTCATAGAATTTTTGATAAATTAATGTCCCTTTTATTATAATAGTCTAAAACTAGAGGATACTTAACTTTAAAACATAAGTCACAAACACGTGTCTTCATCTACATCATCTGTGTATATTCCTATGATGTTTCCATATACTTAACCTCATTTGATCCCAATATAATATATGTTTGTATCTTTGAATTCAATGAAACAATGCTCCTTCCAATGGAAAAAAATCAACTATATGTGAAAATTCTAGTGTCAACAACTCCTTCCGAGAAAATTTCATTAAATTATATTAGATTTAACTTATTATATTTTACACTAGTCCATCATTGAAAGCATTAGAGATGTATATCAAAATCCTCTATGCTATCAAAATATGTATCTCATTAGGATTGAATTGATATCAATAAAAAATAGTGACAATATATACACTGTAAGGCTTAAATGTTTTCATGTATATAAAAATTCCAATCAAACTAGTAAACTAATTACCATTAATTTCTTTTACTACATAATTATTTATATATCTAGTTCCTACCAAAATAACTATCAATAGTCCTATAAATTTCTACATATAAAATTTTCCATGAGATTCTTTTAATATATTTACATTGAGATAAAAAATGAAATTTTCAATATAGAAAAGTTTTTACCCAAATAAAAGTCTCATTTCTCCAAGAATTGACATTTAAAATCATTTAATCATGTTATTTGAGAACCTATAAAATAATATTTCTTCATTTTTGATAGATTTTATGTCATCAAAATACTCAATAAAAAATGTTATTTATTGTTATTATTCTTTATATATAATGTTTTTTCTAGTTAAACTTTCTTGAATTTTATACTTCTTAGATACTAATCATGTTTAAAATAATAAGATCTTAGAGATTTATTCAAACTATAGAGATCCTTATTAATATTCTAACCATTTTTTATCTATGTATAACTTGAATCACTCAGGTTATTCCATATAAAAATCCTCATCAAGATATCTATTTAGAAAGGATTATTTAACATCTATTTAGAGCACATTAAAGAATATTTGAGTTTTAATAGATAAAAATATCCAGATGGATTATATTCTAGAAACTAATATAATGGTTCCATCATAATTAGCCATATAAATTTGAAAATAGATTTTAGGAAGTTTCCAAGATGTGTTTCTATCCATTTCACCATTTTCATATATATCTCTCTTAAAAATCCATTTTCCCCCAATGACATTTTTCTATTTGATTCTTGGTACATGCTCTTATATTTTATTATTTTAAATTTTTTATCTCTTTATTTATATCCTAAAACCATTACATATGTTTAAATTCTTCTTTAATTTTTTTAATTCAATTTCTTATGAAAAACTAATATATCTAGTATACATAATATTTATTATTTTATAAGTATATTCACTACAATTTCAAATGATATTTTCAATATCTATATATTTCCTCAGTTTGGTATTTTAGAATTTATACATATAATCCTCCTCATCATCTCTAGATTTGGTAAAATCTACATCTTTGGTTTGAATGCAGGTCCTTTCTGTGGGTCCAAATCTAACAACATAATCCTCTCCATCTTGCATGATATTTATTTTTATTTATTTTACATGTTCAATTATTTTAAAAACATATATTTAAACAATTCATTATGACTTATTTTATTGAATCTAGAATAACTCCTATCTTTTGTATAATCAAGTAAAATTTCATATTAATATTTTCCATCAAACATTATTCCTCTTTTGTCTTTCTTCATAATAAATCATGGCCTCTCAAACACTCTAAAGAGTATAACACATGGATTTATTTTTTAAAACATCTTATTAGGATTCATGTATGAATTTTTTATTAAGAGACATATGTTCTGAATTATTTTTACAGCTGTGATATCCTTTGATTAACAAAACATTAATTAATAATACTATACCAGTATAATCCTTTAATATTAGCCAAATATATAATTCCCCAACTCCAGTAAACCCTAGTTATAGGTTACTATATTAAATTGTCACTAGAGAGAAGGGATCACACCACTCTTGATTGACCAGTTTAGTAGTCTTGGAAAACGTTATACATTCTTTATTCTGATATTAAATTTCAAAACAGACAATACATAATAGTATTTATAGTGAGAAAATCATTAATACCTCTAGAATAACGTTGAATATAAATCATAGTAGACATCCTTACATCCATTGGAAAATAAAAATCATTAAAGGGTGACCTCATATGCTAAAAAATATAATTCATACAACAAAAGGAATCATATAATAAATAATGCATGAATAATGTGGAACGAATAAATTATCGTCAAATAATAATATATAAATAATGAAATGACCTTGAAACTTATCTATGATTATTATAAATAATTAATTAATCAAATGATATCAATAACAAATTTCAGAATGATGGAATTCATAATGTTAGAAATCCAAAACTTACCAGTGATGGATTGTGATAAGAAATCTCATAGAAAAGGTTAAGGCTTTGGAAAAATACCCAACCTATTTTATATAATCATAATTACCAATTAATTTAAGGGATATGTAAATATAGCCACCACCCATCACTTAATAATTCCAATGCATTCATTATATGAATAAACATGAAAAAATAATTGATATGACATAAAAATAGATAATTATCACTATTAGAAGAACAATCATACATAATTTCAATAATTTCCCCAGTCAAACTGATCATAATATCTCTAGAGAAATATAGAGGATAGTGTCATTTGATTATAACCAAAGTAATGTATAAGGTTCATAAAATGATGATGAAATATATGAAAATATATTAAAAAATTTACAAGAGTATCTCTTGAGAAAAATAAACATTTCATTAAGGAATCGGTTATTTAAAATCTAAAAATCTACAAAATATATATAATTTTAATGGAAGGAACCATGTAATGTATTAAAGGAATCTTCAAAAAAATTACTCATGCTAGTTGGAAAAGTCATTCGTGTGGTGTATGTTAAAATAATGATTCTATTTATACCTTTGGTAAAAATTACATCTTTTGGAAAACAAGAAGACTATTTGTTTAAAACAATTTATAGAAATTAAATAATTGGTAATATTATCTATAATTAATTAGTGGATAATAATAAAAACATTCTTAAAACCATTATAATGAAAATATGGAAATTGAATAAAAATATTCTCAATGGAATAAAAAACAAAGTTGGTTTTCCTTAAAAAAATTATTTTAGTCATTTGGGTTCTTAAAATGGTAAAAAGAAAGGAAAACTTATATTTTAAAAAAATATTACATGAAAAATAAAATATATTGTCTATAATATAAATTTTTTTATAATTACCAAAAATTGAATCTTAAACATGAACAATCCCGAACAACGATAAAATTATGAAATAAATACTAACCACTTTGGTAACTTTCAAACCAATAACCCTTGGGTGAATTTTTTTTGTAACATTAAATACCATGAATTGATAAGAACCCCTGATATGAAATGTCAAAAGGGAAATATATACACCTCATAAAAATACATAGCTTCATTATATCAAACATGTCCCACCGAAACAATATTGAAATGAAGAACCATTACCTTAGGTTCGACTTATTTTGTAAGTGATTTTATCCTCCATATAATAAATTTAAATTTATTATTATTATATAATAGAACCATATAAAATATTATAATATCATATATAATCATCTTATAATATTTCAATGAAAATTTATTCATAATTATTTATAAAAAACATCATTTTTTAGTATTAATTGTTTCCTTTTTCATGTATGTTTCGTTTTGATTGTTTTATTAATTTAATCATTATAATGGTTAAATAATATCCAAACTGTTAATCATGATATGAATATCATATATATTAGTTATATACATATTAATAATCATCCTTGAAAGGCTTGTATTGAAAATGATTCAAATCGTTTGATGGAGGTGGTATTCCAGATGTATGGACAAGCGATGTTATCATATTTTAATGAGTGGGAGAGTAAGAAGGTAAATAATATATTATATTTATATAGACATAATTATTTCATAAATATCATATATATTAATTAGTTCCATCTGTATATCCATCTATATAAAATGGTTGTGAAAATGAATTACACCGTTATGTGTAGATGGTAAGTCGTACATTTGCATGATCGATGTTTTTGCTTTCTATAGGAAAGAAACGACTTGTGAAATGGTAGTACCATGATAAAAATAAAATATAAATATATTTATGATATAGGATTAATTATTTTATGATGGATACAAAATATTTAGCAGAATTATATGAAGAAGTGAATTTTAAAGAGTTGGTAAAAATGATTACCTATTATTCATTAAACCTACTTTAGATCTCTTATTACAGACCCTTGGGATGTTATTTTATGAATAAAGAATCTCTAATTAATTTATATGGATTTTGAGAAGGGAATTGTGTAGGATTTGGTTGATAGAGGTCTATCAAAGTGGTGTGAATATATGAGAGTAGGGGTATCGTTTTATATTTAAGGAAAGAACACAAATGGTATTAATAAAAATATTTTAGTATAATAAATTCATTTACATGTACAACTAGAACCATATGGTTTGAATTTCGAATAAAATATAGGATATGTATGAGTTACCAAATCCAGATCACTCATAAGTAGCTATAATTGGTGGATACAAGGCTTAAATAGTGCCTCACTACTTGCGAGAGGCTGTTGACTAGAAACAATGGTCTGTGATGGTACAATGGGGAGAATATACCATCTTTTATCACAGTGAAACACATCGGTAGATAATGAAGAAACAAAGGAAATAATAAATACGAATATCCCATGTAGTGGAATAAATCATATGGATAATTTCCATCCTAAGGAGACATAATCCATAAAAAATATCATATACAAAATGAGGTCATGATTCTATATAATGGGGGTAGAAGGGGAACCAAGAAACTGGCATATAAAAAAATATTATACATAAAATTCAAAAAGATCAAGGTCTAATCTCCAATAGTATAATGAGAAATAGTTTGTTCCTCTTCTCCCATACTAATCCATATAAAAAAACAACCAAGCGTCCATAGTTGAACACTTCCTTTTTTCCCCACTTATATCCTTGAAGTTTGTCCAAGAAGAAATTGAGAGCATAAATTGGGTGTGAGTAAAAATTGGTAGTCCATGAAAAATTATGCATACAACTATCCAATATATTAACATAATATGGCCAATGTGAAGGTAAATGAATAAATTAACTAATTAAAACAAACTAGAACCAAGATAGCCTAAGTTTCCCATAGATATCGTTCTGAACCTACTTTCTTTGGCCTAAGGTGGAATGTCTCTGAGAATTATTGATTTTATCTATATAAATTGTTCCTAATTTAGGAACATAACCAAGGAATATATGTATAATGATAATAATAAAATGTTTCACAATTTCTAGGGAGTTTTAGATATAGAAGTTAGGTGTAATTCACAAGGGTGTACCCGTGTTATTTCACACTAAGGGGGTTTACCCAAGCCTTATTAAGTCTCCTAGGTAAAGATTTTAAATAAGAACAAGGAGATAATCCATGGTGGTACATAATTAAAATAAATATCCAATGATAATATACAAGGAATTCAAATAATTTCTAAAAAAATTGGAGAACCCTCGATGATAATGCATGGAATTCACAAACTGAGACATATATGGAATCCAATTGTGTTGTCTCACCTTGATAGACAAATCAATGAATCAACAATAATCATATCATCCAATTCAATTAATTCCATATTAGAAATCCAAATATATCCCAAGTCATTCCAAACCCGTTAAGTAATTTAGGTCCATGGGAATAAGAAAGCATGATATAGTAAATAATAAAGTGTCTATAATGTGAGTAATATCCATGAACGTAGTTAATAATTAAATTTTTTTCGAATGACATGGTATTACCATTAAAAATTAATTAAATTATTCAGTCATTTCATTTATAATATAGAGGTTTGGCCCTCTTCATGGAGATTTAAATTACATAACCATAGACTAGGGGTCATGAAAGGTGTCATTAAATTTCCCACATTTCATTAATTCAAATTTAATATTTCATTTTTGATGTAAAAATAAACACACCAAAGAAAAATAGTCCAATTATATAACTAAAGAATATATTTCCTAGGAATTTAAAACAGAACAACCTAAGGGGTGTTTCATACCAAAGTGGACTACTCTTAATGAATAAATTAGGTTGCAAGGACTAACTAAAATGAGGTTTTAGATATTTATTTAATCAATTTCACATTTAATAGGTGTTTCATGGAATTTCTTAGATTTAGTACAATGGAAAAAAATATATACAATAAAACCTTTAAGGAAAGGTACTAGAACACCTACCGTATATAGGTAGTAGACTCCTCATCCAATATTAGCTTTCAATTTGGGACAAAATTTGATAAATAAAAAAACTAGACAAAGGCCCTTAAATATGGAATGTTCAATTGCATAATGATAATATAGAATATGGAGAAGATAATTGAGAAAGGAATAAGGTGGAATCACTATCTTATTAAATGTGATCCAACATGATGAATTATGGTTGAATTTGAGATTGTATGATGGAGATAGATTGAATCATATATGAAAGGAATAGGGGAGCTTGAGTGACCTACTTTGTATGAGAAGTTAAAGAGAAGGAGGAAGGAATAAGGGTTAAAGGCATGAGGGAAAAATGAAATTTTATCATTTATTAATAGGATACTTGGTATTCATGGAATTAATAGAGAATTCATGTCATGAATGTCTCATGTTTTCTCCAAACAGTAAAATCAATTCATGTCATCAATCCATCTCATGATCTGAATTTCCATTTCACTATTTTCCCACATCCATTTAGAATGTGAATGATTTTCATGGGGGTATGCTAAGGAAAATTCATTGCGTGATTTTTCCTGAAAATATAATTCTATTGAATTTTAGTCTTTCTGCTAGACATATCCCAAAAAACCAGAAGGATCAACTACCAAGTTATAAACAAAAATAACTAATCTCAATTAATGTTAAATATAAAACCTAAAGAAATACAAACCATGTGACACTGCGGGTATAAATTTTATGTGAGGGTATTTTGTGTATGTTTGAAACCCTTGATATAGATGTGTTTTTAGAAAACTGGTGAAATTTATAATTTTATAGGTTTAATGGTTAAGGAACACTATTAGTTTAACTATACAGCCTATTATAGTGGTGATCTTTATGGTAATCACACGATCTATTTAACAGTGGGGGTAAACCGGGTAACTCACTTGAGAGGTGTTATTGTTTATCCATATTTTAATTAGGGATTCTCCCCATGGATTACCCCATTCTAGCCCATGAATTAGAAACCTATACCATCCCCTTTTGGATCCTCTAATGATCCCCTAAATTGATTTCATGGTGTTTACTTGGCGATTCTTCACCCGGTTTGAATGTTTAGGGATTCCCTCTCTATTTCATTTGGTTATATATATATTTTTAATTTTCTCCCCTAACCATAGTAGTCATTTTTTTTGGATTTCTTCATTATATATATATTTTTTAATTTGGGGTATTCATTTGAAATGTTAGTGATACGTAGTAAGAGTCTCCTTTTGATAAATTTCTTCAAAGGAAAGAAGGTTCCAACACTTGAGCTTGGTTTTTCCAACTTATTTCATTTAATTTAAGATTTACATGAATTCTTGATGTGTTAAATGTGATTTATATTTAAAATAATGATGCATATGATAGATAGTATGGATGTTCTAAAGGTTTTCCATTCATGGGTGGGTTTTCTTATGAAAAAAGTGACTGATTTATTTAGTGAAATGGAACTTTGTTTTTTAATGGTGTTTTATGCATTATTCATATTTCATAAATTCCAAAGAGGTTTTTATTTTTGAAATGAACTCGTTGTTTCTGAATTAGGATACATGGTATTTTCAATGCAGTCTCTTTTATTTTGTTTAAAGCATCTTGTTGTTTTAAATGGATGTTTTGCACTATCTAGTACCCCCTTGTTGTATGTGCCCCTTGGGTAGGGGGATCATCACCGAGGTATTTCTTAGTGTGATATAATTAACGGATGTATAACCATTAACCTTCCCATAGTAGATCCACCTATATGTGTCTTGTGTTTTCCCATTGGTCCCTCTGGTGCTTCTTCACACTATGTATCATATGTTATGCCTTATGTTATATATTTTTCATGAGAAATATTTATTTATTGTATATATTTTCCCAGCATTTAGACCCATTTATAAACTATTCAAATTTTTAACTATTTTTATTCGATTAATTTATTGGAAATACTAATGCAATATTGGGTTTTTTTATCATTATTTATGAAAATATTTTCTTTTTCACCTCATTTTGGGTGAGTGTAAGATTTTAAAGGAAAAATAGGAAAGTGTTTTTCTAGTGGAATTCTTGTAGGAATGCTTTTGAAATGTTATAAACCATGTGTGGGTTTGTTTTAAAAGGTTTGGTTTTTTAAAAGGAAATTGTTATTAATTTTAAATATCATGGTTTTTGTAAAAACATTATTGTGGTATGTTTTATGAAATATTTTATTCGATAAAGTACATGTTACATGTTTTTTATTATTCCTATATTTTGTAAATGGAAAAAATAAAACTAATTCTCCTATAATATTTACAAACTATTATTCTAGGATTATTTTATAAAATTAATGAACTTAAGTTATGGTGGTATCCTATGAGATTAAAATCACACCCTATATACTCATTATGGTGTGTATGTAGTATTGTTGTTTTTTGTAGGTTTCTTAGGTCTTTCCTTTCTGTTTGTTTTCCAGTGTCATATTCCAAGGGAAGAAAATTGTTTTTGGGATCATGGTGGTGACATGAGTGTCACATGGAGATGATTATATGTCCTTAAATCTTTTGGAACCAGTTGGATTTAGTTTTGGTATCACTCTATTTTTCCTGTCAATTTATTTTATCTTTTGTATTTTCTTGTATTTTTGTAACTCTGATAAGTTTTTTATTTATATGAGGTGTTTCTTGGCATATATCATATGTATATATTATTATGTATATTATAGATGTTTATATTTTGGTTCTATATGGTGAAACTATACTCAATAGTGATGTTTGACACCCTTAATTCTAGTCTTCATCCTGTAGGGATTGGGGACACTCATCGGGTATGTAGTGAGCCGAATCAAGAGTTCAAAATATGGGCAACCCATGTTGGTTCAATAAAAAATGTAATAAAAGATATATGTTTATGAAAAGGGTCCTTGTTTATTGAGATACACCCTATTGTTTATTTTGGGTGTGACTAGGTAGACTGGAGACTAAGATTGTCATCAAAAATTCGGTGGAAGGTATGGGTAAATGCCTCACCAGCTCTTCATTGCACTGAATCTTGATTTCAATGTGGGTGTTAAGATTAATTCCTAAGAATGAATTCAGATCATATGTTTTTATGGACTTTGAATATTTTGAGAAGATTTGGAGATCCCTGTTGAGTTCACCGGTTATTTCGGGGGTCAGATAGAGTTTTAGAGGTCAAAATAGTGAACATACTAGGGTCACATGATTAGCATGTAGATTCTGGTAAATTTTGTGAAGCCCATGTAAACCTGGTTATATAACCATGATATTTCCTTTTTCATGGATGGAACATGGTTTACCATTCCATTCATCCTACCCATGTACAGAGAAAGTTTCCCTCTGTAATTGTTTTTGAATCCTTTTCTTCCTGGATTGACACCAATTGAGTATTCCATTGGTGTAATATCCTATAGCAGAGTTTTAATATTATTTTTATGTAAAGGGGTGTGGTGTGTGTGGTTTTATTTGTTGTGTGTTATTGTATAATTGGGGTTTCCCTTGGGTAATTTTTTTTTTGTGAAATATACATTTTATTTCTGGATTATAATACATGTTTTGTTTTTAAAAACCCCACTTTTATTGGTTTTTAAATAACATCGATCTTATTTTAAAATTAGGCTCAAGAAATCATTTGCGTGAAAATAATTTTAGTTCAAAATGTAGGATCCTTTGACAAATTTTAATTTTTAATGAAAAATGTTTTAAAAAATGGTTTATGAAAGGGTTGTCCTTGATATTGGTTAATTCAATTAGGAGTGTTGAAATTGCTTTAAAAAGAAGTGTGAGATTTCCCTTTTTATGAAAATTGATGTGATTTATTTGAAAAAGAAAGGGGAAGAAGCATAGGAAAAATTATTTTGAGACCATTGGGTTTTATTAATGTGTTGAGGTTTTGAGAAATGATTGGTGCAAAATAGATTATCTTTAAAATGAGTTTTTTAATGTAGTTTGAAACATGTTTTCAATGTTTTTTTAATGGCATTTCTCCTGATTCCCATAGTTTTAGGACAACTTTTTTTTGAGGAGCACGGATAGTTGGGATCATTTCTTGTGTTTTTTTCTAAGAACCTTCCAAAAATTAATTAATTAAAGGGATATTATTATTTATAGGGTTATCTTTTAATGAATTTATACATCGTTTTTGAACCTACCCCATTCTGGATATTATTCCTTGAGGGATTGATAGTTTTAAAATTATCTAGTGTTAATGTTTAGTTATTATATATTGGATTTTTTACTTTCAAATGTGTTCAAGGGGAATTTTTTTTTTCATTGAAATGTGGTTTCTATATGGAAATACAAGTGATACTTGGAATAACTAGCAATGTTATGTTTTAAATTTTATATAAAATTATATGTTGTAATTTAAATGGGTTTTGAGATCATTTGGGTCATTTAATGAAATGGTAGTTATGGATTTCACATCCAAAGGTTATTCTTGGATGATCCAAGTATTGATTAAATGTTCCACATACTATGAAAATTATTCTAAAATCATTTTAACAAGCGTGTGATATTTTAAAATCTTTCATCCTAGATTGGACCAGGTTGTGAAATTTTAATGGTTTATTTTAACCCCATTTAGGGTTTTAAAGTAAAAGGATTTTTTTATTAAAAAATTTCTTCATTGGATTTGTTAAAACTCATTTAGATGTTTTTTTAGAAAAAATATTTCAAGATATTTATGTTGAAATAATAGTTAGAAATTGTACTTACACCATTAAAAATTGGTACATTTAGTGTTATCATAAATTAAATGTGTGAGTGGTGTTTTAATTCACTTTCAAATTGGATCATGGAGATGATTTGGAAGGAATTTTTGGAAAATAAAGGAACTTTCCTTTGAAATGTTTTTTTGGAAGATGTTATAAAGGTGTCCAAAGTGATTTTTTCTTAATTATATACTTTTTAGTAAATAGAACTTTTTCAATTTTTTATAAAAGGGGATGTGGACCAGAAGTCAAATTTTAATTAATTTGGTTTATTTGAGAAAAATGGGAGTGATTTGTCAAATGTCTGTGTTTTTTGGCTAATTAATTCTTGTGATTTTCCTTCTTAACCTCTATTTTGTGTGTCATATTGGGTTTTGTTCTTGTGTGAATTCCCATTATCTTGGTTGTGTTCTTGTGAATCCTTTAGTGTTCTCTTATTATGTGATTTATTTTAAGGTCATTTTCTTTTTTATGAGGGAGTAAGAGGAATTCTGGTTAGTAAATGTGTAATTTGTAATAATGATTTCTTTGATCTTTTGATAACTATATAGTGCTATTTTTGTGGAGTTTTCTATGGGATGGTGTTCCACCTTGAGGTCCTAGTTTATGCATAGTGTATAGTGATCCTATTCAAGATCCCATACTATCTATTTTTGTAGAATTCCATGAAGTTATCTGTTATAGAGGTTAGTGTTTGTCTTATAGATAGCTCTACCTTGTGGGTGTTGAGTATCTTAAGGTTGGTTTTCCATTTATGAAGTGGGAGTTTGTTTCTATGTGTTCTAATAATCCTTTGGAGATGTTTCCATGTTGTTGAGGTTTTTAGGTGTTCTCTTTTGTTACAACATTTTTTAGATTTCTAAATACTTGGAAGACCTATTCATATTTTTAATTTCTTTCGGTATTTTCTAGTGAGAATAGTTGTTCTTTTATTATTGTATATTTGTAGCCTTAAGAATTTATTTGTTCCGTCTTCAAGAATCATCATTTCTCTAAATTTTGTTCCTAGAGACCTCTGTAGTGTCATGTAGTCCAATACACCTCACTTGGAAGAGTGTGGGTAATGGCTTGTTTTTTTTACTTCCATATCTACTCAGGAATTTATTGGGGAAAATGTGTCATGTTGGGGATTTTGTGACACCCCTAGTGTCACTTTTATGTGAGGGTATTTGTTGGATGGTCTAAACCCTCGAGTTTGAGGCGTTTTTAGAATAAAGGGTAAAATTTGGGTACTTTTTCAAGGTCACATGATTAATGAATACGGATAGTTTAATTGTGTATGCTATGTGTGAAACCTATTATTGTGACAATATGCATGGTTACCACATGGTTTTTTTAACCATGTAGGTAAACTGTGTGAAAAAATCAAGTTGGGGTATTTTTTCCTTGCACTTTATATTTAATTCAGATATCTCCCTTGGGATTCCCCATTCAAACCCTATTACTTGGAAACCTCCCCGAGTCCTTTTTTTCTCTTATAATGATCTTGTAAGTTGATTTCATGGTGACTCTTCACCTAGTTTTAATGCTAAAGGATTCCCTCTACTTCACCATTGGTTTTATATTTTTTAACCTTTTCCTATAACCACAGTGGTCAAGTTTGGGTGATTTTAATGGTTAGGGAAGTTTAGAATTTGGTATTTTTCTTTTAAATGGTAGTGATTTATAGTAAGGGTTTTATTATAGTGGATTTTTTAAATGTCTATAGGGTTATACCACTTGAGTTAGCTGTTTCTGATTCATTTCATTTTATCTTTGAGATCTATGAACTCTCGACAATTTAAATGTGTTTTAGATTTAAAATAATTGTGTATATGATAGCTAGTTTGGATTTTCTAATGGTTTTAAATTCATGTATGGATTTTCCTTTTGAAAATTTGTGTGATTTTCTTATTGAAATAGGACATGGTTTTAAATTTTTTTATACTTTCATCATGTTTGATAAAATTATAAAGGGGGATGTCTTGGGGAAATGTTCTTGTTCTTTAGGAATTAGGTCAAATGGTGTTTTCAAAGTGGGCTCCATTTTTATCTTTAAAGGGTTTCCTTGTTTTAAAGGGGTTGTTTTTTATAGAGTGAAAACGTGGTTTCCACTGACCTAATTAGTTATTCTTGGAAGTGTTTACAATTTTTTGGATTTTTTGAATTCCAAATTGTTTTAAAATGTGATTTATAAATTCATAATATATAAGTGAATAATTGTTTATAACTTGTGATGTGGTGTTTACTGTTAACTTATTATGCCCCTTGTATTTTTGATTTTATTGTGTTATCCCAGTGATGGATTATTTTTTATGTTATTCATGTTTTCCTCATAGATTAGGGTTCTTGTTAATGGTAGTGGGAGAGGTAGAATAAATGTTATTATGTTATTATCCATAGGGTATTTGTTGTTGTCATGTGATGTTATTGTTTTATTATGGAACACCTCTGATATTATTCCATGGGGAGACTGAGGCTAATAATTGGGAAGTAGTAGGACATTTCTGGGCTAGTTTAGGTTTAGCAGTGGAGAATCCTTCCAAGCTGTACGTAACAAATTGATAGGGGGATCTCTGTCATGGAGACTTATTAGAGTGATCTGGTTGAAAAATGTGTGATCGTTAACCTACTGAAAGTAGATCCACCTATATGTGTCATGTGATGTCCCATTGGTGTTTGATTAGTTTCCCCATGATATATATCACATGCTATGCGTTTTTTATATTTATTGTCATGTAAATGGTTTAATTATTTAATGAATTTTATTTTCGTGATGATCCTTTTATGGAATAGTCATATTGTTGACTAGTTTAATTATATCCATTTATTGGAAGTACATATGACATATTTAGTTGTATTATCATTATTGATTCCCCTGTTTCTTTATTCACCATGATTTGGGCGTGTGTAATATTTTAAAAGAAAAATGGGAAAGTGTTTTTCAGGTGACATTCTTGTTGGAATGGTTTTGAAGTGTTTTAAATGACATGTAAGTTTATTATCAAAGGTGTGGTGTTTTTAAAGTGAAATGGTTAGAACATTTAATTGGAATAGTTTTTTTTATAAAACCTCATTATGGTATGTATTATTAATGTTTTGATTTGAGAAAGTCCATGTTCCATGTTTTTTTTAACCGTATAATATATAAATGGGAAAAAGAAAACACATTTTCATAAAATATTTCCAAAATAGGGAGGTTTAATTATTTTTTAAAAGGAATGATGTGGACTTATTGAGGTAAACTAATAACTTCATATCACACCCCACATACATACAATGGTGGGTATATAGTGATCATGTTTTGTGAAGGTTTCTCTAGTCTTTGTTTTTGGGTTTTTTGGGTGATGTCTTCTTTAGGAAGCATGTGGTTATTGGGATCATGGTGGTGACATGAGTCACATGGATATGATGACCAGTCCTTTGGTTTCATGGAACCCATTTTCTCAATGTTTTATATTGGCCTCTTTGTTCTTATGTGTTATTTTATCTTTTGGATCACATTGTAGTGTTATAAATCTAATTTTTATTTCATTATATGTAGTGTCTCTTGGCATGTATCATGTTTCATTATTATTATGCTTTATCTGAATGTTTATATTTGGATTCTTGAGGGTGAATCTATCCCCAATGGTTATGATTGATACCCTTGATTGTAACACCCCAAACCTTTTATGGTACATTTATCTTAAATACATTCTATTCATTAGGTATACTATTTTCATAAAGCACTATTTTCTTTGAAATAACTCTTGTTTGTTTAGTAGATAGTCATAACTTATCCATTAAACATAGATTTTCCAATTTTGTGTTTTGAATTTTGAAAAATAGACATTCACATTTGCGATCATGATGATATTTAGAGTATGATAGAATTAACTTAATTTTCTGTGAATAGTTACCTATCGGTATTAAAAGTAACCTACCCTTATGAATAGTAACTTACACTCATGAATTTCAATATGACTCTTTGGAATTGTATCTATACCCACGAATGTATAAATAAATGTAGCCACCTTAAAAATCAAGATGAATATTTTAGGTGTTTATATTTATCGATTAAATATTGATTTTCATTAAAAATTAAATTTATCATATTTAGAAAAATATTTTTCAAAAATGGAGTACTTTTTGGGATTTTATATGTCAAAAAATGGTTAGGATTAATTTTTTGGATTTTTCTGAAATACCTGAATTTTTATGAATAATAAAAAATAATAAATTACAATAAAAGCTAAATACATGATTTGCAACGTCATAGGTGACGAAAGGATGATGTAAGTCCACTTGGTTCGAAATCAAATTCCATTATTACTATTTAGGATTACATTAATCTATAGTATTCATAGTGTTGTTTAAAAATATTAAAATAATAATTAAAATAATGTAAAATCCCTTCCCCCCTCCACTATATAAACCAACCCTCACCCCCTCTTCCTACAACACCACTCAAGATTCAATTCTTGCCTAAATTCTACCAAATACTCTTCCCAAGACATCTCCTCACGTCCATGTCCAAAGGGTCTCACCAAAATGCCATAATGAAAGGTCTTAAGAAGATTCTCAGGGAGGAGTACTTAAGAGGTGAACCTCTCTTCCTTTTTCTTTCAATTTCTTTTACAAGTTCCATTTTTTGTTCTCTATTCCTACATCACCTCATCTAAATTCCATGATAATTCCATTACCTTACATTTATAAGATTTTCATTATTCTAATGTAATATTTCATCTTAATATCTATTTCCCCCCTCCTTTAATACTATAAATACAAACATCATTCGAGATGTCTTAATTTATCACACTCAACGAAGACAGGGTTTCAATTTTCATTACTATATTCAAGACTGGTCATGAAACCTTTTTAATAGTTTAACCAGATCATAATATATTTATTTTATCTTATTTAATGTTTTTTAATTCTTAACCACACATAATATGGAATAATAATACAAGACAAGTTTATTGTGTACAAAATCGCCAAGCTAAATCCAAGCGTTTATCATTAACTTATCGAATGAGTCATATTCATGGTATATAACCAAAATCATTATAAGATCATTTATATATATTTAATGTCAATATTAATATATATTAAAAATTCTTTATGATTACCAACATTTCAAATGAACTTCCATTCATGAATACAAGTAAACAAATCATGAAAACCAAAGAAAAAAATGCTTCCAAAACAAAAACAATTGAACCTCTTAAACCCATTGAAAAGAACACTAATGAACCTAGTAAGGTTATAAAATATCAATTAAAATTTGATGAGGTTCTATTATTATTAATTAATGAATATTAATTTTATTATTCAGGTAATTAAGAACTATCGAGAACACATTCAAACATATGGTAAGGGATCCTCTCTTTCAATTTTATTCGAAAATATCCCCTATGTTGAGTCCTTCTATTTTTAATTCCTAATGATGGGGTAAGTTTTAACACCTCCCCCATACATCCATTATGATATAAAAATGATTGTATACCCATTTATCTCTCATTAATCCCCCACAATAACACTTATTTCTATGCCGAAATGTTGGTAAGGGGTTTCTCATCTTACTTTCAATTTCGTGAGATTTCCATTGTTCACCTCTTATTTATTATATGTGGTATATGTGTTCTTTAATTAAGTATATAATATCATTAATATATTTATTTTAATGGTATTAAAATATTAATTTTGTGATTATTAATTCTTGGTCACATGAAATGATTGATTATAATTTGGTAACGGGGTTTGTCTCAATTTTCCATTTTGTTGTGACTTACTTTGTATTTTTCACCTAATAATTCTTATGTTGTGTACCTACTTACCATTTGAGACAAATTTTCATTTAAAATTATATTTATATTAAATATCCATATTCTCATATCATTTATATAATTATTTTCTAATCTATATATCATTTTACATACGGTGTTTATTTTTAATATTGTTTTTACTGTGGAAGTGTTGATGTAGCTGTATCCTCTATTCTATACAGAGAATGTAAAGGAAAATTTCTCTTGTATTGAATATATGTATAAATAATTATTTGGACAATAAATTATGGGAAAGGACCATTATATCCCCTCAATTCATCGATAGGTCTCATGAGACAATTATTTGGTGACAAACCATTCGAGTTTGTTTCAAAAAATCAGACGGTTTTATACCCACAGACTTAAACCATTCCAATGGTATAATGGTATCATGTTGCAATTAAAAGAAATAAAATTAATAATAAATATATTTATTCATTTTCAGTTATTAATATCCATGAGGTTCTCATTATGACAAAATCTATGGATGCAGTTTCATTCTCAATTTATTAATGGCATGTGTTTTTCATTTATTTACCATGCCATATTGACTATGATAAGTTGTTTATGATTAAATTATTATTGATTCATGATTCATCTATTTGTAACCATTATTAATAATTTGAGCTAACCCCTTTCATTTGTTTACCTTAAACAAGTTATGAAGAGGAGATCATTTATTGAGTTTCCATGGATGCAGTTTTTGGTTTTTGTTATGTATTGTATTTTGTTATATTTCCCAATAGAATTTTAGTAACATATATGTAATTATTTTCTTCAAGACTACTAAATTGATCATTCCTTATGTATTTCATTCCTTTTAATCATGATTATGTAATTAGTAATGCACTGTCTCCAGTATAGAGGGTTCAAGTTGTTATAGTTGGTATCAAAGGAAGTTTCGTAGAAACCGTAGAAACTAGATTAGAAAATGTAGATTAGGGAAAAAATCCCTAAGGTAGTATTTGGGGACAAACATAAAAGAACGTCCTCAAATTTTGGTATGGAATATATTATGTGGATATTTCATGAAAATATATCCCTGTCTAGATACAAAATGGTAGCGGTGGCTCTGACATAGATGTAACTTGGAGTGAAAACTACGAAAAGGAGTTTCGGGCTTGACCTGGGGTATCCTGGGACCCGACAATGGGCCTTTCTGCACTCTTGGTATTGAAAGTCCTAGGGGGATATTCTTAGGATAATTCATATTTTCTTTAAATGAAATTATGATGGATTTTAATATAAATTTTCCTCAGAGAAACTGTGTTTATGAGATTAACGATGCGTATAATTTCTATCTATGTTATGTGAATTTATATTTGATATCCATAACCTAATATAGTGTGTTCCATTATTTAGAAATGGAGCCTAATGGAAGAAAGTGAATCAATACTCATGGTAAATGTAGGGATTTCCCCATTGAGAAGGTCAAAACAGTCAATGTTTGATTGGATCAGATCATGAACATATTGGGACATCTTACTAAGGTTTTTACGAATAACCATGCCACACCCATGTTGGATCGTTTCATGTGTCATAAGCCCCCAAAATTTAGTGGTACTACTAATACGTTGGTGGCTGATCAGTGGATCAAGTCCATTGAAAAGATCTTCATGGTATTAAGATGAAATGAAAATGAAAAGGTAGTGCTGGTAGAATATTTTCTCAAGGGAGATACAGATCAATGGTAGTCCATGATCCAAAATACCACGGAGGAAGAAGAAATAGAAGATATGGAATGGAGGAATTTTAAGGAAATATATTTTGAAAAATATTTCCCTTGTGAGCAATGAACCGAAATGAAGAGAAAATTACATAACTTAACGAAAAGGGAAGAAGATAGTGTCATAGAGTTTGAGGATTCCTTCATAAGGATATCCAAGTATGCCATAGATTACGTAAGTGAATCATAAGACAAGATTGATCATTTCTTTGAAGGTCTTAAATCAAGTCTTTGAACGGAACTGGATTCTCAAAAAATTTCATCATATGGTGAAATTATATCAAGTGCAATCAAAATATGGAAAAACATTTCTAGATAAAATTTGTTCAAGGGAAACCAAGCTAAGAAGTGGTACTCTGATAACCAAGGAAAATTTGAATATCCCAAGAAGAACAAGTGAATGATGTAATTCCCATTATGCAGTAATTGTGGAAAGAATCATCTCATGAAATGCATGAATGGCATGTGAGTCAGCTGTAAGTGTGGAGAAAAGGGTCATAGATCTAATGAATGAACGGGGAAGAAACAAGTCAATGATTTTCAATGCTAAAATTATAGAGAGATGGAACACTATTCAAGTGAGAGTCCTAAGCACCAAGGAAACTTGCCTTAGAAAAGGCCATGAGAGAAAGGGAAAGCTTATGCGATTACAACTGTAGAGGTTGAAGTTCCTAATGATGTGGTGTCAAGTAATTTAATTGTTTCCTCAAACTTGGCCAATGCATTCTTTGATTCTGGATCATTGAATTCATTTACATTTTCCCAGTTTTCCAAGAAAATTAGACTTGTCCAATTTCATTTAATAAAGGAGTTTTCAGTCAAAACTCCTAGGGGATGTATCATTTCAAAAAAGGCATGTCGATCAGTCTCCCTCATGACACATAAACGTGCTTTAGTTTCTAACCTTATCGACATATAAATGATTGGATTTGATATAATTCTCAATATGAATTGGCTGTAAAATTATTATATGAATATCTATTGCAAGAAGAAGGAAGTCACAATTTTCAAAAATGGTGTAGAATCCGTTATCTTTAGAGCGGAAACATCACCATCTGATTCTTATCTAGATCCACCCCCAGTAGCCCTACTGAATTGAATTCTTAGAGAGTAATAGAACCCAATATCTATGGGTGAGGAAAGAAATATTAAAATTGAAGATTTATATATAGTGAAACAATACATTGATGTATTTCCATAGGATTTACCCAGAAATCCTCCAGAGAAGGAATTTGAGTTATCTATATATTGAATTCCATGTGAAAGACCTATATCAAAGACTCCCTATATAATGGCCATTGTGGAATTAGTGGATCTAAAGAAACAACTAGAGGAATTGAGTGAAAAAAGGATTTATTCGACCCAGTGTTTCTCCATGGGGAGCCCCTGTCCTCTTTGTCATGAAGAAAGATGGATCCATGAGGTTATAAATTGATTACAATGAAATCAATGTTATTAAAATAAAGAATAAGTATCCTATTCCATGAATTGATGATTTATTTGATCAAATTAAAGGAGAACAATACATTTTTAAGATTGACCTTCAATTTGGATATCATCAGCTATGCGTGAGGAAGGAAGAGATTCGAAAGATAACATTTTGAACCAGGTATGGGCATTACGAGTTTACAGTGATGCCTTTTTCACTGACTAATGTAGCCTATATTTTCATGGATTTAATTAATAGTGTTTTCAAGGAATATCTTGATAATGTTTTTTTGGTATTTATCAATGATATCCTGGTATACTCAAAAATATATTAAGACCATGAGAATCAGCTGTATATTAATCTGAAAACTCTTAGAAGAAATGTATTTTATGGGAAGTTTAGAAGGTGTGAATTTTTGATTCAATGAATTTATATTCTTGGAAATATTGTCTCTAAGGATGGAATCATAGTTGATCTTGTGAAGACAAAGGTAATCCAAGAATGGACCACGCCAAAAAAAAATAACTAAGGTACACAGTTTTATTGGCATAGAAGGTTACTATTGGCATTTCGTTCAGATTTTTTGCTGACAAGATAAGACACTAACCAATATCACACGTAAAGGGGTTAAGTTTGTATGGATAAATGAATGTATAGAATGCTTTGAAGAATTGAAAATAATATTGTTCAATGCTCAAATTTTGACTCTTCCTTCTAGAATTGATGGATTTTTGGTATACAGTTATGCATCAACGAATGGAAAGGGTTCCATCCTTATGAAAAATGATAGACTTATTGCTTAAGAATAAATGTAGTTTAAGTCTAATGAAATAAATTACCCAACTCATGATCTTGAGTTAGCAGCTGTAATCTTTGCTCTGAAAATATGGAGACATTATCTCTACGGAGAAATATATGAGATATACATGGATCAAAAGAGTTTAAAACACATTTTAATAGAAAAAGAACTCATCACGAGGCAAATGAGATGTCTTCAGTTACTCAAAGATTATGATTGTTCAATAAAATACCACCTTAGAAAGGCAAGATGCATTAATCAGGAAATATCATGGACTCTTGAACCAAATGAGGATTGAATGAGATCTTATATTCATGGATCTAGTAAACATGGATATGGGAATTGTTAAATAAGTGGAAACATATTTAATCTTTCAAATTATTTCCAAACCATATTTAATAGAGAAGATAAAAAGTTCTCTATCTGATGATGAGAATCTGTATAAGAAAATTAATGCTGTCAAAGATGACAGATTGTCATACATCGTGTATGAAGAAGGAGTTCTAAAATTTGGTAAGAGGTTATGAATTCTATCAGTACCTGAGATAAAAAGGAAACTATTGGATGATTATCATAGATAAAATTTCTCTTTACACCTTAGTAGCACAAAGATGTATAGATATCTGAAGGAATATTTTTTGTGGGATAATATGAAGTAAGAAATTTCTAACTACATGTCAAAGTGTCTAGTTTGTCAATAAGTGAAGGCAAAGAGAAAACTTCCTAGAGGGGTGATGCCACCTATACTTATTACTATGTATAAGTGGGATGCAATTTGAATTGATTCTGTCACTAGACTACTGAGGACACCTATAAAGAATGATTTAATATGGGTAATTTTTGATCATCTCACAAAATCAGCACATTTCCTTTCTATAAGAGAGGATTTAAAACTTTAGCACCAGACAAAAATTTATATTAATAAAGTTGTAAGACTTCATGTTGCACCTTTATCAATTGTGTGTGATCAAGATCCTCAGTTTACATCAAAATTCTAGAAAACTTTGTAGAAGGATGTGGATACTAAACTTCATTTGAGCACTGCTTATCACCCCCAAACTGATAGATAGTCTGAAAGGAATATTAAAACACTGGAAGACATGTTGAGATCATTATCTATTGACTTTCAAGGTGTGTGGGATCAATAATTTCTTTTGGTGGAATTTTCCTACATCAATAATTTTCATTCTAATATTCAAATGTCTCTATATGAAGAATTATATGGAAATAGATGTCTAACTCCAACTTTTTGGGAAGATGTTGGCGAGAGGAGACTTATAGGCCCAGAACATATTGAAGAGACCACAAAACAGGTAAAGACAATTCAAACCCATATTAAAGCATCCCAAAATAGGTAGAATATTTATGATGATAGCTAGAGAATGGATTTGGAATTCCAAGAGGGAGATCATGTCTTTATAGAAGTATCTCCATGGAAGGGTGTCTTAAGGTTTAGTAAGAAAGGGAAACTGATCCCCATGTACATCAGAAAATTTGGATTTTCTAGAATAAATTGGAGTTTTAGATTACTATTTTGAAATGCTTCCAAGTATCTCAAAATTTCATGATGTGATCCATGTGTCATTGTTGAAGAAATACATGCCAGACCCAATGCATGTACTCACCTATGAAGAAATAGAACTAGAACCTGATTTTTCATACTCTGAAGAGCCTATTGGGATTCTTGACAGAAGTGAGAAGGTATTGAGAAATCAAACAACTCGTCTAGTAAAGGTTCTTTGGAGAAACCATAATATAGAGGGAGCAATGTGGGAACCTGAAGATGTTATGAAGAGGAACCACCCACATATTTTTGAGGGTCTTTATAAATGAAAAATTTTGGGGTTGAAATTTTTGAAGGAGGGAATAATGTAACACCCCAAACATGTTATGGTACATTTCTCTTAAATAAATTTTATTCATTAGGTAGCCTATTATCATGAAGCACTCAGTTTCTTTGAAACAAAACTTGGTTATTTAAGAGATAGTCACAACCTAGCCGTTAAACTTAAATTTTCCACATTTTTGTTTTGAATTTTGAAAAACAGACATTCACGGTTGTGATCAGGATGATATTTAGAGTGTGATAGAATTAACATAATTTTTTTAAATAGTAACCTACCCTTATGAATAGTAACATACCATTATGAATAGTAACTTACCCTTATGAATAGTAATATGACTCATATGAATGGTATACATACCCATGCATGTATAAAAAAATTTAGGCACCTTAAAAATAAAGATGAATATTTAAGGTGTTTATATTTTTCGATTCTATAATGTTTTTCATTAAAAATTAAATTTTATCATATATAGAAAATTATTTTTAAAAAATGGAGTTCATTTTTGGATTCGTCACATCGAAAAATGTTTAGGGTGATTTTTTGGTATTTTTCTAAAATACTTGAATTTTTTTATGAATAGTAAAATACAATAAATTATGATAAATGCTAAATACTTGATTTACTGCATCATATGTGATGCAAGGATGATGTAAACCCACTTGGTTCAAAATAACATGCTATTATTAATATTTAGTATCACATTAATTAATTCTATTCATAGTCTTGAGCAAAAATTTTAAAATACTAATTAAAATAATCTAAAATCCCTTCTCCCCTCCACTATTTAAACCACCAATAATTCCCTCTTCCCCCCACACTTATAAAGCTTCAAGACTTTCCTAAAGTATTCAAAATACTCTTCCCAATACTTCTCCCCATGTCCAGGCCTTTCTGGTCTCACCAAAAAGATAAAAACAAAGGTCTTAAGGAGATTCTAAAGGAGGAGTACTAAAGAGGTGAACCTCTCCCCTATGTTGTGTCCTTTTATTTTTAATTAATAATGATCGGGTATGTTTTCCACCTCCCCCATACTTACCATATGATATGTAAATGACTGTATACCCCTTTACCTCTCATTAATCCCTCAAAAGAACACCCATTGCTATGCCGAAATGTCTGTAAGGTGTTTCTCATCTCATTTTCAATTTTGTGGGACTTCCATTATTCTCCTATTATTTCTAATATTTGGAATATGTATAATTTCATTAAGTATATAATATCATTATTCTATTTTTGTTCATGGTATTAAAATATTCATTTAATTATTATTAATTCTTGGTCTCATGAAATGATTTATTAAAATGTTGTAATGGGCTTTGTCTCAATTTTCCATTTTGTTGTGACTTACTTTGTATTTTGCACCTAATAATTATTATGTGATGTAACTACTGACCATTTGAGATCAATTTTCATTTTAAATTGTATTTATACTAAATATCCATATTCTCATATCATGTATATGATTATTTTGTGAGTCGTATACCATTTTATATATGGGGTTTATTTTGAATGTTGTTTTAACTGTGGAAGTGTTGATGAATCTGTATCCTATATTCTATATGGATAATATAAATGAAAATATCCATATATTTAATCTATTTATAAAGAGTTATTTGTAAATTTAGTCATAGGTGGGGCCTGCTATAGCCCCGCAATGCATCAACATGTCTCATGAGGGAATCAGTTGACGACAAACCCATTAAGTTTGTTTCTAAAAATCAGACGGGTTTCTACCCACAAACTTAAAACATTCATATGGTATAGTGGAATCATGTTCCAAATACATGAAATACAATTAATAAGAATTTTCTTTAGTCATTTTTAGTTATTACTATCCATGAGGTTTTCACTATGATAAAATCTATGAATGCAGTTTAATTCTCAGTTTATTAATGGCATGTGTTTTTCATTTATTCACCTTGTCATATTGACATTGCCAAAATATTAATGAATCAGTTATTATTGATTCATACTTCCACTATTTTTAACCCTTAATGAGCATTTTTCTCACCCCTTTCATTTGTATACCTTCAGCAGGTTATGAAGATGAGATCATTTATTGAGTTTTCGTGGATGCAATTTTTAGTTTTTGTTCTGTACTGTATTTTGTTACCTTTCCCAATGTAATTCCAGTTACGTATATATATATAGTTTCTTCAGGAATACTAAAATGATTGTTACTTTAGGCTTTAATTAAATTTAAACATGTCAGTGTAATATGTAATGCACTAGCTCCGGTCTAGAGGGATCGGGGTGTTAAATTGATGACGTTTGTTAACCAAAGAGAATCAGGGATGCTCCTCAGGTATCTGCTAGGATGGCTCGAGAGTCTGATGGGTGGACATCACATGTTAGTTTTTCACATACCAGGAAAAGAAAGAATCTTACAGACTCACCGCCTAAAGACAACTCATCCATGGGTTTTCCTCCCAATGTTTGTTGAGACACATATTAGAATAGTAGCAGCTACTAAGAATGTATACTAGAATCTCTCTCCATGGTATCCACTTATATATGAATATACTACCATAGAACCCAAACTATAGGAATTCTCCTACCTATGAGATCTTTCATCCTATGATAAAAAAATTGGGAATAGGATACTCCTAAAAAGAAGCATCAATATCCAAATGAACATCCTGAGGTTGAAGAACATGTGGTAGGTCAATGTCATAATGACGTAAATGAGAAACTTGGGATACAACATGAAAAGCTATATGTCTCTATGGAAGAGATATCTGATAACAAACTGATCTGACCATATCCAAAATCTAATAAGGTATGATTAATCTAAAAGGTATCTTACCCTACCTCATAGTTCATTGATTCCCTATTCTAGGAGTGATATTTTAGAATACCCAATCACCTATCTCAAAATTTAGAGGTCAATGAAAATGATCATCATAAGCATGCTTCTGGAATGACCTGTAAATATAAGTTTCCTAATAATCTATACCTATTCTTATATTCCTACAATGAGTTGATGTACTAGTAGCGCTGCCTCTCTTTTCAGTAACATGCTCATAGGTGAATGGAATGACCTACCATAATGTACCCCATATGATTCCATATGTATAGTCCATTATAAATAGATATTATAGAAGAACTCAATAAAAGGTAAGTGTTTCCCCTAAGAACATCCAAAATCATAGACAAATTCTCAAACAACATACTCTAGTATCTATATAGTATGCTTAGACTACCGATTCGTATAAGGGTGATAGAGTCTTCCTAGAAGAACCTCTAAACCCAGAGCCTTCTATAACCTCTCCCAGAACCATGATGTAAAAAGAATTTCTCTGTCTGATAAAGTGGTATCTTTGACCCCTCTATGTTTTTATACTCTCATGATCAAAGAGTGTACCACGTTCATCCATTGAGAAGTTCTCCATAATAGGTAAAAAGTGGGTGAACTTCATCATCTTATCAATGATCACCCAAACTATGTCACTTCCACAAGGTAAACTTTGTAAAACTATCCTGAAATAAGTAACGAAATGAGTCTATTTATTATCTTGGATAGGTAATGGATGTAAAAATCCAGTAGGCCAATGGTTCTCTATATTCACCTATTGATATTTGGAACACCAGGTAGTGAAACCTGATGCCACCTTTTTTATCCTTATCCACCAACACTGGTGGCATAATTCATGGTACATCTTGGTGATTCTAGGATGTACTTCCCATTTATAAACATGAGATTCTTAAATCAACACCTTTCACATGTCTTTATGAACCAAGATGTTACTATGGATATACAAGATCTCATCCTCATTAATGACTCAACTTGGAGGTGGGTCCTCGCTAAAAACACCATTCCTTAGGATGTAGCATTTGATATCAGAATGTTTTATCATCTTCACTCGATCCAAAAGTGAAGAGATCACCGATAGAGCTATAGGTACAAGATTCCCATAATTCCCCTAAATTTTGTGATTCATTTCCAAAATGAATATCCATCAACTACCATTCACCAACGGATTCATGGATGAACCTTGTCTGAGTCATCCAACTTAGAGCATCATACCCTTCATCGTCTTTCCTAGGAATATAAGAACGCTCAAAATCAAATTACTAATGTTATCCAACCTATATTCATTATTCTATTTCGATGTCTTGATGAGTGAATATGTATTTTAGGGTCTTACGGTTTGTGAAAATTATGAACCTATCCTAAAAAATTGTGTCTCCAACAACATAAGTCTTGGACAAATAAAAGAAGCTATAGATCATGCATCAGGTAATTACTCTCATGAAAACTAAACTAATAATACCCATACACAATGACTTGTTCCCCATGAATCAAAATTTCTCTTAACCTGATGACTGATGCATCACAATAAATTGTATAGATTAATTTTCGATCTAGTATAATATGTAATGGTTCTAAGTTTAACCGTCCATTCAAATCCTGAAAGGCTTTATCATAATAATGGACCACATAAATTTGACTCCCTTCATTTTCAATCCTATAGTAGGTTCATAAAGTCAGGATAAATCTTGAATAAAAATATATAATAGCTATATATTCCTATGAAACTTCGTATATCAATGATTTTATTAGGATTATACCATGAAATGATGACTCTTGCCTTTTCTGAATCCACAAACACCCCATATATCAAGAAAATTTGACCCATGAAGTGAAATTTATTACTTCTAAAGTGGAATTTGTTTATATTAACATAACTGTATTTCTATATTAGTATTCAAAGTATTTTTATGTGGGGTTTTACATGGTATTATTTAATCCAAGAGTACACTAAGATGTAATCGACCAAAACCAAACCCAAAAAAATATAAGTATGGGTGATATACCTAACTCATTGAGGCCAAATAGGCCAAAGGAAAATTTTTTAAACTAAATGACACAACCAGTTACTCTTAGAATCTATACCTTATTTCAAATTCTATACTATTGGAACCATGGCTGTTCTATGCAGGAATTGGAGTTTAGTTTGTGTTTGTTGTCAATCCTCAGTGGAAGTTCAAAATGTGTGCCAGCAAAGTGTTCATACAGTTCATGAAAACAACAGTATTGAAGGTGGCACTGTTTCCCAGTGTTTGCCAAATTTTTGGGCCTCAAAATCAGAAAATGAAGACATGGATTGTCTGCAAAAGGAGGTGTGAACAAAGAGGAACTAGTGCGTAGAAAATAAGGGTTGTGCGCAAAATACTTGAGTTGGGCCCGAAAAACAGCGTGGTGCACGAAATAGCGGAGCGATGTTTTTCGCGCAAATAGTGTTTTGGAATCAAAAGGACGAAAAATGGTAAAGGCATGGGCTACATGAAATATTTGGAGAGGTGCGCAGAAAATGATACCTACGTGAAAAATTATGGCCCAGATGATAAGTTTTTTCACCAAAGTTGATTTTGCGCGTGGGGTTCTCAGACGCCTATAAATAAGAGGTGACCCCACTCATTCTGAGGGGTTGAAGACTTAGAGAAGATTCGAGGTCTAATGGGCGAAAAAGGATCACGTAAAGGGGCTTGCGCGAAATATTCTGGATTGCACGGAAAATTCCAGGATGCGTGAAAAAGGAAGAACTGCACGCAAATATTGGGGTTGCGCGTAAAGGATTCAATTGCGTGAAAACGAGTGTTGTGGCGCGACATATTTTTCCGCGCGAAAAAGGAAATTTTTCGCACAATAGGAAGGTTTTGTGCACAAAAGGTTGGTGTTGCACGCAATTGTCAGTGAAGCTTGTCTGCACGTTCTAGTTATCCGCATCAGTGGTTCTGTGCGTTCTAGTGCATCTTTTTTGGACTTGGATGCATGAAGTGTCTCATGCTATGAAGAGACAAATGAATTCAATGCAAATCTATTGAAGAGGCCTTCACATATATAAACTGAGTGGGGCTTCACCAATGGCAGTGAGTCAGGGGGAGTCAACGGGAGTGACCCGAGGGACGCAGCGAGCTATCCCTAAACAATTGTAAAGGCAGTGATCCTGGGACAGAGTGACTGTGCCCGAACCATTGTAATCCACATCTAGTGAAGATTAGTGGAATTAGGTACGACCGACAACTTGTCGGTGTATGCTCCTTGGGCGTATCCCTTAGTGGTGAACCAAGTAAAAATTGTTGTGTCAACTCTTTTGCATGCGAATGTTTGATTACTGATCATATCCATCATATAGGTTCAACTAGTTCCTACCAACATGGGAACAAGATCCTTTAATTTAAAAAAAAATTTGACACCCTGATTCACCCCTCCCCTCTTAGGGTGTCCCAGGGTCAACATATACATGGTATATTTGAAGGCTGGAATCATACATGTTGAAAACCAAATAGAAAATCAATTTTTGATAAAACTCATGATCCTCAAATCTGATTGGAGAGATCATCTATTTGGGTATGTGGGGACTATTTCATAACCATATGTTGATTTAATAACTGTTAATCCACATACATCCTTAAGTATCCATCTTCCTTCTTAGAAAAATAATGGTTTAACCCTAAAGAGATTTATTAGGCCATATAAACCCTCTAGATTCTAGGATCCTCAACTTCCTATTGAGTTCCCAAAGCTCAATATGAGCCAACTTGTTTGGATGAATATATTCAAGTGTTTCTCTGAATAAAATATCTATATTAATCTCTGACTCCCAATCATGGTGTAATATAGATAAGATTTCGGGAATTAAATCTCTAAAACAATCCACTACAAGAGGGAAAGTAGTTTTATGTATTCCCTGATCATCTAGAAAAGGATGGAAGTCTAGTCCCCAATCCCCCTAGACTATAATGCTTAATTCTTTCTTGACTAGCCTATATATCCCATTCTTCTTTATGAATGCAGTTACCACCCTCAGGTTATGTGAAGGAAACCCATCTATGATAACAATAAATATGGTCATTTTAGGGTACTAGCCAATCCATTCTGAGAATAACATCAAAACCTACCATATCAAAGATTAAAATGTTCTATAAAAAATAATATCCACCTATCCTAATATGACACTCTCTACATTGAAGAAAACATTTTTATTGAATTCCTAATAGAGTATCAAGAGTCATCCATCCACGTAAATACTTAATTTCGAGTCCATGATATTTCTTAATAGTTACATATTTAAATGAAAGTGAAGAATCTATTTCAAATTAATAAAATAGTAAAATAATGGTTACCAGTATCATACCTCATATAGTACATATCCCAACAATATTCTCCTCTTGTGTAGGATTTAATGCATGTAACATTCTTGATCCACAACCCCGAGCTACAATCTGACCAACCTGATTAAGTCCAATATTCAAGAACTATATCTTAGATGTATGGGTTCATAGACCATGTCTACCTTTCTAGCGTGAATGGATAGTTGTATTTTAGGCCCCTTTGGATATGGATCAATTGATCTCACTCCAGAACATGGAGTTGGTGTCATTCCTCTCTCAAAAGACACTGATGGAAAGGTCATTAAAACCTATTGTCGATGTACAACCTTACTACAATCCCAGAACATAGTTGGGTCATTGATAGAAATGGGTTTCACGTGACTAGGTCTTCCCCACAAATGACATATCACATATCTTCTCAGGTACACGATCTAAAAACGACCCCCCATGATAATGCTCAAAGTGACACTTCCAAATGTTAGACTAACTTCTTCCCTATATAGAAACTAAACCACCATGCCCATCATATCATTTGATTCCCTTACATTACACTTATAGATGAGGGTCTAGTTCACTATATTAGTGAAATTAGTTAGATGAAACATGTTATCATGAGATTGGATGGCATACTTGGGCCCATATTAAAATCTCATCACTCTATAAAATACATCACTAGAAAGAGAAGGAAAAAACACTGAAAATTTCTGAAATTAGTGGAGTAGTCTATAAAAAAGGTAACCTACTGAAGATGAAAAAATATTTAGATCAATTGGCTCTGAAAGTATTCGGGTAGAAGTAATAATAGAAGCTAACTTAAAAGTCCCTCCAGACCATACCCCAATGTTGATCTACCCATGTTATGATATCCAACCATCTCTTAGAAGACCTGTGAAGCGCGTATGATACAATATTCACTATCCTTTATAGTGGTGTCTCTAAATTCTCATATATGGAATGTGTAGCCTCTATCCATGATTCCATATCCTAGGTCTCTCCTTACCCTGAATATGTAGAAAGGGGGATGCTTCTAGAACTCCCTAGTTAACACTACCATAATAGGGGGAAGGTCATGGAGCTCCCTACATGGATTTCACTAACTGTAGGAAAATCTCATCAAACTATGCATCAGTTCCTAGATCAGGTATAACAGGTGGTGATGCATGTGACACTATAGGAGGAATAATGGTTGTACATGTCCCACCATCTCTAGTTCATGGTCATTGCATCCCACCTAGAATTCAACATGAGCCTTTCATGGTGGAATATCTCTAAAATTCCAAATTCACACCTCAAAAAAATTATAAAAAAGTGGTTTCAAATCGAACAATATGGATAGGCTCATGGATCTAATTTCATTAAAATGATAGTTAATTCCCCATTCTATGGTCATATCATGAAAATATTCCATGTTTCATATTGAAGGATCCATTATACGGAGGGTTAATTTCATGTTATAATGGGAAACTACATTTAATACGAAATCAAAATAACCATTTTATAAAAACCACTCATTTTATTTTTCAAAAATCATTACATTTATATTTATACCATGGTTCAGTTAGATGAGTCTTCATTCTGATGTTATAATTGTCTATGCTTTATAAATTACAATTACAACTTCATGTAAATGAAACTGGACTTTCACCTTTTGTATTGGAATTTAACAATTCCATACATGATGGAAAGATTATATGGAACACCATTCCTAATTTACAGTGAAACCACCTTTATAAATTCTAGTTAGAGTCAATTTAGTCACAACCAACTATTATGTTTTAGATCATGTAACCATCATTTCAAAATTTAAGTATGTTGAAATTTTTTATATAAGGGTCCACTATCGTGATAAGTGGGAAAACACCGCTTAAGTTAATGTAGATTCTTTAAGAAAAAAATTCACCATTCCTTACAAAATATTTTATTATAAAAAGTATATATATAAACTAATGTGCACGCAATAACCACTGGAAATACATCCTGTGAAAGTAATGAGATAAAACTTATTTCATGGAAAATATATGAAATGTGAATAACTAAGTTCCTATGATGATTCATGTAGTAATGATTCCTTAACAAACTAGACCATGGTAGAAAATTCATAAAATATAAAAACATCATAAGTCATGTGCATTAACCAATAGTGAAAGTAGTTCAAATGTAATAAAAGAAAATTAAAATGTTTAATCCCTTTCATGGAAATTTGTGTTTTCCACTATATGTGGGTAAAATACTCCCAAGCAAAGATTAATACTATATTCTGACACCTTCTTGTATCTTGTCTTCCAATCCCAAAATAATAATGCAAAAAAACTTTTGATACCACTTTGTGATGTCTCGAGACCATCTCAGTCATAAGTAGCAAAACCAAGTGGCCACATGGACTCAATTGCAACTCACCATACACCAGTTGCTATCGATTAGTAGTGAGGTTTTGTGATGGTTTGATGGAGAGACTATATATCTTTTATCATAGTAAAGTATAATGTTAAATAATTAAGAAAAATAGAAACAATATATAGTAATATCTAAAGTAATGGAATAAATAATCTAGGTAATAACAATCACAAGGAGAGATAATCAAAAAACAGTATCACAAACAAAATAATGTCATGGTTATGTACAAGGGGAATAAGGTAGTGTAAACATATAAAAAATTCTATACAAAAAATACAAAAGGGAAAGATCTAATATCCAATAGCATCATGAGAAATAGCTTATTCTTCTTCTCACACACTCTTTCCTAGAATCTAATAATAATGTTTCCAAAGTTGGGTGCTTACTTTTGTCCATACTTACATCCATGAAGTCTATTTGGGTACCAATCAGTGGCACAACCTATGTGTGAGTAAAAATTAGTATACCACCCCCAATGATGGATCATACTATCTAGTTTTTGAATATAAAATGAGAACTGTGTGATTATAATGAATATATGAAATTTGTAAAATAAATTATAACTAAGTCATCCCATATTCCTAAAGGATACTAGTCTAACCCTAACTGGTTTGAATAGGTATAGAATTTCTCTGAGAACATTAAATTATATATATATTTCCATGACCCTAGGAATATAACCAAGATATCTAGGTGTCATGATATTCATATATGGTTCCACAATTTCCATGTAATTTTTAGATTTTTTAGCGGGATATATTCGATAGGGGTGTGACCTTGGATTTTCCCTATATGGGGTTCTACCTAATCATTCGAAACAAGAACTAGGTATCTTCAATGTGATACTTGAGAGGAACCTAAATATATAATTCTATGAAGTTCATAATAAGAAGTTGAATCCAAGGAGATCATCCTAAGAATTAAAATTATTTAAATAAAAGTGGGTGAACCCTCAATATTATATGTCGAGGCATTCAAAAACCAAGACATTGATAAGATCCAAGTGTAGTGTCTCACTTTGGTAGACACATCAATGAATTTTATGTCATCCTTTTAGCCCATCCAAGGCATTTTGTATAAAAAATCCATGTATTTTCCACGGCATTCCATGCCCTATAAGTAAATCAGTACCATAGACATAGGAGGGATGATATTATAAATAATAAAGTGTCCATAATTAGATGAATAGTCTTGAGAATAATTCATATTTTAACAATGTCCAAGTGACATGGTCATACAATACACATTTCATTTAATTTATTTATCCATTTCATTTATAAAAGTCAATTCAAGCCCTAGTCAAGGGGGGTCTAATTACATTTCCATTGTCAAGGGGCCATGTAAAGTGTCATACCAATTACTATATTTCATTAATTAAAATTTTACTATTTGATTTATTAGGTAAAAATATACACACCTAAAAATGTGGTTTAATTACATAACCAAGGCATAGAGTTTATATAGATTTAAAAGAACAATCCATAAGTGGTGTCTCAAATTGTGATACACAACCTCCGATAATGAAATTATCTGTATGTACAAAAAAATGGGATGTTATGTATTCATTTAATCAATTTCACAACTGAGAGGGGTCACATAGAATGTCCAATTCATGGAAAAATTCTACAAGATATACACATAAAAAAATTTAGGTAAAGGATCTAAAACATCTACATTATAATAGATATAGAATCCTCATCAAGTATCAGCCTCTCATTCAAGAAAATAATATAATAAATTTAAAACAAGAAAAATTCCATGAAAATGTGAAATATTATCTTTCATGAAGATAATGTTGAAGATAGAGAAGAGAATTGGTAATGAAAGAAGGTGGAATGATTGCTTTATTGAGGCTGATCCGATATGATGAATGGTTGTCTGATCTGAGTTTTGTAAGGGGAGTTAGATCAAACCATATATGAGAGGAAGATGGGTGATTAAGAGGCATGTTGGAAAATATATGTAGAGGAAAAATAGGAAGGAATAAGGTTTAATTAAATGAGGGTAAAAATGAATGATTTCATCATTTTTTAACATGATATGAGATATTCACGATGTGAATAGTGAATTATTGCCATAAATGTCTTGGTTTTCCACATCTAGTAAAACTAATTCAAATCTTGAATCCATCACATGATGTGAATTACTATCTCATGAACTCATGATGGTGTCTTTCTAGATCTATTAATGGTGTAAAGATATTTTAGGGGGACTATAGAGTATGATTCACATTGAGAATTTTTAATTCCCTATTTGAATTTTTCATGTAGCTATACTTCTCCTATATTTCTATCTTCCTCTAGAAACTTCCCAAATCGTTCAAAATGTTAATTTAAATATTCCCAAACCAAAATAACAGAACCTAATGAGGGTTTAACATAAAGATTAAAGAAAAAAATACCATGAAGATATTGTATCTTACAATATGGTTTAAATCCCCTCAACTAATAAAATTTTAACAGGTTGTAGAATTATTTTAAACCTTTTCTTTTTGTTTGACCCCTTTGTTAAAAAATTTTAACCTTAAAAATTGTAACAATGTTTCTAATGTTAAAGTGCTATAATTTTACAAATAAGGTGATAATTGGATCATAAATGGAAAAGGGGTGAAATTTCAGATCGTTTGACATCCTCATTTCCCTCTTTAAATATTTTTATATTTTTTAAATAATGTAATAAAATTTAATTTAACATAAGATCTAATTAAATTCATTTTAATAACTATTTAGATAATTAGACTTTAAATATATCCAGATAGAAATGGAATTAAAATACAACATATTCCATGATAAATTATACATTATATTAACTATAGACTTATTTTATCACCATAATTCATCCCAAATACATGAGTTTTAATGTTTTTAAAATAATTAAATTTTATTTTCCACTACTTGAAAAATTTAGGTGTCAACGTTTTATAATCTTTTTATGTAATTATATAATTACTAAAAATTATAAATAAATTACCATCAGGAAAATAATTTTATTATGCTCAAAATTAACTCTACTATTCATTCAAAACTTATTTTTACCCCTAATTGAACATATAAGATAAATTTTATGGACAGATGGTGAAATTTATTATTTTTATTTACTTATTATATAGGTCATTATCAAATAGAGAAGGCTTAAAGTGGAAATAAATTAAAAAATTAGACGTGGATTCACAAATTTCACTCATTCAATAGGGTAAATTAAATTTTTAGCTAGATTTTAAATCCTCTTCAAATATGTTTTAACCTTAATAAATTTAATTTACTATTTACTATTGCTATAACTGTTTAACATATATACTATTTATAATGAACAAAAATGAAATTGGACTCATTAATAACTTTAGAAAATTTGATTCTAAATATGAAATTAATTTTCCAGTTTTAATATTTAGAATTGTTAGAAATTAATTTAATATAAAAAACCCCAAATGCAGTGATAAAATACTTTTCTGAAAAATGTGTTCTAGGTATAAATGTATTTTTATACCAATATCAGGTATGGTATTGACCCAAAACAAATAAATTAAATTATTTATAACTGAAAGGAACTAATTACATTTTAAAAAAATAAAACAAATTCTTTTAAAATACTAGCAAATAAAATAGAGTTTTCTTTCCAAAGAAGTATTTTCTCTATTCACAAAAAAACCAACTTTTTTAGAATATTCCTAAAAATTCCCCATAACATAATTTTTAATATGATAATTTAGAAAATTATATAATTTTTATAAAGTAAATTTTTTAAAAGTGGATGAAATTTATTTTAATATACATGAAAAAAATTATAAAAAAACCATTTGTTATGAAAAATATTTTTGAAGCATAAAATGACTTCACTGAAAATTGAGTACATTTTTAATAAGAATTAATTAATATATTTTTATTGCGTTGGACCATTATACATATATTTCATAATTATTTTACTTATATTCATTCCCACCAATTCAATGGCTATGTTATAATTGTCACATTAAAATAATAATATTTTTATAATATATTTCAATTCTCTTAAAGCTCAGTGTTGTGTGTTAGGCATGTAATCGACCATAATTGTATCCTAAACTAAATTTTCATGGTATAATAAGATTAATTTTCTACATTGAATCTATTCCATTATTTTTAGGAATATATGGATAATTAAACACTTTATTGATGAAATGATTAGAAATATATTGAATACAATATATATTGGCATACAAACTCCCATAATATATTCTCAGACTCTTTGAAAATAGAATAGTTTTTTATAAGATCTATAAATATTTAAATTTTTTGAAAGACTATTCTGTGATATGAAAATGATGAATTTCATTCTTTTTAATTAATCATTAAAAGTGATAAGGTGTCTTTATCCTTTTCTAGAATTCTTTGTCTTAGGTCCATACACATCCGAGGGGATTAACTGAAGGGGTTTTTTAGTTTGAATCTGTCACCCCTTATGTATTTTGATCACTAATTTTTCATTTCTACAGTATTTATAAAAAATGGTGGTATGTTCATTAAGAAAAGGAATATTCATCACAAAAACTTCACTAATAATCTTAGTTTTTTTCTTTTGGGCAAGGTGGCCAAGCCAATAATTCCAAAAACAATTCTCATTATTCTCACTAAAATAATAGCCTACACCTAGTTCCCAAACACGAAATAAATTCATTGGGGTTCTAAATCATCCCATTAAAATTGCTATATAACTAAATCTTTTTAAAATTCAACCTTTTTCCAAATAAAACTACATTTCCAACATCAAATATTTATGATTCAAATAATATATGTTTCTTAAATCCACAAACAAACAATACACTATGAGGGACAATTCGATTTTTTAAATTTCTTTTATTCCAACACCTCTAATATTTAGTGGGATATCATTTAAAAATTTAATATTTTATCCACTATACCTCTCAAAATTTGTAGGTTGTTCACATGACCTATCATGTGATATAAAAATCCACTATCTATGATCTATGGTTTTTTTTATATCCATGATTTAAATGAAACATCAATTACATTTTACTATTTACTAGTCTAACATCAATTGAAATTATTTAGATGAATCTAAAATATATTCAACTTATCTAGAATAAATTCTAAAAATTCATTTTAGATATGACCTTCTTGATTAAACCTTCCACATACCACTTACAAGATCCAAAAAACAATTTCTCACTTAAAAGTTATTCTAAATCTATTTATGCTCCAATGTAGTTATCATTTTCTTCATTTCACCCTCGATTCCTAATATATTATCAATATATATAGAGACATATTGTAACCAAAATTGTAGTCCTTGTAAAATGACACACAAAAACACCATATGTATCCCCAAAATCTTCAGTTTTCATATAGATTCTACTATTGTGTAGGCTGAATCCTCAACTTTTTAGCCCATAAATTAGTATACCCCAAAAAGAACCTCTCCATGATTATTTATTAAATATTTTGGATTCATAAATACCATTTTATAAAATTATTACATTTCATTATTTGATTATATTTATTTCTTTCCTCATAATTTCAACTAATCCAGATTACAGTTTAACATTTGATTCTTTAATAGTTATGGTTCTCTTTAGAAATAAAAATTCACTTGCCTTTCATATTTTATACCTTAATTGTTTTTTAATATATAACTGATGTATGGTTCATAAAATATATACACTTTTCTTTAACAAAATTTCCTCATTCCATTATATCTTTTCCTTCATTATTATAAATTAAATTTATCAGCTTTCTTAGATTATCAAAATGCATTTCCCAAAATAAAATGGTTTATTTTTTTTCAAATTTTTACATTTCCTTATTTGATCATATTTAGTTATTTCCTTGTAATTTTCATCTAATACATATTACAGTTTAATATTTGATTCTTTAACAAGTATGGTTCTCTTTTTTGATAAAAATTCACTAGACTTTCCTATTATATACCTTAATTTTTTTAATATATAATTGATATATGGTTCATCAAAAATATAACTTTTTCTTTAAAATAATTTCCCCATTACCTTATATATTTTCCTTCATTATTTTAAATTAAATTTATTAAATTTCTCAGTTTATCAAATTCCTTTTCCCAAAATTAAATGATTGAAGTTATATAATCGATGATCATTACCTCTTTAGTCATTTCATGAATCTACTACTACAAATTAACAATTTTATCTTAGTCTGAGAAAATACCAAAACAATTCATTATGGGCTAAAATAGTGTAGAGTGAGTTCATCCTCCCAAACAATGCCATTACAAGTAGGTGGAAAGGGTCCCAAACTAGAAAATAAAAACCACTAATCCTCATTGACCTCCTAAGAATCTATGAAATCAGATACCTTATTACCCTTTCACTAAGTATGAGTAATTTATACCCTCAGATGGAGAAGTTTTTTCTCTTTCAGATAAGATAAGTGATGGCCCTTGGAATTTTAATCTTCCACTATAACACCCCATAGAACATAGTTGAGTTTGTTTCCTCTAATTCCAGCATGATCGATATTGTTTCCATTACACAGCTCAATCAATTTCAACATCACATTATCCTCTTCCACAAGAGATCCCATTATCCAAATCCACTACAAAAGTCTATAAGTGTCTACCCTTGTTTATCCCCCCCCCGAAAAACACCCAATGTACAAGATCAATCCACATTGAGATTAAGGTCGCTGTAAGCGGGTCTCCACCTCATCCACCTTCTCTGATTTACAGTAGTCTAAGGGATCTACATTGTGAATATACTCGACATAATCCCACATAGTTTAGGAGATCTTTCACATCATCTTACAAGTGGATCCAAATCTACTGTGTTGCATTTAGCATTGAACATCAAGACCAAACAATAATTAAAGATTCTCGAGTGATGGCTTTGGTTCCTTATGGTCCAAATCATCTAGAAACCTATTATAATAAAGACTTACCTCACTTTCCTTACATGGGAATTCTCCTTGGTCCCCAAAAACCAGGTGGGAATAAAATAATATGGAGAGTAACCACTATTGGCCAACCCAGTAGCCTCACCCATGGCATCCCAGAAATCATATTCCCACACTATTGCAAAGAAGTGATGAGAAATAGATTATTATTTTGTGTTCTTGCCACAAAAAAAATTTGGAGACCAGAGAAATACCTACTTTTCCTAACACGTTAATATGTGGAAAGAGCCTCATTAAGAATCCACCAAACTAGGAAATTATACCTGATAAGGATGTCATTAAAACAATAAACTTCACTCTATACCTCTTGATCACCCACTGCCTGAGTAACGAGGCAGTATCCCCTTGTCAAGAATGTACCTGATGATGAACCAATAAAAAAAGATTTTCTGGTTCCTCATTGATGATAATTTTGTTAATGACCTAATATTTTAACTGGTTGAGGATGTCCGAGATAAAGGATTCAAACCTACTAGCTTGGGATAATTTAATTATTTTCACTGGACATCATGAGAATCCAATCACCGAACTATCACAATTGTAAATTCAAAAGCTGACTTTCCCACTACCAATAATCCACTATGAATGACTTATATGAATGGGTAGGTGAATATAAAATGCCTACCAAAGTCTAGAAGATCTCCCATGATCTTGAACTCCTTATATACCATATATATTATACTTAAGTCTAGACCGAAAGGGATTTTCCTTCCCCAAAGTCACATAAAAGATTTTCATTCATGATCAACATCTCCCATTTGACACTCTTAAGGTTGATACCCCCATCCACCACTTTCCTAGACATCTTTTCCCAAGATTCCCAATGATATCTACCTTCATCCTGAATGTACTAGATGAATCTTGAGATAATATTTTTAGTGTTATTAAAAATCACATTTGTCATGTTGATCACTAATAACACATGTATAATGATAAAAGAGAGAACACAGTTGGAAATATTGATACATATGACAATGGAAAGATACTGATTATTCGAAATTGTAATGTGAGCACAGATTTTATCAACTGGCCCATCAAAGTGGTGAATCCTAATCCTCACAAGAGCCACATGAGAACCCAGATAATTCATGGGGAAAGTTCTTTTTTTCATACCCATCCCATCATTAATTTCTTTCTACCACCTCTGAGAACACTATTTTTATATTAACAAACTACTCTTATCCCGAATGATATTCAGTCTACTCCACTTGTAATAAATATTTATGGTTCTATTGAACATTTGAATATTTCTTCTATTTCCATTCAAAAAAATATCATGTCATCATTGAAAAAGACATGATAATTAACAACAGGTTGCGTACTACCCCTATAAGGTCGCAGGATTTCAAAACTAATTGTCCTCTCCAAATTCCTTCTAAGAGTTCCCTACACCAAGATGAAAATGCTGGGGGATAAATAATCACCCTACCATAGACCATAAGTATTCTTGAAGAATCAAATATTTCTTCCCATAAAGGAAATGTCTAGATAAAGTGAGATAAATTCTATAATGAAAATATCAACAACCTCTCTAGAAAATACCATGAAATTCAGAAACTTATTAATGAAACTCCACTCTATTTTTTCATAGGAATTTTTCATATTAGTCTTAATCACCACATTGGAATATGAATTTTTTAATATCTCCAACCATTTATTGAACCATTGAAATTTAGGATTGAGTCGATATCCCTTTAATAAATCCTTGTTGATTTTATGAGACCCATTGGGGAAGTTATTCTTTAAACCTTCAATTGATAATGTTTTCAAGGACTTTATATGGGAAATTAAATATACTAATTATCCTATAAAGATTAAGAGACGATGATTCATTCTCTTTTAGAATGAGTATTAAGTTTTAGGAATAACAAACTTAGGTTAGGATTCTACCTTTAATGAAACATTGAATGGCCTCCACTAACTCCCTTTTAATCAAATCCCAGAAATAAATATAAAAGGTTCCATGAAACCCATCAGGCCCTAGAGAAGTTTCTTTATTAATTGAAAAGACTGCCTCCCAAATATAGGTTTCCCCTGGTATGTTTTTTAAAAATATATTGATATCATTGGACACCCCATTTGGAATATCATCAAATAAATCAGTTGGTTCATTCCGGTATCCTCCCTTCATATGGGGGTTAGGAACAACTAACATTAGTTTAAAAGAGTCATTAGCCACACCTCCTACAATATTAATGTTTTGTGTAAAAGACTTGTCTTCCAACCATATGTTAGGGACACTAGTCTGCTTCCTTTCATTAATACATTCCAGAAAAAAAGGATGTATTCATATCCACCTCCCTTAGCCAAGTCACCCTAGACCTCTCATGTGTGTTTTTTTCCTACTCCAGAACAAGTTAAACTAACTGAATATTTTTATCCACCTTAGAACAAAAGAAATCCTCATCCCAAATTTTTTCTAGTATCACTTTCATATTCTCAATCTCATCTTTTAACCCTTCCAAGATAAGTAAATTATTTTTCCTCTCGAATACCAAGATTGAAGATTCCTTTATGACTTATAAGCTTGTTATGCAGACCCACCAATCGGTTATCCTACATGGACTTTGTACATGATTCCCTAACCATGATGATGAAATTGGTATCATTATACCATCTATTTTAATAACAAAAATTCATGTTATTCTCAGATCCCTTCTATAGATAAATTAAGAGGGGTGCATGATCCGAAAAATACTTCCCCAGATACTCAACCCTTGTATTCAGAAAAGAAGAGGTTACTTGATTGGAAAATAAATGGTCCATCCAACACCTGGTGCATCAATTCCACAATTTATTAGTACACTAAGTGAATTTTTTTTCCAATTAATCCCAAATATGTGAGGCTATTACATGCATCACACGACTGAAAGTCCCGCCGATCCCTTAGAGGTACCAATCCACCTCCCTTCATCTCTGAGGAGTTGTGGATGATGTTGAAATCCCCTCCTCAAAACCATGCTGAATTTCCTAGATCAAAATTATCAAATTATTACAAAAAGGATTATCATTACTTATAAACACATTTTTCATTAAAAAATGAGAATATATATTCCTAATTACAATCACTGATTTTCACAGATAAATTATGATTAGAAGCACCCAAAAATCGACCAACATAATGTTTCTACAAAACATGAAAATATGTTGTTTGACTAGATACTCATGAAAGAATCCATGGAGACCTATTTTTAGGGAAAATTTTGAGATCTTAGAGGAATTTTGTTTACGTTCTAGAATCTCAACCACCAAATAAATGGAATACCAAAGTTAAAAAAGTATAAAATCTATCTTCACACATTCCCCTAGTCCCATTGAATTCTAGATGAATATAGAGATAATTGAATATGGGGATCCTGGTTTTGGCCCCATGAATACATGGTCCCTTATTCTGAGTAGAAAAGACACTCTGGATACACTTATCATAAGCCTTAGTACAAAATCCATAGGTAGGAGAAAATATGGAAGTTGCTTTGGAAGTATATTAATCTAAATCCTGCAATAAAGCATTGAACATGTTAGAAAGATACAATGATGAGTGAGATGCCAACTCCATATTTATCTGATGGACTCGCCATCTGGATCCATAAGGATGATGGAGTCTCAAACTGACATAAGAGAATTTCAGAAGGGTATCTAGGAGTTAAGGGATAGGATCTAGATAATAAAGAAGTTGCAGATCCATTCCCTCCCTACCCCACTCTCGCGAGTCAGAACCACTTGAAGATAATTGAGGATCGATAGGATCAAAAAAATTGAGATTAAGAAAATAAAGACCAACCGATAGTGAGAAATCAACAAGATCCCTTAGAGGGGTATCCACTATAGCATAAATCTTGGCGGACCATCCACACCAGAAAGAAAACACTATTACCCGAAGATCCTTAGGGTCAATTTGAGTCCATCTTTTGAAGACCAGGAACATAGAACATAGGTGGCGTGAATGAAATCAAAACCTTTCATGAGTTCTCCACATCGTAGGATGAGAAAATATTGATAAAGTTTAAGGTAACACCTATTGGATGCCCGGTGGAACAAGTCCATACACAAAATCTCCCAGAGTGACTCGTGGTTTGTCCCCCACTAGCAAAGGCATCGACTGCTTGATGCCATGGTTCAACAGATATGAATTTTCATTTTGACATAAGATCTTTGAATAACGTAAATATGATTGAGCCTAATGCTTCCTATGGCATGAAACAAATGAGTTTCCTTGTAAATGACAATCGTCACAACATATAGGATGCAAAGGATAAACAAGATGTTTAGACCAAGCATCCAAGGCATCAACCCGGATAAAAATTATCAACGACAATGGAATATCCAGGTCCATGTCGACACATATCCATGGAACTGATTCCTATTCATGTATGAGTGTTCATTCATATGTTTATAGGGAACAACCAAGAAAGTCACCCATTATCTATAGCAAGAAAATATTCTGAAAGGGTATGGGAAAGCCCAAGAACGTGATCCAGATTGCTACCCTCAATGAATCCTTCCTAGGATGGGTATACATCAAACAATAATACAGATAGAATCTCCATTTTCTAAAATATTTTGGTATAAAACACTAAGCATGGATGAAATCACCACCAGAAGATAACACAATGAAAAATGACATTGGATTCAATGAAAAAACCTTGTACAAACAAGTCAGATCCCACGAAGCCATAAAAACTTCTATTTTTTAATTTCTTTAATAAGAATTTTTTTCCAACTTGTAGTTGAAAATGTATTTCCAAACATCCTTTTTCTAAGTATTGAATTCTATTATCCTCACTATTTGTTTCATGAACACTTAGATTTATAATCACATAGTATATTATTTATAAATATATCCTTCCCCTATAGCATACTCACTATTGAATACAATCTCATATTTAGACGAGGACACTTATTTTTTATTCCATAAATACACTTTGATAGGAATATATAAGAGTTTTTCTATCATTATCACAACCATCATTATCGAGAACACCTATATTAGCTCTTATAATGTTTATTTTAAAATATCTAGGTAAAATATTCTTTATTCTCTTTGATGTATTTGTCAAAGAATCTCTCATATTAGAGGTATTCATGGTAGTTTTATCTTCTACATCTATCCTATAATTTTGTTGTATAATTGGAAGAAAAATACCCAACATTCCCCTAATTGAAAAAGTTGAGCACCTCAAGACCATGAAAGAGAACATAGGGTAGCATTATATAATTCCATGTATGAAACCCTTTTCCATCAAACATTGGGATGCCGTTACTATTAGCCTAGTTGTGTTAATATATTTTGAACTCTTGAGGGAAAAACTAGAGAGTTGACTTGGCTATGATAACAATTTTTATATCATATTAATGGTAATACAAACTAATAGGGGGATAAATCAATGTGTATATATTTTAAAACCCCTTTGAACACTAATTATTATGTTGCACCTTACTCCCAATATACCCGTCAATGTTAAAGGAAATTAGACACAACAAATTCCATATATTCACTAAACTTCATAAATACGATCTATAAAATTATTGGAATTTCAAATCTTTTGAATACATAGTCTCATAACTTCTTTGAAAAAATGAAACAATTTTCTCCATCATTTCTGTTTTTATTAATTCTATAAAAATCATATATATATTTAAATAAATTTAAATTAATATAGATATATAGTGAACCTTCTATGATCAAAGTGCCTTATGTGGCAGCTCAATTTTCTCCCACAACCACCTCCTTCATTACTAATAGAATCACAAGTAACAACATCATGATGCTTGATCTTTAAATCATGTCACAAAATCACCTTATCTAATTATTCATTTCATTAAAATATATCAATTTTGGAAAATACATCTAATTATGATATTCTCATCCTCACAAAGATATTATAATTCTTTACCCAATGATATCCCTTCAAATCTATACTCTTCTCAAAATTTGTCTATGAAAATGATCCTTATATTAATCCAGATGATGACTATATAGTTTATCATAAGCATAAATAATCCTTGTTCTACCCATATTGATTCTTGAGAAACTAATTTTATTATTTAAAAGATTCATATGATTCTTATAAAGTCCATTATAATGATATATGATCCTTATATAACCTTGAAATAATATTTATACTATAAATAATTTATTATTATTCATAGCTTTAATAATATTTATGAAGATCCCTCTATGAATTTCATATCCAGACTGTATATTCAATTCTACACCAAAACTAAATCATAAACTATTCAAATCAACTCATGTTATTCTTAAATAGTTAAAATAATCTTAATACATCATCCACTTTCATTAAATGTTACCTTATCAAGCATGAAATTCAATTACAATTCATCCTTATCTTGAATTATATTTCAAATCATTAACTATTCATTTTCCACCATGATAATAATGCTTAAATATCATTCAATAGTTTTAAAATCATATCACGAATAAGATTTTGTAGACCACACTTCATCATAATTACTTGTCATTATCTTGAATATAATCACATTAATAAAAAAATGTAACAAAAATTGACAACAAATAAAACATCATCCCCAAGAGGGGTCTACAATATACCCCTTTAGATTTGTTTCCAACACTAATACTCATTCATATCCCCCTTATTGATAATAAAACAAAATTTAATAAATTATAGAGACCCACTCAAATTTCTCTATGAAAATTATCTAAATTATATATCTATAGGTCTATGTGAGATATCTCAGTGTATAAAATAATAGTGAGCAAGACAGTCATTAATATTCTCATTTATACAACTAATCACAAAAAATTTAGTTCCTTAGGCTCATAAAACTTATAATATATTTTCCAGATTATTTCATGTATAACTCAAAAAACTGATTAAAACATTTTTCAAACAATTATAAAAAGTTTCTCCCACTATAGAAAACAATGTCTCATGAAATTTATCTTGAAATAATATGGGGGTGGCACAAATATTTTTATACATGAGTGTTGAGGTTTAGACTAAGGTCTTATTTGTAGCCTCAACTTCTCCAATAGCTATTTTGGGAGTTTCTTGGTAAGTATTTATGAAATTTATTCTTTTGATGGAATAAAATATAGTTTCATGATAACTTTTTCAACCTTATCTTTTTTGGAAATTGTTCTTTATATTAATGTATTTGAACCTAGAATGATACGTAGGATATTTGGATAGAATGATGGAACTTTCATGATCACATCGTAAAACCATAGGATAATCATCTTCATAATTAATGTCAAATATCTTTATCTTAATCTACACCATCTATGTAGAATCCTATGATATATACAAACACTCAACCTTAAAATAAGTTAATGTATCAAAAATTTATTTATTTTTATTCCAAGAAACTCAACGTCTTCCAATGGTGAATAATTCATGTATATGGTCTTTATATGATAAAAAAATCTTCTCCAATCAACACTAGTAAATATTCATAGAGTCATCACAAATTTATTATTATAAACTATCCTATAATTGATTTTATTCCGGACATATTTCAAAATACATATTGCTTCAAAAAATAGCTATCTTTAGATTATATTGATATTGGAAAAAATTGTTATATATTATACAATTATAATACTGGATTCAATTAATTAAATAAGACGCACAACCAAAATCCTAAAATACTTCTCATTATCTATTTTTCCTTCATCATTTTTTCTCAGTTTTATTCCTACCAAAATGGGTGTTTAGGCTTTTCTATATTCCTTCATGATAAAATTCTTCAAGAGCTTCATCAAATATTTGTTTTGTGTGATAAATATACAATATGTTTCTTTCGTAATCAATAACGGTAATAAGATGCTCATGTATTTAATCATTGAAATTTTAAATCCACCTTTAATGTTTCTTTATAACTTCACACATAATATTTCATCATTTTTTGAAAATATTATGTCACCAAAATATTAAATCAAAAAAATTGATGTGGTGTTTGTCCAATTTATTTAAAAAATTTGGCCCACCTTCCCTTTATTGAATTACTTGCATCTCATATACTCAAAAAGTTTAAAATAAAAATATCTTTTAGTTTTATTTGAAAAATAGAAAGCTTTCATTAGGATAAAAACCGTTCTGCCATCTGAGTCTAATAGTAATCCCTCAGTCAATTCCATATAAACTTCTACATCAATAGATCCATTCAGAAAAGAATGATTTTAATATCCATTTAGAGATCTCCAAAATTTATTTCATATAAAACATATATAAATATCTAGATATATTCAATTATGAAAACTAGAGAAAAGGTTTCACTAAAGTTAATAACTTCAATTTTTTATACCCTTTAAAAACTATCCCATGATTGTTTTTAGACACTTCACCATTTTCATCTATCCTATTCCAAAAAGACTATTTTCCCCAATTATATTTTTATCCTTACGTCTAAGGACATATTATCATGTTTATTTATTTTTAATCTATTTTACCTCTTCATTCATAGCCCAATCCCATTCCTAATGTTGAAATTCTTCCTCAAATCTGTGTGGTCTAATTTTTGAAAAAAAATAACAATTGTTGGTTTCTATAATCATTATTCATTTTTGGAATCATTGATTATAATTTCTAATGATATTTTAAACATTTATATGTTTCTATTACACAATTTTTCTCTTTTAAAAATATGAACCTAAACATGGTGACTATAATTGGTATAATTTTTACCTTTGGTATGAATCTGTGTGCTTTTAATAGGTTTGGAGTGGACAACATCATGTTCATCATATTCCCTGATAGTTATTTTAATTTTTTATTCATTTTCATCTTCTATAAAATCTTTTATTTTAAATTTTTTTTTCAAACTTCTTGGTATACCATATGTAATATCTTCCATTTACTTTATATCTATGGATGATGCTATCTTTAGTTTTTAATAAAAATTTCCCCCAATTTTTTTCTTATAAATTAATAATGAGATAAAAAACACCGTATGTTTTTTAACACTTGGATTTATGTTGAACAACATCTCATAGGTATTCATGTATTAATTTTTTCTTAAGTGACACATGTTCTAAATTATTCCTATAATTGTGATAGTCCATAACCAATAAACCCTTAAGTGTTACGTTCTTCCAACATAGTTTTATCCATATCAACCACACTCCTATTATTATTTTCAAACACTCCATTCTATTATTGAGTTTATGGATCACGAAAATAATAATTGATTCCATTTTTATCAAATTATTCAGTGAATAGTCTATTGGCACACTCACTACCATTATATTTTCTCAATTACTTAATAAATATATTGATTTTTTTAAAGTAATATAATTATTTTAAATCATTTTAAGGACCATGATTTGAATGAGATGAAAATGGAATATCTCATTTTTTGGAATTTATTAAAGAAATTGATAAAGTGTCTTTCTATGCCTATTGATTTATTTGGCATAGGTCTACACACATCCTAGATGATTAAATCAAGGGTTTTTTGTATTTTTAGTGTCTCCCCCTTTTCTGCATTGTTCACCATTTTCCTTTGTATAGGTTTTAAAAAAAATGGACGTAAAATCATTAAAAAAATAAAATTACCCATATCCTATTCTTTGGTTATCATATTTATATTACTTTGTCCAATGTGGCTCAGTATTCTATGAAAAAACTATTCTAAAAATTATAACTCAAATAACAATATGTACATACATCCCAAGTCGATAAAAAATTCCTTAGGGTTCTCAGGAATATTTTTATAATAATACAATCCTTCAATATATATATAATCCAACCTTTTTTATTGATGATAAATTCATTCCTAACATTACATAGTTTTGATAAACTATAAAGTTTTTGTTAACTCCATTAATAAATAATACACTATAAGGGATGATTTTATTTATACCCATATTTAGCATTTCTAAACCATTGTTATTTGGAGAGACATAATTTATGAATTTAATAGCAACTTATTCAGACTTATCAACATTCTTAAGGTTTATTAGATTAAAGTTCATGTGATATTGATGATAAATGCCTCTGATTGATGGTTTTTTAGATTTTTAATCCTTAAATACAACTTTGAAAACATTTTCTTATTGTCTACTATGACTTTAATTCTAATTGATTCCAAACCACTAACACATATTCAACTAATCTAGACTAAATTATACACTTATATAGGAGGTGTTTCCATCTTTATCACAACTTACACATGTAACTTACATCCATCCCAATCTATTTCCCATATCAACTTTCTTCTCAGGTCATTGATGCTTCTATTATGTTCCCATATATAGTTGTTAAGTACCCATTAATTTTCCCTCTTCTTAGTCTTGGTATAAACATATTGTACCAATATTTTTAGGCCTTGTCAGTAAAAAAACACAATACCAAAAATACACCTAAAATATTATGTTGTGATATATATTATTCTATTAAATGGGTTATAACCTTATCATTTTTCTTCCCATAAATGATTATACCCTATAAATACCTTATGTGGAAATGTTTATTCAATATTTGGGATGTATAAATACCTTTTTCTGAAATTTGTATCATTCTTTATTTGATAACATTTAGTCTTTTCCTCATATTTTTTAGTTGATCCAAATTTTTGTTTGACTTTTGTCTCATTTCTATATATAGTTTTAATTTGAGATGAACATTTAATATATGTTCCATTTTCAAATTATACATCTTTATTAGAATATCTACTTTATGTAAGTGGCTTAGAACATTACACTCATTTTTAATTGACTTTTTTCAGTTAATTATGTCTTTCCTTCCTCTTTTCAATTTTATTCATAATCTTTTTTGGTTTATCTAATTTTTTATCCCTAAGGATAATAGTTGAAGTCACATCATTAATGATATTTATTTTTTCAATAGACTCAATCATAATTTTTTTAATTTCTTTGAAAAAACTATATTTTTCAAACTATAGTTAGATTTTTGTCTAAAATTCTGTGTATATAAGGTTTTTATTATCTTTACCTTCTTGTTTCTTTAAAGCATATTTTGATTTCTATTCTAATAGTATAATATTTAATAGTATCTAATTCCACTAAATAAATCTCACTGTGGAATTGCGACCCATCTTCTAATGAGTCCAATTAATCTTTTTATTTTTCAATAAGAATCCTTTGAGATATATCTCTAAGATATTATCTATTATCTCCACTTTCACCACTATTAGACACACCATTTTCAACTAATATTACATTACATATTAATTATCTAGTTGAAATGATATTCTTTCCATTTGATATATTTTTAAGGAATCTCTCATATTTTTGGTCTTCATGGTATCCTTGTCTTCCGTGATTTCTCCTATGGATTTTAACTGATAATTTGTAGAAAAATTTACAATGTAAACATAATAAAAACATTTAAAAGTAATTTTATATCTATATTTTCCCATTACTCATGTGATGCTACTAGAAAAAAGTGAGTGTGTTTCAGAAAACTCTCACATGCCTTAATCTTCATATGTGTAGTCTTGAAATTTTCAATTTTTAAATCATTCATGTTTTTTAAGGCCATTTTATTTTCTTTTTTTATTTTATTTTTAGATTTTATCCCATCACCATCTCATAGTTTATATTATTACTGTAAAATTCATCAATAGTGTAGTCATCATGGTATTTATGCTCAAGTGCAGAGATATTGGAATTAAATTTAGCTAGTAAAATTAAAATTAGTTTCCTCACCATAAATGAATATTTAACAGTTTCTAAAAAACCCCTTAACGGTGATGAAAATATGATTAAATCTGGTAATGAATTCATCAACAATTTCTTCTTCTTTTATCCCGAAATCTTTTAATTTTTATCATCTAATCTACAATTTGTCTTCTTTTATCATTTTATTTCATTTATAAATATTATGAATCATTTTATAAATAGAATTTTATGTTGTTAATCCAATAAAAAATTCTAATTTTTTCAATTATAGAGAATAAAATAATTATTTCATGGATTTTAGAATATTTTCAATGTTTATATTATCATCTATAGAAAATTATGAGGTTTATATTGGTACTATGCAATAATATTGGATGTAGTTGTGAATATCATGCCCAATAGAGATAAGTCCAGGTACCATTCTTTATTTCGATGTATAAAATTATTTCCCATAATTTTTTCAATTCCATTGAAATTAAAATAGTTTTGGTGATACATATAATATGCTAGAAAAAAAAATAGAGAGTGGACCTAGCACTAATACTGAGTGTTGGATCACATATTGGGTGATACACACTGACGTGGGTGAATTTGTGTGTATATATTTTCAAATCCCTTTGAAATCTTATGATTTTTCAATATCTTTAGCTAAATATAATCATTAAAACCAGTGTAAAATAAACACAAAACACTTTTAAATGTGGTTTTCCTCCTTAATGTATGGAGACATCCCTTGTGTGTCATGGTTATTATCCAACTAACATAGCTCCCTTATTATTATCAAAAGTAACTTATGAAAGTGCATGACCTTGAACTTATTAAAGTGGTTTGAATCAACCAATTAAAATATAAAATCAACATAATATAATTGTTCCCTTGAAAAATGATAACCAATAAAGATTCAAGACTCCACACAGACTTTATAATTGATGATCTTCTTATTCATATTCTCTTCATAGTAGTCTTCTATATATCTTCTCAATACTCAAGAAAAATGTATGAATACATAGATAAATAAATTCCTGATAAGTAACCTAACTATTTTCATATATTCACTAAACCATATAAATATGATATCCAAAATCGTCCAAAATTCAAATTTCTAAAAGACTCAGTCTCATAAATTCTACATCCAATAGGAAATTCTATGGCCCTTATTTCTCATTTATTTATTCAAAAAATTACACATGAATTTAAGTTAATGCAATGGAATTAAGTAACCCTTATGTGATTATGGTGCCCCATGTTGGTGATAAATGTTCTCCCACACTGACCTCCATCATTATTATGGGAATCATGAATACCAACATTATGATATTTGAACATTAAATCTTGGAAAAACATTATTTTATTTAATTATTAATTCATTCATCTTTTATGAATTATGGAAACCCTGTTTAATTAGTATATTATCATATTCATAGAGTCCATTGTATTTTATACCATAAGAAATACATTCCAGTATGAATTCTTCTCAAAATTTGTTTTTGTATGTTATTATTACATCAATGAAGGAGATGTTTAAAAGATCCATAATTAGTATAAATGATCCCTATTCTGATATTAGTAACTCTTACACAAATCAATATATCCATAAAATATCTAGAAGATCCTTATAGAAACCTATATTGACCCTTACATAGTGTTGAATTCATACTCATACAGAGATTCAAGCATCTTTATGCATATCCTTTTTTGAATTTTAGCTCTAGTATATATATTCTATACTACTCCCAAAATTTATTATAACCACTTAAACTCAACTCATGGCCTTCTCAAATACTTTAAATAATTTTCTAACATCATCTACATTATTTGAGAATAACATTAACAACCATGACATCTAATTCCAACTCATGCCTTACTTGGATGGTCTTTCAAAACATAAACTTAACTTATTCTAAATTTATATTAATTATTTAATATCCCCTAATAGTTTGAAACCAAAAAATTCTATAAGATGTTGTATACAAAAATTTCATCATCCTTAATTTTCATTATGTTAATGAAGATCAAATCAATCTTTACATTTATCATGTATTGAAAAAATATTAAATATCACCCTTAACTGGTGTCATCAAAAGTATTACTAAAGAATTGGAATATAGATTAAAACAAATAGATGTAACATGTTGGAATAAACCTCAAAATATTTTACCTAAATTTTTTTCCAAGTTTATATGGATCTATAATTAGGAGATATTGTTTTGGAAAATACAAACTAGAGGAAAGAGATTTTATGAGTATTCTGAAATGTCCAAGAGGAATTTTTCACGTTTACCACACCATGATATTGAAAATCATAATTTCCTTGATAATATTTATTAAGGATAATTTATAAGTACTCTGTCTTTTCAAACATTAACATTACATTACATTTGTGTAATACTTAAGCATTATAAAAATAGAGGCCAAAAGACCACAGTTGTTATAGTGCCTTTGGAAACATGGAAACACAAATACTGGTACATAAGTGAACTACATCATCTCCCACTAGGTTATCCTATACTAGAACCCTTATTAGACATACATAAAATAGTATCTATCATCATAAATTGGGGTAAAGGAAACATAAAAGGGGTGAGCTCAAATGGTTAGTAATGGTAAATAGGGGAGACATATAAGAATAAACATGATCACAAGGGTATGAGTATGTGATAATGAAAATATAAGATCATACCATGCATATCAATAATCATAACAGAGATCATGGAATAAATATTGGCAGTGAGTAATACATGAATCCTAATTAAATAGATTACATAATCCATGAAATCACATCATAGGAATAAAAAATGGAATAGTAGAAAACATAGAAGCATATAATTATTTTCATAGTAGACAGGGCATCACTTCCAAGACCATATTAGTTGACAAAGTACTTTAATGAACAGAGTAACCCCCATTCCAGCCTGATATTTATGAATCGAGTGATTCTCATTCCATCCCTATATTACTGAACTGAGTGACCCTCAATCCATCCCATGTATTGATGAACCTATTAACCCTCACTCCAGCCCTATATTACTGAACTGAGTACCCCTCATTCGAGCCCTGTATTTCTGAAAAGAGTAACCCTATTTCTATCCATGTATTATAAAACTGAGTAACCCTCATTCTAGTCCTGTATTACTGAACTTCTTAACACTCATTCCAACCCTGTTTAATATCATGATATATAAATCTTTACCCAATGCATTGGAGGGAGATATAGGTACCTCACGTTTCATAATGAAATCATACATAAATGTGCCAGAAGATCATAAATAATAATATCATAACCTAATAAATGAAATGGTTATCATAAAAAAGTAATCATATCAAAACATATGGAAATAAATAGGTTTTATAATCATTTCATCACACATATAACCCAATAAAATAAGCAGGTTTCAAAATAATATAACCTGTGAAAGTGAATTGGGTTTCATAAAAATATTACCCATAATGGAGAAATGGGTTTCATAAAGACCATGTCATTAATCATAACTAATTCATACAAAGTATTTTAATGTTACCTTTAGATAAATTCCTATAAAGGAATGAGTAGCATCAAAAGATGTTATCTTAGATGGAAAATTAGTTTTAAATATATGCTAAAAATGTATCTCGAGGGAAATTTTCCATCTTGTTTAAAAAAGATTTTAAATACATAAAACTATTTGAAAATAATTTTCTTATAAAATACCTTGAAAAATTATAAATAAGACATGAAATCATTTTGAAAACATTTTTCTTTGAAAACTATTAAAGTAATCCTCAAAACGTTTTAAAAACCATTTTCTTTAAAAATTCGTGAATATTTTTTAAAGAAATCTTGAAAGTATTTTGAGAAAAATTTATTTGAAAAAACTTTTAAAATATATATATAAATATTGAAAACGTTTTGGAAATAATCATACTTGAAAAATTATAAAATAATCATTAAAATGGTTCTAAAATCATTTATTTTAAAGAACATTGAAAATATTTAAATAAGACTTGATAACATTTAGAAAATAGTTTTCCATGAAAAAATATAAAAGAAGTTTGAAACCATTTTGAAAACAACATTCCTTGAAAATTTATTTTGACAAAAGTTTCGTAAAAATTAAAATTTTTAACAATGAAAGGGGAACTTTGAAGAAATTATGGCGGGTAAATCTGTAAATGTCATACGAGGTAAAAAGAACATTTTTTTGCACGGTGGAAAGGATAGAAAAGTGCCTTGTTCAGAATGTGAGAATAATATTAACTTGAAAAGATTGGTAAAATAAAAAAATGGTAAAATTTTATTTTAGATATTACAAGGGAATGGAATAATATTCTTGGAAACCCTTTTTAGAAAACATAGATTTCCGACTGAAGAGAGGGTAAAGTCGTGCTTTCCAAAAAATGATTTCCTAACTATCTTATGTACCAAAGAGTATAAAATCGTACCAATACATTATTATATCATTAAATAAACAAGGATAAATAAAAACATTAATATTATTGAGATATGTATCATAATTTTTCATCAAATGAAGCATAAACATAAAAAATGTCGAAAAACAATGAGATTGTCTCAATAAACTCTTATAACTTGGTATCTTGGGCTCATGATCTCAATGTAAGGAAATGAAATGAAATTAAAAATATAATACCATGAAAATGTTTAGATTAATGATATTAAATGTAAAATTTAAGTATATGAACCTCAAAAAAGAGTTCAGGTTCATAACAAAACAAAAGTCTCAAAGAAGGCAATCTGAGACAAAAGATTTTTACCGATTTGGTAACTTTTGTAACATAACCCCTATGAATGAAGTATCATAAAATGGCCATGTTAATACAAATAAATTTAATTAAAATATTGTTATAATACAATCATGGTATGTACATACACCACACAAAAGGAAATAGTGGCGAGCATAGCTTGTATCTCATAGAAATTAAAAGTGAGATGAAATGTCCTTACCTCATGTATTGACTCTCTCCATACTCATACAAGATTCTTATTTAATAAATATGATTTTTTAACACATATTTTATAGGAGAATATTATTATACATAATACCATATATGGTTTTATTTTGACATTATATTACCCTCTTGTTAGCGATCATATGTTATAGTTCAACATATGGTAAAATTCACATTGTTCTTCATATGTTTCTTAATTTTCTACATCATTGGTCCTTATACTTATATCCTGATTCCAGAATGTACAACGTGATATAAATATCATGTATATAAAGTACATTTTTATTATAATAATCTATATTATATAGGTGTATGAATTGAATAAAGCATTCATGGAGATGGTAAGCCGTACGTACACATGAACACTATTTCAATTTTTATTGTCGTATTGAACGAAATTATATAAATGAAATATATATATATATATATATATGATTATTAAATTATCAGTAATATATCATTCATATCATATAAGTTCATTAAACTCATCCTTAATACATTCAATGTCGGGTGTGAATGAATCACATCGCTTTGAGGGGTCAGTAGTCCACACTTCATCAATTGGGATTATTGTATTAACACTGAATGAAAAGTAAATATATTTGTTTTTTAAAAGAAATAAATAAGTTTAAATATGTATAAAATATAATATATTACATATATAAATATATTTTCCATCTTAATGGAAACCATGATTTGTGGTAATGGAAAAATGAACAATCATCGTTTCATGTTGCAGTAGTTTGTTGCACACAGAAACAATATGTTTAACATCCATAAGATGGAGGTGTGTGTAAGTGTTGGTCATAGAAATTTTAAAAAAAACCCTAGTATGTGTATGATACTGTTTTTTCAAAAAAGGGGCGAATAAATTGAGTGGAGGGGGTGGATATGGAAATAAATGGAAGGAGCTTGAGAGAAGATGTTACCTCTAAATCTGGTAACTCTTTTTGGTTTGTGCCAAAAGTCTTCCTTGAGAATATTTATACCAAAAGGGAAGTTTAAAGGTAGAATGGATGACTTTTGGGAGTAAAATTGTGAATATAATGGATGAGAATAAATGGTTTTATAGGTGCGAGTAATGGGTATTGGTCGTGGCCTTTTATAGGGAAGTAAAATGACTCACATGGAATTTTTTGAAACAAATTAGGTGTGCAATTGTTATTACCTAAAAAAGTCATTATAAACCAAAATAACTTAATAATGTAAGTTTTATGGCCTAAATATGGACATCCAATTAGTTTTGGATAAGTTTATAGTTCATTTAGGACATTAATTTTAAGGTTTAGTCTCTATTTAAGCTTAATTTGGCCTTAACTACTGTGATTAATTTTAATCACTTTTACTAATTATTTAGGTACAAAAATTAAGATGGACTTATTAAAATATAAATAGAAAACTCAATTAAATGTTGTATGTTGTATTTTTGAAAATAAAATCACATAAGATAAAAATTTATGATTATTTTTAATCCCATAGATGGGACAAAATAAAGTGGTTTTGAATCGGGAAAAAGTTCAAAAGTTTGTAAAGTTTTTATATTCAGTTTCAAAATGAAATTGATTATAATTAATTAAAATTTATTAATATATGTAATATTAATCTAATGTGATTTTAATAAAATATTTATAATATCATTTACCATTAATAAATAATTAGACAAAAAGGTTGTTTTAACTAAAAAAATACTATTTTAAACTATTCATCAAAAAATGATGTTTCTCAGAAAAATCTGAAAAATTCAATCTAGGATAATTTAGACATTATGAATTCAAAAATAAATCTTATTTTATAAAATTAATTATCTAAATGTTTATAAAATTACTTTTATTATTAAAAGTGATTCATTCAAGAAAACCACATTTTTAACATAAAAGGACTTTACCAAAAATATTATATTTCATTATCAATATGTTTAATTTATATAAAACAATTAAAAAATATATTTTAAAATTATTTATTACTATTATTATAACTGTGTTTAAATGTTATGTTATAATTATCTCATTTTATTAATTATATATATACAAAGTTATTTCATTGAAACTCAATGTTGTGTGCATCGTACGCCAAGTCGATGTTGCTTGTATTTCCATCCAAGTTGGTATTTCTTGTAGAATAAGCCAAGTTGGTATTACGTGTGAAATAAATGTTTGAACTAGTGTTTTAATATATATATATATATATATATATATATATAACTATTTACCATTTCATGTGAAATGAATTTTTTTTAAAGATAAATTAATTCGGAAAAAATCCTCAAAATATCGAGGTGTTACATTCTACCACCGCCCCATAAAATAAAATTTCCCTCAAAATTAATTTGGTTTATCAAAATTTTAGTAATTTAATGTTTAATTCATAGAAAACCACATAGAAAAAATGGATACAAAAACTTCCATTAAAAAGGGGAATTTGGAACCACAATATTTACCCAAAGTGACATATAACTTGGTTTCCATATAGGACTACATAGTTTGGGAGTGAAGATTAGACATGGTGGAAAACGTAAATATTTATAGGGAATTATTTTTTTCATTAATAAAAAACAAGTTAATGATCAAAGGAATGTTGAGGGCCTCAAAGTCATAAATCTGTGATTATTTCAAAATCCATTGGTTCAACATAAATTAAGGTGTTATGATAGTATTTTTTTGTATCAATTTTAGAACATTGAGTAATTATTGATATATATATATATATGTATATATATATATATATATATCATTCTTGGGTTGCACTGTGAAAAATTTATAATACATTCATTACTTCATAGAATAAATGTATAGAAATAAACTTTGATTCATAAAGAACTACAATACTCTTTTATCAGATCTTAAGGCCCATAAAGGAATGAAATGTAAAATTATTTGTATCTTAAAAAAACAAAATGAATTAAACTATAAAAAAATAACACTAATAGTTAATCATAAATATTTATTCATTAAAAATAAATATATATTAACCAGGGCATCATGTAGGCTAGTAGTTGGCGTGAAACTCTTATCATCATTCGGTCATGGGTTCAAGACCCACAACCTTTCCGGACGTGATTGGTTGTCACCAAACATACATGATGTCATTTTTTAAAACCACGTTAGTATAACATATAAAATGGGCATCCTTGAAATATGGCTATTCACTGATTATCTTTTTAACCAGGGGTTTTATCACAAACACAGTGCACAAATACTTCTTATGAAGTTTAACCTAAACTTTTCATGAACGGTTAACCTTAAAACCATTCTCAAATATGAAAAATCCCAAACATTAGAAAGAGTGTCACATAATTAGATTAATATTAATTCCCCTATATAATAAAAACTATATGTTGGTTATAATGTTTCAATCATGTGAATAAACTCACCATATATTCTCTTGAAACATGGAAAAAATGTAAATTACCATAAATCATTTTGGAAAACATTCATGCTTATTCCAAAGTATATTGGATTTACTCCTTAAATCCAAAAATGTTGTAATTTTTTTTGAGTGATAACATAAATGACCTATAAACAAGTCCTTACTTAGTTTAAAGGTAATAAACAATATCAAATTTACTTATTCATATCCCATGTATCATTATCCATACAAATTTATCTTAACGTAAAGAACATGGTAAGGGTTACCTTCCCTTAGTAAAAATTTTAACTTTCTTGAGATAACCTTTCTAGTTCATCATGACCATTCGATATATTCTTGTAAATCCTTATAAAAAACATAAACTAGAAAAAAGATACATAATTTACCATTCATAATTCTAGATTCAAAATACATAAATTCTTATATTACTTCATCCTTAATCCATTAACAATCATACCTCAAACTATTACATAATACCTTTTTACATTCACATTTCCTCTTTAGTAACATCATCATCAGCAATGTAACTGTTACTCAAACCACCTTGCTTATTTTCTTTAGGAACATTTCTCTTGGTACATTGGGATACATAATGACCTTTTTCTCCACACTTATAACACTTATCCTTAGATGAAAATTTAGGGAGGTCAAAATTATCATCCATTTCATTAACCAAACTCTTCATTTTTCCCTTACAGTCACTTGATTTTTGAAATTTTTTTGCCTAGTCAAAACACCTTCTTGTTCCTCTGTGGAATTCACTGAGGTTATTCTTTCCACATTCTTAAAACAAAGGAAACCGAATATTCTTTCCTCTATGGCATCTATTACCCAAACCCTTAGTGAACTCTATGTTTTTATTCCTTTTTGAGTCCAACAGTTGGTTAAGGTACAAATTGTTAATCATATTATATGAAAAATAATTAGGTATGATCAAAACATCATTCACTCTAGTGATCATCCCATTTGACTGGTCATTAGAAAATATTCAGTCACATTCAACATTAATATAGTTCAAACCAATTCATATCATTGGGTAAAACCATAATAATAGTGTGGGAATTAATTTTCAAAGTTGAAAAATACATAGTTATGAAAAGAATTACTTACAGTATTCGTAAATCAAGACAACTTCCATGATATATGACACCTTGGGTTTATCCTGAGTTATTCATTGCTAACTTATATCTAAATCCTTCATGATGGTTCATGAACTGTTTTTGAATTACCAACGCATATCCGCTGTGAGTGTCAAACTAGGTTTTCAGCAAAGACCGTTGTTGTGTACCAGATTACCCCGAGTCATCCCTAGAATATCTTATCAGAGTTTTTACCCATTGGTATATATCTTCTAGAGCCACATCTACTTGAAGTATATAGACAATGATATATTTATTAGAAACCACTCACTCTATCCTTTACTAAAATTTCAAGACATTTTCTTATATATTATCTTATCCTTATACTTATACTTAGGGACGTATCTAGATATATCTTTATAAACTTATATAGGTATCTCACTAAAGTTTTCACATCCAATTTTTTCAAGGTAAAATATACCTTTTCTCTGATACCAACAATAGAAAACATCTCTTTTAAAACATTAAAATTACATTATATATGTGGAATAATTATGCATTATACAAACAGATGCTGAAAGACTGTAGTAGGTATAGTGCCTTTGGAAACATGGAAACAAAAATATTGGTACATAAGTGAGCTACATCATCTCCCACTAGGTTCTTCTTGACTATCACTCTTCTTAGACATAACAAACACAATACATATCATCATAACCAGGGGGAATGGAAACATAAAAGGGGTGATCTCAAATGATCAGTAAGGGTAAACAAGGGAGACATGTAATCATCAACATGATCATAAGGGTATGATTATGTGATCATGAAAATATAAGATCATACTCAGCATATCAAAGATCATGACATAGATCATGGAATAAAGATTGGCAGTTCATAAGACATAAATCATATTGAAATAGAGAGCATAATCCATTAAAGAATAATGTAGGAATAAAACATAGATTTTTTGGAAAACACATAAGCATATAATAATTTATATAGTAGCCAAGACATCACTACTAAGAAGATATTATTGGAAAATGTATTTTTCTGAACCTATTATTCCCCATTCCACCCATGTATTACTAAACTGAGTGACCCTAATTATAGCTTTATATTTCCAAACTAAGTAACCCTCATTCTAAAACTATATTACTGAACCGAGTAACCCTCACTCAAACCCTATATTACTGAACTAAGTAACCCTCGTTCCAACCCTGTATTACTGAACCGAGTAACCCTCAGTCCAGCCATGTATTACTGAACTATGTAACCCTTATTCCACCCCTATATTATTGAATTGAGTAACCCTCATTATAGCCCTATTTAATCTCATGAGATATAAATATTTAACCAATGCATTGGAGGGAGATATAGGTCACACTCATATTATAATGAAATCATTCATACATGTGCCAAAAGATCATAAATAAACATATCATAACCAATGAAATGAATTGGGTTTCATAGACATGTAAACATATCATAACCTGTGTAAATATATTGGTTTCATAATCATTTCATCAAAAACATAACCCCTGAAAATAATCAGGTTTCAAGAGAATAAAATCCATGAAAGAGAAATAAGTTTCTTCAACATACTACCCATGAAGGAGAAATGGGTTTCTTAAATAACATGGAAAAAACATAACTCATTCATCAAAATAATATTAATGTAATCTGTAGATCATTTCTTAGAAATGGATGAGTAACATCAAAAGATGTTATCTTAGATGGAAAATAATTTTTGAATATACTCTAAACACGCTTCTTAAGGAAAATATCATCTCTTGTTTGAAAAAAGTTTTTAAATACCTAATACCATTTAAAAATAATTTTCTTAAAAAATACCTTGAAAACTTATAAAGAAGAAATGAAATAAATTTGAAAACATTTTTTTACTTTTAAAATAATCTTAAAAACATTTTAAAAAACATATTCTTTTAAAACTCTTGACAAACCTTTAAAAAATTATTGAAAATGATTTGAAAACCATTTAAATGATGACACTTTGAAAACATATAATGAAATATGGAAAATATTTTGAAAATCATTTTTTAGGAAAACTTATAAAATAAACATGAAATTGTTCTGAAAACCATTTCATTGAAATCACTTTGAAAACATGTAAATATGACTTGAAAAAAAATAAAATATTTTTCCATGAAATCACATAAAAGAAGTTTGAAACAATTTTGAAAACAAATTTCTCTGAAAAAATCTTTAAAATTTTTCTTAAATATTAACATTTTTAACAATTCAAAGGGAGCATTGAATAAATGACATTGGGTAAATCTGTACATGTCATACGAGGTAAAAAGAATATTCCTTTTTCGTGATAGAAATTATAGAAATATACCTTGTTCGGAAAGTGAAAATAATATTCCCTTGAAGATTTTGGTAAAAGACAAAAAATGGTAAAAAATGATTTTAGATATTATAGGGGAAGGCTATAATATTCTTGGAAACCCTTTTTAGAAAACATATATTTCCAATTGAAGAGAGTGAAAAGTCGGGCTTCCCAAAAAACACATTATTTACTATCACATGTACCAAAGAGTAGAAAATGGTTATAATATATGATTATATCATGAAATAACAGAGGATAACGAAACTAATGAAACTTATTGAGATATGGATCATAATATTTCATCAATGTAATTACCAACATAATCAATCTTGAAAATCAATGAGATTGTCTCAATAAACTCTTATAACTTGGTATCTTGGGATCATGCTCTACATGTAAGGAAAAGAAAAGAAATTACATGAATCATATAATATCATTAAAAGATTTATATTAATTATATTTAATTTAAAATTTAATTATATTCACCTCAAAAATGAGTTTAGGTGTATAACGAAACATAAGTCTTAAAAAGGAAAAATGAGACAAAACATTTTAACCGATTTGGTAACTTTTGAAACTTATAACCCATTAAAGAAGGTTAAAAATGGTAATATAAATACCAATAAATATAATTAAAACATACATAGAATAAAATCAGTGGTATTAAATACACCACAAAAAAGTAAAGAGTGGCAACCATTATAGCATCCCGACTCTTTATCACATAAACTTTCATTACATTTTACAAAACTGAGGATCTTTAAGGTTTAGTGTCTTGGAAACCAGGAACATTAAACATGAAAACATAAAACATTCTTCTAAAACACTTGAAAGGCTTCTCATCATGTTCATCCTAGGTTAATTACTGCATCACATAACCTGGGAGTATACATCAAAAGAAAGGGTGAGCAAAAAGCCCAGTAAGGGAAACAAGGGAAACATTTTACATGTCAACTTGAGATACTTCAATAAGGTCATGAAAAGAACTTTAAGGTATGAGAATGAAATCATGAGGCATATCATAATAAAAATAACATTTTCATAACTTGATGATGTGGCTAAAACATTTAATATTTACAATCGTTTCGTTTCACCAAGGTCCATCCCTAAGGTGTCGTTAAAAATTACCAAGGTTATTCACTAAGGCGTCGTTAAAAATGGTCATCTCTAGAGATGAAGTCTTTACCCAATGCATTGGAGCGCTATCAGGGCATACCCTTAAATTTGCCTTTATTATCATGTGAGCCACATATATCATCATAAAAAATTTCATAAATAACCCATATAGCATAAAATAAATGGGTTTCATTTCATAATCATAACGTTTTAAAAACTGCTTTTAAAGACATGATCTTTACGTTACTTTAAACCCACGAAAAGGGAAAGCGGGTATCATGTATGTAAATACCAGAATTTAAAATAGAACATTTTTGTATATATGTGAATAAACATTTAGAAATAATAGCTTTGAGTATTCACTTAATAACATGAAGTAATTTTGAGACAAAGAGAGAGGCATTTTGAGACGAAAATTCTGCAGCACAACGACTATGTTACAAGGTTTTAGAAAACATTGAAAAGAGAGGTGACATGGGTCAAACAATGATAAATGACCCATAAAACAGTAGAGGGACAGAATATAATGGATTTAAGAACATGGTAATGAAATTTGAAAATATACCATATGAAATGAAGAACATGAAAGGAAGACAAAAATAATATTTCTCTTATGAAAATTTGGCAGCCTAACAGCTTTACATAAACTTCAACCAAAAATGAATTAATGATGTCAAATAGGGTCTCTCATCATATGAACATAAAAGATAAGCATGACATATATATATATCATACCCCAACATAATAAAAAGTAACTTGCAAGACTTGACATTGAATTAGAACTTTGAAAATGAGAAGGGTGAAAGAATCCCTTAAAAATTCAGCAGCCTAACAGCGTCACATAAACTTCAACAAAAAATGAATTGATGAGATAAAATAGGGTCTCTAATCATATGAACATAAGAGTCCAGTATGATAGATATGGAGATCATACCCCAACATAACAAAAAGGAACTTGAAAGAACTGACATGAATGTAGAACTTCAAAACGAGAAGGGTGAAGAACCACTTAAAAATTCGGCAGCCTAACGACGCCACTTAAAACATAAAAATACTGAATTGAAGAGATCAAATGGGGTCTCTCATCATATGATAATAAAATATCAGTATGATAAATATAGAGATCATACCCCAACATAACAAAAAGGAACTTGAAAGAATTGACATGAAAGTAGAACTTCAAAATGAGAAGGGTGAAGAACCACTTAAAAATTTGGCAGCCTAACGACGCCACTTAAAACATCAAAAAAACTGAATTGAAGAGATAAAATGGGGTCTCTCATCATATGATCATAAAATATCAGTATGATAAATTTAGATATCATAACCCAACATAATAAAAAGGAACATGAAATATTTTACATGATAATAGATCTTGAAAAATGAGAAGGGAGAAAGAATCCGTTACAAAAATTTCGGCAGCCTAACGGCACCACTTAAAACACCATAAAACGAAATAATGAGAGTAAGAGGGGATCTCTAATTATGTGAACATGAAAAGGGAAGTAAGAGGAGTATAAAAGACCACCCTTTAACATACGGACATGGAGCATAAAAGAAATTACATAAAAGAGATTTCTTGAAAAGAAAGAGAGAGATCAGATCCCTTACCTTAAAACATAATTCTTAAAACTCAAAGGATGGGACCTTGAGGGCTTGGGGGCACCATGGGAGGACTCATTAGGAGGTAATGAGACCAGAACTTCGTTGGGGGAGAGTGTGGAGTCGAATGGATGAGATGATGGCTTGGTATTTATAGGGAAAGTGAGGGGACAAGGCATTAATGGCAAAGGGACACCTCATTAGTGGTTTTGGCAAAACCATGGGCTTGCCCATGGTATTTTCCCATAGTATTGGCCACTTGGGACACATCATACCTTATCTTACTATTCATAATTCTAACATATTGATTACAAACTTAATACATCATTTAATGATGTCATTAAACACCCGTACCTTAAAAACTGTATTTTCACTATTCATCGAAAATTCAACTTTCTCAGAATAATCCCAAAATTTTACCCTAACCAAATATCAACGCTCTGATTACAAATATTAAATCCATTTTATAAAAATAATTTTCTAAATATTTTTAATTTAATTTTTAAATAAAAACACTATTCACGGAAAATTCATTTTTTCAGAAAAAACCCCAAAAATTACCATAGCATAATATCGGTGCTCTGAGTTCAAAAATGAAATCTGTTTTATAAAAATAATATTCTAAATATTTTTAATTAAAATTTTCATTAAAAAACACTATTCACTTAGAAAAACTAATACTTGAATAATAATTTATGAAACTGTTATTTAACCATTTTATTGAATCACATTACTTAATCAATGTGCCTAGATTATATTAATACTTTCTTTAAGTGAGATTACTAATCCATTTGGATACATTACTAATTCTAATCATAAAATCACTATTCATAATTTACTATTCATCAAAAATTATGTTGATCTTATCAGACTCTAAATTTCGTACTGAACATAATTGTAGAAGACCATTTTTCGAAAATCATTACACATTTTTAATTATTTAAGGTTTACAAAACCATTTTTAAAATATCCTTTTTCTCATATTCATCAAAAATATGCATACTATATTTATCTGGTCATTTGAAAATTCATAAACTTCATCATAAGAAGAAATCCCAATTCTTATTTAAAACAAAAGATTACACAAGGCAGTTACGGTCTCCTTACATAGCCCCTTATCACACCAGCATATGACCTAAGTGTAAGGTGTGCTAAGGTGAGAGAATCTGAGGGAGGCTTGACTAACATCGCACGAGTAGTAATTTCTATTAGTTTGAACTTCTCGCAAATGCGATTCCGTTCTAGCTTCACACGATGAAGTTCGGCTTGGGTTTGGTCCAGAGAAAAGCCCAGTGGTGCTACCTCCTTCCCAAGTTCTGTTAGATGGGCTTCGATCGGTCCAAGACTACTGGGTGAGGCCATCAAATATTTTTTTCTATAATAATTAACCAAGATTACTTGTATTTAGAGGCAATAATCAAAACGTTTAGTTTCCAATGGTCATATTGACCAATGGTCATATAACCATCTAAACCCAACTGTCTCATTTTAATTATACTCATGTTATCAAATAAAACATTTTTGTTGAGTATAAAAAATAAAATAACACATGAAATTAGGAAATAAGATTTATTCAAAATTTCGGGTCGTTACAATCTTCCCCCCCTTAAGAAATTGCGTCCTCGAAATTTTTATAATTGGGTTCTGAAATTTCATTGAATGTCCCACATCGGAAAAAGAGTCAGTAACACTATTACTTTAAAAGAAAGAAAAGGAAGTACAAAGGCCACCCGAGTTTACTCATACTAGGATTCCATGTAGGAAACATGGACATGGAGGAGAAAATAAAGGGTCACGTTCTAAATGAGAGTGATGGAAAATATGATTAGGAGAAAGTTAACCATAAGAAAATTCCAAACATATGATGTGTGTAAACGATCTTTGATTACCTAGTAGGAAACATAAAAAACAACGTTTTTGTTTTATGTTCCTTTTCATAATTTTGAGGAATTCATTTACAACATAGAACAAAAACATAAGGAAATATATCTACCTTCATGTAGTGTTTCACCCTTTAATAAGTTTCTACCAAAACTAATCTTTTCTGCCAAACGATGAGCATTAAAAACTACTTGGTCTCATCAAAACACACGAATCATCTTCTAGAGAATCACATAATCCACAAAAGATTAACTATCTATTTCTTCTATCTTTAAACATTATACCAAAAACAAAAAGGGTAAGGTTAAACAACTCTTCAAAAAGGAAGAATCCTATAGGAATGGAAACTAATTTGAAATCTTCAATGTTCCATGGTAATACCCAAAGTTCATCATAGACCATTCCATAAATAACGGTCCTTAAAATTCCTCAAAATAAACCAAACTAAGATTGAAACCCAAATACAATAAGGATTTGATAACATAGTCTTCCAAAATAAACTTCATTTTTCATCTCCAAACAACATCAACCACTCCTAACATCTTATAACAAAATTATCTAAACTAAACATATTTTACCCAAGATAGGTTAATCATTCCCATAAGTAACCTAAATTACTATAAGTCCACCATAAATTCATCGATTCTTCAAAATATAAGTCAACCTTACTCCTCAATGAAAATACCGTAGTAATCTATTTACCTCGATCATATAGGGTCCCCAAAATAGTTAACATCTTCCAAAATAATAATCATTTTTAACCCCCTAATAATCTCTGTCATATTAATACGACAATCATCGCATTTCCTATCACATTGGTTTTTGGGGCATGTTCTTCCATTTCCCGCCATTAACTAAGAAAAGAAACTATAATTAGGGGCTTAAATACATAGCTAATAATCATGAAAAGGAAACTTTAAGCATAAAAGGATAAACATGTAGAATAAAAGTATATCCTAACTTGTGATCCCCTAGGTTCCAATCTAGGTTATCCATGATCATATATTCTTATGTGAATCTTAATTTTGTTTTATCCTTGTTCCTTTAATAATGGTTCATACTAAGCTTATGAATTTACCAAAGCATATCCCCCAGGAGTGTCGTAACTAAGAGTGCAGCAAGGCCCGTTGTCGTGTACCAGTTCCCATTCGAGTCTAGCTCAAAGTGTTGTTTTCGGGTTTTACACCTATGTACATCTGTGCCAGAGCCACCTCTACCTGCTCGTATCCAGACAGGGATGTATTTTCTTGTAAACCCCTTACTCAATACTCACCAAAATACTAGGAATATTTCCTATATTTAAACTTTTATATAGGGTTATTCCTAGATTTTTCATATCCTAATTTCCACAAATAACTAAACCATCCTTTGATACCAACTATAGCATCCCGCCTCTTTATCACATATACTTTCATTACATTTTACAAAACCGAGGATCTTTAAGGTTTAGTGTCTTGGAAACCAGGAACATTAAACACGAAAACATAAAACATTATTCTAAAACACTTGAAAGGATTCTCCTCATGTTCATCCTAGGTTCATTACTGCATCACATAACCTGGGAGCATACATCAAAAGAAAGGGTGAGCAAAAATCCCAGTAAGGGAAACAAGAGAAACATTTTACATATGAACTTGAGATACTTCAATAAGGTCATGAAAAGAACATTAAGGTATGAGAATGAAATCATGAGGCATATCATAATAAAAATAACATTTTCATAACTTGAATATATGGCTAAAACATTTAATATTGACAATCGTTTCGTTTCCCCAAGGTCCATCCCCAAGGTGTCGTTAAAAATTACCAAGGTTATTCACCAAGGCGTCGTTAAAAATGGTCATCTCTAGAGATTAAGTCTTTACCCAATGAATTGGAGCGCTATCAGGGCTCACCCTCAAATTTTCCTTTATTATCATGTGAGCCACATATATCATCATCAAACATTTCATAAATAACCCATATAGCATAAAATAAATGGGTTTCATTTCATAATCATAACGTTTTAAAAACTGTTTTAAATACATGATCTTTACGTTACTTTAAACCCACGAAAAGGGAAAGCAGGTATCATGTATATAAATCCCAGAATTTAAAATAGATTTTTATTGTATATATGTGAATAACCCTGTATAAATAAGAGCTTTGAGTATTCACTTAATAACATGAAGTAATTTTGAGAAAAAGAGAGGCATTTTGAGACGAAAATTCTGCAGCACAACGGCTACGTTACAAGGTTTGAGAAAACATTGAAAAGAGAGGGTACATGGGTCAAACAATGATAAATGACCCATAAAACAGTAGAGGGACAAAATATAAGGGATTTAAGAACATGGTAATGAAATTTGAAAATATACCATATGAAATGAAGAACATGAAAGGAAGACAAAAATAAGATTTCTCTTATGAAAATTCGGCAGCCGAACAACGTTACATAAACTTCAACCAAAAATGAATTGATGATGTCAAATAGGGTATCTCATCATATGAACATAAAAGATCAGTATGATAGATATAGAGATCATACCCGAACATAATAAAAAGGAACATGCAAGACTTGACATGGAATTAGAACTTTGAAAAGGAGAAGGGTGAAAGAATCCCCTAAACATTCGGCAGCCTAACGACGTCACATAAACGTCAACAAACAATGAATTGATGAGATCAAATAGGGTCTCTCATAATATGAACATAAGAGTCCAGTATTATAGATATAGAGATCATACACCAACATAACAAAAAATAACTTGAAAGAACTGACATGAAAGTAGAACTTCAAAACGAGAAGGGTGAAGAACAACTTAAAAATTCGGCAGCCTAACGACGCCACTTAAAACTTCAAAATACTAAATTGAAGAGATCAAATGGGGTCTCTCATCATATGATCATAAAAGATCAGTATGATAAATTTAGAGATCATACCCCAACATAACAAAAATGAACTTGAAAGAATTTACATGAAAGTAGAACTTCAAAACGAGAAGGGTGAAGAACCACTTAAAAATTCGGGAGCCTAACGGCGCCACTTAAAACTTCAAAAAAACTGAATTGAAGAGATCAAATGGGGTATCTCATCATATGATCATAAAAGAGCAGTATGATAAATTTAGATATCATACCCCAACATAATAAAAAGTAACTTGAAATACTTTACATGATAATAGATCTTGAAAAATGAGAAGGGAGAAAGAATCTGTTACAAAAATTTCGGCAGCCTAACGGCGCCACTTAAAACATCATAAAACGAAATAATGAGAGTAAGAGGGGATCTCTAATTATGTGAACATGAAAATGTCAGTCAGAAGAGTATAAAAGACCACCCTTTAACATAAGAACATGGAGCATAAAAGAAATTACATAAAAGAGATTTCTTGAAAAGAAAGAGAGAGATCAGATCCCTTACCTTAAAAAATAATTCTTAAAACTCAAAGGATGGGACCTTGAGGGCTTGGGGGAACCATGGGAGGACTCCTTAGGAGGTAATGAGACCAGAACTTCGTTGGGGGAGAGTGGGGAGTTGAATGGATGATAGGATGGCTTGGTATTTATAGGGAAAGTGAGGGGACAAGGCATTAATGGCAAGGGACACCTCATTAGTGGTTTTGGAAAAACCATGGGATTGCCCATGGTATTTGCCCATTGTATTGGCCACTTGGGACACCTCATACCTTATCTTACTATTCATAATTCGAACATATTGATTACAAACTTAATACATCATTTAATGATGTCATTAAACACCCGTACCTTAAAAACTGTATTTTCACTATTCATCGAAAATTCAACTTTCTCAGAATAATCCCAAAATTTTACCCTAACCAAATATCAACGCTCTGATTACAAATATGAACTCCATTTTATAAAAAAAAATTCTAAATATTTTTAATTTAATTTTTAAATAAAAACACTATTCACCAAAAATTCATTTTTTCAGAAAAAACCCCAAAAATTACCATAGCATAATATCGGTGCTCTGAGTTCAAAAATGAAATCCGTTTTATAAAAATAATCTTATAAATATTTTTAATTAAAATTTTCATTAAAAAACACTATTCACTTAGAAAAACTAATACTTGAATAATAATTTATGAAACTGTTATTTAACCATTTTATTGAATCACATTACTTAATCAAGGTGCATAGATTATATTAATACTTTCTTTAAGTGAGATTACTAATCCATTTGGACACATTACTAATTCTAATCATAAAATCACTATTCATAATTTACTATTCATCAAAAATTATGTTGATCTTATCAGACTCTAAATTTCGTACTGAACATAATTGTAGAATACCATTTTTCGAAAATCAATACACATTTTTAATTATTTAAGGTTTACACAACCATTTTTAAAATATCCTTTTTCTAAAATTCATCAAAAATATGCATACTATATTTATCCGGTCATTTGAAAATTCATAAACTTCATCATAAGAAGAAATCCCAATTCTTATTTAAAACAAAGGATTACACAAGGCAGTTACGGTCTCCTTACATAGCCCCTTATCACACCAGCATATGACCTAAGTGTAAGGTGTGATAAGGTGAGAGAATCTGAGGGAGGCTCGACTAACATCGCACGAGTAGTAATTTCTATTAGTTTGAACTTCTTGCAAATGTGATTCCGTTCTAGCTTCACACGATGAAGTTCGGCTTGGGTTTGGTCCAGAGCAAAGCCCAGTGGTGCTACCTCCTTCCCAAGTTCTGTTAGATGGGCTTCGATCGGTCCAAGACTACTGGGTGAGGCCATCAAATCTTCTTTCTATAATAATTAACCAAGATTACTTGTATTTAGAGGCAATAATCAAAATGTTTAGTTTCCAATGGTCATATTGAACAATGGTCATATAACCATCTAAACCCAACTGTCTCATTTTAATTATACTCATGTTATCAAATAAAACATTTTTGTTGAGTATAAAAAATAAAATAACACATGAAATTAGGAAACAAGATTTATTCAAAATTTCAGGTCGTTACAATCTTCCCCCCTTAAGAAATTGCATCCTCGCAATTTTTATAATTGGGTTATGAAATTTCATTGAATTTCCCACATCGTAAAAAGAGTCAGTAACACTATTACTTTAAAAGAAAGAAAAGGAAGTACAAAGGCCACCCGAGTTTACTCATACTAGGATTCCATGTAGGATACATGGACATGGAGGAGAAAACAAAGGGTCACGTTCTAAATGAGAGTGATGGAAAATATGATTAGGATAAAGTTAACCATAAGAAAATTCCAAACTTATGATGTGTGTAAACGATCTTTGATTACCTAGTAGGAAACACAAAAAAACAACGTTTTTGTTTTATGTTCCTTTTCATAATTTTTAGGAATTCATTTACAACATAGAACAAAAACATAAGGAAATATATATACCTTCATGTAGAGTTTCACCCTTTAATAAGTTTCTACCAAAACTAATCTTTTCTCCCAAACGATGAGAATTAAAAACTACTTGGTCTCATGAAAACACAAGAATCAACTTCTAGAGAATCACATAATCCACAAAAGATTAACTATCTATTTCTTCTATCTTTAAACATTATCCCAAAAACAGAAAGGGTAAGGTTAAACAACTCTTCAAAAAGGAAGAATCCTATAGGAATGGAAACTAATTTGAAATCTTCAATGTTCCATGGTAATACCCAAAGTTCATCATAGACCATTCCATAAATAACGGTCCTTAAAATTCCTCAAAATAAACCAAACTAAGATTGAAACCCAAATACAATAAGGATTTGATAACATAGTCTTCCAAAATAAACTTCATTTTTCATCTCCAAACAACATCAACCACTCCTAACATCTTATAACAAAATTATCTAAACTAAACATATTTTACCCAAGATAGGTTAATCATTCCCATAAGTAACCTAAATTACTATAAGTCTACCATAAATTCATCGATTCTTCAAAATATAAGTCAACCTTACTCCTCAATGAAAATACCGTAGTAATCTATTTACCTCGATCATATAGGGTCCCCAAAATAGTGAACATCTTCCAAAATAATAATCATTTTTAACCCCCTAATAATCTCTGTCATATTAATACGAAAATCATCGCATTTCCTATCACATTGGTTTTTGGGACATGTTCTTCCATTTCCCGCCATTAACTAAGAAAAGAAACTATAATTAGGGGCTTAAATACATAGCTAATAATCATGAAAACGAAACTTTAAGCATAAAAGTATAAACATGTAGAATAAAAGTATATCCTAACTTGTGATCCCCTAGGTTCCAATCTAGGTTATCCATGCTCATATATTCTTATGTGAATCTTTATTTTGTTTTATCCTTGTTCCTTTAATAATGGTTCATACTAAGCTTATGAATTTACCAAAGCATATCCCCCAGGAGTGTCGTAACTAAGAGTGCATCAAGGCCCGTTGTCGTGTACCAGTTCCCGTTCGAGTCTAGCTCAAAGCGGTGTTTTCGGGTTTTACCCCTATGTATATCTGTGCCAGAGCCACCTCTACCTGCTCGTATCCAGACAGGGATGTATTTGCTTGGAAACACCTTACTCAATACTCACCAAAATACTAGGAATATTTCCTATATTTAAACTTTTCTAAAGGGTTATTCCTAGATTTTTCATATCCTAATTTCCAAAAATAACTAAACCATCCTTTGATACCAACTATAGTATCCCGCCTCTTTATCACATAAACTTTCATTACATTTTACAAAACTGAGGATCTTTAAGGTTTAGTGTCTTGGAAACCAGGAACATTAAACACGAAAACATAAAACATTATTCTAAAACACTTGAAAGGATTCTCTTCATGTTCATCCTAGGTTCATTACTGCATCACATAACCTGGGAGCATACATCAAAAGAAATGGTGAGCAAAAATCCCAGTAAGGGAAACAAGAGAAACATTTTACATATGAACTTGAGATACTTCAATAAGGTCATGAAAAGAACATTAAGGTATGAGAATGAAATCCTGAGACATATCATAATAAAAATAACATTTTCATAACTTGAATATGTGGCTAAAACATTTTATATTGACAATCGTTTCATTTCACCAAGGTCCATCCCCAAGGTGTCGTTAAAAATTACCAAGGTTATTCACCAAGGCGTCGTTAAAAATTGTCATCTTTAGAGATTAAGTCTTTACCCAATGCATTGGAGCGCTATCAAGGCGCACCCTCAAATTTGCCTTTATTATCTTGTGAGCCACATATATCATCATCAAACATTTCATAAATAACCCATATAGCATTAAATAAATGGGTTTCATTTCATAATCATAACGTTTTAAAAACTGTTTTAAAGACATGATCTTTACGTTACTTTAAACCCACGAAAAGGGAAAGCAGGTATCATGTATATAAATCCCATAATTTAAAATAGAAATTTTTTTAATATATGTGAATAAACCTGTAGAAATAAGAGCTTTGAGTATTCACTTAATAACATGAAGTAATTTTGAGAAAAAGAGAGAGGCATTTTGAGACGAAAATTCTGCAGCACAACGGCTACGTTACAAGGTTTGAGAAAACATTGAAAAGAGAGGGGACATGGGTCAAACAATGATAAATGACCCATAAAACAGTATAGGGATAGAATATAAGGGATTTAAGAACATGGTAATGAAATTTGAAAATATACCATATGAAATGAAGAACATGAAAGGAAGACGAAAATAAGATTTCTCTTATGAAAATTCAGCAGCCTAACAGCGTTACATAAACTTCAACCAAAAATGAATTGATGATGTCAAATAGGGTCTCTCATCATATGAACATAAAAGATCAGTATGATAGATATAGAGATCATACCCGAACATAATAAAAAGGAACTTGCAAGACTTGAAATGGAATTAGAACTTTGAAAAGGAGAAGGGTGAAAGAATCCCTTAAAAATTCGGCAGCCTAACGACATCACATAAACATCAGCAAACAATGAATTGATGAGATAAAATAGGGTATCTCATCATATGAACATAAGAGTCCAGTATGATAGATATAGAGATCATACCCCAACATAACAAAAAATAACTTGAAAGAACTGACATGAAAGTAGAACTTCAAAACGAGAAGGGTGAAGAACCACTTAAAAATTCGGCAGCCTAACGGCGCCACTTAAAACATCAAAATACTGAATTGAAGAGATCAAATGGGGTCTCTCATCATATGATCATAAAAGATAAGTATGATAAATTTAGAGATCATACCCCAACATAACTAAAAGGAACTTGAAAGAATTTACATGAATGTAGAACTTCAAAACGAGAAGGGTGAAGAACCACTTAAAAATTCGGTAGCCTAACGGCGCAACTTAAAACTTCAAAAAACTGAATTGAAGAGATCAAATGGGGTATCTCATCATATGATCATAAATGATCAGCATGATAAATTTAGATATCATACTCCAACATAATAGAAAGGAACTTGAAATACTTTACATGATAATAGATCTTGAAAAATGAGAAGGGAGAAAGAATCTGTTACAAAAATTTCGGCAGCCTAACGGCGCTACTTAAAACATCATAAAACGAAATAATGAGAGTAAGAGGGGATATCTCATTATGTGAACATGAAAATGTCAGTAATAGGATTATAAAAGTCAACCCTTTAACATAAGAACATGGAGAATAAAAGAAATTACATAAATGAGATTTCTTGAAAAGAAAGAGAGAGATCGGATCCCTTACCTTAAAAAATAATTCTTAAAACTCAAAGGATGGGACCTTGAGGGATTGGGGGCACCATGGGAGGACTCCTTAGGAGGTAATTAGACCAAAACTTCGTTGGGGGAGAGTGGGGAGTCGAATGGATGAGAGGATGGCTTGGTATTTATTGGGAAAGTGAGGGGACAAGGCATTAATGGCAAAGGGACACCTCATTAGTGGTTTTGGCAAAACCATGAGCTTGCCCATGGTATTTGCCCATGGTATTGGCCACTTGGGACACCTCATACCTTATCTTACTATTCATAATTCGGACATATTGATTAAAAACTTAATACATCATTTAATGATGTCATTAAACACCCGTACCTTAAAAACTGTATTTTCACTATTCATCGAAAATTCAACTTTCTTAGAATAATCCCAAAATTTTACCCTAACCAAATATCAACGCTCTGATTACAAATATGAACTCTATTTTATAAAAATAATTTTCTAAATATTTTTAATTTAATTTTTAAATAAAAACATTATTCACCAAAAATTCATTTTTTCAGAAAAAACCCCAAAAATTACCATAGCATAATATCGGTGCTCTGAGTTCAAAAATGAAATCCGTTTTATAAAAATAATCTTCTAAATATTTTTAATTAAAATTTTCATTAAAAAACACTATTCACTTAGAAAAACTAATACTTGAATAATAATTTATGAAACTGTTATTTAACCATTTTATTGAATCACATTACTTAATCAAGGTGCGTAGATTATATTAATACTTTCTTTAAGTGAGATTACTAATCCATTTGGACACATTACTAATTCTAATCATAAAATCACTATTCATAATTTACTATTCATCAAAAATTATGTTGATCTTATCAGACTCTAAATTTCGTACTGAACATAATTTTAGAAGACTATTTTTCGAAAATCATTACACATTTTTAATTATTTAAGGTTTACACAACCATTTTTAAAATATCCTTTTTCTAAAATTCATCAAAAATATGCATACTATATTTATCCGGTCATTTGAAAATTCATAAACTTCATCATAAGAAGAAATCCCAATTCTTATTTAAAATGAAGGATTATACAAGGCAGTTACGGTCTCCTTACATAGCCCCTTATCACACCAGCATATGACCTAAGTGTAAGGTGTGCTAAGGTGAGAGAATCTGAGGGAGGCTCGACTAACATCGCACGAGTAGTAATTTTTATTAGTTTGAACTTCTCGCAAATGCGATTCCGTTCTAGCTTCACACGATGAAGTTCGGCTTGGGTTTGGTCCAGAGCAAAGCCCAGTGGTGCTACCTCCTTCCCAAGTTCTGTTAGATGGGCTTCGATCGATCCAAGACTACTGGGTGAGGCCATCAAATCTTCTTTCTATAATAATTAACCAAGATTACTTGTATTTAGAGGCAATAATCAAAACGTTTAGTTTCCAATGGTCATATTGACCAATGGTCATATAACCATCTAAACCCAACTGTCTCATTTTAATTATACTCATGTTATGAAATAAAACATTTTTGTTGAGTATAAAAAATAAAATAACACATGAAAATAGGAAACAATATTTATTCAAAATTTCAGGTTGTTACAAACATAGCTTGTATCTATCATAAATTAAAAGTGAGATGAAATCCCCTTACCTTTGGTCTTGACTCTCTCCATACTCGTACACAATTCCCATTTAAAAAATATAAGTTTATTATATATAATACTATATATGGTTTTATTATGACCTTATTTTACCCTCTTGTAAACGATCTTATATTAATGTTTCACTTTGGGTAAAATTCACTTTGTTATTCACATGTGTTTTAATTCGTTACATCTTTGTTCCCTGTACTTATATATTGATTCATGAATGTAAAAGATGATATAAATATCAAGTATTAAATTATATTTTTATTATAATGATCTATATAATATAGTATTACAAAATATAATACACCATTCATTGGAGACGGTAAGCCGTATGTACGCATGGATGTTGTTTCCATTTTTATTGGTGTACTGAATGAAAGTATGTAAATGATATATATATACACATATATATATATAATTATTATAAAAGCATGAATATATTATATATACCATACAATTCCATTAAACCCATCCTTAACACATTCCATGTGTTCTGTGAACGAATCACATTGCTTTGAGGGGGTGGTAGTCCACACTCTCTCAAACGAGATTATAATATTAACACCAAATGAAAGGTAAAGAGTTGTGTGTTTTAAAAGGATTAAAGAAGTTTAAATTAAAATATAATTTAATATATGAAATTTATAATTAGAGTTTCCATAATAATTGCCACCGTGATTTTTGGTAAAGGAAAAATGAACAATCATTATTTCATGAGGTAGTAGTTTGTCATACACAGAAACAATGTGTTCGACATCAACTAGATAGAGGTTTGTGTAAGTGTAGGTCAGAAAAAATTCATCAAAAACATTATAGTATATGTATTATATTTATTTTTCACACAATAATGGAATAATTATAGTGTAGGGGTCTAGAATAAAAATAAATGGAAAGATCTTGAGAGAAGATGTTACCTCAAAATTGGGTTAATCCTTTTGGTTTATGCAAAAGGATTATGTGAGAGAATTTATGCCCAAATTAAATCTTCATGGTCGAAGTGAGGATTTTTTATAGGCTACATGGAAAGATATTTTAATAACTTAAATGGTTTTAGAGTTTTGTGGAATGGGTAGAGGTGGTGGCCTTTTATAGGGAAGGAAAAGGGATCACATGGAATTTTTAGAAACAAATTAGGTGTGTACATGTTATTACCTATAAAAAGTAATAAAAAACCAAAAACAATCAATAATATATGGTTTATGTAAAAAATATGGACATATAATGGGTGTTGAAAAAGTTTCTAGTTTATTCGGGCCGTTAATTTTATGGTTTAGTTCCTAATTAAGCTAAATTTGACCTTAACTATTGTGATTAATTTTAAACACATTTACTAGTCATTTTTGTAAAAAATAAAATGGTATTATTAAAACATAATATTAGAATGAATAAAATGGATTATTTAAAATTTTTTAAATTCAAATCACAGAAGTGGAAAAATTAAGATTAGTGTTAATCTCACAGATGCGATGAAATAACAAGGTTTTAAAGTAGAAAAAAGTTCAAAAGGTTGTTAAGATTTTATATTTAGTTTCAAAGTGATATTGATTTTAATAAGTTAAATTGTATTAATATATGAAATATTCATCCAATTTGAACTTAAAACATTTTTTTAATATCATTTAGCATTAATAATTAATTAGACAAAAAGACAATTTTTAACTAAAAAGCAGTATTTTTAACTATTTATAAAAAATGAAGTTTCTCAGGAAAATACCAAAAAATCACCCTAGGATAATTTCTACATTATAAATTCAAAAAATATTTTTATTTTATCCAATTTAATATATAAATGTTTCTAAAATTAACTTTATTATTAAAAGTTAATTATTCAAGAAAAAAATATTTTTTACATAAAAGGGCTTTACCAAAAATATTATCTTTCATTATCAATATGTTTTATTTATATAAAACAATTATAAAAAACATTTTAAAAGTATTTATTACAATTATTATAACTATGATCAATGTTTAGGTTATAATTATCTCATTTAATTAATTATATATATATATAAAAAGAAGTTTTATAGAAACTCAGTGTTGCATGCATCGTACCCCAAGTCGGTGTTGCTTGTAGTGAATGAAAAGTTGGTATTGTGTATAGCACAATACAAGTTGGTGTTTCATGTGAAAGTAATGTTTGAATAAGTGTTTTAATATATATATATATATAACTATTTCCAGTGTTATGGGAAATGAAAAATGTTGAAAAGATAAATTAATTAAAAAAGAATTCTTCAAAATCTCAGGGTGTTACACCATTGAAGAATGATAATAATATAGTGAATTATTGTTAATAAAGATAAATTATTGGTACTTCACCAATATAATACTAGGAATTAATTGTATAATATTTCCCAAAATTCTTTAAATTTGTTACAAGAATCATTATGAATAGAGGAATACATCGAGTTAATGTTCTTGAGAATCATTTTATTGATAATTGGTTAAGAGAATTAATAAAAGTTATCATAAAAATTGCACTGAATCAAAATATAAAATGGTACTCAGATGTAATTTTTTTTAAAATTTTTACATATCATGAGAATTATACTAAATGACTTCCATTAATTCAAGATATTGAGAATTACAATTGAGTTTTAAAGGAAACATATATCGAAAAAATCATCAATAAGAACTTGTTTATAACCACAGATAGAGAGACAATTCAAATGAGTAGGGATTTGATCGACATTAGAAATAAATAAGGTTGCCATTTCAATACTATCAATATTTATATGAACCACATATATTTTTTTATATGATATTTAATGACCAAACATCAACAAGTAATAAACCTTAATGAAAATTATAAGAGAATTAATAATCAAAAATTGATGAAATAATAAAATAAATTTTAGCAACTTATGAAAATATATTAATGAACTAAGGAAATGAAAGTACCATTTCCTTAAGAATTTTAAATATGTTACAAGAAAATAATTATTATTTCTTGAGAAATACATATCAACCAATAATATCCATATCTATAAATGCAGAATTGGAATTTATTTTTTTTAGCTTAACGTGAAAAAACTAATAGAACAATCAATAAGAAAACCAAAAAGTGAGAAGAAAATAGGGGAAGATAAAGAAAATTAGAAGTTGTATGAAATGAAACTAAGGATGAAACAATTATAGGATCATACTCATAGATCCAATGATATAAAAAAACATTTCACATATACTATGATACTAATTTATATGAAAAAATATATATATCATTTTACATCACTATAAAAATTATCTTGATTTTAAAACACACTATTAAATACCAACAATTTATTGTGATTTTAGGTTATATATATAACCATAATATTAAATAATATTCATCCAAAATTTCCCACAAAATTCTATATATATGAATAATTACATGAAATATACTAATATATACATTCATAGGGAAATGGGAAAACATGAGAAAGGAGTGAGCTCAAATGATTTTTGAGGGGAATAATACTATTATTAAGACATAAATTATATATTATTATATCATAAACAGATGACATAAATGAACTTGGAATAAATGGAATGATTAATGGAATATGATCATAGAATCATAAGGAGTGGTCATGATGCACGATAATATACTGTCAATCCTTATGTGGATCCTTTACCAGTTGATAATTAAAGCATAACATATATCATGGAATGATGATGTGAAATCATAATAAAATAATTCCGATCCATGGATATAAAACATAGGAAGGTGGAATAAGAATAAAAATATAAAATTAATTAATATATATAAAAGTTAAACACCAAGTATTTATATCACAATAGAGAGGATAACCACCAATTAGACAACATATTGGATTTGGGATAACCACCCATGTCCCGTAACATAGTAGACTTAGGATTACCAATCGTGTTCAATAACATAGTGGACATGGACTAACCACCCATGTCCCTTATGGTTCCCATGAGATATAAATATTTTTAAAATTAATTGTAAGGACATATATTTCCATGATTAACCATTACATGATGAAAATCAATACATATGTGTGCACATGAAATAAGTGAATGTTATAACATGATTAACTCATGGATATAAAATATGTTACATATAACATTTAATGTGGAATAAAAATCATATAAATAATCATATATGATATCAAGGTAAATTACCATTAATTAAAATAAAATGTATATGGTATTTACACCACACATAATTAAAAGGATGTTTAACTATATCAAAAAATTACCACAGTCAATCGAATGGTATGGATAACTATATGAATTCCTGATGTGTACTTTGTTTGATTGTTTTTTCCACATCACTTTTGTTTTGATAACATTGTTTTTAATGTTTTATATGATATTAAATTGGATATTTAAATAATTATATTATATTTATCTTGGATTCGGTAAAATAATGAAATTCCTAATAAACATGACTATTTTATTGTTTAATTTATCATTTTCTCATTATTTGATTGATTTATTTATTTCACTCTCTTTTTAATTTAATTTTCAATTTTAATTACTATGTTAATGAATTATTTCCCTTATATTATTTATTAGTTATTTAAATGTTTATTTTGAAACTTTTATATTCAATATTTTGATTATTTTTATTTTAAAAGTATAAATTCATTTTAATTTAGTTAATTAATTAAATAATGTAATTCTTTGATTTACATTATTTACTATTTTAATGTTTAATTTATTATTTGTATTTTAATTATATTTTTATTCTGATTAGTCGTTACCTCTTGACTTATCTACAACTAGTAGTTTAGACTACAACTTCTAGAGAATAGTGATACCACTAGATTTTATTTTTCCAGTAGTTCAACCTGATGATTTCATAAAATAGCTACTATTTATTCATATTGCCACCACGTGAAAGAAACATGTTTCTGTCAGTAATACATGATGCCCCCAATTTCATCTATTACCGCCAAAGGGCAGTGCTACTGCTAGAAGGAGATTTTTTTCTACCACCACCTGATACTTCCCACAACTACCATCCTTTAATTATATAACCAAAACATACTATTTATTATAAATCCATTACTAAATGAGGAACATCAATATTTAATGATAAACAAATATAATGGTGAAATTTGAAACCGAGCTCGGTTGAAGGAGATCTGAATGTGGGAAAATCGTTGTTTCCAATTAATGAAACAAATGAGATCAAACCAAGATTTTATATGGATAACAGTGTTCAATGAACAAATTGGGTCACATATTGTGAATAATAGAATCAAATTCCCAAGATCGATTGGGTTGGAGATGATGTAATTTTGAAGAATCTGACTGAGAAAAGATTCAACAACTAAAACCTAATTTTGGCTATGATTGAGAGTCCCTCACTATAAATTACTAAAATAATAATATGTTCCACAACCAAATTGTAACATCCCGACCTAAGATCCACTTAAGTTAAACCCTGACCCAATGGGTCACATGGCGTGAAGTGCACCTCCCCGTATGCCAGTGGTTTCTGACTAGCAGTGAGGGTGTAATTGTGGTACAATGGGGAGACTATAACCTAATGTTAGAGTGTAATAGTGGATAAAATAGATATAATCAATAGTGGAATCATAATATAAATAATCAGAATCAGTAAAATATGGCAGTGTAAAAAAATAATTCAATAAGTAAAGAAGAGAAGAAATAGATAACTGAACAACTGAATATAATAACCAAAAGCCTCACTAGTAGTGTTTGATACATGATGCATGACATACTGAAATACAAAAAAGTTACTATTAAATACAACATTCTATAAAAACTACAAATAGAAAAAAGTAAAAATTACCTATATAAGCATCTTGATCCTATGATTGATCCTCTACTCCTATGATCCATCTAAACATTATTGTCAACAACCTATAGAAGGGCCTTTTCCCTTATTAATACCTAGAGGAATATAGTCTTATTGGGTACCAAAGGCATCCCGAATAGGGTGTGAGAAAAAATTATCATTAAGAAAACATCAATGGTGTCTATGTGTAATTAGAGTAGTTCTCATAACTGAACTATGTTCAGGAAATAACATTTTAGTAAAACAATGCTAAATAAATAAATGCCCACTTAGGTCCTTAAAGGACAACATGCATGTCTACCTAATTTAGTTCATGGGTGGAAAGAAGTCCAATCATTTCAATATATGTTTAATATTAATTATAATAATATATTTATATACGTTCGTTCTATATTACATCCACATATATGCACCAAGTGCGTGTGGATGCCTAATGAACATATACTTGGAATATTTGTCCTGGTTGGATCGGGGTGTAACTCACATGTCTATACTAGTCTAACAATCATAAAATATCAATACAAGGGTACATTACCTACATTCGAAGAAGAGTGAGAGACGTAATGAAATAATGCTCAGAATGGAGAGTGGGCTTCCATGGAAACAATCTATCATGGTATGTAGCCCATAAATCCCAACACCCAGATCGTATAACTGGTGTGAGACACCACGATTAACACCCAATGTAATGGATATGATAAATTAAATATTAATGAGACCCTTACCATCATGTACTAGCCTCTATAAAGTCATATCATTATATAACTAGCATGGGGAATTACCTCCCATCCATTTTTTACATAGCCCAAATATATATATGAGAGGCATATTCATTTACAATTCGATAAAAATGGAATAAACTCTTATATATTTAATTTTAACCATCATTAATGGATTTTTAATTTATATATAATTAAATACATGAGAAAATTACATCTCATTCATGTCATATGCCAAAATCAATTCCATTTAAACTTCTTAATTCATTAAAACATGGAAACTGAGTCATATGGATGAAGTGTCAATTGAATGTGTCACAGTCGATTAATTTAAAATAATATCACTATATTTTATAATTCTTCCTATACTATCCATTCACCCTAACTGATTCATTCAACTCATTTAATACATGTTAAAACCATTTATAATGCTCAAAGTCCATTCAGAGAAGACATGTTAATTAAGGAAATTACCAACATGGGAAATTCTAACCATAAGAGGTAAAAGAACTTAATGGGTCCCGCTTGTCACATGTAAAACACATGTAATAAGGGAAACTAAATTTAGGAAACAATAAAAGACGATAAAATTATTTGTAGGCATTTTACACCAATTGGCCAAAATGGCCAATTTCAATGGCACACACAAGGGGTGCCCACATATGGTATGTACGACCTCTAAACTACTATGAAAGGACCAACAGTTATGTAATAAGTTGAAATAGTCAATTAGACATGAAGGAAACATTTTATAATAGATTCTCAAAAAAGTTCAGCATATATCATGATGACATAATTATGAAATGACCAAAAATCAAATGGAAAATGATGTGACCACGTACCTCAAGGTCGTAGATGACTACTTGCTCAATATCAGCCTCATATTCATAACAGGTTTGTATAAATCTATGAAATTTTCCAATTCCCTGGATATAGGGTATATGATACTGTATCTAAATATCATAGTATATTCCAAGAAGAACATTGATTGGAGTTGAGAGACTCATGGAGCTTACCGAGAAAAATTATTAGCTTCCGACATATCGACGATCAGACACTGAAGGTGAGAGTTACTCAAATGGCTATGTTTAGGTGTTCCTGAGCTCAAAATAGGTGTAAATCCACTTCTATCTACTAGAGTAGAAAGGATAATGAGAAATAAAGTGTAAATATAATGAGGGGAAAATTGATATTTCACCCCAAAATTATAAATTGCACAATTTAGGCACATCGTTATTAAAACCATGCACCAACCATGCATGGTTTCCTATAGATAAAGGGCACCCCAAATGGTTTATTGAATGTTTTGACAAACTAAACATAGACCATGTGAAGGGGATCTATCCCATGTCTACAACTAGCTGCAAATTCATGCACTCTAGGTTACAAGGTTGCAAACAAATCATGCAATCTAAATTGTTTTTCCCAATTCAGAACTCTGGGATCTGAAGGAGCCCCAAATGCTCATGTGACCTCCTTGGATTGATTATAAATTGTTATTAGGTCCGTTTAAGTTATTAAAAAAGAAAACCAATGATAATTGCCTTTGTTGAAAATATGGTTCATTACACAAATGAATTTTCGATCTACTCAGTGATGATATTTTCACTAAGGATTAGGGATTTTCAAATCTAGGAAACTAGATGATACCAAGGAAGTGACTGAGATGAAATAGTTTATTCTACTAAATGAGTAAGATAATATTTGAATAAAGGATTCATAAATCCATAGCTTTGGTTTTTTATCCCTAATAAATTCTTTAACTAGATCAGCAGTTGAATCCAGTATCTGTAGCCATAAGGTTCGATATGAGGAAGAGACCATGTAATGTTCATTGGAACATCTCATAATGGTTTTCAAACCATCATAATAAATGATATCATTTAAATATTAATTAATAACATGTATTACATGAATGAAGGTAATATAGAGGTTGTATGAGGGTTTTATGGAGTTTTCATTATGGTATTATGGGGATTCATAACTGTTATAATGTGGGGATGAGATCTGTAAGAGATTAATCACTAATACATGGATGTGTAACTGTTGATATTAGATCAATTGAGGGATATTTCCAACCTGTGTAAGGGTATATTTAAAACCGCATAAGGTTATGTCACAAATTACAACCTATTGAATGGGAGTGGAGCTTGTTTAATGATAGAAAAGTATTTGGAGGTTTATGTAATGACAATGGTGAGTTGTGGTGAGTTATGTAAAAGTTCAGAGTCAATCCTTGCAAATGGGGTAGAAACTTCATCTTCCTAATGGAAAGGGGGATAGATATTCACAAAAATTGAGAAGTTTATATAATAAACTTCATTAAGTTTGAATAATATGCATGTTGGTCTATTTCATGTAGTTGTAGGATTTAATTGTTTCACATTGTAGTGATAGTGCTAAAAAATATGCCATGTGTATGATTTTGAGGGTTAGAACTTAGTGACGTTAGTGAATATATCAAAGAGCAATAGAAAAATATTATAAACACTGATCATCACATACAAAAGGATGTGGTTCATTATTGATCATTCACTAATGTAAAGAATAGAATAGATAGGAAAGATCAAAATCAGAGACTCGTATTAGAAGGTTGTGCACTTAGAACTAGGGTAAAAAGTATATCTTCGATAAAATAGTCATACCTCGTTTCATTTTTACTCTATTATACTATTTTGAGATATATTTATCAAAAAATATATTATTAGTTTCCATGAACATGTGTAGATAGATTAGTTATGGGAATAAGATTAATATTTTTTGAATAGATTAATTTGTTCAGCTAATAATTTCAATAATTGTATGAGTTCGGTTTTTGTTCAGTTTTTTGACATCTATTATTTCTGAGTATTATTTTTATAAAAATTTATGTAATGAGAGGTGATTATAGTGAAATTTTAAAATCTCAAATGTTAATCAAAGTACCGAAAACTAGAAAATATGGATGTTCACTTATATATAATTTAGAATACATACTCCTGATTAATGATCAAGGTACTTTATCAAAGGATATATAACTGAGTAGTGTTTTCCATGGAAGGGAGAGTTTAAAAGATCATCACATTTTATTATAGAACTAATAAAAATTTTGTAAGATTGTGTAATAATATAAAAAATCATATTTAAATTAATATTAGTATGATATACCCAATTTCAACCTCTCGTAGATTATTTTTATCTTATTTTTATTTTCCATTAACCCCATCCATACCACATCTTAATTCTCACACACTTCACCACACTAATTCATTGATTTCCTATTTTTATTGTGAGTTCTTTTTGTTTGTTTTAATTTTTTATTCAAACTCCTTGAATCATCCATCCCAAAGTAATAAATACAACTACATACATCATTAATATTAGTTAGTAAGTTTTAATAATTAATTATACTATACACAATGAGATCCATTATCAAATTTATGCATCATTTCTGGATAATGCCTATGCATAAAAGAAAATAATTTTTAAAATGGTATACATTTTTTAAACTATTATTTTTGTCCTTATTAATTCATAGAATTTGAATCTTATGCACCCAAGAATATCTAAGACAGAGTAATTAACTAAATTTAAAGAAATCAATAAAAATTATTTTATAATTATAAAATAATTGAAGTTAGAAATAGAAAATTTGAAAAACAATGATTTAAGAAGTGATGAACATCAAAACATGAATGTACCACAACCCTTAGTTCCACCCCAAAAAGACCTAGACTTAGTGAGTTTCAGCAACCTATAGTTTCATGTAATCTACCCTGCATTTTGTTTTCTCATTGGTATAGGAACTATGAGATCAATAAATATAATCTCTCCATGCTCCCCTCATTCAAGATCTTTCACAAATAGGACTCTTTAGTGTTTATTTTAAATTTTTATGGTTCCATACAAAAATTTCCTCTTTGAGGGTTGAGTGATGAAGTGGCGAGGTTGATAGTTTTTCATTTTTTCTAATGGGGAGGACTGGTACATTATTTCAATACCTGGATGAAGAAATATTTGAAACCTGGGATTAAATTTTCAGTTCCTTTGTGTCCAAATTATATCCTAGGAACACCACTTTATAAGTGATGCGTAATAACACCATTTTTGTTCAATATGTAACTCCCCGACCCCATTTACCTAGAGTCGGTGCATTATTACATATCATTGGAATGATACAAGGAATCATGTCCTGAAAGACCGATCAGGTTAGTATCCTTTGAAATACTAGATATATTCATAAGTTTTACATTACATTATAAAATGAAAAACTACAAAAACATAGTCTCCATAGGCCACACTCATATACCTTATACTATCCGTGCAGGTCATTCATAATATACATCATTACATCCTAGAAAAAATAAAACATAGAAAGGGGTGAGCCCATATGCTTAGTATGTAACAACCCAAGATTTTATAAAAAATATTCTTTTTAATTTTATTAATGTCTTGTGTTGTACGCTACACCAAAAGGAGCTTTCACAACACGCATCCTTGACTTGCCTTGCATTACACGCAATCGCGACCTTCCCCGATAGCGTGTGTAATACGCAATACCGAGTTTCACTAAACAACGATATGCTATTAAAATATTATTAAAACTAGCCGGTATGAATAGTAATAACCACTTTTTAAAATTCTGTAAATCTTATTTTTCAAAATGAACTTCATTTTTGGATTCGGAGTATCGAATTTAGCCTAAGGTGAAATTTTGGAACATTTCGGATAACTTTCATATTCTGATGAATAGTGAAAATTACTAAATTATAATTAAAAAACAACTTTTTTAATCGAAATAATTAATAGTGATAAATTATTAATTGGAGTAGTTTTAAAGTATATTTAGAATATATTTTTACAATTTAATACAATGTTGGTCATTGGATGTAATTGCACATTTAAACCAGACATAAACAAGTGTCAATCTTTTGATAGATATTGTTTCTTAAAAACACGCTATTTGTTTTAACAGCGGGATTTAATTATAAAATTAATTAATTCAACTTCTATGTTATGAATTTGGTAAAATAGACTTCATTTTTGAATTCGGAATATGAAATATAGCTTAGGATAAAATTTTGGCATTTTTCTGAAAACCTTCATTTTTTGATGAATAGTGAAACTACTAAGTGGTAGTTAAAAAAACTGAATTTTTCATAAAACATAATTTTACCGCTTCTGTGAATGGAATTTCAAAAATCCGAGAGACACGGTTGATGTCAGTAAGTAAAATGTGGTTCAATGAGATGAAAATAATTTTTGGTGAATAGTAACTTTTTACTTTTATTTACCACGGTTAAAAGTAAATAGGGTAATTAAGGGTAAGAATGATATTAATATTACCCTAACACATGTCCTAATTCTATTGGACAAGTGTATCTCGACCAAAAACAACCTTAAGTGTAAAATATTATCATTTAGGCCCACTTGGATTTGATTAGGACATTTATTATTATTTAATTCAAAGAAGAGTTAAAAGAGTTAAAATCAAAGTTTATTCACTAAAACATTTTTAATATAGGGTTATACATAAGATAAATTAGACTATAAATATTCATTAGAAAGCTAAAAATATTTCCTATATAATTATATTTTATTTATAATTTTTCGACTTTAAATAAATTAATTTATTTATGACACAACGATGATGCAGTAATTACCCTTTTAAGGAAATATTAACATAATTGATGTTATAAATACTCAAATGAATGTAATTTGAGACTTTTTATGAATTACACTAATTTTCTAGGTTACTATGATATATTAGTGTTGATTTAATAAACTTGTTTCGAACATATAATTCTGTTATAACTTTCACAAAAATCATATATCAAATAGTGTCAAAATTGACACAAAATAGTTTTTAAATCAAATATTATATTATTAATTGTTATTTTATTCCTAAAAATCTAAGGTTCGGCCAAATGACTTAGATAAGGATATATATATTAATAATAAACAATTTGGGGTTCGTTTGGCATGTTATAGTAAGTGTATTAACCATATAGTGAAAGAAAACAAAAAGACACGATAAAAGTTAAATTATTTAACTTAGAGTTAAATCTAATTGATAAGGTTAAAATAAGAAACTAAACTTGCCTAAATCCTATTGGTTGATAGGATTTCGACCCATCCCCACTTTATCTTCTAAATAAGACCCTTTGGAACCATTATAAACCGATGTTTACTTTAATATAAAATAATATTTTGAGATATTCCTAAGGTGCCCCTCTCCTCCCTTATAAAAGGGCACCTCCTCCCCCTCCTCCTCACACCAATTTGAGCACTCAAGCTCGGCCAACCCCTGCCAAAATCTCTTCTCCACTTCCCTAGCAACATCCTAGAGGTTCTGGTCTTCCTCAAAGACCAATTTTAGTTCCCTAAGAGGAGGTCTCCAAAAGGCGCTTCAAAGAAGAGGTAATTACCGTTACCAATTCTTTCATCTTTATTTCTTCTTCCACTTCTTCTTCTTAGGTTGTTTCATTATGAAGTAATAACATCAGTATCACTCATATACTGATATGTTATTATAAGTATGAAACAACCCTATTTCACCATATATCTATCCTACGGAAAAAGAAATCACCGTGCGTGCGTACGTATGGAATACCGTCTCCACGCCGTGGTGTAATCTATTTTCCACCACCACCTTACATGGATGGGTATAATGGTGTAAAGAATAACTATACATAGTTATTAAAACATAATATTGATTCTGATATATTGTATAATCCAATCCAATTCAATTCAATATTTATGGAAATGATATCATCGCTCGTGCGTACGTACGGACTACCGTCTCCACGACGCGATGAGATTCATTCTCCATGTTAACCATTTAAGAATGATTATAAAGTATATATAAGAAATAATAATGAAATATATGAAATTATAAAGCTACTGGATTTATGTGTATATATATATATGTATGTCATCTACTTACTTCCATTCAAGACAATAGGGAAAGGAAAACAGCGTTCATGCGTACGTACGGACTACCGTCTCCATGAACGGTGTTTTTCATTTCATTTATCTATCTATTATATATATATATATATATACTGAATATATATGATATATAAATCATATTTTATATTCTGGAAGTAAGTAAATCATGATATAAGTAATAATAATGTCAAGAACAACAAGTCAAAACACCTACGATAAAAGAAACGATTTTACCCAAAACGCTTCTTTAACATGGAATTTACAAAAGAACAGGTAATATAATGTCATAAGTGAACCATATATGATATCATAAAAATGAATATGATTCTGTAATAAGTCAATGACATTATTTAAACCATTATATAGGAGCTTCGGACACGTACAAAGAAAATCGGACCTAAGGTAAGGGAAATATCACAATCTCATTTTTATCCGAGATTGTTTATTCGTAAGTATTTACTGAGGTGTATTTTATCATCCACATCCATGTTTCATCAATATTCAATATTGTTTCCATCCACTTACAATATTTTAAATCCAATTTTACCCTTCAGTGAGTTTTTAGTAAAGAATATGAAAGTAATCTTTTGTCGTTTATTCGTACAAGGTACTTTTTGACTTTTCCGACAAAAGTACGAAGAATGTTTTTTTTAACTTATACGGCCTGAATGGATTTTTAAAACATTATTTCCAAGAAACTTCCTTTACAAGTTTTCAAGTTTATTTTTAATCAACTTCTTTTATTTTAAATTCGTATGACATGTTATGAAAGGAAAAATGTTTTTGAAGAAGAAAGGATATTTTCCTCAAGAATGGAGTTCAAGTATTTTATCAAAATTATTTTCCATCTAAGATAATAAAAGGGTTCTGTTTTTATCCCTATTATTACATTGGTTTGATTATGTTGTGATGAAAATATTTTTATGAATTCCTTTATCTTATATGAATTGTTTTATGATGTCATGCTGTTTAAGAATCCCATTTTTATTACATGGGTTATGCGATGAAGTATGATTTATGATTATGTGGCACACATAAGAAAGGATTCATTATAAGATGGGTGGGACCTATATCTCCCTCCAATGCATTGGGTAAAGATTTTATATCTCATGATATAGACAGGGCTGGAACGTTAGGTTATAGCGGTTCAGTGAAACAGGACTGAAACGAGGGTTACTCGATTCAGAAAGGGACTTTTTCCACTAAGATAGTCTTGGCAATTAGTCTTGACTAACAAGAAATGATTCTCTATGATTATGTGTGTATGCCACAAAGTTTCATGTTTTAAGTTATGATTATTGGGATTACTTTTTCACTGCCATGATTTATCCCATGATTATGAAATTATGCTCTCTTTTGCAGGTTATGATTTCCAAAATGTTATGTTCTTATGAATATGGTGTGATTGATATTTATTTTGTTTACCCTTACTGATCATTTGAGCTCACCCTTTTATGTTTTCTTTTCCCCAGGATATAAAGAAAGGTTTTAGGTAAAAAAAAGGAAGATCTTTATGGGAGATTTTGAAGATCTTTCACCACGATTAGAAGATTATAGTCCGAGTTTCCAAAGACACTAAACTATTACGGTCCTTGTGTGTGTGTTTTTGTAATGTACTAAGTATTCCGCAAAAGTAATGTAATGTCAATGTACGTCAAGATACGGGTCTCTACAGTTGGTATCAGAGGAAAGGTTTAGTCAACCTTTGAAAACTAGGATGCGAAAACGTTAGTGAGATCCCTAGAGATATTTCTAAGGTATGTCTAGGGATGTCTCTAAGGTTAAGTATACGTATAGGTTATAGTCCTAGAATTTCTCTAACGATCTTAGAATTTAACCTAAGATGTTAGATATTGAGGGTACTACCCCTTTATTATGTTGTTTTCCCTAGCATGATTTTTGCCTCTCACACTATTCTTTTGGGGTTTTAGACGATGGCTGGAACCCAAAGGAACCGTGTTGATCAATGCAATGGACAATGCAATGATTGTCCCCCTGAGCAACCAAACGATATGGGAGCTGGAATGCAAAATCTTGTAGCCATGCTCACACAACTTTCTCAAGCTATGAATCATGCAGGACTTACAAATGAGCAAAGGAAGGAGAAACATTCTGTTGAATCCTTCATGAGGCAGCGTCCGCCTTCTTGCAGTGGGTCTACTGATCCATTAGTTGCTGAACAATGGATTAGTACTACTGAAAAGATATTTTCAGTTATTCAATGTTCTGAACATGATAAAGTCATCTTAGCAGTATATCGTTTGGAAGGTGAAGCTGATCAATGGTGGAATCTTATCAAGAATACGAGGCAAAGAGATGAAATTGATTCCATGGAATGGGATGAGTTCAAGAACTTGTTTTTCAGTAAGTACTTCCCTCGTATTCTTCGAACGAAGATGGAGAAGGAGTTTCTTTAACTAAAGCAAAAGGATGATGAATCTGTTGGTATATACGAAGCGAATTTTACAAGACTTGCAAGGTATGCATCTGGCATTATCATCCAACCTGAAAGTAAAGTTGATCGATTTTTCAGTGGCATAAAACCAAGTCTTCTAAGGGCATTAGCTATAAGAGACTTCAGTAGCTATGAAGAAATTGTGCGTTGTGCTATCAAGGTAGAAATGGAATTTGGTGTTACATATCCATCTCATGGTTTTGACAAGAAATGAAAGATGGAGTTCAAGGAGAAATCTCAGAATAATGGTGAAAAGAAGATGAATGTTTCCTTATGCACAAAGTGTGGAAAGAAGCATGGTGGAGATTGTCTTAAAGGGACTAGAAAATGTTTTAAGTGTGGAAAAGAAGGTCATCGAGCAGCTGAGTGTCGAAGTAATGGAAAAAGGGATTCTAATGAAGTGAATAAAGCAAACATTGCAGAGAACACACAACCAACACTTCAATGCTTCAAGTGCAAGGAGATGGGACATTATGCCAATAAATGCCCTAATCCAAGGGTTAGTGATGATTGACATGAGCAACCGCTTAAGGAAAAGGACAAAGGGAAGTCACATGCAATCACTATTGGCAATGTTGAATATGACAACGATGTGGTGGAATGATTAAGTTTTTATGTAATGGGATTCCAAAATAATGTTGTATCATGGAATATTGGAATATTTATGTATTGGTCTAATGTGATATTCAAAGTGATTGAGATATTATGCGCATAATGAAGGGAAAACAAGAAAATGAAATGTTTAACAGTATTCATGAGCTCATGATTGATATAAGGACTAAGTGATATCATGGTTTGAGTATATAGAATTTTGAGGATTTTGGTATGTGGAAAGTGTTAACTTTTAACTGCATTCAAGTTTTCACTAAGGTTCAATGGGTATTCAAGAGAGTACAAGATTAAGGCCTTTGAATGTTTGGAATGTGTCCAACAAGATATATCTTATGATATATGGGGATCAACGATGGTATTAAATCTCTGGTAATCATTTTCACTATGTTATGAGAATGGACTGCAGTATTATGGATAGGACTAAAGATTGGAATGGATTATGTTGGACATAAGTTAGTATTGTTTAAGGATAGAAGTTTTTTCGATATTATTTATGGGATGTTATAGTTTTAGAAAAAGGACAACCTGCAGGACGGGCGACAGCCCATCGCTTCAGACAAGGCTGTGGGAATCGAACCCACAACCGAAGTGCGACTGGCCTTTATCGCCTACCACTGGCCTACAGGAAGTCCCTGTTTAGTAGAAACTAGTTTTATTATATTAAGCAGTATGATATATGAAGTATAAGTCCATTTTAGGAACTATATATGATTAATCTCACTATAGATCGACTTATGTATATAATTTTTGCTAACCTTTTGTTTGAGACAGATGGAATGACCCGTCATTCTATCACATGATCTGCTAACACTTCACGAATAACAAATTCAACTTCATTTATTTAAGAGATGAAGTGGAAATTGTTCTAGGCACGAACAATAGTGAGATTGTACCAAAATAAAGAAAGTATTTATTCCAATTCAAATTTTCAACTTTAGGGAAATGATCTTGAAAACCAAAAATGTTGTCCTAGTGATCTTATACCTGATGAATCGGATGGTACCTTAGATCGTCACAAATTTATGGATTTGTGATTATTGGCTTTTCCATAGCCATGTTCTCTACCACTCTCCATCAGAACATGATGGTTAGATTTCTCTTCCATATCCATATTTTCACCTATGTGGAAACCCAATGATTAGTTTATTTGGGTAACCGTTACGTTTCATACTTTTGTTTTTAAAGATTGGTTTTGATATTCCTTTTTATGATGTGGGTTTCTATTAAAGAAACTTTCAAATAGTAAACCATTTATAACCCCAACGAATTTTGAGGGCGAAATTCATTTTAAGGGGGGTAGAATGTAACAGCCCAAGATTTTATAAAAAATATTCTTTTTAATTTTATTAATGTCTTGTGTTGTATGCTACACCAAAAGGATCTTGCACAACACGCATCCTTGACTTTCCTTGCATTACACGCAATCGCGACCTTCCTCGATAGCGTGTGTAATACGCAATACCGAGTTTCACTAAACAACGATATGCTATTAAAATATTATTAAAACTAGCCGGTATGAATAGTAATAACCACTTTTTAAAATTCTGTAAATCTTATTTTTCAAAATGAACTTCATTTTTGGATTCAGAGTATCGAATTTAGCCTAAGGTGAAATTTTGGTACATTTCGGATAACTTTCATATTCTGATGAATAGTGAAAATTACTAAATTATAATTAAAAAACAACTTTTTTAATCGAAATAATTAATAGTGATAAATTATTAATTGGAGTAGTTTTAAAGTATATTTAGAATATATTTTTACAATTTAATACAATGTTGGTCATTGGATGTAATTGCACATTTAAACCAGACATAAACAAGTGTGAATCTTTTGATAGATATTGTTTCTTAAAAACACGCTATTTGTTTTAACAGCGGGATTTAATTATAAAATTAATTAATGCAACTTCTATGTTATGAATTTGGTAAAATAGACTTCATTTTTGAATTCGGAATATGAAATATAGCTTAGGATGAAATTTTGGCATTTTTCTGAAAACCTTCATTTTTTGATGAATAGTGAAACTACTAAGTGGTAGTTAAAAAAACTGAATTTTTCATAAAACTTAATTTTACCGCTTCTGTGAATGGAATTTCAAAAATCCGAGAGACACGGTTGATTTCAGTAAGTAAAATGTGGTTCAATGAGATGAAAATAATTTTTGGTGAATAGTAACTTTTTACTTTTATTTACCACGGTTAAAAGTAAATAGGGTAATTAAGGGTAAGAATGATATTAATATTACCCTAACACATGTCCTAATTCTATTGGACAAGTGTATCTCGACCAAAAACAACCTTAAGTGTAAAATATTATCATTTAGGCCCACTTGGATTAGATTAGGACATTTATTATTATTTAATTCAAAGAAGAGTTAAAAGAGTTAAAATCAAAGTTTATTCACTAAAACATTTTTAATATGGGGTTATACATAAGATAAATTCGACTATAAATATTCATTAGAAAGATAAAAAGATTTCCTATATAATGATATTTTATTTATAATTTTTAGACTTTAAATAAATTAATTTATTTATGACACAACGATGATGCAGTAATTACCCTTTTAAGGGAATATTAACATAATTGATGTTATAAATACTCAAATGAATGTAATTTGAGACTTTTTATGAATTCCACTAATTTTCCGGATTACTATGATATATTATTGTTGATTTAATCAACTTGGTTCGAACATATAATTCTGTTATGACTTTCACAAAAATCATATATCAAATAGTGTCAAAATTGACACAAAATAGTTTTTAAATAAATTATTATATTATTAATTGTTATTTTATTCCTAAAAATCTAAGGTTCGGCCAAATGACTTAGATAAGGATATATATATTAATAATAAACAATTTGGGGTTCTTTTGGCATGTTATAGTAAGTGTATTAACCATATAGTGAAAGAAAACAAAAAGACACGATAAAAGTTAAATTATTTAACTTAGAGTTAAATCTAATTGATAAGGTTAAAATAAGAACCTAAACTTGTCTAAATCCTATTGGTTGATAGGATTTCTACCCATACCCACTTTAGCTTCGAAATAAGACCCTTTGGAACCATTATAAACGGATTTTTACTTTAATATAAAATAATATTTTGAGATATTCCTAAGGTGCCCCTCTCCTCCCTTATAAAAGGGCACCTCCTCCCCCTCCTCCTCACACCAATTTGAGAACTCAAGCTCGGCCAACCCCTGCCAAAATCTCTTCTCCACTTCCCTAGCAACATCCTAGAGGTTCTGGTCTTCCTCAAAGACCAATTTTAGTTCCCTAAGAGGAGGTCTCCAAAAGGCGCTTCAAAGAAGAGGTAATTACCGTTACCAATTCTTTCATCTTTATTTCTTCTTCCACTTCTTCTTCTTAGGTTGTTTCATTATGAAGTAATAACATCAGTATCACTCATATACTGATATTTTATTATAAGTATGAAACAACCCTATTTCACCATCTATCTATCCTACGGAAAAAGAAATCACCGCGCGTGCGTACGTACGGAATACCGTCTCCACGCCGTGGTGTAATCTATTTTCCACCACCACATTACATGGATGGGTATAATGGTGTAAAGAATAATTATACATAGTTATTAAAACATCATATTGATTCTGATATATTGTATAATCCACTCCAATTCAATTCAATATTTATGGAAATGATATCATCGCTCGTGCGTACGTACGGACTACCGTCTCCACGACGCGATGAGATTCATTCTCCATGTTAACCATTTAAGAATGATTATAAAGTATATATAAGAAATAATAATGAAATATATGACATTATAAAGCTACTGGATTTATGTATATATATATATATGTATGTCATCTACTTACTTCCATTCAAGACAATAGGGAAAGGAAAACAGCGTTCATGCGTACGTACGGACTACCGTCTCCATGAACGGTGTTTTTCATTTCATTTATCTATCTATTATATATATATATATATATACACTGAATATATATGATATATAAATCATATTTTATATTCTGGAAGTAAGTAAATCATGATATAAGTAATAATAATGTCAAGAACAACAAGTCAAAACACCTACGATAAAAGAAACAATTTTACCCAAAACGCTTCTTTAACATGGAATTTACAAAAGAACGGGTAATATAATGTCATAAGTGAACCATATATGATATCATAACAATTAATATGATTCTGTAATAATTCAATGACATTATTTAAACCATTATACAGGAGCTTCGGACACGTACAAAGAAAATCGGACCTAAGGTAAGGGAAATATCACAATCTCATTTTTATCCGAGATTGTTTATTCGTAAGTATTTACTGAGGTGTATTTTATCATCCACATCCATGTTTCATCAATATGCAATATTGTTTCCATCCACTTACAATAGTTTAAATCCAATTTTACCCTTCGGTGAGTTTTTAGTAAAGAATATGAAAGGAATCTTTTGTCGTTTTTTCGTACGAGGTACTTTTTGACTTTTCCGACAAAAGTACGAAGAATGTTTTTTTTAACTTATACGGCCTGAATGGATTTTTAAAACATTATTTCCAAGAAACTTCCTTTACAAGTTTTCAAGTTTATTTTCAATCAACTTCTTTTATTTTAAATTCGTATGACATTTTATGAAAGGAAAAATGTTTTTGAAGAAGAAAGGATATTTTCCTCAAGAATGGAGTTCAAGTATTTTATCAAAATTATTTTCCATCTAAGATAATAAAAGGGTTCTGTTTTTATCCCTATTATTACATTGGTTTGATTATGTTGTGATGGAAATATTTTTATGAATTCCTTTATCTTATATGAATTGTTTTATGATGTCATGTTGTTTAAGAATCCCATTTTTATTACATGGGTTATGCGATGAAGTATGATTTATGATTATGTGGCACACATAAGAAAGGATTCATTATAAGATGGGTGGGACCTATATCTCCCTCCAATGCATTGGGTAAAGATTTTATATCTCATGAGATAGACAGGGCTGGAACGGTAGGTTATACCGGTTCAGTGAAACATGACTGAAACGAGGGTTACTCGATTCAGAAAGGGACTTTGTCCACTAAGATAGTCTTGGCAATTAGTCTTGACTAACAAGAAATGATTCTCTATGATTATGTGTGTATGCCACAAAGTTTCATGTTTTATGTTATGATTATTTGGATTACTTTTTCACTGCCATGATTTATCCCATGATTATGAAATTATGCTCTCTTTTGCAGGTTATGATTTCCAAAATGTTATGTTCTTATGAATATGATGTGATTGATATTTATTTTGTTTACCCTTACTGAGCATTTGAGCTCACCCTTTTATGTTTTCTTTTCCCCAGGATATAAAGAAAGGTTTTAGGAAAAAAAGGAAGATCTTTATGGGATATTTTGAAGATCTTTCACCACGATTAGAAGATTATAGTCCGAGTTTCCAAAGACACTAAACTATTATGGTCCTTGTGTGTGTGTTTTTGTAATGTACTAAGTATTCCGCAAAAGTAATGTAATGTGAATGTTCGTCAAGATACGGGTCTCTACATAGTAAGGATAACAATATAGTGGAAACTTTCATAAATAAGCACAAACATTGAAGGCAATGTATAAGACTAAAACAAAAGCATTTTAAAATTGAACTTCAATATAATAGGGAAAATATAAAATCAAATAATTCCATTTACTTATTCACATGGATATTATACTAGTTGAATAATTAAATGCAATATCAATAGCCACTTTCATAATGATAGAATACATAATGATGAACTTTAATTTATGTTTCAAGGCCTTGTGCCAAGACCTAGGGGATAAATGTTACCAGACCCCAACCCAGAGATCCACTGTAATAAGACTCCAAACCGGAGAGCCTCTGTAACCGGACTCTAACCCGGAGGGTCTACTGTAACCAGACCCTAACCTAGAGGTCTTACTTTTACCGGTCCCTAACCCGGAACATACTAGTCTGACACATTCATCTTAAGAAGAGGTTAAAATGTAACATAAACATCTGTATTATAACTAGCATACAAAATGTCAATACTTTAACCATAAATTATGAATGGTATAAAAATAACACATCTATATTGAAACATATCACAAAACCCTAAATAAAATATGGATGATTTTTATCATAATAAATCAACTTCAAACAAGTGTAAAATTTATCATAGGATGTTGACATAGGTAAAATAAAAACTATTTGAGAGAAATATATTTTTCTATTTTGAAATAATTTAAGAGTCACATTTTTATAATGAACCCATTTATTTTGAAAATATTCTTATATTTTTTTAAGGGAAGCTTTGATGATGTTATAATGGTGGAAAATAGCCGCACCCGCCGTATAAGTTAAAAAAACATTATTACATTAATTTTTTCAAAAAGGTCATACAGTACCTTGTTTGGAAAATGACAGAAATATTCCTTTCAAAACATTTTATAAAAATTCAAACAAGGGTATTAATGAATTTAAACCATAGTTTAGTAAATATAAAAAAATTGAAATGCATTTTTATGAAACACAGATGTGGATGATAAAGAGGTCCTAGTAGATACTTATGTAAAAACAACCTCGGATAATAATGAGATTGTGAAAGTAACCCTTTACAATTTGGTAACTTATGAAACATACACTCCATGAAAGAATAATCATAAAATGAATATGTAAATATCTATAAGTGAAAGAATATTACACAAATAATATAATCATGGGCAACAAATACCCCACACTAAAGGAAATTGTGGCAATTATAACATGGATTTAACGGGAATAAAAAGTGAGATGAAAACACCTTACCTTGTACTTTTCCTTAGTTGAGGGTACATTAACCTCTTTTATAATAGTGAAATTATAGTTTTTAAATTATACATGAACCATATAAACAAATATGATATCATATTGGATCTTCTAATATTTCCTTGTTAATAATATTTTAGTGTTATCGTTGTTTCTGGTGTTAACTGATTCAATTTACTGTATATGATTTATTACGTGAGTCATGTTTGTTATGGATGTGATGTATATTATTCATATACAGAATTATATCAAGCCTTTAAACATTATTTTTAATCATAAAATGAAAATTATTCTTGAATGGATACGATGGGTAATGAATCTCATTGCATTTGTGGAGACAGTAATTCGTACGTACGCACGAACGCTACTTCCATTTCATTTTTCATTTTAAAAGGAATAAAAAACAAATTATTCATAGGTATATTATTATTACATTATAATATAATTTTTTATTTATGTTACTTATGTTTATTAACACCATCTTTTATATGTTCCATGTATGGTAACAATGAGTCATATCACTTCGAGGGGGTGGTAGTCCGCACTTCCTCAAATGAAATTATCATATATATATACAACATGAAAAGAATAAAGTTATGCAATAAAAGATAATTAGATAAGATTATAGATAAAATAAATATCATAAATATCATATTTAATTATAGTGACATCATAATGGCCACCATAAGAGGTGGTAGTATAAGTTTGAATAATCTTTGTTTCGTGAGGCAGTAGTTCACCGTCCACAGAAATATTATGTTATATACCCATTATATAGAGATTTGTGTAAGTTTAGTTCGAATCCATATCATAAAAAAACCTATTATATTTAGTATACTAGTTTTATATATAAAATAAAGTAATAAATAGATTTTAGTGGGGTTGGAGAAGCAAAATAAAAGATAATAACTTAAGAAAAGACGTTACCTTTAAATCGGGTAACTCACTTTGGTTTGAACCAAAAGGACATCTTGAAGTTCCTTATGCCTAAGGAAAGGCTTATAGAAGATGTATAGGGATGTAGGTAGATTAATTTGGAAGAGGTTGGATGAGAAAATGGGTTTGATAGGTGTGTGGAATTGGTTATAGGTGAGGGATTTTTATAGGGGGGAGGAGGGGCTCTTTAGGACAGTGTGAAAATATTATTACATTATAAACTTATATTCAGTTTAAAAAGGTAAAAAACACATTAAAGTCAAATATAAGATGACTAATATTCGAAATAAAATCATCCAATAATAATTGGACATGTTTTGTGTATTATTTTATTCATTATAATCTTATTTATTAAAATCATTTATTAATGAGGTAAACACTGCATCATTATTGTGTCATAAATAATTTAACTAATTTGATGTCTAGAAATTATAAAAAAATACAATGATTTAGGAAATGGTTTTATATTTCTCTGAATATTTATAGTCGAATTGATACCTTATATAACCCTATGAAAAAATTGTTTTACTAAAAGATATATGCTTATGTCATTTTTGTATTTTCTTTAAATTAATTAATACAAAGTATCATTATCATCTAATAGTGGATCCATGGGGTCCCAAAATCGACCAAAGGATGACCATGGTCGGACATATATCATACAATAGGGTTAGGACATGTTTTAGGGTAATTTAATATTATTATAATATTATTTTTTTACCTTTATTTACCGTATTTAGCCTTTAACCATGGTAAATAAATTTTGTACCGAAGTAATTATTCATAATATATAAAAATAAAAGTTACCTGTTTAAAAAATTTGTACATACTGATTCCAAATATGGAATCTATTTTTCCAAATTCAAAACACATAAGTGGAAAAAATTAAATTAAAATTAATTCCCGTTGTCAAAACAAAAAGTGTGTTTTTAAGAAATAATAACTATCAAAAGATTGACACTTGTTTATGTTTAATTTAAATGTGAAATTACATCCAATGAGCTACATTATATTAAATGATAAAAATCTAATCTAATGATACATAAAATCCATTCAAATTTATAATTTAAAACTATAAATTATTTTGATTAAAAAATATGTTTTTAATTAAATTTTAGTATTATTCACTAATCATCAAAATATGAAAGTTATAAGAAAAGTACCAACAATACATCCTAAGATAAATTTTATATTCAAAATCCAAAAATAATGTCCATTTTGAAGAAAAAATTATAAAATTTCAAAAAGTGGGTATTACTATTCATAATTGTAGTTTGATTGGTCATGGTGTGTTAGAATCTCGAAGTTGCGTACAAAGCAAGATATTACATTATTCGAATGGAAATGTACTGAGGTGTTACATTATTACCTCCTTCAATAAATTGTATCCTCTCAATTTGAAATTGTTATTCAGAAATAAAAGGTTGAAAATAGAAAATACTTTTGTTGAAAACCCATAACGGAAACAAGGTTAATAAAATTTTGTTTTAATAAGAGGGAAAGGGAAATGAGAAAGTCACCACCAAATTAGGATTTAAAAGAGGAGAAATATATATACATATATATATACTTTAAAGACATCAATCTATGATGATTTAAAATATCATCAGTTTAACAAAACATAAGGTATTAGGATAACACATTTTTGGTTTTAATATCCCTTCTCTAAAGTTCAAGAATTAATTTTTATCATAGAATAAGAGAAATATATATATATATACTTGAAAAGTAGAGTTTCATCCCTCAACTAATTTCTATCACAAACTCATATTTCACTCCAAAAGATAATAGAACTCAAAAATATTATATTTATCTTAATCGTATAAGTTTCCAAATATTAACACATACCATTTAAATGAAGAAAAATATTTTTTAATAACTAGGTACATTATGTAGGCTAGTGTTAGGTAATAAAGGAATGTCGCACTATGGTTATGGGTTCAATTCCTAAAGCTTTGTCTGGCGTGATGGGTTATTGCCCGACCTGCAGGTTGTCCTTTTTCCTAAAATTATAGTATTATAATATTCAAAAAATAATCATTAGAAATGTTTGGAACTTAAAAAATACTATTCAAAGTTCAACTTAATCCATTCCAACCTTTATAGTTATCCAAAATACCTCTGTCCAGACTCTCTGTAAAATGTATCTAAATTCCCAAATAAATTGTAACATCAGATTCTCCTAACAAAGTAAAGTTTCTCTTATTGTAACACACTAAAAATATGATCACCTTAGTCATATTAAAAACTTAATGAAAACAACAACTACTATAGTATAATCCTTATATATATCAAATTATTCGTATAACTAGAATATAATCCTTGAGTCCAAAAACACAAATAAATTAATTGTCCCACTTCAACTATAGTAACAACATAAGCTTGGCCTTAATACCTTTGCCTTTTTGAGGTAGGTTTTCCTGACGCTTAGGACATTTATTTTCCAAATGCCCCATTTCTCTACAACTACAGCATTCAACATTGAACGCCTCTTTCATTCCCTTGAAATCGAGAGCCTGATGACCTTTTTATCCATATTTGTAACAAACTCTCATTTCTTTTAGGCATGCACTGGGGTGTTTCTTCCCACAATTATCAGATAATGGAAAATCCTTATTTCTATTTTCCCCTTTATCTATCTCTTGCTCCACCGTTCTCTTCTTCTCTTGCATTACATTATTATCATAAGATTTAGAGAATTATTTTTCTATCTTGATAGCACACAAGACTATATCTTCGTACGATGAGAATGATTGTGATACTAATGCTTGAAAGAGAAATGGTTTTAACCCATCAAAGAAACTGTCAATATTACTTCTTGGGTTATGTATATAATATGCAACATGCCTTTCTAACCATGTAGAGTTATCTTCATACATCGCGACATTATCATCCTCCTTTTTCCTCAGACTCAAAAATTTACTTTTCAAATACATTTTATGGTCACGAGGAAAGTATTTTTCTTAGAAAATTTCTTCAAACTCCCTCCATTACATACTTTATACTTCTTCATCTTCCTTTTTTTAATCAATGGCCACCATTGATCAGCATCTCTAGTGAGGCGATAAACAGCCATGAAAACAATTTCCCTTTCACTACTCCCCAAAGCATGAAATATTTTTTCTATGGAACTTATCCATTTCTTAGATACAAATGGAATTATAGTCCCATTGAATGTTGGTGTTTGTTTTATCATCAAGCGGTCTAACATTGATCCTCCATGTTGTGGATTAGGGTGCTCCAAATGGGTAAGGTTATTATTCTTAACCTTAGTGAGTTGTCACAGTATGGTGATAAGATGATCAGCACCAGTTTCATCACCATCACCACTATAATTATCTTGAGTAGGAGGGAAATACCTACATGGATTACATGTGTTTATACGGTTTCCATTCCTTCCACTAGGCGCCATTTCAAAATAATGGAATACACTAGATTAGTTTATGAATAGAAATATATAATTCCAAACTTATAAAACACATAACATAAACGGAACAATTTATGGATATAATACATAATAATCAAAAAAATTTCTTTGAAGTTTTATATACTGATAAATCCTTCATAATGATTTGTAACGAAAATGAGAATTATACTAAGCATATCCCTTGAGAGTGTCGTAACCATGAGTGCAGTAAGGTCGGTTGTCGTGCACCAGTTCCCATTCGAGTCTAGATCAATGTGGTTTTTTTGGGTTTTACCCCTAAGTATATCTGTGTCAGAGCCGCCTCTACCTACTCGTATCCAGACAGGGATGTATTTCTTGGAAAACTCATAAAATCTCAACAATACCAAAATTCTGGAAAGTTCTTCTATATTAATCCTCAATGTCTATCTTAGGGTAATGTGCTCTAATCAGAGTATATCTAAATCTAGATTCCAAGGTTTGTACTAAAATTCCTATGATACCCATGGTAATTCCCCGAACCCAGTTACCTCGAGTCAGTTAATTATTACATATCATTGGCATGATACAAGGAATCATGTCCTGAAAGACCGATCAGTTTAGTAGCCTTGGAAATACTAAATACTTTAATATTTTTTAAATTACATTATAAAATAAAAAACTACAACAACATAGTCTTCATAGGCCACCCTCATATCCCTTAGACTATCCCTACAGGCCAGTCATAATATACTTCTTCACATCCTGTGAAAAATAAAACATAGAACGGGGTGAGCTCATATGCTCAGTAAGGATAAAAATATAGCGGAAACGTTCAAAAATAAGCATAAACATTGAATGCAATGTATAAGACCAAAACAAAAGCCTTTTAAACATGAACTTCAGCATAATATGGAAAAGTTAAAATCAGATAATTCCATTTACTTATTTACATGGATATTCTACAAGTCAAATAATCACATGCAATATCAATATCCACTTTCATAATGATGGAATGCAGAATTCCGATCTTTAATTTCTGTGTCAAGGCCTCGTGCCAAGACCTAGGGGCTAATTGTAACTATACCCCAACCCGGAGATCCACTGTAACCGAACTCCAACTGGGAGAGCCTTTGAAACTGGACTCCAACTCAGAGGGTCTACTGTAACCGGACCCCAACCTAGAGGGATTACTTTTACTGGTCCACGACCGAGAACATACTAGTACAACACATTCATCTTAAGAAGAGGTTAAAATATAACATAAACATTCATATTAAAACTAGCCTACGAAATGTCAATACTTTAACCATAAACCATGAAAGGAAGAAAAATAACTCATCCATAGTCAAACATATCAAAAAACCATAAATACAATATGGAATATTTTTATTATAAAAAATATACTTCAAACAAGTGTAAAATTTATCAAAGGATGTTGACGTAGTTGAAATCAAAACTATTTGAGAGAAATTTCTCTTTCTATTTTGAAATCATTTAAGGGTCACATAATTATAATGAAAAAATTTATTTTAAAAATATTTTTATAATATTTTAAGGGAAGATTCGACAATGTTATAACAGCATAAAATACCCGCACCCGCCGTATAAGTTAGAAAAACATTCTTACCTTAATTCTATCGAAAAGGCCATAAAGTACCTTGTTTGGAAAACGATGGAATGATTCCTTTCAAACCATTTTATAAAAAGTAAAACAATGGTATAAATGAATTTAAACCATAGTCTATTAAATATAAAAAAATGTTTTGAAATACATTTTTAATAAACACCGATGTGGATGATAAAGAGGTCCCAGTAGATACTTACGTAAAAACAACCTCTGATAATAAAGTCATTATGAAATTAACCCTTACCGATTTGGTAACTTATGAAACATACACTCCATGAAAGAAGGATCATATAATGAACATGTAAATACCCATAGGTTAAAGTATATTACACAAAAATATAAGCATGGTCAGTGCATACCCCACACTAAAGGAAATAGTGGCAATTATATCATGAATCTCACGGGAATAAATAGAGAGATGAAAACCCCTTTACCTAGTACTTTTCCTTAGTCGAGGGTATGTTAACCTACTGTATAATAATAAATAATAGTTATCAAATTATACAAAAACCACATTCACAAATATGATATCATATATGATCTTCTAATATTACTATGTAAATAATATTTTAGTATTATCATCATTTTGGGTGTTAACTGATTTGTTTTGCTTTATATGCATTATTACATGAGTCGTGTTTTTTATGGATGTAATGTATCTTATTCATATCTAGAATGATATGAAGTCTTTAAACCTTATTTTTAATTATAAAATGAAAATTATTCTTTAATGGATACAATTGGGAATGAATCTGATCACGTTCATGGAGATGGTAATCCGTACGTACGCACAAATGCTACTTCAATTTCATTTTTCATTTTAAAATGAATCAAAACCAAATGATACTGTTTCTGATGCTTTCGTCGGGGCGTGTGCATTCGTCATGTGGAGGATGTGCTGCTGTTACCCTGCATTCCCACTTTCAAAAGGCAGGTAGCATCCCCTCATTATTCAGGGACGTCTACTCCTTCATTGAAATGGTATGATGGGATGTTGGTTCTTCCTTCTGTAGATTTCTCCTCAGATCTAATCACCTAGTCATGGTCTCCATCATAGATTTAAGACATGGTTCTTGAAGCTCTTCCCTGCGCCATATCATCATGGACAATAGTTAATTACAGTGCTTCTGTCAGGCCCTTCCAAGGGGTCTGGTCCAGGCAGCAACCTTCGGTTAGGAGAGTAGTCACGTTGGGGCATCACTGGCGTGTCTTGATGCTGAGGGATTAGAATGTCTGTCTTATCTCCCTTATTATAGGGCTTCTCAAGGGCATGGAATCCCGAGGCATCCAACATCAAATGTGGGGAATTTGTATGCCATTGTCATGTATCTGAGGATTTTCTCAGCTTCCCATGTTTAACACAGGGTATGACGTAAGTTTAAAGTACAGCGGAGATGGATCTGACTGATCAGAACACTAGTTAGAGTGGATCAAATGGGCACAACCCCTGGAGGGGACACCAACGTTGGGGCATACACATGGGTGGCTTCCCAAATTTTATGGAGGGGAATGAAATGGCATGACCTCACCAGGATGTGGCGGCCCGAGTAAGAATTTGGATGGACGGTGGAAGCAAATGTGATGGAACTGTCATGGGGTGATGATGGTTTTGGGCTTGAGTCTCGAGAGACTTCCTACGTATCCCAGTGGTAGGGAATCAAAGTCCGCGTAGTTCAATAGGATGATGGGACACCTGAGAAGGTGACCCGTGATAATGGATGCATGGATGGGACCCAAAGGAAGTGGAACCTCTGGGTTTGGGAATGAGCTTCCCGATACACGTATGCTCAAGGGAAAGGTTAAGATGAGACATGAGTGAGGGGATTGAACCTCGTGGAGGCTTCTTACGTATCCTCGTGACAGAGAATAAAAGGACACATATTTTAGATATATAGTTTAATGTCATGCGAGACAGGGGAGATCCTGACATGGAGGAACGACCGAGTGGTGGGGTTGAAATTCATAGAGGCTTCCTACGTACCATGCCTCGACGTGGATCAAAGTCCCACATAGTTATGGATGGATTGAGGATTACACTATGAGGTGACCCAAGGTGGTATGGGGCTTACACTCTGAGGTGGCCCATGATGGTATGGGGATTACACTCTGAGGCGGCCCATGGGGGTATGGGGCTTACAATCTAAGGCAGTGCATGATGGTATGGGGCTTACACTCTGAGGTGGCCCATGATGGTATGGGGATTACACTCTGAGGGGTCCCATGATGGTATAGGGCTTACACTCTGAGGCTGAACATGGTGGTATGGGTATTACACTCTGAGGCGGCCCATGCTAGTATGTGTCTTACACTCTGAGGCGGCCTATACTGGTGTGGGTCTTACAATCTGAGGCGGCCCATGATGGTATGGGGCTTACACTCTGAGGCACCCCAAGGTGTTGGTGAACTGACGTGAAGGAGTTCGGAACGACTGGGTGTTGGGATTGAACCTCGAGGAGGCTTACGACATACCCTTCCTAGGAGACAGGGATCAAAGTCCACATAGTTCGGGAAGGGAATTTTAACGTCGTGCGGGACGACATATAGTTTAACATCATGCTGGACAAAAGGGGGGCATGCAGTTTAACATCATGTGGGATGAAAGGATTCCATGGCCTATGCTTACTCTAAGCTCACGTGAGTCATGCTCGGTGTGAGAAACAAGAGGCTGCAATGACCTGGCGATCACGTCGCGAAAGGTGCATCCATGGGAAGTGGAATGGGGCTTACACTCTAAGGTGGACCAAAGAGGAAACATGGGCTTACATGTTGGTTCGCGGCCCAGGAAAATGGAGACTAGGAATTACTCCAATATGGGGGCCCGAGATTGATGAAGCCCAAAAGGAGAGGGACTTGGAATGGGAGAAAGAAGGGGCACGACCCCCCCCCCCTCTATGGTCCTCATAAAGGTAGATGAGACTTAATCCAAGGTGGAGTCCCAGTGGTGAAAAAGCCCAAAGGGAGGGAGAAAGGGTGGGAAATTCCCTTTCCCCATCTCACCTCTTCATCTTCAGCACTGGAGAGAGGAGACTTTCCAATCCCCAACACACCCTTTTCAGGCCTTTTGCGGGGAGACCGGGACTTACTATAGGGTGGAGGCCCGATGGGGAAAAGCCTAGAAATAGAGGGAAAGGGTGAAAAATCCCTTGTTCCCCTCTCCCCTAACAGTTTAACATCATGTGCTAAGATAAGGGTGCTTTGCAGTTTATCGTCCTGCAGCTCAGATGAGGTGGGATCGCCCTGCACCCCTAGGACTTACATAACCGGTACCCTCTGCACCATGGTTAAGGGAGGACGCCGGCAATGTCATAGCTAGGGGGTTTCATGGAGTGATCCACTTTGGGGTGAACGTTAGTGTGGTTATGCGATGAAGCAATAGTCTTTAGCGTGCCTATGCGAAGGAGCATGAGACGAAGCAACACAATGGGAAGAATCTCCCAAGGGACATTGAAGTTACTTCGTACGAGCCTAGAAGGTTGCACGGGAAAACGGCGCATGGTGTGTATGCCCGGGGCGTGACCCGCGAATGGAATCTATAAGGAGAACATTGGGTTCCCACGGAAGGGGATGCCCGAGGAGCATTGAGGTGAGGGGTCTCGGGGCTTTGCGTGCGAAAGAAATGACTGGAATTAAAAACACAGGGCTGGTACATAATTGGGGCAGAGGTTTTGCGTGCGACTAAGAGGATTGCACGCAAGGCATATGAATTGCGCGCAAGTGGCAGAGGCCACGCACAATGTCAATGGTGTGCAAAATGAAATAATTTTTCATGTAATTGACTGGATTGTGATGAACGGAAGGAATTGCGTGTGAGGGGGTACCCTAAAGGGATTGGAATTACATCTAATCCATGGGGATCTCACGTGAAGGCAGACCCTGGGGTGAGGTGGCGTGAAATGAACCATACCTAAATGAAATCTTGCATGTGCGGAAGCTATATTGCGCGCATGATAGATGTTTCAAATTATTCTCCTGGAAGTAGAAGGGTTGCCTTCTATTTATAGAAGCTCGGGGGTGCGGAAAACCACTCACCATGAAATAATTGCGTGGTAGAGGTGGCAGAGCGAGATGTCAACCGCACGAGGTGTGGGAGAGAAATTATTTCGCGCCTGCGCCAAGGACCCTTTGTGAATCCCAGAACTTTTCCACGCAGCATACATTTTTTCGCACACTTCACCATTTTTCCGTGAAACCCCTCCGAGCCCCCCGAATTGAGTCTCTGGGTCCGAATATGACTTCTCTTTGTCGTTTTGAAACCTTCTTCACCACTTATGCACTTTTCGGCATCTACAAATGACCCCCTTGGAATTGGATTGATAATGGGGCACAATGATCGGATTCCAAGGGAAACACTGAAGTGTAGGGATTCATGGGTCCCTACACGCAAAAATTTGAGTTGGCGTAAAAAACACCATCATGCGCAGAATCCCCTTTTCGCATGGTTGTGGAACCCAGGATTAGCCTATAAAAGTGGCTGAGGGTCCCATGCTCCATACTACTTTTCTCGCGCTATAAGTTCTATGTTCTCGTGCGTGAACATTATTCTGCGCCAGCACATAAAACTTCCTTGACAACGCGTAATTTCACAAAGTTTTAGTGGCATTTTACACACAAACACTGCATTTTCCATGCCGGCCTCTCAGATTTCGTGCCAGACTCCCAGATTTCGCACAACACTCCCAAAACACTCATTAAGTGGAAGATGGCCAAAAACACAGTTGATGAGGAGGAAGCCGCTGCTCGTAGATCTGAAATGGATGCAAACCAGGAAGTTTATGATGCAAATAGGGTTGTCTCCAATAACCACAGCCTCTTCAACATGCTAACTCCCACATAGAAAGAGTGATCCTTGTATGACAATCTGCCGCTATGGGACTTCGGCATTCTGGAGGAGGTTCCCCTGCCGGGTGTCGAGGTTGATACACCACATTCATGGGTGACTCGTGAGGATGACCTTCCTCAATACAACATCACCAACAATTTTCATCCTTCCAGAGAAACCAGACACATGGATGTCTATGTCTTGAACCCCAGGTCCAGGACCATTGTTGGGGGTGACCCTATTGCAGAGTGTTCCTAGGCCCTCTATGCAAGCACTTTCTGTCAGAGCACCACTGAAGAGGCCAAAGGTTGGATACAGGACTGGGACCTGCGGTCTGGAGGCAACTTCACCAGCGATTGGGCCTGGACATACTGGGTTCGCCATACGTGTGACCAATTTGGGGTCGAGCTATGGTACATTGGTCTGTTTGAGGCGGTGTGGACATCACAGTTCCATTTCTACCGCCAGCCTGAGCTCGTGCCAGAGCTATTTACCTAGTGGCCCCCTGACACCAACACATTACATCTTTACCCTGGGGAAGTCTGCAGCAGTCTTTAGGACATCCACTGCATCGGGGGTATCCCTTTGGAGGGCCATTAATATGATGAGTTCCTCCCGCCGATGAATATCTGGGGTGACAGGGCTCGAACACCCATACTGACATTGCATTTTCTGGAGCTGGCTAAGGAGAAGCTGGGGGTCAAGGACTACCTGAAGAAAATTTCCTACAAGGACTGGTTCAGCCTGTTCCTGGAGAAGGATTCAGAGATCAAGATTCCAGGGCGGGGGAAACAGTGTCCAACTACGGTTCAGAGGAGCAAGAGTGGATCATACTAGAGGATCCTAGAGGCAGGGCAATAAAAATCATGGGGCTATAACATAAATGAGGCCCGGGACCCAAAAGTTCAGTATGCCGGATTCCTCACCACATTCCTGAGCGGGTGGCTCCTGCCGGTTCGGGATGCAAGGATGGGTGTCCGTCCAGCAACCCTAGTGATGGCGGGCATCATGGATGCCAATAAGAGGTTCAACCTGGGGGTCCCCATGCTGGCTCAGATATATGAAATCATGGGACGCATCTCAAGAGGGTGATCTCCTAGGAGAGTATGTGTCCCCATCCAGATCTTTCATGGCTGGGTTGTGGCTCACTACGGTGGGTACACTTTCCCAAATCCCATCCGTCCTCTAGGAAATGGCCTACGACCCTCTCTGGTAAATATTGTCAGAGTCATGCCGATGACACTTAATGAGGAGGGAATAATGATCAAGATCAGTAACCATGCTAACTTCGCCTTCAAACCAGTACCCACCCCAACTGGTCAGCTGATAGATGATGGGAAAGGCTCACTGGAGCAGAAGGAGTACTTCCAAAGCATCATAGGCGGGGTGCTAGTTGCCCGGATTGATGGAAAGATCTTATGCGAGCCTTATGTGCCATCCAGATTTTCCAGGAAGTTCGGATACCTCTAGTGAATACCTAAGAGAGTATACCCAGACGTCTGCGAGGAGAGGAATCCTTGCGTTCATCGTCATCTGTGGCTAACATTCACGACTTAAGGATCTTGTGACATCATCACTTTCCCTCCAACCAGAGTCAATGCTAGACTCTTGACCAAGTATGGTGAACATTGGACTATATCATACCCTAAGGGGATTCTGAAAAAACATGTTCGTAAACTCGAGACTACCCGTGTGGAACCTGGGTGGTGAGAGACCAGGCAGGGTGCCTCTAGAAGGGGGAGATCAAGAGCGCATCAGACAACGGGGCCTACACAGGCCAGAACCTCAGCAGCGGGAGCATCGCATGGGATGGAAAAAAAACTTCCTAGGAAGAAAATAAGATATCTGCTTCAACATTCTCATGAAGCAACCTTCCCTGTGCTTTGGTCGGCTTGGATAAGCCTGCGACAGTCAATGAGTATTGAATCCCTCTGGCATAAGATAGTGCAAGACGAGATTCATTTTCCAGAAGTCGGGCTCGTTCGGGTTTCCGATAGAGTGAGTTTCCATTTATGACATGCATATCTAATGACCATGGACACATACGCACACCAATGGGGTCGGCATGTGGAGCCACCTCTCTTGGTGAAGGTGCTGCTCGGCCAGGAGCATGATCCGGAAAGATTGCCGCTGGGGGATAGTGATAGTGATGAGTCGGAGGGAGATGAAACACAAGAGGAAGAGTAAGGATAAGGCAATGGTGAAAGAGAAGGATAAGGTGAGCCTGAAGGTGAAGGGTCACAGGGGGCGTCCCACCAAGGGAGTCTCCGGGAGAGCGGTGAGATTTTCGGCTCTGATATAGAAGTGACCGAGCTGCTTGAGGTATGCTTCGACCCTTATCTTCTCCTGTATTCTCTTCCCTTTGCAATCCTTAACCCATCTTACTAAACTTACTTAGGAGAAAATTGGCGTTTATCAAGTGTCTTCGGTTGAAGGAGGGGAGGAAGCGTCAATAAGGCAAGGTGGAGCACCAACACCCATTATTCAATTGCTGAGTGCTAAGTAATCTACTTCCACAACAGCTCTTGTAGTGGCCAAATAAATAGAGGCTGGTGCCTTGGGCTCCTGTAAGTTCCTTTATTTTATACTGGTAATTACTGTCAGAGGACTCAACTAATTTGGGTGCTCCTTGTCTGCACAGTGATCACGACCTTGGTGGCTCTTCGGGCTGCTGAGCCCAGACCATCCGTGAGCGTGCCGATGGAAAACATACTTCCGCATCCAGAACATGCCTCCCAATATGAGTTGGCTCTAGCAACACACGAGCAGAGAGCGACAGACACTAGTGGTGCTGTCGTTGGGGTAGGGTCGGACGTCGATGAGGGTGCCACCAGTATCAAGGAGAGAGAGGAAGGTCACCCAGGTACTGAGGAGCCTATTCCACTGGAAGGAATCTCTGAGGAAGATCATGTCGTTGGCATATTGGATATCTTCCCTACCTACTGGCCCAATGATCTCGAAGAAATTGATGATTCAGATTTAGAATCGTCCAAGGAGAGCCGGATGACGTAACGCTAGGGATGGAAGTACATTCGGCGTTTTCTCATGCAGCCCCAAATGGAATGGCTGAAGAGGATGGGGTCACTCCACACCTGGCTGCATTTCCTATGTTTTGGAGAGGTGGATTCTCAATGCCTTCACCTGATGGTCCATGACTACATGGCCGAAAAGATTCATGAGAGCAGCTGGCGCGTTGACGTCATCCGGTGCCAGGAGGAGTCGGGGAGTACCCAAGCATTTCTGTGGGCATAGAAAGAGGTCCAACACCTTGAGGAGCAGGCGAAAGAACAAGAGATATTCATCGCGAACTGCTCTGAGCTTGTGGAGAAATTGAGGGGTCAACTGGATGACTCCCAATAGCAACTCTTAGAATCAAGCCGCTAGATAATCGAGCTCCAAGCTGAACAGGATCGGGCAATGGCCAGGGTTAGTGAACTGTGCCCCACAGCCGCCGAGGAAGAGATGGTCCTCAGGAGATAGGAGGCAGTCCTGGGGGCCACCAGTGAAAACGTGGTGGCATTGGAGAGATAAATCCAAGAATCCAACCCTTAGGCGCCCTGTTTTGGCTATACCCATAAACACATTATGCTTTTACAGCTTCTTGTTCTTTTGAAATGTATGTATGAGAAAAAGAATCTACTTGCCTCTTTGCTTAACGTACTTGTCACTTTGGTTTAACATGCTCAACTATAATTCCAAAATAAATAGCAATCCATCCATCAGCTCATGTGGGACGTTAGAAACAAAGGAGGCTCGTACTATCACTTCATTTGATCATGGGAACGTCAACAAAGCTTCGTGCATTTGAAATTCGAACCCAGATATCTGAGGAGAAGAGGGAGGCCCGATAAAAGAGAGAGGACCTCAAACCAATTGATGTATCATCTTCTAAATGTTATCTAGAGCATGAGCGAGGAAATTACAGGGGAATTGGAATCAGTCCTAACATAGGGTAATGAAAAATTTGAATCACGTTACCCAAATTCGGAACACTGTGCGAAAGGCATGAAAATAAGGTTCAACTGTTGATCGTGTTCTAAACACAGCATCTCTATTGAATTATCCTAAAATGGGGACAAAAAATGAGGGTTGACTGTGGACCATGTTTGCAACACGGGACCTAGCTCAAATATCATCCATCAGTCTTCCAGAACGTTGGCCCACGACAGCAGATGGACCATAGGTTGAGCATCTATACTGTTATGGGGTCCCTTCAAACGTGATCAGTCTTCCAGAACATTGGCCTAGGACAGCAGGCGGACCATGGGTCAAGCATCCATATTGTTAGGGGGTCCCTTCAAACGTGAAAGAGGACGAGGATCCCAATAGAGGGGCACGCGATGCGTGGAATGTGATGTGGTGGTTTGTTTGTATATAATCCAATACTCCCAAAATTATGCCACCACGGTGGAAACACATTAGGAATGTGCATTAAACTGATCATGGATCATCCCTACTTTTAGACAAGACTCCTCTGGTGAGGGAACTACCGCTTCCCAATGTCATCATGGGACATCCTAAACTTGCTCAGGGAAACTACTACAGTAACAAAACTCCCCCAGGGAGTCAGGCCAAGGGGCCGATAGTGGAAAAAAAGGATGGAATTTGTGATTCCCGGGGCTGGACCTGAGATGAAATGTTTGGGAGTTCCAATGTATCTCATGAGTATGATAATCAAGCTGAAAATAGTTCTGGAATGGGTCTTAGTTTATGGTCTTAGAACTAGGACAAGAAGGATCGTAGGGGATACATGGTAAGGTGTCTATGAATCTCGACGCTAATAAGGGCATGATCATCAATTACCATGTGTTCCTCGGGGAAGTGTTCAGGTCAAGGGACCAAACATGAATGTTAGGTTGGGCCTGCGGGGAAGTCCCCGTGCGTTCCTATGTATCTCATAAGGATGAGAATCAAGCCATACATAGTTCTTGGAAGGTGTCATGGCATGGTAAGGTACCAATGCAAAGGATGAAAGGGGTGTGCGGGTCTAGCCCTCACACCAAAAGAAGCAGCATTTGATGTATCTTGTTTGTCCTTTAAAGTGAATGGTTTTCCTTTTGTGGAGCGATCAGCCCCGGGTAAGAATTCCTAACATCACTACAATAATCAAGAGGTATACAGGCATTGAAAAATGGTATGGTGGATGACTCATACCCAATGTGATTCCTATGATGAGTTCATCACAATGCGGTGCCATTTTTCATCGTGCTGTCAGGACGATATTGTCACAGTTTATGGTTAGGTGGTAGGAATAACAGCACAGTCTAAAGTCATATGTCTTGGACATGGAGGAATGTTCATAATGCGATAAAAACATACCTGATGTGAATATGGACGAGGCCCATATCATCGCCGCACGCACCTCTGGGAAAGTCACCCCAGGACAAGAGGTCGGTGAGGGTCAGAGGATAAGGGGTAGGAGAGACTAGCTCTATGCTGAGCTGGACCCGGAAGCATGATGTTTAGGTGATCCTACATATCCCATGGGGATCAGGATCGAGCTGCACATAGCCCTTAATGAAGATTTTAGTTTATTGTCTTAGAGCTAAGACCGGGGGAGCCCCAAAGGATGTCGTATTGCAGCTTTGTCCCCGTGACGTGCAGAGGTGCACTATGGGATAGTGCCAGGAGTGTCTAGATTTTGCTCGGACATAACGGTATGGATGTAATGTAAATCATGTGACCAACATTCAAGGCCCGAAGGGGTTGGTGTGCCGATGAAGTATTACTGTCGACCATGTTCACAACACAACATCCTGTCACGTCAGCTTGAAATGGGGACAAAAAAATGTGCATCAACCACTGAACATGTTCAAAACATGGTATTTGTATCAATTTTTTGTCTGAAAACCTCGGGGGACATTGCCCCTGTAATGGTAGGAGAGACCTTAGGTGTGGTATCCATGACGTTTTCCAGGGGTCCCTTCAGGTGTAAAATATAATGGGGTCCCAAACGAATGGAAACATGAAACTTGAAAAGTGGATGGAATCTTAACAATGTTTAATCTGACACTCCTGGTCCTATACCAGAGTATTCTGATCACATCGGTGAACTACTGTAAAGGGTCGAGGGGGGACTCAACCTAAGAGGGGCCGATTTGAAAAGAGGGGTATAAAATAGGGGATGCAGAACTCTCCAGAAGAAGTAAATTGTGTGGTCCTGACAAACCTTTCGTGAATGAGGGTTTGGCCCCGTATCACAAAATATATTCCTCTCCCTAGGAAAGGGCGGGCCAAGGGGCCCAGATAACAGAGAGATCCCTAAAATATGGGGCTGGACCCGAAATATAAATGTTCTGGTGGTCCTACGTATCCCATGAGGATGGGAATCAAGAAACACATAGTTCTTGAAGATACAATTTAACATCATGCGGGACAACATACAGTTTAACGTTATTCTAGAAGAAATACAGTTTAACATCATGTGGGATGAAATATAGTTTAAAGTCATGTGGGATGAAATATATTTTAACGTCATGCGGGATGAAATACAGTTTAACATCATGTGGGGTGATAATCTAGTTTAAGGACTTGGGGGACCTATTGCAGTTTTAGGGGCGTGCCAGACCCAACAGTTTAGGGTCATGCCGGACCTGAGGAGACTCAGGAAAAATATTTTTGGAGGAACCTGGAATTGGTGGGAGGAGTTATACGCTCACCATCCATGGTCACTGGAGAGTATGCTCCATTGGGATAAACCTTATGAACAATGAAAGGTCCTCCCCACTTGGGCTCCAACTTGGGTGGTTTCCTACCGGTGATCATCGATGTCCTGAGGGCCAGTACCAAGCATCTTTCCAGGAAGGAGTAGAGGTGAACCTTCTTGTTGAAATATCATGCCATCCTGATCTTATGCCTTTCTAGGTTGTGCAGGGCACAAAGCCTATTCTTGTCCAGTGCTTCCAATTCAGCTAGACAGATCTCATCTACTCTATTCAGCACTTGCTGGTCATAGACTGCAGTGCTCAATGAGGGCAACTGAATCACGATGGGCAAGACGACCTCAGTTCCGTACACCAGGGAATATGGGGTCACCTGGGTGGAATTACGAGTCATTGTCCGATAAGCCCATAGAGTGTCGGGGAGCTTATCCAGACAACTTTTTCTTTTTTTGACCAACCATATTCTGCTGAATGTTAGAGAGGGATTTGTCGAACACCTCAATCTGTCCATTTTCTTGTGCGTGATAGCGGGATGTATGGTTAGAGAGTCTTTTGTACTTATAGTACAAATTCTTCAAGTCATCCGCTCAGAATTTGGTTTCGTTATCGGTGAGGATAGCATGAGGTACTCTAAATCGATAGATGATATTGGAACTCATGAAGTCGACGATAGAATGGGCCTTGACTTCCTTGAGTGGAATTGCCTCTGCCCACTTGGAAAATAAGTCTGTAGCGGTCATAATGAATCGTAATTGGAGAACTATTGCCGATGTGTATGGCCCACGACATCCAACCCCTAGACCGAAAAGGACCAAGAGTACTTGGTTGTATGGAGAATCTCCGGAGGTCGATGCACAAAGTTAGCATGAACTTGGCATGCATGGAACCTCTTGGTGAACTCGATGCAGTTGTGGATCATGGAGGGCTGAAAATTCCCTAATATTTGAATCTGGTGAGACAGTTTTGAACCATCCTGATGGACACCACAGGAACCGGCGTGAACCTCTAACAGGACTTTTCGAATCTCAACTCCCTGAATGCAACGAAGGAGAATACCATCAAATCTGCGTTTATAGAGGATTTTCTCAAGGCTAGGACCACTCTTGAGACTAAACTGTATCGCACGGTGTTGGATTTGCTCACACTCAGCCCGATCTGACAGGAGATTACCATGTTTGTGTTATTCAACCAAGGGTGCCCTCCAATTGAAAATCACCTCAATCACTGCATCCGAGGGAACTGACGGTCCCGATGTGGAGGCGCCGGTGGAGAGATGGCTCACCTTTGAGTTGTCATCACCATCCGGGGTAATATGAGATATGACTCTCTGGTGTGCCACATGGATAATTAGGTCATCTTGTTCGAGCTCTGCAAGTGATGCGGCCAAACTGACCAAATCATCTGCTCATCCGTTCTCTGACTGAGGTACATGGATATCCTCTGGCCGAGAAGGGAACTCGGCCATTAGCTGAAGAGTGTGTTCTAACAACGGTACAAGCTCTAGCTTCTTGACAACATAGTCTCCAATGACATGCTTAATAACTAGCTCGAAGTCCCCTTTCACATGTAAATGGGGCATGTCGATCTCAAGGGCCAGCTCGAGACCAGTAATAGGGGCCTAATACTCTGCCTCGTTGTTAGTGAAACCCTATGACCACAACAATGAGTAAGGCAGGACGGCTTGCGCCGAGGTGATAAAGACGATACCCAGACCTATCTGTTGAGCCTAGAATCATTGAGCCTCCTACCGGTGGGGCTCTAGGAGGCACCATTGAAGTGCATTTTCCAACATGGGATGGAATGATCGACTGACAGGATTGACTCATCAAGAAAATCCATGTCCAAGGATTGGTTCGCAGAGGTTGGATGGGTAGCTAGGAATTTTTCCAATGCCTATCCCTTGATAGCCTTCTAGGGCACGAACCTGATGTCAAACTACTAGAGGATCACCGCCCACCGCGCTAGTCAGCCAGTCAACATGGGACGATTCAGAATGTACTTCAGCGAGTCCAATCTAGACACTAGTTGTACCTCATAGTGCTACAGGTAATGTCGCAAATTTTTTACTGCAAATACAAGCTCAAGGCTGCTCTTCTTTATGACGGAGTATCTAGATTCCGTATCGAGGATCATACGGCTGATGTAGTAGAGGCTATTCTCTGTCCTCTCATTATTCTTCTGGGCGAGAAGGGTGCTGAGGGACTATTCCAGGATGATGACATAGAGAATCAATGTCTTCCTAGAGACTGGTGGCATCAAGACCGCAGGCTAGAGTATATACTGCTTGATTTCCTCAAAGGCGGTCTGGCTCTCTTTGTCCCACTCATAAGCGGTGCCCTTATTCATGAGCCTAGAAAAGGGCTTACACTTGCCATCCAGATTTTCAATGAATCAGCGTATGTAGGCTAAGTGGCCTTGTAGACCTTGAAGCTCTCGAATATTGCTCAGGGGAGACATCTGGATGATGGCCTTGATCTTCTATGGGTCAATCTTGATTCCTCAGTACCGGAAGACAAAGCAAAGAAACTTCCCAGAAGTGACCCTGAAAGCACACTTCAATAGGTTCATCTTCACGTGGCGGGAATAGAGGAAACCGAATACTTTCTAAAGGTCCTTGAGATGGTCCTGTAACTGGAAGGATTTGACTACCAGGTTGTCTACATCGCACTCCACTAACATTCCTAGGATTTTCTTGAGTATTCGATGCATGGCCTGCTGAACCTTCATTCTTCAGGCTAAAGGGCATAACTTGGCAGTAGAAAGTACCTTGTGGCACTCTGAAAGCGGTAGACTCCTCATCCTCAGGGTCCATGCATATCTGATTATATCCAGAGTAACCATCCATGAAGGAGAGGGCCTAGAACCCAGCCGTAGTGTCGATCAACAATTCTGTCACCGGAAGGGTAAAATCATCCTTCGAACAATAACGGTTGAGATCTCGGAATTCGATGCAGACACTGATCTGCCTATTCTTCTTCCAGACTGTCACGATGTTGGCTAGCCACTTGGGGTACTGGACCTCTTGATAAAGTTGGCCTTGATGAGCTTGTCAACTTCAGCCTCGATCATGGCACCATGAGAAGGGTACATCTTTCTGGAAGGCTACTTGAATCCGCGATGATTTTCCAGAATACTGAGATGGTGAACGACTACCAGAGGATCTAATCCTGGAATCTTGTTGTAACTCCAGGAAAAAACATCATGGTGCTATTTGTGGAAGTCCACGTACCGTTGTTGCTCCTCGAGGGACATAGCGTCACTGATCAACTTGGGTCTCAGGTCTACCTCACTAATGAGGTTTATCTGCACCAGTTCATCAACCATGGCTAAGACGCCTTCCTCGAAGCCAGGGGGAGTGTCCATTGTATCTTCTTCTCCACTTATGGAGCAATTCCCCATGGTGGGAGATACTTTTGGGTCACCGAACCCTGATGGGAGGCTGCTACCAGCTTATGCAGCAGTGGTTAATGTATCCGGAAATTCTGACGATACCGAAACCATATTGTTTCGGTGCGGATGTGCGTCGGGTTACGCTGTTCCGCCAGGACGCGTTCGCGCGTGCACCCGTCAACCCGAGGGGATGGGCGCGCGGCTTGTGGTCCCGCAGTCCCGCTTTCCAAAGGCGGGCGGCATCCGTCCCTTATTCAGGGGCGTCTGCTCCTTGATCGAAACCGGGATGATGGGATGTCGGCTCCTCCTTCCTTGGACGTCTCCTCGGAACTTGTCGCCTAATCCGGGTCTCCCTCATAGATTTAAGACATGCTCGTGAATCTCGTTCCCGGCGCCATATCTTCATGGACACCGGTTAATTACGCTGCTTCCGCCCGGACGCTCCAAGGAGTCTGGTCGGGGCAGCAACCTGCGGTGAGAAGGCCGGGTGGCTCTGGGTGCTGGGGGCGTGTCGTAACACTGCGGCTCTGCACGTCTGTCTTCCATCCCTAATAGGGCTTCTCGAAGGCATGATGGCCTGAGGCATCCCGCACTGGGTGCGGGGAACTGTGTCCCCTGAGGTTTTCCTCGGCTTCCCATGTTTAACACGGGGTATGCCGCGAGTTTAACGTCCAGCGGGGACGGCATCGGACTGATCAACACGAAAAGTGGATCAGATGACAGAACCCCTTGCGGGGAACCTCCGACGCTGGGGCCAGCGCATGGGCGGCTTCCCAAGTGATATGGAGTGGAGTGAAGTGGCATGACCCCACTGGGATGTGGCGGCCCGGGTAAGGATCAGGATGGATGATGGAGTGAAGAGCTTGGACCCCGTAGGGGCTTCCTACGTACCGCGCGTTAGCGCGGATCAAAGTCAACGTAGTTCGGGTATACAGTTTAACGTCATGCTGGACGTCGGCAAGCCGACTCACGAAGGGGTCGAGGCCGCCGGGCGGAGGATTGAACCGAACCACCTCACTCAGAGGGGGATGGAACGGCCGGGTGGATCACAGTTTCACATCATGCTGGACGATGAAAGGAAAAATGGAAAAAGGGGCTGTGGGGAGGCACAATGGAGATACACACGGGCAGTCTCCCACAGGGGCGGATTCATAGGTGAATCGACGCAAGCGTGAACCCTGGAGGGGTCCACTGATGGACGAACCGACGTGAATACGACCGGGACGACCAGGTGGTGGGCTTGAACCTCAGGGAGGCTTCCTACGTACCCTATTTAGAAGACAGGGATCAAAGTCCACGTAGTTCATTCTGTCAGGACTTACGCACTTGAGGCAGCCCGGAAGCGGCAAAACTCAGTTGGAAGGGACTTGGACCGAAAGTAGGAGACACCTCGATCCCAGTCACACCCTCTACTGGCTTCGGCGGTGGGGGAGCGCAATGGAGATACACATGTGCAGCCCCCCACAAGAAACTAGGGGTTTGTAATACCCTACCCCCGTAGGGAAAAGCCGCTCCCATTAAATCGTCCCTAAAGAGGGGCAATCCCGACATCCCTGCAGAGACGAGCGGGTGGGGGCCACATCCAAACCGGGGGGGACCCTGCGTGCGAGGCACGGGATCGGGTGATGCGGACGGTTTAACGTCTTGCCGGACGAAGTACAGTTTAACGTCGTGTGTTGAGGACGAAGCGGACGGTTTAACGTCTTGCCGGACGAAGTACAGTTTAACGTCGTGTGTTGAGGACGAAGGTGCTTGGCAGTTTAACGTCTTACAGCGCGGATGTGGTACAGTTTAACGGCATTCTGGACAAAACACTTGGCAGTTTAACGTCTTGCAGCGCGGACGATATGCTAGGCAGTTTAACGTCGTGCAGCTTGGACGTATGCAGTTTAACGTCGTGCAGGACGTCGGTGGCCGCCGATGGGTCCGTGTCACTTCGCGCAAGCCTGGAGGGTCGCACGGAAAGACAACGCACGGTGCGGGCACCCAGGATGAAAATCATCGGGCGCCACGCGGGCGGGTACCCTCATGGGGTCAAGGGGGGCGACCCTGGCGGATTGCGCGCAAAAGAGGAGCTTTGCGCGCAAAACAGCAGGTCGGCGCGCAAAACGGCGGGCTGGCGCGCAATTGGGCCAGCCCTTTGCGCGCGGATAATTGAGATTGCGCGCACCGGGTTTCGGACAGCTCGCGGGGGCAACGGCTCATTCTCTAACGAATGGCCACTTTGAAGATGGGGGGTGCGCGCAATCGGGTTGGATTGCGCGCACCCGTGGCAATTTCGCGCAAGAGGCTTCTTTTGCGCGCAAAGGCCTTCGGGTTAAGGATTATTCAAAGGAAAGGAGCCAAGAGAATTGCGCGCGAAGGCGAACCCCAAGGCTCTATTGCGCGAAAGAAAGGAGGTTACCTGAAAATCGGCATTGCGCGCGGAAGGGGTTGGATTGCGCGAACGAGCGACGCTTCGGATTCTGGCAACCTTCAAAACGTCGGGGGTCGCCTTATATTTATAGGCAACCCCGGGCGCGGAATTTGGTCTCGGGCGCGGAATTCCCTTCGCGGGCGCGGAATCAGGACCCAGCGCGCAAGGGCGCCGCGCGGGCCACGGGCGCGCAAAATAGCGCGCTGGCCCAGCGCATTATGCGCATCCCGGGAGGATTGCGCGCCGCGACTCAACTTTGCGCGCGGACCTCTGAAATTTCGCGCAAGTCCTCTGGGCCCTCCGGAACATGCCTCTGACTCCAAATATCACTTCGCTTTCCGCATCCGGAGCTTCGTTTGGGAACAACGGACTTTTCCGGCGTCTACAAAAGCCCCCCCTCGGAATCTGATCGGCGAGAGGTCGCAACGATCGGGTTCCGAGGGAGACGCCGAAATGCCGAAGTCCTGGGCTGCGCGGGACTTAGGCGCGCAAAAAGGGGCACCGGGCGCGCAATTTGCAGTCGCGGTCACGCAATCGAACATTCCGCGCGGCGCGGAATCCCGGCCTCGTCTATAAATAGGGGTCCAGGGTTCCACGTTCCGTACACAGGCCTTCCGCGCGATAAGCTTCAACGCTCTCGTGCGCGAAATTTCCTTTTCGGGTCGCGAAATTCGCCCGATCGGCCCGCAAAACCATCCGGAATTCGCCTGTCTTTGCGCGAAAACCCGGAACTTTGCGCGACATTCTTCCCAATTGTGCGCCGTCCACTTGGATTGCGCGCCCACCTTCAAACTTCTCTACCAGCCTCGTCCGATCCCGCACGCTTCATCCCTTAACCCGCACGACTCCCGAAACTTCTGAGATGGCCGCGCATCAAGGAAATGAGGGGGATGCCGCCACTCGCAGAGCTGAGATGGCGACGAACGAGGGGGTTTACGGAGCCAAGGAGATTGTTTCCAACAATCAATCCTTGTTCGACTTGCTGACGCCGGCCCAGAAGACATATCCACTGTCGGACAACCTGCCACTCTGGAACTTCGGCATCCTAGATGAGGTTTCGGTGCCAGGGTTCGAGGTTGATGCGCCACGGACCTGGGTGACTCGGGAGGACGAGCTTCCCCGCTATAACATCACCAACAATGGGCATCCTGCCAGGGAGACCAGGCACTTGGACGTCTATGTCCTGAACCCGAGGACGCGAACCATTGACGGGGGTGAGCCTACTGCGGAGAATTCTCCAGCCCTCTACTCGAGCACATATCGCCAGAGTGTCACTGACGACACCAAGGGCTGGCTGAAGGACTGGGACTTGCGGTCTAGGGGCAATTTCACCAGTGAGTGGGCCTGGGCGTTCTGGGTACGCCACACTTGCGATCACTTCGCAGAGGAGCTGCTGTACATCGGCCTGTTTGAGGCGGTGTGGACGTCGCAGTTCCACTTCTACCAGCAGTCCGAGCTCGGGCCGGAGCTGTTCACCCGCTGGTCTCCGGATACCAACACCTTCCATCTTCACCATGGGGAGGTCGGCATCGGTCTCTGGGACATCCACTGCATCGGAGGTATCCCGCTGGAGGGCTACCAATACGATGAGTTCCTGCCACCGAAGAACATCTGGGAGGACAGGTCACAGACTCCCATTCTGACCTGGCATCTGCTTGACCTGGCTACGCAGCGGCTCGGGATCAAGGACTTCCAGAAGGACATAGCCTACAAGGAGTGGTTCGGCCAGTTCTTGGAGCATGACCCGGCGGTCAAGATGCCAGGCAGGGGGAAGCGGTGCCCGACCGTAGCTCAGAGGAGCCGGAACGGGTCGTACTGGCGGGTCCTGGAGACGGGCGACTACCGCTCATGGGGGTACCGCTTCATCGAGGCCCGGGACCCAAATGTCTGGTACGCGGCGTTCCTGGCTGCCTTTCTGAGTGGGTGGCTCCTGCCAGTGCGGGACGCGAGAATGGGCGTTCGCCCGGCGACACTGGCGGTGGCGGGCGCTATGGCCGCCAACAAAAGATACAACCTCGGGGTCCCAGTGCTGGCGAGGATGTATGCCATCCTGGGACGCATCTCACGAGGGGGGTCGCCACGAAGGATCTGTGGGCCCTTTCAGTTCTTCCACGGCTGGGTGGCTGCTCACCTCGGTGGGTACACGTTTCCGAACGCCATCATTCCTCCGGGCAACGGCCTGCAACCCTCCCTGCTGAACATCGCGGGGGTCGCTCCGATGACCCTAAGTGAGGAGGGCGTGAGGATTCGGATTGGCAATCATGCCAATTTCAACTTCAGTCCGTTCCCCACTCCCGTTGGCCAAATGATCGACAACGGGCAGGGTCCGCTGGAGCAGCATGAATACTTCCTGAACATGCGGGGCGGGGTGCTCGTGGCTCGGATCGACGGGAAGGTGATCTGCGAGCCTTACGTGCCAGCCCGGTTCGCCAGGCAGTTCGGGTGCCTTCAGCGGATGCCGAAGAGGGTATTCACTGCCGTCCGGGAGGAGACGAACCCTTGCGTCCTTCGCCAGATGTGGCTGATGTTTGCCGCTTTCGGCTCTGGCGACGTCATCACTCTCCCTCCTACCGGGGTTGACGCAGGCTTGGCAACCGAGTATGCCGAACACTGGGCCATCGCGTACCCCGAGGGGCTTCTACGGAAGCCAGTTCGGCGGCTCGAGGTTACCCGTGCAGAGACCGGGCGTCAAGGAAGGAGGCGAGGCGCCGCCACACGGGGGAGAACGGAGGCGCGCCAAGCAGCGGAGCCGGCGCTGGCAGGGACTTCGGCGGCGGGCACATCGCGAGCTGCCGCTACGACCTCGGCGCCCAGAGAGGGGGCACGCGTGGTGGTCGAAGAGCGGCCCGGGAAGCAGGTGAGACGTCTGCTCGAACCCTCCCACGATGCAGTCTTCCCGGCGCTGTGGTCGGCCTGGATGACCCTGCGGCAGTCACTGGGGACCGACGCCATCTGGCGAAAGATTCTCAGAGAAGGAATCCATCTGCCAGAGGTCGGGCGCCTCCACATTGCCGACAGGGTGGACTTCAACCAGCAGTATGCGTATCTGACGGCCATGGATGATTACGCGCGCCAACGTGGTCAGCGCGCGGAGCCATCCCTTCTGGTGAAGGTGATGCTCGGTCTAGAGCCCGCTCCAGAACAGATGCCGCCGGAAGAAGACGACAGTAGCAACGACTCCGAGGAAGAGGAGGAAATGGGGGAGGATGAAGGCTCCGAGGGAAGATCCCATCAGGGGAGTCCGCGGGAGAGCGGCGAGGTGGCCGGCTCTGACGACGTTGATGTCACTGAGCTCCTCGAGGTCCGCTTCTATCCCTACTCAATCTGCTTCATCCATTCTCTTATGCAGCTTCTAACCCATTTCTCCATCTTTCTCAGGAGCGCACGGATGTTGGTCAGGCGTCCTCAGCGGGAGTAGGAGGGGCGCCAGCAGGACAAGGCGGGGGCCAGGCACCCATTATTTATTTGACAACCGCGGAAGGGCCCCCTGCTGCAACTGTTCCTGCGGCGGCCGGGATAGCGGAAGATGACGCTCTGACCTCCCGTAAGTCTCCTTACTTTACTGCTGGTGCCTGCCGTTGACGATCCGTGACTAACCATGGCATGCCCCGCGCAGTGATCTCAACATTGGAGGCTCGTCAGGTTGCCGAACCCGGGCCATCTACGAGTGGACCAGTGGTGGACATGCCGCCTGCTCCGGAACAGACTTCCCAAACCGAGCCGGCCCCACCAACTGCTGATCAGGGGGCTGCGGACGCCGGCGGTGCTGACATCGGAGAGAGGTCGGGGGCTGACGAGGGTGTCAGCGCCGCTGGGGAGAGAGAAGAAGTTCGCCCGGATGTTGGGGAACCTATCCCTCATGAGGACCTCCCAGGGGAGGACCCTGCAGCAGACCTGCTGGCTGCCTTCCCTGCCTACCGGCCTGCCGACCCCGAGGAGATGGACGACTCGGACGCGGAGGCGGTCGAGGAGAGCCGGATAACGCACCGCAGGGGGTGGAAGTGCATCCAGCGCTTCCTCAAGCGAGACCCATCGGAGTGGCTGGGGCGCATGGGATCACTTCAAACCTGGCTGCGCTTCCTGTGTGCCGGGGGAGCTGATGCTCAACGCCTCCATCTGACGGTCCGTTATTTCATGGCCGAAAAAATGGGCGAGAGCTGCCGGCGTGCCGACGTCACACAAAGTCGGGACATGTCGGAGAGCACGCGGGTGCTCCTCGCGGCGGAGTAGGAAGTCCGGCGTCTCGAAGGGAAGGCGGCAGAGAAGGAGGCCTTCGTCGCAACGTGTACCGAGCTTATGGAGCGACTAGCAGCCCAGCTGGTTGACGCCCAGGTACAGCTGACGGAGGCGGTCCAACAGATGGTCACAATTCAGGTCGAGCGGGAGCGTGCACAGGCCAGAATCGACGAACTGCGTGCTGCGACCGCTGACGAGGAGAGGGCACGCAGAGAGCGAGAAGCAGCCCTGGAGGCCGCCAGCCAAAGGGTAGCGGCGTTAGAGAGACTCATTCAGCATGCTAATCCCTAGGGGCTTTGTTTTGCCACTCCCAGAACATTTGCTTCCGCTACTTTGATCCATTTGTATGAATCAATATATCTATCTGCATCTTTTGGCTTAACATGCTCAACCACAATTCGTTGTCTAGCGGGAGCGTTAACCAAGCATCAGGCATCCATAGTTGGGCCTGGATTACTGGAGAAAAGAGGGAGGTCGTTCCTAGGGAAGGAGACCTCAAGCCTAATCAGTGTATTATCCCCCCAACATGTTCCAACACACGAGCGGGACAATGCTAGGGGCGTTGAGATTTTATCCGAACATAGGGAAATGAGAAAAGGTGAATCGCGTGTCCCGAATCCAGACATCCACAACGGTCGGCCTTCCAGGAAATGCCCAAGACGGTAGGCGGACAGTGGATCGACCATAACAACTGCAATAGACGGACCGAAGGTCATCATTCATATTGCAGGAGGCGGACCACATGTCATCATGAATACCGCCTTGGGGTTCCTTCAGACACAAGGGTGGAAATCCAGATCAACAGGGCATGCGAAGCGTGGGGTGAAGTGACGATTGTTTGGACAGAATCCAACGCTCTCAAAATTGCGCCACCGTGGGGAAAGCGTATTAGGCGGATGCACTAATCTGGCCGTGAATCACCCCAATTCTCAGACAGCACCTCTTTGACGAGGAAACCGTCGCTTCCCACCATTGCAGTGGGGCATCCCGAGCTGAATTGGGGAGAATATCACAACTGCACCACTCTACCAGATGCCAGGCCAGACGGCCGGCGACGAGGAGGGGCGGGACTTAACGATCCCTGAGGCTGGACCCGAGTTGAGATGCCCGGGCGTTCCTACGTACTCCATCAGGCTGGAGATCAAGCCACACGTAGTTCTGAGAGTGCAGTTTAACGTCATGCAGGACGTAGAATCCCGTTTGGGGGAGATCTTAGTTTAAGGTCTTAGAGCTCGGACCATAAAGGGAGATCTTAGTTTAAGGTCTTAGAGCTCGGACCATAAAGAGAGATCTTAGTTTAAGGTCTTAGAGCTCGGACCATAAAGAGAGATCTTAGTTTAAGGTCTTAGAGCTCGGACCATAAGGAGAGATCTTAGTTTAAGGTCTTAGAGCTCGGACCATAAGGACCTCAAAGTAAGCCGCATCGTGGTCCCATCCCCTGGGTATGCGAAGATGCACTGAGGGATAGTGTCAAGAGTGTCGAGGTTTCTCCTGGTCAGAATGGGAGGTGGGAAATGTGAATCATGCGGCCATTCACTCAAGGACTGGGGGCACCGGAGTGACGATATGGGAGTACTGCCGACCGTGGCGGAAAAGCAGCATCAATATCGCACTAACCGTTGGTGGAATGAGGCAGCAAACGAGCATCGACCGCTCAATCGCAGGATTCATATCGATTTGCTGCCCAAGGCCATTGGGGGTACCGGCCCGAGTCGGTGGGAGAGCACTGTGGCATTGTGTCCGAACCGTTCACGGGGGCTCCACCCAGGGCGTAGACGATGGGTCCGAATGAAAGGGAGCACGAAGCCTGAAAAGTGAAGGAAACCTGACCGAGCGGATCCTGACCCTCCTGACAATAGACCAGAGTACTCTTGACACCAGTGGACCACTGCAAGGGGTCGGGGAACACGCCTTGAGGGTGACCTGAAGGCGGCGGATTCCCCAGAGAAGGGGGAATCTCTAAGAGGTGGGGGGCTGGACCCGAAGTTTCAAACATCCGAGCGTTCCTACGTATCCCATAAGGATGGGAATCAAGCCCCACGTAGTTCTTGAAGCGCGGCGCAACACAATCGGGCACCAGCGCGGGGAAGAGTGCGGGTCTGACCCTCGCACACAGAAGGAGCGGCATTTGATATTTCTTGTTTGTCCTTAAAGATGAATGGTTTTTCTTTGTGCGGCGACATGCCTGTGATTGAGAAATCTCTGGCGTCGCCACAATAATCAAGCCACGGAAGGCATTGATGAATGGCGTGGTTATTAACCAGCGCCCAACATGAGTGCCCCCTGAGGGGAACATCACGATGCAGTGCCGTTTCTCGTCGGGCGGCCAAGACGATCACAGTTTACGGTCGTGTGGTAGGACCAGACAACACAGTTTAAGGTCGTGTGGTTCAGACCATGGAGGAATCCGCTTATCGCGGTACGGCGGACACGGCGGAGGTGGGAGCATACCCAGCCTTGCGGTCACGCACGATCCCAGGAGAAGAGTCTTGGGATAGGGGCCTGCGTATGTCCATCACCCGAGGGGCAGAGATGCTAGCCTCCAGATATATTGGGCCCAGAACGCGATTGTTCGGGCGACTCCTTCCTCCTTATGGGGACGAGGGTCCAGCTACGCATGGCCCTTAGGGAGGATATCCGCATATATCCTTGGTGCTCAGATCATGGGAGCCTCGAACGACATCATTACCTTGGTTGGTCTGCCTAACGTGTAGAGGTGTACTGAAGGTCAGTATGAAAAGAGTGTCAAGATTCCACTAAAACGCACAAAGGCGGAGTGTGATGAGGACTGCGCAACCAATGTTCAGAGCCTGAAAGAGCTGACATGGCGATCAAGGATGTTGCTAACGCATTCTCAACACAACATCCGATCGCGTCAGCCTAAGACGGGGCAAGCAAACGAGCATCGACCGCTCAATCGCAGGATTCATATCGATTTGCGGCCCAAGACCCACCGGTAAATCGACCCAGAGCGGTAGGAGAGCACTGAGGCATCGCACCCAAACCGCTAACGAGGATCCCTTTGAGTGAAGGCTCGAACAAGAGGAAGCGCGAGGCTTGACAAGCAACACAGGACTTGTCGGGATTGAATCTGACACTACGAGTCATAGACCGAAGTACCCAAAACATGTTAACAGATCACCGGAAAGGGTCGGAGGACTCACCCTGAGAGCAACCAAAAGAGGGCAGATCCCCGTGATCAACCAAGGGACGGGGCTGGACCTGAAACACAAGCGTCCAGGCGGTCCTACGTATCCCGTAAGGATGGGAATCAAGCCGCACGTAGTTCTTGAGAGGCAGTTTAACGTCATGCAGGACGATGAGAGAAAACAGGGGGGAGCAGAAGGCATCCCCAAACGTGGGGGGCGTACAGCGTGGCGAGAAAACCGACGTGAATGAGGACATAATCCCCCGCGCTCACACCATACGCCACATACCCAGAGGCAACTGGACCAAGGGCCCGAGATGGGATGGAAATTCCCAAAGGATGGGGCTGGGCCTGAAACATGAATGTCCAGGCGGTCCTACGTATCCCATAGGGATGGGAATCAAGCCGCACGTAGTTCTTGAGAGGCAGTTTAACGTCATGCAGGACGATGTACAGTTTAACGTCATGTTAGACGGAGCACTTGGCAGTTTAACGTCTTGCAGCGCGGACGATACGCTGGGCAGTGTAACGTCGTGCAGCTTGGACGTATGCAGTTTAACGTCGTGCAGGACGTATGCAGTTTAGCGTCATGCGGGACGAATGTGCAGTTTAACGTCATGCTGGACAAATGTGCAGTTTAATGTCATGCTGGACGTATGCAGTTTAGCGTCATGCAGGACGAATGTGCAGTTTAACGTCATGCTGGACAAATGTGCAGTTTAACGTCATACTGGACGTATGCAGTTTAGCGTCATGCGGGACGAATGTGCAGTTTAACGTCATGCTGGACAAATGTGCAGTTTAACGTCATGCTGGACGTTGGTACACTCAGACAAAGTACTGCTTGAGGAACCTAGCGTTGGTGGGAGGAGTGACACGCTCACCATCCATAGTCGCTAGGGAGTACGCGCCATTGGGATAGACCTTGTGGACAACAAACGGTCCCTCCCACTTGGGCTCCAACTTGGGCGGCTTCCGTCCGGGGATCATCGGTGCTCTTAGGGCTAGCACTAGATCACCCTACAGGAAGGAGCGGAGGCGAACCTTCTTATTGAAAGCTCGAGCCATTCTGCTTTGATGCCTCTCCAAGTTGTGCAAAGCGCGAAGTCTATTCTCATCCAGTGCTTCCAACTCGACTAGACGGGCTTCAGCAACTCTGTCCGGCGCTTGCTGGTCGTAGACCGCAGTGCGCAAGGACGGTAACTGGATCTCGATGGGCAGGACGACCTCAGCTCCATACATCAGGGAATAAGGGGTCATCTGGGTGGAATTGCGAGTCGTCGTCCGATAAGCCCAGAGGGCGTTGGGGAGCTTGTCCGACCAACTCTTCTTGTTCTGACCAACCATCTTTTGCAGAATGTTAGAGAGGGTTTTGTTAAACGCCTCGATCTGTCCATTCGCCTGCGCATGATAGCGAGATGTATGGTTCGAGCGAATGTTATACTTGGCGTACAACTTCTTCAACTCGGCTGCTCGGAAATTGGTTCCGTTATCCGTGAGGATAGCGTGAGGCACTCCAAATCGATAGATGATGTTGGAGGTCACGAAGTCAGCGATCGAACAGGATTTGACCTCTCTGAGCGGAATCGCCTCTGCCCATTTGGAGAAGAAGTCTGTAGCGGTCAGAATGAACCGGCACTGGCGAGCTGTCGCCGGTGGGTAAGGTCCCACAACGTCCAGACCCCATACTGCAAAGGGCCAGGAATACCTAGTGGTATGGAGAGGCTCCGGCGGCCGATGCACAAAGTTCGCATGAACCTGGCACGCATGGCACCTCCTGGCATACTCGATGCAATCATGGATCATGGAGGGCCAGAAGTATCCTAACCTCCGAATCTGGTGGGACAGCTTCGGCCCAGTCTGGTGGGCGCCACATGAACCAGCATGAACCTCTTGCATGACTCGTGGGATCTCAACTCCCTGAAGGCAACGGAGGAGAACACCATCGAATCCGCGTCTATAGAGGATCTGCTCCAGGCCGGGACTGCTCTGGAGGACAAACTGCGATGCGCGGCATCGAACTCGCTCGCGCTCGGCCCGATCCGATGGAAGAGTGCCATGTTGGAGGTACTCAACCAAAGGCGTCCTCCAATCAGGGGCTGATCCGACTGTCATATCTGGGGTACTCGGGGCTCCGGGCATAGGGGCAACCGTGGTGAGATTACTTACCAACGGGCCGCGATCTTCCTCCGGGATAACGGGAGCGATGAGCCTACGGCGCGTCACGCGGACGATCAGGTTGTCCTGTTCAGGCTCCGCAAGTGACGCGGCAAGGCTGGCCAAGGAATCTGCTCGACCGTTCTGCGACCGGGGAATATGGACAATTTCTGGCCGAGAAGGGAACCGGGCCATCAGAAGGAGGGTGCACTCCATCAATGGCACAAGTTCCGGCTTCCTGACAACATAGTCTCCATTGATCTGCTTAACGACCAGCTCGGAGTCCCCTTTCATGCACAGACGGGGCACGTCGATCTCGAGAGCCAACTCGAGGCCGGTGATGAGGGCATGGTATTCCGCCTCATTGTTGGTACAGCCTTCTGACAACAGGAACGAGTATGGCAGCACGGCTCGCTCCGGGGTAATGAAGACGATACCCAAGCCCACTCTGTTGAGCTTAGGATTATCGAGTCTTCTACCGGTGGGGCTCCGGGAGGCACCGTCAAAGTGCATCTGCCAGCATGGATCGGCTCGATCAACCGAGAGAATGGTCTCATCAGGAAAGCCTAGATCCAGCGGCTGATCTGCGGAGGTCGGGTGAGCTTCCAGAAAGTCTTCCAATGCTTTCCCTTTGATGGCCTTCTGAGAAACATACCTGATGTCGAACTGCTGGAGAATCACAGCCCACCGTGCTAGACGGCCAGTCAACATAGGCCGGCTCAGGATATATTTCAACGGGTCTACCCGAGAAACCAACTGTACCTCATGGTGCTGCAAGTAGTGCCGTAATTTCTGTACGGCAAACACGAGCGCCAGGCAGCTCTTCTCGATGGGGGAATACCTAACTTCCGCATCGAGGAGCATGCAACTGAGGTAATAGAGGCTATTCTCCGTTCCCTCGTTGTTCTTCTAGGCGAGAAGGGCACCCAGGGACCGTTCCAGGGCGGTCACATAGAGGACCAGCGGCTTCCCGGATACAGGCGGCATCAGGACCGGAGGTTGAAGCAGGTACTGCTTGATTTCCTCGAAAGCGGTCTGACACTCTTTATCCCATACATAGGTGTAACCTTTCTTCATGAGCCGAGAAAAGGGCTTACACTTGCCGGCCAGATTCGCGATGAATCGGCGTATATAGGCTAAGTGGCCTTGGAACCCTTCGGATGTTACCTGGGGGAGGAATCTGGCTAATCGCCCTAATTTTCTCTGGGTCGATCTCAATACCCCGGTATCTTACCACAAATCCAAGGAACTTTCCGGAGGTGACCCCAAAGGCAAACTTCAACGGGTTCATCTTCAGGCAGCGAGACCGGAGGAAGCCGAACACTTTCTCAAGATCCTTGAGATGGTCCTGACGCTGACGCGATTTGACAACCAAGTCGTCGACGTAGCATTCCACCAGTGTACCGAGGATTGGCTTGAATATGCGGTGCATCGCCCGTTGATAGGTGGCACCTACATTCTTCAGGCCGAAGGGCATGACCCGGTAGCAAAAGGTACCTTGGGGGGCCCTGAAGGCAGTGAACTCCTCATCCTCAGGGGCCATCCGAATTTGGTTGTATCCGGAGTATCCATCCATGAAGGAGAGGGCTTGGAACCCTGCCGTGGCATCAATCAACAGCTCTGTCACTGGAAGGGGAAAATCATCCTTCGGACAGTGGCAGTTGAGATCGCGGAAGTCGATGCAGACTCTGATCTGCCAGTTCTTCTTCCTGACCGGCACAATGTTGGCCAGCCATTTGGGGTACTGATCTTCCCTCACGAAGTTGGCTTTGATAAGCTTGTCAACTTCGGCCTCAACCATGGCACCGTGGGACGGGTGCATCTTCCTGGGAGGCTGCTTGAACCCGCGATGGTTCGCCGGGAGACCAAGGCGGTGGACGGCTACCTGAGGATCTAGCCCCGGCATCTCGTCATAGCCCCAAGCGAACACATCACGGTGCTGCCTGAGAAAGTCCACGTACTGCTGCCGCTCCTCAGAGGGCATGGCGGCACTGACCAATGTGGGTCTTAGATCGGCCTCGGTTCCAAGGTTCACCTGTATTAACTCATCGACCGTGGCGGGGACGCCCTCCTCAAAGGCTGGGGGTGCATCTTCCACGTCCTCTCCACTCGGGGAGGGATCGTCCACGGGAGAGACTGCGTTGGCAACTGCATTGGGGCTACCAGATCCTGCTGGGCCACTGGTGCTGGCGCGGGCGGTCGCGGTCATCTCATTAGGAGACTCGCGGGCCGTCGAGACCATGGCCACGTCCAACCGTTGAATCGGGAGGACGTAAGCGTCATCCAGACTTGCCCAGGGATCACTTGCAACAGCGACAGGCTCAACCTCACCTACCAGGATCTGCTTATCCTTGATCTTGTAATAGTCCGCGTCCAGATAGCGGGCTTCACACGAGGAAAAAGGAGAGGCATCTCCTTAAAGCACGCCTACTCGACCATTAAGGGAGTATTTGAGGCATTGGTGGTATGACGAGGGAACCACCGCGTGAAGATGGAGCCATGGCCTGCCCATCAATGCGTTGTACGCAGTGTCCTGAGAGACTACCATGAATTCGGTGTTGGCAACCAAGTCACCGAACTGGGTCTTCAAACGTATCTTGCCGACCGGGGTTTGCTCGGTGCGATGGTACCCCTGGATCCTGAGGTCGGAGGGAATCAAGTCATCCTCAGACAACCCCAATCTCCGGAGCGTCCGAGTTGGAATCAGGTTAATCCCGGACCCCGTGTCGACAAGACAGCGCCGGACTTCAAGGCCATTGAACTGGCCAGTGACATACAGCGGACGAATGTGTCCCTGTATAGGAGGGTCTTCATCCTTACCAGAGAACGAGATAACTGCCTGACATTCGGCGTCCTCGATCGTTTCGGCGTGAAAGGCCTCTGCAGCCGCAACCTCTGTCTCAAACTGGAGGGGGCTTTTCTGGGCTTCAGCGAGTGCCTCGCGCATCTCAGATGACATGCGCAGAGCCTCAAGGATGGAGAGCCTTGCTGGGATGTCGACCAAGTGCTTCAGGACATCATACTTTTTGGCCAAGCGCGAGCCCCTGGTTGGAGGAGGTTGCTCTGCGGTTGGAAGCATGACGGGCCTTGCCGATTGGATCGGCGGCCGACTGGTACTTGGCGCATCTCGCTGTTCACCGGCTACAGTCCGGGAAATGGTCACCGTACTGGGGTCAGGAGGCCGGGATGGACCCGTGGCAGGGCGGAGCTGGTCGTGACGCGACTGAGGCGGTTCTGCCTGGTCCCACACCACAAACAGCGGCGGAGGCGAATCCGTCATCCCCGAATGGGGGGGGGGGGGGGGGCGCACGTTGTGCTCGGTTTTGAGCCTGCTGCCTAGTCTCGGTGGCGTGCACGGCCTGGCTGGAGGCACCAGCGGCTGTGCCCCGGCGACTCCTGCTGCTGCGGTTCTTCCGACGGTGGCGACGACCGGGGACACTAGGGAGGTCCACCTGGTGTTCTTCAACGTCGGGAACCGAAAAGGGATTTACCAGCTCGATGGTGTTAACCGAAGCGTACCCAATACCATCATCGGACGAATCATCCATCACCGGGCGGATCCGAGGAGGGACCCCCATCTCCGGGGGCATGAAATCGCCGAGAGTGCGGGATAGTGGCGGAACCGGCAGGGCGCGCTCTTCCTTCTTGCGCTGCCGCCGTTTGCTCCTCTTGGAAGAGGCAGGCTGGGACGACGATGCCGAAGCAGCACCCGCAGATTCTGGGGGCTCAGGCTGATTCAAGCGCGCACGGATGATTCCATGGGCGTGAATGGTCGTCTTGCGGGCCATCCAGTTATTATACTTCTGGGATCCGCGGTTGGAGACCAGCTGCCATTCGTCCTCGCTGCCACTATCGTCATCTGATCCCACGAACATGCCCGCCACTTGTGCTGGAGCTGGGCCCAACCTGATTACATTGTTGTTAATCTGGTCTTGGAGCCAATCCTTAAACACATAGCACCGCTGGATGGTGTGCCCCAGGGCCCAATGGTAGGGGCAGTAGCGGGGGTTATTCGTAAGATGTGCCTCCTCTGGCCTCCAACACTCAGGCAGTCGCACAATTCTCTGCTCCAGGGCGCTCCGGAAATAACCGGGGACCTGATCCTCGTGGAATGAGTAAGTCAGGTGTCGCGGGCCCCTGGGAGCGTGGTCTTGACGAGGGGCTGGAGGGGCCGACCGAGGAGGTGGACCCTGATTATCTTGCCTGGGTTGCGGCGGTACATTACGCGGAGGGGCCGGCCCGTTCTGAGGCTGCCGCTGCTGGGCCGGGAACTGAGCCCGTGGAGGCGGGTTCCTGTGAGGCTGTGGAGCTGGCCTCGCCGGCAGCAGCTCCAATGGCCTGGGGGCCTCTATCTGGGCAACAACAGCGGGCTCAGCCCTGCTGACTCTCCTTGCAGGAATCATAAGAGGCAGCGGGTGTGCCTGGCTGGCCTGTTGCAGGGCTTCCTCAAGACGTTGAGCTTTGTCTGAGAAGTCCCTGAACCCTCCGGGGTAATTTTGAGTGATCAGGGAAGGGACCAGCTCGGTCTTGATGTTCCCGACGCACATTGTCAGCAACTGCTCCTGAGTCAATGGCATGTCAAGGGAATACGTGAGACCCTTCCATCGGGTGACGAAGTCCGCGACTCGATCATCAGGCCTCTGCTTGCACTTGAAGAGGTCTGCGATACTTGTCTTCCGGGTCGTGGAACTGAACTGGTAGAGGAACTGTCTACGGAGGTCCTCCCAGCTGGTTACCGACCCGACGGGGAGCTGGCTATACCAGACAAATGCTGGATCTTCCAGTGTCTGAACAAAGCAGCGAATCTTAGTGGCCTCTTGCTGCGCCGGAGTCCCCAACATAGGCCCGCACCTCAAGTTGAAGTGGGCTAAATGCTGTGGCGGATCTCCAGTCCCGTTGAAGGGGGAAAAAGTGGGATTCCCGAATCCCGGAGGCGCCGGCATGTCATCCACCCATGCTGGGTAGGGCTTGCCGTCCGGTGGGATCGCCACCTGCCGAGTCTCCAAGGCCTCCAAGCGGGCAATGAGTGCCGCCATCGGATCGTCCGGACATGGGTTCCAGTCCTGGCGAGGATCTCTAACCATGAGCGCATTGCATGGCCTTTCAATCGGGTCGTCGACCGGGTCGTCGAACTCGGCAGCTCGTGGGATGGCAGGCGGAGCGGCCCTTGGGGCAGCGGGAGGAATCCGAGCGGGGTCTCTCAGGTAGTCACGCCGCTCGGGAGGGTGCGGCGAAACATACCGCGCCCTCTTGCCGTAGGCAATGGCCTCTCTCCTGTCGGCGAACACGGCGTAATCACGGTTGCCCGGGAGAGTCTCGTCGAGGAGCGGTTGTTCCGGCCCCTGCTGTCCTGGCCTAGGATCACCGTAGTCAGGCCGCCGTTCTGCAGCGCGCTCGGAGAGGAGCTGGTCAACCAGCTTCTTCTGTTCGGCGAGCTGCTGACGTAGCGTAGCCTTCTCGGGATCCTCCTCTGCCCTCTGCATGGAGGCAGATGGGTCGGCGGGCTTTATAGCCTCGCTGTGCTCTTTTCCTTTGCTGACGTTTTGGCTCAACGTCAGTGCTTCAGTGGGTGCGGGGAGCCCCAGGAGGTTCCTCTGATGACGAGTAACTCTCACCGATGGATCTAACGACGGCTTGTCTTCGGGGGGGAAGCCCCCGTCGAGAAGTTCCAAGTCGTTCCCCTCTCCCGACAGGTCAGCCATATTGACTGTCTCCGTCCCTGTGGATATACCCTCAGGGCCGCCCAGTGAATCGGGCTGTCGGCGAATCACACTGAAGCGCAGGGCAGCGTACTGCCCCCATCCACGGATATACATGTGGGGAGTGGCTTCCTCGATAACTTTGTGGAGTACCTGAAAACACTCAACGCATCGTTGTTGGAGGGCCTCGTGGTGCCCAAATAACCCGGGGTGCCGAACCGCGGGGAGCATGGCCAGGTCAATTTGACGGCACTGCTCACCAATATCCTCCAGGTGCGCTTGACTCCCGGGGTATGGCATTTGTAGGCGGTGAAGACAGGAGCGAGTCTCCCGGAGAGTTCGGCGGAAGCATTCGAACTCATCCGGGGTGAGCGATTCGGGTGCATCAAAGCCCGGTCCTGCGACTGGCCAAAACTTCTCAGGGAAGTGGCCCTCTGCAAGGACGGTCCAGAAGCTCCACGACTCAAACTCGGGACCCAGATCTCCTTGGTCCTCTTCAATGGCTGGGAACGGACGGGGAACCGGCAGTGGTGCCGAGGCGGGCCGCCGGGCTGACGGGCTGGCCGGCGGTGAATACGGCGAACAGGCCGATTGGCCTCCATATCCCGGGCCGCCCTCTGAGGGTGGCGGTGCCCTGGCTACCACATCACGATAGGACAGGCCGGCGAGCGAACATCCTGCCGTAGCATCGGTGCTCGCCGAGGGTGCACCAGATCGTGGTTCGACCGTAGGTCCCCAGAAAAAGTCTCCGGCTTCTCCGACCGAGACGGAAGGCACTTCCGGAGGGGCCGGTACCAACCGAAAGCTTGATCCTTGGGGGTCTACCAGGCCCTCGTTACTCCGGATATACCTTCGGAGAGAAGCAGGGATCACATCGATCTCGCTCTCGGGGAGCACGAGGCTGACGTGCCGCATTCCTACCCCTGCCCTTGACTGGCGGGATTGGGGAAAGGGCTCTGTCGCCGAATCGTACTCCGCCTCTGAATCAGAGAAGCGAACCGGTCGGATCTCTGTCCGGAATTCCGTAACATTCTTCCCTCGGCGTCGACGCCTTGCCTTCCTGCCCCTGGGTGGTTCTTCGGGGCAGGGCTGATCTCTGTCCTGGCGTCCTCCGACCGCACTGGTGCTGGGGCCAAGAGGACTGGAAACCAAGGTGCGAGGGGCACTGGGACAGATATCAAAGGGGACGCGGGGAGAGATGATTCCGGGCAGGACTCCGGGCCGGGATCGGAAGGTGGGATGACCCATGCCTCCTGGATCGGCCACACGGAGTAGATCCCGCTGGTGAATAGCGCTACCGCGAGGTGGTCCGCGGTGGCTACTGCCTGTACTAGCAACCGAGAGAGTCGACCCAACCTGCCTTTGGGGCGGTCGAGGCCTCGATCCAGGTCGGGCACAGAAGTTCCCCTGCTCAGGATGCGCAGGGGCCTGGCGACTGGAGCCAACAGTGGCTTGGGCCAATGCGGCCGCTGTTGCTAGGGCCCCAAGGTGGGAAACCTCCTCCGCTCGTGCCCGACGTTGGCGTCGGGACAAACGAGTCGGGATGAGCGGCGCGGGCAGGTGGAGAGTCCGCTCTTCGACTTGAGAGGCCTGGCGGCGGTGTCGCCGCGGCCTGGCGGGAGCCTTTACCGTAGATCCCTGGAGCGAATCCCGGATAGGGTGATCCCGGACATCTTCCACCTCATCCGCATAGGGAAGGGAACTGTCAGAGCGCTCCGGGGATAAGCTCCCGAAGCGGTTGGACGTTGAGGTGGGCAGCGGTGCCTCCCTGCGCGGCCCTTGGGGGCAGCGGTGGTGGCGAGGTGCAGCCTCCTCAAGGTCTAGGCGAGCCATGTCCCGGGTGGGGATGACTCCCTCTTCCTCATATCTCCGCACCAGGGTGTTGATCACCCTTCTCTGGATGACCTCCGAGGGGGAGAGAGGGCGTGGTCGTCCCGCAATTGCGGCTGCTGGGACGGCTGTGGAACGGGCGGGACCGCGCGGAGTAGCCGCGTCGGTGTTTCCCCTACCTCTGCGCCAGTGGGCGGGTGGCAATCGGGCACTGGATCGGGCGACCTGATTTCTGAAAGCAGGGAGAATGACCCATTAACACTGACAGGAAAAAGGAATCGACAACCAACTATTAGCGCCACGACGCCTTCCGTGGGGGGAACCCAGGCCCTCGACGTTGCGAGACGGAGTGCCCGATGTCCCTTCCCCAGCCCCTGGCGGGTAAGACTGAATACTTGGCCAGGCAACACGCCGGTCTTCCAACACCTCTGAAAGCCATCGGTCTTCGTATCGAGGAGAAGAGATTCACGTCGGGTTCACCATTTTTCTGTTTCGGTGCGGATGTGCGTCGGGTTACGCTGTTCCGCCAGGACGCGTTCGCGCGTGCACCCGTCAACCCGAGGGGATGGGCGCGCGGCTTGTGGTCCCGCAGTCCCGCTTTCCAAAGGCGGGCGGCATCCGTCCCTTATTCAGGGGCGTCTGCTCCTTGATCGAAACCGGGATGATGGGATGTCGGCTCCTCCTTCCTTGGACGTCTCCTCGGAACTTGTCGCCTAATCCGGGTCTCCCTCATAGATTTAAGACATGCTCGTGAATCTCGTTCCCGGCGCCATATCTTCATGGACACCGGTTAATTACGCTGCTTCCGCCCGGACGCTCCAAGGAGTCTGGTCGGGGCAGCAACCTGCGGTGAGAAGGCCGGGTGGCTCTGGGTGCTGGGGGCGTGTCGTAACACTGCGGCTCTGCACGTCTGTCTTCCCTCCCTAATAGGGCTTCTCGAAGGCATGATGGCCTGAGGCATCCCGCACTGGGTGCGGGGAACTGTGTCCCCTGAGGTTTTCCTCAGCTTCCCATGTTTAACACGGGGTATGCCGCGAGTTTAACGTCCAGCGGGGACGGCATCGGACTGATCAACACGAAAAGTGGATCAGATGACAGAACCCCTTGCGGGGAACCTCCGATGCTGGGGCCAGCGCATGGGCGGCTTCCCAAGTGATATGGAGTGGAGTGAAGTGGCATGACCCCACCGGGATGTGGCGGCCCGGGTAAGGATCAGGATGGATGATGGAGTGAAGAGCTTGGACCCCGTAGGGGCTTCCTACGTACCGCGCGTTAGCGCGGATCAAAGTCAACGTAGTTCGGGTATACAGTTTAACGTCATGCTGGACGTCGGCAAGCCGACTCACGAAGGGGTCGAGGCCGCCGGGCGGAGGATTGAACCGAACCACCTCACACAGAGGGGGATGGAACGGCCGGGTGGATCACAGTTTCACGTCATGCTGGACGATGAAAGGAGAAATGGAAAAAGGGGCTGTGGGGAGGCACAGTGGAGATACACACGGGCAGTCTCCCACAGGGGCGGATTCATAGGTGAATCGACGCAAGCGTGAACCCTGGAGGGGTCCACTGATGGACGAACCGATGTGAATACGACCGGGACGACCAGGTGGTGGGCTTGAACCTCAGGGAGGCTTCCTACGTACCCTGTTTAGAAGACAGGGATCAAAGTCCACGTAGTTCATTCTGTCAGGACTTACGCACTTGAGGCAGCCCGGAAGCGGCAAAACTCAGTTGTAAGGGACTTGGACCGAAAGTAGGAGACACCTCGATCCCAGTCACACCCTCTACTGGCTTCGGCGGTGGGGGAGCGCAATGGAGATACACATGTGCAGCCCCCCACAAGAAACTAGGGGTTTGTAATACCCTACCCCCGTAGGGAAAAGCCGCTCCCATTAAATCGTCCCTAAAGAGGGGCAATCCCGACATCCCTGCAGAGACGAGTGGGTGGGGGCCACATCCAAACCGGGGGGGACCCTGCGTGCGAGGCACGGGATCGGGTGATGCGGACGGTTTAACGTCTTGCCGGACGAAGTACAGTTTAACGTCGTGTGTTGAGGACGAAGCGGACGGTTTAACGTCTTGCCGGACGAAGTACAGTTTAATGTCGTGTGTTGAGGACGAAGGTGCTTGGCAGTTTAACGTCTTACAGCGCGGACGTGGTACAGTTTAACGTCATGCTGGACAAAACACTTGGCAGTTTAACGTCTTGCAGCGCGGACGATATGCTAGGAAGTTTAACGTCGTGCAGCTTGGACGTATGCAGTTTAACGTCGTGCAGGACGTCGGTGGCCGCCGATGGGTCCGTGTCACTTCGCGCAAGCCTGGAGGGTCGCACGGAAAGACAACGCACGGTGCGGGCACCCAGGATGAAAATCATCGGGCGCCACGCGGGCGGGTACCCTCATGGGGTCAAGGGGGGCGACCCTGGCGGATTGCGCGCAAAAGAGGAGCTTTGCGCGCAAAACAGCAGGTCGGCGCGCAAAACGGCGGGCTGGCGCGCAATTGGGCCAGCCCTTTGCGCGCGGATGATTGAGATTGCGCGCACCGGGCTTCGGACAGCTCGCGGGGGCAACGTCTCATTCTCTAACGAATGGCCACTTTGAAGATGGGGGGTGCGCGCAATCGGGTTGGATTGCGCGCACCCGGGGCAATTGCGCGCAAGAGGCTTCTTTTGCGCGCAAAGGCCTTCGGGTTAAGGATTATTCAAAGGAAAGGAGCCAAGGGGATTGCGCGCGAAGGCGAACCCCAAGGCTCTATTGCGCGAAAGAAAGGAGGTTACCTGAAGATCGGCATTGCGCGCGGAAGGGGTTGGATTGCGCGAACGAGCGACGCTTCGGATTCTGGAAACCTTCAAAACGTCGGGGGTCTCCTTATATTTATAGGCAACCCCGGGCGCGGAATTCGGTCTCGGGCGCGGAATTCCCTTCGCGGGCGCGGAATCAGGACCCAGCACGCAAGGGCGCCGCGCGGGCCACGGGCGCGCAAAATAGCGCGCCGGCCCAGCGCATTACGCGCATCCTGGGAGGATTGCGCGCCGCGACTCAACTTTGCGCGCGGACCTCTGAAATTTCGCGCAAGTCCTCCGGGCCCTCCGGAACGTGCCTCTGACTCCAAATATCACTTCGCTTTCCGCATCCGGAGCTTCGTTTGGGAACAACGGACTTTTCCGGCGTCTACACATATCAACGAAGGATGTTGACCCGATTCCATCTGGTCTTCAGCCCAAGGGGCCATGCTTGATAATATCAAAGCAGTAGTGGTGCGTCATCTTGATCTCGCTTATTCCATCCCAGTGAAAAAGACAAGTGTGATGTAATATCGTTGCCATGAGCCGGACGTCCCGATACCTGATAGGATTGGGAGGCTCCGAGATCACTAGGGCCTGGTTCATATACAAAGTGATCTTCTGACGCCACCAGGACTTGGGATCACAGTTCCCTCTTGTCCCATAAATGACAAAACACTACCCCATATCATGGGTCGTGGCCTCCAACTGATGGATCAGGAAGACATATGCATAATTTAGGCCTGCCCAAGGGTCGGTCATAGCGATGACGGGCTCAACATCACTTTCCTTGACATGTTTATCCATGCTCTTGTAATAATCAGTATCCAAGTAGCGGGATTCACAATTGTCGAAAGAAGATGCATCACCTTGAAGTACGCCTACTTGACCATTAAGGGAGTATTTGAGGAATTGGTGATACGATGAGGGGATCGCAACGTGCAGGTGGAGCCAAGGCCTTCCCATCAATGCATTATATGCGGTGTCCTGGAAGACAACCATGAATTCGATGCTGGAAGCCAGGCCACCGAACTAGGTCTTCAGACAGATCTTGCCGACCAGGGTCTATTTTGTCATGTCGTATCCTTGTATTCTTAAATTGGAGGGAGTCAGGTCATCTTCAGATAACCCTATCTTCTGTAGTGTCCCTGTCGGAATAAGGTTGATCCCGGAGCCGGTGTCAATGAGACAGTGGAAAACCTCATCTCCATTGAATTGGTCAGTGATATACATCGGGCAGATATACCCCTGTATAGGGGAGCCCTAATCACCAGCGCATTGCTGGGTTCGTCAACGCGATAGACAGGATCAGCGACTTGTGGAGCGACTGGTGGAGTGACCCTTGGGGCAGTCGAAGGAGAACGAGTGGGGTTCCTTGTATTGTCCTGCCGTTCGGGAGGGTTTGGCAAGACATACTATGCCTTCTTGTCATGGGCTCCATCTTCCACCCTATTGGCAAACCCGACATGATTAGGGTTGCCTGGGAGAATCTCATTGAGGGGTAGTTGTTCCTGCCGCTGCTGCCCTGGCCTTGGATCACCATAGTCGGGTCGCCGCTCTGCAATGTGTTCAGCCAGAAGTTCATCTACGAAACTTCTTCTACTCAACAATATATTGGTGTCGCGTGGCCTTCTCGAGATCTTCCTCTGTCTTTTGCGCTAAGGCAGATGGGTCAGAGAGCTTGACTGATCAAACACGCTCTTTTCCCTTACTAACATTCCAGATGAGTACCAACACCTATGTGGGAAAAGGGAGACCTAGGAGGTTCCTTTGCTGAAAAGTGATCCTCCCCGATGGGTCCAACAGTGGTGGTAGACCCTCAGGGGGTAGGTCTCCATCGAGAATCTCCATCTCGTCCTCCTCGTTCATTATATCGTCCATGTTGATCATGACCCTTCCTGGGGGCATGTCCTCAATATCGCATAGCAAGTCGGGTTGTCGCTGAATGAGATTGAAGAGGAGGGAAGCATACTGCCCCCATCTATGGACTTGTGTGTGGGGGGTAGCCTCGTCAATAACTCTACAGAGTACTTAGAAACTCTGAACGCATTGCTATCAGAGGGCCCTGTGGTGACCAGGTGACTCGGGGTGTTGGACCACAGGGAGTGTGGCTAGGTCAACTAGGCAGCATTGCTCGCCAATTCCTTCAAGGTGCACTTGGCTCCCGGGATAAATCACTCACTGATGGAGGAGACAGAAGTGAGTTTCCCAGAGGTTTTGATGGAAGCATTCAATCTACTTTGGGGTGAGAGATTCTGGCATACAAAACCTCGGTTCTCTGACTGGAAAAAACTTCTCAAGGAAGTGGCCTACTGCAAGGATAGTCTAAGAGCTCCTCGGCTCAGATTCAGTGTCTGGTCCTTGATATCCCCATTAATCTACTTGGGGTAGGTGAGGAATTGGCAGCGGTACTGAGGCGGACCGTTGGAACTATAGGTTGGCCAGTGGAGAGTATGGCGAACAGGCTGACTGGCAGCAGAATCTCGGGCTGTCCTCTGAGGAATGTAGTGACCTAACAGCCACGTCACGATAAGGGGGCTGATGGCCCCAGTTATCGGATCAGGGGCTAGGGCTGCTGGTGATAGGTCCTGCAGCTTCTCACCTGCCATTGGTCCCCAGAATATCTCTCCATGATTTCTGGTGGAGGTAGAGAGCGCTTATAGTGATGGTGGTGGTTATTGCATGACCGTAACCTACGGGGTTGCTAAATTTTCATCCTCTTGGATATACCTACGGAGGGAGGAGAGAATCCTATGTATCCTATATTTTGGAAGCACCAGACTGAGGCTCCTCGTCTCTGCCCCAAACCTTGACTTGGGTGAGAGAGAGGTGGGTTTCTAAGCTGAGTCATATTCTACATTAGTGTCTGAGAAGTGGACTAGTCTGATCCCCATACGACCTTCCCCAGAATTTCTCTTATGGCGGTGACGAACCACCATCCTGCCACTGGGAGGTTCCTTGGGACAGGGATGATTTCGGGCATAAGGTTCTCTTGCTGCACTGGTACTAGGGCAGAGAGGGTTTCCACATGAGAAAGCTGGGGTTCATGGAGCACCAGGACAAATGTCAAATGGTACATGGGGAACACCTCCTTGGATGGAACTAGAGCAAGAAAAACCCCTGATGGGATTGACAGGAGCATGGGGAGGACCTCTACACTTGGTGTGGGTGGAGTGAGGCTGGCCTTCACCCCTCTGGTTACCGGGGTGAGGAGGACCTTCACCAGCCATAGAGAGAATGTAGGGAGGATCCCCATGTTGAAAGGAGGGCGGATGGGAAATTTCCCTACACTGGTGGTCAGGGGTTGGAGGAATGACTCCATACCTAGTATAATGGGAGTGAGAGAGTCTCCCATACCGAGCGACACCGTCATGCGATAGACCTCCATGCCGGGCCTCGAAGTGGGGAAGGCTCATACCATCTGCAGTAGTGGTATGGGGAAGACCTCCGTACTGGGTGACGCCACTGCTTGCGCCAGTGACCACGAGAGTCGACCCAACATTCTCATGGGGCGGTTGGGTCCTCGATGCCGATCGGGCGTAAAGGTTCCCATGCTCAGTGTATTAAGGGAACTGGTGATATACATCGGCAGTGGCTCGGGACATTGTAGCTGCCGTCGTTGATGCCACTTGACAAGCATCCTCCTTAGCTTGCGCCCGACGCTAGAGTCCGGTTGGAAGAGCTGGGGATGGTAGTGTGGGTACATAGCTCACCTGCCCCACCTCTGGAAAGACCGGGCGATGGTGCTGACACTGCCGGGTAGGAGCTCTTGATGGGAGCCCCTGGATTGGGACTCTGACCAGGCGGGGTCGGACAACGCCCACCTCACCTGGGTATGGTAGGGAGTCATCAAAGCGCTCTGGGGACAGGCTCCGGAAGCGATTGTATGTCAGGGTGGGGAGAAATGTCTCCCTGCGCGGCCCTCAGGTGTGGTGGTGACATCGAGGCACAGATGCCTCCAAATCTAGGTGGGCCATATATCGTGTTGGGATTATTCACTCCTCCTCATAGCGTCACACGATGTCCTTAATGACCATTTTCTAGATCATTTCTAATGGGGAGATGGGGCGTGTGTGCCCAGCAGTCGTGGTGGTCGAGGCCACCATGGGAGAAGCGGAACCACGCGGGGTAGCTGCGTCGGTGCTGCCCCTGCCCCTATGTCTATGGGAAGGCGGTGATCGCGTTCCGGGTGCATAAATTGTGTTACTGAATGTAGGGAGATGAACTCATTAATACTAACATGAAAAGAAATTGAAAAACAGTGCCCTAATGCCATTCCGTCTTCTGTGGTCGGCAAGAGGGATCCACGCTGACAACTTCACAAAACAGAATGCTCAACGTCTTGACTGTCCCAACTTCTGGCAAGTTTCACATCAGGCCTGCTTGGTGGGACCTGATACCAGATGACAGGGTCAGATGACAAGCTAATCCATTGGTTCATCAAATTCTACTAGCCTCCATGTTGAGGGTAAGTCATTCACAGCGAGTTCACCATTTTCTATTTTTGACGCTTTCACCGGGGGGCGTTCATCCATCATGTAGAAGACGCGCTGTTGTTACCCCGCATTCCCACTTTCCAAAGGCGGGCGACATCCACTCCTTATTCAGGGATGTCTTCTCCTTGATCGAAATGCGATGATAGGATGTTGGTTCTTCCTTCCGTGGATTCCTCCTTGGAGATCATCACCTAGTCTGAGTCTCCCATATAGATTTAATAAGTGGTTTGTGAAGCTCTTCCCGGCGCTATATCCTCATGGACACCAGTTAATTACGCTGCATCTGTCAGGGCCTTCCAAGGGGTCCGGTCAGGGTAGAAAACTTCGGTTAGGAGATTAGTCACGTTGAGGCATCACTAGCATGTCTTGATGTTGGGGGATTGGCATGTCTATCTTCCGTCCCTTATTATAGTGATTCTCGAGGGCGCGGATGCCCAAGGAATACCATATCAAATGCTGGGAATTTGTATTCCATTGGAATCTATCTAAGGTTTTCTTCATCTTCCCATGTTTAACACAGGGTATGCCGCAAGTTTAACGTCTAGAGGAGACATATCAAACTGATCGGAACACTTGTTAGAGTTGATCAGATTGGTGCAACCTCCGAAGGGGACACCGAGGTTGCGGCCGAAGCATGGGTGGATTCTTGAATTCTGTGGAGGGGAATGAAATGGCATGACCTCACCAGGGTGTGGCAGCCTGGGTAAGAATCAGGATAGACGGTGGAAGAGGATGTGATGGAACCATCATGGGTGATGATGGTTTTTGGATTGGGCATCGAGATACTTCCTACATATCCCCATGGAAGGGAACTAATGTCCGCGTAGTTCGATGGGATGATGGGACACCTAAGTAGGTGACCCGCCAGAATGGATGCATGGATTGGACCCAGAGGAACTGGAACCTTTGGGTTAGGGAATGAGCTTCCTGAGACAGGTAGGCTAGAGGGAAAGATTAGGATGAGACATGAGTGAGGGGATTGAACCTCATGGAGGCTTCCTACATATCCCCATGGTGGGGAATCAAAGACCATGTAGTTTAGATATATAGTTTTACGTTATGCGGGACGGGGGTGATCCTGACATGGAGGAATGACCGAGTGGTGGGCTTGAACCTCGTGGAGGCTTCATACATACCATTCCTTGACATGGATCAACGTCCCCGTAGTTTGGGATGGATTGGGGCTTGCACTATGAGGCGTCCCAAGGTGGTATGGGGCTTACACTCTAAGGCGGCCCATTATGGCACGAGGCTTACACTCTAAGTCCACCCATGGTGGTATGGGGCTTACACTCTGAGGTGTCCCATGGTGGTATGTGGATTAAACTCTAAGGTGGACCATGCTGGTATGGGGCTTACACTCTGAGGCGGACCATGGTGGTATGGGGCTTACACTCTAAGGTGGCCCATGCTGGTATATGGCTTACACTCTAAGGCGACCCATGCTGGTATGGGGCTTACACTTTGAGGCAGCCCATGATAGTATGGGGCTTACACTCTGAGGTGGCCCATGATGGTATGGGGTTTACACTCGGAGGAAAAACATGGTGGTATAGGGATTACACTTTGAGGGGGCCCATGCTGGTATGGGTCATAAACTCTGAGGCGGACCATGGTGGTATGGGGCTTATACTCTACGCGGCCCATGATGGTATGGGGATTAAACTCTGAGGCGCCCCGTGATGGTATGGGGCTTACACTCTAAGGCGGCCCAAGGTGTTGGTGAACCGACATGAAGGAGGTCGGAATGACTGGGTGTTGGGATTGAACCTCGGGGAGGCTTCCTACATACCCTGCCTAGGAGATAAGGATCAAATTCCACGTAGTTCGGGAAGTGCAGTTTAACGTCATGAACGATGACATATAGTTTAACGTCATGCGGGAAGAAATGGGGGCACACAGTTCAACGTCATGCGGGATGAAAGGATTCCATGGTCGATTCTTACTCTAAGCTCACATGAGTCATGATCGGTGTGAGAAACAAGCGGCTGCAAAGACTAGGTGATCACGTTATGAACGGCGCGTCCATGGGAAGTGGAATGGGGCTTACACTCTGAGGTGGCCCAAATAGGAAACAGGGGATTACGCATTGGTTCACGGGCCAAGAAGATGGAGACTGGGAATTTCTCTAGGATGGAGGCCCGAGATTGATGAAGCCCAAAGGGACAGGGACTTGGAATGGGATACAAAAGGGGCACAACGCCCATCTCCCCCCCCCCTCTGGTCCTCATCAAGGAAGCTAGGACTTACTCCAAGGTGGTGGCCCTGTAGTGACAAAGCCCAAAGGGAGGGGGAAAGGGTGAGTAATTCCCCATCCCTATCTCACCTATTGGTCTTCGGCACTAGAGAGAGAGGAGATTTTCCAATCCCCACCACACCCTTTGCAGGCCTTTGGTGGAGAGACTGGGACTTACCCTAGGGCGGAGGCCCAATGCGACAAACCCAGTGAGAGAGGGAAAGGGTGAAAAATCCCTTGTGCCCATATCCCCTCACAGTTTAACTTCATGTTCTAGGACGCGGGTGATTGGTAGTTTAACGTCCTGCATCTCGTGGGATTGCTCCGCATCCCTATGACATACATAACTGGTACCCTCAGCACCTTGGTGAAGGTAGGACGCCAGCAATGCCATAGCTTGGGGTGTCGTGGAGTGATCTACTTGGGGGTCCATGTTAGCATGTCTATGTGAATAAGAAGTAGCTGTTATCATGACTATGTAAAGGATCATGAGGTGAAGCAACGCAACAGGAAGAATCTCCCAAGGGATTTTGAATTTACTTCGTATGATCCTAGAAGGTCACACGGGAAAACGACGCATGGTGTGTATGCTCGAGGCGTGACCTGCGAATGGCATCCATTAGGAGAAAATCGGTTTCCCACGCAAGGAGATTCCCGGAGAGCACCGAGGTGAGGGGTCCCGAGGCTTTTCGCGTAAAAGAAATGACTAGCATGAAAATCACCGGGCTGGCGCGTAATTGGGGAAGAGGTTTTGCACGCGACTAGGAGGATTGCACGCAAGTCATACGGATAGCGCACAAGTGGGAGGGGCCATGCGCAAAGGCAAGGGTGAACACAATGAATGAATTTTTCACATAATTTACTGGCTTGCGAACAATGTAAGGAATTTCGTGAAAGGGGGGTACCCTGAAGGGATTGGAATTACGTCTAATCCATGGGAATCTCACGCGAAGGCGGACCCCGGGGTGAGGTGGTGTGAAAAGAACTGTACCTGAAGGACATCTTGCATGCACGGAAGCCAGATTGCGCCCATGGGAGCAGGTTCGAATTCTTCTCTGGGAAGTAAAATCATCGCCTTCTATTTATAGAAGGCCGGGGGTGCGGAAAACCAGTCGGTGCGAAATAATTGCTCACCAGAGGTGGCAGCACGAAATGTCAACTGCGTGGGGCGCGGGCGCGATATTATTTCGTGTCTGTGCCGGGGACCCTTTGGGAATCCCTGAAATTTTTGGCGGAACATACATTTTTTCGCGCACTTCACCATTTTTTCACGCAACCCCTCCAGGCCCCCCGGACTGAGTCTCCATGTCCGAATATGACTTCACTTTGTAGTTTTAAAACCTTCTTCCCCACTTAATCACTTTTCGGCGTCTAAAGATACATAGGTATATTATTATTCCAGTTTAATATAATATTTTATTTATGTTACTTCTTTTTATTAACACCATCCTTTATACGTTTCTTGTATGGTAAAAATGAGTCATATCACATTGAGGGGGAAGTAGTCCGCACTTCCTCAAATGAAATTATCATATATATATATATACAACATGAAAAGAATAAAGGTATGATATAAAAGATAATTAAATAATATTATCGATAAAATAAATATCTTAAATATAATATTTAATTACAGTGATATCATAATGGCCACCATAAGAGGTAGTAGTAGAAGTTTGAAAAATCATCATTTCGTGAGGTAGTAGTTCACCGTCCAAGGAAACATTATGTTCAATACCCATTAGATGTAGGTGTGTGTAAGTTTAGTTCGAATAAATATCATAAAAACAACATATTATATTCAGGAAACTAGTTTTTTAATAAAAAAATGAATAAATAGAGTTTAGGGGGGTTGGAGAAGAAAATAAAAGATAATAACTTAATAGAAGATATTACCTTTAAATCAGGTAACTCCCTTTGGTTTGAACCAAAAGGACCTATTGGAGTTCCTTCTACCTAAGGCAAGGCTTCCAGAAGGAGGAGATGGATGTAGGGAGGTTAATTAGGTAGAGTTTGGATGAGCCAATGGGCTTCAGTGGTGTGTGTAATTGGTTAGAGGTGAGGTATTTTTATTGGGGGGAGGAGGGGCTCTTTAGGAATGTGTGAAAATATTATTTTATAATAAAGTTATCTTGAGTTTCAAAAGGTCCAAAACTCATTAAAGTTGAAGATAAGATGACTAATATTATAAATAAAATCATCCAATAAGAATTGGAAATTTTTGGGGTATTATTTTAGTCTTTATAATCCTATTTATTTAAATAATTTATTAATGAGGTAAACACTGCCCCATTATTGTGTCATAAATAATTTAATTTATTTGATGTCTAAAAATTATTAAAAAAACCATGATGTAGGAAATCATTTTAGATTTATAATGAATATTTATAGCCGAATAGATAAATTATATAACCATATGAAAATTTTTTTTACTAAAAGATATATGCTTATGTCATTTTTGTATTTACTTTAAATTAATTAATACAAAGTGTCATTATCACTAACAAGTGGCTCCATGAGGTCCCAAAATCGACTCAAGGATGCCCATGGTTGGACATGTATCATCCAATAGGGATAGGACATGTGTTAGGGTAATTTAATATTATTATTTTATTATTTTTTTACATTTATTTACCGAAATTACCCATTAACCATGGTAAATAAAATATTTACCGAAGTAATTATTCAAAACGTATAAAAATAAAAGTTACATACTTACACAATTTGGACAACCTAATTCCAAATATGGAATCCATTTTTCCAAAATTCAAAACACAGAAGTGGAAGAAATTAATTTAAAATCAATTCTCGTTGTCAAAATAAAAAGCCTTTTTTAAGAAATAATAAATATCAAAAGATTGAAAATGGTTTTTGTCTAGTTTAAAGGTAAAATTACATCCAATATCCTAAATTATATTAAATGACAAAAATGTAATATAATGATACTTAAAAAACATTCAAATTTATAATTTAATACTATAAATTAATTTGATTAAAAAAGTTGTTTTTAATAAAATTTTAGTATTTTTCACTAATTATCAAAAAATGAAAGTTACCTTAAAAGTAGGAAAAATTCATCCTAATCTAAATTTGATTTTCCGAATCCAAAAAATGAAGTCCATTTTGAAAAACTAAATTTATAACATTTCAAAAAGTGGGTATTACTATTCATAATGGCTAGTTTTATTGGTCGTGGTGTGTTAGAATCTCAAAGTTCCGTACAACACAAGCTATTGCATTATTCGAAGGGAAACGTACCGGGATGTTACAAAGGATGAGAGATATATTCTTCATGAGTCTTTGGATATGTTTATAGTGTTACTTATATAGTGTCCTAGCCATGAAGTAGCTCCCCATATATTGATGGAAACCTTCTATAATTTCCTTATACCATACAACTAGAACTTATTTGATCAATCATGTGGAGGTGATTTCTTTGATATGAAAAAAGACGAGCTTAATAAATTTTATGATAGTTTTTTCCAAAAAATACATCACAATTTCACTAGTAAGATAAAACCCCATTTGTATGATATAATCACTCATGTTTTTTTAATCAATGATAGTTCACTTAGACAAAAATGTTTTAATTATAGGATGTTTGGTTATTCTCATTGATGTTTCACCAATTTGAACTGCCTATCCTGCAAGAGGGGAATTCCTGATTTTTAGATAAAAAAGATAAAATTCATGTTCTTGAGGATAAATTATAAAATCAATACATTTATTGTATTAAAAATCACTTCAGTCTATTTTAGAAAGAACATGGTTTAATTAAATAGTCAGCTGCGAAAAATTACCAAAAAATCCCATAACATTTTATTCAAATCAATATGGGAATAAATCATCAAACATTCAATGGGAAATTAAGGATATTCTATATAATTCATTGGTTAAAATTAGTTCATTAAACAAATATAAATATTCAGAGATCTATAGTGTATAATTGAAAATTGGTCAAATGGATTAAGACATAAGATGAAGAGATAAAGGTAAATTTCCAAGGATAATTAATACAAATATGAGAGAGAATATAATAAAATTTACTACCAGCATAGTTATGAAAACTCAAGAACCAGTTGGGGAATAGTATAAAATGAAGTATAAAATTATCAAGATTAATATAGGAATTAAAATCAAATAAATATTCAAAACTAGAAATACAGATAGTAAGGTATAATATGAATAAAATTGTGAATATTAAAGTAAAATGGAAAGATGATAAAGTAAAATGAAATGGGAAATCATTAAATAGGGTATAAAAATTATGATTTTTAAGGATGAGTTGAGTGAACAATTAGGCTTGATGAATTATGTTCTCCCATAAATTTTCAACAAAGACATAAAAAGATCTATGAACCCGATTATATAAAATTTCTTCACATATTAAGGGGATTAAATGTTAGAATTCTATTAGTTGAATATTTGAATATTATTCCATTATACTTGATATTTCATAATATATATTTTCCAACAAGTGGTACTCGGGTGAAATATCAAAAATTAATTTGAATGAGGAATGTAGTTCCATTGTTCAGAAGAATATTCCTCCCAAACTAAAAGGCACATTATATTTTTTTAATTCTAGAAAAATTGGTGGGAGTGAGGATATTTTGGTGAATATTTTACCATGTAGAAATCATTAACCTTATTCCCCAATCCTTTCTAAAAAATATGGGTTTTAAGGATCAAATACTGATATTTATTTCTCTATAGTTAGCTAAAAGATCACCTAATATTCCTTATAAAAGGGTATATTCTCTATTATTTGATTTATAGAAACTATATTTACCAAATTAAATCCTTATTATTTATGTGGACTGAGATAAAATAGATCCAATCATTTTATATGAAATTATTAGCCTCATTATGGGTTATCATCAATGTCTCGTAGGGTAAGTTGATCCTTAAAGATAGTGATGAGAATGAATAATTTATTGTTTTCAATGAATTACATATTGTGTCGAATTATAAGATAATTTATGATACTAAATAGTTTTTTAGAGATAAATATAGAAGGGAAAATCACCATCCTTTCTATAATATGATTAGTGGGTTTGTTAATGAATAGTTTAATGCTTTTTTTGAATATCAACCAATATAAAAACTAGAAATATTAGGGTAATTGTGTGATATATTAGTGAATAAATTTCTATGGACCAAGAAGTGGGCCATAAATAACTTATATTTCTCATGGATAATGTTTCTAATATTATTAAGATCTGTCACAAACCCTCCCTTATACACAACCTTGATGTTGCTTCTCGTTTACTACAACCTATGGAATGTGAATATATTTTTGTTAACTCTTAATATAAAGGTTAGTGTTTTCAATATGAATTTATGTTTGAGGATAATACACTCCCTCTTGAAGTTAAATATATGTTTCATAAATATTATGAGATTATATTAGATGAGTTTCTGTACATTACACCAAATGGGAACAACAAGTTTTTCCTTGATTCATTAAATTTCCTATATTTCTTTCATTCCATGGATTTGATATGTTTATAGATGAGTAGTAGGATCCTTATTATGCACCATAGAAAGAAGTTCCTTATAAATTATATACAAAGTTTGATAGTGAGTTACCTATTTCTACTATAATATCATTTCCTAAACTTGTAAATGTCATATGTGTAGGGGAGATAGAGAGGGAGAGTGAGAAATGAAAAGTAATTCTATTCATTATGATATTTAGTGTGAGATACTGTCTTTTTTGTTTATTTTTTTCATAAAAATATATGTTTTGAAGTTTTTTATAGAAGGAGGATTATTCCTAGAGGATTGGATCTTTTTTTTATATGGAATTCATTTGGTTTTTAGTTACATGATGTATTGTGTAAAATAATATATTTTTTAAAATAAAAATCAGGGACTCCAAAAATAATTGTCTTTACCCATTGAATGATCATTCCATGAATATTAAGGGGATTGATTTATGTTAGGTATTATAAAACTGGAATAGAATGGAAGAAAACACATGGTTTTTAAGTTGTTGTTTTTTGTTTTCAACTGGAATAAATTTTTGTGTCTTTCGTGTGATGTTCTCTATTATTTAAATTTACTCCACAATTATCTTGATTTCTTTAGCTATCATAGTGGCCTGTCTGATTTTGAGAAGCAAGTGGGGGAATGATTATCTTATTTTGAGGTATTTGATGAAATTTTGGTCACCCTAGAAGTATTGTTTTATCAACTGGGTTTTCAAATCCACAAGGGGCTACGGATATAGCTACAATCTAGATAAAACCCTCTTACACTTACCTCTTTTTATCTTCCTAAGCATAAAATTATATTAACTAATGTTAATTTTATTTTCTTGTTGGATCTTTAACATTATACCTAGAGTTATATATCAATGATCAGAAGGGAGGTTTCTAATATTACCTTTTAATTGAAAAAGATTCCATAATTTAGGGGATTAATTATTTTTATTACCTCCTTTAATTTTCTTATTATTGTTTTTAGGTTAATGTGTAAAGTGTAACGTTTATTTATTAGTAGTTTTCATTCTTAAAATCGTGATAATACATATTTCCCACTATTACTCTTCAATTGACTACTAAAAACTAATCTCTACTGATTTATCTTATGTAGAGGCCAATATGATCCTTTTGAATGTTTGTCTCTTATTTATGTGGTGTGTATAACTTTTCAAAGCATTATTATCACCTAATTAAACAAAATATTTTATATTTTCTACATTTTTATATCTTTTTAAATGATTTTTTTACCACTTTAATATTCACAATTAAGGAAAATACTATGTTTTAAGTGCAGGGGTGGGGTGTTAAATGGGATGATTTATAATTCATTTTTAAAACGTAAAATCTTTTCATATTTTCAAAAAATTATACTCTTTCATGCATCATTTCATGTTGAATATAAATATAATATTCTCTTAATATGTTATTAGGATAAGAAAATAAAAATAAATTTTTTATTACCTAAGTGATAATTTCACACTAAATTTAGGGGTTTCACTGAGTTTGAAATTTCAAAAAAAATTTAATTGGCCAGTGATTTTTTCACATATTTCATTATAGAAATTTTATATGGGAACTATGTAGGAGAGTGTAATGGGAGGTATTTAAGTGGAATTGAGATTATAAAATGATAAATTGAAATGTTTTTACTTAAACTTAGGTTATATATCATTTTTTAACAAAAACTATAGAGATCCAAATCAAATTATAATCATATAAGTTCTTTAAAACATGAGTAATTTGGGAAATTGGGATCCCATGTTAGACCTCTAATACTATAGGCATTGGGTGTATCAGTAATCCTTATGTGTATCTCCAATAAGTGTGTTTTCATATTTAATTTCATAAACATGAGTGGGAAAATTGAAAAAACAATTATCTAATAGTAAAAAAATATTACATTATGGTGTGGAGAATATTGAACTCAGATAAATAAGGTGATAATTTACTTATGATATAATCATTTGGGTCAAATCAATGAAGTGGAAAATGGATCATTAAATTTTTTTAAACCTAAGGGAGATTTATAGTTGTTGGTTTCTCTTATTAATGTTTTATTTCCAATTCTATGAAGTCTTTTTCACACCTAGAATATGAACTCAAAATTAAAATAGAAATGAGGTAGTGAGTGACATTCACATAGGAGGAATGTAAATTTTAATCAGTGGAGGGATTTTTTATTTACTTTAATTATGGATTGAATTAGAATTTTGGAAGTACAACCACTAGTCTCTAAGAGTCATTGAAAATAAATAATAATTATTCAACAACATGGGACTGAAATTAGTTAAGTATGAGGGAATTTGATTAATTCTTTTTTTGACTATTTTTTCCACATTAATTTTGGTTTATGATATATTTTTTTAATATTTAATATGTCATTAAATTGGAAATATATATCTTTTTGTTTTATTTATTTTCATTTTGGTAAATTACTGAAATTTATAATAAACATAATTAATTAATAGTCTAATTTATCATCCAAATATTATATGATTGATTAATTCATTTCATTATCTTTGATATTTTTTTAATATTAATTATTTTGTTAATTTATTTTGTTTTTATTTAATAATTAATCAATCAATTCTTTTGAAACATTGGATATTAGTTTTAAAATTATTTTAATTTTTAATGTAAAAAATGATTTGATATAAATTTAATAAATAAACTAATGTAATCTATCCATTTGTATGTTTTATTATTTTAAAGTTTAATTTATAATTTTTATTTTGGTTATATTTTTATTCTGATTAGGTGTTATCACTAGCTTGGCATGCTACTAGATGTTCAACATGATACCACTAAAGACGAGTGGTACCACTATATTTTCTTACTGTGGGTAGTCCAAACTGCTACCACCAGAGAAGTCCTACTACTATATCAAGGTGTCACTACTATAAGTAGTCATGGTACAACTAGTCATACATAAAACCACAATTTCCATCTACTATCGCAAGAGCACAGTGCTATCGCCAGAGAGAGATTTGTTTCTTATACCACCAGATATGGTCCACCAATACCATACTTTTATTATACTACCACCAACCTTATTCTTTATCAGTAATCCATTACTAAATATGGTAAATTGATATTGAATAAGTGGAAAAAATACCATGGTGAATGTTGAATCTAGGCTCGGATTGAGGAGATTTGAGTGAGTCGAAACATTGGTTTCCAATCAAAAAACTGATTGAGATTTAACATAGAATGATGATGGATAAAAATGGTTGATGAAACAACTGATTCACATCCCATGAAGACTAGAATAGAAATATTGAGTTCAACTAGTTTTGAGAAGACTCTATTACAATTAAATTTACTAGGAATAGATTCAATAACTACTCCAAAATATATTTATTCATGGGGAGTTTTTTTAAAATGATTTTTTTGAAAATAAAAATAAAAAAATGCGTAGGTTATTTTTTTTAATAAAATTTCATTAAATGAGGCATCACTACTGCTGCCTTTCCCCTAAAAAAAATCCAATTTTAAATATTCGTTTTATATATTTGAAATTGTTATTTTTTTATTTTTTATTTGTTTTGTTTGTTTATATTTATAAATAAATAAAGAAAAAAATATCAACAAAAGTTATCTCCTATTTAATATTCAGAAGTACTATCATTCGATTAATATGGATTATAACAGAAACCATTAGTCATGGATCCCTTTTATAAGAGGGATTTCCTTGGAAATAAATCTGTATTTTTGATGTGGGATTCAAGTTCTCCCTTTCTTATGCTAAACATTTCTCTTTTCTGATGTGGGAATCAAGAATGTTTCAAGTACGCATATTTGAAAGACTATAAAATATAAACTATAAGACCTATATAAATGAAATTTTAATCATGGACTAAAAACATAAGAAATTTTTGAAAATAAAAAAAATGTAAAAAATGTTAACAAAAAATAATTCATGTGCTTTCAAAACCACCAAAATAAAACTTAAATATGTTTTAAGTACATGAATTTTCTAGCCTATAAAATACAAACTATAATATAAATATAAATGAAAATTAAAACATGGATTCAATATATAAGAAATAGTCAAAAATAAAAATAATTTTGTAAAATATTTGGTGAAAAATAATGTATAACCTTTCAAAGACACCGACTTGAAATATAAAAATGTTTCATGTATGTGACTTTGAAAGCCTATAAAATATGAACTATAAGAACAATATAAATGAAACTTAAAACATTGATTAAAAAAAATATGAAATAGTTTAAAATAAAAAGTACTTTGTAAAAAATGTTGATGAAAAATAATTTATAAGATATCAAATCCACATACTTGAAATTTAAAAATCTTTCAAGTATGTCACTTTGAAAGACTATGAAATATAAACTACAAGACAATATAAATGAATCTTAAACCATGGATTGAACATATAAGAAATATATAACAATTAATAAGTCAATTAGTAATATAATTATTAATTATACAATTATTAATTATATAATAATTATTTATTTAATTAGTAATATAATTATTAAATATATAATTAATTAGTTAATAAGTAATATAATTATTAATTATGTAATAATTAATTAGTAATATTATTATTAATTATATAATAATTAATTAGTTATTTGGTAATATAATTATTAATTTTTATGCTGGTCACATTTTTTTAAAAAACAAATGAAAAAACTCATTGGGTATCCAAGAGAAAGTAAAAGGTATTGGCACCCCACATGATGAAAAGATGGAGGCAACATCCAATGGATCGTGGTTTTGGAGTATTATGAAAAACGGTGGCGGAGATAGGAGAGGGGGAGGCACTGTTTGTAGGGCCAATCATTTCAGATATTTTCATCTATAGAAAGGAAGTAATGAAGATGATGGTACCGACGAGTCATCTCTTGATTTGAATCCCATAAATGACATGACCAAAAAGGCAGGCAGTGGGAAGAAATATTCGGTTCAGTTGGTGGAAAGGGATGCATAGATAACGACTGTAATGATAAAAAATATACCCAAATAGTACATGTAAGATATTGTTTTGTTTCCAAAATTTGATAAGAGAATAATTATAGGGGTGTTTGTGTGTTTTTGTTGTCAGAGACGTGTTATGCGAGTAATGTTTCTAGATAAACATTACATGAAAGAGAACAGTCGCACTGCTACTGATGGAGAATGAGATGGAGGTGTTCTTTCATCATTTTATTTTGTATACTTTCCCATTTTCTTTAAGTTACAAACACATTAAACGATATGAAGGCTTAGATATTCCTTCATTTTTTACCTGTTAAATAATCTTGGTGTTTTTTGATGGAGTTAATGTGTATGTTGTCGCTATTCATGAGCGGGTGTAATAAGGGATATGCTTATGTGAACTACAAAAACTCCAAGAATCTATGGAGGATATTTGAGGAATATCATAGGAAGACATGGGAACATCATTTCTAATCCCACAAGATCTGGGAGGTTTCCACCACTAAGATCCATGTATTTTAGTTGCACATGATGTGCCACACATTTGAACCAATTTCATAGAATGATGTTTATAGGGGAATAAATCATTGGTGAAACATTTGAAAGAATATTTATGAAACTCATTTTATTTTCAACAACTTTTTAGATGTTTATAATGTCTTTTAAATTTTATTTAGATTGTTTTTATACTATATATTTTATAAACTTTTAAAGTCAGATACTTGAAATTAAATAATCATTCCTTTGTTTCAAGTAGTTGACATTGAAATATGTCAAATATAAATTGTTCCTAAAATATTAATGAAAACTGAAACCCTGGATAAACATATAATAAGGCATGATAGTAATAAAAATATCTTTATTTTGATAGAAAAAACATATAAATTAAAAAGTACAATCAATGTATATGTCTATGGAGAGGATATTCTGTCTCACATAGTGGTCTATGAATAGGATGTCCACTTTGAGTTTGTTGTGGAGTCTGATGACATAGAGAGGGATGATCCTTGGGCATTGGAACATCAACTATTGCATCCTCCATGTGTGTGTTAGTCGGAAGAGATATCAACTTCATGTCATACTGTGCTCTTGACCCTCCTCACACTAGGGTTGTAGAAAAACATACCATCATAGTAGTGGGGAACCAATCCTACGATGGAGCTAGACCACAAAACTGTGATGGATCTAGACCCCAAGGATGTGATGGATCTGGACCCCAAGTGGGAGATAACTGTAGATATCCTATCAATAAAGATGGATCCCATGCCACCTGAGACACGTCCTCAATCGGATGAGGCTGGACTGCTAGAGGGCCGATGTCTTCCTACCAAACAGGTGAGGCCCCATGTGTAAGACGATGCTATCTACGTCATCATCATCATAGATCCTCAACACCAACAACTGCTACAGGATGTTCCTCTAGGGTAGGAACCTCCTCTATCTTGGATGGACTCTCAAAGATGCTCTTGGAATGTGCACGATAGGATGAAATCAGCTCCAGTGCTTTAGCATGGATGGCTGCTTGGCTAAAGACCCCCTCCTCCTCTTCATCACTCATGCAATCAAGATTCTCTGAGTGAACGCCCTACAAATAAATTCAAAATGAATTAAAAAATAGATTAATAAAAAAACTAATGTAATTTTTTTTACTTAAAATGTTATGAATCTTTCCGCCATGTCATTTAAGATACATTATAGATTTCAGTATATACAATGGATCATACTAGACTAGATCCAAATTAAAGAATTGATTCCTTGGTACACCCTGAATACAAAACTCTGCATGTTTATGTCAGAAATCAAGAATGTCGACATGTACTCGGCACCAGTTCTCATCCTGCCTCCCTATCAGGTTCAATCCATGAAGCTTCTCTGTCTATCTTGGCAGTAATGGAATCAGATGAACATAGAAAAACTGGTGCACGACTCAGTCAGGTTGCTTCCAGTCAATAATATGGAAGTGAATGAGGGGCACTACAAACATAGCATCGTTACACCCAAAAATGCAGTATGGCAGCAACTCATCCATTATAGTCCAGTATGGAAGCCATGAAATTTGAAATGAAATGTGACCTTTGTCAAAAAAACTCCTTACTAAAAACCAAAAGTTATTCTATTATTAAATTTGTTAGATAGTGATAGATTGTATACACCTACCAGGATGGGTAAGAGAAAGTCCAACTTGAGCTAATATGTACCCAAATGGTGTCTCCAAACCATTCAGAAACTGTGTATCTGAAAGCACCTGTAAAATACAACACCGATAGTGAAAAACAATGAGAAATTTAATTCATTAACTCCTAGTAGAATCATAAATCAATAAATATGAGTGATCATACCAACTTATATGCAAAACATCATTAAAACCCTCCATAGTGATTAGCATACCAGAAAGCTGAGGGTGGAATGTGGGAATGCACTCCCATTCCCACATCTAAATAAGGATGATTCATCCCCTGAGATCTGTGCAGTCCCTATGTGATAGCCTGCATAATGATCTATATATGTATGAAAAGCAAGACGATCCCTAGCTATAAATCCCAAACTAATCAACATCCCCCATTTGGGGTAGATACATCATGTTCACATTCATCCTTGAGTTATCATCACACATGATACCTCCAATGAGCGATAATATATATGCATAGGCATAACTCATGAGAGTATTCTCATCAGCATCATCGGGTAAATGTAAAATCTACTCTTCCAACCAATCCCTTGATATCAACGCTCCATCCATAGTGCTACGGTCGAAAAAAATTCCAATAACTAACATTCCCTAGGCAAGGATGGGCCAAGATGCACTGGCGGGTCTATAGACACAGAAATCCACAAAAGGTCCCAAGAATGCATCCTCGGATAAAACATAGGCATATTTTGACTCAGAAACTGGTCTCGGGAAGAGCTAGAAGGGTGAGTGGAAAACTAGAGTGGTGCATGGAAAACTACTTCCTCGTATAGAAAACCAGCTCATCGAGTAGAATACGGTCCCATCCTAAAGAAGGTTTTGTGCGCTAGTAGGGGAACTTCCCGCCCCCGCCCAGGGTCTGGGTTTTCCATGAGGGATGAATTTAGCAAGCTCCTGCGGCCCCCGATCGCCTATAAATAGAATTTCACCCCTACTTTCAGTGGCTTAAGAATCCAAATCGTCTTCCCTGTGCGGAATCCAATCATTCCGTTTCTATGCACAAAAGATGACTCCCAGATACATGATTTTATGTGATAGTTCACCCAGGGGTCCACCTTCGTGTGGGACCTCTCAGGTTTGACCCACTCCCATGTCCTTATGTTTTGGGATCCTTGCGCGCAAACCCTTACACTTGCACGTAAAACCCTGGACCTTCCTTACGTGAAACCCCTTTCACTTGTGCACAAAACCATGGCCCTTACTTACGTGAAACCCCTTCCACTTGCATGCAAAACCTCATCCCCTCTTTGTGTGAAAACCTATTCCATTGCATTCACCCTTTCTTTTTCTGCTCAACTCGGCCTTTTGCGCTCAACATTCCCTCTTTGCACGCATATTGAGATCAAATTGGTCCTTTTGCGCGCAATCTTGTCCCCTTGTGTGCTCCCGTTAGCATGTTCTCTATGTCCTTCTCCCATGCACCAAATTCGAGCATTTCTTATGCACGAGACACCTATGTTACACACCGTTCTCCCATACGGCCCTCCAGGCTTGTACGATGTAATTTCGAGGTTCCATGGGTGGTGCGTTTTGTAGCATTGCTTAGCCTCATACTTCTTCGCATAGGCATGCTAATGGATATTGCTTCTATACATAGCCACGCTAACATGGACCCCCTCATTAGATCACTCCATGACACCCCTTCAACATAGCATTACTAATGCCTTCCCTTACCTAAGGGTTGGCGAGTATCAGTCATGTAAGTCCTAGGGGGAGCCGAGTGAACTCACCTCGTCTAAGCTGCATGACGTTAAACTGCCAAGCAGCATCATCCTCATCACATGACAATAAATTGTGGCCCCACCCCATGCACTCTATTTGGGGTTCCCCACCTTGTAAATTATCCATGTTTTCTCATCTCTACGAAAGTTAAGTCTTCTTCACATGGAATGAGATCATATCTGTCAGAGCGTCACCTGTCCATGGGTAAGGGAACCACCATGGTGTAATCCCCTAGCCTTTCTTGAAAGAGGTAGAACCCCTTCTCCCCCTATCTTCTTTTGTGCCAAATCCCTATCTCATTGGGATTTGTTGCCACAGAGGCCTCCATCTTAGAGTAAGTCCCAATCCCCATCTCCTTGAGCTGCTAACCACATATAAGCCCATGTTTCCTCTTTGGGCCGCTAACCATGTGTAAGACCCGCTCCACTTCTTACAGGTGCACTTTTCATGACGTGATCGTCAGGTCTTTGTTGCCTCTTGTTTCTCACATCGAGAATGAATCACATGGACTTTGAGTAATCATTGACCATGACATCCTCCTTGGGAAACCAAGAGTGTAAGACCCACACCAATCTAAACTACGTGAACTTTGATCCTGGCCAAGGTAAGGTACGTAGGAAGCCTCCTGAGGTTCAATCCTAAAACCCATATATTTCAACCCCCTTCACATTAGTTCAACTTCATCCTGGATGATGTTAAACTGTATCCATCATTTAAAACTACATGGACTTTGATCATTTCCAAGGAAAGGTACATAGGAAGCTTCCATATGGTTCAAGCCAAACAACCATTAGTCCAAACCACTTCACGCCGGTTCACCACACCATTCCGAACTATATAAATTTTGATCCTTTCCATGTCAGGGTACATAAGAAGCCTCCTTAAGGTTTAAGCCCATCACTCATGTACCATCATGGTCTCTCCCTTAAGACTATGTGTTTCGGGAAGGTCACATCCCAACCCAGAGATTCCACTTCCTTCAAGTACCAATCCATGGGTCCCATCCATACGGGCTGCCTCCTCAGGTGTCCCATCGCCCCACCGAACTATGTGGACTTTGATTCCCTACGATGAGGATAAGTAGGAAGTACCTTCAAGGCTCAATCCCAACATCTCGGTGAGGGACATCAACATCAACGACTACCATGGAATGTTAAACCACCGACGTATAAAATCAGTCCTATGCTTACTCAGAGCAAGGTAACTCATCCACCTGGCCCGGATCGAGGCCCCAACTGCCCCACGGGCAGGCTGGGTCGACTCTCCTAGCTGCCGGTGCAGGTAGTGCCTGCCGCGGGCCAACCTGCAACAACGACACCAAGTAAAGAGGTCCTCCCCATACCACCACCATTGAAAATGTGGGTCCTCCCTATCCCAATCTTGGCATGTAGATAAACCTTGTTCCACCTTCAATTAGAATGAGGGTCCACCCCATGTCAGTGACACTCAGTACGTAAGCCTCTTCCGCACTCATGACATCGGGTATAGAGTCATTCCTTCCACCACAAGCCACTGGTGTGGATATGTTACACATTTGCTGAATCTACAGTATGGGGTCCTTCTCCATGTCCTTACAGAATCCAGAGAATTTCCTCCTCACCTTAGAAATAAGAGGATTGAAGGTCATCTTCGCTTCATCAGCACCTAGAACGGAGGTCCTACCCATGTTCGGCTTGAACAATACGAGGACTCTCCTCAAACTGACATTTCCAGGGAAAATAAGCATGGAGGCCATGTCCATGCTCCTACCAACTCTGGAGGAGGTCCTACCCACTATAGCACTTCCCGTGGAGAGCCTATCCGTGCATCATCCAATGGACATAATGGTCCTCCCCGTGTTCCCATAGACATTTGTCCAGGTGATCCTCGCACCCAAGCTCACTCAGGAAGAAGCCCTCTCTGTCCCAACACTAGTTCAGCTGAAGTTCCCCTCACGCCCGAAATATATCCTATCCCAATGATCCATCCCAAGGCCAGAGGTCGGGTCATCACCGCCCTAAAAAGGATGATGGGAAGATTTATACTGAGTTTAATCTAGTCTTCTTCTCATATTCTGAGATAGAATACGACTCAACGATGGAACCCTCACCTCGATCCTCTGTGTCATGGGCTAGGGTAGGAATAAAGAGAATCAGCCTCATACTTCCTAAATTTGAGGTCCATCAAAACCCTACCTCCCTCCTAAAATACATCCAGGAAGACAATGATTTGGTGTCTCCCCAGAGTCTTGCAATGAAATCTCCACCATCATCACCAGAAGCACTCTCTACCTCGATCAGAGATCATGGTGAAATATTCTAGGGACCGATGACGGATATAAAATTGCGTGGTCCAATGCTAGTATTGGTGGTTATTGTGCCAGAATACATGGTCTCTATCCAATCTTATCGCGATGTGGTTTCCAATTCACATCACTCTTCAAAGGATAGCCTGAGTTGTGGTGTATTGCTAGCCCACTCGCCGTATTCCCCGCCAGCCAGCCTACTATCTTAGTGGTCTGCTTCAGTACCACTGTCGGTTCCTCAGCATCCCCCAGTTGATGAGTGGGGTAATCAAGGGCCAGACCCCAAGTCTCGGCAGAGGATGTTGTCGGACATTCTTTTGGAGGACCATTTCCCAGAGATGTTTGGCCATTTCCAGCACCGAATTTTAGGGCACCAGAAGCACCCACCTAAGAGGAGGTTGGATGCATTCTCCAGATCCCCTGGGTGACTCACTTTCATCTTCTTCATCGACGAGTGTCCTACCCCAAGAGTCAGACACACTTCAAAGGCAAAGGTCAACAATGTCGTTTAGTTGATTTGGCCACACTCCCCGTGGCCTAGTGCCTTGAGTCACCGGGCCGACTTAGGTTCCTCTGACAACGATGCGTCTAGAGCTTTAAAGTGCTCCACGTGATAATCAAAGAGGCTTCTCCATACATGAAAATCCATGTTTGGGGGCAGCACACGACCCTCCATTTCATTTCAATCCACTACCAGCTTGATTTTCCAGGCCACATAGATGATATTCCTCCAGGTAGTGTTTCAGTTTACATGGATGACTTATTAGGGGGAGAGAATGAGCTAGAGCTTCTTGGAGAAGACCTACCACCCGAGGGAGTATCACACCAATTGGATCCATTGGGAAGTATCACTCTCTAGAAAAGGAATTTTCTGGGTCTTCCTGTACCTACTATTTCATTAACCCTCATCGAAAATATAAATAAGGGAAAAGATCACCTCAGAGCCGCCAAACCCTATGACCCGTCTGGATCAGTACAGAAGACAGAGGATGATCCCTAAAAAAGTCGCACTGCCTAAAAAAATCATAGAACACAAGAATATGATTGATGACCTTATTTCTAAATGTGCTGCGGAGCGAAAACCGGATTATGGTTATCCAAAACTGGGGCAGCAGGGGCATGCACAAATTCCCCCCCGGTGAGTTGCCTCCGGGTGACCCTGACCATCCGACCCACACAGACATGGTAGAGGATGTAACTTATGGCAAGACGGTGTGGTATGTGTCTTCGAATCTGCTCGAGTGGTGTGATAATCACTGGGACCCATCTTAGGTTCCCCCAGCCAATCCACAGGTCATCCAACCGGTCGCTCCATGAGCAGCTGGGCCTACTTATTGTGTTAAAGAACCTGTCAACACGCTGGTGTTCAGGGATCCCCGTCAAGACAGGGACCCCTACCTAGATAATATAATTGAGGCACTCATATCCCACCTCAATGCTTTAGAATCTCGACATGTGGAAATCCCCCCTAATGGAAAGCCATATTCAGCATGGGTGGATGATATGCCAACAACCTCGAGCTTGGAAAATCCCACCTTTTCCCCCTTTAATGGGACATGTAATCCATTGCAGCATCTGGACCACTTCATATCAAGGTGTGGACCCATGGTGGGGAATCCAGCACATCAGGAGGCCACCAATCTTCAGTGTTTCGTATAGACATTGGAAGGTCCCACATTCATCTGGTACAGCCAGCTACCCATCCGGTGAGTTTCCAGATGGGAAGACTTGCACAGAAAGTTCCTTTACCAGTTTAGTTCCACCACTTAGAAGACAAGCATTGTGGACCTCTTCAAGTGAAAGCATAGGCTTTATTAGCACGTCGAATACTTTTTCACCCAGTATAAGGGGATTACATACTAAATTGACATGCCACTGACTCAGAAAAAACTACTGACATTGCGTGCTGTGAATGTCAAGACAGAACTAGTCCCCTCTCTGATCACCCAGAATTACCCAGGGGGATTCCGATAATTCTCTGATAATTCCCAATTCCTAGAAGAACACTTGCAGTAGGACAAGTAGGAATGACCATTGCCTCCCTCAATCCCCATGAGGAGGACATCTAAAGATGAGCCCACCGTGGTGGCATATATAGAGGCCCCCAGACAACTAGAGATATTACAAGTGGATGCACCTCCACAGGTTTATAGGGTCCCTCAATCCCAGGCGTAGACTCCAGCCTATAAGCACACACCTTAGATTGACAGGCACCCCCATGTAATGCGCCACCACCACACATGCTAGACAACCAGGATCCACCTCCTTAACATGATCCTCCAGCCCCTCTTCAGGGTAAAGCTCCCAGAGCCCCCTTCCCAGACAGGAGGAACCTGACCTACTCATTCAATGAAGATAAGGTCCCTGGTTATTTCCGCAATTCCATGGTGTAGGGACTCCTACGTTTTCATGAATTCAGGAGGCTAGAAGAGGCGAACCTCAACAATTTTCTCTAATTACTACCCATATCACCAGATCCTAGGGAACACCCTCAAATAGTTCTATGTGTTTAATGACTATCTTCAAGACCAGGTGGATAAATAAATAGTCTGTTTAGGCCTAGATCTAGCACAAGTGGCATGTGTCTTTTTGTAGACAGACAACAACAGTGACAACGAAGGCGAGTGGCATCGGGTTCTTAACCTCGGGTCCTAGAAACATGACGACTGGATGAATCATAATATAGTCACCCATGCCAATGGTTTTATCTATGCAAGTCTGATTCGATATGAAACATTATAGGACGCCGCATAAACCGTATCCAGTACCTCTATGTCAACGGCTCAGCCTCCCTCTTTCCAGAAGAGAAATCATTAGCGGCGCATGGGAAAATAAATTCCCCCACTGAATCCATCGTCATCCCGTACTCTTGTAAACTTCATGCCCCAAAGGATGGATATCCACCCTTTAATCCTTCCAGTGGTGGAGTATTCTTCATGTGACAGTCAAGGTTCCACCTCGGTTAATACCGTAGAGCTCGTCAACCCCTACATGATTCCGGACAACGAGGAGCTCCAGGTGGAACCTCACAAAGTCCCCAACCATCACCATCATTGAAGAAGTCATGGATCTATGGATCATTATAGTGCGCCGTATAGTACATTAAGACATGATGTTCATGATACTGAAACTAGGAAGTATGGCCAGTGTAGAGCTCATCACGCGCAACCTTCTCATATGGTGTCATCCGGTCTGCCTTCACTGCCGTTTGTGTTGCTGGATTAGAAAGAGCCATCCCAAATAAGATGTGATTGGCCATCTAGCCCTAATCTAGTAGTCACTCCATAGGCTTTGAGTAGTGAGAAGCGGGACATTCCTAGCACCAGTCAGCCGCTGGTCGAGCTGGTAGGACCCGCCATACCTCCTGTCATAGAATGACATACTATAAGCAGAATCTTACGTCTAGCATGGAAGTATGTTGTTCTCAAGCGTCTTTCCAGCATTATGGCAAGTCTATCCATAATTGAATCTCTTCTCCTGTCAGTGGATATGTGTGAAGCCCTCATCGAGGCTTTAAGAACCCCCCTCTAGTTTGTGACGAATGTGCAGCAGTAGATTCCTTCCATGTTAATCCAGTCAAGCATGCTGAATTCTAGGAAATTATCTAATTCCCAAGAGAATATGAAGGCTCTCCCATATAGGGGAACATTCAACCATTGTACATCATCAACCATTTTAATGTTGTGGAGTTTCTTCACTGTCTTGTCAACAAAAACATTGGAATCAAACTTCTCCTGACTTGGAAACTGTGAAAATTGGGTTTGTCTGAGGATGATCTGTGTCCCTCTGACCTAAAAATTCAAGGTTTTGACAGTATAGAATAGAAATTAGTTGGAAATATCCACCTAAAGACCCAGTTCAGTGTCCCGGTAGCCAGAAGAGAAATCATGGTTGTATCCCAGGACACCGCCTACAATGCGTTGATGGGGAGGCCATGGCTCCACCTGCATGCGCCGGTCCCATTGTCATATCACCAATTTCTTAAGTACTCCCTTAATGTCCGAGTGGGATTACTCTAGGGGGATGTGTCTCCCTCTTCATCTTCTGAATCCTTCTATCTATATGATGACTATTACAAGAGAAAGGATAAGAAGATTTATGCTAACAAGGTTGATCATGCTATGGATGTGACCGAGCCGTGGACAGATCTGGATGATTCCTACATATTTCCAATCCATTGATTGGAGGCTACAACCCCGGGCATGGAACACTGTTTTTTTTCTCTAGAATTAAGCTGGAACACATCCCCAAGTCTATGTGATGCCGAAAGATCACCCCATACTTCTACACGAATCAGGATCGGGTGATCCCAGAGCCCCATACACCCATAAGATATCAGGAAGTCCACCCCATGGAAACAAAAATATTCCATACTTTCTTGTTTCTCTAGGACTATATAAATAAGATCAAGCCAACATGTCACTATTACTTTGATATTATCAATAGTGGCCCCTTGGGCCGAAGATCGGATGTGATCGGATCAACATCTTTCATCGCTATGGTTTCGGCAACAGGGGAGTCCCCCAATGCAGTGTCCACCAACGCTCATGCTGGTAACAGTCTCCCATCGAGATTGGTTGAGTCATATGAAACTCCTAATTCCAAGTATCCCTCCTCCATAAGTGAAGAAGAGGATTTAGAGGATTCCCCTCCCTCATTTGAAGATGGCATCTCCACCACATTCGATGAATTGGTATAGGTAAACCTCAATTGCGGGGCAGATCCAAATCCCACCTTGATCAGTGCCGCTATGCCTGTCGAAGAGAAAAAATAGTATATGGACTTCCTCAAGAGACATAATGATGTATTTTACTAGAGATACAATGAAATTCCATGACTAGACACCTAGTTTGCCTTCCACCACCTCGGTCTCCTAGAAAACCACTGCAGGTTGAAGAAGCCTCCCAGAATGATTCACCCTTCTCATGGTTCTATGGTCGAGGAGGAAGTTGATAATCTCTTCAGAGACAATTTCGTTAAGGAGGTACAGTAACCCATATGGTTAGCCAACATCATTCCAATCAAGAAGAAGAATGGGAAGATCATAGTTTTCATCGACTTCCGAGATCTCAACTATCACTGTCTAAAGGAGGATTTTCCCCTTCCCATGACATAGTTATTGATTGATTCCACATCTGGGTCCTGGTCCGTCACTTTCATGGATGGATATTCCGGTTATAACCATATTTGAATGGCCCTATAAAATGAATATTCTACATCGTTTAGGGCACCAAAAATTAATTTATGCTGCTAGGTAATTACATTTGGTCTAAAGAATGAAGTTTCCACCTATCAAAGAGCTATGAATCACATATTTAATTCGATACTGAAGTCATTGGTTGATTCCTATGTAGATGATTTGGTGGTAAAATATCTCCATTGTCAGAACCATATCAATATTAATTGGATATTTTTTGGCTTCCTCTGTTCTCACCACCTAAAGATGAAACCATTAAAGTGTGCCTTTGGGTCACCTACAGGAAGTTTCTTGGATTTTTCATTAGATATAGAGGAATCGAGATCATCCCGAAGAAGGTCAAAGATATCAGTCATATGTCTCCTCTGAGAAACATTCAGAAGATTCTAGGCTTCCAAGGAAACTTAGTCTACATACACCAATTCGTTGGGAATTTTGAAAGAAAGTGTAAGACCTTATCTCAGATCATGAAGAAAGGCACTGTCTATCAATGGGACGGACAATGTGAGGTTGATTTCGAGGAAATCAAGCGGTACCTGTTATAGCCTAAGATTCTAATGCCACCAGTTTCTGGAAATCCACTGATCCTTTATGCGACCTCCCAGAAACAATCTATTGGTTCCCTTCTCTCCTTGAAGAACAACGAGGGAGTAGTGAAAATTCTCTACTATCTCATCCACGTGCTCCACTATACTAAGACAATATATTCCACTATACCGAAGAGCTACCTTGCACTATTATTCGCAGTGAAAAAATAGGGACATTACTTGCAACACCATGAGGTACAGTTGGTGTCCAAGGTGGATCTGCGGAAGTACAATCTTGACCGCCCAATGTTAACATGTCGTCTAGCTTATTGGGAAGTAATACTTAAGTAGTTTTACAGCAATTTTTCTTGCAGAAGGCTATTAAGGAGAAAGCATTGGAGGATTTCTATATGACCATCCAGCCCCCATGGACTAGTCTCTGGACCATGATTTTCTTTATTAGGCAATACTCTCAGTGGACCAAGCCATCCCGTGATGGAAAAAGCACCTTGATGGCACTTATCAGAGCCCTACCAGTAGATGGATAAATGGCCCTAGACTCAACAGAGTATGCCTGGGTATCGTCTTCATCACTCCAGCACAATCTATATTTCCATATTCATTCTTGTTGTTATAAGGCTGCACCAACAATAAGGGGGAGTACCAGGCTCTCATCACCAGCCTTGAGCCAGCCCTTGAGATTGATGTTCCCCACTTACACATGAATGGGGACTCCGAACTAGTCATCAAGTAGATTAAAAATTACTATGTCGTTAGAATTCTAGATCTCGTACCATTATTTGAATGCACCATCAAGCTAATTGCCCAGTTCTCATCTCGGCCAGAAGTTACTCATGTCCCTCGATCCTAGAAATGTTGAGCTGATGCCTTGGACAAACTTACTGCATCACTTGTTGAGCCTGAACATGACGATTTGATTATCCACGTGGAACACCAGAGATTCATCTCTCCTGACACTTCAGGTGACAATGAAAACCCATAAGTAAGTCACCTTACTATAGACATCTCTATGTCAGGACATCTAGGTCCCTCAGATGCAACGATTGAGGTTACTCCCGACTAGAGAACTTCCTTTGTCGAGTACCTCCAAAACGGTAATCTACCAATAGATATTGTTGAGCGCGAGCGAATTCGACGTCGCGCGCTGTAGTTTACCCTCCAAAGTGGTCCTGTTCTTGAGAAGATCTTTTATAGGCATGAGCTTGATGGGGTTCTCCTCCGCTACATTCAAGAAGTCGAGATTTCTCAGGTCATGTAGGAGGTTCATGCCCATTCTTTCACGGCTCATCAGACTGGGCCGAATCTATCTCACCAGATCTGGAGACTGGGGTATTTTTTTCCCTCCATGATCCGCGACTGCCTCGAGTTTTCCAAAAGGTGCCATGCATTCCAAATTCATTCCAAATTTATGCATCAGCTTCCATATCCTCTCAACACTACCATGTATTATTGGCCCTTTGAGGTCTAGGGAATCGATGTCATGGGACCATATCTATAGGCGACAGCTCGCCGGTACAGGTTCATCCATACCACTATGGATTTCTCCTCTAAGTGGGTAGAGGCAGTTTCTCTCAAGGAGGTCAAGGATCGTTCCATCGTAGACTTTGTGAGCTCCAACATCATCTACCAATTTGGAGTTCCTCTTGATGTCATCACCAATAATGGAACAATATTCTAGGAAGCCGATTTGAATTAACTGTATGCTATGTACAACATCTATTCTAACCACACCTCCCACTATCACACGCTAGAAAACGGTCTTATCAAGGAATTCGACAAAACACTCTCTAAAATTCTACAGAAAAGGGTTGTTCCGAAAAAGAAGAGTTGGCTGGACAAGCTCCCCAATTCCCTCTGGGCATATCGGACGATGACCCATAATTCCACACAAGTGACCTGATACTCCCTAGTGTATTGAACATAGGCTTTCCTCCCCTTCGAGATCCAGTTACCTTCATTATGTACAACTGTCTATGATAAAAAAGAACGAGATAAAGTAGCTGATGTCTATCTAGCTGAATTGGAATCCCTAGATGAGATCAGGCATTGTTCCCTACATAATTTGGGAAGCTATCTGAACAAGATAGCTAGAGCTTTCAACAATAAAGTTTTCCTCCTCTCTTTCTTTTAAGGTGGAATGGAGTGGGCTGTAAATTCACCAAAGATACCTGGACATAAGCCACAAAAATTAAAGCCCAAATGTGAAGGACCTTACATCATTCATAAGGTTAACCCTAATGGCGCATACTCCATGGTTACTGTGGATGGTGAGCGGAAAAATCCTCCCACCAATGGCAAGTTCCTCAAGTAGTACTTTTTCTGAGCGAATGTGGTCCTACATGACCTTAAACTGTAGAGAGTCCTACATGACCTTATACTATCTGGTCCAACATGAATTTAAACTGTCTCATCCCGCAAGACAATAAACTTCACCTCAACAAGTATGTATGGATTGATTCCCATTCTTATGGGATACATAGGAATGATACGATGTCTTGTCTTAGACTCCAACCCAAACTCTTCTCTTCGACTATCCCCCCTGGGTATAGTTCTCGTAGAGGATCTCTCATAGTGTCGTTTAGGATTATTTCTCCCCACTCATGTCAGGAATATGATGACCGCACCATGTTCCCCACTCCTCATTCTTAAATCCTCCAAAATCCTCACCGCACGACGGCAAACTACATGGCCTTCAGAAATAAATGCGGCCTGATTCCCATCCTCATGGGATATATAGGAATTCCCAGATATTTTTTTTCACAGGCACAACCCCAAGCTCCAATATCACCCCCTTTGGCCTAGCCTCTCGGTCCAGATACCTCCCCAAATTCATGGAGTCATGTGGTATTTTTTCCTCATTTCACAGCAGGTTTATCATAACCGAACCATGTGTTCCCCTTCCCTAGATATCTTCACCTCTTTCACCATCTTGCTTAACGTTAAATTTCACAGGCACATTTATGCTCCACACACTCCATGTAATTGGGATTCTATCATCTTTTTCATCCGAAGGGACCCCCGAATGGTAGGGATTATCTGCCTAAGGGATCTCCTACCTTTTCAAGACAACATCCTCGAGGACCTCGAACAAGAAATTGATACAAGTACCGTGTTGCGAATATGGTCAGCAGTCGATACTCACATGTGGTTCCCATATCAGGTTATGCGATGTGGATGATGTATTTTGACCATGGTCATCAATTATACTTCATCGTTTTCACCACCCCTATATGTATTAAATATTGGGTGTAGTAGTTCATGTTGTCTTGCTATCCCTTCAAACGTTAGTCTGCTTTGGGCTGGAGTGTGAGTCCAGCTACCATACCCTTATATGTTGGGAGAGTTGGGATATATTCCTTGTTTCCCACACCGAGCGTTGCTCACATGGGATTAGGAACCCTGTAAGGAAATACCCACATGAAGGGTCATGTGTCAATGGTCCGAGATCTATGAGCTTAAACTAAGATGTTAATCATCATTATTGCAAGACATTAAACTAAAAATTGACCAAGACTTCCTATCTCATGTCCCTCACCCCCTTTAGCCCCCATAGACTAAGTTCTAATTTGGGATTGTACGGTGTGGTATGAGATTATATCATCATCCACATCGGGTCATGAGTCGTACCATAAACATCCCTCGTAGAGATACCATGCCCCAATCTGTGTCCTTTTTGCATGACGTAAAACTACACAACACCCTCTAAGAACTACATGTAGCTTGATTCCCATCCTTATGGGATATGTAGGACCTCCCAAACATTTATTCCTCAGGGATCAAACCTATTTTTTAGAAACCTCCTCATCATTATGGCCCCATGTCCTGAGTTCTTCCCAGAAAGGGGTATACGGTGTGGTGTGGGCTTATGTCCTCATTCACATCAGGGTTTTAACAACCATGACACATAACTATTTCTTATGACATATCTTCCTTCTCTTTATTCCACACTCATCTTTTTGAGTCAGCTTCTCTTATTTTGGGCCCCTCGACCCTCTCCGGCGATTCACCAATGTGCCCGTAAGTACTCTGGTTCCGAACCAAGAGTGTCAGATTCTACCTTTACATGTTATCTCCCATTTCTATGCTTCGTGTTTCCCTTATTTTGGGCTTCCATCAACTTTAACATATGAATGTACCCCCCGAATGGCATGGATGCTTGGCATAAGGGCTCTTATACCATTTCAGGCCAACATCCTCAAGGATCTCAAACAGAAAATTGATATAAGTCCCTTGTTACGAATATGGTTAGCGATCGACGCTCATTTTTTGTTCCCATATCAGGTCACATGATATGTATACTGTGTTTGAACATGTTCAATAGTTATCCTCCATCATCACGCTAACACCATCGAGCCTTAAATGTCAGTTTCATGATTTACAATGTCTTCACACCATCATGTCCTAGTGGAATTTCAACAATCTTGGTGTTTTTCCTTAGTGGACATTCACAAGATAGAAGGAAAAAGATTTGGTAAGGTGTCCTTAGGGTCTCTGTACTGATTTTACCTTTTACATATTTCACACGTTGCAAAGACATCTTAGGACCTTGTTTCGCACACTGAGTTTAGCTCATGTGGGCTTAGGGATCAGATCAAGGTCTGTTCTCACTTGGTAGAGTTCCACTTCTCCATGGTCTAAGCTCTAAGACCTAAAAATAAGATCTCCTTTTATGTACTGTCTATAATATGAAAGAACTGTAACCCTTATAACAACATATATCTTGATTCCCATGCTCAAGTGATACGTAGGAATGCACAGACAACTCATCTTTGGGTATAGCTCATGTTCCACTAATTATCTATTCTTTTCAGCCTTTTGGGCCATGAATATTATAGGATTTCATGATGTGGTGTGTGTGGGATTATATCCTCATTCACATTGGGTTTTCAATAGCCGCACCATGTACTCCCCTTCTAGGAGTTGGTTTCTCCTACCTCCTATCCCGCATGACGTTAAAATGAACTCTGAAAACTACTTATGGATTGATTCCCATACTTATGGGATATGTAGGAACACCTAGATGCTTCATCCACAGGTCTAGCCCTATAATCTCTGACCTTTTCGAGCCCCCTGGGCCCGAGGTTTCTTCCCAGAATAGCATGTGGTGTGTTGTAGACCTCGTCCTCATTCGTGTCAAGTATACTTTACCACGCCATGCACATTATCCTCTAAAACCTCATTTATTCTTTGTGTGTCCCAGAAATATGACATTATACTATGCTACCTGATCCCACATGACATTAAACTCTTTTTTATTTATTTCATGATGTTAAAATGCAATGGTTGGTCCCGTCACATGACCCTAAAATGTGGCATCATCATCATGGATACAGGATGAAAAATGGCCCTGCATTGTGATTTCTTTACTCGGGGGGGACATCATGTTGGGTATTGGTCAACCAGAATACCATTTTTTCAATTCCTACATGTAGATTTATTCCTTTAGAGACACTTTTATTCTCTGTCCTCAGTTCAGTGCTTCACTAAAAAAACACAAAGCTATCCTAAAGGACAAACCAGATCTATCAAATGCTGCTTCTTTTGGTGTGTGGACCAGACCCGCACAACCTTATTATCCTTGGCACTGGAATGCTACTTTTCTACATCTATAACTATGTATGGATTGATTCCCATTCTCACGGGGTACGTAGGAATGCCCACCCACTATGCCTCGGGCCCAACCTAACTTGCATTTTCGGTTCCTCTACCTAAGACCTGCCCAAGGAAAACATTGTGATATGGACTCAAGGTCCTCATCAACGTTGGGTTTTATAATTAACTCACCATCTGTCTCCAGCATTCCTTACCATATTTGGTCTGATCTCTATAACCTTAAAATAAGATCTCTGGTCTGAACTCTAAGACCATAAACTAATATCTCTCTACATCCTTTCTACAAGGCATAAAGACACAATTCCCAGAACTCGTGTGGCTTGATTCCCATCCTCATGGGATATGTAGGAATGATCAGACATCTCATCTTTAGGTCCATCCCCAAGAATCTTAAATCCTATCACCCCTCTTTTTGGGCCCCTTGGCCTGAATTCCTTTGGGAACATGTGGTGTGACAAGTTCCTATTGACCTCTCACCCACGTCCAGATATGTACCACGCCGCATTTTTCTATTCTAGGTGACCATGTAACTACATCTCTGCCTAGAAAATGTTTAGGATTCCCTGTAATAATTATGGAATGATCCAGGTTCCTCACTAGAGAGGATTCCCCTTACCAGCATTGGTCTCTGACCACACCATTCATAGCACTATATTTGTCTTTATTCTCATCCGTATGAGATACGCAGTGACACCCAGGAATTTCACCTTGGGCCCAACATTAGGGTCATGAACACTTCTGGTCCCACGGACCTAACCATGGTCAAGCAGTATGACCATAGATTTATGTGCACCATCCATGTAGTTTGTTCTCTTATTAGACTGATGCACCAGCATAATGTGTTTCCACAATGATGGAATAATTTCAAGAGTGTTGGAATCCATTTGAACAACCAATGACTCCACCCTCAACACTTTGCGTTCCCTTTATTTGGATACTAATTTCACTTCACATCTAAAGGAACCCCCTAACAATAAGGATTCTTAGCCTATGGCTTTCCTACTATCTTAGGTCAGCGTTCCAGAGGAATAAGGAATGTAATTTTGAGTCAGGCCCTGGATTTCAAACATGGTCAGCGGTCAGCCCTCATTTATTATCCCCATATTGGGCTAACACAATATAGATGTTGTGTTTCGAACATGGTCAACAGTTATCCTTCATTACCATGACACCCCCAAAATGTTCCGATTTCATGGTATCATGATTCACAGTTTCCACTCCCCTGTGTTTGGGTTGATTTTAATTCCCCTGTCATTACCCCACTTGTGCAATAGAGCACATTCGGGAAATGATAATTTCACTCTTCCTTGGACTTTATTATCTAGTCAGGCCTCCCCCTTTCTCCTCAGAAGCCTAGATGGGTCATTTCTATTACAGATGTCTATAATTTGGTTGGAATCCCCACATTGAAACTAAGTGAAAACACATGCATCCCTTGTTTCTCACATTAGGAAAGACCCATGTGAGATTATGGGTTGTTTGCTAATTATTTAATGATTATGGTTTTAATTCATTAAAATAAAAAGAAAGTATTCCATCCATGCACATAGTTTAGAGTTGGAAGAAATAAAAGAGGAAATATTTATAGTTTCTTCCACAATATGGCCCTTAAGGATTAGCGTTTTGGATGGATTTATCTAGCACTGCTACCTTATGGCTTGTGGCCTCCAGGGTTGCCACCCACCCTCTATGATCCCTCTCTCAATTAGGAGCTATAGAGCATAGTTCATTAGACCTATCCTATGCTCGAGCTCATTCAGCTTGGAGCTCAATTATTTGGTGACTCTCCTGCACTACCTGCTGCTGGGCGTCCTCCAGCTAGGACCTCAACTGTTCAATGAGCTTAGAGCGGGTTGCGAGGAATTCATTACTTTCCTTTTTTTTCTCTTCAAGGCGTCGGACCTCCTACTCCACCTTCAAGAATTAGTGGGTATTCTCTTACTATTTACTTCACTAGGAGATGTCAGAATGTTAGCTATCATCCCGTATCTTCTGATACATGTAATCAAGAATAATGACATGAAGAAAGTGGGAATCTACCCCTCCAACATAGAGAAAACATATTCAGGTGTTGTGTTATTTTATCTTGTTCATACATTATTCCTATGGTTGACTAAAAAAGAATTTGATACAATTCCACCACTTGAGAGACCTTATATGGCTCACATTGGATGCTTCAGAATTGGAGTTATCTATTTCCTTAGGGTCTACAAGCTGATATTCATGGAAAGCATCCAAAAGATCAATGGAAGGGTCTCCTTTCGACAACCCTCCCAAGGGATTAGTAACTTCAACATGTGGGCGGACTTCTTCTCTAGTCTCAGTCTTACCAATTCCACTACCGCCAACATCTGACTCCACCCTGGAATTAATATCACTGAAGTTCGTAGCCATTTTCTCACTAGGTGTTTGGGCCGGCTCATTTTGGGAGGTGTGTTCTGAGTGGGTTTGTATGTCCACCATGGAATCATCTACAGAATCCCTAGATCCTATAGACTTCTGAGCTTCCAATACCATGATTACTGAACAAATGATGAATTCCTTGATTAGCAGAGATTTTTGTTGACCGATACATGTATTTTATTAATGAAACTTATAAGATATCAGTGTCTACCTCTATCATTCTAGACACTGTAGGAGCTATCACTACAAGATATCCTTCAGTACTTTTTAGTTCAATGATGGGTGTCGACTCCCCACCATGATTTATCAGTGTGCCTTCACCCCCACCTTAGATGGAGTGTCATGAAAACCAGTTCCATGATGCACCTTAAAAAAGCAAAAGATCAGTTGGTGATTATGAAATATGAAAATAGGAAATCATAAGATAAAAATTAAGGCATGCCATGAGTTGCTCAGCTATGTCTATGTCAGAGTCGGAAAACTCACCGCTCTCCCAAGAAATCCCTTAGCGGGTCATCACTTGGGAACCTTCGCCTCCAATATCCTCTTCATATTCCCTTATTTCTACCTCCCATTGTTATTCTTTATCCTCCTCTACTGATTGAATTTCCTCTATTTACTCATAATCGTCGTCATCTTTAGACATCTCTCAACCGAGCGTCACTTTTTCCACGAGAGTTGGTTCCTCATACCGACCACGCTGGTGCACAGACACATCCATGGAAGTTATATATGTGTGATAACGATGAAAGATCACTCTATCGTCAATCCTGATACGGACAATTTCTGGAAGTTGGATCCCATCCAATACAATCTTTTTCCAAAGGTCTTCGGCAGTCATTGACTACCGCTGGGTCAACCAGGCTGACCACAATGCAAGGAAGACCACATCATCAGAGGTTTGAAGTAGGTAACTTAACTTCTTCCCAGGATTCTCTCTGGATGCTCTATGAAGTGGTTCAGGCGCCCCTACCCTACCAGACAATGAGGACATGGCTACACTATGTGATGCTTCCGCTACTGAGGTCTCGACTTGTACCAACCCGACTACGAGATTGGTTCTAGGACTCTCCTACCCAGTGGTGAATTTTCGGCTTTCTCTCCACCTAGGTTCCACACTGGACACCTTGATTTTCCAAAATTGTTTCTGTAGGATTCCCTCATGGTGTTACACTTCAGAATGCTCAAAATATTTTTTGAGAGGCTAGCATTGACTCTGGTGGGGGGAAAGGTGATTACCTCACCAGAATCATAAGTCATGAACATCATCCACATTTGACAAAGAACGCAAGGGTGTTACTCTTCCCGAACATCTGTATACACTTTCTTTAGCATCCATTGGGTGCATCCAAATTTCCTGGTGAACCTTGACGGATGATATGGTTCACGAAGGATATTTCCATCGATCAGAACCACAAGCACTCCAACTATGAGGATTTTATAATGTTCTCTCTTCTCTAGAGAGCCTTGACCATCATCTACTATCTAGTCGTCCAGGCTGGGGAATGGGATAAAGGTTAAATTGGTGTGATTACTGATCCTAATCATTACCCCTTCTTCATTGAGCGTCAATGGAATTTCCCCAGAAATGTTTAGCAAGGAAGGTCACAGGCCATTACCTGGAAGAAGAATTGCATTTGGGAAAGTGTACCCACCATAGTGAGGCACGATCCAACCATGGAGGATTTGGAAAAGGCCACATATCCTCCATGGTGACCCCCCTCTTGACATTCACTCCAGGATGGCGTATAGGTGGGCCAACTCGGGGACCCCCAAGTTGAACCTCTGATTGGCTGCCATAATTCCCACCATCACCAATGTGGCCAAGCGAACTCCCATCTGGGTATCCCTTACTGGCAGCCTGCATCCACTCAAGAAGTCTGTGGGAAATCTAGCTTATCATACATTTGGGTCTTGGATCTCATCCACATAAAATCTTCACGACTGGTAGTCCCCCGTCTCCATGATTTTCTAATATGACACACTCTTGCTTCTTTACGCCGTGGTCAGACACCGTTTTCCTCACCCAACATCGTCGCATTTCGGTACTTCTAAAGAAATAGGCTGAACCACTTTGAATAAGTAATATCCTTCAGAAAATACTTGTCTCGCAGCCTCTCTTTGTCTAGGTCTAGTATGTGCCATGTCAGAACAGGGGTCCGCAATCTATCCCCCCATATATCTGCTATCGAAAGGAATTATTCATATTGGTTCCCATCCAGAGGAATACCTATGATACAGTGGGCATCCCAAAGATTGATTCCAAACTCCCTATTATGGAGGTGGAATGTGTTGGTACAAGGGGACCATCAGCTAAATAGCTTCGGCCCATGTTCATGCTGATGGTAGAAGTGGAGCTGCAATTTCCACACCACCTAAAAAGACCAATATACTGCAAATCCGCTCCGAACTGAACACATGATTTGCATACCCAGTACGCCCAAACCCATTTGTTGGGAAACTTTTCCCCAGACCTTAGGTCTCAATCCTATAGCCAGCCTTTGGTGTCAGAAGGTACTCGCATAATGTGTTGGGGAATCCTCGACAACCAGATCGCCACTTAAGATAGTGTTGGTCCTTGGGTTCAGAACATAAACAGGCATGTGCTGAGTGTCTCAGGTGGGATGACCATATTTTGTGATTTTGTATCATGGAAGATCATCTTCGCGTGTCACTCATGACTGCAATGTATCAACTTTGAATCCCGGCATGGGTACCTATTCCAAAATACCGATGTCCTACAACGGTAGATTGCCAAAAAGTGGGTAATCCTTTTGGGCTTGGGTCAACATTTAGAATATGGATTAGTTTTTGGATAAAAATTTCTTTTATCTATAAACCTCCAGGTTAGCACTCATCTCAGCCCTCCTCATGGCATACATATCTTCCCTCACGACATCACTATGTTCAGTAGCTATTTTTCATGGAAAAGACTGAAAAAATCAACATGGAGCGCGTAATAAAAGGAAGGTCTGTGAAAAATCAGATAGTTTCATGTAAAATCCAAATATTTCATGGAAAAGTAGGTAAGAAGCGCGTAAAATGATCGTTTCATGAAAAATCGCAACAAAAATCTGGGGATTCCGTGCCAAACCGAGAAAATTCAGTGCAAGGCAGAAGAGTTTTTAGCACATGAGATCTCTAATCTTGTCGCGCGATAAAAGTATGTATGGGCCTGCCCCCACTAAGGGGTTTTATAGGTGTGGAATAATTTTTGCACATGTGTGGAAATTCTTTATGTGCACCGCCCCTAGGGGGTTGGGTGTTTCAGCATTTCCCTCAGAATCAGACATTCACACTCCCTTGTAGATCCAATTCCAGGGGGCATTTGTAGATGTAGAAATCCACCAAAGGACCCATGAATGCATCCTAGAATAAAACAGACAAATATTTAGACTTATAAAACAATACTTGGAAGAGCCATAAGGCTACATAGAAAATTAGAGTGGTGCATGGAAAACCGCTTCCTGGCGCGAAAGAAAAGCTCATCACGCGGAAAACGGCCCCGACCTGAAGTGGATTTTGCGCGCAAGCAGGGGAACTTCTGCGCCACTACCCATGGGTCCAGGTTTTCCACACGGGATGAATTCTAGGGTCGTTCGGAGCCCATGATTGCCTATAAATATAAGTTCACCACCCCACTTCCTGCAGCTGAAAAATCCGAACCATCTCCCCTGCACAGAATCCAACCCTTCTACGCGTAAAAGATGACTTCCAGGTATGGTATTTTCTATGACAGGTCTCCCAGGGGTCTGCCTTCACGCATGACCACTTGGGTTTGACCCTCTCCCAAGTCTTTACATTTTGGGATCCTTGCATGCAAACACTTCCACTTGCGTACAAAACTGTGGCCCTTCCTTACGCTCAACACCTTCCACTTGCACGCAAAACCATGGACATTCCTTACTCGCAACCCCTTCCACTTTTGTGCAACACATTATCCCCTCTTTGTGTGAAAACCTATTCTATTACTCACACACCTTCTTTTTTCCTCTCAACTCGGCCTTTTGCGCCCAACAGCCCGTCTTTGCATGCATATTGGATGCAAACCGATCCTTTTACGCACAATCCAATCACTTCATGTGCGCACTTTAGCATGTGTTTTATGTACCTCTCATGGGAACCATCTTTGGGAATTTCTTATATAGGGGACACCTATGTTACACACCCTTATCCCGTACTTACCTCTAGGCTTGTACGATGTAATTTCAAGGTTCCTTGCGTGGTGCTTTACATAGAATTTCTTAGCCTAATGCTTGTTCGCATAGGCATGATAATGGATATTGCTTCTTTTCATAGACATGATAACGTGGACCCCTTAGTGGATCACTCCAAGACACCCCTTCACCATGGAATTGTAGATTCCTTCCCTCCCCCAAGGGTGGGTAGGTATCAGTCATGTATGTCCTAAGGGGTGCCGAGTGAACTCGCCTCGTCCGAGCTGCAAGATGCTAAACTACCAAGCACTATTGTGCTTAGCACATGATGTTAAAATGTGGCATCACCCTGTGAACTCTACGTGAGGTTACCCACATCAAACATTCTCCACATCCGCTCATCTCCATGGGAGTGAAGTCTTCCTCAAATGGAATGATATCCTCTCAGCTGGAGCGGTTACTGTCCGCGGGGAAGGGCAATCACCTTGGTAAAATCCCCAAGCCTTTCCTGTAATAGGTAGCACCCTCTCTCCTCCTATCTTCTTCTATTCCAAATACCTCTCTCGTTGGGCTTTGTTTCTACTTGGGCCTCTATCCAAGATTAAGTTCCAATCCCCATCTACCTGGAATGCTAACCACGCATAAGCCCCAGTTTCCTCTTTGGGCCACTAACCATGTGTAAGCCCCTCTCCACTTATTATTGACGTAATTTTTGTGATGTGATGTTCAGGTCTTTGCTGCCTCTTATTTCTCACACCGAGCATGAATCACGTGGTGTTAGAGTAAGAATTGAATACGACATCCTCCTTGGGAAACCTAGAGTGTAATAACTACAGCAATCCGAAATATGTGAACTTTTATCCTTGAAAGGTAAGGTACGTAGGAAGCCTCTCTGAGGTCCAAGCCTGACACCAAGTTGTTCTAACCTCCTTCATGTCAGTTCAACTTTTCCCCGCATGAAGTTATACTGTATCACCTATTCAGAACTACATGGACTTTGATACTTTCTAGGGAAAGGTATGTATGAAGCCTTCCCAAGGTTTAAGCCCAACAACCATTGGTCCCGACCACTTCATGTTGGTTCACCACACCATTACGAACTACGTGGACATTGATCCTTTCCATGGTAGGGTACGTAGGAAGCCTCCATAAGGTTCAAACCCATCACTCATGACCCAACATGGTCTCTCCCTTGAGACTACGTGTTTCGAGAAGTTCATATCCCATCCTAGAGGTTCCACTTCCTTTGAGTACCAATCCATGGGTCCCATCCATATGGGCCGCCTCCTCAAGTGTCCCATCACCCCACCAAACTACGTGGACTTTGATTCTCTTCCACGGGGATACGTAGTAAGTATCTTCAAGGATCATGCCCAACATCATCATCGTCCCCACGTTGGTTCCATTTCATTATTCATTCACTATCAACCCTCCATCATCCATCCTGATTCCTACCTCTGTCACCACATCCTGGTGGAACCAGGACATCTCATTTCCTCACTGCTCTTAGCAGCAATAGGGTTACTATCCACACATTATCCCCAACATCAGTGTTCTCTATAGGTGTTGAACCCATATGATCCACTTCTGGCAGTGTTTTAATATGTCTGATTTATCTCCGCTATATGTTAAACTCACGGAATAACCTGTGTTAAATATTGAAAGCTGAGGAAAATAATAGAGACATGCCTATAGAATATAATTCCCCGCATTTTACATGGGATTCAGTGGGTTCCTCTACCTAGAGAATCCCTATAATAAGGGGAAGAAACCCAGACGCGCCAGTGCTCCAGCATGCAGACACGCCAGTGATGTCCAATGTGAGTACTCCCTGACCGAAGATTGCTACCATGATCGGACCCCTTGGAATGTCCTGATAGAATCAGTGTAATTAAACGTCATCTATGAAGAAATGACACTAGGTTGAGTTTCATGAACAATTTATTAAGTCCATGATGATGACTCAAACTAGGTAGAATGCTCCAAGGAGGAATCCACAGATGGAGGAGACGACATCCCATCATCCCTTTTCGATCAAGGAGAAAACGTCCCTGAATAAGCGACGGATGCCTCCCACCTTTGGAAAGATGGAATATGGGGAAAAAAATTATGCATCCTCAATATATGGATTTTCACCCCTGATAAAGCCTCAGAAACATGGTCCAATAATGGTTCCTCCCTGGATAGGAAGACTGAGAAGCACTACCACATCCTCGAGGGTGATGGTCATCTCTCCCTCAGGTATGTAGAATGTGTGTGTCTCTGGTATCCACCTCTCCCTAAGGGAAGAAAACAGGTGATGGCCAAAAAATGTGAAATATGATACATCAATTCCATAGAATCTATCACAACACAAGTATAGTATAATGACATGTGGAGGATCATTGTGATAAAAATGGTATGCTCGACGCACCCTAATCGATCGATCCATACTGTCATCTAACATGACCAGAGAAATATGTCTATCTTTCTGAGTGAGTAGTATGGTATCATCCATCTATATATAAACAAATTAAATGAGTCCTAATTGTAAAATGTAAATATAAATTTATGTTTAGAAGAATGTTACGACTTGTAGAATTCCAAACATTCCATGTTTATTCACATTGTTTTTTGAAGTTATTTATGACCAAAAGAAAAAGGCATGTATTTGAGTTTTTCAAATCATATTTCTAACGTGTTGTTAAGATATACCTTTACCTAGAACATGGTGTTTTTATGTTTTTTTTATATTTATATATATAATCAATTTTTCTTCATTATGTAAGTGGTTATTAAAAAATGGCGTGCTTTACAATTTATGTATGACTGCCCACATGATGGTATGTCTCATGATTATTTTCTCACATGTACAACTCATTCTGCAACACTAATTGAACTTAAATAAAGAATTTGTGGAAAATGAACCATGACATAATAGTAAGGGTTACATTGACAATGGTGATGATGTAAACCAATTCCATCACTACCATCATTATCACTATTCCTCCAATGTCGTGGTTTATTTCTTGCAAATTCTTTCTTGAAGCTCAGTTACTATTATAGAATGAGTTGTATATGTGAGAAAATAATAATGAAACATACCAACATGTGGATAGTCATAAATAAATTACAAGGAGCACCATTTTCTAATAAAAATTTACATAATAAAGAAAAAATGGTTATATATACAAATATATAAAACCATATCATACAAAACAACATTTTCATAGTTTTTATAACCTCCTTATAGTAGTACACATAGGTAAAACATTAATCTATACATTAAAAATGTTTTCCGATCATGCTTCTGATAGTATAACTAATATTGAAAAATATGGTTGATCATATAATTTTTATTATACATATATTTTATAACATCTTCTTCTACCGTAATATATGATTCTATTATTTCATTATATAAATGTTTATTAGAATACCATTCACAAAATGTTTTGAGAACATTGGTAAAAAAAGAGATAAATATATATATTTTATAATATGAAAATATCACAATGAAGACAATATATAATTATGGCTAATAGTGTGAACTCGACCCAACAATTTTAGGGAATCATTTCTGGTAATGAAATTCTCGATGAAAAATGGTGCATCTCAAACTCTATACTTGTTCTCGAGTCCAGTCCATTTCATTTCACATCCTACTGGCCTTTGGTCTCCCATGAGGATGAAACTAGTTTATTCCATGTGTCACTATCGGCTGGCCTCTAGCCATTGGGAAATAATTAAACTCTCCAATAGGCGTCCATGGTGCAACACAATGACTAGAAATGGTGACTATCTAGTACAATAGATTAACATATGCTTCCCATGATATGTTCACAGAGGCACATGCTATGATGGCGTATGCACATGGAAGCTGTAAGGATTGAATGTTTCCACATTGAAATTGCCTCATTTCCGGTAATACCACCATTTTTTCACTGATTCTATTTGTGATGGGGTCCAAATGATCGTGAAATTCAAATCAAGAGTCTTCTCATTGAAAAAGGCAGACATGATAACCATACACTTATTCAATATTCTTTTCAATCTTTCATTGAATTCATCTTACATACCTTATCCCATGCTAAATTCCTTTTGAGGCTAGTTTTTATCTATCAAAAAAGTACCTCACACAATAATATAATGTCTTTTGAACTATGGAAGTAATAGGTAACTTGAGAATCCCCTTAAAGACACCATTGATGCACTCCAAAATTATTGTGGTCATGTGTCTATACCTCTTCCCCCCGTTATATGGAAATGTCCATTTTTCTTATTGAATCTGCATCATATAACCATAAACTTCTTTATTAGAATTGCCTTAAAATTTTCATATATCCGGCTCATATGCTACATAGAAGAGATGATATTTTTCAAAAATTGATTTTATCTTTACGTTGAAATAATAAAAAATAAAAAATATAATGTGTACCAAGCCTCATGATTTATTTCTTCCTTGGTTTATTGTGGGATATTTTCTATACATTTCTAGCAATGTGTCTAATGCAGTACTAATGATGTGCATTTCGGAATATCCCTGTATCAGGGTCTTCATTGATCTCATCATTAATTTCCTAATTCCAATTAGATATCAAACAGACACCTCGAATGTTAGTGAAATGGTTGCTGATACATGCCAAAAACCAACTCCATGATTCATTGTTTTCCTTCTCCACAAAGGAAAAGGCATATAGAAGAGGTGAATGGTTTCCATAATGGGTTGCAGCAATAAACAATATGACCGTGTATTTTCCATATAAAAATGTTCTATCAATCTGAATGAATTGTTTGATGAAACCAAATGTGGAGATACCTAGGAGGAATGCCCATAACAACTGATGAAATTCAACAAAAGATGGATCAAGTCAGTTATCTTGAGACACAAGTTTGTTTGTATCAAGATAGAAGAAAACTTCGTTATGATGCCTCAGTATGGCTAGAAATTGCGAAAACACCTAATACAAGTCATCCCAATCACCATAGACCTTAAAAATGCCTTATGTTTCACCATCCATGCCTTATTATAGAAAATATTATAACCGAATGTTTGTTGTATCCTATTTTCACTAGGGCTATCGAAACATATTGGCATGTCCTAATTATCATAACAACAATGGATGAAACATGTTATGCATCCAATGAGGTATGATCTTATTTCATGATAGGCTAAACACATGTTTGAGATGCCTTAATCCTCGAGATTCTCCAACCTCCAAATGAAATGTCTAAAATCTCCCTCAAGTAGAATCTACAATCATCCTCATACTTATTACACTCTATGAGATATTTACTATGACACGATTCATAAAATATATATCTACAGTGTCGCTCAATGTGAAATCTCTTTAGCATGCTTTTTAATCCATCTTTACTTGGAATATTTCTTCCAACATATAAGGTTTTGTTCATCTCACTAAACCTATCTGGTTTAACTCTGGGAAACTCAGTTTTCGGTTTGAGAACATTTATATAGAATTTAGTCACATTTTTCATTACTTCTGACCAATATGAAAACATTTTTGGATGATTTATTGTGGTTAAAGGCTGATATACGCGTAATTCATGTCTATAAACTTCCTCCCAAACATCCTCTGGTCCATCTTTATTAGCATTTTTTTCACTATATATTCCATCATTTGGAAACTCCCCATCGGAAGTTGGATTGACATGTATATTGGAGAGATCATCTAGGTTTTCCTCTTCTGCATTATTTGTAATAGGTTCAATTTTATGGGGAAAACAATATTTAACCCCTTTTGTAAGTCTACATCTTCATACAAATGGACGTTTCTATTGTATAGTAGAAAAATCAACATATAACACCATCATGGTACCATCTGACCACTGAGAAAATAAATATATTGCTTTGACCAACTACGCATTAGAAACCAATGGACAAGCTAGACACCACAATGTTGCCGAGAACTGAAAATATCTATATCTCATAGAATAGATCACTTGATTGAGTCACAAATTTAAGAAACCATGAAATCATTCTTGGAGGTCACTTAAGGATACCCAATCAGCTATACTAACCACTATTATTGGTTGTGTACTATAAGAATCTCCTTGATTAGTTTGAATAACCTCCCCGTAGCAGTACACATAGGCAAACATGACTCTCTACATAAATTTTTTTTTGATCATGATTATGATAGTGTAAAAAATATTAACAATGATGGCTAACCATACAATATTTATTAGAATTTAATTTCAGGATTCCTTTTTATACCCTAAAATATGCTAGTAATGTTTCATTATATTAATTTTTATTAGAATATATGTCACAAAATGTTTTGTAAATCATGGTAAGAATAATAGGAAACATCAAATTAGTTTATTTATCATTGATAAAATGATAGTTATGCTCATATAAAGTTAAATGAATAAGAAAAAAACATTAAATAAAACATGAATTCTTTATAACATACAAAAAATTACTTGGCATTTTTCAATAGAACGTGGTTTGGATGAGATTATTCTCACTTTGGATATGAGGTAAAATTCAGATAATTATTAATTAGAAAATTAATAACATCTTCGGAGGATATTTACTTCACTTTTTAACTTTCAAAAGATTTCAACATTCTAATGAAATATAATATAAGTCATCTTATATGTCATTAGAAGGAAAATAACTTTTGAAAGTTCAAAAGTGAAGTACATATCCTTTTAAGATGTTATTAAGTTACCAATTAAAAATAATCTGGATTTTACCATATTTCCAAAGTGAGATTCATATCATTCAAACCACATTCTATTGAAAAATTTAAAGGTATTTATAGTATGTTGTAAATAATTCATGTGTTATTTAACCTATTTATTCTTCTTCATTTCACTTTATATGGTCATAAGTATCATTATATAATCTTTATATGAATTCATTTTTTAATCCTATGTTATTCATTAATTAATCTACAATTAATGATTACAAATAATAACTATTATTTCTAAACTATATAATCCTTATGATACTAAAATTTGAAAACATTTTCTTTTATCCTAAAATATGATAATAATGTTTCTTATTATAGTTTTTACTAAGTTAATCATTATTTAATCACTAGTAAATCATCACTATGATTATCATTATTTAATAATTAGTTAATCATTATTAAATCAATCCATAATTGTAACGCCCCGACCCCAGTTACCTAGAGTCGGTACATTATTGCCAAACATTGGCATGATCACAAAGATCAAGTCTCAAAAGACCGATTAGTTTAGTAGCCTTGGAAACACTAGATACATTCATAAGTGTAACATTAAATCATAATGTAAAAAAACTACAACAACATAGTCTCCATTTTCCACACTCATATCCCCTTCAGACTATCCCTGCAGGTCATTCCTAAAATAATTCTTCACATCCTGGAAAATATTAAAACATTGAAAGGGGTGAGCTCATATGCTCAGTAAGCATAACAATATTGCGGAAGCTTTCATAAATAAACGTTAACATTTAAGGCAATGTATAACTAAAAAAAGCCTTTTTAAACTTGAACTTCAGCATAATATGGAAAAAGTGAAATTAAATAATTCCATTTACTTACTCACATGGATATTCTACTAGTCGAATAATCATATGAAATATCAATAACCACTTTCATAATGATGGAATGCATAATGCCAGACTATCATAACAATGTAGCCAAGGCCTCATGCCAAGACTACAAATAAGATTTTGTCCTGGCCTCATGCCAAGACAGTAGTTTGTCTCATGAGACCTGCCGATGCATCGAGGAGCTATAGCGGGCTCCACCCGTCACTTATTAAGTCCAATGCATTCCTCATATAAACAGGTTTAAACATATCGTAAACCATAACATAAACGTATCACATAAAACATGCATAAAGGAAACATAACATTTCCACATTTCAATCACAAGATATCAATACAACACATTGATATAATAAAAACAATTTCAAAACCATTTTAAATACCAAAATAAAAGAAAATTAAATCTTGATATTTATTTTTCATTAAAAAAAAGTTGTGGCTTATAAAGGAAGCCGAAACTCAAATAATAGTCACGGCAGCAAAGAAGTCATTGTCGCCGCATACGTAAGAAAAAACATTCCTTTTGTCATTTAGTAAAAATGCTTCATATAAAAAAGATTCCTTTTGAATAAAATTAAAAGTCAAAGGGGTTTATACACCGTATAAAGGGAAGTTGTGTATAAAACCAAATATTCCTCAATGAAAGGATATTGAGACGAAGTCCCTTACAAAGATAATTTTTTTAAATAAAATAGATCTATTATGTGTATTAACTACAGGTAAACATAAAGAAATTACAAATATAATATAGGACATATAATAGAATGACATAATTTTAAAGTAGGAGATTAACCCAAAGAATTCAAATTGGGTTAAGAAGTTCCCTTACCTCGTGTCCAACTTGACTCGATCGTTCTTTAACCTCCTGAATAATAAACTAGAGTTAATTTCTATTTTCTTAAGAACCTTTTACATGTTCATTATTCCTTTTATATCACTTATTACCATGTTATGAACATTATGTAATTATTTCAGTTAATAACGGTCATTTTGTCGATCTTTGGTACTTGAGAGTCAAAAATAAACTTCTTATAATTACAAGTTGTTCATGTGGTGAAATATCCATTATATCCAGCATTATATTCATGATTTAGATATCATATATATCATATATATCCATTATATACATTCATTTATAATATTACATAACATTTAGAGGTAAGAAATGAAATGCACCGTTCATGAAGACGGTAAGCCGTACGTACGCATGAACACTACTTTCAATTATATTTCATATTTAATGGAATGAAATCATAATTATATAATGGTATGTTATAATTACAGTATAATATAATATATAATATCATTTACTTGATCCTTTATACATCCCACATATGACATTAACGATTCAAATCACTTTGAGGGGGCGGTAGTCCGCACTTCCTAAAATGAAATTATCACGTTTACCCATAATGGAAATCGTAAAGGTATGCCATAAATGAAAAATACAGAATCATAAGGAAAAATAATAATATATATCATATATAAAAATAGTGTCATCATAATGGCCACCATGAGAGGTGTTATATGAGTGTTGAACAATCATCGTTTCGTGAGGCAGAAATTCGCCATCCACAGAAACAATATGTTCTTTAACCAGTAGATGTAGGTGTGTGTAAGTGTTGCTCGAATCCTTGTTATAACAACATCCTAGTATATTGAGGATACTGGTGTTGTTACAAAATAAATAAAAAAAATATTTTAGGGGGTTGGAGAAGCAAAATAAAACATAAGAACACAAGAGAAAACACTACCTTTAAAACGGGTAACTCTTTTTGATTTGAGAAAAAGGCTTCCTTGGGAAGACTTCTGACCAAAGTGAGGCTTCTAGGAGTAATATAGCGATGTGGATAGACAAAATGGGCAGGGGTTGGCCGAGCCAAAGTCTTGGAAGGTGTGAATAAGATGGTAGTGGTGGGGGCCTTTTATAAGAGGAGAGGAGGGGCACTCTTGGAAAGTAATGAAATGTTACTTTATTATATAATGAGTTTCGGATTTTAAAGGTCCCACACTTATATATTTCTAGGATAAGGTGATAAGGGTTCTAAATATACTCATCCAATAGGATTTAGACAATTTTAATTCTTATATTTTACATTATCCTTCCATTTTATTAAAATTGTTAATTAATGAGTTAATCACTACATCCTCATCGTGTCATAAACAATTTAATTTATTTAATTTTTTAAAATTATAAAACAAATATCATGATGTAGGAAATCTTTTTATATTTATAATGAATATTTATAGTCAAAAATATGACTTGTATAACCCCATTTAAAAATTGTTTAAGTAAAACAACTCATGTTTATGACATTTTTATTTTAACATTAAATAAAAAGTTTTTAATTTCATTTTCCCACAAAAGTGGCTCCAGGGGGTCCCCAAGATGACCCACAGATTGTATTGGTTGGCCATGACTCATCCAATATGGGTAGGACATGTTTAAAGGTAATTTCATATTATTATAACATTATCTTTACCTTAAATTACACTAATTACCTTTAATCGCGATTAATTAAACTTAAAAGTTACAATTCACCAAAAAATTATTTTAATCTCATTGAACCACATTTTACATTCTAATGAAAACCATGTATATAGGATTTTTTAAAATCAAATCACAGAAGTGGTAATGTTTCATTTAAAATAAAAATCAGTTTTTAACTACCACTTAGTGGTTTCACTATTCATCAAAAATTGATTTTTTTCAGAACAATGCCAAAATTTCACCTTAAGCTATAATTGATATTTTGAATTCAAAAATGATGACTATTTTACAAAATTCCAAACATATAAGTTGCACTAATTAATTTTATAATCAATTCCCGATGTCGCAACAAATAACATGTTTTTAAGAAACAATATATATCAAAAGATTGACAATTGTTTATGTCCAATTTTAAAGTGAAATTAATTCTAATGACCAACATTGGATAAAATGGTAAAAATATATTCTAATTAAAATTTATAACCACTAAATAGTATAATTTATCACTATAAATTATTTTGATAAAAAAAGTTGTTTTTAAGTATTTTTCACTATTCATAAAAAATTGGAAGTTCTCAGAAAAATACCAAAAATTCAACATAGGATAATTTCGATATTTAAAATCCAAAAATGAATTCCATTTTGAAATATAAAATATATATAATTTCAAATAGTGGGTATTACTATTTATAATGACTATTTTGATTGGTCGCGGTGTGTTAGAATCTCAAACCTGCGTACAATGCAAGCTATTGCATTATTGAAAAAGAATAATATCGTGAAAGATTGGGGTGTTACATTCTCCCCTCCTTCAATAAATTGTGTCCTCTCAATTTGAAAATTTTCTATGAAAATAAAATGTTGAAAATAGAAAATAACTTTGTGGAAAACCCACATCGGAAATAAGGTTAATAAAATTTAGTCTTAATAAGAGGGAAAGGGAAATGAAAAAGTCACCACCAAATTATGATCTCAATAAGGAGAACATTGGTGGAAATTAGAGACATATAATTGGAGGAAAAACTTAAATATTTTTATGGAGGGATTAAGGTCATCAATCACAAACAAGTGTAAAATTGAGGGCCTCAATGCCTTCAATCTATGTTGATTTAAAATATTATCAGTTCAACAAGACATAAGGTATTAGGATAACACATTTTTTTAATATCCGTTTACTAAATATTACGAATTAATTTGTTCATAGAATAAGAGATAGGTATATATAAATTTATACTTGACAAGTAGAGTTTCAACCTTCAACTAATTTCTACCACAAACTCATCTTTCACTCAAAAAGATAATAGAACTCAAAAATATTATATTTATCCTAGTCGTACAAGTTTCAAAATTTCAACACATACCATTTAGATTAGGAAGAATATTTTGTAATAACCAGGGAATTCCTGTAGGATAGTGGTAGTTAATAAAGGCATGTCGCACTATGGTTATGGGTTTGATTCCTACAGCTTTGTCCGACGCGACGGGTTATCCCCCAACCTACAGGTTGTCCTTTTCCTAATAATATAGTATTATAATATTCCAAAAATAATATTCAGAAATTTTTTAACCTTAAACATTACTATCCAAGGTTCAACTTAATCCATTCCCACCATTATAGTTATCCAAAATACTTCTGTCCAACTCACAGTCCAAATTTTCTAAGGAAGGTAAATATAATGAGGATCATTTTTTTCTGCATAACAACATGTGAACACATTCATCAGGTATTATTTTAAAACACTGCAACCTCTTGAATTAATATAAAACCTTATTGATTACATTCATGATCCCTTATTCCTTATAGAATACTAGGTATACTCGTTCTATCCAAAAATTTATACAAATCATTAATCAGTTTTATGGAAGTTAAGAATATCCAATATAATTTATCCAAATAAATCATGTATTATTCCAAAATGACTATCTTGGTATCAGAACCATATTATGGTTTGTCATTCACTCAACCATATATTTTCCAAAAATTTAACCTGTCGTGGAGTCACTTTTCTTGGTTCCACAGAATCTCAAGTCCTTGAAGAAGTAGTACTGCAGTACAATCCTTATATACTCCATAATTATTATAACCAGTACATCATTGATACAACACTCAAATGAAAAAATTATTTAATAACAACATAAGAACTCTAATCATTCCTCCTCATTTGTGGTAGTATCATAAATTGATTATTATCCAATAACATTATTTGGGGCATACTCTGATGATTTGGACATTGGTTTGCGTAGTGTCCCCACTCCTTGCAGATGGAGAATTGTACATTTGAAACCTTTTTATTACCCTTGTAGTCACACACTTGGCGTCCTTTTTGTCCACACTTATAAAAAACTCTCATTCCCTTAAGGCAAGTTCTGAGGTGTTTCTTCCCACAGTTATCACATACTGGAAAATTATTCTTTTCCCTCGTCCCTTTATCCAGCATTCTCTCTTCCATCATTTTCTTCTCTTGCTTCCCTTCAAAGACATAAGACTCAAAGAATTCTCTACTTATCTTATTAACACGTGATACTATTTTTCATATGTTGAGAACACATGGGAGACTATTTCCCTTCTAAATGTTGGCTTAATACCGGGAAATATATGATCCTTATTACTCTTTGGATCATACGTATTGATGGAGTTAATATTCCTTCTACTGGGTGCCATTTCTATACAATGGAATAAACTAGGTTTGTTTATGAATTACAATGATTAATTCCAAACTTGTAAAATACTTAACGTAAATTGAATGGTTTATGGATGTAATCCATAATTATAAAAATGTTTTCATTGAGGAAGTATATACTCATAAACCTTCATAGTGGTTTGTAATGGAAATGAGAATTATCCTAAGCATATCCCCCGGGAGTGTCGTAACCAAGAGTGCAGTAAGGCCCGTTGTCGTGCACCAGTTCCCGTTCGAGTCTAGATCAAAGCGGTGTTTTCGGGTTTTACCCCTAGGTACATCTATGCCAGAGCCACCTCTACCTGCTCATATCTAGACAGGGATGTATTTCTCGGAAAACTCATAACATCTCTATAATACCAAAATTCTAGGAAGTTATTCTATACTAATCCTCAAAGTCTATCTTAGGGCTATGTTCTCTAATCAGAGTTTATCTAAATCTAGCTTCCAAGGTTAGTACTAAACTGCCTCTGATACCAACTGTAACACCCCAACCCCAGTTACCCATAGTCGGTTCATTATTGAGTATCATTGGCATGATCACAATGATCAAGTCTTGAAATACTGATTAGTTTAGTAGCCTTGGAAACACTAGATACATTCATAAGTGTTACATTACATCATAATGTAAAAAAACTACAATAACATAGTCTCCATTTTCCACACTCATATCCCCTTCAGACTATACCTGTAGGTCATTCCTAAAATACTTCTTCACATCCTGGAAAATATTAAAATATTGAAAGGGGTGAGCTCAGATGCTCAGTAAGGATAACAATATTACGGAAGCTTTCATAAATAAACATTAACATTTATGGAAATGTATAACTAAAACAAAATACTTTTTAAACTTGAACTTCAGCATAATATGGCAAAAGTAAAATGAAATAATTTCATTTACTTACTCACATGGATATTCTACTAGTCGAATAATCACATGAAATATCAATAACCACTTTCATGATAATGGAATACATAATGCCAGACTATCATAACCACATAGCCAAGGCCCCATGCCAAGACTACAAATAAGATTTTGTCAAGGCCTCGTGCCAAGACACAAGTTTGTGTCATGAGACCTATCGATGCATCGAGGAGCTATAGCGGGCTCCACCCATCACTTATTAAGTCCATTGCATTCCTCATATGAACAGGTTTAAACATATCATAAACCGTAACATAAACGTATCACATAAAACATGCATAAAGGAAACATAAAATGTCCACATTTCAATCACAAGATATCAATACAACACATTGATATAATAAAAACAATTTCAAAACCATTTTCAATACCAAAATAAAAGAAAATTAAATCTTGGTATTTATTTTTCATTTAAAAAAAGTTATGTCTTATAGAGGAAGCAGAAACTCAAATAATAGTCACGGCGGCAGAGAAGTCGTTGTCACCACATACATAAGAAAAAAATTCCTTTTTTTTCTTAGTAAAAACTCTTCGTATAAAAAGATTCATTTTGAATAAAATTAAATGTCAAAGGGGTTTATACACCGTATAAAGGAAAGTTGTGCATAAAACCAAATATGCCTCAATGAAAGGAGATTGAGACGAAGTCCCTTACAAAGGTCATTTTTTTTAAATAAAATAGATCTATTATGTATATTCACTATAGGTACACATAAAGAAAGTATAAATACAAGATAGGACATAATAATATAATGACATAATTTTAAAGTAGGAGATTAACCCAAAGAATGGAAATTGGGTTAAGAAGTTCCCTTACCTCGTGTCCGACTTGACTCGATCGTTCTTTAACCTCCTGAATAATAAACAAGAGTTAATTTCTATTTTCTTAAGAACCTTTTACATATTAATTATTACTTTTATATCACTTATTACCATGTTATGAACATTATGTAATTATTTCAGTTAATAACGGTCATTTTGTTGATCTTTGGTACTTGAGTAAAATAATCTTCTTATAATTACAAGTTGTTCATGTGGTGAAATATCCATTATATCCAGAATTATGTTCATGATTTATATATCATATATATCATATATATCCTGTATATACATTCATTTATAATATTACATAATATTTAGAGGTAAGAAATGAAATGCACAGTTCATGGAGATGGTAAGCCGTACGTACGCATGAACGCTACTTTCATTTCTATTTCATATTTAATGGAATGAAATCATAATTATATAAATTTATGTTATAATTACAGTATAATATCATATATAATATCATTTACTCTATCTTTTATACATCCCACATATGGCATTAACGATTCAAATCACTTTGAGGGGGCGGTAGTCCGCACACCCTAAAATGAAATTATTGCGTTTACCCATAATGGAAATTGTGAAGGTATGCCATAAATGAAAGATAAATAATCAAAACGGAAACAAAAATATAATATATATCATATATATAAATAGTGTCATCATAATGTCCACCATGAGAGGTGTTATATGAGTGTTGAAAAATCATCATTTCGTGAGGAAGAAATTCGCCATCCACAGAAATAGTATGTTCTTTAACCATTAGATGTAGGCGTGTGTAAGTGTAGCTCAAATACTTCTAATAACAATATCCTAGTATATTTATGATACTGTTTTTGTTACAAAATAAATGAAAAAAAAATATTTTAGGGGGTTGGAGAAGCAAAATAAAACATAAGAACACAAGAGAAAACACTACCTTTAAAATGGGTAACTCTTTTTGATTTGAGCAAAAGGATTACTTGGGAAGATTTCTGCCCAAAGTGAGGATTCTAGGAGTAAGAGAGGGATGTGGAGAGACAAAATGGGCAAGGATTGGCTAAGCCAAAGGCTTGTAAGGTGTGAATAAGCTGGTAGTGGTGGGGCCTTTTATAAGAGGAGAGGAGGGGAACTCTTGGAAAGTAATGAAATGCTACTTTATTATATAATGAGTTTCGGATTTTAAAGGTCCCCCACTTATATATTTTGAGGATAATGTGATAAGGGTTCGAAATATACTCATCCAATAGGATTTTTACAAGTTTAATTCTTAGATTTTACATTATCCTTCAATTTTATTAAAATCTTTAATTAATGAAGTAATCGCGGCAACATCATGGTGTCATAAATAATTTAATTTATTTAATGTCTAAAAATTATAAAAAAATTATCATGATGTAGGAAATCGTTTTATATTTATAATTAATATTTATAGTCAAAAATATGACTTTTATAACACCATTTAAAAATTGTTTTAGTAAAACAACTCATGTTTGTGACATTTTTATTTTAACATTAAATAAAATGTTTTTAATGTCATTTTCCCACCAAAGTGGCTCCTTGGGGTCCCCAAGTTGACCCATGGATTTTCTTGGTCAGCCATGACTCATACAATAGGGGTAGGACATGTGTAAAGGTCATTTAATATTATTATAACATTATCTTTACCTTAAATTACACTAATTACCTTTAATCACGAGTAATTAAATTTAAAAGCTACTATTCACTAAAAAATATTTTAATCTCATTGAACCAAATTTTACTTCTTAATGACAACCATGCATATCGTATTTTTAATAATCAAATCACAGAAGTGGTAATGTTTCATTTAAATGAAAAATTAGTTTTTTAACTACCACTTAGTGGTTTCACTATACATCAAAAATTGAAATTTTTCAGAACAATGCCAAAATTTCACCCTAAGCTATAATTGATATTCTGAATTCAAAAATTATGATATTTTACAAAATTACAAACATATAAGTTGCATTAATTAATTTTATAATTAATTCCTGCTGTCGCAGCAAATTGCGTGTTTTTAAGAAACAATATATATCAAAAGATTGATAATTGTTTATGTCCAATTTTAAAGTAAAATTAATTCTAATGACGACCATTGGATAAAATGGTAAAAATATATTATAATTAAAATTTATAACCACTCAATAGTATAATTTATCACTATAAATTATTTTTATTAAAAAAGTTGTTTTTAAGTATTTTTCACTATTCATAAAAAATTGGATTTCTCAGAAAAATACCAAAAATTAAACATAGGCTAATTTCGATATTCCAAATCCAAAGATGAAGTCCATTTTTAAATATAAAATATATATAATTTCAAAAAGTGGGTATTACTGTAGAGACCCGAAGCTTAACGTACAAGGACATTACATTACTTTTGCAGAATACTTATAACAAAACTCACACACAAGGACCATAATAGTTTAGTGTCTTTGGAAACTCGGAATATAATCTTCTAATCGTGGCGAAAGATATTCAACATCTCCCATAATGATCTACCCTTTTTTTTCTTACCTAAAACCTTCCTTTATATCCTGGAGAAAAGAAAACATAAAAGGGTGAGCTCAAATGCTCAGTAAGGGTAAACAAAAGAAATATCAATCACATCATATTCATAAGAACATAACATTTTGGAAATCTTAACCTGCAAAAGAGAGAATAATTTCATAAAAAGGGATAAATCATAGTAGTGAAATGAAATTCCAATAATCATAACTTAAAATATGAAACTTTGTGGAATACACACATAATCATAGAGAATCATATCTTATTAGTCAAGACTCATTTCGAAGACTATCTTAGTGGAAAAAGTCCATTTCTGAACCGAGTCACCCTCGTTTCAGTCCTGTTTCACTAAACCGGTATAACCTACCATTCCAGCCCTGTCTATCTCATGAGATATAAAATCTTTACCCAATGCATTGGAGGGAGATATAGGTCCCACCCATCTCATAATGATACAATTCTTATGTGTGCCACAAAATCATAAATCATACATCATTGCATAACCCATGTAATACAAATGGGAATCTTAAACATCATGACATCATAAAACAAAAGGAATTCATAAAAATAATTCCATCACAACATAATAAAATCAATGTAATCATAGAGAGAAAAACAAAACCCTTTATTATCTTAGATGGAAAATAATTTTGATAAAACACTTGAACTCCATTCTTGAGGAAAATATCCTTTCTACTTCAAAAACATTTTCCTTTCATAACATGTCTTACAATTTTAAACTAAAAGAAGTTTATTAAAAATAAACTTGAAAACTTTTAAAGGAAGCTTCTTGGAAATTATGTTTTAGAAATCCAATCATGCCGTATAAGTTAAAAAAAACATTCTTCTCGTACTTTTGTCGGAAAAGTCAAAAATGTACCTTGTACGAAAAATGACAAAAGATTCCGTTCATATCTTTTACTAAAAACTCACCGAAGGGTAAAATAGGATTTAAAAAATTGTAGGTGGATGGAAATAATATTACATATTGAGGAAACATGGATTTGGATGATAAAATACACCCCAGTAAATACTCAAGTATAAACAATCTCGTATAAAAATTGAGATTGTGAGATTATCCCTTACCTTATGTCCGATATGTTTTGTACGTCTACGAACCTCCTATATAATGATTTAAATAATGTCATTAACTTATTACAGAATCATATTCATTGTTATGATATCATATATGGTTCACTTATGACTTTATATTACCCGTTCTTTTATAAATTCCATATTAAAGAAGCGTTTTGGGTAAAATCGTTTCTTTATTGTAGGTGTTTGGACTTGTTGTTCTTGACATTATTATTACATATATCATGATTTACTTACTTCCAGAATATAAAACATGATTTATATTTCATATATATTCAGTATATATATATATATATAATAGATAGATAAATGAAATGAAACACATCGTTCATGGAGACGGTAGTCCGTACGTACGCATGAACGTTGTTTTCCTTTCCTTATTGTCTTGAATGAAAGTAAGTACATGACATACATATATATATATATATACATAAATCCAGTAGATTTAACATGTCATATATTTCATTATTATTCATTATATATACTTTATAATCATTCATGAATGGTTAATGTGGAGAATGAATCTCATCGCGTCGTGGAGACGGTAGTCCGTACGTACGCACGAGCGATGACATCGTTCTCATGATCGTTAACAAGTGTTGAAGTGTATGTATACTATTTCAGTATCAATATCACTTTATAATAATCATACATAGTTACTCATTACACCATTATACCCATCCAATTAAGGTAGTGGCAGAAAATAGATTACACCACGGCGTGGAGACGGTATTCCGTACATACGCACGCGTGATGATTTACTTTTTCCGTAGGATGGATAGAAGGTTAATTAGAGTTGTTTCATATTTATAATAACATATAAGTATATAAGAAATACTTATGTTATTACTTTATCATGAAACAACTAAATAAGAAGAAGTTGAAGAAGAAAGAAATTGAAAATGATCGGTAATGGATATTCCCTCTTTTTGATGCGCCTTTTCTTAACCTCCACGTAAAGCACTAAGGATGGTCTTTGAAGAAGACCAGGACCTCTAGGATGATACTAGGGAAGTTGAGAAGAGATTTTTTCAGGGGTTGGACGAGCTTGAATGCTCAAATTGGTGTGTGGATGAGAGGGAGGAGGTGCCCTTTTATAAGGGAGGAGAGGGGCACCTTAGGAAATCTCAAAATATTATTTTATATTAAGGTCAAATTCGGTTTATAATGGTTCAAAAGGGTATTATTTTGAAGCTAAAGTGGGGATGGGTCGAAAGACTATCATCCAATAGGATTTAGACAAGTTTAGGTTATTATTTTAACCTTATCAATTAGATTTAACTCTAAGTTAAATAATTTAACGTTTACCGTGTCTTTTGTTTTCTTACAATATATTGTTAATAAACATACTATATCAAGACAAACGAACGCCAAGTTGTTTATAATTAATTTATATAATCTTATCTAAGTCATTTGGCCGAACCTTAGTTTTTTAGGAATAAAATAACAATTAATAATATAATATTTCTTTTAAAAACTAATTTATGTCAATTTTGACACTATTTGATACATGATTTTTATGAAATTCATAAAAGAATGATAAGTTCTAACCAAGTTACTTAAATCAAACAATAACATGTCCTATTAACCTATAAAATTAGTGTAAGTCATAAAAAGTCTCAAATTACATTTATTTGAGCATTTATAACATCAATTATGTCAATATTTCATTAATAAGATAATTACTGCATCATCTTTGTGTAATAATAAATGATAATTATTTAATCCCTAAAAATTATAATTAAATTCCTATGATGTATATGATTGTATTATCTTTCAGTAGTTTATTCATGTTTGAAGTTTCATGAAGTCTATCACTAGATTAAAATTATTATACTTATAAGATTTAAGAAAGTGACATGTTGTCACATTCTTTGGTTTTAATAATAATTAAATTATTTTCATTGAAAAAATTTAATTAAATTAATCTAATCCAACCCTTAGGTGATATGGGTCTACTTTGATTCATCGAATAGGATTTTGACATTTGTTAGGATAATTTTAAAATATTATATTTAACCTTAATTACCCGATTTACCTTTAACTATTGTATATAAAATTTACCGTAGTTACTATTTATAATTCCCAAAAATAAAAAGTAGCTTATTAACATAATTTGGATCCACTGATTCCAAATATGGAATCCATTTTTCCAAATTCAATACAAAAAATTTACAGAATTTAATTAAAAATTAATCCCATTGTCGAAAGAAAACAGGTTTTTCTTTAAAACATTGCAAAAGATTGAATTGATTTAACCTACGAATTCAAGGTAAAATCAATGCTAATGACATAAATTATATTAAATGGTAAAAATATATTCTATTTATACTTTAAACACATTCAATATTATAATTTAACCACATAAGATATTACAATGAAAAAAGTTGTTTTTAATTAAAATATAGCGTGTTTTTACTATTCATTAAAATATGAAAGTTATCGGAAAAATATCAAAACTTTATCTAATGTAAATGTTTATATCCTGATTCAAAAGAAGAATTTTATTTTGTCAAATTGAACTTAAAAACATGTCAAAACTATATTTAAAGTGGGTGCGCCATCAAAAGGTGGCAAAACTGCATTTTTTGAAAAAAAACTTATTTTACCCAAAAAATTTATTTTGTTCTTATACCATGTTTTAGAAAATTTGTAAGACGAATAATAATGTTATAAGATTCAAAATTTCTTTAATACTATTCATAACGACTACTTCATAATAATGTTATAATAATATATCGTTGTTTAGTAAAACCCGGTATTGCGTACAACACAAGCTATCGAGGGATGTCGTGATTGCGTGTAATGCAAGCCAAGTCAGAGTTGTGTGTTATGCAATAATCCTTCATTGTTTCGTATAACAGAATCCAACCATATTTAATTTATAAATTGAATATATATATATATATATATACACTCAATGTTTCATAGAATAACTATTATCAAAATTGTGTGTAACATGATCCAAGAATAGTGTTGCGTATACTGCAAGCTAATACGGTGTTGCGTATAGCTCAAGGTAATCCTGGTGTAGAATACTACACAAGACATTAATGAAATTAAAAGAATATTTTTCATAAAATCTCAGGGTGTTATATTCTACCCCCCATAAAATGAATTTCACCCTCGAAATTCGTCGGGGTTATAAATGGTTTACTATTCAAAAGTTTCTTTAATAGAAACCCACATCGTAAAAAGGAATACCAAAACCAATCTTTAAAAACAAATGTATGAAACGTAATGGTTACCCAAATAAACTAATCACTGGGTTTCCACATAGGTGAAAATATGGATATGGAAGAGAAACTTAACCATCATGTTCTGATGGAGAGTGGTAGAGAACATGGCTATAGAAAAGGCAGCAATCACAAAGCCATAAATTTGTGAATATCTAGGGTACCATCTGATTTTTCGGATATAAGGGCACTAGGAAAACATTTTTGGTTTTCAAGATCATTTCCCTAAAGTTGAAGAATTTTAATTAGAATAAATACTTACTTTATTTTGGTACAATCTCACTGTTGTTCGTGCCTTGAACAATTTCCACTTCATCTCTTAAATAAATGAAGTTGAATTTGTTATTCGTGAAGTGTTAGCAGATCATGTGATAGAATGACAGGTCATTCCATCTGTCTTAAAAAAAAGGTTAGCAAAAATTATATACATAAGTCGATCTATAGTGAGATTAATCCCATATGGTTTCTAAAATGGACTTATACTTCATATATCATACTTCTTAATATAATAAAACTAGTTTCTACTAAATAGGGACTTCCTGTAGGCCAGTGGTAGGCGATAAAGGCCAGTCGCACTTTGGTTGTGGGTTTGATTCCCACAGCCTTGTCCAACGCGATGGGCTATCGCCCGTCCTGCAGGTTGTCCTTTTTCTAAAACTACATTACTATAAAATTCCATCAGTAATATCGAAAAAAGTTCTATCCTTAAACAATACTTAGTATATGTCCAACATAATCCATTCAAATATTTAGGCTTATCTAAAATACTTTGGTCCAAGCTCATAGTATAAAGAAAACGATTACTTGAAATTTCATCAACAAGCATGTGAATACCATCATTTATCCCCCATATATATATATTGTTGGTCACATTCCAATCATGTGAATACCTTAATCATGTATTATCTTGAAAAAATGAATACCCATTGAACCATAGTGAAGACATGAATGCAGTTAAAAGTTAACACTTTCCACATACCAAAATCCTCAAAATTCTATATACTCAAACCATGATATCACTTAGTCCTTATATCAATCATGAGCTCATGACTACTATCAAAAATTTAATTTTATCCTTATCCCTTCATTATGCGCATATCATCTACATTCCAAAAATATCTGAATAATCTTTCATGGATACTGGTACCATTAATCATACACTTTCAAAACTCAAGGAAAGACAACAGTGTAACAATCCTTAGATGTCTCTTTATTCCATAGTACCATGAGATTACTTATACAACATTACACATGATAAACATGTAATCATTCCACTACATTATTAAACCATTGACCGAGCTTCAAAAAATATTTCATCTCACATATCATTTGTAGTCTCTTCATCATCATCAACATAAATACTACCCATACAACCATATTGATTCTCTTCATGAGACTTTACCTTAGGGAATTGGTTTTCATAATGCCCGTACATTCCACATTTAAAACATTTAACCATTGTTGATGTCATAGCTATACCATTATCCTCATCCCTGGTGTTAACTGAACCTTTTCCTTTGCACTTATTGGCTTTGTGTCCTTCTTTTCCACACCCAAAGCATCTTCCAGTTCCTTTAAAACATTCTCCTTGATGCCTCTTCCCACATGATTTACATTGGAGAAATTGAACTTTCTTTCCTCTATGATCATCATGAAACTCCATCTTTCTCTTATTATCCGAGTCGGGAAACTTACCAAATTTTACTTTATTGATCATATTATGAGATTGCTAATTCGGCATAATAATTATGTTTGGACTTCCAAATCCAATTTCATTTAGTTTCTCATGAAGAATATCATTCCATTGTCCATAATATCCTCCATTATCATGAATAATCTTGTTTCCAGCCATTTCTAAAACCCAAAAAGAATAGTGTTAGAGGGAAAAATACTAATAAAGGCGGAGTAACTTCAATATCTAACATCTTAGGTTAAATTCTAAGATTGTTACCATAGTTATAGGACTATATCCTATACGTATACTTATCCTTAGGGACATCCCTAGACATACCTTAGAAATATCTATAGGGATCTCACTAATGTTCTCACATCCTAGTTTCCAAAGGTTGACTAAAACTTTCCTCTGATACCAACTGTAGAGACCCGAAGCTTAACGTACAAGGAAATTACATTACTTTTGCGGAATACTTATAACAAAAACACACGCACAAGGACCGTAATAGTTTAGTGTATTTGGAAACTCGGAATATAATCTTCTAATCGTGGCGAAAGATCTTCAACATCTCCCATAAATATCTTCCCTTTTTTTCTTACCTAAAACCTTTCTTTATATCTTGGGGAAATGAAAACATAAAAGGGTGAGCTCAAATGCTCAGTAAGGGTAAACAAAAGAAATATCAATCACATCATATTCATAAGAACATAACATTTTGGAAATCTTAACCTGCAAAAGAGAGCATAATTTCATAACATGGTATAAATCATAGTAGTGAAATGAAATTCCAATAATCATAACTTAAAACATTAAACTTTGTAGCATACACACATAATCATAGAGAATTATATATTATTAGTCAAGACTCATTGCCATGACTATCTTAGTGGACAAAGTCCATTTCTGAACCGAGTCACCCTCATTTCTGTAACACCCCGAGATTTTATGAAAAATATTCTTTTAATTTCATTAATGTCTTGTGTTGTATGCTACACCAATATTACCTTGCTCTATACGCAACACCATATTAGCTTGCAGTATACGCAACACTATTCTTGGATCGTGTTACACACAATTTTGATAATAGTTATTCTACGCAACATTGAGTATATATATATATATATATTCAATGTATAAATGAAATATGGTTGGATTATGATATACGAAACAACGAAAAATTCTTGCATAGCACGCAACTCTGACTTGGCTTGTATTACACGCAATCACGACCTTCCTCGATAGTGTGTGTTGTACGCAATACCAGGTTTTACTAAACAACGGTATATTATTATAATATTATAATGAACTAGACGTTATAAATAGTATTAACTAAATTTTTAATCTTATAACATTATTATTCATCTTACACATTTTCTAAAACATGTTATAAGAACAAAATAAATTTTTCGGGTAAAATAAGTATTTTTTAAAAAATGTAGTTTTGCCGCCTTTTGATGGAGCACCCACTTTAAATCTAGTTTTTTACATGTTTATAAGTTCAATTTGACAAAATAAAATTCTTCTTTTGAATCAGGATATAAAAATTTACATTAGATAATGTTTTGATATTTTTCTGATAACTTTCATATTTTAATGAATAGTAAAAACACACTATATTTTTATTAAAAACAACTTTTTTCATCATAATATATTATGCGGTTAAATTATAATATTTAATGGTTTTAAAGTATAAATAGAATATATTTTTACCATTTAATATAATTTATGTAATTAGCATTGATTTTACCTTGAATTCGTAGGTTAAAACAATTCAATCTTTTGCAATGTTTTAAAGAAAAACCCGTTTTCTTTCGACAACGGGATTAATTTTAATTTAATTTCTGCATATTTTGTGTATTTAATTTGGAACAATGGCTTCCATATTTGGAATCAGTGGGTCCAAATTATGTTAATAATATACTTTTTATTTTTGGGCATTGTGAATAGTAACTACGGTAAAATTTACTTACTATAGTTAAAGGTAAATCTGGTAATTAAGGGTAAATATAAGATTATAAAATTACCCTAACACTTGGAAAAATCCTATTGGATGGATAAAAGTAGACCCATATAATCTAAGGGTCGGATTAGATTCATTTTATGGACTTTTGTCCATGAAAATAATTTAATTATTATTAAAACCAAAGAATGTGACAACATGTCACTTTCTTTAATCTTATAAGTATAATAATTTTAATATAGTGATAAACTTCATGAAACTTAGAACATGAATAGTCTCTGGAAATCTGATACAATTATCTACATCATAGGAATTTATTTAGAATTTTTAGTGATTAAATAATTATCATTTATTATGACACAAAGATGATTCAGTAATTGTCTTATTAATGAAATATTGACATAATTGATGTTATAAATTCCCAAATAAATGTAATTTGAGACTTTTTATGACTTACACTAATTTTATAGGTTACTATGACATGTTATTGTTGATTTAAGTAACTTGGTTCGAACTTATAATTCTGTTATGAATTTCATAAAAATCAAGTACCAAATAGTGTCAAAATTGACATAAATTATTTTTTAAAACACATATTATATTATTAATTGTTATTTAATTCCTAAAAATATACGGTTTGGACAAATGACTTATATAAGGATAGATATATTAATAATAGACAACCTGGGGTTCTTTTATCTTGTTATGGTAAGTTTATCAACCATATAGTGTAAGAAAACAAAAAGACACAGTAAAAGTTAAATTATTTAACTTAGAGTTAAATCTAATTGATAATGTTAAAATAACAACCTAAACTTGTCTAAATCCTATTGGATGAGAGTATATAGACCCATACCCACTTTATCTTCGAAACAAGACCCTTTGGAACCATTATAAACCGAATTTAACCTTAATATAAAATAATATTTTGAGATTTTCCTAAGATGCCCCTCTCCTCCCTTATAAAAGGGCACCTCCTCCCCCTCTTACTCACACCACATTGAGCCTTCAAGCTCAGAAAACCCCTGACAAAATCTCTTCTCCACTTCCCTTATATAATCATAGAGGTCCTGGTCTTCTTCAAAGACCATCCTTAGTTCTTTAAGTGGAGGTTATGAAAAGGCGCGTCAAAAAGAGGTAATATCCATTACCGATCTTTTTCAATTTCTTTCTTCTTAAACTTCTTCTTATTTAGTTGTTTCATGATAAAGTATTAACATAAGTATTTCTTATATACTGATATGTTATTATAAATATGAAAAAACTCTAATTAACATTCTATCCATCCTACGGAAAAAGGAAATCACCGCGCGTGCGTACGTACGGAATACCGTCTCCACGCCGTGGTGTAATCTCTTTTCCGCCACCACCTTAATTGGATGGGTATAATGGTGTAATGAGTAACTATATATGATTATTATAAATTTATATTGATACTTAAATATTATACATACACTTTAACACAAGTTCACGATCATGAGAACGATATCATCGCTCGTGCGTACGTACGGACTACCGTCTCCACGACGCGATGAGATTCATTCTCCATGTTAACCATTTAAGAATGATTATAAAGTATATATAAGCAATAATAATGAAATATATGAAATTATAAAGCTACTGGATTTATGTATATATTTTTGTCATCTACTTACTTCCATTCAAGACAATAAGGAAAGGAAAACATCATTCATGCGTACGTATGGACTACCATCTCCATGAACGGTGTGTTTTATTTCATTTATCTATATATATTATATATATATATATATACTGAATATATTTGATATATAAATCATATTTTATATTTTGGAAGTAAGTAAATCATGATATAAGTAATAATAATGTCAAGACCAACATGTCCAAACACCTACGATAAATGAAACGATTTTACCCAAAACGCTTCTTTAACATGGAATTTACAAAAGAACAGGTAATATAAAGTCATAAGTGAACCATATATGATATCATAACAATGCGTATGATTCTAGAATAAGTCAATGACATTATTTAGACCATTATACAGGAGGTTCGGACACTTACGAAGCAAATCGGACCTAAGGTAAGAGAAAATATCACAATCTCATTTTTATCCGAGATTGTTTATACTTTGGTATTTACTGGGGTGTATTTTATCATCCACGTCCATGTTTCCTCAATATTTCATATTATTTCCATCCACCTACAATTTTTTAAATCCAATTTTACCCTTTGGTGAGTTTTTTGTAAAAGATATGAAAGGAATCTTTTGTCGTTTTTCATACAAGGTACTTTTTGACTTTTCCGACAAAAGTACTAGAAAAATGTTTTTTTAACTTATACAACATGAATTGATTTTTAAAAAATTATTTCCAAGAAGCTTCCTTTACAAGTTTTCAAGTTTATTTTTAGTAAACTTTTTTTAGTTTAAAATTGTAAGACATGTTAATAAAGGAAAATGTTTTTGAAGTAGAAAGGATATTTTCCTCAAGAATGGAGTTCAAGTGTTTTAACAAAATTATTTTCCATCAAAGATAATAAAGGGTTCTGTTTCTATCTCTATTATTACATGGATTTGATTATATTGTGATGGAAATATTTTTATGAATTCTACTATCATATATGAATTGTTTGATGATGTCACGATGTTTAAGATTCCCATTTTTATTACATGGGTTATGCAATGATGTATGATTCATGATTTTGTGGCACACATAATAATGGTATCATTATGAGATGGGTGGGAACTATATCTCCCTCCAATGTATTGGGTAAAGATTTTATATCTCATGAGATAGACATGGCTGGAACGGTAGGTTATACCGGTTCAGTGAAACAGGACTAAAACGAGGAGTGAACTCAGTTCAGAAAGGGACTTTGTCCACTAAGATAATCTTGGAAATGTGTCTTGACTAATAAGAAATGATTCTCTAGGATTATTTGTGTATTCCACAAAGTTTCATGTTTTATGTTATGATTATTGGGATTTCATTTCACTACTATGATTTATCCAATGTTATGAAATTATGCTCTCTTTTGCAGGTTAAGATTTCCAAAATGTTATGTTCTTATGAATATGACGTGATTGATATTTCTTTTGTTTACCCTTACTGAGCATTTGAGGTCACCCTTTTATGTTTTCTTTTCCCTAGGATATAATGAAAGGTTTTAGTTAAGAAAAAAAGGGGAGATATTTATGGGAGATGTTGAAGACCTTTCACCACGATTAGAAGATTATATTCCGAGTTTCCAAAGACACCAAACTATTACGATCCTTGTGTGTGTGTTTTTGTTATGTACTAAGTATTCCGCAAAAGTAATGTAATTTTCATGTACATCAAGCTTCGGGTTTCTACAGTTGGTATTAAAGGAAATGTTTAGTCAACCTTTGGAAACTAGGTTGCAAAAACGTTAGTGAGATCCCTAGAGATATTTCTAAGGTATGTCTAGGGATGTACCTAAGGATAAGTATACGTATAGGATATAGTCCTAGAACTACAGTAACAATATTAGAATTTAATCTAAGATGTTAGATATTGAAGGTAATCCCCCTTTATTATATTGTTTTCCCTAGTGTGATTTTTACCTCTCACACTATTCTTTTTGGGTTTTAGACGATGGATGGAACTCGAAGGAACCGTGTTGATCAATGTAATGGAAAATGAAATGATTGTCCTACTGAACAAACAAATGTTATGGGAGATGGAGTGCAAAATCTTATTGCTATACTTACACAAGATATGAGTCATTCTGGACTTCCAAATGACCAGAGAAGGGAATAATATTCTATTGAGTCCTTCATGAGGCAACGTCCACCTTCTTTCAGTGGTTCTTCTGATCCAATTGTTGCTGAACAATGGATCAGTACTACTGAAAAGATATTTTCAGTTCTTCAATGTTCTGAGCATGATAAAGTCATCTTAGTAGTGTATCGTTTAGAAGGTGATGCTGATCAATGGTGGAATCTTATTAAGAATTCGAGGCAAAGGGATGGAATTGAGTCCATGGAATGGGACGAGTTCAAGAACTTATTTTTCAATAAGTACTTCCCTCGTATTCTTAGAACAAAGATGGAGAAGGAGTTTCTTGAACTAAAGCAAAAGGATGATGAATCTGTTGGTATATACGAATCGAATTTTACAAGGCTTGCAAGGTATGCATCTGGATTCATCATCCAACCTGAAAGTAAAGTTGATCGATTCTTCAGTGGATTAAAACCAAATCTTCAAAGGGCATTAACTATAAGAGACTTCAGTAGCTATGATGAAATTGTGCGTTGTGCTATCAAGGTAGAAATGGAAGTTAGTGTTACTTATCTATCTCATAGTTTTGACAAGAAACGAAATATAGAGTTCAAGGAGAAATATCAGAATAATGGTGAAAAGAAGATGAATGTTTCCTTATGCTTAAAGTGTGGAAAGAAGCATGGTGGAGATTGTCTTAAAGGGACAAGTAAATGATTCAAATGTGGAAAGGAAGGTCATCGGGCATTTGAATTCCGCAATGATGGGAAGAAGATGTCTAATGATGCAAACAAAGGAAGGGATACACAGAATGAACCTACTACACTTCAATGCGTCAAGTGCAAGGAAATGGGGCATTATGCTAATAAATGCCCTAATCCAAGGGTTAGTGATGATCGACATGAGAAACCACTTATGGAAAAGGAAAAAGGGAAGTCACTTGCGATCACCATTGGCGATGTTGAATATGACAACGATGTGGTGGAATGGTTAAGTGTTTATGTAATGGGATTCCAGAATAATGTTGTATATAAAATCGTGGAATATTGGAATATTTATGTATTGGTCTATTGTGGTTTTCAATAATTTTATGGCATCGGTAACCATGAAAAGTGATTGAAATATTTTTGGAAAGCAGATGATATGCACATAATGAAGGGATAAAGAGAATCTAATATGTTTGATAGTATTCATGAGCTCATGATTGATATAAGGACTAAGTGATATCATGGTTTGAGTATATAGAATTATGAGGATTTTGGTATGTGGAAAGTGTTAACTTTTAACTGCATTCATGTCTTCACTAAGGTTCAATGGGTATTCAAGAGAGTACATGATTAAGGCCTTTGACTGTTTGGAATGTGACCAACAAGATATATCTTATAATATATGGGGATCAACGATGGTATTAAATCTCTGGTAATCGTTTTCACTATATTATGAGAATGGACTGTAGTATAATGTATAAGCCTAAAGATTGGAATGGATTATGTTGGACATAAGTTAGTATTGTTTAAGGATATAAGTTTTTTTCGAAATTTTTGATGGGATGTTATAGTAATATAGTTTTAGAAAATGGACAACTTGCAGGACGGGCGACAGCCCATCGTGTCGGACAAGGTTGTTGGAATCGAACCCACAAACGAAGTGCGATTGGACTTTATCTCCTACCACTGTCCTACAGGAAGTCCCTGGTTAGTATAAACTAGTTTTATTTTATTAAGCGGTATGATATATGAAGTATAAGTTCATTTTTGGAATCATATACGATTAATCTAACCATAAGACAGACTTATAACTTTTTCTAACCTTTTGTTTGAAAGAGATGGAATGACCCATCATTCTATCACATGATCTGCTAACATATCACGAATAACAAATTCAACTTCATTTCTTTAAGGGATGAAGTGGAAATTGTTCAATTCACGAACAAAAGTGAGATTGTACCAAAATAAAGTAAGTATTTATTCTAATTCAAATTCTTCAACTTTAGGGAAATGATCTTGAAAACCAAAAATGTTGTCCTAGTGCCCTTATATACGATGAATCAGATGGTACCCTAGATCGTCACAAATTTATGGCTTTGTGATTTCTGGATTTTCCATAGCTATGTTCTCTACCACTCTCCATTAGAACATGATGGTTAGATTTCTCTTCCATATCCATATTTTCACCTATGTGGAATCCCAGTGATTAGTTTATTTGGGTGACCGTTACGTTTCATACTTTTGTTTTTAAAGATTTGTTTTGGTATTCCTTTTTACGATGTGGGTTTCTATTAAGGAAACTTTCGAATAGTAAACCATTTATAACCCCGACAAATTTTGAGGGCGAAATTCATTTTAAGGGGGGTAGAATGTAACACCCCGATATTTTATGAAAAATATTCCTTTAATTTCATTAATGTCTTGTGTTTTATGCTATACCAAGATTACCTTGTGCTATACGCAACACCGTATTAGCTTGCAGTATACGCAACACTATTCTTGGATCGTGTTACACACAATTTTGATAATAGTTATTCTATGGAACATTGAGTATATATATATATATTCAATGTATAAATGAAATATGGTTGGATTATTATATACAAAACAACGAAGGATTCTTTCACAACACGCAACTCTGACTTGGCTTGCATTATACACAATCACAACCTTCCTCGATAGCGTGTGTTGTACGCAATACCGGGTTTACTAAACAACGATATATTATTATAATATTATTATGAACTAGCCATTATGAATAGTATTAACTAAATTTTGAATATTATAACATTATTATTCATCTTACACATTTTCTAAAACATGGTATAAGAACAAAATAATTTTTTCGGGTAAAATAAGTATTTTTCAAAAAATGCAGTTTTGCCGCCTTTTGATGGCGCACCCACTTTAAATATAGTTTTTGAAATGTTTATAAGTTCAATTTGACAAAATAAAATTCTACTTTTGAATCATGATATAAAACTTCACATTAGATAATGTTTTGATATTTTTCCGATAACTTTCATATTTTAATGAATAGTAAAAACACGCTATATTTTAATTAAAAACAACTTTTTTCATCGTAATATCTTATGTGGTTAAATTATAATATTTAATGGTTTTAAAGTATAAATAGAATATATTTTTACCATTTAATATAATTTATGTAATTATCATTGATTTTACCTTGAATTCGTAGGTTAAAACAATTCAATCTTTTGCAATGTTTTAAAGAAAAACCCGTTTTCTTTCGACAACGGGATTAATTTTAATTTAATTTATGCTTCTTTTGTGTATTGAATTTGAAAAAATGGATTCCATATTTGGAATAAGTGGGTCCAAATTATGTTAATAATCTACTTTTTATTAGTGGGCATTGTGAATAGTAACTACGGTAAATTTTATTTACTATTGTTAAAGGTAAATCGGGTAATTAAGGGTAAATATAAGATTATAAAATTACCCTAAAACTTGGAAAAATCCTATTGGATGGCTAAAAGTATACCCATATAACCTAAGGGTCGTATTAGATTCATTTTATGGGCTTTTTCCATGAAAATAATTTAATTATTATTAAAACCAAAGAATGTGACAACATGTCACTTTCTTAAATCTTATAAGTATAATAATTTTAATCTGGTGATAAACATCATGAAACTTCGAACATGAATAGTTTACATAAAGATAATACAATTATATACATTATAGGAATTTATTTAGAATTTTCAGGGATTAAATAATTTTCATTTATTATGACACAAAGATGATGTACTAATTGTCTTATTAATGAAATATTGACATAATTGATGTTATAAATGCCGAAATAAATGTAATTTGAGACTTTTTATGACTTACAATAATTTTATAGGATAATATGACATGATATTGTTGATTTAAGTGACTTGGTTTGAACTTTTCATTCTGTTATAAATTTCATAAAAATCATGTACCAAATAGTGTCAAAATTGACATAAATTATTTTAAAAAAAAATATTATATTATTAATTGTTTTTTAATTCCTAAAAATATAAGGTTCGTCAAAATGACTTAGATAAGGATAGATATATTAATAATAAACAACTTGGGGTTCGTTTGTCTTGTTATGGTAAGTTTATTAACCATATAGTGTAAGAAAACAAAAAGACACGGTAAAAGTTAAATTATTTAACTTAGAGTTAAATCTAATTGATAAGGTTAAAATAATAACCTAAACTTGTCTAAATCCTATTGGATGAGAGTCTTTCGACCCATACCCACTTTATCTTCTAAATAAGACCCTTTTTAACCATTATAAACCGAATTTAACCTTAATATAAAATAATATTTTGAGATTTTGCTAAGGTGCCCCTCACCTCCCTTATAAAAGGGTACCTCCTCCCCCTCTTCCTCACACAACATTGAGACTTCAAGATCGGCCAAACACTGCCAAAATCCCTTCTAAACTACCCTAGTATCATCCTAGAGGTCCTGGTCTTCTTCAAAGACCATCCTTAGTTCTTTAAGTGGAGGTTAAGAAAAGGTGCGTCAAAAAGAGGTAATATCCATTACCGATCTTTTTCAATTTCTTTCTTCTTAAACTTCTTCTTCTTTAGTTGTTTCATGATAAAGTAATAACATCTGTATTTATTATATACTGGTATGTTATTATAAATATGAAAAAACTCTAATTAACCTTCAACCCATCCTACGGAAAAAGGAAATCACCGCGCGTGCGTACGTACGGAATACCGTCTCCACGCCGTGGTGTAATCTATTTTCCGCCACCACCTTAATTGGATGGGTATAATGGTGTAATGAGTAACTATATATTATTATTATAAAGTGATATTGATACTGAAATAGTATACATACTCTTCAACACAAGTTCACTATCATGAGAACGATATCATCGCTCGTCCGTTCGTACGGACTACCGTCTCCACGACGCGATGAGATTCATTCTCCATGTTAACCATTTAAGAATGATTATAAAGTATATATAAGAAATAATAAGGAAATGTAGGACATTATAAAGCTACTGGATTTATGTATATATGTATGTCATCTACTTACTTCCATTCAAGACAATAAGGAAAGGAAAACAGCGTTCATGCGTACGTACGGACTACCGTCTCTATGAACGGTGTGTTTCATTTCATTTATCTATCTATTATATATATATATATATATACTGAATATATATGATATAGAAATCATATTTTATATTCTTTAAGTAAGTAAATCATTATATAAGTAATAATAATGTCAAGAACAACAATTCCAAACACCTACGACAAATGAAACGATTTTACACAAAATGCTTCTTTAACATGGAATTTACAAAAGAACGGGTAATATAAAGTCATAAGTGAACAATATATGATATCATAACAATGAGTATGATTCTGGAATAAGTCAATTACATTATTTAAACCATTATACAGGAGGTTCGGACACTTACGAAGCAAATCGGACCTAAGGTAAGGGAAAATATCACAATCTCATTTTTATCCGAGATTGTTTATACTTTGGTATTTACTGGGGTGTATTTTATCATCCACGTCCATGTTTCCTCAATATGTCATATTATTTCCATCCACCTACAATTTTTTAAATCCAATTTTACCCTTCGGTGAGTTTTTAGTAAAAGATATGAAAGGAATATTTTGTCGTTTTTCATACGAGGTACTTTTTGACTTTTCCGACAAAATACTAGAAGAATGTTTTTTTAACTTATACGGCATGAATGGATTTTTAAAACATTATTTCCAAGAAGCTTCCTTTACATGTTTTCAAGTTTATTTTTAATAAAATTGTTTTAGTTTAAAATTGTAAGACATGTTATGAAAGGGCAATGTTTTTGAAGTAGAAAGGATATTTTCCTCAAGAATGGAGTTCAAGTGTTTTATCAAAATTATTTTCCATCTAAGATAATAAAGGGTTCTGTTTCTATCCCTATTATTACATGTATTTTATTATGTTGTGATGGAAATATTTTTATGAATTCCTTTATCTTATATGAATTTTTTGGATGATGTCACGATGTTTAAGATTCCCATTTTTATTACATGGGTTATGCAATGATGTATGATGTATGATTTTGTGGCACACATAAGAATGATATCATTATGAGATGGGTGGAACCTATATCTCCCTCCAATGCATTGGGTAAAGATTTTCTATCTCATGATATAGACATGGCTGGAACAGTAGGTAATACCGGTTCAGTGAAACAGGACTAAAACGAGGAGTGAACTCGGTTTAGAAAGGGACTTTGTCCACTAAGATAGTCTTGGAAATGAGTCTTGACTAATAAGAAATTGTTCTCTATGATTATGTGTGTATTCCACAAAGTTTCATGTTTTAAGTTATGATTATTGGGATTTCATTTCACTACTATGATTTATCCCATGTTATGAAATTATTCTCTCTTTTGCAGGTTAAGATTTCCAAAATGTTATGTTCTTATGAATATGATGTGATTTATATTTCTTTTGTTTACCCTTACTGAGCATTTGAGCTCACCATTTTATGTTTTCTTTTCCCTAGGATATAAAGAAAGGTTTTAGGTAAGAAAAAAAGGGGAGATCTTTACGGGAGATGTTGAAGATCTTTCACCACGATTAGAATATTATATTCTGAGTTTCCAAAGACACTAAACTATTACGATCCTTGTGTGCGTATTTTTGTTATGTACTAAGTATTCCGCAAAAGTAATGTAATTTTCATGTACATCAAGCTTCGGGTTTCTACAGTTTCAGTCCTGTTTCACTGAACCGGTATAACCTACCATTCCATCCATGTCTATCTCATGAGATATAAAATCCTTACCCAATGCATTGGAGAGAGATATAGGTCCCACCCATCTCATAATGATACCATTCTTATGTGTGCCACAAAATCATAAATCCTACATCATTTCATAACCCATGTAATACAAATGGGAATCTTAAACATCATGACATCATAAAACAAAAGGAATTCATAAAAATAATTCCATCACAACATAATCAAATCAATGTAATAATAGGGAGAAAAACAGAACCCTTTATTATCTTAGATGGAAAATAATTTCGATAAAACACTTGAACTCCATTCTTGAGGAAAATATCCTTTCTACTTCAAAAACATTTTCCTTTCTTAACATGTCTTACAATTTTAATCTAAAAGAAGTTTATTAAAAATAAACTTTAAAACTTGAAAAGGAATCTTCTTGGAAATAATGTTTTAAAAATCCATTCATGCCGTATAAGTTAAAAAAAACATTCTTCTCATACTTTTGTCGGAAAAGTAAAAAAAGTACCTCGTATGAAAATTGAAAAAAGATCCCTTTCATATCTTTTACTAAAAACTCACCGAAGGGTAAAATATGATTTAAACAATTTTAGGTGGATTTGAATAATATTACATATTGAGGAAACATGGATGTGGATGATAAAATATGCCCCAGTAAATACTAAAGTATAAACAATCTCGGATAAAAATTGAGATTGTGAGATTGTCCCTTACCTTATGTCCGATATGCTTTGTACGTATCCGAACCTCCTGTATAATGATTTAAATAATGTCATTAACTTATTACAGAATCATATTCATTGTTATTATATCATATAAGGTTCACTTATGACTTTATATTACCCGTTCTTTTGTAAATTCCATGTTAAAGAAGCGTTTTGGGTAAAATCGTTTCATTTATCGTAGGTGTTTGGACTTGTTGTTCATGACATTATTATTACTTATATCATGATTTACTTACTTCCAGAATATAAAACGTGATTTATATATCATATATATTCAGTATATATATATATATAATAGATAGATAAATGAAATGAAACACACCGTTCATGGAGACGGTAGTCCGTACGTACGCATGAACGCTGTTTTCCTTTCCTTATTGTCTTGAATGGAAGTAAGTAGATGACATACATATATATATATATACATAAATACAGTATATTTAACATGTCATATATTTCATTATTATTCATTATATATACTTTATAATCATTCATGAATGGTTAATGTGGAGAATGAATCTCATCGCGTTGTGGAGACGGTAGTCCGTACGTACGCACGAGCGATGACATCGTTCTCATGATCGTGAACTTCTATTGAAGTTTATGTATACTATTTCAGTATCAATATCACTTTATAATAATCATATATAGTTACTCATTACACCATTATACCCATCCAATTAAGGTGGTGGCGGAAAATAGATTACACCACGGCGTGGAGACGGTATTCCATACGTACGCACGCGCGGTGATTTCCTTTTTCCGTAGGATGGATAGAATGTTAATTAGAGTTGTTTAATATTTATAATAACATATCAGTATATAAGAAATACTGATGTTATTACTTTGTCATGAAACAACTAAAGAAGAAGAAGTTGAAGAAGAAAGAAATTGAAAAAGATCGGTAATGTATATTACCTCTTTTTGACGCGCCTTTTCTTAACCTCCACTTAAAGAACAAAGGATGGTCTTTGAAGAAGACCATAACCTCTAGGATGATACTAGGGAAGTGGAGAAGAGATTTTTTCAGGGGTTGGATGAGATTTAATGCTCAAATTGGTGTGAGGAGGAGAGGGAGGAGGTGCCCTTTTATAAGGGAGGAGAGGGGAAGCTTAGAAACATCTCAAAATATTATTTTATATTAAGGTCCAATTCGGTTTATAATGGTTCCAAAGGGTCTTATTTAGAATATAAAGTTGTTATGGGTCGCAATACTCTCATACAATAGGGTTTAGACAAGTTTAGGTTATTATTTTAACCTTATCAATTAGATTTAACTCTAAGTTAAATAATTTAACTTTTACCGTGTCTTTTGTTTTCTTACACTATATGGTTAATAAACTTACTATATCTAGCCAAAATAACCCCAAGTTGTTTATTATTAATATATATAATCTTATCTAAGTCATTTGGCCGAACCTTATATTTTTATAAATAAAATAACAATTAATAATATAATATTTGTTTTTAAAATTAATTTATGTCAATTTTGACACTATTTGATACATGATTTTTATGAAATTCATAATAGAATGATACGTTCAAACCAAGTTACTTAAATCAACAATAACATGTCATATTAACCTATAAAATTAGTGTTAGTCATAAAAAGTCTCAAATTTCATTTATTTGGGCATTTATAACATCAATTATGTCAATATTTCATTAATAAGACAATTACTGCATCATCTTTGTGTCATAATAAATGATAATTATTTAATCCCTAAAAATTCTAAATAAATTCTTATTGTGTAGATACTTGTATTATCTTTCTGGAGACTATTCATGTTTGAAGTTTCATGAAGTTTATAACTATATTAAAATTATTATACTTATAAGATTTAAGAAAGTGACATGTTGTCACATTCTTTGGTTTTAATAATAATTAAATTATTTTCATTGAAAAAATTTAATTAAATGAATCTAATCTGACCCTTAGGTGATATGGGTCGACTTTTAGTCATCCAGTAGGATTTTGAAACTTTTAGGGTAATTTTAAAATATTATATTTACCCTTAATTACCCGATTTACCTTTAACTATGGTAAATAAAATTTACCGTAGTTACTATTAATAATTCCCAAAAATAAAAAGTAACTTATTAACATACTTTGGATCCACTGATTCCATATATGAAATCCATTTTTCCAAATTCAATACAAAAAAGTTGAAGAAATTAAATTAAAATTAATCCCGTTGTCGAAAGAAAACGGGTTTTTCTTTAAAACATTGCAAAAGATTGAATTGATTTAACCTACGAATTCAAGGTAAAATCAATGATAATGAAATACATTATTTTAAATGGTAAAAATATATTCTATTTATACTTTAAAACCATTCAATATTATAATTTAACCACATAAGATATTAGGATAGAAAAAGTTTTTTTTAATTAAAATATAGCGTGTTTTTACTATTCATTAAAATATGAAAGTTATCGGAAAAATATCAAAACGTTATCTAATGTAAATTTTTATATCCTGATTCAAAAGAAGAATTTTATTTTGTCAAATTGAACTTATAAACACATAAAAAACTAGATTTAAAGTGGGTTCTCCATCAAAAGGCGGCAAAACTGCATTTTTTGAAAAATACTTATTTTACCCGAAAAATTTATTTTGTTCTTATACCATGTTTTAGAAAATGTGTAAGATGAATAATAATGTTATAAGATTAAAAATTTAGTTAATACTATTCATAATGGCTAGTTCATAATCATATTATAATAATATATCATTGTTTAGTAAAACCTGGTATTGCGTACAACACACCTTATCGAGGAAGGTCGTGATTGCGTGTAATGCAAGCCAAGTTAGAGTTGTGTGCTGTGCAAGAATCCTTCGTTGTTTCGTATAACAGAATCCAACCATATTTCGTTTATACATTGAATATATATATATATATATACTCAATGTTGTATAGAATAACTATTATCAAAATTGTGTGTAACACAATCCAAGAATAGTGTTGCGTATACTGCAAGCTAATACGGTGTTGCGTAAAGCGCAATGTAATCTTGTTGTAGAATACAACAGAATATATTAATGAAATTAAAAGAATATTATTCATAAAATCTCGGGGTGTTACAATTACTATTCATAATGGCTATTTTTATTGGTCGCGGTGTGTTAGAATCTCAAACCTGCGTACAATGCAAGCTATTGCATTATTGAAATAGAAGCGTATCGTGAAAGCTTGGGGTGTTACAATAATTATTCCTTATTCAATCATTAGTCATATGATATTCATTAGTTAATTATTATTATATTATAATTATATGAATTTAATTTTTAATCCTGAATTATTCATTAATTAATCTATAATTAATCATTACTAATAATAAGTACTATTTATAAACTATATACATATAATAAAACTTATTAATAAATAACATCTTTAAAACTAAATAAAAACAATTCAATTACTAATAATAACTTTCATTATTTAATGCCTTTTTCCTTTTCCTTATCACTCTTTATCATCATAATTATCATTTCATCATTGATAAATATATCGATTTTTTTTTAATTTCTTAGTTATTTTTGTAGTTTACAATAAAAATATGAATCATATAAAGCATATCCCCAGAGATTGTCAAAGTAGGAGTGTAGAAAGACCCATTTTCATGCAACAGTTCGAGTTCAAGTCTAGATCAAAGTGTTGTTTTTAGGTTTTACCTTTAGGTACATCTGTGCTCGAGCTAAATCCACTTGTTTGAATCCAGATAGGGATATGAATTATTAGATAACCACATAGTCTTTATGATACCAAAATTTTACAAATCTTAATCCCAAGTTATTCTTTAATTAATCTATAAATAATCATTACTAATAATATTTTTTATCCAAAACTATATATAACTAATTAAAAAATTAATAAACAAAATATTTAGAACTAACTGAAATACTAAAATATAATGATATATTTAATAAAAATACATAAATTAAATAAATAAAAAACTATAAATTAAATAAAAAAAGTCACCTAAATGTCGGTTTTTAAAAAACTGAGCCTTCTTTTGGACTACCAACTGCACCACACAGAAAAGATGTTTTTTAGAGAGAGAGAAACAGCAGAATGAAGAGAGATGGGGGGAAAAAGGATGTATGGAGAAGGGGTTGGGGGTTCTCTTTTTTTGGGCACTGAGGGATAGGAAGCATCAGCGCTACTGCCTTTCGGCTTTCGGTTAGGTAAAAGGCGATACCATTGATGACGTATTTCGCCTCATGAAAAGGGAAAAGGCAGCACCCCCGTCCACCTTTCCCGTGTCATTGATTCTACCAAATGTGTGTGGGGGTGGGGGGAAGGAAGCTTGTATTGGTGATGCCTCTTTATCTCATTTTTTAAAAAATAACTTATGATTACTAATTTTTTTTTGCATAAATCTCATTAAAAAGAACTCTATTCTTGAGAGTAACTTACAGTAAGTTACAGAAACAAGAATAAAGTCCATAATTAAAAAAATACAAGAGGCATCCATTGATTATCTTATTATTTAGGGTTAAGGATTTTTCATATCCAAGAGACTTACTAAAGATTACAAATCATGTGATACGAACCATTTCGTTCTACCAGATGAAGAAGACATGATTGAAATTGAGACCTCATAAATCTGGAGCTCAGGTTCATCATTCCATCTATATTCTATGAACTAATCTCTTCCTAAATATATCATCTAATTCTTGAAGTTTTGAGATGAGGTATAGTCCGCATAAGGATCATTACGACATCATTCATTGATAGAAGAACAAGCAGTACACAGGGGTAACATTGCCACATGGGTAAGGTTGATAGAAGACATGCATGAGGGTACTATAGAGGCTTTGTGGGGTACCACCGAGAATATGTTAGGGTACTATAGATTTATTGTAAGGGTAAAAATGTGTGGTTGAGGGGCTTAAGGGTTTTATTTCCAATTCATGGTTGTGTAATGGTTGAAATTAACTCACCTGAGGGTCATTATGAACCCATGTAAGTGTATATAAAGACTCATTTAAAATTTGAACCCCAAAATTCATCCGGCATAAGGGTAGTTGAGCTTGTATAAAGGCATACTTGTCTTTATAGGATTTGATAAGGGTAATGTAATATTGTGACTAGCTATGTATAAGTTCATAATTAATCCTTACATAAAGGCCATGCACATCAACTCTGTTAGGGTAAGGGGATATGGATTTGTGAAGAATGAGATGTTTTTTTTAATTTACTACATATAGTCAAAATATGATGAACATGTGTTATTTAATATATTTTAAGGATTTATTAGTATCACATACTGATGAAATTTCTCAAAAATATCTTCAATATGTATTTTTTTAAGGTAATGAACTGAGTTGTGTCTTTTCACATATAGGGAAGTAGGAAAAAATATTTTAAAATATTTAATTCCAAATGAAGTAGGGGGTCCTTTTTCCATCATTCAATAGAGTATATATTAGAGTAGATAGGATAGATCAGAACCAAAGACTTAGAAAAAAATGCAGTGGTCATAGAACTTGGGTAAGAAGTAAATCTTCGAGGTAAACTTCTTGCCTTTTTTCCTTTTACTTTTGTTATAATTTTTTGAGATGAATTCAGAGAAAATTTTATTTATAGTTTCCATAAACATGTGTTTCTAGATTAATTGGGGGATTTATATTGATATGTTTTGAAAATTTTAATATTTTTTCTTTTTAATTTTAGTAATTGTATATGTTCAATTTAAGTTCAATGTTATTTCTTCCATTCATTGTGAGTATTATGTTTACTCTAATATATTTTCTAAGAGGTGATAATAGTTATGTTTTAAAATCTTGAATGTTTATTATAGTATAGAAAATTGGAAAATGTAGATGTTATCTTCTATATAAATGATAAAATACGTTATTGAGTAATGGTTGAGAGATTTTATGAATGGATAGATTATGATGTTTGGTTATACACTAATGCAATAGATCATTGGATAATCACATTTTCACAAAGAATTGATATAATTTTTTTAATCTTGAATAAGAAAAAGAAACCTATTAAATTATTTCATATTATTATAATCTACCTAATGTCAATCTATGATGGTTTCCTTTTATCTAATTGATGTGTTCCCTACACCACATTCATACCATAACTTCTTTCTCACACACTTGACCAAACCATTTCATTATTTTCCTCTTCTTTATACAAGTTTTTTTTGATTGTTTTTTTCACACAACATGAATGAACCATCCCTGAGGAATTGAAACGCTTACATACCATATTACTAGTATTTATAAAGTTTTAAAAATTAATTTTTCAAGATTAAGAAATATTATCTACTAATACCTATCATTTAGAAAAATGAAACATAAGGTTACTCATAATGGAATGACATTATAAGAATTTATATGTTAGTAAGGTAAGACAAAGGTAGGGATAGATCAATCATCTCATATAGATTTAATTTATTCATTACCATTGACATATAATAATTCGAGTAAGAATCATGTGATTTTTTAATTATATTAAGTAATTAAATATATATATAATGAGAGGAAATATAAGGAAAATATATTCACCAAAATAAAAATTATCCCCGAGCAAGATAAGAAAACAATTATTTTTATTATTATTAAATATTGGAATAATTATTAGCAAATAAAAGAATGACTTAAATATCGTGTGAAAGAAATTAAATAAAGGTAATAATATTTCAATAAATATTTGATTAAAAATTTTATATACGAACCCAATTTAATTTAAAATGTTACTTGATAAGAAAGAGAGGAAAAAGTAGATAAATCATAAAAAATTTCTTTTTTTTTCTCATGTTCTAAATGTAAAAATGAATTTATTAGCCACATTCAACATCATTTGAAATGATGGAAAAGTGTAACATCTCATTATTTTATGATTTTTTTTCAAATTAATTTTAATTTTTTTATAGATTGAGTTATTTTCAATGTCGATTTTATCTTTCATTAGACACACCAATGACATTCTTCATTAAACAGCATAACACATGACATTGAGTTTCATCGAACCATGAAATAATATAAATTTAAATAAGAAAATTACAACATAGTAGTTAAACAGGTATGCATAAATATTATAAAATAAATTATTAAGTATATATATTTCTTACTCAATATAAATTTACTTATAAATGCATAGTCAATAATTAATAAATTTTTAGTTAAGCAATTATATTTATAAAATATATGTTTTCTTCAAAATTATTTTTATTGTTTTTTTTTGAGAAAACATTATAATTATTTTATATAAATTTATAAAAACTAGTTTGTAAAAGGAATTTATATTTTTAAATCATCACATCAAAATTAACATATGGTGAAATTTTGGGATTTTTTGGAAAATATTTATATCTAAGTGAATAGTAAAACAATACCAATTTTAGTAAAACTCTTTTTTTGTCTTCAATAGATTAATTAATTTGAATGAAACTTTCTGTTTTAAATTAACTTAATTAATATTTATTTATATCTAAACTAAATAATTACTTTTTAATAAAATTTATATTGTATTTTAGTATAACTTCATTTTTTGGGTAAAATATGGGTTTTTTGATAATCGTTTCAAAGGGATTAATATTTATCCATTTTAATTAATTTAAATTAATAATTAATGTGGTATGTTTTAAATTAAAATTATAGATTATATATCAATAAATTTTATTTTTTATTCATATAATTATTATTATTAGATATAAAGTTAATATTAAACCTTCTGTTCTTAAAAAACACACTTCTCAAAAACCATCTTTTTAGTGGCAGCAGTAGGTTTTGATTTAAATTTAATTTTAACAATATAAGGAAATTTATTTTAAAAAGTAAAATTTATTTTTTAAATCATAATTTAAAAATTATCTTTGTCTGATATTTTTTATGAAAATATAAATTTCTCGATGAGTAATATAAAATGTTGGTTTTTATTGATAATTGTAATTTCTTTTAATGAATTTATAAGGTTAATTTTTTGTTTTAACATAGATATAAAAGTTAAATTACATTAATTAAATCTTAATTAATTCAATTTATGTAATTTATGTCATTTTAATGTTTAATTTTGAAATAAATTCTTTGTAAACTACTGAACATTATCATATTCAAAAACCCTCCTTGTCATCATGTCTACAAGATTAATTTCTAAATTAAATCATGATAATTATGTGAATAGAATTTAAAAAATATATTTCATATTTGTAATGATTATAATTTATATTTTATAATAATTTAAACATAATTTTTTACATTAACGAAGAGTTAAAATAGTTAAAATTAGTTATCACGATTATGGAAAAAAATTGTTTACTAGGGGAGGGGGTTAAACTTCAAATATAAGGGTTAAAATGGATATAAAACTTGTAAAATTATTATTTTATGGCCATACTTCAATATTATCCTTACCAAATTCTAGTTTGTAGTCGTTTGGATGATTTTGGTATCTAAATGAGTATCATTTGGAATTATTTTGGCAGATTTCCATGTAGTTTCCAAGAGGGTTATTTTACCCCATTTATAGAAGAAAACCAACAAACTTCACTTATTCACACAATTCAATCCATCTAGTTCATCCAAAACCTAAAAATATTACCCCCAACATCCATATCCATTTTCTATAGATATCGATCCTTCATAATGACCAACACTAGGGTCCTTAATAAGAGATCCAAATGAGGTGCTTCTAAGCAATGGTAATTGTCTTCTCTAAGATGATTCATTTTCATTATTATTTTTATACCTTCAATTATGTATTAAAAAAATTAAATATAATAAAAAAATTATATCATTTATACTGAGATTTTATTATTTTAATGTAATAACCTATATCCATCTCTACTTCCATCAAATGAAAAACAAAATGGTTGATCGTGTGTTCGGTGGACTACCGCCTCATGAATTGAAGTATTTTTTTTTTCTATAAACTCATTTAAAGGATGGATATAATTTTGGATTTAACATAATTCGATGATATTTATAATATTAAAATTTTTATGGAAATATAATATCAAAGTTACCTTCTTATTTTTAATTTAATGTGAATACAATAGAATTGCTCATTTGTACGGTGGACTGTCACCTCACGAAGTGATTGGATTCGTTTAAACTTTTCATGGATGGTAATAAGGATGAGTATAATGAAAATATGTGATATATATGAAATATAAATGATTATATAATGGTAGTATATTATTAACCTTTATTTTTTTCAATTCATTAAGAAAATGGAAATATCATTCATGCGTACATACAACCCACTATCTCGATGAACGATACATTTATTTTTATATCCACAAATTTTGGAAATTAATATAAATTAAAATATTCTAAAAATATATTATATTTATATCATTGTTAAAATTATATATATGATGGAAACATTCTCAGATTAAGAGAAATAAAATAAAAAAAATCAAAACATACAAAAAATAATGTAGTTATTGCCCAAAACGAGATAGTAAAATGGAATTGTTAATAAAAGAGTAATAAAATATACTAAGAAAATAATTTATGGTATGAAATATATATTAATGTTTCTGTAATAGATTTTTAATAAGAATATATTTATTATAAAATAGTTTATTAACATGTATGAAATTAGTCGACACTTATGGTTATAAATATCTATTCTCTATTTTATTTCTGGGATACATATGCCAATTGAGCACTCATTTATTTATTTTTGGGTTATATAATTCCCCTTTGAAATTATATATCATGAATATAATTGTTTTAATTATATTTAATCTTTTATTTTTTGTAATGATTTATTGTGGTTTATAGTTCAAAATTACCGAATAAGTAAGATATTTTATCTCAATCTTCATTCGTTGAGATATATGATATGTTATAGACCAATCTTATCTTATTGGGAGTATATGTTGAATAATTTTAATTAAATTTAATGAATATATTTAATCTCATAATATTATTTTTTTCCTTTACTGTTATTATTTAATGGTGCTAACAATTCATATTTACCAATGTGGTGAGGGTTTTATTTTTCAATCTCATCATTTACCAGTATTTCTTAGGATTATGATTCTAATGATGAAATATTATGACATATCTCTTGAAAAATATTTTATTTTCTTATTCGATGGTTATGTAATTATAATAAAGGTTTTACCTTTATTTTACACCATTTATGTAATCAAGAGTTTATAATAATTGTTTTAATAAAAACCATCTTTATCTATATATTTAGTCGATAATCTATTTTATTCAAAAAATATGTTTTCTAAAATTGGTCTAAAAAATGTTTTACTATTATCCTAGGATTTTTAATAGAAAATTTTAACAATTTTATAATTTTTAAAATGTTTTTTAAAAAATAATCTTCATGTCACTTTTCAAATAATGCTGATTTTTTACAGAGAATGTGAAAAGAATCTTTATTTTTAACATAAAAAGCATGAAAATTATTTACAACTATCATGACCAATAAATTATTTTAATCTTACATTAATAGTTTTTAAAGATTTTTTGAAATATATATTTTACATAATATTGGTGATTTTTTATTTTTTAAATAAATTATTTCATAGTAATAAGTATTTTAAGAAATATTTTAAATTTTTTTTTCAACGTGGAAATAATAATTTATTCAAGAAATGTGTTAAATTATTTTTAAGGATTACCTTATAATATTTAATATTTATTTTCAAAGATCATTATTTAAATTTTTTTAGCATGAACATTTAGTTTTAAAAGATTATTTTTAATGAAAAATTATTTTTTCCAATCAATTTTCGAAGTGATTTTTCTTTCAAAATTGTTTTTCATCTAAGTTGAAATCATTTGATATTAATTATTATTTAGTGGGGATATCATCCAAGGGTAACATTATTATAATTTACCTAAATGGTTAATTTTTATAAGGAAAATATTTCTAGGAAACCCATTTATATTCCATAGTTTATACCATTATAAGATTTTTATAAAACCTATTTCTTTTTCATAAGTTATCTTCTAATGAAATGTTTATGAAACACATTTCATTTCATGGTTTTTGATATGATTATTATTTTTGGATATTGTTGAGTACATATGTATTATTTTCATTATGTGATATGTGGGACCTATATCTCACTCTAATTTATTGGGTAAATGTTAATTTCTCATGTGAAAAACATGACTAGAATAGGGATTGAACCTAGTTCAGAAAGGGACTTTGTCCGCTATGATGGTATTGGGAGTGAACCTTGAATACAATTATCATTAGGGGAGTGAACCAATTTTAATAATATTTACTTGGAAGTGGGACTTGACTAATATGGAAATGATTTTCTATGATTATGTGTATGAAAAAATTCTTTATCTTATTCCAATTTCATTCTCTCATGGATCATGTTATTTGGTTCCATTATGATTCATGTCCTTTAATCTACCAATATTTATTCAATGACTCAAGATTATGATCTCTAATATGTATTCTATGGTTTTAAAATGTTATACTCATGTTCTCAAGCCCTTATTTTCATGTTATGCTTACCTATCTCCCTTGTTTAAGCTTAATGAAAATCTGAGCTCGCTATTTCTTATGTTTCATTTCCCCACATAATGAAGAAAGGATTCAAGTAGGGAATTTTGGTGATGATTACTAAATGGTAAGATCATTATGAGAGATTATTAATATCTTTCAACATACTAGATGATTGAGTACATAGTCTCACAAGACATTGCACTATTACAGTTCTCACACATGTGTTTGTGTAATGTAATTAATATTCATCAATTTTTTTTAATATCTATGTATGTATAGCCTTGGTATATATAGTTGGTATTTAATGATAGTTTTGGTTAATATTTGGAAACAAGGATAAAAAAATTAGTGAGATCTATATATTTATTTATAAAGATATATCTAGGTATATGTATAAAGGTATGTATAAGGATGGTTTAAAGTATATAAAAATTTCATGTAATATTGGTAAAGGATAGTTCAAGTGGATTTCAATAAATGAAATCCCTATCTGGACACATGAAGTGTATGTGGATTTGGGACAAAGGTACATAGGAGTAATAACTCTGAAAATAGTGCATTGATCTTGAATCCATCGTCACCTGGTACATGACAATCGAAATTGATTCACACTTGGTTTGGCACTCTCGGGGAATATGTTTTGTAATTTCATTATATCTTTTTGAACCATAATGAATGGTTTAATTAGATAATGACATTAAATGACCTATTTTAATCCTTGGTTGTCATATATTGAAAGTCGGGTGTCATTATTTGGACATACTATATGTAAATATTCATGATTATGTGGTTCCCTACTTTTCTTATTAAAATTGACACTGTTTTTTCGTTTTAGTCAATGAAGGGAACAACATGGAATAATATCAATGTTGAATGTGGTTGAAAATGTGTTGATGAGAAACCAAATGGGTTAATAACTAGACTAAATGATATTATTATTAATCCTAATCATTTATCATGATATATGATTGACATCTTGCACATTTACCAACTCTAGAACTAACCAAAGAAAATGAGGATATAGTATTTTAGATTTTGGTTGGTTGAGATCATAACAGGAAGAAGATTCAGTTTAAAATATGTAAAAAATCTGGAAGGATCACTCAAGGGAATGCATAAAAGGAATTAAAGGATTTTTTCAGTGTTGCAAATAAGCACACATAAAAATTAATTGTAGAGGAAAAAAGAAAAGTGTGGTTAACACAATAGATGAGAATAATGGTCTCCATAAGATATCATTAACGGTTTAATGTCTCAAATATTCAAAGTATGGAAATTATGAAAATAAATTTCCTAAAGGGAAACATCATGAAGCGAATAAAAAGGGTTGTATAAGTAATGTTTTTATTAGTGATGATAAAGAAATAAAAAATTAAACATGAAAAAAATAAGTGTTAAGGAATAATATGATGAAGTCTAGTTAATGGTGTATGATTAAAGTGGTGTGATTAATGTGTTTATGTGTTAGAATTAATGAATTATGAAATATATAATGATTGGTTAGTATAATTTATTAATTAAGGATTTTCAAGAATATGTTTAATGGCGATGATGACCTAGAAAAGTGATTTAATTGAAAGGTAATATTAATGGAAAACATGTGATTAAGGGAAATATATTAATAAATATAATTAAAATTTTGATATAATGAAGGAAGGATAAATAAATAAATGATATAGTTAAGGTAATTTAAATAGTACTAATTATCTTTGAACTTAATAATTATTTAGGGAAAAAGTTGTTTATGTAATCCTTGATAGAAGTTTACAACATTTTTAGATTTATAGAATATATATAATAATCTATATTTTATTTAAAAAATAACGAGTAATGCATGTTTTAATAATATATTATGGTAATTTTTGTTATTACCAAGTTTCAATATAATAGATGATAAAGTTATTCAAATTTTTGGTATGTGAAAATTTTGATTAACATCATGTTGTTTATGTGATTTATGATAAGTTGTTTTTGGAAATTTAGTGAAAATGTTTCTATGGTTTTCGATTTTAATCCTTTTTAAGGGTCATAAGGTTATCCATTTATGAAATGGTTTACGTTAAAATTTGGATGGGTTTTCAGAGATTAATGTATTACTTTTCCATATGAGGATTTATCCATATTGGATAACCCATGATAACCATTCTTTATGATTATAAACACAGTTAGAAGTAATTAATTATCATTCTATTATGGATCTTATGATCTGTTAATGCTTCAAACATTACAAATTCATCTTTATTTCCTGGATTAAGAGATAAAGTGGAAAGTGATCAGGGCACAACCAAAGGATGATATAGTGAATATGAAATGGAATAAAATCATGCAATAAAATATTCTCATGAAAATTATTAAATTTTTAGGAAACCACAATAAAATAAAATTTTATCTTATTACCACCATTTATGATGAAATAAATTAAATTTTCACAATTTTTTGGTTTATGGTTGTGTGGATTTTGATTTTCAATTTATCATTCAATTTATCATTCAATTTATTATAATCAATGATCTCTGTCACTCTCCATCATTATTTGGAAATTATGTTTTTTCCAAATCCAAATATTCAATTCCCACCAATGTTATCCTATTTTAAAACCTAGTATGTGTTATTCCAGATCAATTTTTTACATCCCTTTCTCTTTTTAGGAGGATTTTTTGTTAACCATTTTTATTTTTGGGATTACTATGAAAGAATTTTAAATTTTTATACCATTGATTATCAAAATAAATTTTGAGGGAGAAATTAATTTTAAAGGGGGTAGAATATAACATCCCAACATTTTATGAATTTTTTTTCATATTAATTTAAATTTATAATATCTTTATTCATACAAAACATTGAGTTTAGTTTTTGTTTCACACAATAATATGTTTCGTAAATAATGTGCCTAACAAGAAACCTTGAGATTTAGTGAACCATAAAATAGTATTACTTTAAATATTACCATTAAAACAATGTTGTTAAATAGGCAGGAATGAATTATAATAACTACTTTATAAAATATGTATATAAATTTCCGAATCAATATAAATTTATTTATAAATACCTAGTAATTAATTAATTAATTTTTAGTAAAGTAATTGTCTTCATCAAAAATATGTTTAAGCCAAAAATAATTTTAATATCTTTTTATTTGAAAATAATATAATTAATTTATTTATATTTTAGAAAATTAATTTGTTGAAATAAATTTTATTTTTTAAATCATCATATAAAAATAAACTTATGGTGAAATGTTGGGTTTTTTCTTAAAATATTGATTTTTAGTGAATTGTGATAAATAATGATTTTCGTACAACTATATTTTCATTTCAACAAATTATGTAATTTAAATTCAATTTTTTTAAAACAAAATAATTTACCTATAGTTATATTTCATCCAGTTAATTAATTTTGAATCAACTTAATATTTTATTTTAGTATAAGTTTATTTTCGGGTAAAAAATGTGTTTTTTTAAACTGTTTCAAAGTGGATATTGTTTCTCCAATTTTAATAATATAAAATAATCCTGAATAAGTAATGTTTTAAATTGAATGTATATATATTATATCAATAAATTTTAATTTATATTCATACAAATATTATTATTTTATATATAGTAAATATAAAATTGTTATCTCCATGAGAAATACATTTCTCGAAAACCTTCTTTTTTGTTACATCTGCAGGTTTTATTTTATATTTAATTTGGAATATTTTATGAAATTTATATAATAAACTAAAATTATATTTTGAATTAATCATGTAAAAATTCTATTTGAGTGAATTTTGGATAATTTTTCAAAAATGAAAATTTTTCGATGAATAGTGAAATATAATGGTTTTTATAGGAAACTACCATATCAATTATAGTATTTATATGGTTTTTTAAAAATTTTGTTTAAATGTATAATTAACTTAATTATATATATCAATTAATCTAAATTATTTCATTATAATAAATTTCATATTTAATTTTTATATTAAAACTTTGTAAAATTTTGATCATTTCTCTTGGAAAACCCGCTTTGTCAATTCATCTATTAGATTAATTTTTAAATTATAATTTTTCAGTAATATTAATGGAATATAGAAATATGGATTCCATATTTTTAATCAAAAATTTTTTTATTTTATTATAATTCAATTAAATTTTTGAACATAATGAATAATGAAAGTAGTCAAAATTAATTACCACGGTTAATGTAAAATATGGATTTAATGGGGGTGAAAAAAAATATAAGAGTTAAAATGTGTATAAAAGTTTCAAAATAATATCTTATAGAATTATTTCCATATTATACTTTATAATTTATAATTTAGGATAATTTTTCATTATTTTTAATGTGAATTACTTAATCAATTTGGATTATTTTGGAAAATTTCCATGTAGTTTCCAAGTGGGTTTATTTCCCCCACTTATAAAAGGCCAACACCACCATTAACTTCTTCAAAACTATAAAAACATATGTTTCGTAAAAAACAAGAAAAAATACCTCTCAAAATCGTTATCAGTGTTCTATAGCTTCTGGTCCTCCAAAAATACCAACATTAGGGTCCTTAACAAGAGTTCCAAAGGAGGTTATTCTAAGCGAAGGTAAATGTCTTCACTAAGCTCCTTGTTTTTTATATCTTATTATTTCACCATAAATTATTTCTTAAAACATAAAATATAATAACTCCAGTATCTACTTTATACTGAGATGTAATAATGTTAATTTAATAGCCAATATCTATTTACACTTCCATCAAATGTAAAATGAAACTGACAATCATATGTACAACAGACTACCGCCTCACAAATCAATGCTGTTTTTTCCATAACAACCACTAAAGGTTGGATATAATTATTTATTTAATATATATATATATATATATAATATTTATGGAATATAAATTCTTCTGTAATTATGATATCAAATATACCTTCTTACTTTCCATACTGTAGGAATACAATATCACCGCCCATGTGTACGATGGGATTCCACTTCGTGAAGTGATGTGATTCATTCATGATTCACAAATAAGGTAATAAGTACGAGTTTAATGAAAATTTGTGTTATATGTGAAATAAATATGATTAGATAAATTTAATATATAATTTACCATTATTTCATAAATTATGTTGAGAAAATGGAAACAGTGTTCTTGCGTATGTACGACATACCGTCTCCAAGAATAGTATATTTCATTTTCTATATATAACATTTATAGATTACTATAAATATATATTTAATTAATTTAATTGATATTTATATCATTTTCAATATTTCGGAGACGACTTACCCACTATAAATATAAGATAACAATAAAAAAACAAATGAAAATATATATGAAAAGAAAAGCTGTTATTGCACGAATCATGACTTTAACCAGAAATTGATAATAAACTGATGATAAAAGGTCATAAAAAAAATAATATATGGTATGATATCAATAATAATGGTTCTATAATATATTTATAATAAAATTATATTTACAATACACGAGTTTTGAATGCGTATGATGGAAATCAAGACTTAAGGTAAAAGATTTATACTCTCTTTTATTTTGGGGAGAAATATGTTAATTCAACACTAATTTAATTTTTGTGGTATATATACATCACATTTGACAAGTTATATAACTAATATAATTATTTTAATTATAATAAATTCTCAATTTATGATATTATTTATTGGGTTCTAATGTCGAAAAGTTACCAAACCAGTAGGGTATTTTTGTCTCAATTTTCCTTCTTTGAGACATCAGATATGTTTTGCACCTATCTTATTTTATGAGGTGTATATACAACATATTTGAAATTTTTTTTCATTAATTATTTTACACTCATGATATTATATATTTAATTTAATGTTAAAATTTCATGGGGGTTACAATTCAACGTTGAAAAATTTGTGAGGGTTCCATATTGCAATATCTTCATTTTTTGGGATTTCTCATTATTATGCTTTCAATGATGAAATATTATGATATATATCTCAAGAAAATATATTATTTTATTATAAAATATTTATTTAAGGTTAATATGTTTTTTTTACTCTATTTTAATATCTTCATCTACTGAATATCTCAGAAGAATGTTTTTGAGAAAAATAGGCATTATCACACTCTTGAGTCCGAAATCCATTTTCTTCTAAAACCATATTTTCTAAAAGTGTTTTCAAAATTTTAAATTATTATCCATATATTTATAAAATAAATTTTTAACCATTTTTAACTTTTTCAAAAGTGTTTTAATATGTAATTTTCATGTCCCTTTCCAAATAATTCATTTTTAGCTTTTATCAAAAAAAGTGTAAAGAGTCTTTGTTTTTAACATGAATTGCATAAATAATATTTAGCACTATCATGACCACTCAATGATTTCAAAATTACCTTAAAAGTTTTAAAATCTAATTTATTGAAAAAAATTTACCTTAATATTTAGGAAATGATTAAATTTTGAATAACTACTTTCAAAGAAAAAATGATTTTAAAAATGATTTATGTTTTAAAAAGTGTTTTCAAAGTGGGAAGTATATTTTCCTCAAGAAATGTTTAAAATAATTTTTAAATATTTTTTTGTATGTTTTAATGTTAATTTTCAATGAATAGTATTTAAATTTTTTTTATTAATTTTTAGTTTTAAAATTATAATTTCAATGAAAAGTTATTTTCCTCAAGAAACATTCAAGTAATATTTAATTAAAAATCATTTTCCATATTAGATGATATCCTTTCATGTTACTTAAGATATACTAGGGATATTATACAAGGATATTTTAATTATTCTATCTCTTTTAGTGGTTAATGTTTATTATTAAATGATTTTTATGAAAAACATTTCTCTTCCATGGATTATACTATGATAAGAAGCTTATGAAACCCATTCCATTTCCACAGTTATGTTATGATGATATGTTTATAAAACCCATTTGGTTTCATGGGTTCTGATAAGATGAATTTTTTATAATCTTTTAGAATAAATATGTATGAATTTAATTATGTTATATGTTTTACCTATATCTCTCTCGAATTCTTTGGGTAAAAATTTATATCTCATGAGATAGACAGGGCCGAAATGGGGAGTGAACTCAGTTCAGTAAGTGACTTTGTCTGTTATGATAGTCTTGGGAGTGAACCTTGACATAAATGATGGTTTAGGAGGTTAACCAATTCCACTATGATTGAATTTTAAGTGATCCTTGAATACTATGGAAATTATTTTCTATGATTTTGTTTATACCATAATTCTTTAATTCTCTCACACCTTATGTTATTTTATTCCCTCATGATTAATGTATCATAAAATGCCAATCATTATTCCATGATTTAATATTATGATATTTGATATGAAAGGTATGTTTTTAAAATCTTATGTTCATGTTACCATTCCCTTATGTTAATGTTATGCTTACATATCTTTCATTTTTACCCTTAATGATCATATGATATTACACTTTATTATGATTACTTTACCTAGATTATGAAGAAATGTTTTCAGGAGGGTATGTTTGTGACGAGTAATAAAGGGGATTAATGTTATGGGAAATGATGAATATATTTCACCAAATTAAATTATTGTATACATAGTCTCTAAATACACTAAACTATTATGGTCCTCGGGTGTTTGTTTATGTAATATAATGAATATTCATCTATAAATATGTAATATAAATGTATGTAGAGCTTGGGTAGCTATAAAAATAACATTTAAAAATTATTTTCTAATATAATACCTATCAATGTAACATTTAAATTTTCATAAAGATTCATGTATAATAAATATGATGTTGATGATACAAAATGTATTAATGTTAAAAATAAGAAATATCATTTTAAGATTTTTTTATAGATTTAATGAAACCAGAAATGAGAAAAATAATTAAATTTTTTTTATTGAGAAAAGATGTATAGAATTTTGGAATATATTTTTTGTTATAAAATAAAATTGAATTTCTAGAGAAATAGTAAATAAAAAGGATGAGGGTTATAATTAATAGTGTTACATATTTATGAAGTAAGAAATCAATATAATATGAATCTTTTATATAATAATTAAATTTAATATAAATAACAAGGAAATAAAGCATGAGATATAGTACGGGTAGAATATATATAAATTTGAAGAATAGAGTTAGTAAGGGAATATTATAACACAATGAAAGATGGCTGGGTAATGAAAACCCTTACAAACATAATAATTTATATGGTGTTAAGGATTAATCTGAGATTGAATATGAGGAGAAAAGAAAAATGATAACATAAATATAAAATAGAATAACATAGTCTCAATGTGAAGAGCATGATGTGAAAAATAAGATTTAGTAATAAGAATATATTTGAATCTAATACTGACTCAATCAATGGAGAAAACCTTACTATCATCAAAACACTGAAATATGAATAAAACTAGGGAGAAAAATAAATAAAATTGATACCCGGAATGAATATAAGGGGAATAAATACATGATTCTAAATTTAAATAGCATATAAATCATTCTAATGGACATATTACATACGGAATATTAAATCGGAATAGTGGTTGAGAGAAAACCTAATGCAATGTTATATTTTATGAAGTAATAATCATTTGAAAAGGAGGTTGTGATAAATAAATGTTAATCCATATAAAATAAAGAGGAAATAAAAAAATATTATTTTCATAGGGTATAATAAACTAAACATTAAATAACATAGTCAATGAAGAAGGTTTATGAATAATTAAAAATAGATTGAGTCAAAAAAAACCCCTTACCATAGAATCACTCTTGGTCGAAATCCATCTAACCTGATATATAATAAATTTTTTATTACTATTAATCAATACATAAAACAAATATATATTAATTTTACTTAAATATAATCATTTTTAATTTCTCATTAATCATTTATTTTTGGAATAAATATTTGAGCTGTTAATTGTTCAGTTTATTCTATACATGCTTCAATAGAGAAGTTTCATTCCTTTATTCTTTAACATGTGTTCATCACCTCCATAATGTTCATAAAATGTATATATTTATATTTTATAGAGAATTATATTTCAAAGATCATTTCAAGGATTCTTGGATGATAGTTATTAATGAAAGGATGTAAATTTTATTTTATCAGAACATTGAATTATTAAAAACAATTGAGCTTTATTTATTACTATACTTATGTATATTACCAATAAAAATTATGAACCCATATTTAATTAATAATTATTATCACATTTTGATAGTATTTTTTATTCATTAATTATGGAAATTTTATAACATCATTCATTTAGATGGTAAAACCCACCTAAACAAGAACATGTGATATTAAATAAATGAGTAAGAAAATGTTATTATATTATTATAATAACAATATCATAAAAGAGTAATGATGTAAATTACATGTTAGTTATATTTTATTTTTAATTTAATATTATTTGAATGAATAAAATAATGAATATTGATTATGAATAAGATAACACCGCCGTTGGAGAGTCAAAACTTTTCTTAGAGGACCTCTTGGAAATAAAATTTTAGGGGATCCTTATTATGAATAGGAGTCTCAAAACATGGTAGTGACAGAATTTTTTAAGAGATTAAAGTTAAATAAAAATTAAATTGATTCATTGATGTGGTTACATGAGAGGACTATTTATAAGCGAGTTTGAGAGGAATTTTTACAAATACTCATTTCTTAATGTGTATGGGATTTTATTTTATAAGAAATTTGATCCAAAGTGTAAAAATAGTGGATATGGGTCATGTATCCCCTCATAAACATAATATATATATAATTATAGAGATAGTTTTGTATACTAAGTCTTAATTTAACCTATATATCCCATTTTATCTTTAATGTGACAACCCACGTTTTACCTCAGTAATTTTTTTTACAAAAAAGAAATATTCCCACTTATATAATTTTGATTCCTTGAATACAAAAATAAAATAAAATTTAGTAAATTAATTATATAAAACTTTCTATTTTTTAAAACAAAAATTCATAATGCATAAAAAATATTTCTTAGGAATGTAAATTTTAAAACATAAAAATATATTTATTCTAATTATTTACCAAGTAAAAATAATTATATAGATGTTAATTTATTGATCTACATATATAAAAAGAATCATCAAAATCATTCATTAATAGTGATTAATTTAATTTATTAAGTTATAAATATAAAAAACATAGAAAAAATTCTCTGAAAATTTTAAGTTTTTAATATTAAAATTTTTATTCATATTTCATTAAAATTAATTATTTATCTAATATAAAATCATTTAAATTTATAAATCTAATGGTATTATTATAATTTATTGAAATATAATATATTTAACTGAAATTATACTTTAAAAGTAATAAATATAAATGTATTTTATATAAAAATATATAAAATATATTTTCCAAAAATGAATTAGTATCAATATTTTTTTTGAAAAAACTTATTTATAATATATATATATATAAATAGAATATCTAAAAAAATTATTTATTTCAAACACACACTTGTAATTCTAAACAAGTATTTTATTTATTGGTATTATACCCAATGACTTTATACCATTTAGTATGGTCAAATAAAATGTTATATTACCCCCATTACATTTTACATATTCATTCCATTCTAACTTCTAAAATAACACTTCTTGTTCTTATAGAGAATATAATTCGGTGTTGGATGGAACTGAAAAAAAGTGGGTCAGTGGAGTTGATTTCTTCTTGCATGACTAGCTTCTTGATGAGTTTTTATCTCTCCTTTAGAGGGATTGTGACAAGACTCAAATTTTTTGACTTGTGTAAGTTTTTTATTTTTATTCAATAAATAAACCTTGCCCTTCTGGGAAAGTTCTCATCTATTTTTAAAAAATAATCCATGGCATGTAATACTTGGTTTCAGGTATTTGTTTTTGTAATTATCCATTATAAGTTAATACACTATTATTAAATTGATTTATATCTTGTATAATTTATTTCCTACTTCAATATATGTACATTATAAAGAATAAAACTCATAACATAGAGAAATAAAATGAAAACAAAAATTTTGGATTCTACAAAGGATAATATCATTACCTTCAAGGCTATATAATAAAATAAGTTAAATGAATAATATTTTCAAAAATAAAAATCTTTATATATTTAATGATGTGAAAAAATTAACATTCCACTACAAGAGGAAGAAAATAAAATATTATGATATGAAAAGTTCCAATGAATTATATATAAGGAAGAGTGGTATTAAATTAAAATAAAGTGGGTGATTTAGGAGAAATTAATCACCATTGATTACACCATTAATTCTAACCATGTAAAAAACATGAATCTTTTTATAATTTTATACACTATAGTGAAGTTGAGTTTCAATGATGATTTCAGTGATTAAGGTTCATCAATAATTGTTATACTTTAGTAAATTTACTCTTTAATGTAGATTGGTGAATTAAATCCATTACTAGTGGTAGAAATGTTTAAAATAGAGAAACAATTTACCCAACTATTGTTTTGGAAAATTTTGTTGTTTGGTTGATGGATTTTAGTTTTCCTGAATATTTTTTTCTGTTATATATGGAAGAATAAATATTTAATATAGATACTCTAATAAATTTATATCATTGTTTTGAAATATATAAAAATATTACTCAATATTCTGGATGGTTCACTTTTTTTAAAATTTGGAGATGAAATTGTAAATTTTAATATTATAGAATCCATTAAATATTAGCCTAAGAATAATTCTATATTTATAATATCATGCTTTTATAATCACTTATTATTAACTGGTTAATATTATTTATTAAAATAATTCATCAATTTGGGAACCAGTATGATGTAATAATTTTTTTAATAGATAATAAAATTATATTTTAATATAATTTTAAATCTGATATACTGTAAAATTATGATTGGTTAAGAAATGAAATTAATGATGTATTTAGTGATATAATTTATTTTTAGTTTTATAGAAATTAAAAAGGTCATAAAAACCTATTATATATTAATTAGTAAACCAAAGTTGTCATAATATTTAAAACGCACACCTTATCTTAGGATATAAGCTTTTAATTTATAGTTGAAATATACTTAATTTATGGGTAAGGAAAGGTTACTAGTGATTATTATAGATAATATACTTCCAAACATGGTATTTTGTTATTCAATATTTTGAGAGAAAAAAATGTGGCCATTTCATCATTTTTTGATGATATTATTGTCCTAATACCCACTCATTTCATGTATAGAATCTTATTAGATGATAAAGATAAAAATGTTTCAAATTCACAACATTGATTGAAGCTCACATCATTAGATTTTTTTAGGGAACAACTGTAAAAACTATTGGTGGCTATAATTATTGACCCAATATAATTTTTTTTTATTTAAGCCTAATATATATTTTACATAATGTTCAAACATCAAAATATTTTAGAATAAGATAAATGATCTTAAAGCTTCGAGAATCCAAAATAATTTGAAAGTTTGTGTATATTAAATGATGTTGATCCATGTCACTAAAAAATACAATATTATAATCTATTTAATAGATGAAATGTTTGAGATATTTGAAGAAGGAACATGCTATTTACTTTTAGATAGATTTTCTATATATTATTCAATACTAATCGATAAATAAGTCCCTAAAAAGACCACTTTCATATGATCATTAGGTGTATTATTTTTATAAAATATTACATTAGACTTATGAAATACCCTCAAAATATTTTAGTGGTGTATATTAAGTATATTTTCAGAAATTATAAAACTATAAATTGGGGTATTTTATAATTAAATTATTGTGTATAAAAATTCTATTTCAAATGTCTTATTTTTTATAGTGCCCGATGTATCATGTGTGGACACTAAGGGGGTGAGTTGAATTATTGTGTCTAGTTTTAACTATGTTTAACATTATTTATTAGGTTTCCCCAATTGATCTCATAGTTGTATCCTGATTAGGATATATATATCTTATAAGTATCCATTATACCCACACCTTAGAAAAAATACAAAATGAATGAAAATAAAAACACATGATGTTTTTACAAGGATCGACAAATCCGACCCCTTATAATGTTAAAATCAATTATTAAGACACATATTTTATTATCACATTAATGTATAGTTAATATAGGTGAAATTCAAGTCACACACAGTGTTTGGTAAGGTGTCATGCATGTTCACCCGTGGAAGGTATCATCCACTTCCCTTTATCAACAATATAATAAAAGCTAAGATTTATTTATATGGAATTCCACACTCTTCAACTACCACTGGTTGATGTTCTTATTTATACTAATTCAAAAATTTCATCATGTTTCCAACCTTAATCTAAAAAATAAGTCATCAACCACCAACATATGAAAAGTAAATTTCAATGAAATTTATCATTTTTCTTGAAATTGGGTATAATATTTTTTACAATGACAGTGGATCTTTAGTCTATAAGAGTATCGACACCAAGGATGGGAAGAAAAAAAGTTCTATATCCTCCTCCACTTCTTCCTTAACACATAGGTGAACTCCTGGATGTGTTGGATCATTATCCTTTATTACATCGTTGATCTTATAAATAGTTGTAGAATCAAATTATATCACAGTCTCAATATTTTTCTATTTTTTTCTATTTTATATTTCTATAAAAAATAAGAATATTATTTCTATAAAAGGATTGTAAATTCCATATTTGATTATGGTAAGATATTATAACTTTAATTATTATTTAAATAACTCATTTAAGTATAGTCAAAGATCTATTTAAAACATTCTTAATGATAGAATTATTTTCTTTTTCTTCATGGTATATTAAAATCAACAAAGTCTTATTTTCTCCAAAAAAATTACTTCACATAATAATTTTGAATTTAGTCCTTGTGTCTATGAACTCATACAATACAACCTAGTAGCATAATATTATGACGTGTAACACATCTTATCCTTCAATATATTCGTAATATGGTCTTTCCTCAGTATTGTATTTAATCATAGCCATTTTAATGTAATTTTATTTTTTAATTAATGAATATTAGATCTTAATAACCATCTAATTTATTTTACAATTCAAAAGAGTAGATTTTATGGAATTATCATGTAATTTAACCTTGATAAATTCTATAAATGTATGTCCAATCATACACAAATGTTGATGAGTTTTATGTACCTCATTAATGACTCATACAATCATCTAATGACTCATACAAGATCACTGTGGTGACTTTTATATAGTCCAAATATGTACATTAATATCTGGAAATGACACATATATATTGTAATAACACATAGACATAGCTCAGTTTTCTAATATAAGGATGTTAAAATCACTTATATATAGTCAAGTGATACATACAAGGATGTCAAAAATTACTAATAAAAACACATGGTTATTTTTCTAATTTAATATTATCATAAGTGTTGAAATAAATCATACACGCATGTTGTTTCATCAAAAACAAAAAACATGTAATTTCTAATTTAATTCAATACAAGTTAAAGATCCTTTGATCTATCTCTAAGACTTCTCATTTAGCTCTAGTAAATTTCAAACCTCATCCAAAGGATATTACATAAATGTATGGAACATCTTTTCATCCTCTATCATATTTATTAATAATAATAATTATTTGATTAATTACTAAAACTCTTCCACTAGATGGAAAACTTCATCTTCTATTAAATAGTGTAGATAGAACTCCCACATTTTATTTTCCCAAAATTATTATTCATATATATCAAATAAATACAGATTGAAACATTATTGTAGAATTTATTATTTGAAAAATGTAGTCCAACACATGGGCTCTTCAATATACCCCATTTTTTTCAATACAAAAAAATCACTTTTATTCTAATATGTGTGTCTTGAACATATTTTATTCCACCCTTAATAAAAATAATTGAAAATTAAAATATCTTCTCTTCCATATTAATAACCTAAATTTGAAATATGGAATTATCTTCTTAGTTACAAACTTCTTCAATGGAATTTAAAATAGATTCATCTCCCAAACCTCATTTTTGAACTCTTAGAAGATCCAGTTGTGGTGTGAATGATGAAGCCACACATAACATATCTAACAACCTTTAGTAAATAAAATCTATGTCTACATAGGAAAACCTATTATAGGAAACATGTGTGAATAACCAAGGTGATAAAATATGTCTAATATCTACCATGTATATGATATCGTTACCAGATTTCTCCTTATTGGTGATTTTAAATAGATTTATCGAGAATATTTTTCCTCTTGAACACATCTAAATAAACACATTATAATGTTCAAGTGAAATAATTTCAAATCCCCATTTCATTTATCTTTAAATTGACTAAATCTAATCCTTTATAAACATGCGTGATACAATAAATACATTGGAATTATGTGATTTTGGTATACCTATTACTAAATTTTTAATGAGTTGTATAGATATTCCAATTTTCATGAATTAATAAACCTCTTGACTGATTGAAATTTATATTATATTCCCTTAGGGGTGCACTCTATTTTTATCTTCATATAGCACTCTATGATTGATTTTTTTGTTATATTGTAGTTACAGTATCTACTAGCACTCTGTTTACAACATCACCTTCAATTCCATTCATGTTAGAAAAAATTAAAAAAATTTAATAAGAATAAGGAGGAAATTTTCATTATATTTAGTGATAATATCAAAGTTGATAATTATATATGAACTGTGATATTTCATTCGTTCTATCTCTATCATTATTATAGATCCTCATTCTTGTTCTCCTTCTGGTTTTCTAGTTCTAATATTCCATGGGTATTATGTAATGTCTCCTCTTGTGAGATTTATTCTTTGGTGGAATATGATTTTTATCCTCTTATAATAAATAACATTCAAGAAATAGTTATTTACATTTAGCATCAATCTTTTTAAAAATTTATTCTTCATTTGTTAAGATAGATATCAAATTACTATAATTATCACTATCTTGTTTGCGTCTTCTATAAAAATTCTCGTGAACTCTTAGTCCATAATTCTCAGACAGACTCTCAAGAAATTAGAGTTATAATTCATGTGAATTATCCTTTTTCATTCAACACATTCTTGATCCTTCTCTATTTTTATCTATTATCGACTGGTACATTCAAACAGAAATGGGATACTATTGAATATATAGTGATTTCATAGATTTTTTAAATCGTTCCTTAGAAATATTTGTATTTCCTATTTTATGAAAATAATTAAACTGTCTATCAGAGATGTATTATGTTAATCCAATATTTTTGTTTCTATCAATGATTGGATCATCTATTTGTTTCAAATTACTCATTTTTTCAAGGTGTTTATAGAGATTTTAAAATCATCTATGATATGGCCAAAAATGATATCATATCTTCTTGAAATATTAAACACACTTTTTTAATTCCATTTATCTCTTCTTGGGTGTGGTTATCTCATTTCTCTTTTTTTCAATACACTCTAAGGAAAACATACATTCAACTTCCGTTTGTTTCTTCTACTATTGTGGTCTCCTATTCTTATCAACAGAATATTTATTCCTTGTTTATTCAAAACAATTATTTTCATAACCATTACCCCTTATGTTTATATACTCACAAAATCTCTATATGAACTTGAATTTTTTATTAATAGAAATATTCATACTTCTGTGTGAGCAATGCTTTGGGATAGTAGGCCTTCTCCTTTCTTTATCACTGATCTTCCTTACCTGTCGCCACCAACAATTTTCATATTTTTAAATATTATTCCAAAATTATATAGCCTTATTCATAAACCTTTAAGAACACGATCAGTAACTAATAAACCTTTTTCATTTGTTTTTAGCTATAATATGGGAAAATATTTCATATTGTACACTTTATTATTGTTGGGTCATATCACCACCATTTTGAATTATACTTGGGGGGTCTAGGATATTCTTGAAACCACCATTTATGTATTAATATATTTTTTGTATCTTTATCAACCCATATTCCCCATTTTTTAGAATATACACATACAAATGAGGTAACATTAGATAAAGAAGACTTAATTTAGTAATGTGTTACATTTCTCTATGAGCTTGTCGTATATTAATTATAATATAGTTTAAAACACCCATTCCCACTAAAATTATTTTTTTGAGACATTATTATCATATTATGATTTTGTGGTAGATTGTTTCTTTTCAATTACATTAGAATTTCCAGGTTGTGTTCATTCCTGAATTTTCAATTTTACCTCTAAATCAATACACTTCATGTTGAGAGTTGATTTATCAACCTCAACAGATCTAAATATTTCTTCACATTTATTCTTATATAATTTTATTTGATCTTAAAACATGTATCATGGTTATAGTAAATAATTATGAATATCTTTGACCATTTTTTCTTTAACCTCCGATTGAGAATACTTAATATTTACAGAGGTTTTATAAAGTTTTATCAATACATATATCACTATTTAAGAAAATTTTATTTTTCCAATTTCTCACAACCATTACATTGAAATTTTTATAAAGTTAAGGAAATATTTTCTACATAAAGTAGTAAAAATTGTTCAATTTCTTCCATAACGCATGTTAGATCATTACACTTTTAGAATTCTCTTCCTATTGTATCCTCCGTTTATTTAACTTCTTCTTGTTTTGCCTTTTCATCAATAATTTCCTAAATAAAAAATGTATATAAGTAACCACTTTAATGGAAAACTTATTTATATACCTTTTAATTTGAGAGTGTAATTGTTCCATGATTTGGATAGAATTATCCTTCTTATAATATCTAAAAATCGATCTATTCACTCTAAGATGATCATTTATAATGGATAAAGAATATGAGTAGTTGTCACTTGTATCATTATAAAGTAGTTATAGATCCTTATTTTAAATATTTGAAACATTTTTCAATTTCATTGTCTCCTTTTCATCATGTTTCATAGGGTTTTGTAAAAAAACCTATGATTTATCTTTAACATGGATAGATTCAGAGTTCACCATCTGAGGAACTTATGAGTATTGTTCAAATATAAACATCAAAAACACTATATAAGAAAACTAGGATAAAAATTAAATCAAATCATGTGTATAACTTATTTTCTCTAATAACAGAGCTATATCCCAAGGGGTTGTACAAGCGCACTGTGCCAAATATGTGAATCTATGAACCCAATATTTATTATTTTTTTATTTTTTTATTTTTTGTCATGTATTTTGATCAAAATAATATCCCAATTAAGAGATATATTTCTTATAAATATTCACTAGACCCTCAACATTTCATGCATTACAAAATAAAAAATAAGTGAACCACAACAAGTTTTTATGAGGTTTGAAAAATTCTACACCTTTTAATGTTTGAATCTTCTGTCAATTGAAGGATTTTATTATCATTATAACTTTTAGTGATTATATGAAGTGTTTAAGTTGAGCACAATGGTTGGGTAGTAACAATCAAAATTATATAGGGGAATGTATCATCATCGTCCATTTTTGCAGTATATGTGTGACACATAGACTACAATAACCTAAGGCTAGAGTTTATTTTACTACATTTGTACAATATACAATGGATCACATCCGGAAGAATTAAATAGTTTAGTAGTATTTGAAGGATTGATAAATATATTTTTCATAAATTTAAACTAAAAAAATTCAATAAAAAAATAATATTCTAGTGATAAATTTATTATTTATTTAATATTATCCCTAAAAAACTTATAAAACAAATATTTATTACCTAGGGAAATGAAAACATAATAAATGGTGTATTCAGATTATAGGTCCCCAATCCTTAAAAAATAAATAATATTGAGTTAAATAAATAATTCACATTGAGGATATTTTTGGGTTTAATGTTTTAATGAATTAGGAAATTATTAATACATATCAACCAATAATAATATAAGAGGATACTATCAAAACAATGTCAATTTTTTCCACCAAAGGAAACCCTTTTAGAATAAAACATGCTTTATTTTCCTATTAAAAATATTCTTGAAATCTTATTTTATCTTACTCATCTTTATAAAATGTGAAAACATTTCAAAAACTTGGGATGAGAACAACATGCATAGCATGGTATTTAAAAAAAAGGAATAAAAACATTTTTACATGGATACTTATAAACCAATTATATCATAAAATTAAACTATTTAACATATTCTCTTCAACATACCTCATGAAATCATTGGATTCTAGAAGAACTCAAATAAATCATAAACAATAAAGTTAACTTATGGAATCTATATCATACTTACTTTGTATCTTTCACAACCTCATAGTGAGTGGCCTTCATGGTTATGTTTGGAATACCCATCATAGTATATTCCCTAAATCTCTTAGGATAAACCTTAATATTTACCTCTATCATGTTAAGAAATACAGTGGATATCTATCAAATGCTCACCCTCTCTTAGTTTATCATGGAACCACCAATATGCATAAATAAATCTCAAGAACGATAACATAATCATAACACATAGAACAAGAATAAAAAAAATTATATTTCTACATTGCAATGAAAATAGACTATTTCATGATATTTTCATAACCAATCCATTATCAAAACCATATTCAATAACAAAATACATAAAAAGGGTATATCATATTTATTTTTATTTTAAAAACATTATGGCTTTTAGAGTATGCCAAATATCCAATAATGCTCCCTACATCGAAAAGGTTATTGTCACTATGTAAATTAAAAAAACATTTCTTTTGGTTGTTCAGTAAAGATCATCATAAAAAAATATTCCATTTGAAAACTGTTTAATGAAATTGTAATTCAAATGGGTTTATTGTAGACCTTATAATAGAAAGTCATGTATAAATAAAAAAATTACTCAATGAAAAGAGATTGAGATGAAGTCCCTTACCTTGAGTCCGACTTGTCTCATTAATTATTTAAAATCATGAATAATAAACATAGGTTTATTTATAATTTTTTTATATCATTTTTAATTTTTATTATTCATTTTATATCACTTGTTACCATATTATAACAACTAGTTAATTATTTGGGTTCATATTGAACGTTTTATTGATGTTCAGTACTAGAGTTAAAAATAAAATTGTTTTGATGCAAATTATACATGTTTTCATAAGTTCATAGTATCCATAATGATATTAATGATTTAAATATCATATATATCCAGTATATATGTATTTATAATAGTCCATCATTTTTGGAGATAATAAATTAAATGTAACGTTCATGGAGACAGTAGGACGTACATATGTATGAACGCTACTTTCATTTCTTTGTTATATTAAAATAATAAAAAATAAATAATATATATGTATATTATAATTTTAGTATATTATCTATGTTATATATGTTATATAGGTTAACTAACACCATCCTTTATATGTTCCATGTATGGCATGAATGAGTCATATCACTTTGATTGGGAAGTAGTCCACACTTTCTCAAATAAAATTATCAAATTTACACATTATGGAAATAATATTTCTATTCTATAATAAAAATTATGGAAGTATAGAGACAACATAAATATAATATATATAATATATAAATATAATTCCATCATAATCTCCACCAGGAGACGTGGTAGGAGAAAATTGAACAATCATCGTTTTGTGAGGCAGTAGTTCGTCGTACATAGAAACAATATGAATTATATCCAGTAGATGGAGGTGTGTATAAATATAGGTAGAAACCTTACAAATAAAAATAATAATATTTTATTTATAATACTGGTGTTATTATAAAATAATGTAAATAAAAGAGGTTCGGGGTTGGGTTATGAAAATAAATGAAAGGAGCTTGAGAGAAGATGTTACCTCTAAATCATATAACTCCTTTTGAATTGAGCCAAAAAGGATTTCATGAATTTAATTATACCCAAGGTAAGGATTCTAGGAGTAAGGGAAGGATGTTTGGAGCTTCTCTTAGCATAATTTGGATGATCTAAGGGGCTTCAGAGGTGTGAGTTAGTGGGTAGGGGTGGTGGCCGTTTAGAAGAGGGGGGAGGGGCACTTTAATAATGTCTTGAAATATTATTTCATTATAAACTTATTTTCGAATTCTAATATCTATAAAGTGATATATTTAGAGGATAAAATATGGACGAGTAAAAAACCTCCAAAACAATAGGTTTTAGACAAGTTCAGGTCACAAATATAACCTTATCTTTTGGCTTTAAACCTTAGTTAAATAAACTAACTCTTTCAATGTCTTCTTTTATTTTTTACACTATATAGATACTAATATAATTACTATAAATTTCCAATAAAACCTAAAGTAGAAGATTAATGAAATTTTTTACATTATAAAATTTAGTTGGATGAATCTAAGATTTTTATTACAATTATATCATTTAATAAAATAGTATTTGTTTTTAAAACTCATTTAAGTCAATTTTGACACTATTTAGTAATTTATTTTGTTAAACTCATAAAAACTTGATTCAGTCGAAGAAACAACATCAAATCAAATATAACATGTCATAATAATCTGGAAAATTCGTGTATGAAATTAAAATTGTCAAATTACAATTATTATAATATTTATAATATAATTTTTTTGAATCATTAATTAGTAACGTAATCATTACATCATCATTGTGTCAAAAATAAATTTATTTATATAATGTAAAATAGTTTTAAATAAAATACCATGATGTATGAAATATTTTTAGATTTATAATTACTATTTATAGTAAAAGATATCAGGTATATAATACTATATTAAAACTGATTTAGTAAAAAGACACATGTTTATATTATATTCCTCTTTAATTTAAATTAATTATTATAACACGTCATTATCACACCCAAGTGGATCCTAAATGCCAAAAGTCTGGCCTAAGGATTATTTTGGACACCCATGACTAATTAAATAAGATTAGGAAACTTGTCAGGGTAGTTTTATATTATTATAATATTATTTATACCCTTATTTACCTAATGTACCCTTTAATCGTGGTAAATAAAAATAATTACGTAAGTTACTGTTCATAATGTCAAAAAATAAAAGGGACCTATTTAAAAAATTTGAAAATTCTGATTCCAAATAGGTAATCTAGTATTTCAAATTCAAAAAATAGAATTTTTAGTAATTAATTTAAAATTAAAACCTATTTTCAAAATGAGAAAACAATTTTTTAAAATTAAAAACCATCAAAAGATTGACACACATTTATATCAAATTTCAATGTGAAATTTATTTTGAAAACCATAATTTCATTATATGATAAAAACTTAATCCAATTAAAATTAAAATCCAATTAAATTGATAATGTAACTATATAAATAAATTAGATGAAAAGGTGGGTTTGAATTAAAAATGTAGTATTTCTCACTATTCATTAAAATATGAATTTTACTAGAAAAATACCAAAATTTAAACCATAGTAAATTTTGATGTCTCGATTCAATAGAAGAAGTTTATTTTTTCAAATAGAACATATAAAAGTAAAAAAAACGAGATTTAAAACTGGTTCTCCATCAAAAGGTGGTAAAACAACATTTTAAAAATATTAGAGTATTTTATGCTTAAAATTTTATTCCTTCTCATTTTAAGCCAAAAAAATTTATTGGATAAATGTAAAAAAATAAAAAAAATGAAAAATCATAATATAGTTAATGTTGTTCATCCCCTCTAACACAACATCAAGGCATTAACCACCGTTTAAAATAAAAATACTATTGTTGTATTATTTTTCAGTATAACTCAGTGTTGTGTGCAACATAAGATTTTGGAGAAACCTGTTGTTGTGTGTCAGGTATGCTATCATTCATAGTGTCTCATTTAAACTAAATTTAATATTCAATTAAAAAATATTAATATATAAAAAAATGTCTTATTCTTTAATTACCTAGGTTGTTACATCCTGCGCTCTTTCTAATAATTGTGTCCTCGTAATTTTATTCACTTATCAAATAAGTGGGGGTATTTATCCCTCATATAATTTATAGATTCCAATTTTTCTTCTTCAACCATATGGGTTTTCCACAAAAACTTAACCCGATGAATCACCTTATTTTGAAACATTTTCTCTCTATAGTAATGAATCTGTATTTGTTGTTCCTCATAAGAAATATTCTATTCCAACTGAACTACCTATTGACTCAAAACATGAGATGGATCTGAAAAATACTTTCTCAGCATTGAAACATGAAAAACATTGTATACCTGGGATAACCATTGAGGTAAATCCACTCGATATCCAACCTTCTGAAAAATTTCATAGGGTCCAATAAACCATGTATTCCGCTTCCCCTTATTATAAAAATACATCACACTTTTCCATGGGAAAACATTGAGAATGAAATGATCACCTACATCAAAAGAAATATCCTTCCTCTAGTTATATGAGAAATTTTTTACCTGCTGTGAGATTTCATCATGTTATTTCAGAATCAACTGAACTTTATCTGCTATCCCTTGTACTGATTCTCATCCCATCAACATCATTTTACCTACTTCATCCTAAAAATCTAGAGTTCAACACCACATCCCATATAAATCCTTATATAGTTCCATATGAATAGTGGAATGAGAACTACTAATATAATAAAAATCAACCAAAGACACATTTTGATCCAAAATTCCTTGGTAATCCATTGAACAAGCACATATCATATCCTCAAAGGTCTAAATTATTCATTCTGACTGCCCATATGATTGTGGATGAAATTCAATACTTAAATTTAATTCAGTTCCCAATGACTTCTTAAGGCCTTTAAAAAAGTTATAAGTTAACTTAGAATCATGATAAAATACAATGGAGATGGGAACCCCATGTAACATGAATATATCTTTATGATATTTTTGAGAAAGTTGATCTAGAAACAATGAATCTAAAATAGGAATAAAATAATAATATTTAGTAAATCTATCAACAATAACCCAAATGTAATTGTTACCTCGATATGTGTTTGGTAATCCCACTACAAAATCCATAGATATACTTTCCCATTTCCACTATAGTATTGGAAAAGGCTAAATAATCCCTTTCAGTAACTGCCACTTTTCTTTAACATATTTTCTAGTCAAACACTTCAATGTAAAGTCTATAATATCTCTTTTCATTCAATCACACTGGTAATACTCTTGAAGATCTCTGCACATCTTATTACTTCCAGGATGAACTGAAAACGGATAACTATAAGCTTCATATAGCAACTCTTTCTTAAAATTTTAATCACTAGTCACACATAATCTCATTCCAAACCTCAATAACATATTCTTTATCAATGTTTAATTAAGGTAACTTTCCCTTTTAAACCAAATCTACCGTTTTCTACAACTCATTATCTTCGCTCTGTGATTGCTTAAAACTATCTAATAGAGACTATGACACTAACAACTAAAACCAAATAGAGGAATTTCCAGCACCAACCATATCCATTCTAAATTTTATCAAATCATTAATCAAAGGGTCTCATTCCTAACATAACATGGTTAATATAGCATTAATTTTCCAAATCAAAGAATCAGCCATATTGTTTTATTTTACAGTATGGTGATAAATAATTCAATAATAATTCATGATTATTTCTATCAATCTTCTTTGTCTCATGTTCAATTATTTCTTGAGTAAATATATACTTCAAACATTTATGGTCAGTATATATGTCACATTTTACTCCATAAAGATGGTTGCACCAAAATTTTAAAGAAAAAACAACAATAGATAATTCCAAATCATGTGTAAGGTAATTTAACTCATGAGTTTTCAACTAATGTGAAGCATAAGAAATTACTTAATCATTCTACATCAGTACACATCCAATTCCTTTCAAAAAAGAATCATTTTAGATAAAATTTTACCATTTCTAGAAGGCAGTCAAAAAACGGGGGCATTCACCAATATTATTTTCATGTTTGGAAAAAATTCATCACATTCTTTTGTCCTAATGAACTTAACACCTTTCGAAGTTAACTTAGTCAGTGGGCTAGATAACCGTGTAAATTTTTATCAAACCCTTAGTAATAACCTACTAAACCACAAAACCTACGAATCTTGGTTATATTTTTGGGGTTTTTTCCATTATTTACTAACTTTCAATTTAGCAGGATCAGTAGTTATGCCATCTTCAGAAATAATTTGACCAAGGAATGAAATTCTCTGTAACCAAAAACTCACACTTTCTAAATCCCCCGTACAATTTCTTTTCACATAAAATTTTAAAGACAACCCTTAAATGATTTTCATGATACTCATTATATTTAGAATATGCCAAAATATCATCAATAAACATAACGAAAAACTTATCCAAGAACTCATGGAATATTCTATTCATGATATCTATGAATACAGTAGGTGCATTAGTTAACCAAAAAGGTATAGCTATAACTTCATAATGGCTATATATAGTATGAAACATGGTTTTTAGAATTTATTCTCCCTTTACTTTCAACTGATGGTACCCCAACCTCAATTCAATCTTCGAAAAATACTCAGCTCCCGGGAGCCGATCAAAAAAATAATCGATGTAAGGTAAAGGATAACTATTCTTAATATTGATGTTATTCAAGGCTCTATAATCCATACAAAGTCTCATTGAACCATATTTATTTTTGACAAACAAGATAGGAGAACCCCATGGTGATGTGCTAGATTGAATGAAACCTTTATTAAAAAACTCCTACAATGTGTTCTTTAAGTCTAAAAGTTCAACATGATCCATTTGATAAGGGGGTTTGGAAATTGGAATATCATTAGGAACCAAGTCAATAGAAAATTCAGCTTTCTAATTACGTATAATTCTAGGAAAATTATCAGTAAAAACATCAAGATACTCATTTAAAAATGGCACATCATTTATTTGAATTGTTCCTTTTTTTACACAATATGTGCAAGTTAACATTCATTTACATATTTTACTAGTTTCTAATCTTCCTGATATGTTCTCAATAGTGAGAGTTCATTCTTGTAAACAAACAAAAAGTATTTCTGAAAATAAAATTTTTTAGCTCAACATTCAATATTACTATGGTAAATAGAAAGCAAATCCATACCCATAATAACATCAAACTCTACTAGAGGAAAAACAATAAGGGTTGCAAGTAAATTATTTCTACAAGAAAATGATAGAAAGGATCCTATAATTTCTTTTTTTCTCAACATTTCCCTCTAGTGTTTTTACCATATGTTCTAGATTCATTTCTTGAGATGGAATTCCCAATTTATAAGAAACTTTTTCAGAAATAAAAGAATGTGTAGACCTGGAGTCAAACAAAACATTGACATAATCTGAATAAACAAACAATGTACTTAATACCACTTCATTTGATGGTCCAACATATACTAATGTAGCATTAAATAATTTAACCACCCCTTTATTCTTATACTCAGGTTGCATCCCATAATTTTAGTTTTTAGTAGGATACTAATATGAATATTGAAAAATTCCATTTCACTTAAAACATTTTACAGACTATAAATCCAATTTTTTATTACAACTACCCAAATCATTTTCTGTGTAATTATGAGCCTTATGTCCCATTTTACCACATTAAAAGCACTCATTATAATTCAAAAGGCATTCCCCAGTGTTATTTTTACCAAAATTTTCTCAAACTTTAAACATAATTTTATTACATTTATATTTTTTAAAGAGTTATTCCCTTTATCCTCCCACCTCAACCTCTCATTCTGCTTTTTTTTTCAAAGAACACCAAATCATCGACATGCTCCATTTCCACCTTCTCTACACATCGAACAAGTTTTTCATATCTTTTTACCTCACTAGAAGATAATTAACTTTAATAATTTGGCTTCAATACTAAGAAAGAATGATTGATTTTACTATCAATATCTCAGATGAAATTTGGAGAATACTTTCCATTCAAGTGAATTTTACTTCATAAGTAGCCATTAAGTCCTCCTACTGCCTCAATTTGAAGAAATTGTTTTCCATCCTAAGTCAAACGACCTTAGGAAAATATTTCTCAATAAACATACCATTGAATTCATCCAAATAAAGAGCACCAATCTCCTCACTATCCCTGATATTTTTAAACATTGACCACCATTGATTGGATTCACTTATCGGTGTCACCTTCAATATGAAAAACATCAAGACTAAACTTTTGATATTCTGAACATCCCATGGCATTAAAAATATTTTCAAGGTATTTAATACACTCTTTATCTAGAATACGGTCATATGATCCTCTAAATGATGGAGGAATTTACATCATGAAATGCTCCACTACTGACATGTTTATCTATGGTTGATCTAACTGATCTTGTGCATGAATACCATCCCATTTATAGCCTTGAGTCAACTGTGACATTACTACAAAAAAACGGTCAGTTCCGATTCCAACCACCTTAGGTTGCTGATTTGGTAGGTTTTTTTCCTCTGGATGTTGTCCCAGTATAGCTGCCCTCTTTCATCTATATAAATCCATTCTGATAAAACATATCTTAGACAAAGAATCATTGTAATATTCAAATTCAATATCATGTAAATTTAACCATAATGAAAAAATTATCTATGGATGTTCTATTAAAAATATCCTAACACCTTATGTTATCTAAACCGACTATTAATACCTACTTTAAGGCCCCCAACTTTAAACATTACATAATCTTGTGTTAAATCACGAATTCCCATTGAGAATCTTTTTAGTTTTAGAGTTTTAATTAATTAGTCCATTATTAATACATATTATCCAATAATCATACAAGATAATACAATAAAAATAGTATCCATTTTTTCAACCAAATCAAACCCTTTTAAAATAAACATGATTTTTCTTCTTGAAAAAAATCTTCATGACTTATTCATTTATCTCACTCATCCTTATAACCTTTGAAAACATTTAAAAAACTTGTGATGAGAAAAAAATCTCTATAAGGGATATAAAATAAGGAATAAAATCATCATTCCATGAATACTTATAAACCCATGAAATCTTAGAATTCTCCCATAAAACACAATCTCTTCAACATACTTCATGAAATCATAGAATCTCAGAAAAACTCATAGAAATCATAAATCATAAATCTAACTTGTTGGATCTATATCACACTTACTTTGTAGCTTTCACAACCACATAGGGAGTAACACTTATGGTTATATTTGGAATAACCATAATAGTATATTTGCTAAATCTCTTAGGAGAAACCTTATATATTTACTCTTTCATCTTACCTAATGAATTGGAACGCTATCATGGGCTCACTCACCCTAAATTTATCATGGAACCACCAATATACATAAAAAATTCCCAAGAACCATAACAAAATCATAACACATAAAACAATTGTAAAAGAAAAAAAAATTCTACATTGCAATAAAAATTGATAATTTAATAATATTGACATAATAAATGCTTTATCCGAACCATTTTAAATACAAAAAATACATAAAAAATGGTAAATGGTATTTATTTTTCATTTAAAAACATTACGGCTTGTAGAGGAAGTCAAATATAAAATAATGCTCATGGTGGCAGAAAATCCATTGTCTCCGTGTAAGTTAAAAAACATTCACTTTTTAGTAGAAAACTATTTAGAAAAATATTCCATTTGAAAAAAATTGAATGAAATTAAAATTACAAGGGCTTTATTATACACTGTAAAAAATAAATTCATCTATAAATAAAAATATGCCTCAATGAATGGAGATTGAGATGAAGTCCCTTACCTTGAGTCCAACATGTATTGTTGGTTCTTTAATTTCCAAAATAATAAATTTAGGTTAATTTATAATTTATTTAGATTGTTTTTAAAGTTTATTATTCATTTTATATCACTTATTACAATATTATAAAAATTAGTTATTTATTTGAGTTGATATCATATGTTTTGTCAATGTTCGGTACTTGAGTAAAAAATGAACATGTTTTGATGAAAATTATCCATGTTGTAATAAGTACATAATATATAGAATGATATTCATAATTTAAATATCATATATATCCAGTATATATGTTTTTAAAATAGTCCCTAATATTTAGATATAATAAATGAAATGTGCCATTTATGGAGACAGTAGGCCATACGTACGCATGGACACTAATTTCCTTTATTTTTCATATTAAATGAATGAAAATTGAATGATACATATTTATATTATAATTTAAGTATAATATATATTTTATATAAGTTACCTAGGTTCATTAACACCATACTTTATACGTTCTATGTATGACATGAATGATTCATATAACTTTGAGGGGGTGGTAGTCCACACTTCCTCAAATGAAATTATCGTATTTATGAAGTATGAATACCATAAATCTATTTTATAATAAAAATTAATGAAGAATAGAGACAATGTAAATATAATATATATCATATATAAATATAGTTCCATCATAATTTCCCCCATGATAGGTGTTATTATAAAATATAACAATCATTTTTTCATGAGGTAGTAGTTTACCGTACACAGAAGCATTATGTTCTATATCCATTAGATGGGTGTGTGTATAAATTTATGTCCAAAAATTATCATAAAAAATCCTACTATATTGAGGATACTAGTGTTTTTTTAAATAATATAAATAAATGAGGTTAGGGGGTTAGAGAAGGAAAATAAATGAAAGGAGCTTCAGAGAAGATGTTACCTCTAAATCAGGTAACTTCGTTTTATTTGAGCCAAAAGGATTTATTTAATTGTATTATTCCCAAGTAAATGATTTTAGGAGTAAGGTATGGATGTTGGGAGTTTATTTGTGCATAATTTGGATAATCCAAGGGGAATTAGAGGTGTGAGAAAGTGGGTAAAGTTGGTGGCCTTTTATAAGAGGGAGGATGGGCACTTTAGAAAATTCTTGAAATATTATTTTATTATAAATTGATTTTAGAATTATAATTGTTAAAAATTGATATACTTCGAGGATAAGATGAGGATGGGTCGAAATCCTCTCCACCAATTGGTTTTAGAGAATTCTAGTTAACAAATATAACCTTATATTTTTGGCATTAACCCTAAGATAAATAAATTAACTCTTACCATGTGTTCTTTTAATTCCACACTATTTGAGTAATATAGTTACTATAAATTTCCAATAGATCTTCAAGCTGGCAATTAATGACATTTTAAACATTATCTATTTCAGTTGGATGAATATTAGATTTTTATGACAGTTAAATCATTTAATAAAATAGAGTATTTTTTTTTAAAAAACTTATTTATGTCAATTTGTACACTATTTAGTAATTGTTTTTTGTTAAAGTCCTAAAAACCTGATTAATTAGATAAACCTAAATTAAATAAAAGATAACATGTTATAATAATCCATAAAATTGTATATGGCATCAAAATTTTCAAATTAAATTTATTTTAATATTTATAATATCATTTATTTGAATCTTTCATTAATAAGGTAATCATTACATCATTATTGTGTAATTAATAAATTTATTTATGCAATGTCCCATAATTATAAACAAAATATAATAATGTAGGAAATATTTTTATATTTATAATAAATATTTATATTCAAATAGATCAGTTATATAATCCTATATTAAAATTATTTCATTAAAAAGATACATGTTTATGTTATATTTCTCTTTACATTAAATTAATTATTATAACATGTCATTATCACACGAAAGTGGCTCCCAAATGCCAAAATGTTTTGACTAATGAATTTTTTGGTCACCCATGATTCATCAAATAATATTATAACACATGTTAGGGTAGTTTTATATTATTATAATATTATTCTTACCATTATTTACCTAATTTACCCTTTAAGTGTGGTAAAATAAAATAATTACTAAAATTAATGTTCATATTGTCCAAAAATGAATGGTACTTATTTACACAATTTGGGCTTTTTTATTTCAAGAATGGAATACATTTTTTATAATTCAAAACCCAAAATTTGCAGTAATTAATTTAAAACTAAATCCTGTTGTCAAAATGAGAAAGTTGATTTTAAAAAAGTCAAAACCATCAAATGATTGGCACATGTTTATATAAAATTTCAATGATAAATTACATCCAATTACCCTAATTGTATTTAATGATAAAAACATAATCCTATTAAACATTAAACAATATTAAAAGGATAATGTAACTACATGAATAAATTATATATAAAGGTAGTTTTGAATTAAAAATGTAGTATTTTTCACCATTCATTAAAATATAAATTTTATCAGAAAAATACCAAAATTTCAACAAATGTAAATTTTGATGTCCAAATTTCAAATAAGAAGTTTATTTTATCAAATAAACCATATAAAAGTGGAAAAAACTAGATTTAAAAATGATTTTCCATCAAAAGGTAAAAAAAATCCTTTTAAAAATATTAAATTATTTTATACTTAAAATTTAATTTCTTATCATTTTAAGCTTCTAAATTTTATTTTATAATTGTAAAAACATTTAAATTTATAATATAATTAATTGTATTCATTAGTATAAATACAACGGCTAGGCGTTAACTACCATTTAAAATAATAATAATATTATTGTATTTTTTTCAGTATAACTCATTTTTGTGTGCAACGTAAGATTTCATAGAAAACCATTGTTGGGTGTTGGGTATGATATCATAAATAGTGTCCCATTTAAACTAAACTTAATATTTAATTCAAAAATATTAATATTAATAAAAATTTCTTCTTCTTTAATTAGCTGGGATGTTACACAGATGCTCAGTATGGGAAAGCATGAAATAAAATATATAATAGGATAAATAAATCATGAATGGTGTGGAAAAGATAATCAAATACACTATATAAATAATATCATAAAAGGGGGCTAAATCCATGGATGAACTATAAACATAACCAAAGACATGGATAAAATACTAGGTTCATAATTATAGAATGTATAATGCTAGACATGAAAATCATACCATCAAGGCCTTGTTCTATGACATCAATCATATATAGGTAAGGCATGTTCAAAGTACCCAAACTAGTGTACGTCATTAGACCTACTAAATAATAAAGGGGATATAATGACCATCACCCATCACCTATTATGTTGAAATCATTCATCATATGAAATTAATGAATAAAAATTAAACATATAATCAACAAAAATGTATTTTATTGAAAAACTAGAAAAATAAATATTTAAATTATAAAGACTCTTAAATTTAAAGGAAATTTAATTTTAAATTATTTGGGATTTTACGAGTACGTAGTTTTTGATGGCGCTTGATTCTAAGGCCCGGTGTGCCTGGAATCAATTTTCAAAGTTTAGCTCGGGTACATTCAGTGAACGAACGAGCATGATTTTTTAACTTTTGAACCGGTCCTTGGAATTAAAATCCAAGGGCACTGATGAATTCTCAGCGTCAGGATTCTCTTAGGTGAAGCTTAACTTCATCCAACAAGGGTTAGACGAAAAAGATAAGTTTTTAGACTTTTAGAAAAAGAATTTTATATAATAAAATAACTGTAAGTTATTTTATTCTTTTTATTCCACCGTTGTGTGGCAGTTGGCGGAGTCGCAGTGAAACGAAGATCAATAAATGGGGGCCATTTAATGAATCATCCCTTTAGTTTTGCAACAGCAATGCCCCTGTGTTTAATAGGTTCATTAATTAAGGTTCGTTAATGAACCATAATAATGAACACAACGTGAGGATTAATTCTTTTATTAATCACCCCTTTGGAAAACGAATTGAGAAACAGCGGGAGGAAGCTCTGAAGAAACACCGACGACACCAGCGTCCGACGAAGAATGACGAAGAATGCCGGTTCCTCAGAGATTGACGATGCGCCACCAAACCCCTTCCCCACGGCCAGATAGGAGACGCCTCTTCCTCCTCAGTGTGCCCCGACGACGTCTACAATCCTCTTCTCCGTGATGCCGTGTACCGCGACGCCAATGATCATCTTCCTGGTTGATGTAGGGGTTTTGGTTTATTTTTTCCTACGTGATTTAAACCCTTGGCATGATGTAAAATTGTTGGGAGTTGTTTGAACCACTAACGTGGTGGGTGTGGACCAACGAAAAATTCATAACCCACCGCTTTTCTGTTCTTGATGCGTGGAAAGTTGGGAGATAATGAAACGAGACCGCAATGGCGTTTCAAGGCCGTCGTAGTGAAGAGTTGGTCCAAAGATGACCGCAGGCGCAGACGGGAGCAAGAACGGACCACCAGAATGACTCTAGTAGCCCACAGACATCTCCGGTGGTGCAGGTCGCCGGCGCGGCGGCGCCCCGGCGGCAGGGGACCAGATCCCACGGCCGCACGGGATCTCGAGGAGACGCGGCGCTGGGCGCCGCGTCCGCGGGGCGAAAAGGGAGGGGGGACCGCGTCCCCCCCATCTTGGCCGCTGGCCGAGCCGTCACACCCCCCCGGCCGGGGCGGGGCAGGTCGTGCGGACGAGGTCGGGCCGTGCCCCACCGGGCCGGACCTGGACCCGGGTCGGATCGCCCTGGTTTGGGCCGACCCAGGGAGGGTTGGGCCGAGTCGGGCCGGGGCCAGACCCCCCACTTCAGACAACTTTAGTTCTTTTGCCCATAACATGGGCTACAGACCTTCGATCGATGCACTGACAATTGAGTTGGGATCCTTGGATCGAGACGGTCGTTTCAGTATATTACAATCAAGGTTTCAAAGAACTTTGGGTATGTCCGGGTTGGTTTGAACACGAAACCAACAGGGCTCTCTGAGCAGAAATGCTAATAACTCGAGCTCCGGACGTCCGATTGACATGTCGTCGACTTTGTTTTTTTCCTCCAAGTGATATGGTTCTTTTGGATTACACCTCTTGAGGTTTGGATTCTGATATAGTACGGTTAGGTTGGTTTTATCTTAACAGCCAACCGGGCCCCTAGAACGGAAAATCCAATAACTCTCAGACCGGTCGTCTGATTGACACACCGTCTGTCAAGTTGGGTTTCTTTGACGAGACAGAACTTTGGGATACATCAACTTTGGAATTCGTGATAGTTGATGTATCTACACTCTCTCTATTTCTTGAGGAGAAGACCCTCCCAGAATCGAGCATGCTGTGTGCGGGAACCCTAGAGCTGGCTGCGACTGCGACGAAAGCAACTGTACTTGGATTTTCCATGGGTTCGGCATTGAGGACGACTGTACTTAGATCCTCCGTGGGTTTGGCAGTAATGACGACTGTTCTTGGATCCTCTGTGGGTTCGGCAGTGACGACGAATGTACAGGGATCTTCTGTGGGTTCGATGGCGATGACTACTGTTCTTGTATCCTATGTGGGTCCGGTAGTATTTGACCTCTGTACTTGTATCCTGAGTGGGTCTGGCAGAGTAGCTGGTCTTGTATCCTCTGTGGGTCCGACAGCTTAGCTAGTCTTTTATCATATGTGGGTTTGATAGCTTAGATGAATCAGTGGCTACATCTGATCATCTCTATCTGCTTAAGAAATGTTTACCTATGTGAGCTGAGTCTTGATTCTCAAACTTATCATCGATGTGATTGACTTTCTTTCCTTTGTGTACTGGGTTGTGTTTTTCCTGTGTGGACTGAGTTGTTCTATCCTTGTGGACAAAGCTGTGCTTTCCTTTGTGGACTATGTGGTGCTTGGGAGTTGGAGACGAACTGTAACTGATGACTTAGGTATATGTATGGGCATATACCTAAGTAGTGTTGTTGATACTTTGTGATTGTATCTTTTCATTGTGGTTTATCCTTCGTGGATTCTGAGAGACCTTCAGGGGTCTCGAGGTCCCTACTCAGTATCGTATACTCACCCGTACAAGTGCTATGCCTGCACTACGTTGTGTTGGATGCAGATGACAGAAAACGCATATTGAGGTGGAGGATTGTGGAGCTGGACGGTACCTGGAGAAGGATCACTGGATGGGACGTACACGGAGCGGATGGCCAGAACCGAGGAGCTGAGGAGACTATCTGTACCCACCCTTTAGGTGGGAATTTCAGTGGATGGCTTGTTGTTGCTTCTTTACTTTTCTGCTGCTGTACTTTCTTCTCAGATGTACTTTACTTTCAGTTGGGTTTTTATTCTGGCCGATTTACTTTCCAACACTTACTTTTGTACTCAGTTTACTTAGTGTTTACTTCAGCTTGCGTACTCTGTGGTGTATTTTACTTTATAAAGGCAATTCCTTCCCTTTTATCGGGATTTAATCCTTTGGTGCTAGTCGCCATCCTCTGGCCTATGGAAGGCGGGCTTGGGGTAGTCACGACACGAGCCCCGAGGACGGGTTGTGATAAATTGGTATCATAGAAGTCGGTTCTACCATAGAACTCATGACTCTGATAATTTCTTCTCTGTGTAGAAATAATGTTTAGAGTAATGAGTGTTGTTATCAATCTATGGAGTCCATTGTTGTTGTGGCAGCTGATGTATCCATACACCATGACCCTAACTTCTGATTTCCAACTCGGTGCACAAAAAAATTTATTGCATGTGTGTTTCAAAAGTATTCTTTGTGAATACTTTGTGTCAGCTCACCAGGTATACAATATTAACTATGGCGCTCCTGTTTATTTTTAGGATGGCCCCACGACGGCAGCCAGCTAGGGTTCCGAGATTTGTGCGAGACAGCAGCCCACTCAGCGACGAGGTCTCGGTGCAGGGCCCCATTACTACGGAGGCACCAGCAGTACCTCTACCTGCTGAGCCACCAATGCCACCCGCCCCAGCCGCGGAGAGTGCACGCTTCCTGAGCGCATTGCGTGAGTTTCAGAGACAGAGGTCACCCAGGTTCTTCGGAGAGACGGATCCTCAGGCAGCAGAGGATTGGCTAGAGGACATCGTCAGAGTCTTCAGATTGGTAGGGACACCAGCAGATCTCATGGTGGTCCTTACTGCGAGTCTCCTGCATGCAACAACTGATATATGCTAAAGCATGATGCTCTAGGTACATGATGAGGCATCTCTAATTTGGATGGAATTCGAGAGCCTCTTTCACTTGGAGTTTGTTCCAGCCACCCTCTGTGTGGTGCGCATCCTGGAGTTACTACAGCTGCGGCATGGCAGCATGTCAGTAGCCAAGAACTCGACGAGATTTACCGACCTCTCACGCTACTCCACGGACATGGTACGGGACCCATTATTTAGGTCCATGACCTTTGAGAAGGGAATCAGACACGAGATCATGGCTTCAATGATCTCCCTCAACATCCCAGCACAGGCGGGGGTGCTGGAGAGAGCCCTTCTAGTAGAGAGTTTTCTTGGTGAGCAGTCACCAGCGGTGGGACTATCCGCATGACGACACGTAGAAGAGTCTTCTGTAGCCGACAGTAGATAGAAGATGCATGGACCAGGCTGTAAGGTGGGCGACCTCAGGATAGAGGTTCGGCTATGTGGGGCACACAACACAGAGCCAGCCATACGAGGAGCAGGCAGTGCTATGCATGCGTCGAGCAGGGTCACATGGTTCGAGACTGCCCCACCTGCCCTGCAGATGAGCAGCAGGTGGTAGAGGGACCACATAGGAAGAGGTTCGAACGTGGTGGTCCACCGGGAGTATGTGAGCATGGCAGAGGGGCTGGCCAAGCAGTAGGTGGTGGGAAACGTTTCGAGGCCCTACCACCACCACCACCACCACCAGGAGGACCACCTGGACCACACAGAATAGTTGTACATGGGAGAGCTCAGCTTCAGGCAGCTGAGGCCTACGACCATAGAGCTCCGGGAGCAGATGGGAAGGAGTGGGACTAGCTCCAGGCATGGAGACTTTTGTTCATGTTGCTTCTAGCTTGGTTAATGTCATTGTTTGTGGATGCTTTGTGTCTTTTTACTTTGAGCTGCAGTAATAAAAGACACTTGTTCTTGTGACATTGACCTCCTTGTCCATTTTATGAGGTTGATACTGAGAGGTTCTGGTTAAAAATTGTTGACTTGACCCCCACATTCGAGATTCCTACAGGAAGAGACCTAGTGACCACACAATGCTGCCGACAATGTGACTCGACCCTTAGAGGCTAGAGTAATGGTTGGATCTCTTGGTAGTAGCGTTGAGGCCTTACGACATCATCCATGGTATGAAATAGTACCGTTCATGTTTGGATTGACTGTATTAGGAAAATAATGTGTTTCATCTAGGGGATGAGATCAGATTTTTCTTTTCGGAAAAGGAGAAATCCTAGAAACTCTTGTGGGACGTAAGCGAATATAGGTTTATTCGAGTTCCTTACAACGGACAGTCACACCCATAGTTCGTTGAGAGAATAGTTTACGGTTTACTCTAATCTCAAAAGTCTCAGGTGTGTCTTCTCATAGAAGGACCAGGACCTGAGACAGTGTCGTTGACTTGAGTTCCACAAGGATTATGACTTTGAGATTGTCTATACTCCTAGGAAGGAGAATGTTGTGGAAGATGCTTTCAGTAGAAGATCGGGCATTCAGCTACTTGGAAAGGCGACAGAGCAGTTAGCCACTTTGCAGATATCCTTCGTGGATAGTGATGTGGCAGCCTATCTACATTCACTCCTCCACATCATCAGCGGGTCAGAGGGGCACAGCGTGGAGATGTTGACTGTGAGGCATGACGTGATCAAATATCCTCAGGGATAGAACCCGATGGTTTATCTGAAGGTGGGGAGCACATCATCCTCTTCCGGGGACGTACCATGGTACCAGTTACATTGAAGGAGGAGGTGCTGGGGGAGTTCCACACTTCCCCTCTAGTGGTAAATCCTGGAGTAGTGAAGATGTATCAGGACCTCATATGACAGTACTGGTGGCTGGGAATGAAGAAGGCTGTGGCAGAGTTCATTTCTCGAAGCCTCACTTTCCAACAAGTGATGGCGGAGCACCAGGTACCTGCAGGCATGGTACAGCCTTTAGAGGTCCCAGAGTGGAAGTGGGATGAGATATCCATGGATTTTGTGACAGGGCTTCCACGTACTTCCAGAGGAAACGACACCATCTGGGTGATCGTAGACCAACTTACTAAGTCGGCCCACTTCCTACCGATCAGAGTGAATGGCTCAGTAGAGAGCATATGACGCCTCTATGTTCAGGATATCATACGAATTCATGGTGTGCCATCATCTATCATCTCCGATCGAGACAATCGATTTACTTACCGGCTTTGGAAGGGGTTGCAGGGGGCCTTTGGGATGCAGCTACGCATGAGCACTGGATTTCACCCACAGAAAGATGGCCAGACAGAAAAGACCATTCAGACACTTGAGGACATGCTCCGTGCATGTGTCCTTGACCTTGGTCGTAGCTGGGATGATCATCTACTCTTGGTAGAGTTTGCATACAACAACAGATACCACTCCACCATCGGGATGGAACCTTATGAGGCACTGTATGGTCGGCAATGAATATCACCTCTGTGCTGGACTAACCCTGGAGAGTCAGCACTCGTAGGACCAGAGATAGTTCGGACTACGACGGGGAAGGTGCAGGTCATCCAGGAGTGAATGGGGACTGCTCAGAGTAGACATAATTTCTATGCTTGTAGGAGGTGAAGACCACTGGATTTCGAGGATGGTGACCATGTTTTTCTGTGGGTCTCACCTCAACGTGGGTTACAGAGATTTGGCTGGGGCGGCAAGTTATCTCCGAGCTTCATCAGGCCTTTCCAGGTTCTTAGTAGGATAGACGAGGTGGCTTATCGCATGGATCTTCCACCTAAGTTGCACCGAGTGTATGACGTCTTCCACGTATCTCAGCTGAGGAGATACGTACATGACCTGACACATATCATCGTTCATGGGGAGATGGACATCGATGACAGGGAAACTTTTTCAGAGGTCCTGGTGGAGATCGAGGATCGACAGGAGCAGGTCCTATGTGGATGGTCAAAACCTCTGGTTCGCATTCGTTTGCAGCACGGGAACCTCCAGTAGAGGACATGGGAGCGGGAGGCTCAGATGCGTGCTCAATACCCTCATTTTTTTCCCTAGTTTATGATGTAACTTTACGGGGACATAAATCCATGAGGTGGGAGTAATTTAAAGACCCATAAATTTCAAGGAATTTTTTTAAAATTCTTTGGGATTTTATGAGTACGTTGTTTCTGACGGCGATTGATTCCGAGGCCCGGTGTGCCCGGAATCAATTTTCGAAGATTAGCTCAGGTACGTTCATTGAACGAATGAGCGGGTTTTTCTAGCTTTTTAACCGGTGCTCAGAATTAAAATCCGAGGGCACCGATGAATTCACAGCACCGAGATTCTCTTATGCGAAGCTTAACTTCAACCAATAAGGGTCGGACAAAAAAGATAAGTTTTTATACATTCAGAAAAAGAATTTTATATAATAAAATAACTATAAGTTATTTTATTTTTTTCTTCCACCGTTGTGCGGCAGTTGGCAGAGTCATAGTGTAACGACGATCAATAAATGAGGGCCATCTAATGACTCATCCCTTTGGTTTTGTAACAGCAATGCCCGTGTGTTTAATAGGTTCATTAATTAAGGTTCATTAATGAACCATAATAATGAACACAATGTGAGGATTAATTCTTTTATTAATCACACCTTTGGAAAATGAATTGAGAAACCGCGGGAGGAAGCTATGAAGAAATGCCGATGATGCTAGCCTCCGACGAAGAATCACAAAGAATGCCAGTTCCTTGGAGATTGACGACATGCCACCAAACCTCTTCCCCACGACAAGGGAGGAGATGCTGCTTCCTTCTCTGTGCGCCCCGACGATGCCTACGATCCTCTTATCCGTGACGCCGTGTATCGCGACACCGACGATTGTCTTCTTGGTTGATGTAGGGGTTTTGGTTTATTTTTATTTACGTGATTTAAACCCTCGACATGACATGAAATTGTTGGGAGTTGTTTAAACCACTAATGTGGTGGGTGCGGAACAACGAACAAGTTCGAACCCACCGCTTTTCTATTTTTGATGCGCGGAATGATGGGTGACGATGAAATGGGACTGCAATGGCATTTGAAGGCCGTCGTAGTGTAGAGCGGGTCCTGATATGACTGCAGGCACATACAGAAGCAAGAACGGACCACCAGAATGACTCTGGTGGCCCGCAGATATCTCCAGTGGTGCGGGTCGCCGGTGCGGCGGCGCCCCTGCGCACCGCCGCCAGGAGCCATAGCGGCTGAAGCCGCGGTGGCATGGGACCGGATCCCGTGACTTCACGGTATCCGGAGGAGACATGAAGTTGGGTGCCGAGTCCGCAGGGCGAAAAGGTAGGGGGGACCACGTCCCCCCCTGCTCGTCCGCTGGCCGAGCCAGTGCACCCCCCCCCCCCCCCACCCGGCCGAGCCAGGGCGGGTCGCGTGGGATCCGGAGGAAAAGCGGCGTTGTGCGCCACGTCCGCAGGGCGGAAAGGTAGGGGGGACCACGTCCCCCCGTACTCGGCCGCTGTCCGAGCTAGTGCACCCCCCCCCCCCCCGGCCGAGCCGTTCCGAGCCCCACTGGGCTAGGCCGCACCAGGGTGGGGGGGTCGGGCCGGGCCTAGACCCCCCACTTCAGACCACTTTCGTTATTTTGCCAATAACATGGGATACAGACCTCTGATCGACACACCGTCAGTTGAGTTGGGATCCTTGGATTGATATGGTCGTTTTGGTATATTACACTCAAGGTTTCAAAGAACTTTGTGTATGGCCATGTTGGTTCGAACACGAAACCAATTGGGCCCTCGGATCAGAAACATTTATAACTCGAGCACCGAACATTCGATTGACGTGACTTCGACAGTTTTGGTTTCCTCTTAGTGAGATGGTTCTTTTGGCTTACTCCGCTTTAGGTTTGGACGCAGCTGGAGTATGGTTAGGTTGGTTTTAGCATAAAAACCAACCGGGCCCTTGGAACGGAAAATCCAATAACTCTCAGATCGGGCATCCAATTGACGCACCGTCTGTCGCATTGGGTTTCTTTTGATGAGACGGAAATTTTGGATACATCAACTCTGGACTTCGTGATAGTTGATGTATCGGCACTCTCAATCTTTCTCAAGGAGCAGACCCTCCCAAAATCTAGCATGCTGTGTGCGGGAACCCTAGAGTAGGCTGAGACTGTGACGGAAAAAACTGTACTTGGATCCTTTGTGGGTTCAGCAGTGAGGACAACTGTACATGGATCCTCCGTGGGATCGGCAGCAGGGACGACTTTAATTCTGTCCTCCGTGGGTTCGGCAGTGACGACGACCGTACTGGGATCCTCTGTGGGTTCGAAGGCGATGACTACTATTCTTGTATCCTACGTGGGTCCGGTAGTATTTGGCCTCTGTACTTGTATCCTGAGTGGGTCTGACAGAGTAGCTGGTCTTGTATCCTCTGTGGGTCCGATAGCTTAGCTGGTCTTGTATCCTATGTGGGTCCGACATCTTAGATGAATCAGTGGCTACATCTGATCGTCTATATCGCCTTACGAAATGTATACCTGTGTGAGTTGAGTCTTGATTCTCAATATTATCATCGATGTGATTTCCTTTCTTTCCTTTGTGGACTGGGTTGTGTTTTTCTTGTGTGGACTGATTTGTTCTATCCTTGTGGACTGAGTTGTTCTTTCCTTTGAGGACTGCGTGGTGCTTGGGAGTTGGAGATGAACTGTAACCGATGACTTAGTTATAAGTATGGTCATATACCTAATTAGTGTTTTTGATACATCGTGATTGTATCTTTTCTTTGTGGTTTATCCTACATGAATTCTAAGAGACTATCAGGGGTATTGGGGTCTCTACTAAGTACCGTATACTCTCCCCTGCACGGGCTATGCTCGCACTACGTTGTGTTGGATACAGACGATGTACAGCGCTGCTCGAGGTGGAGGCTTGTGGAGCTGGACGGTACCTGGAGGAGGATCACTGGACGGGACGTACACGGAGCGGACGGCCAGAACCGATTAGCTGAGGATACTATCTGTACCCACCCTTCAGGTAGGAATTATAGTGGATGGATCGATGTTACTGATTTACCTTTCTGCTGTTTTACTTTCTTTTCAGTTGTACTTTACGTTCAGTTGGGTTTGTATTCTGGCCCATTTACTTTCCAGAACTTACTTTGGTATTCAGTTTTCTTAGTGTTTACTTCAGCTTGCATACTCTGTGGTGTAGTTTACTTTATAAAGGCAATGCCTTCACTTTTATTGGGATTTACACCTTTGGTGCTAGTCGCCAGCCCCTGGCCTATGGAATGCGGGCTATGGGTAGTCACGGAACGGGCCCCAAGGATGGGTTGTGACATAAATGTTTCCCAAAAAATAAATTCAAAAACATGATCATAATCCATCCATTCTAATATGGTGTATGATATCATTATAGTAAATCCTTACTAAATTATAATATTCAATAAAAGATGTTAATAGAGATGAAAATACTTTTCAAATATCATAGGAAAATTCTTGATGAAAATTCCTTTTACTTTTGATATAACATATTTAAAATATACTAATTTCTTGAATATTAGGGACTAAAATTTATTCCAAAATAAATATAGAATGTTTTAATTTAACTTTCATGTAAATGAATTATTGTAATGATAAGAAAAAATTTTCATGTGGTAAGAATTAAACCAAATATTCCCTTGACTCATTTGGTAAAAATTGCCTTGTTCAGAAGAAAATAATAGGATTACATTTAAAATGTTTTATATAAAGAAAAAATGGGTGAAAATTTCTTTATTAAAAATGGAAATACTTTTAAAATCATTCTTTGAATTGATTTAATGAAAATATGGATATGGATGAAATAGATTCCTAATAGAATAAAAAAGCATAGTTAGTTTTCCTTAAAGGTATAATATCATATTGTTTACAATATAGAGAGAATAAAATGAAATGAAATATTTTAATTTTGAAAAATAACTACATGAGTGGAAAATAGATGAATCTTAAGATAGAAATATCATATAATTCACCTAATGAAAACATAAATATAAAAAATCATGAATAATGATGTGATTGTAAAAGAAATAATTACCTAATGAGATAGTTTCATCATAATTTATTTTACCCTCATATATAATGAATTTAAATTTCTAATACTTAAATACTAGATTAATATTCATAGTTACTCATTTCAAAGCAATCATTGATTATCATCATCATTTTGGTTGTTAACTACATCATTTTTCATGCATGTTTCAATTCGGTAGTTATAGACCTTTAATATTAGACATGGTTCCATAATATAAATAATATTAATCATAATATAAATATAATATATATTCACTATATATATACATATTTATAATAACCCATGAAATTCATACAAAAAAATGAATTACATCACTTTGGGGAGGTGGTAGTTTGCACATAATTCACAATGGTTGTTATCATTTTTTAGCAGGTGGTTGGGTAAGAAGGTAAATGATATATTATATTTCCATATTCTTAATTATTAAATATTGATAATATATATTTATTAGTGTTATATTTATAACCATCCATGTAATTGGATGATGAAAAACTAATTACATTGCTACATGGAGACAGTACGTCATACATACATACTAATATTGTTTTCATTTTTAATAGGATGTAAGAGAAGTGAAAAATGTTTGTTCCATATTGATAATAATATCTTAGTATATTAATGACACTGTATTAATTATATTAGGAGTATTAAAACAAATATAGAAGATAAGAAAGAATAAATAATATTTGAAATTGTTGGTAATGATGATTACTACTTCTTTGAGAGACCTCATATGTCTTAAACCTTAAGCCTTTTAGGATGGTATTTTGATGAGACCACAGACCCTAGGTTGTGGGGAGTAATGTTTTGAAGATATTTTTATATGTATTGGTTGAGATAAGTGACTCAAAATGTGTGAATAAGAGAGGATATTTGGTTCCCCTTTATAACTGAGGCGGGGGTAGCCCTTGTAATTATTCAATGGTTTGAAATATAAAATGGTGTTATTCGAGGTCAAGTGGAACCAAGGAACCAAAATTTATTAGGTAATCTTTTATGTGAAAAAAACTCATTAAATCACATTTGTACATTTTTGGAGTCATTTTAATCTCTATCCCATTGTTAGACATATTTAATCCCAATTAAACCTTAATTATGATAACATGACTTTTTAACATGATAACAAATTTATGTTACAAAAAGTAAAGGGAGAATTTTCAATTTTTTTAAATTCTAATTCCAAATATCGAATCCATTTTATTATTTTTTGATTTAACATTTATTATAAATTACTATTAATATAAGAACAAAAAAATTCCTAAAAATTGTTTTTAGGAATATACCTAATTTAAGACTAAAAATAATTTTACTTGGAAATAAAATAAAAAAATGAATCACTATTTTTTTGTTGTATAAAAAATGATGGTTTTTAGAATTATGGATTAAGATAAAACTGAATGGGACCATCCAACAAAAACATTAAATCCAAAGACCCAGAAACTACTTTTAATTTGAAAAAAACATAATTATGTTTAAAAAAGGAAATTTTTGGTTCCCAAATTCAAACTAATGATTTAAAATAAATAATTTCACTTTTTAAACACATATGTTTTTTAGTAAAAGGTATTAAAATTTATTAAATAATTATTTAAAAATAATAATGTCATTAAAGTCTCATTATTCTTGAAAATATGTATTTTCACAAGTCACCTAAAAAATATTCTATTTATAAAAAATATCAAAAATTCACCCTAAGATAATTTTCACGTGATGAATTCAAAAAAGAAATTTATTTTATCAAATTTATTTTCTAAAATTTGGGAAAACAAGTTTAAATAAAATTATTTAATAGAATTATTTTCATTGTGTTTTTTTTCTATATAAAGAAAATATTACTATAACTAATGCTCAGGTGTTATATTCTTAACTCCATCAGAAATCCCAACCTAAAATTTCAAAAATCCATGAAATGAACATATCTATGAAGTTATTCATTATAAATTCTTCATTTTTCCAAACTTCCTCTTATAATATATAATTTCTCAAGAGTATATTTACCAACTGAGTTATCTCATTCTGAAACACTTATTCTAAAATGTTAAGAATCTGGATAGGCTCTTCCAAGTAAGATAGATTAGATTCCAATTAATTTGACATAGTTGTGAGAACATATTTAGGGATTTCATATACCTATTAAATAATGATATATGGAAAATATCCTAATCATTAGAAAGGCTAAATGGAATTTCCAAATGGTAGGATTCAACTCTTAACCTTTCTAGAGTTTAAAATTCATGATGTACCTAGGACTTAATTTACCTTTATTTCATAACATTATAACACTTTTACAAGAAGTTACATTCACCGAAACATGATCGCCCGTTTCAAATTTTAAATACTTACTTTGGTTATCGGTTTAACATTATTATAAATATTTATCTACCTTAATATGATTCTAAATAGTATTCACTTTCCCTATTGAATCCTTAATTGGATATAGACCTACAAGATTTCTATCAATAAATTGTATCCCAAATTGTTTGAGTATAACACATATTTAAATACAATGCCCTATATAGTAAAATTTTAATTCTAGAATTAAAGATATAATTATATTTTAATTCTACCAAAGTTAAATACAAATCCCATGTAATGTGAAATTTAAGTGAGAATGAGCTAAAAAATTATTACAATATTTTAATTGTCCTTTGATACTACCCATATATTTTAGGATGACAGGTGGTTCACAAATTTAGATTGGTTTAAAGATACTTATAAAAATATTCATGCTTTTCGATGTAAAATGTATGTCATGATTATATGCAATCCAAATAGTTTCACCATAAATACTCACAACTTCATTAATATAGAGTCTTGTGCGGTACTCAAGAGTTAGATCTTCCCTGATAGTGTGGAAATGCAGAGACTTGGTAATGTGATCAATAATAATCTATATTACCTCATTCATTCTAATAGTCCTTGGAAATCAAGTGGAAAATTCCATAGTAATATCATTCTATTTCCATACAAGAATATGTAGAGGATTCATGACTCATTTAGGATATCGTATTTCACCCTATACTTATTGACAAACCAATAATCCTGATACATAGTATGAAATTTCCCATTTCATACTTTCCCATAAAAAATGATCATTAAAATCTGGATAAATTATGGTGAAACCATGGTGTATAGAGAAATTTTAATAATGAGAATCGTCAAATAGTTCACTTTTTTAGTTAGTAATGGATGGAACATATATAATCGTTCAAAATTTAAATTTAATATTTTCTTAGATATATTCTACCAATTTCCCATCATTAAAACATCAATTTTATTTTTAATGTTTTTATCATCAGGAGAGGAACTTTTTATTTTCTCCAATAAGGATGGTTTGGAAATTAGTTAGAATAGATGTGATATTTCCACTTCCTTAATGACTCCATATTAAACATTAATAAATCTATGAATAGAGTATCATTTTAAATTCTTATTTTATTAAAAAATTATATGATATTTCTTAATCAAAGTATAAACAACATTATTTACCTTCCCCGAATGATAGTGTATAAATAAATCATAAACATTTCTTCATGTTTAAATATTTTTATGATAAGATTTATTGAAACATTTTTTGACTCATATATATTTTATATATTTCACCATAAAGTTAATGCCTACATATCAATAATGTAGACACTAGATATACCAAAACAAGATAATTGGTTTTATAGTTATTTTCCTAAATCTTTAACTACCTGTATTCATAGTAAACAACGCTATCATTTTTTATAAGCACACATCCATGTTATTTCATTGATGATGTACTATATATCACAAATTCATCCCTTCTATATGGTAAAGTCAATATTAGTTCATTGATCAATGTCCTATTTATTTATTAAAATCATTGCTTGAATTCTTTTAACAATATAAACATAACCCCATTATGTGTCAACTTGGTTAATGTGTTAGCTAATTGGGAACGTTTTTTAAACAAACATCGATTGTAACATTCAAATAAAAGGAAAATAAATAACTTGCTTATATTTATCATCATTAGAGATTCTATCACTACCTTTTCTATTGAAGTATAAGCTGCCATTTTATCCTTAGATACAATATAGACAAGAAAAGAACTTCCCAAATACATAATTCACATTAGATAAATTTTATATATAAATCATTTTCTAAGAGTGTAATTAATAATTCAATAATTAATCTTATTTTAAAAATAGACATTAGATTATATCTATATATAATCAATAAATACTATTAAAAAATTATAAATATAATTATTTAATACTTTGTTCATTAAATTTTTAAAAATAGAGATTTCATAATCAATATAAACGGAAGTACTATAAATGTGTAATTTCCATAACACATATGAAATATAAACTTTAGAATATATTCCTTATTTAATTGCAGTTTATCATACCCAAAACGAATAAAAATCATTGAAGAATATTTATATCCTTTAATTTCATCAAAAAAAGATATCAATATGTCATAGATGATACATGTTTGTTAAACTAATTGTATTTATTTACCAACAATCTATGAAAAACACCCTAGACCCATATTTATTCTTCGAAAAAAGAATAGGGACTCCTTATGTTGAAAAATTAGGCCATATAAAACCTTTATCATAGATCTATTTTTTTTTTGTTTCATAAATTCCATAAAAATAATTATGTGTATTCTATATGGATAATTAGATATAGTTTTTTGCATCAGGGAGGAGATCAAAGGAAAACTAAACTTCACGAATAGGTGGAAATCATGGTACTTCCTCAAGAAACACATCATTGTATTACTACAAAATAATTACATCCTCTATTTTGTGGATATGTTTCCTATTTATCGATTTTTTATACTTTTCTTCTCAAATAATATCATTAAGGAGAGTTGTTGGAGGTGGATTCATACATGCTTCAGATGATATAGTATCCCTTATTAATGAAAAAGGATTCCACATCTCTTTCTAAAACCACAATTTCAATCCCTTAGAAATAAATATTCATATTATAATTTGAAATAGAATCCATACCAAGGATTATATCAAAGTAAACCATATTAATAAAAATCATGTTTTCAAATTGGGAAAGTCTATGTATCACAATGGGGACTAACTAATGTAAGATTCCCACTAAGAACATTTATTGAAAACACCCTTGTTACGGATATAGGGAAATATATAATTTTCTTGGAAAACATTAAAGATATAAACGAGCGTGAAGACACAAAATCGAATAAATCATTAAATAAAATTGGTTCTATGAACACCATACCTATCACTATATCTTTAGGAAAATCAACCATAGTTTTAGTTATCCATTTATATTGGCTTTTCTCTATATGAGTTTTTGAGAAAAAAATCCCTTGATTATGAGGGAATTCATTTATATAGTTACAAATCTACTTCAAATTGAAGCATTGGATATTGTTGGATTATTTCCTTCTATTATAATTACAAGACTGAAAAACTCTATTTCCAAACTAGAAGAAAACTCTCATTCCCATCAACAATGTTCTATAGTGTTTCATTCTAAAATAATTAAAAGTTAGAAATCACAAACTTAGCATATCCCCTTTCATATTATTTCCTTTTAAATATCAGTCATTTAATTATTTATTTTTATCATTTTCTCTAGAAAAAATAAGATCAAAAGAACATTTCTTGAGGAAAATAAAATTTTAATTTTTGAATTACGTATTTAAAATCTAATAAAATTCATAATATTATGAAATAATATTATTTGAAAATAAACATGTAAAATTTTAAAAAACAATTAAGGAAGTGAATATAAATTTGATTTCTTGAAAAGTAATTAATGTGGTAAGTGTTAAAACAAGTATTCTTTTCACAACATTTATAAAAAGTTACTCATTTTTAAAATTATAAGAAGATTTGATTTAAGATGTTTTATATAAAGTAAATCATGGTTCAAATAACATTAATAAATCACTGGATAATAGTAAAATAAATTAAACCATTTTAAATAAAATATAGTCATGTAATAAAAAGATTTGCAATTTAATAGAAAAACAGTGTCAGCTTTACACAAAAACATTTATCCATACTTTTGAGTAAATAGAGAGTGGAAAATGAATGGGGAACTTGTATTTTTTTGAAATAAAAAATTTTTATTAAAAAATATGGGGTATAATATAGAAAAAACATATAATTATAGTAGTGTAAACTTAAAGATAAATAATCCTGATAAGGATGATATTGTTTAATAAACCATTACCTCATACCCAACTTATTCATAAGTGATTTTAAAAATATATAAAAAATTTAATTTACTAATATTATTGAATATAGTAATATTCATACTTATAATACCGTACATGGGTTTATGATAATATTTTATTACTCATTCATTAACAATATTTCATTATCACCATCATTTAGGGTGTTAATTGCTTCATTTTTTTGCATCTTTCAATTTATAAATTATGGTAATTTCATATTGATAATGGATAAATAATAACCACAATGTTAGTAATTATATAAATATAATATATATTAATTATATACATATTTTCAATATTCTAGGATAGGCGTATATGAAAGATGAACCACATCGGCTCATAGAGGTGGTAGTCTGCACGTATGCACGAGTGACTTTATCCTTTTTAATGACTATTTGGGAAAGAATTACAATGATATATTTTATTTCAATAATCATTATTATATAATAAATATAATATATATCCATTATTCTCATATTTATAACCATCCATGTAATGTGGTGATGAGAAAATATTACATCGCTGCATAGAGATGGTAGGCCGTACGTACACGTACACCATAGGTACGCACATGCGATGTTTTCATATTAAATAAGATGAAAATAAGATAGAAAATAGTTTCCCCATATTTATAATAACATCATAGTTTATTTATGATAATTTATTATTTATTTTAGGACGGGTTAATCAGATTTAGAGTAAGTATAATAATAAATAAACATTGAATGATTTGTAAAAGATAAATACCTATTATTTGAGAGAACTTATTAGGATTACACATTAAGCCTTATAGGTTTGTATTATGATGATAGAATGGAAAATAATTTATAGGGAGGAATTTTGAGATAGTATTTTAGTAGGTCATGGTTGAGATAAGTGGCTAGAGAGGTGTGAATAAGAAAGGAGTGGTGGTTCCATTTTATGAGTGAGGGGAGTGGCACTCTTATAAATATTAAAAATTTTAAATCATTAAAAGGTATTATCCATTGTCATGTGGACCCAAGGAACCCAAAATTAATATATGAGATGTTATGGGGTCATTAAAGACATATGCAATCACATTATTCAGGTTTTTGTGTCATTTTAAGACATATATCATAGTTAAACCCATGTAAACACAATTTGACCATAACTATGAAAGCATATTTTTTTATAATAATTACATATTTATATGACAAAAAGGGAATTATAATATATATATATATATTCTATATATGGAATCCATTTTATCATATCATGTTTATTAAAGTAGTTAAATTGACCTTTAATATAAGAACACAAAACACAAGAAGAATAATTTTAAGTAAAATACATGTTCTAAGTTTAAAAATAAATTTACCTTCAAATTAAGTAAAATTTTTATTTCATTGATTTTTTGGTTATTTAATAAGAAATTAATGTTTTTTAACTTTTTGATCAAGCTAAAACTGAATAGAACCTTTTAACCATACTATTAAATGAAAAGACCCAAAAATAGTTTGAAATTCGAATAAAATATAACATATGTTATAAAGGTAATTCCTGGGTCCCATATTGAAAATAATATTTTAAAATAAATTATTTAACTCTTTAACCACCTATTTGGTCATTATAAAGTTTTTATAATTTAGTAGTTCATACTTAAATAATAATAATTTCATAAAAGTGACATTATTTTTAAAAGTCGTTTTTTTCAATATTCACCCAATAATCAACTATATCTGAAAAATCTCAAAACTCCACTCAAATATAATTTTGAAATGATGAATTTAAAATTAAATTCATTTAATAAAATTTTATTTATAAAATTTCATAATTTATATTTTAATTTATTTCTGAAATTATTTTATAGGCATTGTGTTCTTATTTCTCTATAATGAAAAACTTATTATAATTGAAGCTCAGGTGTTACAATATGAGAAAAATTGATGGTAATATATGTAAAATTACTTAGTATTTAGAACCCATTAGTTGATGGAATTATTTATACTTGTACCACAAGTTATTCAAGGGTCCTACCTTAATCATATTAATATGCCTGCAAGCACCAAGACATGATCATAAAGAATTTATGCATGTTTCCCTTGTTTTACAAAATAGGAACGCTATGACTTACCATCTTAGTAGATATTCAGTATTGTAGAGTATCATCCCAAAGGATAGAATCAAAAAATAGGTTGAAAAAATAATTCATCCCCTCCCCATCCTCTTCTTCTTCTTCAATAAACAAGTACACTCTAGGAAGTATCAAATTATTCTCCTTTAATACACATATAATCTTCTTAATATTAGTAATATCATATTATTTCATCATCGTAGAATTTTTCTCTTCGCTTACTACTATTTTATATTCACATAAATCACGTGAATAATATTTTCATAACAGATACATAAATTACTTCCATAATTTTAGAACGACCTTCTTTTTTGAATTCTTATTCAAAAATATCTTTTAAATCGAGTCAAGGATCCATTTAAAAAATTATTAAAACGTAAATTTTTGTTTTATGATTTATCAAATACTAAAATCAGTATAAAATTATATTCTCCAAAAAATACACCTTACATAATTATTTTGAATTTAGTACACATTTTCATGAACTCTTTCATTATACCATGGAAGCATGATCTTGCAGCATGGAACTCATCTCAAACTCTAGCATCTTACTTGGTTGGTCCTTCAATATCAAATTGAATAAAAGAACATTTAATGTGATAATAATATTTAAATTATGAAGACTAATTTTTGAGAATAATCTAATTTATTCTTAAATTATTAAGACCAAATATTCTAAAATTATCATATAATTTATTCATAAAAGATTCTATATGTTTTAGATGGCTTATATAGAATTGTTGAAAACTTATATGTGGCTCATAAATGACCTATACACTCATCCAATGAATCATATCGAACCTCTATAGTGACTTTACATAGTTCAATTAATAGTATATAAATATTGAAAGGACACATATAAATATTAAAAATATGCATACACATCTTGACTTACTCATACACTATAATAACCCTAACTTTAGTACCCATGATCCGGTGGTAATTTTATTAAAATGGTATATGGATTCAAATATATATTATTAACCAATTTAGTAGCCTCATAAATATAGATACATAAACGAGTTTAACATTACATTGGAATAAAAAATAAATCATCTGAATACATGAAAAACATTATTTTCTCCTTGAAATTTATTTTTCATATGTAGTACTATTCTTGGATTGTTGGGGAAAAAGAAAAAAATATTAATGGGTGAGATCAAACGCTCAGTAATAGGGTAGTATTAAAGTAATTATATTATAAATAAAATATTAGGGAATGAAGAAATAAACTAATTTATTCCATAACAATAAAAACTGAGTGCATAAATCAATCCATGGCCAACATAAAAATGAATATATTCATTTATAAGAATAAATAAAAATATAGGGAATATATTTCATAATGTGGGACATATTAAACATTCCTTAAAGATCTCGTTATGAGATATTAAATAAAATGTAAGGAAACCCCCATTACATAGACTTAGTTTTCTCATGAGACCTACCATTGTACATATGGGATACATAATTCTAAGCCATGAATGTCACTAAAAATTCCAATGCTATCCATCACTATCTGAATAATTTCTTGGAATAATGTTTATTGAATGATATTCTTAGCATGTTTTCCAAAAATAGTTTTATCTTACCGTATATAAAAATTATTTTATATTATGAAAAGATTTTATCCAATAAATTAATTGAAAATTATATCTAGGTTAAATACCTAAGGAATAACTATGGATTTACAATGTTCAAATAAACACCTTTAATAAGTGAATAATATAAGATTATAATTATGGGGTGTTTCTAATGAAAAATAGTGTTTAGGTGTCTAGGAAGATGAATTTTTAATTTTCAAAGGTTGGAGACCAATTAAATGATAGATAAATCTATCATAACGGTTTTGAAATGTGAATATAGATCATCTAAAGTATTTCCCCATGAGTATTAAATCAGGTTTGTAATAAGGGCACATTCCCCTTGCATCATAATGATTGATGATATATTATTGACCAACCATTTTCAAGGTTATTACCCCTAGATGAATATGTTTTAAAACCACATACACACGCACACACACACATATATATATATATAAACATGGATTTATTTTGTTGGAAAACCTCACACACTTTACTTTTCCAAAATTGTAGGATGGTTGTATGGCTATAGGATAGTTCTAGAATTATTACAGCTTATAAAAAGGATATATTGAGATGTAGAAAGTAATATCTCATTTAAAATACTTCTAATATATTATAATTAAATTTATTTAGAATAATATTTAAAAATTAAATGTATGTTTAAAATACAATATAAAAAGGAATTACAATTGAAAATGAAAGAGGAGGATTTTGAACCTATACTTCAACATAGTAACGTCTTTGAAAAAAGATATAATGAGAGGTAATAATTAAACTCTAATAAAAAATATATCAAATATAAGATAATAAAATGAAATAGCAATCATGTAATTATATGAAAAATAAATTTAGAAATACAATATAAAAAAGGTAACAAACATGAAAAGGAAAGATGATGATTGAAAACCCTTACCCTAAGAGTATTCTTATTAAAGCTATAGAGATACAACATTGAAGACTAGGAAGACCTTGTGAGGTATTTATAGAGGTATATGAAGAGTAATTTAATTCTCAATGGGGTTTAGTAGAGAGGAAAAGAATAAAGGGTGGCTAATTATACTTGTGGAGGTGTGGTTTTAAGTGTTAAAACAATGGTTATTTTGTTATATAAGCAAACCACTTATGGGTGAAATGAAATATAACTAATTTTCTAGATGATTAATGAGTTAATGATATTTTATTTAAATTTTAAGCTTTCCCAATTCAAAAATAACATTATAAAAATATTACTCAATGAATAGAATCCAACAATATTTTTCATCTCAAAAATTCAATTTTTGGTTCCGAAATGTAAATTATAAATTTATAAATTCAAATTATTAATTTAAATTATTTTTTTAAACATATTAAATTTTATTTTTATTGAAAATAAATATTTCATAAATTTTTGAATGATGATCCTATAATAATGTTGTCATAAATTCATGGTACTCGTAAAACTATAATTATCAACTTTTCAAGAAAAATAATCACTGTTAGGATATTAATAAAAATTCACCCAAATTTAATTTTCATGTTCTAAGTAAAAAAATTAAATTTATTTTATCAAAATAATACTATAAATATGAAAATTTGAACTTTTAAATAAAAATACTTATTTATTTAAATTTTTAAATTTTTAATGTATAATATGCATTCTGACTATTATAAAAATTAATTAGAACTTAATTAAAATATATTATCAATTATAAAGTTTCTTATATAATTATTACATGAAAATAAATTTTTTCTAAAACTTAAAAATTCGTTATAAAATAAAATTTTGACATTATATATTTATAGTTTCCAAAAATAATAAAGTTTTGGTTATATCATAAAATTATCTCAAGAGTCACATAATTGAATATACATAACCAATAATGAAAATAACCAATTGACATATTTAACAATGGTCATAATCCCCATTGACCATATTAGCCTAAAATCATAATGGAAACCAACAACATTTCGCAATAAATACACTATTAGTCTCACTTCATCACCCACAACATCACTTGCTATGGTTATTACACAACAATTGTTAATGTATATCATTTTCCTAATGTTTCTATTTATTTTTACTGTCATTATTTCATGGGAAATATTTACAGAAGATTTAAATCATATGGAGTTACTTTTATAGAATTTAATATTCTTATGTGTTTATATCCCTTTACTATTTTTAGTTGTATAGTTTATATCAAAACCTGGTGTTTAATGTTCTTATGAAATGTAATAATATTTCCATGTGCCCACCAATTATAATAGTTTGAATTTTATTAGCTATGATCATTTAGTAAATGTATTGTTCTCAATTAATGAACTAAAATGATGCTTAAATTTTATTATAAAACGTGTTTCTTAACCTCTTATAAGGAAAATTTAAAAATAATAAAACATATAAAAAGAATAAGATTAAAATAAAAACATTTAGTAATTAAATTAAATATAATGAAAATAATAAATCCAAACTAAAAAATAATTTACAATGAAAATTTTATTTTATTCAAAATTCACATAAAATTTCATATGATGGTACATTCAATGGTTGTTTGGTAAAATTTCTTGACAATAAAAACATTCATTATAATTTATTAACCATTAAATTACAATGACATAATTATCATGATGATGTGGAAATAAAACTATTACAAAAATGAATGTAGTTATAATATAAAACTATATATTTAAAAATAATAATATATATAATAAAATATATACAAGTATATATATAACTAATATAATATGTAGGTAGGGAAGAATGTATAATGGTTGTAGGTGTTCCAACCTTTTCACCTTTCAATCATTGGTTCAAGCCTCATGGACATGTCGTTTGTGATGGGTTATCGCTCTAACAATGAGAAGCCCATTTTCTATAACCCTTTTAAAAAATAATGATTGATTTTCCATGAATATTATGTAAAAATTAAATTTTCTGATAAAAATTAGGTTTCTTAAAATAATTAAATTTATTTAGCATTTATATTTAAATTTCTGAAAAGAAAAATGTTCATTGGAAATTCGAGATGTTACATTCTACCCCCTTAAAGAAATTGTGTCCTCATAATTTGACTCATTGATAAACACTTACTATCCCAAATTTTATCATTAATCTATTTAAATGATAGATTATACATTACTTGGAGATTTCAATACTATGTCATCATAAAATTATACCTAACCTAGTCCTATTAATATATGTACCTAATGCTTTATACCCAAATATTTTTAATCCTATCTCTAATAAATAACTAATCTCTACTTTGATACTGACATCATTATCATTGTACTACTCCGGAGGGAAAACCCTATGTAGATTTTGTGTGTTGTCATGGTTATTCATTCCATTATCTGTGGTTTATAAGAAATGTTATATACCTATTTAGTTCATAAAGAACACTATTATTTTACTTTCATGTAATATCAATGTATTTATGAAATATCCAAATGGTTTATCCTAGGTTTAATTTTTTTCCCAATTATGTTCTTATAAGTATAGTTCCTAAGGTTTATACTAAACTACTCTCTTATAACAATTCTGAAAACCCAAATTCCAATTCCCTAAAGTCAGTGGTTATTTTATTATACTGGTATAGAGATCATAATACAGGGGATCAAACAGTTTAGTAGCCTTAAGAAACTAGAAACATAATTGACTGTTACTTGAATTGAAACAAAATATACATCTTCTAAATACATTAAAAACATTATTCTTCTCATTTCAGTCCATTTTTAATATGTATTACTCTTCCTTGTTTTATAAATAAATGGAAATAAATATAATTGGGTTGGATCAAATTCTCAGAAAGTGGGTAGCATAAAATGAAAGATATTATAAATAAAACACTATAGAATAAATAAATAAAATGAGTGGTGATATAAAAAAACAAACTGGGAGAATAAATAAATCAATGGCCCATATAACTATAAATATTTTCATCTATAATAATAACTGAACATGTTTTAAATTTATTTCATAAATTCGACCATATTAAACATACTATCAAGGATTTGTGCCAACAAAAATTTCATAAAAGGTAAGGATGATTCCATTACCCTATCTTAGTTGTCTCATGAGAAATACCAATGCACTAAGGGGATATATAATTTTAGGCCCCACCAATCACATAAAATTCAATGCAATCCATAAAAACCTAAATAAATTTATGGAATAATGTTCATTGAATGATCTACATAAAAATATTTTTTCAATGATGATTATCTTACATATAGAACAGAGGAATATAGGGCATAAAAATATTCTCCCCAATCAATGAATTGATAATGATATCTAGGTAAAATACTTAAGAAATCACCATGGATTAGAAATTTTCATCTAAAAAAACTTAAAAAGTATAGAATACTATATTACTATTATTGGGGTTTTATAAAGAAAATTATGATTTAGGTTTCTGGGTAACTAAATTCAGGTATTTGAAAATTTAGTAGACCAATTCAATGATAGAAAATCTATCATAATGGTTTTGAAAAGTACATTTAAATCAACCAAAGCATATCCTTCAAGAGTTTCAAACCAGCTATGTAGTAAGGTACCATTCATTATGCACCCAAATTATTGACGAGATATACCCAAATAAATATATTTGGGGTTATTACCCCTTACAAGCATCTCTTCCAAAACCAAATCCACTAGTTTGTATCTATCTAGGGAATTATTTTTTTTGGAAAACCACACAAACTTTACCAAAATTATGGGTTGGTTTTATGAAATTGGATTTTTTTTAACCAATATAATGGCTTAAAAATGCTATAATGTAATATATCAGCCTAGATTCCCCTAAAATCAGTTCCATAATCCGGTTCACCAAAAGACCTCAAGAATGCCTCCTTGTATGTTAGGCGTTGTTGACTAATAGTGGTGGTTTAAGAGAGTAATATGAGGAGAATATGTCCCCATATAGGAGTGCACAACAATAAGTAAATCTCTAATCATCATACACATTTGAGTACATAGAAATACTAAATAAACTGAAATATAAGAATATGGCAATAAAACAAAATGTAGTCAAATCCTGAATATCCATGTCATACATACAATACAGATCACGTAGAAGATCACCTAAATGAAATAAACAATTGAAAATTAAATAAATTTGGTTCAAATATGAACTTTGATATTCACCAGATAACCATTATATAGTACATAGTAGAGATGATCCATACCAATCATTAGACTGTGCATGAAAATTACTACTAAGTCATAAAATCCTGGGCCTTCTCTCAATCCATCATACATCTATGCTCAACATGAAATCAGACAAAAGGTCTTCATGAAAACAATGGTTTATGTACAGGTTTGAGAAATAAATATCATTTATACACCCCAACTGTGAACCTATAACCTATTTTCATAATTTCATGCACATGAACTTTTTCAATATTATCCAAGACATAACTCAAATAATAATAAATAAAACCACCATTGATCCTTTGGTTCATGACCCTGATTGACCATACCTTCTTCGGCCAGTTTTTCTGTCTCTAAGCATGTCTTGAGGACCATTCATACTAAGTAACATGTAGGATCCATGTCCATGGAAGACCCATGTAAACCTCTCAACCCGAGGAACCCATTACATGCAAGCCCAATATTTTGGGATCCTAAACAATGAAAACCCAAATCAAGACCTCATGACTCTAGGGATGCAACACATGGTAGTCCTATAATCTAAAGCAATATAAAATATGTGCTACATAAAGATATATTTTTGTACGTAAACCAAATAGAATACAAGGTGCCTGGAGAATAAATTTATTACCAAAAAAATGAATATAGGGAATCAGTTAAATATCCCTAACCAAATAGAATACATGATACCTATATTTTCAGTCCAGAACCCAAACCATGGATGGTGAGTGTCATTGCAATATCACATACAATATATAATACATGATGCCTATAGCATAATCCCGATAACTAAACCATGAATGGAGAGTTCCACTATAAAATCCCAAACCATATACAATATATGATGACTTTACCATTAATTTGAAACCTAAATCATATATGTAGATCATTGGTCCAGCATCACAGACCATATAGAATACATGGTTCCTAGATCATCTGTCTGACACCTAAACCATAGTTGTAGCGAGTCATACAAGAATCCCAAACCATATAAAATATATGGTTCATAGAGCATTAGTCCATCACCTAAACCATAGATAAAATGAATCAGTTCAACATCCCAAAAAATATATAATAAAATTTTACTAAAGTGTCAATTTGATACATAAACAATGTATTTATTCGATCATTCCACCATCCCATTCAAAATTTTATAACATCATTTCTCATAGAGTCAAGTTGGATTTAAAACTATAATTTATATTATCAGTGTCTAATGCCTCATTTTGATACCTAATCTGTATAGAATACTATCCATTCCTAGAGAATCTTTTTTACATCTCAACCATATATTTGAATTTCCATATACATCATTTTTAACAATATTAATAGGAAAACATGTCCAAAAACTACATCCATATATACCGAACACTATGTCCACCAACTTCATCCATATTTCTTGGGCACCATGTCCACCAATATCAACCAAGTATTTAAGGAATCAAATCCAAATTCCTAAAATATTAAAAAAATCAACTATTGGTTGGAACCTCAGTTGTAAATCTTAAAATTCTGTCATTTTTTACCTTTTGAGGTTCAAAACACTTAATCATTCAACACACACAAGAAAAAAAGTATTGAAAATTTAAAAATAATATCTTAACAAGGGCTGCAGATAATATTTAAAAAATTTAACATAGCCACATTCTTATGAGTTCTCATTAACATACTTATCATCCGAGCCCCATCACTCTCACAAATCTGTTTGGGTTCATGGTGAAACATTATACAATATCAACCCAACCATGCACCCACATAGGGTTTGTTTATAAATGTGTACCTTCATAGATATTCTAAGTCAACATGTAATAAAAGGCATCCCTCTTGGGATACTCAAAACTAGTATATAAATGGAGGAATCCCTCTTAGGATCCTGGGTCACAACTAATCCATTGGGATAAGTCCCACTTCTCAAGGATTTCTAAAATCACAACTCGATAAATAGAATCCACGAACAACCTAGGATATAATGGTTATACCTCAAAAGGGCGATATCCTCAATCCCAAACCCTTTAATTTTCATCCTATGTTAATTTTAACACCTTGAATATCTATCTCTTTGAGTTGCATATCAGTCCTACTAACCTTGTACATTCAAATTATAACACCAATAATGGACTTAATAGAATCCATTCCACATTTTCCAATCATCATCATGACCCTCTTCTACGTCTCATCTCATTCCTCACCCTCAAGTTACAAATAGATTGAATTATTTGAGGAAGAATGTATCTATTATAACTTACTCACCCTAACTACACCTTTAATGTAATCAAAAATACCCCAAAGGCTCCACAATCACGTTCTATGATAAAAAAACAATGATAATGGACTAATCACAAGTCAAATTCTGACTTCGAGGTATGGACAACCAAATATCCCCTTACTAAAAAAATAAAATGGTTTATTCTTCCGATTACATGGAGTGTACTATCAATTATATATCTAGACTTTTACTTCTATATGGACATAGAAGAAATGGGATCTGTTTGTGTTCTAGAACACAACTAGTGCATACATGGGGTCTGTATGTTTACTAATACATACTATATACCCATCAAATAGGTGTCTATATAATTCTATAGCCACATTTCTATATCCAACTACATGGTGTTCACCTAGAGTACACTGCATGTAATTCCAAAAAATATTTATCCCCATGTACTCATCTAATGTTTGGGCCTAAGTTCCACTGAAATGGTGCCATAGACAATTGGTCGCATGGCATCAATAATTTCTCCCCATACACTAGAGGCTTCTGACAAGCATTGTGGGTATCATGATGGTTTATTAGAGGGAATATACCCCGTATATCAGTATCAAATAAAATATAAACAATCATATTTTTAAAGGTAATGGATAATATAACTAATGACAGACAACCAATAATAAATGTATATAGAATCAAGTATGAAAAATCCATAATGTAATGAAATCAAAATATAAAATATACAAATAACAAATATATAAGGAAAAGAAAAAAACCCCAATGTAAAAGTCCAAAAGAATCCTAAGATCAGGCTCATTCCCATCCTCTTAATATCCCATATACAAGCATAAGAACACAAGGAATATACCATGGTCCTGAACCTATAATCAGATGAAATTTTTTTGGGTACCAAATGAAAGTTTAGATAGGGTGTGGGATATACATAGTAGGACACCACCCACGGCGTCTAAAGAAATACATTCCATGTTTATAAAATAAATATCATCCAGTTATATCAAAGGTAAGGTAGTTCAATAAATATAAATGTAATCAAGAAGGATTTGGTTCCTCAAGGAAACCTACCCAACCATTCCTATTTCGACCTAAGACAGAATACCTCTGATGATGTGCCACTATATATATATTTATATGGATATGTATGTTTATATATGTTAAACATATAAATAGTAATATATAGAGCAATATATCTAGTTATGTAGTGCAATTCATGATTGGAGGCATAACTCAGGTGTCCATGTATAATGATAAGAGTCTTATTTTAAATAAGTCTTTTCATGCCCATGTGTCATAATTAATTAAGGGCTCCATTCCGAGGGATGAAATACCTATGAATCATAACATAAAAGATTCCATAAAATGAATTATTATATATAGGGAACCATTCCTTGGGATTCTATGCCCATGAATCAATATATATGGGATACTATGCCTAAGGACCCCATGCCCATGAATAATGAGGGACATCATTCCGATGTTTAATGAGTCAAGAGGGATATCATTCTCAAGTATCATAAGTTATAATGCAATAAAATAATAAAGATATCATTTACAAAAACATTACATAACATGTGTTGAGTATATAAATTGGGTTATTCTAATGTTAACTAATTATAAGTCCATAGGAAGGTTCATGCCACTAACAATTTATCATGGGTGATGAGTCAAGTATTTCATTCGTTTATTGATATGATTCAAGTTTAGATCCTTACCATTAAAATTATATTACATTTCAATTATTCATTTCCCAGTCCATAAGAATAACCATTACATCCAACCATTTTAATATAAGTTAGAATGATGTCAAAGAATGTACACATTCCCATTTGTAATATTTAGAATTCATTTATCAATAGTTAATCAATTATCACTCTAGATAAATTTACAATTAATGTATAATAAAGAAAATTAAGAAGACACAAAAAACATGGTGGAACAAGTTGAGTTCACTGACATCAAATTATGAGAGTGAATATAAAAAGTCTCTATATCCTTGTTTAGATAATTAATTTATCTTATCTCATATTTTTTTTAGTAGGACAAGGGGAATTCGGTGTGAGGTACAAAAACATATTTTATAAACAATGGGACATTAATGGAAAAACCATATACCACCTAAATCATGATTATGATAGTCCATTCACCATGTATCTAGATTTTAATGAATCCAAAATTAGAGAAATCAAAAGAATTGGAAAATTCACCTAATATAGAGTTAGTTATCATTCATGAATATAGTGCCAAAGGAGGTGAAATAAATTAGGGAATGAAGGTTTAAGAGTCTTGGAATTAGAGATATGCTTCCAACGCACCATATGAAATTCTATTTGGAGTTCAAACATGGGATATCCACTAAAAGGTATAAGGGGATTAGGTAGGCATACATAAGGGACCTCCTAGTAAAATGGATGAGGAAAAGAAAAGGAATCCCAAATGGGTTAGAAGAAAAAACCATTATTGTAACACCCCAGGTAAATAAAGAATATGAAATTTTTATATCTATCCCTATTTGTGAATAAAATGTTAATATTAATTTAAAGAGAATGCTATGCTTGATGGCTTACCCAATACGCAACAACGAGTTCCTTTGATATCTTACGTTGTACTCTAATAATAAAATAATTTTATTTTAAATGGTAGTTAACACCTAGCAGTTGTAATGATGGGAATGAACAGAACTAAGTACAAAATGATTATATATGTTTGTCTAATATTTTAAATGCGAATGAATTCAATTTTAAGCGTAAAAAATCTAATATTCTTTAAAAGGTCGATTAACCGCCTTTTGATGGCGAACCTATTTTAAATTCACTTTTTGACAATTTTATGTGTTATATTTGAAAAAGTAAAATTCTTCTTAAGAATCGGGACATCAAAAATTACTTTGTGTAAATTTTTGGTATTTTTCCAATAAAGTTCATTTTTTAATGAATAGTATAAAATGTTGTATTTTAATTCAAAACCTCCTTTTAATCTAGTTTTTTATATGATTAGATTATATTTTGAATTGGTTTCAAAGTGAAATTAGAATATATTTTTACCATTTAATCCAATAGTGGTCATTGAAATTAATTTCACTTTGAAATTGGACTTAAACTAGTGTCAATCTTTTGATACTTTTTGTTCAATAAAAACATGATATTTGTTTTGACAGCGGGAATTAATTATTAAAATAATTAATGCAACATATATTTTTTTAATTTTGTAAAATAGAAATCATTTTTCAATTCGGAATATCAAATATTGCTTATGGTGAATTTTTAGTATTTTTCTGAAAAACTTCAATTTTTGATGAATAGTGAAACCATTAAGTGGTAGTTAAAGAAACTGATTTTTCATTTAAATGAAACTTTGCCACTTCTTTGATTTTATTTTAAAAAATCCAACATACATGGTTGTCATTAAGAAGTAAAATTTGGTTCAATGGGATTAAAATAATTTTTGGTGAATAGTAACTTTTAAGTTTTATTAATCGCGATTAAAGGTAATTAGTGTAATTTAAGGTAAAAATAATGTTTTAATAATATGAAATGACCTATAAACATGTACTAATCTCATTTTATGTTTCATTGCCGACCAAGAAAATCCATGGGTCAACTTGGGGACCCCATGGAGCCACTTTGGTAGGAAAATGACATAAATAACTTTTTATTTAAAGTTAAAATAAAAATGTCACAAACATGAGTTGTTTTACTAAAACAATTTTTAAATGGGGTTATACAAGTCATATTTTTGCCTATAAATATTCATTATAAAGATAATATAATATCCCACATCATGATATATTTTTTATAATTTTTATACATTATATAAATTAATTTATTTATGACACCATGATGATGCAGCGATTACCTCATTATTTAATGATTTAAATGAAATGAAAAGATAATGTAAAATCTAAGACCTAAACATGTCAAAAACCTATTTGATGGGTGTATTTAGAACTCTTAACACCTTATCCTAGAAATATATAATTTTGGGACCTTTAAAATCCGAAAAGCATTTTATAATAAAGTAACCATCTATAACTTTCCAAGAGTTCCCCTCTTCTCCTCTTATAAAAGGCCCCCACCTCTACCACCTTACCCACACCTCTCAAGCCTTTGGATCTGCTAAACCCTTCCAATTTGGTCTCTCCACATCCCTATCTTACTCCTAAAAGCCTTACTATTGGCAGAAGTCTTTCCAAGGAAGCCTTTGAGCTCAAATAAAAAAAGAGTCACCCGATTTAAAGGTAGTGTCTTCTATTGTCTTCTTATGTTTTATTTTTCTTCTCCAACCCCCTAAAATATTTTTTTCCTTTCTTTTGTAACAACTCCAGTATATTCAATATACTTGGATGTTTTTATGAGAATGATTAGAGCTACATCTACACACACCTTCGTCTAATGGTTAAAGAACATACTATTTCTGTGGTTGGCGATTTTCTGCCTCACGAAACGATGATTGTTCAATCTTCTTTTAACACCTTTCATGGTGGCCATTAAGATGTCACACTATTTATTTATGATATATATTATATTTATTTCCACTTTATGCTTCTGTATTTTATATTTAATACATACCTTTATGCTTTTCATGTTGTGTAAATGCGATAATTTCATTTGAGGAAGAGTGCACTACCGCCCCCTCATGTGATGTGACTCGTTCATGCAATACATATAATGCATAAAGAATGAAATTGATGAACTTATGTGATATATATAACATATATATTATAATTTAATTATAATATATATATATCTCTCATATAGTTTTAATTCCATTAATGTGCCAAAGAAATGAAAGTAGCGTTCATGCGTACGTACGGCTTACCGTATCCATGAACTGTACATTTCATTTCTTATCTCCAGATGTTATGTACTATTATAAGTACATATATGTAATGTATATATATGTATTATATTACATCTAAATTATGGATATAATTCTGTAATTATAATATATATATCTCTCATTTAGTTTTAATTCCATTAATATGAAAAAAAAGATGAAAGCAGCATTCATGCGTACGTACGGCCTACTGTCTCCATGAATGGTGCTTTTCATTTTTTATTTCCAAATGTTAAAGAGTAGTATAAAATGAATATTTACTGGATATATATGATATTTTAATCATTAATACTATTCTATAAATGATTTACTACATGGGAAATCATTTTCAAACAAGTTCATTTTTGACTCATGTACCAAACATCGAAAAAAACGTCTGATATGAACTCACATTATTAACCAATTATTATTACATTATAATATGTGATATGAACTGAATAATAATCTTTAAAAGAGGTACTTAAGCAATTATAAATTGACCGAAGTTTATTATTCAGGAATATAAAGAAACGAACCAGACAAGTCAGACTTGAGGTAAGGGATCCAACCTCTCTCGTTCTTGTTAAGTACTCTCTTTCATGTCATTTCTTATAAGATCATCATTATTATGTTTGGGGAGGTTATTTTATATTAATAATAATATAATTTTTTTTTTCATATTATGAGAGAACCTATTTGATCTCATCAAACCATTTTTGTAAGTTTTAGGTGGCGCTATAAGGCTACCGAGTTTTCATAAGGGATTTTTCATCTCCATTTTATTCTTGTGAAATTTATACTACGTTTCCCACCATTTACTTTGAGTGGTGTATGTACTGCAAATTATTATACTCTTTGTGTGTTATAATTTCAATTATCGGTATTTACATCTTCATTGTATGACCCTTCTTCCATGGGGTGTACGTTTCGAAAGGTACCTAAGTCGGTAAGGGAACCTTTCACCCTTCTCTTTTTTAAAAAAGACTTCTTTTGTTATGTCTTTTAATTCACATAATATTATGTTGGGATATGTTATTGTATATCATTATTGATGTAAATTTTATGTCCAAGTGATGAGATACCATTTTCTCTTTCATCAACTCATTTTCACAATTTTAATGTGACGTTGTTAGGCAGTCGGATTTCTGTAAGGGAACTTCTTAACCCACTATCAATTATTTGGGTTAAACCTCTAATTCTTGATTTTATTATGACAAGATTATGTGTGGAATATCTATGTCGTAATTTCCACAAACCTTTGTGTGGGTATACTATTTCTACACATAATCATCTCATTGATAAATTCTTACGAACTTGTATGGGAAATCATAACTCAGTCTCATTTCATTGAGTTAAATATCTATGTCATTGGTTTTGTTTTTCCAAGTTTATGTGTGAATGACATCTGATTGTTTCACAATTAATATCCACTTATATTTTGTATATTTATATTTCTCACACATAATTATTTGATAGATTTATCCTTAATTTTAGGATACCATCTTTATAATGGATTTCATCTCAAATTACATTTCCATTGAGACTTCATTGTTGTTATGCACCAATTCACTCTTATATGGTGTGTATACTGTCCTTTGACATATTATATCATGAATCCCTTTATTCTTTTGATATTATAAAGTTCTTATTAAATGTTATTCAGCAATTATTTTTATTCAAGAGTCTCTAATTTTGTTAAAAACTCTTTAACAAAAATATCGTTGTAAATTTTTTAAAGATTCATTATTCTAAATATTTATCTTTAATGTCCATGTTTTCAAAATGGTTTTCAGTATTTATTTATATGGACATTAATGTTTTAAAAATTATAATTCCATTAAAAGATTCAAAGTGGTATGGGACACTTTGATTCAAAAATATCTTTTAAATGATTTTTGAAAATGGATTGATTAATTCAATATCTTGGAATTACTTATTGTGATTGAAAATGAAATGTTGTTATTGAAATGTTTATATTTTCAATATTTTATGTGTAATGATTGTACTTGGACATTATACGGGTGGTTACATGATAAACCATATGACGGGTGGTGCCGTGAATACCAGGACAGGTGGTTACGTTATAACCTCCAATTCATTGGGTATGGAAGTCGGCTGTATGGCTATTCCATTAAGTGATATGTATGGATGCCGGCCGTATGGCTATTCCATTATGTGATATGTGTGGAAGTCGACTGTATGGTTATTCCTTTTAAGTATGTTTATGTCACAAGTTACCTTTATATGTTATCTATATGGGTTTTATGGTAATTTTTTGGTTTTAAAAGGGGTAAGTAATGATCTTTTTTCAGTGAAGAGTTTTTTTACTACTTCATAAAGGTGAAAAGTATTACTTTGATAAAGTATTCATGGTTTACTTGTTGTTTTGAAAAACTAACAGTTTTCCTTCCTTCTGTATCCTTTACTGGGATTTTATTGCTCATCCCAAGTTTTTGAAATGTTTTCCACAGGACTAAAAGATGAATAGGGTCAAGGATTGGATCAAGGAAAGACATGCTATCTAAAACATGGAACTAGACATGTTTCTTTTTAAGAGTTTATATTTTATGGAAACTTAGTAGAAGTGTCTACTTTGAAATCTTTTGAGATGTAATAGTTATGTCCAAATTCTCTAAAACACTAAACCTAAAAAGATCTTCAATGTGAATTATTCATTTAATTCAATAATACGTAATGTTTAAGGCCGGGGCCTTATAGTTGGTATCAGAGGTTGGTTTAGATAACTTTAGAGGTTAGTCTATTCTCTAAGCATAAGTGACATTACCATAATTGCTAGGATTTCAGAAAGAGTCCTAGTTTTAGATAAAGTGAATGAGTAAGTATATCTTAGTGTTTATCTTCCTCATTAGTACATGATGGTTTTTCTGATATACACACACTGACATTTATTTTTTTAGTAAATGGATGGATCTAGCAGGCACCAAAGTGACAATGGTTTTGAAGGAAACTGTGGTGGTTCTCGGATTAAGAGAATGGATGAAATGGGGGATTCAATGAGTAATATCATGGTTGTTATAAACCAACTATCAAGGAGTCATGATCAACCACTTGAACCGTGGTGAGTTCTCTAATGCATCATGTACGAGATGACCAACTCGATGTGGAAGTTAAGGTAATAATTATAAAGGTAACCATTAGGGTTTATATGATCCTTACTTTTTAGGTAATTATGGGTTACTCTATGATATAATGGAAAAGGAAATGCATGAGATAAACATGAGGTTAAAATATGTTATGATCATTTTTTGAAGATTTTATCTCGTTTTGGGGAATGTTTTATGAATTATGTAGTTTTCGAAAAAGGACAACACACAGACCGTGTAACAACCCATCGCGTCGGACAAAGCTGTGGGAATCGAACCCACATTCAAAGTGCAACTGGTATTTATCACCTACCACTGGACTACGTGAAGTCCCAAGTTAGTTTGACTAATTGTTTTTAGTTAGATGATTTTAGGAATCAAGAGTAAGTTTATCTTGGGTTATCTATGGAAATGACTAACCTATCATGGAGGATATGTGATTAGGTTAATTAATTTTCAATATGAGACTTTAAGAGCAACTGATGTTGTTTGGAGATAAATGTTACGATTTAACTTGGAAGACTATGTGGTTAAATACTTTAAATATTTGGGTTTCAATCTTAGTTTGGTTTACTTTTGGTCTTCGTTGAACTTTGGGTCTTGTTTGACAAATTTTGGAGATTAAGAATAGATTTCCTTTTTATAAACGATTATCCTTTTTTGGTATTATCTGATATCATACTATCCTTTTTGGTTTTAGTTTTGGTTAAGTTCTAAAGACAGGGGACATACACAGTTCTCTTTTGTGGATTAGGTGATTCTCTAGAAGTTGATTATATCTCTCTTAATGTAAACAAGTCATCCTAAATACTCATCTTTTAGAGAAAATATGAGTTCATCTAAGAAATTTAGTAAAAGTTGAAAGTCAACATGACAAGTAAGTATGTTTCCTTATGTTTTAGTTAAGTGGAAAAATAAATTCCTCAATGAAAAGTAACTTAAATTTTTTTTTTCTGTTAACTTTTCCTACTGGGGAATCCAATACCGTTTAACCCATCACAAGTTTGTGATTTTCTGGTGGTTAAATTTCTCCTAAATATGTTTTCTATCACACTCCCTCAGAACATAACCCTTTTCTTTTTCTTCCATATCCATGTTTTCCTATATGGAATACTAGTATGGATTGACTCAGGTGACCTCTGTACTTCTCTTTCTTTCTTTTAAAGTGATTGTTTTACCGACTCTTGTTCTGATGTGGGACTTTCAATGATGTTTCCGAGCACAATTCTAAAATTGCGAGGACGCAATTCCCAAAAGGGGGGAAGGACGTAACACCCCAAGTAAATAAAGAATATTACATTTTTATATTTATCCCTATTTGTGAATAAAATGATAATATTAATTTAAAGGGAACACTATGCTTGATGGCTTACCCAATACGCAACAACGAGTTCCTTTGAAATCTTACGTTGAACTCTAATAATAAAATAATTTTATTTTAAATGGTAGTTAACACCTAGCCGTTGTAATGGCAGGAATGAACAGAACTAACTACAAAATGATTATATATGTTTGTCAAATATTTTAAATGTGAATGAATCCAATTTTAAGCGTAAACAATCTAATATTCTTCAAAAGGTCGATTAACCGTCTTTTGATGGAGAACCTATTTTAAATCCACTTTTTTACAATTTTATATGTTATATTTGACAAAATAAAATTCTTCTTTAGAATCGGGACATCAAAGTTTACTTTGTGTAAATTTTTGGTATTTTTCCGATAAAGTTCATTTTTTAATGAATAGTAAAAAATGTTGTATTTTAATTCAAAACCTCTTTTTAATCTAATTTTTTTATATTATTAGATTATAGTTTGAATTGGTTTTAAAGTGAAATTAGAATATATTTTTACCATTAAATCCAATAGTGGTCATTGGAATTAATTTCACTTTGAAATTGGACTTAAACTAGTGTCAATCTTTTGATACTTTTTGTTTCTTAAAAACACGCTATTTGTTTTTGACAGCAAGAATTAATTATTAAATTAATTAATGCATATTATATGTTTTGAATTTTGTAAAATAGACATCATGTTTGAATTCAGAATATCAAATATAGCTTAGGGTAAATTTTTGGTATTTTTCTGAAAAAATTCAAATTTTTATGAATAGTGAAACGACTAAGTTGTAGTTAAAGAAACTGATTTTTCGTTTAAATGAAACTTTGACACTTCTGTGATTTTATTTTCAAAAATCTGACATACATGGTTGTCATTAAGATGTAAAATGTGGTTCAATGAGATTAAAATATTTTTTTGAATAATAACTTTTCAGTTTTATTAATTGCGCTTAAAGGTAATTAGTGTAATTTATGGTAAAATTAATGTTTTAATAATATGAAATGACCTAGACACATGTCCTACCATCATTGGATGTGTCATGGACAACCAAGACAATCCATGGGTCAAATTGGGAACCCCATGGAGCCACTTTGGTAGGAAAATGACATAAATTACTTTTTATTTTAAGTTAAAATAAAAATGTCACAAACATGAGTTATTTTACTAAAACAATGTTTAAGTGGGGTTATACAAGTAATATTTTAGACTACAAATATTCATTAGAATGATAAAAATATTTCCTACATCATGAATTTTTTTTATAATTTTTAGACATTAAATAAATTAATTTATTTATGACACCATGATGATGCAGTGATTACCTCATTATTTAATGATTTAAATAAAATGAAAAGATAATGTAAAATCTAAGACCTAAACATGTCAAAAACCTATTTTATGGGTTGATTTTGGACTCGTATCACGTTATCCTCGAAATATATAATTTTGGGACTGTTAAAATCCGAAAATAATTTTATAATAAAGTAACCTTTTATAACTTTCCAAGAGTGCCCCTCCTCTCCTCTTATAAAAGGCCCCCACCTCTACCACCATACCCAAACCTCTCAAGCCTTTTGCTCGGCCAAAACCTGACAATTTTGTCTCTCCACATCCATATCTTTTTCTTAGATGCATCATGTTGGGAATAAGTCTTTCCAAGAATGTTTTTAAGCTCAAATCAAAAAAGAGTTACCCGATTTAAAGGTAGTGTCTTCTCTTGTGTTCTTATGCTTTATTTTGCTTCTCCAACCCCCTAAACTCTTTTATTCCTTTCTTTTGTAAAAACAAAATTATCTTCAATATACTGGGATGTTTTTATGAGAAGTATTAGAGATACACATACACACAACTTATTCTAATGGTTAAAGAACATACTATTTCTGTGGTTGGCGATTTTCTGCCTCCCGAAACGATGATTGTTCAATCTTCTTTTAACACCTTTCATAGTGGACATTAAGATGTCACACTATTTACTTATGATATATATTATATTTATTTCCTCTATATGCTTCTTTATTTTATATTTAATACATACCTTTATGCTTTTCATGTTTTGAAAACGTGATAATTTCATTTGAGGAAGTGTGGACTACCGCCCCCTCAAGTGATGTGACTTGTTCATGCAATACATGGAATGTATAAAGAATGAAATTGATGAACTTATGTGATATATATAACATATATATTATACTGGAATTATAATATATATGTATCTCTCATCTAGTTTTAATTCCATTAATGTGCCAAAGAAATGAAAGTAGCGTTCATGCGTACGTACGGCTTACTATCTCCATGAACGGTACATTTCATTTCTTATCTCCAAATGTTATGTACTATTATAAGTAAATATATATAATGGATATATATGTCTTATATTACATCTAAATGATGGATATAATTATGGAATTATAATATATATATATATCTCTCATTTAGTTTTAATTCCACTAATATGACAAAAAAAGATGAAAGTAGCGTTCATGCGTACGTACTGCCTACCGTCTCCATAAATGGTGCTTTTCATTTTTTATCTCCAAATGTTATGGAATAGTATAAAATGAATATGTACTGGATATATATGATATTTTAATCATTAATACTATTCACAGAAATGATTTACTATATGGGAAATCATTTTCAAATAAGGTAATTTTTGACTCATGTACCAAACATCGACAAAAATGTCCGATATGAACTCACATTATTAACCAATTATTATATCATTATAATATGTGATATGAACAGAATAATAATATTTAAAAGAGTTCCTTAAGAAATTATAAATTTACCAAAGTTTATTATTCAAGAATATAATGAAACAAACAAGACAAGTCAGACTTGAGGTAAGGGATCCAACCTCTCTCGTTCTTTTTAAGTACCCTCTTTTATGTCATTTATTATAATCTCATCATTATTATGTTTGGGGATTTTCTTTTATATTAATCATACTTTAATTTTTTGTTCATATTATGAGAGAACCTATTTGATCTCATCAAACCATTTTTGGAAGTTTTAAGTGGCGCCATTAGGCTGCCGAGTTTTCATAAGGGATTTTTCATCTCCCTTTTATTCCCGTGACATTTATACTATGTTTTCCACCATTTCCTTTGAGTGTTGTATATACTGCACATTATTATACTCTTTTTGTGGTATAATTTCAATTATGGGTATTTACATCTTCATTTTATGACTCTTCTTCCATGGGGTGTACGTTTCGAAAGGTACCTAAGTCGGTAAGGGAACCTTTCACCCTCCTCTTTTTAAAAACAACTTCTTTTGATATGTATTTTAATTCACATACTATTATGTTGGGATATGTTCTTATATATCCTTATTGATGTATATTTTAAATCCAAGTTATGAGATACCATTTTCTCTCTCATCAACTCATTTTCGGAATTTTAAAGTGACGTCGTAAGGCTGTCGGATTTCTGTAAGGGAACTTCTTAACCAACTTTCAATTCATTGGGTTAAACCTTTACTTATTTATTTTATTAGGCCAAGATTATGTGTGGAATCTAAATTTTGTAATTTAAAAAAACCTTTGTGTGGATATACTATTTCTACACATAATCATCTCATTGATAAATTCTTACGAACTTGTATGGGAAATCATAAATCAGTCTCACTTCATTGAGTTAAATATCTATGTCATTGGTTTTGTTTTTCCATGTTTATGTGTGAATGAAATATGATTGTTTCACACTTAATATCCAGTTATATTTGGTGTATTTATATTTCTCACACATAATTATGTGATATATTTATCCTTTTTTTAAGGATACCATCTTTATAAGGGATTTCATCTCAAATTACATTTCCATTGAGACTTCATTGTTGTTATCCACCAATTCAGTCTTATATGGTGTGTATACTATCATTTGACATATTATATCATGAATCCCTTTATTTTAATGATATTATAAATTTCGGGTTAAATGTTATTCCGCAATTATTTATATTCAAGAGTCTCTCATTTTGTTAAAATCTCTTTAAAAAAATATCATTTTTAATGTTTTAAAGATTCATTATTCAAAATCTTTATCATTAATGTCCATGTTTTCAAAATGGTTTTCACTATTTATTTATATGGACACTAATGTTTTAAAAATTATAATTCCATTAAATTCTTCAAAGTGGTATGAGACACTTTGATTCAAAAATATCTTTTAAATGATTTTTCAAAATCGATTGATTAATTCAATATCTAGGAATTACTTATTGTGATTGCAAATGAAATGTTGTTATTGAAATTTTTATATTTTCAATATTTTATGTGTAATGATGATACTTGGACATTTTATGGGTGGTTACGTGATAAACCATATGACGGGTGGTGCCATGAATACCAGGACGGGTGGTTACATTATAACCTCCAATGCATTGGGTATGGAAGTCGGTCGTATGGCCATTCCATTAAGTGATATGTATGGAAGTCGGTCGTATGGATATTACATTATGTGATATGTGTGGAAGTCGACCATATGGTTATTCCATTTAAGTATGTTTATGTCCCAAGTTACCATTATATGTTATCTATATGGGTTTTATGGTAATCTTTTGTTTACAAAAGGGGTAAGTAATGATCTTTTTTCAGTGAAGAGTTTTTTATACTACTTTATAAAGGAGAAAAGTATTACTTTGATAAATTATTCTTGGTTTACTTGTTGTTTTGAAAAACTAATAGTTTTCCTTCCTTGTGTATCCTTTACAGGGCCTTTTATGCTCATCCCATGTTTTTGAAATGTTTTCCACAGGACTTAAAGATGAATAGGGTCAAGGATGGGATCAAGGAAAGACATGTTATCAAAAACATGGAACTAGACATGTTTCTTTTTAAGAGTTTTTATTTTATGGAAACTTAGTAGATGTGTCTACTTTTTAATCTTTTCAGATGTAATAGTTATGTCATAATTATCTAAAACTCTAAACCTGAAAATATCCTCAATGTGAATTATTCATTTAATTCAATAATAAGTAATGTTTAAGGACGGGCCTTATAATTATACCCCCCACACATTAATGAGTAATATGGATTTTTCATACAGTTTGGATAACTTTTTACCAACAATGCAGCTCACTCTAGACAAGATCCAGACCTAGCATGGTTTGGATGCATGATTTAGGATAATCGTGTGCCAACTGCGTAGTGCTTCTGCTTAAGTGGAACTAATTTTTATATTATGTTCATGATTTGAACAACTATGTGAAACATATGTATACACATCTATAATTAACCACATAATTTCCACATATATGTTTAGAAACCCATGATTTTCGTACATGAATATTACATCTTTTAAATTAATAGTCAATACATTACACAAACACATGCACAAGGGCTGTAATATTCTAGTTCCTTTGGAGACCATATATACCATCTTTTAATTTAATGGATGATATTCAATGTATACCATAATGATATTCCCATTATGTATTTTATATACACATACCCTACCTCGAAACATTATTTATAATATGGGAATTCAAACTTAATAAAGGGAGAGCTCTAATGATTAGTAGTGATAAAAAATAGAGATATGTAAGCATAACATGAACATAAAGGTATGAGAACATGATTAAAACAATTGAAAACCATACCATATATGTCAATGATCATAATATTGATTCATTGAAAAATGATTGGATGTTCATAAGACAAGAATCATAAGGTAATCAAATCACATGATCCATGAGAGGATAACATTTTCATAATAATTGGAATTATGGCATACACATAATCATAAAAAATCATACAACAAGACTACCCTCCAACACATTCATAACATTTAAGGATTATGATAACCACCCATGTACATGCTATGATTTTAAGAAAACCTCATGTGTACCCTCTTTAGTGCTTCATATAAACTCTCGTGTACCCTCTTTTAGGCTTGGGATAACCTCCTGTGTACTCTTTGAGATCATAGAAGATTAATCATTACTCGATATAATGGATGCAAAAATATGTACCACACATCACATAATTAAAAACATATATAAAAAATATATATAATCCTAAAATATTAATCATACCAGAACCCATGAATAGAAATGAGTTTTATAATCATTTCATCATTTACCCACAACATAACCCATGGTAAAAGAAGTGGGTTTCATAATCAATTTATCATGGTATATCCCATAGAAGAGAAAGAGGTTTTCTAAACATCATTTCAACATTAACATAAACCATTCATAGAAATGGTATGAATGGTATCCTTTGAACATATCCCTAGTTAATCATAAGTAAAATCAATTAATGTCATCTTAGTGGGAAAATTATTTTGAAAGAAAAATCGCTTGTAAATATATTAAGGAATATAACCTTTCCACATAGAAAACACTTTTTAAAATTTAATCCATTTTCAATATATTTTTCTTTTAATGTAACCAAAAAAAATTATAATTGAATCTTTAAATCCGAAATTTTTCATGATGGTGGTAAATTCTATTCATTCCAAACATGATAAAACAAATATCCCTTTCACATTTATGGTAAAATAAAAATGTTAATTGTTTGGAAAAAGACATTAATATTACATTAAAAAAATTATTAAAATAAAAAAATGAAAAAAAATTATTTGATAAATAATTTTAAAATTATTTTTAATCATTATTGAAAACATTTTTAAAAGACATTGTTTTTGGTGAAAATATGGGTTTCAAAGGAAAAATTTATTTTTCCTAAAATAACTAATTTTGAAAACTTAAGTACATAAAGGGAATAAAATGAAGAGAAAATATATAATATCATGAAATAAAGAAATTATAATAAATTTAATGAATTTATTTTTATATATATCATACGATCTCATCATTGTAAAAATAATACTAAACAATACTGATAAAAATTGAGACTGTAAAATAAAACTCTCCCAATTTTTGTAACTTTGAATCATAATCCCCATGAAAGAATAAGATTAAATGAAACTTATATCATATAATTAAAATAATAATATTTATCATATAACATATAAAATATTCATTATATAAACTTTATATAAGAAGATAGGTGCATAACATAACTTATGTCCCAAATAAGGAATATTGAGAAAAAATATCTTACTAATTTGTTAATATTTGAACTGTAAACCCCATGAAGGAGAAATAATAAAAAAGATATGTAAAAACACATAAGTTTAAGTAAAATAATCATAAAATACATTACTGGTAAGAATATAATACACATAAAATAAATATTTAGTGAATATGGGAAGTGCCTCCCAAAAGTAAAGAGTGAGATGAGGAATCCTTTACATTAAGTATGGTCTTCCTTTGTAAACATCCAAAACTCATTTATAAAAAAGTTTTATTATTATAAATTCATTTATTGAAAATAATTATATATATAATACACTATATTATTTAATTATGACCATTTATTAACTTTTTATTTATAAATATTTGTTAAAAATATGTTTTAGGTAATAGGCGTCTATTTTTTCATATATGTTTTGATATGTTTTTTTCAGTCCTCTAACTTTTATCATTGGTAAATCATATCTATAATAATAATGAATAAATAATTACCATATTTATATTTCAATTAAACTTTTAAAACCAATAATGAACGATGGTTTTTGAGAAATGAAGTATGTTACAATCATGGAGATGATAGGCTGTATGTATGCATGAGTAACGTTTCCATAATTCAACGATAATTATGGAAAGGAGGTAAGAAATGTATTATCTTTACATAATGATAATAATATCATAAATAAATTATTAGTTATTTAAATATACTTATACATATCATCCATTTGGTGTAATTTTGAAAATATAGTCACATCACTTTGTGAAGGTGGTAGTCCACACATACAAGAACAACATTATCATCTTTCAGTGAGTGAAGATGTAAAAACGAAAATGATATATTGTATTTTAATAATAAATAATAGGTTATTAATATGAAAAATATTTCATTTATATAATATATATTTTTCCATATTATCTTCCATTTAATGCATTAGTGAAAAGCGAATCACATAGTTTTGTTAGGGGGCAGTCCGTCGTAAAAACGAGTGATGTTATCATATCCCATATAGAATGAAAAGTAAAAAAGTTATATATGATATAGTTACTCCATAGGTATACTTATGTTGTAAATATCATATATATATATATACCCTTTATATCCATCATCATACCCAACCATGAGTGGTGATAATGGAAAAACCAATTACATCATTTTTTGAGGTGATAGTCCATTATACACATGAATGATGATTTTATAAACCATTATATAGAGGTGGATATTGATTTAGTTAAATAAAAAATATCATAACATAAAACTATATAGAATATATGGAGGTTATTATATCATAACTGTTTTATAATAATTGAAGTAGGTGGAGGTGGAAATAAAATAATACTCTTAATGAAGAACATTATTTCTTCTTTAGGTTACCTGGACTCGAGCGGCAACTGATTGGTTCTTAGAGGTTATTCAAAGAGGCTCTCAGAGTCTCTGTATTGAGATTTTCCCCTTTCCTCCTTGAGATCGTGACTGATATTCTAGTTGGTACCTCAGATGGTGACCCTTACGTGGTCGACATACCGACACCGACACTCAATGAATCTGCGAACCTTCTCCATTGGACTCCTGTTGTGCGCTTCGGTGCCGATAAGACTCCGTTGTAGATCTTCCATGGTTTTTTCAGAACATGGGCCTTTGGGCCAACAAAACATGTTTCTTCCCTGAACCAAAATTCCTACTTCGTTGCTTTGGAATTACAATAGTATTTTGTTAGGGACTCATGAAATGATCCTCACGCCTCCAGTAAGTGGCGCTTTTTTCTATCTTGATGGGTGATGGAGGTCAATCATGGGTAGGACTATTAATCTCCTATAGTTTGGATGAGTATTTTAGGGATTCCTCTCCCCTTCCACAATGTTTTATTTTTTACATGCCATTAAAAAGTTTCTGGGGGTCTTTGTTTTCATGGATGATAGGACCCCCTAGATAGAGGATTCTGTTGTTGGTCGAATTTACATTGAGATAGAAATCTCTCATCCCCTCCCGGATCGAATCAAACTCAATAATTAAGACTACTTATCTTGAATTAAAACCCTAATCTTCCCATTTCTTCCCAGGTACTTCTCTTTTTTTCATCTTTAAGGTAACTATCATATTGTTTGTAGGAGGCATCATCAACATCATTGTGATGGAACGAGGAGGTCTCATACTCAAAATTACGTTCCTCCCTATTCGGGTACCTCAAAAGATAGTCTTCTCAATAATTGGGGATCAAGGGATCCATGAGTTGGATCTAGTTCATATGACCCCTTGGTTCACCCCACCCCCCAGCTGAAGGTGGACTCTTCTGTCTCTTTAGACTCTTAGTCCCCATCCTTATTAGCTATATCTTCATACTCTCAACTGGAAATGTATCTAAAAATGGTATCTAAGGATTCCATGGAATAATATATCATGTTTTCTAAAGGAAAAGACCCAATAATTAATCACTGTACTGATTTACCCCTTCTCTATGATCCATGTCCTTCATCCACATGTCTTGTTTCATACTATTACTATTATAGTGCATCAATTGACGCCTAGAATAAGTGTTCTCCTGAGATGAGGATTTTCTTCCATAGATCTCACAAGGCCGTCTCTCAGCAACAGGAGTTATATTTTACCTCCCTATTGTGGGTGGAGATTTATCCTTTTTAATGTAAATCCCATGTCGTCCATCATCCTAAGATTACTCTCAAGATATAGAATAATGTTTTATGCATAAGATCAAGTTTACCCTCTACCTAATGGGAAGACTATTTGATGTCTCACAATAGATTATTCCTGAGGCCAAGAATGAATAAATTTCCAGGATGTTATCCTTTCCACTCCAAATGAAGAAGGGAACCTTTTTATTGGGAAATAACTAGACAATTCCATGATCGATGATTAAATTCCTCTCATGGAATGGGTATGGTCTAGTATCATGAGTCAAGTATAAATACATTTCTACTGAAGTACAAAAACACAAAATCTCACTAGTGGAAATGCTCAGAACCATGTAATGTTTCTATAAAATATTTGAGTTTTCAATGTGGTTAATGATGTGTGACTCCCTATATATAAATTCCTGAAACTTGAATATTTTTCTATTCTAGAATTAGGTTATATCATTGGACCTGATATTTATGTCGGATCAGCACATTACTACAATGGAATCCCATAACTCTCATATGTGCATTTTTTCATTTGTCTATGGAATTTGTGAGGCATCAACAAGAGATTATCTTAGTCATGACCTAGAAGTTTTTTATCTAGGTAATTCTATGTGTATTGTGCTAAGTTGCATTAACATCATTGCTGACCTACAGGAGAAGAATTATAAATTCCCCTTTTCACAGAGACAAATCAAAGCATTCGTTCAATTGATGGATCATAGAGGGATTATGGATATGGGTTTTTATGGACACCGTTTCACTTGGTATAACAATATAAAAGGAAACCAACACATCTAGTTTCATTTTTGCAGGTGTTTCAAAAATGATTAGGAAGTCTCAATGTTCTATAACTGAAAGCTAACCTGTCTTTCTCATGGTATTTCAAACCATTCCTTGCTTATTGTTTCTCTAAGACGTGTCTATAAAAGAGAGGGAAGTTTTTCATTATCCCATATTTAGATTGATATGCTAGGTTATAAACATGTTATGGAAGATTCATGGAAAAAATAGTTTATAGAAAATTATTGATATGTTTCCATAACTAATTGTTGCATCTGAAGGAAGACCTCAAAATCTTGATATCATCACAACTACCATGATTTCAAGATATAGAAAATATGAAATCATAAATTGATCATTCTGAAGACTATTTAGAAGTAAACTAGGATGAGAATCGTTTTGGTGATCTGGATAATAAGAATAATATTATATAAGACATGGTTCTCAATCACAAATGGTTGGATCGTGGGAAAGCTAGGACTAGATGGATATGTGATGGTGATCAGATACTAGAATATTTCCATGCTTATATTAAAGGGAAACAAATATTTTTCTAAGCCCAAAATTATTTAGGATGATGGTTCTTACACATAAAATTTAGAGGTGACTGGTGATATGGTATTATCTCATTTCAGTGAAGTTCTTTTAGGTCCCAACCATTGCAAGAGTAGAGGATACCCATGAGGCATTTATTAGATTCTTGAGGTTGTTCTAAATATTTTTTCTATTAGGTAAAAATAATTTTTTTTAGTTTGTTATGAATGATCAATAAGTATTTGAGGTGATAAGAGAGATTACCCCCAAAGGTGCTCTAGGACCTCATAGGTTCCCTTGGACATTTTTCATAAATTCATGGATTCTGGTTTTTCCAGAACTGATTAAGGTAGTGCAAGAATTTTTTTTTGTTGGCAATATACCTTAGGTTACCTGTGAGAATTCTTTAGTTCTCTTTTCCAATGTTAAATATCCCACATCCATCCTTCAATACAGACTAGTTATATTTTCAAATTTCACTTACAAAGTGATATAAAGTGACATAAATAATCATCTTACAACACACACCACTCATTAGATTTCTATGGAGAAACATGGTTTCATAAAGGGAAGATCAATTTGGAGGAGATTTATTTAGAATAGGACCTGATCAGTGATATCAATTATAAATATCATGGTTTATACATGGTGATGAAACTTGATATAGATAAATCATATGAAATAATTGAATTGAATTTCATATTCAATGTTCTAACAAGTGCAGGTTTCTCCCCATGGAATTGAGATTTCATTTTTAGATGGTGTAGATTCTATTGGTTTTCAGTTTCTTTTATTGGGAAGTGACACATATTTTTCAAAAAGGTACATGGCCTTAGGCAAGAAGACCCTTTTTCCCCAACCATCTTTATTCCTACATAGGATGTTCTCAGCCTTCTTATCAACTACGACCTTTCTAGAGGAAGCATTCATCCTTATATATGTTGGATGCATCACAATGGTATATCCCATATCATGTATACAGATGACACAATTATTATTTTTTGAATTCTAACAAGATATCAACCAAGGGAATCTTCAATATTATTCAAGACTACAGTAATTGGAGTCGGTAACTTGTTAATCACATGAAGAGTAGCATTTTCATCTCCTGCAGCTACTCAAACACTCACACTGGTTCTATTGTTAAAATTTTGAACATGCAACAAGGAAACTTCCCCATGGACTATATGGGCACCCCCATATCTCCAAGTAAACTTCATATTCAATATTTCGATCAAATAATGAGTAGAATATCAAGTAGGATTTTGAACTGAAAAAATATGTATCTTTCTTTCAGTGGTAGGATATCCCTAATCATCAATATTATAGATTCCATTACTATCCATGATTTTTCTTCTATAAGTGTGCCAAAATGGTTTATCGCCAACACTGATAGTATTCATCTCTCTTTTATCGGGGATTCCCAATCATAAGGAAAAACAATTGGGATTATTAGGAGAGGATGAATAAACTAGTTAGAGAGTGGGGTGTCGGTGTGAAAAAATATTAAGGATAATTTTCACTGCATGCATACAAAACTCTCATGGTAATTATTCGGTGGAAAAACTCTTTGGGGGACACACATGATGTCCAAACATGGTGAAAATATTGGATAATTATTGAGGAATTAATCGACCATTTAGACATTGGTCATCACTCATATCTATGTTCTCCACAAACACTCACACTGGATCATGGTAATGGGGTACATATCATTATTGTTCCATAACTGGGCTAGTTCCGTTGTCAGGTTCCCTACATGCCTTGTTCAAAAAATAAATTTCAAAGAGGCCTGCTAACACCTGATATTCATCAACACCATCCTTAAATAGGATCACTGAAATAATTATGAAACCCTTAAGACCAATTTTATCATGATAAATATTTTTTCAAAGTGTATGCTTTTGGTACATTTTCTACAAAATATTACTGGAAGGTGGTGGAACCTGTTGGGAATGTCAAGGGGTGGGGGGAGACTCTTCAAAAAAAGGAGATACCTGCTAAATATAATTTCTTGATGCAGAGGATCAAGAACTAGGCATTAGTAACTAATGAGAATGTCCAATTCATGGGAATAAAAGTGGGTTCCAAATGATCATGTTGTAAGAAGTAAAAGGTGGAGATAGTTGATCATATAATTTTTGACATCTATTAGGCACATGCTATATGGATATTCTTTGGAGATTTCACTGGTCTCTCCTCCCAGATCTCATGGGTCTGAACTTTTTCGAACGTTGGTTTCATGGTGCGGGTGTTGTAGTTCTAAAAAGAAATTTGAGGTATGTTGTTCTAATTGAAAGTTTCTAGAGTATATGGAAGGATCATAATTTTACTCTATTTGATGGGGATAAGAAATAGGAAGTGAATTTGGTTACCTGAACCCATAATCTATTACTTTACATGATGAAATTCATGATGTATTAGAGGGACAGACCCATACTTCAGACTCTCAGTGTCAGTGTCATGTACCTCCCTCCTATTTTTATTAGTTTATAGGGGAATTGGGTTTTCTGAAAACCCCATCCTTTGTTCATTAAGCTTCAACACATATGGATACTTCTTTTTAGGTATGATAAATGGATTTGGAGAGGTTCATGAAAATAATGTTCAATCATCTTTGAGATTAGTGATTTCATTGTTCAGCGCTACTCACTTCAAGTGGAAGCCTTGGAACTCCTCACAAGTCTTTTTATTTTCCACCAAAAGAAGATCATCTTAGTAGTTGTGGAAATAGACTCTCTTATCATCCATGAGTCATTCAAAGACAATATTAGGCCTCTATGGTAAATTGATTACATTATCGGGAAGTGATAAGGACGTATCAGTAGTCAGATGATGGTTCTTCATACATGGAGGGAAGCTAATAAGGTAGAATACATTCATTATTTGTCAGCTTCCCATACCGCTGACCTATGTTTTTTCACTTTTTTGAACTCTTTTCCCCTAAAAAGGGTACGCTTTTTTCGAGGGGATGCACTTGGCCCGTACTAGTTTAGCCCCCCCTAAGAAGGTTCTGGTTGAATCTTTCTCTTCTATAAATTAATAAGAAAATAATTTTGATAAGAGGATAGATTGGGTAGACTTTTATAAGTGAGGTTATTGTCACACTAGTACTGTTCTGAAAAGAAAAATAATTACCCACATTTTTCGAATGAAAAAGATTAAAAATAGGATTATTATATATCCTTAGAAACTATATGGTCAAAATATGTCTATATAATATATTTTATCCAATTTTTTAGTTCATTTTAACCATTATTGTTTTTGTTTAACTCCCAGAAACCATATTTTTACCTTAACCAAAATAATTAAGATTCACTGCTTTCACCATTCATTTTGGTAAAAAATTAATTTGACATTATTAGATAATATAAATTAAGATGATTAAAAATATTAAATCTATTTTTCTAAATTCAATTCACATATTTGGAAAATTTTAATTTAAAATTAATCTCATAGGCATGACGAGAAAATAGGGTTTGTAAGAAAAATGTTCAAAAGATTACAAATTTTGTATATCAAAATTAGACAAGAAAATGACTCCAATGACCTAAATTGGAATAATATATTTATAATATTACTAAATTTAAATTAAATCCAATTTAAAATATAATTTATCATTATAAAATTTTTAAATAAAAAGGTAGTTTTCAATTAAAAATCATTATTTTCCACTATTCATTAAAAATTTATTCTTTTTTTGAAAAGTCTCAAAAATTATCCCAAAGGAAATTTTGATATAATTATTTCAAAAATTAATTTTATTCCTTCAAATAATTTTTTTTATAGTTTCACAAATTAGTTAAAAAATACGTGCAAAAGAAGGTTACACCATTGCTTTTTAGAAAAATATAGTTTTTAGCATAAAATAGGATTTATTCGTTTCTATTGTTGAAAAAACGCCTAAGATGAATGATAAAAATTTTAATGAATGTATAATATATAAATTTAATTAAAATAATTAACACAATGTGAATTTTTTAATTTAATTTTTTAGAAAAAAAAATTCACATAAAAAAAGTTTTTTCAGAAAATTATTTCCATTATTTTAAAATAGTTTTTAATTTAATTTTTAATTAGTTTTTCAGAAAATAATTAATTTTATATACATGTTTATACCATTTATTTTCATAATTTAGTTAATCATGTTCATAATCACCATTAAAACATATATGTGATAAATATCATATAAAATAATAATATTTTAATAGTATGCCATATTTCTTTCCAACTCAGTGTTGTGTGTAATGCAAGATACACTCAGTGTTGTGTGTAACATAATAAAATATCACTTTTTCATGTTTCAAAAACCAAACTTAGTGTTTAATGTGACACAAAATATTTAAATAATTAAATTTGTTTTTTTTAAATACATTTCACCAAAATATGGGTGTGTTACACTCTACCCCATTAAAATGAATTTCACCCATAAAATTCATCACTTTGGAACCAAAAACTGAGGATTCTTCTACATCATTACATCATCATGTTCCAATATAACTTAGTCTATATGGTTGTCTCAGAAAATAACATTTACTATGTTAGTGGTCTTATTTCAGAGAATAATCTCTAGATGATCAAGAATCCCCACCAGTTTTTCCTCATTAGTAAGGTCCTGATCCAGAGGTACGACCTATGATTTCAGTACATGATATGGATAAGGTATGTACATCCTTAAGATAGATACATGAAAAATATCATGAACCTATGAAAGTTTTTCTGGAAGTACCAATTTATAGGATACTATCAGGATACGATCAAGAATATCATAGGGACCTATATACCTAGGGCTTAGATCTCATTTCTATCATAAGAACAATTTCATATTTTGGTTGTATTTTGATTAATATACACTTTATCTCTTACTTTAACAAATGGAGATGATTTTTATTCTTAAATAACTAACTAATAACAATATCTATAATATAATGATAAGTCATACCTTTATATATATTATAACAAATTTTCCAGTACTAGTTATACAATATGGATAAATCTTCATATGGTGATGTAATACATCAATATCTTAAACGACATAAAAATATTAACTTCAATCATTTCATAAATAGTTAACCTTATAATCCTTACAAAATAATAAAATCCAAAAAATATAAATAAGGTCATAGAATTTCCAAAATGAACTTATCATTATTCCCCCAAAAACTATAAAGTGGATCTTAATGGTCACATACCAAACATGTGAATACCTTCATCATGTATTTTCATGAAACATGGTAATAACAAGAATTACTATAAAACCATATTTAAAACATACATGATTACTTATTCCATATATAAAACACATATTATTTGATATATTCCTTAAATATAAAAAATGATGTGGACATCATCAATAATGGTATAAAGTACATTTTCAACAATTTATTGTTCAATTATTGGGTCTTCAATACTATTCAATTTACTTTAACCATATATATATCACCTCTTTATCCAAACTAGAAACCATTTACTCAATATAAATAAGATATTAAGGGTTATATAACCTTAATAAAAATATTACCTTTTCATTAAACCACTTCTCTAGGTCATCATCACCATTAAAAAATTAATTCAAATCCTTATTGAAAAACTTATTCTGAACAATCCTTATATATTTCATAATTATTGAATTACAATACACTAAAACATCAATCATTGTACTCCATTCTTAAACTATAGACTAGGATTCATTATCATATTCTTTAACACATCCTTCCTTTCATATGAAATTCATAGTCTCTTCATCATCAATAAAAAAACTATTAATCATACAACCCTGGTAATTCTCTTTGCATGTTTTCCACTTAGTGCATAAATTTTCAAAATTCCTATACTTTACAAAATTAAAACATTCAAAAATCAATGATATCTTTGGGAAAACATTATTCTCATACATTGTGTTAACCAAACATTTTTTTCATTGAAATTACATGATTTTTGTTCTTCTTTTCAACACTCAAAAAATCTTCCCATCCATATAAAATGTTCCCTCAAGTTATTCTTCCCACATTATTGACATATATAAAAATTAATCTTCTTTCCTGCGTGGTCCCCACTACCTAAACTCCCAGTTAAATCTATCCATATCTTATTTCGTGAGTCTGAGAGTTGGTTAGGGTGCATGTTGTTAATCATGTTTTGTGGTAACTGATTAGGAATAATCACAACACACATTACTCTAATAATAATCCCATTTGGCTACACATTAGAAATTGTTTCATCATATTCAATGTTAACAAAATTTTCTCTAGTTCTCACCAATAAATAAAACCAAAAATAATCATGTGAGTGATGATAATCATAATGAAAAAACATATATTATTAAAATTAATTTATGTGGTCTAAATAAAGATACCTAATTTTTTAAATATATGAAACCATAGGTTTAAAATAATTTATCCATGATCATCTTACATTTAAATCCATCATGATTGTTTATAAATATTTTTTAAATTTCTAAATAATAACCCTAGAGATTACCAAACTAGATGTGAATCAAGTCCCACTTTTGTGCACTAGTTGATGATCAAATCTTACTTAATGTTCGATTTTATGAGTCATTAACCCTAGGTAACTTTGTGTTAGATCGAAATATACTTTTAGTATCCACAAAAGGAGGTAATTACATGAAAACCAATTTTTATATCCATTAACAAAATCCAAGGAAATTTTCCTATTATTTGACTAATATTTAGACTTATCCATAGAGACAACCCATAAAAATTCCATAGAAATATCGCTATAGATCAAATTTTTTTCTCAATCTAGTTTCAAAAAATTAAAAAAACCATTACTATGATAACAACTATAGAAACCCCGGATTTTAATACATGGATATTACATCCTTTTCAGATGAATATTAAATGAATTACACAAATTCACACCTACTGAAAATAATAGTTTAGGGCCATTGGAGACTAGAAAATTCATATTATAATTTAATTTATTATCTGAAATCTATCCCATTTAGATATTAACATTACAAACAATTCCTAAAAATAAAATACTAAAAACCTTTCTTCATAACCTAGGAAAGGTAACATAAGAAAGGGTGAGCTTAGATACTCAGCAATGTTAAACAAGGGAGATATGTAAGTATAACAAGAACATAAGGGTATGAGAATTTGGGAATAGCAACTGAAAATCATAAAATAAACATTAATGATCATAATCATATGTCAAGTAAAAAATATTGGCAGTTCATAAGAAATGAATCATAAGGGAATAAAATAACATGATCCATGAGAGCCTATATTTTTCATAATATATAAAATTGTATCATACACCTAATATAAAATATTTTTTAAAGGATCCCCACCAAGACAATAATAACATTTTAGGTATGGGATAAAGATCCATGTACATGCTTTGGGCTTGGGATAACCTCATATTTACACAATTTTTATATTTGGATAAACTCTCATGCATACTCTTCTAGGATTGAGATAAACACCCATGTACCTTTTGAGCTAATATAAAACTATTCAATACCCAATGAATTGGAATGAGATATATATAACCCCATTCACAACATAAAAATCACACATAAATTTTGCATATGATCATAAAAAAATTTTTATATTAGAACCGATGATAAAAAATGTATTTAATAATATTTTCTTTATTTCCTCAAAGAATAACCCCTAGAAAAAGAATCCAGTTTCGTAATCATTTTATCATGATATAGCATGTGGAATAGAAATGGGTTTCATAAATATATTTTATCATAAAAATAACCATTAATATATTGAATATGAATTATATACTTGTATCATACCCCCAATTAATCATAAGTAACATTAAAGTATGTTATCTTTGATTGAAAATGATTTTTAATGAAAAAACACTTCGAACATTTATCAAGGAAAATATCATTTTATTATTGGAAAAAAAGTTTAAAAAATAAAAAAAAATTCAAAATATTTTTTATTTAACATATAATTGAAAAAATTTAAATGAATATTCAAATATATTAATGGTCCTTACCATTTATAAATCTCTTCATGTCGTACCTATTAAAACAAATGTTCTTTTTAAACTCTCAAAAAATGATAGCTTAGAATTATTAGGGAAATGACGTTTATATTACATTATAAAAATTTTGAAAAAATTAAAAACTTGGTATATATTTCTTTAATAAATCATTTTATGAATTTTTGAAACATATTTAAAATACTTTTTTATAAAACATTGTTTTGGATAAAAAAAATTTGACGTAAAATATGATTTTTCTAAATTTTGTTTGAACTATTCATTATATAAACAGAGAAAAATGATAGAAAAATAGTTATTATTATAAAATAACAATATTATAAGAATCATAATGACTTTTGGGAGTGATATATCATAATATTTAATCATTGGAAGAATAAACAATCCAAATAAAGAATGGTTTTGTAACAAAAAACTCTCCCCACTTTAGTAACTTTGAATCATAATCCCAATGAGAGAATAAAATTAAATAAAACTTATAATATCATGAAAATAAGGATATTCATGATATAACATGTCAAATGTATAGTATATAAATTTCATATAATAAATTAGGTGCATAATATATCTTATTCCCTAAAGAAAAAAAAATTGTCAAAAAAATATCTTCCCAATTTTTTAACATTTGAACTGTAAACCCCAGGAAAGAGAGATCCAAAAATAGATATGAAAACCCCATAAATATAATTTTATCATAAATATATTAAATTAAAATAATTATACATATAATACCATATATTATTTACTTCTGATCATTTATTACCTATTTATTAACAACTTTATGTTAAAATCAATTTTTCTTTAATAATGCTTTATTTTTCTTATACGTTTTGATTTATTATTTTCAGTACATATACATTGATTATGGTTTCGTAATTTAAATAATAATAATCATGATATAATTAACATATTTTTACATAACTTATACTTTTAATACCAATAATTAAATATGTTTTTTATAAATGAAGTATTTTATGATCATCGGGATGGTAGGTCGTACATACTTATGAGTAATGTTTCCATTTTCCAATATCATTATGAAATAAAGGTAAGTAATAAATTATATTTAAATAATGATACTAAAATTACAAATATAATATTATTTATTTAAATCATATTATACATATCATTCATGTGATGTGGTGATGAAAAGAGAGTCACATCGCTATGTGAAGGTGGCAGTCCACACATACAAAAGAAACATTACGATAATTCATTGATTAAAAATGTAAAACATAAAACCAATTATTGAGATATTAGAATAAAAAATATGTCATTAATATCATAATTATTTATTTTATATCACATGTATTTATCCTTACTATATTTCATGAAAAACATTATTGAAAATGATGCATATCGCTTCGTAAGGCCGTAGTTCACCGAACACAGAAGTGACATTACTTTATCACCTATTGAATAGAAATTAAACAATTTCAAATGATATAACTATTATATAGGTATATTTATTTTATAAATATAATTTATATAATTTATATCAATCATTATAGCCAATTTTTAGAGGTGGTAATTGAAGAACTATTGACATCAGTTCAAGAGATGGTAGTCCCCCATACACACCAATGATGATTTTGTAACTCATTTGATGGAATTGGAGATTGTTTTAGATAATTACCATAACATACAAAATATAATTATTTGGAATAAAATTGGGTTATTATGTCATTATATTTCAATAACAATTGAAGGATGTAGAGGAAGAAATAAAAAAAAATGCTCGATGGGGAATGCTGCATCCTTTTTAGGTAACCTCCTTAGGTTTTCACCAAAATACTTTTTAGGGTGGATATATACAAAATATAAGGCTTATAAAATATTATTATGTAATTTTTGAAGTTATTTGGGTAGGTATATTCCAATACTAATGGGTTTTAATGTGTTAATAATAGAGGAGAATATGCGTCCTTTCATAAGTGAGGTGAGTGGCACAAATGTTATTTTCTGAAAAGAAAAAGTTATTACCATGATTTCATAAGGGAAAAAGGATCTAGAATCGATTATTAAAGATAATTAAACATTTTTACATTGTAATATGTCCATAAAGTATATTTTATCCACGTTTTTATATCATTTTAACCATTATCTTTTTAGATTAACCCTCGGTAAACCAATTTTTACCTGAATGACGATAATTAATTTTTAATGTTTTCACTATTAATTTCAGTAAAAAATAATTTGATATTAGCGGATAATATAATGTAGGGTTATTTAAAATATAGAATCCATTTTTCCAAATTTAATTTACATAAGTTTCAAAATATAATTTAAAATTAACCCTGCAAATGCGATGAGAAAGCGAGGTTTCAAAGAAAAAATGTTAAAATGTTTTCAATATTTTTAAATCAAAGTTATATATGAAAATTAATATAATAAACTAATTTGGATTAAAATATATATAATTTGACTAATTTTACAGTAAAAATAATTTATAATATAATATAAATTTATAAATAATTTAAATGAAAATGTTGTTTTTAATTAAAATTCAGTATTATTCACTATTCATCAAAACAATTATCTTTTCATAAAATTATAAAAAAAATTCCTTATAATAATTTAATTATACATATTTAAAAAATGAATTTTATATTTTAAAATAAAATTTCAAAAATTAGTTTTAAACTAAGTGTAAAAAAAGATAACATAACAATTTTTTAGATAAATAAAACTTTTAAGTGTAAAATTAGATTTATTGTTATCTCCTATCTTGAAGACACATATAGTTAATGTGAAACATTTTATTTAATGTATAATATATAAATTTTTATTAACATCAATCATATAAAGTGATTTTTTTTATTTTTTGATGTAAAACACATTTTTTTGTATAAAAATAGTTTTTGAGAAAAAGATTTCCTATATTTTCAAACAGTTTTCATTTTAATTTCTAAATAATTAGTCATTTTTTCATGAAAATATGCATATGGTTCCCCAATTTTATGAAACAAGATTCCCAATTCCTATACAAATTCATCTATTCTATTATAATATTCTTCCACAGTTGGCTTACCACTTTTGTTTCAATGAAATTTTGATGGGGCCTACCAATTGATTATGAGGGGGTGAATGTGTTGCACAATCCTTCACATTAGGTTTTCAATTTTTATCTTCCATAGAAACTCCCAATATTGCAAACATCTATAACTTAGTACGACCTTAATTTCTAATGTTATATGGTTATTTGGGGTTTTAGAACTGATGACACATAGGAACACAAATTATTTTAGAGGATGGGAGTTCAGGATCATGAAACCATTTAGGGGGGATTATTTCATACCTCGATATTATCTTAAATATTTAGGATATTTTCAGGGATCTCTTTCAAATCTCAATATGGAACAGGTTACCCAAAAAATGATTAGGGATTGAATCCTTTTGTTTGTAGTGGGGTTTTCCATTAACAAGTCAATATTTATGTATGTAGGTTTCTATATTCGTTAACATTATTTTTTAAAAATGGGTTCCTGCTTATATTTTGAAGTTATATAACAAGGAAATCTATAGTTTTATACCATCCAGGGAAATGATTAATATTTCTAGGTTGGGATTGAACCTTTATTAGGAATCCAACATATCCTTTTTATAACATGAATAAAACCCCTTATAATCATTGAAGTCTTTTATATTAGAATCACACATAAAGGAAAAATATTAGGGAACTTATTCATTAGGTATTGAACTCAATACTAGGGAAGGAATACAGTGTATCCATGTCACAACAATGACTATAGGAATTGTATTTTTATTTTTAATTAGGAATTACCCTGAGGTGTATGCCCTCATATTTGGGGGTGAGTCCTATCATTCCATTAAATGGATCTTACACAATGAGGTTAACATGGTTGGGGGAAATTCATGATGTGAAAGATATGATCATTGCATGTCTCTAAGACCATGTTAGCCACAGTCATTGTAATATTCAAGGGATAGAAAGGGATCAGCCTCATAAATGGAGGTTGATTTCCCATCGGAGCTCAGGCCTTAATAAGGCATCCTGGATTCCCTGGTTATAATAGGAATTAGAATTCTCATAGTTCAATTCGGAGTTATGCCGGAATGTGTCTTCCAAGAAAGGTTATCATGTCTCGAGGTTTTTTCTTAAAATTTCCTAATTATTCTCTCAAGATTTCTATAGTGTCTATCTGACATGTCTAAAGATTTTTAAAGATGTCTCTGTTTCCTATTGTACATGTCTATAGACAACCGCATGATCTAGTTGACATTTTTAAATGACCTGCATGATCTAGATAGAATGGTTGAAATAAATAACATGATCAAGGTTGAAATTTATGGGGTACATCACATGATCTAGTTTACATGCATGGAAGAAATTTCACAAATTAGATGATTTTTCTGAGAGTATATCTCATGATCAAAATATACATGTCTTGGTGCTTCTACAAGACTCGAGTGACATATCTGGATGGCGTCGGGAGATTTGATGACATGTTTGGAGATTTTAACATGATCAACATAGACATATCTTTTTTCTTCCACATGACCTGAATGTTCTATCTACATTTCATGATGAGACATTACCACATGCCTTTAAGGTATCACATGACTTGATCAATATGTCCATAGTGCATCACACGACTTGTTTGAGGTGTTCAGGGGGCTTCTCAAGACCTGTTTGACATGTTAAAAGGGTTTTGTAAGACCTTGGCGACTTGTCCAAGCACTGTCACACGATCTATAAAGATAATGAAAATAAAATGATTCCTTCCCATGATAATTAGTGTATCTATATGTGCATAACTCATCCACCTTTTTCAGTATTTATTTCTTATGTGACCATGGTTCGTTAAGCATTAGTCTCTTAAGGTTTCATGTGACCCATTAGACTTGCAGAAACCCCTTCTCATAATATATATAACACCCAAAAGTCTGTCATGTGATCTATGAGGTGATCATTTTATGCACATATTCATAAAACATGATCACTTAGTTCATCCCCTGGGTTTTACCTGGTAGAAGAACTTAAGATTTTATAATTTCCCACTCTGAGAATTATATTTCCTAACTCTCATGTAGTATTAATCATCATCTCTATAATTTTTTTACTAAGGGGGAAGGACTTATAGACCTCACCAACCTAGATATATACAACCATTTATGGTGTGTATCTCATAAATATGAGTTGTAGTTTGGTGAGGTGTTTTTCTATCATGTGCTTTGCATGTTCCAGTTGCTGGTCATCCATGGTGTAACAGGAAATTTAGCGACCGTGAGAATGTTCCTCTATCTCCATGTTTTTTGGACTTTATATTTTCAAAGGGATTTTTCATAACTGATTGACATATCAAACATAATTTAAAATGTTTGTCCATCATGTTTAGAATTTTTTGTGAGATCAAGATTCCCATGTAAATACATTCATGTGATTGATGATGACTAATCTAGGGTTATTTTCTGAGACTAATATGGATTTCCATAGGCCTTTCATGAGATCACACTGGCTTTTCTAGGGGTCTTCATGAGACCAAATTAGCTTAACAAAGTTCCTTTACATGACCAATGTTTCTCTCTTGAGGACCATAATTCCTTCATATGAAGATCATCATATCATCTCTTTGTGAGAATATTCCACATTTTCTTGTTTTTACGTTATTATTTTACAATGATAGGGGATATTGTGACGTCAAGTAGGTGTCATCATAAAAAATCACCCTACTTGGCTCGAATGCATCATGTGATCAATAATGGATCTCATTATAATGCATGTTAATTTTCACATACAATGATTTTTATTGCCTGTGGGCCCATAGAGGAATCACATAATCGAATGGAAATGTCTCAGTTCACTTTCATGATGATGGTGGCATGCCAATATGATCTTGAGTGATAAGGATACTGGTCGTCACAGGCTTCATGGGGTCTTTGGAATCACACAATGATTTCACATGATGATCAACATAACTCTCCTTCACAAGAGGCTTCTTTCTTTCTCCAAAATTATTTTATAATGTGTTTTGGTTGATTTTTAAGTTTATACTAATTTAAATTATTCATGATAATAATATATCCTCTAAAAGACTTCACATAATCATAAATAATTTTCCAAATTATTTTTCAAGAACAAGAGGGCCTGTCAAAGGCGTATCATGTGATCATAGGTAGACCACACATTATACATGATCTATTCACATTAACCTTAAAAGTTCATAAAATTGTATTTCCTTTTATAGGTTACATAATCCATGTGGTTTATCCACTATTATTTACTTTTTTTAAAGATAAAATAATACCCATGTTTCTTTTATTTATTATATTCTATAATTACCGTTGCTTATTTAGAGGGAATAAACACATGCCACCCCTAGGATCATTGTCATTAGGGACAGGAGCTCGGTTCGATGTAGTGTAATTTCCCTCCCAATTCCTTATGTATTTATCTAATTAGTGTCTAGGGTGACTTTTGGTCTTTTGTGTGACCATTGTTATTCATCCTAGAACTCTATAAATAGGGGACTTAGGGGAGACTTATTTACCTAGTGATTAAAAATTTCCAAAACTCTCAAGATTGGTTGTTTCCCATGATATATTCATAATACCTCATCATAAGATCCCTTTCAGAAGGCCTATTTTTGAGAACCGATCAAAATATCTATTCAGAAGATCTGATCACAAGAATAGACCAAAAAACTGATTCATGACAGGGTTTTATAGTATTCATTCATGATACTGGATCACACACTCTGCTTTTCCTTTATACATGTTCAAAACAATGACAAAAAAATTCAGTAATTCATTGCATCATAACTGAAGTCCTCATCTTCATGGTTGTCTTGAAAATTTTTCATGATTTCTGGTTTGGTCACATGATCAATCGATCATTATATGGTTTGCATGATCATGTTAGGGTCACACGATCAAGAGTCTTATAACAAATTACATGGTCAAAAGATACTCTGCATGTCATATGATTGTAAAGACCTATATAAGGTCATGATATCTTGAGTTCCATCATGATTTATGAAATTCACATGATAATATCAGAGTCATGCATATATTTTAAAAATAATTCTCACTCATCTGACATGATATTTTTTTATATAGATGGATTATTGTTCTCTTACATCTTCCTTTACATCTAGCCAGAGGTCTATACTTTATTGGATGAAAGATCTTGACCATCAATATTGTGTGTGCTACGATAGTGAGGATTTGAAGGGGGTTCTCTTATCTAAACATAAAAGATCTCCCCTTTCACACTGGCTTCCTCTGTATGGATTTAGAAAGCTGGATGATGTTATCATTACATCATCATACTATAATCTTCATATTCATGGCTATCATCATCCCTCAATTTTTTTCAAGTAATTACCATTGAAGATATTCAATTGGTTATAGTATGGTCCCAAGGGATGTATTATATAATGGAAAAGTCCATTTGAGGTCTAGAGACTTGTGATTTTTCCCATCCACCAATCACTCAAAGCTATTCAAGAGTATTTATCTCATCTTTAAATAACCCAATAAGAGGTTGGATCTCCAAATTGAACATAAATCCTCAGGGTAAAATTTCTTATTAATGGTTAGAAACATTCTGGGTTAGGCAGATGTGGTGAGAGTTTACCAACCATTTTCATGCTATTCATATTTACAAGGTAGTATGGGTTTCTCAGTTCATTTTGTATCATCCATTAGAACTTTTTAAATAGTTTATTAGCCTTTTGTGTCCTATTACATATTCATTACACCAATCCCATGGTGATGTAGGAATAAAACATTGGGATATCTACTGACTGGGTGGGAAATCTACCCTTCTGGAGATATATGATGAATTATTTTCTATCAAAGACATCTACGATGACTCCGTACTTAATCAAGTATTGGAAAGGGACATGATTAAAATTTTGAAAGATAAGTTAAGGAAATATCTAAATATATTCTTGCACATTTACTTTGTGTATTGTATTAAAATATATCTTTTTCATAGCAGAGCATGAGCCTCTGATATACATCCTCACTGGTGACAATCCCCGTAGGTTTGTGATAGTATAGGAGCTTATTTTTCAGTACATGTGGTCGGGGAGTATACTGCATTGGTTTACTGGGTGGGTCAGGAGATATCTGTGAGCCTTAGGCTGGTGGGTTTCTTGTCCATGTTCATAAACATGTGGTTTTTTCCAGCTGGGGATGCACACTCAGAAATATGATTTGGCATGCCAATGATGGAAGCTCAATTTTAAGATGGGTTGACTTTTAGTCTATCCATACCCACTCTTTACCATGTATACCATAACCTAGGACATATTATATAATGTATCATCCCTTATATAAATGGTGGTCCTTTCTAGTTTTTATTCAGCTTTATCAGATAGAATTCCCACTATCATAAATACCATAACACTATCGAGAACCCAGATGCTTAATTCTACCCTAGACTATTAAATATTTCATGTTCGATATGATGATTCTAGGATTTCATGAGGTCATTGGAATAATGATCTAGTTTGATTTTTTCAAATTTATTTCTTATCATGCACCGAACAAGATAATTGTTTTTAATGGAAAGGTCTCTCATGGTGAGAGATCATAAAAAATCTCTTTTTGGGATGGGGTTATCATTACCTCTGCGAATGAGATAATTATTTGTGATCCATATACCCCATAACTTTTTTTAAATCCAATTTGGTTTCATTAAAAGTGTTCTACTCTCCCTTAAACTTCCATATGGGGAGAATGATATCCTAACTTTATCTGCCATTTTTTTTATTTTATTAGAATTAGAAGACTAAAATTCTAAGATTATCCTTCGGTATTTTGGAGCCCATATCTTATAATCTTATGATTATTCCAAGGATTTGGTTAAATCCTACCAAGTTTGTGTTATGAATAGATTTTTTTTCTGGGGAAATCCATGTGCTTCTATGACCCCTTGTCTGTAACAAAAATTTAGTTGATTCAAGATTCGGCCTAGCCTTTGAGGAAGCATTTTCACTCAATGGATTACAATCCCATTAGTGAGGTAGAATTTTATAAGAAAGATGATACTAAAATATAAGTGATGGATGATACATCATTTAATAGAAGAGAAACATGACTTCTTATCTTTTTTCAATTTCCATATCAACCAATTGTTCCCCCTTATGACATACCCGCCACAATAGTTACATTGAACCAACCATGCAGAAAGATAATTTGGTATTATATTCAAATATTTATCACTAATACTCCCCTGGAAACTTTTTTTTCCAATAAGAGAACCTTCTCTAGCTCTTTAGATATTTCGGTGCATGTGACATTAACCATCATCCATTATATGATATCATGATGAAAATCATACTATCGTGACAATAACTATTTAATAGTGATAAGGGATTACACAATTTGTATGATTAAGGCTCTCTGGCCCTGTCACTGAGGTAAGAGTCAAAAGCACATGATCAGAGATATCACATAGCCTCTAAATTAATTTCTCATAATGACCTCTTGGGAACATAAATAAAATAATATGAAGTGTATGAAGAAACCTCAATATATTCCTATTTAAAATTCTCATATTTATTAAAAAATAATTAGAAGGTAGATAAAGAGTTATATTATTTTATTAAGACTAATTTTCACAATGTGGACACATAGGAGAAAGAGTGAATGACACTTCATCATTCCATTGATAGTTCTTTCAAGACTCTGGCTAATCTGGAAAATTTTTCTGATCAAATCTCACTGAAGTCTGATCACAAATGTTTTTTTTGTGACAGAATTCTTATGGAGACTCCAAAATTTTGAGATACATCATTTTTGTACATCTTATTGGTGAAAGAACATAAATAACTATACTTGATGTCATATGAATCATCATAAATCCTCATTCTTTATTTAATACCAAATAAACCTAAATAACTGGACTTAAATTCATAAATTTAAATGTTTTTTGAGAAATTTTCATTATTTACCACTCAAATGATATTATTTCTTGTTATAACTTCTCTAGTTGTCTTGATATCACAATATTTAAAAGTATAATTTGGGTAAAATGTGAATTTACTAGAGAAAGAATTTCCAAATTTTTGTCAAAGCCAATGGACTCAACAGGTTTAGCTTGATTTTTCTAGGGTAAAATGAATTTTCGCATTATTTTTATATCTCTTTATTTATATTTTCATAAATTTTAACTACGATTTATGTAGTGGAAAGCTAAGCAGGTGTGGACTTGGATTTTTATCAGGCACCCTCTTACGAGTTTGAATCCGAAAAAGTTTTACACCTTTTCCATTTATAAGTGATTAATATTTTTTAGTTCACACAAAGTTTGTGTCAGGAGAGTAGAGACTTAAATTTTTCACTATATTACATTTTAATTTTTTCAACCTATTGATATTTATGTGTATTTCAATTGGCTATTTTGAGGTTTTTGAAAATAGTTCATTATTGTGATATAATTTAGGGACTTCAATATAAAACTTTACACTATTTTAGCTTATGGTCCACTATTTCAAACCTTCTATTGCAGTTAATATAAAATCTACAGAGGAGTGTTCTCCGTATAGTTTAACAACATGTATTAAGGATTTCTACCATGCGTTATTTCTGTCATGTGGTAAGGTTGTATGTCATGTAATTTAATGTCATGTGGGAGGGATCTAAAATGTTGTCTAGTTTATAGTATTTAAATCAATACATGATTTATGAATATATAATCGGTCCTACATACTAGGTATAATAGAAGACACCAAAAGGAAATGAGTTCTTCCACAATGTTTCTAGAGACCAAAAGGATTAATGTTCCTTTCCTACAAGAAGTAGGTGCCTATAGCTTTCTGGTAAAATACCTTATGCACTATTACCATAGTCAATAGTGTAGGATCTTCACTCTTTTCAAGGATCTGTGAAATATTTATGAGGATAGTGTTGGTTAATGGTAAATTATTAGGGAATCCATTTCCACCTGAATAGTTAGAATATGGGTTGGGTAATTCATAACCCAAAATATTGAACTGATGAATATGGAATTGGGAAGATGTAACATGGATGAACCAAAACACCCTAATTTTTGGAGTTCCACTGTAGTGTTAGCAGGTCTCATAAGGATTGGAGTTCCTTTCATACAAGAAGAATATGACTCTATTTAGTAGTTCACAATCCCTTATTTTTGAGCCAATATGGCTTATATTCATGGTCAAACAAAGAGGATCCCTACTCTTTCAAAAGGGAAAAAAATGATTTTTTAAGACTCAATTGTCTAAGTGATGAAGTTGGATATGGATTGAAATCTATCTAAGAATGGTTTTTTCATAACATATAAGTCATAATTTTTAAATGGGATTTCTGAGCCCTACACCATGTGGTTTCGATTCACGTGGTACATTACATCAAAAGGTTTATGAATAGAGTGCCACATTTCTACATTTATAAAGGTAACAAAACACAACGATGTAATGTAGAGGATATCAAATCGTCTTGAATTTTCCAGTTATGAGGGTTTTAAATCATGGTACAAAGTTCTCAGTTCATGAGTGGTGATATGGGAAAATAATGTCAGTTATGACCCAAAAAACTCTACGGTGATGAGTTCTACCATGGTGACATCAAGGATAATAAGGTTAAAAAATCATTTTTGAAAGTTATGTAAGATTTTGTTAATGTTTAAGAGATCATATTTGAGAACCAGGAGAAAAATGAATAGTCATACAAAGGGTCCCTTGAAGGTGGGTTCCCTTTTCTAAGGTTTAGGGAAGGTTTGCAATGACTGGAGGTGCTCAAATCATGAATTGTTATTTACAGAAATGTAATACTCAAGAAGGTCTTGAGAAACCAAAATTTTAAATTTCCACCTAGAGAACACGTTATCATAGTGAGGAAATGTAGAAAACCACTACTTTAACTTTTTCCTATACCAGGGGGCCTAACGATAATGGATCATCTTTTATGAAGGCCACAGAGTTGGACCTTTAAGAATTATTCAATGTTAATTTAATATATAACTTTTTCATAAACTCTTGAGATGGAGAATTTAATGAGTAGATATTTGAATTTTTATTTGGCCTCCCTTTATAGGGTTTTGTCATGAAATGTTTTATGTCTCTTTTACTAGATATTTAAGGTCTTACGATTTGGACCATAAAAGGAAAAAGTTAATGGTCGTGCAACTTTGAAAAACTTGCATGCAATTTAAGGTCATGGGGAACATGGACCTAATATTAGTGGAATGTTACAAAAAAACCAAATAAAGATACCCACATCCAAGAGTACTCCAATGACATTTTGTGTTGGATATGAAATTTTTTTAATTCATGGATCATGGTTCTTTTTGTAATGAGTAATGATATGGGACAATCATCTTATAGATGACACAAAAAATGATAAGGTGTTTAGTTCCTCCATGGCGATGTCAGGATAAAAAGGACCATAGAGCCATTCCTATAGGGAAAATATGTATTAGGTTGGTAGGTTTAAGACCTTATGTATCAATATCATGGTAAAATAGAGAGATCAATTTTCTTTTCCAAGGACCATGAATGGTTTGCAATAACCTAAGGAATTCAAGACATGAAGTATGATTTATGGGATAAGTGGATTAAATGATGATGGAATCACCTCAAACTCTAGTTGACCAAGTTCCAGATCTTAAGTTGATTTGATAAGTAATGATGATGGGTGTTGACCTACACATATTAACTTCTTATAGTGGGTTTATATTTGTCATGTCTTTTAACTTCAAGTAATAAGGTCATTCTCCATGTAGTTTAACATCATGCGGTAATGATTGATTTTGTCTAAGGTGTACCTAATTTTCGTTTTCCATAGCATCCTACCACGTTTCCTAAGATCAATTGATTCATGCTTGACATGAGAATGAAGGGAAAAGTAGGCAGTCAGTGAAGCTACACGAGGGTGGGTCTCAGATGGTTCACTGCATAGGCCCAACCCCTATGTAGTTGAGGTGTTTTTTTATCATTTTATATGTTGTAGATAATCCCATGATTGAATATCCGAGTATCACTATATATCCTGTGATGGAATGAATCAAGACACATATTGTTCTTTAATGGGAAACATTCCACATAGGTCTGACCGATACGCCGAGGGGGGAATTGTCCCCATTGATTGTTGTGGCTGGACCTAGGATTAGAGAATTTAATTTCACTACATATACTATGATGATAGGAATCAATCCTTAGGTAGTTCTTTAATGGAGGTGTGGTAGAAGAACACTAAAAATGATTGTGGTCCTCTCGAGTGAGATTGATAGTAAGGCATAGTTTTATGTCATGAATGATACATCAAGCATGAAATTTAAAATTATTTGGTAATGATATATGGTGTTCCTTTTATGGTCTTACGTATAGGACCAAGCTAACCCTATCATGATATGATAATCCTTGATCATAAAGGTAATCCTTTTTCAAGATTCCTAAGACCAGATGAGGTATAATCAATATGAGAAACAAGAAATAGAAAAGGTTTATTTGGTGATACAATGGCGATTTAAAGGAATGGATAAGGTAATATTTTATCGTTAAATGGTAGGTCTAGGATATAGGACCTAGGAATCCCTACATATCTCATTATAATGAGAATTAATATATATATAGTTCTATAAAACCCTACAGTTTAGTGTCAGGCGATCAGGAAATTAGTCATAAATTTTAACGTCATGCAGTAAAAATGAAGGTAAATTAACCTGAAAAAAATTAATTCTGAGAGAAGACCCTATCTTGGAGATTTAAAAATCACTACATATACTATAACAGTAGAAATTAGTTAATATGTAGTTATTGAGAAACTGAATGATTTAGTGTCATGTTGTGAGGACATCATCCAAGAAGTTTAAAGCCACGTGGTAAGGATGAAAAATACCAAAATATAAAATAAAGAAGGCATGAATCCCTATAATTGATGTCAGGTCATTAAAGAAATCATATTTTTAGAGGAACCCTATGATTTTAATGCGGTTTCCTAAGATTGTTTCCGAAAGCATCATGCTCTTAGTACCCAAGGAAATACTACCTTTTAATGGCATTTTATGAAGATGTTGTAACACATTTTGATATTTTCTGACCAAGACTGATATGTTGCAGCTGGACATAGGATTTGAGATCTCAGCATCACTATGTATCCTAAGATGTCATTAATCAATCCACACATAGTTATTTAGTATAAAAATTTCCTATGTGGATCTAACTCACACATATGAATTTGGGATCTTCATTTCTCTTTCACACATACCTACAATATGTATAGTGAATCATTAGTGAGATAATTCTCCCCATATAGTATAATTTTAAAGGGTGAGGACGTCTTATATGCAGTTTAACATCATATGGAAAAAGGAATATCATTCTGTTTAACATTATGTAACCAAGATAACTAACATTATGTAGTTTAAAGTATTTCTTGTAGGACTTATTTTTTATAGTTTAACATCTTGTGGTCATGAAGTTTTAATTAATGTTTAACATCATGCGATCAGGACTATTTCCTTGAAATTTAACAACATGTGGTTAGGAAGTGTTCCTTCCAGTTTAACATCATCTAATAAGGAAGAACAAGAATGATACTAGCAATACAATGTATTTCTTAAGAAACCTCAAATTATTGGGGGGTGTGACATGTTCCCCACACATTTTTTCCAATTAGTAAACTAAAATGGAATAAATCTTATGTATAATGTAATGTACTTCCCATTTAGGTTATAGCTTTAGAGGTTTATTTCCTAGAATCACTGGGGTTTAGTGAACCAACACCAGCTCCCATTAAAGGAATGATTGGAGGTGAGTTTTATTAAGAAGGTGGTCCTTGGTCAAAGACCAAAGAAAAAAATTATTATTAAAAAAGGGACTACAATATTATAAAAGATGGGATTTATTTACAATATCTACCATAAAGGGGAAGAAAATCAACAAGGAGGTCATCAAACCAGGTGGTGACATGGTTGACTCCCATATTTTCAAGACCATCCGCCACCGTGTTTGGTTCATGAAAGGCATGTGTAATAATATAGTATAAGTTCATGAGAATATGATGATTGTCCATCCATCCTGTTGTAATTGGCCACATGAGGTGCATCACACCATTCCAAATAGTTTGAAAAATGGTATTTGAGTCACTTTAAATACAGATATTGTTCTTACCATGATTCTTGGTGAAGGAAGTATCATAGATCACGCTCATCATTTCAGCCTCCAGAGCTGAGGAGATGCCAGAAGTGCCATAGAAACATCCATGAATCTTTTCAGAGTGATTTTTGTAAATAGTTCCACAATCCGAACGACCTGGGATACCTTTAAAAGCACCATCAACATTAAATTTAATCCGTCCTGGGAGAATATATTTCCATAACACTTCAAAAGATCATCTAGGATAAGGATATATACCATTAACCCTAAGTCAACGTAGAATACCAAATTCATTCACTATGTTGTTGAAAAATCCTTTTTGAAACAAAGAAGATTACTGAATTTAAAGGAAGATCTGCGTCCAACCTACATTTAAACTAAGTAAGTAGTTGTTATGAATAATAACATCCATATCACACCAGAGAAAATGAAAAAGTTTAGAGATTGAAATTAAGAAAAGTCTCTTGATTTTTTGAGATAATCCAAGATCCACAAAATGTTAAAGTTGAGAGCTGATTGAGTCATTATGTAACCATCTTCACTAAAAAAGATCAATAACATAATTCAAAAGATCAGTAGCAGTAACACAAGAAAGAAAAATATGGTTAATTTCATCTCGATGTTGGTTATAAAGATGACATTTAGAGAAAATATGGATCCTAGAAGATTGAAGAAAAGTGTCAGTGAGAACCCACTTGTGAGAAATATGACATATTAGTGTGAATCTCAAAGGTTTTAACCATCATTTATCAATTTTTTAATCAAACTGAAAGCAATTTTAGAATTAATAATTCCATGGATGTAAATTTTTTTTTGAGTCGATAATGCCATTATGAGAATGTCCCCAAATTAAAAAATCATCAGAATTGGAAAAGGGTAGTTTTCAATGAAAAAATTGATGTTGTCAAGAAAATTAAAGATTTGAGAGAGAAACATAATCCTTCATAGTATAGTTAGTGTGATCAAGAATGGAGGTGAATTTTTTTATTGAAGGCGCTTGTGATTTGATTATTATATACATCAAGTTTTTGTAGTGTACATGAACATTTATCAAAAATCCATTATAGATCATCCAACCTCCATTTAAATTTCACATCTCATGAGATTTTTGGACTGATATTTATTTGGAATGAGGGGATCTAGACCTTTATGTAAAATACTACCTTAGTTTCATACACCACTGAATATTAAGTTTCTTGTGTAGCAGTGCATGTGGTGGTATAATAGGCCAATAAAGCATGGATGAGTTTGTTCAGCCATAACTTCTTGTCTTTTTATACAATATTCTATAGTATATTTGATATAGTCTTATCTAATCTCTTAATCTATCCATTTTATAATGTATGATAGTGAGATGTGTGGTCGTACACAATTTTGTACTCCTAGTAAAAATACTTAATTGTTGTAGAACATAATTTGGTTATTTTTTCTGTCAATATCATGTGGGGGACTCTAAACCTAGTCATGATATTGAACTTTATGATATTAATGATATTCTTCATCCTAACATTATTTAGGGGTATTAACTCAGTACATTTTCAAAAGAATTTGGTGGCAGTATGGTTGTACTTAAACTACTTATTTGTGGTTGGGGGATATGGTACATAAACATTGAATCCCTATAATAAAATTGGATATGGATATTTAGCTGTATATAGCAAGTATAGGGGTTTATGAATGATTGTTTCATGAATTAAGCATGTAAAAAATTTCCTTTTCAATTCCACAAAGTCATGTATCATTGTTTTCAATTAGTAAACAACCCTCCTTATGTGATGGGGGAGTCTGATCATAGATTGTTTAGAATCCTAAGAGCCTTAATGTACTTCTTCCTTAATGGGTGGAATCTCTATTTATACTATGAATATGATTAGAATTTAATAAATTCCTTGTTTCTAAATGATTTTTTTCTCAAATGTCTCATCCCTAAGGGTAAATTTAGCTGCTCAACACTGAATCTATTTCTATCCATCTCAGTATGTCTAGAGGGTACCATTTAGTAGATAAAAAATAATCATCACCATATATCTAGGGGTTTATATTGGTTCATCATGCTATGGGGACGTGTTAATATGATTGATATATTACATGACACAGATGATGATCAAATAGACTATCTTTCAATATGTTATGCGGGATACCACCTTATCGTGATTAGGGTTGGCTAGAACTGTAGCCACATTATACAATGTGTTAGCATGGGCATTCTATGATTGGATGAAATGATGCAATTCTAGTTCAAATGGTACCTCTTCTATTTGTCCTTTAACATAACCAGTTAGAGGATCCAATTCCTCTTTTTTGAAGGCATATTCACCCTTGATTTGTTTTGTCAATAGTTATAAATCCCTATTAATGTTTAGGTAGGTTGTATATAGTTTTAGGTCTAGTTCCATGATAGTAATAGGGTATTGGTATTCTGCCTCATTGTTAATGGAACCCTCATTTAATGATATTGATTAGTGAAATGATTTTTTTTCTGATGAAAAAAATACAATCCCTAGATCAACTTTAATGAGATTTGGGTTCCCCAATATTTTGATAATAGGAATTCGAGATGTATCATCAAAAAACATCTCCCATGTTTGAGTAGTGTCATGGGTGTAGAAAACCAATTACTCTATAAGTTTAGTGTATACTGGTGTGATTTCCAGGGTGGGATTTTTTCACATAAATTAGCTGGGGACTTCTCTTCCACTAACTTTTATGAAAAAATGGATGTCATCCTATTTCAGAATAACCACCCATTGGGTAAAATTCCTTGTCAACATAGGGAGGCTAAAGATATACTATAATAGTTAAATACGAGATACCAAGTGGAATTTGTAGTGATATAGGTAATAACTCATCATTTTCACTACAAAGATGAGCATGTGGTAGTTCTTCTCAACATATGAATATTAGGTCTCGGTACCTATTGTAATTCAAATGAGGTAGCAAAGGCTGTTTTCACTCCCCACATAATTTTTTGTTACATGGAGATAACCAAGTGATCATTATATGGAGGCCGCTTATAAGATGATTGGATTTCCTTCCACCAGTGCAATCAAGACTAATGTGAGAAAAAACAATTTACTAATACTCATGAAGGATTATTGGAATACCTCATCCCATCGGTAGGTGACTCCCTTCTTCATTATCTTTATTAAGGGGAGGGACTTACGGGGTAGGTTATCTATGAAATGTGAAATGTAAGTGAGGTGTCCATAGATCCCCCCTGGTTCTTTGAGATTTCTATGTGGTGAATTGGCTAGAATTGTAATAGCCTTTTCGGGGTTGACATCAATTACACGATGACATACAAAAAATACAAGGAATTTACTTAATGTTACTCTAAAAGACCATTTCACCAGGTCTATATTCAGACTGTGATGTTGAAATTTTTCAATGATTGTTTTAGTATCCTTGAAATAATCACATTTTATAAATATTTGGCCGCCAAATCATTGAAATATAACTATAGAATTATTTCTAATAAGGGATTAAATAGATGTTGTATGAAATATTGACAAGTAGGTCGAATGTTCTTAATGTGACACCCCAAGATTTTATGAGATAGATTCTTTTTAATTTCATTTATGTCTTATGTTGTATAGTACACCAAGATTAGTTGGAACTATATGCAACATTGTATTATATTGTGATATACACAAAAAAATTCTTGTCTTATTTTACACACAATTTCAATTTATCTGATATAATTCATTTTATGTAAGACCTAGTATAAGAGAACAACTAAATATTATAACCTAGTCATTATAATTATGGGTTCAATATAATTTTTTAAATTAATGTTATACATTTCATATACATGATATAAGAAAAAATTCATTTTTTGGATAAAAGAATTATTTTAAAAAAAAATGTATTATTGCCACCTTTTGAAGGCACAACCATTTTAAATATAGTTTTTGAATCTTTTTTTATTCTATTTAATATAAAAAAATTATTCTTTCGAATAGGGATATAAAAATTTGATTTGGTTGAATTTTTGATATGTTTCTAATACCTTTTAAATATTGGTGAATAGTAAAATTATAATAAATTTTAATTGAAAATAAAAACATTTCAATAAAATAATTTATGTAATAAAATTATATTATTTAATGGTTTTAAAGTATAAATAGAATATATTTTTATCATTTATTATAACAAATTTCATTATCATTAAATTTACATTGAATTTAGATGTAAAAAAATTTCAATATTTTTCAATGTTTTAACTTTTAAAAACCTGATCTCTTTTTCCGACAACGCGAATAATTTTAAAAAAAATTCTGAAAATTCTGTGTTTTGAATTTTGATAAATGGAATCCATATTTTTAATCTTTTGGTCCAAATTATTTAAATATATTTATTTTAATTTTGGGCATTATGATTAGTAAATTTTGGAATTTTTATTAATACAGTAAAAGGGTAAAATGGGTAATTAAGGGTAATAATACTATAATAAAATTACCCTAAAACTAGTATTAATATCATTTTAAGAGTTTTTTATACCTAAATAATCCTTTAATTTTAATGGAGTCCTTAAGAAGCAACTTGGATGAGACTAGGACATCGAATTTATTTTATTTAATTAAAAGTTAAATATGTCTCACTCAAATTTTAATAATTAAACCAATTTTATATAATTTTATTCAAAATAAAAATTAAATTATAATTACTTATTGTAAAGATAAAATATTTTTCTTTATCATGGTAAAATATTTGTAATGTTTTGGAAATATATAATAACCTTAAAGGATTATACTTTGTTTGTGTACAAATTGATTAATTGATGAGAAATCAATAAAAAAATTATTATTAAAATGCCAATAACCCTCAAAATACCCAAACACATGACTAATTCCTATTGGTAAAGTATAAATAGACCATTATAATCCAAATATAGAGTTATTTACAATTTTTATCCATATGGAAGATATTGCGACACTTATATTATTTTATATAAAGTGACGTTAAAGTTGTCACATTCATAATTTAATAAGTATAACATTTTTAATGTTGAATTTTTCCTGAATATAAAATTAAACTACAAGTATTCTTATTAACTATAGAATATTTATATTCATAATAGTAGTTTATTTTTAATTTTCACCCAAAAAATAATTATATTAAATAATTACACAAAACAGCTGTGGTAAATATTTTATTAATGGAAATTTCAAATTAATGTTATTAAAAACATTAAAATAAATATAATATGATCTAATTAATATATCAAATGATTTGTATAGATGATATAGAACCAATAAATATATAACAAAATAATTGGTATGATGATAACATCTTATATGGATATTATTTAAAATCCTTGAATCGAATAGTGTTAAAATTGACACTATTGTTGTTTTGTTAAAACAATGTTTTATTAAATTTTTTAAAAATAATTGAAATTTTTATAAAAAATATTGATTAATTATAATATGGTATAAAATGTTCTAATTTACTTATTTATTGTATAATCTACAACAAATAAATAAATATTACACCCTTTTAATAATGAAATATTAATTATCTTAATTAAAATTAAATAGAATAACGAACTGTTAATTAAAATGATAATGTTTAAATTGAGATAAATTCTATTATGTAATTCATTTGTTTATTAAATTAAAACCATATATCATCTACTATTATATTGGGTCATTTTTATGTTTTTTGAGGGGGGTTTGATTTTATATTTTTGAGGTTTCCAAAATTTCTCATCACGTCAATTATAAAATGGAACCTCCTCCGTCACTTCTTCACATCCATTTGAGCCTTAAATATTGGTCATCCGAAGAAATGTTCCCTTATAAACATCCCTAGTCACATTATAGAGGTTCTTGTATTCTTCAATGTACAACTTTAGTGCTCTAAGAGTAGTTTTAGAGGAAGCATGTCGAAGAAGAGGTAACCACATCTACCAATTCATTGAAACATATTTATTCTTATACATTATCATCATAAGTTGTTTAATTATAAATTAATAACTCTAGTATCAATTATATACCTATATGTTAATATAATTATTAAACAAAAATATTCCACCTTATATCCATCCTATGAAAAATGAAATCACCATACGTGCATACGTACAACTTAACATCTCCATGTTGTGGTGTAATCTATTTTTCAGAACCTCCTAAATTGGAAGGGTATAATGATGGTAGTAATAAATATATATGATTATTAATATATGATATTAATTGTGAAATATTATACACCCTCAAATTCAATACCATGCATCAAATTTAGAAATGATATCGTCGCTCGTGCGTACGTACGACCTACCGTCTCCACAATGTTATTCGATTCATTCTACACGATCTTCGTTAAAGTGTGGTTATGTAAATGTCCAGAATGAATAAATGTTGTATATATTATGGTAATATAATTTTTTTAATGATATAAATTTTACCTAAGAAAGAGATATATAACTTATTCGAAAAAATGCATAAGAGCATAAAGCATCTAATATTTGAATAATGTGTAACAATGAAATGTTATTAATAAATAGATGATAATACGATCATATTTGATAACATAAAAGTGACAATGATTTTGAAATAATTCAATTACATTATTTAAATCATTATACAGGAGGTTCAGATGCATATAAGGGGAATTGGACCTAAGGTATGGGATAATATCAAAATCTCGTTATTATCCAAGATTATTTATATGTAAGTATTTACTATTGTATATTTATCATGCACATACTTATTTCCTAAATATGTAATATTTTTTTATTCTTATAAATTATTTTAAACTGAATTTTACCCATTGGTAAATTTTTATTACACAACATGAAATGAAAATTTCATCATATTTCAATATGAGGTACTTTTTGACTTTTTTCGGAAAAAGTACGATGAGAATGTTTTTTAACTTATACAGAATGAATGGATTTTTACGTTTTCATAACACCGTATTTCCCTGATTATTCATCGACACATTTTCCGGTTTATTTTAAAATAAATTCTTTTCTTTTAAAATTATGGGGCATTTTTAAAAAATAATATGTTTTTGATGAAGAAGGGATATTTTACTCAAGAATTAATTTCATGTGTTTTTTGAAAATTATTTTCCATATAAAAAGGAATTTTTTAAATAGGATTATGTTTCAATCAATATTATTACTATGATTTTATTTTTTTTATGGTGGAATTATTTTTATGAAATCCCTTTTATTCTATATGGATTATGATGGAATGATGTTTAAGAAACCAATTTTTGTTCCTTGGTTTATTCTATGTTAAATGATTTATGTTTTTGTGGAAGACGTAATAATGAGTTAATTATAAGATAGGTGGGACCTATATCTCCCTCCAATTAATAGGGTAAATATTTATATCTCATGAAATAGAAAATAATGGAACATCAAGTAAATATAGTTTAGTAATACTGGAAAGAAATGAAAAGTATATTTGGTTCAGTAATACGGTGTTGGAACGAGGAGTGAACTTGGTTCAATAATAGATTTCCCCCCATGATGGTATTGGAAATAAGACTTGGATAATATGGTAATTATTTTCTATACATATGTGTTTTCCTCAAGTCTATGTTTTATTAGAATGCTATGTTATCATGGTTAATGTTCCTTTATGATTTATGCCTTACATACAACCAAGATTTATTTTAGGACTCAATATTTTGATATTAAAAATATATGTCCATGTTTTTGAATTCGCATGTTCATTTATTCCATGTTTATCCTTAGTGATAATTTGAGATCACCAATTTTATTTTTTTATTTCCCTGGGTTATAAATAAAGGTTTTAGGTAGGAAAACTATAGGGGAAGATATGTGTGGGAGACGCTAAGAATATCTCACCATGCTAGAATAATGTGTTCCGAGTTTCCAAAGACACTAAATTAATATGGTCCTTGGGAATCTATTTGTGTTATATATTTATTATTATACAAATAAAATGTAATTTCCATGTACATCAATCTTGGGTCATTAGATTTGGTATCAGATTGAATTTCTATTTAAGCATTGGAAACTAGGATGTGAAAAAATTAGTGAGATCTCAAGAGGAATTTTAAGGATACATATAGTGATGTCCCAAAGGATAATTCTAAATATAGGATAATATCCTAGAATTATGGTAATGATCATAAAAAAACTAATACTAAACCTAATATCTTAGAGATTAAAAGTACTCCCCCTTTATTATGTTGTTTTCCTAATAATATTTTTCCCCTCACACTAATCTTTTTGGGTTTTATAAAATGGTTTTAAATAGAAGGATTCATGTTAATAGAGACAATTATGGAAAATGTAATGATTTTATTTATGAGAAACCAAATAAGATGGGAGTTGCAAGGTGAAACATCGTTATTATGGCTAATCAGAAATCTCATAATTTGATCAATAATCTAAAATTTAATTAGTTTCTGAAATCACATAATAAGTGAAATATGTAGTTTCTTGGTGATCATAGAGGAAAGAATGTTCAATTTTCCTCATGTAAATCACGTGGGAAGAGGCATCATGGAGAATGTCTCAAAGGAACTGGAAGACTATTTGGGAGTGGAAAAGGACAAAAAGCCAATAATTGAAAAGGAAAAGGTTCAGTTAACACAACGGACGAGGATAATGGTATTGAGAAGACATAAATGATGGTAAAATGTTTTAAATGTGAAATATATGGGGATTGTGAAAATTTATTCACAAAGGGAAAATCTCATGAAGATAATCAGTATGGTCATATGGGTAGTATTTATGTTGTTGACGATGAAGAGACTACAAATTATATATATTATTAAAGAAGTGCTAAGGAATAAAATGATGATTCTTAGTCAATCATTTAAGAAGGTAGTGGAATGAATTTATGTTAATAAATAATAATGTTGATTAAGTAATTTTATAGTACTATGGAATAAATAAACATATATATATATTGGCACACTATTGTTTTTTCTTAAGTATTTTGAAATTATATGTTAAATGGTATCAATAACAATGAAAAGTTATTTAGATATTTTTAGAAAAAAAATGATATGTGCATAATGATGTGTTAAGGAGAAAATGAGATGTTTGATAGTATTAATAACCTCATTAATGATACAAGTAAAAGTTGACATCATAATTTGAGTATATATAATTTTATGGATTTTTGGTAAGAGTTAATTTTTGACAGCATGCATGTTTTCACTAAGGTTCTATGGTAATTCATGTTATTACCATGTTTCCAGAGAATAAATGATTATTGTATTCACATGTTTGGAATTTTACAACCAAGAACATCTCTATGAGATATGGTAGATAAATTATATGCCCATTTTGTTCACCTCTTTCTAAATATTTAGATTTCTATTTTTGGAAGGATTGTAATGTTATCAATTTATAGATAGTATAGGTTATAATCCAGTTCTTGTTTTTTAGATTAATGTATTATCTCATTATAGGTAGACTTGTGCATATTTCATAACCTGTGATGACCTTTTTGTTGAGACAGATGGAATGGAATATCATTCTATTTATGGATCCTCTGATTTGCGAATACATCAATAATGAAAAATCCAACTTCATTTCTTTGAATAAGAGATGAAGTGGAAATTTTTCAAGGCACAAAAAATGGTGAGATTGTACCGAAATAAAGTAACTATTTCTTCTCATGAAAAATTCTTTGACTATAGGAAAAGGATCTTGAAACCAAAATGTTATTCTGGTACCCTCTTATCTGATTAATAAGATGGTCGCCTAAATCATCGCAAATTTATGGATTTTTTGTTGTTATCTTTCTCTAAACCTTATTCTCTATCACTATCCATTAGAACTTGATGGTTATATTTTTCTTCCATATCCTTGTTTTCACTTCCCACCTATGTTCATTTATATGGAAATCTAGTGAAGAGTTACTTTGGGTAATCATTATGTTTCTAACTTTCCTTTTTGAAAATGAATTTTTAGTATTACATTTTGCGATGTGGGTTTCTATGAAAGAAACTTTCGAGTATTAAACCTTTTATAACCCTGAATAATTTTCTGGGTGAAATTCATTTTAATTGGGGTAGAATGTGACACCTAGAAATTTTATCAGTTATAATCTTTTTAATTTATTTGATATCTTGTGTTGTACGCTACACTAAGATTACATTTCTCTATATGCAACACCATATTATCTTACGATATAAAAAACACTATGATTGGATTTTGTTACACAAAATTTCATGTTATTTTGATAGAATTAATTTCATTAATGAACAAGTATAAGTGAACAATTAAATATTATAAACTAGTCATTATAATGACGAGTATGAATAATATTAACTTCCATCTAAAAAACTATTTAAATGAAAATAAGTGAGTTTATAAAATAATAAAATCACTATATATGGATTTATTCAAATGTTTAAAATTCATCTTATATGTTTTCTATACATGATATAAGAACAAATTTTATTTTTTTGGATAAATTAAGTATTTTTCAAAAAATGAAGTATTGCCAATTTTTGATGTCGCACCCATTTTAAATATAGTTTTCGAAACTTTTATATATTATATTTTACCCAAAAGACTTATTATTTGTAAGAGGGGTATATAAATTTTAATTGGATGAATTTTTTACATTTTTATGATATGTTTTAAATTTTTATGAATAATAAAATTTTACTCATTAAAATTTAAAACAACTACTTTTCATCAAAATAAATTATGTAATTAAATTAAATTATTTAATTTTTTTAAGGTATAAACAGAATTTTTTTTTATCATTAGATATAATATATTTCATTAGCATTAATTTTACCTTAAATTAATATGTAAAAATATTTCAATATTTTGTAATGTTTTAACATTTAAAAACATGTTTTCTCTTTCTGACAATATGATTAATTTTAAATTAATTACTGAAACATATTTGTTTTGAATTTTGATAAATGGATTTCACATTTTTATTCATTACTTCCAAATTATGTAAATAGATTTTTTTTGGGAAGTATTAATAGTAACTTTAGTAATTTTTATTACTAAAGTAAAAGGGTAAAATGGGTAATTAAGGGTAATAATAGTATAATAAAATTACCCTAAAACATATATTAATATCTCTATATGAGTTTTTTTACCTAAATAATCATTGGGTCTAAATTTTGTCCTTTGGAATCCATTTGGATGATATTTGGACATTTGATTTATTTTATTTAAAGAAAATTTACATATGCCTCACTCAAATTTTAATAACTAAACCATTTTTTATGTAAGGTTATACAGAATATAAATACAATTATAAATAATTATAGGAAAGATAAATTTTATTATTTATCATGTTAATTTATTTTTAATTTTTATGAATCATATATTTACCTTAAAGGCTTATGCTTTGATGGTGTAAATTAGTTAATTGATGATTAATCAATAAAACAATTATTATTAAAATTATAATAACCATAAAAAGACCAAAAAACTTGCCCAAATCATATTTTTAGAGCATAAATCAAACATAATAATCCAAGGGTCAAGCTGTTGACCAGTTAGAGACATATGGAAGATATTGTGGCACTTATATTATTTTATTTAATGTGATGTTAAAGTTGTTACATTCATAATTTAATAAGTATAAGATTTTAATGATGAATTTTACAAAATCTAAATTATATTAAAATTATTATTATGAAATATAGTATATTTATCATCATCATTGGCTTTTATTTTTATTTTTTTAATAAAAAATAATCATATTAAGTAATTACCCAAAACTGATGTGGTAATTATTTTATTAATTGAAATATCAAATTAATGTTATTAAAAATATTAAAATAAATATAATTTGAGCTAATTAATATATAAAATGATTTTTATAAATGACCTAGATCCCATATAGATATAATAAAATAATTTTTGTGATTATAACATCTTATCTAGATATTTTTAAAAATCCATTAATTGCATAGTGTCAAAATGGGCACGTGTTGTTTTGTTGAAACTATGTTTTATTAAATTATTTAAAAATAAATTTTTTTATAAAAAAATATATAATAATTATAATATGGTCTAAAATGATCTAAATTACTTATTTATGGTTTAATTTACAATAAATAAATAAATATTTCAAACTTTTAATTTTGAAATATTTTTATCTTAATTAAAATTGAATAGAATAAATAAGTGTTAATTAAAATGATAATGTTTAAATTGAAATAAAAAATTTATAAACATTATTGGTTGATGATATTAAAACCCTATAGTATATCATATAATAAATTTGGAAATTTTTATGGTTTTTGATTGGTTTTTTATTTTTTATTTTTGAGGATTCCAAAAGTGCCCCTCACCTAAATTATAAAATTGAACCTCCTCCTTCACTTATTCACATAAATTTGAGACTTCAAGATCAGATAAACCCTACCCTCTTCCCTTATAAATTTTCCTAGTTACATTGTAGAGGTTCCAGTATTTTTAAAATACCATCTCTAATGCTCTAAAAGGATATTTAGAAGAATCATGTCGAAGAAGAGGTAACCTCTCCTACCATTTATTTCCAACTTCTCTCTTCTTATATGTCCCCAAAATATCTTATTTCATTTTATAGTAAGAAATTTTGTATCAACCATATACTTAGATTTTATTATAATTATTAAACAACCATATTGAACCTTCTATCAATCATATGAAAAATGAAATCATCACGCGTGCGTACGTACGACTTATCATCTCCACGTCGAGGTGTAATATGTTTTTCACCACAACATTAATTGGATAGGTATAATGATTGAATTAATAAATATATATGATTATTAATACGTGATATTAATTCTAAAATATAATACACCATCCAATTTAATACCATTCATCAAATTTAGGAATGATATCATCGCTCGTGTGTACGTACGACATACCATCTACACGATGTTATGTGATTCATTCTACATGATCTTCATTAAAGCGTGATTAAATAAATGTAAATAACGAATAAACATGGTATATTTTATGTTAATATAATTTTTTAATGATTTAACTATGACATAATAAGCTTAACTAGAACTTATTCGACAAAACAGGCATAAGAACATAAAGTAGAAAATATCCAAATAACGAGTTACAATGAAATGTTATTAACAAGAAGATGATAATATGATAAAATATTATAACATAAAAATTACTATGTTTCTTAAATAATTAAATGAAATTATATAAATTACAATACAAGAGGTTTAGATACATATAAAGGAATTCTGACCGAAGTTAAGGGATAATCTCATTATTATCCAAGATTGTTTATGCATATTTATTTAATGGGGTATATTTATCATCCACATCCTTGTTTCATAAATATGTAATATTTATTTTATTCTTAAAAAAAATTTAATGCCAATTTTACCCATTGGTAAATTTTTAAAAAACATTATGAGAGGAATCTTTTGTCATTATTCGGTATGAGGTATTTGTTGACTTTTCTGAAAAAATGTATGAGGAGAATGTTTTTTAAATTATACAACCTGAACAGATTTTTAGGATTTCATAATTCCTTATTTCCATGAAGCTTTTTATACACATTTTCATGTTTATTTTCAAATAAATTATACACTCTTAAAGTTTTGTGGCATTTGGATAAAATAATATGATTTTGAACAAGAAAGGATATTTTCCTCAAGAATTAATTTCAAGGGTTTCATGAAAATTATTTTCCATCTAAGATAACATTATTTAAATAGGGTTACGTTTTTACCCCTATTATTACTATGATTTGATTGTATTTGTGATGAAAATATTTTTATGAAATCCATTTATTTTATATGCATTATGATGGAATGATGTTTAAGAAACCCATTTTTGTTCCATTGGTTATGCTATGATGAAAGATTCATGTTTTTGTGCCACACATTAGAATGGTTTAACTATGAGATGGGTGGGACCTATATCTCCCTACAACGCATTGGGTAACGATTTATTTCTCATGAGATATAAAAAACTATAATGAAAAGTAAATTTGATTCAATAATACAGGTTTGAAATGGAAAGTATATCTGGTTTAATAAAACTAGGCTAGAACAAAGAGTGAAATGAGTTCAGTAATGGAATTTTCTGCCATGACGGACTTTTCAATGGGCCTCGAATAATATAGAAATTATTTTCTATTCCTATGTGGTTTCCACAAGTTCATATTTTATGCTAATTCAATTTTATCGTGGTTAATGTTCCTTTATGATTTAAGCCTTACATATTTCCAAGATATTTTTATGACTCAATATTTTTATATTAAAAATATATGTTCAAGTTTTTACATTCATCTGTTTATATTTTGTATGTTTTCTTATACTGGGTATTTGAGATCAAAATTTTTATGTTTTTATTTCCCCTTGATATAAATAAAGGTTTTGGGTTGGAAAACTAATGGGAAGATATTTATTGGATATGTTAAAGATCGTTCACCAAACTAGAATAATGGGTTACAATATTCTAAATACACCAACCAAATATGGTATTTGGGAGTCTATTTGTGTAACGTATTATGTATTTCAAAAAATAAATTTAGTGCACATGTACATCAAGGTTGGTTTTTTATAATTAAACCCAATGGGTGTCACTTGATAGAAAAACATCCCATGAGTTGTTCTGAAGGCATTGGATTCCTTGAATTTATGGGACATCATTTTTGATTGTACCGTGAATTATTATCCGTAGAGAAAATGGATTCAAAGCTAGTAGATTCATTGATAAAGAGTTATGTGATCATAAATGATAAATAATCCTTCATACAATGTTGATTAAGTTCACATAAATTGATGTATAACCTAATTTTCTAATTATTTTTCTTTATAGGGATGATTTTAAAAAGACATCTTGGATATTTTATTTCCTAGAAATTATTTTATTTCATCAATTTTTCAACATCTAATTCTAATTTAGCATCATGTGAGGGTTGTATCATTCTGTATGAATTCTTTAAAACTTGATGGTCATTACACAACATGAAATGTTGTGTAGCCGTTTCAGGCTTCAATCCAGGAATTTTTGTATAATTCAAAGTGTACACAAATTAATGTTTATTTAGAAATTCAATATATATCTTCTACTCCTCGAGAGTCATGGGGGAACTAATCAATATAGGTCATGGGTTTTCTTTCATTCCTAAATTTACCTAACCAAGCTCATCATTGGTGGTGAAGAGGCCTTCTTCAAATTTTGGAGGAGCGTTCCTAAGGTCATCCTTTTTTTTGTACCACCATTAATTCCATGGAGGAATTTTTATACATGGTTGGTAATATGTTGGTGTCTTTATCACTGTTGATCTGATATAAGTAATGGGAAGAAACATTGTTACCCGAAACTACCAAAGTTTTTGCAGATATATTTCAATGATGATTGTCTTATTTCATGAGGTAACTGGGATATGAGGAGCTTAGGCATATGGGGTTGTGTCATCTTCCATAATCTAGTTTATGGGTAGAATATAATCACTATCGAGCATACTCCACTGACTCACAGAGGTTGTCCCAAAGTAACTAGGGGTGAAAACAACATATCATCATCCACTATTTTTTTTCACCCACACTTTTGTAGAATCCCACCTTACTATACATGGGTTTGCAAGACTCAAAGGGAGAATTATCAACATGTAGTATGTAGACCTTCCCATCGATTAGGGATTTCAAGCATTGATGAAATTTTAAATTTATTTACACATGGATTTGAAGCCAATATCATCCAAGAAGTATATTATATGTAGTGTCTTATTGGATAACCATGAACTCAATGTTCGATGTGATATCCCAAAATAAATCCTTGAGCTTGATCTTCTCAACCTGAATTTTATCACTCTTATCATACCCCTTAATTATTAACATTTCAGGTGATATGTTTTCCCACAATATATACTAATAATTGAGTGGTCCAAATCAGGATAATTTTTATACACTATCAATTATCAACTAGATCACATTAGATGTTACCATCATTGAGTTCACTAGATACATATAGGTGTCTTATTTTTTCCTGTATGACCTCATCCAAATCCTAATATTTGAATGATATGGAGACATGGAATTTTAATTGTTTAGACTTCACTCAATAAACCTCGAGAACAATGAATTATTTATTGGACTCTTATGGAATTTAAAGGGCCTCGATGAGTGCTTATTTGAGTTCCTTTTAAAGATAGAGGGAATCTAAGACCAAGATTTTGGATAGGAAAACTACCATCTATTTCAAAATGTTGAAATTTTATTCTATAGTTCAGTACTTCTCGATGTGTGTTTTCTATATATAATGTGTCTTATGTGCTGAGGTGTTAGAGCTGGATAGACCTGGTTCTTGAAAAGAGGTTTAAGGAGCGTCTGATTCTAGTGGCATCGGTCTCAAAAACCATACCCTTTTTCTAGGCTGATCATATAGTCACAACCTCACCATTTTGTCATGTAATGTGAACTTACATGGATGGTTATTGGAGGGATCTAGGAAACCTGTATGTTTCTGTTGTTATTGATGGATTACATTCCTATGGTTCTCTATTGCATATATATCTTCTATGGGGATGTGACTGAATTATTTGGTACAACCATGCCTGTACTATCCCATGTATCCTCGGCACTAGTAACTTCAAACTACAGTAACCCAATCAGGTATGAGGAACTTTTATTTGGAGGCATATTCATATTTAGATAAGGGATATGTTATGTGTACTTCATTAACAAAACCAAATATGAGATCTTCATTCAATGAGTATTCATTTTGGTTTGGCAGTTACCATTATCCGGATATCATAGGAAATAAATCTACGAGAGTTACAACATATATGGGACCTAAATAAGAATCATCCTCTTCTATTTCTTCTTTTTCTTGATGATTACGACCACCCCTAGAAGGTCTTTCTAATGATACCTTCCAATGTGATAAAATCATTATGGGTTTGAGAAGTTTTGCTATCAAGGTGAAATGACTTCATTCAAATATCATTCAAGTCATCTATTTATCAAACTTATATCCACACTTGGATGGTACTTATTTCCAATCACCCACCTCCTTTGGATGGTAAATAGTTACACATGTCACATGCATCATGAATTTTACAATGTCACATATCCTGAATTGACCATGCCTTTGAGGAAATCATTGAAAATGAATAAATCTTGGATGGTATGACCTTGTATCCTATGGAAATGGAAATAGTGTGGGAGATCAGTGAGGTTAAATATTTTGGGTTTCTTGGGTTACAGCTGCCTGAGTAGGTTATTTTCCATGGTTGAAAGTAAATAATTGGGTACCTACACATTTCAGAAGAAGTATTATTTTTTATCTATTCCTTAAATCTCAGGAGACCATAATCTCTTCTTGATTCTGGTCAAAGAATATTTTCTTATTTATTTTTCTTTATGGGAGGTGTTGGGTGATACAAGGTTGGTGCATGTGCTTAAATGATAATTATTACTAGTTTGAGGGTAATAGATATATTATCATCCTTAATAATACTTTTCTTTATATTCCTTGGGAATAAGATGTGATTTATCTCAGATCTACAGAATGGATTCTTCTAGGCATTGTTCTATTTCTGAAAACTCATGAAATCCACATGGATACTTTATCAGGATCAAAAGATTTTTATCTCATCTAGGAGATTTTAATTACATAATTACTAAAATTTATCCTATGAGATAGGGATGTTTAATGAATAGTTTAAACGTTACCATCTATATATGAATTCAAAAACCCTATAATTTATGCATTACTTTTAGGTTTTTAGGTCAATATTTTTCATTTACTATTTTTAGAACTGAAATACTAAAGGAGTTGATAATGAAGTCATTTCCATTCTACAAAATATTTTTCTGGAAGGGAGATTTACAAAATTAAGGATGAACCTATGATAGTATATGAAAAACACCTCATCTGGGTCACCTCATACTGATCATTATGGCCCATAACCAGACCACATTAGGACCCGAAATGAATGAAACATTTTTCTGGAACTCCCAATCCATCAATGGTTGAAAACATATGATTACAAATATTGGGTGGGGGTAATGTTTCATCCACCCATTCGGAAAATGGATTCTTCATGGACTGCACAGGTGCAAGTCTCTCTTACATTTATTCTATTAGAGTATCCTGAGACTCAACAACATTGAGAGGATCTAGAGGAACTTCATTCCGGGCTACCTTCTATCTACAGGGAGTAGGAGAGTCTTGGTGAATTGGACCCCATTTCATTTCATATAGATTTTTAAACCATGTTTAGATTGAATAGTCTCCCTAGTGAGGGATATACCATTATCTTAATGGATGAAAGTCACAATCATCATCAACTTTTCCATTTATTTAGAATAGATTCATAGATCCAAATCCAACCTAATAGTAAGATTTTTATCTTATAGGGATATCACCTCTTTCATGAATTGTTTAAGGAGGGATAATTATCTATGTCAGAAGACAACACCCAGTGGGAATGTTTCCCCTAATTATCTCATTATTTATTTGTTCAAGATTTTTAATATTATCCTCATTTTGTTCCATCAATTCCTCTGTAGAAGGAATTTTATCTCTTCTAGGTGGTGATTAGGATGTAAACACACTATTCCAATTATCATTAGTAGTTTTCCACCATCTATGTGGAAAATCAATATTTGAAGGTTACAAATTTAGGGTTCTCTTCTAGTTCCATATGTGTGCTACCTCAGTTGGTGTATCCATATCTACCTCCACATTAGGTATGTTTTCAATGTTGACCTCCACTTCATCAGACACATATGCCTTCACCTAGTTTAACAAAAAAGGATCCCTATTTGGGTCACCTACTGACTCTGGTAAAGGGTTTCTGTGGTTTATAGGGAAATATATATGGTTTACAGTAGTGCTTCCATGACCTCTCTATATGATGTTTTCTGAGTTTTGAACATCTATATATATAGTGGTGTCTGGGATAGGAGAGTATTTCCTTATCTAAGGAAAATATCCCTGTTGGGAGGTTGACCATGAAGGATGTTAGTAGTAGATTCCATTTTATCCACCTCAACAATACCACGAGGAGGAATATTGAGGTAATGATCACCTTCTTCATTGGATAAAGAGTCAATGGACCCTTGATGTGTTCTAGATATTTGTAGAATAGCCTCAAGGACACTGATATTGATAAAGTCAGGGATATGAGCCTCGTTTTGCATTGTTGCTGGAGTATGTTGACTTTCCTTTTGTGGTTGATAAGGGATATGATACTTATTCATGAAAGCTTCTAAAATATGTTGATAAACTCCATGTCCTATGTGAATATGAACTCGATATCAAGAATTTGTAGGAGTGTTTCAGTGAGATTCTATATTTTCAGTAGGAATATGAGCCTACATGTGGATGGTTATTGGAATATGTCAATCAGCCCTGGTTGAAGAAGAAATATTAAAAATATTTAAATATGAATTCCCTTCCAGAATATGATGAAAAATACCTGGAATTTGAGAACAGATATGAGACAACTATTTCATAGCCTATGAAAGATTCTACTTTTGTTATTCATCAGTGAATGTTGGGATATGAGCCTACCTGTTATAAGCTACTGTAATATTCCAAGCAACCTCACTGTCATAACTATGATCATGTCTCGAAGTTTCTTTCACTCCCACATGGTGAGACCTAGTTTGAGTGGGGGTATTAGATTGATCCTATACATTTGGATTAGTTCTCTGGTATTTTTTATACTAATATGAGCCTATCCCATGTCGTGTGCATCTCTAACCTCATGATCCCCTATTGGAAAAGGAATAAGAGTTTGGTCCTCTGCCTTTGGATTATTCCTATAGTATTATTGAACAAGAATGTGCTCCTGTCTCGGGGCATGTTTCGATTTCACATGGTGAGACCCAATTGGAATGAGGAAATATCCTAGTCTAGTGCCTCATACTTTATCAGAATATATCGATAATTATTGATGATGGGTGTAAGAATGTGTGCTTTCTCCAGAGTAGCCACTTGTTCATACTGATTATAGTGTTATTCTACCCTATATATTTGGATTTTAATATATTCTTATATCGATATCTGTACCTTTTCCAGAATATTCCAGAATATTTTTTCCATTGCATCCAGATTAGAGTTTTATTTTATCAATGTGTGAATAGAAATATAGGCCCTCACATTTTTAGTCACAAATATGTATTGGGAAATGTCTTTAATTTCTGTGGGGATATAATCCCACTCATTTCCTCCTTTTTATATCATAATATGGTGAAGGGATTCTTTCATAGGGAACGGGATATGTGCCTCCCCCATTCTTGTTTCAAGAAAATGCCCATAGACTTAATCTGACTGTGTAAGAACATGAGCCTTCATGCAAAATACTTATTGAATATACTAGTAGACATTATTAGTGGGAGCATGTATTTGATCCAAAACCCATTTACCCATTTCCAATGAATCTCAATGTGACATCCTTCTTTCCCATTCATGAGAAGACAAAGTGGAAATATGTGAGGTGGTTCCCCTAGTAGATAGATGATGGGAACTCACTGGATGATGCTTGTGACATCGGTAACAATATACCTCTATAGTAGCTCATGAACCATAATGGATCCCTAGTCAACTACATGACCCACATTCCTCAGATAGGGGAGGTTATGATTTTTATTCTACAGGGATAAGATTCTTTAGTGCTTTGTGGTGGAAACAGGAACCAAAGGATTCACTAATTCATTCTTTGGATGATGTGGGCTTATTGGTTTTAGTTTTTAGGAACCCCTGTATGTTTCCTCAAGGGTTGGGATCATACCTTTTTGTATTCATAGACTATTGTATTCGCCACCTTAAGGTGATGTTTTAGGGAGGGTGTGGTTGTTTTTTTAACCTGTAGAGGTTGTAATCATAGATGATTTTACTGAACAATCACTAGATAAAGGCATGATCTTAGGTCAGGGTATTGTGTGTGAGAATATTATCTAAAGACATGGAGAAATCAAGGAATAGGGACACCAATCAGTTCTTTCTCGCAAGTATGATACATTCTCAATCAGATATGCAATGGTAATAAAATTAACTTTTTTTATTCCTAGTTAAGCCCTTTCACTTGTGTGGACTTTTGATAGCAAGGATGAAATTATTTCACTAAAATACTAGTTACATATGGTCAAATGATATTTTTTTTATTTTAGATATTGACATTGGGTTCACCATTTTTGTTTCCTTGAAATATGTAGATGGTTTCACAAGTTGAGGATACATGATTCCCAATGGATATAATGATTCATTTATTTTTCATGACATGATTTCACATTGGGTTTACAAATTTTATGTCCTTAAAAAGTTTCTTGGGGCCCAATGATTTATTGTGGGTGTTGAATGTGTTGAACAATCCTTCATGTATGGTTTACCATTTTTTATCTTCCATAGAAACTCATAATTAATCCCACATCCATAATTGAGTACAGACCTTCTTTCAAAAGATAGGCGGTTATTCGGGGTTTCAGACCCCAAGATTCTTAGGAACACACATTGGTCAAGAGAATGATATTTCAGGATCATCTCACCTTTTTAGGGGGAATTATTACCTACTTAGGGACTCTATTATAGTTTTATGGTGTGCTTTGGAATCTTTTCCTAAACATGATATGAAACTTGTTACCTTAACAAAATGATCAGGGGTTTAATCCTTTTATCTATAGAGGAGGTTTCAATTAACAATTAAATATGTATGTAACTAATTTTATTCATCAATTCATGTTATTTAATATAAATTGGTAGTTTCTTATATTTTGAATCCATATAACCAAACACCCAAGAGTTTTTTGCCATCTAGGGGGGCATTTAAAATTTTTAGAATGGGAATGAACCTCTATGAGGAATTCTATGTATCATGTTTATAGAAAGAATAGAAACCCATTTAGTTCATTGAAATCATTTAGTTTACGATCATGTGAAAAAGAAATATATATATATATATATATATATATATATATAAGATCAATTAGGAACAAGGTATTGATCTTGAGAATTATGAATACATCCTACATATCCCACTTATAAAAATAATTGGAGTCATTATAGTTTAATGTGTTGTTGGAACATACGTCGAGGTGGTGTAACGCCCCGACCCCAGTTACCCAGAGTCAGTGAATTATTACATAACATTGGCATGATCACAAGAAAGATCAAATCTTGAAAGACCGATTGGTTTAGTATCCTTGGAAACACTATATATATTCATAAAGTTTTACATTACATCATAAAGAGAAAAACTACTACTACAACATAGTCTCCATATTCCACACTCATATCCCCACATAAAATCCCTATAGTTCATTCATAATTTACTTCTTCACATCCTGGGAAAAATAAAACATATAAAAGGGGTGAGCTCAAATGCCCAGTAAGGATAACAATATAGCGGAAACTTTCAAAAATAAGAATAAACATTTAAGGAAATGTATAACTAAAACAAAAGCCTTTTAAACTTTAACTTCAACATAGTATGGAAAAAGTAAAATGAAATAATTCCATTTAGTTATTCACATGGATATTCTACTAATCGAATAATCACATGCAATATCAATAACCACTTTCATAATGATGGAATGCATAATGCCAGACTATCATAACCACATAGCCAAGGCCTCGTGCCAAGACTACAAATAAGATTTTTTCAAGGCCTTGTGACAAGACACTAATTTGTCTCATGAGACCAACCGATGCATCGATGAGATATAGTGGGCTCCACCCGTCACATATTAAGTCAAATGCATTCCCATATGAAATGGTTTAAATATAACATAAACATTCATATTAAAAGTAGCACATGAAATGTCAATAATTTCACCATAAACTATGAATGGTATAAAATTAGCACATCCACAGTCAAAAAAATCACAAAACCTTCAATACAATATAAAAGTTTTGTATAATAATAAATCAACTTCAAATAAGCGTAAAATCCATCAAAAGATGTTGACATAGATGAAATCAAAACTCTTTTTAGAGAAATATCTCTTTCTATTTTTGAAATCATTTAAGAGTCATATATTTATAAAATAAAACCTTTTCATTGAAAATATTCTTATAATCTTGTAAGGTAAGCTTCGACGATTTTATAACGGCGTAAAATAACCGCACCCACCGTATAAGTTAAAGAAAACATTCTTACCTTAATTCTGTCGAAAAGGTTAAAAGGACCTTGTTTGGAAAAAGAAGGAAAGATTCATTTATAAACCTCTTATAAAAAGTCAAACAAGGGTATAAATGAATTTAACCCATATTATTTTAAATTTTAAAATCTTTTTGAAATACATTTCGAAGAAACATGGATGTGGATGATAATGAAATCCTAGTAGATAATTACGTATAAACATCCTCGGATAACGAAGAGATTGCGAAATAACCCTTACATTGCACTTTTCCTTGGTTGAGGGTAGGTTAACCTCCTGTATAATGGTGAAAGAATTGTTATTAAATTATACAAGAATCATATATATCAATATGATATCATATATGATCTTTTAACATTGATTTGTTAATAATATCTTAGAATTATCGTCGTTTCGGGTGTTAACTTACTCATTTTATTTTAAATGTTTTGTTACATAATCCGTGTTTGTTATGGATAGGTTGTATCTTATTCATATATAGAATGATATTAAGTCCTTAAAAATCATTTTTAAATCATCAAATGATAATTATACTTGAATGGATACGATGGAGAATGAATCTCATCGCGTTCGTGGAGACGGTAGTCCGTACGTACGCATGAGCGACAATATCATTCTTTTGATATTAAAATAATATATAAATAGATGATATATCATATATAAAGAATCATTAACATGTTATATTTATTATTTACATGAGTTACACATAATTATTATACCCATCCAAATAATAATATATTGAATAACAATTACACTATGACATGGAGACGGTAAGCCGTACGCACGAACGTATGGTGACATGTTATTCAAAGGGTGGATAGAATAATGAATATGGTTGTACCATATTTATAATAACATCATAGTATATATATGATACTAGAGTTATTATTTTAGAATGGTAATAACAAAGGAAGAAGAAGTGGAAGAAGAAAGGAACTTGGAAATGGGTGGTGAAATCATTACCTCTTCTTCGGGTTCTTCCTTTTGATTTGATCAAAAGGGCTCCATAGGTTGGCTTTATGATCAAACTAATTCCTCTAGGTTGTAGTGAAGAATTTTTTGAGAGTATGTGGGCAGAGTTTGTCAGAACCAAAAGGCTCTGAATTTGTGAAGAAATGAGAAGGAGGAGTGCCCTTTTATAAGAGGGGTGAGGGGCACCTTTGGAAAAGCTAGAAATATTAATTTATAATAAATTCATATTCGGTTTATAATGGCTCCAAAGTTTATTATTTAAATTTTAAGGTGGGTATGGGTCGAAAACAACTCAACCAATAGAATTTAGACAGGTTTGGATCGTTATATTAACCTTATCTTTAAGTATTAACTCGTAGTTAATTAGTTTCACTTTTACAATGTCTCTTTGTATTTTAATATATTATGGTTAATAAACATACTATATATATCCAAGAGACAACCAAGTGGTCCATTAATGATACACCTATCATGATATAAGTTTCTTGGCAGAACCTTAGATTTTTAGGAATTTAATATCAATTAATAATATAATATTTGTTTTAAAAACTCTTTTATGTCAATTTTGACACTATTCAATAGTTGATTTTTTTGAAACTCATAACAGAATGATTACTTCTAAAAACTTTAATTAAATAATTACTAACATGTCGTATTAACTTATAAAATTAGTTTAATTCATAAAAAGTTTAAAATTATATTTATTTGTGAATTTATATTATCAATTATTTTAATTTTTCACTATTATGGAAATTACTACATCATCATTGTGTCATAAATAAATTAAATTATATAATGTCTAAAAATTTTAAATAAAATATAATTAAGTAGGAAATCTTTTTTAACTTTCCAATGAATACTTATAGTTGAAAATCCAACATATATAACCCTATATAAAAATTGTTTTTCTAAAAGATATATGCTTGTGTCATTTTTGTATTCATTTTATCTTAATTAAAATAATGTGTCCCTATCACTTACAAGTGGCTCCATGGGGTCCCCAAATCGACCCAAAGATGACTATGGTCGATCTTGTATCAAAAAATAAGGTTAGGGAACGGTTTAGGATATTTTATTATTATTATAATATTATTTTTTTAACCCTTATTTACCGGATTTACCCTTAACCATGGTAAATAAAATATTTACCGAAGTAATTATTCGAAATGTCTAAAAATAAAATTTTCCTATTTACACAATTTGAACATCCTGATTCCAAATATGGAATCCATTTTTCCAAATTCAAAACATAGAAGTGGAAGAAATTAATTTATAATTAATTCCCGTTGTGAAAACAAAAAGCGTGTTTTTAAGAGATAATAACTATCAAAAGATTGACACTTGTTTATGTCCGGTTTAATTGTTAAATTATGTCCAATGACCAACATTGTATTAAATGGTAATAATATATTCTAAATATTCTTTAAAACCACTCAAATTAATAATTTATCACTATTAATTATTTTTATTAAAAAAGTTGTTTTTAATTAAAATTTAGTAATTTTCACTATTCATCAAAATATTAAAGTTATCTGAAAAGTACCAAAATTTCACCTTAGGCTAAATTCGATATTCCGAATCCAAAAATGAATTCCATTTTGAAATATAAAATATATATAATTTCAAAAGGTAGGTATTACTATTCCTAACGGCTAGTCTGATTGGTTATGGTGTGTTAGAACTCGGTGTTGCGTACAACACACGCTATCACATTATTCAAAGAAAAGCATACCGTAGAATCTTGGGGTGTTACAGGTGGATTACATCATATGAGGGGGAGTTATATCATGTTGCAAAATTGGGCTTACACACTAAGGTTTTCTTTGCTGGTGGAATTTCATTTTGTCAATTATATGATAATTTCACGTTCTTAATCCCACATGAGCCATGATCAGTGTGGGAAATAAGTGATAAAAAGTGATTAGTCTCATCATATATTGAGTTGGTACATGTGAACTGATTCAGATCTAATGGGTTGTTTTATATTGAACTTCATCCCCAGGAAGAAATCCCACATATTCTAATTATTGTAGGAATCAGAGTATTTATAGTTAAATTTACTCCTTCATCCACTAATGGAGGAGAAAAAAATGATAAAACCATGGAAGAAATTGGATCCAAAAGATTAGACTTCCTAAGATATAGAGGGATTTACAATGAGATTGATTCCCATTGGATATTGGGCTAGATAAGGAATGCTACATATCTTATTTATAGTAGTAATCGGAGTTCTCATTCAATTTTGTAGGAATGCCTAAATATATCTACTGGGAAAGGATATCATGGATCGAGTTTTCCGCCTAACATGTCCTGATTGTCTACCCAAGTTTTTTGTGGTGTCTGTATGATATTTTTGAAGATGTATTTTTTATGTTCTAGTTCATAATGGACATGTACACAAATAATCATATGATCTAGTGTAATTTTCCAATGAAAATCATATGACTAGGATGGAATGTGTGGAAGATATCATGCGACCAAGGATGACATGTTTGGAGAATTTCACATGATCTGGTTGGAAACACCAAAGGATTTTTCAAGACTTAGACGACATTTCTATGATGCTATCACATGATCAAGATAGACAAGACTTGGTGTTGTTTCATGACTTAGATTACATGTCTATATGGAATCAAAAGACATGATAAATTATCTAAATAGTGTCACATGATCAACACAAAAATGTCTTACTACTTATACATAACATGTATGACATGTATGGAGGGAATCAAGAGACTTTCTGATATGCCTGTAGGGATTTTCATGACATGATCAACATGAATGGAGGGCACCATGAGACTTGGATGATGTGTTCAGAGGGCTTCATGAGACCTATTTGACATATCATGAGGTATTCACAAGACATTGGTGACATGTTTTGGTGCCATCACATGATCGGGATGGATCGTGGAAAGTTCATGATGCCTTATCATTAAAATTAGCATATCCATCCGTTCATATGTCTTCCAAATTTTTCAATATTTATTTGTTAGGTTTCCCATGGTTTGTCTAGAATTATACTTCTTAGGTTTCATATGACTTATTCGACTTACGGAATCCCCTTCACATAATCTGAATGACATGTTGAAATTACGTCAAGTGATCTACAATGTGATCACACGAAGCACATATTCACGATGCATGACTCATTTGGTTTCCCTTTCGAGTTTACCTGGTCAAATATCTTACAACTACATGACTTCCCTCTCTATGAAGTCTAGTCATGCACTCCCATGTAGTAGTTTTCATCATCTTTATTTTTTTACTGAGGGGGAGGAATTTATTTTCCTCATCAACCCATTGGTTTTAGATTCTTTATGGTCAATTCAATTTCATGATACGTCCACCATTAGAATTGTCTATTGAAACATGTCCTTGGAATATTAGTGATGCTTGGAAGATCCTCAAATCACAATACCAGATCACATATGATTACACAAAATATTTTGCTTGATTAGATCAAAAAATTTAAACTCAAATTGACTAAGATCATACTGGCCCCACTGGGTTTTCCTTTAAAATCCATGACCAACATTCACACTACACCAGTCTCACCCCATGAAGTTCTAGGAATGATTCCTCATTGAATGCATTGAATTAAATGATAAAGCTCAAGTCAAACTTCCCTCATCTAACTAATTACAAAAATTATTGACATCAATAGATGATGTGTCCCTAGAACTATATTTTGATTCCTTATCCCAAGGAAAACTGATAGTATTATTAGAATGATCACCGAAACATGCCCAAATTATGGGTATTTCTCCCAAGATAAACATAACCAAAAAGAGCCATAATCTAGTTATAGAACCAGCATTGAAACTATCCCAATATAGAATACATGTATCATCAGAAATCACACCAAGCTTCATTACCACATCCTGATTTCACCCAAATCGATAATCAAACCCATGCCTATAATTTACTAGGGATTCCACACATATAATGATCCATTTATTTAGTGACATAAAAGTTCCAAGTAATCTATCACATAAGAAATATCAAATTATCATGACCCTTCTCACATGAGGGTTTCTCATAAGGGACTGATGTCCTTCTCCCCACCTTAGGACCATTCATGCTGCTTCTTAAACAAAATGAAACTGAATACCTCAATGCATTACTCATCCATTGTAGACATATGAATGTAATTTCCAAGAAGAATCTCATGAAGATAACAAGCGTAAACATCAACCATATATTATTCCTGATTCTAGATAATAGTTATCTTATAGAACAATGAATTTAAATCATAACAAGGGTCACCTCCATCAAAGGGACTCTAGTGCACTATACACCACATGGATTATTTTAAACCGCTTCTCTAGTGAAATTATTAGAGTTTCTATTCATAAAAACATAAAAAATTATATAATTATCTTGGTATAACCCAAAGTTATCTATATGTACTCAATATGATGTCAATATAATGTTTATGATCACCTCTAGACTTGGTCTGCACTAATAATTTTTATTGGAAGACATGCATCACTCCTTATAGGCCCCACTCCCTTTAAAATAAGTTAAATAATCCATTAATTACACTTGAAACCACATTTCTCGATTTTTTATATCAAGGTTCAATCATGGGATAATAATTTCATGTCACATATTTATTTTTCAGAATTATCCTTTCTCATAGGATGATTCATTTAGATTATTACAAAGATTCAAGTCACCCAAACAAAAACCATAACTTCTTTAAAACCATCGGTACTTGGATCACAACCAATCATTCCTCGATGTTAAATTTTTAAAGAGTTATTTTGTGAAACTGTTGCAAACTAACTTATCATTCATAGTGGGTTTACTATCCTATACCACCTAGTTCAAGACCCAAATCATGATTTCATGAGTTATTCATCAAGGAGGAAATGTCTATCCTTCTACATATCATGCTAGTTTCCGTAAGCCAGAAGTTCCTTCAAAATTAGGCACCAACCTCTACCATGATTCACCAAACATTAACCTTCCTCAATGTTTTTTCCAGAAATTTAAGCATCAACTGCATAATCACATGTCATTTGGGCTAGACACTTTAATAGTCCTTCCCATCAAAGATGGTTTTGATATAAAACAATCTAGGGGATTTGTAAAACCATGATTCATCATGAATACACCATAAAACCTAATAAATTCCCATGATTTGGTCTCAAATTAAGTATAAAACCAACCATGTTGCCTTTAAAGAAAATCTAAACCCCATGAAAACCACTCTTATTAGTTTCCCACAATCAAACAAAACATTTCGGACCTATTGGGTTTTATATAAAGTAAGGGAATCAATGTATCCCGATTAACACTATAGGTCAAACTCAAAATAGTTACACTAGGTCATACCACAAAGACTTAAGAAATCTCACATGGGGACCATATTCTATTTAATTGAATTTATTACATAATTTTAACATTCCCAAAGACACTCTTTTAGATGATTTCAATCTAAAACAGTTAAGGAATCACTGACATAAGAAGTTCAAAAACAATTAATACTGGTGTAAGAACATTACCCATAAACTATATTCTAGCATACCTGGTCATCACCAAGCATATGTATAGGTGAGTTCTCATTGAAAGGATCCAATGATAATGAAAAGGGTAAATAGATAATATATATCGATATAAATAGAATGTAATACCCCTTAAAGATTCATGTTAATAGAAATAACCATCTATGTAAAGACCCAGAAATTTCAAGAAATTTTTTTTTCTTATTTTTCTTTGGAATTTACAAGAACGCAGTTTCTGACGGCACCTGATTCCGAGGCCCGATGTGCCCGGAATCATTTTCCAGAGTTTGGCTCGGGTACGTTCAGTGAATGGACGAGCGGATTTTTCTAACTTTTGAACCGGTGCCCAGAATCAAATTTCGAGGGCACCGATGGAATCACAGCGCCAGTTTTTTCTTAGAAACGCCTCTTCCAGAGTTGTGTTTGCTCGGTTGTGGTTTTTAATTTTCAGGCTTAAAGTTAAGAAATAAAATAATTGTACAAAAAACTTTATTTTATTTCACTTAATCAACTTGGAAGCCACTTAAAGTCACATAAATGTGAATTAAGCTGAGTTGATCCAGATCAGATCCTATCCAGAAATATCCTACCCTCTTGGTAGGATATTTGTGAGGTGGGACCCGCACGAGCCCCACCGTTTCTTTTCCGCTAAGTAACGCACCCGCGAAAACACGTCTTTATGAAATTCAACTGACGTGTTTCTTAATTTATTAACGCACCATTTAATTGGGCAGTTTTGTTCGTAAATTAAATGGGCAGTTTCTTTCGTTAATTTAATTCTACGAATTAATGGGTCGTTACTTAACTCTTATTCATTTGTTGGAATAATAATAAAATAAGAAAAACACTGTCTTTTGGAGGATTACACGTTGAGAGGTGTTGACCGATGTTCTTGTGCCTTCACCCTTCTTTGCAAAGAACGCGAAGAACGTGAAGAACGTGAAGAACTCTGGCCTCCGACGAAGAACGTTGAACCCACGGAAATCGACGACGTGACGCCGTGTGCCGCGACGCCGACGATTCCTCCTCCGCGACGTTCTGCTGCGACGTTCCTTCTTCCGCAATGTAATCTTCGAATCATCTGTTTGATGTAAGAGTTTCAGGTTTCTTTTAAAAATTCTTTGTGGTTTATAGCAACACACGGATTTAATTATTTATAATTAAATCTGTTGTTTCTTGGTCCTCGTAGTTCTTCAACGCGGCGCCGGATACCGCGACGATCTCCTCCTTCCGCGAAGAACCCCTCCTTTCGCGGCGATCAGATCCGCGAAGAACCCACGTACGACGACTTGACGAGGTATGGATTTTTTTTGGAAATGCCCTTTTTCCCGTGAACGTTTCTTTAAAATTTAAGAACCGGATTCAAATGAACAATTTTAATTTATTAAAATTGTTGTTTCATGTGTGGAATTATTTCTCCCGTTGTTTTTATCTAACGCGGAGGGTGCGGGCCAAATGAACACGGCCTGATAACCCTCCGCTGTTCTTCGTGGTTGTGCGGATTTGGCGGGCGACGACAAAACGTGACGCAAGGGCAATTTTTTGATCCCGCAGTGAAGAATGGAACCCGGGAGGAACACCGGCGCAGATGGGAAGGAAAACGGACCACCGGAGCAACTCCGGTGGCCCGCAGAGGACTCCGGCGGCGCCCCGGCGCCCCGGCGCACTGCCGGATGAGACCTCCACGGCTTCAGCCGCGACGGCAGCGGCCAACGGACCCACGGCCACATCGGTCCAGCTCGCCCACACAGGACGCGGCTGAAGCCGCGTCCGTTGCTCCAGCTCGGCCCCAACGTGGGGTCACGGCACCTCCAGACCGTGGGGGCAGTGCCCCGCGGCACTCGGCCACTCGGCCGCTCGGCCGAACCGAGCCAGGCCGGTCCGACCGGCCGGGCCGCGCCCAGGCCGGACCGGACTGGGTTGGGTCGACCCAGTTCGGCCAACCCAGGGGGGGGGGGGGGGGTCGGCCCGGGCCCGGACCCCCCGGACCATTTTCGTTCAAATGCCTGTAACTTGAGCTACGGGTCTCCAAACGACTCTCTGTCAGGGGAAACACGATCCTTGGATCGAGACGGTCTTTTCGGTATATCGCACTCAAGGTTTTGGAATACTTTGGGTTCGGCCGGGTTGGTTCGTACACGAAACCAACCGGGCCCTCGGAGCGAAACACTCATATCTTGAGCTACGAACGTCTGATTGACGTGCCGTCGACTTCGTTGAATTCAACTTTGTGAGACGGATCTTTTGGCCTACTCCGCCCAATGTTTGGACGCAGGTGGAGTATGGTCGGGTTGGTTTTGCCTTAAAAAACCAACCGGGCCCCTGGGACGAAAAAGCCAATATCTCTCAGACCGGGCGTCCGAATGACGCGCCGTCTGCAACGTTGTGTTAATTTTGACGATACGAAACTTTTGGATACATCAACCTCAGATTTATTTCAGTTGATGTATCAGCCTCTCGGATCGTGGAGCGGACCCTCACGAATGAGCTTGCTGTGTGCGGGAACCCTAGAGCTGGCTGCGACTTCGACGACGAAGACTGTGCAAAGATCCTCAGTGGACTGCGACGATGAAGATAGCTGGTCTTGTATCCTATGTGGGTCCCAGCCATGCTGGTCTTGTATCCTATGTGGGTCCCAGCTTAGATGATTCAATACTGGTCTTGTATCCTATGTGGGTCCCAGTATAGATGAATCAATGAAGACAGCTGGTCTTGTATCCTATGTGGGTCCTAGCTGTGCTGGTCTTGTATCCTATGTGGGTCCCAGCTTAGATGATTAAATACTGGTCTTGTATCCTTTGTGGGTCCCATTATAGATGAATCAATGAAGACAGCTGGTCTTGTATCCTATGTGGGTCCTAGCTGTGCTGGTCTTGTATCCTATGTGGGTCCCAGCTTAGATGATTCAATATTGGTCTTGTATCCTATGTGGGTCCCAGTATAGATAAATCAATGAAGACAACTGGTCTTGTATCCTATGTGGGTCCTAGTTGTGCTGGTCTTGTATCCTATGAGGGTCCCAGCTTTGATGATTCAGTGCTGGTCTTGTATCCTATGTGGGTCCCAGCTTAGATGATTCAGTATCTATGTCTGATCATCTCTTTCACCATTTCGATGATGTATACCTGTGTGAGCTGAATCCTGTGTTACTCTCCTTTGTGGATTGTGCTGAACTATCCTGTGTGGATTTACTATTTACTCTCATTTGTGGATTGTGTTGTGCTATCCTATGTGGATTCTGTTTTGCTCTCCTTTGTTGATTGTGTCATGCTATCCTGTGTGGATTTACATTTTTCTCTCCTTTGTGAAGTGTGTTGTGCTATCCTGTGTGGATTTACATTTTGCTCTCCTTTTTGGATTGTGTTGTGCTATCCTGTGTGGATTTACGTTTGCTTTCCTGTGTGGACTGGGTTGTGCTTGGGGTCGGATGTTTGAGCCGAACAGGGATTGATGACTTAGGTATATGTATGGGCATATACCTAAGCAGTGTCGGTTGTTACTTCATGATTGTATCGTTCCGTTCTGGTTTATCCTTTGTGGATTTCGGGAGACCTTCAGGGGTCTCGGGGTCCCTACTGAGTAGCTTATACTCACCCCTGCATGGGCTATGCCAGCACTACGTTGTGTTGGTTGCAGACGACGGACAACGCTGATCGTGGCGGAGGCGTGTGGAGCAGGACGGTACCTGGAGGTGGACCACTGGGCGGGACGTACTCGGAGTGGACAGCTGGACTGAGGATCTATGGAGGCTATCTGTACCCACCCTTCAGGTGGGATTTCCAGAGGACGGCTCGATGCTGCGGCTTTTCATTTCAGTTGTTGTTTTTCCCTTTCAGTTGTACTTTACAGTTGGGCTTATATTTCCGGCCCCTTTCTACTTTCAGCACTGTTAATTTAGTTTTTACTTAGTGTTTACTTTTCCGCTTGCTTACTCTGTGGTTCTTGTTTACTTTCAAAGGCAATGCCTTCCCTTTTTACCGGGATTTACACCTTGGTGCTAGTCGCCAGCCCCTGGCCTATGGAAGGCGGGCTTGGGGTAGTCACGACACAGGCCCCGAGGACGGGTTGTGACAATATATCTAGGGTTTCATTTCACAATATAGGGTCCATCCCAAGTCTAATAATCAGGGAAGGACACATAGTCTGGCTAAGGCTTAGCTCATAAATCATCATATTTCAAAATCCCAAGGGTGATACTACATTAGATAACCCTCCCTTTAAAAATATAGAATTAACCATTAAAATTAGGGGTACAAATAAAATATTAATAGGCTCTACCACCTATCCACAAGATTCATGAAAAATTATAATGAAAAAAATATAAAAATGATATTTACTGGAAAATATCATGCTCCCCCTAAAAAAATCACTATATACTACCCTTAATCAAAGGATAAAACTAAGAAAATGGCTTTAAGGTTTTAGGATTAAATAATTAAACTTTTGTTTGTTTATTACATAATGTTATGAAGCTCAAATATAAGGCATAACATGTTTTAGATATGATTTCAATGTGTACTAAACAACTTAGACAACGACATGTATAATAAGATGAAAATTATCTTATAATTTCCTTTTAGAATTTTATCATTAATTATTTGACCATTCCTTCATCACAATAAGATTAGTTAAAAAAAATTAATTCCAAACGATAAATTAAAACACCCTTTAGGTTGTAATTAGAATTTAATTAATGAAATCCCTGTAGTAATAAAGCTCAAAAGTATTATAAATGGCCATTATCATTTTAATGTGGATAGGTTCATTAAGATGACTCCATAAATTTATAAACAAACCATATAAGTGAAATTTGAAACATTAAATAACCATCCAAAATTTCATGAATTTACCCCATGGGGTTATCAATTAAGGCATATAAGAAATAAGTCAACCTAAGAGGGCCATTTCAAGTCATCCCGGGTTCAATCAAATGGGAATCCATTCCAAATTTATGTATTCAATGTTTTATAAATTAAAATTGGAATCCAATTAAGTGAAACCCATAGCAGTTATTCCATTATAGGTTTAATAGACCCTTAATGTGTTTATTTCATAAAATACATTCCCTAAATGTACAAATTGGGTCTAATTATGCATTTAGGAATTTAGTCAAATGGGTCATCATACCCATGTGAGAGAGGTACAATCCTGATATGTCAAAATTTACCCTTAATTTCAATGTAATCATTTTTGTTATGAATTTCAGTTCAATATATATATATATGTATACATTCTGGTTTCGTTATATGACTCAACATTCCAAAATTATAATGTTACATGCCTTTATAAATTTAAATATTCATTCATGTAATTGAAACCATGTTTTTTTCTTTGGTCTAAAAATATAACAATTTTGTATATGATGGTTCAATTATATGGGACACCATTATAAAAGTTATAACGACCCATGAACTTTTTAATTTGAATAATTGGATCCAATTTAATTGAATAAAATAATTTTTTAACCATTTAGAAAATTTTCTATGACACAAACATTACATAGTTAGTTAGTTAAATATAATTTCATCATCTAAATATATGTTAAAAAATCATTTTGGTTGATGTAGACACTTTATTTAACTGACCATGTATCATAATTACTACAAGACATGCTATCACAAAGAATATAATGTAGGAAATCATGATAAATATCACTCAAGAATATTACATACAAATGAATACTAAAAAATAACACAATCGTGTCATATGAATGAGATTTATAAGTATTGACCTAAGAAGGTACATATATTATCATGAAATAGGTAATCTACAATGAATCCTACATGACATAGAATATGAATTACATGGTAATCTCTATGTTCTAATAATGATCCATGTGACAACACTTATTTTCCATACTACACCATGGGTAAAGTAAAAAAATAATAACTCAATAACCAATGGAAGTAAAATTGTCATATAATTTGAAATAATAATCAACTGTAATATAGAACAATAGTCACATCCCAATCAACTTGATCTCTTCCCCATGCTTGGGTTTGATGGACCTATACATGAGTAATTTACCAGGTGAAGAGACATTCTTAGTCTACTCTCCTCCATCGAAAAATTTTAAGACAAATGTAAAAGAAACTAATGATTACAATTTGTAATGTAATGACCCTAAATCCACTAATATGGTTCCTTAAGATAGTTGGTCACTTGTCCTCAAGTGCATATACCCTTATTTAAGAGGCTATATACAAGTAGTAAGGATCTAATGATGGTCAAATGTTGAGATTATACCTTTTATATCATTATAAATTAAAGCATAAACAATCATATTAATAAAGTTTTAAGAAAAGATAACTAATGACTTACATCCAATAAAAAAATAATGTAAGGCCCTATATGAACATACCACAAAGTAAAAAAAATAAACATAGATTAGGGATAGATAACAAACATACAATGAAAAGGAAAAAACCCCTAAGGATCACCTCCATGATAATCCTTAACTTCAACGTAGTTATGTACTCCTAATCTCCCATTGGCATGCATAATAGTAAAAAGCATATACAATGGCCCTGAAGTTAGAATTGGATGATATATATTTGGGAACCAAATAAAGGTATGAATAGGGTGTTAGATATTCTCAGTATTCCACCACCAAGGGATCTCAAGAAATCCAGTCTGTGTATATAAAATAAAGTAGTGTGAAGATATATAAAATGTAAGGTAGTGTGATTAATGTAATTTTAATCATGTTGGGTCACGCTTCACAAGGACACATGGACGAACATGAGTAATTTATCCTAAGATGGGATACCTCTGATGATGTGTCACTATATATATATATATATATATATATATTTGTGTGTGTTTTTGTTTGTTTATTTATAATCAATATATACATATTAACATATATAGCCATGTATGTAGATTTTTAGTGATAGTCTGGACCTAAGACATAACTCATCCATCCATGCATAATGATAAGGGTCATATTTTAAATAAGGGACACTATTCCCATGATTAAAAATTTATTTGGGATTTCATACATGACTAACAGAATTTTATAAGGGACCCCATGCTTCAGTATCATAATGTAAGGGAATCCATGCCCGTGAATCATAATATAAGAAAAACCATGCCCAGGGATGTCATGCCCGTGAATCATAATATATGAGACACCATTCCTTGGTACCCCATTCCTATGAATAATATTACACCAGATTATCTGATCATGAATCATAATATATGGGATGAAATTCCTTGGGACACCATCCATATGAAGAGTGTGAGACACCATCCCCATGTGTAATGAGTCAAAAGGGATGTCATGCCCAAGTGTCATAAGTTATAATGAAATTAAATTATAAATAGGACATTTCCATAAACATGAAATAACATGAGTCAAGTACAAATATTTTTTCATTCAAGTATTAAGTAATTAATAAGTCCAGGGGATGTTCCTTGCCACTACTAGTTTATTATTTTTGAAGGGTCAATCATTTCATTCATTTATTGATATGAGAAAAGTGTATTTTCATACCATTAACATTCCATTCCTCTTTAATTAGTCATTTAAAAGGCCATGAGATTAACCATTTCATTAATCCATTTAAATATATGTAATTATGAGGTCCAATAAAGTATAATTTCTCATTTTTATTCATAAACAATTAATTTATCAATAATTAACCAATTATAGATATTGAGAAAATTATAATTAGTGGAAAATAAGGATAATAAAGAGGAAAAAAACTATGGGTGGACCAAGTTGAAATAACTAACATCAAATTATATGAATAGATCTAACAAATAGTTTACATTGTTGTTTAGAAAATTAATTTAGCTTATCTCACATTTTTTGGAGGAACAGATAGAGAATCTAGTGTGCATCAAAACAAAATAATTTATAAGAAATGGGAATTTAAAGGGAAAAGAGATAAACCACATATTTTATTATTATGATGGTCTATTAATCCAAAATTAGGCTTTGATTCAATTTGAATAGAGAGAAATCAGAATATTAGAAAAACGACCTAAAAATAAGGTGAATATGATCCGATGAAGATAGTGCTGAAGAAGGGGAAATAAATGGGTAACGGAAGGTTGATAAGTCATACACATATTGATACCCTTTCAACACACCTAATGTAGTTCCATTCAAGTTTGAAATGATGGATACCCACCAAAAGTGATATGAGAAGAATGCTAGAGCATGTGGGCGACCACTTGGTCGAATGGGGGAGGAAAGAGAAGGAACCCTTAAATTCTCTAAGGAAAAAATCATTATTTTTTCCATTAATGAGAATAATAATTAGGATTCATGGTTTGGATAACCATGAACATAATATTTATCTCAAACATCCCAAGATCCATCTCCTAGATTTTTTGGCTGTATGGTTTGGGAAAACCATGCACCAACTATGTGGTGATACCATTTATGTGAAACTAGCCATGCAATTTGGAGAACGATATAGAAAACTGAGAAAAGATCATGATCCATAATATATAATCCACTACATAAAATCCACATGGTTATGTGAACCGCGTTTAAAAATTTATAAAACCATAAAAAACACATTACATTGTTGTAATGTTTCTCTTGTGGTTTCACATGGCTTAAATATACCATGCACCCTACCTGTTACTCTGAGAAAGCACCTTTTCATAGCCCAATGCTCATGAAACTCATACAAAATCCCAATAAACCACTCAGGACTAATTAATCACGGAAGAAAATAATTTTTCCAATGCTAGGATTTACATTTTGGGGATTACTTTATAATTTGATCCATCCACCAAATGAAAAGATTAAATTCACCTGAAATTTCCAACAAACTCAAAATACAAGACGTTATGACTCAATAAAATGGACAAATACATGGACATGTACAACTACAAAACATTTACTTATAAAAACTCATCTTATCCAAATTGGAAGAAAACACATTGTGTGTTCTTAGAACCACAGGTCGTGGGGTTAGTATTTATGACTCGGAAACCCATACAAACCTCCTCGAATCCCTGTTTCTCCCCAATTAGACACAGATTGACCCCTATGGGGTTCTTAGTAGTGAAAAAGGGCTCTAAAACGTGAAAAAATATATGGGGATTGGGGAATACAAATCAAAATTAATAATATCTGAAGGAACAAAACACCAAAGCTTCAGCTCTAAATCCACGCATAGTAGCAACCATAGCACGATCTGGTGTCAATCGCCACCTTGGAAGGAGTCTGATGGAGCCTCCTCCCACTTCCTCATAGAATGGGAATCACATGCATGGAATAAACCCTACCCATCTCTACTTCCATGCATGGGAATCTAAATTGGGTGGTTGAATTTAATTTAATTTAATTTATAAATAAATTAATCACACCCTAAAATGCTCATATCAGGTCTTCAAAACTGAAGCAATTTTACAACTCACCTAAGAAAATCCCCTAATTCAATAACTGTCTCCAATGTTTGAATCATGATCCTATGATCCAATAAAAATATTTCTCCACTTGAACTGGCATGAATAATTTAATATTGAAATAATTAAATATTAAAAATTCCTACAAAAATCTAATGGCTCTAAATTTTGCCAAAATGATATACAAGGATACAAACCATATTATGCGACAAAATGAGTGGTCAAATTTATTTTAAAATATCATATTATTATGTGAAATGACATTTTTACCGTTCATAATCTTTTTAAATAAAAAATAATTATTTTTGGTCAAATTATATATCTGTAAAAACATGGGTCTTTACAACTGCCCCAACATAACCCTTATCATCCTTAATAATACTTGGTGGTAAATAAATAGTCATTCTCTCATTTCGAGTATCTACAAAACCACACTTTCCTAAATATCCAATGACTAGTGTCCCAGTTCCTACAACTCTCTCCCAACATGATAGACATTTATCCATGATTAATATGTTACTCCCCATCATATAAATAATATTTAAATTTTTTATTTTGATCCATTCCTTATCCTACAATTAGGATCACATATCAAAACAAATAGTCAGTAGTCGAGTAATATACTCAATGTGGTTCCCACTATATCCTTTATCTTACCTACAAAAGTATCACATCACCATATACTCGATGTGGTAGTCCCCTCTATAGAATAATCCTTATGATTTACTCACAATCGAACACCAACACTATGTCCCATGCTCCAATCACTATCAAAAATAAGAACTAGACCTGGTTATCTCCATCTCACCTGAGTGATAAAACAAAGTATACCATGTTGATCATTACTGACATCTGATAATGTACCCCACAACATTTTTTGATATATATTAAATGGTTGGTAGTTCATGTAATTTCCTTAATCATATTCCATTGAACTGTTCCCTCGTTCGGTGGGTCACATGGACTCAATCTCATCTCCTAGAATTATAGAGGCTTTTGACCAGCAACAAGGGCCTTGGGTGTATTTTTAAGGATAATATGGACTCATGTTAGATTTTTACACAAGATAATAATAATAACTGTCAAATAGTGGAAGTAGTAAATAATCCATACATAAGACAATAACCAAGACACAAATATATAACAATAATACAGGTTGTAATATCATATAAAATGATGATCATGTCATGTGTTTACAAAGAATAAAAATATGTATACAAGAATTAGTACAATACATATATCAAAATTTGAAAAATACCAAAAACACTATCTCCATATAGAATCAGGAGCCTAAACTCAGTCCCATGCTCCCGTTCTCCAAATAATTGCACAAAGTCATGCATTGTACTATGGGTACTTTCCTCGGTTGTAACATACATCCATAAAGTCTTTCTAGGTACCGAACGACATACTGAACATGGTGTGAGAAAAAATCCCAGTAGGTCACCACCCAAGGATTATATAACAATTATAGTTTATGAAATACAAGCTAAAAAGAGTAAAAAATATAATAGATATGATAGTAATACACGTAAAATTCCTATGAAAAGGTAAAGCTACAAAGTGATACGGTCAAGATAAATACGGGCCCCTAAAAAGTGTCAATCTCCTATAACAAGTCAAAAGTATAGAAAAAGGAATTAAACACCATGGCTATGCTGAATTCACAATATATCGCATCTCTGATGACCATGGAATAAAACATGAATCACAGATCATCCACAACCGATTTGTATAACCAAAAATTTCACATTTTCCACAACCAATTCATAAAATTAGAAGTGTCACATTGGCCATGTTTGTTCAATATATTTGGATGTTTTAGACCCCTTGGGGATGGATTTATGGTTTAGAGAACCAAGGAATCCTCATCATGTCCGAGAATCATCTCAATGGGAAATCAGTTAGACATGAATTTGATTCCATGGAGCATGTTAGAAAACCATGACCACTACGTGTCAAAAAAAGTTGGATCCAATGAGTATCAAGGCCTAAGGCATCCCACAGAATCAACACCTATGGAAAAATATAATCTAAGTCACCCACAACCACTATCATTACCCATGGTCTAACACACCCACAATATCATGTGGAAAAATAAATCATTCAAATCAATTACCATTCAATCCATCACATTTCTTGAGTTCTTCCAACTCATATATAAAATTAAATTCAACTAAATTCAATGAGTATACCCACTCATAAAAAAATCCGATTTAAACCATTTTACCAAAATCATCAACATTAAAAGGAATAAATATTCATATCTTGACAATAAATCCAATTCAAACATTTATAAATGGGATTCCTCTTACTAGGAAATCTAAAATACACAACCCTTGAGTTGTTAAACAATAATCAGTCTCAAAGACACACACCATTGGTGGACTCATTTTGAAAAAAAAAACCTCTAATAAGTCTCAAGGAAGTAGGGGGGATCCCGAATATGTTTTTTGATGTTTAACATAAACATTCAATTAATTTTAGTGGAAAATTTTGGATGTCCTGCATGCCACAATATGGAAACTAGCTCTATAAAGCATCAGAATACTCATGAAAAGTATAGACAACCTGAATTAGGTTTGTAGTAGAGTTCTCATTTAGTATCAGCGTATAATTCAGTTTGGATCAAAAGACAAAATAATAATGAACAAATATCCTGAAAATAGTTCATATTAGTTTGTACCTAAATAGAAAATATGATACTAGGTCAAAAAAATAATAAACTAAGAGGATTTTAGTAAATACATTCACTAATCCAATTATATTAATGACACTCAATTTCAAGATCAACTAGTCAAACAATATCCGAATCCACCAAAAATCCTTCAAATGATCTCTTAAGGGCTCACTAAAATCCAAAAATCATGAATGAAAATATATTTTAGGTTCTAACATATTTTAAGTGAGATTCAGCCATTTTTCTTCAAAATACTAGGCCATAGAATTTGGCCTCTTGGTTGGCAGAACTATGTAAAATCTGTGCACCTATTACTTTGCTAAGGGGAACCCCACAAGGTTAGTGTGCACAACTTTTCTAAGAGTGCGAAAATCGTGTCTCATCCCACTGTCAAAAATTACAGACACTGTCGCATGGTTATGGACCTTCCTCCACATGGTTTCCTCAAATTGTGCGACATTAGGATCCTATAATACACTTCCCACCATATAGCTCTGAATACACCATCCTCGTACCGTAATATCTCATAAGTCCCTTTATCAAAGTATAAGTAACATTAAAATTTCTTGGTGTATAACATGTGTTGTCTCAGTATACTCAATATAATGTCAAGATATTTGGAATGATCATTTGTAGACTATTAGTCTAATAAGATATCCCTAATAAAGAATTCCACAACTCATCCATTTCCAAAACACCATGATTAATCCAGATGGCCTCATGCCACTATGCTCATAATATTCTCATCACACCCACATCAAATCTAACACAACTCACGGTTTCTTGATCAACTCATGCATGTTGTGTGTATTCTCTAGTAACATCTGATCTATAAGAAAAATGATATAGTGTTTCACTATAGATTGTGTCTCTAAGATTAGTGCTTTACTATCACACACTATTTCATAATGTAAACAGAAAACCTTTTCTGAATCTAGGGAGTCACATACCAAGATAAATTGGATCAAAAACCTAAACCACATAACCTAAAAAACCTCCTGTGATCCCAATATAACTCATAAAATTTAGGTACAACCCTCCAACACAACCTTCATCCAAGAGAGGAACCCGAAAAACCATTCCCAACGAATTTAGTCTCGATAATCAACGCTCTATGTGATTCCTCATAAACTGAAGGAATCATCATTCCCATCAAAAAAACTCGAAAAACAATTGTGAATTGTTCTCAAAACCCAAAAAAATATTTTTTTCTCCCTTTGGAAAACACTAGTCGTGGGTAACTCCTCTCATGGTATCCCTCAACTGCTCCAACCACTGACTTGTTAGGGTCTGATACATAAAGAGGGACTCTAGTTCTACCACCAATACCTACCACCCATGGCATACAAAGATCATAGATCAAAGAGAATTTTACAAGAACCCATCTCATACTGAACCATCAACATGTTAAACACCCATCTCTAGGGTCCCACATACAAAATACATCACCTTCCAAACCAACCACCCATAACTAGTTCACATGTCCATTTTGAGCATCTTCACATCAGACCACTCGCTATAGGACCAAGACATGCAATTAAACTCAAACAACATCTTCCCAAAGGAGTTCCAATGGTCACAAAATTATACCATGCTAACCCAAAATTGTTAATGAACCTTATATGTACAAGGACCACAAAAGCATTCTCATCGTTGAGTATCTCTCAAAAAATATAAATAACATACCCTAAAAAAGAGATACATATAAAATTCAACCTAATATAGTACACTTACAAAATTCACTTATATTGGAAAAAAATGTATAATATTTTTTTGGAAACTTAAACAAATAATCCTCTATCGGTAGAAATGTCACACACAAGTAGGCTTATAACATATAGATAATATGTCCTTTTCATGAAGCTTGAGGAACCTGATACCTCCATAGGTCAAGCATGAAATTCAATCAAATGTCCCTTTCCAATTTTACAAGATACATAAATACATCATAAACCATCAACACATCTAAACCAAATTCATGTAGAATGATTTGAAAATCATATATAGCTATAACATTGCAAACTGACAACATAAATCCCAAACCTCGTAATCAGGAAATCCCACCAAAAAGGGTGTTCTTGATTCACCAAATTGATATCTATCATATGCTCCAAAACAAAAAAAATATATATGATCTACCAAATCCCAAAGAGTAAAAAATTAGGAAAGCAACTCAACAGATACCACATAGTAATGTCCTGAACTAGATACCACTAAAACCTATACACAATCTAGTTCTCCACAAGACATCAAGTGGTCCCCCTCGTATGCCAGAGGCTACTGACTTATAGTGGGGGTACAAGACGGTATTTTGAGTAGAATTTATCCTTATATCAAAGTTTATAATAATAAATAAATTACCAAAAATAATGAAGATAAAAGTAAATAAAAAACTATAAATAAACTGAAATAGAAGCATGTTGTACTAAAATGAAATGCAGTAAAATTATAAAAAACAATTTCATACATACAACACTTATCACTCATGGAAATGATGTCATTTATAAAATAAAAATCCTGAAAACTAAATATATCTGGCTCTAATATCAAATATGAATTTTACCTCATACCCAGTCTTTAATACCATATTGAGGTATTTCAGTCTGATCAACAGAGTCCACACACTCCACTCAATCACAAAATATTAAGAGACCACCCAATCCATATTGCATCATTTTTCAACTAAATAGTAGACATAAGGCCTACACAAACACTAAGGTTCATGTCTAGGGGGTCAGAATTAAATCTTAGTTGGAAACCCCCAATTTCGAAGCAATAAACTATAATCATAAGTGAATTCTCATACAATAAGCATAGCCTGCTCATGGCATAAACACAATAATAATTTATAAACCACCAAAGATCATTTGGTACATGACCTTGATTGACTATATCTATTTTAGATAGCTTTAGGGTGCCTCTAAGAATTTTTTAAGGATCACACATCCCATGTAACATAAATATCCATTTTTATGGAATCCTTAAAAAAACATATTGACCCTCTGAAAAAATCCCATGAAAGTTTTATATTTCTTATTATTATACTATAGTACTAGATGTCATGAAACCATTACTCCAGAGATGAAACACTTGGTAGTCCTATGATCTCAATATATATAGAATATGTGGGGACAAGAGTATCATTGTAACACCTACACCATATAAAATTAATTATTCTTAGAGAATCATTGAGGAACATATACCATGTATTCAGATAATTAGTCCAACATACCTAACAATATAGAATTCATGGTTCTTATAATGTTAGTCCAACAGCTAAACCATGGATGTATAGTGTCAGTCCAACACACCAAACCCTATTGAATACATGATTAATAAAGAATTAGTCTGAATCCAAAACCATAGATGAATAGTGTTATCTAAACATCCCAAACCTTGTAGAATACATGGTTACTAGAGAGCCAGTATGACACAAAAACCACTGAAGAAATGCATCTATATAAGATACAAAATATTATAGAATACATGGTTCCTAAAAAATAATTCCAATGATTAAATCATAGATGAAGAATGTTATTAAAATATCCCATACCATATAGAATACTTGGTCCATAGAGCATTATTCTGACACCTAAAAATGAATACATAGTATCAATCTAATATCCCAAACTATACATAATACATGGTGCCTCGAGTTTCATTCCGACACCTAAACTATAAATGTCCATACTTTTCATTCATAAATATTTCATTTTAATAGAGGACTATTCATTTCACAACATAAAAAACCACAACATAACCATATAGGTTTAGTGACTTTGGAAACTGGGAAACATAAACAACAGATCCATAAAACATTAACATCGTATCCTACTTATTTATTCTTTATTAGAACCCTTTTTGAAAAACCTTACATAATAAATTTATTCATATCCTAGGGAAAAGAAAATTAAGAAAATGGTGAGATTAGATGATCACTAAGGGTAATCAAGGGAGATAACACAATCATATGGGAATAAAAACATGAATATAACTTTTGAAAATTATATCCCTCATATTAGAGATCATGATATCATATTCTGGAATAAATTATAGGAGTTCATAAATAATAAAACAGAATATTACATGACAGAATAATGTAATGCCAAATTTTTTGGCATACACATAAGAATAGAAAATAATTATCATATTAGTCATGTCTTAATACAAATAACATCATAGCAGACAAATTCCCTTACTAAACTAAGTTTACTACTCATTACAGCCCTTTATTACTGAACTGGTTTTACTAACCATTCAATCCTCTCTATCTCATGAGATATATATATTTACCCAATGCATTGGAGGGAGATACAGTTCCCCCCATAAAATAATTAATATCATGAATATGTGTTCAACAAGAACAAAAATCATTCATCATATAACAACCCATAAAAATAAATTGCTTCATAAATATTATTCCATCATAACATAACCCATGTAAATGAAATGGGTATTAAAAATATAATTGCATCATAAATTTAAACAAACCATAGAAATAATCAGGATAATATCAATGAAAAATATTCCCATTAAAGAATAATTAAAATCAAATAATTATGTTGAAAATGGAAAATAGTTTTGAGATATCACTTGAATATAATTCCTAAGGAAAAATATCCTTTCTTCTTTGAAAACATTTATTTTCTTAAACTGACACAAAATTTTAAAAGAAAAAAATTTTATTTGAAAATAAAAATTTAAGAATATAAAGGAAGATTCAAGTCATTAATCCATCATGAAATTGTAAAAGTATATTCATCATGTATAAGATAAAAACCCATTTCTCTCATAATGTTTTTTGGAAAAGTCACAAAAAACTCCTCTTGAAAACAACAAAAAGATTCCTTTCAAACCATTTAGTAAAGAATCAAACATACATAAAAATGACATAAGAAATTGTATAAGAATAGTAATTAAAAAAATATAAGAATCATGGGAATGGAAGATATATATTCCCCAGTAGATACTTATGTATGAACAGTACCAAATAAAAATAATATTCTAAAATTAACCCCTACATTAGGTCCAATTTCCTTAGTACGTATTTGAAACTCATGTATAATGGTAAAAACAATATTACTAATTTTTACTAGGAAATTATTCATATTTATTATATAATATTTGATCGTATTATATCATCTCATTAATTTTTTAATAATTTTTCATTAATACACTTTTTTCAGTTGTTAACTGCTTTATTTTCATAGGTATGTTTTGTTATATAAGTCCTAGTTCTTGTGAATGGGATAGAGTAAAATAATTTAAATAAATAAATTAAGGCAATATATATCATATATATTCATTATATACATTTATATAATTATTCATGAATGGTAAACAATTATAATGAATCACATCGCGTTGTGGAGACAGTAGGTCATATGTACACACAAATGATGGTATCATTTCCTTTAATGGTGAAATGGTAATGAAGTGGATGGTAAATATTTTTTTTGAAAAATTAATATAATTTTATAATTATCATATATATATATATATAATATTTTCATCATTATACCTATCCAAATAAGGCGGTGATGAAAAACATGTTACACCATGGCGTGGATACGGATAAGTCGTACGCACACGCGCACGATGCTCTTATTTTTAGTAGGATGACTAAAATGGTAAATATGGTTTTTAGATAATCATAATAACATATAAGTATATATATTATACCAGATTTATTAATTTTTAATGGAAACAATAGATGAATAGGAAGTATAAGAAGAAATAATCATAACAGAGTCGGTAAAAATAATTACCTCTTCTTTGGAGAACATCATTTAGATCTATTCTTAGGGACACTAGGGTTGGTCTTTTGAGAATACAAGAACCTCTATTTTAACACCCTAACCCTAGTTACCCAGAGTCAGTGCATTATTACGTATCATTGGCATGATTACAAAAGATAAAGTCTCAAAAGGCCGATTAGTTTAGTATCCTTAGAAACACTATATATATTCATAAGTCTTACATTACATCATAAAGTAAAAAAATACAAAAAAATCTTGTCTACATAGACCACACTCATATTCCCTCAGACTATACATACAGGTCAGTCATAAAATACATCTTCACATCCAGGATAAAATAAAACATAGAAAGTGGTGACCTCAGATGCTCAGTAAGGATAAAAATATAGCAGAAACTTTCATAAATAAGCAAAAAAATTTAAGGAAATTTATAACTAAAACAAAAGCCTTTTAATCTAGAATTTCAGAATAATATTGGAAAGATAAAATGAAATAATTCCATTTTTTTATTCACATGGATATTCTACTAATCGAAAAATCACATAAAATATCAATAACCACTTTCATAATAATGGAATGCATAATGGAATACTATCATAACCACATAGTCAAGGCCTTGTGCCAAGACTACAAATAATATTTTTCCAAGGCCTTGTGCCAAGACACTAGTTTGTCTCATGAGACCTACCGATGCATCGAGGAGCTATAGCGGGCTCCACCCGTCACTTACAAAGTCCAATGCATTCCTCATATGAAAAATTTTAAACATAACATAAACATTCTTATTAAAACTAGCATACGAAATGTCAATACTTTATCCACAAACCATGAATGGTGTAAAAATATTACATCCACATTTGAACATATCAAAAAACACTCAATACTTCTTCTTAGTATATTTTTTATTCAAAAAGGAAAGGAAAGGGAGACAACACCCCTCAAGGGGGTAGGAAATGGTGGAGTCCAAGGGCATCACCCAGCACAAAAGAGGCACATTCTAGAGGGAGGGAAGAAAGAGAGTCATAAATGATGAGAGGCACATCCTGCCTACCCAAGCGGGAAAGCGAGTTCGCCGCAAAGTTAGCCTCCCTCCAACTTTGATGAACAATCTTCCCATGTGAGGTTCTGATCTTGCACCTTTTGATGGTGTAGGTGAGCTCCCAAGGAACCCCACCAGTCCTGTTCATGATCTTCGCAAGGGTTTCTGAGTCCGTCTCCATTTCGGACGCTGTCAACTTCTTCCTTCTACACACCGACAGACCCGAGTCCAGTGCATGGACCTCCGCACTCAGAGAATTTCTTGGCCCATAAATGGCACTAAAGGCGAACAAAACTGAGCCTGATGAATCTCGCATGACCCCTGCTCCTCTCATGATTCCCCCCATGCATGAACCATCAATGTTGAGTTTGAGTCCCATAAATGGCGGGCGCCATTTAACCCACTGACCAATACCTTTTCTCAGAAAACAAGGGCAATTGAGCAGATTGTTGATGGTAGTTGACGTTGAACCACCTTTGATCTGGGAAGAAATCTTGAAGATGAGGGATTTGAGACTATCTTGGAGGAACAACAACGAACGATCTTCTCCCCTCCTAGCTTGATTTCAAGCCTCCCAAAGCACCCAGCACAAGGCCACAAGGATGATCATTCTAACCATCCGCTCCTGGCCAGACGATCCTGAGCCAGAAAACCATCACTCCATATATTCATGGAGAGAAAACTCTCCATCATTTCTGCATGGATTATGTGTGAACAGTGACCAGAGGTGGAGCGCCCAATGACTTTGAAAGAAGAGGTGCTTCGCCGACTCGCACCTGTGATTATGGCAACATGAACATCTAGAGGCCAAAGCAACGCCCCGACGCTGGATGTTGTCCTCTGTAGGAAGTGCCATGTTCCTGATTCTCCATAGTAAAAAAATTCATTCTGATCGGTATTTCATTGCACCAGAGTGCTGGAGCCCAAGCGTTGGAGTTTCTACCTAGCTGAACGATACTTCTGAAGCCTTGCGAGGTGAACCTACCTGAGCTAGTAGCCGAGAAGCAACACCTATCGGGTTCCTCACTCATTACAATATTTTTGAACACAGACATATGATTATCATTCAAAGAGGTATTGATCAAGTCAAACTCCTCGCATGCACTACTAAAGTTGATATCTAGAGAAGGGCAGTCGGGGTAACCCAAGGGTTCCCCGGACCAATTGGTGTCCCAAAAACTGATCTTCCCAGCACCGATGATCCATCTCACATAACCTGACAACATGTCCATAAGGGAGAACATGCACCTTGCCAGCCGCATGGACCTGTAGAGGCCCCGTGTTTCAGGCCCCGGGTACCGTGCTTTGAAAATTTTCACCCACAACGAATCCCCGATGATAACATCCGAGGCGAGTCGAGCCTGAATGTAACACCCCAAGATTTCATAGTGTGTTATTTCTTCAAAATAATTCTATAACTTGCACTACACGCAACACTGAGTTCAATTGCACCATGACTTACCAAAAAAAAGCCATTAAAAGAGGTCATGAATAGTATTAACTAAATTTTAAACTTTATATAATCCTTATAATTTTAGAATCCATATTATGAGTTTCTTAGTCATAATGCAAGAACAGATTCATTTTCAGTATTGCACTTTTATCAACTTTTGATAGTGAAACCTTTTTAAATACAATATTTTAAACTTTTTGACTAAATGGAGACATCAAAAAATTTAAAATGAAACATCCCAAGCTTCCACGGTACGCTTTCCTTTGAATAAAACAGTAGCGTGTGTTGTACGCAACTTCGAGTTCTAACACACCGTAACCAATCAAACTAGCTGTTATGAATAGTACTACCTACTTTTTGAAGTTATATATATATATTATATTTTAAAATGGACTTCATTTTTGAATTCTGAATATCAAATTTAGCCTAAGGTGAAATTTTGGTACTTTTCGGATAACTTTCATATTTTGATGAATAGTGAAAATTACTAAATTTTAATTAAAAACAACTTTTTTAATCAAAATAATTAATAGTGATAAATTATTAATTTGAGTGGTTTTAAAGTATATTTAGAATATATTTTTACTATTTAATATAATGTTGGTCATTGGACATAATTTTACAATTAAACCGAACATAAACAAGTGTCAATCTTTTGATAGTTATTATCTCTTAAAAACACGCTTTTTGTTTTGACAGCGGGAATTAATTTTAAATTAATTTCTGCCACTTATGTGTTTTGAATTTAGGAAAATGGATTCCATATTTGGAATCAGGATGTTCAAATTGTGTAAATAGGTAACTTTTATTTTTAGATATTTTGAATAATTACTGCGGTAAATATTTTATTTACCATGGTTAAGGGTAAATCCGGTAAATAAGGGTTAAAAAATAATATTATAATAATACTAAATTACCCTAAAACGTGTCTTAACCATATTGGATGATAAATGGTCTACCATGGGCATCTTTGTGTCAATTTTGGGACCCCATGGATCCACTTGTAAGTGATAATGACACATTATTTTAATTAAGTCAAAATGAATACAAAAATGACACAAGCATATATCTTTTAGAAAAACAATTGTTACATAGGGTTATATAAGTTGGATTTTAGATTATAAATATTAATTAGAAGGATAAAAATATTTCCTACATAATGATATTTTATTTATAATTTTTAGACATTAAATAATTTATTTTATTTATGACACAATGATGATGCATTAATTACTATAATAGTGAAAAATTAAAATAATTGATATTATAAATACCCAAATAAATATCATATGAAACTTTTAATGAATTAAACTAATTTTATAGAATAATATGATATATTAGGATTGATTTAATTTACTTTTTTCGAAGTAATCAATCTTTTATGAGTTTCACAAAAATCAACTATTGAATAGTGTCAAAATTGACATAAAAGAGTTCTTAAACAAATATTATATTATTAATTGATATTAAATTCCTAAAAATATAAGGTTCGGCCAAGAGACTTCTATTATGATAGGTTAATCATTAATGGACCACTTTGGGGTCTCTTGGATGTATATAGTAAGTTTATTAACCATATTATATAAAAATACAAAGAGACATTGTAAAAGTGAAACTAATTAACTTAGAGTTAATACTTAAAGATAAGGTTAATATAAGTACCCAAACCTGTCTAAATTATATTGGATGAGTTGTTTTAGACCTATCCCCACCTCATCCTTTGAATAGTAAACTTTGGAGCCTTTGGAAACCGAATATGAATTTATTATAAATTAATATTTCTAGCTTTTCCAAAAGTGCCCCTCACCCCTCTTATAAAAGGGAACTCCTCCTTCTCTTTTCCTCACACCTCTCAAGCCACTTGGCTAGTCCAAACTCTGCCAAACTAAGCTCCCCAAATCCCTCTCCTCCTCCTTGAAGCTTCCCCTTAGGAAGAAAGCATTTCAAGAAGTCCTTTGGTTTCAACCAAAGTGAGTTACCTAGATTAAAGGTAACGATTTCTCTTAAATTATTTTCATTTATTTTGCTTCTCCAACCCCCAAACTCTTTTTATTTCCTTTCTTTTGTAACAACACCAGTATCCACAATATACTAGGATGTTGTTATAAGAAGTATTAAAACTACACATACACACAACTCCATCTAATGGATGATGAACATAATGTTTTTGTGGATGGAAAACTAACGCCTCACGAAACGATGATTGTTCAAATACATCTTACCACCTCTCATGGTGGACATTATGATGGCACTATAATTAAATATGATATTAATGATATATATTTTATATATAAGCTTCTGTAATTCCATTTTATTTCATACCATTATTCGTTTCATGTTGTATATACATACGATAATTTCATTTGAGGAAGTGCGGACTACCGCCCCCTTAAAATGATATGACTCGTTCATACCACACATGGAACGTATAAAGGATGGTGTTAATGAACTTAAGTAACATATATAAAATATTATATTATACTGGAATAGTAATATACCTATGTATCATTTGGATTTGATTCTTTTAAAATAAAAATTAAATGGAAGTAGCGTTCGTGCGTACGTACGGACTACCGTCTCCACGAACGCGATGAGATTCATTCTCCATCGTATCCATTCAAGTATTATTCTCATTTTAGGGTTAAAAATAATGTTAATATCATTCTGATTATGAATAAGATATAATATATCCATTACAAACATTTCTTACGTAACCAAACATTTTAGAAGAACGAATCGATTATCACCCGAAACGACGATAATACTAAGATATTATTAATAAAGCAATGTTAAGAAGATCATATATGATATCATATTAATGTATATGATTCTTGTATAATTTAATAACAACTATTTCACCATTATACAGGAGGTTAACCTACCCCAACAAAGGAAAAGTACAAGGTAAGGGTTATTTCACAATCTCTTCTTTATCCGAGGTTGTTTATACGTAATAATCTACTGGGATCTCGTTATCATCCACATCCATGTTTCTTCAAAATGTATTTCAAAACATTTTTACTATTTACAAGAATATGGGTTAAAGTCATTTATACCCTTGTTTGACTTTTTATAAGAGGTTTATAAAGGAATCTTTCTGTCGTTTTCAAAACAAGGTCCTTTTTAACCTTTTCGACAGAATTGAGGTAAGAATGTTTTTTTTAACTTATACGGCGGGTGCGGTTATTTTCCGCCGTTATAAAATCGTCGAAGCATTCCATACAAGCTTATAAGATTATTTTCAAAGAAAATGTTTTATTTTATATGGATCTTAAATGATTTCAAAATAAAAGGAGATACTTCTTTAAAAAGAATTTTGATTTCATCTATATCAACATCCTTTGATGGATTTTAAGATTATTCGAAGTTGATTTATTATGATACAAAACTTCTATATTGTATTAAAGGTTTTGTGATATGTTTGACTGTGGATGTGCTATTTTTATACCATTCATGGTTTATGGTGAAATTATTGACATTTCGTATGCTAGTTTTAATACGAATGTTTATGTTATGTTTAAACCTTTTCATATGGGAATGCATTGGACTTAATAAGTGACGGGTGGAGCCCGCTATAGCTCCTCGATGCATCGGTAGGTCTCATGAGACAAACTAGTGTCTTGGCACAAGGCCTTGACAAAATCTTATTTGTAGTCTTGGCACGAGGCCTTGGCTATGTGGTTATGATAGTCTGGCATTATGCATTCCAACATTATGAAAGTGGTTATTGATATTGCATGTGATTATTCGATTAGTAGAATATCCATGTGAACAAGTAAATGGCATTATTTCATTTTACTTTTGCCATACTATGTTGAAGTTCAATTTTAAAAGGCTTTTGTTTTAGTAATTCATTGCCTTAAATGTTTATGCTTATTTTGAATGTTCCGCTATATTGTTATCCTTACTGGGCATTTGAGCTCACCCCTTTTCTATGTTTTATTTTTCCCAGGTAGTGAAGAAGTAATTTATGAATGACTTGCAGGGATATTATGAGGGGTTAATAGTGTGGATATGAAGACTTTGTTGTTGTAGTAGTTTTTCACTTTGAAATGTAATGTAAAACTTTATGATTATATCTAGTGTTTCCAAGGCTACTAAACTAATCAGTCTTTCGGGATTTGATCTTTCTTGTGATCATGCCAATGTTACGAAGTAATGCACCAACTCTGGGTAGCTGGGGTCGGGGCGTTACAGTTGGTATCAGAGGAAGTTTAGTACAAACCTTGGAAGCTAGATTTAGATAAACTCTGATTAGAGCACGTAGACCTAAGATGAACTTTGAGGATTAGTATAGAAGAACTTCCTAGAATTTTGGTATTGTAGAGATTTTGTGAGTTTTCCGAGCAATACATCCCTGTCTGGATACGAGCAGGTAGAGGCGGCTCTGGCACAGATGTACCGAGGGGTAAAACCCGAAAACACCGCTTTGAGCTAGACTCGAACGGGAACTGGTGCACGACAACGGGCCTTGCTGCACTCTTGGTTACGACACTCCCGGGGGATATGCTTAGGATAACTCTCATTTTCTTTACAAATCATTTTGAAGGGATTATGAGTATATACATCCTCAAAGAAAAAATTCTTATGATTATGGATTATATCCATAAATAGTTCAATTTATGTTAAGTGTTTTATAAGTATGGGATTATGTATTTTGATTCATAAACTGATCTAGTGTATGCCATTGTTTAGAAATGGCGCCCAGTAGAAGGAATGAGAACTCCAGAAATGCACATGATCCAAAGAGAAGGAAGGATCATATCTTTCATGGTCTTAAGATAGAATTTATAAGAGAAATAGTCTCCCATGTATTATCATCATATGAAGAAATAATATCATGTGTTGATAAGATAAGTAAAGAGTTTACTGAGTCCTATGGCGTTGAAGGGAATCAAGAGAAGAAAAGGATGGAAGAGAGAAAGATGGATAAAGGGAAAAGGGAAAAGAAGAATTTTCCCATATGTGGTAACTGTGGAAAGAAACACCCTGGAACTTGCCTAAAAGGAATGGGAGTTTGTTATAAGTGTGGAGGAAAAGGGCACAAAGTACGTGACTGCAAGGGTAAGAAAATGGTTTCAAATGTACAATGCTTCATTTGCAAGGAGTTTGGACACTACGCGAACCTATGTCCCAGTCATCAGACTATGCCGCAAATGATGCTATTGGATAATAATCAAGTTATGATACTACCATAGATGAAGAGGAATGATTAGAGTTCTTATGTTGATTATGTCAATTGAGTGTTGTATCAACAATGTACTTGTTATAATAATTATGGAGTATATAAGGATTGTACTGCAGTACTATTTCATTAAGGACTTGAGATTGTGTGGAACAAAGAAAAGTGACTCAATAGAAGGTTAAATTTTTGGAAAATATATGGTTGAGAGAATGATAAATCATAATATAGTTCTGATACTGAGGTAGTGATTTTGGAATAATATGTGATTATTTTGGATAAATTATATTGGATATTATTGACTACCTTGAAGCTGATTAATGATTTGTATATTCCATCATTGTTGGGGTTTAAAACATTTTTGGATTAATGAAGTATATCCAGCATTCTATATGGAATAAGGGAACCTGAATGTAATCAATAAGGAATATGGTAGTACATGATGAAGGTATTCATATGCTATTACAGGGTAAAAAGGATCTATATTATGTTTACCTTCCTTATAAATGTTGGAATGTGAGTTTGGACAGAAGTATTTTGGATAGTTCTAGTTTTGATTATTTTGGATTTCCATAAAAGGACAACCCGGAGGTCGGGCGGCAACCTGTCGCGTCCGGCAAGGCTGCGAGACTTGAACCCGCAACCGAAGGGCGACAAGGGTGTATCACCTACCACTGGCCCAAGAGATGTCCTGGATTAAATAATGTAGTTTTTTTAAAAGATCTGGTAGATGAATTATAAATTCGTTTATTTTGGAACCCTGTACGAATAGTATAAATATAATTTTTTTTACGAGTGAAAGATGAGTTTATGGTAGAAATTTATTAATGGACAAAACTCTAATTAAAAAGTAAGTATATCTCCTTATGATCTTAACCAATCTCATAAACAAATTCCTCAATATTAAGAAAAGCAACTTAGAACAAAAATGTTGTCCTAGATGGTACCTTAAATCATCACTAATTTATGGCTTTGGGATTGTTGGCCTTTTCATAGCCATGTTCTCTACCACTCTCCATCAGATAATTGATGGTTAGATTTCTCTTCCATATCCATATTTTCCTACATGGAACCCTAGTATGTGTTTTTTTCGGTAATCTTCATATTTCCACTCTTTATTTTAAATAGAGGCCTCATTAATTTATTTTTCGATGTGGGATTTCAACTAAGATATTTTGAAACGTCAAAAATTTGTTATCCTAATACCCTATGTTTTGTTGAACCGACGGTATTTCAAATCATCATAGATTGATGAATTTAAGGACCTCAATTATACACTTGTTTGTGATTGATGACCTCAATCACTACCTATAAATATTTACGTTTTTCCTCCGATTATATGTCTCTAATTTCCACCAATGTTCTCCTAATCGAGATCATAATTTGGTGGTGACCCTTTGATTTCTCTTTTCCTCATATTAAGACTAAATTTTAGTAACCCAATTTCCGATGTGGGTTTTCCCACAAATATATTTTCTACTTTCAACCTTTTATTTTTGAAGAACAATTTCAAATTGCGAGGACGCAATTTATTGAAGGAGGGGAGAATGTAACACCCCAAGATTTCATAGTGTGTTATTTCTTCAAAATAATTCAATAACTTTCACTACACGTAACACTGAGTTCAATTGCACCATGACTTACCAAAAAAAAAGCCATTAAAAGAGGTCATGAATAGTATTAACTAAATTTTAAACTTTATATAATCCTTATAATTTTAGAATCCATATTATGAGTTTCTTAGTCATAATGCAAGAACAGATTCATTTTCAGTATTGAACTTTTATCAACTTTTGATAGTGAAACCTTTTTAAATACAATATTTTAAACTTTTTGACTAAATGGAGACATCAAAAAATTTAAAATGAAACATCCCAATCTTCCACGGTACGCTTTCCTTTGAATAAAACAGTAGCGTGTGTTGTACGCAACTTCGAGTTCTAACACACCGTAACCAATCAAACTAGCTGTTATGAATAGTAATACCTACTTTTTGAAGTTATATATATATATTATATTATAAAATGGACTTCATTTTTGGATTCTGAATATCAAATTTAGCCTAAGGTGAAATTTTGGTACTTTTCGGATAACTTTCATATTTTGATGAATAGTGAAAATTACTAAATTTTAATTAAAAACAACTTTTTTAATCAAAATAATTAATAGTGATAAATTATTAATTTGAGTGGTTTTAAAGTATATTTAGAATATATTTTTACTATTTAATATAATGTTGGTCATTGGACATAATTTTACAACTAAACCGAACATAAACAAGTGTCAATCTTTTGATAGTTATTATCTCTTAAAAACACGCTTTTTGTTTTGACAGCGGGAATTAATTTTAAATTAATTTCTGCCACTTATGTGTTTTTAATTTAGGAAAATGGATTCCATATTTGGAATCAGGATGTTCAAATTGTGTAAATAGGTAACTTTTATTTTTAGACATTTTGAATAATTACTGCGGTAAATATTTTATTTACCATGGTTAAGGGTAAATCCGGTAAATAAGGGTTAACAAATAATATTATAATAATACTAAATTACCCTAAAACGTGTCTTAACCATATTGGATGATAAATGGTCTACCATGGGCATCTTTGTGTCAATTTTGGGACCCCATGGATCCACTTGTAAGTGATAATGACACTTTATTTTAATTAAGTCAAAATGAATACAAAAAAGACACAAGCATATATCTTTTAGAAAAACAATTGTTACATAGGGTTATATAAGTTGGATTTTAGATTATAAATATTAATTAGAAGGATAAAAATATTTCCTACATAATGATATTTTATTTATAATTTTTAGACATTAAATAATTTATTTTATTTATGACACAATGATGATGCATTAATTACTATAATAGTGAAAAATTAAAATAATTGATATTATAAATACCCAAATAAATATAATATGAAACTTTTAATGAATTAAACTAATTTTCTAGGATAATATGATATATTAGGATTGATTTAATTTACTTTTTTCGAAGTAATTAATCTTTTATGAGTTTCACAAAAATCAACTATTGAATAGTGTGAAAATTGACATAAAAGAGTTCTTAAACAAATATTATATTATTAATTGATATTAAATTCCTAAAAATATAAGGTTCGGCCAAGAGACTTATATTATGATAGGTTAATCATTAATGGACCACTTGGGGGTCTCTTGGATGTATATAGTAAGTTTATTAACCATATTATATAAAAATACAAAGAGACATTGTAAAAGTGAAACTAATTAACTTAGAGTTAATACTTAAAGATAAGGTTAATATAAGTACCCAAACCTGTCTAAATTCTATTGGATGAGTTGTTTTCGACCTATCCCCACCTCATCCTTTGAATAGTCAACTTTGGAGCCTTTGGAAACCGAATATGAATTTATTATAAATTAATATTTCTAGCTTTTCCAAAAGTGCCCCTCACCCCTCTTATAAAAGGGCACTCCTCCTTCTCTTTTCCTCACACCTCTCAAGCCACTTGGCTCGTCCAAAATCTGCCCAAATAAGCTCCCCAAATCCCTCTCCTCCTCCTTGAAGCTTCCCCTTAGGCAGAAAGCATTTCAAGAAGTCCTTTGGTTCCAACCAAAGTGAGTTACCTAGATTAAAGGTAACGATTTCTCTTAAATTATTTTCATTTATTTTGCTTCTCCAACCCCCAAACTCTTTTTATTTCCTTTCTTTTGTAACAACACCAGTATCCACAATATACTAGGATGTTGTTATAAGAAGTATTCAAACTACACATACACACAACTCCATCTAATGGATGATGAACATAATGTTTTTGTGGATGGAAAACTAACGCCTCACGAAACGATGATTGTTCAAATACATCTTACCACCTCTCATGGTGGCCATTATGATGGCACTATAATTAAATATGATATTAATTATATATATTTTATATATAAGCTTCTGTAATTCGATTTTATTTCATACCATTATTCGTTTCATGTTGTATATACATACGATAATTTCATTTGAGGAAGTGCGGACTACTGCCCCATTAAAATGATATGACTCGTTCATACCACACATGGAACGTATAAAGGATGGTGTTAATGAACGTAAGTAACATATATAAAATATTATATTATACTGGAATAGTAATATACCTATGTATCATTTAGATTTGATTCTTTTAAAATAAAAATTAAATGGAAGTAGCGTTCGTGCGTACGTACGGACTACCGTCTCCACGAACGCGATGAGATTCATTCTCCATCGTATCCATTCAAGTATTATTCTCATTTTAGGGTTAAAAATAATGTTAATATCATTATGATTATGAATAAGATATAATCTATCCATTACAAACATTTCTTACGTAACCAAACATTTTAGAAGAACGAATCGATTATCACCCGAAACGACGATAATACTAAGATATTATTAATAAAGCAATGTTAGAAGATCATATATGATATCATATTAATGTATATGATTCTTGTATAATTTAATAACAATTATTTCACCATTATACAGGAGGTTAACCTACCCCAACAAAGGAAAAGTACAAGGTAAGGGTTATTTCACAATCTCTTCTTTATCCGAGGTTGTTTATACGTAATAATCTACTGGGATCTCGTTATCATCCACATCCATGTTTCTTCAAAATGTATTTCAAAACATTTTTACTATTTACAAGAATATGGGTTAAAGTCATTTATACCCTTGTTTGACTTTTTATAAGAGGTTTATAAAGGAATCTTTCTGTCGTTTTCAAAACAAGGTCCTTTTTAACCTTTTCGACAGAATTGAGGTAAGAATGTTTTTTTTAACTTATACGGCGGGTGCGGTTATTTTCCGCCGTTAGAAAATCGTCGAAGCTTTCCATACAAGCTTATAAGAATATTTTCAAAGAAAATGTTTTATTTTATATGGATCTTAAATGATTTCAAAATAAAAGGAGATACTTCTTTAAAAAGAATTTTGATTTCATCTATGTCAACATCCTTTGATGGATTTTAAGATTATTCGAAGTTGATTTATTATGATACAAAACTTCTATATTGTATTGAAGGTTTTGTGATATGTTTGACTGTGTATGTGCTATTTTTATACCATCCATGGTTTATGGTGAAATTATTGACATTTCGTATGCTAGTTTTAATACGAATGTTTATGTTATGTTTAAACCTTTTCATATGGGAATGCATTGGACTTAATAAGTGACGGGTGGAGCCCGCTATAGCTCCTCGATGCATCGGTAGGTCTCATGAGACAAACTAGTGTCTTGGCACAAGGCCTTGACAAAATCTTATTTGTAGTCTTGGCACGAGGCCTTGGCTATGTGGTTATGATAGTCTCGCAGTATGCATTCCAACATTATGAAAGTGGTTATTGATATTGCATGTGATTATTCGATTAGTAGAATATCCATGTGAACAAGTAAATGGAATTATTTCATTTTACTTTTGCCATACTATGTTGAAGTTCAATTTTAAAAGGCTTTTGTTTTAGTAATTCATTGCCTTAAATGTTTATGCTTATTTTGAATGTTCCGCTATATTGTTATCCTTACTGGGCATTTGAGCTCACCCATTTTCTATGTTTTATTTTTCCCAGGTAGTGAAGAAGTAATTTATGAATGACTTGCAGGGATATTATGAGGGGTTAATAGTGTGGATATGAAGACTTTGTTGTTGTAGTAGTTTTTCACTTTGAAATGTAATGTAAAACTTTATGATTATATCTAGTGTTTCCAAGGCTACTAAACTAATCGGTCTTTCGGGATTTGATCTTTCTTGTGATCATGCCAATGTTACGAAGTAATGCACCGACTCTGGGTAGCTGGGGTCGGGGCGTTACACTGAAGGCTTTGAAGAGTACCATGGATATCACGGAGACCCACTCCTCCTGCCTCCACTGGTCTGGCGAGATGCTTCCAGGAGGCCCAGTGGGACCTTCCCTCCTCCTTGGCATCCCACAGAAAAGAATTGAGGATAATTTCCATTATCTCCACAGTACCCTTAGGAGGGTGGATCACTGAGAAGACGTGCATGGAAATGGACATGAGGATGCTGTTGATCAGCATAATCCGTCCACCGAAGGAGAGAAGCTTATTATTCCAGTTGTAGATTCTGCCCAGAATGTGATCAAGGGTCGCAGAGAAGTGCACCTTCTTGACGCGGCCACAGGAGATCGGCACCCCGAGATAAGAAATAGGAAACGACATCCTACAACTACCAAGGATCTTTTGAATCTCCTTGTTCCTTGGGGCCATGCATTTGTCTGAAGTGAAGAAATGGCTTTTATTAGGGTTGACACTCTGCCCGCTCCATCTGCCGAAGGTGGTTAAGGTGTCCATGAGAGCCTTCAACGACCTTTTCCTGCTGTTGATAAAGATTAGGATATCATCTTCAAACATAATATGGGAAATGGTAGCACTATTACTTCCATGGAAAGGAAGAATGAGGTCTTAATCCATCCCATATTTCAAATTTCTTGAAAGTGCATCTTGGGTGATAACAAAGAGAAAAGGAGACAAGGGGTCCCCTTGGAGAACACCACGAACAGTCTTAAAGAAGCCAAAAGTTTTTCCCATCAAGGCAATGGAGAGCCATGGTGATGAATAGCATCTAAAGCAGGTATCGAAAAAAACCTCACTGAACCCAAATTTCCTCATGACCCGGATGATGAAACTCCATTACAACATATCATAAGAATTGTTCATGTCTACTTGGAAGATGACATTGTATCCAACTGATTCTCTGTTAGTGTCCTGCACCAATTCATTAGCGATGCCCTCTGCCCCTTGAATGCTCCTTCCCTTGATGAAACTGTGCTGCTCCATTGAGACCAGGCGAGGAATAACTTTGTTGAGCCTTCTGACGAGGAAAAAGGATAGAATTTTATAGGCAACGTTGCAAAGACAGATTGGCCTGTACTGGCTCACAAGGGTGGGATTTTTGATCTTCGGAATGAGGGCCTGTCTGGAGGCTGAAATTCCCCTGATGAGAGGGCCACTGAGGAAGAAGTCCTGGATCGACTCCACAACATGCTGGCTGACAATATCCCAAGTGAGGATGAAGAAGCTGGCTGGGAAGCCATTGGGACCAGGCACGCTGTCCAGGGGCATGCTTCTGATAGCCACCCGGATCTCCTCGGCTGAGGGGATGGAGGAAAGAGCGCAGTTGTCCACCTGATTAACCATTGAGGGGATATGGTTGAAGAAGTCCTCAGTGTCTTGATTCCCCCTCACGAAGGAAGAAACAGACTCCCCTGCAAGGGTGTTTTCGAAATAGTCCAGAGTGATCTTCCCCGCAGTGTTCACGTCTGAAGTGTATCCCCCATTCTCCATTCTCAGGTTCATCCTTGAGCGTTTCCTCTCTTTAATGCAAGCATGGAAAAAAGCACTGTTTCTATCCCCTTACTTAAGCAATCTAACCCATGATCTCTGTTGTAAATCTCTCTCCAGAGAATGAAGCCTCTCGGACAAGTTATTTTGTTTGTCACACAGAGCGATGAACAAATTATCATCCCAACAGTTCTGAAGAGATTCCTCCAACCTGTCGACTTCCAACCTGAGGGTGTTGATACCCTGGGCAACATCAGGTCTGGTGCTCACCCAGCTTTGCAAATCCATTTTGAGATTCCTGAGGCGGTTCACCAGGCCACCCCATGATCGGGCATCTTCATCTTTAGACCAGGACATCCTGATAACATTTAGAAAAGATTCATCCCCATGGCATGCGGTCGAGTAGGAGAAGAGGGAATTCATAGCCTCCTCCCTCTTGATGTTGATCAGGAATGGGTTATGATCAGATAACACCCGCTGAAGATGAGTGACTGTCGTCTTTGGAAAACTGTCCAACCCAAGAAGGTTGGAGAGGCAATGGTCCAACCAGCACCAAATGCGATCTGCGCCCTTACGGTGGTTGCACCAGGTGAACGTAGGTCCAGAGAATCCAAGGTCCAAAAGCCCAACGCTCCTCATGAAATCATTAAAATCATCCATGCCACCAAAATTATAGCCAAATCCCCCCTTTTTCTCAGAGACATCTACAATAGAGTTGAAGTCACCTCCCATGAACCAAGGGAGAGTCCCCGTTTGCAATTTTCCCAGAAAATGCCAAAGTTCCCTCCTCTTGAGAACCTCAGTGGCCGTATAAACGAAGGAGAACACAAAATCATGACTTTCTGTGGAGATATTAGCATTGATACATCAAGAAGAGAGACTCAAAATCTCAACAGAAACATGGCTCTTCCAGCCAATACAGAAGTGGGAGTTCTCTTCGCCGCCATGGAAGAAGTTGGGGAAACCCATTTTCCTGGTAATAGTAGCGCCTTTACTATGTACCTGTTTGGGTTCCAGGATCACCACAACTTGAGCATGAAAACTCCTGGCCTCAGAGGCCCGGAAATCACATTTGACAAAACCTTCAATACAATATGGACGTTTTGTATCATAATAAATCAACTTCAAATAAGCTTAAAATCCATCAAAGGATGTTGACATAGATGAAATCAAATCAATTTGAGAGAAATATCTCTATTTCTGAAATCATTTAAAAGTTACATTATTATAAAATAAAAACTTTATTTTGAAAATATTCTTATAATCTTTTAAGGGAAACTTAGATAATTTTATAACGGTGGAAAATAGCTGCACACACTGTATAAGTTAAAAAACATTGTTACCATAAATTTGTCGAAAAGGTCAAAATGTACATTGTTTGGAAAACTATGGAAGGATTCCTTTCGAAAACAAATAACATAAAATAAGGTTATAAATGACTTTAACCCATTTACTATTAAATAGTAAAAATGATTTGAAATACATTTTTATGAAACATAGATGTGGATGATAAAGATGTCCCAGTAGATACTTACGTAAAAACATCCTCCGATAATAAAGAGATTGTGAAATTAACCCTTACCGTGTACTTTTAATTGGTATTGGGTAAGTTAACCACCTGTATAATAGTTAAATAATTGTTATAAAAATATACAAAAATCATATACATAAATATGATATCATATCTAATCTTTTAATATTGCTTTGATAATAGTATTTTAGTATTATCGTCGTTTCAGGTGTTAACTTACTCACTTTCTCTTATATGTTACATAAGTTGTGTTTATTATGGATAGGTTGTATATTATTAATTTCAAGAATTATATAATGTCCTTAACCATTATTTTTAAATAAAAAATGAGGATTAATCTTGAATGGATATGATAGGGAATGGATCTTATTGCATTCGTGGAGAAGGTAGTCCGTATGTACGCACGAGCAACAATATCATTCTTTTGATATTAAAATAATATGTAATTGGATGGTATATCATATATAAAGAATCATAATAATGTTATATTTATTATTTACATCAATTACACATAATTATCATACCCATACATATAATATTTTTTGGAATAACAATTACACCACGACGTGGAGACGGTAAGCCGTATGTACGCATGTATGGTGATATGTCATTCAATGGATGGATAGAATATTGAATATGGTTGTACCATATTTATAATAACATCATAGTATATAGAAGATATTGTAGTTATTATTTAATAATTGAAATAACAAAAAAAGAAAAGGTGGAAAAAGAAAGGAACTTGAAAGAGGGTGGTGAAATTATTACCTCTTCTTCGGGTTCTTCCTTTTGATTTTATCAAAAGCGATCTGTAGATTGGCTTTATGATCAAACTAAGGCCTATAAGTTGAATTGAGATAATTTGAGAGGATATTTGGGAATGTTTTGGCTGATAAAAATGGCTTTGAAGGTGTATAATTGAGAGAAGGGGGAGTGCCCTTTTATATGAAGGATGAAGGGCACCTTAGGAAAAGAGTGAAATATTATATTATAATAAAATCTTTTTCGGTTTATAATGGCTCCAAACTAATTAATTCCGAGGATAAGATGGTTATGGGTTGAAAACCACCCAACCAAATGGTTTTAAACAGGTTTGGGTGACTATATTAACCTTATGTTTTAGTTTTAACTCTTAGTTAATTAGTTTCACATTTACCAAGTCTCTTTGTATTTTTATATTATATGGTTAATAAAGAAACTATAAACTTTTAAGAGAACCCAAAGTGGTTAATTAATGATACACCTATAATTATGTAAGTCTATTGTCCTAACCATATATTTTTAGGAATATAATATCAATTAACAATATAATATTTGTTTTAAAAACTCTTTTATGTCTATTTTGACACTATTTGGTATTTTGTTTCTGCTAAATTCATAATAGCATTATCACTTCAAAAACAATTCATTTAATCATCCCTAATATTTCATATAAACCTATAAATTTTTTGGAAGGCATAAAAACATTGAAGTTATATTTATATTAACATTTATAATACCATTTATATGATTCTTTCATTAATAAGGAAAATAATACATCATCATTGTGTCATAAATAAACATAATTATTAAATGTATAAAAATTATAAATAAAATACCATTATTTAGGAAATAATTTTAGATTTCTAATTAATATATATAGTCGAATAGATAACATATATAACCCTGTCTAAAAATCGTTTTACTAAAAGATATATGCTTATGTCATTTTTGTTTTTACTCTAACTTAATTAATATAAAGTGTCATTTTCACTTACAAGTTTCTCCATGGGGTCCCAAAATAGACCTAAGGATTCTTATGGTCGTACATGTATCATCCAATAGGGTAGGACATGTGTTAGGATAATTTAATATTATTATAATATTATTTTGTTACCCTTCTTTACCGGATTTATCCTTTAACCATGGTAAATAAAATATTTACCGAAGTAATTATTCAGAATGTCTAAAAATAAAATTTACCTATTTAAACTATTTGGAAATAATGATTACAAATATTGAATCCATTTTTCCAACTTCAAAACACAAAAGTGGCAGAAATTAATTTTAAAATTTATTTCCGCTGTCAAAATAAAAAGTGTGTTTTTTAAAAATAATAACTATCAAAAGATTGACACTTGTTTATGTCCATTTTAAATGTGAAATTACGTACAATGACAAAATTGGATTAAATTGTAAAAATATAATCTAATTATACTTTAAAACCACTATGTAGTATAATTTATCACCATAAATTATTTTTATTAGAAAAGTTGTTTTTAATTAAAGTTTAGTATTTGTCACTATTAATCAAAAATTGGAAGTTCTCAGAAAAATAACAAAAATTCAAACTAGGATAATTTAGATATTCCAAATCAAAAAATGAATTAAATTTTAAATGATAAAATTTATAAAATTTCAAAAAGTGGGTATTACTATTCATAACAGATAGTTTGATTGGTCACGGCGTGTTAGAATCTTGAAGTTGCGTACAATGCAAGCTATTGCATTATTCAAAGGGAGACGTACCATTAAATCTTGGGGTGTTACATTCTACCCTCCTTCAATAAATTTCATCCTCACAATTTCAATTTTTTTCGAAATTAAAAGGTTGAAAATAGAAAATACCTTTGTGGAAAACCAATATAAGAAATAAGGTTAATAAAATTTAATTTTAATAAGTGGGAAAGGGAAATGAGAATGTTACCACCAAATTACGGTTTCAAATATGAGAACATTGGTTTATATTATAGAGACGTAATTAGAGGAAAAATGTAAAAATTTATAGGGAGTGATTGAGGTCATCAATCACAAACAAGTGTAAAATTGAGGGCCCGAAATCCATCAATCTATGATGATTTAAAATATCATTAGTTCAACAAAACATATGGTATTAGGATAACACATTTTTGGTTTTAATATCTCTTTCCCAATGTTTAAGAATTAATGTTTCTTTATAGAATAGGATATATATATATATATTTTACAATTAATGTTTCATCCTTCAACTAATTTCTACGAAAAACTCATCTTCCACTACAAAAGAAAATAGAAATAAAAAATATTATATTTATCATAATCGTATAAGGTTCCAAATATTAACACATACCATTAAAATAAAGAAAAATATTTTGTAATAACCAGGGACTTCCTGTAGGCTAGTGGTAGGTAATAAATTCATATTACACTATGGTTATAGGTTCGATTTCTGCAGCGTTGTCCGGCGTGATGGGTTATCGCCTGACCAGCAGGTTGTCCTTTTCCTAAAACTATAGTATCATAATATTACAAAAATAATCATAAGAAATTTTTTAACCTTAAAAAATACTATCCCAAGTTCAACATAATCCATTCCAAACATTATAGTTATTTAATGTACCTCTGTCCAGAATCTCTATAAAAGGTATCTAAATTCCAAAAATCAATTATCACATCAGATTCCCCCAAACAATGTAAATTTTCTATTATTGTCATATACGGAAAATATGATTACCTTAGTCATATTAAAACTTTAGTGAAAACAACAATTACTATAGTATAATCTTTATATATATCACATTATTCTTATAACTATAATATAATCCTTGAGTCCAAAAACACAAATACATTAATTATTCCACTTCAACTGTAGTTACAACATAAGCTTGTCCTTGATCCCTTCTCCTTTTTTGAGGTAAGTTTCCATGACTCTTAGGACATTCATTTTCAGAATGCCTCATTTATCTACAATTATAGCATTCAATATTAACAACCTCTTTCTTTACCTTTAAATTCTGAGCCTGGTGACCTTTCTCTGCACATTTGTAACGAAATCCCATTACTTTTAGGAAAGTATCAGTGTGTTTATTCCCATAATTATCACATAATAGAAATCCTTATTTCCCTTTTTACCTTTATCTGTCTCTTGCTCCACCATTCTCTTCTTCTCTTGCTTTACTTTATTGTCATAAGATTTAGATACTTCCTTTTCTGTCTTGATATCACATGAGACTATATCTTCATCTATTGATGAAGATTGTGAGACTAATGATTGATGTAGAAATTCCTTTAACCCATCAAGGAAATGATTAATCTTACTCTTAGGGTTATATATATAATTTGTTGCATTCCATGCTAACCTTGTAAAGTTAGCCTCATACTTTGTAACATTCTCATCCTCTTTTTTCCTCAAACTCAAAAATTATCTTTCTATATCTGCTCGATGGTCATAAAAAAAGTATTTTTCTAAGAAAATATCTTTAAACTCCCTCAATTACATACTTGATACTTCTTCATCTTCTTTTTTATTTTGAATAAATGACCACCATTGATCATCATCTCCAGTGAGGCAATAAACTGTCATGAAAACTTTATCCCTTTCACTACTCCCCAAAGCCTGAAATATTTTCTATAGGGAACTTATCCATTGCTCAGCTACTAGTGGATTTGTACTCCCATTGAATGTTGGTGGTTGTTTCCTCATGAAGTGATGTAACATTGATCCTCCACGCTGTGGATTAGGATGCTCCATATGGGTAAGTTTATTGTTCATAACCTGAGTGAGTTGTCCCAGTATAGTGATAAGATGATCAGCACTAGTTGTATTACCTTCTCCACTATAATTATCTTGAGCAGGAGGTCAATCCCTACATGGAATGTGTGTATTGATACAGTTTCCATTCCTTCCACTAGGTGCCATTTCTAAACAATGGCATAAACTAGATTAGTTTATGAATTGAAATACATAATTCCATACATGTAAAACACTTAACATAAATTGAAAAATTTATGTATATAATCCATAATAAGAAAAAAAAATTCATTGAGGAAGTATATACTCATAAAACCTTTATAATGGTTTGTAATGAAAATGATAATTATCCTAAGCATATCCCCTGGGAGTTTCGTAACCAAGAGTGAAGAAAGGTCCATTTTCATGCACCAGTTCCCATTCCAATCAAGCTCAAAGCGGTGTTTTTGAGTTTTACCCCTAGGTAGATCTGTACCAGAGCCGCCTCTACCTGGTCATATCCAGACAGGGACGTATTTCTCAGAAAACTCACAAAATCTCAACAATGCCAATATTTTAGGAAATTCTTCTATACTAATACTCAAATTCTATCTTAAGGAAATGTTCTCTAATCTGAGTTTATCTAAATCTTGCTTCCAAGTTTTATTACTAAACTTCCTCTGATACCAACTGTAATACCCCGACCCAAGATACCCAGAGTCGGTGCATTATTACGTATCATTAGAATGATCACAAAATATCATGTCTCGAATGACCGATTAGTTTAGTAGCCTTGGAAACACTAGATATATTCATAAGTCTTACATTAAATCATAAAGTGAAAAATACAACAACATCTTGTCTCCATAGACCACACTCATATTACCTCAGACTATCCTAGCAGGTCAGTCATAGAATACTTCTTCACATCCTGTGAAAAATAAAACATAGAAAGGGGTGAGCTCATATGCTTAGTAAGGATAACAATATAGCAGAAACTTCCATAAATAAGAATAAAAATTTAAGTCAATGTAAAACTAAATCAAAATCCTTTCAAACTTGAACTTCAGCATAATATGGAAAAGATAAAATGAAATAATTCCATTCACTTATTCACATGGATATTCTACTAATCAAATAATCACATGAAATATCAATAACCATTTTTATAATAATGGAATGCATAATGTCAAACTATCATAAACACATAGTCAATGCCTTGTGCTAAGACTACAATTAGTTTTTGTCAAGGCCTTGTGACAAGACACTAGTTTTTCTCCTGAGACCTACCGATGCATCAAGGATCTATAGAGGGCTCCACCCGTCACTTACTAAGTCAAATTCATTCCTCATATGAAAAGGTTTAAACATAACATAATCATTCGTATTAAAACAAGAATACGAAATGTCAATATTTTATCCATAAAACATGAATAGTGTAAAAATAACACATCCAAAGTCAAACATATCACAAAACCTTCAATAAAATATAGAAGTTTTGTGTCTTAATAAATTAACTTCAAATAAGCTTAAAATCCATCAAAGGATGTTGACAGAGATGAAATCAAAACTATTTGAGAGAAATATCTCTTTTTTTGAAATCAGTTAAAAGTAAAATAATTATAAAAGTAAACCTTTATTTTGAAAATATTCTTATAATCTTGTAAGGGATTCATTGATGATTTTATAATGGCGGAAAATAGTTTCACCCGCTGTATAAGTTAAAAAAATATTCTTACCTTAAATTTTTCGAAAAGGTCAATATGTACCTTGTTTGGAAAACAACGAAAAGATTTCATTAAAAAATTTATAAATTAAAATAAGGGTACAAATTACTTTAACCTATTTTCAATTAAATAGTAATAAAAATTTGAAAGACATTTTTGAGAAACATGGATTTTGATAATAAAGAGGTCCCAGTATATACTTACGTTAAAACAACCTCAGATAATAAAGAGATTGTGAAATTAACCCTTACCTTGTACTTTTCCTTGGTAGAGGGTATGTTAACCTCTGGTATAATATTTAAATCATTGTTCTTAAAATATACAAGAATCATATACATAAATATGATATCATATTTGATCTTTTAACATTACTTTGTCAATAATATTTTAGTATTATCATCATTTCGGGTGTTAACTTACTCACATTCTTTTATATGTTACATAATCCATGTTTTTATGGATAGGTTGTATCTTATTCATATACATAATGATATCAAGTCCTCAAAAATTATTTTTAATCATAAAATGAGATTTAGTCTTGAATGGATACGATGGGGAATGAGTCTCATCGCGTCCGTGGAGACGGTAGTCCGTACGTACGCATGAACGAAAATATCATTATTTTGATATTAAAATAATATATAATTGGATGGTATATAATATATTAAAAATAATAATCATGTTATATTTATTATTTAAATCAATTACACATCATTATCATACCCATCCAGATAATAATTTTTTGAATAACAATTACACCATGACGTGGAGACGGTAAGTCGTACGTACGCATGTATGGTGACATGTCATTCAAAGGATGGATAGAATACTGAATATGGTTTTAAAATATTTATAAAAACATCTTTTTATATATAAGATACTAGAGATATTATTTTAGTATGGAAATAACAAAGCATGAAGAAGTGGAAGAAGAAAGGAACGTGAAAGAGGGTGGTGAAATCAGTACCTCTTCTTCAGGTTCTTCCTTTTGATTTGATCAAAAGGGATCCATAGGATGGATTTTTTATAAAAATAAGGCCTCTAGGATTAATTTAGGGAATCTTATAGGATATTGGGGTAGGTTTTTACTGAAAAAATGGATTTTAAGGTGTGAAATTTAGGGAAGGGGGAGTGCCCTTTTATAAGAGGGGTGAGGGGAACCTTAGGAAAAGAGTGAAATATTATTTTATATTAAAATAATTTTCGTTTCTAATTTCTCAAAACTAATTTATTTCAAGGATAAGGTGGGTATGGGTCAAAAAACCCCCAAAAAATATGTTTTATATTGTTTTGGATCACTATATTAACCTTATCTTTTAGTTACAACTCTTAGTTAATTGGTTTCACATTTACCTTGTCTCTTTGTATTTTTATATTATATGGTTAATAAACTAATGATAAATATCAATGAGAACGCAAAGTGGTTAATTAATGATAAAAATATCATTATATAAGTATTTTGGCCGAACCATTGATTTTTATAAATAGAATATCAATTAATAATATAATATTTTTTTAAACTCTTTTCTGTCAATTTTGACACTATTTGGTATTTTGTTTCTGCTAATTTCATAACAGCATAATTATTTCAAACCCAATTCATTTAATCAACAATAACATGTCATATTAACCTATAAAATTAGTGGAAGGCATCAAAACCTTCAAATTATATTTATTTTAACATTTATAATACAATTTATATGATTCCTTCATTAATAAAAAAATAATACATCATCATTGTGTCATAAATAAATTTAATTATTCAATGTATTGAAATAAAATATAAAATACCATTATTTATGAAATATTTTTATATTTCTAATTAATATTTATATTTGAAGAGATAACATATATAACCCTATCTAAAAAATGGTTTTACTATAATATATATGCTTATATCATTTTTGTATTTACTTTAACTTAATTAATATAATGTGTCATTTTCACTTGCAAGTGGCACCATGGGGTCCCAAAATCGACCTAAGGATGACCATGGTCGGATATGTGTCAACCAATAGGGTTAGGACATGTGTTAGGGTATTTAATATTGTTATAATATTATTTTGTTACCCCTCTTTATCAGATTTACCCTTTAACCATGGTAAATAAAATATTTACCGAAGTAATTATTAAAAATGTCTAAAAATAAAAGATAATTCTTTACAAAATTTGTACATACTGATTCCAAATATGGAATACATTTTTCCAAATTCAAAACATAGAAGTGGTAGAAATTAATTTAGAATTAATTCTCTCTCTCAAAACAAAATGTGTGTTTTTAAGAAATAATAACTATCAAAATATTGACACTTGTTTATGTCTACTTTAAAAGTGAAATTACGTCCAATGACCAACATTGGATTAAATGGTTAAAATATAATCTAGTTATACTTTAAAACCACTCTGTAGTATAATTTAGCACCATAAATTACTTTTATTAGAAAAGTTGTTTTTAATTAATGTTTAGTATTTTTCACTATTCATAATAAATTGGATGTTCTTAGAAAAATACCAAAAATTGAACCTACTATAATTTGGATATTCCAAATCCAAAAATGAAGTCCATTTTGAATGATAAAATTGATAAAATTTCAAAAAGTGGGTATTACTATTCATAACGGCTAGTTTGATTGGTCGCGGCGTGTTAGATTCTCGAAGTTATGTATAATGCATGATATTGCATTATTTTAAGGGAAACGTACCATGGAAGATTGGGGTGTTACATATATAATGTGAATTAAAAATTTTAGGAGGTAAATTTATATGGTTTTTTTTATATTTAATGCTCAATGTGATTTGAATAAGTGAGGGAAGATGTTTCCTTTTATAATTGAGGTGAGGGGTATTTTTGGAATTTGAAAAATATTAATGTATAATCAGTTCAATATCAATCCAAATACCTCCAAAATGAAATGGATTCAAATATGTGATTAGTTATGGTCGTAAAATCATCAACCAATACATTTTAGACATGTTTTGTAATTATTTTAAACTCTATCATTCTAATTAACCATTAGTTGACCTATTTTAATTTTAACCATGGTAACAAAATATTCAATATAAAAAGGTTGAAATATTTACTTATATGATTTAAATTAGACAATAAATGAATAATATATACCATTTTAGACCGAATTATCAATTTATTATATTTTTAAATATTTATTATGATTTTGAAAAATTGTAATAATATATTATTTTTTGAAAATATCCTAAGTTTTAATTTGGATACTATTCATTACTTTTTCTTTTTAAAATATCATGATAACTAGTTAAAATGGAACCATATATTTTATAATATCCCTATTACTTCAAGGTAATCAATAAAATTCGTATGTCATATTAATTATTTCAAGGTATATTTATTTTTGTATTTTTTATATCATTTATTTATTATTGCCACTAACAAATCAATTACCACATCAACGTTGTATAATTATTTAATATATTTATTTGTTCACTAAAAGTTTAATGTAAACTAAGAAGAATAATTTAAAACTTATGTTTTTAAGTAGCATATTTATAGTCAAATATAACTTTTGGTTAACCCTACATTAAAAATGATAAAGTATTTAAAACATAAACGTGATATATTTGAGTATTTATTAAATAATATATTATAAATATCATAATATCATCTATGTGGCCCAAAATAGTCAAAAATAAATTTATATAATGAAATTATGTTTATTAAGATAAAAATTTACATTGAGATTCGTTCATAAAATACCTTTTTCCTCACCTCGACATATAATGGATATTTAAGATAAAGAAAGAGACATTTTGTGAAATTATTTGATTAAAATATTATATAATTCATTTTCATGAACATGTGTCCATAAAAGAAATAAATTTAAATTATTATGTGTTATGGTTCAAATTAAATTCATCTATTAAAATTTTGGCTTCTGTTAGGGTAATTTTAAATTCATTATATTTTTTTTAACCTAAATTACCCAATTTACCTTTTACCATGGAAATCTTTTTTACCAAAGTTACTATTTATATTGAAAAAAAATAAAATTTACCTATTAAATAAATTTGGACCTTTTGAATCTAAATTTTTTATACATTTTTCAAAATTTTAAAACATAGATGTTTCAAAATAAATCTTAAAATAAAACTGGTAAAATATAATGAAAAACTGTTTTTTGGATAATTGTCCTTTTGAAACATAAAATGTTTTTATAATAAACTGGTATATAAAATCCATTAAAAATACATAATTTTATCAAAATGAACTAATTAAAATTTTATACTATTCTAAAAAATAATTTTACCTTGTAAATAATATAAAATAAAATACAGTTTTCAATAAAAAATTTATTTTTACTAAAAGTCAATGTTTTCAGAAAATTATAAAAGAAAAATAAATTTAAGATAATTTTGATATGATGAAATTGATTTATTAAATTATATTTTTTATAGATTCTAAATATTAATATTTATAAATGAAAATAAAATAATCACATTTTTAAAGAAAATATAATTTTGAAAAAGAATGTGATTTGACTAAAAACTGTGTGATTATTACTTAATCACTTACCAATACATTCATATTGAGTTGGACCATTATTTTTATTTCCTAAATTATTTATTAGTTTTTATCCCCTAAAATTTAATGGCTAGGTTATAACAATCATTTTATACTAACAGTGTCTCATAGTTTATTTAAACAAGTGGTTGCGTACAATGCAAAATATTAAAGAATTAAAATTATTTAAAGAGAAATATTTAATAAAAATATTGGAGTGTAACTTTAATCCCCACTTGAAATGATTTTATCATTATAAATTAGTCACTTGATAGAAAATATGAGGATACCACTTCCTCATCACATCCTCAGGTTCCCATGTAGCTTCCTCATATTGGTGGTTCCATTATAAAACATTAACCAAGCGAGTGGTATTATTTCTTAGAACATTCTCCCTATGATACGAAATCTGTATCGGTTGTTCTTCATAAGAAATATATTTATCTTGTGTTATTACATATTATTTTAGTATATGTGAAGGATCAGGTATGTAATTTATCATGAGATATACCTGAGAAACATCATAAACATGAGAGAGATTCGGTGGAAGTGACAATGTATAAGAATACGATCAAGAATATAAAAAAGGTCTGATATTCTAGGGTCTTAACATTACATTCTTTCCCATTATCATCACTCTCTTCTAGGAAGATATTATTAGGAATACCTTGGCACCAAATTCAAACTCCTAGTATTTTCATCAAATGGAACCATAACTTTTTTGTCGACTCTAAGGTTCTCTTATGTACCATTGAATAGATCTAACCTTATCTTTCATATCATCAACCAGATTAGGTATCAATATAATTCTTTCCCTAATAACATTCCATCATGTTGGAGTTCTTCACTTCTTACTATAGAGGGCTTCATAAGGAGTAATCTGAATAATGGCCAGAAATCTATAGTTGTAATTAAAATCTACCAAATATTGGTGTTGATACCAGCCACCTTTTAAATCCATAGAGAAAGCTCTAAACATGTATTCTAGAGTTTTAGTTGTCCTATTAGACTTACCATATGTCTGAGGATCATAATAAATTCTAAAAATTAACTCTGTATCCAGTTCCTACTGAAGACTTATCTAGAACATCAATGTAAACTTTATGACCCAATAAGATATAATGGAAAGTGGTACTCCATGAAATCTCACAAATTTCATAATATATATTCTAGAAAGATGATCAAGATAGAATTATTCAATGATAGAAATGAAGTGTTCCAAATTTACATGGGTATAAAATACAACCCAAATAGAATTATGTCCTTTAGATGTTTTGGGATGTTTAAATACAAAGTCTATGGTGATGTTTTCTCATTTCCATTCTGGTATAGCTAAGGGTTGTAACATTCCATTGGACTTATGTCACATAGCCATCACTTGCTGACATAAAAATAACTGAGAAACATAATCTTCAATATCTATCTTCATCCCATCCCACCATAAATACTTTTTCAGGCCCCTATATATAAATATTTTTTTAGGATAAATATATAATGATGAACAATGAGCCTTATACAATATCTTATTTCTAAATTATGGCTTGGAAGGGATACAAACATGGTTTATGAACCATATTATTTCATCACAATCAATTTTGAACTCGGGAATATTTCATACATTCTTTTGTAGATCTGCATATTCCATCTGCACATCCTTAATCTTTACTTGAAAAGATGGTTGAATATTTCTTATAAAAAGATAGGATTTTTTTAACTTCCTTTAAAATTTCGAAATCCATCCTTTTAATGTCCATTAATTTTGGATTTTTTGTGATCCTCGTCAAAGATATGCTAGAATGGAACTTTTGAACCAAAGAATCTACCACATTGTTTGATTTCATATGGTTGTAATGTATTGATATTTTTAAGTCTTCAATCAATGCCAACCATCTTATTTGGAGTATATTTAGCTCCATTTGAGTAAAAAAATACTTTTAACTTTTATGATCAGTTTTAATGTCACACATTTCTCTATAAAGATAATACCTCTATATATTTAATGAAAATATTACTACAGGTAACTCCTAACCCTGAGTCAAATAATTTTTCTCGTCAAGTTATAATTTTCATGATGCATAAGCTATCAATATAGCATGTTTAATGAGAAAACAAACCAACCCCTTCTTGGATTCGTCATTGTAGATCAAAAAACTCTCTATAGTATAAGGTAGTGTGAGTATAGGTGCACTGACTAACCTTATTTTCAACTACTTGAAATTATTTTCACATTGCTTCATCCAAATGAACATAACTCATTTTTCAGTCAATTTTTAGAATTGATTAGATAATCATGATAAAGATTTCATAATATGTCAATAATATCCATCCAAAATAAGAATAGTTTGGATCTCAGTCACCGTTGTTGGTCTTGGACAACAATAAATAACATACTTCTTTGTTGGATCCATATGTATTCTTTATATTGGGGTTATGTAACTAAGGAATTAATATTTAGGAAGCCCAAATTCAGACTTGGTAAAATTTTCATAATTATTATCCTTTATCATGGTCTTCAGTACAATCCTCAAGTGATCTTCTGTTCTTCTTTACTATTTGAATATACAATAATATAATCTATAAATACCACCCCAAATTGGTCACAATAGTCTGTAATGAATCTATTCATTAAATCCATGAAGATAGTGGGGGAATTATTAAGACCAAATGGAATCACTATTTCACAATGTTCATACCTTGTATTAAATTCCATATTGGGTATATTGGCCTTCTTTACCCTCAATTGATGATATCCACAATGAAGATAAATATTAGAAAAGTATTTAAATCCACATATTTTATAAAATAATTCATTAATACGGGGGATATAATATTTTTTAATGATAGTGAGCATGTAATGTTCTTGATAAACAATGTAGAGTCTCATTGATCCACCTTTCTTCATGAAAAATAGAACATGTGCACCCAAGATGGCACACTAGGGTGTATTGATCCCCTGTCAATATTTTCTTAGTATTTCTTCTTTAATTCCTTCAACTAAATTGGGGAAATTCTATAAGGAGTATTATAAATAAACATAGAACCCGATATTAGTTCTATTGAAAACTCATCTACATGATTTGGTGGAAGACCTGACGATTCTTCTGGGATATCTTCCACAAACTATTGTACAACTGATGTATCCTAAATGGATAGTTAATCTACAACTATTTGATATAGATAACCATTATTTATAAGAATTAAGACCCACAATTGGTAAGTTATTTCCACTAGAGGATCATATTTATCCTTACATCGATAGGTTATCACATATTCATTCAAAATATGAAATGTGAATTACCTTCCGGATTAATTGATATGAGATCCATATCAAGAAATCTAAGTCAGTCCATGAATCAAATAAAATTAAACTAAAGGAAGGATAAAAATAATTACAAGAATCACTTTCTCAAAAACAAAAACTAGAGAAGAATTGTAGACTTATGATTTTACCATTATTCCATTAGGATTTTTAATATCAAATTCAATTTTTAATTTTTGACGTAATACATCGATACCCTTAGAAAAGTATTTTGAAATAAAAGAGTGGGTGGATCCATAATCTAATAAAACAAATATCTACTTTAGAGTAAATGATAAGTGTACCTTTCACCACTTCATTGTCGTAATCCACATCAACAACAATAATCACCTGTGATTTTACTTTATCTATATCCTTAAGAGGTTACTAACATTGTTCATAATCTATAGCTCTAATATTTGGGCATTGGTAATCATAATTCCCATTTTCCTTGCACTTGAAGAATTAAAGTGTGAGAGGTGTATTTTGTGTAGCATGTTCTTTATTCTCATAATTAGATATCTTTTTCCCATCACATTGGTAGTCAATTTCCCAATGACCTTATTTACCAAACATAAACAATTTAATAATCCCCTTAAGATAGTTTCCCCCATGTTTATTTCCACAATTTGATCATAAATAATTTCTTATTTTCTTCTCACTATGGTTTTTAGATTTTCCCCAGAATTGCATTTTTTTATTCTAGTGAAACCCATCAGATTGATGGGTAACTAAAATATCCATCTATTTCTTTAGAGAATATATAATAGTTTCCTCGTCACTATTGAAGTACTATATGGTTTACACCCTTAAGAAACTTGGTTATAATTCACTGATGAATCGATCAACCAGACTCTCAGGTTGAATAATAAATCTAGAAGCGTACCATGCAAGTCTAGTAAAATTTTCATTATAAGTACCAATGGATTCATCATCATTTTGATTAAGATCTAGGAACTCCTTATCTATATTCATTTGAAGAATTTGAGGAATGTAATTATTGGAAAATAAGTTCTTGAACTCATCCCATTCCATAGAGTTAATTTCATATAATTGTCTTGTAATTTTTATAAGATCCCACTATTGATCTGCTTGACCTTACAAATGATAGAATTACAAAATGAATTTCTCATGTTTAGGAAATTTTAGAACCAAAAATAACTATTCAGTTTTACTGTTCCATTGTTCAACCACTAGTCGATAAGAAGGCCCATTAATAGAAGGTGGGTGATGGATCATGAAGGAATCAACAAAATCTTGTTCCCTCCTTTGCTCATTTGGAAGTATAGCATGATTCATAGATTTAAAAACTTTTGTGATATTAGTAACAATATTTTTTATTATATCTCACATAACATTCATTTTATTAGTATGAAAATCAATTCATTTCCCATTAAATTCATCATTAACATGGTTTTTTTAGGATCTATCCATTGACATAATACCAAAAATCATAGTGTAAGAAACACTAATCATAGTGGTAAAACCATATAATCATGGAAAATTACTTATAAAATATCAATTTTGGACACCGTAGGTTTTATCCTAGGTTATTTATTACACCAATGCTATAGAATTGTATCCTATACTTAGACTAATCATTATGGTTCCTACTAATATTTTCTCATCCAAGTTTGAAAAGGATAACTAAACCTTTTTTTGATGACAACTATAACGGACCATACATTTCACACATAGATATTATACTTAAATAAAATAATATTCATTATATAACATAAAAAATCAAGGAAGAAGCATATATGATTATTGTCTTCGGAAACTGGGAATCATAAAAAACTAATTCAAAAAATATCAACATTGCCCCCAGCTAATTTCTTATATATTAGAACACTTTTTGATTCATCTTACTTAATACATTATTTCATATACTAGGGAAAAGAAATAGAAGAAAAGGATGATCTCAGATGCTCAGTAAGGGTAATAAAAGGGAGATAACATAAGCATAAGGGAATAAGAACTTGAAAATTTCTTTTGAAAATTATAACCTACATATCATAGATCATGATATCATGTTGTTGAATAAAAAATATGAGTTTATAAAGAATCAATGAAAAAAATCAAATGATAATATAAAATAATACCTGAAATTATTTCATAAACATAATAATAGAAATTAATTTCTATATTAGTCAACAATCACTACCAATACTATCATAGTGGACAAATTCACTTACTGAACTATGTTCACTCCTTATTCCACCCGTATATTACTGAACCGAGTTTACTATTTTTTCTAGTCCTATCAATATCATGAGATATAAATAATTACCTAATTAATTAGACGGATATATATGTACAACCATTCAAATCATTAAAATATATATGTGTGTGCCAAAAGAACATAAATGATTCATCATATCAGTACTATGAAAATAAATGGGTTTCATAAACATCATTCCATCACAACATAACCCATGTAAAATTAAAGGGCTACATAAATATCATTCTATCATAAATATAAAACAAACATAGAAATAATAGGGATAATATAAATGAAAAATATCCCCTATAAATCATAAGTAAAATCACATAATATTATTGTAATTGGAAAATAATTTTCAATATCACATGAAAATAATTCACGAGGAAAATATCCTTTCTTATTTGAAAATATTTTATTTTATTAAAATGCCACACAATTTTAAAAAATGATTAATTGAACATAAACTGGTAATATTATAAGGGGATATTCATGTCATTAAGGATTCATTAATTTTTAAGAAATAATTCAAGAAATATAAGTTAAACAAAATATTCCTCTTATACTTTTTCTACAAAACTCATAAAGTAACTTCTTAAGAAAATAACAAAGATATTCATTTCAATCTGTTTTGTAAAAGTTCACAAATTGGTAAAAACGAACATAAAATTGTAGTGTAAAAGAAATAAAATTTATTTTTTAAAATAAACATACTCATTGAAGATAAATATTCCCCATGAGATACTTACATATGAACAATCCGAAATAAAAATGAGATTTTGAAATTAACCCTTACCTTGTGCCTGATTTCATTTGTATGTATCTGAAACTACTCTACAATTGTTTCAATAATGTTAATAATTTATCTATAATTCATATTCATATTTATTATATCATATATGATCCTATTATATCATCTTATCACCCATTTGTTAATAATATTTCATTATTACCCTTCTTTCAGGTGTTTACTGCTTCATTTTTATATGCACATTTTATCGTATAAATCCAAGTTGTTATACATATGATAGAGTTAAATCATTTATAAAATGTTATTAATATAATATATATTTTATTTATACATTATATAAATTTATATAAGCATTATTTACTGGTGAACATGTAAAATTAATTGCATCGTGTCGTGGAGACAGTAGGACGTACGTACGCACAAGCGATGATATCATTTCCTAAATAGTGAAATAGTAAGGAAGTGGAGGATATATATTTTGAAAGGTAATCAAAATAATTTTATATTTATTATATATATATTTATTATTTCCAACATTATATCCATTTAAATAAAGTGGTGATGAAAAATAGATTACACCATGGCGTGTAGACGATAATTTGTACGTATGCACATGCGATGCTTTTGTTTTTCATAGGATGGAGAAAAGGTTGAATATAGTTGTTATATACTAATAATAGAATATTATAAAATATATTAAACTGGATTCATAACATTACAATGGAAACAACTCGTGAATAGGTTGTAGAATAAGAAATAATATTGAAATAGTCGACAAAGACGATTACCTCTTCATTGGAGAACTTTCTTTACATCTCCTCTTAGGGATACTAGGGTTGGTATTTTGAGAAGACCAAAACATCCAGAATGTGACTAGTGATGTTTGGCAGCGAATTATTCCCTAGATGTTTTATTTTTAAGGCTCAATGTTATGTGAAGAAATGAGGTAGGAGAATCCCTTTTATAAATGAGGTGAGGGGAACTTTTGGAATTTCATTATATATTAATTTATAAAAAATTGATTATTAATAAAAATACCTTCAAAAGTTGATTTATTTAAAAATAATATAATAAAAGGTTGTAATCTCATCAATAAATATATTTTATAAAATTTTTGGTATTATTTTAAACCCAATCATTTTGATTAACCGTTATTTAACCAATTTGAAATCTAACTAAGGTAACTACATTTTCAATATTAATAAGTTAGTATATTTACTTATATGATTTTAATTAGACCATAAAAGATAAATTTAAAAAAGCATAGAATATATTTTAATTTTTTTATATTTTTAATAATGTTTTATTTTTTTTAAATAATTAAATAATGTTTTATTGTTTTTAAATAATTTAATGAAATATTATTTTTATAAAATATCATTACTGTCGATTTTGACACTATTCATTACTGGGGATTTTTAAAATATCAAGATAACAAGGTAACTTAGATTTTTTTTTATTATATCTTTAATGGGTCATGTTAATCTATCAAATTAGTATATAATATTAATTATTTCAATTTATGTTCATTTTAATATTTTTAATAATATTAATTTGATATTTCCATTAATAAAATTATTACTACCTCAACATTGTATAATTATTTAATATATTTATTTGTACACTAAAAATTAAAATTAAAATAAAATTATGAATATACATAACTTATCTTTCTGGTTAATATTTATATTATAATATATCATTTAGTTAACCCAATATTAAAAATGTTAAAGTATTCAAAACCTGAATTTCAAATCATTGAATTTTTATTAAATACTATTATATAAATATAATAATATAAACTAAGTGGCCCAAAAAAGAAAAAAATATATTATTTAAATAAATTTTGATTATTATTTTATAAATTTACATTTATATTCATTCATAACATACCTTTTCCACCATGTGTACACATAAGGGTTATTTAAGACAAATAAAGTGACATTTTTTGACTTTTTTGATATAAATATTATATAAATAATTTTCATGGAAAGTGACCATTAAACAAATTAATTTTTATTCTTATATTCTAAGGGTATAATCATATTCATCCAATAAAATTTTGGCATGTTTTACATTCACTTTATAGAATTTATAATTTTATTTCTAACCTAAATTACCAAATTTACCTTTTACCATGGTAAAATATTTACCAAGGAAACTATTCAGATTGGAAAAAAAATAAAAGAGTGAGATTAACTAATTTTGTACCATATGAATATAAATTTCATATCCATTTTTCAAAATTAAAAACATGTAATTTTTAGAATTAGATTTAATATATAATCAGTAAAATGATATGGAAAACAATTTTTTTCAAAAAAAATTATATTTTAAAACATAATTTTTTTAAATAATTTGTCTATAAAATCCTTCTAAAATATAGTAATTAGATTAAAATTAAATAATTAAAATTTATAACTAATCGAAAAAATAATTTCACCTTGTAAGTAATTTAAAAGAAAATATATTTTTCAATAAAAATCAATGTTTTCACTAAAAAATAAATGTATTCATAAAACTATACAAAGAAGAATTTGAATATAATTTTGACATGAAGAAATAAATTTTTTCAAATACATTTTCTATAACATAAAAAATTTAATATTCACTCATAAAAGGAAAAGAAACACTTTTTTTAAGGAATCATAATTTTAAAAAATAATGAGATTTTACTAAAAATTGTGTGTTTATTTTTTAAGAACATTCCAATACATTTGTAATGAGTTGGACCTATATTTTTATTTCATAAATTAGTTATTCATTTTACTCCCACCAATTTAATGGAGATTTTATAATAGTCATTTTATAATAATAATGTCTCGCGGTTCGTTTAAACCACGGTTTCTGGCAACAGATGCAATTGAAGAATTAATTATTTTCTTAAAAAGAAATATTTATTTAAAATATTAGAGTGTTACATAAAATATGGATATAGATAATCAGTCTAACTTCCAATTATATGTCGCATTAAATAATTAATATATCATCATTGTGGATCTAAAAACATAAAGTATAATATATGTGTCCAGATCCTTATCATTACACCTAATTCATATAGTATACTATCATGCCCGGAAGCATGATTCTGATATGTTGAACACATATGAGGATCATCATGTCTCTCATTAGGAACCATATATGTCATGATCTATTTCCCCCAATATTATCCATATCTGTGGAAAACCATGTCCACTAAACTCATCCATATCTAGGGAACGTCATTTCCACCAATCTCAACCGAGGATTTGGATCACAATTTCTAACTTCGTAAACCACATAAAAAATTAGATTTGGTTATGGATCCTCAGACCAAAATATTAATAATTCTATAAATTACTACCTTATAAGTTTCAATACAACTAAAATTTATACATACTAAGTTAACATAGATTCTCCTTTTCAAAGTCATTTTTTATAAGGTACATATATATAATAAAATAAAATAAACATAACCAGGGTTGAACGAATGCTCATGCCCATCCTCATAATCCTTGTCCCACAAGGATTATTTATCGGTTTAGGTTATAGGTGACACTAGTAACCATATCTACCCAAACATTTACCCACACAAGGGAATTCTATCATTGCAAATCCTCTTGAATCCTATGAGTTAGTACATAAGAATATGCATCCATCTTTAGATACTCAAAAGAGGTATAAAAGAAGTGGAATCCATCGTGGGATGGTTGGTAAAAAATATTATCTTTTACAAACACTCTCCATTCAAGAATAACTCATCCCAAAACATAGTATCCATAATCCCCTATCCCTACAGGATAAAAAGGGTAAACCTCACTAGGGTTATAGTGTGAATCCCAACCCCTTTCCAAGCCATCCTAGGTTGGTCGAAACACCCAAAAAATAGAACACCTCAATTCGCATATCTGTCTCACTAAAGAGGTAAAATCACATTCCAAAACCAATCAAGGAATCCAGTAATACCATTCCTCATATTCTAACCATTTTCATGACCCTCATCTAGGTCTTCTTCCCATGACTCACCCTTAGGAGAGAGAAATGTTCAATCGTTGGAGGAGGAACTTATCTGTTACAACTTAATCACAATGAACTACATCATCAACATCCTAAAAATTAAAAAATTAATCCAAAATTATGTTTTAAAAGAAAAAATTACTAGAATAGTAAAATCACATGTCCAATTATGACTCCATTCTATAGAACACCCCAATCCCCCTTGATGGAAAATGTATATTGTGTGTACTTCATAGTTCATGGTGTTTACTCTCAAATCTACACCGAAACATATACTTCATCGTGGAAATAGATGAAATGGGGTCTATTTGTGTAATAATACATGGTAAGGGTGTAAATGGGGTCTATTAGTGTACTAATAAATAGCCATGTACCCCCCACATGGGTTGTCTAGCCAAGTACATAGCCACATATCCATGTTTTACAACGTGGTGTGTACCTAGAGTACAAAACATGTATTTTCCAAAAATATTATTCCCATGTACTCAACCACATGGATATAAAAATTTCCATGTACTACCATAATATGTTTACATTTAAAAACTCATCTTCATAAAATAATAAGAACATGAAACTTGTGTTTTATGAACTATATGTTGTGTGGTTAATATTTCAAAACTGGAAACCCCTATGAACCACCCAACCATTGTTTTTCCACAATTAGAAAAAAATAAACCACAATGGTGTCATTATAATTCCTAAAAGGGATATAAAACATAAAAACAACACATATATGGGTATTTGGGCATAATACTAAAGACCTGACATACCATGTGGAAAAAATGTCAAAGCTTCGTGTCCAAATATACAACTTGTAGACGCCCCAACCTGATTTAGTCTTGATCACTGCCATGTATAGAATCCCATGGTGCCTAATTACACCTTATTCTAGGTCCCATCATCATGCACAAAGTGGAAACCCTCACCCCTCTTCTCTGGTTCATAGGAAGCCAATCTGAGGGGTGTTTTATTTATTTATCTAATTAATCAAATACATTAATACCCACTTAAATGATCATCTAAAGTCCCATATACTAAATTGGTTTTGCACATATAAAAAGGAAATAAATCATTCTAGACTCAAATAAGAATTTATAATCTCAATATAAGACTCTTTTTAAATGATATCACCACCTGGACCCGTAAAAGTAATTAAATATTTAATTTATTAAATATTAAATATTCTACCAAAATTTGAACAACTCAATATCTCAACTTAATAAATTTATAGGGTAAAAATATATTTTGGGAACAATTTATTTGTCATAAATTTTATTTTAGGTCATATTATGAGGTAAAATGACCATTTTACCCTTTATGATCCACCAAAATCAAAAAAGTGAATTTTTTCTCAATTTCAAAATCCAAGAAACATGATTCATTACACTTAATGAGAGGGAGAAATTAATATCTAATTAAAAATATATAAAATGGGTGTTAATTAAATTTAATTAAATGATTTTATATATATGAGAAGGGTGTTCAAAATAAAATATAAAAAATGGAATTGCAATTGAAAATGAAAGAGGATTGTGGAGAACCCTTAATTTGGAATAGTAATGGCTATGGAAAAGGATAAAATGAGGTGATTAAATAAAATATAATTTATAAAATTTAAAATTGGGTTATTAATATGAAATAAAAATCATGTTTGTGTAATAAAAAAAATTTAAAAATACAATATAACAATAGTAATGAACTTGAAAAATAAATTGGGGGATTGAGGACCATTACACTAATAATATGCTTTTTAGAGTTAGGGAGATACAATATAAAATATTAAGAATAGGTTAGGATGTATTTAGAGATGGATAGGGTGAGTAAACTCATTATAAATGGGTTTTTAATGTATAGGATATGGATAAATGATGAATATTTATACATATGGATGGTTGTTTTCAAGGGATAAAATATTAGTTATTTTATTCTATAGGCCATCCACTTTTGGGTGAAATGAATTATTACTAATTTTAAAGCTTATTAATGTGTGAATGATATTTATTTAACAATAAAATAACTTCAAATTAAAAAATGAACTGCCAACCATCCTATTTAATGCATAGAATTAAAAAATAATTTTTATATCAAAACTCCAATTATTTATTACAATATTTAAAGTATAAATTTAAAAATTCATATTTTAATTTTTAAATCTACTTATTAAATTTATTTAATTAAATTTTAATTTCATAAACTTTTACATATATTTTTGAATTAAGATTACATAATAATTATTTCATAAAATCGAGGTACTCGAAAAATGGTTATTTTCACATTTTTAAAAAAATATATTTTTCAGAAAATTCCTTAAATTTTACCCTAATGTAAGTATAATGTGATGAATCCAAAAAATTAATATATTTAATAAAAAATATTCTCTAAAACTGGTAGTTTTAACTACTAAATAAAAAACCATATTTATTGAAAATTTTAATTTTTATAGCACAACAAACTTTTCGGCCATTATAAAAATTACTTATGACATAACTAATATATATTTTAAATTAAAAGCAATTTTAAAATATAATTTCATAAAAATAAATTTTATTTAAGACTTATAAATTTTCCATAAAAATTATTTTTAATGGAATATATTTATAATCTCCAAATAATACTATTTTGGTTATATCATTAAATAATTCTGATGGTTACTTAATTGCATCTTCAAATAAAATTTTAATAATGAACAACTATATTATTATATAATATTCATAATTCACATCGACCTAATTATCCCAAAATAATAATGTTATGTGACCATATGTCCCTATAAATACACCATCATTCACACTACATCACTCACTACTTTTCTTAAAATGGTTCTTACACAATATTTTGATAATTTCTGTTATTTTCCTAATTCTTAACTTTCTTTTTATAGTAATTATGTAAGGTGAAGTCTTAATTTTGTATTTCAATCCAATGGGGTTCCTTTTAGTGAATTGACTATTATTCTATGTTGATATCCCATTATTAATCCTTGTTCTAATAGTCCATATAATACACGATGTGTATTGTTCTTATGAATTGTAATAGTATTTATTTTTCAAACTATTTTAATAGTGGGTATTTTATTGGATATGATTATTCTATAAATGAATTTTTCTCAAGAAAAAAAAAATAAAACCTTATAAATTTTTTATTTTGAATTTTTTAGGTATCCTATTAAAAGGGAAATTTTAAAGTAAACAAAACATATACACATAATAGGATAAAAATAAAAAATTTAAGGATTAAATTAATTATGATATAAATCAGAAATGAATAATAACATATTATTTACAATTAACCATTCATTTTATCACTTTTTACTTAATTGTTCATATGGCGGTTCCTATAATGGTTATATTCTATAATTTCTTGACAAGAAAACATGCATCATACTTATTTAACCATTAAATTACAATTACTTAATTGACATGATTATATGAAATTAAAACTACTAATAAAAGAAATATAGTTATAAAATATAATTATATATTTCAATGGAACCATGTATATAGTAAAAGAGATATAATTATATATATAAATTATCGACGTCTTAATTGGGGAAGCACATATACTGACAATTGACGTTGCGACCTTGTTTCCCTTCGATCGTGGGTTCGCACCCCATGGCCATGCTAGACATGATAGGTTGTTGTTCGGCATGTGAGACTCCCCTTTACTGAAAACATTTTGATAAATAAATTCCCATTTTTCTTAAAAAATATATACCTGAATAACTTTTTTTGATAAATATTTTGTTTATTAAAATAAATATATTTATTTAGTATTTAAATTTATATTTGTGAAATATAAAATGTACATTTAGAATCCAATGTGTTATAAAGACATATATAAAAATCACCTGAAAATATATCAGATGAGTCATACATAGATATGAAAATAATTATTTTGTAACTCAAAAGACTCATACATAGACATGGATCTTTTTCTAATTTCATAGTGTCCAAAGTGTAAAAAAAACTTATACATACATGTATTTTTATAAAAAAATCAAACTTGTAATTCTAGTCTTCCTTCAGTTCATACTAGAGCTCTATCCATCCATCCACAAGGCTTATCACTCAATACATATCGACATCATACCAAAATTAAATGGAAATATTTATATATAATCAACTTTATTTCATCATCTATAATCTTAATTTTGAATCACTAATCTCCAATTAAATTTTTAATCTATTCCACTAGCAAGATATATTAAAATTCAATAAAATTGTATTGAGAAAACTTTGGTATTTTATTTTCCCATAAATATTGGAGGAAGTATTTTTATTTTTCTCACAAATATCCAAGACATATTAATAACTCCATATATTATGGAAAGCTTGATTATTAATAAAAAATATAATCCAACACATGGGACCTTTAATTTTAAATTTAGTTTCACATAGATTCGTTGAAGAAAAATAATTTTTTAGTTTATAAAATTATAATTTCTGGTTAAAACATGGTATTTCTATAGAACATGTCAACTCTAAGAATGTAATTAAAGTTAAAAAATTTATAACTTATATAATTTTATTTTTTTATGTCTCACTAATGTGAGGATTTTTGTATAATTTTTTGGGAATTTAGTTTATATTTAATTTTCCTAAAATATTTTAAAAATATAGATTTACCATTGTCTATATTGTATAAAAATACATTTAATTTTTAATTTAATTAGTTTTATTAGGCTATATTTAAATTTTAGAGAAGATTCTTACAATGATTCCAATTTTCTTGACACCATGTTGGAAAAATTCAATTTAATTAATGTTTGATGCTTCTAAATAAATTATTTTAGTAATTTTCATAAAAATGGTTGAGGAAGCATCTTATTTAAATTTATATGTATCATTATCATCAGATTCACCCTAGGTGAACTACCCAATTATAGAAAATGTGTTTCTTTAAAAAAAATATCAATATAAAAATATTTAATATTTATTAGGAATTAAAGGTTAAAAATAATAACTATATTTGTTTATGATATGTGTTATATAATTCAAACATAAATCCTATTATTTATAGGAAGATGTTATTAATAAATGAATTTATTATTAAGTCTGAGGATAAGAAAATTCCATAATACTCTTTGTTTAATCAAAAAAATAGTCTATAATACACATCAAAGATGAAAATTTTATATTACAATTTAGTGTGTGATTTAATTCTAGGTAAGAAATTGTACATAGTTTCAAATAAACCCCTTGTTATTCCAATTTAGTGATCTTTTTAGTTATATATTAAGTCCCATTTATTTTTAATAAATTTATTATTTTAAAATTTTCAAATGATCTGAGATATATTATCTAGGATGTTCCCTACTATTAGAAACATTTTAATTTTAATTTAGGTAGTATATGCATAATCATGAAATTCAATACATTTTAAAACATTTAATCCTTTTAGATTATGGAGGGATCTTTAGACCCCATGAAAGTAGAAGAAAAGTGTAAGATTTTGGAATTCATTGGACTATATTATATCATATTGGAATTTTTTTTAATATATATATATATATAATGGTAAAATAATGGAAACATTCCCAAAATAAATGAAATCTCTCATAAAAATAGTTATTTTTGGGAAATATTTAATTTACGGGATATAAGATTAATGAGACCATTCTCTGTATTTTTTTATTTTTTGAACATACTATTAGATATTGATTAAATTTTAAAATTGGTGAAATAAAAAACTATTACAAACAATGATACATACATGGTGATTTATTTTCATAGTTTATAGATATTTTACATGTTTTTCATTACAGAATAGTTTATTAAGGAACAAGAAAAACATTTTCATAATAGTGGAATAAAATATTTCAATAAAAACTTGGGGATTTGCCCAAATCATATAACTAAAACCACCCTAAGATAAATGGACATGTTTACCTTTTTATCAAATAATTACAAATGATTTCAAAAAATATTTTATCCCATGAAAAAAAAAATTAGAGTAAAATTTTGGAAGATTCAATTTGATACTACAAAACTAATATTGAAATCTGAGTTAAAAGTCTCTTTATGGAATTGTTTTTAGGAAAATATTTCACATTATACTAGATATAGGACATAATGCATTCTAGGTAGTTAAAATGATAGGAATTAATTTGAAAAGGGTCGGTAAAAAAAGTTATTATTAAAAGAGTTTCATGAGTTTAGAAAAGAGTCATATAAAAATTAAATAATATAAAATTGAATAACAATAACTACATTTGACAAGATAATTTTGGATAAATAATTTAAAATTGGATAGAAAGTATTTTTTTTATAGATTAAAAATGAGTTTAATGGATAATATTATAATCAAATGATAGAGGATATGACTTTCCTATTTGGTATCAATGGGGCATGAAACATGGTTGTCTCTTTAATTGAAACTTATTTTGTTTATTAACCATATATTATCATATTTTACGGGATAATTTAATTTACTTTTATTGAATATGATGTAACATTAAGTGTGTGTGTGGGGATAAAATATGTTGTTTAGGTTGTAAATACTTTTATTTTTCTTTTAATGTTTTTCTATATTTTGTCCTATTTTTTATTTTTACTATGATTCCTAAAAATTGAAAGAATAATTAAATAATCCTAAAATATTAAGCTCTATGTTAATATTAAACATTTTTTTATTCAAAAACCAAAAGTCTATTTTAATATTTTTATGTTTCCATCCTCTTATTTAAATTTTTAAACCTTTTAATTGTTTTCGTCTAATTATTAAAATACAATCACATGAGTGACTATCCAATGCTAAATTTTTCAATATTAATAGGTTTTCTAATTTTTTTTAACATATTTTTATGGTATGGAAAAATCCTAAAAGGGAAATAAAATACTCCCCTAAAATTGATAAAGGAAAGGGATTCATGATGGGATAAAAAATTGGAGGAAAATATTGAAGGAATTCAATTTGGAAAAGGACATGAAATAGACCATATACAAATTGCCGGAAAAGGTCTATGGAAGGCACAATCTATGAATAGAGTGGTACGTAGGAAATCTAGAAAACACTGGACTACAAAGCATTGGCCAGTGAACCAGGAAGTTAATGGAATAAATGAGGAAAGGTGTCGGTCAACCACGAACCATGTTGTTGGTAGAATAGAGGTGGAGAAATTCCACCTACAAACCATGTCATTGGCAGAATAGAGGTGGATAAATTCCAGCCATGAACCACATCATTGGAGAAAACATGACGGAGAGGTACACCCCCATATACCACCCCCAAGGACTAAGCATTTCCCAGATGAGGCAAGGCTGACAATTCCCCCCAAATAATGTAGTTTATAGAATTGAGGCGGTGATTTTCGCCGCCACGAACCGCAACACCGCGATCCTTAGTTGACAGAGTCATCTGCGGGTTGGATGATCCCACCATGGGCTTTTGAAAAAGGAGGCATGTTCCCGTAGACACGACCTACTCAGCACTCTATAAAAGTACCCCATGTGGAGCCCTGAAAATAATTGTGTTTTTTTATATCTTGGATCCTATGGACAGAAGACTTCAAAGGAAAAATTTCAGCAAAGTACAGAACAACGAATTGTTTCAAGCAGGTATAAACACTCCACAAACCATTTAAAGACAAAAGTATAATAATATGGGAAAGCCACAAATCAAAAAGGTGAAACGCAAACCATACTTCTTTCGTGGATGAACTAAACACAATTTTTGAGACAAATTCCCCTTATTCAATCCAACATACCACGTATTAGAACTCTATGTAGACGAAACCCTTCCCAGCATAGCATTCATCCACACAAAGGGACTCCAACACCGCCTACCACCATAGTATACGAATGGAGCCTGATGCCACGTACCACCATGGTACATGGATGACACCCATATCTGCATACCACCATTGTACGTGGACCACACCCAAATCCACTAAACACCCCTGTATACAGACGACCCTTCCACCTGCATAGAAAAATGCAGAAGGTACCCCACCCCACATGAACAAATTGTACACAAAGCAGGGTACCTCCATACATTAAACCTTTCAGTACTGATAATCCCTTCCATTTCTATCCCATCCTCTAAATCCCCTCCATGATCTAGTCCATCGACATCCAACCAAATCCTATTCCAAAGCGACCGTACCCATATTAACGGACTATTGGGTGCAACAATTCACAATTATGAATCCACATACCCATGTTATGAGGATTCATAATGGTAATACCTACATCAGTATGGACCCTAGGAATGTATGTAAGTCTACATTCAATGGTAACATAGAGTCCTACCATGGGATACTAACACGAACCTCCTCATTATAGAAAACAAGGGTAATCACTTTCTATTCCATTCAATGAGGGGAAATGACAAGTTAAAGGAATTATGATCAATTTTAATTTTTATGTGAAGAAACATTCCTCCCATTTCCCAAAACCCATTCTAGGGCATCTTTCATGGATTAAGACCCTATAATTTTGGTACGGACCTAATTAAATTCACTTTCATTTCACATTGAAGGGTTCATTACACCTCACCCTAGTCCATCGTCGCCCTGACATCTTCCACCGTGGGCTCCTCCTTTTCCCTCAATAGAGAAGAGAAACCTTGCATTTCTGGAATCTTTAGCATCCTCTTATTCTCAAAATAATCACGACTGACATGATCTTAGAGGTCTGTGATAATATGACACTTCCACAAGCCCCAATGAACTACCAGAACACTGATTCCCAACAAAAATGGGATACGTAGAAAGAGTTCATCTAGGCCCGAGCTCCATACCATCTCATCCATGAAATGATAGATTATGTCCCCATCAAATGGAATGATCTTGTGAATAAGACCTAATCAAGTCACAACTCAAACCAAACTCTGAGGGATTTGGTTACTAACCAATTTGGATATGTAGGAAGCCTCCCTGAGGTCCAAACCCGATATAAAAAGAATTCTAGAATTCGCCAGTCTATATTCCTAGTAGGGTCATATTAATATAGGAGACCATATCCTTCCTAGGCATCCTAGGCCACCTTTTCATAAGACCCGCATCAGATATTAACTAGGCACATTTTTCCTAGACATCCTTGTTGTACGACGTTAAATTACACTGATGGCTCCTCATCACACGACCTTAAAAGGTGATGTGTCCAGTTAAGTGACACTGAACCATGTGGGTTCTGATTCCTCTTAAGTTGATATATTGGAACGCGTCTCATTTGTTTGATCCTGATATCGAAGGATCTTATTTCCCCATATATAATGATAAACTCTAGAGTGTCTCATCATGGGACTTAAACTAGCTTTTTATTTGTAATTCCAAATAAATGTTTATACATGATTTATCTTGCAACCCATGTGTCATCACTCGAAAACCTCATCGGGAAATAACCAAGGATTCATGAACATATGAACATTTCTTAAATGTACAAGAGAGTCACAAAGTAGGAAACAATTCTCCCCCTAAAAGGTGTTATGAGACTAGCCTCCCATACTCTTGACCAATGGAGTCTTGAAGTGTCATTGGCGATATCATCATCTGAAGAGCGCTTTCCTTTGGATAAAATTTCCATGAATCATGGATACTAGGGTCATTTGGTGTTTCTGGATCCATGAATAAACCAATTGGAGACCATCTGAGGACATCGTAACCAATAAAGGCTAATTACATAGAAACATAACCTTCACTGCAATCACCAATTTGGATCATGAAAATTCAGAACCTCTTTAATAACATAAAAATGATACACTACTCAATCCTAGTGGAACCATCTATCCTTATCCATATATACGATGCGGTGAAAATCCGTATAAAACAAAAATGGAGAAACTACTATGAATCCTTCACCAATGTGGATGATTAACCCACCCCAATCCCCTTTCACATTCAAAAGGAAGAGGACCAAGAATTACCATCAATTTCACATGTGATCATAAGATGCTACTTTTAGAGGGTTTTTGTTGTATAAATATTTCATATATATATATATATATGGAATTTAACAGATCCCTCTTTGATCCAAATGGAATCTCAAAAAATTTCTCAGACACCCATGTTATCGACCATGTGGGTAGCTAGATCCCCATCAAAGAACATGACCCACTCACCTACCCAGTGCCTTCAACACTGGGATTCAAAAATTATGATCAAAGAGTACCATCAAAATGATACTCTACCTATAGTGGAGGCCACAAGGCAGTCCCTCTAACCAGTGAAAGATCTATGGCTACCACTTTATCTGCGACTGAAGATCCAGCATAGGACGACCCCATGGGCCGTCTCCAACTGCTTCAGGAGTCTGCCCAAAAAATATGATAATGGGTACCTCTGTTATCTTATGGAGGTAGATGAAGTCGACACCAATGACTTCATCCAAGATGAATAGGAGACTCTCTCAAATTATACCATCGAAGGAATTCGTATTTAGTGGCGTAAAACCCAATATCCTCACTCTGAAGAGGATCCCATTCTTAGAGAACCTGCTGAAGTTCAATGGACACATGCCCCTTAGGCTGCCCACTGAGGGGGGAAATCCATAATCAGGATTAGGTTGTCACCCTACTTCATAAGGAGGAGGTTTCCACACAAACACGGTGTAATGTAATGGGCATGCATATGATCCTGACCCTCTTACTGAATCCCACCATAGAAATATGGTGGAAATCTATAAATGTACACAAATTCATGCTCGCTCCTATAAAGCCTACCCTAGAAATATAGTGGCACAATAGAAGCCAACATACATTCTTGTCAGTGATCACCAGTACTATCACACAAACATGATGAAAAATTATAGGTAGATTCCAATTTTTTCCAATGTGAAATAAGCTCGTCATCCAAATAGGATGGCACCCAATGGAATGTAGGCACAAATCCTTATTGATGAAAAACATGCCCACTATCTAAATAAGGAAAAAAATTATGAGTAGTTGTACAAAACTACGAGAGCATATGAAGACCACTAGAAATATATGGTGGAAATTAAATATGAGAAGATTCAAATTTCTACGGATGAAAATCAAGCCCGGGAGAGAAATACAACAGAAAACGAATAGACACAAATTCCTACTCGCAAATACAAATCCCACCAGCCAAATATAGTGGAAACCAGAGAAAAAATCTTAAAATAGACTCACTTCATTACCCTGACATATGAGAACCTCCAGTACCCACTGGAAACTCATGGAGAACCAAAGAAGACACAAAATCCTACTCTGAAATCAGAATAGGAATTGATACCTGTTCCAAACAAAGACACATATCAGGACACCTTTTCCATTATGTAGGATCAGAATTTGATTCCAAACTATATACTTCATACATGTCAATATGTTATTGAGTCAGCATAAAAAGTGGGGATTCAGACCCACTACCTGATCTCCTCGGGTGGGGTGATCTATCCACCAAATTAGTTAATTACTCTGGGGAAGACCATCATACATGCTCCAGTCCAGGTGGGTCAACGACCATATTGCATGATACAAGGACAACCAGATCAGGAAAAAATAATTATTCCTACTGGAGGACACTGGTCTGACATGGTGGTTGCTCTATGGCAAGAATCTATCCCTACCAGAACTCAAGATGATCAATAGAGTATCCTGAAGACATCTTGTGAAACAATTAGATAAGGACATGTACATAAAGGAATTTACCAACAACATGAATTCCTAGTTTCCCGCAAGAGAGTGCACAAAAATGTAAGGCACTAAAGTCAATAAGAACATGAAGAGCACATTCACAATTATGCTCTACTAGAAGCTATAGTTCTCAGCACCATCAATCATTTATCAAGAGAGGCTAGATATCCTATCTTTCAATGAAAACATTATGGTAGTGATAATAGCAATGGCAAAGGTCCTCCCCACAATTTTAACACCAACAAATCTTAAGGTCATCCCGAAAGCACCTATGTGGGATTACTCCATGGTCTAGAAATGATCGATCATGTGATCTTATCTCCAAATACATGTTAGGGTAGCCCTCCCATTAACTAGAAGATCATACAATAAGAAGGAAATCCCCTTGATGTATTCTTCCCTGATGGTCCTCCCTAGGGTATATGTTATAGATACACTTCTCCATGTAGTTGAATTTAAAGCTATAATTATAGTACACGCTATGACAGTAGTCACTATGAAGGGCCTCCCTGTAGTTACATTATGAAAAAATGAAATCACTCCCCTCATTGTAGTACATCATGAAGTCCCTCCCCATAGTGTACACTACATATACTCTCCATACATTCATAGACATGTTGGTAGTCCTTGGTAAAATAATAGTCATTTTTAAGGCCCTCCGCTCAACATCACCAAGCAGTAAAAAGGTACCCCCATTGCTATGGTCCACCCTGAAGGTCCTCCCCATGGTATATAACGCAAAAATCCTCTCTACAACCAGACACTAAACTGTGATGGTAGTACTATCTATCATGAAACCAACTATGAACTTCCTCCCCATAGTCAAAATTTATGCTGACGAGTAGGTCCTCCCCTTGTCTGGTCAAATATGCGAAAACCTAAAATGTTGAGGCACTTGAAAAAATAGAGTAAGACATGTGTGATACTCTCTCCGTGGCCAGCGATATCCATTCTCACCTAGAGGATGTCCTGGGTCCACAATCATCTTCCAAGACACCCTTCCACATTCAAATGTCAACAAGACTCATGCCAACCCCGCTACATGAAACAAAATCACTAAGGATCATGTAAGAACCCGAACATTCTTTTCAGGTATGTTTTTCATTTTCTAGTTTTTTTGAGAAATAGAGGAAAATCTGGAAATTTGGTAAGTACATGAAGTGTAATTTCTCCCGCGCGAGGCCGTGTGTTGGCCATGTCCAGGCCAGTCACACGGGGTGTAGAGATGAGGTGGAGGCCACTAAATGTGGTGTACGGAAAGGGTGAGTACACGCTGTGTACTCTTGAAGTACATGCTGTGTACTTTTCTTTTTTATTTCATTAATCAGACTGGGGTCGTGTCTAATACCCGTTTACGTCTTCTTCTTCGCCTAATCCCATCCAGAGCATCTAAGGAGGCCGATTCTTCTTCGAGCCACAGATCCGTCACCTGTTGTCCGAATCGAACGTCGTCAATTGCAATAGAATCGCAGTGGTGAGTCCTTGGTTCTTCTTTGGAAATGTTTCATGATTCCTCCTCTTGTGAGAGATATCTGAGGATGAACGTTTTAGACATTTTTGCAGATTTACTCTGTTCTAGGTCGATTCATAGGCTGAGGTTCAATAATATCGATCTCCTTAGATCGAGGTAGGTGGTTTTTTTCCCTACGTTGAATGTCTTTTGTTTTTGTGAAAAAGTTTTGGATTCCCATGTATCGGGTATCCCGGGATAGGGATTTTGATTCCATTATTTATCTTCCTTAGACTGCTTGTGTGATTTAGGTTATTAGATGATTGATAATTTCTTGGTTTCATGTTTGAGGATCACCCCATGGGTGTTTCCCCATGTTTTGGCTGTTTATCACCATTTGTCTTAGGTTGCCGTGAGGCATACCGTGTTGCATTGTTTTCCTGCCTTGATAGAATTGATCGCATGTATTTCCTACTGTTTATATTATTTTTATGCATTTTATCTATTAAGCAAGTAGTTTATGAACTTACTTAGGGCACCTGATAGTCGATTACATGTGACTAGACTGCTTAGGGCTATGTGAACCTGGTGCGGTAGACTAAAGAGGGAATTGACGATTTAGGGATTCCTTAGAGAGTCTGTTATAAATTAGTTTCATGAGTAGAACCTACAATAATTAGACTTTGTGCTTCCCAAGAGTTTCCTTAGTTTACGCACGTATTGAGACCATAAGAGGAATTAGACGTAAGTGATTCCTCAGAGAGTATGTAGCTATCGTTGCAAGACCATAGGGGAATTGAATGTGAGTGCTTCCCAGAGTGTCTGTGACTTCTATGATTATTTGACTAGAGGGGTCTTCCAGTATGAGCCACCCAGAGAGTCAGTATTAATATTTGTGTGGTTGGTTGTGATGAGTCCACCAAGCCAAAGAACTAGCTTGTGTTTTGTACTACTTACTGTTTAAGTAGTCTGCTGAGATACCTGTTGTGTTACTTACATTGCCTTGGAAATAGAGTTGTTTTCAAGATTCCTTGGTTGATCATTGAATGATTTTATTAAATTAATAAATAAATTTGAATGGAGATTTGTAGGATTGTTACTTTAGTGTACCTCTGTTTCTTTGCTGCATCTATTTGCTTTACTTTTGCTATATTACTCACTGATAGTAGGGAACAGATCTTGTGGTGATAGCCTACTGGGATTAGTCTCACACCCTATTTGGGTCCTGCTTTTTGGCCCAAATGGGTTATATGTTTGCAGGTGTGGATAGGGATTGTGTCCCCTCTACATGAGGTACATGATTGCTAGTTGGAGCTGGAGAGCGTAGGACTGAGCTTAGGCTTGCGATGCTGTTGGAGTTACTGTAACTTTTAGTACTTGTTCTTAGTTTTATTTCAACACGTTGTTGTGTTTGCTGATTTCCTTAGACATATGTACCATGTTGTATCATTACTTATTTATACATTTCTTTCGGTGTTAGTTTCAGTTATTGTATGTTGTTTACTGCTTCTACTATTGATTGTTATTTCTTGTTTCCTCGTATACTTTACCAAATTAGGGCATAGTTTCCCAAATAACTTACCAAGGTCCTCGCTGCTAGTCAGCAGCCTCTGGATTTTGGGGAAATTCTCTTGAGGTCATGTGGTGAACCGGGCACGGGGCACCAGGTGAGTGGCTCCTGATTCGGGTCGTTACAAAGTGGTATCAATGGATGTTTTTCCTTTCCTATTGATTTACTTTATGGCGACATTAGACAAGGATAAGACGGAATTTGTAAATGGTAACTAGCTGTGCCCGGGAGTTCTAGAACCTGTGTACAGGGAAAAATACAGATTACCTCGAATGTTGTAATTTTTGAGTTTTGAAAATGTGACCGTTTAATTGATTTCACCATTGGGTGATGCACTTGTTTTGTGTTGTTACTATTTTTATGATTGTGGTTCCATTTTGTTACAACCCGATGAGATGAGGGTATGCCATCTCATGCATTATATAGGCACATGACAAGAAAATAACATGACATGCATTTTTCCCGGCCATCTAGGTTGCATTAGATATTGCATGTTGTTGTGACATACCTTGTGATAGACAATTCATGCTGTTGTGATACCTGTTGTGATAGAATAAATGCTATGTTGATAGGGTATCGGTTGTTTAGAGCTTCCTTATCACGGACATCAAACTTTGGTCATACAGGTGTTATGGGCCCTCGAGGATCGGAATTTGATGGTTCATGAGTTTGTTATACTTTTTTCTTGATTATATGCATTGTTATGATGCCAAGATTTGATTCATGGGGAGTATGGGCCCCCACAGATTATAATTTGGCACCTTAACCGCTTTTTTCTGTGTTTTCTGGGCTCTGGTGCAGCTCTGAGGCTACTTTACGGAAAAACCCAGAATACACAGTGTGTACTTTATAAATACATGCTGTGTAGTTTTTGTCCGTGTCACTAACAATGTGGACAAAGACATAGGGATGTAAAAGGTGTTTAGGAACACGCCGTGTATGGTAGGTACACACCATGTAATGTCGACTGTGTGCCTGGCCGTGTCATTAACAACACGGGTCGGGAAAGATTAGGTAGTACATGCCATGTTTGGTATGAACATGTTGTGTAGTCTTGTTCTAGGTACCCGGCCGTGTCACGAACAACACGAGTCGGTGTTATATTCTCCTACACACACCGTGTTTGTTCGGAACACGCCATGTAAGGGTCATCCGTGTAGCTGACCATGTAACGAACCACACAGGTTGTGGTTTTATTTCAAGTGCACGTCATGTCCCTTGGGAACACGCCGTGTAATGTCGACCGTGTGTCGGGCCGTGTCTCTAAAAACACAGGCCAAGTAAGGCATGTCAAGTACATGTCGTTTCTTCCTCAAACACACCGTGTAGTCTTCTTCTAGGACAGTCTGTGTGACTTAGTCGTGTAGGAGTAATCGGGAAAGGGGAAAAGGGGCAGTACATGCGGTGTAGTTAGAGAACATGTCGTGCAGTCGGGTGTTTTTAAAAAGCCATGTATGGACAAGGTACACGCCCATGGTAAGTTTTTTGGAAACACGCCGTGTATCGGTATTACACTCCGTGTATTCATGTTTTTCCCTATTTTAAAGGTTTTTTCCCTCCTGTTCTATTTTACTCTCCAATGTTGCAACTGTGTTCATTGTTAATGAAGGTGTGTTTTGATCTTTCATTGCTATGGAACCGAGTCGTCCTCCTGTTTCACGTTAGGAAACAGGCAGTGACCGTATGCCCGATACGACCGATCAGGGACTACCAGTAGTTCCGCCTATCATTCCGGACATGGAACCTATAGTGATTCTAGACACAAGTACCGATGGTCAGTTCAGAGAGGGTTTCATGATATTCATGCAGACCTTCGAGGGAGTTCAGTATCCTACCCCGACTATGGAAGAGCTGACGTGGGTCTTTCAGCAGCAGCATCCTCCCACGTTCACAGGGGATGGAGGACTGCAGGCTGCGATGTCATGGATGGAAGCCATACTGTCTATCTTCGAGCATCTTTAGATGCCTCCAGAGAGGAGAGTGATGTTTGCAACCTATATGCTACGAGATTTCGCCAAGAGATGGTGGGATGTGGTTTCGCATACAGGGCTCTAACAGGATATGGCTTGGGATGAGTTCAAACGTATGTTCTATGACTAATTCTACATAGCGACGCTGAGGGCTGACAGAGCTAGGGAGTTTATGAACATGCAGTATGGAACTCTTTAAGTTATGGATTATTCCTCCCATTTCACAGAGTTACAGTTTTTCTCTCTCGTCCTAGGGAATGTCGAGCTCTTCTTGGCAATGAAGTTTGAGGAGGGACTCAAACCAGAGATCAGATCGCAGGTGAATGTCTACCAGTTGACTTATATTACTCTGATATTAAACCAGACACTCATCACAGAAAGGAACTTGAGAGATACTGGAGCTATGGTCCTGGGCATTTCAGTATCCACGGCAGATTTCTTTCAGGCTGACAGCAGGAAGCGCCACCGAGGGTCTACCCGAGGAGACCCGAGGAAGCGAGGTATTCCTTATGGTAGACGAGATCTCCCTTATGGAACCCAAGTGGTGTGTTATTAGTGTTGGAGGAGTGGGAATAAGAATCCCCAGTGCCCGAGAGACCCAGTGTAGTGCCGATCTTATGAAAAGATGGGTCATCTATAGCGTTTCTGCAAAGTTCCCCTTCCAGTAGCTAGTGGAGGAGGATCAGTTTTGACCCCATGTATAGGAGCAGGATTTCCAGTTCAGTAGATGTATGGGGGCTGGAGTTATTCAGGTCGTTCAGGTCAGGGTAGAGGCCGTGAACGTAGTGGTCATGCTCAAGGAGGGTCAGCTCAGGGTTTTCAGGCTGCTACACAGGGCCATGATACAGGACAGACTTTTGTTGTAGAGCAGATACACCAGGATCAGGATCCTAGACCCTCTACAGTTCAAGGTACGATCTTATTAGCCTTAGTTTTATCTTCATCTCTTTTCGATACTAGTGCTTCGCATAGAATTATCTCTGTTTCTGTGGTGGAATGCTTTGGGCTCTGTGTCTTTTCGTCTTCTGAGATGTTGACTCTCAACACGCACTTGGGAATGAGGACATCTATCATACATTAGTTCCAATAATTCCCTCTAGATGTTGAAGGGTTTCTCTTTTTATGGTACCTCTATTCTCTAGAGATGACAGGATATGATGTCATTCTAAGGATTGACTGGTTGGTTCCCTTCCAGGCAGTTGTCGATTGCTATCGCCGCATAGTGAGTTTTGTTTCACTAGACGGTGAGTCTTTTCTTCATAGAGGCAAGTGTGATGTCTATGCGGGTAGCGCTGGACCAGAGCATCATGGGCTATGAGCAGTTACTGCCCATATTTCTAGTCTTTATCTGGATGACTAGGGGACTTCACAGTTGGAATTTCCTCCAGTGGTGGATCATTTCAGAGATGTCTTTCTGGAGGAATTTTCAGGTTTTCCTCTGGAGCATGAGGTAGATTTCTCGATTGAGCTCATGCCAGGAGAGGCACCAGTGTCCATTCCTCCTTATAGGATGGCTACACCTAAGTTGCAGGACATTATGATGTAGTTGGAAGAGTTGAAGGCAAATGGTTTCATCCGACCTAGTACTTCTCCTTGGGGTTCACCTATCCTTTTTTCGAAGAAGGAAGACGGTACCCTTAGGCTTTGCGTGGATTATCAGAAGTTGAACTAGTTGACAATCAAGAACTGATATCCTTTTCCATAGATAGTAATATTTTCAATCAGGTTCAAGGATCTAGGGTGTTCTCAAAGATCGACTTGAGATCCGGCTATCATCAGTTGCATGTCAAACCATCTGATATACCCCTTACAGCCTTCTAGAATAGGTATGGTCTGTATGAGTACTTGGTTATGCCATTGGGTCTCACGAACACACCGGAATTCTTCATGGTGATGATGAAAGAATTGTTCCATCCTTACTTGGATTCCTTCGTGGTGGTTTTCTTGGACGACATCTCGGCGTACTCTCACACTCGACACAACCATGAAACCCATCTTGAGGTCGTTTTGAGTACACTGAGGGAGAAACAGTTATATGATAAGCTCTCAAAGTTCCACTTTTGGATGGACGAGATCCACTTCCTAGGTCATGTTATCTCATAGACAGGGGTATCAGTATACCCAGAGTAGGTGAGAGCAGTAGTTACCTGGGAGCAGTCGAAGAATGTCTTCGAAGTACGAAGTTTCTTGGGGATGGATGGTTACTACATACGATTTATACATGACTTCTCATGATTATCCGTGTCGTTGATGGCATTGACTAAAAGGGGGTGAAGTTTGTTTGGTCAGAAGCCCGTGATTAAGACTTTCAGGAGCTAAAGGGGAGATTGACTTCAGCACTGATTTTAGTTTTTCCAGAGCCGAGAAAGAGTTACATAGTTTTTTGTGATGCATCTGGCATTGGGCTTAGAGAAGTGCTTATATAGGAGGATCATGTTGTTGCATATAGATCTCGGCAGTTGAGGCCACAAGAGAAGAATTATCCAATGCATGACCTGGAGTTGGCTGCAGTTGTTCATGCTTTGCATTGTTAGAGGCATTACTTTCTGGGAGAGTGTTTTGTGGTATATACTAACCACAATAGTCTCAAGTAAATATTTACACAGTGTGACCTGAATATGAGATAGTAGAGGTTGGTCGAGTATCTCCAGTCCTTCGATTTCGAGCTTTCCTATACGCCGGGGAAGGGAAATGCAGTGGCTAATGCACTAAGAAGGAGTACTCGGATACATGCAGTTCAGGAGGCCAATATTGAGTGGAAGCTTATGGCTCTGTTCTCTGAGATGCATTTGAAGGTGCACGACAGGCAGGGGAAAACTTTCCTATCTTATGTAGCTATTACCTCTACACTTCTTGACCGATTTCGAATGAGGTAGCTAGCAGATTCTGGAGGCCTAGTTCTATGGGAATGTGTGTCAGGAGAGGCCCCTCTTCCCGGATAGACCATTGGCGAGTATGAGACCTTGCATTTCTAGGGATGTGTATGGGTGCCACCAGATATAGGCAAGGAGATGATGCAAGACTTTCATTCCTCAATTTATGAAATTCATCCTGGCATCACCAAGATGTATCGTGACCTACACCACCAATACTGGTGGCCAAGTATGAAGAGAGATGTGGCTGGTTTTGTCATGAGGTGTTCCACCTGTCAGCAGGTGAAGGAAGAACACCAGCGGCCAGTAGGGCTTTTTCAACAGCTACCTATTCCCAAGTGGAAGTGGAATGATGTCGCGATGGACTTTGTGGCAGGGTTACATAGATCGTCAAGGGGGAACAACTTGGTATGGGTTTTCATTGATAGGATCACGAAGGTTGCTCACCTCTTGCCGATAAAGGAGACCTTCGGTGTTGATGAGATTGGACGGTTGTACGTTTGTGAGATTGTTCGCTTGAACGGGGTTCTTAGTACTATCATTTTTGATAGGGACGACCGCTTTACTTCGCATTTCTGGCAGGGGCTACAGAAGGCTTTGGGTACACAGGTACTTCTGAGTAAATCTTACCATCCCTAGACAGATGGCCTGTCAGAGCGCACGATCCAGGTGCTTGAGGATATTCTTCAAGATTACATTCTAGACTTTGGCGGTTCTTGGGAAATGAATATTCGTCATTTGGAATTTGCATATAACAACAGTTTTCATTAGACTATTCAGATGGCACCTTATGAGGCTTTGTACAGTAGGCCATGCCATTCACCTTTGTGCTGGATAGAGGTAGGAGAGGTAGATTTACTGGGACCTCATCTGGTTCAGGAGACCTTAGAGTAGATAGAGTTGATTAGGAAAAGAATGGCTACTACACAGTCTCATTAGAAATCTTATGCGGATCCGTGGAGACGACCTCTGCCGTTCGAGGACAGAGATCAGGTTTTCCTATGTTTTACCCCGAGTTTGGGACACAAGAGGATCAGGAGATAGGGTAAGCTTTCATTGAGATACATCGGGCCGTTTGGGGTTCTGGAGAGAGTCGGGTCGGTTTCTTATAGGTTTTAGTTACCTAAGAAATATTAGTCTATGGACGACGTCTTCCATGTTTCTCAGCTTCGACACTATTTCTCAGACCCGTCTCATATTTTTCTACCTAATGAGGTTGAGCTGGAGCAAGATGCATCGTTCGAGCAGCATCCTATTAGGATTGTTTAGCGTAGTGCAAAGGTACTTTGTGGTTGGTCAGTTCCTCGGGTATGTGTGCTTTGGCTGCACGGTCGTGTGCATGACGAGACATGGGAGAGGGAGGCCGATATACGATCACAGTGGCCAGAGTTTTTCGAGGTTTTTTCTTCGCCACCTTGTTAGTGAAATTCGGGGATGAATTTCCTTAAAGGGGGAAGTTTTTAAGAACCCAGGCCTTCTTTTCAGGTATGTTTTTTTCTTGTTTTTGTTTGAGAAAAAGAAGAAAATCTATAAATTTTGTAAGTACACACTGTGTACTTTACAAGTACACGCTGTGTACTTTTCTCCCACGCGAGGTCATGTGCTGGCCGTGTCCGGGCCAATCACACGGGTTGTAGCGATGAGGTGGAGGCTTCTTGATGTGTTGTACGTAAATGGCGAGTACATGTAGTTTAATCATGAAGTACACACCGTGTACTTTTCTTTTTATTTCATTAATCAGACCGGGGTCGCGTCTAATCCCTGTTTGCGTCTTCTTCTTCGCCTAATCTCATCTAAAGCATTCGAGGAGGCCTATTATTCTCCAAGCCACTGATCCGTCACCGGTTGTCCGAATCAAATGCCGTCGGTTGCAATTGAATCACAGAGGTGATTCCGTGGTTCTTCTTTGGCCTTGTTTCCAGATTCCTCCTCTTTTGAGAGTTATCTGAAAATGAATGTTTTAGACATTTTTGCAGATTTACTTCGTTCTAGGCTGATTCACAGGCCGAGGTTCAAGAATATCAATCTCCTAGGATCGAGGTAGGTGGTTTGTTTCCCTACGTTGAATGTCTTTGGGTTTTTGTGAAAAAAGTACCGGATACCCTTGTATCAGGTATCCTGGGTTAGGGATTTTGATTCCATTGTTTATCTGCCTTAGATTTATTTTTTTCTTGTGGTTATTAGATGATTGATAATTTCTTGGTTGCATGATTGAAGATCACCCCATGGGTGTTTCTCATTGTTTTGGCTATTTATCGCCATTTGGCTTAGGTTGTCGTGAGGCATACCGTGTTGCGTTGTTTCCTTGCCTTGATATAATTGATCACATGTATTACCTACTATTTATATGCTTTAAATTCATTGTAGATATTATCCAAGTAGTTTTTGAACATACTTAGGGATGCTGACAGTTGATTATGCATGACTAGACTTCTCAGGGCTGTGTGAACCCTATGAGGTAGACTGAAGAGGGAATTGACGATTTAGGGCTTCTCTTGAGAGTTTATATATAGTAGTTTCGTACACATGACCTATAGGAATTGGAATTTGTACATCCCAAGAGTGTACTTAGTTTACGCACGTATCGAGACCACATGAGGAATTAGATGTAAGTGCTTCCTCAGAGAGTCTGTAGCTATCGTTGCAAGAACATAGGGGAATTGACGGTGAGAGATTACTAGAGTGTTTGTGCCTTGTATGATTATTTTACTAGATGGGTCTACCAGTAGGAGCCACCCAGAGAGTCAGTATTAATATTTGTGTGGTTGGTGGTGATGATTCCACCTAGCCAAAGAACAAGCTTATGTTTTTTACTATTTGCTGTTTAAGTAGTCTGCTGAGATACCTCTAGTGTTAATTGCTTTGCCTTGGAAATATAGAATTGTTTGCTAGATTACTTGGTTAAAAATTGAATGATTTTTTTAAATTAATAAATATATGTTAATGGATATTTGTAGTATTTTTAATTTAGTGTACCACTATTTCTTTTCAGCATTTATTATCTTTACTTTTACTATATTACTCACTGATAGTAGGGCACAGATCTTGTGGTGATTGCCTATTGGGATTAGTCTCACACCATGATTGGGTCCTGATTTTTGGAAAAAAAACAAGTTATATGGTTGCGGGTGTGGATAGGGATTGTGGCCCTTCTACTTCAGGTACATGATTGGTGGTTGGAGCTGGAGAGCATAGGACCGAGCTTAGGCTTGCGATGCTGCTGGAGTTGCTGTCACTTTTAGTAATTGTTTTCAGTTGTATTTCCACTCGTTGTTGTGTTTGCTGCTTTACTTAGACATATGTACCATGCTGCATCATTACTTATTTATACATTGCTTCATCTATTAGTTTTAGTTTTTGTATGTTGTTTACTGCTTCCGTTGTTGATTGCTATTTATTTTTTCCTCGTGTACTTTACCAAATGAGGGCATAGTTTCCCCAATAACATACCAAGGCCCTCGCTACTCGTCGGCAGCCTCTGGCATTTGGGGAAATACACTTGAGGTCATCTGGTGAACCGGGAATGGGGCACCAGATGATTGACTCTGAATTCGGGTCGTTACAGAGCAGTCAAACTAGGTGGATCGAGCAAAAGAGTCCCTAGTGCAACAACAAAAGGATGTGTTGTTTGTGACAATACAACTAGCTAGGGATGAAATTCCAGTGATGTATTATCCCATGACCAATTGATAGTTCAACATAACAAAAGATTTGTTAGAATAATGTATTCATAAGATTTGCCTCAATAAATAGAAAATACTCTGCCAGTTAAAATCAAAAAAATTTCCCTATGATGGGTATGTAAACCATGTTAACATATGGAGAGATATTCATTGTCAAATCAACCTATAAGCCCTTTTATCTATATGACAATCACAATCAGAATGGTGAAAAAAGACCTTGGGGTATGTAACACCCCAAGCATCTACGGTACGCTTCTCTTTGAATAATGCAATAGCATGTGTTGTATGCAACATCGAGTTCTAAGACACGACAACCAATCAAACTAGTCGTTTTGAATAGTAATACCCACTTTTTGAAATTTATAAACTTTATTTTTCAAAATGGACATCATTTTTGGATTCGGAATATCGAAATTATCCTAGGGTGATTTTTTGGTATTTTTCTGAAAAACTTCATTTTTTGATGAATAGTGAAACCACTAAGTGGGTGTTAAAAAAACTGAATTTTTCATAAAACTTAATTTTACCACTTCTGTGAGTGGAATTTCAAAAATCCGAGAGACATGGTTAATATCAAGGACTAAAATGTGGTTCATTGAGATGAAAATAATTTTTGGTGAATAGTTACTTTTTACTTTTATTTACCACGGTTAAAATTAAATAGGGTAATTAAGGGTAAAAATGATATTAATATTACCCTAAAACATGTCCTAATTATATTGGATAATATTAATTCGACCAAAAACAACCTTAGGAATAAAATATTATCATTTAGGTCCACTTGGATTAGATTGGGACATTTATTATTATTTAATTCAAAGAAGAGTTAAAAGAGTTAAAATCAATGTTTATTTACTAAAACATTTTTAATATAGGGTTATACATAAGATAAATTTGATTGTAAATATTAATTAGAAATATAAAACTATTTCCTACATAATGTTATTTTATTTATAAATTTTAGACATTAAATAATTTAATTTATTTATGACAAAATGGTGATGCAGTAATTAACATAATAGTGAAAAATTAAAATAATTAATATTATAAATAGCCAGATAAATATAATTTGAGACTTTTTATGAATTAAAGTAATTTTATAGGTTAATATGACATGTGAGGAATGATTTAATTTAAATTTTTCGAAGTAATAATTCTGTTATGATTTTCAAAAAAATCAATTTTCCAAATAGGGTCAAAATTGACATAAAAGAGTTTATAAAACAAATATTATATTATTATTTGTTATTAAATTCCTAAAAATATAAGGATCAGCCAAGAGACTTATATCATGATATTTGTATAATTAATGGACCACTTTGGGGTCACTTGGATGTATATAGTATGTTTATTAACCATATAATATAAAAATACAAAGAGACATTGTAAAAGTGAAACTAATTATCTAAGAGTTAATACTTAATGATAAGGTTAATATAGTATCCCAAACCAGTCTAAATTCTATTGGTTGAGTGTTTTTCGACCCATACCCACCTTAAACTTTATATAATCCACTTTGGATCCATTAGAAACCGAATATCAATTTATTATAAAATAATATTTCCAGCTTTTCCAAAGGTGCCCCTCACCCCTCTTATAAAAGGGCACTCCCCCTTCTCATTAATTCACACCTTCAAAGCCATTTGGCTCAGCCAAACTCTGCCCAAATACTCTCTCAACTTCCCTCAATTAATCCTAGAGGCCTTCATTTGTTCAGAAAGCCAACCTAAGGAGCCCTTTTGATCAAATCAAAAGGAAGAACCCGAAGAAGAGGTAATGATTTCACCACCCTTTTTCGAGTTCCTTTCTTCTTCCACTTCTTCTTTCTTTTTTATTACCATTATAAAATAATAACTGAAGTATCTTATATATACTATGATTTTATTATAAATATGGTACAATTATATTCAGTATTCTATCCATCCTTTGAATAACATGTCACCATACGTGCGTACGTACGGCTTACCGTCTCCACGCCGTGGTGTAATTGTTATTCAATAAATTATTATTTGGATGGTTATAATAATGATGTGTAATTCATGTAAATAATAAATGTAACATGATAATGATTCTGTATATATGATATAACATCCAATTATATATTATTTTAATATCAAAAGAATGATATTGTCGCTCGTGCGTACGTACGGACTACAGTGTCCACGAACGCGATGAGATTCATTCTCCATCGTATCCATTCAAGTATAATTCTCATTTGATGATTAATAATAGTATTTAAGGACTTGATATCATTCTGGATATGATTAAGATACAACCTATCCATGAAAAACACGGCTTACATAACAAAACATATAAAATAAAATGAGTAAGTTAACACCCGAAACAACGATAATACTAAGATATTATTAACAAATCAATGTTAAAAGATCATATATGATATCATATTAATGTATATGATTCATGTATAATTTAATAAAAATTATTTCACCATTATTAAGGAGGTTAACCTACCCTCAACCAAAGAAAATTACAAGGTAAGGGTTATTTCACAATCTCTTCATTATCTGAGGTTGTTTATACGTAATAATCTACTGGGATCTCTTTATCATCCACATCCATGTTTCATAAAAATGTATTTCAAAACATTTTTACTATTTACAAGAATATAGGTTAATGTCATTTATACCCTTTTTTTACTTTTATAAGTGGTTTGTAAAGGAATCTTTCCGTCGTTTTCCAAACAAGGTCCTTTTTAACCTTTTCGACAGAATTAAGGAAAGAATGTTTTTTAAACTTATACGGCGGGTGTGGCTATTTTCCGCCGTTATAAAATCGTCGAAGCTTCCCTTACAAACTTATAAGAATATTTTTAAAGAAAATGTTTCATTTTATAAATATATGACTCTTAAATGATTTGATAAATAGAAAGACATATTTATCTAAAAAGTATTTTGATTTCATCTATGTCAACATTCTTTGATGGATTTTATGCTTATTTGAAGTTGATTTATTATTATAAAAAACTTCTATATTGTAATGAAGGTTTTGTGATATGTTTGACTATAGATGTGTTATTTTTATACCTTTCATGGTTTATGGATGAAGTATTTACATTTTGTATGCTAGTTTTATTACGAATATTTATGTTATGTTTAAACCTTTTCATATGGGAATGCATTGGACTTAATATGTGACGGGTGGAGCCCTCTATAGCTCCTCGATGCATCGATAGGTCTCATGAGACAAAATACTGTCTTTGTACAAGGCATTGACAAAATCTTATTTGTAGTCTTGGCACGAGGCATTGTCTATGTGGTTTTGATAGTCTGGCATCATGCATTCCAACATTATGAAAGGGGTTATTGATATTTCAAGTGATTATTCGATTAGTAGAATATCCATGTGAATAAGTAAATGACATTATTTCTTTTCATTTTTTCCATACTATGTTGAAGTTCAAGTTTAAAAGGATTTTTTAGATATACATTACCTTAAATGTTTATTCTTATTTATGAATGTTTCTTCTATATTGTTATCCTTACTGGGAATTTGAGATCACCCCTTTTCTGTGTTTTATTTTTCCCAGGATGTGAAGAAGTAATTTATGAATGACCTTTAGGGATAGTATGTGGGGATATGAGTGTGGACTATGAAGAAAAGATGTTTTTGTATTTTTCATTTTTTGATGTAATGTAAAACTTATGAGTATATCTAGTGTTTCCAAGGCTACTAAACTAATCGGTATTTCGAGACTTGATCTTTCTTGTGATCATGCCGATGTTATGTAATAATGAACCAACTCTAGGTAACTGGGGTTGGGGCATTATAGTTGGTATCAGAGGAAGTTTAGTACAGACCTTGGAAGCTAGTTTTAGATAAACTCTGATTAGAGCACGTAGACTTAAGATGGACTTTGGGGATTAGTATAGAAGAGCTTCCTAGAATTTTTGTATTGTAAAGATTTTGTGAGTTTTCTGAGCAATACATCCCTTTCTGGATACGAGCAGGTAGAGGCGGCTCTAGCACAGATGTACAAGGTTACCAAGGTATTCTAGAGATGATGAAGTATCAAATATGTAATGGAGTGAGTTCAAATATTTGTTTTTAGAAAAATACTTTCCCCGCGACCATCGAGCAGATATGGAAAGACAATTTTTGAGTCTGAGACAAAAGGTGGATGAGAATATCCCAAAGTATGAGGCTAAATTTACAAGGTTAGCAAGGTATTCTAGATATTATATACGTAACCCAAGAAGTAATATTGATCATTTCTTTGATGGGTCAAAACCATTTCTCCGTCGAGCATTAGTCTCACAATCCTTCTCGTCGTACGAAGACATTGTCTCATGTGCTATCAAGACAGAAAAATAAATTCTCTAAGTCTTATGAATTTAAAGAAAAGAAAGAGAAGAAGAGATATGCTGATAAATTTGGGAATGGAAATAAGGGGAAGAAGGGAAAGGATGAATATCCATCCTGTGGTAAATGTGGGAAGAAACACCCTGGTACTTTCTTGAAGGGAATGGGTGTCTGTTACAAGTGTGGTGAAAAAGGCCACCAAGCTCATGATTGCAAAGGGAAGAAGGAAGCTTCTGATGTTCAGTGCTACAATTGCAGGGAGATGGGACATTATGAAAATGAATACCCTAAGCATCAGGGGAACATACCTCATAAAAGGCCAAGGGATCAAGGCCAGGATTATGCTATCACTACTATTGAGGTAGAAGCTCCAAAAGACGTGGTGGCAGGTAATTTAATGGTTTCCTCAAGTTTAGAAAATGCATTATTTGATTCTGGATCATCGCATTGTTTCATATCTTCCTAGTTTTCTAAGAAAATTATATATTTACAATTTGATTTAACAAAAGACTTGTCAGTTAAAACTCCTAAGGGAAGTATCATTGCAACACTGTTTTGTGAATCAGTCCCTATTAGAGCACATAAGTGTTCTTTATCCACTGATCCCATCGGCATACCTATGATTGTGTTCGATATAATCCTCGGTATAGACTGGATTTTGAACCATGATGTGAAGATTTATTGTAAGAAGAGGGAGGTTATGATATTTGATGATTATGATAAGGAACACCTTATCATTAGAGTAGAATCATCACCACCTAATTCTTATCTAGATCCACCCCCAGTAGCTCAACTAAATTCAACTATTGTGGAGGAATAGGATGAAATGACTATTGGTGAGGAAATTAATGTTCAAATAGACGATGTAACTGTTTTGAAAGAATATGTAGATGTGTTTCTGGAAGATTTACCTGGACATCCTCTAGAAAAATAAGTTGAGTTTTCCATTGATTTAATTCCAGGAACAAGGCCTATATCGAAGACCCCTTATAGAATGGCCACTGTAGAATTAGCTGAACTAAAGAAACAACTAGAGGAATTGAGTAATAAGGGATTTATTCACCCTAGTGTTTCTCCATGGGGAGCCCCTATTCTGTTTGTTAAAAAGAAAGATGGATCTATGAGGTTATGTATCGACTACAGGGAGATCAATGCTATAACAATAAAGAACAAGTATCCCCTACCTCACATTGATGATTTATTTGACCAACTGCATGGAGCTCAATACTTTTCATAGATTGAACTTCGGTCTGGATGCCATCAGTTGTGTGTGAAGAAGGAAGACATTCCGAAGACAGCATTTAGAACTAGGTACGGGCATTATGAGTTTGTAGTAATGCCTTTTGGATTGACTAATGCACCCTCTGTATTCATGGATATGATGAATAGTGTTTTCAAGGAATATCTTGATGAATTTGGGGTGGTATTTATTGATGATATCTTGGTATACTCCAAAAGATACGAAGATCATTAAAATCACTTGCACATTATCTTGAAGACTCTGAGAAGAAATGAATTATATGGGAAGTTTAGCAAGTGTGAATTATGGATTCTGGAGATTTCTTTTCTTGGCCATATTGTCTCTAAAGATGGAATCTTTTTTGATCATTCTAAGACCAATGCAATCCAAGAATGGCCAGAACCTACGATTATAACTGAGGTACGCAGTTTTATTGGTTTGGAAGGATATTATCGACGTTTCGTCCGGAATTTTTCCCGATTGGCTAACCCATTAACGAAGCTCACACGTAAAGGGGTTAATTTTTTTGGACAAATGAGTGTGAATAAAGTTTCAAAGAACTGAAGAGAAGATTAGTCAATGCTCCTATATTGACTCTACCGTCGGGGAATGATCGGTTCGTTATTTATAGTGATGCATTAAAGAAAGGACTTGGTTGTGTTCTTATGCATAATGATAGGGTTATTTCCTATGAATCATGACAGTTGAAAATTCATGAAAAAAACTATCCTACTCATGATATCGAGTTAGAAGCTGTGATATTTGCTTTGAAGATATTGAGGCACTACATCTATGGTGAAAATGTGATATTTATACTGATCAGAAGAGTTTTAAGTATATTTTCTCACAAAAAGAACTCAACATGAGGCAAAGGAGATGGCATGAATTACTCAAGGATTATGATTGAATGATACACTACCACCCAGGGAAAAAAAACAAGTTGGAAGATGCTTTGAGTAGATAATACCATGGAGTTTTAAACAATATGATAATTCAAAGGGACCCAATTTTCATGGATCTAGTGAAGACGGACATGGGAATAACCATGGTAGATGAAACATCAATTCATTTTCAAATGATTGCTAAACCATCTTTACTTGAAAGGATTAAGAGTTTTCAGACCGATGATGAAGAATTTAAAAAGAAGATTAAAGCTGTGAATGATGGGAGATTGAGAGACTTTGTGTATGAAGATGGAATTTTGAAATTTGGGAAGAGACTTTGTGTTCCCGATATACCTGATCTAAAAAGGGAATTTCTGGATGATGCTCATAGTTCCAATTTCTATATACACCCTGGGAGCACCAAAATGTATAGATAATTGAAGGAACTTTTTTGGTGGGACAACATGAAGAGGGAGATTGTGGATTTTGTGTCAAGATGTATGGTTTGTGAACAAGTGAAAGATGGAAGGCAATAGCCTGGTGGAGTATTGCAACCTCTTCCCATACCAGAGTAGAAATGGGATAATATTACGATGAACTTTGTCATAGAGCTACCAAAGACTCCTAAAAGGAATGATGCAATATGGGTTATTGTTGATCGTCTTACCAAGTCAGCACATTTTCTTACTATAAGAGAAGATCTACCATCGGAACGTCTAGAAAGACTATATATTGATGAAGTTGGGAGACTTCATGGAGTACCCCTATCGATTGTTTCTGATCATGATCCCCGTTTTACTTCAAGATTCTGGAAGTCTTTAGAAATCCTTGGATATTGAACTTCCTTTGAGCACTGCCTACCACCCTCAAACAGATGGACAATCAGAACGAACTATTCATACCTTATAAGACATGTTGAGATCCTGTTCACTTGACTTTCAGGGTATGTGGGATCAATATTTACCGATGGTAGAATATTCCTATAACAATAGCTTCCATTCGAGTATTCAGATGGCACCATATGAATCGTTATACGGAAAGAGATGTCGCACACCAACCCGTTGGGATGACGTTGGTGAAATAAAACTTGTAGGCCAAGAACTGGTGGAGGAAACGATGGAAAAGGTAAAGGTAATCCAAAACCACATCAAAGATACTCAAAGTAGGCAGAAGAGTTATGCCGATAAAAGAAGGAAGGATTTGGAATTTCAAGTCGGTGATTATGTTTTCCTGAAGGTATCTCCATGGAAGGGAGTCATACATTTTGGTAAGAAAGGTAAATTGAGTCCCAGGTACATCGGACCTTTCAAAATTTTAGAAAGAATTGGGGCTGTAGCTTATCGATTGGCAATGCCACCAAGTCTCTCCAAAGTTCACGATGTGTTCCACGTATCTCTATTGAGGAAATACATGCCTGACCCAACGCATGTACTCACCTACGAGGAATTAGAACTGGAACCAGATCTGTCTTATTGCGAAGAGCTCGTCAAGATTCTTCATACAAGAGAACAAGTACTGAGAAACTGGACGACTCGTCTAGTAAAAGTCTTGTGGAGAAACCATAAGATGAAAGAGGCAATGTGGGAACCCGAGGAACATAGGATGAAGAACCACCCGAGTCATTTCATGCGGTATTATTCTAGAAAATCCGAGGAAAACATTATTTGAAGGAGGGGAGAATGTAACACCCCAAGCTTCTACGGTACACTTCTCTTTGAATAATGCAATAGCGTGTGTTGTACGCAATATCAAGTTCTAACACACCACAACCAATCAAACTAGCCGTTATGAATAGTAATACCCACTTTTTGAAATTTATAAAATTTATTTTTCATAATGGACTTCATTTTTGGATTCGGAATATCGAAATTAGCCTAGGGTGATTTTTTGGTATTTTTCTAAAAAACTTCATTTTTTGATGAATAGTGAAACCACTAAGTGGTAGTTAAAGAAACTGAATTTTTCATAAAACTTAATTTTAACACTTCTGTGAGTGGAATTTTGAAAATCCGAGAGACATGGTTAATATCAAGGACTAAAATGTGGTTCATTGAGATGAAAATAATTTTTGGTGAATAGTTACTTTTTACTTTTATTTACCACAGTTAAAAGTAAATAGGGTAATTAAGGGGGAAAATGATATTAATATTAACCTAACACATGTCCTAATTCTATTGGATAGGATTAACGCGACCAAAAACAACCTTAGGAATAAAATATTATCATTTAGGTCCACTTGGATTAGATTAGGACATTTATTATTATTTAATTCAAAGAGGAGTTAAAAGAGTTAAAATCAATGTTTATTTACTAAAACATTTTAATATAGGGTTATACATAAGATAAATTCGATTGTAAAAATTCATTAGAAAGATAAAAATATTTACTAAATAATGGTATTTTATTTATAAATTTTAAACAATAAAAAATTTAATTTATTTATGAAACAATGGTAATGCAGTAATTACCATAATAGTGAAAAATTAAAATAATTGATATTATAAATACCCAAATAAATATAATTTTAGACTTTTTATGAATTACACTAATTTTCTAGGTTAATATGACATGTTATTAATGATTTAATTAACATTTTTTTAAGTAATCATTTTGTTATGATTTTCACAAAAATCAATTTTCCAAATAGTGTCAAAATTGACATAAAAGAGTTTTTAAAACAAATATTATATTATTAATTGATATTCAATTGCTAAAAATCTATGGTTCGGCCAAGAGACTTATATCATGATATTTGTATCATTAATAGACCACTTGGGGGATCTCTTGGATGTATATAGTATGTTTATTAACCATATAATATAAAAATACAAAGAGACATTGTAAAAGTGAAACTAATTAACTAAGAGTTAATACTTAATGATAAGGTTAATATAGTAACCCAAACCTGTATAAATTCTATTGGTTGAGTTTTTTTCGACCCATCCTCATCTTAAACTTTAAATAATCCACTTTGGAGCCATTATAAACCGAATATGAATTTATTATAGAATAATATTTCTAGCTTTTCCAAAGGTTCCCCTCACCCCTCTTATAAAAGGGCACTCCCCCTTCTCATTAATTTACACCTTAAAAGACATTTGGCTCGGCCAAACTCTGCCCAAATACTCTCTCAACTTCCCTCAATTCATCCTAGAGGCCTTCCTTTAGTCATAAAGACAACATAAGGAGCCCTTTTGATCAAGAAAAAGGAAGAACCCGAAGAAGAGGTAATGATTTTACCACCCTTTTTCAGGTTCATTTATTCATCCACTTCTTCTTTCATTGCTATTACCATTCTAAAATAATAACTCCAGTATCTTATATATACTATTATGTTATTATAAATATGGTACAATTATATTCAATATTCTATCCATCCTTTGAATAACATGTCACCATACGTGCGTATGTACGGCCTACCGTCTCCACGCCATGGTGTAATTGTTATTCAATAAATTATTATTTTGATGGGTATAATAATGATGTGTAATTCATGTAAATAATAAATTTAACATGATAATGATTCTGTATATATGATATACCATCCAATTATATATTATTTTAATATCAAAAGGATGATATTGTCGCTCGTGCGTACGGACGGACTACCGTCTCCACGAACATGATGAGATTCATTCTCCATCGTATGAATTCAAGTCTAATTCTCATTTTATGATTAATAATAGTATCTAAAGACATGATATCATTCTGGATATGATTATGATACAAACTATCCATGACAAACAGGGCTTACGTAACAAAACATATAAAATAAAATGAGTAAGTTAACACCCGAAACAACGATAATACTAAGATATTATTAACAAATAAATGTTAAAAGATCATATATGATATCAAATTAATGTATATGATTATTGTATAATTTAATAACAATTATTTCACCATTATAATGGAGGTTAGCCTACCCTCAACCAAGGAAAATTACAAGGTAAGGGTTATTTCACAATCTCTTCATTATCCGAGGTTGTTTATATGTAATAATCTATCGGGAACTCTTTATCATCCACATCCATGTTTCATAAAAATGTATTTCAAAACATTTTTACTATTTACAAGAATATGGGTTAAAGTCATTTATACCCTTGTTTGACTTTTATAAGTGGTTTATAAAGGAATATTTCCATCGTTTTCCAAACAAGGTCCTTTTTATCCTTTTCGATAGAATTAAGGTAAGAATGTTTTCTAACTTATACGGCGGGTGCGGCTATTTTCCGCCGTTATAAAATCGTCGAAGCTTACCTTACAATATTATAAGAATATTTTCAAAGAAAATGTTTCATTTTATAAATATATGACTCTTAAATGATTTCAAAAATAGAAAGAGATATTTCTCTAAAAAGAGTTTTGATTTCATCTATGTCAACATTCTTTAATGAATTTTACCCTTATTGGAAGTTGATTTATTATGATACAAAACGTCTATATTGTATTGAAGGTTTTGTGATATGTTTGACTGTGTATGTGTTATTTTTATACCATTCATGGTTTATGGATGAAGTATTTACAATTTGTATGCTAGTTTTAATATTAATGTTAAGTTATGTTTAAACCTTTTCATATGGGAATGAATTGGACTTAATATGTAACGGGTGGAGCCCCCTATAGCTACTCGATGCATTGGTAGGTCTCATGAGACAAGCTAGTGTCTTTGCACAAGTCCTTGACAAAATCTTATTTGTAGTCTTGGCATGAGGACTTGGGTATGTGGTTATGATAGTCTGGCATTATGCATTCCATCATTATGAAAGTGGTTATTGATATTGCATGTGATTATTCGATTAGTAGAATATCCATGTGAATAATTAAATGGAATTATTTCATTTTATTTTTTCTATACTCTGTTGAAGTTCATGTTTAAAAGGATTTTGTTTTATTTATACATTTCCTTAAATGTTTATTCTTATTTATGAATGTTTCCGCTATATTTTTATCCTTATTCGGCATTTGAGCTCACCCCTTTTCTATGTTTTATTTTTTCCAGGATGTGAAGAAGTAGTTTATGAATGACCTGCAGGGATAATATGTGGGGATATGAGTGTGGACTATGAAGAAAAGATGTTGTTGTAGTTTTAATTTTTATGTTGTAATGTAAAACTTATGAGTATATCTAGTGTTTCCATGGCTACTAAACTAATCGGTCTTTCGAGACATGATATTTCTTGTGATCATGCCAATGTTATGTAATAATGCAACGACTCTAGGTAACTGGGGTTGGGGATTTACAGGGTATCCTACCTCTGTGTGCTCAATGAGTTGTGTTGTCTTATCAGTGACACCTCTTCTGGTGTTCATATCAGAGGATGGGGAGAACATGGATTGTTACACTTCACCCCACTTTCCATCCAACAGAACTCACTGGAAATTAAATATTCTAATTTAATTATCCCAATACGATAGTGTAACAACCCAATCTTCCAGGTACACCTCTCTTTGAATAATAAAATAGCTTGTGATATACGCAACACCGAGTTCAAACACCCCACGACCAATCAAACTAGCCGTTTTAAAAGCAGTTATGAATAGTAATACCAACCTTTTGAAATTTTATTTTACAATTTTGACTTTATTTTTGGATTCAAAATATCAAAATTATCTTAGGGTGAATTGTTGGTACTTTTCCGATAACATTCATATTTTGATGAATAGTGAAAATACTAAATTTTAATTAAAAACAACTTTTTTAATCGAAATAATTTATCTTGTTAAAATATAGATTTGAGTGGTTTTAAAGTATCATTAGATTATATTTCAATAATTTAATATAATTTAGGTCATTGGATGTATTTTCCCATTAAAATTGTACATAAACACATGTAAATCTTTTAATAGTTTTTACTTCTTAAAAATATGATTTTTGGTTTTGAAAACAGGAATTAATTTTAGATTAATTTATGAAACATATGTGTCTTTATTTTGTAAAACATTATTACATATTTGGAATCAGGAGGTCTAAATTGTGTAAATAGGAAGCTTTTATTTTATGACATTATCAATAGTTACGTCAGAAAATATTTTATTTACCATGGTTAAAGGGTAAATTCGATAAATAAGGGTAAACAAATAAAATTATAATAATATTAAATTACCCTAAAACGTGTCCTAATCCTATTGTCTTATACATTTATGACCATGGACATCCTTGGGTCGATTTTTAAACCCCATGGAGCCATTTGGAGTCATAATGACATTTTATATTAATTAATTTAATGTAAAGAAAAAAATAACATAAGCATGTATCTTTTAGTAAAACATTTTTTATATAGGGTTATATAATTGATTTCTTAAACTATAAATATTAATTGGAAATATAAAAATATTTCCTACATCATGATATTTTATTCATAATTTTTTTTTGAAATAAAATAAATATATTTATTTATGACACAATAATGATGCATTATTTTTCTTATTAATGAATGAATCAAATAAATGCAATTATAAATATTAAAATAAATATAATTTGAATGTTTTGATGCCATACAAGAATTTTATAGGTTCATATGTCATTTTAGGTTACATTTAATGTATTTTTTTCGAAGTAATCATGTTTTTTGACTTTCACAAAAACTAAATACTAAATAGTGTCAAAAATGACATAAATGAGTTTTTAAAACAAATACTATATTATTAAATGATATAATATTCTTAAAAATATAATGTTCAACCAAAGGAATATTATAATGACATATATGTCATTAATTAACCACTTTAGGTTCTTTTTCCATTTTATATTATTTTTATTAACTATGTAATATAAAAATACAAGAATACATTGTAAAATTTAAAATATTAACTATAAGTTAAATAAAACATATAAAGATAAAATGGTGACTAAACTTGTATAAAACCTATTGGTTTAGATTATTTGGAACCAGACCCACTTTATCGTCTAACTAAATCCTTTTTAAGCCCTTATAAACCGAAAATGATTTTTTAATAAAATAATATTTCATGATTTTCTTAAAGTTACCCTCACCTCTCTTATAAAAGGGTACTTCTCTTTCTCTCAAAATCACACCTCCAAAGCCATTTGGTTCAGCCAACCCCTGCTCAAATCTCCTCCCAACTACCCTCTATTATACCAATAGGAATTAATTTGATCAGAAATCCATCCTATGGAGTCCTTTTGATCAAATCAAAAGGAAGCACCCGAAAAAGAGGTAATATTCTTCCACCTCTTTCAATGTTATTTTCTTTTTCCACTTACTATTTATTTTTTTCCATACCAAAATAATTACTCAAGTACATTATACATACGATGGTGTTATTATAAATATGGTACAACCATATTTGTTATTTTACCCATCCTATAAATGACAAAGTAACCATAAGTACGTATGTATGGCTTACTGTCTCCACGTCGTGGTGTAGTTTATCATTCAACACATAGGTATTTGGATGATTATAATAATGAGTATAACTGAGTTAAATAATAAATATAATATGTTAATTATTCTGTATATATGATATACGATCCAATTATATTCAATTTCACCATCATTAGAATGATATCATCGCTCGTGCGTCACAGATTACTGTCTCCACGAACGTGATGAGATTCATTCCCCATCGTAACCATTCAAGAATAAATATCATTTTATGATTAAATATTAATCTTTAAAAACATAAATTCATTATGGATATGAATCAAATATATTCTATCCATAACAAACAAGACTTACATAACAAAACATATAATGAAAGATAAACTAGGTAACACCCGAAACGATTATACTATTGAAATATCATTGACAAAACAATATTAAAACATCATATATGATATCATATTTATGTATGTGGTTCTTGTATAATTTAATAACAATTATTTAACTATTATAAAGGAGTCTAACGTACCCTTGACCAAGGAAAATTACTAGGTTAGTGTTAAATTGCACAATCTCTTTATTATCTGAGGTTTTTTATACATGATTATCTACTAAGACCTCTTTATCATCCACATATGTGTTTCCTAAAAATGTATTTTCAAAACATTTTTACTATTTAATAGACTATGTGTTAAATTCATTTATACACTTGGTTGAATTTTTATAAAATGTTTTGAAAGGAATCATTCTGTCTCTTTCCAAACAAGGTACTTTATTTCCTTTTCAATGAATTAAGGAAAGAATGTTTTATAACTTATACAACAGGTACATCTATTTTCCTCCGTTATATCACATTCAAATCTTCCCTTATAATATTATAATAATATTTTCAAAATAAATTATTTTCTTTACTTTTGAATGATTTTAATTTAGAAATAACTATTTTACTCCAATATTTTTTGGATTGATTTCATGTATGTCAACATAATTTATTGGATTTTAAGTTCGTTTGAAGTTTATTTTTTATGATAAAATATTCCATATTGTATTGAAGGTTTTGTGATTTTTTTGACTTTGGATGTGCGATTTTTATACCATTCATGGTTTATTGTTAAATTATTGACATTTCGTATGCTAGATATAATATGAATTTTTATATTATGTTTCAAACATTTCATATGAGTAATGAATTGGAATTAGTAAGTGACTAGTGGAGCCCACTATATCTCCTTGATTCATCAATATGTATCATGAGACAAACTAGTGTCTTGGAACAAGGCCTTGACAAAATCTTAGTTGTAGTCTTGGCATGAGGCCTTCATGATGTGGATTTGTTGTCCAGAATTATACATTCCACCATTATGAAATTAGCTATTGATATTACATGTGATTATTATACTAGTATAATATACATGTCAATAAGTAAATGAAATTATTTGATTTATATTTTCCATATTATGTAGAAATTAATGTTTAAAAGGATTGTGTTTTAGTATTATTTATTTCATTAAATGTTTATTCTTATTAGTGAATGTTTTCTATATATTTCTATCCTTACTGAGCATCTGAGCTCACCAATTTATATGTTTTATTTTTTCTCAGATGTGAAGAACTATATAATGATTAACCTATATGGATATGACTAAGGATATGAGTGTGTTCAAAGGGAACACAATGTTGTTTCTTTATTTCATGATGTAATGTAAAACTTATGTATGTATCTACTGATTCCCTAGCTACTAAACTAATCGGTCTTCTGAGACATGATATCTTGTGATCATGAAAATGTTATTTAATAATGCGCTGAATCTGATTAACTAGGGTTGGGGCATTACAATTGGTATCAAAGGAAGTTTAGTACAGACCGAAGAAGCTAGATTTCGAAAAAATGCTAATTAGAGAACATTACCCAAATATAGACTTTGAGGATTAGTATAGAAGAAATTGCTAGATTTTTTGTAGTAATGAATAAAATTGTTTGTAATTTACAAAACATACATCCCTGTATGGATAGAGCATGTAAAGGTAGATCTGGCATATATGTACCTAGGAATGAAAACTCCGATAAGGAGTTTTGGGCTTGACCCGGGGTATCCTGGTACACGACAACATGAAGTTCCGCACTCTTGGTTACAAAAATCTCAGGGGATATGTTTAGGATAATTCATATTTTATTTAAAACCCATTATGAATAATTTATGAGTAAATACCTCCTTAAATAAAACATTTTTTTTATGATTATGGATTGTATGCATAAATTGTTCAATTTATGTTAGGTATTTTAAAAGTTTTGAATTATGTATTGTTATTCATAAACTAATCTAGCGCATGTAATTGTATAGAAATTGTGCCTAGTGGAAGGAATGTAAACCATATCAACACATCTAATCAGTGTAGGGATTTCTCTACTACTCAAGATAATTATAATGGAGTTGGTGATGCAACTTGTGCTGAATAGCTTATAACCATACTTCGACAACTCACTCAGGTTATCTATAATAACCTTACTCATATGTAGCGCCCTAATACACAACGTAGAGGATTAATTTTATACCACTTCACGAGGAAAAAATCAACATCATTCAATGTGTCTAAAAATCCACTTTTAGACGAGCAATGGATAAGTTCTTTAGAGAAAATGTTTCATGCTTTGGGGATTAGCGAAAGGGAAAAAGTTGTCATGGAAATTTATCACCTCACAGGAGATGCAGATCAATGGTGGTCATTAATGAAAAACACAACGGAGGATGAAGAAATATAAAATATGTAATGGAGGTAGTTTAAAGATCTTTTATTAGAAAAATACTTTCCTCATGACCATTGAGCAGATACGGAAAAGAAATTTCGAAGTCTGAGGCAAAAAGAGGATGAGAATGTTGCAATGTATGAGGCTAACTTTACAAGGTTATAAAGGCACGTTGCAGATTATATACATAACCCAAAGAGTTATATTGATTGATTATTTGATGGGTTAAACCCATTTCTCCGTTGAGCATTAGTCTCACAATCCTTCTTGTCATACGAATATATATTTTCATGTTCTATCAAGATAGAAAAGGGATTCTTTGAGTATTACTTACTTTAATAAAAATATAGAGAAGAAGAGATCTGTTGAACACTTTGGAAATGTAAATAAGGGGAAGAAAGAAAAAGATGAATTTCAATCTGGCAGTAAATGTGGGAAGAAACACCTCGGTACTTTCCTGAAGGGAATGATAATTTGTTACAAGTGTGGTGAAAAAGGCCACCAAGCTCTTAATTTCAAGGGGAAGAGAGAGGTTGTCAATGTTTAATGTTATAGTTGTAATGAAATGGGGAATTATGAAAATAAATGTGCAATTTTTCAAGGAAACCTACCTTAGAAAAGCCATGTGAGAAAGGCAAAGCTTATGCGATCACTACTACTGAGGTTGAAGCTCCGAATGAAATGGTGAAAGGTACTTTAATAGTTTCATAAAATTTAGACAATGATTTATTTGATTCTAGATCATTGAATTATTTCATATCTTTCTAGTTTTCCCAGAAAATTAGATATTCTCAATTTGACTTAACAAGGGAGTTGTCAGTCAAAATTCATAAGGAACGTATCCTTGAAATAATGTATTGTCAATCAGTTACCATTATGGAATATAAAAATGCATTATCTGCTAATATTATTGTCATACCCATGATTTAATTTGATATAATCCTTAGTATGTATTGTCTATCAGACCATGATATGAAAATTTATTGTAAAAAGAAAGAGTATACAATTTTTTATGAGGATAAATAATTTCTTATCTTTAGAGTAGAAACATCAACATCTGATTCACATCTAGATACACCCCTAGTAGCTCTACTAAATTCAATTCTTGGAAAGGAAGAGAATGAAAAAACTATGGGTGAGAAAAGGAATGTTCAAATAGAGGGTGTACCAATTGTGCAAGAATATGTTGATGTTCTTCCAAAGGATTTTCCTGGACATCCTCCAGAAGGAGAAATTGAGTTTTCCGTTAATTTAATTCTTAGTTCAAGGCCCATATCAAAGATGCCTAATATAATGGCCACTATGGAATTATTGGAACTAAATAAACAACTATAGGAATTGAGTAATGATGGATTTATTTACCCTAGTGTTTCTCTATGGGGTCCCCCTATTCTTTTTGTTAAGAAAAAAAAATAGATCTATGAGGTTGCACATTGACTACCGAGAGATCAATGCTATACCAATAAAGAAAAATTATCCCCTACCTTGCATTGATGATTTATTTGATCAACTTCATGGAGCACAATATTTTTCAAATATTGACCTTCGATCTGGATACCATCATTTGTGCATGAAAAAGGAAGATATTCCAAAGACAACATTTCGAACCAAGTACAGGCATTAAGAGTTTACTGTAATGCCTTTTGGACTGAGTAATTCACCATCTGTTTTCATGGATGTAATGAACAGAGTTTTCAAGGAATATCTTGATGAATTTGTAGTTGTATTTATTGATGATATCTTGGTATACAAAAAAATATATGAAGATCATAAAAGTCACTTGCGCACTATTCTAAACATTATTAGAAAAATGAATTATATGGGATATTTATCGACTATGAATTCTGGATTTAGGAGATTCCTTTTCTTGTCCATATTGTCTTTAAGGGTGGAATCTTTGTTGGTCCTTCTAGGAAAAAGGAAATACATGAATATCCAGCACCGACAAGTGTATCTGAGGTATGTAGTTTTACTGGTTTAACAGGTTATTATCAGTTCTTCTTCAAGAATTTTTCCTGATTGGATAACCCATTAACCATGCTCACACATAAAGGGTTTTAATTTTTTTGTATAAAAGAGTGTGAAGAATTTTTTGAGGAACTGATGATAATATTATTCAATGCTCCTATATTGACTATACCATCACAAAATTATGAGTTTTTTATTTATAGTGATTCTTCAATAAAGGACATGGTTGTGTCCTTATGCAGAATGATAGAGTTATTTCCTATGCATCATGGCAGCTAAAAATTCATAAACAAAACTATCCTACTAATGATCATGAGTTAGCAGATGTAATATTTTCCCTGAAGATATGGAGACACTATCTATATGGTGAAAAATGTGGGATATATACTGATCAGAAGAGTTTGAAATATATTTTTCTCACATTAAGAACTCAACATGAGGCAAAGGTGACGGCTTGAACTACTCATGGATTATGATTTCACAATACACTACCACCTGGGGAAGGAAAATAAGTTGGAAGATGATTTAAGCTGAAAGGATCATGAAGTTATGAAAAATATTAGAGTTGAAAGGGATCGTATGTTCATGGATCTAGTACAGATGGATATGGTAATAATCATGGAAGATGAAACAATGATAATTTTTCAAATGGTTTCCAAACCATCTTTACTAGAATGGATAAATATTTCATAGACTGATGATGAGGAGTTTCAAAAGAAAATTAATGTTGTGAGTGGTGGGAGATTGATTGAATTTGTATATGAAGATGTAATTTTGAAAGTTGGGAAGATTCTTTGTGTTCCTGATATACCTGATCTAAAAATGGAATTTTTGGATGATGCTCATAGCTCTGATTTCTCTATACACTCTGGTAGCACTAAGATGTATAGATATTTGAAGTAAAATTTTTGGTGGGAAAACATTAAGAGGGAGATTGTGGATTATGTGTCAAGATGTATGGTTTTTAAATAGGTTAATGCTAGAAGAAAACATCCTAGAGGAGTCATGAAACCTTTTCCCATACCTGATTGGAAATGGAATGATATTATGATGGACCTTTTCATGGGACTACCAAAGACTCCTAGATGGAATGATGCAATATGGGTCACTGTTGATCATCTTAAAAAGTCATAACATTTTCATAAAATAAGAGAATATTTACCACTTGAATGTTTAGCTAGACTATATATTAACAATATCGCAAGACTTCATGGAGTACCCCTATTGAGTGTTTCAGATCGTGATCCCCATTTCAGATCACGATTCTAGAAAAGTCATCAAAACTCCCTAGATAGTTAACTTCATTGGAGCACTACCTAGCACCCTCAAACTGATGGATAATTAAAACGGACAATTCAAACCTTAGAATACATGTTGAGATCTTTCTCACTTGACTTCCATGGTATGTGGTATCAGTATTTACCTCTGGTATAATTTTCTTACAACAATAGCTTCCATTCAAGTATCCATATGGCACCTTATGAAGCATTATATAGAAAGAGATGTCACACACCAAATATTTGGGATGATGTTGGTGAAAGAAAACTCGTAGGCCCATAACTTGTTGAGGAAACAACAGAAAAGGGGAAGATTATCCAAACCCACATCAAAAAAACTCAAAGTAGGAAAAATATCTATGTCGATAAACGAAGGATTTTTAATTTCAAGTATGAAATCATGTTTTCATGAATGTATCTCTAAGGAAGGGTGTTATACTATTTAGTAAGAAGGGTAAATTGAGTCTTAGGTACATTGGACCTTTCAAAATTCTAGAACAAATTGGAGTTGTAGCTTATTGTTTGGAAACACTGCCAAGTATCTCCAAAGTTCATGATGTGGTCCACATATCACTACTGAGAAAATATAGGCCTGACCCAATGCATGTACTAACATATAAAGAGTTAAAACTGGAACCCGATATATCTTATTATAAAGAGTCTATCAATATTCTTGATACTAGAGAACAAGTGTTGAGGAACCAGACGACTATCCTGGTAAAAGTTCATTGGAGTAACCATAAGATAGAAGAGGTAATGTGGGAACCTGAGTAACTTATGATGAAGAACCACCCAAATCGTTTTATTCTAAGGATATAAGAATGTAACACCCCAATCTTCAACAATACGCTTCTCTTTGAATAATACAATAGCATGTGATCTATATAACACCGAGTTCAAGTGCACCACGACCTATCAAACTAGCCATTCTAGAAGATGTTATGAATATTAATACACACTTTTTGAAATTTTATTATTAAATTTGGACTTCATTTTTAGATTTTGAATATCAAAATCACCTTTGGGAGAATTGTTTGTACCTTTTTGATAACTTTCATATTTTGATGAATAGTAAAAAGTACTATATTTTAAATAAAAACAACTTTTTTAATCGAAAAAATTTATAGTGTAAAATTATAAATTTGAGTGGTTATAAAGTATCATTAGAGTATATTTTTATCATTTAATATAATGTAGGTCACTAGATTTAGATTTAAATTTAAATCGTACATAAACACATGTGAATATTTTGATATTTTTTATTTATTAAAAATTTTCTTTTTTGTTTTGACAACCGGAATTAATTTTAAATTAATTTATAGAACATCTGTGTTTTGAATTTGGAAAAATTTATTCCACATTTTGAATCAGGAGGTCCAAATTTTTTAAATAGGTATCTTTTATTTTTATAGATTATTAATAGTAACTTCAGTAAATATTTTATTTACCACGGTTAAAGGGTTAATCCGGAAAATAAGGGTAAAAAATAAAATTAAAATAATATTGAATTACCCTAACATGTGTCCTAACCATATTAAATGATACATTTTCGACCATGGTCATCCTTAGGTTGATTCTAGGACCCCATGGAGCCACTTGGGATTCATAATGACATTTTATATTATTTAATTCAAAGTAAAGACAAAAATAACATAAACATGTATCATTTAGTAAAAAACAAATTATATCGGATTATATAATTTATATCTATAACTATAAATGTTAATTTTAAATCAAAAAAATTCCTACATCATGATATTTTATTTATAATTTTTAGACATAAAATAAATACATTTATTTATGAAACAATAATGATGTAGTATTTTCCTTATTAATGAACGAATCAAATAAATGATATTATAAAAATTAAAATAAATATAATTTGAATGTTTTGATGCCATCCATGAATTTTACAGGTGAATATAACATGTTAGGTTTTATTTAATTGTTTTTAAAGTAATCAAGTTTTTTTGACTTTCGCAAAAACCAAATACTAAATAGTGTAAAAATTTATATAAATGAGTTTAAAAAAAATACTATATTATTAAATGATCTAATATTACTAAAAATATAATGTTCATCACATGGACTCTTATAATGATAAATATTTCATTAATGAACTACTTGGGGTCCTCTTGGAAATTTATATTATGTTTATTATCTATGTAATATAAAAATACAAGAAGACATTGTAAAAGTTAAACTATTTATCTAAGAGTTCAATCTAAAAGATAAGGATAAAATTGTGACCTAAAATTTTCTAAAACCTATTTTTTGAGAGGATTTAGACCCCTCCCCACTTTATCTTGTAAATAAATCTTTTTGGAGCCATTAGAAAACGAAAATTATTTTATAATAAAATAATATTTCAATATTTCCCAAAAGTGACCCTCACCTCTCTTATAAAAGGGTACTTCCCCTTCTCTCAAAATCACACCACAAAAGCCATTTGGATTGGCCAATACCTAATCAAATATCCTCCCAACTACCCTGAATTTGAAAAATAGGACTTTATTTGATCAGAAATCCAACCTATGGAGCCCATTTGATTAAATAAAAAAGAACCATCCGAAGAAGAGGTAATTATTTCATAACCTCTTTAAAAGTTATTCTTTTTCCACATCCCATTTCATTGTTGTTTCCATAAAAAATAATAACTCTAGTAACTTATACATACTGTGATGTTATTATAAATATGTTACAATAATATTCATTATTCTATCCACCCAATAAATTAAAAAGTCACCATACGTGCGTACATACGATGTACCATCTCTACGTCATTCTGTAGTTAGTCATTAAACACTTCATTATTTGGATGGGTATAATAATGTGTATAATTTATGTAAAAAAATAAATATAATATGTTAATTATTATTTATATATGATATACCATCCAATTACATTTGATTTCACCATCAATAGAATGATATTGTCGCTCGTGCGTATGTACGGATTACCATCTCCATGAATGCGATGAGATTCATTTCCCATCGTAACCATTCAAGAATAAATTTCATTTTACGAATAAATGAAACTTTTTTAGAACATAATATCATTATATATATGAATAAAATACATCCCATCCATAACAAATAGTACTTACATCATAAAACATATAAATGAAAATGAATCAATTAACACCTGAAACGATGACACTACTAAAATATCATTAAAAAAATTTAGAAGATCATATATGATATCATATTTATGTTTGTGGTTATGGTATAATTTAATAACTACTATTTATCTATTATACATGAGGTTAATAAACCCTTGACCTAGGAAAAGAACAAGGAAAGGGTTAAATTTCACAATCTTATTATCTGAGGTTGTTTATACGTGAGTACCTACTTGGACCTCTTTATCATCCACATCCGTGTTTCTTACAAATGTATTTTCAAAAAATTATTACTATTTACTAGAATATGTGTCAAATTAATTTACAACCCTATTTTAATTTTTCTAAAATCATTTTAAATGAATCATTCCAACTTTTTTCAATGAAGGCACTTTATGACCTTTTCGACAAATTAAGGAAAAAATGTTTTTCTATCCAAATCGGTGGGTGTAGCTATTTCACACTGTTATATCACCTTCTAAGCTTCCCTTACAGGCTTATAAGAATATTTTAAAAATAAAATTTTTCTCAATTTTTAATTATTTCAATCAAGAAAGAAATATTTCACTTAAATAGTATTTGGATTGATTTCATCTATTTAAACATCCTTCGTTGGATTTTACATTTGTTTGAAGTTGATTTATTATGATACAATATTCTATATTGTATTGAAGTTTTTTTTGATATGTTTGACTATAAATGTGCTATTTTTATACCAGTCATAGTTTATGGTTAAAGTATTTACATTTCTTATGTTATTTTTAATACGAATGTTTATATTATGTTTCATCCTTTTCATATGAGGAATCCATTGGACTTAGTAAGTGACGGGTGGAGCCCGCTATAGCTCCTCGATGCATCGGTAGGTCTCATGAGACAAAATAGTGTATTGGCACAAGGCCTTGAGAAAATCTAATTTGTAGTGTTGGAATGAGGCCTTGACTATGTGGTTACGATGTCCGGCATTATGCATTCCACCATTATGAAATTAGATATTATTATTACATGTGATTATTAGACTAGTCGAATATACATGTGAATAAGTAAATGGAATTATTTGATTTATATTTTATATATAATACTGAAATTTGAGTGTAAAAGACTTTTTCTTTAGTATTATACATTTCCTTAAATGTTTATGTTAATTTATGAACGTTTCTGTTGTATTGTTATCCTTACCGAGCATCTGTGCTCACCCCTTTCTATGTTTTATTTTTCACAGGATGTGAAGAAGTATATCATGATTAATATTCAAGGATAGGACAAAGGATATGATTGTGTTAAAAGGGGACACAATGTTGTTTTTTTATTTCATGATTTAATATAAAACTTAAGTATGTATCTAGTACTTCTATGGATCCTAAACTAATCGGTATTTCAATACTTATATCTTGTGATGATACCAATGTTAGGTAATAATTCACTGACTATGGATAAATTGGGTCAGGGCGTTACAATAGTCAAATGAATCACTTGCTCAGGGAAGGTGGAATGTTCGACAAGATTCGGCCTTGAGTAAGTCTGTAATGACATGGAATTCCATGTATTTCTTTTTTAAAATTATATGGGATTATTTAGAGACCAGATCTTTAGAGGACACCTGATTTCGAGGCTCGGTGAACCCAGAATAAAGGTTTGATATTGTTTTAGCTAATTAAAATGGTGAGTGCGCGTAGTTTTTGAATATTCTAAATGGGTTCCCAGATTAAAAAACTGAGGAAACCATTGTATGCAGAACAAAAAAATAACCTAAGAATGGGCGTAACCTCAATCGGTGTAGGTCGCAGGAAAAAGTTACTTTTTTAATGTTTTAAGGAAATATAAATTAAATGTAAAAGGTTTATTTCATTTGAAATTTGTTCACTACAACACATTGATGAGCCAACTATTTCATTACATAAATTAAATTTCATATCAATGATGTAAGGAAAAGTTACAGAAGTGATTTTCATAATTAAAAAATGTAATGGTGGCGACTGGGTGTAACAAAAATGATGTGATGTGTTTTCCCCATTTAATGGGATAACATGAATTAGAGATCAGATCTAGATCTTAAAAATCACTATAAATATATGTAGGATAACCATTGAAAATCGATGATCGAAGATCTCCAAAAACATTGAGAACTCCCCTTCGTCTTTAAGAGATATCTCCCACGATGAGAGACCAATGACTTTTATGGAAGAATCACCTTTAGCAACGAATACTTCCTCTGATAGAACATGTTCTACTAGTAGGGGTTTATTATTTGTGAATTTATTTCCCATTCCATATTTCTAAAACAACGATCATGGATCAAACAACTAACAATTTGATCCACAGGTAATTTTTTCTTATGGTAAGGGTTTTATTTTGGGATAAACATTAGGAAAATAGATCCATGTTTAATCGATGTTTAGATTTAAACAATCATTTAGTCTCCATTAAATTTATAACATGGATGGATCAAGGTCGACACGAATCAATACACCTTGTGTGTTCATGTGACCCCCTTCCTACCATGTTCTTTGGTCCTCTGATCTCCATCACCAAAAAAACTCAATGATCACAACATGATGGTGGATCAAAATGGTATAAGATGGATACCACGGTAGGAGGACGCAAAAACATGGGGTCACCAACTCTAAGTCGGATGGTAGAGGCCGCATGCGGCATCAGTTGCATGTGGGAGGTATCGCACACCGATAGTGCACTGTAGTGGAGGAGGCCACGATGATCGGGGAGTGGTGGTGCGATGGGAGGCACGCCGGTGGAGAACCATACTGAACCCATTGTGGGGAGACAAAAAGGTTCACCAGTAACTTTCGGTGCTGGGGCTTCAGCAGATGTGGCACTGAGTTGCATCTCACGGTTAGAGGGCCATGGTCTAATGGGACCGCAGGGTGGTCACGCATCGAAACCATCACGCTGACCAGGGTTGGACGAGGTGACCGCCACTGTATACGGGCAAGATGAGTCGGCCCACTCACAGCGGGCCAGACTTGTGTCCCACTCAGAGCGGTAAAGACCTATAGCCTAGTCTGTCTAGACTAGAACCAGAACGGGTCAGTCCACCCGGGTCGGACCGGACCCGGACCAAACTGACCATTTTTTTGTAAAATGAGAATAAAATCAAAACCGTACATTAAATTAAGAATCCATTTGAGGAATTTGTAACTTCACGATGAGGATGTAATTTTGGTATAAACTAAGTGGAACTTATTGGAAGTTAATATGTGACTGATGGAATGAGGAGTAGAATCTCCGGGAATCTTGTGCGCTATGAGCTAGGCTAAGTGATACAGCTGGGATACGATATGTTCAGGACTAAGTGGTCCATCTAGCCTAAGAGAAGAGCAGCTTTAATTGATCTAGCTGGCCAAAGATACAAGAGGGTCCAAGTGATATACTTGGCCTACGATATGAACATGTCTAATTAATAAGGCTCTCCTATGTGAAGAGCGGGTCATGATGATTCAAGATCCCTAAGCACTCATCAGGGATGAGTGTAACACCCCAAGATTTCATAGTGTGTTATTTCTTCAAAATAATTCAATAACTTGCACTACACGCAACACCGAGTTCAATTGCACCATGACTTACCAAAAAAAAAGCCATTAAAAGAGGTCATGAATAGAATTAACTACATTTTTAACTTTATATAATCCTTATAATTTTAGAATCCATATTATGAGTTTCTTAGTCATAATGCAAGAACAGATTCATTTTCAGTATTGCACTTTTATCAACTTTTGATAGTGAAACCTTTTTAAATACAATATTTTAAGATTTTTGACTAAATGGAGACATCAAAAAATTTAGAATGAAACATCCCAAGCTTCCACGGTACGCTTTCCTTTGAATAAAACAGTAGCGTGTGTTGTACGCAACGTCGAGTTTTAACACACACCACAACCGATCAAACTAGCCGTTATGAATAGTAATACCTAAATTTTGAAATTATATATATTTTATATTTTGAAATGGACTTCATTTTTGGATTCGGAATATCGAATTTATCCTAAGATGAAATTTTGGTACATTTCGGATAACTTTCATATTTTGATGAATAGTGAAAATTACTAAGTTTTAATTAAAAACAACTTTTTTAATCAAAATAATTAATAGTGATAAATTATGAATTTGAGTGGTTTTAAAGTATATTTAGAATATATTTTTACAATTTAATATAATGTTGGTCATTAGACATAATTTTACAATTAAACCGAACATAAACAAGTGTCAATCTTTTGATAGTTATTATCTCTTAAAAACACGCTTTTTGTTTTGACAGCGGGAATTAATTTTAAATTAATTTCTGCCACTTCTGTGTTTTGAATTTAGAAAAATAGATTCCATATTTGGAATCAGGATGTTCAAATTGTGTAAATAGGTAACTTTTATTTTTAGACATTTTGAATAATTACTGCGGTAAATATTTTATTTACCATGGTTAAGGGTAAATCCGGTAAATAAGGGTTAAAAAATAATATTATAATAATACTAAATTATCCTAAAACGTGTCTTAACCCTATTGGTTGATACATGGTCGACCATGGGCATCTTTGGGTCGATTTTGGGACCCCATGGATCCACATGTAAGTGATAATGACACTTTATTTTAATTAAGTCAAAATGAATACAAAAATGACACAAGCATATATCTTTTAGAAAAACAATTGTTACATAGGGTTATATAAGTTGGATTTTAGATTATAAATATTCATTATAAAGATAAAAGGATTTCCTACATAATGATATTTTATTTATATTTTTTAGACATTAAATAATTTATTTTTTTTATGACACAATGATGATGCAGTAATTACTATAATAGTGAAAAATTAAAATAATTGATATTATAAATACCCAAAAAAAATATAATATGAAACTTTTAATGAATTAAACTAATTTTATAGGATAATATGATATATTAGTATTGATTTAATTGACTTTTTTCGAAGTAATCAATCTGTTATGAGTTTCACAAAAATCAACTATTGAATAGTGTCAAAATTGACATAAAAGAGTTCTTAAAACAAATATTATATTATTAATTGATATTAAATTCCTAAAAATCTAAGGTTCGGACAAGAGACTTATATCATGATAGTTTAATCATTAATGGACCACTTGGGGGTCTCTTGGATGTATATAGTAAGTTTATTAACCATATTATATAAAACTACAAAGAGACATTGTAAAAGTGAAACTAATTAACTTAGAGTTAATACTTAAAGATAAGGTTAATATAAGTACCCAAACTTGTCTAACTTCTATTGGTTGAGTGGTTTTCGACCTATCCCCACCTTAACCTTTGAATAATCAACTTTGGAGCCATTAGAAACCGAATATGAATTTATTATAAATTAATATTTCTAGCTTTTCCAAAGGTGCCCCTCACCCCTCTTATAAAAGGGCACTCCTCCTTCTCATTTCTTCACACCTTTAAAGCCTTTTTGTTCGGCCAAACTCTGCCCAAATACTCTCCCAACATCCCTCACTACAACCTAGAGGCCTTAGTTTGATCGGAAAGCCAACCTATGGATCCCTTTTGATCAAATCAAAAGGAAGAACCCGAAGAAGAGGTAATGATTTCACCACCCTTTTCCAAGTTCCTTTCTTCTTCCACTTCTTCTTCCTTTGTTCTTACCATTCTAAAATATTAAATCCAGTTTCTCACATATACTGTGATGTTATTATAAATATGGTACAACCATATTCAGTATTCTATCCACCCTTTGAATAACATGTCACCATACGTGCGTACGTACGGCTTACCGTCTCCACGTCGTGGTGTAATTGTTATTCAATATAATATTATTTGGATGGGTATAATAATGATGTGTAACTCATGTAAATAATAAATATAACATGTTAATGATTATGTATATATGATATACCATCCATTTATATATTATTTTAATATCAAAAGAATGATATTGTCGCTCGTGCGTACGTACGGACTACCGTCTCCACGAACGCGATGAGATTCATTCTCCATCATATCCATTCAAGTATAATTATCATTTGATGATTTAAAAATGATTTTTAAGGACTTGATATCATTCTGGATATGAATAATATACAACCTATCCTTTACAAGCATGTCTTACGTAACAAATCATATAAAAGAAAACAAGTAAGTTAACACCCGAAACGACGATAATTCTAAGATATTATTAACAAATCAATGTTAAAAGATCATATATGATATCATATTAATATATATGATTCTTGTATAATTTAATAACAACTATTTCACCATTATACAGGAGGTTAACCTACCCCAACCAAGGAAAAGTACAAGGTAAGGGTTTATTTCACAATCTCTTCATTATCCGAGGTTGTTTATACGTAATAATCTACTGGGATATCTTTATCATCCACATCCATGTTTCTTAAAAATGTATTTCAAAACATTTTTACTATTTACAAGAATATGGGTTAAAGTCATTTATACCCTTGTTTGAATTTTTATAAGAGGTTTATAAAGGAATCTTTCCGTCGTTTTCAAAACAAGGTCCTTTTTAACCTTTTCGACAGAATTAAGGTTTGAATGTTTTTTTTAACTTATATGGCGGGTGCGGTTATTTTCCTCCGTTATAAAATCGTCAAAGATTCCCTTACAAGATTATAAGAATATTTTCAAAGAAAATGTTTTATTTTATATGGATCTTAAATGATTTCAAAATAAAAGGAGATATTTCTTTAAAAAGAATATTGATTTCATCTATGTCAACATCCTTTGACGGATTTTAAGATTATTTGAAGTTGATTTATTATGATACAAAACTTCTATATTGAATTGAAGGTTTTGTGATATGTTTGACTATGGATGTGCTATTTTTATACCATTCATAGTTTATGGTGAAATTATTGACATTTCGTATGCTAGTTTTAATACGAATGTTTATGTTATGTTTAAACCTTTTCATATGGGAATGCATTGGACTTAATAAGTGACGGGTGGAGCCCGCTATAGCTCCTCGATGCATCGGTAGGTCTCATGAGAAAAACTAGTGTCTTGGCACAAGGCCTTGACAAAATCTTATTTGTAGTCTTGGAACGAGGCCTTGGCTATGTGGTTATGATAGTCTGGCATTATGCATTCCAACATTATGAAAGTGGTTATTGATTTTTGCATGTGATTATTCGATTAGTAGAATATCCATGTGAATAAGTAAATGGCATTATTTAATTTTATTTATGCCATACCATGTTGAAAGTTAATATTTAAAAGGCTTTTGTTTTAGTTATACATTGCCTTAAATGTTTATTCTTATTTATTAAAGTTTCCGTTATATTGTTATCCTTACTGGGCATTTGAGCACACCCCTTTTCTATGTTTTATTTTTCCCAGGATGTGAAGAAGTAAGTTATGAATGACCTGCAGGGATTTTATGAGGGGTTAATAGTGTGGATTGTGGAAACATTATGTTGTTGTATTAGTTTTTCATTTTATGATGTAATGTAAAACTTATGAATATATCTAGTGTTTCCAAGGCTACTAAACCAATCGGTCTTTTGAGATTTGATCTTTCTTGTGATCATGCCAATGTTACGAAGTAATGCACCGACTCTGGGTAGCTGGGGTCAGGGCTTTACAGTTGGTATCAGAGGAAGTTTAGTACAAACCTTGGAAGCTAGATTTAGATAAACTCTGATTAGAGCACGTAGACCTAAGATGAACATTGAGGATTAGTATAGAAGAACTTCCTAGAATTTTGGTATTATAGAGATTTTGTGAGTTTTTCGAGCAATACATCCCTGTCTGGATACGAGCAAGTAGAGGCGGCTCTGGCACAGATGTACCTAGGGGTAAAACCCGAAAACATCGCTTTGAGCTAGACTCGAACGGGAACTGGTGCACGACAACGGGCCTTGCTGCACTCTTGGTTACGACACTCCCGGGGGATATGCTTAGGATAATTCTCATTTTCTTTACAAACCATTATGAAGGGTTTATGAGTATATACTTTCTCAAAGAAATTTTTTTTATGATTATGGATTATATCCATAAATACTTCAATTTATGTTAAGTGTTTTATAAGTATGGGATTATGTATTTTGACTCATAAACTAATCTAGTTTATGCCATTGTTTAGAAATGGCGCCCAGTAGAAGGAATGATAACTCCAGAAATGCACATGATCCAAAGAGAAGGAAGGATCATATCTTTCATGGTCTTAAGCTAGAATTTATAAGAGAAATAGTCTTCCATGTATTATCATCATATGAAGAAATAATATCATTGATAAGATAAGTAAAGAGATTACTGAGTCCTATGGATTTGAAGGGAAGCAAGAGAAGAAAAGGATAGAAGAGAGAAAGATGGATAAAGGGAAGAGGGAAAAGAAGAATTTTCCCATATGTGGTAACTGTGGAAAGAAACACCCTGGAACTTGCCTAAAAGTAATGGGAGTTTGTTATAAGTGTGGAGGAAAAGGGCACAAAGTACGTGACTGCAAGGGTAAGAAAATGGTTTCAAATGTACAATGCTTCATTTGCAAGGAGTTTGGACACTACGCGAACCTATGTCCCAGTCATCAGACTATGCCGCAAATGATGTTATTGGATAATAATCATGTTATGATACTACCACAGATGAAGAGGAATGATTAGAGTTCTTATATTGATTATGTCAATTGAGTGTTGTATCAACAATGTACTTGTTACAATAATCATGGAGTATATAAGGATTGTACTGCAGTACTATTTCATTAAGGACTTGAGATTGTGTGGAACAAAGAAAAGTGACTCATTAGCAGGATAGATTTTTGGAAAATATATGGTTGATAGAATGATAAACCATAATATAGTTCTGATACTGAGGTAGTGATTTTGGAATAATATGTGATTGTTTTGGATAAATTATATTGGATATTCTTGACTACCTTGGAACTGATTAATGATTTGTATATTCCATCATTGTTGGGGTTTAGAACATTTTTGGATTAATGAAGTATATCCAGCATTCTATATGGAATAAGGGAGCATGAATGTAATCAATAAGGAATATGGTAATACATGATGAAGGTATTCATATGCTATTACGGGGTAAAAAGGATCTATATTATGTTTACCTTCCTTATTAATGTTGGACTGTGAGTTTGGACAGAAGTATTTTGGATAGTTCTAGTTTGGATTATTTTGGATTGCCATAAAAGGACAACCCGGAGGTCGGGCGACAACCCGTCGCGTCCGGCAAGGCTGCGAGACTTGAACCCGCAACCGAAGGGCGACAAGGGTGTATCACCTACCACTGGCCCACGAGATGTCCTAGATTAAATAATGTAGTTTTTATTAAATGATCTTGTAGATGAATTATAAATTCGTTTATTTTGGAACCCTATACGAATAGTGTAAATAGAATTTTTTTTTACATTCTATTATCTTTTAGAGTGAAATATGAGTTTGTGGTAGAAATTTATTAATGGATAAAACTCTAATTATAAAGTAAGTATATCTCCTTATGATCTTAGCCAATCTCATAAATAAATTCCTCATCATTAATAAAAGGAACTTAGAACAAAAATGTTTTCCTAGATGGTACCTTAAATCATCACTAATTTATGGCTTTTGGATTGTTGGCCTTTTCATAACCATTTTCTCTACCACTCTCCATCAGATAATTGATGGTTAGACTTTTCTTCCATATCCATATTTTCTTACATGGAACCCTAGTATGTGTTATTTTCAGTAATCTTCATACTTTCGACTCTTTATTTTAAATAGAGGCCTCGTTAATTCATTTTTCGATGTGGGATTTCAACTAAGATATTTTGAAACGTCAAAAATGTGTTATCCCAATACCCTATATTTTGTTGAACCGATGGTACTTCAAATCATCATAGATTGATGAGTTTAAGGACCTCAATTATACACTTGTTTGTGATTGATGACCTCAATCACTACCTATAAATATTTACGTTTTTCCTCCGATTATATGTCTCTAATTGCCACCAATGTTCTCCTAATCCAGATCATAATTTGGTGGTGACCCTTTCATTTCTCTTTTCCTCATATTAAGACTAAATTTTAGTAACCCAATTTCCGATGTGGGTTTTCCCACAAATATATTATCTATTTTCAACCTTTTATTTTCGAAGAACAATTTCAAATTGCGAGGACGCAATTTATTGAAGGAGGGGAGAATGTAACACCCCAAGATTTCATAGTGTGTTATTTCTTCAAAATAATCCAATAACTTGCACTACACGCAACACCGAGTTCAATTGCACCATGTCTTACCAAAAAAAAGCCATTAAAAGAGGTCATGAATAGAATTAACTACATTTTTAACTTTATATAATCCTTATAATTTTAGAATCCATATTATGAGTTTCTTAGTCATAATGCAAGAACAGATTCATTTTTAGTATTGCACTTTTATCAACTTTTGATAGTGAAACCTTTTTAAATACAATATTTTAATATTTTTGACTAAATGGAGACATCAAAAAATTTAGAATGAAACATCCCAAGCTTCCACGGTACGCTTTCCTTTGAATAAAACAGTAGCGTGTGTTGTACGCAACGTCGAGTTTTAACACACACCACAACCGATCAAACTAGCCGTTATGAATAGTAATACCTAAATTTTGAAATTATATATATTTTATATTTTGAAATGGACTTTATTTTTGGATTCTGAATATCGAATTTAGCCTAAGGTGAAATTTTGGTACATTTCGGATAACTTTCATATTTTGATGAATAGTGAAAATTACTAAGTTTTAATTAAAAACAACTTTTTTAATCAAAATAATTAATAGTGATAAATTATGAATTTGAGTGGTTTTAAAGTATATTTAGAATATATTTTTACAATTTAATATAATGTTGGTCATTAGACATAATTTTACAATTAAACCGAACATAAACAAGTGTCAATCTTTTGATAGTTATTATCTCTTAAAAACACGCTTTTTGTTTTGACAGCGGGAATTAATTTTAAATTAATTTCTGCCACTTCTGTGTTTTGAATTTAGAAAAATGGATTCCATATTTGGAATCAGGATGTTCAAATTGTGTAAATAGGTAACTTTTATTTTTAGACATTTTGAATAATTACTGCGGTAAATATTTTATTTACCATGGTTAAGGGTAAATCCGGTAAATAAGGGTTAAAAAATAATATTATAATAATACTAAATTACCCTAAAACGTGTCTTAACCCTATTGTTTGATACATGGTCGACCATGGGCATCTTTGGTTCGATTTTGGGACCCCATGGATCCACATGTAAGTGATAATGACACTTTATTTTAATTAAGTCAAAATGAATACAAAAATGACACAAGCATATATCTTTTAGAAAACCAATTGTTACATAGGGTTATATAAGTTGGATTTTAGATTATAAATATTAATTAGAAAGATAAAACGATTTCCTACATAATGATATTTTATTTATAATTTTTAGACATTAAATAATTTCTTTTATTTATGACACAATGATGATGCAGTAATTACTATAATAGTGAAAAATTAAAATAATTGATATTATAAATACCCAAAAAAAATATAATATGAAACTTTTAATGAATTAAACTAATTTAATAGGATAATAAGATATATTAGGATTGATTTAATTGACTTTTTTCGAAGTAATCAATCTGTTATGAGTTTCACAAAAATCAACTATTGAATAGTGTCAAAATTGACATAAAAGAGTTCTTAAAACAAATATTATATTATTAATTGCTATTAAATTCCTAAAAATCTAAGGTTCGGCCAAGAGACTTATATCATGATAGTTTAATCATTAATGGACCACTTGGGGGTCGCTTGGATGTATATAGTACGTTTATTAACCATATTATATAAAAATACAAAGAGACATTGTAAAAGTGAAACTAATTAACTTAGAGTTAATACTTAAAGATAAGGTTAATATAAGTACCCAAACCTGTCTAAATTCTATTGGTTGAGTGGTTTTCGACCTATCCCCACCTTAACCTTTGAATAATCAACTTTGTAGCCATTAGAAACCGAATCTGAATTTATTATAAATTAATATTTCTAGCTTTTCCAAAGGTGCCCCTCACCCCTCTTATAAAAGGGCACTCCTCCTTCTCATTTCTTCACACCTTCAAAGCCTTTATGTTCGTCCAAACTCTGCCCAAATACTCTCCCAACATCCCTCACTACAACCTAGAGGCCTTAGTTTTATCAGAAAGCCAACCTAAGGATCCCTTTTGATCAAATCAAAAGGAAGAACTCGAAGAAGAGGTAATGATTTCACCACCCTTTTCCAAGTTCCTTTCTTCTTCCACTTCTTCTTCCTTTGTTCTTACCATTCTAAAATAATAACTCCAGTTTCTCACATATACTGTGATGTTATTATAAATATGGTACAACCATATTCAGTATTCTATCCACCCTTTGAATAACATTTCACCAAACGTGCGTACGTACGGCTTACCGTCTCCACGTCGTGGTGTAATTGTTATTCAATATAATATTATTTGGATGGGTATAATAATGATGTTTAACTCATGTAAATAATAAATATAACATGTTAATGATTCTGTATATATGATATACCATCCATTTATATATTATTTTAATATCAAAAGAATGATATTGTCGCTCGTGCGTACGTACGGACTACCGTCTCCACGAACGCGATGAGATTCATTCTCCATCATATCCATTCAAGTATAATTATCATTTGATGATTTAAAAATGATGTTTAAGGACTTGATATCATTCTGGATATGAATAATATACAACCTATCCTTTACAAACATGTCTTACATAACAAAACATATAAAAGAAAACAAGTAAGTTAACACCCGAAACGACGATAATTCTAAGATATTATTAACAAATAAATGTTAAAAGATCATATATGATATCATATTAATATATATGATTCTTGTATAATTTAATAACAACTATTTCACCATTATATAGGAGGTTAACCTACCCCAACCAAGGAAAAGTGCAAGGTAAGGGTTTATTTCACAATCTCTTCATTATCCGAGGTTGTTTATACGTAATAATCTACTGGGATATCTTTATCATCCACATCCATGTTTCTTAAAAATGTATTTCAAAACATTTTTACTATTTACAAGAATATAGGTTAAAGTAATTTATACCCTTGTTTGACTTTTTATAAGAGGTTTATAAAGGAATCGTTCCGTCGTTTTCAAAACAAGGTCCTTTTTAACCTTTTCGACAGAATTAAGGTAAGAATGTTTTTTTTAACTTATATGGCGGGTGCGGTTATTTTCCGCCGGTATAAAATCGTCAAAGATTCCCTTACAAGCTTATAAGAATATTTTCAAAGAAAATGTTTTATTTTATATGGATCTTAAATGATTTCAAAATAAAAGGAGATATTTCTTTAAAAAGAATATTGATTTCATCTATGTCAACATCCTTTGACGGATTTTAAGATTATTTGAAGTTGATTTATTATGATACAAAACTTCTATATTGTATTGAAGGTTTTGTGATATGTTTGACTATGGATGTGCTATTTTTATACCATTCATATTTTATGGTGAAATTATTGACATTTCGTATGCTAGTTTTAATACGAATGTTTATGTTATGTTTAAACCTTTTCATATGGGAATGCATTGGACTTAATAAGTGACGGGTGGAGCCCGCTATAGCTCCTCGATGCATCGGTAGGTCTCATGAGACAAACTAGTGTCTTGGCACAAGGCCTTGACAAAATCTTATTTGTAGTCTTGGCACGAGGCCTTGGCTATGTGGTTATGATAGTCTGGCATTATGCATTCCAACATTATGAAAGTGGTTATTGATTTTTGCATGTGATTATTCGATTAGTAGAATATCCATGTGAATAAGTAAATGGCATTATTTCATTTTATTTATGCCATACCATGTTGAAAGTTAATATTTTAAAGGCTTTTTTTTAGTTATACATTGCCTTAAATGTTTATTCTTATTTATTAAAGTTTCCGCTATATTGTTATCCTTACTGGGCATTTGAGCTCACCCCTTTTCTATGTTTTATTTTTCCCAGGATGTGAAGAAGTAAGTTATGAATGACCTGCAGGGATTTTATGAGGGGTTAATAGTGTGGATTGTGGAAACATTATGTTGTTGTATTAGTTTTTCATTTTATGATGTAATGTAAAACTTATGAATATATCTAGTGTTTCCAAGGCTACTAAACCAATCGGTCTTTCGAGATTTGATCTTTCTTGTGATCATGCCAATGTTACGAAGTAATGCACCGACTCTGGGTAGCTGGGGTCGGGGCGTTACAATGAGTGCTTCAAAAATACAAGGTGAAAAGAGTTATGAATGTAAGTCTTACTTTCCAACCATAGATTCTACTTGTGTGATCTATCTTTTACTTCATGTGTACTTTTTCCATTATGTTCTCTGTTTTTGGTTTGGGGTCCCTACTGTGTATTTTGTTACTCACCCCTACACGGGCTTCAACTGCACATGTCGTGTCTTGTACAGATGAATGATGCTTTGATAGAGACCATGGTGGTCCGGGACTAGGCAGTGCCCATTGAGACCAAACAGGCGAGGTGTACTTCTACAACTCCTGACAGTTACACTACACCTACCCTTTAGGTAGTGTTTTTAGAGTATGGTTTTACAAAGACCTTTGTACTTCCTTGTTTTTATCTTTTCATTATTGGGATTGTATTCTAACCCCTTTATGTTCATCTTGTACTATTACACTCTCTCTGGTTTCATAGTATCATACTTGTTTTCCTTTTCAATATTTTGGGCAGTGGTGGTGATTGTGTTTGTGTACATGTACTCAAGAAAAGCCTCCCATTTGCAGGTTGATGCCTTTGGTACTAGTCGCCATCCCCTTGCCTTTAAGAGGTGGGATGGGGGTATTTGTGACATGGCCCTTGGGGGATGGTTCATGAAAAGTTGGTATCAAAGGGAAGTTAGCTATACCTTAATAACCGAGAGTCTATTGTTTTGTATTAGGGAAACTGTGTTGAATGTTTTGAGTTTTACTTTCATCCTCATGGAGTCCAGTGTTGGTGAGGAGGCCGAACTATCCATACATTTGGAACCTGAATTCTTATTTTTGACTCGGTACATGAAAACACCGGTTTCACACATCATATAGTAATGGAATGTTTTCTCATGACCTTTTTAGTTGGAGTCATCTCACATTGTATAATATTTTTGATTGTGGTTCATCATGATCTATTTTAGGATGCCTCTATGTATATGGCCAGCAATGATTCTAGTACGTGACTGCGAGGATGGTACACCCAGTGATGATGAGTTTGTCAGGGACCAGTGCTGGAGATAGCCCCACCAGGTGGTGCACTTGTGTTCCCACCACCAACCATTCAACACTTCCTTCCAGCATTACCGGTAGAGAATGCACACAGGATCAATTCCTTACATGAGTTTCAGAGGTGTATACCTCCCATGTTCATGGGTGGGACTAACCCCAGGTGGCCAAATATTATCTTGAAGCAGTTATGCGAGTCTCACATCTGGTGAGGACGCCCCTCATCCAGATGGAGATCTTAACTGAGAACCTTATTCCGGGATCAGTAGTGATATGGTGGAGTTTGATGATCTAGACACACAATGAGGTGACCCTCACCTATACAGACCTTGAGCGCCTCTTCCGGGTGGAGTTCATTCTAGTTTCATTATGATCAGTGCTCATACAAGAGCCACATAATCTATAGTAGGGTGTCATGACAGTGCAAGAGTACTCATCAAGGTCACCTATAATTCTCTCTACTCTACAGATATGGTATGAGACCCATTATTCTAAGCTCAAGATTTTCTTTAGGGACTACATCGAGACAACATGGAATCTATGGTATCACTTAGCATCCCCACTAAGGAGCTACCAATAGACACCAGGTGGTGGAGTCATCAGTAGTGGGTAGTAGGTAGCTTACAAAGAGAACCAAATGGTTCATGACATTTCGGGGATGACCCCAGGACACAGGGTCAGTGGTACAAGAGAACAGGGGTAGCAGGAGTCAGTAGAGGAGGAGGTTGTGCTACTCCTATGGCAGATAATGAAACATGGCTTGTGATTGCCTGAATCGTCGTGAAGATGATCAGCGGACGGTTGAGGCACCATCGAGGTAGATGTAGAGGGTCATTAAGGGTGGAATATATGAAGGAAGATGTGGTAGGGGAGCATGAATAGTGACATGAGGTGGGTGGAGGTTCAAGGAGTTACCACCACCACCCCTAGGTGGTCCACCATGGGCTCTGGGAACTAGTAGAAAGGGGAATATGAGAATTAAGTGATGAAGGACTATGACCACGGTGCTCCATTAATGATTATAGGTATGATATTTGTCTTATCGACCATTGCTGTAGTTCTTATAGACACAGGTTCCAGTCACTTTTTCTTTTCCACAGATCTTGTTTGGATCTCAAAGGTTTCGGTGGAGCCGTTGGCTCGACCCTTAGGAATAGAGACTCCTATGGGAGGGGATTAAACAATTACACATTGGTTCTAGTAATGTGAGATTACTCTTAGAGGTGATAGCTTCAACTGTTATATCCTACTAGAAGTGCCAAGGCCTTAATACACCATCCTAGGTATGGACTAGTTATCCACAGTTCATGCTCACATCGACTGTCTTAGGCACACAGTGTGGTGTGTCCCTGATTATGGGACCATTTTTTCCTTCATTTGTGAGAATGGATCTCTTGCAGCACAAGACAAAATTTATCAATGGAGGGTGCAGTCGATCACTCACTTTTTGGATAGCCTCAGCTTCAGTGCGGTGGACAAAAAGAGTCCTCAGTTTTCTATAGTGGTGGATGATTATGATAAAATCGTTCATAAGGATGTTCTGGGATTACCTCCTCCTAGGTAGGTAGACTTAAGCATTGATATGTACCCTGAGATGGAACCAATATCCACACCAGTATATCATATGTCACCCATAGAGATTTTTGAGTTGAGGGTACAACTAGAAGATTTGTAGAAGAAGGGCTTCTTGAGACCCAGTTTTTCACCATGGGCAGCCTCGGTTTTTTTTCAAGAAGGAAGATGGGAGTTTGAGGTTGTGTGTGGAATTCCAATGCTTGAACTAGGTGATAGTAAATAATAAGTATCCACTACCAAGGATTGATGACCTCTTCAATCAGCTAAAGTTGGTGAGATGGTTCTCGAAGGTATACCTTAGATCAGGTTATCATCAGTTTTGTGTACGGGATGAGGATTCACCGAAGACAGCATTTAGATGTTGGTATAGTAACTACAAGTTCGTGGTGATGCCTTTCGCCCTAGAAAATCTTCAAATAGTGTTCATGGGACTCATGAATAGGATATTCTAGCCTTACCTCAACTGTTTCATTATGGCCTTCATTGATGAAATCCTGGTGTACTCAGAGTCTGAGGAGGAGAACGCTACACACAAGAAGATAATATTGGATGCACTATGAGAGAACCCCCTTTATGGGAAACTCTCAAAGTGTCAAATTATGACTCCAGTGGTCCACTTTCTTGGACACATTATATAAAAGTTTGGAGTTGCAGAGGATTCATAAAATATAGAGGCAATGCTTTCCTGGGATCCACCTAGGAGTGTGATTAATTTACAGTTTTCTTGGGTTTGGCTGGGCACTACAAGAGGTTTGTGCCCAACGTTTCCAGGGTAGTATCACCCTTAACAACTTTGACACAAAAGTGACGGCCCTTTGTATGGACGAAGAAGTTCCATTGGAGTTTCCAATAGATGAGGTATTGAATCAAATGTTCCCCCATCTAGAGACTGCCATTGGATAGAGGTGGGTATGTAATTTTCTATGATTCTTCAAGAATTAGACTGGGTTTTGTCTTGATGAAAGATCAAGTAGTGATTGCCTACTGTTAGTGAAATTTGAGATAGCATGAGCAGAACTACGTGACCCACAGCCTGGAGTGCACATCATTAGTCTTTTCATTGAAGATGTGGCAGCACTAGTTGATGGGTGAGTGGTTTACTATCTACTATGACCAATAATGTCTCAGGTATATCTTCCTGCAGAATGAATTTAACATGGGGTAGTGACGATGGATATAGTTCCTCCAAGATCATGCCATCGAGATAGTATATACTCTAGGGAAGGGGAATATAGTTGTGGACGTCCTCAGTAAGAAATCCAATTTTTAGTTTCCGAGTAAGGCATCAGAGTAGTTAGAGGTGATGAAGATATCATTAATGGATAGTGAGGGAGATACTTACCTTCCATTGATGACGGTCACTCCCCCACTTTTACAGTGATTTATGGAAGCACAACTTGTGGGTTTTGTCTACGAGGCCCAACATGCTCATTTATCCTCAGGATAATCTCTTGAGGTATTTTTGATATATGGAAAGCACATCATCCTATTAAGAGGGTACATTGTTGTGCCAGTGGTGTCACATTTGGAGGTTTTGGTGGAGTTCCAAACCTCCCCTTTGGCAGTACACCCAGGAGTATAAAAGAAGTACCAAGACCTCTGACATCAATATTGTCAGGGATGAAGAAGGCGGTGGCATAGTTTATTTCATGTTGTCTCACTTCTCAAAAAGTGAAGGTAGAGCATCATGTTTCTATAGGTTTGACTTAGCCACTTGAGGTTCTAGGGTTGAAGTGGGATGGTATCTTGATGGACTTCATGACTGGTTTACCCAGTACATCCAGGGGACACGATACCATCTGGGTTATTTTTGAACATCTCACTAAGATGGCCCACCTCTTACCCATCAGAGAGCAGGGTTTCGTATAGAGATTGGGATGACCAAAAAAATAATAGATAGTTCGTCTCCATGGGATCCCATTGACTATAGTCTCAGACCGAGACACATGATTTATATCCCGGTTGTGGAAGGGATTGTAATAAACATTTGGGACTCATATTTTATTGAGCACAGCTTTGCACCCTCAGATGGATGGTCAAACAGAGAGGACCTGCTAGGTTTAAAGAACATGATTTGCACATGTATCTTGGACTTTAAGCATAGTTGTAAGGACCAACTACCACTGGTGGAGTTTGCGTACCACAATAGTAGCTGCACCGCCATTGGTATGGCACTGTTCGAGGAACTTTACGGGAAACCATATAGATCACCTTTATGATGGATAGACCCAGAGGGATAAGCACTCATGGATCCAATGTTGGTATGGGATACCACCGAGAAAGTACTAGTCATCCAAAAGTAGATGAGAACTACGTAGAGCAAGGAAAGATGTATTCCAACAGGAGATGGAGGCCCATGGAGTTCAAGGATGGAGTTCATGTGTTTATTCGGGTATCACCTTGATGGGGATTGTAGATATTTGGCCGGGGCGACAAGTTGTCTCTGAGATTCATCATTCCTTTTCAGATTTTTGGTAGTGATCTCCCCCCACAGATACATCAAGTGCATGATGTCTTCCATGAGTTCTTTATAGAGAATGAGGATCGACATGAGTGGATACTTCATGGATGGTCGATTCCTATGGTGCGTGTTTGATGGAGGCATATGAATCTCTAGTGGAGTGGGAGGGTCATATTCATGCTCAGTACCTCCATTTGTTTCTTTATCACTTTCTTGGATTATAGAGACGTGAATCCCTAGGGGGGGGGGGGGGGGGTTAATGTAATGTCCCAAAACACGATATAATTTTTTTTAAATTATATGGGATTATTTCAATACCATATGCTCAGAAGACACTTGATTCTGAGGCCCGGTGAGCCAGGAATAAATGTTTGAACTTTTTTTGGCTAACTAAAATGGTGCACATGTGCAGTTTTGGAAACATATAAGTAGGTTCCCGAATTAAAAATATGAGGGTACTATTACATCTGGAATGATGACATTAACTATGAATGAGGACAACATCAACCAGCATGGGTTAAGGTAAAAGGTTAATTTTCATACATTTTAAGGGAATATAAAATAAAATTAAAATGATTATTTTTTTCAAATTTGTTTCATACATCATAGTGACCAGCCGACTATTTCATTCCATAAATGAAACCATGTATTTAAACAAGAACACAAAGTAACATAAACGTTTTTTCATAAATGAAATAGAGTAATAGCAGTGAGTCAACATAACAGAAATGTTGCAATGTGTTTTACACACTTAATGGGATAACAGGAATTTGAGATAAGATCTGGATCTTGAAAATCACTCAAAATATATGGAGAATCACTGTGGAATAATGGAGAATGAATATTACCATAAAATTTGACCCCCCCCTCTTCAATATATCTCTCCATCAATGAAAGATTAAGGACATTCATAGACAGATCACCTTCAGCAACAAATCCTTCTGTCAACTCAACATGTTCTCCAAGTAGGGGTTTATTCATTGTGAATTTATTTCATGTTCATACTTTATAAAACAATGAGTGCATATCAAACCACCAACATGTTGATCCATGGGTTGTTTGTTCTAGTGGATAGGTTTTATTTTGGGATAAACAACGGAAAAATAGATCCATTTTGAATCTGTTTTTTTATTTAAACTTTTGTTTAGCAGCCCTCAAATTTCATACATAGACAGATCAAGGATGAAACGAACATGGTCACATCCATCCACCTTGTGTTTTCTTGTGAGCCTCTTCCTCCCCCATTCGTTTTTCCTTTGATATCCATCACCACAACAACTCAATGATCAAAAAATGGTGGCGGATCGCAACGATAGTGGATGGATACCATGGAAGGAGGCCTCAGTGACATGGGGTAACCAGATTGAAGGCTAGAGGTGGAGGTGGAATGTAGTAGCTACTACATGAAAGAGGTAGTGTGCACTACAAGCGCCCTAGAGTGGAGGATGTCGTGGCCATCGGGCTGTAGCGGTGCAGGACTACGATGCTAGCAGGGCACCACATCAGGCATAGTAGGAAGCGACCATCGAGCTGTGGTGGTGGAGAACCCTGTTGTAACCACCATGGTGCGGCAAAAAGGGATGCTTGAAACCTCTGACAGTAGGTCTTCAGCGGACGTGACACAAAGCTTCATCTTGAGGCTTAAGGGTCATGTTCCAACGAGACCACGGTAAGAGGGGCTGCAGCGAACTATAGGGCGGTCACATGACGAGACCATCGTGATGACCATGTGCAGACATGGAAACCACCGCCACATCTGAGAGAGCCGAAAACAAGGCCCAATAGGTCCGGTCTATACTTGGAACAGGTTAGGACAGACCCTGGTTAGGTCAGTGGGCCCCTAGGCTGGGTCAAGTCTGTCCAACTGGGTTGGATCGGACACGGACCCAACCAGCTCCTTTTTAGTAAAATTGGAATAACTTCCAAATCATACATCTGATTGATGAGATGTTTGCAACATTGGGAACCTTACAATGAGTTGGTCCTTTTGTTATAATCTAAGTAAAATTTAGTGGAACTTTAAATTCAAATGATGGCTTAAATAGTAGACACTCCCATAATCAAGTGCGTTATAAGCGGGTCTAAGTGACCTAGATATCCCAAGAGAAGAGTGGGCATAAGTGATAAAGCTAGCCCAAGAGATGAGTGGGTCTAAGTGATCTAGCTATACCAATATATGAGGTATAAGTGATCCAAATGGACCAATAGATGAGCTGGTCTACATGATCCATTTGGCCCATATGAAGAGCGAATCTAGGTGATCTATCATCGCCAAGCACTAATACTGGTTGAATGCTTCAGCAGTACAAGGTGTTAAACATTACATCTATTAGTATTGATTTCATTAATTTAGATTATATATGTGTGAGATATCCTTGGTTAAATTGTAATTTTTTCCTTGTTTTATTTCTTTGTGGTTTGGGGTCCCAACTGAGTATTGTGTTACTCACCCCTACATGGGCTTCACCCGGACGTGTCATGTCTTGTGCAGACGACTGATGCTTTAACAGTGACCTTGGAGGTCCTAGACCAAGAAGTGCCCAGTGAGATCATACAAGTGGAGAATACTTCAATGGATCCTACAAGTTACTCTACACATACCCTTCAGGTAGGTTTTTCAACATATGAATTTACAGAGACCTTTGTACATCCATTTTTTCTTCTAGTCATTGTCAGGATTTTATTCTAGACCCTTTACTTTCAAATTGTACTTTTATACTCTCTATGGTTTTCTTAGTGGCATACTCATTTTTCCTGGTCATTATTTTGGGATGGGGTTGTTAGTGTTTGTGTGTATAGGTACTCAAAAATTTCCTCTCACTTGCAGGTGGATGCCTTCGATGCTAGTCGCTAACCCCTGGACATTTGGAGGTGGGATTGGGGTAGTCTCAGAACAGGACCCAAGGGAAGAATCATGGAAAAGTCCCAGAAGAGTCAATACTGATGAGAGAAAACCATAATGAAGATCCTAAAATAGGAAACTGAGAAAATCCAGAAAGATTCTATTTTATGGTAGACCAATCAACAAGCAATGCTAATGTCCTTGAAAGCAAACAATTCATGCATGGACCCAGTACCATATCTAGCTCAAATCCACATAGTAATGTGTGATATTAAGAAGGAGAAAATAGCAGCAGCACCAATCGCAACATGGGATAAATGATATCTTGTAGGGATGGGGGAATTATTAACACAAAATTCCCCCATAAGTCTAGAAAATCTGGGATGAGGACGGTCAATAGAAGAACAAGAGAATCCCCATCCCATGGGGATGGGGGAATTTTTACCCCATGTTATCTCCCAATAGAAGTTTGTCTTCTCCCATTTGGGGGGAACAATAGGTAGAGGGACCACCAATTCCATCTCATCCCATGACTCACATCCCTCAAAATGGGGGTGTAACGCAATGTCATATCAAGGCACCCTTTAGTTCACTCTTCGCCATGAAAGCTGAAGAGTATCACAAAATGGATAGAAAAGATCCCATAAACAGCATAAAATGCTATCCTACCATTCAAAACTGGGTATTACACCCCAAATGTGGTATGTATTAGTGAATGTTGTGGAAATAATCCCCACAGAACTCACAAAAAATAATACAAATAATGAGAAAAATGGAGAAGAGGGTTCCCTCCTAGAGACAGTCCATACCGATCCTAGAGATGTGCACACTAGAAACCAAAGGTTTGTCATTAAATTATCTACCCCCTCAGTCAATATTCTATTACCTCATAGATTAAACATCAAAAAGGTGAAGGATAAGAGAAAAGTATACGACCCACCTCCTCCACCCTGTTAAAATTATTCTACTATGCTTGAATAGAGATTTGATCGACATGAGAAAGAAATGAATGATACGAGGTGAATCAATGATGAACTGTTTATAGAAATCCATCCTACTAGGTATATTTCTCATGTGGATAATCAACACACACTTCCATCAGATGCATTTTTGCCTCACTAGATCATCCCGATGAATGAAACAAGGCTAGAAGGACAATTCAGGGTGGCACTAAGACCATCAGTCCCCCTAAACTAAATACCAATATGATATAAAGATTTTAGTCAATTATGGAAGTAATAAAAATAGATTCAGGATGATTCTCAAAGGATTCCCCCATCTGGGTATCCTTCTAAAGGTTCAGTATTGCAGAAAAATCCAATCATTCCCCCTGTTGCGCTTGCTCATGCTCAGGTCTAACATGACATGAATCAAGGGATCTTGAATACCAATGAGTTATTAATAACTCAAATGGAAGAAAAGGATGAAACACTCTAGTACAGCCGGAATAAAGTCCTTACCTAGACTGGGTGAGCAATATCCCACCTCCACCATGTTTCAAGAATCCTGTCTTCCTAGTGTTCAATGGAACATGGGTCCCGGGGTAGAATCTAATGAACTAACCTTCTTATTGTGATCTCATGATGGTAAATTTTGAGAAAAAAGAGTTTGTAAAACTCAAATTATTTTTTGAGAACTCTACAATGTTCAGAAATTATGTGGTGCACCAGTTTCCAATCTAATTCAATAATAGGGTGGGAGGATCTCCGATGCTAGTTCACCTTCCAATTCAGCTCGGTGTTTCCCCAAACAATAGTTAGTGATCTCATGAACTGAAATAATTAAGAGAATGAAAGAGTCTCAAACTTTATCACTAGATGGAATGGTCTGACTTAATCCTTGAACTAGAGACTCCCCAAATATGAGATGATTTCCATGTGCATCAATAATATCTGGGATGATCTGTGGACACCACTCATTCCTATGAAGTATAAAAGTGGGATCTGAGACTTCTTAGATATTACTCAAAGGATAGAGGATTCCATGAAAAAGACTAATCTCAAGTCTTGGGAATCCCCATCAGCCCTAGTATAAAGAGTAGGGAGAGTTGAAGTAGTTTCTATTACACTTAATCCACCCCCTGCATCGGCCCCAGCTCCAAGGCCCCCACTAAACTGTGTAGGTCCCCCTAAACGTCAGTAGACACCCCAAACCCATCAAGAAAAACAGAGGGGACTAAAATAAATCGGTTGAAGGAATGAATAAATGAAGTATACTCATTCATGGATGACCAAGATTGTAGTTACTTTATAGTCTCCATGAATTGAAACTTACTTCTTCTTCTGGAGGCAAAGAGGGATGACAATGTACGTATTGATGACAAGGTAGATTACTATCCCTTCTATCGGATATTGGGACACCATATCGTGAAGTGTTTTTTATTTAATGACCTCTTGAAATAGATGATAGTTTTCGTACAGGTCAAGATGGGACCACTTCCAATTCATGTGGACTATGATTCCACCATTGATCTAGATGAACAAGGGAACTGGAAAAATGTTGATTACAAAAAAAAGAAAAAGTTTGATAGTTGGATGACTCAGATGAATGTCTATTGAGCTCATGGAATAATATAGGTAATGTTTATTCAACCAACCATACCTCCAATAGATCTTAATGAATCTAAAAAATTATCCTCATCTCCACAATCCTCCAAAGGACAACCACCCAAAAAACAGTCCAATCAAAAGATGCAGGAAGATAAAATTCTACCAAATCCAAGGTTGGACATCACACTCTCAAATTTCATTACAGTAAATCTGATGAATTGAGAACCACCCCAACAAATGGAAAAATTAGAGGTAGATGATGTGTAAATTTCATCATCAGAAGAGGATCTGATTTTTGGATCCATAAATATCACCCATTTGATGGATCCTTTCTCTAATGATGACTATTGTTATCAACAAGAAACCCCCATACCCAACCAGGAATCCGAAGGAAGAAGCCAAAAATGATATGGATACTAAGGGAGATACAACCAGGGAAGAAATCAAGAATATGTCCACAACCCCAATCAAACCATCAGTGTTGCAAAAATCTATAGAGGGACCCTCTAGTGAATCCAACAAGGACATGAAAATACCCCTACCACAATAGGAAACCACACCAATCTAATTATTCTAAAATATCCTTTAGAGGAAGAATGAATTCCCAATTACCCTCTACATGTGAACAAATCAGCTTGGACCGATCCAGAAAGGACAGAAGCTCCAACGGCTCTGGTACCAAGGGTCGAACCATCGTTATCAAATGCTCAAGCCCCTAAAGAGCCTCTAAAAGAGCTTCCCCATTCTTAGAAGTTAAACCTTTAGATTATAAATTTTAAATTATAAAACAATTATATTTAATTCTAACTAAAATATCAATCATTATTGAAATGAATCTATCAATAGATCTTAGGGATGCACTCATAGAGGCTTTTTTGAGTCTCCATGAGTTTGAAGCTGAAGTAGCTACCACTAAAATCTATCAGATATTGATCGATCCTTCAAAATTTCATGAAGTTATCCCATTCATAGATCAATATTAATACAAAATCATGCAAGAAAACATCACACCATTATACGTGTGTGGAACGATAAATGGAATCGACATTTGAAACATTTTTATTGATAATGGATATGTGGTTTATCTCCTCCCATTATGAAAACTCTGTCAACTAGGCTGTAATGAGGATAATATGATGAATTGAACCACAAATATGTGGGGCTACAACAAAAGAGATAATAATCCATTGGTTCTAAACCCAGTTCAGTGACCTCATAACACACCCATAATTTCAAGTAGTCTAAAATAGTATGGATTTCAAAACACTTCTAGGGAGTCCCTAACTGCATCAACATGCAAATATCCCCAACTCATACCATTAGTGTCATAAATATAGGATTAATTGAAAAATTGGGACACTTCAGGCTGATACGACCTTGTAGGAGTGCTTTGAGTCACATTACATTCATGAATTGTTCTACAAGCCCAAGGGGAAACAACCCTCAGCTGATGGAATTGATTTGGTCACATCCCCAAAGGGTTTGGAAATGTTTCCAATTAATCCCTTCAATCAGCTTGGGGAAGAATAAGTAAATCCCATTAATCATATTGAAAGTGAATGTCCAAATTCGAACATGTATTCAATAGTCCTCATGATTTAAATTATGGATGTAAAGACAGATAATGTCGAAAGGCTCACTAACACCCAAGATAATGGGGAAGGTTCAGATAAAAATACCCCCAAACCAACATCAAAACTCTTGAAATTTCCCACCTCAACTAATGAGGTATGAAGAAGTGTCTCTTCATTAAAGGAATATGAGGAAACTCTTTTAAACCTCGTGAAATATTTTTTGGAGAATCCCCCACCAATGGTCGTGGAAGAATAGATGACCTTACCTCTCAAACACCTAAATTGAAAATCCACCCTCAACTATGGAGTAATCATTTAAACGACTGTTTCCCTGTCATAAGATGAAGGGGTAGATGATAAGGATGTAGGGAAGGAGGAAGAAGAAGACCCAAGGTATGTACCTCAAATATTTGAGGAAGGCATTTCCACCATTGTTGATGAACTCAATGAAATCAACTTTGGTATGGAAGAAGACCCATGAACCACTCTGGTTAGTACGGTCATTCCTATTATAGAGCATGATATATATGCCTATTTCCTATGCACTAATTTAGAATTTTTTACCTATAATTATATAGGAATTTCAAATCATTATCTAGAGGTGGCGACCTATCACCTGGGCCTAACAGAAGATCATTGTGGTTACATGCAAGCTTCTGGAAGGATGCCCAGGACATGTGCTTCCAAAATAGAGGATGAAGTCCACAATCTCATTAAAGATATCTTCATTCAGGAGGTTCAATACCCCATCTGGATAGAAGAAAGTTTCACTATCAAAAGAAGAATGGTCATATCAGTGTCTACATCGATTTTAGGGACCTTAACCAGAACTGCACGAAAGATGGTTTCCCTGTCCCGATCACCAAATTATTGATCAATGTGACTATTGGATATGAGGCTCTCTCTATCATGGACGACTATTAAAGATATAACTAGATCTAAATGGACCAAAAAGATGAATAATACACCACCTTTAGGGATATTAAGGCTTTTTTTCTACAAGGTGATGCCTTTGAGTTTGAAAAATGTTGGCACCCCATATCAGCATTCCATACACCACATTTTCAAACCCTTCCTAGGAAATTTTGTCGAATTCTATTTCGATGATTTAGTGGTAAAATCAGGACAATGATTAGACCATCTAGTGGATCTTGAAACCATCTTCAATATACTATGACAAAAAAATCTGAAAATGAACCCCCTGAAATGTGATTCCTATGTCACCTTAGTGAAATTTATCGGCTTCATCATATGCCACCATGACATTGAATTCAACCTCAAGAAGAAAAATGCCATCCTTGTCATTTCATCACCTCACAACCACAATGTGTTGAGAGGAATCCAATGAATCCTACACTACATTTGTAATTTCATATCCAACATTATAGGTGAATGTTTTCCATTCACCAGGTTAATGAAGAAAGGGGTTTAATATCAGTGGAGTGAAGACTTTTAGAAAAAGTTTCAGAATATCAAGAAGTATCTCTTAAGCCCCCTGATGCTAATACTTCCTGTTGAAGGAATACTGCATATTCTATATGTAACCACCTTGGAGTGAACCCTAGATGCATTTCTCGTGCAGAAAAATGATGCCGATAGAAAAAGTAATCTATATTATCTCATCTCAACTATGATTAATGATGAGACTCATCATTCAAATATTGAGAATATCTTCCATGCATTAATATTTTTGGTCCAGAAACTGATACATTACTTGAAGAACCATGAAGTCCATTTGGTATAATGTAGAAACCTTCTCAAGTACATTCTCAGTCATCCATTGATAACTAGAGTCATGAAACAATGGGAGGTCATCTTAAAGCAGTTTGAAATATTATTTAGACCACAAAATTATATAAAAGCTTAGATATTAATAGATATCCTGTCTAAGCACCCCTCAATAAGAGTGGCTCCATCAGATGTTGAGCTACCTGCCGAGGAAGTGTTCTATATTCCAGAGAACTCCCAAATGTGGGAAATACACTTTGACAGTGCCTCCAAAATCCCAACAAGAAGAAGAATGAATGACCCCAAATTCAACAATGTGGGTCTGGGAGTCACACTTATATTCCCAAAAAAGAACTTCTGCTATATTCCTTCATACTATCAGAAGGATGCATGAATAATGATGTAGTGTACCAGGCCCTCATTACAGGCCTGGAACTAGCACTACAAGTGAAAACTGAACACTTGAAGATAAAAAGTGATTCAGAACTGGTCATCAAGCAAGTAAATGGTGACTAGACTATCAAGAAAGTGAAATTTATCCCTCTGATGAACCATGTACAAGAATTGATTGAAAAATTCCCTTTAGAGAAGACATAGAGTTATGTTCCCCAGTCACAAAATGTGAAATTTGATTCATTAGAAAAAGAATCCACGATTTTGGGAGACCTGGATTGGAACAAGACTATAATCAATACTTCCTACAACAAGATGGTTTTACCATATGTTCTGGTCAACATAGAAAAAATTAATGAGATCAGTCCCACCTCTGATCCATATGTTCCTACCACAAGCTGGATGAATCCCATTGTGGACTATCTGAAAAAGGGAAATTTTCCACCATATTGGACTGGAAAGGAATAAATTCGAAGAAGATCAGTCAATTTCATTATGTACAATGGCATAAACCAAAAAAACGTTCTTTGTATGTGAGGCCATGATGGAGTCTTTCATAGTTGAGTTGAGGGAAAAGAGACTATCGCTATCATGAAAGAAGTACATTCCAACACTTGTGGGTTGAAATATTCATCATCCAAACTCTCTCATCAAATTCTACGGTTTGGATACTATTGGCCCATCATAATGCATGATTGTGCCTATTTCACCAAAAGGTTTCATTCCTTCCTTGTCTATGCCAATTTCATCCATCATCCCCTATAGTTACGTCACATAACTAAGTAATTATAACCATTTTACATATGGGGAATGGACATTGTGGGACTATACCCTCCCGCCACGACCAAAAAATTCAAATATATTATCAGAACCACTGACTTATTTTCCAAATGGGAAGAAGACGCACCCCTTAAATAAGTTTGGGATAAATACATTATCAGCTTTGTGAAATCCAATATCATCACTAGTTTGGGTGTCCCTCACAAAATACTTAAGGAAACTGACACCAATTTATTCTCTACTGAATTAGAAAAACTCTACCAGGAGTATGGTTTCAAATCCAACCATTCAACCTACTACCACGCGACAGACAATAGATAGATAGAGGTTTTCAATAAGACCCTATCCAACACACTCCAAAAGATGGTAGACAAAGATAATAAATAATGTCCAGACAACCTCCTTCATGATCTTTGGGATTACAAAGCTATAAACCACACCTCCACCCAAGAAAGCTCATACTATTTAGTAAACGCGATGGAGGTAGTTCATCCCATTGAAAATCAAATGTCACCAATCTGCACCACTATCTGTGATCAACTATCTACATATGAGAAATCCCAAAAATGGTTTGATGAGATGGAGTGGTTGGATGAGAAAAGATTTAACACTCTACACCATATTGAAGTCTACCAAAATCAGATTTCATGAGCCTTCAACAATAAGGTTCACCTATGATCTTTCCTCGAAGGATAAATGGTGTTGGTCTTCATAGCCCTAACGATACTCATAAAAAAACCTCCAAAGCTGGTGCCAAAATGGGAAGAACCATATGGTTTACATAATTTTTACTCTAATTTAGTGTATTCCATGATTTCAATGTACGAACAGCTCAAAATAGCCCCAACAAATATGATTTTCCTAAAAAATTATCTTGGGTGATGACAATGAATATTCATCCTCTCCACATGATGTTAAACTCTATGGAATATGTTCTGACCGCATGACAATAAACTACATAATGATGATGTCCATGCTACACAACATTAAATTTCTCAACACCATCATCTTAGCTTCATGACATTAAAGTACATATCAACATATTAATCCTCTCCACATGACGCTAAATTGTACAGAAGATGTCCTGATCGCATGAAAATAAACTGTACAATGAATTCATCGATGCTGCACAATGTTAACCTATTCAACACCGTCATCTTAGCTGAATGACATTAAATTGCATAGCAACATATTCTCCCTCTCTACATGATGTTAAAATGTATGAAATATGTCATGATCGCATGAAAATAAACTTCCCAATGAAGGTGTCCATGATGTAAGACGTTAAACTGCTCAATACCCTCAACTTAGCTACATGACATTAAACTTAATTGTGACATTTTTTACTCTCTAAATGACATTAAACGGTACAAAAGATGTCCTGATTTCATTACAATAAACTACAAAATGAATTCATCCATGATTCACAACGTTAAAATACTAAACACCATCATCTTAGCTTCATGACATTAAACTTCACAACGAACTATTCACCCTCTACGCATGACGTTAAATTGTATGGATGATATCCTAATCACATGATAATAAACTGCACAATGATGTTGTCCATGCTATGAAATGTTAAAATGCTCAACACCATCGTCTTAGTTGCATGAAAATAAACTGTATTGCAGCATATTCATCCTCTCCACGCGATGTTAAATAGCACAAAAGATGTCCAGATCACATGAATATTAGTTTTATAATGAATTCATCCATGATGCATGAAGTTAAACTGCTCAACACCATCATCTTAGCTATATGAAATTAATCTTTATAGCGACATATTTATCCTCTCCACACGATGTTAAACTATATGGAAGATATATTGATCACATGACCATAAACTGCATAATGAATTCATCCATGTTTCACAGTGTTAAAATGATCAACCCCATCATCTTACCTGCATGAAATTGAACTACATAGAAACACAGTAATCTTTACCACATGACATTAAGATCCATGGCCCCAAAAATGTTCTCACTTGAGGGAAACTTGTCTCTGAAATCGGTTACCTACTGAGTCGTGCTATATAACTACATATGAATTAATTCCTATTCATCAATGGGATACATAGAGACACCATGACCCTACGTCTTGGTCCAACCACCACATGACATGGAATGCCTCCGTTATATCTTCTGTTACCCCTATACTATAAGATAACTCCTCTAAATTCCTCATTTCTCATACCAAGTATAACTCACACAATCTTAGGAATGGTGATAGGATTTCCTCCACATAAAAAACGTATAGAAGAGTATAATAATCCCAACATCTTTAATGAATGGTATAAAATTATGCCCTCTCCATGAAAATGTCAGATTGGTATGGGGTCCTTGAACTATGTATGGCTGGAATCTCACCCTCAAGGGATACGTACTGACAAATGGATTCTATATCTATGTCCATCCACTAGTCAAAATCAATAATACCCATCTCCCTACGTACAATTCAGACTTTCACAGGAATAACATTAGTCCTTCTCACACAACATAAAACTACATATCCCCAACAATGTTCTCACTCAATTGGACATTTCCATTGGAATCAGTCACCTACCATGCCATGTTCTAGAACTACGTGTGGATTGATTCATTCTCTCATAGGATACATAGTGATGCCTATATTCGTTGTCCTGGTCAACCCCCACCTAAAAATATGCCCTCCTTCCTATGCATAAATCGAAAAATGTAGAGAATTTCCTTTGAGAACCATGTGGAAATTGATTCCCAATTAACTAGGATACATAGTAATCCTCCACCAGGATCAAGATTAACAGATCACTTTCCATAATTTTCAAGTAGGTTTACATTCATCCTTACTATATGACGTTAAACTACATAGGATATCAGAACTACATGTGGCTTGATACCCACCAACCAATGGGACACATAGTGACACCTAGGCCTTCTTGAGTCTAGTTGTTATGAAACAAATGCCTCCCCTGCATATAATCCAGACTTAGACATGGAAATTCATGATTCATCACCACATGATGTTAAAATGAATGTCCAAAGATGTCATAACCACACAACATTAAACTGTATGGTTTCTTAATAACTATGTGTGACTTGTATCTCAGTATAATGATATATGTAGTGAAACTCAAGCATGAAATATCGGGTCCAGCCACAAAGAACAAAATAAAGGGGAAAATGCCCCCCTCGCATGTAAAATTAAAATAGATTTAGCGGATTTTGGATCTAAATTCTCACATTTCAAAAGTGTCAAGAGACCATTATTCCCATTACATATGAATCAAATTTATGTAAATGAACTTTTTCTTCAAAACTAATCATGGCCTAGACATTCCTCACATACCCAGACATCCCCATTTCATCCTTAAATCTCCATGACCTGAGAAATATTAGATCACCATAATCACCCATGACAATCAGAAATGGACAACTAGTGTCTTTTAGAAACCTTTGTTTGACTATTCAAATTATACCCCAGTGGATTTGCATATGTTTCCCACAAAAATGGCCTATCAACCAAAGGAAAATTCCTCCTCAAGAGAGGTTGTTCCTATTTCTGTACACTCATTGTATCTTAATCCTCGCACCATCCCTCCAAACTCGAGGGTTCCCATAATCATGTTTTACACGTTCTTCCCACGATCATGTCTGGAGAGTACTAAGAATATCCTGGCCTGATTATCTCATATTTACACATGACCCCTTTTCTATTTCATCCCTGAAACATGAAGATTAAATAGTGCTATCAATGTTCTTTCCACATGATGTTAAACTGTACAAAAATATTTCCTCACTACCTGATGTTAAACTGTATGAAACATATTTTTAACCATGAGACATTTAAAATAAAACTGTATGGTACCCCATGTATGGCTAAAATTCTTCCATTCCTTGCACATGAACCTAAAATTGTGTGGGGAACCTAGTCTCAGGATTCCTGAATCATCAAATATAGGCCCTGATCCAACAAGGGAGTCAAAATCTCCCACCTCACATATAGGATAAATATCTATAGAGAGACTCCCAATTATGAGAATAATCACAGTATTTGGTGAATAATCATGGCCTGAGTATTTATGAATTACCTAAACCAACCATCTCCATTTGAATAAAACCATGATTTGAGTGATCTAGGATCATCATAACCCTTTATGTACATTGAAAATGGATGGTCAGTGTCCTTCGGACACCTTTGTTTAACTTTGGACATTATGCCCCGATGGCTCTGCATATGTTTCCCACAAACAATATCCTATAAAGAAAAGTTAAATTTTTCCTTGGGAGAGGATTTTATTATTTTCATATGAAGAATGGATTCTAAGCCCCATTTAATTTCTATTGATCCATGAACCATTGAAACCATGGTTTAAACATTCTTTCCTACTCACGTAATAGTCATATCAGAACACCCCAACTCGATTACCCTTCGGTTACTCAAGTCTTCTACATAGACATTATGATCTAATGATGTCAAAAAACGGGATACTCAATACCTAGTATACACTTTTAAACCAATTTAGGTCAAAAGGGTATTTTCTCTCATGAACCTATGCAAGAAATCAATCCACATAAGAAGGTTCCACATACTCACCCACCTCATTAGTGAATCTGTATAAAAAAATGCACCATTTGTATGCATGAACCAAATCCATATAGGAATGAGCCTCAGAAGAACCATGTACAACATGATTCTTATAATCAAAAGATACATAGTGATATCCAAATCTCATAATCAGATTTAGCTGTGAATCAAAAATGTCTCATCCTTACCCGCATAATGTTCATACTTTCATAAGGAAACAACTCGCATTGATGGGATAAAAATTCCAACACCAATTCATGGAATTACCAATAAAGTTCAACCTAAAATTACCCATTTTCATGTTTAGGTATACCCATATTCATGATCTAGACTATATGTCCAGACTTATCAAATATCCATAATCCTCCATGGCCATCAGAAATGGAAGGCCAATGTTCTGTAGACAACTCTGGTTGACTATGCACATTATTCCTCAGAGGCTGTGAATATGTTTCCCAAAAAATGGAATGTTATCCAAAGGAAAATCCATCCCCAAGAGCTAATCTTCCTACCTCTGTATGCCCTTACAGAATTTATGTCCCACCTCAGTCCTTGGATTCGGAAACCCCTCAGATTAATCTTTACATATTTCTCATCTCAATGCCTAAAGGTGAAGGACATTCCTAGCCAAACTATTGTAGATGAAGTGAATAATTTTCCCTATTCTAGCTAAAGTAGGATGACTTCTCAAAATAGGTCCCAAATGTACTAGTTGTATGACATTAAATTGCACCAGGATTCAACTCTCCTTTACACAAGCGAAATTTTTGTGGGAGTGGTTTTTCATCTGAATCTGATACAAATTAGCTTATTAATTATAGACATCATGTATTCAAAGGGCAACACACTATGGTCCTCATTAGAAAAATAAATCAAATGTTCTATAAAAACATCCCGAAAATCTGAAATAGAAGGCCAGTGTCTTGTAGAAACCTTTTCTTGACAATGAACATTATACCCCAGCATCTCTACATATGTTTCCCAAAAAATTGGCCTATAAACCAAAGTAAAATTCATCATCAGGATGGTATTTTCCTATCTCTACATTCCCCATGGATTCAATGCCCCATATATTGAACTGTATAAAAAAATTACAAGTTAGGGTGAAGAAAAATCGATTATCCTTGTCTGAAAGATTCCATGAAATTATCGGGTTATGAGTCTAATATTGGGGTCCTTTCCCCGCAGTTATGGTCAAAGATTTTTGACCTAAAACATCAGTAAAAATTTTCAAATTTGTAATAATTTAAACTACCCACACATAATATACACTACACTCACTAATGAGGAATCCCATAAAGGGTACCTTGGATAAAAATAAATTTTCAACTCGATAAACCTATTCTATATATGGTTTAGGGGAAAAACTTATGAGCTACAAAACAATCAAGAGTCACAAACCCTGTTAGGTCTAAAACCCACAAAGGGTGTCCTATAAAAAATTCGAGTTATACATGAAAATTTTTCACCACAGGTTTAGGCAATATTTTGGGTAATAATGGAAAATGCCCAAAGTTTATAGGGTATTTCATGTGACTCTAGAAATAGACATGTTATGATCGCTGATTCCCTTAAATCAGTTAAAAATTAAAGAATTATCTAATCTACCATTCAAATAGGGACCACTTCTACATTAGAATAGCCTCCTATTAATCCTGATCGAAGCCCATTCTGATGGGGGCATTGGTAGGTTCCCAAAAATTACTCATTCAAGATGAATAAAATGTCATCAAACTAAGAAAAGAAATGAAATAAAATACTGAAGGAAGATTATAAAAAGAATGTTGGAGAATCCAAATATGGAAAAGGTAGATAATTTGGTTCCGTACAAAATTTTGGAAATGGTTCATGGAAGGAATCACCCATGAACCGAGAAGTACGTAGAATGATGAATGTCAACGTTAGATATCATAAATTAAGTCTTTCACTGAAATGAGATGAAGAAATCCACTCGGCGTATAGTTCCAGCAAACCAAGCAGTCAATAGAATGATGAAGATGATGTCCCTCCCCCACGAATCATGTTGTTGGAGAAATGGAGGTAGATAATTATTCCCCTTCATAAGATATATCCCACATACCATATCCCACGCAAAATAAGTAGTTCGTGGGATGAGGTGGAATCCCAATGCCTAAAAATGACGCCTCTCACTGACAAAGTCATCTGCAGATCAAAGGGTTATCCATGGGATTCCACAAAATTCACTACATGTCCCATTGATCTAGCACCCATCTCCTCTATAAATAACCCTCGAGGGTGATTGAAATAGAATGCTCTCGAGGGTGCTAGAGGATCTCTCAAATTCAAATAAGAGAAATGAAATATAGGGGAAAAGAGAGAAATCCCCCATACCTAAATTAGTTTTTGGAACTCTATCACATGAACAATATACGGGTGGCCGTACGTGGAAATCCACCCTATGTACTATGTGTGGAAGACCCTCTTGAAAATATAATAATGTAGAGGTAGTGTCATTCATGGAATTGTGGTGTCATTTTCTGACCTCAGGAATGAATAAATAAAATAGTATGTGGACAACCCTTTACAAGAAATAGTTCTCAGCCAACTCTTATACACCCAACAGTTTGTGGTCAGCTCCTTTGTGAACAGAATCCTTCACTAACAAGCAGCTTCTAGCCATTTCCTCCATGAACTCCCCTATGTGAACAACACAATTTTCAGATGACCCTATACAGATGCTTCTATAGAAATGATCCTACACGACCAGCTCCTACATGACCAACCCTATGAGGAAATCCATTCTCCCGCAATGTTCTACACTGTGTGGCCTATGTCCCCGCACCCCCAATCGGGATCATTTCTAAGCTACAGTCCCATACCTCTCAGCTAGTCCCTTCACTACCATCACTAACCCCCATGCCAAATTGAGAGTCACAACACTAACTTTTTGCGCTGGTTCCACAACATTTTCTATTTCACCCTTATGCCACCCCAACTACCATCCATTAAATACCATGAGTCGATCTACTTCTCATGAGGATCCTAAAACCCCACCAGATGCCTCCTATGCAAGGTTGATACATAACTCCATAGAAAATTGTGGTCTTAATGTTTTCGTTACATTCCTGGACACATCCATTCCATCCATCAATCTTTGTGTCTTGGGATATTCAAGATCTTCATAAACCTCCATGGACATTAGAAATGGATGGTTAGTGTCTTGAAGACACCTCTGCATGACTATGCACATAATGACTTGAAGGCTCTACATATTTTTCCTACAAATATGGACTTCCATCTAGAGGTAAATTCATCCTCAAGAGAGTCTTTTCCATCCTCCGTACTCCCTAATGACTCTCATGTCTCATATTATATCTCCTAATCTGGAAATCCTTAGAATCATGGTTTACACTTTACTTACATATCATGTTTGAGGCATGTCAGAACATCCCAGGACGATTATACACTATTTAATCATGTATTCAATAAAAATGTTCCAAACACTATGACTTTAAACTATTCTTTATCGTCCAAACCACATGATGTTCAACTTTATGGTATTAGTCCCTCTAATAAGACATTAAACTATGATGCCAACTATAACGATCATTATTTTTATTACACCCTTGAACACGATTTATTACATAAACATTCACTTAAGAAAAATCTGAGGACCAAGATTTCTACTATATTTGGGGCTTAGAAACATCACATAATGACTTAAAAAATGAAATACAACATCTTTATTGAAAACATCCTTTACATGACCACTACATTCCCTCAAACGTAGCATTGAAAGGGATAACCTGAGGACATGCATAAGAAAATGGTGAGCTGTAAATCCCAGTAAGGGAGTAATCAAGGCATAACATGAATATTTAAATAAATGTTGGGAAATGTTCATATCAATGGAGCAAAAAAGAAACATGAAAATAATAGCACGATATATCATGATTATCATAACATGAAAATGTGGCGATAACACTTAACATGGTATTTTCATGAGACAAGGCTCATTGCACATAGAGAATGAGTGAACTATAATTTCACTTGAATTATAATGAGTAAACTCTCATTTAACTTGACGTATCATGATACTAATCTTTACCCAATTCATTGTAGCGCTATCCAGGCACACCCTTCTTAATCATTTCATATCATGCATAAGTGTGCCACATGGATCATTAAACATGGATTCATTAAACATCATCATTTCTTCCATGAAAATGGAATGTGGAATTAATATATGAATGTATTTAATCAATAAGTAAATTTTCATAAAGGTGAATACCCTTGATAGAGAAATGGGCATGGTATTCTCTACACAATGAAATTGGCTTGTAAAATCGTAGTGTAATTTCGGCAGCATAACGACCTGACATAAGAACTAATAAAAATGGTTGACGAGAGAGAAAGGGGTGTCTTGTCGTATTTACATGAAATCTATAGTAAGGGTGTTTTATAGATACATGTCCCAATACAAGTAATGGAATTTGGATTCATAATACAAAATAATATCTTGAATGTAAACTCAGAGAGAAAAATCACTTATATAATTTCGGCATGGTAATAGGTGTAAATGGGAGGAATTAATGTGAAATAAATGGGTATCTCATCATTCAAACATAATTAGGGAAGTATGGGGAATGTTTGAAATTATACCCCAACATTTATAATTGAAAATAAAAGGGCATAACAATATTATGAAACTTGGATAAAATGATAAAGGAATGAATCCCTTACTTTGATGTGTGATCCCAAAGGCTTGGGAGGGGCTTTAGAGAGGTTTCTTGGGAGATTGGGGTGCCTTGGGAGGATTCTAGAGAGAGGAGGGAATAGGTTGGATGAACTCCAAAGGCTTTGAGTGAAGAGAAAGTTGGATCTTGGGTGGGTTTATGTAGGAAATGAGAGGGAATTATTTATTATTTAGGTTTGGGACACCCCACATTAAACTAATCAAAACAACAAACCAACCCATGGTTTTCCCATGGTTTTTTCCAAAGGGGAATGGAAAACATTATTTTATAGGGACAATGGATGAACATCTAAAAATAATAGGGTTTCATACATGGAGGTGAGTCACACTCTCAAGAAAATCAATTTAAAAAGATAAAATGTTTTATAAGTCTTGGAGGTTCCACTAAGGATTTTTAAAATGAATCAAACTAACCTAAAATCACATTATTTTAATGTTAAAACATATATTGGACGAAAATAATGATTATATTATTTTATTACGACACAATTGGGTCATTATAATTTCATAAAACACATATATATTTAAATGGTATTTAATTTTTACCAAAAAATTTGAATGTCTCCGAAAATTATGAAAAGGTAACCTTTGGATAATTAGGACATTGAGATTAAAAAAATAATATTCATTTTATCTAAATAATTTTCGGAATATGTGAATTTTTTATTTTTTTAAAAAAAATGGACATTTATAAAAAATTCATGGGTTTTCACAAAAATAGCATTCAAACCTTATTAAAAAATACAATTTTATTCATAAAAATTATAATATCTTTTATATTTAATAAAATTAATTTAATAATAATATTTTATTAAAATATTATTTAGTTCAAAAAATCCATTAATTCATCAAAATATATTTCATAGTTGAATATTAACTAAAAATATTATTTGTGCTTTAAAAAATATTTACAAAGTAACAATAATAAAATAAATATATATTCTTTATAAAAATATAATGTACATAGTCATAGAGCTAGGGTCTTGTTACAAAACCCCTTAAAACACCTGCATAAGACCTCAGGGTAAGGTGTGCGAAGGTGACATACACTTGGGGTGTCTCGGATAACATCGCTCGAGTAAAAAAATCTATCAACTTCCACTTCTCCCGTAGGCGGTTCCACTCAAGCTTAACATATTCATGATCAGCTTGGGATTGGTTGAGAGCGATGCCCAAAGACACCACCTACTTTCCGAGATCATAAAAAGGGTCTTCATATGGATCAATTCTACTAGATGAGGCCATCACTTCCTTTGTTTGAGTAAATTGAATTTGTTAAAGCTCTATATTTAAATTAATCATGGCATCACTATTCAACGACTATATTAGAAAAAGTCACAATTCTTAATGGTGTATAAAAATCCATAAACATAAAACGAAGTAAGATCTTATGTTTTATACAAAAATTTTACTTAATAATACATTTAAACAGACCAAGAGGAATTTTTATTAATGAAGGTTTGGGTCGTTACAATATTCCCCCCTTAAAAAATATTTCTTTCTCATAGTTTGATTACATACACAAAGAAATTAGAAATTTAAACATGACTTTAATATTTCTTACCCACCGCCATTAAGCATTCCCCAACCCTCATTATCATGTCGGTCACGGATAGTGAGGGACCACATAGTGCGACCATACCTCAATGAACATTCAATGTCTTCCACTTCCTTAGTCCAGATGCAGATCGTGCAATTGGGATCATACCAATGGAAGATATGATGAATTTTTTTAAAATTTTTTTAATAACATATAGTTTCAAAACATCACCACATACTGGGTTTTTGTAAAATAGTCTAACATAGTCAAATTTCAAATTTTTGAAATTTGGTTCTTATAATATATTGTCTAAGTTTCCTAAAAGACTAGAGGACAAGACAATAAATGAATATAGGTTTCTTAAAGGACTCCCACTTCGACAGTTATTCTAAAATCAAATAGTGCATCATAATCTTTGGATACGGTGAAATATTTGAAAATACCATAATGGAACCTCCCCCGTCTTGAAAGGTGGGAGAGTTAGGAGTTTAATATTTGATCATAGGTGATCCATGAACCTTGATGATTCTGTGGTATAGACATGTGTTTTAAATGTCATAGGGAATCTTGAAACAAATATGGAAATTGGAAAAAATTTCGATGCTATGTGAGCTTGACTTCGCAATAATTATAGCTAGTAAGTCCCCAGGAAGGGACAAGAGTGTTGTATGAGGTTCTTCCCCTTCTATCTCAAAACTAGCCTTTATCCTCCAGACAGAACATATCAAATTTTGAGTAACCCTCTTGACATGATAAAATTGTGATATTAAACTACTTTATGTTTAATGATGTATTATTCCTTAATGAAAAAAAGTTAGGGGTAACACATAAAGGGTAATCTACAGAAAAGAACTAACGAATTATAAATTACTTTTATTTTCTTATCTTATGAATCTATGGGCTTAAATCTATGTTATCCATGATCTACTTCCCAATACATATTCTTAGGGGATTTTTTTTAATTACATAAATAATGGTTCATACTAATATTATGAATTTTCCAAACAATATCCCCCAAGAGTGTCATAACCAGGAGTGCAGAAATGCCCATTGTCGTGTACCAGGATACCCTGGGTCAAGCCCAAAACTCATTTTCTGAGTATTCACTTCTAGGTACATCTATTCCAGATCCACCTCTACCTGATCGTATCCAGACAAGGATTTACTTTCTTGATAAACCACTTACTCAATACTAACCAATAAATTTGGGATGTTTTTATTATACTTATTCTTATTCCTAATGCTTCACTAGGGTTTTCTAATCCTGATCCCAAAAATAATTAACCCTATCCTCTGATACCAACTATAACAAACCTGATTTTTATTACACACTTGAACATTATTTATTAAATAAAATTTCACTTATGGAAACTCTATGGATCGATATGTCTCATTACTTTTGGTCTTAGGAACATTACATAACCGCTTAATACATTAAATACAACATCTTTATTGAAAAAGTTCTTTACATGACCACTACATTCCATAATACTTAGCATTGCATGGGATAAACTGACGACATTCATAAGAAAAGGGTGAGCTATAAAGAACATTAAGGGAGTAATCATGGAGTAACATGAATATTACAATACATGTTGGGTAATAGGTATATCAATGGAGCATAAAAGAAACATGAAAATAAAGGCATGATATACCATGATTATCATAACATGGAAATGTGGAAACAACAATTAACATGATATTTGCATGATACAAGGCTCATTGCACATGTATTATGAGTAAACTCTCATTGAATTTGAATTATCATGAGTAAACCCTCATTTCACATGACGTATCATGATACAAATCATTACCCAATTCATTGGAGCGCTATCAGGGCACACCATTCTTAATCATTTCATTTCATGCATAAGTGTGGCACATGGATCATAAAACATGGATTCATTAATCATAATCATTTATTACACGAAAAAGGAATGTGGAATTCATACATGAAGCTATATAATAAATAATTACATGTTCATAAAGGTGAATAAACTTGATAGTGAACTGGGCATGGTATTTATTACATAATGACTTTGACTTGGAAAATCACGTTGTAATTTCGGCAGTGCAACGATGTTACATAAGAACTCATAAAAATGGTTTATGAGAGAGAAAGGTTTGTATCATTATATTTACATGAAATGGACAGTACATGGGTCATATAGATACATGTCCCAAGACTAGTAATTGAAATTGGATTCATAATACAAAAGAATTTCTTGAATGTAAATGAAGAGAGAGAAAATCGTTATGAAATTTCAGCGTGGTAACAGGTGTAAATGTGAGAAATTAATGACAAAGAAATGGCTCTATTATCATTAAAACATAACAAATAAAGTATGGGAGAAGTTTAAAAACATACCCCAACATTTATAATAGAAAATAAAAGATAATAACAATATTAAAATACTTGCATAAAATGAGAAAGGAAGGAATCCCCTACTTGAAAGTGTGATTCCAATGGCTTGGGAGGGGCTTGATAGAGGCTTAATGGGAGCTTGGTTAACCTTGGTAGGATTCTAGAGAGTGTTGGGAAGAGTTTGGACTAACTCTGAATGATTTTAGTGAAGAGGAAGTGGGAGATTGGGTGGGTTTATGTAGGAAAGGATAGGGAATTCTTTATTATTTTGGTTTGGGACACCACACATTAAACTAATCTAAACCACAAAACAGACCACTATTTTTACCCATGATTTTTTCCAAAGGGGAGTGGAAAAAATATATTTTACAAGTACAGTGGACGAAATTCTTAAAATAATAGTTTTTCTTATGTGGATGTGAGTTACACTCTCAAGAAAATCAATTTAAAGGGCTAAAATGTTTTCTAGGTCTTGGAGGGTCCACAATGGCTTTGTAAAATAAATCAAACAAACCTAAAATAAAATTATTTTAAGGGTAAAACAAACATTTTTTGAACATAACATTTATAAATTTTTATTACATTAGTATTGGGTCATTATGATGTCATAAAACACATCATATATTTAAATCGTATTTATGTTTTACCCAAAAATTTGGTTGTCTAAGAAAATTATGAAAAACTATCCCTTGGATAATTTGGAAGTCCTGATTCAAAAAAATATTCATTTTATCTAAATACTTTTCTAAATATATGAATTTCTACTCATAAAATATAAACTGACATTTATAAAAAATTCATAGGTTTTGACAAAATAGCTTTCAAACCTTAAAAAAAGTACAATTGTAATCAAAAAATTATATGATCATTTATATTTAATAAAACTAATTTAATAATAATATTTTATTAAAATATTATTTCTTTCAAAAAATCCATTAATTCACCAAAATAGATTTATTTTTGGAATATTAACTAAAAATATTATTTGTGATTTTAAAACTATTTACATTGTAAGAATAATAAAATGTATGTATATTATTTATACAAAAATAATGTACATAGTCATAGTGCTACGGTCTTGTTACATAAACCCTTAAAACACCCATATAAGTCCTTAGGGTAAGGTGTGTGATGGTAAAAGACTCTTGGGTGGCTCAGATAACATCGCTCAAGTGGTAATATCTATCAACTTCCACTTATCATGTAGGAGGTTCTACTGAAACATAACGTATTCAAGCTTAGCTTGGGCTTGGTCAAGAGCGAAGCCCAAATATGCCACTTCCTTTCCGAGCACCAACAAATGGGATTTGTATGGAGGTATTCTACTAGATGATCCTATCGCTTCCTTTTTCTGAGTAAATTGGATTTGTTAAAGACCTATATTTATACTAATCATGTGATCTCTGTTTAACAACTATATTAGCAACAGTCACAATTTGTAATGGTATTTTAAAATCCAGAAAGATAAAAACAAGGAAGTGAATATGTTTTACATAAAATTTTAATTAATAAGACATTTGAATATACTAAGAGGAATTTTCATTAATGAATGTCTGGGTTGATACACCATCATCCAAGCTATATGAATTTGAACTGTAGAATACCAAGTGATTTTGAATCATCATAAATTTCCCCAAACACCAGAAATGGAAGGTCAGTGTCATGAGGGGCCTTATTTTGACTATGCACACAATGCCCTGAGGACTCTACATATTATGCCCACAAAAGTAGCATGTCAACCAGAGACAAATTCTTCATAAAGAGATGATTTTAATACCTCCGTATTCTATAATTTCTTCCATGTATCATATCATTTATCGTGATCTGATATCCTCTAGAAGCATGGTTTTCATGTTCGCTACCTCTCACGTTTGAGGCATGTCGGAACATCTAAACTTGATTCTCCTCATGTTAATCATTGTCTAAGCTATATGAATTTAGACTATAATTTACCCCATATGGAACTCCCACTTTCGTAAGACCCTATAGCTTTTCTTATAAGAGTTTGTGTCGGTGCTCCTCTCTACCTCCTCAAAGGGCATACCTAGATAGGTTAATCTTAATATATAGTATATTAAAAGATATGAGAGATGAAGTTGGAATATTCAATGATCCTCTCCCTCTCTACCTCCCTTTAGGATCCAGTACCATCCATCAGCTGATGAAGTGGGATTTGGAACCTTCAAATCCACTACCTCCTCATGTTTCTCATACTGGGCATGACCCACATGGGCATAGAGGCTAGTAGTGGTTGTGAAACACAAATAATCCCAAAACTAGGTCCTACTCCAGGGTGTAATCCCTAATCAATCCTCCAAATCATAATTATTTGAGATCCTCCTCAGGGTTCCAGAAACATGGGAATCTCCCACGCAAAATCCGAAATCAAGTCACAACCTAATGAACTACGAGAACTCTGAATTCCAACAAAATATGGATACATAGGAAGCCTTTATCTAGGAACAATATTCATATCACCTCATCCATGAAATGAGAGATCATTCCCCCATCAAGTTTTTTTCTTAAGATGGTGGTGGCATGAATTGGATTCCTAATTCATGCCTCCAATGGAATTTATTAAATTAAAAAAGTTACCATACAAACACGAGGTGTAATGTACTTACACCAGTAGGTAGATAAGGAGGAACGTAAAAACAACTCAAAGAAAAACCACACCAAGAATTGAAGCCAGCTCAGCATATGTTCACCCTTCCTTCAAGGTTTAGTATCCATTACCGGACAATCCCGAATTCAGAGAAGGGACTCCAGGAGGGAAAATGATATATCGTTGCACGAGAAAAGTCCTCAAAACATTAGATCATCCATTGATGTTCAATAAGAAAACAAAAAAATAGCAAATCAGACCCATTCCAAACCAACCTGTTGCAGGACAAGCCTCGTTCAAAAAATACCAGGTAGAAACTTGTTCTGATCCAAATACAAGAAGAAAAATCTGAGATGAAAAGGACACAAGTCTATTGAGAGGTGTTAAAAGGTAATAACACGATCCATAGAATCCGAGGTTTGTTCAATGTAGGTTGATCATCAAAACCTAGCCAACATAGAAACTCAGATCAGAGAAAAAACAACAATGTCAGTAGATCTGAATATCACCAATTCAGAACAAACAATCAGATTTCAGATTTCTTTAAAAATAGCCAAGCCATCTCAAAGAAAGTCCCAAACTCTAAACAATATCAACAGAATAGAAGATTCCCAATCAGCCAATGTGACGTAGAAGCAAGCAGAAAAAAGGCTGAAACAAACCACCAGAATCAAACCGCAAAGGACTTCCCAAAATCCAACTTCTAGAAACCATTCAGACCAGTTCAACCAAGCTTTCAAAGAATGGATAAGAAATGGAAATTAAAACAAACATCTATAATAGAAACATCCAAGGAGGATCAGCATCATTACACATATAGGTCCTCAGATGAATGAAATAGAAGTAAAGAGTAGCGAGGCCACCAATAAAAAATGAAACAACTAGCAAAAGCTATTAATGAAACATTAGGGATATTTTTGATACTCTCTCTTCAATCTGTCATTGAAAATGTCCTGTTTAATAGCAAGGTAAGTGTCTTTTGAAATTTCCCCTTTTCTAAGGGAATTATATATAATTTCATCGCTAAGTTTCACTGATGATTCAGGATCTTCACAACCAAGCACATTCTGCTTCTCAACCACTTCAACATGTTTCTTGTCCTCTACATGTTGAATTGTGTCGGGGGGGGGGGAGACTTACCTTCTTGAAATGTCCAAAGATCTTGTGACTATATTTCTTTCAATTTGGGAGTAATATCTATGTTTCCTCAATTTTTGGGGTTGGGGTGATGAACCCATCTGCATCAACAATTTTATTTTTTCCTTTCCTGGTCGTGGCTCTCAGATATTTTCCTCAACATGAGTAGATTTATCTTCATCATTTGGTGAATCACTACTTTCAGATGGATCACACCTCTCATTTTTAACATCCTCTTGAGTATCATCACCCAATTTCGCTCTCAGTACCACCTTAGGAGGAGTGGGAGGACTTTGATGGTTATTTGTAGCCACAACTAGAGATGAAATCTCCTTGGAAGAAAGGTCACCCATATCAATAGTGGTATTTATTTGATCTTTCTGGAGAAGCATATTGTCCCTAGGTAATGATATCTCATTAAGAGCCTTGGGGATATCCATGATGTTTGGGATCAAAGTGTTATCAATAAGTTTATCATATAAGATCCTTTTTGAGTCATTTTTTCCATCCAAATTGACTTGCAATGAGGTTGGGGGGTTCAAATATCTGGGTATCACATTACACCATAGAATGGAAAATTTTAAAATAGAATTTACATTAAGGAGGAACATTTTTCAAATACAACATCTTGGATGAATCCTTTATCTCCATATTGAATCCAGAAATGATATGGAAAATCTCGTGAGATATCGATATCAATGAAAATCCTATCTAATGAAGGTCTAGAAAGGTTCAAGGTAGCTGTGTCTAATCTAATCGGATGTCCAAAAAGACCCTAAATTGTAGAATGAGCACGCTTCTTGAAGAGATATAAAGGTAAACCTGGAAAACCTATCCAGATTGGTACAATGGGGGGCTCAGAACCAATGTCGAAGTCCGGAGACCATTTGAAGACCTTCATAGCAGACCCCCAAAGGACCAGGATCCGCGAATACAGAATCTATAGTAGTCATTATCTGAAGAGAACCAAAATACAACATTCAAGGAATTCAGAAGCCCAATTTGAAAATTAGTGAAGCCAATGTTCTCAAGGGTTTTGCATATAAAGAACAATGGAGGGAGATTCTTGATAAAGAGAACTACAAGCACAAATATAAGATCTGAAGAAAGATCTTGTACCTCGTATTTTGAGAAAGAAATATCTGATATACCTATGTGTATATATGTTTTTGGAGTAAGACTGCTGAAGGTCTTTGATTATGCGCATTGGAATCTACCCGCTACAGCATCTGCGAACGATCTCACATCTTGGATCCCTTGATCGGCGCTGTTAGCGTTCGCGTTTCGATCACCCGAGAGTGACATCCTTTTCATTCATGCCCCCCTCAAGTGGGTATTTTCTACATGTAAACCCCAATAATGTCACAACTCTAACCGAACTATGAGGGATTTGATTCCTAACCAACTGGGATATATATGAAGCCTTCCGAAGATCCAAAACTAATATCCAAAGCACCCTATAATTATCTAGGCCATATTAACAGTGGGGTAATATTCATCCAAGAGACCATATAATTCATAGGAATCTAGTTCCACCTCAGCATGATCCCCGCATTATATCTTGATTAGGAACCTCTCACCGAGACGTATTTACTACAAGACATTAAACTGCACGGATGGGTCGTCATCACATGACCTTAGCAGATGATGTGTCCAGTTAAGTGACACTAAACTACATGGGTTATGATTCCCCTAAAGAGGATACATAGTAAACACATATCTTCAGTTCGATCCCAATATTGATGCAACTTCTATCCTCCATGGATGATGAGAAAATATAGAGCACCTCATCAAGGGCCATAAAATAGCATTGTCTTAGTAATTTTTAATCATTGAATATACATGATTGATCTTTCAACCTAGGGGTAATATGTAGAAACACTATATTGGAAGGAACCAATGATTATCGAACTTATGAAAATTGGTTAAATCTATAAGAGAGTCCTCGAGTAGGAAATATTCACCCCCAAAAAGGCTGTGATGAGCCCGACCTCCCATCTACTCGACCAATGTAGTCTTAAAGTTTCATTGGCCAAATCATCATCCAAAGAGAACCTAAATCAGTAAATATGGTCCATGAATCATAGATACTAGGGTTTTTGGTGTTATGGATCCACAAATAAACAAGTTAGATACCATCCGAGGACATCGTAACTGATGTAAGCTGATTTCACAGACACATAACTCCCTCTACAATCTCCCTCTAAGATCATGAAAATGAGGCACCTCCTTAGTAACATAAAAAAGATACACTGCCCCGATCCTAGTGGAACCATCTCTCCTTATCAATATATACATTGCAATGCTAATCAGGATGAAACAATATTATTTATAATTTCCTTTTTGTTTAATATATTATTAAGTGATGTGCTTCATTTTAAAACATTATATTATTCTGTTTCAAAACATTAATAATTAAGAAATTATATTAAAATTATTGAGTTATATATTCATTTTTATCCCTTAATACTCATTTATCCACCTATACATTCTTCATTATTTTAAATCTCTTAATATCCATTGAAATCCACATTGATGAGACACATTATAATCCATTTTATCCAAAAAATACTTATCTTGTTGGTATTTTCATGTCTTTTTTTACATTTTAGTGTATGGATGCTTACATCATGGATTTTTTTTGAAGTAGAATACATTATAATTTTGGAAGGTCGAATTATGTTTTCATTTTTTTATATAATTTTTTCATAGTCATCTTAATCAATTAATTTTTACAAATTCAACTTATTATCCAAGTAGAATACATAAAAATGATAAAATATTTACGTGAGAAATATTGTACATATATATGGAGATTTTTATAGAAAACAAAACAATTAAACGAATATTAAAATAAATTTATACTATTTTTATATGTGGAATATTGTAAATAAATTTTTATTAGATTGTGATGGGTGATATGTTTCTTAAGGTAATATTTTAATGAATTATCAATTATAATCTACACATAATTTATGAGTTAATACTCCTCATTTATCATTGGTGTTTATATATTATTACTCACTAAATATAAACCTTAGAACATCCTTGAGAAATTTCTCCATATTGATATATTTTTTGTCTCCATGGGTGGTGATGTAGGATATACAACTCTTTTCTTGTAAGTATGTATTTAATCAATAATAAGAAAAAATCTCAACATTGTTTCCCTAGAGTATATAAGTAATATTTTATAGGAAGGTAAATTATAATTCATGTGTGGGTAAAAATGAAAAGATAAAAGAAATTTATATATGAGAGAATATATTTCAAGGTAAAATGCTTTAGAAAAGAATCATTTTGATTCATGTGTTTTGAAAACATATTAAACAATTTCTTTTACTCTCGAATTGGTTGTTTGAAATTTATCAAGGTGTAAGAACCTGTGTTTTTTAGACTATCGTTTCGAGTAGAAATTTTGATTTTATTACATTCAGATGCTTGTGAGGGGTAAAATGGTCTTCTAACCCTATAAAATGAACTTTTATACTTTTTCTAACCACTATGTTGGTCACAGAATAGGGTGTTTACACTAGGATAGGAGTTTGGTGGAAATTTGAGCTGTTCGAATTTTGGTGGAATATTTAATATTTAATATTATAAAATTAAATATTAAATTATTCACACAGGTTTGTTCGGAGATAATTTTCAAAGGGATCGTAGGATTTATATTCCTTTTACACTGTTGATTCTGAAATGGTGAGTTTAGCATAGGCAAGGTGTAAACTTGTGTTGGGTGTCAGGGGAGACCTGAGCCCCCTTTTCTTTTTCTTTTCTTTCTTTTCTTCTTTTCTTTTCCTTCTACTTCTTTCTAACTCCGCCTTGAACATGACTCATGTGTGCTAATACTTGGACATGTCATATGGGATAAATGAGAGAGGATAAATAGAGAGAGATAGAAGGCAATATATGTACTGTTTCGAAGCTGTCGACGCGCTGAGTCGGCATTCGACATCCGTGGATGGTGAAATCAACCAAAGCTTCAACGGTTTCCACCTTAAAGTAGGTCCTTTTATGTTTTCACAATATTTCCCCTTTAGACACGTTTTTTATGTTTTTTAAGGATTTTTATTCTTCATTGTGGCCCCTTAAGGCCGGATCGTTTTTTTCGAGGGCGAAAATGGGTGTTTCTGGCATTTGAGGGTTTTCTCATCAGAAAACCCATGTAACATGGACTGTGTTCTGGGGGAACAGGCCATGTGTTCTTCCCATTCATAGAAGAAGAATTTTTCTTAATTACACATAGTGTACTCTAAGTACACACCATGTGGTGGTTGGCTGTGTATCCGGCAATGTGAAAAATCAATGAATAGTGGGTTTTGAATAGTATACATTGTGTACTAGGAGTACACGCGGTGTATTGGAAAATGGGCATGTGTCTAGGGGGTAAATCACACGAGATGGTGTTTTTTGAAAAGTAACCATCGTGTACAATAACTTAAACACCATGTACTTTTACATGGGAAGACCCCATGTACCCCAGAGTACATGCCATGTACTTTGTCCTGCTTGTTTTTGTCTGAGGGTTCATTAAACCCCTGTAAGTTGCAATCCATGGGTCTGTTTTGTGTGTATCCTGCATCCACATGACACTTTATTTGAGTTATACATTTTGAGTCTAGTAGGTTATTTTTTTATCAGGCATGATGCTCGGTAGTACAAAACATCCAAAAAAATTTATAATAATATTTTAATTTTAATTATTTTGATATTTTTGAATCAGACGTATCTTCTGCATCCCAAGTCTATTTGACGCAATTTTAGTGGTGTTGCAACCCTGAATTAAAGATGTAAATTTAGATACTTATTTTAGGTGATAAAACCAAAATCAGGTGTGGCCCCCACTCAGGACCGTTACGGGGGATAGTGCATTTTCCTATGGTTGACCATTTTGCACAAGTGAGTAGTCCATTCTGAGCGTTTTTCCACATAGATCACAATGGAAGATTATTATTATCATTTAGAGGTCATAAAATTGGTGTTATTGTGGTTTATATCTAAATTTATAGTTTCTTCTTCTGTTTATTGAGTTCAGTTATCACATGAGAGTGAGAATTTGTGTGGATGATAGGTTGGGTGTTTGGACAAACCTACTTGAGAACTTTTATCTATGATGAGTTGTGGGATATCTCCCATGACCTATTCATTCAGGGAATTTCCCCTTGTGAGAATTTCCCTTTTGTACTATGAGGTCATGAGACCGAATGCTTCCAAGGATCCCCAGAGGGATGCCTTTTCTTATGCGCTAACCTACGGAATCCCTTATAGTATCTCTCTCCTATTTTCCATTTAGAGGATATCTATTATAGGATTCCTCTATTGTTCATATTTTGAGGATCCTGTGTAGGATTAATCACTTTTATTTTTACTATGTACCCCATGTAGGATTATTTCGCTCGTGATTACCTAGAGGATACCATGTAGGATGCATCCTTGTGTTGACTTGAGGGACTTAACTGGTTCCCATGGTTTGACCAAACCCGAGATTTCATGATAGGTTTGGGTAGATATGGGGTTTGGGTGTCACCTAGAACCCATGTCGAACTAGTGAGCCCACTGGGCTTTGGTTTAAGTGTTTGGTTGGGAATTCGGGCCACCCTCAGTCATTGTTATGTTTCACTTGTTTATTACTGGCGTAGTGATGTTCACTATAGGTGCATCCTAGGTGGTCGCTATTGAGCCTGATGTGAGGTGGCTTTCTTTTTTGTTGGGATTCTTGGTAATTCTCTCCTAGGATCCGGCTTCGGAGCTATGTTATTTTAGATATTTTACAGTTACCCAATGTTATTACCTAGGATTTGGATGTTGGAACTGAATTTATATATATATATATATAGTGTGTGATATATATTTTTTTTGGGATTTACATAGGTGTTTTCTAGTATACATCTTTTGAGACTTATGTATTTATTTATGTATAATGAGTGATACATGGATTCCTATTGTAGGAATTCCTTGGATGGACTCATTGGGTTGTTTATTTACGTACCCTGAGTGATATATGGATTCCAATTTTAAGAATGATTTGGACTGGATCAGTGGACCATTGAATGTAATTAATCATTGAGTGAGTAATGGATCCAGTTGAGGGATTCCATGAATGGGATCATTGGTTTGATATTGTTAAGACCTGAGTGATACATGGATCCAGTTCACGGATGCCTTGGACGAGCTTAGCGGGTAATATAATTATATACCCTAAGTGATACATGGATCCATTTGAGGGATGCCTTGGATGGACTCAATGGTTTTATTACTCTTATACCTTCAGTGATATTTGGATTCCCATGTATTAATTCTTTGTATGGGATCATAGGATGGATGTGGTTTTTTTGGAATGATTACGTTCTTCTATATCTGTTATAGGACACCAGGGGTGTATCATGGCGTCTCACCAGATGTCTCGTTGTTTTTCCTGGAATCATTATTCTTATGATTGAACATCATTATACAATATAATTCTTTACAGGATTGATAGTTGGAATATAGTATCCTTATTTATATGATTGATCGTCGGTATACGGTATCATTATTTAGTGATTATAGGCAAGTACGACTGAGCCCAGGTGTAGGATGAACATCCCCCTGTGGTGACATAGCTTGCTCAGAGATATAATTCTGTCTTTGGATGAAGAAGGTATATGTCGATGGGATTAAGAAACTAGAGATCAACTTAATGATACACGGCTTGAGTGTCACGACGTCTAACTAAATTCCCTTGCACAAGATGTCCATGCGATCTTGAGTATGGACTCAAGGATCAACTACTTATGTGGATTCTAATTATTGGAATCACATACTCATAAATATTCATATTTATGTATATTTGTATAGGTATGGGACTATACTAGTATAAATATATAGATATGGACATCAATGGTGAAACTTGCTCAGTTGATAGGGGTTACAGATCAAGGGTTTGACTATGGTTTCACGTTTGGATCACTTCTTTTTGTTGGGTTCCATATAGGCTGAGAATGTTGTTGTTGCATACACCTTTAGTATCATAGTTATAGGTTTCCTGTCTGGGTGGCCTATAAAGATTATTTCTCACCCCTGCACGTGCACCTATGTGTATGTGTACACCTTATGTCTTATTTTCATGTTGATCATGAGTTTTATTCTAGATAGGGTTGAGGCACAGTGTTTAATGATTGGGTGGAGCTGCTAGAGTGGTTCTAAGGATTGAGCATCTGCAGTTCAACGGTGTTTGGAGATTGGGTACGTAGGTTGTCTTAGAGTTAGTAGTTGATCCATTAACTTTTACATTCAGTTTCTTTTATACATATACCAAAATGGTCTGCCCAATTGGTGAACACTATTTTATTGTATTGCATATATGTTCGGGCTTTTACATCTTTTTACAATTACAACTTGTTATATTTGATTTTTTTATTACTTTCGTACTCTGTTTACTTTCCATTGTATATGATACTTAGCTATTTTAACTATTTTATTACTCTTATATGAGTGAATTGTCTCCCCATAATGACCTCTAAGTCCTTCACTTCTAGGTGGAAAACCTCTGGCATACGGGGAGGCACACTTGAGGCCATATGGAGAAATGGCTCAGAGCACCGGTTTAGTGGAATCTGAGTCAGAACGTTAGAAAGTGGTATCAAATGAGTTTCTCTTCCTAGTCTTTATTATTTGAGATTTGGTAGCCATGATTATTAAAAATATGTCAGAACATTTGATGTATATCGGACTGGTGTGTTCAGAAAACTTGTTATGGTAAGAAGTCATGGTTTCCAGGGTTTGGGATTGTTGTTATGATTTTGAGATGTTACAGTTGTATATTATTTTCTCCTTGCGCAACGCACATGTTGTGTGGTGTTTTGGTTTACTGTGGATCTCTGGATCTTGGCCATTGGTAAGATTCCAGGGATGGGTTTTGACTCTTGGATGGAAAAGGCAAGAGGTGTCTCATTCATACTACTAGGAACATAGGATTCATAACATATAAGCTAGTTAGTGTGTGTTTTTACTGACGACTAAGACCTTTGGGTCTTCTTACACATAATTTTACTCCGATGGAAGGTTATGTGTATCAATTTTGATGAGTTTTTTATTGAGAGGGTGATGACTCAGTTGTCATGCACAGGTAGTGGAGTGACCCTAGTAGTTATATATGGAACATGATTGCTTTTTGTTTAACCACTTTTTGGGTATTGTTTCTCAGGTCTGTGGTTATTTAGTCAGATCAATGAGTATAATTCTAATATATTCTAAGGATATTATTGTGAATTGGTCCTCCTTGTGGTAATGTTGTATATGGATACTCGATAAGGGTCAGTTTAGTTTCTCTTCTGCTTGGGTTATGACCTCCATGGAGAATTTCCTTCTAAGGATGCTCGAAGAAGATCAAAGCCCTCATAGGTGGTGTTTTTAGTTTGACCTCTGTAGGTCATTGTGATCTTACCTACTTTTTAGAGGTTTAGATATTTTGGGCTAGGTGGTTTGACCTTGTGACCCAGTTGTGAGGCTTTTTCTGTAGGGATAGGTGGAATACCTAAAGTCCCTTGGTTTTGACTTGGACCCTTGTAGGTTGACGCCTGTTTTGTTCTAGGGAAGCCTGATTTAAATGTTGGCCCATGTTTTCCGATGTCTTTTTCATCAGTGAACTTGGTTTTTTGCCAATTTCTCATTTTGGACACAGAAGGTGCTCAAGTTTTTATTAGTCATGTTCATGCCTCTTACTTTTAATGAATCACATAGTGTGATTATTTTTTCGAGGCTAGATTCGATGGGTACGACTGTTCGAGTGACTATCCTAGTTGACCAATGTTTCTTCTATTGCTAATGTAGTCATAGCATGGGTAGATTCTCATGAATGGGATGATGTTGTGTGTACTTTTCATGTGATAAAAATACACATCGGTTACGCATGTTATCGTTAAAATCTAAATCGGTGAGTGGATGGGTGAGAGCAGAGGACCAATGTTTTATTATCATGGGTTTGGATCCCAAATGTTATGTTGAAATGTCCCTTCGTGGTAGAGGTGAAATCTTGGAATAAATCGGGTATCGTAAGACAGTTGACCAATGGAGGAATCCTATTCAGGTTTTGACTGGATGGTGAGCGTGGCCCAAAAAGAGTTGAACGTGACTTGTTGTAGAATCTTGGTGTACTCCTGTTATAAGTGTTCATGGGCTATCTTGATTCATATTGAGTTTGCTAAGAGATATTTGACCCTATGTCAAGATCCTTTTTCTTTATTAATGTTATTCACTGTTGAGGAGGGAACCTTTTGTGGTTGCACTCCTGGAGTGGTGTAAGGTAAGCCATATGGTGGGGAGTACACTATGGGTTTTCTGAGGGAAGTGAACCTCATTTTCAGTTCAAATTGGGAGTTTTTCCTGATCTTTTGAGCTTGGAGTTTTCTTTTAAGATGATAATAGGGGTATTCCAATGGTGGGGAGTACTAGATCAGTCACAGTTAAACGTGTTCTGTGCAGAAGACAGTGGTTGGTGCTAGGATACTGGTTGTTGGATAGTCCAGATAGCTGGGATGCACAGATGCTCAAGTTGGGAACATGGTTTCTTTTCCCTTCACTAGGATTCTTAGGGATGAAAATTTTTATTGTGTGGATTTTGTAAGAAACTGTGTTTTTTTTCGGACAATCATTTTGAGAAGAAATTTGAATTGTTTCTATTCAGATGCTCATGAGGTGTAAAATGGTCATTTTTTTACTTTATCATATGACCTCAGATAATTTTTTGGACCACTCCATTGGCCCTAGAATATAGTTTTTACCCTAGGAGAAGAGTTTGGTGGAAATATGAGCTGTTCAAATTTTAGTAGAATATTTAATATTCAATATTATTAAATTAAAATTTTAATTATTCATGCATGATCATTCGATGATAAATTTTAAAGTAAGGCTCATATTGAGATTATATCAATTCCTTTAAGTCTCAAATGGGGAGTTTATCCTAGGAAAGTCATAAACTCATGTTGAGCGCTGACGCCGGCTCGAGTCCCTTTTTCTTTTTTCTTTTATTTTTTTTCTTATTTTCATTACCTTGTGATTTCCTCCTACACCTTGCACATGCCTCGTGTGTGCTCGTCGATGACCATTTATTATGGGAGAAATTAGAGAGGTAGAAAGATAGTGAGATATGGAATCCAAGAGAGGTACCATTTCGAAGCTCTCGACACGCTGAGTCGGCACGCGACATCTGTGGATGGTGAAACCAACCAAAGCTTCAGCGGGTTTTGTTTGAAAGTAGGGACATTAACATTTTAACTATATATACACTTTAAACATGTTGGTTTATGTTTTTAAATCATTTTTATTTTTTATTGTGGACTCTTAAGGCCGGATATGTTGTTTAGGGGGCGAAAATGGGTGTTTCAAGTGTCTTGAGGGTATTCCCATCAGAAAATCTAGGTAACACGGTGTGTGTTTCAGGGAAACACACCATGTGTTATTACCATTCGGGGATGAATATTTTTTCTTATGTACATGAAATCTACTCAGAGTACACGTAGTGTGGTGGTTGGCTATGTGTTCGGCCTTGTGAAAACAGAACACCGAATAGTGGTTTTTGAATAGTACACATCGTATAGTGGCGCATGGGCATGTGTATGGGTGAAAAAAGCACACTAGATGGTGTTTTTGGAACAATACACTCCATGTACGATAACTTAAAAAATGTTTACTTTTACATGGGAAGACCCCCTATACTCCAGAGTACATGCCATTTACATTTTCCAACATATTTTCATTTGAGTGTTCTTTAAACCCATGTATATTGTAATCCAAGTGTCCATTTTGCGTGCTGTCTATGACCACATGACCCTTTCATTAAGGTGGATCTTTTGAGGCCATTTGGAGAACATTTTTTATTAGTCAAGATACTCAGCAGTACAAAACATCAAAAAAATATTTTAATTATTATTATTTGGTGATTTTTGAATCAGACGTATCTTCTATGTCCAATGTTAGTTTTATGCACTATCAGAGGAGTTGCGGTCCTAAATTAAAGTAGGAAGTTTAGAGACCGATTTCAGGTTCTAAAACCAAAATCAAGTGTGGCCCCCACTCAGGATCGTTACAGTGAATTGCACCTTTTTCACTAGTTGACCATTTTGGGCGAGTGAGTAGTCCATTCTGAGTGTTTTTTCTACATATATCACAATGGTTAAATTATATTGAAATTTAGAGGTCATATAAAAGGTATTTTGGTGGTTTCTATCTTGGTGGGAAGGTTTTTCTTCTAGTTATTGAGTTTAGTTGTCACCTGAGAGTGATACTTGGCGTGGATGATTGGTTGAGTGTTCGGACCAATCTAGTTGATACCTTTGATATGAGATGAGTTGTGGGATATATCATGTGACCTATTGTTTTGTGGAAATTACTCATGTGAGACGTTCCCTAATGGCCTATGAGGCCGTGAGATCGAATGATTCCAAGGATCCCCTGAGGGATACCTTTTCTTATATGCTGACCTAGGGAATCCCTTATGGGGTCCCTCTCCTCTTTTCCTTTGAGAGGATCCCTATTATTGGATGCCTCTCTTGTTCCTCGTTAGAGTATACCATGTAGTATTTATCCCTTTCTTTTCACTAAGGATCCTATGTAGGATTCCCTTGCTCATGTTTACCCAGAGGATCCCGAGTAGGATACCTCTTTGTGTTGACTTGAGGGACCCAGTGGGTTCCCATGGTTTGACCAAACCGGATCTTTCACATCAGGTTTGGGTATAGATGGTGTTCTAGTGTCACCTAGAACATGTTCCAAAATAGTAATCCCATGGGGTTGTGGTTGTAGTTTTTGGTTGAGCATTTGTTCCACCCCCACTCTTTTTTTATGTTTGACTTGTATATTATTAATGCAGCGATGTTCATGAGAGGTTCTTCCTGGGTGGTGGTTGTTGAACCTGACATGAGGAACCATTCATATTTGTTGGGAATCCTGTTTGTGCTATCCTGGGATCTAGATTTTGAGAAATTTTATTTTTTATATTTTACAATTACCGAGATGTATTACCTGGGACTTGGCTATTGATCCTGAATGTATATATATATATATTGTGATAAATATGTTTTTGGGATGTCCACAGGTGTTTCCCGGTATACGGCTATTGAGAATTGTGTGTTTATTTACATACCCTAAGTGACACATGGATTCCAATTGTAGTAATGGCGTGGACAGACTCATTGGGATGATTATTTACGTACCCTAGGAGATACATGGATTACCATGTTAGGAATACCTTGGATGGGATTAGTGGACTATTTAATGTAATTAAACCTTGAGTGAGTCATGGATCCCATGCACATGAGCCTCAGCCCAGTTGGTGAGGACTCCCTAAGTTCATCCAAGAGACCCGGGATCTAATCAAGGTGGGGGGTAATTTCTGGGTTACTGTAGAAGTACTGTAAAAGGAACTGTGCAGAACTGTAGCAGGTACTATAGCGGGAACAGTAAACGGCACAGTTTGGCACTGTAGAAGCCGGGAATTTTCCCCCATTTGGGCCTTCGGGCCACCGATTTGGTCCCCAAGTCCTTTAAGGCCTTCAGTCCACCCAAGTCTTCAGGTTAGTAAGGCCTTCGGGCCACCTCAAGGCCTTCGGGCCACCTTTAAGTGTAGATGAAAACCAGACAACCTACATGGAACAAGCTTCAGAAGGAGGAGGAGCAAGGTGATTTCACCATAGAAAAAGATAAACAGATTGCAATAATGAGCGGGTATGGCACTTTCCATTAGGAAAAGCCTATGCATGCATGGGAAAGCCTAGCGAAACAGACGTGCGAAGGTGGAGATCTAATTTCAAGATGAATATGCTGGGAGGATCAGTTCCAAGTAGTTACTCTGGGTTGTATGCAATGTTTGAAGCCTATGGGAAATAAATTCCTCTAAGGCCTATGGGACATGTAATGCTTATGCCTACGGGCCTTGTAAGTGTTCCACCTCACCCCTTGAAAGGTGGAGTATGATAAATCAATAAAAAATGAAGGCTTTCGGGCCATTGGAGTCATGGATCCCATTGTGGGATACCATGAAAGGCATCATTGGTTGGATATGGTTATACTCTAAGTGATACATGGATCTAGTTAAGGGATGCCTTGGATGGGCTCAATGGGTAATAGACTTATATACACTGAGTGATGCTTGGATCCAATTTGGGGATGACTTAGATAGACTAAGTGGGTTGATTACTCCAATGCCTTGTGGGATATTTTTATTACCATGTTGGAATTCCTTGGATGGGCTCATTGGATGGATGTTATATGATCTGAATGATTATGTTCTTCTAGATAATTTATGGGAAACCAGGGGTGTTGCAAAGCACCTCACCACATGTCTGGATATTTTCCAGGAATATTTCTTCAAAAGATTGACCATTGATATATGTTATCCTTTATTAGAGGATTGACCATCGGTATAATGTATCCTTTCTTATAGGATTGACCATGGGTATATGGTATCCTTGTTCAGTGATTAGAGGTGAGTATGAATGAACCCAGGTGTAGGATGAACATCCCCATGTGGTGACATATCTTTCTCAAATATACAATTCCATATTTGGATGAAGGAGGTATATTTCAATGGGATTAAGGACCCGAAGATTTACTTAATAATACAAGGATTGGATGGAACAACTTCTAACTCAATTCCCTTTCATAGGATGTCCAGGAGATCATGCTTATACACCCAAGGATCTAAAGCTAATGTGGTTTGTTTTTATTTGATTGACATACTCAGGAATATTCATATTTATGTATATGTGTATAGGTACGGGACTATAAAAGTATATTTATATAGATATGGAAAACCATGGCGGAACATTCTCAGTTGATAGGGGTTACAGAACCTATGTTGGACTTTGGTTGCATGTTTATTTTACTTCTTTTTGTTGTGTTCCAGCTAGGCTTAGCAAATTGCTGTTGCATAACTTTTAGAAGAAAATTTATAGGTTTCATGTAGAGGTGGCCTACTAAGACTATTTCTCACCCCTTCTTGTGAACCTCGATGTACATATAGACCTTATGTATACTTTTCAGGTTTACCATGAGTTTCATGGTGGATAGGGCTGAGGCCTAGTGTTGCATGGTCGATCGGAGCGGCTCGAGTGGTTCTATTGATGGGGCTTGAGTAGTTTGACAGTGTCTGGAGATCTAATATGTACATTGGCTCAGAGATAGATGTTGATCCCTGTACTTTTAATTTTAGTTTCTTTTGTAATTTTATCAGTTTGGTCAGCCCGGGGGGTGATCAGTGTTGTATTGTATTGCATTGCTCTTCACGATTTTACATCACTTTTCTATTATAGCCGGTTCTTTTTATTTTTTATAGATTATTCACTCTATTTACTTTCCATTGTGTATGATATTTATCTATTTATGATATTTTATTATTATAATATTTGGGCATAGTCTCCCCACGATAACCTCGTATGCCGCTGTTAGTCGGCAGCCTCTGGCATATGGGGAGGCGCGCTTGAGGCGTTGTGGTGAGCTAGGTCAGAGCACCAGTTTAGTGGTATCCGGGTCAGGACATTAAAAAGGTATTTATTTTTTCAAATCATTTTTTTTTAAAAGTAACTGTTTTTAGGTGTTTCATAATTTATACAGACAATTTTTTGTCTATTTATATTTATATTTTATGTTATAACACTTTTAATTTAATTGAAATTCTATTAGTAATGGTCTATCGGGGTAATTAGAAGTTATATATCATTGAATTACATGTTCTAAGGGTAGTGTAACATTAATCAGAGCAACAAGTTATTTTAATAATAGTTTAAATAGTGTGAAAGTGTTAATATGCCATGGAATAAATCTAATTTGATCATGCGTAAAAAATTGAATCATTATAATTTTTAATAATGGTTGATTATATGATGCTCAATAGTTAAACAATCACTATGTGATGGATGAATTTTTTTAACAGTTGATAATGATATGTAAAAGTATAAAAAAATAAATAAAAAGTTAATTAATTTTTTTACAACACAACATAAGAGTAAACCTACATATCTAAATGATATAATTATATAATTATGGGATTATGCTAATATTTTCTAAACCACAAGCACATTGTTCACATGTTACTAAATGTTTTGTAATGATATAAAAATTATGAATGCAAATATAATAATTTAAGAGCCCATTTTTTAAAAGAATTTATAATTATATGTTGTTGTTATGAATAATCCAGAAATAATATGAATTAGAGAATCCATTTTTGAAATATTTTTTTTGTTGGATGTAAACATAAATCTGGCTTATCATATATTAAAATACACATAGATCATATATTAGAGTATACATGATATGGATATCATATAATATGATATGTATAAATCATAATAAAGGAATAAGATGACTTTTTCCTATGTCATGTCGTACGATATGCATTACGATTGCATACCTAAGATACATGCACACTGCCACTTCCCTCCCACATTTTTTCATTAGTTTTTAATCCTTGAGATGGATTGAACAAGGAATTGAAAGATTCATTAAATATTTTAATAAATGTGAAACCAATGATATTTAATCCAAAGGTTCCATGATATTTCCCCCCGTGTATTCAAGATAAAAGTTGTTGTTCATTAAATAAAGAGTTTCAATATACCTATAAAAGGACTTTATCCATAACATATTGGTAAATCCATTATAATAAAATATTATTTTACATTTTATTATACCAGTACTACCATTTAACTTTTGAAAAAGTTTTGAACCACACTTTGCCTCATATAATAATCTTTATAAATAATTTTGGGAACCATTGGTCAGTGTATTCCCCTAAAATATAAGAAGATGATGTTTTCCACTCTTTTAATCATCATCTATCCTAATCTATCTGTGGTAAAGATGGATTACATTATTATCACAATTTAGTTATTCAAATTATTTATAAACCCACACATGTTGGTCCTTGAATATATATCGAGCATCATATGAGTACAGTTCCACTTCCATTGATCATTAAATGATCCCATTAAACCAATTAGTTGTACTATATACTTTTTATTTAAGGATTAATCTTGTGAATGTACTAGTTTGTTTTATTTCTTAATATAATTATGCATATGTGATGATATCATAAAATATATATGAAGGATTTCTAATATATTTTTTAGTCACAACATATGAATGAAAGACATTATAAGGTATAATATAATTATAAGTGAAGGATTTGGTATGTATTGTATCATGTGACATGTGATATCATAAAATATGAATCAGTCTAGGGATTTATTTAAAATAGGGAAACATAGTGGAATTATGATATCAACACAATCGTATAATATAATTGGAGTATTACCAAGGGTCCAGTAACATTCAGTGATAATAATAATAGAGTTTAATTGATGTTGTATTGTATAATAATATTCCTTCCCTAGAAGATTCTCACCAATATCATTTATATTTCATGACTACTAATTTCATTACCATTCCTAAAACATGAAATTCATAATAAATATCAAAAAAATAGTCTTTGATATTATAAAATTATGTTTTATAATTTTTTATAATGTATAATTGTTATTTATTATAATTGTGATATTCCATTCATAAAAAAATATCAAAAGATTATATTGGTTTCTCATGTCTGGTAGGATAAATAAAGTGCTTTTTTACTTATTTATTCCTTTATATTATTCATATTTAAAAATTATTTAGAGAATGTGAATAATTTGAATTCATTAATTTATGTGATAAACTACATCTATAAGATATATAATTGGACTACATGATTAGTATGACTCAATATGATTTAGTTTACATCTATCTTTTCCATAGTTTATTTTTTGATTTACAATATTTATAATAGTTATAAAATATAGTATATTATTATTTAATTTTAGGGATAAAATGAATTTAATTATCTCTTGATTAAATTCCCCTTGGGTAGAGTGAATTGAGGTTGGGATAACCACTAGTATATAGGATTATTTCTTCTTTTATAAAGTGAAGGGGTTTTCTATCTATCACTCCAATATTACAAATGTAGAGACTTTAAATATCATATATCTCTATGCCTTTACATGTTGATTTCATGTACCATATTAATGAGATAAATTTGATATGTATGAATATTATTGGCTTTAGTTTTTGGGTGAATAACACAGACCAGTTGGTTGTGTAAAGGGTTACAAGTTACTATGGGGTGAACACATCAATTTAATGGATGGAAAATGATTCCAAAACTAACTCATTTGAAGCATTCAAAAAATAGGTATAAATACATGATATAATGAATATTTCATGACATGCAATGGGTTTAATATGAATGAAATTTATATAATAATGGTGATACATTTAATTTAAAAATAATTAAATAATCTGTGTGAGATTACTTCTTAAGGAGAAATGTTTATGCTATTGATCATTCAGTACAAGAGACCCTAATTGTTAGGTGCCTCTGAATTATCAAATGTTGGGAAAGTAAGTGAAAACAAGACCCTAATGGTTATGTTAATTTTTCTGTGTGTTTTCTATAGGCTAAACTAGTTTAGAAAACATAATGGTTAAGAAAATAGAGGAATAGAGTTGAGTGAATCTATATACAAGATTTTGATAAAATATTTATCCACTCAACTATCCAATAATAATTTATGGTACAATTGAAAATGTTTTATTCTACCAAATATTGACATATCTTATTTACATTCTCAAACCAGTTAATTTCATGATGAAAATATGGATTGGATAAAAAATTTATGTGATGTACGGGTTCCTCATTTTATAATGTGAATACTTTAATTAAAATTCTTTCATTAAAATATATGATATGTGATACTCACCCAAAGATATTTCTCTATTATTGTATATGGAATACCTCATGATAATCATATTGTGATCCCAACATGGTATAACAAATAGTATATTTTAAGATTTGTATTTAAGGATGATAAGTGTTCTCAAAGTGAAGTGTTTGTAGCATCAAAATATTAATATTATAGAGTTACCATTCACCATCTCTAACTCAAGGTTAATGGATATCGGGTGTGAATTACCCATTTGTGCTAAAAAATATAGACTTAGAGATAGAAGGGAATTAAATATGGTAAAGTATATTTTTGTATCATTAATGGAGAAAGGGTTTTTGTTAGGGGTCTAAAATTATGATTTGACTTTACCAAGATGATAAATAATACAATTGAATAACTATTATTATGTTCCCAACATAAACAATACTTTTATTTCTATATCTTATTTTAATAATAAGGTATTATCATTCACTATGTAGAACAAGAGATATTATATATATATATATATGAATACGATGTTTTTTGTCATTGGGAATATGGTAAATGGTTTATTTATTCATGATATTGATAACCCTATTTCTAAAATTCAAAATAAAATAGCCATGTTTATTTCTAATACGACCCACCTTTGGAATTATTTCATTGGACATATAAATTATAAACACATCTAAAGATTACATAGATATGTATAACTTTTTTATTAGAAAGTATATACGAAGTAAATTTTATTGGAAAAGGTGAAAGGTCTGGTGGAATATTGGACAACATACAGAGTGATGCATGTGGACTAAAGAGTATATAAGAAAGTGGTGGTTTTAGGTACATCGTAACTTTTAATTATGGATTTAGTGGTATGGTTATGTTTTTTTGACGAAACGCAATTATAAAACTTTTGAAAAGTTAAAGAGGTTTATGAATAAAGTACAAAATAAAATGGGATAAAGCATAATAATCCTTAGATCAGATACGGGTGGTGAATACTTGAGAAAAAAATTCATTCATCATATGAGGGATTGAGGAAATATTTCAAAAAATATCTCCTCTTTGGACACAAAAAATGAAATGGTGTGTTTGAGCAGAGAAATCATATATTTTTTACATAGTTCTATAGATTATGAGTCAATGTGGCATTATTATTTCATTATTGGGTTTTACTCTAGAATTCTATACTTTATTAACAAAGTGTGTTCCATATAATACATTAATAAAAATACAATATGACATATGGAATGGGAAACATCTATTTTTTTCATTCATAATTACTTGGGTACATGAAACATTCATGTGACATTTGGAAGTAGATATGATTGAATCCAAAGAAGGAAAGTGGTTATTTTTTTTCATACAATGGAAAATAAGGGATATTATTTTTATAATTGTATTTAGTTCAAGTTATCACCGCCTGATTTTACACATTCATTAATTTTTTTATCAATTGTGGTGTCATAGGGAGGAATGTTGAAGTACCGAATCAAGTGGTTTAGTTGGTTTCACAAAGTGTTGTGAAGGAAGATCTGACTCAAGTTACATAATAAATATGATTTTCTGATATTATTCATCAAGATATTGTGTGATATACATTTTTTATGTTTATTAATGATAAAGTAATGTCAATAAGTGATTAACCTACTACCTACTGCAAAAGGGCTATTCAAATTTCCAATTTTATGAAATAATTAAAATCCATTGAATTTGAAATGGAATCTTTATAAATTAACTATGTTTTGAAATTTATTAATTCACCTGAAGTGGTGATGTAACACCCAAGACTTTTATGTTATATAAACCATCAAAGGACTCTGTTTCTACACAACACTTTCTTGGCTTTCTTTACACGAAATCGCGGCCTTCCTCGATAGCTTGCATCGTACGCAATACCGAGTTTCACTAAACAACGATATGCTATTAAAATATTATTAAATCTAGCCATTATAAATAGTAATAACCACTTTTTGAAATTTTATAAATTTTATTTTTCAAAATGGACTTCATTTTTGGATTCGTAATATCGAAATTAGCCTGGGGTGAAATTTTGGTATTTTTCTGAAAACTTTCAATTTTTGATGAATAGTGAAACCACTAAGTGGTAGTTAAAAAAAACTGAATTTTTCGTAAAACTTAATTTTACCAATTCTGTAAGTGGAATTTAGAAAATCCGAGAGACATGATTAATATCAAGGACTAAAATGTGGTTCAATGAGATGAAAATAATTTTTTGGTGAATAGTAACTTTTTACTTTTTTTTACCACGGTTAAAAGTAAATAGGGTAATTAAGGGTAAAGATGATATTATTATTACCCTAACACATGTCCTAATTCTATTGGTTAAGTTTAATTCGACCAAAAACAAACTTAGGAATAAAATATGACCATTTAGGCCCACTTGGATTAGATTAGGACATTTATTATTAATTTATTTAAAGAAGGGTTAAAATAGTTAAAATCAAAGTTTAATAATTAAATAATTTTTAATATAAGGATATACATAAGATAAATTAGACTATAAATATTCATTAGAAATATAAAAAGATTTTCTACATAATGATATTTTATTTTTAATTTTTAGACATTATATAATTTAATTTATTTATGACAAAATGATGATGCAGTAATTATCTTATTAATGAAATATTGACATAATTGATGTTATAAACACCAAAATAAATTTAGTTTTAGAATTTTTATGAATTACACTAATTTTATAGGTTAATATGACATGTTAGTATTGATTTAATTAACTTGGTTAGAACTAATAATTCTGTTATGATTTTCACAAAAATCAATTACTAAATTGTGTCAAAATTGACATAAAATAGTTTTTAAAACAAATATTATATTAGTAATTGTTATTTTATTCTTAAAAATCTAAGGTTCAGCAAAATGACTTAGATAAAGTTATATATATTAATAATAAACAACTTGGGGTTCGTTTGGCTGCTTATAGTATGTTTATTAACCTTATAGTATAAGAACACAAGAAGACACGGTAAAATTAAACTTATTTAAGTTAATGTTAAATCTAAATGATAAGGTTAAAATAGGAACCTAAACTTGTCTAAATTATATTTTATGAGTGTATTTCGACACATCCCCACCTTAGCTTAGAAATATATCAATTTGGAGCTATTTTAAACCGAAATTGACTTTATAATAAAATAATATTTTTAGTTTTCCCAAAGGTGCCCCTCTCCTCAATTATAAAAGGGCACCTCCCCCCCCCTCTTCCTCACACCACATTGGGCCTTCAATCTCAGAAAAAACCCTGAAAATTCCTCCTATATACTTCCATAGAGACATCCTAGAGGTCCTGGTCTTCTTCAAAGACCAATTTTAGTGCCCCAAAAGAAGGTCTCAAAGAAGCACTTCAAAGAAGAGGTAATGTCCGTTACCGATTCATTCATATTTATTTCTTCTTCCACTTCTTCTTATTTAGTTGTTTCATTGTGAAGTAATAACATCAGTATCACTCATATACTGATATGTTATTATAAGTATGAAACAACCCTATTTCACCATTTATCCATTCTACGGAAAAAGAAATCACCGCGCGTGCTTACGTACGGAATACTGTCTCCACGTCGTGGTGTAATCTATTTTCCACCACCACCTTACTTGGATGGGTATAATGGTGTAAATAATGACTATATATGACTATTATAAAGTTATACTAAATCTGAAATAGTATACATACACTCCAATACAATTCCACGATCATAGGAACGATATCATCACTCGTGCGTACGTATGGAATACCGTCTCCACGATGTGATGCGACTCGTTCTACATGATCTTCATTTCATAATGATTATATAAATGAATTGATTGAATTAATATGATATATATTACACTAATAGAATTCTGGAAATGAGGTATCTATAACCTAAAGATAAGAATAAGAATTTATTCGACAAAAAACGCATAAGAACAAAAAGTTATAAACACCCGAATAACAAGTAGCAATGAAATATTACTACTAAGAAGATAAGAATATGACCATATATGATATCATAAAAATATGTATGATTCTGGAATAAGTCAATAACATTATTTAAATCATTATACAGGAGGTTCGGACACTTACGAAGCAAAACGGACCTAAGGTAAGGGAAATATCACAATCTCATTTTTATCCGGGATTGTTTATATTTGGTATTTACTAGGGTGTATTTTATCATCCACATCCATGTTTCCTCAACAAGTAATGTTATTTCCATCCACCTACAATTTTTTAAATCCAATTTTACCCTTTGGTGAATTTTTAGTAAAAGACATGAAATGAATCTTTTGTCGTTTTTTGTACGAGGTACTTTTTGACTTTTCCGACAAAAGTACGAGAAGAATGTTTTTTTAACTTATACGACATGAATGTATTTTTAAAACATTATTTCCAAGAATATTCCTTTACCAGTTTTCAAGTTTATTTTTAATCAACTTCTTTTAGTTTAAAATTGTATGACATGTTATGAAAGGAAAATGTTTTTTTTTGAATTTGAAAGGATATTTTCCTCAAGAATGGAGTTCAAGTGTTTTATCAAAATTATTTTCCATCTATGATATTATAGGGTTCTGTTTATATCCCTATTATTACATTGATTTGATTATGTTGTGATGAAATTATTTTTATGAATTCCTTTATCTTATATGAATTGTTTGATGATGTCACGATGTTTAAGATTCCCATTTTTATTACATGGGTTATGCAATGATGTACGATTTATGATTTTGTGGCACACATAAGAATGGTATCATTATGAGATGGGTGGTACGTATATCTCCCTCCAATGCATTGGGTAAAGATTTTATATCTCATGAGATAGACATGGCTAGAACGGTAGGTTATACCGGTTCAATGAAACAGGACTGAAATGAGGGTGACTCGGTTCAGAAAGGGAATTTGTCCACTAAGATAGTCTTGGAAATGAGCCTTGACTAATAAGAAATGATTCTCTATGATTATGTGTGTATGCCACAAAGTTTCATGTTTTATGTTATGATTATTGTGATTACATTTCACTACCATGATTTATCCCATGTTATGAAATTATGATCTCTTTTTCAGGTTAAGATTTCCAAAAGTTATGTGCTTGTGTATATGATGTGATTGATATTTCTTTTGTTTACCCTTACCGAGCATTTGAGCTCACCCTTTTGTATGTTTTCTTTCCCCAGGTCAGGAAGAAGGTTATTAAGTAAGATATTCCAAAAGGGACTATAGATATGATGAAATAAATGGGAGACAGTGTAGATGCTTTATGAACCAGTTGTTTATAATTCCCAGTTTCTAAAGACACTATACCTATACGGTCCTTTCGTGGTTTTGTTATATGTTGTAATAAGTATGCTTCAATTTTTATGTATTAACAATGTATGTAAAGTATGGGTTGTTATAGTTGGTATCAAAGGCAAAGGAGTTAGGAATGTATCCGATCCTTGGGAACTCTCACATGTGAGCGTTGGACGAAGCATGACTCTCCGCCCAAGGGCTTCATGAGGAAATGGCTGCCAATGGGGATGGTGGTGTGTCCCACCCAGGGGGTGTATCCACCCATGGAGTGCCCTGATAGGTATCAACTATAGTCCACTTGAAGTAATTCCAGACCGTTATAGTTTGTATCAGAGAAAAGGTATAGTCAACCATTGGAAACTAGGATGCGAAAGCCTTAGTAAGAACCCTAAGGATAAGTCTAAGCATAGAACACAATCTTAGTGTTTTTAAATTGCCATGAATAACCTAGGATAATACCTTAAGTGTGAAATTTTATTCTTGATTATGTGGTTTTCCTATTATAATTAGTGTTGCTCACACTATTCTTCTTGGTTTTAGTCAATGGCTGGAACTCGAAGGAATTGTGTTAATGCGGAATGCGACGGGCAATGCAATGATTGTCCCCATGAGCAACCAAACGTTATGGGAGTTGGAATGAAAAATCTTGTAGCCATGCTCACACAACTTTCTCAAGCTATGAATCATGCATGACTTCCAAACGAGCAAAGGAAGGAGCAACATTCTGTTGAATCCTTCATGAGGCAGCGTCCACCTTCTTTCCGCGGGTCTACTGATCCATTAGATGCAGAACAATGGATTAGTACTACTGAAAAGATATTTTCAGTTCTTTAATGTTCTGAACATGATAAACTCACCCTAGCAGTGCATCGTTTGGAAGGAGATACTGATCAATGGTGGAACCTTATTAAGAATATGAGGAAAAGGGATGAAATTGAGTCCATGGAATGGGACGAGTTCAAGAACTTATTTTTCAATAAGTACTTCCCTCGTATTCTCCGAACAAAGATGGAGAAAGAGTTTCTTGAACTGAAGCAAAAGGATGATGAATCTGTTGGTACCTATGAAGCAAATTTTACAAGACATGCAAGGTACGCGTCTGGTATTATTATCCAACCTGAGAGTAAGATCGATTGATTCTTTAGTGGCTTAAAACCAAGTCTTCGAAGGGCGTTATCCATAAGGGACTTCAATAGCTACGAGTAAATCATTCGATATGCTCTCAAAGTCGAGATGGAGATTGGAGTAACCCATCAGTCATATGGGTTTGATAAGAAGTGGAAAATCAAATTCAAAGGAAAATCTAAAGAGAACACTAAAAAGAAGATGAGCTTTCCCTTAGGCTCAAAATGTGGAAAGAAACATGGAGGGAGTTGTCTTAAAGGGACAAATAAATGTTTAAAATGTGGAAAGGAAGGTCATTGGGCATTTGAATGCCGTGATGATGGGAAGAAGATGTCTAATGATGAAAATAAAGGAAGGGATACACAGAATGAACCTAATACACTTCAATGATTCAAGTGCCAGGAGATGGGACATTATGCCAATAAATGACCTAATCCAAGGGTTGATGATGATGGTAGAAGTCAACAAACTCTTAAGGCTAAAGACAAAGGAAAGTCACATGCAATTTCTATCAGCGATGTGGAGTACGATAACGATGTGGTGAAAGGTACACTTACCATCCACTCTAAAGTAGAAAATGTTTTATTTTATTCTAGATCCACCACTCCTTTATTTCTGAAGAATTTTCTAAGGGTATCACCTTATTACCTCAACAATTATATGTTGAGTTAGCAGTGACAACACCTAATGGCACAACAATCACATCAAAAGTTTATAATTCATCTCCGATCGAAGTTTCTGGGAAAGTGATTCCTGCAAATCTTGTGATCCTTCCTATAGTGGAATTTGATGTGATTCTTGGCATGGATTGGCTTTCTTTATATGGATCTCATATCAATTGCCAAATAAGGGAAGTCACATTCCATATTCCAGATCAATCTATGATCGTCTATCGATGCAAGGATGAACATAACCTTCCAGTGGAAATTTCTTCCATTTTCTGGGTATTTATTCCACTAAATGAATGTTATTTATCTCAAATGGTTGGTGATAAACTCACAATTAAGAATATGCCCATTGTACGGAAGTTTGATGATGTCTTTCCGGAGGAATTACAGGGTCTTCCACCAAATTGTGAAGTTGAGTTTTCAATAGAACTCATACCGGGTGCTTTGCCTATTTCAAAGACACCTTATATAATGGCCCCAATTGAGTTGCAGGAATTGAAGAAGCAACTCCAAGAGAATCTTGATAAGGGATTCATACGCCCTAGTGCGTCACCTTGTGGAGCACCTATTTTATTTGTTAAGAAGAAAGATGGATCAATGAGACTCTGCATTGATTATCGAGAACTTAACAAGATCACTATCAAGAACAAATATCCTCTCCCACGCATTGATGACTTATTTGACCAACTACGCGGAGCTCAATACTTTTCCAAGATTGATCTTCATTTAGGGTATCATCAATTAAGGTTCAAAAGGGAGGGTATACCAAAGACGGCTTTCCGTACAAGGTATCGACACAATGAATTTATAGTGATGTCATTTGGTCTTATTAATGCCCCTGCTATCTTCATGGATCTGATGAATAGAGTCTTTAGAGACTATCTTGATCAATTTGTGGTAGTCTTTATGGATGATATTCTTGTCTATTCAATGAGAAAGGAAGAGCATGAAGATCACTTGAGAATTATATTTAAGACCCTGAGAAAGGAGAATCTTTATGCCAAATTTACCAAGTGTGAATTTTGGCTTCAAAAATTTGCATTTTGTGGTCACATAATCTCAAAAGAGGGGATATCTGTGGATCTAGCAAAAACAGAGGTTATCATAAGATGGTCGAGACCAACAATAGTAACTGAGATCCGAAGTTTTCTTGGTTTGGCTGGATATTATCGACGTTTTGTGAAAGATTTTTCATGATTATCTAATCCACTCACCAAGTTGACTGGGAAAGGATTTAAGTTTGTCTGGACGTAGGAATGTGAAGAGAATTTCAAGGAGTTGAAAAGAAGGTTATCCAGTGCACCTGTGCTCACACTGCCTTGTAGTGGAGAAATGTTTGTGATCTGTAGTGATGCATCCAAGAAGGGATTGGGCTGTGTTCTTATGCAAAATGATATGGTGATAGCTTATGCCTCACGACAGTTGAAAATCCTTGAGCAAAATTACCCAACACATGATTTGGAGTTTGCTGCGGTAATCATTGCATTAAAGATTTGGAGGCATTATCTTTATGGTGAAAGGTGTAATATTTATACTGATCATAAAAGTTTAAAGTATATTTTCACACAAAAGGAGCTGAATATGCTTCAAAGAGGATGGTTGGAGCTGATTAAGGATTACGACTGCTCAATCCATTACCACCCTGGGAAAGCAAACAAGGTGGCAGATGCATTAAGTCGACAAGACCATGCCAGTTTATCCATGATGAGGATCACAAAAGATCCAATATTTATGGATTTACAAAGGATGGATCTTGGAATTATAATGGAAGGGGAAAATTCTTATCTTTCTCAAATGAATGTTCAACCATTTATACATGTGAAGATTAAAGAGGCACAGAAAGAATATGTCGAGTTACAAAAGAAGGTGAGAAATGTTCATGAATTCAACCTTGATTGTGATGGTATAATAAAGTTCAAGAATCGGGTTTGTGTTCCTCCCATCCCCGAATTAAAGAAGGAGATGTTGGATGAGGCTCATAGTTCTTCATTCTCTATTCATCATGGAAGCACGAAGATGTATAGGGACCTGAAAGAGTACTTCTGGTGGGATGGCATGAAAATAGATGTTGCTGAATATGTCTCTCGATGCTTGGTTTGTCAGCAAGTTAAAGCTGAGAGATAGAAGCCTAAGGGGATGTTACAACCATTACCCATAACCGAATGGAAATGGGAAAACATCACTATGGACTTTGTCACAGGACTTCCTAAAAAATCTAATGGCAATAATGCTATCTGGGTCATAGTTGATCGTCTTACCAAGTCTGCACATTTCATTGCTATTAGAGTGGATTTCTCTCTGGATCATCTTGCCATGATATATGTAAAAGAAGTGGTAAGATTGCATGGAGTACCACATTCTATTATATCTGATCGGGATCCGAGATTTACCTCAAAGTTCTGGCGAAGTCTTCAGCATACTCTGGATACAGAGTTGAGTTTCAGTACTGCATATCATCCTCAGACAGACGGTCAGTTTGAGAGAACAATTCAAACTCTAGAAGATATGTTGAGAGCTTACTCTATAGATTTCAAAGGTGGTTGGGATCAACACCTACCTTTGGTGGAATTTTCTTATAATAATAGCTTTCACTCCAGTATTCAGATGGCTCTTTATGAAGCTCTCTATGGAAAGAAATGCAGGACTCCAACTTGTTGGGATGAAGTTGGGGAAAGAAAGATATTAGGACCCGATCTCATTGATGAAATGGCAGAAAAGGTCAGATCTATTCAACAACACATAAGAGCAGCTCAGAGTCGACAGAAAAGTTATGCCGACAATCGAAGAAAAGATCTAGAGTTTGAAGTGGGTGATAAAGTGTTCTTACGAATATCTCCCTGGAAGAGGGTCATGAGATTTGGAAAGAAGGGGAAGTTGAGCCCTAGATATATCTGTCCTTTCAAAATACTGGATCGTGTTGGGATGGTAGCTTACCGATTGGCGCTTCCACCAAATCTCTCTCATGTTCACGATGTGTTCCATGTATCTCTCCTGAGATAGTACATACCTGATCCTTCACATGTACTTAGCTCAGAAGTTGTACCGCTGGAGCAAGAACTTTCTTATGAAGAACAACCGATAGAGATTCTGGATCGTAGCGAAAAATTCCTACGAAACAACACCACTCGATTGGTGAAAGTTTTATGGAGGAACCACCAATTAGAAGATGCTACATGGGAGCTTGAGGATATGATGAGGGAGAGGTATCCTCATCTGTTTGTTACAAAGTGACGAATTTCGATGGAGAAATTCATTTTAAGGGGGGTAGAATGTAACACCCAAGACTTTTATGTTATATAAATCATCAAAGGAATCTTTTTCTACACAACACTTGCTTGGATTTCTTTACATGAAATCAAGGCCTTCCTCGATAGCTTGCGTCGTACGCAATACCGAGTTTCACTAAACAACGATATGCTATTAAAATGTAATTAAAACTAGCCATTATAAATAGTAATAACCACTTTTTGAAATTATATAAATTTTATTTTTCAAAATGGACTTCATTTTTGGATTTGGAATATTGAAATTAGCCTAGGGTAAAATTTTGGTATTTTTCTGAAAACTTTCAATTTTTGATGAATAGTGAAACCACTAAGTGGTAGTTAAAAAAACTGAATTTTTCATAAAACATAATTTTACCTCTTATGTGAGTGTAATTTTGAAAATCCGAGACACACGATTAATATCAAGGACTGAAATGTGGTTCAATGAGATGAAAATAATTTTTGGTGAATAGTATCTTCTTACTTTTTTTTACCACGGTTAAAAGTAAATAGGGTAATTAAGGGTAAAGATAATATTATTATTACCCTAACACATGTCCTAATTCTATTGGATAAGTTTAATTCGACCAAAAACAAACTTAGGAACAAAATATGACCATTTAGGCCCACTTGGATTAGATTAGGACATTTATTATTAATTTATTTAAAGAAGGGTTAAAATAGTTAAAATCAAAGTTTAATAAGTAAATAATTTTTAATATAAGGTTATACATAAGATAAATTCGACTATAAATATTCATTATAAATATAAAAATATTTCCTACATAATGATATTTTATTAGTAATTTTTAGACATTAAATAATTTAATTTATTTATGACACAATGATGATGCATTAATTATCTTATTAATGAAATATTGACATAATTGATTTTATAAACACCAAAATAAATGTAATTTGAGACTTTTTATGAATTCCACTAATTTTATAGGTTAATATGAAATGTTAGTATTGTTGTAATTATCTTGGTTCGAACTAATAATTCTGTTATGAGTTTCAAAATAATCAATTACTAAATAGTGTCAAAATTGACATAAAATAGTTTTTATAACAAATATTATATTAGTAATTGTTATTTTATTCCTAAAAATCTAAGGTTCGGAAAAATGACTTATATAAGGTTATATATATTAATAATAAACAACTTGGGGTTCTTTTGGCTACTTATAGTAAGTTTATTAACCTTATAGTATAAGAACACAAGAAGACACGATAAAAGTATACTTATTTAACTTAATGTTAAATCTAAATGATAAGGTTAAAATAGGAACCTAAACTTTTCTAAATTCTATTGTATGAGCATATTTCGACCCATACCCACCTTTGCTTCGAAATATATCAATTTGGAGCTATTTAAAACCAAACATGACTTTATAATAAAATAATATTTTTGGTTTTCCCAAAGGTACCCCTCTCCTCCCTTATAAAAGGGCACCTCCCCCCCCCCTCTTCCTCACACCACTTTGTTCCTTCAAGCTCAGCCAACCCCTGCCAATTCCTCCTCTCCAATTCCCTAGAGACATCCTAGAGGTCCTAGTCTTATTCAAAGACCAATTTTAGTTCCCCAAAAGAAGGTCTCAAAGAAGCACTTCAAAGAAGAGGTAATGTCCGTTACCGATTCATTCATCTTTATTTCTTCTTCCACTTCTTCTTCTTTATTTTTTCATTATGAAGTAATAACATCAGTATCACTAATATACTGATATTTTATTATAAGTATGAAACAACCCTATTTCACCATCTATCCATCCTACGGAAAAAGAAATCACCACGCGTGCGTACGTACGGAATACCGTCTCAATGCCGTGGTGTAATCTGTTTTCCACCACCACCTTACATGGATGGGTATAATGGTGTAAATAATGACTATATATTACAATTATAAAGTGATACTGATTCTGAAATAGTATAAATACACTCCAATACAATTCCATGATCATAGGAATGATATCATCACTCGTGCGTACGTACGGAATACCATCTCCACGATGTGATGCGACTCGTTCTACATGATCTTCATTTCATAATTATTATATAAATGAATTGAATGAATGAATATGATATATATTACACTAATACCACTCTGTAAATGAGGTATCTATAACCTAAATATAAGAAAAAGAATGTATTCGACAAAACACACATAAGAACAAAAAGTTATAAACACCCGATTAACAAGTAGCAATGAAATATTACTACTAAGAAGCTAATAATATGACCATATATGATATCATAAAAATAAGTATGATTATGGAATAAGTCAATAACATTATTTAAAACATTATACAGGAGGTTCGGACACTTAGGAAGCAAAACGGACCTAAGGTAAGGGAAATATCACGATCTCATTTTTATCCGAGATTGTTTATACTTTGGTATTTACTGGGGTGTATTTTATCATCCACATCCATGTTTCCTCAATATGTAATGTTATTTCCATCCACCTACAATTGTTTAAATCCAATTTTACCCTTTGGTGACTTTTTAGTAAAATATTTGAAAGGAATCTTTTTTCGTTTTTTGTACGAGGTGCTTTTTGACTTTTCCGACAAAAGTACGAGAAGAATGTTTTTTTTAACTTATACAGAATGAATGGATTTTTAAAACATTATTTCCAAGAATATTACTTTACAAGTTTTCAAGTTTATTTTTAATCAACTTCTTTTAGTTTAAAATTGTATGACATGTTAAGAACGTAAAATGTTTTTTTGAATTTGAAATGATATTTTCCACAAGAATGGAGTTCAACTGTTTTATCAAAATTATTTTCCATCTAAGATAATATAGGGTTCTGTTTATATACTTAATATTAAATTGATTTGATTATGTTGTGATGGAATTATTTTTATGAATTCCTTTATCTTATATTAATTGTTTGATGATGTCACGATGTTTAAGATTCCCATTTTTATTACATGGGTTATGCAATGATGTACGAATTATGATTTTGTGGCACACATACGAATGGTATCATTATGAGATGGGTGGTACCTATATCTCCCTACAATTTATTGGGTAATGATTTTATATCTCATGAGATAGACATGGCTGGAACGGTAGGTTATACCGGTTCAGTGAAACAGGACTGAAACGAGGGTGACTCGGTTCAGAAAGGGACTTTGTCCACTAAAATAGTCTTGGCAATGAGACTTGACTAATAAGAAATGATTCTCTATGATTATGTGTGTATGACACAATGTTTCATGTTTTACATTATGATTATTGTGATTACATTTCACTGCCATGATTTATCCCATGTTATGAAATTATGATCTCTTTTGCAGGTTAAGATTTCCAAAAGTTATGTGCTTATGTATATGATGTGATTGATATTTCATTTGTTTACCCTTACTAAGCATTTGAGCTCAACCTTTTTTATGTTTTCTTTCCCCAAGTCTGGAAGAAGGTTATTAAGTAATATATTCCAAAAGGGACTATAGATATGATGAAATAAATTGGAGACAGTGTAGACGCTTTATGAACCAGTTGTTTATGTTTTCCAGTTTCTAAAGACACTATACCTATACGGTCCTTTCGTGGTTTCGTTATATGTTGTAATAAGTATTATTAAATTTTGAATTATTAACAATGTGTGTAAAGTATGGGTCGTTATAGGTGATACCCATAGGTGGATGTTGGGTTTCTATAAGAAAACTGGCATGGATGTGTGGGTCCTACTTCATAGAAGCATGTTTCTTGGGTGCCCATGATATGGCACTAACTACTTGGATTCTTGAAAATAGGGTGTCATGGCGTGAGACATTGGCTATAATGTTGTGAAACATTAATCTTAGTCCCACATATAACATATATATGGGTTAAGATTTAATATTAGTACTTATAACTCCACTCAATCAACAAATCATTTCCATCAAGGGCGATCTCTAACAAGATAACCCTAGGAAGGGTATAAGAGTGGACACTCAAAGTAGATAATATTTTTGGTGGTATGTAATTTTTCATTGTTCTTTAAAATTGGAATTAGTTATAGGGGAAGAATTGGTCCCTTGGGATAGATTCCAGTTGAAATAATTACCTTACCTAGGTTCTCATTAGATGGGACTAACATCCCAAGTTCTGGGATGCATGGGTCAACGACATGGAACATAGGGTGTCACAACGTGACACATTCCACTTCGTCCAACATAAATACAAGGAATGGTTTTGGACATGAAAATCAGTTCATATATCCTCATCCCCATCAACAAGGCATTTTTTAGTACGTGTGATCCCTAATAAGATAACCCAAGTAAAAATAAAGGTGTGAGGGTGGACTACTAAAGAGGGAAATATTTTTTCTGGTAGGTACTGATTCAGTAGTCCTAATAAGATGATAAAGTGTATACCAATAAATAAGGCCTATTGCAAAAAATTCATCATAAAAATCATGTAATTGAATATGATTAAACCTTTAAACTTATTATTATGATATATTCTATTCGGATTATTCTAGCCATAGTAGCTCATTTCAATTATAAGATATATAAAATGGATGTCAAAACATTTTCCTAAAAATTAATTTAGTAAGTGATGGGTGTAAGATATTTACAAATTTTTTTATGTACCAAAGGAGACTTCTAAGGTTTTCAATCTACAATGATCCATTTATGGATTGATTTAGGCTTGTAATAGTTTTAACATCTTGTTTGAAGATGAAATCAAAGTGTCTATTTTCATAAAAAACGTATACAATTCCTGTTTATATAATAAGATTAGTTTGAGTGTTTTTTTATTTTTTATATTGTAAATGGATGTAATGTTATCTATTGAAAATAACATGCTCAAACTTCACTGTGTGCAGATGTGCCAAGGTAAATTCTTTTAAATGAAATATGTAGGTAAAGTTTCATACAAAATGTGTTTTAAGATCTATATAAATACATTGAAGGGGATTATCAGACTCAGAAAGGACACTTATGTTTGTAAGGTGGTAAATATTTTAATGATTGATAAATGTAAGATAGAGTATTTATTAGTGTTACATGGAAAATATCATGGGAATATTTGGGATCTTAAAAATAGTTAAAATTGATTGATAGAATTCCTTATGAATCTGCCTTAGGTTCTATCATGCATTCCATACGGTGTACTCAACATGATGTCACCAGTGTATTAATAATTACTCCAATATACAAATCCAATCCTGGTGAGAGTCATTGTATTAATGTAAATATCAATATTAAATACTTAGGAACAAATAATGATATGTTATTGATCCTTATAAGAGATAATTAGCATTGTTTAAATGATTAAAAAGATTAAGGATTAAAATATAACATAGATGATCTAAAATATATATTTGGTTTTATGTTATGCATAAATGATGGAACTAATAGTTGGAACATTTCTAAACAAGCCACCATAATGAACTCAAAAAAAGAGATAGAGTGAGTTGATGCATCAGATGATATGATGGGGACTATTTGGATCAAGATGTTAATATTTTAAACAGGAGGTGGTTCCTCACAATGAGTGAGAGATCTATCTTTATGGTGACAATTTTGCAGCTATCACACATGAAAAAGTACCTAAACCAAACCAACAATGAAAAAATATCCTTCAAAAATAAAATCTTATAATATATATCATTGATACGGATTTTTTGGATATTTTGGGTTGATATAGATGATAATTTTTTAGATCCCTTAATGAAATCACGGGCATAATAGAATTTTTCTGGTCATATAAATCATCTCGGTATATAATACATAAGAAATTAAGGTAATGGTTTCATAATATATCATGTTATTGTAATTATTGGAAATATAGATTTATCATTCATTTAGGTGTGTTTTAATTTACATTACATGAATAATGAAATAAAAATATCCCATAAAATTATGGATTTTAATTTTATATAATCAACGATCATAACATAGTAATTTGTGTTTTGTTGATATGGAAATATTAGTGCAAGTAGTGGACACATGAGATAACAACTAAATAATTATTATTTGTACTGACCCATCAAGTATATCATATGGATTGTCATACAACCATTAATATACATAGGGATGTATGCTTATAATAAATCAATCATACATGTGGTTGAGGAAATACCTAGAATGAGATCCCTCATACTTTGAAACATTTTTTATGAAATTAATTATGACTTAGATAAAAAGAGGGTGGTAGGGTATATTGTTTACCATGTCATTTGTTGGAGAATGAAGATGATGGGATTTTTCTACTCATATAATGAGAAAATAAATCAATCCCGTTATTGAATTATAATAGGAAAATGCATGTCCATTATTAGTTGAGTTACATGATTTGTTTTCAGTTACATGGTTGAGGGTTATGTATATAATAACCCTATAGATGAATAACATTGGATGTATTGATTAACCATGTCAGGATTCTATATATAATTTTGGACAATAAGATGATATATCCTAGATTGACATTATTTAATGTCCAGAATTCACTTAATGTTATAGAAAATAGAATATATAGGTATATAATTGATTTATATGATATGTATTATGGTGGAAATGTTTACATATGATATGAGTATGTTTGATGGGGATTATACCAAATCACATAGTATCTAGAGTATCACCATTTCTTTACTAGAGGTCTCTCTTTTCTTATTTCTATGAAATGGGGATTTCATATCTATAAAGTCACAGAGGATCAAATTTTTCATAGTTTGGATAAGTATTGTATTTGAGAAAAATTATTTTATTCTAAAATAAAGAGATTCTAATAAAAACATATTCAAAATAGTTTCTGATGGATACATAAGAGTTGTGAAGTTTTTTTAAGTATATATTTTATATCAGTGAAAGTGTGAGACTATTGTATGTGCACTATAATAAAGTGTATCATATTTTAAAATACACATATATTATTGGATGTGATACCCATGGGAATGATATCATAGAATATGATATGTATAAATTATAAGAAAGGCATAAATTTCCTTTTATGTTTATGTAATATCATATAACATTCATTTATTTTGCATTAATGATAGGGGTACATAATTACATATCTCTCCATCATGTTTTACATTAGTTTATAATCAATGAGATACATTAAAAATGGAATAAATCCCCTAATTAATTATTTTAGTTAATTAAAACCCAATGGTGTGTCCCAAACACATTCCATGACATGGAACTAAAGACGTTCATGATGGAATACTCTTTATTAAATAAAGATACTTGTTATTCCTATAAAAGGAATTTATCATTCTCTTATTTGTATACCCATTGATTAAAAATATTATCTCTTATTCTCTTTAACTTATAAAATAATTTATATTTTTAGAAGGTTATAAAACCTATGTAGAATATATGAAAATCCTTATGAAGTATTTTAGGATGAATTTTCAGTGTAATCCCCTCATAGGTAGGAAGTCGTTGCTTTCTTCTCACTTGATAAACATCAAGAATACTATGTAAAAGTAAAATATTGAGGCCACTATTATCAAATTATAGGTATGCAGTTTTTTTGTGGGTTTTATGGGATCATATCAAAATCATCTATAGTAGAAGAATCCAAGAAAAGAGAATGATCAATATTGTTGAATAAAATGTGAAAGGAATATAAAAAAATGCACTGCTATAAATATTTTTAAAAAACCACTATCTTATTTATACAATGGAGTGTTGTTGAAGAAGATCACTAAAGTAGTAGAACTAAGCCTCCCACCTTTATGAGGTATAAACTAGCCAATGAATCTAGGTTTATAACCTGAATATTATTATTAACTCAAACGGGTGTTAGCACCTTCAAAATAATGTGATGAACATTTTATTAAGAGGATAAATAATTTGATTCAGTTTTCATGTGCACATTCAGCCCAACAGTGATGGACCTAATCCATTTTAGGCAATTACAATGATATTAATTTAATAAATAGAACCAACCATGAAAATTTTATCAGGTACTAACCCTTACATTACATTCTATTAAAGTATTCTTCATTGAAAAAAATAAATAAGGGTTTATAATGATTGTAATGATCCAACTCGTGGATCATGAACAAATGAAATAATGGGGTGATAACAAAGAGGATACACACATATCATTCATGTGTAACATAAAGCCTATAAAATTATATTACAATGTAAAAAAAGGATTCCCAATATTATTTTATTATAAACACATGCCGTATGATACGATATGCATGTAACTCATATCATACCATACAATACAAGTAGTCATACAATATGAATCAACCTCTATTTTGTTCTTATTCATCAATCTCCCCCTTGAATTTAATTCCCATAATATTTTAATGAAAAAATTCACAACTGTTCTGAATCTATCAAAAACTAGTTTGGATATGATTTATCAAAATCTCTTAATTTAAAAAAAATATTTCTAGAACACATTCCATATCCAAAGGTCTAACTATGTGGCCCTATGTCCCTTATCCTTATTGGAAAAAATCACGAAATTTCAATTTGAAAATGAAAAAAGAAAGCTTCTCCTAGAAAATTTCCTATTATACTCATGCTACTAAGGGTTCTTGTGTGGTCTCCATAAAATATAATCATATATCTAATAAAATTTTTAACCATAATATGTATCATATAAGTCATATTTATACCTATATAGTTCATTTTCCAATGACATTGAGTAACCACTGGATATAGAACAATGTTAATGTAGTATGTACCATCTCATTTTTTATTAATTTTCTAAAAAAATAATATCTTGGTCAATGAATAAATCATATTCACTTAATCTATAAGATGATAAAATCATATGACCCTTTTCCATGTATCTGATCACATCTCATGTGAATCAACTTAGCATTGTCATGAATTACCTTAGACTAATTAAATAAAGGGTTAAATGCAGCTTCTTTTCATATGAGTTGAAAAATACCATTTTGGTCATTGTCAAATTGATGATATGATCAATAACATACCCCACAACACCCGGATTAGATAAGTCACAATGGCATGCATAATAAAGGTATCAAAGTATAAAGGTTATCATGTTATATATCACACAAGCCTCTGGTAAAAATGATTTATTATTATCATACACCCCTAAGTATATTGATTATATATGAAACTATAAGGGATATTTTTTGTAGTTTAGTAAAAATAATAAGTCTCCACATATCATATTAGGATTCCACTACTTATTCTAATATTCAAATATCATCACAACCATTGTACTTTGTGTAATACCCCAGGCTTTCACGATACGCTTCTCTTTCAATAAGGCAATAGCTTGCATTGTACGCAAGTTCGAGATTATAACACACCACGACCAATCAAAGTAGTAGTTATGAATAGTAATACCCACTTTTTGAAATTATATAAATTTTATATTTCAAAATGGACTTCATTTTTGTATTTGGAATATCGAAATTATCATAAGTTGAATTTTTTTAATTTTCTGAGAACTTCCAATTTTCTATGAATAATAAAAAATACTTAAAAACAACTTTTTTAATAAAAATAATTTATAGTGATAAATTCTAATATTGAGTGGTTTTAATGTATAATTAGAATATATTTTTACCATTTTATCCAATGGTGTTCATTAGAATTAATTTCACTTTGAAATTGGACATAAATAATTGTCAATCTTTTGATATATATTGTTTCATAAAAACACGCTATTTGTTGTGACAGTGGGAATTAATTATAAAATTTATTAATGAAACTTATATGTTTTTAATTTCATCAAATAGACATCATTTTTGAATTCGGAATATCAATTATATCTTAGGGTGAAAGTTTGGTATTGTTTTGAAAAAATTCAATTTTTGATGGATAGTGAAACCACTAAGTGGGAGTTAAAAAACTGATTTTTCATTTGAATGAAACATTACCACTCCTTTGATTTTATTTCCAAAAATATGAAATACATGGTTGTAATTAGAAAGTAAAATGTGGTTCAATGGGATTAAAATATTTTTTTGGTGAATAGTAACTTTTAATTTTATTAATCGCGATTAAAGGTAATTAGTGAAATTTAAGGTAAAAATGATATTATAAAAATATGAAAATACCTTTAGACTTGTCCTACCCCTATTGGATGAGTCATGTCCGACCAAGACAATCCATGTGTCAACTTGGGGACCCCATGGAGCCACTTGGGTAAGAAAATGACAATAATAAATTTTTATTTAAAGTAAAAATAAAATTGTCACAAACATGAGTTGTTTTACTAAAACATTTATTACATGGGGTTATATAAAGTAAAGTTTCTACTAAAAATATTCATTGTAAAGCCAAAAATATTCCCTACATCATGAGACTTTTTTTTAATTTTTAGACATTAAATAAATTAAAATTGTTATGACACAATGATGATGCAACGATTACCTCATTAAATAACGATTTAAATAAAATGAAAAGATAATGTACATTCTAAGGGTTAAACTTGTCAAAAACCTATTGGATGAGAATATTTAGAACCCTTATCACCGTATACTATAATTATATCATTTTGGGACCTTTATAATCCGAAAATCATTTCATAATAAAGTAACATTTCATTACTTTCTAAGAGTGCCCCTCCTCTCCTCCTATAAAAGGCCCCCACCACTACCACCTTAATTACACCTTCCAAGCCATTTGGCTCGGCCAACCTCCACCCAAATACTCTCTAAACATCCCTATATTACTCCTAGAAGCTTCAATTTGGGCATAATGTTTCCCAAGGAAGCCTTTGTTCTCAAATCAAAATGAGTTACCCGTTTTAAAGGTAGTGTTTTCTCTTGTGTTCTTATGTATTATTTTGCTTCTCCAACCCCCTAAACTCTTTTTATTCATTCCGTTTGTAACAAAAACTGTATACTCAATATACTAGGATGTTTTTATAAGATGTATTCTAGCTACACTTACACACACCTACATCTAATGATTAAAGAACATACTGTTTCTATGGATGGCGAATTTCTGCCTCACGAAATGATGATTGCTCAACACTCATATAACACCTTCAAAGGTGACCATTATGATGTCACTATATTTATATATGATATATAATATATTTATGTTTTAATTAATCTTCTTTATTTTTCATTTATGGCATACCTTGATGGTTTCCATTATGGGTAAACACGATAATTTAATTTTAGGAAGTGCGGACTACTGCCCCCTCAAAGTGATTTGAATCGTTAATGCCATATGTGGGATGTATAAAGGATGGAGTAAATGATATTATATATGATATTATATTGGAATTATAATATACATTTATATAATTATGATTTCATTCCATTAAATATGAAATATAAATGAAAGTAGCGTTCATGCGTACGTACGGCTTACCGTCTCCATGAACAGTGCATTTCATTTCTTACCTCTAAAAGTTATGTAATATTATAAATGAATATATATACTGGATATATATGATATATATGATATCTACATCATGAATATAATTCTGGAGATAATTGATATTCTACCACATAACAACGTGTAATTATAAGAAGTTTATTTTTGACTCAAGTACCAAAGATCGACAAAATGACCGTTATTAACATAAATAATTACATAATGTTCATAACATGGTAATAAGTGATATTAAAGAAATAATTAACATGAAAAGGGTTCTTAAGTAAATATAAATTAACCCTATTTTATTATTCAGGAGTTTAAATAAGGATCAAGTCAATTCGAACATGTGGTAAGGGAACTTCTTAACCCAATTTCTGTTCTTTGGGTTAATATCCTACTTTTAAATTATTTCATGATATTATTATGTCCTATCTTGTATTTATAATTTCCTTATGTGTACTTATAGTGAATACACAAAATAGATCTATTTTATTTAAGAAATGATCTTTGTAAGGGAACTTCTTAACCCAATTTCTATTCTTTTGGTTAATCTCCTACTTTCAAATTATGTCATGATATTATTATGTACAATATTGTATTTGTACATTATTTATGTGTATTATAGTGAATACACATAACAGATCTATTTTATTAAAAAAATGATCTTTGTATGGGAATTCGTCTCAATCTCCTTTCATTGAGGCATATTTTGTTTTATACACAATTTTTGTTTATACGGTGTATAAAACCCTTTGACTTTTACTTTTATTCAAAAAGGAATCTTTTTATACGAAGAGTTTTTACTAAATGACAAAAGGAATGTTTTGTCTTATGTATGCGGTGACAACGACCTCTCCGCCGCCATGACCATTATTTGAGTTCCGGCTTCCTCTACATGCCAAAAAAATTTTAAAATGAAAAATAAATATCAATTTTTAATTTTCTTTTATTTTGGTATTGAAAATGGTTTTGAAAGTGTTTTTATTATATCAATGTGTTGTATTGATATCTTGTGATTGAAATGTGGAAATGTTATGTTTCCTTTATGCATAATTTATGTGATATGATTATGTTATGGTTTATGATATGTTTAAACCTGTTCATATGAGGGATGCATTGGACTTAATAAGTGACGGGTGGAGCCCGCTATAGCTCCTCGATGCAACGACAGGTCTCATAAGAAAAACTAGTGTCTTGGCATGAGACCTTGACAAAATCATATTTGTAGTCTTGGCATGAGGCCTTGGCTATGTGGTTATGATAGTCTGGCATTATTAATTCCATCATTATGAAAGTGGTTATTGATACTGCATATGATTATTTGACCTGTAGAATATCCATGTGAATAAGTAAATGCCATTATATCATTTTACTTTTGCCATATTATGTTGAAGTTCAAGTTTAAAAGGCTTTTGTTTTAGTCATAAATTTCCTTAAGTGTTTATGTTTATTTATGAAAGCTTATGCTATATTTTTATCCTTACTGAGCATCTGAGCTCACCCCTTTAAATGTTTTACTTTTTCCAGGATGTGACGAAGTATATTATGAATGAACTGCAGGGATAGTTTGAGGGGACATGAAGACATGATGTTTTTTAGTTTTGTTTTTTTTTACTTTAGGATGTAATGTAAGACTTATGAATGTATCTAGTGTTTCTAAGACTACTAAAATAATCGATCTTTCGAGACTTGATCTTTTGTGATCATGCCAATGTTACGAAGTAATGCACCAACTCTGGGTAGCTGGGGTCGGGGCGTTATAGTTGGTATCAGAGGCAGTTTAGTACTAACTTTGGAAGCTAGATTTAGATAAACTCTGATTAGAGGGAATAACCATAATATATACTTTGAGGATTAGTATAGAAGAACTTCCTAGAATTTTGTTGTTGTATAGATTTTGTGAGTTTTATGAGCAAAATACATCCCTGTATGGATACGAGCAGGTAGAGGCAGCTCTGGCACAGATGTACCTAGGGGTAAAACCTGAAAACACCGATTTGAGCTAGACTCGAACGGGAACTGGTGCACAACAACGGGCCTTGATGCACTCTTGGTTACGACACTCCCGGGGGATATGTTTATGATAATTTTCATTTTTTTACAAACCATTATGAAGGGTTTATGAGTATATACTTCCTCAAAGAAAACATTTTTTTTCTGATTATGGATTAAATCCATAAACCGTTCAATTTACATTAAGTATTTTACATGTTTGGAATTATTCATTGCAATTCATAAACTAACTTAGTTTATGCCATTGTATAGAAATGGCACCCAATATAAGGAATGTGAACTCAATCAATACGTATGATCCAAAGAGTGAGAAGGTGCATATCTTTCATAGTATTAATCCAAAATTTAGAAGGGAAATAGTCTCCCATGAGTTCCCAACATATGAATAAATAGTAACATCTGTTAATAAGATATGTAAAGAATTATCTGATTCTTATGGCTTTGAAGGGAAGAAAGAGAAAAAAAGGATGGAAGAGAGAATGATAGATAAAGGGATGAGGGAAAAGAAGAATTTTCCAATATGAGATAACTGTGGGAAGAAACACCTTGGAACTTGCCTGATGGGAATGGGAGTTTGTTATAAGTGTGGAGAAAAGGGACACCAAGTGCGAGACTGCAAGGGTAATAAAAAGGTTTCAAATGTACAATGCTTCATCTGCAAGGAGTGGGGACACTATGCAAACCAATGTCCAAATCATTAGAGTATACCTCAAATGATGTTATTGGATAATAATCATGTTACGATACTACCACAGATGAGGATGAATGATTAGAGTTCTTATGTTGTTATTAACGAATTTTTTCATTTGAGTGTTGTATCAATGATGTACTAGTTATAATAATTATGGAGTATATAAGGATTGTACTTCAGTACTATTTCAGCAAGGACTTGAGATTGTGTGGAACCAAGAAAAGTGACTCCACAGTAGGTTAAATTTTTGGAAAATATATGATTGATAGAAAGATAAACCATAATACGGTTCTGATACCGAAATAGTGATTTTGGAATAATACATGATTGATTTGGATAAATTATATTGGATATTCTTAGCTTCCTTGAAACTGGTTAATGATTTTTATACATTTTTGGTTATAAGGAGTATATCTAGTATTCTATAAGTAATAAGGGATCATGAATGTAATCAATAAGGATTTATGGTAATTCAGGATGTTGTAGTGTTTTAAAAGAATACATGATGAAGGTGTTCACATGTTGTTACGCAGAAAAAAGGATCTTCATTATGTTTATCTTCCTTATAAAATTTGTACTGTGAGTTGGAGAGAAGTATTTTGGATAACTATAAAGGTTGGAATGGATTAAGTTGAACCTTGGATAGTAATTTTTATGGTTAAAACATTTCTGAATATTATTTTTGGAATATTATAATACTATTGTTTTAGGAAAATGGACAAACTGTAGGTCGGGGGATAACCCGTCGCGTTGGGCAAAGCTGTAGGAATCGAACCAACAACCATAGTGCGACATTCCTTTATTACCTACCACTAGCCTACAGGAAGTCCCTTGTTATTACAAAAATGTTTTCCAAATTTAAATGGTATGTGTTAATATTTGGAACCTTATACAATTAGAATAAATAGAATATTTTTGAGTTCTATTACCTTTTGAAGTGAATGATGGGTTTGTGGTAAACATTTATTAAAGAATGAAAGTCTACATGACAAGTAAGTATATTTCCTTACGTTCTTAGTAAATATCTTATATAAATTCCTCAACTTTATAAAAGGTAACTTAAAACAAAAACGTTGCCGGTTAACTTTTCTAACTGGGGATTCAATGACCATTTAACCAATCACATGTTTGTGATTTTCTTGTGGTTAACTTTCTCCTAATCCTGTTTTCTACAACTCTCCATCAGACCTTGATGGTTTGTTTCTCCTACATATCCATATTTTCATATAATCCTAGTATGGGCTATCTCGGGTGACCTTTGTACTTCTCTTTCTTTCTTTTAATGTTATATTCTTATTAACCCTATTTTTGATGTGGGTTTTCCACAAAGGTATTTTCTATTTTAAACCTTTTATTTTCGATGAAAATTTTCAAATTGCGAGGACGCAATTTATTGAAGGAGGGGAGAATGTAACACCCTAAGATTTCACGATACGCTTCTCTTTAAATAATTCAATAGCTTTCATTGTACGCAAGTTCGAGATTCTAACACACCGCGACCAATCAAAGTAGTAGTCATGAATATTAATACCAAATTTTTGAAATTATATAAATTTTATATTTCAAAATGGACTTCATTTTTGTATTTGGAATATCGAAATTATCATAAGTTGAATTTTTTGTAATTTTCTGAGAACTTCCAATTTTCTATGAATAATGAAAAATACTTAAAAACAACTTTTTTAATCAAAATAATTTATAGTGATAAATTATACTATTGATTGGTTTTAAAGTATAATTAGAATATATTTTTACCATTTTATCCAATGGTGTTCATTAGAATTAATTTCACTTTGATGTTTGACATAAACAGTTGTCAATCTTTTGATATATATTGTTTCTTAAAAACACGCTATTTGTTGTGACGGTGGGAATTAATTATGAAATTAATTAATGAAACTTATATGTTTGTAATTTAATAAAATAGGAATCATTTTTGAATTCAGAATATCAATTATAGCTTAGGGTGACATTTTGGCATTGTTCTGAAAAACATCAATTTTTGATGAAGAGTGAAACCACTAAGTGGTAGTTAAAAAACTGATTTTTCATTTAAATGAAACATTACCACTTCTGTGATTTTATTTTCAAAAATATGACATAAATGTTTGTCATTAGAAAGTAAAATGTGGTTCAATGGGACTAAAATAATTTTTTGGTGAATAGTAACTTTTATGTTTAATTAATTGCGATTAAAGGTAATTAGTGAAATTTAAGGTAAAAATGATATTATAAAAATATGAAAATACCTTTACACTTGTCCTAACCATTTTGGATGAGTCATGGCCGACCAATACAATCCATGGGTCAACTTGGGGACCCCATGGAGCCACTTGAGTAAGAAAATGACAATAATAAATATTTATTTAAAGTAAAAATAAAATTGTCACAAACATGAGTTGTTTTACTAAAACAATTATTACATGGGTTTATATAAGGTAATGTTTCTACTAAAATATTAATTGGAAAGAAAAAAATATTTCCTACATCATGATACTTTTTTTTAATTTTTATACATTAAATAAATTAAAATCTTTATGACACAATGATGATGCAGCGACTACCTCATTAATTAACGATTTAAATAAAATGAAAATATAATGTAAATTATAAGGTTTAAACATGTCAAAAAACTATTGGATGAGTATATTTATAAACCTTATCATCTTATCCTTGAAATATATCATTGTGGGACCTTTATAATCCGAAATGAATTTCATAATAAAGTAACATTTCATTACTTTCCAAGAGTGCCCCTCCTCTCCTCTTATAAAAGGCCCCCAACACTACCACCTTATATACACCTTCCAAGCCATTTTTCTCAGCAAACATCCTCCCAAATACTCTCTCAAATTCCCTCTCTTACTCCTAGAAGCCTCACTTTGGGAATAAGTCTTCCCAAGGAAGCCTTTGAGCTCAAATCAAAAAGAGTTACCCGTTTTAAAGGTAGTGTTTCCTCTTGTGTTCTTATGTTTTATTTTGCTTCTCCAACACCCTAAACTCTTTTTATTCATTTCTTTTGTGACAACACCAGTATCCTAAATATACTAGTATGTTTTTATAATAAGTATTCGAGCTACAATTACACACACCTACATCTAATGGTTAATGAACATACTGTTTCTGTGGATGGCGAATTTCTGCCTCACGAATTGATGATTGTTCAACACTCATATAACACCTTCAAAGGTGGCAATTAAAATGTCACTATATTTATATATGATATATAATATGTTTATTTTTTTACTTAAGATTCTGTATTTTTCATTTATGGAATACCTTTATGATTTCCATTATAGGTAAACGCGATAATTTCATTTTAGGAAGTGCGAACTACCGCCCTCTCAAAGTGATTTGAATCGTTAAATCCATATATGGGATGTATAAAGGATGGAGTAAATGATATTATATATGATGTTATACTGGAATTAAAATGTACCTTTATATCATTATGATTTCATTCCATTAAATATGAAATCGAAATGAAAGTAGAGTTCATGCGTACGTACGGCTTACCGTCTCCATGAACGGTGCATTTCATTTCTTACCTCTATATGTTATGTAATATTATAAATGAATGTATATACTGGATATATATGATATATATGATATATACATCATGAATATAATTCTGGAGATAATGGATATTCTACCACATAAACAACTTGTAATTATAGGAAGTTTATTTTTGACTCAAGTACCAAAGATCGACAAAATGACCGTTATTAACTTAAATAATTACATAATGTTCATAACATGGTAATAAGTGATATAAAAGGAATAATGAACATGAAAAGGGTTCTTAAGCAAATATAAATTAACTCTATTTTTTTATTCAGGAGTTTAAAGAACGATCAAGTCAATTCGGACACGAGGTAAGGGAACTTCTTTACCCAATTTCAGTTCTTTGGGTTAATCTTCTACTTTAAAATTATGTCATGATATTATTATGTCCTATCTTGTATTTGTACTTTCTTTATTTGTACTTATTGTGAACACACATAATAGATCTATTTTATTTAAAAATTGATCTTTGTAAGGGAACTTCTTAACCCAATTTCTATTCTTTTGGTTAATCTTCTACTTTCAAATTATATCATGATATTATTATGTACAATCTTGTATTTGTACTTTATTTATGTGTACTTATAGTGAATACACATAACAGATCTATTTTATTCAAAAAAATGATCTTTGTAATGGAATTCGTCTCAATCTCCATTCATTGAGGCATATTTTGTTTTATACACAATTTTCCTTTATACGGTGTATAAAACCCTTTGACTTTGACTTTTATTAAAAAAGGAATCTTTTTATACGAAGAGTTTTACTAAACGACAAACGTAATGTTTTGTCTTATGTATGTGGTGACAACGACTTCTCTACCGCTGTGACCATTATTTGAGTTTTGGCTTCCACTACAAGCCATAAATTTTTTAAAATTAAAAATAAATATCATGTTTTAATTTTCTTTTATTTTGGTACTGAAAATGGTTTTGAAAGTGTTTTTATTATATCAATGTGGTGTATTGAAATCTTGTGATTGAAATGTGGAAATGTTATGTTTCTTTTATGCATATTTTATGTGATATGATTATGTTATGGTTTATGATATGTTTAAACCTATTCATATGAGGAATGAATTGGACTTAATAAGTGATGGGTGGAGCCCGCTATAGCTACTCGAAGCATCAACAGGTCTCATGAGACAAACTAGTGTCTTGGCACGAGGCCTTGGAAAAATCTTATTTGTAGTCTTGGCACGAGGCCTTGGCTACGTGGTTATGATAGTCTGGCATTATGCATTCCATCATCATGAATGTGGTTATTGATACTGCATGTGATTATTCGACCAGTATAATATCCATGTGAATAAGTAAATGGAATTATCTCATTTTACTTTTTCCATATTATGTTGAAGTTCAAGTTTAAATGGATTTTTTTAGTCATACATTGCCATAAATGTTTATGTTTATTTATGAAAGCTTCTGCTATATTTTTATCCTTACTGAGAATCTGAACTCTCCCCTTTCAATGTTTTAATTTTTCCAGGATGTGATGAAGTATATTATTAATGACCTGTAAGGATAGTTTGAGGGGACATGAAGATAGGATGTTTTTAGTTTCGTTTTTTTACTTTATGATGTAATGTAAGACTTATGAATGTATATAGTGTTTCCAAGACTACTAAACTAATCGGTCTTCTAAGACATGATCTTTTGTGATCATGCCAATGTTACGAAGTAATGCACCGGATCTAGGTAGCTGGGGTCAGGGTGTTACACTTTGTGATGATCATTAATTAGGAAAACTCAATGTATTCTTTGAGGGGATGTATTTTAATTCAAAAGTTCATGTAATGTAAATTGAATCATGCATGAATAAATGATGAATGGTTATTTAAAACTTTTATAAAAACATGATACATTAAAAAAATTACATCAGTATATTAAGTATCAAATATCAGGATACTGTACATGACCCCCATGATTCTGCTTCACAGAAGGTTTCGTTAATTGATTATTTATGTGTGTTTTTATTTTATATTCGCAAGGTATTAAGGCCAAATGTTGGTGGAATTATAATAAAAATTTTCTTTGTTATTATGAATTTTATGAACAAGAATATCCATATATAGAATTTTTCAATTTCATATTATATTCCTAATTCCGTAAAACATCTCATTAAGATATATAAAATAACACATGTTATTAATAGTTAATGATAATCCCTGCTTATCCAAAAAATATATAGATATTGTTTTCATATAAAGGGAACATATTAATAGTTTTATAGTTATATTAATTATCCTCTTACAAATTTTAAATCGAAAGTTATTACCTATAATATAACAACTCTTTCTCCATTACAGACATGATGATCTATATCACCCTTTTTCAATTAACTCTTATATATGAGTGTGTTCTTGCCAACAAAAATTCCTGAGGTAAAATTGATATTTTGTACTAGAAATTCTAAATAGATCCATTGGGGTGGGGTCGGCCAAATCCATGCATGCTTTAGATCATAAAATCCATCATTTTGAATAGGTGGATTAATCATGTATGCCCCTCCCACAAAAAATATAGTAAATCCTACAAGAAATCCAAATTATTTATTATTTTAATGTATATTAAAAATTTTTAATATACTGAAAATTATATATCATATTTATACCTATAAATATTTGACAAAATATAAGAAAAATAAGAATAAATTTAAAAATTTAATGCTTAGGGGTGGTCTGGTTTTCCGAAGGGGGTGGTGGACAATGATGACTCTAGTAAGGGAGGATGAGGTGAGGGATGGTGAGTATAGAGGGACGATGATGATTTTAGTGGTTTTTTTTCATACTAGAGTAATAGAGGATAGAAATTAACTATGTCTATTTTAGGAAAGAGGGGCTTCTCGTTTGATTCAACCGCCAATGCAGAAGATGAAGTGCGTGTGGGAACCAAGGCTGGTCATTGATAATCATGGAGTCCGTTTTGTGTTAGTTTTCAATCTACACATGGATAAATAAGGTGTTTCTAAGGAATGTGGTCATATGATTGAGGCTGAATTCAGTATTAAAGGTGGTTATGTTTCCCAGTGTTTTCTAAATTATTGTGCCTCAAAATCGAAAATATATTCATAGGAATGAATGGAATGAAGAATGGTGAAGGAATTCAAAAAAGGGAGAGAACCATGTATCTTGGGACATAGATCGTGTACCATGTCTAGAATTGGTTCACAAATCATGTATCAAATTGTGGGAATGGTACACAGAGTGGTTGGATGATCCAAAATTGGTTCATGGTTAATGTGTGTGGATGAAGGCGTGTGGTACTCGAAAGGATGGAGGTTCATTGGATATCTGTGGTTTGCAGGACCTGAGCGGTATATATTGAAGGCTGTACCAAATCAAATATTTGGTAAATCATAGATTAGGGGATTTTTCAGATCTCTTTTTTCTACATAAGAAGAAAAAATCCACTTTGTTAAACTGCTGGATTGGAGATTAAAAATTCACGAATAAATCCAGTCATGTCCAAAGTGGTTCACATGGAAGAAGATGGTACATGGAGAGAACGATCCACATAAGGGAAAATAGTCCACTAAAGAGAGCACTGTTCAGAAAGGAAGCTCTCGTAGTACGTGGAAGAGATGATTTTATGTGGAGAAGAGTTAGTATGCAAACTAGGGGCTGTTTGTGGATGGTGTTTTGTAGAGGTAGTAAATGGAGTCAGTATGCGGATGCAGTATGCAGAAACAGTATACAAAGGTGATCTTCAGGGGCAGAACACAGAGATAGTTGGTGGAGAGGTGATCCAAAAACCATACCCGATACTTAGTACGCGGAGTAGGTGAAGTGGTATGCAGAACAGACATGACAACCAGAAAATTGACCAAATCGGTTTATAAAATTAATTTCTATAACCTATCAGTGTGCGGGAAAGAAAATTACATCTTTTGGTGGTAAAAATAACTTCAATAGAGCATCCATTTACAGTTCAAGATACATGATTTAATGCTAAAACATTGAAGTGGCCTTCAAGTCGATAAAATGAGTAAATATTCTTCCAATAGAGTGAGAAAGGTAATGTCTATAGAAGTGATCTGAGGGAAGTATTGTGCTATACCTAAAAACATGTAATGGTAGTGTCACTAGGACAGAGTGATTGTGCCTAAACTTTTGTACTCCAAAACTATTGAATATTAGTGGATTTTGGTATGACCGACACACTATCGGTGTGTGATCCTTGTATAGATCCCTTAGTGGTGAACCAAGTTAATTTGTTTTGACTTTGATTTGTATGTGATTGTTTGATTTATGCTCTATATTATCAGAGAGGTTTAACATATTTTTATCAATTTCGTAACATGATTCATCCATTTAGAAGAAATATTTGACACCCTGATTCACCCCTCCCCTCTCTGGGTGTTCTAGGGTCTTTCAGTGGGTTCTACTATTTTTCACGGGGAGAGTAGCTTAGAGAATTTCTAGTGGAGAAGTCAAAATTGAGGTCCTGAAAAATAGAAATCGGAGATGACAAAAAAAGTGGAGTTATTAGAAGAGATGTGATTCCTAAGAAGTGTAAGTCTGGTGTTGGAGATGATTTATAGGTGGTGTAAATATGAATATGTCTTTGGTGAATGGTGGTGAATTATTATATTGTAGGAATCATATTTGAACATCCATGTTGACTAAAATTGTTTGACGAGTTTTTTAAATGATAAAACAGAGGTATGATGAGTGCTAGTGTATAGTTCACCTAAATTAGAAGGAATGTTAGTTGAAGAATGAATGAATGACAATAATGTGGATGTAGGGAGAGATAGATATAATTAGGTTTTTTTGGGGAATTTTGGGATAATCATTCTAGGTTGGTCCATAGTAGAACATTTGAGGTGGAATACATCTGGGACATCGTAAATTAGAGATGAGGAATTCCAAAAGGTGGTCATATATATAGTGTGAACATGAGATGTAATATATAAATTAAGGGTGAGGAATTAAAGGCAACAGAACATTAGAACATGTTTTTTCATATGGGTAAAATAGATATAAAATAATAACACCCCGTGGAAAAAATTATACATCTATGGTATACCCACATGGGTTTAGCTTCACATGTTGACTATCCACATAATCCAATTTTAAATGTGAATTCATTTTAATAGACTAACCCCACCCTAAACATACCCCAACATTATTTTTCCCACAGTCCTATAACCCATATCACAATACTTTCCCTTAACCATGATTCAATGTTTGTGTCATTGACCTCTATAACATTAACAATTAGATTCTCCAAGTACTTAACGTTGAGAACACCAATCAACCTTATATATCAATAATGAATTGTTCTATAGGTAACACATTAATGTGATATCAATATGATTGTAATGATGTGATACATAACCTATAACAGAGTCATGTATATGGGTGAGTATCGTTTATTATATATTTTCATCAAAAACTATTAATTAAATTACACCCACTAAAATGATAACCCCATAAATCCCATATATTTAGTGAGATAATATCAATATTTCATCATGAGTTATACCAATTTTAGAACAAAATAGATCTATTACTAAATCTGGTAAACAAGAACTTTTCCATTATTTCATATATGATTCTTGGATAGATGAGTGGATAAAATATTTATCCAAAACCACTATATTGTCTCACTCAATTCTATTTGTCTAGTTTTTTCATCCTTATGGTTACATAGTGTGTGTAACCCAAATAAAATTACATGAATAGGTCACATTTACTATTAGGGTCACCATATTACTTTCTTTCCTTATAGAAGGAAATTCTTGGGAAAAAAATGTTATGTTTACCGGTACTAAAAGATCAATTTCTTGTTAAGGGACTCTTTGGAATGAATCTCACATATAGTATTTAAATGGGTATCTATTAAAATTCTCACCAATTTAATTTAAATACCATGAATATGAATCCCATTTCATCTCATTTATCCATTATTATCAATAAACCTTTTTTCCTTTACATATTCACACTTATAATGATTTAGTTTTTTAATCTTATTATATCATACAAATTAATATGATCACACTACGTAAATGTTTAATTGTTTACAAAACACCAGAGTTTTCTTTATCCAAAAGAAAAATCAAAATTTATTCATTCATAAACAAATGCATTACATGTATAAAGTGCATTAAATTTTTATGAAATGAAATTGGGTTACATGTGATTGAAAATCTCCACATGATTATGTCTAGGGGGAAAAATAGTTGACCCCTCGTCTTTCTAGAATTAATATGAAGTCTCTATGATGGTGGGTAGTATAACCAAAAGTCCCTCTCATTAGGAATAATTCACTCTATAGATAATTAAATTAATGATATATTTAATATTTAATATGAAAAACAATATTTAATGGCTATTCTCAAGCTTATAACTCGAAAGAAAAAATTAATTCAAAAATGAAAATAAATCATATAAAATATTCAAATTATAAAAATAACTTATATAAATAAATAATAAAATGAATAAATAAATAAATAAAAGCATTATTTTTTTAATATGAAAAATAAATATGAAAATTTCATTTTCTTTTTAGGAATGAAGAATCCTATTTCATAATTCCCAAAATTTTTAATTTATAATCAATTTATAAACTATAATAAAAAATTGAAAACAATTTTTTTAATAATTTTGGGAATTTTATATTTTATTAAAAACTGTAAGTCATAAAATACAACTAATATAGGGGAGATACTATTTTATGATTCGATCATATTCTATGATTGATATGATTGAATCATTGAATATGAATATGTTATCCATATAACCCTTATTATTTTTAAAAATTCAAAATGATATTATAGTTACACTATGAAAATCTATTTTTTAGAAACCTTATGACAATTCAAATTTCATGATATCATATATCATATGATACATCTCAATTAAAATCCACTGATTTCCTATATATCATAGTTAATCATACATATGTGTTTTACTCTACAACAAAGAGAAACCCAAGGATTCTATATAACTTTTTCTATGATATAACTATACGTAAAATTATGATAAATAATTATTCAAATAATTATAATTAGGCATGTTAGATCATTGAGAAAACTTTTATTGATACCAATTATGGGTTTGATAGGATCATTTCATGATTATTGGAAATAGAGGAACCCAAGACACAATCCTAATATATCTTCAAGAATCAATCCTGCAAGGAATATTGAATAACTATGTACCTATAAAGATATTGAATAAGCCTTTATATTCTGTATAGGATAGAGTATGCTTGAATAAGAACATAGAAGTGTATGAATTTAACCTCAAGCATCTGAGGGTAATAAACCATATAATGGATTCATGTTAACAACCATAGGATTCATGTATGCTTGAATGGGTTATAGAACCTTCATTGTGAAGTGATGAACAATGTATAGAGCATGGAGAGATTCTTATTAGGCTTTCATGCACATAAGTACCTTGATAGTGAAGGATATCATCCATTTCTAGTCATGTCTAAAACTTTTCATTCAATGAAGAGTTTTGACCATGCCAATCATACCAGGTACCAACCCATATGTTAAAACAACAGTTTTTTTCTTCATTGTGAACATCAATGATGGTTCTTAAGTCCATAAATGATCAATCTCGTGGTTCAAACAGAAGGAAACCATGTGGGGCTGATATAGAGGATGGATGAATCTCATGCCAGCGTATTCTAAATAATTTTATAATTTACAATATAGGAATGAAATGATTTTCTAGATTATTTTATGATAAACATATAACATGTAATGTTATGAATCTCATGTATATCGTACCAAATAATCCATGAAATTTTTAAACACAAGTCAATAACTTTTAATTGAATAACTATCAATTTGTTAATAAAACCTCACACTTTTATCCTTGATGAAAATTCAGGAATCATATGGGGTAGTTTTACCTATCTTTTATCATTATATGAACCCCTAAAATCCCTCAACTGGGTTAAAGATGGAAGTCATTTTAACTTCCCACCCCATAATAACTATTTCATCAAGGTGAAATGTAAATTTTACTTATGTTTGATACTCGATCACTAAATGTGAGAGGCGGTCACTAAGTGTATGTAAATATTTTTATGGAGCTATTTACCATCTAATATTCTCTCCCAACATAAATTCCAAAGTAAATAATACAATAAAATTAAGAAACCAAAATTAAATATAACATACCTAATAAAGTTAAAACAACATCCTATAAACTCCCATATGAGTCATACATTTATGTGGTACTTAAAAATTATACCTAACTACCCTAATAAGTAAATTACAACTAATATAATTATTAAAGTATAGTATATAAATCCCTTACATATGAATCAAAATTCTTGAGCAAAAAACTCCAAGATGTATCCTATGATTATCTCCGAACTACTGATACCTTATTCATTTTCCAGCAACATTTGGCACATAAAAAATACACACATAAGGTGTGTAAAAATCGGGAGAGGAAAAAATCCTTAGAAGAAACCAAAAATAAAACAACCATCCCTTAAAGTTTAACACGATATTATTTAAATGGGTTAATGTTATTAAATGATTACGTGCTATCATTTTTAGCATGAAATTAAAATTATAAGGTACAATCCAAGTCAACAAAGACCCCTTTTTCTTTATTTATAAAATATCATTATAATATTTGATATCATTCCTAGAATAATATAGCCAAAAACATCACTCAGGTAAACAATATTACAATAACATGTATTAAAATAGAACCCATGGATTAATTATAGTCATAACCAAATACTATAGATCATAAATCAGTATTTCAAATCTCATCCTAACTCACGAATCCCTATAAGTAACCAACTTCTTAGAACATTTAAAAAAGAATCATGTTAATATATTCCAAGTGAACTTTTATTTTTCGTGGAACATTTTATCAATCATTCTCTAGTTAAAAACATAAGTAAAAAATCATTTTATAAATACCTATACAAACACTGTAATCCTAAATATTATTACAATAAATTGATATAAAATTTTACATACATGTATTTCACATATTATTTTCAATTTTAAACTCTTTAATACAATTTTTAATGAATTACCCATTAACCATTAATTTTCCCTTTTATTTCCCTTAATGTTAACTCGAATGTAAATTATAGTAAGAAATATTTTAATAAATCGGAATCTTCATTTTAAAAATCACCATAACACATTAAAAGATATTACAATCAATTAATATATTATTTACTGAATTAAACTATCATTTTACATTATAATTATTATTATTTAATAAAAAATCAATTATAAACATGTATAATATCAAAAAAATATTTATATCAATTCATAGTAATTAAAAAATAGATAGTATGAATTTATGTTGCAATGAACACAAATTGAATACATTAAAATAACAAAAAAACATAAATTTCATATCATATGAAACAATTATTAATTTCCTACAATAATGATAATAGGAAAGTGATGATTTTATATAACACTTGTAACATTAAATCATCATTTTAAATATTAAATTATACTATTCCAACATAAAATATTATTATAAAATATGTTTAACACTTAAAAATTTTATTAATTAATTCAGAATTAATTGAACCTAATTATTATGAAATTAAGTTTACACATAATAATAAATCAAAATATTAGTTCACATTTCATATGAAATCACATATTTAAATTTCAAATAAACTAAGAGGTCACCTAATTTACACTTATAAAATGAATCTCACTAAGAGAAAAGGAACAATCCTTCCACTAATATGACAAATCATCAAATATAGCTAATAATAAGCACAACATAACAATAAAAACATTTCAATGTGAAAAATTTATCACCCTCACACCAAGTGATTGTGATTTCAATGTTCTTATTAATATGAATAAAACACCACTGAAGGATCCTAATTCATCCAAAAAATGAAGGTGAAATAATTCCAAAAATATTAGGAGATAATGGTTTATTCTGATATGTCAATTTTCATACAAATGATCCCATAAAAAGAATTATATATTTAATCAAAATCGCATTAAATTAAATAGATAAGAATTCTCTTATAAAATAACACTCTTTATCTCTATAGGTTACCTAGTGTCAAGCCACCAGCCGCCCAATGGCTATTCTAGAGGATCCCAGACCTTATACCCTCTATAGAGTATCATGTAGCTTACCACTATATACACAATGGTCTGTGTTAATAAAAATATTTCATGTCCGACCTATTTATCCTCCTCCTCTTAGTTACCTCACTTAAAATGTCAAGCATCTACTCAAAATAGAAAAATTTAAATATAAAGACATAAAAATTAAAATATTACATTTTTATAGTCCCATAGATATTTTTAAATACATACAATACTTATTATATTCCTTAAGAAGTATTTTTGAGAATATTAAATGAACAACACTTCCAATTTTAACATTATTCCACTTTTATCTTCCAAGATTCTTTCTACAAACAATCATATTTCCATGAAACATATAAAACCGATATGATGTTTCCACCATGATATTTTGCTATAATAAAAAAATGAATAAGTTTCTTGATGAAATATTAATCAAAATCAGACTTCAAATCATTGTACTAATGGTTGTAAGATAAATCTAGTTCATATTTTATCTATTGTGATACAAGAATGAATTCATTAATTTCACTATACATTAGAGTTAATACCAAATGATAAAGACACCCCCAATACACTAATGAATTTTAAATAGTCTAATAAATCAAAGAGTTAACTTCTCCCTCTTTCCCGACTATCAATGTCCAAACCAAGATGAGACTAAAATAAATACATGATCTATAACATAAAAATTGATAGGTCATCACATTAAATAAAAATATGAATTCTACACAATCTAATATATATCTAATAAATTCCATATCATATTAAATTGATCAAAATAATCCTCTATAATGCTTGGACCAAAGAAATATGCTTCTATAAATTCTATCAAACACAAGGGATATTACCAGGAACTTTTATATAAATCCAAAAATATATCTCTTTGAATAGATGTCTATTAGCTGTTATTATGAAAAACACTAACAAAGACACTTGGTATTACCTTGAACCACCAATTTTTTTTAATAATATCATAAAAAATGTGAATAGTTCATTCAAATTATTCACCTATATATAGGTGAAAGTATAATCAACTTCACTCATATATGAAAAACAATTTTATAAACCCTACCAAAATAATGATTTTAATCTCACATCATGATCAAAAATAATTTTATTGGGTATCGCATGAAGTCTTAAAATGTCTAAAATATAAATCTTTCTATGTTCATGAAATATGTATGTATATCTGATTATAAGAAAATATCAAATCTTTTTCCACATATCAATGATAACAGAAAATTTATCCTTTTCTTTCAATAATATTGAGAATCACATCACAAAATACATCATAATATCATCTTATTCCCACTCTAGAATGGTTAATTACTAAATCATTACCACTAGTCTCTCATTCTTAGCCACTAAACATTGATAAGAAAAGAATAAAACAATGAATTAATCTATATTTTTCATCATAGCAGGATGCCAAAAGTTTCAATGAATACCATGGTATATCTTCGTCCAATATGGATGAACAATACATTTAGAAATATGAAAATATCTAATTAATTTCTCAAGTAAAACTAATGAATAAAAAATCATCCCATGGAGATATAATAGAGAATAACCATAAATAATCCACATTGATATCTTCTTCCTAAATTATATTATTCAATGAAAATCCCAACACTAAATATTTTTTTCATTCACACTATTTCACTCACTCCATAAAAAATGAACTGATTACCAAGGGTTATAAGGAAATATGACTCTCCTCCTCAGATACATCAAGATTCAGCTTAGTTAAAAGTTTTATAAGTTTCCACTCATCTTACTATTCATCAATTACATCATCCATGGACTTCTTACTCAATGAATTAACAATGATATTTACTTTTGATAAAGTATATATAATATTAAAATAAAGTGCCTAATGATATTTCAATAATCTCCTTTGTCATAAATTTAAATCTCTCTTATAAAATATATTCTCCAAGCTCTTAGAATCACAATATATAATAAACTTATCATGAAAAAATAATTTCACAAACAATTAAAAATATAATAAAATATAGATAACATAAGATCACAAGTAATATAATTCTTCTTTTGTGTCCTATGTTACTTAGAAAAATACACTACCATATGACCCCCTTCATTAATACACAACCTAAACACATTCCAAATCCATCAAAATATACCTCATTGTTATTCCCCAGTTCGAGTAGGGTGAAAAATATTAATAATTTTAAACTATTATAAAAATATATAGATTAATACTCACATATATTATGCTACTATAAATTTATTCCCTTACTACTCAACACAATCATTGGTGAATCTAGGTAAGAGAAATCTGGGTTGATTCAATGCTTATAACAGGAAAGTCCTAATAAAATTTTGATCTAAAATAAATTATTCAAAACCTCACAAGATATAAAAACATCCAATTTATTGTGGTATAAAATTATTAAAGGTTCAAATAAAAAATTCTTAGGGAAATTCAACTCATGGATCAAAAAATTTCATATCAACATTTTGACACACAATTGGTCAAATATTAATGACACAAAGATGATTACCAGATGTTTCTGCATGTGCCTCAAAGGATAATGAGTATGTTAATATTTAAATAATAACAAATCATGAATGAATATAGATAATGATAGAGAAAATTTTTCATCATAATTATAATCATATATAGTGTATTTTTCACTCTATTGATCATGAAAAAAAGATATAAATTTCTATATCTTTATTAAAAGGTAATATTTTGTAACAATCAAAAATATAGTAGCCTAGAATCAGAAGTTATTTTATTAATTTGGAATAATATAAAATGGATATCATTCTAAAGGACCGATTTTTTTTTGAAAAACTAGATATATACATGATACTTATTTTATATTGGGAATAAAATGTAATTCATTGCAAAATAAAATGATCTATATCCTTGAAACTCATTAAAAGAATTAATATTCATTTCTAGGGTAATGAATAAATGTAATGGTGAGATAAACTTCTTAGTAAGGGTTATTTATAGTGGAAGCTAACATGATTAAAGAAGTAATAGTCATTATGGAAACTTAAAAATTTTACAAAACATTCCATTTAATAAATAGAATCAGAATGAATATGCATCCATGGATAATATCAATGTAATAATATAATGGATAAAAATAACTAAATTCACAATGGTTTAAGTTCATAATATTGGATTTCATGGTCTCATATATCATGATTATAAACTACAATGACTTTTCACCGAGATATATTAAAACTATGGGTAAAGATACATTTAATTTGGCTAACTGATTTGTCTAATGAGAGATGTCGATGTATCAAGTGGATATCTAAAACTAGGCTCCAAACATCACAACATATCCAAATCATTCCACATATATTTAATTATAAATTCAATTTATATACAAAATTCCTTTACAATAAATGTTTGTACTGAATAAATTATATGAAAAATAATTAATCCCCAAGAAAACCAAATAACATTTATTGTCTAAAAAATGGTCTATGGTTTAGTCAATAATAATATCCATGATACAAAAAATATGTATATTTAAGAGAAATTCAATTTCTATTGAAGAATGATCTCAAGAGATTAAATATATCAAGACAATGTAAATGAAAATAAAATAAATTAATGATGAATTTCAATTAATTAAAAATATAGTTTTTTTCTAAAACATGATCATTTGGAAAATGGAAGATAATTAATAAAATTTGTGTTAATAATAAGGTTTTCTTTTTAAAACTATGAAATATTATATAAGAAGAAAAATAAAGAAAAATAGTTATAATAGTGAGAAAATATTTTAATTCTATATATGTTAAAAAACATTCTATTTGAATTTAGTAAAAAAATTTGAAAAATTAATTTTCAGAAAACATTTGAATTGATCATTTAATACCTTCTAAAAATGAAATGAAATTATAAAATGTGCGTAAAAAATCATTTTTAAATAAAAAAGTATTTTTTGAAAAAATATTTTTAAAACTATTTATTTGGAAGAAAAATATATCTAATATATATATAAATAAGATTTGATTTTCTTTTAAACATTATTCATGAAAGTATAAATTGAGTTTGATGAGAAATCCTTACTAATATGTATATATTCAAGTCAAATAACTCAAATGGGAATTATATACACCACATAAAATTAAAAAGGTGAATAATAAAAATTATTCCACAATGGAGGGGAAATTGAAAGGACTAATTTGGTATATTATTAACACTAAGAGGGGGGATCAGTGTTGGGAAACTTTTCATTTTTAAACTATTTCTCCATTTACCTATTTGAACTATAGGGAGGTTGATTCTATTATTCTATTTTATTTATCAAATGAATGTATATGAAAGTAGGTAAATATGAAACATATTCTTTTTACAAGGTTCACTATTGAAAATGGTCGTTAATCTATGTATTTGTTTGGATATAATCTAATACCACACAAACACTATAAAATAATCCATTAACATGGTTATAGAATGTATGAAATATCCTTTCACTTTTATCACAATGTAGTCAATTAATTGTGATAATTTTATATCTACTGGATGCTTATTTATAATACCTTTAAAGAGAGTATCAACCTTATTATTTAAGTTACTCTATAACACCAATAAAGTCTTCCACTAGATGATAATTCTGTAGGATTTCATAGTGCCACTTTATTCTTCCACTAAATTTTTAACTTTTTTCTTGGAAAAAAATAGGAATGAAACTATTCTTATTATTTATGAAAACTAACAAAAATAATATCTTTTATCTTCTTCATATTATTCTTCAAAAAGATAATCAAAATATATTCTTCTCTAATTATCTTCTTCACTTTATTATTCTGTAAAAAATAGACTACACTAAATCCTTTTTTCCTTGATATAATTATAATCCTCATTTTTGATCGTTGAAACTTTGAATTTAATCTCATCCTAAACATAATTTATTGTTACCTAAATAATAATTAGTTGATAGCTGTAGAAAATACTATTCTCCACTAGTCGCAATGATATGAATTTTACAATGGGCTGAATTCTATAACATCATTGATACACAATATGAACAATTTTTATTATATAAATTCTTCCTTTTTATTGGTGTAACAAATATTAATACTAATAAATCTCACAAAACATGTAATATTAGTTCATTTAGGAATGATATTTCATAAAAATAATACATTTAAAACTTGGATATGAAGTCTTCTGATATTATTCATAGATTATGTATCATGTTAACCACACACTATCCATTCAAAGAATATCACATGATCATTTCTAAATAAAATAAAAATTATTCTTTTATGAAGTTCATGATTAATATTATTGTATTTTTTCTTTTATAATCAATTTATACATGAAAATTGGATGATTTCTAGTTTATAAAATATTAAATCTCAAAGATTATTTATTCATACTCTTTATCGATTATTGCGTAGTCGTGTATGAATGTAATGCTTGGAATTTCTTCTCAACCTGCTTCCAATATCCTTAATAAAAACAAGTATATGTGCTATATTTATATAAAAAATGTATTAATGTTAACTTCTTAAACACAAAACCAAAATAATGTTTATTCTTATACATGAAGGGTATTATATTCTTTTTCATAGTGTCTATCATTTGTGTAAGATTTTATTATAGCGACCACAATTTTTTATTAATATTTTCTTCCAAAATATGTGTGTTATATTGTTTTTTACTCAAAATAAATATATGTACTTAATAATTAAGTGAGTATAATTTGAAATGATACTATCAATTTTCGTCTGTTATATGACCATTGGTCAATATGACCATTTTAAATTATACTCTAAAAACTAATTTTACCATTAGAATTATTGTTTATAAGTAAAGATGACAAAAGAAAATTAATGAAAAAAGATGAGTTGATGGCCTAATATAGTAGAGTCATTCTATATGAATCCCATTTGTGAGAACTTGGGAGGGAGGTAGCATCACTGGGCTTCACTCTTGAACAATCCCAAGACCATCTTCACCATATTATGGTTGAATGAAATTGTTTATGGGATAACTTCAAGTTAGTGGAAATTACCACCTGGGCGATGTTATCCGAGCTGCCCCAAAAATATTTCACCATGACACACCACACAATTATGTCATATACTTGTGTTATAAGGATTTATGTTTCAAGGCCTTGGTTACTTAATGTGTAATCCCATTTTATAAATAAAATTTGTATTCTACCATTTCCGTTTTGAGAATAGTTTTTCTTAAAAATATAAAGAATGATATAAATTGATTTATCAGATAGAAACTGTAATTTTCAAAAAATGTTTTCATATTTATAATGAACTAATATATAATGAATAAAAATTATTTCAATAAAATATTATGATTAACACGTTCTTATTTAAATTTAAATGATAAAATAATTTCTTTTGATTAAGTGGTAGAACTTTAACTATTCATTTTCTATCCTTAATTATTTTTGATAAATAAGTAGATTTATATTTAAAGGGTGAGTTTCTAATAATTATATATTTATTATTATAAAATAAACATCATTTCTGAAATAATCATTTTGGGTGAATGTATGATAATTATCTAAAATATTTTATTTTTCTTTTAATAGTAAAAATATAGTATGAGTTTTCTGGTATGTTTACTGACATCATAATAATGTAACATGTAATATAAAATATAGGTCAAAAATTTTGGATTATAATAACATAATATGTGTCCCAAGTGTCCAATAAAATTGTAAAATACCATGGGCAAACCAATGGTTTTCAATTTACTGCTACATAGGTGTCACATAAATTTATTAAAGAAATCCCCCACTTTTTCTATAAATACCCACCAATTTATCCATTTCCATTCACATAAAATTAATCCTACAGAAATATCTGATAGTTTTTATCCCAAGTAGTCCTTTCAAGGTGTCCTCAATCCCTCAAGGACCTAATATTTGAGTTTAGGAGTTACTATTCAAGTTAATGAAAATCTCAACTTCAATTTTCCTTTTTAGACCCGTTTTTTGTGTGGTATGTATTTGAAAATTTCCATAATATGTTCTTATGTACATTTTGTTATATCCATTTAATTTATTAACTGTCTTTTATTAATGGGAATACATTTTCACCTCTCTTTTTAATAATTTCAAAAACTAGGTTTCATACCTATTATGCTGCCATATTTCCCCCTCAAAAGATCTCTATTTTTCTAAAAGATTCACTTATTTTCATTTTTGAATACCCAAAACTATATATTATCTAGGTTTATTAACCTAGATTTAAAAATGATATATTTTTATTCTATTATGAACATACATGAAACCCACCTCCTTTTTAGTGGGTTAATAATGACACAAAGATCTTGTCTTTAAGCACTTTTCTTTTAAAAGCTGTGAATTTGATATAAAACTCATTTCTTTTATTCTCTATAGATTATTTATGATTTTTATATTATGATATATTTGGTTCACATTATTTAAAAAATAAGAGGGGTGAACCCTAATCTTTCTCCAATTAATTTGGTTAAGAATTTAATTTTTAGATATTATTTGTTTTATTATACCGTGGTGAATAACCTTGGTAATTTTAAAGACACCTTGTTAGAAAACCCTGGTGAAATGATTATGAATGACTGAAATAAATTTTGTATCCACGTTTACATGTTATGATAAATTTTCTTATATTTATTATATTACCAATTTTATCTTTTTGAAACACAATGATATTCTTCACGTTCTTATTGAAATTCCTCAAGATCACATGTAAATTGTTTCCCTTGCTTTACCTTACCGGGACATATGCTCACCCTTTCCTTTGATGTATGTCCCTAGGTTATGAGATGTAATAAGTGTACATTGGATTAACATTTCATAATCCTTTTAGGTGTAATAAAATAATTTTTATGTTTTCATATTTTATGTACCTTTTCTCCATGAAACTAAACTTTAAAAGATCCTCTTTTTATATAATGTAATAAATAGATACGTAATAAAAAAGGAGGGATGGCATAGTTCATATCAATGATGCTTTTAGATATTTATGGGTATTAGGGTTTTAAAGATTTAGGTAGAACCTTATAGATACATTTAGATATGGTAAAATCATCAAGGTATTTTGGTGAAATATTATGTAAGTGGATTCTTAGAAAATAAATCCATGTTTTGATACAAAAAAGTGGGAATGGCTCTAGAAAAGTTGTAGCTATGGGTGAAAAATCCAACATGGTGCATCAAGCCTAATTTTGAAAAACCTAGTACATGACAATGAGGCTTAATTCACACTTTTTTGGACACTCATGGGGGATATGATTTGTTAATCACGATATTTTTATGAACATTATGAAGGATTTATAGAAAATGTAATCTTTATTAATGAATAACATATTTAGTCATGGTTATTTAAGACATGAGATTTATTTAAAATTAACAGATTGTTAAATGAAACATGAATCTCACTAAGGATTTCCTATTTTATTAAATTGTGGGAAATAAGAGGAACCACATAAATAGAGAGAAAAATAGACCATATTTTAATGATATTTTAATGGAATCATGAATGGAAAATATAATGATAATGATGAATCAAATGACTTTAATTATGAACAATAAATTTAATCAAGCTAAAATGAAAGATTCACCTACAAGGGAAAAGCATTCCATTTAGCAATTTAAACATCAATGACAACCATCATTTAGTGGATATACTGAACCATTTATTATTGAATGATTGATAAGATCTATAGAAAAGATCATTTCTGTACTCTTTTTTTATGAACAAGAGAAATTCACAATGGTTGTTCAACAATTAGAGGGAGAAGATGATCAATGTTGGACACTGGGTAAAAACATGAGGCCATGATGGGAGATTAAAGCTATAGAGAGTGAAGTGTTCAAGGGATCCTTTTTCAAAAAATACTTCCCTCATTCTATGAAAATGAAAATGGAGAAGGAATTATTAGAGTTGAAGAATAAGGAAAATTAATCAATGGAAATCTATGAGATGGACTTCAAAATACTTCCTCATTACACCTCTAGAATTTTCATGGATCCAAATGGAATGGTTGATATATTATTAGGTGGACTAATACCTCATCTATAAAATAATATATCCAACTTAGATGATGGAAACTCTGAGGAAATTGTGAAGAGGGATATGAAAACGGAACTGTAGTTTGGAGAGACATAGTGGTCCCATAGATGAAATGGAAATGAAGGACCTTTGTAACCAAACATGGGAAGGATCTTTCATCAAGTAAGAGGAGGAAATCAATGGAAACTATACACATCCAACAAATGTGGAAAAAAACATCTAGTCAACTACTTTCTTGGGAGAGGGAAATTTTATAAGGGTGTAAGAGAAGGTTATATTTCTCGAAACTATCATAGTGTGGTGAAGCCTTATCTTCTCAACCCTAAAAAAGGGACTATAGTGTAGATCCTACTTGAAGTTCAATTATTCAAGTGTTGGTAGCTTGGTCACTTCTCCAATCTCTATCCTAATATGATGTTAAGGGAGGGGAATCACCATCAACCATATAATAGGCTGAGGTAGAAAGATCATGCTTTTTATATCACTATGGATGAAGTTGATGATCTAAACGATGTGGGGGAAGGGACTATTGTTTTTCTCTAAAATATAGAATGTTCTTTTTTGTTTCTAGTTTTATGCATTTATTTATTTCCTCCATGTTTACAAAGAATTTAGAATCAATCGCTAAACCATTAGAAATAGAGTTATTAGTCAACACACTTGTAGGGATTATCAAAGAATCCACAATGAATAGAAACACTTTTGTGAGAAAAATCTTACTGAAAATATAGTAGTCATTACCATGTGGGAATTTTAACTTATACAAGGACTAGAATAACTCTCAATTTATAATTCTATGATGAACTACAGGAGAAATAAAATATTAGTAGTCTTGAATGGGAAACCAACATTTGTTTTCAAAGGAGAAATATCTTGAGATGAGCTTTGTCTAGAAGCACCACTCGTATCCTTCTTTATAGAGATGATATGTGAATATGAAGAATGAAATGAAATTATAAAAATGGATAATGTCCCCATCATTTAGGAATACATTGATGTGTTTCTTGAGGATTTAAATATACTCCTCTATAATGATATTTGTAGTTACCCATTTAACTCCTTCCTAGATCGAAGAATATATCAAATAACTCTTATAGAATGTAAAATGTGGAGTTTTAGGAATTAAAGAAACAATGCCAAGATCTTATGGATAAGAAGTTTATTTTCCCATATGTTTCTCCTTAGGGAGAACCATTTTTCATTGTGAAGAAGTTGGATGGATCAATGCGGTTACTCATTGATTATAGAGAACTTAAAGAGATCATAGTGAAGAATATGTACCATCTTAAATGAACTGATGATTTATTTGACCAGATTCGTGGGGATAAATTATTCTACAAGATTTATATTTGATCTAGTTACCATCATTTTAGGGTGAAGAAATAAGACATTCCAAAGTTTTTCATTCGATCCATATATGGGCATTATGAGTTTTTTGTTATGCCATTCAGATTGACTAATACTCATGTTATTTTTATGGTTTTGATGAATAGAGTATTTAATGACTACCTTGATAACATTGTGGTAGTTTTCATTGATAATACTCTGATATATTCCAAAATTTTGGTGGAATATGAGGATCATCTAAGGGTTATATTGCAAAATCTATGGAAGGATAGGAGATGCTAGTAATGATCTTGGACCATAGATACAAGTTTCTATGCAACAATACTAACGACTTAGATAAAGGGTTATAGTTGAACCAAAAATATGAAGAAGCCATGTGGGAACAAGAAGAAACAATGAGCCAGACATACCCACACCTTTTCTCAACTGAGGGAATGAGTTGAAATTTCAGGGATGAAATTTCATAAGGGGGGAAGAATTTAACAACCTTAACTTTTTTAATAATATTTTTTCCTATAAATTTGTGTTATATTATTCTATACTAAACATAAATATATATCATTAATAATGAAGTGAGTATAATTTAGAATGAAATCCCCAGGTTTCAACCGTTATATGACCATTGGTCAATATGTCTATCTTAAACTACAATTTTAATAATTAATTTAACGTTATAATTATTATTTATAAGTAGAAATGGAATAAAGGAATGTTAATTTGGAAAAAAGAGTCTATTACCTCATCCAGTAGAGTTTTTCTGTACAAATCCCATTTTTCAGAACATCGGAGGGGTAGTGTCATTGGGATTCTCTCTTGACCATGGCTAGCTTCATCTTGAACATGTTAAGAATTATGAAATTTCCTATGGTAGAAGATCATGTTTGTTTAAATTACTACTAATGCGATGTTATCGGATCCTCCCCAAGAATCTATCATCATCGCACACCTCACCCCTTGGTCATATGTCGGTGTTATAAGGGTTTATGTGTCGATGAATTAATTACATAATGTGAAATTTCATTGTTTAAATAAAATTTTTATTCCATCAATCCTATTTTGATAATAGATTTTCCTTAAAATATGAAAAATTTGATAAATTCAATTTTTTGATAGAAATTGTACATTTCAGAATAGATATAAATATTTATAATGCTATAAGATATTATTAATAAAAATTATTTAAATAAAATTTTATTATTAAAACAATATTATTTAAATTTAAATAATAAAATAATTTTACTATTTTCATGTTTTAGAAATGTTACTATGTATTTTACTGTGCATCTTGAATCCGATATTATTTCAAATAAATAATAATTTTTATTTTTAAAAGTAAATTTTTTATAGAAATAAATTTTTTTTGAAAAATTAAACATAATTTTTGAAATCATAATGTAGAAATTACATTAGGGTGAATTTATGAGAGTTTTCTAAAATATTTTTTTCAGTGATTAGTATAAATACACTTTGAGTTTTTCCATATATTTAATGAAATGATAATGATGTAATATGTAATATAAAATAATAAATTGATATTTCTGATTATAATAACATAATAGGTGTCTCATGTTTCCAATAACATGGGAAAATACCATGGGAAATCCCATAGTTATTAATTTACCACTACCTAGTTGTCCAAGGAGATTAATAAATAGATTCTCCACTTTTTCTATAAATACCAACCCATTTTTCTATTTACATTCACTTATAATTAATCCTACACTAATATATGATATTTTTACATCTTAAGTATTCCTCCCAATTTTTCCTCAAGAACCCAAGGCCCCAATCTTCGAGTTTTAGGAGTCACTCTTCCAGGAAAGGGAACTCTCAACTTCTCTTTTTTTCTTTCTAGTCCACTTTTTATGTGGTATGTCTTTCAAATTTCCATACTATGTTATTTTGTCCCTTTAATTATATCCCATTACTATATCATGAGTATTTTATGAATTTTATACCCATTTAATCTCCCTTTATAATGTTTTATGAAACCATGATTCATACCTATTGTGCCGCTATATTTTCTTCTCAAAATGTCTCTCTTTTTCTAAAGAAATTAATTTTTTTTGTGAATACCCAAACCTCGTTCTTATCTACAAGTATTCACATATATATAAAAATGATATATTTTTGTTATGGGATTAACATACATGAAGCCCACCATCCCCTTTAGTGGGTTAATAATGACATAGAGATCTTGTCTTTAAGTACGTTTCTTTTAAAAGCCGTGATTTTGATAGGAAACCTATTTCATGTATTCTATATAAGTTATTTATGAAATGTTTTATTATGATGTATGTGTCTAAAATTAATTAATACATATGTATTTTGTGAATCTATATAGGTCCAATTCATTAGGTATTGAATTTAATCTCAAGAGATGACATGTTTTACAATACGTTGGGGAATAAGATTGGTAATGTTTGTGAATCCTCGGTGACAAACCTTGATGAAATTATTATGAATGTCTCAAATAAATGTTGTAACAAAATTGCCATGTCATGATTCATGTTATTCTATTTGTTTTATGCCTCATGTCATCTTTTTCATTCCATAATTATATTCTTCATGTTATTATTGAATTTCTTCATGATAACATGTAAAATGTTTCCCTTTCTTTCCCTTACCGAGTCTTATGATCACACTTCCAATTGATGTATGTCCCCAGGTTATATGATGAAATAAATTTACTTATAATGAAAAATGAATGATCCTTTCACGTTTAATATAATAATGTTTTATGTTTTCATGAATTATGTAAGTTTTTTTCCAAGAAACTAAACATTAAAATATCATTTGTTTGTACAATGTAATAAAAAGTTATGTAATAAAAAGCTGGAATTCCATAATGATACATAGATAAACTTCATTGACACCATTAGAGTGTAAAACATAGGAAATAACTCCCAACTTGAATTCCTCATGTAGTAAATTAGTACATGATAAACTCAAATGCCATATATATCAACCTCTTCTTGAAACACTTGAGTGTGTGAGTTGCATATAATGTGACTATATGTTTTCTTCATAGAAGAAAATTATTCATAGAACTCCAAACATCTCATACCCTAAGAGGCTAGTGTATCTTATTGAATGTTAATGTAAAAAATGCTTCATATATTCAATGTTTAATGCAAAAATGAGATCTCTAATATTGGGATGTGAGTAGAAACAACCCATTCCTACTTGGTTCTTCAGAATTTATAAGCGAGGATGCACCACCTTAGTCCCTAGGATTCACTGACTCATCCACTAATTTTTATTCAGTATGATAGTCTCCTAAAAATATTATTGAATATTTCGTAATAAATTATTCAACATGGGTTTATCAAATATTTGTGCATAGAGAATAATGGCATATTCATATAGGAACAACTCACATGCATGAATAAATATCCTCATTCTCTATCGCATTTTATAAGAAAAAACTTATCCATGTTTAATGAATACTTGATCAATATATTTTAACTCTATATAGTTCATGGCAGTATCATAATATTGAGTTGATAGTTGGAAACACATAGAAACAAGAACTTTCAATTTGATCTAATGTTTATTCTTACCATACCACAATTATTAAACTATATTGTGCTTCGCTCCAGTTGTGGAATCCATTGACATGAAAAACTATGGAATACCAATATCCATTGATGAGGTTGGATGAAGAAGATGATATGTGGGGTCTATTGGATGGTGGAGATCCATTTGATCAAGTTACCCAAATTATATATTTAACTTTTGAAATATAGAAACAATACCTCTTGATTATCATACCACATTGAAATTCAAAACCGTTGAGTGATCCTTTATATAAAATTTCATTCAATAAACACTTTGAGACATGGAACATGGGTCATCTCCCAGACAAACCTACACATCACATCCACAGAGGCTATGTCACACCCTTACATTATCCATGAGGAGATATACACACACTATTCCCACCCCAGGCATGGTACCAGTGGGTTTTTAGAAAGCCCATTTCTTTCTTACCTATCTAGTAACATTACACAAGGGTTTTCAATGTGTGGAATGACTCCCATGTGGGTTTATCCTTTCTTCCCATATGTGGTTGATCTATCCTCCATGGGTTGATATGTATGGCCCCAATGTTTTAATAAGTAATTACATATAATACTTAGTATTAGTAAATTATAAGCATGAGTGGGACAATCCATCCCATATTCATTAAAAAATATTTCATGAAACATTAAATGAATATATATTTTTACTATTGGAATCATATACATATGGAATGATTTTTAAGTAATTACTTTTGTAATAATATTTATATTTTATGGAGTTATCCTTTTTTATCATGAAATATAATGTTTTCCATGATCTTTTATTAATTACTTTTTAATTTTTCATACCCCTCATGAAATAATTAAATTGGTTATGATCTTCTTTAATATATCTAACTAAAATTCCTTAAACATAATCCAATAAAGAAACAAAAGTTGATGAATCTTCTTCTTTCTTATTCATTTTTATAAACAACCTTTCAGTATTGACACAATAGTTTGATGTGAATATTAGTTTAAATTTTATAAAATTTATAAAATAAAAATATTAAAAAGAACTTCATTATGATAATAAGACATTATTACTATCTTTTCAATCCATTCTACCAAGATATATTCACTTTTCATCAAGATTTTATATCTTGGATACATAATAATCTTTTTTCCTTCAGAAATATTCAAAATATTAAATCAATAAATTATTAATATATCATTAACAAAAATTGATAACAAATAATATTCATTCTGAAAAAATAAAACTCATAAAAAAGTAGTATCTTCATTATCCACCTTTATATATTTTTTTCAAATACCATCAATGTTCATTTCAGATGAATGAATCAATATAAGAATATCTGGTTTATCTCCCATCAAATTTTACAACCATTCATTTTACATTATATCCCCCTTATTGAAAAGAAATACAAATTTCATTTGAGAAGGTTATCAGTCCATATTGAATAAATGTTTCATCCATCATTTCAATATCTGTCTACATGTGCTATGCCCTATATAAAAAAAGAGGATTTCATTTAGAGAAAGAAGTTTTCCATTGCCAAATTATATCTATACATCATGAAATGAGAACTCATATACATGTAATAAAGGGTTTTACACTATTATTTCCAAATGAAGATACTTAAATGAGATTTGTAACTTATGTAAGAATAATAAACCTGAAACTACTCCACACACTTCAAAAAACATATCAAAATACATTGAAATGAAATAAACAAGATAAGTGGCCTTAGAGAATTTCTATACTTCAACTTTTCTTATGTAATTAATTAATTTGACTACTCCCCATTTGTATTATGTTTATTATTTTTGATAATCAAGGATAATAGATGAAGGAAGAATTACATTTTCCAATGAAATGATCTTGATTAACATTCCAGAATGATTATATTTGATTCAAATTGAAATAATAGTTCAATAAGTTTTCTGATATTTCTTTATTTGTATCCCTCTTAAGGGAAAAACTCCTCATTATCAGTATAATGGTTAATACATTCCAGAATGGATTTTATGATGTTCCAATTTTCAGAATAATGAAAGATGGATCATTATCTTATGAATTTATAGATTTATAATTTTTAAAAATTCTACAAGGATAATCTTATTCAATAGACATTCTTTAGGATACACCATATAAGATTAACCATAGATGGTATATTTTTTATCCCTATTTTCCATGATATGATAGAATATTATTTAGTTTAACAAATGATAATACTTTATCACTTTTCTATTGGAATACAATTAGAGTAATCATTAAATGACGATGACTTCTTCAATTTTATTTTTAGGAAATGAAAATAATAATTACTTCACATGTTATCTTCCTAAGAACTTTTATCACATTAATTTACATGAATAATAATCACAAATAAAATACATAAAGATAACGGGAATAATGTGGATCCTTCTTTCTACACCAATGTGTAAATAAGGTCTGAGATAATTTTCTCAATCAAGTTTCTCCATTTCCTATATTCTTTGGGATTTCACATTTGAACTTACATTATTATTTATGTTGTGGAATCATGGATCTCTCCACATTCTATTCTTCTTTTTGTGGAGAAATTTTCTACTTAAAATTATTTATTGATGATTCAGTTTTAATACTCTTAAAGGAAAACTTATTGTTCTAGTAGAATTGCTAAACAGACTTTTACAACATGACTCATTTTCCGACACCTCTCACATAGAATGTTTTTGACATTATAGTTTTCTTTTGCTAAAAAACTCTAATTTAATTATTATTTATCATGTGGGATATTTTATTTTCCCTCTTAATAAGACTTTATGTTTTCTTATTCTATTTTACTCGTTATTTCCAAATCTTATGGCCAGATAACTATCGTGTCATTAGGAACATTGGAATCAAGTTTGAATCTTCCAAATGGATTCTTTTGAGTTATATCCATCTTAGTAGTTATTTTTGTTGATTTAATTTTATTTAACTTTATAGTTTTTGAATATAATGTATTCCCAATATTATTTTGTTATACCTTCTTGGGATAATGGTTTTACAAAATATTTATGATTTCATCCCAAGGTTGTATATTATTTATTATCCAAATTTTGTGGTATTATTTTCTCATCATATTTGGATACATGTTCAGATGAGATTGCACCAACATCGTGAACACTAAAATTTCATAGATCAATTATTTTTTCATTATTTCTAATCTATTTTGATTATAAATATTTTTCTCGACCTATGGATATTGATTCTTCATGTCTATCTCCCCTTTAAAGATGGGATTACTTTTTTATTTTTAATTTATAGGATTGTACTAACAATCCAATGAATAATTTTTGAATGTATTCTAGAAACAACATTGAACTAAAAACATTGACCTTTTATTCATTCTATATAATTTTTTTTGAATTATCAATATCATGTCTAGCTATTTATGGGGAACTATCTTCCCCATTCTTTTTCATTCCCACCCTAGTTATGATGGAAGGTTTATTCTCACATTTCTTCATCCATACTTGTTCAAATTTTGTTTTGAACAATATAATTTATTATAAAAGATTTAGAAGCATTATTATAATATTATATTTTTGGTACCTATTTCTTCACAACTTCTTGACATAGATCAAAAACCAATATCATGATCTTATTATAATATGTCAATAGTCTTTTATCCTTAGATTCGTCCAGTGATCATTGAGTAGTAGAAGAAACTATCTCTTTCTTTTGTAATGTTTCAATATGCGTCCTCTCAATATTGGTAGAATTATCTTCCATTTATTGAAATCTGATATTTTGAGTGTTTTTCTGATATTCAATAACAATCTCTTGTTCTTCACAAACATTATTAATTTTTTGAACTTCTACTTAATATATGTTAACATTGATTTTTAACAAAGAGTCGTGTACTTTGATATTCTTGAATTTTTTCCTCAATTAATAATCCTTAACATCAATATTTTTTTAATTTATCTTAATGTGAATGGTTATGTTCTTCTAGAGTCTAATTAACTAAATCATTCCATTATACTTATTTGATCTATTTTGAGGGACTTATTTCATGTTCCCTTTTTTTTACTTCAAAGCATCCAACCAATTTAGATATCTGTAAACATTAGAGAATTTTCCTTATAAAACCTTCTCAAAAGTATCATATTTTTCAGTCAGTTACGTGATTTCTTCCTACATAAAAAAACCCTCCAGAAACGAGTGATACTATTTCTATAGGAACAATGTATAAGACATATCTAAATATATAAAATGATATCTTTTGAGAAGTTTTATATTGATCATCAACACTAATTGTGTTACAAGATTCTTCAGGATAGATTTGAAAGGAACGAATACACACATCCTGATCAATTGATTTATGTGTCAACAAATCCCCTTCGGGGAAAGAAGATAAACATAATCTTTACTTCCCAAGACTGATATGCATTCTTTGTTTCCATGTCATGGAGATATTAATTCTTCAATATCTATAAATAATAGCGATATCTTCTTCATCTTTATTTTATCATTCATTTATCTTTCTTTATTCTATTCATTACGGTCTTGGTAGAAATTGAATTATCCTTAGAGATAACTTAATTTTTTAAAAAATATACTTTATTATTAATAAATGAGATAAACTAAAATATTAAAAATATATTAACTACACAATATAGAATCCAAAAAAGCTGAATCTAAACACTGATATCAACTGAAAGGACCAATTTGTGATATGATTAAAAATGGGGGAAAGAATCAATGTTTAGAAACTTTTAATTTTTTCAATTTCTTATCCATTTACCTCTTAGACCAATTACGATCTTGATTATCTTATTATATTTTTATTATCACAAGAAATTATAAGAAATTATCTTAATATTGAAATTGATATTTTTAAAAGGATCACTAATGAAAAATTTTAGCTAGTCTGTGGAATGGTGTTGGAATAATCGCATACCACAAAGCCACTGGAAAAAAAATCTTTTAACATTGTTACAAAAAGAAGGGAATATACTTCAAATTATCTCACACTGTAGTTAATTTATTATTTTTTTATAGATCATGACTTTTTCTTTATAATAACTTTACAAATGCATTGAAACTTCTTGTTTAAGTTAATTTGTAACACTAATAATGTATTCCACTAGATCAGAATAATATAATATGTCACATGGAAATTTTTTTATTCTACCAACTTTTTTAGATTCATACATATAAAATAGAAGGTATGAAACTCTTCTTCTTCTTCAGAACTTCACACTGAAATATTCTATTCCTTCCTTCTTCTTCTTATGAAAATAGAAAAGCATAATACTCTCTTCTCTTTTTTTCTTCTTCTATTTCTTCTTCAGTGAAAAATAGAGTTCACTAAATCCCCATATTTTCTTGCTATAATGACACACCTCTTCTATTATTATTGAAACATTGAAGTTCATATCAACATTATCATAATATATTCTTCCCTAATAATAATTTGTAGATATTTTCGAAAAAAAATTATATTCTTCATTCTCATTTATATGAATATTATTGAGTACTAAATTATCATATTTATTTGATAAAAAATATAATCAATGGTCACTGTATAAGTTATCTATTGTTCTTTTTATCAGAAAAAAATAGTTATTCAACTAAATATCACAATAATTTCAATATCAATTCTTGCAATAATGATCATTCGCAAACATAATACATTAAAAAATAGGATATAAAGAATTCAGATATTCATACTAACTTTAGTATCATGTTCATTTCAGAATATTAATGAAAATCATATTTAATTTTAATTTCTAAATCAAGATAAAAATTTTAATTTATTAAGTGCACACTTATGTTTAGTGCATTTTTTCTTTTCTTATCATTTTATATAGGCATATTTGAAAAATCCTTGATCATAAAATATTAAATCTCATAGATTATATATGAATTATATTTAGTGATTCATTTTAATTCATATATGATGAAACACATGCATTTTCTTCTCCCATATTCTTCCAAACTCCTTCACATAAATTAGTATAGGTACTTCATTTATATCGTGCACAGTGTATGCATGTTCTCTTCAAAAACACAAACCCGAATGGGTGTTTTTTTTCCGTGTGCATGATATTATATATGGTTTCACTAAGTTATTCACTGTAATAATATTTTATACATGGATAATATTTTCAAAAAGAAGATCGAGTAAAAAAATCAGTACCCAGATCGCCGTTCTTCACACAGAAGATGAGTATATGATAAAATTAAATGTTCAATATATCAACATCTTCATCAAAAACATGAGTGTGTGAGTCACATATGAAGTTACCAAAAATATTTTTAATGGAATTAAATTATTCCTAAAACTCCGCAATTTTTTTAGGTTTTGAGGGTAGTATCTCTTCTTTCTTCTTCTTGTAAAAAAATTATTTAGAGATGCTCTTTTTAATAGAAAAAAGAGATCTCTCATATTGAAATGTGAGAAAAAGCAACCCAATGATACTTTGTTCATTATATTTTATAATAAATGTCCTGCAACCTTAGTCACTATGATTCACTAACACATCCTTCACTTTTAATTTCATGTGATAGTATGATAAAAATATAATTGAAGATTTCACTAGTAGAATATTCTATTAATGTATATGAAATATTCTATTTAGAAAAGAATGATGTATTAGCCTATGAAATCATCAGATGTTTGTGGAAATATAATCATCCCTTACCTCGTTCTAAAGAAATGAACTCAAATATGTATAAAGATATATATGACCATACTACTAACCCACTATATAGTTATCCGTAGTGTCAACATTATCACGTATATAAGAGAAAACACATCGAAACATGATCTTGCATATAAATATAGTGGATATTCTTCTCATACATCAATGATTCAGTGATCATGATATTGAATCTATTGATAGAAGCTCTCAAAATATATAAATCCATTGTAATGTTACCAACTCGTGATGTTGGAGAAAAAATATGACACACAATGTGGATTGTAAGATGGAGATTCAGTTGATCAAGAAACCAGTGTTATCTATGTAACTTTTTAAATGAATGAATAGTGTAAATTGAACTCAAACCCACATCAAAATTTAAAATATATGATTATTCTTTTGTATATAATATTTTTTCATCAATTCTTGAAGACACATCAATTGGGTCAGTACTCGAAAACACATGGACATAATGAACACATGGGTAGCTGAAGAAAACCTATCCTAAGGTGTGTTAAAAATAATTTATTTTCCCTCTAGGGATATAGTATTAGAAGTATCCATTTTTATCTCAAATGAGAAGTGTTTTTATCTAGTTTTAATGAGTGAAAAACTAAATAACAGAAAAATATTTCAGTTTCTATAAAGAAAAGAAACGTTTATTTTGAAATTAATATGGGAGAAAATATTTTTGGTTTATGTTTGGACTCCCTTTTTTCAATTCTATCGTTGTCCTTTCGAAATAAATCTTTTATATATATTGATTTTTCATATGAGTTGTGTTTTTTAAATTTTCACTATTTATTAAGATTGATAGTGATGAGAATAATTTTAAACAATTTCTTTTTTAGGTTATTCTCCTTCCATAGTGTGAAATTCACAATTTGTCTGCCTTGAATAATTTAAGTAATACCAAATCTGGTATTGAAATAATGAAACATTCAAATTATTCTAATACTTATTCTTCATGTGTTTAATATTCACTAAACACTTCTCTACTAGATATTTGATCAACCAATCAGTGAAATAAAAAACCAAGCAGAGGGTGAATAAAATTCTTAATCAAAGAAAGTTAAAATCATGGAATTATATTAAAATAGAATCACATTCAACTTAATTTATAAAAATAATAAATTAAAAATTCAATCAAAAAGTAAAATTTATTCAATAGTTAAATAATCAACAAGACTCAAAAGTTAAAATTTATTTTGGTTATCTATCCATTATCCAACCACAAAGGATTATACACTGCCATTGAAGTGGGATCATTGAATATGAATATATTGGAATACATAAAAATAAAGACAAATTGGAGAGGAAATATATGGAAAGTATCTAGAATAGGGGAGTCTGTGGGTATGACTCTCCTTTTCTACTCTACAATGTTCTCTCCTGTGTTGATTCCAAGTCTACAATGGGTGTAGCCTTTCTAGTAGGTTTGCATCTTCCTTCAAAATGTGATTTTACCATCCAATTTGCGTATCTCTGTTCACCAATTCTTTTGATTCTTCCTCTCATTTATATATAGTGAGATTAAACTTGGACTCCCCTTCACCTTATATATGTATGTATCTTGGGATTTTTAAAATATAAAATATAATAGAACCTCCCACCTAAGACCTACCTAGTCATATTATTTTTTGGAAACAACCAAATATATTACGTGTTTTATATTTGTGCATCATGTGGAAATATCCCTGGGGAAGCATTCTTCTCATATGATTTGATTTGGCAGTCAATACTGTTAATGGGTTTAGTGGAGGATTAACATGGATCAGGGGGCATGATAGTGGTTGACCGTGTTAGTCATAAGATTTGATGGTGGAGATGGGGTAAGGCGACATTGAACGAAGAAACAAATGGATCCTCCTTTATCCAACCTTGATAGTGTATATATGAATCCATGATATTGTCTGGATGGATCTCATTTGAGGTATGTAAGGACATTCATGGTGGTTAGGTGAATTGACAAAGGAGGGCGAGATCAAGATTGAGCTTCTAGGTGGGAGAGATGGTGATTTTCAATGATTTCAATAATGATGGATTGGAATAGAGTGGAAGAGAAATTATATATGGTGGGTTGGGAAATTTCTGAGTGTGAGAGAGAATACATGGAGAAATTTTGGGTCATTTTTCATAGAGGAGAATAGTGACCAAAAAACATCATCCCATATTATATGTTTTTATGTTGATATGATTGTTTATAATGAAATAAGTAGAATTCTCAAATCAAAATTGTTCATTATGGTGGGCTCTTGAACACACACACACACACACACTAATGGGATATGTTTCCCCAAATAGTATGCATAGGACTAGAAAAAACCTTACTCCCCATGGGATCCTCCCTATGAGTCATGCGCTATATGAGTCTTGTCTTCTATATAGCCTCACATCTCTACCGGTTATTATGGCCTTCCTAGTAGCGGATTGTCTGTCCAGTCCCTCGTGGGATGGATATGTGGTAGGTTGCAACCAGTTGATGGGCTATCTAATCCTAGACCTATATTTTGTTAAACATCTGAATAAAATTATGATCCATAAAAAATATAAATATGTTAAAAAATACAACGAAAATTTCATAAAATTAGAATAAAAAATTGAAAATTATTTTATTAAAATAAATCAATTTTAATTATTTATTTTTATGCTCCAAATTATTATTAAGAAATTGAAATACATGGGTATTATTCGTCAAAATAATTCAAAAACCCTTAATTGTTTTTGAAAATATGCACGAAATATGGGAGTATCAACTACCCCACACATAAACCATGCCTTTCCGCAAGAATTAAATATCAACATTGAATACAAAAGGAAACTAATGTTATTATTACTCAAATTCAAACATCATTAAATAAAATCACTATCAATATTAAATAAAATTTTCAAAAATAAAGATAAAACGTCAATGTAATTTACCAATTTTCTAAATATTAATCAATCCAATCATTTTACATAATTTACGTTGAAAAATAATGTAACCTCTCATACCATTCATTAAAGTTTTTGAATTTCTAATTATAAAACAAAAAAAAATAATTATTTACCTCACATTTGAATATTTTCTTTCATAAATAATGATAAAATTCAACTGTAGTGAATTTTTTTCTACCAAGTCAGACCCCTGGTTTTATTTTTCACCTTCTACTTTTTCTTTTTTTTATCATTTATTTTATTCAGGAGGGGAAAAAATAAGGATAATAATTCATGAATCAAATAAAACATTCGATTTACACAATTTAACACTACCACACTTTTCCCATACAATTTAAGTAATCCCTTTATCCATGAATCCCTTCACCCCCACACTTTAGATTTAAAATATCAGGAACATACTAAGAGGATGATGGGAATGGATAAAAACTGTATTGGAACATCACTCATTCCTAACAGGTTTATTAATGTTTTCCATGGGATAATCAAGGATTAATGTAGAGTGTGGTTTCAAGGATATGGTAATATCAAAAAAAACATTCCTCATTCATATTAACTATTGTTTTATAATGTCATAACTTTGACAAGTTCAAATCAATGTTCTAGCAGGTGACATGTTCCCTGATCACTCATGTAATATAATCAAGATAAAATAGGAAGTACTTGGTCTAGAAATACTATCAATAATAGACATGTTATATTATAAAACCACTCATTTCATGGATTATAATGATAAAACAATTCACATATATTTCAGAAATTCAATGTGTAAAAAAATGGCGGGGAAATTTCATTTACATGAATCAATAAATTCCCTCAAATCATGATTCATCATTTTAATATCCATGATTCACTATAATCATTCAATTATCAATTTTACTCTTTTAATATAATTATCATTGAATATAAATAATGAAATTATTGGATTTACAAAAACTCATGTCTCCTAGAAAGGTTAGGTAAAAAATAAATGCTAAGGGTGGGTATACAATTTCCACTTGTAATACTGAAATCAATAATCTTAAAAAATGCACCAAGTTTAAATAATAATCATTAATATAAACTCCCTTTTTTCATGAATAGTTTAGTCCTTATTATTTACTATTTTATTTTATCCTTGTTACTTCCTTCCATTATAGTCAAGTATAGTCAAAACAACTCAGAACAATGTAAGAATCATTACATTAAATCTCAAATGGGTTAAGTGAGAGTTAACTAAATACTAAATCCTAGGAAAATAATAAAAATTAGGTAGAATACTAGAATCACCTTTGGAAAATGTATTTGGATCAACCTCAAGAGAATCAGTCAATAGATGTGTTGGGAATGTTTGAGCTCCTCCACGAGTTCTCGAGGTAAACTTCAATGGAACATGTTAAAAATTGTCCCTTGTAAAGTAAATGGGTTTCTATTCTCTTTATTATTGGTTTTAATGGACCAAAATGATAAACATAACTAAAAATAAAAGTTACATCCCACTTAGAATAATTATTACCTATAATTGACTCTAGATTGGAATTTTAGAGTATGTTTTGGTCTTTATGTTCCGATTTCATTGGTTGAATCAGTTTATCATGTGACACTCTAGTAAAATCTTTATAAATTCTTTTATTTTAAAAAAATTCTCTTATTATTTATTACATATCTTGAAAAAAATGTTTTTTGTCTTTTCCATCATATTTTGAATCCAAATTCTCATTTTTAAAGCACAATATACTTGGTGCTCCAACTACATAAATATATGATATCTTTTTCCAAAAATAAACAGGTAGGGGATCATATATATAGGTGTTATTTATTTGGTTTGGTATAACCATAAGGTTTATTTAAACAATTATCTCAAATCCTTTGGGTTTTTTTGACCATTCTATCCAAAATACATTTAATCTTCCTCTTGGACACTTCTTCTTGGCTAATTTCTAGGGATGATGTGGATTAGATATATTATTGTTTACTCAATAATATTTATGCATATAATCCGTTATTATATTGAAAAAATGTTTCCCTTGGTCATTGATGATGTCCCTTGAAAATAAACACCTAAAAAAGATTCTGGAACTAAAAAAATCTCACACAACGTTGGAATAATCAGTCTTGGTGGCCTTGGATTCCATCAATTTAGAGACACAATCAATAGAAAGTAAAATATAGATTTTAGAAAATATATAGGAAAGTAACCCATAAATTTTATTCCATACTTCAAATATTTCCTAAAAATTATGGGATTTTTGGGTATTGTAAATACCCAAACCCCATTAGCCTGGATCCAGAGCCTTACTATATTATATTGGCATATATACAAGATTAAAATCCAAAATGATTGATCCTTTATTAGTCTTGAAGATATTGATACATACATGGTACCCTTATTACATTGCTAATAAAATATAAAAAATAATAGAGGAAAGTAATTGCATCCTTGAAATAATTCAACCATTTCATCAACAATATTTCAATAATGAGAGGATATGGCATAATCATTATGGAAATTTAAAATATTGGAAACAAATTCTATTTAATCAATAACATGATTAAAAATTTAGTCCATATATAGTATCATAGTGAAATAAATATGTATAATAATGACTAAAATATTAATGAAGATTATGATTAATAATTTGGATGGAATTATATTAACTATCATGGTATCTCTACCATTAATACCTTCCACAAGATGGTAAAATAATTATGGTTAAAAACAAATTTAATTTGGACCACTTTGTCATCTCATGATTCCATCAATGCAATGAGGGGATATATATAACCATGCCCCACCCTTTCCTGCATGTCCAATACATTCTTAAAATATCCAAATTATCGGTTTAATTAACTAATCATTATGCACTATAAAAAAATATCCCTATTGAGTACAAGATACAAATTTTAGATTATGTCCCCTATAAATTAAATAAATTTCATGGTAAACACTATATGAAAAATTGTTATATGGATTAGAAAACAATAATATTTATGATATAAGAAATATGTATATTTAATAAAATCTTAACAGAATTATAGTCAAAATTAAAAGGTTTAGTATATCCAACATGGAATCAAAATTAGGTCTATAACATCAAAACTATTCCTTAATGAATGAAAATTGATATGAAGTTCCTTATATGGATCATATCGTTAATAAAATGAATAGATTATGTGTGTTCACAGTAAATACAAAAAAAGAGTGTAAATAAACATAATATAATAAAAATTCATTCTACACAAAACCTTCATAGGACATAATCAATGAAATATAAGTTTGAACCAATGAATGAAAATTGAGTTAAGGAATCCTTTACCACTTTTTAATCATTCAAATCATATGCCCCAAAGAATAAATAATTTTCAAATAAATCCTTGAAGAACATGATGATAAAGATATTAATGATATGATATATAAAATTTATATATACATATACTACACAAAGAAGAATAAGTGGATAATAAGGCATACCTCAAGGAAATAAAATCGAGATGAAAAACACCCTTACTTATGTCTAAAATCATTCCTCACTTGTATTTAATGTCATGTGAAGGTTGTGTGTAGAATTAGTTTTGATTATATTCTATTTATTTACACTTTTTTTGGATTTATAGTGAACACACATAATATATTCATCTTATTAATGATATGATCCTTAAAAGGAACATCATCTCAATTTTCATTCATTGAGGTCTAGTTTTGATGTTAGGCACCTAATTTGTTTTCCATGTTTTATATACTGAACATTTTAATTATTACCATAATGCCATTAAGATTTTATTAAATACCCATATTTATTATATCATGGATATTATTATTGAACAATCCATATAAATTTTTTTCATATAGTGTTTACCATGAAATTTATTTGATTTACAGGTTAAATAATGTAAAATTTGTATATTTTACTCAAAAGGGATATTTTTTGATAATGCATAAGGAATCATTAATTATATTTATAATGGTTATTCCATTAACATAATAAAATTAATATATAAATATATATAATAATATATTTACCATTACAATTTGGATTGCGGAGGTGAGGAGTGGATAAGAAAATAAAAGAAAATAAAATAGAAAGGAGGTCGTTTCCTCTTGAATATCATCTCCTTAAGAACCTCCTTAAGGAACTTGGAAATGATATTTTTGTGACTATAGAAATAACAAGATTTGAGAAGATTATTTAAATGAAAATTAGGAAGATTATTATCAATATTAAAGGCTTATAGGGTGTTAGGAGAATGGGTGGTGAGGGGTGGTGTTTATAGTGGGAGGAGAGGGGTATTTTTATTATTTTTATTTTTTTATTTTGGCTCAAGACTATCAATTGCATTGATTCCAATGAATAGGTATTTTAAACAGTTCATGTGAGTAAAAACTAATGGTTCCTTACATCCACCATTACTAGAAAATTAATGTATTTGGCTTAAAATGTTAAATACTGTAAATTACCATATTTCACTATTTACCAAAAATTCAACTATTTCAAAAAAAATGAAAAATTTACCATAAACATTTATAGACAATTATATTTAAAAATTTCACTCCATTATATGAAAATAATTTTCTTAATATGATAAATTTTATTATTAATTAAAAAAATCATTTATTCAAAAAATACTAATTTAAATTTTTTTACTCATTTTATGACACACAAAAATTACTTCAGGTCTCTTAAAATTATATAATAAACATATAACAATAAAATGAATTTATGAATAAATTTTATGAATATTTATTTCGTTTCAAATCAGTATATAAATTAGAATATTGTAAATATAAATTTACGTTTTATAAAAATGACAACACTTAATTTATCATTTTTGTAACATTTATTTACTTATTCCGTGATGCAAATATATCCTATTTTTGTGTATGAGATACGTAAATATTATTTACAAATTCATAAGTGATTTTATTATTCTAATGGATAGTATACTATTCTAAATGGTCTTATTACTATTCCAATAGTTATGTTAATATTGAATATTATATCTTTGTTCTTTAAAACTCAGTCTTGTGTGTAATGTAAACTATCTAATAAATTAAATTTATTTAAGAAGATATGTAATGTAAAATATTTGGCTGTTATATTCTTCCCTCCAAAAATTACATCCTTGAATTTTTTTCAAGAATAATTTCTTATAAAAAAACGATGGTTATAGTGACCCAATCATAACATACGTGAATATTACATCATTTTCGATGACTATTCATCACATTACAAAAGTACCTTCCTATTGATCGTAATTATTTTTTATATTTGGTACCAAGGAACAAAATATTCTAACTCGGTTAAATATATTTTGTGTTTCCCACAAATATCATCCCCTTTATTACATATACTTAAAAAAAATTTATAACCGGAGGAAGGGAAAAGTAAGAAAGGGGAGATCTCAGAAACTCATTAAGGGTACAAAAAGAAGATATATAAGCAGAAGACGAGGATAAGGGTTTAGGAACATGTGAATAAAAACTGTAGATCATACCATGTATATCAAGTAACATATACATGAGTCATTTAATAAATATTGGTAGTTCATAGGACATGAATCATAAGGGAATCAATAGAATAATCCCTGAAATCACAACACATAAATAAAACATAGAATTAATGGTAGATATATAAGCATAAAAATGATATCAATAGTAGTAAAGGAACCCCCAAAGTCATCTTAGAAGTATAGTTTCACTCTCTATACCATCTTAGTAGTCATTTTTCACTCCCACGACCATCTTAGTCATCGAGGTGTACTCGAAAGAACATAGAAGAGAACAATGTCCTTTATTGAATAGATTTCACTACCTATTCCCACCATGTATATCTCCTGAATATACATATTTACACAATTCATTAGAGGGAGATATAAGTCCCCATTATCTCAAAATGAAATCATTAATACATGTTCTATAAGATCACAAAAAATCATATCATATCTAGTGAAATGAAATTGGTAACATAAACATGAAATCATATCATAACCGATAAAAAAGTGATAGGTTTTATAAATATTTCATCAAATAATAACCTGTGAAAAGAAGTGTGTATCATAAAAATATAACCCATGAATGATAAATAGGTTTTATAAACATAAAACTAGTTAAATATAAAGTGGATTCAAAATCATATAGCCTGTGAAATAGAAATTAGTTTCATAAACATCATGCCATCAAAACATAAACCATTCAAAAATGATTTTGAATGGGATCTTAAAATAATTTCCCCATATAGGCATGAGTAACACAAACAGATATCAACTTAGATGAAAATTAATTTTTTATAAATATTTTCAAATAATTTATTGATAAATATATCCTTTAATAATTGAATAATAATATTTTTTGAAACATAATAAATTTTAAAAATCCTTTTATTTGAAATAACCTTGAAAACCTAAAAAGGATGATTGAAAATTTTCTAAAAACCTTTTTCCTTGAAAACCAATAAAATAAGCTCGGAAATATTTTTAAAACCATTTCACATGAAAATATATAAATAAACATTGAAAAACTTTTGAAATTTTTTTTTCTTGAAAACATATAAAATAATCTTAAAAATATTTTGAAAACCATTTTCCTTGAAAACATAAAAATATTTCATTATATAACTTTAAATCCATTTTCCATGAAAACCTATAAAATAATCCTGAAATCATTTTGAAAACCATTTTCATTGGAAACATATAAAAGAAGCTAGAAATCATTTTGAAAACTTTTTTCCATTAAAACATATAAAAGATGCATGGAAACATTTTGAAAAACCATTTTACTTTAAAAATAATTTAATAACAATCACTGTCTATAATATTAGGAAAAGAATTCATAAAAATTATTCTTTTATTCTTGAAAATTAAAATTCAAAGGAATGGAGATCATGATTGAAAACAAATCTTTACATGCCAAATATTTCTTTTTCACTACAGAATGTTTACAAAAGTGCATCAATCAGAAAAAAAATAAGAATATTATTTTTTTAAAACCATTTTTTAAAATATCAACCATGGATAAATATTTTTTTTATATATTATATTATTATATTATAACATTTTTCAAAACATTAATAGAAAACTTGGTTTTGAAGGAACATAGATTACTGACCGAGGAGGTAGATATTGTTGGAATTTCATAAAAAGCTTCTTTAATTATCTTACGTACCAAAGTGTGTTAAAAATTAAATAATAAATGAAGGTATAATGAATAAAAAAAGTAAAATAAAAATGAGGAGTTTTCTTGAATGATGTATTATAAGGTTTCATCAATGAAATCACAATCATAAACAATCGCGATAAATGAATAGAATGTTGCAATAAAATCTTACCACTAGGTAACCTTGAATCATACTCCCCATGTAAGAAAATGAAATTACAAGAATCTTAAAATCTCATTAAAAGGTGTAGATTAAATTTATATCAAGTCAAAGGGAAGTGTTTATGAATGACAGAATGATATAGGTGTATAACATGGGTTGTGTCTCAAAGAAGGTAAATTAAGACAAAATTAATTTACCAATTTGGTAACTTTTGAAACATAAACCCCATGAAAGAAATATCATAAAATTGATATGTAAATTATACTATATTTAGTTATAATAATCATAAAATATATCCATGTTATGTATACATACCACATAAATGAAATAGAAGGTGAACATGGCTTGTGCATCACAGAAATTAAAGGTGAGACCAGAAAACCACTACTTTAAGTATTTAATTTCTTCAAAAAAATGAAAAATTATTGTATAATAAATATAATTTCATTATAAATCTACCAAAGATACATATTAATATATATAATACCACTAATTATTTTTTAATGATATTATATCACCCATTTATTAACAAATCCATGTTAATGTTACGTTTTGGGTAATATCTTCTTTGTTTTTCATATGTGTTTTGACTTGTTAATCTTGGTCATCTTACATATATCTTGATTTATATATTTCCAAAATTTAAATAATGATATAAATTTCATATATATTTAGTATATAAATACTTATAATAATATATAAAGGTACAAATAAAAATGAAATACATTGTTCATGGTAACTGTAGTTAATATATACAAATGAATCATGTTTCCATTTAATTGTTGTTTTGAAAGAAAAAAGGTAAAAGAAATATATATATTTTTAATATAATTAATGTATTATTTTTATTTCATATTTTTAAAATAATTATATAGTAACCATCCTTAATACATTCCATGTAATTTGTGAACGAATCACATTAAATTAAAGAAGGTGGTAGTCCACACGTCCAAAAATGAAGTTATCATGTTTACAAAAAATTTAAGGAATGAAATTTTGATTTATATAATAATTATTAAAAAATAAATACATCATAAATATCATAAATATCATTTAAAAATAAAGTTTTTATCATAATTCCCACCCATGATTGGTGTTAAAGGAAAAAATAACAGCATCATTGTTGAGTCAGAAGTTTTCCTTTGACTTTTATATCATGTTTTGGAAATCCCAAATGTCTTTTATCTAGTATTGTACTGAATCTGTCAATCGTATCGTACTGACTCTATTAATCGTATTGTACTGACTCTGTCAATCGTATCGTACTGAATCTGTCAGTCATATCGTACTGACTCTGTCAATCATATCGTACTGACTCTGTCAATTGCATTGTACCGACTCTTTCAATTGCATCGTACTGACTCTGTCAATCATATCGTACTAACTCTGTCAATCATACTCACTTTTGTGTCTCTTACTTTGTATCATATCAATACATTAAATTTATTAATACTTATAATACTCATACTTTCATACTTGCTTGTTTTGGTACTTAGTCAAAAAACGCATGTTTATATTAATCATACTCTTGTTTATCATCTTCATATGTCCTGTTTTAACCAATACGATTTCATTGAGTTAGTTACAAACTAATCAAAACGATGTCATTCTTTCTGTTTCAATATGACCGTTATAATTCCAGTTGTCCAAGTCCCTCTATGTTTTTCAGAGAAATATGACCGTTGGAGGAAATGTGGCTGTTGGAACTTGAGTCTTATTAATAGGATGTCATTTAAATCTGAGAAAGAATGATGGTTATATAAATGTGATACTATTCTTCTATCAAGTTCTAGTGAGAGACATTGTGACTTCTCTCATGCTTTATGCTTTGTGTGTCGAATCATCGTATCTAGGGCTTTCAAGTAATTGAAATACAGAGGTTCCGATTACCTAGAAAATAGAGGGCTACCGGGGATAGGTACACAGACGTTCTGATCATCGTATCGATGGCTGCCTGGGATAGGAAGACATACGTTCTGATAATCATATCGAGGTCTACCGGGGATAGGCAGACAGACAAACCAATCATCGTATCGAGGGCTTACCAAGGTGGTGGTATGACAGACCTCCTATCCTAGGTGAAAGGATAACCATTCTCTTTGGGTTAAAAAGAATTGTAATACTTTTTCATTTCCGCTGCTGTCTGTATTAGAAAAGAATTTGTATTGTTTCCTTTCTTCATTACACTTTCAATATTAATTGTTTCAATTAAAATTATTTTATTACATATTATATTAATAGATTCTATACTCTTTAAGGTAGAATCTCTCACACTTGTATTACTATGATTATTGTATTCATCTTGAATACAATTACTTTACTTTTCTAATAGTATTATATTACTTCATACCTTTATATTCAATACAATTGTGGTTGTTTGAATTGTATTAGTTTAAGATCTTTTAAACTTATCTCTAAATGTTTAAACTCAAAGTTTTTAAACCTACAATTCACCCCCCCTCTTGTATTGTTCCATCTAATATACATAGTCATCTATATATTCGATCCAATAATTGGTATCAGAGAATTTTTCTACTGATTTGTATTACTTGCTCTATTTCGTTCATAATTTCATTTTACCTACTTACTACACTAACTTGTGGAGTGGAAAAGAATTTTTTTTAGATGGAAGGAATGAATATTGGGTCAATTGACAACATAAATCCTTCTAGACCACCTATCATTGATGGGAATGGTTATGAGTACTGGAGAGATCGAATGAATACGTTCGTGATCAATACTAGTGTAGATAATTTTATAATGCTTACTGGAGGTTACAAAATTCATGACAAAGAAGTCAGTACTTTCACTAATCAAGAGAAGCAAGAATATCAACTGAATTACAAGGTACTCAATACTTTATTATGTTCTATGACCAGGAATATATATATCCAGATATCTTCTTGTGAAGAATCCAACTATATTTGGAAGAAATTGGAAGTCACACATTTTGGTACATCCAAGGTTATAGAAACAAGAAGAGAAATACTTCGAGCTGAGTAACATGGACTTTTTTCCTGATGGAGAGCCAGTATGTAAATTGCAACAAAGATTTATGACAATTGTCAACAATCTAAAATCTATGGGGGAAAAAGGTATTGATGATGAAGCTATTGTAGATAAAATTATTGATATAATTCCAAACGAATGGGAGTAAAAATGAAAAGCTATTGATGAAAATAGAAAAGTTTCCCAGATTACTCTTGATGAACTATTTGGAACCCTTTTACAGCATGAGACAAGAATAAAAAGAGATGCTGATTTCAACAAGAAGAAGAATGGAAATGGTAGTGTATCTTTTACATATAAAGCTAAAACACATTATAGGATAACAAGATCCAAAGCCAAGAAAGTTGTTATATCTGATTCAAGTGATTGTGATCTTTCAGATAATGAGCTAGCTAATATTTCTCGAAGGATGAACAAGATTATGGGAAAGAAATACTTCCAATATAGATTCAAAAAGAAATATAGGAAGGACAAGGAAGATTCAGATGTAACATGTTACGAATATAAAAAAGTAGGACATATAAGGCCTGATTGTCTTTTACTGAAGAGAAAATATAGAAAGAAGAAACTTTCTGAAAGAAATAAGAAAAATTATTATAAGACAAGGAAAGTATTGAATGAAAATGACACTTGGAGTGCTAGTGGTAGTTATTATTCAGAAAATTCTTTATAATATGAGTCCTCAGGACAGAGAAATATTGGACTTATAGCCAGACTACCAATTGAGGATCATTTCCTTGTGACCAAGGTACATAATGCTGAAGTTATTACAAAGGACTCTTTAAATGAAAATTATATTGATAATATATATTATGAATCTTCGAATGATGATTCTTCGTCATCAGAAGATGATACACTACCTTCTTTTGAAGAAGTATCTAGATTTTCTAAATTACATGAAAATGAAAATTCTAAACTTAAGAAAAATCTTGATAAAGCAAATTCTAGAATTTTAGTTTTAACTAAAGAAGTATCAAATCTTTCTAAATATCTTGATATTAAAACTTATTATTTTGAAAGTATTTTAAAAACCCTTAAGAAATTCAAATCTGACAAGGATAATCATTCTAAGGAGCTAGAAAATGTGATTTCAAAGAAAAAAATTTTAGATCCTAACTCTAGTTTAAAATAAAATGTTTTGGAAGATAAAAACATAGTTTTAAAACTAAAGTAATAAATTTTCTCTTTAAAGAAATGTTTTTCAAACTTTACTCCTGGAAAGGAAAACTTTGACAAGATGTATTCTCAAATTATACCTTTGAAGAATCAATTTGGACTTGGTTATACTTATTCCAACCCGGTTTTTAATAATAACTACTTTTTTCCACAAAAAACACCTTTTTTTTCTAAGTGTCAATGTCGTAGACACTGGAAAAAGAGTGTTCTATTAATAAAACTCAATCTTTAGGATTTCATAAAGCTCATTTTGTAAAATAAATGTGGATTCCTAAAAATCTCTTATCTAACCCATCTGGATCCGAACAAGTTTGGATTCTGAAAAACTAATTGTTTCTTTTTCAGGAAAATGAGAAGTGTACCAAAAAAAATATTTGGTACATGGATAGTGGTTGTTCTTGACACATGACTAGAAACAAAGATCTCTTTGAAAAGATTAGCAAAAAAAAAGGAGGAAAGGTTACCTTTGGAGATAATTCTCAAGGAAAGATTGCTGGTATTGGTAATATTATTTTTCATGGAAAAGTTCTTATATCAAATGTTTTGTTTGTTAAAGGTCTTAGGCACAATCTCATCAGAACAAGTCAATTATGTGATGAAGGTTACCTTGTTAATTTTAGAAATGATAATTTTCTAGTTCAAAATTCCAAGTATGAGTTCATTCTATCTTCCCATAGGCAAGAGAATGTCTACACTATTAACATAGAAGACCTTATAAGCCAGAATTTACACTGATTAAGTGCAATAGAAGACCATTCATGGATATGGAATTGAAGACTAGGAAATTTTAATATAAGAAACCTTTGTAAACTCTCAAAGAAAAGACTTGTAAAGGGACTACCAGATCTTAGATATGATTCTTCAAAAGTCTTTGATCCTTGTCAATTTGGAAAGCAACATAAAATTAGATTTAAATCAGTTAATGAAGTTTCAACTTCTAATGCATTACAGCTAGTGCACATGGATCTTTTTGTTCCTTCAAAAACTGGAAGCATTGGAGGAAAATACTATGTATTTGTTTTAGTTTATGACTTTACTAGATTCACATGGGTCAATTTTCTAACAAAGAAATCTGAAGACTTTTCCAATTTCAAAACTTTTAGAGCCCAAGTTAAAAATCAGAAAAACCTACCATTGATAACTATTCATAGTAATCATGGTGGTGAATTTCAAAATTCTGAATTTGAAATTTTTTGTAGTAAGAAAGGTATTACACACAATTTTTTAGCTTCGAGAACTCATCAGAAAAATGGTGTTGTTGAAAGAAGAAATCGTATTCTTCAGAAAATGACTAGAACCATGTTGATTGAGTTCTCAATTGCTATGGACTTCTGGGTTGAAGCTGTTCGTACTGCCTGTTATACTATAAATCGTGTTTTAACCAGACCTTTTCTTAATAAAACACCTTATGAGCTATGGACTGGCTGAAAACCTAAAGTTTCATACTTCAATGTTTTTGGGTGCAAATTATTCATTCTGAACACAAAAGACAATTTAAACAAGTTCGCACCAAAATCTGATGAAGGAATCTTTCTAGGTTACTCCACAACTTCTAAGGCTTATAGAGTTTTCAATAAAAACACTTGTACTGTTGAGGAAACAGTACATGTAAAATTTGATGAATCTGATCCTTTTGTTTTTAAATCATCCCAACCTACATCCTCATATGTGTTTTCAAAAACTAATTATCAACCTTTTCTAGAAGATCCTTCTCATAAAGAAAATGTTCAAGAAGATACTTCTGAAACATTTACCACATAAGAGTTTCTACCATATGTTGATGAGCAGGTTTTAAAAAATCCAAATCAATTGTTTCTTAGGAATCATCCTATTGATAATATCATTGGTGATGTAAATCAACCTGTATGGACCAGAAATTCCTTAAGAAATGAAATATAACATCTGGCTTTTCATTCCCAATTTGAAACTAAATGTCCAAGTGAGGCCTTAGGTGATGAAGATTGGATCCAAGTAATGCAAGATGAACTAAATTAATTCGAGAGGAATCATGTCTGGACTTTAGTTAAAAGACCTAAAGAAACAACTGTAATTAGAGTAAAATTGGTTTTCAGAAACAAATGTGATGAAAATAGAATCATTGTACGAAATAAATAAAGACTTGTTGCTAAGTGCCATAATCAACAAGAAGGAATAGACTATGAAGAAACATATGCGCCGGTATCTAGACTTGAATCTATTCGAATTCTATTAGCCTTTGTAGCATACATTAACTTCAAACTATTTCAAATGGATGATAAATGTGCTTTTCTAAATGGTTTTGTTCAAGAATAAGTTTTTGTCGAACATCCTCCTGGTTTTCTAGACCCAAAAAATCCTAATCATTTTTTTAAACTTACCAAAGCTCTATATGGTCTTAAACAAGCCCCTAGAGCACGATATGATAGACTTACATGATTTATTTCACAAAACAATTATACAAAAGGTACAGCAGATCCAACCCTTTTTATAAAATTGAAAATAAAAATGTTTTAATTGTTCAAATTTATGTTGATGACATCATATTTGGATCAACTCAGAAATATTTAACTGATTCTTTTTCTAATTTAATGAAATCTGAGTTTGAAATGAGTATGATGGGTGAGTTAAAATTATTTTTAGGTTTTCAAATTTCTCAAAAATCAAGAAGGGAGATATATATCTCAACATAAGTATATTAAAGACTTACTCAAAAAGTATGGATATGACAAAACTAAAAGTATTATCACTCCAATTGGTACCTCAAATACACATGATCTTGATGAAGCTGGGAAACTAGTAGATCAAACAATGTTTAGAGGTATGATTGGAATTTTTCTATACTTGACAGCTAGTCGACCGGACTTAATTTTTTCTGTATGCTAATGTGAAAGATATCAATCTAACACAAAAGGGTCTCAATTGAAAGCCTTAAAGAGAATATTTCGTTATTTGAAAGGCACTATGGATTTAGGACTTTTTTACTCTTTCAAAATGATGTTGTTTTAATTTTTTTTTTCAGATGCTGACTTTGGTGGTTGTAGAATGGACAGAAATAGTACATCTGGAACATGTCATTTCTTAGGAGACTCTCTGGTTTCTTGGTCTTACAAGAAACAACACTCGGTAGCACTTTCCACTGTTGAAGCTGAATATGTAGCAGCTGGAAGTTATTGTGATCAAGTGTTATAGATGCAACACACACTCACTGACTATGGTTTGAGTTTTTCCAAAACCCAAATTCTATGTGATAATACTAGTTCCATAGATCTTAGTAAGAACCCACCACATCACTCTCGTGCAAAACACATATATGTTAGGCATCACTTTTTTAGTGATCACACACAAAATGAGATATTATTTTACAATTTATCAGAACGCAAGAACAACATGCTGACATTTTCACAAAACCATTACCTTCCAATAGATTTGAGTTTATAAAACAGAAGCTACGAATGATTACATTAAAATAATCATTCATATCTACTTCTTGTTTTCATATATCTCCTTATATTAAACATACTCATCTTAGAAAGGAGGAGAAAATTTCTTATTATGTTTCTTTTTATCTTATGATCTTTAATTATTTACTCTCCTGGTATGTGTTTTTTGTTTTTTGTTTATCGTATTGACAGTTTATCATATCATTTACTTTTCTGTTTATCATATTGATAGTTTTATCATGTCATATACTTTTCAGTTTATTGTATTGACAGTTTTATCGTTTATCGTATTGACAGTTTTATCATATCGACCGATCATGGTAATGAATTTCTTTTCCATCGTATCGACCAATCATGGTAATGAATTTCTTTTCCATTGTATCGACCGATCATGGTAATGAATTTATTTTTCATCATATCGACCGATAATTGTAATGAATTTCTTTTCCATTGTATCGACCAATCATGGTAATGAATTTCTTTTCCATCGTATTGACTATTCATGGTAACAAGATTGTTTTCTATCGTCTCCTCAGTTAATGGTAACAAGATTGATTTCCATCGGTTGGTCAGTTCATGGTAACATGATTGTTTTCCATCATCTCGTCAGTTAATGGTACAAAGATTGTTTTCCACCAGCTTTTCAGTTCATGGTAACAAGTTTTTTTTCCATCGGATCGTCAGTTATTGGTAAAAAGATTGTTTTCCATCGGCTTGTCAGTTCATGGTAACAGGATTGTTTTCCATCTTCTTGTCCGTTAATGGTAACAAGATTTTTTTCCATCGGCTCGTCAGTTAATGGTAACACCTTTGTTTTCTATTGGTATGATAATTGATTGTATTCTTTTAATTCGTACACCTGTGTTTCTTTTTTCTTTCACTTAATACTATCTAAAACCAACAATTACCTTATGATCTCCGGCAGGTACATACATTCTTCATTTTTTCATTTTTTTTCTTTTTTTTAATCCTATCTATTGATATTATTTCTTCTAATCTCAAAAGTAGAAGATCAATGATCACCATTTTTTACGCCTATAAATATCCCCCCTCTCTACATACCCACATTGGTTTTTCAGTTTTTGAGGTGAAGCTCTACTCCACTGATTTAAGTCATCGTATGATCTTTCAAGAGGCTTCACCTATATGTCTCAATCCTTTGCTAATAATCACACCGAAATGTCTTCAAATACTTTTACATAGAATGTATTTTTCAGAGAAAGGATGTAGAAGTTGAATCGGCTCAAAATCAATTGGCACATATGCCAGCCAAAGACAATCCTTCTATTGGTGTTCTACAAAAGTCAGATCCCCAAACCAGTTAAAAGCCAAAGAAGAAACCAATGTACAACAAGGAGGTCGTTTCCACGTGGAGAAAAGAAAGAGAACAGAGAAACGAAGGTGATCCAATGTTCAGTCTTGACCCAGTTGAATCTTTTGCAGAAAGAATAATGGTAGAAGAAACCCTTCAAGATGAAAAGAAAAAGAAGTCTGTTTTGAAAAGAAAGGCTCAAGACTTTGATATCTCTAAAGTACTTAGAATGGTTGAGGATGCTAGTGCTCAACTAATAGAATAAATACATAAGGAACCAATCGTACAGAGTCTTCCAGAGAAAGAAAAAGGAAAACAAATGTTGTAAGAAATAGAAGAAGTTGAAGAAGAGGAAGGACATTTTCTTTTGGAATTACTTCAGAGATCGAAAATGAGTAGAGATGAATCGGTTCAAATGCTGAGTGAAGGTATTCAACAAGTTACCCATACCGATCAAGCACCTATTGAATCTTCTGAAACTCTGGATAAAAAACCCCCTCTATCAAAGAAAGGTTCACAATATTCTCACACTGAAAGAGTTATTTTCATCAGTGACAAAGTAAAAGAAGAAAGAAGGGAGAAATAAAAAGAAAAAGGAAGACAGCCAGTTGTTGACTCAAGGAAATCAAATGAACTGCTTTCGTACGATGAAGATGCTGATTCAAAACAAAAAAATTCTCTCAAGAGAAGTGATTACATTGTTCATGTTTTAAGGAGGGTTGAAAATACTATTGCATACTTTCCCAGGCTGGAAGAAAATATTTATTTTATTACTGACAATCAGAAAAAGAAGTTTGGTTCTGTAAGAGAATTTAGAAAGAATGTTTTTTCAGTTGAAGGTGATTTGAAAGTTCTATATGAAACTTTGGATGCTCATAAGAAGGCTTGAAACAGGACGACCAAGTGGTCATATAAAACACAAAACTCGGTGAATGACCATGATTTAGAAATATAAGATATAAGGGGGTTGTTAAATGATCTTGCGATTTCTTTCAATAAGCTTGACAAAGAAACTGTTGAAAGGCTGAATCAGGTAACTCATGGTGCCTTTATTCCATCAGTAAAAGAATTTCAAGAGATAATGAATGATTTTCAGTCTGAATTCTCAAAGGTTTCATCTATCAAAGATGAAATAGTTTTGTTAAAGAAACAAAAATCTGTGTTATCCAAAGATAACAATAATTTGTAAGACAGAATTAATACTCTTGAGGAAGTAATCAGAGTCCAGGAGGAGACTATCTGAAATCAAGATCAACTTTTTTCCGACCAACAAGAGCTTCTCAGATCTCAGGGTGATTCAATCTCTGAAGAAAAGAAAGAAATCAAGAAGATGAAAGTTGTTCTTCATGAGCTGATAAAGAAGGAAGATGAAAGAGAAAACAAATGACTATTGTATTTGTTTTTCTTTTCTTATGGAACCTGTCTTTTTTTGTAATGACATTTATGATATCTTTTCTTTTTTCCTGCATTTATTTTTTTTCTCTTTTAGGAAACCCAAGGTCACCCTATTCTTTTTGTAAATCACAAAGGGGGAGAATGTTTTATAAAGGGGGAGAATTTTTTACAAAGGGGGAATGATTTAATAAAATACTTCAAAACCAAGGAAAATATGTGAATATAATCCTTAGGAAAATATACACCTAAGGGGGAGTTAGTTGTATTCATATTCATATTCAGAAGAGTTTCCAATAACTCAGGGGGAGATAAGTATTTCTTGTTGTCTTTACTTTTTATGTTGTGCTTTCCAAAAAGGGGGATATTGTTGAGTCAAAAGTTTTCCATTGACTTCTATATCATTTTTTTGAAATCACAAATGTCTTTTATCTAGTATTGTACTGACTCTATCAATCGTATCGTACTGACTCTGTCAATCGTATCGTACTGACTCTGTCAATCATATCGTACTGACTCTGTCAATCGTATCGTACTGGCTCTGTCAATCGTATCATACTGACTCTGTCAACTGCATCATAATGACTCTGTCAATTGCATCGTACTGACTCTATCAATCGTATCGTACTAACTCTATCAATCGTACTCACTTTTTTGTATCTTACTTTTTATCATATCAATACATTACATTTAGTAATACTTATAATAATAATACTTCCATACTTGCTTGTTGTTGTACTTAGTCAAAAAACACATGTTTCATATTAATCGTACTCTTGTTTATCATCTTCATATGTCTTGTTTTAACCAATACGATGTCGTTCAGTTAGATACAAACTAATCAAAACGATGTCATGCTTTCTGTTTCAATATGACCGTTATAATGCCAGGTGTCCAAGTCCCTCTGAGTTTTTTGGAGAAATATGACCGTTGGAGGAAATATGACAGTTGGAATCTGAGGCCTATAAATACAAGGTCATTTGAAGCAGAGAAAGAACAATGGTGATATAACTATGATACTTGGCTTCTATCAAGTTCTAGAGAGAGACATTGTGACTTATCTCATGCTTTGTGCTTTGTGCGTCCGATCATCGTATCGAGGGATTTTAAGTAATTAAAAAACAGAGGTTCTGATTACTTAAAAAATCGAGGGCTTCCGGGGATAGGTAGATAGACGTTCCGATCATCTTATTTAGGGCTTTTAGGGATAGGCAGACAGACGTTCCGATCATTGGATCGAGGGCTGCCGGGGATAAGCAGATAGACGGACCGATCATCGTATCGAGGTCTTATGAAGGTGGTGGTAAGACAAACCTCTTATCCTAGGTGAAAGGATAACCCTTCTCTTTTTTTTAAAAATAATTGTAATAATTTTTCATTTCCGTTGATATTTGTATTAGAAAGGAATTTGTATTGTTTCCTTTCTTCATTACACTTTCAATTGTAATTGGTTCAATTACAATTATACTATTACATATTGTATTAATAGATTCTATACGCTTTAAGGTATAATATCTAACACTTGTATTACTCTGATTACTGTATTCATCTTGAATACAATTACTTTACATTTCTAATAGTATTACATTATTTCATACCTTTATATTCAATACAATTGTGGTTGTTTGAATTGTATTAGTTTAAGATCTTTTAAACTAATCTCTAAGTGTTAAAAATCAAAGTTTTTAAACCAAAAATTCACCCCCTCTTGTACTGTTCCATCTAATATACATATACATCTACATATTCGATCCAATAATAATTTCATGAGGTTTTAGTCCACCATACACATGAACGGTTAGTTCATTACCTATTATATGGAACTGTGTGTAAGTGTAGATCAAAACCTTACAATAATAAAATCATTCTACATTGAAGAAACTGAGGTTTTTATAAAATAATTTTATAATTTTATACCCTATGAAAATACCATAATTTCTATTTATACTAAATATAATTGTTGTTTTAGCATACTTTGTACATAGATTTAAACTTACTCTACACCAAACACTAAATTAGCTTGTGTTACACGCATGATCGAGTTTTTCATCCATCTAATAGCGCACCAATTTTAAAAATATAATTTTATAATTTTATAAATTTAATTTTTAAAAATAAACATCATTTTTGAGTTTATAATTTTGTAATTAGAATAGGGTGAATTGTTGTAATTTTTCTAAGAAACATCATTTTTTGACGAATAATAAAAATTAACACAATTTAGGTAAAAATAGACTTTTAATTTAAATAATTATTAGTGGTAAATTATATTTTAAATTTTTTTAGAAACACAATATATCAATTATAAATCTATTTACACAATTAAGTTTGTTAGAATCAATTTCACTTTAAAATTGAACATAAAAACATAACGAATGTATGGATGTTTTTCTACTTTAAAAACCCATTATTTCGCCCCGTCTGCAGGATTAACATTAATATTAATTTTTCAACTTCTCTAATTTGAATTTTGAAAACATGAAATACAAATTTGTAATTAGTGTGATATTTTTGGTCTAATAAAATCAACTTATTTAAAAAAACAATATCAGTGGAAGTGATTAAAATTAACTATAGTGATTAAGGTAAAATTAAGCTTAATAAGGGACTAAACCTTAATCTTAAGGATAAAAAATCACTAGTATGCTTGTCTAATGTCAATTTTATGCTAATAATTAGACCATATCCCCTATTTTATTTAATTTTATGGTTTATTGTTATATTATTAAATGGAAGTGTCCTATATAAAAGGTTAGATAATGTAAAAGGAAAAAAGTGAACTTTCTTTAACTTTATTATTTATTAAACATTGAGATATGAACAAAACATCACAATTTCTATTATAAATGTTGTTTTGGAAATATAAATTTGTTAATTTTTTCATAATAATTTACCATTAATTTTTAGATATGAATTACTTGTTTAAAAAGATTAAAAAAATCCAATGTAATGATTATTTTGTTAATAATTAACTAAAATAAATGATACATAAAATATTAAAATTAAAGTGAATTGATATAATTATTTTCTTTAATTATTTATTTAGATGTATATTTAATTTTAAAAATATTTAGACCTAATATATTTTAATTCAAATATTATATTGATATTTTAACTTTGAAATTAAATAAATAATGTCACAATTGAACATATTGTTATTTTACAATAAGTAATATTTTTTTAAATGACTTGAAATTAATAAAAATAATATATTATTCCAAGTGATTTTTTAGTGTTATTATATTTTATATATGGTCTATTATTGGATCAATTTATCTTTTTTAATTAACATATTGATCTATAGATTTTAAAAACATTGTTAACACTATCTGGGGTTTTGTAGTATTTTAGCCTATCACATTTGCTTGTATTAAAATTAATTACCAAATTAATTTTTTTTTAATTTCCTAAATACTATATAATATTAATAATAATGTTACACTATATTATCCAATAAATATCTCTTTATTTTATTTTTAATTGTTAAATTACTTTGGTTAGAAAACATGATTCTTTAGTAAAAACCAAAATGATAATATTGGGGAATCTTAGATCTTAAGGAACTAAATTACTAAAATGAAAATATTTTTGGCTGTATGAGGTTTTTATAAACCATTATTTCCCTTTAATACAATAATTTTACATTTTTATCAATATTAGTCATGGTAGACTTCCCATTAATGAATACCTTTTGGTATTTACAAGAGTGTCACTCCCTCTCCACTATAAAAATCATACTCTCCTTCCACTTCATTACACCTCAAAAACAACATATGTTCAGAAAATCACAACAAAAATAGTCTCCAAATATCTGTACCCTCCTCCTAGAATCCTCCCTTTGGGAAAAAATTTATTTGAATAATCCCTTTGGTGAAAATCAAAATGAGTTACCCGAATAAAAGGTAATGTCTTCTCATAAGATCTATATTTTTATTTTCATTATTCTCCAAGTAAAATATCATTATTCTATTATTATATTAAAAATCCTATATCATAAATATAATAGTATGTTTTTATTTTAATATTTCTATCAAAATTATAAAAAACTCCATGTAATGGTTAATGAACATACTGTTTTTGTGTATGAAGAACTACTATATCACAAAACGATGATTGTTCATTTTTCACTTACCACCTATCACGATGGAAATTATTATGGAAATTGTATTTATCAATGTTGTATATTATATTTATAATGTATTTTGTATTATTTAATTTTTATTTTTAACATGCCTTTTTTGTTTCCATCATGTGTAAATATGATAATTTCGTTTGAGAAAGTATGGACTACTTCCCCTGAAAGTGATATGACTCGTTTATGACATACCTGGAATGTATAAATGATGGTTTTAATAATCCAATGTAAAATATATAACATTGATATAATAATGAAATTTTAATATAAAAATTTATCACTTATTTTACATTTTTTTAATAAAACAATAAAATGAAAGTAGCGTTCATGTGTACGTACTACCTACCGTTACCATGAACGATGCACTTCATTTATAATCCTCAAATATTATGGAATATTATAAATACCTATTTAAGGAATATATAAAATAATTTTTTCATGATCTATATTATGTATATGATTAAATCATAATCAAATTAATAGTAATAACAAATCGCATGTCAAAACATACTTGAGAAAACAAGTCAATTATCACCTGAAATAGTTAAAATAATGAAAGATTGGTAACAAACGGGTAATAAAATATTGTAAGAAGTTAATATATGATATTATTAACTTTATTATAGTTATTTTATAAGTGATTAAAATAAATTAAACCATTATACGGGATAATAAGTACCACACAACAATAGGACGGTCACGGTAAGAGATTTCATCCAAATTTACATTCCATTGACACTTATTTTTGTTAAGAACCAATTCAGATTTATTTAGTACATATGCTACCCTTTGATATGATATATCATGAATATAATTTTTTTGTGAAATTATTAGTTTCAGTTAAATAATGGAAAATTATTATTTAAATTTTTTAATTTGGAATGGGACACATTGGAATGTTTAAATTATATTTTCCCTCAAAAATGTTTTAATGTCAACAACCCTTGTGGTTACTAATCCTATTCTGAGGTATTATTGATAAATTAATATTCTTTATTCAATATGGTTATTTGATAATTAAAAATATTTGTTTGATATATGATTAATTATTTGGAAATTCAATACATGGGTTGGGGATTGTTTAAGGAAATCCCTACGAGTTGTGGACCGGTTAATGCAAGCCCCTCGATGCATTGATAATCTCTTAAAGAGAATTTTTTTTCAAAATAGATTGAACTATATCTCGATGGTAATGGTATCATGTTCTTAGGAAACATGAAGTTTGATATTTAATAATTTCCTTTATTGTGAATTCAGTTATTATTTATCCCTGATATTTTGAGTTGATATATATATGGATGAATTTAATATTCATTTCATTGATTTAATGGAATGTGTTTTCAATATTTTACTTTTCCATATTGATATTGCATTATACAATTATTTTAATGTTATTTTATATCATTTATTTACCTTTCCATGTTAATTTATTCCTATTAATTTATTACTGATTCTGAATTACTTACCATTATTGAGTATTTGAGCTTCCCCTTATTATGTTTATGTCCCGCGATTATGAAGAATAAAACTTTGAATAAGAATTAAAGGATGTTGTTTATTTATTTTTATTACATGTCATTTTTTTATTTCATATTTAAAAATATATTATGAGTATCATTTATGTAATCAAGAATTCCATGACCACTAAACTGAATCTTTCTTTATGATTTGATTCTTTTTAATCATGCTAATTTAATAAAATAATGCACCGACTTTTGGTTTTTGGGGTCGGGGCGTTACAGTTGGTAAGAAAGGATGTTTAATAATAACGCGAGAAACTATATTTAGAATACATAGATTATGGAACATAATCCTAGGATAGACGTTGAGAATAATTATAGAATAAAATCACAGAATTTTGGTAATATAGATATTATGTGGGTATTCCTAAAAATACATACATTTCGGGATACTACAAGTGGATTTAGTTTTGGCATAGATATAACTATGAGTAAAAATTCCAACATGTTGTTTCGGGCCTGATTTTGTATAACCTGGTACATGAAAATGGGCCTTACTACACTCTTGGTATGAAACTATTAGGATATATTCAATGAATAGTTCACATTTGTCATACCTATCATTATCAAAGATTTAAAAGTAATATTTTTCCCTGAAGTAATCGATGTTTATGATTCTATGATTTATGATATATAAATTTATGTTATGTGTTATATAATATTTATAGTTATATACTATTCATAAATTTAGGATCTAATCTAGTATTTTAAATTGTTTAAAAATGTATCTTAGTAGAAGGGATGTGAACCTCATTGATTCAAGTGATCCAAAGAGTAAAAAGGATCAAATATTTCATTGTCTTATGACAACATTTCAAAGGGAAATTATATCAGAGAAACTCTCGTCATATGGGGACATAGTATCATGTGACAGTGATATGGGTAAACCATTCTTGAAGTCCCATGTATTCTAGGAAAACTAAGTTAGGAAGAGTCCATATGAGCACCCTGAAAAAGGGAATGAGTCAAAAAAAATCGAAGGAAAAGAAGGATTTTATGACTTGTGATAATTGTGATAAGAAACAATCCAGTACTTTCTTGAAGGGAATGACAGTTTATTATAAGTGTGTAGAAAAAGTAACTGATATTTTTAATTGAAAATGTAAGAAAAATTATTCCAATATACAATGCTTCAACTATAAATAGATGAGACACTCTGAGAATCAATATCCCAAGCGTCAAAGGAATATACCACAAATGATGCTATTATATAATGATCAAGTTTTTCTACAGCCACATATAAAGAGTAATGATTAATATATATATTGAAGAATTGTTTCATTTGAATATTTTATCAGAAAAATATGGGTTATTAGTATTTTTTAATATATGAGGATTATAATGAAATGATTTTTCTCTAAGAATTTTAAATCATTTATTGAATGGTACTAAGAAAAGTTTTTTAGTAGAAAGTTAAAATTTTCAAAAAACACATGATTAGGGGAAATAGAACCCTTAATATATTTCTAATGTGGAGATAATGATGAAGAATTGATTTATTTGGATAAGTATTTACTATCTTGGAACTTATTAATGACTTATCTATAAGTGGTAAACGATATCATTGATGGAGTTTACAACACTTTTGGATTTAAGTAATATATCTAATAACATCTGTCTTACAGAAGGGATATGGAGGAATTCATGTTCATAATAATTATTTATAGTGATTCTAGTTATTACCATATTTTAATAAGATACATGATGATGTTTTTAACATGTATGTAATGTAAAAATTTAGAGCTCATTCATGTTGATTAGAGGATAATGATAAGTTAATTATGGAAATTGAGCGACCTTACATAATAAGTGATGGATCAAAATATTTAGTAAAATATAGCCATTTAAGAAATAGTTAAGTTAAACTTTAGATCTAGTTTAGATATTGATATATTACATCACTATATAATGAGTCTTGTTCTATAAGATGAAGTAAAAATAATTCATGGCACAACCAAAGGATACAATTGTACTTATATAAATGTACCAATAATTATATTTGACTATATGATTAGAGAGTAAAACATTCCTCAAATCCAAGAAAAATGATCTTGAAAACAATTTTTTTTCCTATTATCATAAATTTTGTTGAAATCAATGGCCTTTATTCACCCCTTAGATTATGGTTTTGTGGTCTACAACTTTCACCTGACCATGTTCTCTATAACACTCCATCTCGACATGATTGTTTTATTTTTCTTCTGTATCCATGTTTCTATATCCCAATTATATTATCCTACTAGGGAACCTAGTTACATGAACATTGTAATATCTTTTCTATATTATTAATAATATGTGTTATTAAAACTATTTATGATATTAGTTTTTCAAAAATAGAATTTTCAAATATCAATCCCTTGATTACTAAGATCATGTTTAAATTGTGAGGATGTAATTTAATTAAGGTGGGTAGAATGTGACACACCAATATGGTAAAATATTTTTCTTTTTAAAAAATAATTTTTTGTTAGCATGATTTATACACAAATTCAAACTTATGCTACCCACAACATGGAATTACCTTGAGTTACATGCATGACTGAGTTTTACCACTTTTAATGGAACACCAATATTAAATCTAAATTTTCACAGTTTTGAAAATTTAATTTTCAAAATAAACATCAATTTTGAATTTATAATTTTGAAATTATATTAGGGTTAATTTTATGTATTTTTCTAAGAAACATCATTTTTGATGAATAGTAACAATTAATGAAATTTTTTTAAAAATAGACTTTTCATGTAAACATTGGTTTTTGTTAAATTTTATTTTAAATTTTATTTACAGCCACATTATATCAATTATAAATCTATTTATAAAATTATTTACATTAAAATCATTTTCACTCTGAAATTGAGTATAAAAACATAACAAATGTTTGAATAATTTTCTACTTTAAAAACCTATTATTTCACCTCGTCTGTGGGGTTAGAATTAATATTAATTTTTCCACTTCTGTGATTTTAATTTTGAAAATACAAAATAAATGTTTTTTTTAATTATTATATTTTTTCCCCAATAATATTAACTTAATTTTTGAAAAAAAAAAGATTAGTGGAAGTGATTATAATTAATTACATGGATTATGGTAAAATTATGCTTAATAAGGGACTAAACCTTAATGTTAAGGCACAAAATGAGTTAGATTTTTTTTAAATCCATTTAATACTAATAATTAGACCATAAAACCTCTAGTATTGAATTTTATGTCTTATTGGGATATTATTAAATGGATGTTTCCTATATAAAAGGTTATATGAGGAAAACACAAAAATGGAACATTCCTTACCTTTAGCATTTATGAAACATTGATATATGTAAAATAAATTATAATTTAGGCTATAAATGTTTTTTGAAAAGATAATTAGGTTAATGTTATCAGAATAATTTATTAGTAATTTTTAGAGATGATTTAGTAACTTAAAATTCTTATAAAATTCCAACGTAATGAATATTTATCTATTAATTAACTAAACTAAATGATACTATAAATATTAAAATTTGAGTGAATTTATTGAATTTTTGTCATTAATTATTTGTATAGATGAATATGTCATGTTAAACATCTTTAAACTTAATATTTTTTAATTTAAATATTCTACAGATATTTTAAAATTGAAATTAAATAAATAATGTCATAATTTACATTATTGTTATCTTACAACAAATAATATTTTACTAAATCATTTGAAATTAATAAATATACTATATACTTACAAGTGATTTTTATGTTTTAATATATATTATATATGGTCTATTAATGTATCAATTGATCTTTTATAAGTAACATATTGATACATAGATTGTAAATACATCGTTAACACGGTCCAGGTTTATGTAATATTTTAGAGTGTCACATACTCTTGTTTAAAAATTAATTTCCAAAATAAATGAGATTTTTATTTTATAAATTATATCTCATATCAATAATTCATCTTCTCTATATTATACAATAAATCTGACATTAATTTTTTCTCATTGGTTAAATTACTTTTGTTAGAAAACCACATGATTTAATAAAAACCAAAATGATTCAATTGGGGAACCTTATATGTTAAGGAACCAAATTGTTAAATTGCACGTATTTATTTATGTATGAGGTTTAAATAGACCTCTATTATCCTTTAATCCATTATGCTTCCATTTCTGAGGAACTTTAGGTAAGTTAGACCTCCCATTAATGAATACCTTTTGGTATTTACAAGAGTGACACTCCCCCTCCAATATAAAAAGCCCATTCTTCTCCTACTTAACAACACATCTCAAACAACTTATGTTCAGACAAGACCTGCCCAAATAGTATAAAAACATACCTCCACTTATCATATAATCCTCCATTTGTTTGTAATTCATTATTATGAATCCCTTTGGTGAAAACCAAATGGAGTTACCCGATTAAGAGGCAACATCTTCTCTCAAGATGTTTAGTTTTATTTCCATTATCCACCACTCAAAATATGTTTATTATATTATTATATAAAAAAACATGTATCCTAAACATAATAGGATTTTTTTTTCTTTTAATATTTATATCTACAATTACATACACCTCCATATAATGGGTAACAAACATACTATTTCTGTTTATGGAGAACTACTTCCTCACAAAACAATGATTATTCATTTTTCCTTTACCACATATCATGGTGTCCATTATGATGAAAAATTGATTTATATATGTTTTATAGTATATTTATTATTTATTTTTGATTATTTAATTTTTATTTATAACATAATTTTATGCTTTTCATCATTTTTTATTATGAAATTTTTTTTGAGGTAGTGTGGACTATTGCCCCCTCAATGTGATATAACACATTTATGCCATACATGGAACATATAATGGATGGTTTTAATAAAAATATGTGTCATATATAATATATATATATGATACATTAATTATAATATACATATTTATCATTTATTTTCCATTATTTCAATTGAACAATCAAATGAAATAATTATTCATCCGTACGTAGGACCTATCGTTGCCATGAATGGTGCACTTCATTTTTAATCACCAAATATTATGGACTATTATAAATATATATTTACTAACTATATAAGATAAATTATTCAAGCATTATATTCTATATATTATTAAATCATTAACTAATTAATAAAAAAACAAATCACAAATCAAAAAATACTTGAGAAAATTAGGCGATTAACACATAAAATAGTTAAAATAATGAAGGTGTGTTAAAAATTGAGTAAAAAAATATTATATGAAATTAATATATGTTATTATTAACTCGATTATAGTTATATTATGATATATTATCATATTTTAATCCATTATTAAATAGGATAAATACCACAATACAAAATTAATGTTGAGGTAAGGGTTTCCTCTCAATTTACTTTCCATTGAGAATTATTTTTTGATACCCCAATTCAAGTTTATTTGATGTATATGATACCATTAGATATGATATATCATGATAAGAAGATTTATAATGATATTATAAGTTTCATTTAATTCATGGGGAATTATGATTTAAATGTTTCAATGTGGTTTTGGACACATTTAAATGTTTAAATATTATTTTTCCTCAAGAATGTTTTAATGTCAACACCCTTATTTCTAATTATCCTCCTATGAGGTATTATTGATAACCCCATATTATTTATTAAAAATGAATATTTTATAAGGCGCACTATTTTTTTTGATATATAGGGAATGCATTGGACATGCAATACATGGGTTGGGGATCGCTTAAGGCTAGCCCTATAGGATGGGGAATGGTTAATGTAAGACCCAAGATCCATCAGTAGTCTCCTAAGAAAAATTAGTTGTCAAAAATATTTTAAACTATCTCTAGATGGAAAATTTATCATGTTCTTAGGAATCTTGAAGTCCAATAGTAAATCATTTCCTTTTTGAGAATTCAGCTATTATTTAATCATGAGATTTTACATCGACATATCTACGTATGAATTTCATTTTCAGTTCACTGATTTCATGGAATGTATTTTTAGTTTATAACATTTACATATTGATATTTATCTGTCTAGTTATTTCAATGGAATTTTTATCAGTTATTTACCTAGACATGTTAATTTATTCCTATGAATTCATTATTACTTCAGCTTTACTTACCCTTACTAATCATTTCTGCTCACCCTTATCATGTTTCCTTCCACGGGTTATAAAGAAGAAATATTTGAATAAGAGTTCAAGGATTCTATTTTTTTTCATTATGAATCATGTTTTTATTTCCAATTTACTAATATATTATAGGTATCATGTAAGTACAATGGTATTCTAATACTGATAAATTTAAAGGTCCTTAAATATTTGATTCCTTATAATCATTATAACATAATGAAATAATGCACTATATCTGGGATTCTTGGGTTGGGAGATTAAAAATAATTAGATTTTATGAGTGGATAATTAAAATAAAACAAAGAAGCTTAAGGAAGGATATTACCTCTTATTTGGGTAACTCCTCCTGGTTTTCATGAAAGGGCTTCATTGGATGGATTCCTACCGAAATTGGGGATTCAATGATGAAGGGAGGGATATTTTCAAGAAATTTTTGGATGGTTTTGGCTAATACCAAGTGTCATGAGATGTGTAATTATGTAAGGGGGGGAGGTCAATTCCCTTTTATAGATGATTAGGAGTAACATTATTATAAATATAAAAAGGTAAACACTATTGAGAGATCTCCCTTACATCATGGGCATCCAATGATTTTAAAAATTAGAGACAATATGGAATGTTATCTAAATATTTCCATAAAATGTATTTTTACATATTTATAGGTATTATGGTCACTTATGATTAAATCCTTACCATTATATAACTAATATTTACCTTTATTACTGTAATAATCTTTAATTACTTTCATTAATATTTTTGGTACAAAAACCTGGTTTAACTTATTATACATTATAAATTTTTAGGATTCCAAATATTGAATCCATTTTTACAAATTCTAATCATAGAAGTCCTAGAAATTAGTTTAAAATTAATCTAGTAAATGGGATAACAAAACATGGCTTTTAAGTAAAAATGATCAAAAATTTTCTATGTTTTTATATTTTAATTTTAATATCTAAATTTAATTTCAAATTGTTTCAAATTACCTAAATTGGTTTAAATAATATAAAATTTATCTAATTATACTTAAAAATAAATTAATAGTAGTATTTAAAAATATACATAAATTAGGAAAAAATGCAGTTTTGACATAAAATTTACTATTACACATTATTCATCAAAATATAGAAGTCCTTATAAAAATAAGAAATATCCAAAAAATTTAAATAATTATATTTATATTTAAAAACAGAGGTTATTTTTTTATAATTTTTTTTACAAGTTTCAAAAATTATATTTAAAATGGGTTCTCTATTAAAAGGAAGGGAAATTAACTTTTAGAAAAATAAATATTTTTATTCATAAAAATGGATTTATTCTTATTTTATACCTATAAAATATGTTGGATGAGTATAAAAAAATTATTGAATATATAATATATAAATTTATTGAAAACATTAATCAAAATTGGTTTTTATAATTTGTTAACAAAAAATTATGTTTTTAAATAGAAAAGTGTTTTTCTTAGAAAATTATTTTATTTATTTTAAAATAGTATTTTCATTCGCTTCTATAAATTCATACCCAAAGGATTAATGTGTAAATAATATCTTCTCAATTTGGTTTATATTATTATTCAATTCCATTATAATGGGTAGGTGGTAGCTATAATATTATTTTAATAATATTATTAATAATATATTATAGTTTGGTAAAATATGGCCACATGTGTAACGTAATCTATCAAAGGAACTTGATATATTGGGTTTGATAATCCTAACATAATGTTGATTATAAATAAATTCAATATATTTTTTACATGTATCCTAATCTTAACCTAGTGTTTGGTATAATTCCATGTAGACTTATTACCTTCATATAAAAAAATCTATATTCAGTGATGTTTGAAATCAAAAATATTAAAAATAATAAATCAATTCAAAAAATATATTTCACAAAATATCAGTGGGTTACATTCTAATCCTCCATAGAATGGATTTATCTGTCGAAATTAATCAATGTTATCTAAGGCTTAATACTTGAAATGACCTTTCTTAAAAACCAACATCATAAAAATGAATAGTAAAAGCTTTTGTTAAAAAGGGAAAGTTGGAATGATAATAGTTACCCAAAGTAACTCATAACTAGGTTTCCACATAAAATAATTTATGTGGAAAATAAATTCATAGAAATAGAATAGAAATATAACTATCATGTTCTGATAGAGAGTGATATAGAACATGGTTATGATAAAGGTAACAATCACAAATGCATAACCAAAATAGGCTTGATAAGGGTAATTTTTATCATCAAAGATGATGATGACTTGAGCATATTTTATTTCGAAACCCTTTTTCCAAAAGATGGAGAATTTTCATGAAAAGATATACTTACATTATTTCAGGACAACCTTACCCTTTGGTGTGCCATGATAAATATCCACTTCATCTCTTATTCTATGAAATGAAGCTGAATTTTTCATTCCTAATGCATTAAAAGAACATAAAATCAATAAATAGAATGATATATTATTCCATCCGTCGTTATCAAAACAAAAATATTATCACAATTTATTAAAAATTCCTATATCAAGATATGGGGATATAATAATGTAATCTCTAAAACCTCATCCGAAGATTAAGGTAAACTATTCCATAAATGGTCGACCTTATAAACCTTATGAAAGATGGAAGTGAAAAACATTAGAAATAAGGTCACCAAATTTCACAAAAACAACTTTGAATTGATCACCCTTATATCATAAAGTATCTCTTTGTTGTTTCATACGTAAAATTTGAATACCATTATGATTTATTTTATTGAAACATTATAATAACCTTAATTACCAAAAATCATTATTGAAAAAATTCATGTTTCCTTATTCCACATTTTTATGGATATATTCGTTAAATGAAAAAATGTTGTAAGCTTCTCCATTATAGCATAAACCATTTGTCAACAAATCCTTAATTAGGTCCAAGGTAATCAGTACCATCCTATTTACTTATTCATATCCAACATAACTTTATCCAAACAACATTATCTTAAAATAAGGAATATATTTTGGATTATCTTTCCCTTAATCACGTTTTTACCATGAACATCACCTTTCCATTAAATGAATTTTCTAGTATATGAGGACCATTCAACATATTCTTGTAAATCCTTATAAAAAAAATGAATAATCCTTATTTATTTCACCATTTTAAAAACATAATTATTCAATCCAAATACATAAGGACATTTATTATTCCACTTTATTATTAATACATTAACACAACTACATCATCCTCTTACATAATAACTATTTCCATTCATATTTCACCTATAGTCTCTTCATCAGAAGAAATAAAAACATTACTAAAACCACCTATCTGATTATCTTCTTGAGATTTTCACATGAGAAATGGATTTTCATAATGAACATTAATTCCACACTTAATTCATTTAAACATTGATGTTTTCTTAGAGAGGAAAATATTCACATCCATTTTTCTAACCAAACCCTTTATTTTTCTTTTGAAGTCAATTTCTTTGTTTCCTTCTTTTACACAATCCAAAAAATTTCTTATTCTCTTAAGGTAATCACTAGGTTCTTTTTTTCACATTATCTACACAAAAGAATATGAATATTCATTCCTACAAGGTCTACATTACCTGAAATCTCCATGAACTCATTACCCATATTCTTTTGTAATAATAAAAGTTGGATGAGTTAAAAATTGTTAATCAAGTTCCATGATAACTGATTAGGCAGGATCACAATATCCTTCACTCTAGTGATCATCCAATTTTACTACTGAACAAAAAAAAAATCTATCATAGTCATAATTAACCTAGTTCCATTTGGTTACCAACATTGACTAAAAAATGAAATAATAGTGTGAGAATAATTTTTCATAGAAAACACATAATCATAAAAATTCTATTATAGTATATATAAATCAGTAAACCTACATTTAAATATATTATACCTTAGTATTATCCTTAAATAAATCCCTATAAAATCCATTAAGATATTCTTAGGGATCTCACTATGGTTTTATCATCCCAGTTTACAAATTTTAACTATAACTTTTCATTGATACAAACTATAGAGACCCAAGAATATCATACAATAATATTAAATAATTTTAGAATAATATTAATTACATTACAAAAACACATTTATGAGTAATATAACAGTTTAATGTCTTTGGAAACATAGAAAAAATATTCCGACTTTGTGAAAGATCTTTAGTGTTTCCCACAAAGACAATAACCATTATTACTTCTACCTAATACCTTTCTCAATAACCATATGCAGGGAAACATTAGAAAGGGCTGATCTTAGTTGCACATTAAGGGTAAACAAACGACATACATAAACGTAATATGATAATTAGGGTATGAGAACATGACAATAACATTTAGATATCCTACCCTACATATGAAAGATCATAAAAATGTGTCATGGAATAAATATTTTATATTCATAAGACATGAATCAAAAGTTAATCAAGATCATAATCCATGAAATCATAACATAGGAATAAGACATAATATGTTTTTGTAGAAACATTAGAATATAAAATTATTTCAATCGTATTCAAGTCATCAATGTCAAGTAAATATTAGATATATGGGTACACTCCCCACACCATCTTAGTAGTCAATGTTCACTCCCAGGTCCATATTAATAGCCATGGTTCACTCACAATACCATCTTTGCATACAAAGTTATTTACTGAACCTGAGTTGACTGCCCATTTTATCCATGTATATCTCATGATATATGAATAATTACCCAATGTATTGTATGGAGATATGGTTCCTACCCATATCATAATAAAAAAATACATACATGTAAAAAAATATCATAAACAATAATATAATAACCCATGAAATGAAATGGGGATCACAAACATGTAATCATATCATAATATATGAAAATAACATAAGTTTGATAAGCATATAATAAAACAATAAACCGTGAAAATAAGAGGGTTTAATAAGAATATAACCCATGAAATATAAATATGTTTCATAATCATATAACCCATATAGGATAAATAGGTTTCATGATCATATAGATTGTGAACGATAAATAATTTTCATAGATATCATGCCATCAAAACATAAAGCATTCAAATAAGAATATGAATAGAAACATTGAATAATTTCTCTTAAAAGGAATGAGTAACACAAATATAAGTAATATTAGATAGAATATAATTTTTAGAAATATTTTAAAATTATTTATTTAAGAAAATTTCATTTTTTTAACAGATAGTTTTTAAAACATAAAACATTTTGGAAATCATTTTTTGGAAATAACATTGAAAACATATAAAAGAAACATGAAAATATTTTCAAAACCTGTTTACTTAAAAACATATAAAATAATATTGAAATCATTTTGAGACTTATTTTTCTTTAATATTTATAAAAAAACTAGTTTTATTTAAACCTTATCTTTTGAAACATAAAAATTAAGCATAAAAAACAATTTTATACCATTTTCCTTGAAAAAGTATAAAGTAAGAAGAACAATTTTGAAAACAATATTGTTTTAAAACAAATAAAATAATCATTAAAACATTTTGAATACCATTTTCCATAAAAACATATAAAATAATTATGAAAAAAATTTGAAAACCATGTTACCTGAAAACAAATAAAATAATCTTGAACTTTTTTTGAAAAACCATTTTCCTAGAAAACTAATTTAAAAACAATAAATATAAAAAATATTATGGAAATTTTTTTTCTTGAAAATGAATATTTTAATCCTAAAAATTTAATCATCAATGGAAGGATGATCATTATGGAAGAAATATCCATACACGTTAAATGTTCATTTTGTCCTACATAAACATTAAAAGAGTTCATAGATCAGAAAATGACCATAAGATATCTTTTTTAAAATAATATTTTTAAAAGGTAAAAAATGGGTAAAAATATATTTTAAGGAAAATAGGATAATATTAGAATATTTTTGGAAACATTTTTATAAATATTGGGTTTGAAGGAACACAAATGTTTAACAGAAGAGGGAGATGAAGTTATATTTTCTTAAAAAACATCATAATTATCTAAATTATCAAAGAGTTGAAAAGGGTAATAATACATGAAGATATAAAAAATAACTATAAGATAAGAAATTCCATGAGTTCTCTTTATAGATTGATCATATATTTTAATTAGTGAAATCGTAATCAGTAATAGTCTGGATAAATGATGAGATTGTTGCAATAAACTCTTACCAATTGGAAACTTTGAATCATACTCCCAATGTAAGAAAATGTAATTAAATTAATATTAAAATCTAATTAAAATAATAATATTAAATAGATAACATGTCAAAGGTAATTTTATACACATCTTAGAATGAAATAGGTGAATAACATGGATGATGTGATAAAGAAGGTAAATTGAGGCAAATTACTTTATCAATTTTGTAACTTATAATACCAAAAAACTTTAAAATAAAGATAATAAAGGAGATATTTAAATAGCCATAAATTTAGATATAATAATTTCAGAATAAATACGTAGGTATTATACACACCATATATAATAAATAAGAGGTGTATATGGATTGTGCCTCAAAGAAATTACATGTAAGACGAGAAAATCCTTAACTCAAGTCTTGAATTTCAACATACACATTCAAAAAGACAATATAATAAATATAATTTTATTATAACTCAAACAATAACCATATTATTATTTGTTATAACATATTTTTTTGTGACTTTATATCACATGTTTATTAACTACTCCATGTTAATGCTGCGTTTTGGGTAATATCTTCTTTGTTTTTTGTTTGTGTTTTGGCATGTTATTCTAAAACCCTATTAAATAGATCATAATTTACATATTTAAAAAAATTAAAACATGATATATATATATATATTTAATATATATTTATTATATAAATATTTATTCTAATATTTAAATGGGGTAAATCAATATAAAATATACCATTCATGGAGATGGTAGGTCGTACGTACACATAAACATTGTCTCCATTTTGTTATAGTTTAAAAAAACAAATGAAAATGATATAGATATATACATATATATATTATCATTACTATATAATTATTATTTCACATTTATCATATATGTTTACAAAACCAATCCTTAATACAATCCACATAATGTGTGAACCAATCACATTTCATTGAGGAGGCATTAGTCCACATGTCCACAAACAATGTTATCATATTTAACAAAATTAGAAACCATGAAGGCATGTTTATTATAATAACTATATAAGGATAAATTAATCATAAATATAATAAATATAATATAAAAATATATTTCCTGTCATAATTCCCTATCATTATAGTTGGTAAAGGAAAAACGAACAACATCATTTCGTGAGGCGGTAGTTCGTCGTACACACGAACGATAAGTTAATTACCAATTATATAGAAGTGTGTGTAAGTGTCAGTATAACCTTTATAAAAAAATAGTTGTATATTTGGGATTATGATTTAATTATATATTCATGGAATAATAATAGTTTAGAGGGTATAGAATGAAAATTAAACAAAGGAGCTTGAGGAAGGACGTTGCCACATCTTGGGGTAACTCCTCTTGGATTCCACCAAAGATATTCCTTTAATGCAATTGTACAAAAATGAAGGGTTTTAGGAAAATAGGAGGGATTTTGGTTGGAGATTTGGGTAGTTTTATACCGATCCAAAATTTCTTGATAGGTTTAAGGAATTATGTGGGGTGAGTTCCCTTTTATAAAGGATAAGGATTGATATTCTGGTAAATATAAAAAGGTAAAAATTATTGAGAGGTATCCCTTACATGATGGGCATCCAATAATTTTAAAAATTATATCCAGGAGATAAATGTTTCTAAATATATTCATAAAATGGATTTTAGACCTGTTTCTAGGACATTAGGCCCCTTAATATTAATGTTTAACCTTTGAGTGAAATAATTTATATCTTAATCACTATAATTAATTTTAGTATATTTTAGTAATATTTTTGGTAAAAAATATGTCTAACTTATTATAAATTATAAATTATTATTATTCCATATGTCGAATCCAATTTTCCAAATTCTAATCACATAAGTGGTACAACTTAATTAAAAATTATTCCCGCAGATGAGATGAAAATGAATGGTTTTAATGTAAAAATGATTGAATGTTTTCTATGTTTTTAAATCTAAATTTAATGTGAAATTGTTTACAATGAACTAAATTATTTTTAATTTTATAAAATTGATATAATTATACATGAAAACTAGTAGAAAACATTATTTCACTCTTTTAAAAATAGGATGAAAATGTAGTTTTGAACTAAAATTATGTATTATTCAATATTAATCAAAATATGAATGTTTTAGAAAAATAAAACAATAACCCAAAGTAAATCATTATATTTTTTAAAAATAATTTTTTTATTTGTTGAAATAAAATTTATAAACGTTTAAAAAAATATATTTTAATTTGGTTCTCTATTAAAAGGTGGTAAAATTACATTTTAGTAAAATGCATCTTCTTATTCATAAAATTGGATTTATTCATGTATTATAAAAATATATAATATATTGGTTGAGTATCAGAAATTTTTATTGATTATATAATAATTAAATTTTATTGAAAACAATAATCAATAGTGGGTTGAATAATTTATTGAGATCAAATTGTGTTTTTATATAGAAAAATAGTTTTCTTCGAAAAGTAATTTATTTAATTACAAATAGTTATTTCGTTCACTCATACTAATTGATAACAAAAAGATTCATATATAAATCATATATTCCAAATTTATTTAATATTATTTTTATCATCCATTCCAATAGATATTTGGAAGCTATAATAGTATTTTAATAACAATATCTATAGTTTATTATAGGTTTGTAAAACTCGACCTTCAATGTAACACAAGCTATTAAAGGAACTCAACATTGTGTGTAACACAAGGAAAATAGAGTGTTCCATGCCTCTAAAGTCAATATAAGTGTTTTATATAGCTGAATCTTAACTTGTTTTTTCATATGTTTCAATAAAAACATAGTGCTTTAAAATATAAAAATCATTATTTAGTGCTGTGTAAAATGAAAAATATCCAAAAGAATTAATTAATTCAAAAAATATATTTCAAAAAATATCAAGGTGTCACTAGGGGAGTTCTCAATTATAACATTCTATGATTTTCATGTTGCTTCCTCAATTTTATGGTTTCACCAAATAACCTTTACCAATCGAATCATCCAATTTTTGGCACTTTCTCTCTAGTGTCCAAAATGTCAATAGGTTCTTCGAAGTAAGACAAATTAGGTTCCATTTATATTTTTTCATATGTGAGTACATTCATTGGGTATGGCTTATACTTCCTTAACAATGATATTTGTACCACATTATAAACTTTTGAGATACACGGTGTCATTGAATATTGGTAACATGTAGATTTAAATATTTAATAATTTTTATTGGTTCGAGTTACCAGTGGATCTATTTCCCTTTATTACTAATCGTTATGACACACTTACATGGAGATACATTCAAAAAGACATTATCTACCAATTAAAATTCTAAATCCTTCTATGCTTTTCCTCATAAACCATTTTCCAACTGTGAGCCTCTTTAACATGGGCTTGAAGAGTATTTACTTTTTAAATTTTTTCTTCAATATGTTTTGGTCTTATAATAATTATTTCACCATCTTCATCCCAAAAACATAGAGTACGAATTATCTTTCCATATAATGCATCATACGAGGCTATTTGAATACATAAATGGAAACTATTATTTTAAGAAACCCCTAAAAAAGGTAAATAATTATCCCACATAACATGATGTCATGTGATCACAATCTCAACATGACTTCCAATGATTTAATAGTCATTTCAGACTATCCATTAGTTTGAGGGTGATAAGCGGTACTAAAATAAAGCTCAGTATTCAAATAATTCCAAAGACTCTTCTTGAATATCAATCTAAAATGGGGATCTAGATGAGAAAAACTATTGATATAGTTTCACCATGATGTCTTAAAACATAATTAATATATAGTATTTCTAGGCACTCAAGAGGTAAGACTTCAATTATAGTAAGAAAATGTGCTGATTTTGTAAGATGATAAACAATAACCCATGTCATATAATTATTTTTAGGATTCATTGGTAGTACTGTGAAAAGTCTATTGTAATGTTATCCCAACATCATATAGGAATAAGTAGTGGTTTCATGACTCTTCTAATATTTTGTCTATTAGCCTTCACTTGTTGAAAAACTAGGAATCTTGACACATAGTAAAAAATTTACCACTTCATATTATCCCACCAAGAATGTTCATTCAGATATATATACCTTTTGGAACTACCAGGGGGTATAGATAAATATTATATTTGATAATAATCTAGTTTTTCAATTTTTTCATCTTAGGTATTTATGTAACACATAACCAATTTTCAAATTTCAAAACTCTATCTGTATACATTAAGTCTGCCAATTTTCCATCCTTAATGAATTTAATTTTCCTTTGAGAATTTCCATTATCTAATTGAGAACATTTTATCTTCTCTAGTAAAGAGAGTTGAGAAATAATTTTTATAATGAGTTATTTTCTCCTTCCTTAAAGAACCCCTAAATCTATATTTATAAAAATTTATGAACATTGGATCTCTTTTAATCTTGATCTTTTTCATTAATCTATGATATTTAATATCTAATGAATTAAATTACTTATTTTTTCCTAGGTGGTAGTGTATAGAATAGTCATAATCTTTGAGTAACTCAATCCATCGTCTTTTTCTACTGTTGATTGGTTTTTGTGTAAATATTTATTTCAAACTCTTATAATATATATATATATATATCAAATATCTCACTATAGAGATAGTGCCTCTATATCTTCAATTAAAATATTAAAGATTCTAACTCAAGATCATGAGTTAGATAATTTTGGTCATTAATATTCAACTACCTTGATGTATATGTATTAAATTTATCATTTTTCAAAAGGACACAACACATTCTATTATTTGATGCATCAGTTTATGTCTTAAGCCCATAATTTTTTAACAATAATGTCATCAGTGTAGAATTAAACAATATTCTCTTTAATTCTTCAAAAATTTCTACAGATAATTTTTACAAACGAACTTAACACCTCTATGTGTGATCTTGGTTAGAGAGTTATCAAATTAAGAAATATTCTGAATGAAATTCCGATAGTAACCTACTAAAATAATGAAACTACATACCTCAGTTATGCTATTTTTGTAAATTCAATTCTAGGACTTCCTTTATCTTCACAAGATCAATATATATTTTATTTTTATAGAAAATATTTCCATGAAATGAAATTTTTTACACTCAAAATTCACACATGTAAATTTATTATATAAATCTTTCATCCTGGGTGCCTCAAGAATTATCCATAAGTGATTCTATTTTTTTCATAGATTTTATAGTATATCAGAATATAATCAACGAATACCACAACAAATCATCAAGATATTCCTTGAATATCCTATTTATAAGAGCTGTAAAAAACAAAGTGTGCATTAGTCAATCGAAATGTAATTATTGTAAACTCATAAGGTCTATTCCTCTTTTGATAAGTTGTATTTATAATGCATTCCTTATTTAATCATAATTTATGATATTTGTAATGAAGTTAAATCATTGAAAAATATTTATATCCATCAATTTGATCAAATAAATCATCAATGTTAGGTTGTATAAACTTTTGTTATAATATTTTCATTTAATTAAGTATAATAAATTCATAACCTCATGGATTCATATTTATTCTTAACAAAGAGAATATTGGTCCCCATGGTGAAATAAAATGGTGAATAAATACCTTATTACTTAACTTATATAATTTTTTCTTCATCTCCACTAATTCCATAGTGGCCATTATATATGATGTATTTCATATTGGTTTTTCATCTGGTATTAAATCAATGGTAAACCCAACTTCAACTTCTGGTGTTGTCCAGGAATTCCCTAGGAAATACATCAATGTAATCTTCTAAAATATTTATATCCCCAATTTGAGGATTATGATCTTTATCCCTACATGTTTTTTTTCTATTTCTTCTTAAAAATTTCATTCAATAGAGTTACTAGGGGTGGATATAGATAATATTAAGATGATAATGTTTATTCTCTTTAGTTAACTAATTATACATCTTCCTCAAAAATTATAATTTCCATATTATTTCAATAAAGTATCACATTATATTTTGAAATCCAATCCATAATGGGGATTATATTAAAACCAACCATAGGTATAATGATATTTTTAGAAAATATATAACAATTATATGCCATAATGGGGGCATCCTGACACATATTTTCTAAAATGAGACTTCCCTTAAGGGTTATGACTGTATACTCCCTTATTAAATCAAAAGTGAAATATCTAATTTTCTAGGAAAATTGGTTAGAACCAAAATAGTGAAATGATCGAGAATAAAATAAATCAATATCAAAATTTTAATATAGGATTAATGTAACTATTACCACTTCATTGGGTATTTAAACATAATCTTTAGTGATCGAATATGCTTGGAAATCTCCTCTTGGACTCTTTTGTGGTATATTCCCATGGTGTTTGGGATGTTGTTTTGAATAATGACTTATTTATTTGGAGTTGATTTAATTGATATCTTTATTTTGTTTCTCCTTGAACTCATGAGACAAATGACCATTGTGTCTGAACATGTAACACAATCTTGTGCCCTTTTGATATTTTCCCAGATGTTTCTTCTAGTAATTTTCACAAGATTTAAATTGATTCATTCTCTAGTTCTTATTTGAGTCATTACCATTATCATGGTTCATAATCATCCCTTTATTCTATTGATTTAATTTGAACATAACAGATCTATATAATATTTTTTGTTTTAATGGCATATAATATGATTTCTTCATATGATGAAAATGATTGAGAATCAAATGCCCTTTAGAGACTTAGCATAATACATTAAAAGAAATGATCAATATTGTTTATTTAATTGAATATGAAATATGTATAATACCTTTATAGTCTTGTGAAGGTAGCCTCGTACTCTATAAAATTTCCTTCTTCATTTTACTTCATGATAATGAAATTTCGCTTCATTACAGTTCATTTATAACACAGGAAATATTTATTAAAGAATGTTTTTTAAAAAATTATCTATTCCATGTCTTCTATTTTATATTCCTCCTCAGTAATATGGATCAATTAACACTATTTATCAACATCACCCTTGAATAAATATACCAATAATAACAAATTTTCCCTTTCATCACATTCTAATGTAATAAATATCTTTCAATAGTACTTGATCCATTTCTCAGACATCGCACGATTAGTGGTCCCACTAATATATAGGTAATTATACCAAATTAAATGATCCAAAATAAGTGTAGTATGGTTATTTATTATAAAATAAGTGATATATCCTAATATGTTCAGGATCTTCTTACCTCCAATATTAACTATGTTGAATTGAGCCGTGGGGAAATCCAACATTGTTTACGGGTATTGATTACCTTTAATCTGTTAGGTTCTATCACTAAATAATTTCACAGGAGGAGTTAGATCAAAACCATCCTGGGTATTAAACCAAAAATTAAATATATGAATAATTTTAATTCTAATTTTTATTTAACATCTAGTTCCCATGGTTTCTAAAAAACCATTTCTGATACCAAATGTAAAGACATATACCCCTGTGGCCTAGAGCTGGATCCTCACTTTATTACAATGGTATATATGAAAATTAAAATAAAAAAGGACCAATTAGTTGAGTAGCCTTGAAGAAATATATAAATACATGGTAAATTTGTTACATTGGTTATAAAATAAACAAACAACGAAAAGTAATTATATCATTGAACTCATTCAACCATTTAATCCTCATAACCTGGGGAAAGGAGAACAAATAAAACGATGATATCAAATTCTATGTAAGGATTAAATATAATAGAATATTTCATGAATCAATAAGAAGTGAAACATAATAAATAATTCAAGGAATATATATATATATAATACATTCAATTTAATAAAAAAAATTTAATCATGGGATGATAAGGTGTAATGATTATGGAAATGTATAAGACTGTAAAAAAATTTCATTTAATCAATAACATAAGAATAATATAAATACATGTATACTATCAAAGTTAAAATCACATATATAATAATGACAAAAATCTTAAATAAGGAAAATATTAATAATTTTGAGGCCATGAAATCAGGAATCATGGTACTTCTATGATTAGTACATTTCACAAGATGGTTTAATCGTCATGGGTAAAAACCCATTTAATTTAGCCAACATTGTCATCTCTTGAGACTACCGATGCATTAAGGGGTTATTTATAACTGGTCCCTACCCATGAATTAATGTCCAAAGCATTCCTCAAATATTGAAATAATAATTTTAATTATTGAATCAATATGCCTTAACTACAAATACCCGTCTTGAGTAAAACATACAAATTTTACATTATTTCCCCTATTAATCAAATAACATTCAAGGTAGACACTGTGTGAAATTTTTTTATAAAGCGTAGGAAATAATAATAACCATGATATAATAAAAGTTTATATTTAATTAAATATTTAATGAATGATGATCCTAAATAAAAGGGTCAGTATATAAACTTTTGGAAAATAAATTAGGTGCAGAACAACAAAAATATGCCTCAATGAATGAAAAATGAGATGAACTCCCTTACAAGGATATTATCATTAATAAAATAAATATATTACATGTGAATACATTAAATCAACATAAAAATAGTTGAAAAAAGCATAATATAATGAAAATTAATTCTACATATAATGTTTTAATGAAATAAAAGTTTTACCAAATGTATGAAATTTGAGTTAAGAAATCCTTTACCACATTGTAATCAATTGAAACATATGACCCATGAATGAAATAAATATAAAATTAATAATTTAAAAAAATTAATATATTGAGATTCATGATATGATATATCAATGGTAATTATACATACACTACCAAAAAAATAACTGGTGAATAAGGCTTATCTCACATAAATAAAAGCGTGGTGAGAAACATCCTTACCTTATGACAGAAAGTGTTATGAACTTGTACTTAATGTACTAGATAATCCAAAAAGATTAATTAATTAATTAATAACTTATCAAACAGATATTTGGATTATTTAAGTTTTAATAATTTCATTTATGGCCATTTTAGCGAGTTAAAATTTTTAAGTTTATTGTTCCTGAAGTATTCATTTCATGGTTTCTTGATCAGTTCTCTTGTGTATAATTATTGACATTCTTGAAAAATTTGAATAATTCTATATAAGTGAAATTATATAGTATTAATTAACATATAGAAATTTAAATCATCACATATATAATTTTCTTTTTTTTTACAAGAGGATGATTTATTAGATAAAAAGTTAATGTAAAATGATAAGTTTATTGTTTGTGGTTTTTAAGACCATCACAAACTAGTGTCATTTTAATTAATATTATTTTTAAATAACTGTTATAGAAAATTTGATATTTTTTAATAAAAATATTATAATATTTTTATCCACAAAATGGTTTTATGACCATAATTGAATGTGGTAATGAAAAATAAAAACTCATCATCCACCAAGATGGCGAATTAACACCTCGCGAACGATATTTTACTTTATAGAATAAAATGAAGAGGAAATAATATTTGATGAGAAATATTCTATTAGAAAAATAAAGTTAAAGTATATATATCAAAATGGAGTTACCATTCCACTTTCGATATTGGGTGATGAGAGTATAGGAAAACAAATGAATAAAAGAGAAAGAAGAAGTATTTTACCTCTTGAATATCATCTCCTTGAGAACCTCCTTAAAGAACATAGAAATGAAAATTTTTTGAGGATATAAAGATCAAGATATGAGTAAGATGTTTGAGAGAGGAATTGGTAAGAACATTAGAAATCTATAAGTCTTAGAATGTTTGAGTATAAGGGGTGGTATTTATTGTGGGAGGAGATTGGTGTTTTTGATTATGTTATTCAATTATTTATTATTTTGGATAAATACTATCAATAGTGTTTATTCATGTGAATAAGTATAGTAACAAATTAATTTTAGTTCAAACTAATTGTTTATTACATTATCCATGACTCAAAAATTCATGTATTTGTCTTAAAAGGTTAAACACCATAATTTACCTTATTTCATTATTAACCAAAAAAATCATCTCTTTTAGAAAACTACCAAAATTATCTCTAAATAATATTAGATCTATATATTTAAAAAATGGACAGAATTTTTTGAAATTAAATTTTAAAATATGATAACCATTATTTTTAATTAAAATCATCATATATTTTATAAATACAAATTGTAAAAATATAAATATTTTTATGATACTTTGAAAAAATAATTAAGATCTAATAAATGTAAATTATAATTATAAGAAAACAAAATATTAATTTATGAATTCATTTAATTAATAAAATCTTTTAAATCATTATATTAATTATTAAATTATAAAATAAACATTTATGTTTCATAAGAATAAAAATACATAATTTATCATTTTCAAAAAAATTATTTTCTTATTCCATGATATAAATATATCATATATTAATTTATGAGATACCAAATTTTTTTATACATTCATAGATGAGGTTAATATTTTAACGGTTGGTTCACTATTCCTAACGATCACATTACTCTTTTAATAGTCATTTTAATATTTAACAGTATATCACAGTCCATCTAAGATTACTGTAGCTCCCAAGATAAACTATAAAATAAATTGAATTTATTTAAGAAGATAAATACCATAAAATATTTGGGTGTTATAGGAATCTCTTATATTTTTGAATTATGACCCAAAAACTGAATGTTTTCACATTTTCTAGAATACTCAAGAGAATCTTTAGACATGGTCGGACAATAGATTATAGATTTTAATACATTTCCAGACATTATTTGATGTCAAAAGTGGCCTCCACAAAAAAGTGAATGAAAATAATTGAAAACCATATTCAATTTCACTTGCCGATAAGCATCTTCTAGTGGCATGGTTATTTAAAGGTTTAAAGATAAATGGGTCTTTCAAAATATTATATATAGTTTCATCCTTGATTTTAGGATTTTTTTGAGAGTTAAGGTGAGAAGGTACCTAATATGTGACCAAATAATTTACTATGTATTCGGACAATGGTACTTCACCTTCTATGATATAAAGTTTCTCTTTGGGTATGTGATCATTAAGTGGGCTCAGTTTGGAATTTTTTATTATAGTAGTTTTGAAGATCCTACTGAGGTGATCATCCACTTGATTTTAGTCTCCATTTTGCTTTACTCTCCATATTAAACTCCTACAATATTAGTATCTATCACACCATCAGTGGTTCAGAATTTTACAAGTTTATCATGAACATAAGTGCTACATGATGAGAAAATACAACCACTATAGTTGAATGTAAATATGACCAGAATTTTAAAAAATAAAATACAGAACCAAAAAACTACTTTTTAGTGGTTTTGTAATTTATATGATTAGTTTCCAAGTTTCATGGGTAATACGTAGTGAATTTTGTATTTTCATCAATTATTTAGGATATATCTACTCCTAAAACTTGGTTTACTGTATCATAAATAAACATAATTGGGTTTTCCCAATTCTATAGTTAGAATATTGGTAGGGTAATGAAATTATATTTCAGATCATCAAGTTCATCCCAACATTTCTCATTAAAAAAATTTAGTTTAATTTAAAAGTAATATTGAAAGAGTAAGAGAAATATTACTAATGTATTTGATGAATCGTCTATAGTATATTATATTCCCAAAAAATGATCTAATTCGCCTCACATAAGTGGGATGTGGAAAAGAATTGATCACATAAACATTATACTTAGCCACCACAAATCCATTTTGTGAAATGATATGACCAAGAGATATTCCTTTTTTAACCATAATATGACACTTTTTAATGTTCAAAACTAATTTTTTCGCTATTAATTTCTTAAACAATTTATCCAGATCCCCTAAGAAATGATCAATGGAGTTTAGGAAATAGTAAAGTCCTTGAGATATACCTCTAGGTAGTCTAAAATGTTATCTGATAAAATACTTACCATACATTGCTGAAATGTACTTTGGGAATTACAATATTCAAAAGTAATCCTCTTATAAGTAACATTCCTAGAAGGATAGGTTAATTTTGTATTCTATTGGTCTTCTATAGAAAATGATATCGTAAAATAATTGGAAAAATCATCCCAAAAGTAATTACATGTCTTACCTACTAACCTCGATATAATTTTACTCAATGAATGGTATTGGTATGTGGTATTCTTTTGATGACATGGTTCATCTTTCTATAATAAATTTATAGCCTACAATTGTCCTAATCTCTTATTAGAATTAAATCATTATTATCATTTATCAAAATAGTCAAGACTATTTTCTTGGGAACCACATGGATGGGTCTGACCCATTTGGAATCATAAATTTGGTAAATTATGTTAGGTTCCAATATTTTTTATATTTATTTTTTTATTAACCTCCATGATTATGGGGTTATTTATTCTCTATGGTTACCTAACATGTTGGGAGTCCTCTTAAAAAACTATTCTATGGGAGGAAAAATTGAGTTTCATTCTGGTTATATCTCTTAGAATCCATCCTATGGATTATAAATTTCTTTTTATAAGGTCACTATTATTTTTTGTAGGGTATCAGATAGATTATTGAAAATGATAATAGGTTATTTATCTCATTCCATAAGGTAGTGATATTTTAAATCAATGTCCATATGTTTTAGTTATGGATTTTGGGGTTGATATATTGATGAAAATTCATTACAATTCCCCACTTCAAAATCATGAATTTCCTTAGCAAATAGAATCATATCATCTATATCTAGAAAATTACAAAAGAATTAAAAGTATTTTCTTCTTGAATTTTAATGGAAGAATTTATATATTTTTGAGTTATTACTTGTTATATAGTATTTGAAATAGAAATGTGATCTCCTATATCTAATAAATATAGAAGAATTTATAGATATTCCATGGGATAAATTCCTTTCTTTTCAAAAAATTGAAAAGAGTAACTGATTTCTTGAAGGGTTCCTTTTGGAGTCAAGAACATTAAAGTAAACCTTTGTATCTCATATATCCCTGATGCATGTTACATTATATACATTGATGATTTTCTAGGATTTATTTGTGAATATTATTAAAAAAATAATGGGTGAATGACCTGGTGATTTATCTTCCTCTATGGTGAAGACATAAAAATATTCTGAAAAAATTATCCTTTGAACTTATATTGGAAAGTTTTCCAAAAATGAAACTTGAAAAATAGTGGGTCAATTTTATATATAGAAAAACACTATTATGGGAGTCCATTTACTCATTGTTAAAGATACAATGATAGAGTTAGATGTGAAATTAATCATAGAACCAATATCACACAAGGAATCATAAAATTACAATGAAACAATAGCGTAGGGAATAGAAAATGTCTTTCCATCATGATATTTTCTATGTCGTAGTGGTGTCATCACTATTGAAAAAATCCATATAAGATGATTATTTAATCTATATAAAGTATCATTCTCATAGTTCATATTTAATTGAGAAATTTTGTATATTTTTTGATTTACCAGATTTCCTTTTGAAGTGGAATATTGATCTAAGCATTCCAGACGGTCTCTTGAATCAGTTTTTAATGATAATCTTGTTCAAACATTATTTGTTGAATATACATAGAATTAAATGGTTCCCTGATGTATTTTTCCTCCCTTTGTTTCCTATGAAAATGTTTTCATAGCCTATATTTACTAAACATTTTCTATTTTCCTTCATTTCTATAGCCCCCTTCTATTGGATATATATGTTGAGCTCCAGAATGATTCATTGGATCATTAGAAATAGTTTTTTCGGGTGGTAGAATTTCATTCTCAATTCTTTTCATAATCATGATAACATTATCCATGGGATTTAGAACAATCTGGGTTTAAATATTTCGTTGATAATTTGTATGAATGTCAATAAAACATAAAAATTGTTATGTGAGCTTATAAATATTATCTACCAATCACACAAACAGGGTCCTCTGCTGCTGCTCTTTAGTTTATATTAATCTAAGGGATGTATGTTCATATGTCTTTCAATAGAAATGTGTTGGTTAAAAGTATTGTTGTTTATGGAAGGTATGTTTGTAGGATTGTTTTAATGGTGTCAGGTTTTGATATTTTTCCTAGAAAGGTAGCCGATTGAAAAAGATAGAATTTCATGGCTCTATTGACCTATAAATACTTGTTGGGATTTCTCATATATACATTGTTTATTCTTTGGTAGTTTTCTTTTTTGGAATGAAGTTGCACAACTAGGCATACCCTATATCTCGAAAAATTTATTAGTGTAATGATTAGGTGATAAACATAATCTATATACCTCAGCTGGGGACGGTTGTTCACTCACATCTTGTAAATCCACCAATCATACTATAATTATTAATTATTCAATTTTAGTTACAAGTAAATTTGAGGTGTCATAAGTTCTTACCTCATGAATACCTATCTTACATGTTCCTCTTATTATGAATTGTTTTGAATTTTGTGTTATCATCTTGATGAGGTTCTTAAATATTGTAATTTATTTTTCAATCAAAGATCTATTGGTTGATGCATCCAATAGGTTTCTCTTGTTTTCCATATATCCTAAGTAGAATAAGATCTGGAAGTGGTTCTATTCAATTACTAAATGAATACAGATTTAAAAAATATTCATGAATCATTCTTAGTATTTATAGATATTCTCACAAGTGTCCTTACAAATGGTGTATATATCCATTTTCATGACTACGCTCTGCATGGTTAGGAAGAAACATTTCAGGAATTTTTTTATAGATCATCCCAATCATGGATATCTTTCTGTTGTAATCTATACAACCAATCCATAACTACTACATCTAGGGAAAATGGGTATTCCCTACATGTGAATTTCTTCTAATCGACTTCTCTTGGATTGAATCTTGAATAAACAAAATCAAATTAATGAATGTTCTGGTTGGGGCCTTCATCTATAAGGCCATTGATTTTACGTATCACGTGTTTCAAGTTGACTGGTATTTCCAAATCATTATTTTGTACAAGCATGGTTAACCGATTTTGTTGGTTGGAAATTTTTTGGGAATAAAGGTCCTTTAAATTAAGTTGTGTATTGATTTATATTATTTAAAAAATAGAGTGATAACTTTAGTTTTCACATGAGTTCATTGAATTGATTTATTCTAAACATTTTAGGATTCTATGTCTTATTAGAAAGGATCTATCTAACTAAATAATGAAAGTAAATAGTCCTTTCTTAGATTTCATATTCATAAAAATTTTTTATGTTAGATTAACATTCCCTCCCTAGATGGGGTGCTATTTTTCATAGACACCTATCATGGGGTGTGCAAAAATTTAATTTATTTTCTCCCCAGGGGTTTAGTTTTAGTATTAACCAATGTTATGTCCAAAGAAAAGTGTTTTAATCCATTTTTCATGAGAGAAAAATTAAATAAAACCAAAATATTAAAATGAATATAAATAAAAGAAACTTGGATTTTTAAATTTAGATGACAGATAAGTGATTAGCTTTAGGTTTGGATACCTTTTTTTCAATGTTATCACTATCCTTTTGGAATGAATTTATTATCATTATTGATTGGTTAAATGAATGGATTAATAATCAATCTTCCTTTTCACCCTTTATTAATAATGATAATGATGGGAATAATTAAAAATAAATTATTATTTAATTCATTATCTTATTATAGTGAGAAATTCATAATGAGTATTCAATGAATTATATAGGCACCACCAAATCAATTATTGGAATTATAATAAATTTATATTACTACTATTATTCTTCCTCACAAGTTTATGAATTACTAAATTGTTTTCCTCTTGATTTTATATAGATTAATTAGTGCAATGAAAAACCATGTTGATGGAGAGTAAAATTATTTTTCAGGGAAATATAAAATCTCAGAGTGAAATTTAAAAACAAAATAAAAATTATAAAATTAATAAATTGAAAATTCATTCAATAAATAAAATAGATACAATAATTCATTATAAAATAAGTATCAATACTCACAATGTATTTGGGACACCTCTCCTTAATGAAACTAAAATGGAATGTACCACACTATTAAGGGGGTCATTAAAGAAGAAGAAGTAGAAGAATTCATGAAAATAAAGAGATAATAGAGAGGAAATAGTCGGGTAGTAGGTAGAATTGGTGAAGGAAGTGGGTCTTCCTCTCTTTTTCTTATCCCCAAAATCATTAGATGTGTTTCTTACAAGGAACTGGTGGGTGTATCCATTCCAGTGGGTGTTCCCCTCCCTTTTTTCATGTAATTTCCTATTCCAATACTCATTTCTCAGTTCTAACAAGATGTCGAGTTCACCTCTAATTTATAGTAAGTGAGAGACACCCTAAGATTACTTTTCCCTTATATCAATCAGTATCTTGGAAATTTTTAAAATTTAAAATAGAAGAGACCCTCTCCCCTAATACTGAGGTGGTCAAATATTTTTTTTAAAACACTATAACAACTTAGGTATTTCATATCTATGTAGAGTGTGGAAATATCCATGGGGAAAAACTCTTCTAATGACTAGGTTTGTAAGGGGATAAATTTGATGGGTGTGATGATGTCTCCTTATGGCTCAAGGGTGTGGTAGTGGTCGACCACGGTGGTCACGAGCTTCAATAATTGATACAGGAGCCAAAAATGTCAAGTAGTGAAAGCAATAGCTCCTTCTTTATTTGTCCTTTACATTTTCCCGATGAAGCCTCATGATGGTCTTCATCAATATCATCTAGGGTGGAGGAAGTCACCCATGCATGTTAGGGTTATCGATATAAGTGAGAGATCTGAGGCCCAAACTTCATAGGGGTGTAGATAGTGATTTTCAATGATTTTAGGGATTTTATACTGGAATTTTTTGACAGAGCATCGATGGATGGTGGATTAGGAAATGTTTTATCTTGAGGGAGCATTCATGGAGAATGATGACTTTATTTTGGTTAGTTGATGAATGGTGACAAGATATCGTCATCCCACATTGGATTTGATGTATGATGAGGTGATGATTTATAATGAAATATGTGGGATTCTCATATGAGAAGTCTACAACTGGGTGGGATCCCAAATATATACACACACAGACACAATCGAATGGGTCAAGATGCACTTCTTGGGATGCATGGTCCTAGGCCCAACCTTACTCTCTATGGGATCCTCCTCTCGAGTCATACACTATGCGGGCCTAGTCCATCATGAATCCTCACATCCCTACCACCTATACAAACCTTCTCGTTGATGTCATGGCCAGTTTTCATCTTGTAGGATAGATATGTGGAGAGCTACCACTAGTTTATAGGATGGATAATATTGGAATTATTTTTCTTGTAAACACCTTAAAACAATTTGAATATACTTAGAAAAATTTCAATCCTCTAAACAAAATAAAAATTATAATTAATATAATTAAATTCATAAAATCAACATTATTTTATAAAAATATACAAATTTTAATTATTTTTTAAAATTCCTCATATTAAATAAAACATTTGAATGCATGGGTATTATTCATTGAAATAATTCATAACACTATAAATTATTTTTGAAAATATTCCTAAAATGTGTGTGAGTTCACCATGCCACACCCTTGCGCACTCCAGAAAATCCCTTCTTACCTATCTGATATATTTTGATCGTGGGTCCCAATGTACAAGTTGGCTCCCAAATGGGTTGATACATTATCCCTATATTTGGTTGAGTTAGCCTCTTTAGGTGTCTATTTTAAACAAAAAGTTTCTAGTAAGGCATCAGAAATAATACATAATATTTTTAAATACTATGTATGGGAGGTCTAATCCAAACAAAATTCCTTCAAACACTTTTCTTACAACATGAAATGAATATATACATTTTCCATGATCCTCTTAGAGATATTTCTGTATATTTAAGTAATTCATTACGATATAATTATTATATTTCATATAATTCATATTATTCTTCAATAAAAATAGTATTCTTCATGATTTTTAATTAAATTCTTTAACATTTTTCATGTCCCTCATGATATAATGAAATATTTCATGAACTTATTCAATATCATTCACTCAACATCCTTAAGGATCATCCAATCAAGAAACACCATGGGATGGATCATCATTATTATTACTCATTGTTATAATAAATGTTTCACCATTAACATAAGCCTTTGGTTTGAAGTAATTTCAAATATTTTCATAGTTATAAACTCAAATTCTTCCAAAGATATTATTTAATAAAATAGTACTTGAGTACTCCCTCCTTCATCTATTCATCCATGATAAATTCACTTGTAATAAAGTTTATATATATTGGATACATAAGAAACATCCTTTTTATAGAATTATGAAATATATAAACACCAGTGAAATATTTCAATTTATTGACCACCACTGATAACCCATAACATTCATTGAGAACATCTATAACTCATAACCAAAGTGGCCTCTTCCTAAATTGAGATGAAATCTATTACCTCATGCTTCCCACTAGTTGAACATGATTTAACATCCTATGTATTGGTTTTAAAAATGAAATTAATTTATTCTTGAACCAAATTAATATTTTTTATAACATCCTTCATTTTTAATACATAACTTTTCATTAAATTTTACAAATAGAGGATCTTTATATTCTAGTGTCTTGGAAAGCAGGATCATAATACAAGAAAACAACATAAACATTCTTCTAAACCACTTGTGAGGATTATTCATTTTTCATCCTATGTTCTTTACATCTTCTCATATCCTTGGAGCATACATCAACGGAAAGGGTGAGCATAAGGCCCATTAAGGGAAACAAGAGAAACATTTTACATGTGAACTTGAGATACATCAATAAATTCATGATAAATAACTTTAAGGCATGAGAAAGAGATCATGAGGAATATCATAATAAAAATAATGTCTTTCATAACTTGAAGATGTGGCTACAACATTTAACTTAGAAAATAATTTCCATATCACCAAGGTTCATCCACAAGGTGTCATTAAAAATTACCAAGGTGATTCACTAAGGTATAGTTAAAATAGTCATCTCTAGAGATTAGGTCTTTACCCAATGCATTGAAGCGCTATCAGGGATCACCCTTAATTATTATTTATTATAATTTTATCCACATATATAATCATCAAACATTTCATAAATAACCCATATAGCATAAAATAAATTGGTTTAATTTCATTATCACAACGTTTTAAAAACTACTTTAAAGACATGATATTTATGTCACTTTAAACCCACAGAAAGGGAAAGTAGGTTTCTTGTATGTATATCCCAGAATTAAAATATAAAATTTTGATATATATTTGAATACCCCTGTATAATAAATATAATTGATTATTCACTTAATAAAATAAACTAATTTGAGAAAAAGAGAAAGACATTTTGAGACGAGAATTCTGCATCATAATGGCTATGTTACACGGTTTTAGAAAACATTGAAAAGAGACGGGACATGGGTCACCCACTCATAAATGATATATAAAACAGTAGGGGGACAGAATATAAAGGATTTAAGAACATGGTATGGAAATTTGAAAGATATACCATTTTAAATGAAGAACATTAAAGTAAGAAAAAAATAAGATTTCTCTTATGAAAATTCGGCAGCCTAACGACGTTACTTAGAACATCAAAAAATGAATTGATGAGATAAATTAGGGTATATCATCATCTGACAATAAAAAGGACAGTATGATAGATATAGTAGATAATACCCCCAACATAATAAAAGTAACTTGAATTAAATGACATGAAAATAGAACTTGAAAAATGAGAAGGGTGGAAGAATCCCTTACAAAATTTCGGCAGCCTAACAGCGCCACATAAACATTCATAAAAAGAAATGATGAGAATAATAGGGGATCTGTAATCAAGTTATTATGAAAAGGGAAGTCATAGTAATGTAAAATAACATCCCCCAACACAATAATGTGGGGCTTAAATGAAATTACATACAAAAGAGTACTTGAAAAGAAAGAGAGAGGTAAGATCCCTTCCCTTGAAGAGTAACTTCAAATGGTTGAAGGTCGGGACCTTGGGGGATTGAGGGCACCTTGGTAGGACTCATTAGGAGGTAAAGAGACCCAAAATTTGTCGGGGAGGATTTGAAAATGAAATTAATGAGGGAAATGATTGGTATTTATAGGAAAAGTGTGGGGACAAAGCATTAATTGCCAAGGGACACCTCATCGGTGCTATTGAAAAAACCATGGGCTTGCCCATGGTATTTGACCATGGTATTGGCCACCTGAGACACCTCACACCTTATATTACTATTTTTAAGTATAACATAATAAATACATAATTATAACATCCTTAATGATGTCATTAAACACCCGAAACTCAAATACTGTATTTTCACTATTCACCGAAAATGCAACTTTCTCAGAAAAATCAAAAAAATTCACCTTAACCGAATATCGATTCACTGATTTCAAAAATCAACTCCATTTTATGAAAATAATTTTCTAAATATTTTTAATTTAATTTTTAAAATAAATTAACACTATTCACCTGAAAAAATTAATACTTTACCAGTACTTTCTAGAAGAGTTATTTACCTATTTTATTGAATCACATTTCTTAATCAAGGTGCCTAGATTATATTAATACATTCTTAAGTGAGGTTAATAAATACATTTGATCACATTAATCATAATAAGAATAAAATCACTATTCATAATTTACTATTCATCAAAAATTAATTTGATCTTATTAGACGATAAATTTCTTACTGAACAAAACTGTATAATACCATTTTTAAAATAATTACACATTATTAATTATTTAAGGATTACATAAATATTTTAAAATATCATTTTTCTAGAATTCATCAATAATATGAATACTATATTTATCCGGAAATTTGAAAATTCATAAACTTCACCATAAGAAGAAATCACAATTTTTATTTAAATCAAAGGATTTCACAAGGCATTTATGGTCTCGTTACATAGCCCCTTATTAAACCATCATAGGACCTATGAGTAAGGTGTGCTAGGGTAATTGAATTTTGGGGCAGATCGACCAACATTTCCCAATTAGTGATTTATATCATCTTGAAATTCTCACGAAGGCGATTCTGTTCTAGCTTCACACGATGAAGTTCGGCTTGAGTTTGGTCCAGGGAAAAGCCCAATGGTGCTACCTATTTCTCGTGATCCGCCAGATGGGCTTCGGTCAGCCCGAGACTACTGGATGGGGGCATCAGATCTTTTTTCTATATTAATTAACCAAGATCACTTGTATTTACAGACAATAATCATAACATTTATTTTCCAACGGTAATATTGACCAACGGTCATATAACAGTCGAAATCCAATGGTCTTATTTTAATTATACTAATTTTATTAAATGAAATAGTTATGTTGAGTATAAAATAATATAACACACCAAGTTAGGAAAAAAATTTATTCAAAATTTTGGGTCATTACAATCTTCCCCCCTTAAGAAATTGCGTCCACACAATTTTAAAATTAGGCCTGTAAATTTCGTTGAAAGTACCACATCAGAAAAAGAGTCAATAAAACTATTACTTTAAAAGAAAGAAAGGGAAGTACAATGTTCGCCCGAGTTAACCCATACTAGGATTTCATGTAGGAAAACATGGATATGGAAGTGAAAACAAAGGGTCATGTTCTGATGAAGAGTGATAGAAAACCTAATTAGGAGAAAATTAACCACAATAAGATCACAAACATAAGATGTGTTAAACAGTCTTTGATCACCCAGTGGGAAACATAAACCCACAACATTTTTGTTTTACATTACTTTTCATTATTTTGAGGAATTAATTTACTACATAGAATGAAAACATAAGGAAATATATTTACCTTCAAGTAGAGTTTCATCCCCTAAAAATTTTTCCCCAAGACTAATCTTTTCTCCAAGTAATGAGCATTCAAAAGAACTTGCTCTCATCAAAAGCACAAGAATCATCTTCTAGAGAATCACATAATTCACAAAAGAATAACTATATTTTTCCATTGTCTTTAGTCATCAACTAAAACTAAAAATGTTAGTACGAGATCATATAATCTCCAAACAGTATAATCCTTCATAAAATGAAATATGACCATTAATTTCCAAAATTAAACAAAAAGTACCCAATGTTCTAGAAAGACCATTAAATACAAAATCATCCTTAAAATTCTTCAGAATAATCCAAACTAAGATTGGAACCCAAAACTCATAAGGATTTTATCCCATAGTCTTCCCCAATAAATATTAACATTTATCTCCAAATAACATCGACTAATATTAAAGTCTCATACTAAAGTGTAATTAAACTATTCACATATTCCTCATGCTAGGTTCACCATTTTACAAAAATAACCCAAATCGCCATATGTCCATAATAATGACATAAATTCTAAAAACAATTCAACCATTACTCCACAATTTAAATCCTATAGTAATTTATTTATTTTTTGCATATTGTAATCTTAAAGAGAAAACATTATCCAAAATAACCTTTATCGTTTAATAAACAATTCATTTTTCTATAAAAGGATATCCATTTCATAAAACATAAGTTTCAAAAATCAACTTCTTCATGATCCATAAAAATAGAAGGTGCATTAGTCAGTCCGAAGGGCATGTCAACAAACTCATAATACCCATATCTTGATTTGAAGGAAGTTTTTGGAATATCATCATTATTCACCCTCAATTGATGATAACCAGAACGAAGATCAATCTTAGAGAAGAATTGAGTCCAATGATGTTGGTCAAATAAGTCATAAATTCTTGTTAGAGAGTATTTTTTATTCAATGTGATCCCATTCGGTTCTCTATAATCAATGCATAACTGCATCGATCCATCCTTCTTCTTCACAAAGAGAACTTGTGCTACCTAAGGAGACACACTTGGTCGGATAAACCCATTCTCCATAATATCTTTTATTTTTTTCTTTAATTCCTCTAGCTCCACATTTTCCATCCTATAGGGGGTCTTTGACATCGGATGAGATCCAGGTTCGATTTCAATGTAGAACTCTACCTCTCTTTCAGGGGGAGGTTTGGGTAACTCCTCAAGAAATACATCCACGTATTCCTAGACGATGGGGATATTTTCTAAATAATAAATCCTTCATGAGAAACTTATTTTATTTTTGAATCTTTTAACTAAAAAGGATTTTATGTCTTAAAACCTCATGCTTAGACAAATTACATTTTTCTATAATTCTTTCATAATGATACATAGAAAGCGTGCGATTAACCAAACATATCCCCCGGGAGTGTCGTAACAAAGACTGCAGCAAGGCCCATTATTGTGTACCATTTCTCATTCTAGTCTATCACAATTTGTTGTTTTTGACTTTTCCCCTATGTCTATCTGTGCCAGAGCCACCTCTAACTACTCGTATCCAGATAGGGTTATATTTTCTTGATAAACCACTTACTCAATACTCACTATAACACCAGTAAGATTTCTTATATTTAAACTTTTCTATAGTGTTCTTCCTAAATTTTTCATATCTTAATTTCCATAAATAACTAAAATATACTTTGATACCAACTATAACATCCTGCATTTTTAATACATAATTTTTCATTACATTTTACAAACAGATGATCTTTAAAGTCTAGTGTCTTGGAAATCAAGATCATAATACATAAAAACAACAAAAAAATTTCTAAACCACTTGTAAGGATTCTTATTTGTTCATCCTATGTTAATTACAAAATCTCATAACCTGGGAGCATACATCAAAGGAAAGGGTGAGAAGAAGGCCCAGTAAGGGAAACAAGAGAAACATTTTGCATGTGAACTTGAGATACATCAATAAAGTCATGATAAATAACTTTAAGGCAAGAGAAAGAGATCATGAGGCATACCATAATAAAAATAACATATTTCATAACATGAAGATGTGGCTAAAACATTTAACATAGTCAATCATTTCTGTATCACCAATGTCCATCCCCAAGGTTTCATTAACAATTACCAAGGTTATTCACCAAGGTATCGTAAAAATGGTCATCTATGGAGATTAAGTCTTTAACCAATGCATTAGAGCTCTATCAAGATGCACCCTTAATTTGTCTTTATAATCATGTGATCCACATATATCATCATAAAAAATTTCATAAATAACCCATATATCATAAAAGAAATGGGTTCTATTTCATAATCATAATGTGTTAAAAACTGCTTTAAAGACATGATCGTTATGTAACTTTAAACCCATAGAAAAGGAAAGTGAGTTTCATGTATTTAAATCCCAGAATTAAATCAAAAATTTTGATATATATGTGGATACCCCTATAGAATAAATATCTCTGAGTATTAACTTAGTAAAATAAAATAATTCGAGAAAAAGAGAAAGACACTTTGAGACGAAAATTCTACAGCATAATGGCTAGGTTACAGGGTTTTAGAAATCATTGAAAAGAGAGGGGACATGGGTCACCCACTCATAAATGATCCATAAAATAGTATGGGGATAGAATATAAAAGATTTAAGAACATGTTAATGAAATTTGAAATATATACCATATGAAATGAAGAACTTGAAAGGGAGACAAAAAATAAGATTTCTCTTCTGAAAATTCGGCAGACTAACGGTGTTACTTAAAACATCAAAAAATGAATTAATGAGATAAAATAGGGATTCTCATTATATGAGAATAATAATTACAGTATGTTAGATATATAAGACCATTCCCCAACATAAGAAATTTATGATGAAATAAATGACCTGCAAATAGAACTTGAAAAATGAGAAGGGTGGAAGAAACTCTTACAAAAATTCGGCAACCAAACAGCGCCAATTAAACATTCAAAAAACAAAATGATGAGAGTAAGAGGGGATCTCAAATCATATGGTCATGAAAATGGCATTATTAGTAATGTAAAAGAACATCCCCCAATATAATAACATGGGGCTTCAATGAAATGACATACAAAAGAGTACTTGAAAAGAAAGAGAGTGGTGGGATCCCTTACCTTACAGTTCAATAACTAGTTTATAACAATCATATAGTGATATTATGTGGTTCATCTGGCCTGGGGGTTATGTTATGTATATTATATAGAGTATAATGTTCATAAAAAATAAGTATAATAAATTTTTTCATCGTAAAAAGGTTTATAATTATAATTTTCATTAATATTAAATTTAAACAAACAAGGGTTATTATATTAAGAAATTCATCAGTTCCTACATTCCTTCCTAAATTTTATGATTTTCCCAAGGTAACTTAACAAGTTGAGTCATCTAGTCCCTAAAAACTTACACTATACTTTGAATAATATTGATAGGCTCATTATAGTAAGACAGTTTAGGTACCAATTATATTTCTCCATAGGTGAGCACATGTTGTGGGTCTAGAATGTTTTTCATTAATAATGATATATGTAACACATCAAGTATATTAGAGAGGCGTAGTGGAATTTCCAAATGGTGTGACACTACTCCATTTCATTCCAATGTTATAAAGGGTTTGATACAACTTGGACATTATTTAATTTTCTTAATAAACCAAATTACATCCTTCGATGGAGATACATTCAATAAAACATGATCAACCACATGAAAATCCAAGTATTTTCTCTAGTTATCGGTATAACCCTTTTACATGCTTTGAGCTACTTCAATATGAATATTATTACTATTTACCGATGTTGTAGTCTCTTAATTTTTTTGGTTCAATGTGCTTCCTTTAAACAACTTCATGGAAATAAGATTGAGTATATAGTCTAGTTTCATATAATGATTCATATGGTGCCATTTGAATACTTGAATTCAGACAATTATTATAGGAAAACTCTAAAAAAGAAAAATAATTAACCCACATAACTTGAAAGTCAAGTGAGAATGATATCAACTTGACATATAATCTTTTATAGTCAATTTATTATGTCTATCAGTTTGAGGATAATAAGAAGTGATCAAAATTAATCTCAATACCTAGATCCTTAAGAATTTTCTAGAATTTTGATGTCTATTAGGGATCATGATCAGATTAAAGTGAATGAGGATCTCCAAAATTTCTTATAACTTAATTAATATATATATATATATATATTTAGGGTTATCAACAGCTAAATATTCTCTTATAGAAAATAAATGCACAGATTTTATAACGTGATCAACAATAACCCATATTGTATACTACTTTCTTGTAGTCTTTGGTAATCAAGTGAAAATGTGCATAGTAATGGCATCCCATTTCCACATATGAATATGTAGAGGTTGCTTGAATATACTTGTATTCTACCTGTAATCTTTCACCTATTAAAAAACATAGTATCTTCATACATATTCATCGATCTCCTACTTTTTATTATCCCACAAATTTGTTTCTCTAAATTTTCTACACATCTTGGTGAAACCACATTATAAATAAAATAAAGCTATGAGTATCATCCAATAATTAAATTTTCCGTTAATGGATATGTGGGACACATAGTATCATTCCAAGATTTTATAACCATTATTTTTAATTAAAATCATCATTTATTTTATAAATAGAAATTTTAAAAATATATCTAATTTTATGATACTTTGAGAAAATAATTATGATCTCATAAATTTAAATTATATTCATAAGAAAACAAAATATTAATTTATGAATCCATTTAATTAAAACAAATTTTCTTTTAAATCATTATATTCATTATTAAATTATAAATAAAAATTTATGTTTCATAAGAATAAAAATACATAATTTATTATTTTGAAAAAAATTATTTTCTTATTCCATGATATAAATATATCATTTATTAATTTATGAGATACCATAATTTTCTTTATACATTCATAGATGAGTTCAATATTCTAACAGTTGGTTCACTATTCCTAACGATCACATTACTCTTCAAATAGTAATTTTAATATTTAATAGTATATCACATTCCATCTAAGATTAGTGCAGTGCCCAATTTAATCAATAAAATAAATTGAATTTATTTAAGAAGATACATACCATAAAATATTTGGGTGTTATAAGAATCTCTTATCTTTTTGAATTATGTCCCAAAAACTAATAGTTTTCACATTTTCTAGAATACTCATGAGAATCGTTAAACATGGTCAGACAACAGATTATAGATTTTAATTCATTTCTAGACATTATTTGATGTCAAAAGTGCCCTCCACAAAAAAGTTAATGAAAAGAATGGAAAACCATATTTAATTTCACTTGCCGGTAATCATCTTCTAATGGCTTGGTTATTTAAAATTTTATAGATAAATGAGCCTTTCAAAATATCATATATAGTTGCATCCCAGATTTTAGTATTTTTATGAGAGTTATGGTGAGAAGGTACCTAAGATGTGACCAAATAATTTACTATGTTTTTGGAAAATGGTACTTCACCTTATATGATATAAAGATTATCTTTGGGTATGTGATCATTAAGTAGGATCAGTTTGGAAATTTTTATTATAGCAGTTCTAGAGAGCCTACTGAGGTGATCATCCACTTGATTTTAATCTCTATTTTTTCCTTAATCTCCATATTAAACTCTTACAATATTATTATCTATCATACCATCAGGGGTTCATAATTTTACAAGTTTATCACGTACATATATGCTACATGATGAGAAAATAAAACCACTATAGTTCAATTTAAATATGACCATAATTTAAAAAAAATACAACAATAAGAAACTACTTTTTAGTGGTTGTGTAATTTATAAGAGTAGTTTCCAAGGTTCCTGAGGAATAATTTGTGACTTTTGGATTTCCATTAATTATTTAGTATAGATATACTCCTAAAACTTGGTTTAATGCATTATAAATCAACTTAATTGGGTGTTCCCAATTCTATAGTAGGAATATTTGTCGGGTAATGAACTTATATTTCAGATCATCAAGTGCCTCTCAAAAATTCTCATTAAAAAAATTAGGATTCATTTAAAAGTGATATTGAAAGAGTAAGATAAATATTACAAATGTCTTTGATGAATCTTCCATAAAATCTTATATTCCCCAAAAATGATCCAATTCTCCTCACAGAAGTAGGATGTGGAAAATAATTGATCACATAAACTTTATACTTTTCCACCACAATTCCATTTTTTGAAATGATATGACCAAGAGATATTCCTTTTTCAACCATAATATAATGCTTTTCAATGTTCGAAACTAATTTTTTATCTATTAATTTCTTAAAAAATTTATCCAGATCCCCTAAGAAATGATCAATGGAGTTTTGTAAATAGTAAAGTCATTGAGATATACCTATAGGTAGTCTAAAATGTTATCTGATAAAATAATTACCATACATTTCTGAAATGTACTTCGGGAATTACACTATTCAAAAGGAATCCTCTTATAAGTAACGTTCCTAGAAGGATAGGTTAATGATGTCTTTTATTGGTCTTATTTAGAAAATTATATCATAAAATAATTGGAAAAATCATCCCAAAAGTAATAACATGTCCTACATAGTAACCTCTATATCATTTTAGTCAATGAATAGTATTAGGATGTGGTATTTTCTGATGACATGGTTCATCTTTCTATAATCAATTTATAGCCTAAAATTGTTTTTATCTCTTACTATAATTAAATAATTATTATCATTTTTCAATATGGTCAAGTCTATTTTCTTGGGAACAACATGGATGGGTCTAACCCATTTAGAGTCATAAATTGGGTTTATGATGTTAGGTTCCAATATTTTTTATATTTATTTTTTAATAACCTCCATGATTATTGGTTTATGTATTCTCTATGGTTTCCTAACATGTTGGGAGTCCTCTTAAAAAAGTATTCTATGGGAGAAAACATTGAGTTTGATTCTGGTTATATCTCATAGAATCCATCCTATGGCTTAGAAATTTCTTTTTAAAAGGTCACTGAGATTTTTTTGTCGGGTATCAAGTTGATTATTGACAATGATAATAGGGTATTTATCTCATTCCATGAGGTAGGGATATATTAAATCAATGGACATATTTTTTAGTTATGGATTTTGGGGTTGTTATATTGATGAAAATTATCTCAAATTCCCCCCCTTCAAAATAATGAATTTCCTAAGAAAATAGAATCATATCATCTTCTTCTAGAAATTTACCCAATAATTAAAAGTTATTTATTCGTGATTTTTAATGGAATAATTTCTATATATTTGAGTTATTACTTTTTCTATAGTATTTTCAATATAAATTTGATCTCCTAAAGCTAAAAAATATAGAAGAATTTATAGATATTCCATGGGATCAATTCCTTTCTTTTCAAAAAATTGAAAAGAGTAAATGATTGATTGAAGGGTTCCTTTTAGAGCCAAGAACATTAAAGTACACCTTTTTATATCCTATATCCCTGATGCATGTTACATTATAGAAAGTCATGATTTTCTATGATGTATTTAGGAATAGTATTCAAAAAATAATGGGTGGATGACCTGGTGATTTATCTTCCTCTACGGTGAACACAAAAAAATATTCTGAAACAATTATCCCTTCAACTCCTATCAACATGTTTTCCAAAAATGAAACTGGAAAAATAGTGGGTCAATTTTATATCTACAAAACCACTCTTATGGGAGTCTATTTACACATTGTTAAAGATACCATGGTAGAGTTAGATATGAAATTAATTGCAGAACCAACATCACACAAGGAATCATAAAATTTCAATGAAACAATAGTGTAGGGAATAGAAAATTTCCTTGCATCATGATATTTTCTATGTATTAGTGGTGTGATCACGATTGAAACAATCATATATAAGATTATTATTTCATCCACATAATGTCTCATTCTCATAGGTCATATTTAATTGAGAAATTTTGTATATTTTTTGATTTACCTGATTTCCTTTAGAAGTGGAAAATTGATTTAAACATTCCAGATGGTCTCCTGATTCACTTTTTATATCTAATCTTGTTCATTATTCATTGGTCAAATAAACATAGAATTTAATGAGTCCTTGATGTATTTTTTCTCCTTTTGTTTCTTATGTAAATGTTTTATAACCTATATTTACTAAACATTTTCTATGTTCGTTCATTTCTATGGGAGGCTTCTATTGGATATATATGTTGTGATTCAGAATGTTTCTTTGGATAATTAGACATACTATGTTCGGGTGGTAGAATTTCATTCTCAATTCTTGTCGTAATCATGATAACATTATCCTTGGGATTTAAAACAATCTGGGTTGAAATCTTTCCTTGATAATTTTTAAGAATGTCTATAAAACATAAAAAATTTTATGTGAGCTTATCAATATTATCTACCAATCACAAAAACATAGTCCTCTGATGCTGCTCTTTAGTTTCTGTTTCATTGATGGATGTATGTTCCTAAGTCTTTCAATAGAAAGGTGTTGGTTAAAAATATTGTTGAATATGGAAGGAATGTTTGTAGGATTGTTTTAATGGTGTTAGGTTCTGATATTTTTCCTAGAAAGGTAGTTGATTGAAAAAGGTAAAATTTCATGGCTCTATTGAACTATAAATACATGTTGGGATTTCTCATATCTCCATTGTTTATTCTTTGGATTTTTTTTGAATGAAGCTCCACAACTAGGCATACCCTATATCTCGACAAATTTATTAGTGTAATGATTAGGTGATAAACATAATCCACATACTTAAGGTGGGATGGTTGTTCACTCACATCTTGTAAATCCACCAATCTTACTATATTTATTAATTCTTCAATTTTAGTTTCAAGTAAATGTGAGGTGACCTAAGTTCTTACCTCATTAATACCTATCGTAGATGCTCCTCTTATTATGAATTGTTTTGAATTTTGTGTTATCATCTTGATGAGGTTCTTTAATTTTGTAATTTATTTTTCAATCAAAGATCCATTGGATGATGCATCCAATAGGTTTCTCTTGTTTTCAATATATCCTTAGTAGAATAAGATCTGGAAGTGGTTCTATTCCATTACTAAATGAATACATATTTCAAAAATATTCATGAATCGTTCCTAGTATTTATAAATATTCTCACAAGTATCCTTCTAGATGATGTATATCTCCTTTTTTATAACTAAGATCTGAATGGTTGGGACGAAACATTTCATGATTTTTTGTTGTAGATAATTCCAATCATGGATATCTTCAGGTTTTAATCTATACAACCAATCCATAGCTACTCCATCAAGGGAAAATGGGTATTCCCTATATGTGAATTTATCCTCATCCACTTCTCTTGGTTTGAATCTTGAACAAAAAAACCAAATTAACGAATGTTTTAGTTGGGGCCTTCACCTATAAGGCCATTGATTTTACATATCACATGTGTCATGTTGACAGGTATTTCCAAATAAATGTTTTGTACAGGAATGGTTAACTGATTTTGTTGGTTGTAAATTTTTGGGGAATAAGTTCCTTTAAATTAAGTTCTGTATTGATTTTCATTATTTCAAAAGTTGAGTTATCACTTTAGTTTTCACTCGAGTACATTGTATTGATTTATTCTAAATAGTTTAGGTTTCTATGTCTTATTAGAAAGGTTCTATCTAAAAAAAGAATGAATTTCAATATTCTTTTCTTATATTTTCTAGGCATACGAATTTTTTTTGCTTGATTAACATTCCCTCCATAGAAGGGGTTCTATTTTTAATAGACACCTTTCATGGGGTGTGGAAAAATTAATTTATTTTCCCCCTAGGGGTGTAGTTTTAGTATTAACCAAAGTTATGTCCAGATAAAATTGTTTTAATCCATTTTTCATTAGAGAAAATGTAAATAAAAAAATATATTAAAATGAATATAATGAAAAGAAACTTGGATTTTGAAATTTAGATGACAGATAAGTGATTGGGTTTAGGTTTGGATACCATTATTTCAATGTTATTGCTATACTTTTGGAATGAATTTATTATCATTGTTGATTGGTTAAATGGATGGATTAATAATCAATCTTCCATTTCACCCTTGATTAATAATGATAATGATGGGAATAATTGTAAAAAAATTATTATTTAAGTCATTATCTTGTTATTGTGAGAAAGTCATAATGCGTATTCAATGAATTATATAGGCACAACCAAATCTATTATTGAAATTATAATAAATTTATATTACTACTATTATTATTCCTCACAAGTTTAAGAATTACTAAATATTATTCCACTAGATTTTATATTGATCAATTAGTGCAATGATAAACCATGTTGATGGAGAGTAAAATTATTTTTCAAGGAAATATAAAATCTCAGAGTGAAATTTAAAAACAAGATGTCGAGTTCACCTCTCATTTATAGTAAGTGAGATCCACCCTAACAATCCTTTTCCCTCATATCAGTCAGTATCTTGGGAATTTATAAAATTTAACATAGAAGAGACCCTCTCCACTAAGACTGAGGAGGTCATATATTTTTTTTAAAACACTCTAACACCCTAGGAATTTCATATCTATGTATTGTGTGGAAAGATCCTTGGGAAAACACTATTATAATGTCCGGGTTTGTAAGGGGATAAATTTAATGGTATTGATGATCTATCTTTGAGGCTCAAGGGTTTGGTAGTGGTCAACCATGGTGGTCACGAGCATTAATAATTGATACGAGAGCCCAAAACGCCAGGCAGTGGAAGAAATGGCTCCTTCTTTATTTTTTCTTTACATTGTCCCGATGAAGCCTCATGATGGTCTTCATCAAGCTCATCTAGGGTGGAGGAAGTCACCCATGCTTGTTAGGGTTATCGATAGAAGTGAGAGATCTAATACCCTAACTTCATAGGGGTGTAGATAGAGATTTGCAATGATTTTAGGGGTTGCATACTAGAATTTATTGGTAGAGTATCGATGGATTGTGTATTAGAAATTTTTTTATCATGAGGGAGCATGCATGGAAGAGGAAGATATCATTTTGGATAGTGGATGAATGGTGACAAGATATCATCATCCCACATGGGATTTGATGTATGATGAGGTGGTGATTTTTAATAAAATCTGTAGGATTCTCATATGAGAAGTCTACAACTGGGTGGGATTCAAAATATATATAGACACACACACACACACATTCAAATGGTTTAAGACACACTTCTTGGGATGCATGGTCCTAGACCCATCCTTACTCTCTATGGGATCCTCCTCTCGAGTCATACACTATGCGGGCCTAGTCCATCATGCATCCTCACATCCTTACCACCTACACTAACCTTCTCATTGATGTCTTGGCTAGTCATCCCCTTGTGGGATGGATATATGGAGAGATAAGACTAGTTTATAGGATGGATAATATTGGAATTATTTTTATTGTAAACACCTAAAAACAATTTGAATATACTTAGAAAAATTTCAATCCTCTAAACAAAATAAAAATCATAATTCATATAATTAAATTCAAAAATTCAACATTAGTTTATCAAAATATATCAATTTTAATTATTTTTCTTAAATTCCTCATATTAAATAAAACATTAAAATTCATGGGTATTATTCATTGATATAATTCATAACAGCATAAATTATTTTTGAAAATATGCCTAAAGTATGAGTGAGTTCACCATGGCACACCCTTGCACACTCTAGAAAAACCCTTCTTACCTATCCGATTACTTTCGACTGTGGGTTCCCATTTACAAGTTGGCTCTCAAATGGGCCAAGAAAGTATCCCCATATGTGGTTGAGTTAACCTATTTGGGTGTCTATTTTCAACAAAAAACTTGTAATAAGGCACCAGACATAATACATATTATTATTAAATACTATGTATGAGAGGTCTAATCCAATCAAAATTCCTTCAAACACAATTCATGAAACATGATATGAATATATACATTTTCCATGTCACTCTTAGAGATATTTATATATATTAATGTAATTCATTATGATATAGTTATTATATTTCATTGAATTAAAATTAATCTTCAATAAAAATAGTATTTTTCGTGATTTTTAATTAAATTTTTTAAAATTTTTCGTCTCCCTCATGATATAATGAAATATTTCATGAACTTATTCAATATATTTCACTCAACATCTTTAAGGATCATCCAATCAAGAAACACCATAGGATGGATCATAATTATTATTATTCATTGTTATAAGAAATGTTTCACCATTAACACAAGCCTTTGGTATGGAGTTATATATAATATTTTCATAGTTATAAACTCAAATTCTTCCAAAGATATTATTTAATATAATAGTACTTTAGTACTCCATCCTTCATCCATCCATCCAAGATAAATTCACTTTTCATCAAGATTATATATCTTGGATGCATAAGAAACATTGTTTTTATAGAATTTTGAAATATATAAACATTAGAGAAATATTTAAATTTATTGACCACCACTGAAAACCCAAAACATTCATTGAGAACATGTATAACTCATAAACAAAGTGGTCTCATCCTAAATTGTGATGAAATATATTAAATCATGATTCCCACTAGTTGAATATGATTTAACATCCTATATAACCGTTTTAAACATGATATTAATTTATTCCTGAACCAGATTCATATTTATTATAACATCCATCTTTTTAATACATAACTTTTCATTACATTTTACAAAGAGTGGATTTTAAAGTCTAGTGTCTTGGAAATCAGGATCATAATACATGAAAACAACATAAAAATTCTTCTAAATCACATGAAATGATTATTTATTATTTATCCTATGTTTAGTAGAGCATCTCATAACTTGGGAGCATACATCAAAGGAAAGGGTGAGCAGAAGGCCCAGTAAGGGAAACAAGAGAAACATTTTACATGTGAACTTGAGATACATCAATAAATTCATGATAAATAACGTTAAGGCATGAAAAAGAGATCATGAGGAATATCATAATAAAAATAACGTGGTTCATAACTTTATATGTGTCTACAACATTTAACTTAGAAAATCATTTATGTATCACCATTGTCCATCCCCAAGGTGTCATTAAAAATTACCAAGGTTATTCACTAAGGTATCGTTAAAATGGTCATCTCTAGAGATTATGTCTTTACCCAATTTATTGGAGGGCTATCATGGAGAACCATTAATTTGTCTTTATTATCATGTGATCCACATATATAATCATAAAAAATTTCAGAAATAACCCATATAGCATAAAATAAATGGGTTTAATTTCATAATCACTACATGTTAAAAACTTCTTTAAAGACATGATATTTATGTCACTTTAATCCCACAGAAAAGGAAATCATGTTTCATGTATGTAAATCCCAGAATTAAAATAGAAAATTTTGATATATATGTGAATACCCCTGTAGAAGAAATATCATTGAGTATTGACTTAATAAAATAAAGTAATTTTAGAAAAAGAGAAAGACATTTTGAGACGAAAATTCTACAGCATAACAGCTATGTCACAGGGTTTTCGAATACATTGAAAAGAGAGGGGACACAGGTCACCCACTCATAAATGATCCATAAAACAGTAGGGGGTAGAATACTAAGGATTTAGGAACATGGTAATGAAATTTTAAAGGTATTCCATATGAAATGAAGAACTTTAAAGGAAGAAAAAAAATAAGATTTCCCTTATGAAAATTCGGCAGCTTAACGGTGTTACTTAAAACACCAAAAAATGAATTGATGGTATAAAATAAGGTATCTCATCAGATGAACATAAAAGTAAAGTATGATAGATATAGAAGATCATAACCCAACATAAGTAAAATAACTTGAAAGAAATTACATGAAAATAGAACTTGAAAAATGAGAAGGGTGGAAGAATCCCTTACAAAAATCCAGCAGCCTAATGACGCCACTTAAACATTCATAAAACGAAAATATGAGAGTAATAGGGGATATATCATCATATGATCATGAATAGGGAAGTAATATTAATGTAAAAGAATATATTCCAACATAAGAACATGGGACTTAAATGAAATGACATACAAAAGAGTACTTGAAAAGAAAGAGAGAGGTAGGATCCCTTACCTTGAAGAGTAACTTCGAAAGCATAAAGGTCAGGACCTTGGGATGCTTGAGGGAACCTTGGTAGGACTCCTTTGGAGGTAAAGGGACCTGAAATTAGTTGGGTAGGATTTGGAAATTAAATTAATGAGGGAAATTCTTGGTATTTATAGGAGAAGTGAGGGGACAAAGCATTAATTACCAAGGGACACCTCATCGGTGCTATTGGAAAACCATGGGCTTTACCATGGTATTTGACCATTTTATTGTCCAATTGGGACATATCATAACTTATCTTTCTATTCATAAGTTTACCAGAATTATTGCATATTTATCACATCCTTAATGATTTCATTAAACACCAAAAACTCAAAAACTGTATTTTCACTATTCACTGAAAATTCTACTTTCTCAGAAAAATCCCAAAAATTTCACCTTAACCAAATATCGATGCTCTGATTTCAAAAATGAACTCCATTTGATGAAAATAAATTTATAAATATTTTTAATTTAATTTTTAAAATAATAAAACACTATTCACTCGAAAAAACTAATACTTAACCTGTACTTTCCAGAACAGTTATTTACCTATTTTATTGAATCACATTACCTAATAAAGGTTCCTAGATTATATTAATAATTTCTTAATTGAGGATAATTGAATCATTTGATCAAATTAATATTCATAAGCATAAAATCACTATTCATAGTTTATTATTCATCAAAAATTAAGTAGATCTTATTAGACTCTAAATTTCTTACTCAACAAAAATCTAGAAGACCATGTTTTGAAAATCATTACACATTACTAATTATTTAAGGTTTACATAAATATTTTAAAATATCATTTTTCTAGAATCCATAAATAATATGCATAATATATTTATCTGGACATTTGAAAATTCACAAACTTCACCATAAGATTAAATCACAATTTTTATTTAAATCAAAGGATTACACAAGGTAGTTACGGTCTCATTACATAAACTATTATAAAACTAGCATAGGACCTAAGAGTAAGGTGTGCTAGGGTGATAGATTTTTGGGGTGGCTCAGCCCACATTGCCCAAGTAGTGATTTCTATTAGCTTGCACTTCTCGTGAAGGTGATTCCATTCCAACTTTACACGATGAAGATCAGATTGAGTTTGTTCTAGGGAAAAGTCCAAAGGTGATACCTCCTTATCGATTTCCATCAGATGGGCTTTAGTCGGCCCTAGACTACTGTATGGGGCCATCAAATCTCTTTTCTATATTAATTAGCCAAGATCACTTGTATTTATAGACAATAATCAGAACATTTAGTTTCCAATGGTCATATTGACCAACGGTCATATAATAGTCAAAACCCAATGGTCTTATTTTAATTTTACTCATTTTATTAAATAAAATAGTTTTTGAGTATAAAATAAAATAACACGCCATGTTAGGAAAAAAATTTATTCAAAATTTCTAGTTATTAAAATCTTCCACCCTTAAGAAATTGTGTCCTCGCAATTTAGAAATTAGTCTTGGAAATTTTGTTGAAAGTCCCACATCGGAAAAAGAGTCAGTAAAAATATTACTTTAAAAGAAAGAAAGGGAAGTACAAAGGTCACCCGAGTTAACCCATACTAAGATTCTATGTAGGAAAAAATGGATATAGAAGAGAAAACAAAGGGTTAAGTTCGGATGAAGAGTGATAGAAAACATGACTAGGAGAAAATTAACCACAAGAAGATCACAAACATAAGATGTGTTAAACGGTCTTTGATCACCCTGTAGGAAATGTAAACCCACAACGTTTTCTTACATTCCTTTTCATAATTTTGAGGAATTCATTTACTACATAGAATGAAAACATAGGGAAATATACATACCTTCAAGTAGAGTTTCATACCCTAATAAGTTTCCATCAAGACTAATCTCTTCTCCAAACAATGAGCATTCAAATGGACTTGGTCTCATAAAAAGCACAAGAATCATCTTCTAGAGAATCACATAATCCACAAAATAATAACTATATTTTCCATTGTATTTACTCATCAAATAAAACTAAAAAGGTTATTACGAGATCATATAATACCCAAAAAGGATAATCATTCCTAAAAAGAAATATGAATATAAATCTCCTAAATTCAACAAAAAGTCCCCAAAGTTATGGAAATACCATTCAATACAAAATCATCCATAAATTCTTCAGAATAATCCAAAATAATATTGGAACCCAAAACACAGAAGGACTTAATCCCATAGTCTTCCCCAATAAATCATAATATTTATCTCCAAATAACATCGAATACTATTAAAGTATCATACTAAAGTGTAATTAACCTATTCACATATTCCGTGTGATAGGTTCATCATTTTCTAGAAATAACCCAAATCACCATATGTCCACAATAATTACATAAATTCTAAAAAAAATCAATCATTCATCCATAATTTAAATCATGTAGTATTTTATTTCCCTTAGGCATATTGTACTCCAAATGAGAAAACATCTTCCAAAATAACCCTTATCCTATAATAACCAAATCCTTTTTCTATACAAAGGATATTAATTTGATAGAACATAAGTTTCCAAAATCAACTTATTCTTGATCCATAAAAATAGAAGGTGCATTAGTTAGTCTGAAGGGCATATTAACAAACTCATAATACACATATCTTTATTGGAAGATATTTTTTGTAATATCATCATTCTTCACCCTCAATTGATGATAACCAGAACAAAGATCATTATTAGAGAAGAATTGAGTCCTACGAAGTTGGTCAAATAAGTCATCAATTCTTGGAAGAGAGTATTTTTTCTTCACTACGTTCTCATTCAGTTCTCTATAATCAATGCATAGCTGCATCGATCCATCCTTTTTCTTCCAAAAGAGAACTGGTGCTCCCTAAGGAGACACACTTGGTCAGATAAACCCATTCTCCAAAAGATCTTGGAGTTATTTGTTTAATTCCTTTAGCTCTATATTTTCCATCCTATAGGGTGTCTTTGACATCGGATGAGATCCAGGTACGAGTTCAATGGAGAACTCTACCTCTCTTCCTAGGGGAGGTCTGGGTAACTCCTCAGGAAATATGTCAATGTGTTCCTAGGCGATGGGGATATTTTCTAAAATAATAATTCATTCATGAGAAACTTATTTTATTTATGAATCTTTTAACTAAAAATGATTTTATGTCTTAAAAATTCATGCTTAGACAAATTACATTTTTCTATAATTCCTTCATAATGATACATAAAAAGTGTGTGATTAACCAAACATATCCCCCGAGAGTGTTGTAACCAAGAGTGCAGCAAGGCCCATTGTCGTGTACCAGTTCCCATTCAAGTCTATCTCAAAGTGGTGTTTTTGGGTTCTACCCCTATGTATATCTATGCCAAATCCACCTCTACCTGCTCTTATCTAGATAGGGATATATTTTCTTGATAAACCACTTACTCAATACTCAACAAAATACTAGGAAGATTTCTTATATTTAAACTATTCTATATGGTTCTTCTTAAATTTTTCATATCCTAATTTCCATAAATAACTAAACTATCCTTTGATACCAACTATAACATCCTATCTTTTTAATACATAACTTTTCATTACATTTTACAAACAGAGGATCTTTAATGTCAAGTGTCTTGGAAATCAGGATCATAATACATGAAAACAACATAAACATTCTTTTAAACCACTTGTAAGGATTTTTAATGGTTTTTTCTAAGTTCATTATAGAATCTCGTAACCTTGGAACATACATCAAAGGAAACAGTGAGCAGAAGGCCCTGTAAGGGAAACAAGAGAAACATTTTACATGTGAACATTAGATACATCAATAAAGTCATGATAAAGAACATTAAGGAATGAAAAAGAGATCATGAGGCATATAATAATAAAAATAACATGTTTCATAACATGAAGATGTGGCTACAACATTTTACTAAGACAATCATTTCTATATCACCAAGGTCCATCCCTAAGGTGTCATTAAAAATTACCAAGGTTATTCACCAAGGTATCGTTAAAATGGTCATCTCTAGAGATTAAGTCTTTACCCAATGCATTAGAGTGCTATCTAGGCACACCCTTAATTTTTATTTATTATCATTTGAGCCACATATATCATTATTAAAAATTTCATAAATAACCAATATAGCATAAAGGAAATGGGTTTCATTTCATAATCATAACGTTTTAAAAACTGCTTTAAAGACATGATCTTTATGTCACTTTAAACCCATAGAAAAGGAAAGTGAGTTTAATGTATGTAAATCCCAGAATTAAAATAGAACATTTTGATATATATGTGAATACCCCTATAGAAGAAATATATTTGAGTATTCACTTACTAAAATATTAGAATTTGAGAAAAAGAGAAAGACACTTTGAGATGAAAATTCTGCAGCATAATGGCTAGGTTATAGGGTTTTAGAAAACATTGAAAAGAGAGGGGACATGGGTCACCCACTAATAAATGATCCACAAAACAGTATGGGGACAGAATATAATGTATTTAAGAACATGGTAATGAAATTTTAAAGATATACCATATGAAATAAAGAACTTGAAAGGAAGAAAAAAATAAGATTTCTCTTATGAATAATCGGCAGCCTAACAACGTTACATAAAACATCAAAAATTGAATTGATGAGATAAAATAGGGTTTATCAAGATATGAAAATAAAAAGGATAGTATGATAGATATATTATATGATACCCCAACATAAGAAAAGTAACTTGAATGTAATTACATGAAAATTGAAATTGAAAACTGAAAAGGGTGGAAGAATCCCTTACAAAAATTCGGCAGCCTAACGACAACACTTAAACATTCATAAAACGAAATGATGAGAGTAAGTGGGGAACTCTCATCATATGATCACGAAAAGGGCAGTAGTATAAATTCAAAATAACACCCCCCTACATAAGAACATAGGGCTTAAATGAAATGACATACAAAAGAGTACTTGAAAAGAAAGAGAGAGGCAGGATCCCTTACCGTGCAGTTCAATAACTAGTTCATAACGATCATATAGTGATATTTTATGGTTCATCATGCCTTGGGGTTGTGTTTTGTATATTCTATCGAGTATAATATTCATCAAAAATCAGTATATGAAATTTTTTCATCATAAAAAAGGTTCATAATTGTAATTTTCATTAATATTAAATTTAAACAAACAAGGGTTATTATATTAAATAAATTAATCAGTTCCTACATTAATTCCTCCACTTTATGATTTCTCAAAGGTACCTTAACCAATTGAGTAATCTAGTCCTTAAAACATACACTACATTTTTAATAATATGGATAGGCTCTTTACAGTAAGACAGTTTAGGTTACAATTATATTTCTCCATAGGTGAGCACATGTTGTGGGTCTAGAATGTTTTTCATTAATAATGATATATGTAACACATCATGTATATTAGAGAGGCATTGTGGAATTTCCAAATGGTATGCCACCGCTCCATTTCATTTCCATGTTATAAAGGGTTTGATACAACATGGAAATAATTTAATTTTCTTAATAAATAAAATAACATCCTTCGATGGAGATAATTTCTATAAAACATGATTAGCCACATGAAAATCCAATTATTTTCTCTAGTTATCGGTATAACCCTTTTACATGCTTTGTGCTGCTTCAATATGAATATGAATAGTAGTTACCAATTTTGTAGTCTCTTAATTTTTTTCGGTTCAATGTGATTCATTTAAAAAACTTGATGGCAATAATTTTGAGTATACAATCTAGTTTCATATAATGATTCATATGGTTCCATTTGAGTACTTGAATTCAGAAAATTGTAGTAGGAAAAATCTAAAAAAGGGAAATAATTAACCCACATAAATTGAAAGTCATGTGAGCATGATCTCAACTTGACATATAATATTTTATTGTCAATTTAGAATGTCTATCAGTTTAAGGATAATAAAAAGTGATCAAAATTAATCTCAATACCTAGATCATTAATAATTTACTAGAATTTTGATGTATATAAGGGATCATGATCAGATTAAAGTGAATGAAGATCACCACGATGTCTTATAACTTAATAAATACATATATTTAGGGTTATAAAGAGATAAATATTCTCTTATAGAAAATAAATTCACATATTTTATAATGTGATAAACAATAACCCATATTGTATAATTATTTCTTGTAGTCTCTGGTAATCATGTGACAAAGTGCATAGTAACGGCATCCCATTTCCACATATGAATATGTAGAGGTTTCTTGAATCTACTTGTATTCTACCTGTCATCTTTAACCAATTCAAAACCATAGTATCTTCATACATATTAATCGATCTCCTGCTTCATATTATCCCACAAAATTTTTTCTATAAATTTTATATACATCTAGGTGAAACCACATTGTAAATAAAATCAATCTATAAGTATCATACAATAATTAGATTTTCAGTTAATGGACATGTGGGACACATAGTATCATTCCAAATTTTAGAAATTACCATATAAACTCATAATGTACATACCACTTATGAAATTGTGTCTTGGGGATATATTCATTCCTTACTCGCAATTGGTGATTCCCCTAACTAAGTTCACTCATTGAAAAATATTGATCTCTAGGAATTTGATCAAATGAGGATACTTGATATTTATTGTAATAGAATAGGTTCCCCTATAATCAATTCAACCCATCATAAATCCATTTATCTTCTTGAAGAAAAAAATAGGTGTTCCCCAAGGTGAAACACTACGACATATAAATCCTTTATCACTCAACTTCTCTAGTTATATATTCAACACCACTAATTAAAAAGTAGAAAATTTATAAAGAGAATTAGATATGGATATTTCATTGGTGATTAAATAAATGAAAAAAATTAGACACCAAGCTTCCTCGGTACACATCCTTTTAAATAATTAAATAGTGTGCAACGTACGCAACACCGAGTTCGAGCACACCACGTCATATCAAAATATCCAATTAAAAAGTAGTTATGAATAGTATTAACCACATTTTGAAATTTTATAAATTTTATTTTTTAAAATATACTTTGTTTATGAATTTGTAATATCAAAGTTATCCTAGGTGTTTTTTTTATTTTTCTAAAAACAATAAATTTTTGAGGAATAGTGAAAAACACTATATTGTGGATAAAAACAATATTTTTTTATTTAAGTAATTATTTTAATTGAATTAATTTTAAATTAAAATTATATAAATAATACATATGTTATTCTAGTTTAAGTCCTTGAAATAATTCTTATAATATAATTAGATATAAAAATTCATTGAACATTTTTAATATCTTATTACCTTCCTTCTAGCCACATTAGAAGATTAGAATTAATCATAATTACACAAATTCTGTGAATTAAATTTAAAAATTATTACATACATGGTTGTAATTAAGATAAAAAAAATGATCTAATAATATCAAAATAATTTTGTGTGAATAGTGACTTTTGAATTTTATTTACCACGATTAAAGGTAAATAAGGTAATTAAGGGTAAAAATAAAATTATAATAATATAAAATTACCCTAAATCTTTTCCTAAAATTATTTTATTTGTAATGACCGACCAATAAAACCCATGTGACACATATTTATCCTTTGGAAGCCACATGGTTGTGGTTAAAATATTTATATCATTTTATTTTAAGTAAAGGTAAAAATATCACAAACATGACTCTTATTACTAAAACAATTTTAATATTGTGATATATAAGTAATATATTTGAATATAAATATTCATTAGAAATATAAAAATATATCTTACATCATGATATTTTATTTATAATTTTTTACATTAAATAAATAAATTTAATTATGACATAATGATGATGCATTGATTACCTTACTTATGAAATAATAAAATAAATGATATAAAAAATATTAAAATAAAAGTAATTTAAAATTGTTATGTCATCCACGAATTTTGGGGATGAATGTTAACTTTTATCTTTGATTTACTGAATTTGGTTGGAAGGAATCATGTTTTCATGAATTTAACAGTAAATCAAGTATTAAATAGTGTCAAAATTGACATAAATGTGATTATAAAATAAATACTATTTTATTAAATGATATAGAAATCATGAAAATATTAATTTTGACAAAATAACTATTATAGTGATAAAAATTTCATTAATGATCCACTTTAGGTTCTCTTGGAATTTTTTATTAAATATATTAACCATGTAGTGTAACAATACAGGAAGACATGGTAAGAGTTAAACTATTTAACTAAGGGTTAATTATAAACGATAATGATAAATTTGTTTCCTAAACATGTCTAAAACATTTTCTTTGAGATTAGTTAGACCCATATTCATCTTATCCTTGAATTAAATCGCATTGGAGCTTTTATAAATTGGAATAAATTTATAAGAAATTAATATTTTAAGATCTTCTAAAAGTTCCCCCCACCCCTCTTATAAAGGGACACTTCTCCTTCACTTTAATTCACACCTCCAAACCGATTTGGCTCTACCAAAACCTTCCCATTTCATCTCCAAGCATCCAATATATATTCCTAGTGGCTAAAATTTTGTCATAAATCCATCTTAAAGAGTCCTATAGTGAAAATCAAATGGAGACACTCAAAAAGAGGTAATTGTTTTATCACCTCTTTCAATGTTCTTTTCTCCTTCTACTTCCTCTTTCGTTATTTTTACATACTAAAATATTAACACAAGTAACATAAAATGTTTAAGTGTTATGACATTTTTTGGACAACCATATTCCTCCTTTTACCCATCCTATGAAAAACAATATCACCATGCCTGCATGCGTACGACTTACCGTCTCCACGTTGTGGTCTAAATTATTTTCCATGGACACATTATTTATATGTGTATAAAGATGAATATAATTGATGTAAATAATAAATATAAAGTGGTAATATTTTTGTAAAATTCATATTACCTCCAATTACATTATATTTTACCATTAATGAAATGATATTTTCGCTCGTGCGTACGTACGACTTACCATCTCTACGACACGATGAGACTCATCTTCCATGTTCAGCAGCCATGAATGATTATAAGAATAAATATTATTAATAAGTATAAAATATATGACATAATAATCTTATTAGGATAATATATATATACATATATTTTAATCACTTACTTCCATTCAATACGATATGGAAACAGAAACAATATTCATGCGTATGTATGACCTACCGTCTCCATGAATGGTGTGTTCCATTTTATTTATCTATCTATTATATATATATATTTTATAAAAAATATATATGATATATAAAGGATGTTTTACATTCTGGAAATAAGTAAGTTTTAGTCCAAGTAATACGATCAAAGATAACATGAAAAAACACGTTTGATAAAGAAAGCGATTATTACCTGAAATGTTGTATTAACATGGAAATTATTAATAAAAAGGTAAAATAAAGTCATAATTGAATCATATATGATATTAGAAATATGGATATGGTCCTGTTATAATTTAATAATATTTTTTATCCATTTTACAGGGGATAACTCACCCTCGACTAAAGGAAACTATATGGTAAGGGTTAATTTTGCAATCTCATTATTATCTAATATTATTTATAGGTCAATATCTACTTGGGAATATTTATCATCGACATCCATTTTTTGTAAAAATACATTTTAAAAAATATTAACTATTTCTCTATAATTTTTAAAGTCATTTTCCTATGTTTGAATTTTTATAAAACATTTTTAAAGGAATCATTCTTTCCCTTTCCAAACAAGGTAATTTATTCCCTTTACGAAAAATTATCGAAAGAATATTTTTTAACTTATACGACACAAGAAGATATTTTCTGCCATTATAATGCCTTAACATTTTTAAGAATTCCTCATAATCTCACAAGGTTATTTTTAAAGGAAATGTTTTCATTTATAATTTTACATGCTTTTAAATGATTACAAAGTAAAAAATGGGTTACTTATCTAAAAGTATTTTAATAAATTTATTAGATTACCTTCATTTATTTCAACATAATTTTTCAATTTTATCTTAATTAAGGTTGATTTATTAGGATAAAATCTCCCATATTGTATTGAACTTTTTATGTTATGTTGACTATGGATATTCTATTCATTATACAATTCATGGTTTATGGTTAAAGTATTAACAGTTAATTTTATAGTTTTAATACCAATTTTAATGTTATGTTTCACCATTTTCATATGAAGAATGCATTGGAGTTAGTATGTGATGGGTGGGACCCACTATAGCCCCTAGATGCATCGGTAAGTCTAATAAAACAAAAAAAGTGTCTTGGAACAAGGCCTTGATACATTATTTTTGTATGGTATTGGCATGAGGCCATGACTTATTGGTAATGATGTCTGACATTATGCATTCCCTCGTTATGAGATTAGTTTTTGATTTACATTTGATTTCTTGGGTAGTAGAATATCTATGTGAATGTTTAAAAGTGATTATTTGATTTATTATTTCTATATTATGTTGAAAATAACGTTTTAAAAGTCATGTGATTTAGTTTTGTACATTACATTAAATGATTATTCTTATTTGTGATAGCTTCCGCTATATTTTTTATCCTTACTAATCATCTCAACACACCCCTTTCCTATGTTTTATTTTCCCAGGATGGTACGAATTGTTTTATGATTTATATACAGGGTTAATCTAGGGGAATAATTGTGTTCTAACAAGTTTATCTATCTTGTATTTTATGTCAAAAATTTAATGTAATGTACATGTATGTAATATATTTTCAAAGACTGCTAAACTTATCAGTCCTTCAGGACATGGTTCCTTGTAATCAAGTCAATATATTAAAATATTTCACCAACTCTAGTAAACTGGGGTCAAGTCATTACAATTGTTATCAAAGGAAGTTTAGCAGCAACCTTGGAAATAGACTTAGTAAACATAGATCAGGGATCATAACCTTAAAATATAATTTGAGAATAACTATTGAAGAAACCACTAGAATATAGGTAATGTAGATATTGCATGGATATTACATTAAATTCATCCCTATCTGGATATTAAAAGTTGGCATATTTCTAGAACAAATGTACGTAGCGATGAAAACTATGACACAGTGTCCCAGGATTGACTCGGGGTAACATGGTACACGATAACAGCCCTTACTATCCACCCAGTTTGACACACCCATGGGATATGATTAGGATAACTCAAATTTTCAATAAATACCATTATGAAGGATTTATGAGTAAATATTTCCTCAAAGAAACCATATTTATGATTATAGATTAGATATTCATAGTTTTCTTCATTTATGTGAAGTAATTTACAAGTTTTTAATTATCCATTATGATTCATATACCAATATAGTGTATTAAATTATTTAGAAATTGTGCCTAGTAGAAGGAATTGAAATCATATAAATTAAAATAATCCAAGTAGGTATTTCCATCCTATGAAAGATAATGATAATGGAGGTGGTGAAAAAACTAGTAGGAAATAACTTATAACCATACTGGGATAGCTGACTCAGGTTATGATTAATAACCTTTCCCGTATAGACCAGATTAATCTACAATGTAGTGGATCAATGTTAAAGCTCTTCATCATACAACTACCTCTAAAATTCAATGGGTCTAAAAAACTATTTGTAGTTGAGAAAAAGATAAGTTCCATAGAGAAAATATTTCCTAATTTTGGAAGTAATGAAATGGAAAAGGTTTTCATAGATGTTTATGATCTCTCATGAGATGAAGAATAATGGTGGTCATTAATTCAAAACATGAAAGAGGATGATGAAGTAGAAAAATATGGAATGGAAGGAGTTTAAAGAACATTTTCTAGAAAAATACTTTCCTCGTGAAACAAAAGCTGATATGGAAAGGAAATTTCTATGTCTATAGAAAAAAAGGGATGAGAATATTTCAGAGTATGAGGCTAAATTCATAAGTATATCAATACATTCAGCTGAATACATATGTAACCCATGAATTAATATTGATTAATTATTTTATCGGTTAAGCCCATTCATACAATGGTCATTGGTCTCAAAATTATTCTCATTATACAGTGATATAGTCTCATGTGCTATCAAGATGGAAAAGAAATTCTCTATGTCATATGACAATAAAGTAATGAAAGAGAAGAAGATAATGGTGGAGAAAGAGGTAGATAAATGGAAAATGGAAATAAGGAGTTTCCCTTATGTGATAATTGTGGAATGAAACACCCAGGTAATTTCCTAAAAATAATGGGAGTTTGTTAAAAATGTAGACAAAAAGGTCACCGAGATTGTGATTGTAAGGGAAGGAAAGAATATGTAAAATGTTATAGTTGTAAAGATATTGGAAATTGTGAAAATTAATGTCCAAAGAGTCAAAAAAAATATTGCTCAGATGAATCTAATTGATTAAGGTCCAGCTAATGCTATTACTATGGTCAAAGTGGAATAATTAATGTATTTGTGTTTTTTGAATCAAGAATAATATTCTAGTTAAAAGAAGAATGTGATATATATATATATATGTGGATTTCACTGTAGTACTTTTTGTTTTCATTATTATTTTAATATTATAAAGGTAATCATATATTATATATGTGAAAATAAAATCAACATTACATTTTAAGGGGAGTCTGATGTTTCAATTGATTTTAGAAATTTAGAGACCTTTTATAGAGAGTTTGGAGAAAGGTTTTTTAAATAACTCTAATGGATGGAATGGATTAAGTTTAAATTTGGATAGTATTTTTTAAGGATAAACTTTTTTATGATTATTTTTGGAATTTTTTAATACTATAGTTTTAGAAAAAGAAAAACCCGCAGGTCAGGAGACAACCAGTCTCATTGGACAAGGCTATGGGAATTGAACACACAACCGAAGTGAGATATAGATTTATCTCCTACAACTCTCCTACAATAAGTACCTGGTTATTATAATATAGTTTTATTTATTTAAATGGTATATTTTTTTATTTGGAACCTGATACAATTAAGATAAATATATTATTTTTATATTTTATTATCTTTTGAAAATAAAGATGATTTTTTTGTAGGAATTAGTTAAAGGATGAAACTATACATTTTAATTAAGTATTCTTACATGTGTTCTTATTCTATGAAGTAAATTAATTCTTTAACACTAGTGAAATTATCTTGAAACCAAATAATTATGTCCTAGTCCTATTTTTGATGAATCAAATGGTCCCTTATATCATCACAGCTTTGTTGATTTTTTATTTTTAACCATCTCCTGATCATGTTCTCTATCACTCTCCATCAGAACTTGATGGTTAGGTATTTCTTTCTTATAAATGTTTTTCTACATATAACCCTAGTATGTGTTATTATTGGTAACCTTTATACTTCTGTTTCTTTTTTTTAAAATATATGTCTCATTAATCCACTTTTCGATGTGGGATTTCAATAAAGATATTTTGAAATGGGAAACCCCTAGTTTTCAATCATGATTTTAAATTGCAGGGACACATTTTATTGAATTAGGGTATAATGTAACACAATAATCTTCCATGGTATGCTTCCTTTTAAATAACTAAATAGCATGCGTTGTATGAAACACCGAGTTTGAGCACACCACGACCTATCAAAATAGCCATATAAAAAGTTTTTATGAATAGTATTAACCACATTTTGAAGATTTATAAATTTTATTTTTTCGAAATAGGATTCATTTTTAAATTTTTAATATCAAAATTATCTTAGGTTAATTTTTCGGTATTTTTCTGAATACATTTATTTTTTGATGAATAGTGAAAACACTGCATTGTGGACAAAAAATGACATTTTTATTAAATAATTATTTTAATTTTAATCTATTTTAATGTAAAAATATATAGTTAATACATATATTAGTCCAATGTATGCCATTGAAATAATTTTTATATTAGAATTAGATATAAAAATTCATTGAACTTTTTTAACGTCTTTGTATCCGCCATCTAGCCACATTATAATATTTGTATTAAACATAATTTCAACGCTTCAATGAATTTAATTTTGAAAATCAAACATACATGGTTTTAATCAAGATGAAAAATGAGGTCTAATAGGATCAAAATAATTTTTGGTGAATAGTAACTTTTGAATTTTATTTATCACGGTTAGAGATAAATAGGGTAATTAATGGTAAAAATAATATTATAATAATATAAAATCACCATAAAACTTCTTCTAACATTATTGGATGAGTAATGGCCAGACAATACAACCCTTGGGACACATATTTGGCCTTTGTATTCCACTTGGGTTTGATTTAGACATTTATAACATTTAATTTTAAGTAAAGGTAATGATATCATAATCATGACTCTTATTAAAAAAAAATTTAATATGGTTTTCTATAAGTAATATCATAGACTATAAATATTAATTATAAAATTAAAAATATTTCATATATAATGGTATTTTATTTTTAATTTTTAGACATTATATATAAAAATTTATTTATAACACAATAATGATGTAGTGATTACATTATATATGAAATATTCAAATAAATGATATAATAAATATTAAAGTAAATGTAATTTGAAAATTTTGATTTCATCCATGAATTTTCAGGATGAATATGAAATTTTATCTTTGAGTAAATTCATTTGGTTTAAAGTAATCATGTTGTTATAACTGTAACAAAAAATCAAGTATTAAATAGTGTCAAAATTGGTATAAATGAGATATTAAAATATATACTATTTTCTGAAATGATATAAAAATGAAAAAAATATAAATATCTTCCAAATAAAATTTATAGTGATAAATTTTTCACAATTTATTTAATTTTTGTTATCTTGGTTTTTTTTATTAATTATATTAACCACGATGTTTGAAAATACAAGTAGACATGGTAAGAGTAAAACTATTTTACTAAGTGTTAAATATAATAGATTAGTTTAAATATATGACCTAAACATGTGTATAACCTATTGGATGAAATTATTTAGACCCATACACATATTATCCTCGAATAAAATTACTATGTATCTATTAGTAACTGAAAATCAATTTATAATAAATTATTATTTTAAGATCTCCCAAAAGTGCCCCACCCCTATTATAAACAGACATTTCTCCTTCTCTTTAATTCACACCTCCAAACCAATTTATATCTCCAAATACCTTCCCATTTAATATCCCTAAATCCCTAATATCATAATGGAGGATACACTTTGGGCATAAATCTATCATATGGAGTAGTATGTGAAAATCAAAAGGAGACAGCCGAAAAGAGGTAAATATTTTATCACCTCTTTCAAAGAACTTTTCTTATTCTATTTAATATTTCTCTATTATTTCCATACTAAAATATTAAATCTAGTACCTTAAACATTATAAAATTTTATTATAATTATGTTAAAACCTTATTCTCCCTTTTACCAATCCTATGAAAATTAGTATCGCAATGCGTGTGTACGTACGACTTACAGTCTCCGCATCATGGAGTAAATTGTTTTTCATGTAAACTTTATTTATATGGGTATAACGATGAATATAGTGGATTTAAATAATAAATATAACATGATATTATATATTTTAAATTTATATTCCATCAAATTCCATACAATTTAACAATTAAATAAATGATACAGTCACTCGTGCGTATATACGATTTACCATCTCCATGGCGCGATGAGAACTATATTCCATGTTCACTATACAAGAATGATTATAAGAATAAGTATTATTAATAAGTATAAAATATATGAAATAATAATTATACTGGGATTATATATATATGTCATTCACTTACTTCCATTCAAAATGATACAAAAATGTAAACAATGTTCATGCGTATGTATGACATACCGTCTCGATGAATGTTGTGTTCAATTTTATTTATCTATCTATTATATATATTAATATAAATAATATATATGATATATAAATCATTTTATAAATTCTGGAAGTATGTAAATTTTTATCTATGTTGTATGATCTAAAATAACTATTAAAAACATGTATGATAAAGAAAGCGATTATTACCCGAAATGTTGCTTTAACATGGAAATTATTAATAAACAGGTAAAATAAAGTCATAAATGAATCATTTATGATATCATAAATATGGATATGGTCCTGGTATAATTTAATAATATTTTTCAACCATAATATAAGAAGATAACTCACCCTCGACTAATGGAATGTATAAGGTAAGGGTTAATTTTTCAATATCATTATTAACTGAGATTGTTTATATGTAAGTATCTACAAGAGAATATTAATCATCCACATCCAGGTTTCATAAAAATATATTTTAAAATATTTTTATTATATATCTACAATTTTTTAAATTCAATTTTTCCCATTTTTTACTTTTTATAAAAAAATTTGATAGAAATATTTCCATTGCTTTACAAACAAGGTACATTACACCCTTTTCGACAAATTTTGGAAAGAATGTTTTTTTAACTTATATGGCGAAATCGAATATTTTTTCTCATTATGATACCAAAACATAATTAATAATTACTTATAATATTACAAGGCTATTTTTAAAAGGAAATTCGTTATTTTATAATTACATATTCTTTTAAATTATTACAAAGAAAAAAGGGTTACTTATCTCAAAGAGTTTTAATGAATTTATTAGTTTACATTCATATATGTCAATATACATTGATGGATTTTATGATTAACTGAGGATTATTTATTATTATATAATATCCCATATTTTATTGGTGGTTTTATGATATGTTGACTATAGATGTGATATTTTTTATACCATTCATAGTTTATGGTTAAAATATTAACATTTCTTATGCTGGTTTTAATAAAAATGTTTATATTATGTTTTACCCTTTTCAAACGAGGAATGCATTGGAATTAGTATGTGATGTGTGGGGCCCTCTATTTCCCCTCAATTTATTGGTAGGTCTCATGTGAAAAACTAGTGTCTTGGAACAAGGTCTTGACAGAATAATTGTGTATGGTCTTGGCACAAGGCCTTTCCATAGTGTTTATGATTTTTGGCATTCTGCATTCCCTCATTATGAGATTAGTTAATAATTTTACATGGGATTACTCAACAAGTATAATATCCATATGAATGTTTAAATGGAATTATTTGATTTATTCATTCCATATTATGCCAAATATAATGTATTAAAAGGATTTTGTTTTAGTTTTGAACCGTCCTTAAATGTTTATGCTTATTTTTGATAGCTTATGCTATATTGTTTATCCTTAATGATCATCTGAACTCACCCATTTTTTATGTTTTATTTTCCAAGGATTCCAAGAAGTGTTTAATGATTGATATGAAGGGTTAGTCTAGTGTAATAATGGAGTTATCGAAGGATTATTTATGCTGCATTTTATGTTAGAAATTGTAATGTAAAGTTCATGTATATAATATATTTTCCAATACTTCTAAACAGATTGGTCCTTCGGGGTTTGATTAATTTTATCATGTAAATGTATTAAAATAATTCACTGGCACTGGGTAACTGGGTTAGGGGTGTCAAGAACATCATTCTCTACTGTATATACAGGTAATTCCTCAAGAACAAAATCATTTTATTCCTATAAAATATGTTAATCCTCAATTTTAAGATTAATCATTTCATCTATATATTGTGTATGTGATTCTTTCGTAAGAATCTAATTCCATATATACACTAGGGTGGATCAATACATGAATCGTATGATGATGTAAACTCTTTAATGAAAAGGAATTCTACGTCCTCATTACAAATAATAATTTCCTTCCCTTTGTAATAATTTTTTCATCATATGTTGACTTCCAGTCTATACCAAAGATTATATGTAAGTCGAACATATGTATGATAATAAATTCATAACATAGATAAATCTGATGTTTCATAATGGGAACTCATGGAAAAATCCTTATCATAGTAATATTTCAACTTATTGTTTTTACTAACAATTCCCTTTTTAAGTATATAGGTAAATATATAGTTTTTTTGGAAAATAGGGTATATATAAGGGAGTGAGATCATATAGAATAAAATGAACCCATAGTGAAATTAGAGGTTATTATTAAAGTACTTTCCAATATATCATTAAAAACATCAAATTTTTTTATTGGTCATATAATCTTGGAATCTTCCCATATCCTCATATGCAGTAAGTTCCTCGACACATGGGACAATTGTTTTTATAATTCCGCATTTATTTATAGTGGAATAACTCGATTATAAGAGTGTATTTCTTCCCCTTGCATTAATTATATTGGTGACCCATATCCCCACACTTGTAACAAACTATCATTCCATTCAAGCATTTCCTAGGATGATTCCTTCCACAATTTTTACAATATGGAAATTACTTCATTTTCTTCGCCTTTTTTGAAGTGTTCCCTTTTTCTTAGTGTTCATCCAACATATTATTTTCCTGATTTCCCTTAAATACATATGATTTAGAAATTTCATTATATATTTTTAGGGTCAATAATACTATTTCATTACATGATTAAAATGTATGAGAAACAAGTTATCTTCACAAACATGGATTAATCAGTTATTTGAATTGATAACTAATTATTTTTGAATTACACATGAAATATGTACCATACCTAGATTGTCTTATAAACATAGCCTCAAAATCTAGAACAACTTCTTCATAATTTTAATTTAAGATTAGTGATTTTATCTTCATTTCAGTTTGTTTCTCATGAGAGAAATATTTTTCAAAGAATGTTTCTTTTAAATATCTCCATTGAATTTTTATATTTATCCTCCATCAATAGTATTCAGGATCATTGACAACCATTTATTTGCATTAAATTAATGAAAAATATAATTCTAGTATATCATTCTCCATTTAATAACATCCTAAGGCCACAAATAACTTTTTAAGGGACTTACTCAATTAATTAGCTACCAAAGGATTTGGAGTAGAACTAACTTATGGGGTCTTGTATCCCAGTAAACAATCTAATATAGTTGTATCATGTTATGAGAATTTTTTTTTCTCCATATGTGCAAGGTTATTAGTAATAACCTAGGTCATCTTATCTAATGTAGTCATGATATACTAATTTCCAATACAATCAATACTAGATTTTTCTACAAGGGGATCCCTATATTGGCCATGAGTATTGATACGACTCTTTCATCGAGGATTTTTTTATAAAAATTTGACTATATTAAATTATCTCATAATATTGTGAATTTTAAATCAGAATATATGATTCTGATTATGGTATAATGGTTAACAAAAATTGAAAATTTATCCATTGATAATATAAGAATCATAATATTATTTTAATTTAGAATATTTTTAATCAGATTTTCATATCTTTTTTAAATTTTCATAAAGAAAATGTGGATCAATAAAATCATATCCCTTGATAGTGTCAAACCAAATACGATGTAAGGGCATACTCACAATGTATTTGAATGATGTCCAGAATATAATCAACCATTTTTTTTGTGTTTATAACCCATAAATACATCTGTGCCAAAACAATACCCACATATAGAATCCATACATTGATTTATTTCTATGAGATCCACTAAATCTCCATGTTACCAAAAAAATGATATTTTCAAAAAATTATACATTCCCTCAAAGTATATCATAGGGTTACATTCCCTAATATTTGTTTTACTAAATCGAGTTCCCTACATTTTTACTAAACATCCACTAATACAAACTATATAAAACCTAAATCTTAGTAACCTAGAATAAATGATTATTTTACTAAATTATCATAAGATACAAAGGATCTCATTCAAAAAGTCCAATCATATTCGTAGTTTTAAATAATCTAATACATTCCTGACACCCATTTTTCTTTGGGAATAGAATATAAATAATTATAAAATAAAATGATATAAATTCTTGAAACTTATTAAATTATTTCCTATTTTTATCCATGGGAATGATAAAATGTGTGGGATCAATTTCACAATATGGGTTAGGAATAATAGATTCAATCATGAGTAAATATTGTGTAATCAATATGGCATGGTAAATAACTAAAAATAGGTTCTATTTAATAAAAAATATGAGAAAAAAAGACATACTTGGATAATATCAATTTTATAATCTCATGTATAATAATATATTAATTCTAAATGAAGGAAATTAAAAATATTAGACTTAATGATGTTAGACATCATGATATCTATACCGTAAATACTTTTCACTAATATAATTTAAAACTATTCTCAAAGACGAACTTAATTTGGTCAACACATTGGTCTCATGAGACCTATTGATGCATCGAAGGGCTATCTATAAATAGCGCCTAACTTTTACTACATGTCTAAATCATTCATCATATGGTGAATAATAAATTCAATTTATAATCAATATACCTTATCCGTAAATGTTTATATTGGATAAATAATACAGAATATCAATATCTCTCAAATGAATCAATTAATAATAACCGTATTTGAAAATAGAATATGATTTAGAAAACATTCATATCCATGATACAAAGAATATATATATTTAGGAGAAATATTATGTCAAATACAAAATAATCTCAAAAGGGAATGTTTTTGGAGAAATAAACATCGAAAAAATAAATGAATGATAAATTTCAATCCATTCTAATTATTGGTTTTATAGTAAAATCATATCTTTTTGAAGATGGAATTGAAATAATAATAAAAATATTAGAAAGTTTTCTATTTCAAATTAGGTAATATTATAAAATATTATAGGTATGGTAAAATGGTTATAACATTGAAAAAATCTGTTAACATCATATACATTAAAAAACATTACTTTTGAATTTTATAAAAAGAGGTGAAAATAACCATTTCAGCAAAAATTATAAATACTCATTTCATACTAGGAAAAACTCAAATATGTTACAAAATTCCCTTAATAAATCATTTCTATAAATAAAAATTATTTTTGTAAATATATTTAAAAAAATATAGATATAGATGAAAAATTCGAACATGACAAAAGTGGAATACAACCGACTTTTCTTTTCAAAATAAATCATGAACTAATAACTTGAGTTGAATCATAAAAAATCCTTAATAATTACATATTCATGTTAAATTCATAAATGTGGAATTATAAACATCACAAAAGAGTTAATAGGTGTATGATACTAATTCTCTCTCAATGGAGTGGAGATTGAAACGAAATCCCTTACCGCATTCATCCCTTTAGTTGAAAATTATTTAACCACCTTTATAATTGTTTTAACCATGTTATTAACTTATTAAAAACCAATGTTTATATTTTTAATATCATATATGATCCTCCTAAATTATCTTATCATTCATTCCTTGATAATAATTCATTATTACCCTTATTTTGAATGTTAATTGCTTCATTTTACCATACATGTTTTTTCAAGGAAGTTCCAATTATATTGAATAGAATATAGTTCCATAATCTACCGAATGATATTATGGTTATAAATTTAATATTTATTTATTTTTATAATCATTATTTATAGGAGTAAATATAAAATGAGTCATGTTGCTTCATGGATACGTTATGTCATATGTATTCATTAGCAATGATATCATTTCTAAATGGTTGAAAGTGTAAGGAAGTGTGTGATATATTAATTTTCTAGAATAAATATCAGGTCATAATTATTATATATATCAATTATTTCCATAATTATTATTATCCACATGATTTGGTGAAGGAAAAAATCTTACATCGGGTTGTGATGTGGTAGTCTTCCATACACATGAGTGATGGTTTGGTTCCCCATTTGATAGAGAGAGCGATGGATAAATATTATTTCATTAACATAATAAAATATCAGTATTTATTATATAATGGTGTTACAATATTGTAAATATTACGTGATAATTGATGGTGGAAAAGGAAAAATGGAAAATATTCATATTGGTGAAGATGATTACCCTGTCTTAGTAAAAATTTCATTTAGATCTCTTATTAAGGACCCTAGAGTTAGACGTTTATGGGGAAATGTATCTCTATTATTTTCATAAGTATATGAGGAAGGGTTTTTTGTATGTTTTTAAAAATAAAAAAGGTATTTATGTCTGGAGATTATAAGATAGAATGTGTCCTTTTATATGTGGGGGAGAGGAAAGACTTGTAATTATTAAAAATAATATAATATGTTAATGTATTTCTCAATAAAAATGTCACCAAAATGGACAATTTCGGAATATTAGATGATATATGGTTTAAATATTTCCTTCGTAAATAAATTATACAAATTTATTGTTATTTTAATCTTTATCTCATTATTTTACACTTGAAAAAACTATTTCCCCCATAATTGTAGTAATTAATTTTTAGAGTATTTTCTATTAATTATGGTAAAAAATTTAGCTGAACATATAAAATAATATTAAGTATGATTATTATAAATATTTTATCCATATTATTATATTCTATTTATATAAGTTTACGAATTCAATTTAAATGTAAACCTACAACCTCTATGAAAAAGTGGCTTTCTAGAGAAAAACTTTCTTCAGTATACAAAGTTTTTATATCCAAATTAAACATAAAATTATTTCTTATGATCTAAATTTTATTATTATAACTATATTTGAGATATTTTTAAACCATATATAAACAATTTACTTTTTAAATTCATCAAATGAAAAATAATTTTTCAATAAAAATCCTTATTTTCGACATTTCATTAAAATATCAAACTTTTTTGAAAAATCACAAAAAATAAATCTTAGATAATTATAATGTGATAAATTCAAAAATTTATTTCACTTTATCAAATTACTTTCATAATAGTTTCAAACAGAAATAATGTTACTTTCTTACAATAACCAATGAAAATAATTTTGGATGAAAACATATTTTCTAGAAAAATTAAACGACTTTACAAAAATTGAGTGTCTATTTACAAAGAAAAAATAAATAAAGTTTTATTTAATATGAAATTAATATATAATTTATAATGTGGTTATTCATATTAATACCCACAAATTCAAAATCTTGGTTTTAGTGGTCATACAATGATATTTCATTATTCTTTTAGGCTTAGTGTTATATGTCGCATACAATATCAAACATAAAACTCTTAAAAAATAAGGATATTATATCATGGGAAAATTTATAGATCACACATTAATTTTATGATAATACAATAATTGACCAATATTTGAGAAAAAAATATCCTCTTATCTAGTAAAAAATATCATTAATTTATGATAATGGATGTTTATTCATAATGGTAACCCCGCACAATATGTGGTAATGAACGCACAACCACAAGCTCTCATTTATTTTCATAGAATGAAACATTGGATCACCCAGTAGATAAAAACTTTTCCTAATTAATCATTTTGATTCTAGATCTTCTAAATGATTTTTCAATTTTATGAGCTTAATTGGGTCCATATAATAAGATGGTATGGATATAGACTTGGTAATATGTATCATGTAAATCATGAACTCAACCTTTATTTTTAAGGGAAAATTTGAAAAAAAGTATGGAATACATCTGAATATATTTCAACCACATGTGGGAAATAAACAATACTAACTTGTTCAATCATTATCACTATAATAATAATTTATTTTTATCATTTTAGGCCTTCAAATCCACTAGTTTTTACCAAACCCATACTCTCTTTCTCACGATCATTCTCTACAATAAGATCCTTGTTTACCACATTATTTAATTTAAGTAATCGAAATATTTCTTCGATTTATAAAAAAAATTATTTTCCCATACTCAAAAGCAATATATTTAGAAGTAACATTGACTCTTGAGCATGTAGAAAAATTGATATTGATTATAAAATTAAAATCCTATTCATGAATAAAAATATTTCTCTTTTTTATCCATTCTAGGTTCCTAATGGTGTAATTTATCAATGAATGGATCCTAGATAACATCCTATGGAACTACCTATTTCATATTTCCCAAAATTATAATGTCTTACCTATTTTATGTTATCCCTTAAATCATGAATATCAAATTACTCACCTTCTTCACATTTGGTGATTCGATCATCTCAAACTTCATATGCATGTCTAGTAACCACTCCATTACTCAATGAATCCCAATATCTATAGTAATGATAAGAAGGTATTATGCTTGTAAATATATATCCCCATCAAACACCTCTATTATACATTCATATATTCTCCATTCTATATTATGAATCACATTAACTATACTCTTGATATTTTATTCTCTATTTGTGTCTTGGGTTCTCAAACAGAAGGAACATGCTCAACCTCCCCCTCCACATTCCCCTCGTTGAAATGCTCATACTCGACCTCATTTCTATGAGCCCCATTGAAACCCTTATTTGGTGTCATGACTATATTATAATACATATTTTACTTATCAATCAAATATTTTTTTCTGTTAACAAATACATCATGCATCACTTCGCAAACCTTTTCATAAGGTAATTGGTAAAATAACAACTATTAAAATTAAATCATCTGATTTTAATCACATTGATTTTATAAAACAAAATCATTATTAATAACTTTTTCAAGAAATTTTTTTATTATTATTAATTAAATCATTTAACAAAAAATAAACCATTACATGACCAAAATCACATGCCCACACACATGCTTTATACCTACATAAAAAAATTTCAATGAATATCTCATTGATCATCCTCATATATAATGAGTATCATTCCTCAAAATATCATTTATAAAATAGATAAATACTGTCCTATACTACCTATGTAACATGAAAATCTTATATATTTTTGTTTTCAAGGAACACACACAAAGATTACACCCCAAATTTAAACTTCTAATGTTTAATCTAAAAGATTCCAGAAATATCAAGACCTTAGAAAAGAAGCTAATATGACACCCTTTTAAATTTTCCCACCCTTTTATACTAATATCATTGACTTGAAATGTCACATGGACTCAAATATGATCACCGACCACTAAAATCTAATTGGAAACATCGAGGGTATGTAAATATTTCTTGAAGAACTATTTTCCTTTAATTGGTTCATCATAACAAAAATACCAAAGTAAATAACAAAATAATAAGACATAAGGTAAATAAAAGATAAAATAGTCATTAAAGTTAAAATCACATCTCAAAAATACGCATATGTTTCATACCTACAAACAATACTTAAAACTAAATTCATAGAACCATAATAGGGAAAATATAACAAAAATAAGGGATAAAGTAATATATGGATATCCCCTCTATAAGAATTCAAAATCAAGGTTTAAAAATGTAAATATGTCTCCTATCATATCTCCTAGCCATTGAGACCTCTTTCAATTACATGAAACATTGTGGATATAATCTGTATCCACACAAGGTGTGGATGTATTAGGAGTAAGAAATTATTATTTATAGAAAACACTATAACCCTAAACGTCCCTCAAATTTTAATTTGATCATATATAAAAGTTTTACTGATGTTAAATTATTTAATCTTATCATTTACAGTATGAAATTAAAATTATTTTGTGTTAACCAAGTTGTCTAAAAATACTCTTACCAACTTCAAACAATTATTGTGTAAGATCTCATATCTTCTATAAAAATATATATCTAATCACATTGATCATATAAGAATTACTCTATACCGATGTAATATAATATATTTTCAAAACATTATATGGATTTAAAATATATTACTAAGATGAATACAATTACATTGAAAAATAATGATTTTATTAAGAAATAAAGGATATATTTCCATATGAATATAGAGATGGTAAGGGAGTGAGACAACCTGAACCCTCACTCTTAGACCCAGTGTAAAAAAATTCATTAAAAACTGGATTTGATACCAAGTGATATAATCCAAGTAGGATTACATGAATTTACATTTCATCTCAAGAATAAAAAATTATACGTAATACCCCAATGTTTTATGGTATGTATCATTTTAAATTTAACATCTTTGATAGTTTATGCTTCAAAAAAAAATGACTTTTAAACGATAATATACTATTAAATATGATTGTTGGAATAATAATATAATTGTTAGGAAGAATAATATGGCAAATATAATAGTAACTTCAGCAATAAAGGTATAAATAAAATTTGGGTATCTTAATAATGAAAATATGTTATATTTATATCATTTAATAAGTATATTAATGTTTTAAAAATGATAAATTAAGTGTTAGTTTTTTTGTGAAACATAAATGTTTATTTAAAATTTAATAATTATTATACAAATTTAAAAGAAAATTTATTTTCACATATCATATTTATAAATTAATTATTTTTTTCTTAATATTATATGTTAATTTTATGAATACTTAATTAATATTTCAAAATATCATAAAATGAGTTATAATTTTAAAATCAAATAATGATTTTATTTTAAAAAAAAATTCTCATCGTCAATTTTTTTTATAAAATGGAGTCTATTTTTTAATTCTACATGTCATAAAATGGTTACAGTGGATTTTTGGGATTTTTCTAAAATAGTTATATTTTTTGTGAATAGTGAAATACAATAATTTATAGTATTAGCTAAATACATGTATTTTTTATTCATGGATGATGTACTGGGTAACCTAGGAAAAATTATTTCGAAATCAAATGCACTATTTACTATATTTAGTCACATTAGGCAACATTATTCATAATCTTGAGCCAAAAATAATAAACGAATTAATAAAATAATTAGAAAACACCCCTCTCTCTCTCTATCACTATAAATAACACCCCCACCACCTCTTCTTTTCACACTTCCAGATCCATGATTATTTTCCAATTTATTCCAAATAACTCTCCCAAAATTATCACCCAAATTATTGTATCAATGGTCTTATCCAATGGACTATTTCAATGTTCCTTTAGGAGGTTCTCAAGGAGAGGAATTCGAGAGGTAAAATCCCATTTCGTTCTTTGAATTTTCTTTAAATTTCATTTATTTTATTATCCTTTACTAACCACATCCATAAAAACATAAACTATAAATACAATATATTTGTATACTAGAATTTAATTATATTAATGTAATATTCTTCAGTAAATCCCTTATCCTCTCCCTTATGTTCTAAAAATGAAAACATCATATGTGATGTGCCGATTCACCACCTTTATGGCCAATGATTTTTAATTTTATAATACAACCTTCATGGTTGGTCATAAAAAATTATAATTGTTAAAATAGATTTTAAAATATATATTAACACATATTTTTTTAACCAATATATATACATAATAATAATTAATAAAATAAAAATAGTGCGTGATGATGGAAAACAAAAAAATAATCTAAACAAATATCATTACAGTTTTATATAATAAATCATCCTATTATATAGAGAAAAATGATATATAAATCCATTTAATATTATGTATGTTCATTAATAACCTATAATTTATATTCTGGATAACTATTCCCATTTTAAATGATCTTTTATTCATGTATACAAGTGAATCAATTATGAAAACCAAGGGAACAAACAATATCAAATGACAAAATTGAATATTATAACTCATAAAAAAAGGCATAAATTAACTTAAGAAATTTATAAATATTAAAATTAAAGCTTAATATGATGTTTAATTAAATTATAAATGAATTTAATTTCATTATCTATGACATTAAGTGCAAGTTAAGATCACTTTTGGACGTAAGGTAAGGGATTCTCCCTGAACCTCTATTTTTCATTTAGGTTACGATCTCTCTTTATTTACCCCAATGTATTTATTATTTCATTTTGTATAGTTATAATAAATTTTGTTCATATGTTACAAACTTATGTATTCAGATCAGTTCATCTTTCTTTATTGGGAAATACATTTTTTAAGGTCCCCCTTTCAATTCCTCATGATAAGCAAGCTCGATTAAAGGATAATTCCCATTTTCCTACCCATTTTCTAGAAGAGTCCAAAATATATTTTAAGACACCAATATTTTTATAAATTCACTTTTTTATCAATAAAATATATCTTACATCTTTTATGGTTTTATATAAACAATTAATATTTTCCCCTCTTTAAAGACTTTTTTAAAATTTACATAAAACGGTACTAAAGTGGCATATTTATAACGTATCTTAAACACAATTTTTATATTTTTTCACTTCAGTTGTACATATTTTATTCCTCTAAAAAAATTCCATTGAACTTCACTTTTCTCGTTTGGGGATATATATGGTTATAATCTAATTTTTATGAAAAATACAATTTATTATCCAAAATAACTCTTCTTTGAAATGTAAAATAGGTATTTGTCTCAAATATTACTCGATGAATTTGTTAATGTATTTTACTCTATTTAACTTCCCTCTTTTGAATCTTATTATTAATTGGAATTTATCTTTTCTGATATCAGTTATATTTTTTAAATGGTTTATGATAAGTTTGATTTTGGATGTGCTATATTGGTACCAAGCACCATGTTACTCAGAATAGTAAGTGATTATTTTTTACTGATTAGTGAATGTTATTAACATTTCATATGTATATGTTGTTTTTGTTTCGAAAAATTCATTTGAGGAATGAATTACACTTATTAATTATTGTGAAGGGTATGCGGTAGCCCCTCGATGCCTCGATAGGTCTCATAAGACAAACGATATTGGGATTTGGCTGAGGTCTTACACATTTATTTTCAGATACCATGGATGAGGTCTGAACGGTATGTTTCAGATGTCTAGAATTATGAATTCAATCATTATGATATTATTAACTGATAATACTTGTGATTATTTTACTAGAAAAATATCCATGATTATGTTTCATTCAAATATGTTAATTTATATCATATTATTAAATCATCTTTTATTCCTTACACATTATGACTATGATTCCGTTTTTATGTAAATTGTTTTTAGTTATCATATTAATTTATTGTTTATGTTTTTTCTAGGTTACTATATTTTTCTTACCCTTAATGAGGATCTAATATCACCCATTTCGTATGTTTTATTTTATTCCTTGGATAAGAAGATATATATTATGGATCACTTGAATGGATAATCTATGATCTTATGGGTGTTTCTAAAAGAGTTACTGTGTTTGTTTCCTTTAAAATATGTAATGTAACAATTTTGTTTTTATATGGTTTTCCAAATCTACTAAAATATTCAATCCTTTGTGATATGGGATCTTTTTCATATTACCAATGTAATTAAACAAGGCACCAGCTCTGGACTACTATGTTTGGGGTCTTTACAGTTGGTATCAGATGAAATTTTGAAGAAACCTTGGAAACTATATTTATAAATCATAGATTAAAGAATATAACCCTAATATATACACTAAGAATTATAAAATAATAACATTCAATAATTTTAATAAAGTGTAGATTAATTAGTTCATCCTAGAAATACATCCTTGTTTGGATAGTACAACTGAATGCTATTCTGGCACACATGTACCTAGGGGTAACAACTCTGACAAGGTACTTCGAGCCTGACTCGGCGTCACCTAATACATGAAAACCGGACTTACTATTCACCTGATTTGAGACTCATGAGGTATATTCTTAGGATAATTAAAAAATTTCTTTACAAACTATTATAAATTATTTTAAAGTAAATACGTCCCTGAAAACCATGTTTATTGTTATGAAATCAGTCATGCATAAATTTCCAATTTTTTTATTTTTTTAAAGTTAGAAATTATTCATAATTATTTATAACTTAATTTAGTGAATTCCAATGTTTCGAAATGGTGACTTGTTGAAAGAATAAAAACCATATCAATGCGCATATTCCATGTAGGAATTTACCTCTAAATCAAGATAATGATGTTGGAGCAGGAGCTTTAACTAGAGCTGAGAAACAGATAACTATAATGGGAAAAATGACTCAGGTTATTATTAATTACATTACTCTCATATAGAATGATGATCCATAATGTTTTGTAACAATGTTAGACTTATTTATGTAACAACAACCTCCATTATTTAATAGGACTAAAAATTCATTTGTAGATGAGATGTGGATATGTTATTTAGAGAAGATATTTATCTCTTTGAGATATAATGAAAGAGATAAGGTTATAATTTTATTTTATCTTCTTTTGAGAGATTCTGATCAATGGTGGTCATTGATTAAAAACACAAAGGTGGTGGAAGAAATTTAAAATATGTAGTGGAAGGATTTTAATGAAATTTCATGGGAAAATATTTCGCTTTAGAACAGTGAGCAGATATAGAGAGACAATTCTTCAGTATAATAGAAACTGAGTATGAAAATCTTCCATGCATGAATCCAACATTTCATGGTTTGCAAGTCATGATATGGATTGCGTACATAATTCAAATATAAATTTTGATCTATTATTTGATGGGGTAAAACATTCCTCCATAGGGAAATGGTCTCCCAAACATTCTCATCATACAAAAATATAAACTCATGTGCTATCAAGATAGAGAATCAATTCTCTAATTATTATAAATTTAAGGTAAAATAAAAGAACAAGAGGGTGGTGGAGTAAATAATGGATAAACTGAAAAATAAAAATGGTAATTTTCTAATGTTCGATACATGTGGAAGGAAACACCTTGGTGACTGCTTAAAAGGAAAATTAGTTTTCTTCAAGTGTGGTGATAAAGGCCATTATTCTCAATATTTCAAGGAAAATAAATAAGAAAAAAATGTTCAATGATAAAATTTTAGGGAGATGGGACCCTAATAAAATCACTGTATTAATCATCAAAGAATCTTTCATCAAAAAGGCTATGTGATAAAGGACAAGATTGTGCAATCAAAACAGCTGAGTTTGAAGTTCCTAATGATGTTGTGGAAGGTACAACAATGTTATCTTAAAATTTAGCCACATATTTGTTTTTTATTTTGTATCCTCACACTATTTTATATCTTCCTATTTTTTCAATAAAATAAGACATTTTTTATTTTTATGTAATAAAGGATTTGTAAGTCAAAACTCCTAATAGAAGTCTCATTACAAAAAAATGTGTTGGTCAGTCCCCTTTATGACACAGAAATGTGCTTTACATTCTATAATTATCCTTATAAATATGTTTGACTTTGATATAATCCTATTTATTTATTGGTTTTGAAAATATGATGTGAAAAAAATTTCAATGGGAAAGAAATTATGATTTTTTAGGAAGATGTAAAATCCAATATCTTTAGAGTAAAAATATCATCATCTGATTCTTATATAGATCCACCCCATTAACTATATTGACTGAAATTATTCGATAGAAAGAAAAAATAAGATCCAAGGGTGAGGAGATAAATTTTCAAATTGAGGACATAGGAATTATAAAAGATTACATTGACGTATTTCCATATAATTAATCTGGAAATCATCTAGATCAATAAGTTGAGTTTCATATGGATTTAATCCCTAACACAAGGCCAATATCATAGAATTCTTATAGAATGTCTATTTTAGAATTAGTCGATATTAATAAACAACATTATGAGTTGAGTAAAAAGGGATATATTCTACATTGTGTTCCTCCATGGGGATCCCATATTTTTTTTGTTAATAAGAATGATTTATCCATGAGGCTGAGCATTGACTATAGATAAATCAATTCTATTACAATAATGAAAAAGTTTTATGTTCCACTAATTGATGATTTATTTTATCAATTTCATGAATCTCAATATTTTTTGAAGCTTTTCCATTATTTTAGATATCATTAATTGATTATAAGAAAGGAATATATTCAAAAGAAAACATTTTCAACTGGGTAGGGATGTTATGATTTTACATTAATTCCATTAGAATTGGATAATGAACCACTTGTTTATATGGATCTAATGACCATATTATTTAGGGAATATCTTGATGAATTATTTTTTGTATTTACTGATGATATATCAGTATACTCTAAATGATATGAGGACTATGATACCCTCATTCAAATTGTTCTAAAGACTCATAGAATAAAAATTTATATGGGGTATTTAGAAAGTGTGAATTTTGACTTCAAATAGTTTCTTTTCATGGATAAATTTTCTATAAGGATGGAATCACAGTTGATCATATTAAGATAAGAGGAGTTCAAAAATGGAATTCACCAATGAACATAATATAGGTACATAGTTTCCTTGGTTTAGTGGGTTACTATTGGTGTTTCATTCATCATTTTTCCCGGTTATCTACCTCATTGACCAAGCGTACATGTAAAGGGGTTAATTATATTTTGAAAAAATAATGCCATTAATGCGTTGAAGAATTGAGTATGAGATTATTAAATTCTATAATATTATCTCTACCATTAGGAAATGTTGGATTTCTGATTTATAGTTATACATAAAAGAATGTATTTGGGTTTTTCATTATGCAGAAATATTAAATTATATCTTATGAATCATGGAAGTTGAAAACTCAGGAATAGAACTATCCAACTCATTATCTTGATTTGGGAACCATTGTATTTTCTCTGAAGATATGGAGACACTATCTCTATCATGAAATTTTTTAGATATATATAGATCATAAGATCTTGAAATTTTACTTCTTATAGAAAGAAATCAACCTGAGGAAAAGGAGATGACTCTAGATATTAAAGGATTGTGATTTATCAATACACTACCACCGAGGAAAAGAAAAAAAGTTAAAAGTTACTTTGAGAAGGATTATAGAGTTATGATCAAAATGGGGACTAACAAGGATCATATGTATAAGGATCCAGTAAATATGGATATGTGAATTTTTAGGGGAGGTGAAACATTATTACTTTTCAAATGGTTTTCAAACCATGTTTATTTTAAATGATTAAAAGTTCTCAGTTTGATGATATGAATTTTCAAAGGAAAATCAATGCTTTAAATGATGGGAAATTAGTAGACTTCATACATGAGGATGTGAGTTCTAAATTGTGTAAGATGCATTGTTTTCTTGTTATACCTGAGGTAAAAATAGAATTATAGGATAATAATCATAGTTATAATTTTTATATACATCCCAATAGCACTAATATGAATAGATATTTGAGAAAACAAATTGTGGGATAATATGAAGCATGAAATTTCTGATTATATATCAATATGTTTAGTCTATCAATAGGTAAAAGCTGAAAGACAACATCCTAGAGGATTGATGAAACCTACTCCAATTCTTACATGGAAATGGGATGACATTACTATGGATGTTTTCACTATATTACAATGGAATCTATGAAATAATGACTCATTATGGGTATTTGTTGGTCAACTTACAAAATATGAACATTTCTTTACTACAAGAGAGGATTTTCCACCGGAGGACATTAACTCTATATTAATGACATCTTACGATTTCATATTGAACCTCTTTCAATTGTGCATATTCATGATCCACAATTTACATTTAAATTCTAGAAAAGTATTTAGAGATCATTAGATAATAAGATTCATTTGAGTATTGTTCATCACCCACAAACTGATGGAAATTATAAAAGGACAATATGAAAGTTAAAAGACACATTAAGATCTTGGTCACATGACTTTGAAGGTATATGGGATAAGTATTTACCTTTGTTATAGTTTTCCAACAGCAATGGTTTAAATTCAAGTATTCAAATTCAACCGTATGAAGCGTTATATTGAAATTGATGTCATACACCAACATGTTGGGATGAAGTTAGTGAAAAGAAGCTAGTAGTCCTAGAATATATGGAGGAAACAATAGAAAAGGTAAAGTCTATTCAAACACATTTCAAAGAATCACAAAGTAGGAAAAATAGCTATGTCTGTTATCAGAGGAAGTATTTGGAATTTCAACTTAGAGATCATGTCTTCTTAAAGGTATAAACATAGAATGGTGTTAAAAGATTTGTAAAGAATGGGAAACAGATCCCTAGGTACATTGACCTTTTGAAATACTATAGATAATGGGAGATGTGGATTATTATTTGATGATACCACCTATCCATTCTAAAATACACAATGTGTTCCATATCTCTTTGTTAAAGTACCTGTGAGACCCAACAAATTTCTTCACTAAAGAAGGAATTAATTGGAACATGATTTGTCTTACAATAAAAAGACTATCAAGATTTTGAACACTAAATAATAGGTTTTTAGGAATTATATGACTCAGCTTGTAATGATAATTTTGAAAATACATAAAGTTGAAGAGGCGACATGAGAACCATATGAAATATGATAAATATCTACCCAAATATTATTATGAGGTGACATTATGGAATTTTAGAGGATTCAATTTTTTGAAGGAGATAAGAATGTAACACCCCATGATTTAACGATATGTCTCTTTTAAAATTTATCATCTCATATAATTTATGCTTCATACAACACTGTGTTTAAAACCATAATATACTATTAAATATGATCGTTCGAATAGTAATGTAGCCATTATGAATTCTAATATGAACAATAAAATATTAATTTCACATATTAAATTATGATAACTTCTTGTGTATCTTATAAATTAAAATATGGAATATTTATTTCATTGAATAAGTAAATGAATTTTTTAAAAAATAAATTATGTGTTAGTATTTTTATTAAGCGTAAATGTTTATTTATAATTTTATAATTAAAATAATGAGTTAAAATATAATTTATTTTTAAAAATTAGTTTAATAAAAAAAATTATTTATCATATTATTATAAAATAATTTTACGAGACCTTAATTAATAATTCAATGTGTCTTGAAATCAGTTATAGTTTTAAAATCAGTATTTTAAGAACAAATGATTATTTTATTTAAAAATTAAATTTCACATATTTAGAAAATTATTTTCATAAAATAGAGTAAATGTTTGAATTATAAATGTAAAAAAATGTTTAGGGTGAATTTTTCAGATTTTTCTAAAATATGTGATTTTTTGTTGAATAGTGAACTTGGATAATATCTAGTATTAGCGAAATACATGAATTATTGAGTCATAGATGATGTTTGGATGATTTAGGAACCATATTTCAAACTCTCATGCATTATTTACTATATTTAGTCATAGTAACCAATACTATTCATAGTCTTGATCCAAAATAATAAACAAATGAATAAAATAATCAATAAAAACACCCCTCCCCTCCACTATAAATAACACCCTCACCGCCTCTTCTCCTCACACCTCTAAATACTTGAAGTTTTTCCAATTTGTATCCAATGACTCCCCCAACCTATCCCCAACGTTTTTATATTTTTTTTCTCACCCAAAAGTCCCTTTGAATGTTCCTTAAGGATGTTTTCAAGGAGAGGAATTCAAGAGGTAAAATCTTATTTTATTATTTTAGTTTTCTTTTAATTTCATTTATTTTATTATCCTTTCCATAAGTCCTATATAAAACATGCATGATAAATCATGTCTCGTTTATATATTCTATAATTTTATTATTTTAATCAAATATTACCCTACCCCTCCTCATTTTATTCTAAAAAAGAAAAGACCACCCATGAGGTGTTGATCAACCTCCTTCGTGGACGATGATTGTTCATTTTCTAATACCACCTTAACGTCTAGTCCAAAAACCATTATAATGGTTGAAAAAAGATATAAAATTGTAAATAAAAACTTATTTAGTGCTCTAAAACCCTTATATATATTCATAATATTAATTAATAAAACAAAACTACTATGCGATGATTGAAAAATGACAAAATAATTAAAATGATTATAATTATCATTTTATCTAATGAATCATCATCAATTATGAAAAAATTATATATATGAACATTTAATATTAATTATGTTCATTAATTAAATATAATTTCAATTTTGGATAACTATTCCCATTTTACATGATATTTCATACATGTATATATGTGAATAAATCATGAAAACCAAGGAAACAAACACTCCCAAACAACATAAATTGAATCTTATGTCTCATAACAAAGTTCATAAATGAACTTAATAGATTAATAATAAATAAATAATGTTTCAAATATTTTCTTAATTAAATTATTAATCGATATTATTTCATTATCTTGAACATTAAGTGAAAGTGAATAAGACTTTTGGACAAAAGGTAATGGATTCTCCCCAAACCTCTATTTTTTATTTGAGTTAAACTTTATATCTCATTACCCAAATGTAATTATTATTTATTTTTAAAATTTCTATAGAATTATATTTATATATTCCAAGATCATGTATCTAATTGTGGGTCATTTAATTGAAATAATGGTTATGTTAAAAAATGTGTAGTGTAATATAAATGATATGTTCATGAAAATAAATTCCCTTTAATATTCTTTGAAAATATCATTACTAAAACCAAAATCATTCAAATTAGTAATAAAGGATCATCATAATAATTATTAAATTCAAATATGATGTTCTCATGAGATAATAATTTTTTGTGTTTTAAAATTAGAATTTAACACATTTTTTAAAATAATGAATATGGATATGGATGAGAAGTAGTCATTAAATATGAAAATAATATACTTATCAATGTCATCATTTTATAAAGGATATAATCCATATTAGAAGAATATTTTTTTCTAATTAATAAAACTCCTCTATATATAAATGTAAATTACCATATAAATAAATCAAATAATATAATAAACATTGCTAATCATATTCAAGGGAGAAAGTTATAACTCAATGAAAAAGGATCTTGAGTTGACAAAACCATTTCAAATTTGGTAACAATTTAATCAAAAATAATATCGATGGATTCATGAATATACTTTTAAATTACATTATAATAACATTAATAATAATTATTATACAATTGAATTGTGTAGTAATTACACCATATCAAATAAGAATAGGTGTGTAATGTGATAAATTTCCTCACTAAAGGGAAATTATGGTGAAAACCCATCCTTTACTCTTTACTTTCATAGATGAGATTTAACATCCTTTATAAGAAACATATATATATATATTAATATATTATTTCATATCTCTACTCATATTTCGTTTATATTCTTATACTTAATTATAATCATTATTTGTATAATTATTATTTTTCTTTTTTCTATTTTTATCTTCTGATGTTTGTATCCTTGAAGGTTTTATACAAGTTTCATAATGTGGATGTCAATACCCATAAATAGATACCAAAATCATTATTTCTAAATTATTTAAGTTATTGAATAAATTTTCCATAGTGATTTATAAATTCCTAATTTCATTCCATGAGATTTTTAGTTATGATTCGTGAATATGAAATCAATGATAAGTTTGTTTCAATAATTTTTAATGAACGAGATGTGGTATCTTAATTACGATTTAAATAGTAACATTACCATTTAAGAAAAAAAATATTTTACATATTAATATCCTTTTATAACAATAATTATTTTTCCATAAACTTCTATGATAAATATTTATTGAATAATTCATGTAAGTGGTTAAACCTATAAAAACAAGAACATTTTATAATCAATGGAAGACTATGAAAGTGATTATATTATAATATAATTATTCCAAAATCATGAGGGTATTATTTATAAGTTATTAAAGAGATAAATAAGAATTTATAATAATTATATTAAGAATAAAATATAAGAAGCTATTAATTGCCAATAATAAACCAGTTTTCCTATTTTCATACTTGTTTTAAGAAGTTTAATTTACAATGATCAATTGTTTTAATATTATTTATATAAATACTAACATATATTTTCATAATATTAATATTTTCATAAATATCATATTTAATAATTAAATATATTTTTATAACCATTTAGGAAAGGCCGTGATTAAAAATGAAATATTTCTTCCGAGGATGTAGTAGTACCTAGGTAACATGAGAGATGTTTTAATTTTTTTAATGGACGCGAGGAAGGTAGAAATTATATATTACATTAAAATAATAACATTTAATTATACTAATTATACATATGTTTTTATTTTTTTTATTTATATAGCTATTTTGGTGTAAAAAGATATAGAACAAATTGTTGTAGTGTGTTTAAAACTCACAATGAGGACTCAAATATTCTTTTGAATGACTTATTCAAAATAGAGGACTTGGGACACATTATTGTAACCATGTAATAGAAAAAAAGATAATAGTATTCTATTAGATTTAAAATTGGTAGGATAAACTAATTAATTCTAATGGAATGTTTGGCTCAAAATCTGGGGAAGTGAGCTCCTTTTTTTGGTGAAAAGAGAACTTTTCCTTGGAAATGAAAGTTAGCTGCATGGAAAAGTTGGAATCACATGAAGTTAGGTAAAACAAATTCAGTGATACTTATTTGTATGAATTTACATCATAATATTTTTCATCTATGAGTTTTATGTGTCATGTTAATTTAGTAAAATTCTAGCCATATTATGTTACCTTTTTTATCCTTAATAATCATGATTGAATTTTTACAATGGAAATTTTTTTCATAATAAAAATATAATAGGACCATTAATACCAAATTTTTAGGTTATTATTCTTAATTTTAACTCTATTTAATCTAATAAAATTTTTAAATACGTGAAAATTAAATTTTAAATTAAAGCATAAGAAATAGGGAAAAAGTAGTTTTTGTAGATATTTTTTTATACATTAATTGTTTTTTAATTATTTCCAAACAATTTATAATTAAATCGGTGTTAATATAATTTTTTATTTGAAAACACATATCAGATACATCATATAAAAAGGTTTAGATTAATTTATTTAGCTAAAAAATATACAATGTTTTTAAGAATAATTCTTTTTTAAAATAAATGTTTTTCCCATAGTAAAAAATATTTATTTTTGTAATTTATTTTCATGATAGAAAATAAAATTAACATATGGGAAAATATTTATATTATGATTAAAAATTTAAAAAATATTTTATTTGAATCAATTTATATAATTTATAAAAATTAATTTTAATATTGGTGTGTAGAACACATAAAAATAGATTTTTAAAAATAATGCATTTTTAAAGAATAATAAATAATTCGTATTACATTTCAAGTGAAAGTATTTAAATAAACATTGATTTATTTGGTTAAATATATTATTAATATATTACACATTATTCAATAGTGAAAAATTGGTTCAAAAAACACCATATATAGAAAATTATAATTCGTTTAAAAAGTTCTATTTCATATTAAAAAAAATTGTTCCCAATTATTAATGATTAATTTTTTAATAATAACTAAATTTTATGAACACATTTATGTTAAATAAAAATATTATTAATCTTTATCAGTTCATTTAATTGAAATGAAAAATGTATACATTATATGTAATAATGAAAAAAATAAAACTCATTAATATTTAAAGGATTCTATCATCTGAAAAAATACATAAAAACACCTAAAAAATCCAACATAAGATATATTTTATTTATAAATGGAAGTGGTTGTTGTGGGTTTTGATTTAGATATCATGGATCTTGTATCAATTTCCATGAGTGTTAACTTCTATATAAAATGATTTCACTCAAACCAATCATGATGAATTCGGGATTAAGCTCAGTATAGAGAGAACCCAAATGATGTAACCTCCCTTCTAAGATCTGAAAAATGAGATACATAAAGAAGAATTCTATAATTTTATTCTATTTCTTTCATTTGTTTACATGGATTTCATAATATAGTTACATGAGGTTACACCTGCTAATTAAAAGGTAATTTTGAAATGGTCATATAATCCTGAGAGATATATTATTAAAAAGACAATATATAATGGAAAATTTTCATTCCTATAAATAACTTAATAACAATAATTATATATTATTATGTCGTATATTTATAATTACATTCCATACTTCTATAGTTACAATAAGGGTGATGATTTTCCTATAAAACCATTAAGATAATGATTTTATATTGATGGTATTTTTATTTATTAGATGATTTATCTGATAAATAATTCTATTTTTGATGTTTTATATTTCATTCTCATAATCTATTATTGTTTATCTTATATTTTAACATTTTACACAATATATATTGTATTTTTTTACTTCGATATTTAAGTATTTCATTTGAAACAAGACATTTAAAATAATATTTATTAAAATAAGAATTAATACTAAAATTACATGGTGTAATATCACCTATGAAAATGACACCCTCATAATTTTAATTATCACTCACTAATGAAAATTACTAAGGGTATATATAATATATATGTGATTCAATGTATGATTTATAATGATATTTATACCTTAGTAACATTGGTATAACTAGAAGACACTTTTCCATCATGATATGCACATCCCTAGTAATGGGTTTCTTTCCAACCATTTGTGCTAAACATGCCTCATGATTGGTATTATAACCCATATAGTGAGAATAGTATTCCTACTAAGTACATAGTCTGTATTGAACTGATAGGTGATCATTGGTTAATTTAATATATGAAATATGATTTTCCTATATCAGTAATTAAAAGTGAGACTATATAGATATAGTCAATACATTCCCCAAAAAGACATCAAAATAATCAAAAAGAAGAATAAAAAGATTTTCATGAAGCGCATTACCACAAACATTACCTTTGGATAAAAATGATGAAACTTATTATTTTAAATGATAATTCAACGACCAATTGTTAGAGTGGTAATTTTATGTTCTTATAAAACTCTATAGATATAATAGAATGGATAGAACTAAAATATAATAATCCATCAATAAATATAAATTCCATGACTTCTATACCTTAATTATCACAATCCACTACAATGGTATTAATTGAACAAGTTCTTCCTTATTCCCTTAGTCTTGGATATTGTTAGGATTATTATCCCCATTAGCCCTTGGGTTATAGCCTCGATTTGATTAATTTCTAAATTTTTTTGCTTTGATGCATTGAAGTGTGGGAGATGTATTAGTTGTAACATTTATACCTTCAATTGTATTGGGTAATCTAGTTAACTCTAATCTATAATCATGAGCTCTATAGCCAATATTTCCACACTTTAATATTTTTATCATTCATTTTAAACACTCCTTGGTGTTTTTTCCCATATTTTAATGCATATTAAATTAAATATTTACTACTCTAGGTTATTTATCACCTAAAATTCCATGAAGCTATAGTTTTATCCTATTTTTTATTTTTTAAAATTTAGTTAGGTCCATGTTATTAATAGTAACTCGAGATAGTTGGATATACATAACCATAATATATTTATCTCTATATATTTTCATATTTTTTTATCATTTGGAAAATATTTTCATTTTCTATCACACACTTTATTAACATAGTACCTCTAGTATCCAATAATTACATTAAATAAATTAAAGTTTAGGTATGAGAATAATTAATTTAAATAAGATATAAAAAATTATAAGCATAGAATATGTAACTCATAAATTTCATGTATTACCTAACTTATGAATATCATGGTTTAAATATTGGTAATCCATGATCATGTTCCTATTAGATTCTATAGTTATATATTATATCATCAAATTCTATTGAAATCTTTCAAAATGGTTTGTAAAAAGTTTTTAAGTCACCAATTTATATTGTATGAATGTTTTAAACTAGGTGGTGGTTATACCCAGTTGTTTTGTACAGAGTGAAGATCATGTTAATGCCAAAGCAAACTTTTTCATGGATTATTACCACTAGTGCATTTGTTCCAGAGCCTATATCCACTTAATTTTATGTACAAAGGGACTTCATTACTATAAAACCATGATCAATTTATTTTACCATGATTTTAGGATATTTTCTTATAAGAGGATGTATGCATAGGGTTTTAACTAATGTTATCTATCCCTAATCTCAAAAATTAACTAATATAATCCAATAAAATTGATAAAATAATCCCAAATAATATCTAAAATAATATATAATTAAACCATGATCTGATATCAACTGGGATGGAATAGACCATCACTCATGGGTCTGGTGGAAAATCATATTTTTTATTATCCATATTTAATACCATGTGAGAGAACCCAAATAAACTTATATCTTTTAACATATCATCTCTCTGATTAAACATTACATCTAAAAATAATCTCCACATCATTTCACAATCCTAGAACCCAAAGGTCTAGTGTCTTTGGATATTAAAAGAATACAAATCTTATTTCCAATAACTTATTTATTAAATTTCACAATATTTATATGTAATAATTAATTTTACAAAAAAATACTTCATAAAATTTCAATGGGAATGCAGATTAATAAAGGGAGAGCTAAACTAAATAAGAGAAAACATATCAATGAGTCATAAACATGGTTAGATCAGAATAATATCATAATAATGATGGAGAGAGTAATATCTAATTAAAATAACATTGATCAATAAGGGTTTTACACAAGTCAATATAGAAGGAAATGTAATCTCAAATTAAGAATCCTATAATATGATATATGGGCATACAGACATCATATAATAACATGATTCATAGAGCATAATCATATGTATTTAACAAGAATATATGTCATGTCATGGAAATGTGGAATAATAATGAACTGTAGAAAAAACATAAGAATTGGAAAATATAACCATTTGAGAAATCCTGATTATTCTAACACATTATGTTGTGAAGAAAACCATTATGTACAAGGATTAAATTTGTAAACAAACCAATAAATTTTATAACTTAACATTTTGAACAAAGCCAATTTTATCTATACTTTATTATCTCATGAGATATAAAAACCAAACCAATCCATTATATGGTGATATAGGACCCCAACCGTGGTGTTATAATAATCTACACATATGTGTGTTGCATGAAATCAATCATTTATCGTATCATAATGAAAAAAAGGAATGATTTTGGGTTTTGTCACATTTCCAAATGGTATGATCTAAAATGACTTCATGAATTTGATCAGTTGATACCAAAAAAGAAATCACAAAAAAAATATTATCTCATAAAAGAAATTAGTGGGTTATTAGCTGAACGTATCTCCATAAGAGATAAAGAAATTATATAAAAGGTGTAAAATAAAATTTAATGAATAAAAATAAATTTTATAAACAATTTCAACCTTTTTGTAAAAAAATAAAGTTAAAAGTCACTTAAAAAAGTAACTTTTGAGAAGGTGACATGAATATTGTTTGTATAAAATACTTTATAATAAACCAAAATAATGGATCCTTTATTGGAAATAATGTTTAATTAAATAAATATGCATTGGAGGATAAAATTTTTAATCATGAAAACAAATACATTATTAATATTTTAAAATAGCATTATTCAAACCCAAATCATTAAAATGTTTAATAAAGGATATTATTAAAAATATATTATGATAAATATAATGGTCACATGTGATAATACATGTTTGAGTTTCAAAATAATAAATTAGATAATTTGTTGAAATAAATTATATGTACATGGAGTAGAAACACTCAATAAATAGGATAATAATTATTGTTATAAAAGTAATCTTTTTATGAAGGATGGAATCCATAAAAGAAGAATATTTTTACTGATTGAATGAAAATTAACTATAGAGAAAAGTACAGTACTATATAAATAAATGAAAACATATGTGAAACATAGATTCCCATAGTAAAGGGAGAAAAATTATGACCTAATAAAATGGAGGTTGAGTCAATAAAACCCATATAGAATGGGTAAAAATTTAATAAAAATAATATAATGTATGTATTCATGATTATTCTTTTATATACCATGAAATGAACTCTAATATAAACATTAGAAGATTATTTGGATGTATGTACAGCATATAAAAGATGAATAGGTTCATACTATGAAAACATGTTACAATGAAGGGAAGTTGAGATAAAAACAATTACCATTACTATTGAATCTAATAGAAGTGTTTTAACCTCATAAATAACAGACACAAGTATAATAATATCTTATTATATAAAATTATTAAAACCTGATACCATTTATACTCGTTAATTTTAATTATTAATTATTAATTTTTTGGTTATTATTTATATTTTCTTTATAAAATAAATAACCTTGATGGTATTGTAGAAGTTTATTAATGGTGAAATTGATCATTATAATTTGATACCAATTTAAAAGTTAAAATTTTATTTAAGGTACAAAATTTTTTCACATTAGAATATATAATGTTCTAATGTCATTCTAGGAGAGTTTTAGATATGATTTGTGAAGATGAAATCATTGGTGACCCTGTCTTGATAATTTTTAATGAACGAGAAGTGGTTTCTTAATTATAAGTTAAATATTAATATTAATATCCCAAAAAAAATTTAACTTATTAAAACCATATTTTACCAATAATTATGTTTCTATGACCTTATTTGATATAAATTTATAGCGTCATTCATATATGTGGTTAAACTGAGCCAAACAAGAACATGTGATAACCAATGGATTAGGAAGAAAGTAATTTTTTTATAATATCAATATTAAAAAATCTTAATGATATTAATTATAGTTCATTAATAATAAAAATCATAATTGGAAATTTTTTAAAAAAGATATGTATATAAGATATTGGTAACAAAGAATAAATTGTTTTTCTTCTTAGTATCCATGTTTTTTGTGGTAAAATTTAAAATGATAAATTTTCATTAACATTATTAATAGAATGAAAATGGTATCTTTAAAAAATGTTAACAATTTCTTAAATAATATATTTATTCATTAATTTTATTTTATAACTATCCACAAAAGGTGCTGATGAAAAAAAAAACATTGTTCATGGAGGATATTGTTTACACATACCACAAGAAATGTGTTCACTTTATGAATATATTATAAGAATGTAGAAAATAAATATTATAATATAATAATAACATTTTATAGTACTAATTATATTAATATAATTATATTATTATGTTTATAGTTCATTTGGATATGAAATATAGAGAAAAAATGTTTTTTTATTGGAAAGTACTCATGTTGAGGACTTGAATATTATTTTGAATGTCTTCTTAAAAATTTAGGACATGAGACACTTTATTTTATGAAAAGGATTAAAAAAATTAATATGGTTCTATAAGTGTTAAAATGAGTAGGGTCTCATGAAAAAAATAAAAGGGTATGTGTGGCTTGATGTTGGTGGAAGTTAGCTCATTTATTAAAGAAAAAGAGGGGTTTTCTTACAAAATGAATGTTAAGCGAGGCGTAAAGTCAAAATTAAATGGGAGAGCATGGTGTACAGTGGTTGGAAATATTTGTGGGAATTTAATTCAAACCTAATAATGTTCTTTTAAATGGTCTAAGTGTCATGTTAATTTAATGAAATTCAAGCCACATTAAGTTTTATCTTTTTACCATTAATAACATTGAATAAATATTTAATATAGTAATTATTTTTTCTTAAAAATATATGATTAACCATATTTCCAAATTTAGTTATTTTTATTCATAATTTTGAATCCATTTAATATAATTTAGTTACATAATATGTGAAAATTATTATTTAAATAAAAACTTAAGATATAGAAAAAACGCCTTAGGTAGAAAAATTCCTTCATATACATCTTGTGATTTTGTTCTTATTTACAATAATTTATTTAATAAATGTGTGTTATTATATTTTTTAATTTTTTAATATAATATTAGATTTATCATTGAAAATATATAAATTCAAATTGTTTAGATAAAAATTAAACAATGTCTATAAAAATAATTCTTTATAAAATAATTTTTTTGTTATAGTGAATAATATTTATTATGGTAAGTTATTTTCATGTAAGAAGTTAAATAAAAGTTAAAAAATTATATTATGAATAAAAATTAGTAGAAAATTTTATTGGATGCAGTTTTTTGAGATGATTAAAATTTTATTTTATATAGGAATGCATAAGGTGAAAACACAAATTTTAGAAAAATATATATTTTTAAATCATAAAATGAATTAATTTACATTCCACGACAAGTTAAATTATTTAGATGAATATTATTATATTTATATATATATTGATAATACATTTAATAGTATTTAATCATGATAAAATTATCAAAAAATAAACAATATATGTAAATAGTATAATTCCTTGACAACAATCGGTTTATCCATAAATGATTTTGTTCTTAATTATTTAAGATTGAATACTTATTTAATATGAACTATATATTATCAAAACAATTATGTTAAATAAAAAAATTATTAATCTTTAGAAGTAAATTTAATGTAAATGAATAATGTATAAATATATATAATAATGATATTATAAGATTTATTAATAATTATAGGACTATATAATAATAAATTCTACTAAAAAATACCCTTGAACATCCACATAAGACAAAATGGTAAGACAAGCGTATGTTTTTATCACAACTGGTGATTTGGTGGGCATGGATCTCATTGTAATTTCCTAGAGCTTGAATTTCATCTAAAAATGATTTTTCTGATGTTGTTCTTGATATAGTGTGGCTTGGTCATGGTCTATGACAATCCATAAAGATACCACCTTCCTTATAAGAACAAAAAAATGAGATTCATAAGAAATAATTATAGCTCTCAATTCCATGTGTTTCCCATTTCTTCATTGATTTCACAATTTTTTTATTGTGTTTTTACCTAAAAATCCCACGGTTTTTTCGAAGGTAAATGAAATCCTAATGAATATATAAGTAGAACAGCTATATATAATGATCATATTTTATAGGGTCTAGTCACCTTGAGTACTTTATATGTGTTCATAGATTTTATTTTCTTTCACCATCCTCTACAAATCATTTTAAATATTTATAATGTTTTCTTTACTACTGTAATGACAATCAGGGTGGTGGTTATTTTGGATAACCATGAGGATAATGATTATATATTAATGGTATATTTATTTACTTATTAATTTATCCATAATTAAATTTTCTTAAGGATGTTTTATAATTAATTTTCATAATTTATAATTTTTATCGTTCATTGTAACAGTTAATAAAATATATCATAGTTTTTTTAGTTCATTGGTTCATGTATAACAAGATTTTTAAAATATAATTTATTCATGGGTTAATAAATACAATAATATTGGGATGATATATAGAGTGATTAGAGAGTATAATTTTTATCTAAATGATCCTATATAAAGGGAAAATAATATTTTTAATACAAATACTATAAAAATAAAAAAACATCATTTCCATACTATAAATAACTCTCTATAAGCCTATTGGGTACCCAATGACTGGACACCACCTACCTGGGGCCAAGGAACTATCCACCTCATGGATGGTCTATATGAACCTATGCAATTTTCCGTTTTTAGGGTACCCAATACGTCATGATACATTTTAGTAAAAATTTAGAAATATCCAGCTCTTTCCCACTTATCTTAATTAATTAACTTAAATCTCTATCACATCAACTCAAAATGGGTAAAATTAAATATAAAAATAGATAAATTAAAATCATAACATTCTTAAAAAATTAATGTGTTACAATTGTTATGAAATATGTTATTGTGAAATATTGGTATTTCTTAGTTGAAGGATTATAATGAAATAATTATACATTATTTATATTTTCATTAAATCAAAGGCGTGCTTAAATTTTTTAGGAAAGGATATTATAATAAAAATGGTTTGGAAGTAAAAATTAAAAAATTAGAGTATGATACATAAATTTTTGTAAGAATAATAGAATTTTGAGTTTCTATTTTCTAATCATTTTGTTTGTTAATCCCATATTTATGAACTAAAACCTATAGTGGTTTATCCAAAAAATAAATAACCCAACATTTTTAGAGTATATGTTTTTTATTTAATTTCTAGACATTAAATTCATTCCAAATTCATGATGTTGTTTATAAATGATGGAATAAATAGAATTGTGTATTTTTCGATTTCTGATAGTAGTGAAATATATTAGGATGCACTCTTGGGAAATTCATTCTTAATGTATACTTCAGTCGGCTAAGAATTGTTTCAAATGGTTCATTTATGAGGTATTACTGGATCACTTACATATCATATGAGGGGTTCTACCAGTAAATGTCTTAATAATTAAATTTTTTGTCAGAATTATGTGATAAATCAAAATTCATGGATGCAACTCATAGGGTATGAATAAAGTAAGAGATAATCAGAATTTAAGTATAATGAAATTTCTTTAGTGAATCAATTGTGGATCAACCACTATTTAAATCTATTAATACTTAATGTTTTGTTTATTTTTAATTTTTTCATTACAAAAATAAATATCAATCTTAATCACGCATATTTTAATTTCAAATATATATATATATAAAGTAACATGAAATAATATTGCGTGATACTACCTTAAGAAAAAACATATTATCTTAAATTCACTAAATATTTTATTTTTTAAACCATATTTTAATATGATTATAATTCATTTCAATCAATTAATCTATCACTAAAATTAGATAGGGTTGATATTTTCAATTATTATTATTTTCATTATATATTTTCAATATTTATTCATTTCTATTAATTTTTTTGTTTCATATTATTTTTCCTATTTTTAAAATTCTTTTTATACATGAAATTATAATTCAATGGTGGCCTCTTTGGTTTAAATTTGGATATGGGGAAATCATTTTGGTCCATATCTAGACATTTTAGGTCATTAAAAAACCTTTAAGGATAATATTTAACATTTATCTTATTAATATTATTGAAACCACTATCATATTTAATTATGATATAATATTATATAATATTGATAAAAATATTATCATGATAGATTAAAAATTATTGATGTTTTGGTGAATAATTTCATTTATAAACCAAAATAGGTTTTATAACAATAATTAAGTGTTAATTTTGGATTCAAACAACAATTAATAAAATTAAAACTCAAATTTCATAGACCTATGGTAGAATATAAAATATTGACATTGAATAAGTTTATGATTATGTATTATGAACTGAAGAAGAGAGAGTTATTAAATAACATAACAAATGGTTATAATTCTCATTGTTATTAATAGAGAAACGAAATAATGTGTGTCTATATTAAAATAAAAAAAATCATCAAGATAAAACAAATATCAATATAGTTTTCTCCAAATATTATTTTTAGCTTTAAGATGAGCTTCAATTTGGAAGTCATGTTATAGTATGACAGAAACCAATGGAATTATTTTGTTTGTCTATGGGTAATGTTTGAAGAATATTTATGAAATATTATCACACAAAGTTATTGAAGATTATGATTTCATAGTTTATTTTTATAAAGTATTATTTAATAATAAAAGTATTTATTTTATGCTTTATTTTTAGGGGAAATATTTATAATTCACCAACATAAGAAAGAGAATTAGTTAATAATATTTCCCAAAATTGTCAAAAAAAATCAATAAGCATTTTGACCATAGGATTAAATCAAGTTAAAGTTATATATAAATGATTGTTTGATTATAGGATATATGAATTAAAAATAATCATTAGAATAATTACACTATCAAAATAAAGAGAAACTCATTCTATAAAAAAATATGGAATATATACATATCATGATCCTTATTTTGATATCTATTTACAAAGTCATTAGATAAATAATTATGGTAGTTTTTTTCATGGAAAATATGACAATAATTAAATAAATAGAAACTAATTTATAAATAAACTGGAGATAAAATTCAAATGTAATGTATATATTATTCTAGTAATAAATTTATTTTACTCCTCTATCAACATTCACAATATCATTATATGAATTTTTATATTTAACTATCAAAAAATTATTAAAATTTATTAAAAATTAAATTGAATAAATATTATATAATTTATTAAATATCCTAATAGATTATAAAAAACATAATTTAAAAACCAAGGAAATGATACTGTGTAAGTAAAAAAATCAAATAGGGGCATATTGCCACAATCTTGAATGGATATGCAGCTATGAATTAGGGAAATTGACTTCTTAAAAAACCCAAAAAATAAAAATAACAACAAGTTTAAATAATAATATATGTTTAAATATGATTCAAGAAATCTAGAAAAATTTTGAGAGAAATAAATAGGTACCAAAAATACCAAAAATAAAAATTAAATGGAGGAAATTACTTTACAAAAAACATTAAAAAAACTAGTATAGAAATAATAAAAAAGGATGAGAGTAATAAATCATCAATAGAAGAAAAATTAGAATATATGTTGTATTATAAAACATCAATTACATTACCATACCCTTCAATTATAGTATAATAAGATAATCTTACTATTAAAAACTCTCAAAAGGATGTTGATTGTATTTTCACAAAATTGAACAATAATATTCTTCTATAATAAGTAATAAATAAAATATTAGGATATGAAAAAATAAGAAAATAGTTGTGTATAATGAATAGAATGATTTAAGGGAATTAAATAGGTATTTTGGGAAGAAATTCTCCCAAATTAATTTAACAATAGATTTTTACCATGTATAATGACAAATAAAATATGTATAATTCATATAATATAAGGAAGTGTAATTTAAATGGTGATCTAGGTGAATCAAAATATGGTATGCCTCATTCAATTTAATAATCATTTAAATTAATGAATTAAATACTACATGAGTTCTGGTGTAGTTTGAAAATAGTGATACATCATACCAAGCTATATTTGTAGAATATGTTTATGTTAGGGTTCAATATTTCATTTTTTATATATATTATTAGACTGTAAATATAGAAGAATAAATCGGTAATTCACATGCACCAATAATTTCAGGAATACAATTTCGAAAAACTAATAAAATCAATATACATCAAGGAATAATTTTTAGATAACTTTTTTGTAATGTTATTAATTTTAATATTCAAGAATCCATGAAATATCCACCTGAATAGCATTATAAATTTATAATTTCACATATTCATAAATAAACATTTTCACAAAGAAAAAATTTATTAATTAAAATAAATGAAAAATTTGGGAGATTTTCTAATGTATTTAAACATGTTAAGAGATAATTTAATTAGTTTTTAAGTAGATTTAGAATATGAAAAACATGTCAGTGATGAATAATAATGTGATAAAATAATCACATAATTTTGTGACGGACTCGATTCCATGGATGATGATGGTTTAAAAAACAATAGTACACATTATATAAATTAAATAACCATAGGTGTTACTAACTTTAAAACACTTTCCTAATATTCAGATGAAATATTTTCTTTAAACATGAAATATTCTTACATAATGGGGTGGAAATGTCATGAGTGATATATTCAGGTGAGAACCCTCTAGAAAACTAGATTTTTAATATTTTGGTAGAAAATATTTAGGCCATGTGAATCATTAGATGTTATCCGAAGACTATTACACACTATATCCAGGTATATGATCTTACTTTAGGATGAATATAAACTTTTTAGGTGATTATAACATAGAATAAACAAAATATTATAAGTAGTTTATAAGAATTAAGTAAATATTATTTTTGATACCTGTAGGGTTATGAAAAATCCGCAAAGGAGAACGATGATCCCCTTTAACTCAAGAGGGATTCTACCCAATTTCCCCTCAAAGGGATAGGTAAGTGTGGACGATACTCAAGGATCGTGAAGGAGGAACCGGTTCACGGACCGGTCTAATGTTAACGACGCACGACCGGTTCTGCCAAGAGTCCCTCCTCCGCACACCGTCGTCGTTCACGGAATAGAGGCAGAGATCCTCCGCGGGCGCGAAGCAAGGTGGGTGTCAATCTGGTTCACCGACATGAACTTCCCCTGCCACAAGTCGTGTCAGCCGGCCCGAATTGCCACCACTATTGTTCGCAAAATGGAGGCGGAACCCTCTACGGCCGCGAATCACTCCCCTCATTCAGTTCACGGGAGGGAGAAGAGCTCAATACCCACCGCGAATTACTGATTGAACAAGTCAGCCGTAAACTGGGTATTCGGTCATGGGCCTCCGCAAAAGGTGTCGCGTGATAGTAGATACATCACTTTCCCCACTCTATAAAAGGAGACCGAGGGGGAAAGGGGAGGGAGAATTTGGATTTGGAGAAAGGATATAGAGAGGAGATCCATCAGATTCGGGTGGAAGGATTTCAAAGGAAGGTTTAGGATTTCAAAAGTTTCAGTTTGCGAACCAGAGCAGGTATGAACATGGGAACAAACTAATAAGGAACCGAAAATGAAAAATAATTTGGTGAACCGCAAACTCAAAATAACATAAAAATATAAGACCGCGAACCATAGCCCCTCCATGGATGCACTCCTTGTGGACCAGGGATTTTATTCCCCTTTCCTGATCCATCACACTACGTAGCACCCTCCTACACTGGCGATGCCTCGACCGACAAACCCCCAACCGGTGCTGCCCTTGGTCGTCGTTGCTTGCGCGGAACCCTCCACGTACCAACCTTGTACGGGATCCGAACCCAAAGCCACGAACCCTCCTGGTTTGTGGGATGCCAATCAATCCGCGGACCCCCCTGGTTTGCGGATGGCCTCTTAGTCTGTGGACCACCCTGGTTCGCGGACGACCTCTCAGTCCGCAGACCCTCCTGGTTCGCGGACGACCTCTTAGTCCGCAGACCACCCTAGTTCGCAGATGGCCTCTCCAGCCGCGTAGCACTTCCCTACGTGAAGGGAGCTACCACCCATACCCCTGTTTGGTCCAATGAATCCTTCAGAGTTCCCATTCCTCGAGCCACATAAGGTCCTCCCAATCTGGCCTGATCCTCCGTGACTCCTTCACTGGCCTACTCATCGGCCCCGAGCTGAGGCCTCCACCAGAGCCACCAGATCCATGTGGTGTAACCCTCAGGCGCATTAGCATGCCGTTTTGGGTTCATATAGCCGTGGTAAGTAGAGCTGAAGGGGTTTCCCCAACCCTTAAGCAGATTCCTGAAGCATTCCTGGGTTCACATTCCCACGGTAATGTGGAGTCTGAGCTTGTGAGTCCCCTTTCTACCCCTCCACTTGTTAAGGAATCCTCTGGGGTAGTATAATACGCATCAAAAGGAAGCCCTCATGCACTGTGAGAGAGGATATAGGCACATGAGCACCCCCTTTCCCTCTCCCACTGCTCTTTTTCGCCATTGGCCGCCCTCATGCGTAAGTCCCACTCCACTTCTCAAGGACGCACCTTTCATGACGTGATCCTCTGGTCCCTGCTACCTCTTGTTTCTCACACCGAGCATGACTCACGTGGGCTTAGAGTAAGTATCGACCATGACATCCTCTTATGGGCCTCCTCAGAGTGTAAGCCCCAATCCATCACCGTGGGCCTCCTTAGAGTGTAAGACCCAATCCATCACCGTGGGCCTCTTCAGATTGTATGCCTCAATCCATCGCTATGGGCCTCCTCAGAGTGTAATCCCCAATCCATCGATGTGGGCCTCATCAGAGTGTAAGCCCCAATCCATCATTGTGGGCCTCCTCGGAGTCTAATCCCCAATCCATCTCCATGGGCCTCCTGAGAGTGTAGCCCCAATCCATCATTCTGGGCCTCCTCAGAGTGTAACCCCCAATCCAATATGAACTTTGAGGACTTTGATTCCCTACCATAGGGATATGTTGGAAGCCTCCAAGTGGTTCAAGCCCAATCACCAATGGACCCCCAGGTCCACCTTCACGTTGGTTCTCTGACGCTCCCCTTTCGAACAACGTGTACTTTGATCCCTTTCCCCAAGGCAGGGTACGTAGGAAGCCTCCATGAGGTTCAAGCACAACAACTGGTCGACCCGACTATCTTCACATCGGTCCACCGCGCCACTCCTATTGCAGCTTCAATGAGTTCCGACTCCACAGTTTCATTAATCCAACGTGGGATAGTAAACCTTATACCCAAATGATTCCGAGCCCCCATGCATCCAGTTGACCATTTCCCACCAGGGTTAAATCTTTTGATACTTTGTTTGGGTATAAACCAATGATTTGTGACCATATGAATATGTCTTAAATCTATAAGAGAGTCTCAGAATAGGAAAAAATTTACCCCCAAAAGGGTGAGATGAGCTCGACCTCCCATCCTCTCAACCAATATGAGTTCTTAAGCATCGTTGGTCAGATCATCCGGTGAACGCCTTCCTTTCAAAAGAAAGAACACACGTCATCGGATACGGAACCTTTGGTCATTTCGAGACTGAAACCTGAAACAAAAATGGTGAACCCGATGTGAATCTTTAACCAAGCATGACAAATTTAACTTAATCCCACCCTATGCCCCCTTTTACTCACAAATAGGGCCAAGTAAGGTCATTAACTACTCATGGGATCATGAGATGCTGATTTAACGGGTTTGCTGCTTGTATTTTCTAAAATGTTTTGCAGGTACTACCTTCAGAACTCCCTTCGATCCAATGGTGTCCCGAAGGGACTCAAAAGCGTGCACTTACAACAACACAAAAACTAGATGTCCTCACCTATGGAGGACCCCGTCACCCACCCAATATCTTCAACGCTGGGTCTCGGACGTGCTGATCCGAGAATACCACATGAACGGTACTCTCCCATCGGTGGAGAAGGCCATGCACACCCTCCAATCCACCAGAACTCACCGGTCGCCTGCCCAGCAGCGTCCGCAAAGGCAGATCCAAACAGCCCCTGTTGCTGCCTCCAACCGTTTCGGGTGTCTATCCCTAGAATGGGACAATGTGTACCTACATTATCTTAGAGAGGTATATGAGGTCAACATTGAGGACATCATCCACACCAAACAGGGGTTCTGCTCCAAGGCCCCAGCAGACAGACGTCATCGTGATCACGCCACGATTCAACATCCTCCCACCGAGGAGGATGTCTCCCCGAGGATTCAGTCCCACGTTCCCCAAGCCCCGGCCCCTCAGACTGCCCGACAAGGGCGATAGACGTACAATCAGAGATCGGTCATCACCCCGGACCCTGAGGAGGAGCTCCACTGCCTAGCCACGCAGACGTACAATGAACATGCACCTACAGCTGTTCGATCCTCCTGATCCATCCATCTAGACATGAAGGAATCATAGAAGCCGGCACGCATCCTCGTTGAGCTTCATCAAGCCCGTCACTCACACAGGACGACACTTACCAAGCAGTAACCTCTCCCTGCCCAGGGTCATGAAGCCCACCAACCTGACGTGGTGGTGACCCGGCACATGCAGTACTAGCTCCTAGAAATTTCTTCTCATTCCCTCCATCCTGACATGGTGGTGATCAACAAAGCCTGCCACCCAGATGTGGCGGCAAATCATAGGCGGGTAGGTTTCCCCGCCAATAGAGACCACCGACTCGATATGGTGGGAATCCAATATATGCATGGCCAGCTCCCTGTGGATGCAAGTAAAGTTCTCTATCCTAACGTGGAGGCCAACAGAGAGATAAACCGATGTATCCCACTGCAGGGGCAGATTTGTTCACCTGCCCCAACACAAAAGTATTGTCAGCACCCAATGACCACTGGAGGACCAGAACAGGATATTCCTACTATGATACCGAAATGGGCCTTCATACCCATTCCAGTCAAATATGTCTCTCTAAATATCATGTCAATGATGGAGGATCGGGTATCAATACTAGATCATATCTTACACACTTGCCAGAATGTAATTGCATCAGTGACAACCGCAAGGACTCGGGCCCGTGAGCTAGTCTCCCCAATTGAGGAGACTCATATGAGAGACGAGATAGCCTCCTTGAAGCATATACGCATCCCTGCTTCTGCCCAGAAGGGTTGCCGGCCATATTCTGCAACACAAGGGTAACTGGATTGAGAAGCTTCACTCGTTCCAACTGGGGGACACCCGTCTATCATAGTGGATGCTCTAGAGTAGGCATATATCCCTATTAAAATTCAATATTTTTGTCGGCGTATCCCGGTAGCACCATGGGACTCAATTAGACAGGGACCCAAAGGTGAAGGTCATTGTCAACAGTAAACGGTCTCCGCTGCCCGCAAAGGAGCGTCCTGAACGCGCCGAAGGCAGCCGGAATATAAAGAGGGAGTTCATGACTCCGCTCTGGTGGAAGCTGGGGTTCCCAATGCTGCTAAGCAAACATCAGAGGCTCAGAACCCTGCCCATCCATTACCATATTATGGGAGTGGCAGTAGCAGTTGCGAAGGACCTCCCTACAATGTCTCTACCAGTAGCTCTAAAGGTTGTCCCTAGAGCACCCGTGGGGGACTCCCCCGCGGGCATATAACGATCGATCACGAGATCTCATCTTTTGATGCGTGTTTTGGAAACCCTCCACGTGACTAGAAGATCGATCAACAATAAGGTCCTCCACTTGTTGCGGTCCACCCTGAAGGTCCTCCAAGGGGAATACACTGCAATAACTCTCCATGCAGTGGGAGCCCAGATTATGATAGTAGTCCTCTTTATCATAGTCGCAACTGCAGAGGCCCTCCCTGCAGTGACGTCTCATCATGACAAGAAGGACCTCCCCTTGCATTGGCCTGCCCTGAAGATCCTCCCCAGGGGTTACGCTGCAACGACACTCCGCGCAGCCGAGCATCAGATCATGGTGGTAGTCCTCGCCACGATGATAATGGATGTCCTCCCCGTAGAGACGTCAAGAAATGAGAAGGCCCTCCCCTCGTTGCGGTACATTCTGGAGGCCCTCCCCAGGATGTATCCCACAGATATTCTCGATGCGGTAGCAGTAATGGTAGTCCTCTCCATTGCCGCAGCTATGATGGTAGTCCTTGCCACCATGATCACCATTGGGAAGTTCCTCCATGCATTGGCCCCAAGCAATAAGAAGTTCCTCCCCTTGTCGCAGTGTATCCTAAAGGTCCTCCCCAGGATGCACATCGAACGTCAAGCCATGATGGTCATCCTCACCATGATGGTAGTTGTTGCAAAGGTCCTCCCCGTCACGACGCTACGCAGCCAGAATGTCCTCCCCTTTCTGTGACACGCCTTGGAGGTCCTTCCCAGGGTGTGCACTAAAAAAGTCCCCTATGCAGTGAAGTATCAAGACGTAATGGTTGTCTCGACATTACGACTGCCCTTTAAAAGGTCCTCCCCGCGATGAAATATCATATCGACAGGAAGGTCTTTCTCCTCCCGAATCAATCACGGAAAAACCCTTGTATGTCGAGGAACGTAGAAGGATATAATCAAGCATGTTAGATTCTCAGTTAGTCACTGACGACATCCTTCTACAATCCGAAGACAGTCTAGGGCCTCGTTCATCCTCTGAACCACCTCGGAATCTCCCACATAATGATTCAACACCAACCGGTCCCACTACCCCTAACAACACTGACAGTGAGCATCTTAGTTGGGCTGACCAGGTAGAGGAATTACTAGTGGAGGATTATGCCGATATGCTGCACCTGAGGAAACAACTGGCCAGGGATGATATACTAGTTATGTTTTGGCCAACGGCCACCTCTCAGTTCAACATACCCAGAGAGTTTTCGGATGAATGCATGCCCGAAATCCTCCATAATATATGGACAACCCTCCGCCGAATGAAATCAAGATTCCTGCCCTACGATGGGTATGTAGACCACACCAAGACAATAGGGGACCTCTTGCGTCACATCAACCTAGAAGCTCTTCCTTCAACACAGAAACAGCGACCCAAGAGGCGTAACGGAAACATGTAGATATCCTGACTCCATGTGTTGCACAAGTCGTGCCACCTAATCGGTGACGCTCCGATGGGAGTCCATATCAAGGGATGGGGAGAACATGGAGCTCTGCATTTCACTCTGCTCCCCACCTAGAAGAACCCATTCGACATGGTGTCTTGAAACATCATCACTTCAAGATGACAATTGAGTTGTCTCGATATTCAGAAAAGCCAACACAACTAGTAGATTCAGGCCTTGAGTAGGTCTCAGAAGCATCAGGCCTGACGGGAACGAGCCATTCAAGAACTCTTGAATCAGGCCACCGAGAGCATACAACAGGCATCTCGCCTAAGAGAGTCTAATCAGTGATTGTTGCATGACTCCCTAGAAGGGATTGATTCACAGAAGAACTCGGCACCAAACCCAGTTCACCATCGAATGGGGGCACGCAAGATCTGGAAGGGGGTGATAGCAACAACCACTTCCGCAATCTAGGATCAACCCCAGCCTATAGGGATGGGGGGCATTTTTAACAAAAAATGCCCCTGTAAGACAAATAAAAATGAGAAGAGACTCAATTTCAAAAGAACGAAGCTAACCCCAACCCTCAGGGATGGGGGCATTATTACCCCCTCAACAACAACAACCTCCACGAGATTCAATATTCTCTCGTCTAGGGAGGACAATCAGAAGCGGAGGTTCCCATCATATCCCTTCATTTGAATCATTATCCCCTCTGAGAGGAAGGCACAATGTATGGTTGCATTAAAGAACTATCTGCATCACCCTTCATCAAGAAGTCCGAAGGAAATCCCAGGTCATGAAAGGAAAGGCCAACAGAACATGCGAGAGATTCTTTTCCCATTTGGAAGATGGAATCTTCTCCGCCCCGCGATATGCATCTATCAATGTCATAGAGGTTAACCCCATGGGTGACACAAGAGATACTGCAAATCGGGAGGGATCGAGAGATGATGGTTCTGGTCAGGTTGTGACTCACAACGAACCACCAAGTGTGTACACCCGGAACCAGAGGGCCGCCATAAATATGGTCATCCTTCTAGCCATCCCTCCTCTGCCTACCCTGCGAGCTTCCAACAAGGATAAGAATAATGGACTGGTTACCCTTAACCCTCCTCCTTCTCTTGACAAAGATGAGACACTCACGCTCGAAGAGAGATTCTCTCAATAGGAAGAGGAGATGAAAGAACTAAGGCCGCTTAATGTCGAGCTACTCTAGAGGAACCACCTTATTGAAAGTGTGTCCCAGGAAGAGCCACATCATGCAGTCCCAACAAGTGCACCTCAAAGACTACGGTTTTCCCCAGCAAACAAAACATGGTCAGCACTCCCATCCAATGAGGAACCTGACCCATCCAACTACCTAAACGTAGATTCAGATGAATGCCAAGACTTCCCTCCACTCAAGAAGAAACCGGAGTGAGTACGCCTAAACCATCCGAAGGTGCCACAAACAGAACACGCACCCCTAGTGCCGGACAATTCAGATCCTCAGGCAATGCCTCGGGCTACGCCTTCCCAGGACCGGGCCCTGCTGGATGTAAACCAGGGTCTTAGCAACACCATTGAGGCACTAACAACTTGATTGGATGTGATATAAGGTTGAAGCGCTCAGATACAGCCAGAGTGGAAACCCTACCCGGATTGGGTAAGCAACACACCGCCTCCACCCAATTTTGGGAGCCTTGTATTCCCTATCTTGAATGGATCAGGCGATAAGAAATAGCATTAGATGCACTACGCATCCTATTGCGACCCTATGACAGGAACTCCGGAGCAACAAGAAGCAGTGAAACTCAGATGCTTCATGCGGACCTTTCAAGGATCTACCTTCGTCTGGTACACGAGCCTTCCAGCCCAGTCAATAAAGAGCCAGGAAGACCATCGGTTGCAGTTCATGTTCCACTTCAGCTCAACATTTCCTAAAACAATGGTCAGCAATCTCATGAACTACATGTAGAGGGAGAACAAGAGGGTCTTAGATTTCATCGCCTGATGGAAAGGTCTGAACTATTCCTTGAATAGGCCAATGCCTCAAGATGAGATGCTAGCCATATGAATCGATAATCTTCTAGATGAGCTGTTAACACCGCTCATACTAGTGGAGTGCACCAATGGCTTCCTCCATCTCTCAGCCATTGCCCAGAGAATTGGGGACTCCCTGTAGTGGACTAATTCAAAGTACTGAATAGCCTAGTAGGATCCTGCGAAAAGAGCCCCTAGAGCTGAAGCATCTGATGTCACACTCAAGCCAGCCCCTGTGCCCGCTCCACCGCTCAGGCCTCCACCAAATCGTCAAGGGCCTCTTGCATATCAGTGGCCTCCTCTGCCTAAACGGGACGATCAGCGAGGACCGAAGCGGAACCAGTTTGAGGAAAAAAGACAAAAATTATAAACATTCCGAGACAATTAAGTCTGCGTCTAGTTCATTGCCACCATGAACAACAACTTGCTCCGCCTCCCAGAGCTGAGGAAACCTGAAGAGGTCAGTTGAGATGACATGCTAGATTACTTCCCCTACCATCGGATGTTGGGGAACAATATCCGAGAATGCTTCGTCTTCAAAGACCTCCTGCAAAGGATGGTAGACTCCGGACAGGTCGAGCTGGGACCACCCCCAGTACATGTTTCATATATCTTTACCACCGACTCCGGCAAAGGGGAGGGGTGGTAGAAAGTCACCAGAAAGAAGGGGAAGAAATTTGACAACTGGATGACTCGGAAGACTATCAACTGAGCCCATGGCACACTCTGAGCTCAACTACAGCAGTTGGAGTTTCCACCAATATCCCCTGAAGTCGTAGAGCCGACAATATCTACCTCACAACCCTCCACTATCTGGTCATCTGGGCGTAATCGAAGAAGGTGGAAAAAATACCAAGAGGAGCAGTCCGCGACGAGGCCAAAGTTAGTCCCGACCCTGGAAGATTATATGCCCTCGAATTTGGTGCTACGGGCACCGACCCACCAAACGACACCGTCAGGGACAACCGACCAGGGTGACCTGTCAGAGGATGAAGAGCCAATATTGGGTTCTATTAATGTCATCCATCTTATGGAATCATTCTCTAACGAAAGGTATGACTACGAACCTGAGTTCCCTGCACGAGGAGCTGGGATGTGGAATTGCAGAGGTTGGGGATACTAGGGGAGGTGTAGTTGCGGCCAAAACCAACCCTATGATTGGACCCCAACCCAAACCATTAATATGGCGGAAAATCGTGGGGGAACCCTTAAATGGACTCATCAAGAGAAAGAATGCCCCTCCACCTCCACAAGAAGCCACTCGGGCCCTGTTGTTATGTGATACCCACCAGAGGAGGATCAAGTGTCTGGACACCTAGTGCGCACAAACAGACTGCCCGGGCCAAGTCCTCAAAATGTGGGAGCACCATCGATATCCAACCCCATGGCCGGTCCCTCCTCATCAAATGCTCCAGCCCCTAAAGCACCCACTAAGACTCTCCCGCCAACGGAGAATCGTCGGCTGCTGGAGTAGAAATATGATATACATAAGCAACATGCATCGTTACCAGCCAAGATGTCAATCCTCGATGCCCTAAGTCTATCAGCTGACCTCAGGGAGGCCCTTATAGAAGCTTTGATCAGCCCCCAGGAGTTTCAAGCCGAGGTAGATGCCGCTGAAATTTACCGGATGGACACTGTCCCGGCTGAATGCAATGTGGTGATTTCCTTCACTGAGCAGGATGATGGTGCCACCATGCAAGGACACATCAGACCACTATATGTGTCTGACACACTGAATGGTATTGAGATCTGGAAAGTCTTTATAGACAATGGCTCTGGAGTTAACCTCCTTCCCCTACGGACACTCCGTAAGTTGGGCTATAGTGAGGATGACCTAGTTCCCTCTTCTGTAACTCTGTTTGGTTACTACAAGAGTGAACAGAAACAAATGGGGAAAATTAGGCTAAAGACCCATTTTGGTGACATGGTAGCCTACACGGAATTCCTGGTGGTCCGGCAGAGCACAAAATTCAATGCCCTGCTGGGAAGGCTGTGGCTCCATAAGCACATGGTCGTTCCTTCATCCTACCACCAGTGTATCAGGTACTGCGTCAATGGAAAAACTGGGACATTGCACTCTGAAAAGGAAACTTTCGAGCTCTCTAAGTCAAATTACATTGATTCCAGGTTCTATGATCAAATGAAAAAGAAGACTTTGGTCGATGGTGTCGACTAGATCCCCACTCCAAATGGCCTAGAAATGGTTCCTGATGACTCCATCAGGAAGCTTGGCAGAGATTATGTCATGCCCATCCACCATGTTGATAGTAGGAGTTCATGTACGGACTTTCATTCAGATTTCCTAATGAATTCATCCATGATGGCCGAGCACGACAATGTGGGAACGTCCGCAAACCCTTGATTTGCGGACGAATACTCAAGCAGGGATTCCCACGATGCCTCTCCCTCAAACCCTCGAAGGTTTAGACCAGAAGCTCTCTCATCGTCGGATCAAGAAGATGAGTACTTGGGAGAAGAACAGGGGGAATATATGAGGGATGCAACTCATGCATTTGAGGAGGGTATCTCCACCAAGGTGGATGACCTTAGGGAAATAATACTGGGTGCCGAGGAAGATCTGAGGCCTACTCTCATTAGTGCAACCATGTCCCCCAAGGAGCACGAGGTATATACCTATTTCCTAAGGAAACATCGGGATGTTTTTTCTTGGAATTACACAAAAATTCCGTGACTCGATCCCGAAGTGGCGACGCATCACCTGGGTCTTCCAGAAGACCACTGGGGATATAAATAGGCCGCCAGAAGGACGAATCCCTCACATGCCTCCATAATAAGGGCTGAAGTAGATAAGATCATTAAAGAAGGATTCATTCTGGAGGTCCAGTACCCCATTTGGTTGGCCAACATCGTCCCTATCATGAAAAAGAATGGAAAAATCTGCATCTGCATTGACTTCAGAGATCTCAATCAGCATTATCCCAAAAGATGATTTTCCGGTCCCGATCACCAAATTATTAATCAATGCGATGGCTGGGTACGAGGCTCTATCCTTCATGGATGGCTATTCTGGATATAATCAAATCAGGATGTCCCGAGAAGATAAAGAAGCCACTACCTTCAAGTCCCCCCAAGGGGTATTTTGTTACAGGGTCATGCCCTTTGGTCTCAAGAATGTTTGCGCCACATATCAGCGCACCAGGCATCAGATCATTAAACCATTCTTGGGGAAATTCATTGAATGTTACATGGATGACATGGTGGTCAAGTCTAGACAACGCTCAGATCACCTGTCAGACCATGAGACCATCTTCAACAAACTCCGACAGCATAGCTTGAAGATGAACCCCTTGAAATGCGCCTTTGGGGTTACCTTAGGGAAACTCCATGCCTTCGTCATATGACATCGTGGAATCAATGTCGACCATGAAAAGACAAAGTATATGCTTGGCCTGCCACCTCCAACAAATCTCACTGAGTTGAGGGGATTTCAAAGACACCTAACCTATATTAGGTGGTTCATATCCAACCTCGTAGGAAAATGTTTTCCCTTCACCAGGTTAATGAAGAAGGGGGTTACGTACCAATGGATGGATGACTTTAAAGGGGCGTTCGACAACATGAAGAAGTACCTCTTAAGCCCACCGGTGCTAATTCCCCCAGTTGAAGGAAGACCTCCCATCTTGTACGTGATGGCCTTAGAGCGATCACTGGGATCCTTCCTTGCACAATAGAATGACGCGAGAAGTGAAAATAGTATCTATTACCTCAGTTGAACCATGATTGATGCTGAGACATGATACTAAAATATCGAGAATAATTGTTTGTCCTTGGTCTTCACAGTTCAAAGTTGAGACATTATCTGCAGCATCATGAAGTCCATTTGATCTCACGGAGTAACCTGCTCAAGTACATCCTCAACCGCCCGATTCGAACTGAACGCCTATCTCGATGGGCAGTCATCCTGCAACAGTTTGACATCTGGTTTGTGCCTCAGAAAGCAATAAAGGGTCAGGCATTAGCAGAATTTCTAGCAGAGCACCCTTCGACAGGGACCACTGCACCGGACACTGAGCTACCTGATGAAGACATCATCTCGGTTCAAGAGGAGTTACCAGTATGGGAAATGTACTTCGACGACGCATCCCGAATCCCAAATGGGAAGAGGATGGAGGATCCCAAATTCAACAATGTGGGTTTGGGAATAATACTCGTGTCCCCAGAAAAGGCAGTCTTTCCATATTCCTTCCTCCTATCAGAAGGATGTACGAACAGCGAAGCGGAATATCAAGCTCTCATTGTTGGCATGGAACTCGCACTCCAGGCACAAGTACAACACCGTAAGGTAAAAGGTGACTCGGAACTGGTCATCAAGAAAGTCAATGGTGACTATGCTATTAAAAAGGAGGAGCTGATCCCCCTATTCGACCATGTCCGAGGGTTAATGGTGGAATTCTCCACAAAACCAATATTGACCTATATTCCCCGGTCCCAGAATTCTAAGGCTGATGCATTAGGCAATGTGGCCACAACCCTAGCTGACCCAGGCCAGGATGAAATAGTTATCAGTATTTCTCACAATCGAATGGTATTTCCATTTGTTCATACCATGACGGAAGAAATCCACAAAGTCTGTCCTGTCCCTGAGCCATATGCTCCTACCACCAGCTGGATGACCCCCACTGCAAACTAAATTCAATGGGGAGAACGTCCATCAGACAGGGCTGAACGACAAAAAATATGGAGAAGGGCAGTCAACATTGTCCTATATGGTAGCGTGGGTCAGCAAGAGGTCCTTTACAAACAAGGCCTCGATGGAGTTATCCTCAAATGCATTGATGGAGAAGAAACTGCTTACTTAATGAATGATGTACATGCCAGAGCATGTGGATCACATGAAATGAAGACCAAGCTTTCCCATTAGGTTCAATGTCTTGGGTACTACTGGCCCACAATGGCACGATACTGCGAGCGTTTTACCGAAAAATTCCACTCATTCCAGATTCATGCCAACTTCATACACCAACCCCCAGAGTTACTTCATCGATATAATTACCCATTGTCATTTTTTTTCTGGGGAATGGAAGTCGTGGGACCATATCCTCCCACCAAGGCCAAACAGTTGAAGTATATCCTCATGAAAACCGACTTCTTTTCCAAATGGACAGAATCCATACCCCTCAAGGAAGTCAGGGAAATAAATATTGTCGGCTTTTTGAAGACCAATATCATCACCGGATTTGGTGTCCCTGATACCATACTGATGAAAAATGACACCAACTTCTGCTCTGCTGAATTGTAGAAACTATATCGCAAGTATGGTATCAAGGCTAACAACTCATCCCACTACCATGAAGGGGCCAACGGACAGATAGAGGCTTTAATCAAGACTCTGTCCAACATTATCTAGAAAATGGTGGAAAAAGACAAGAATTCATGGATAGATAAACTCCATCATTCATTATGGGCTTATCTAACCACAATCTTCACCACTACTCGAGCTACCCCGTACTCATTGGTGTACGACACAGAGTCGGTCCTGCCCATTGAACTCCAACTTACCTCACTTCATGTTTCCATCTGTGATCAATTATCTGATGATGAGCAGTTAGAAATGTGGATAGGTTTATTGGAACAGCTAGATGAGAAGCGGTTGCACACATTGCACCATCTAGAGGTATACCAGAACTGGATCACATGAGCCTTTAACAACAAGGTTCTTCTTCGGTCTTTCTTGGAAGTATAATTTGTGTTGGTCCACCGGACCCCAATGATACCCAGAAAGAAGCCTCCAAAGCTAGAGCCCAAGTGGGAGGGACCATACGTTGTAAAAAAGGTCTACTACAATAGAGCATATACCCAGATCTCCATGGACGGACAATTTACAACCACTCCTACAAATGCGAGACTCCTGAAGAAGTATTTCGTATAATAACTAAGGGTGTACTATTCATCGTCCAAGCTGCATGATGATAAACTACAAAGCACCCAGTGGTCCAAACTCCATGACCTTAGACTAATAAAATTATGTCCTCAACACATGACATTAAACTGCATAGAGTCCGTCCTTCCCGCACGACATTAAACGGTACAAAATCTTATAATAACCCTCATCCTAACCACATGACGTTAAACTGTATGGATTTCTTCCATACCGAACGACATTAAACATCACGAATAATTAAAGTTAAAAATGCATTCTTCCCCCCATGTATAGACCAGAACTGCACGGGGTGTATCCCTCGTCTGACCGCATGACGTTAAACTACAAAAAGCTCATCCTCACTGGATGATGCTAAACTACACGGACACAATTTTTTAACAATTCCCTCTCCCCCTGTGTATGGACCAGACCTGCACGGGGTGTACTTCTTTTAGAGAACTATGTATGGATTGATTCCTTCCCTCACATGATACATAGTGATGCTGGGGTTCCCCGTCCTGGCCCAACCACCTCCAAATGAAATAAAATAAATGTTAGACAATGTCCCCATCCCCCATGTACTGACCATCCCTGCCTGAGGTGTAATTCTTCCAGAGAACTACGTGAGGATTGATTCCTACCATCATGGGATACTTAGTGATTCCAGGGTTCCCCGTCCTGGACCATCCCCCTGAAAAATGGATAAAAATTCCCTTTCCCCCTGTGTACGGACCATACCGTCACGTGGTGTACTTATCGTCCTTACCGCACGACGTAAAACTGCACGAATAACAAGATTTAAAAATTCACCCTCCCCTGCACGGGCTGTATTTTTGTGTCATTGCTACATGATGTTAAACTGCATGGACAATAATGTTAAAAATTCCCCCTTCCTCCGTGTACAGACCAGACCTTCACGGGGTGTATCCCCCATCCTTACTGCATGACGTTGAACTGCACAGACCTCATCCTCATCGTAAAACGTTAAACTGCACTGACAAGAAGTTTTAACAATGCCCTCTCCCCCTGTGTATGGAACAGACCTGCACGAGGTGTACTTCTTTTAGAGAACTACATATGGATTGATTCATGCCCTCGCAGGATACGTAGTGACGCCAGGGTTCCCCATCCTGGCCCATCCACCTCCAAATGAAATATAATAAAAGATAGAAAATTTCCCCTTCCCCCTTTTATGGATCAGCCTTTCACGGGGTGTACTTCTTCATGAGAACTACGTGCGGCTTGATTCCTTCCATCGCGTGATACATTGTGATGCTAGGGTTCGCCATCCTGGCCCAGCCCCCTGAACAAATGATAAAAATTCCCCTTTCCCTCCCGTGTACGGACCAGACCGGCATGAGGTGAAATTCTCAACCTCACCGCATGACGTAAAACTGCACGAATAGCATGATTTAAAAATTCTCCCCCACTCATGTATGGACCAGACCTGCACAGGGTGTATTTTTGTATCTTGGCCACATGACGTTAAATTGAACAGAAAATATTGTTAAAAATGCCCCCTTCCCCCGTGTACAGACCGGACCTGAACGGGGTGTATACCCCATCCTTATCGCATGACGTTAAACTGCACGTACCCCATCTTTACTGCATGACGTTAAACTGCACGGACTTCGTCCTCACCGAATGACGTTAAAATGCACGGACTTCATCGAGACCCACCCAAGACACATGGTGATATGAGATGGAGAGACTCCTTGCACATTTAGATGCATCCTCTCCATACATCAGACTCCACGACCTGGATAATTATGGATATTCATAACCACTCATGGCCATCAAAAGTGGAAATTCATCGACCTGTGGACACCTTTGCATGACTATGCATACTATGCCCTCAGCGGCTATGCATATTTATAGCCCCCGACCCATCTACCAAAGGCAAGATTTCCTCGGGTGACACTCTTCCTAGCTCCATACCCCTACTAGCCTCAGAACCCCCATATCACATCTCTCGATCCAAAAATTTATGGAGTAGTGGTTTACAAGTTCATTCCCCTTTTCACATCCAAGTGTTTCCAGGGTAACCCTATCTGGCTAGCCTATGTGTCCGCCGGTGGTTCACATAGCGATCTGCATCAACGAACATAAATCCAGGACTAGGCTAATTTGAATCAACGAACAATTGCAGTGAATATGTTTCTTGTATACTCGGACACCGTTATCCCCACATGCCGAAATCTGCGTTGTGACCAATCGCGGATTCCAGCAACCATTCATGGCCATCAGAAGTGGAAAGTTATCAACCAAGGGACACCTTTATACGACTATGCATACCATGCCCTCAGTGGCTCTGCATAATGATAGCCCCTGGCTCATCCATCAAAGGTAATATTTCCTTGGGCAGTACTCTTCTAAGCTCTATACGCTTACCGGCCTCAAAGCCCCCACGCCACACCTCCTGATCCGGGAAAACTCAAAGTTGCAGTTTACAACCTTCATCCCCCACCTTGTTCCAAGTACATCAGAACATGTTGAGCCAATTATCCTTCAAGTGACTGTAGTAATAGTCACCCAATGGTCCAAGCTCTATGACCACTAAACTAGGAGTACCTCATCCTTACCGCATGATGTTAAAACTGCGTGGAGTAAAGGTACACCCCTGTGCGCAAAATAAATCAGTGCAAGGAGATCTCTAAGATTTAACATCAACCAGGGCCGAGTATGCCCGACATGTTCATACATTTCCTTCCCCGATGATAGACTTCGTGGACCGGATAATTATGGCCATTCATAACCATTCATGGCCATCAGAAGTGGAAATTTATCGACCCGGAAACACCTTTTCATGACTATGCATACCATGCCCTCAGCGGCTCTGCATATTGATAGCCCCTGCCCCGTCTACCAAAGGCAAGATTTCCCCAGGCGATACTCTTCCTAGCTCCATACGCCTACCGGTATCAGAGACTCCATGACATCTCTCCTGATCCAAGAAGCCCATGAACCATGATTTACACAATCACCCCCTCCACGTCTTTGACATTCCAGGATACTCGGGCCGAGTTACATTCAAATCAAGAGAAGCCTTTTTATCTACGTCCTTTCCACATGATGACAAACAAAAGAAAGCACATCTTGGCCACTTGGAGTAAGGCTACAAAGGCCAAGCATTAAACATCTAGGGGAATGACTCCAACAAAAAGCATTTTCACTGGTTTAATAATGCTCCTTGTCCTTACCACATGACGTTAAACAGAACGCTCAATTATTTTATATGGATGACGTTAAAATGCACAACATCCCTTAATAATGCTCATCGTCTTTACCGCATGATTCTAAACTGCACGGTCAAACCCACCATGGGTTCAGTAAAGAACAAAGGCTTTTCTTTGTCCTTCAGTACACGGGTCAGACTGGCAGAAGCCACCGTCTCACACCCGCGTGAGAAGGGATTACTTCACCCATTCACAGGAAGTTCAGTCTAGATGTTTCCCCTGTATCTAGGAATCCTCTCATCATAAACTATACTCTATATTTAGAAAAATTCTGACTCTCATAATCCACCCCTGATGGTCCCAAATCTCAACTTCCCTAATGTTTCATGGCTATCGGGGGAATACAATCATTTACCTAAGGACACCTTTGCATGACTATGAAAACCATTCCCTCAGCAGCTCTGCATATTGATCACCCCTGACCCATCTACCAAAGGCAGGATTTCCTTAGGCAATACTTCTCTCCGTACGCCTCTCGGCCTCCGAGCCCCCATGTCTATCCCGGGATTCAGAAAACCTCTAAGGTACAGTTTACCAACCACTTTCACAACCCTACCTGAATATGGTGGGACGTCTCTGACAAGATTACTGAGGACCAGGAGAATCTGTTCTATTCCAGATGATGTCCCTGCTACATGACCTTAAACTGCACCAAGCCCCAACTGTCCATTATGCTAGATATATGCGTAGGATAGGAACCTTGCTTCCACACTCCTAATAGATACAGATGTTCTCAAAACCTCTCAGATGTCACATACCCTTTCAGAGCCACCCCCTGTGCTTTTCATATTTCTATAAGCCACCCATGGTGGTTTCTATAATCCATACTTTTGTGAATTCCTATGGAAATTAGAAATGGAGAGTCATTGAATTAAGGTAACCTTTGCATGACTATGCATACCATTCCCTCAGCGGCTCCGCATATTGATCACCCCTGGCCTGTCTACCAATGATATGATTTCTTTAAGGCAATTATCCTCCCACCTCTGCACGCCGACGCAGCTCCCATGCCTTGAGACATGCCCTGAATGTCGTTCAAATTTAAATACACTCCCTCCAAATGTGTCTGAAGGACATCGATATATCTTTTCATCAACCAAAACCCATTGTGGCCCTTGCCCTGCCATATTTGGTCAAGGATGTTCGACCTAAAACATCAGTAATGATAGTCTTGACGACGCGACTTTAAATGTCCCAATAAAAGAGGCACAAAGCCTATTAGGATGAAAACACGAAAAGGGCGACCTAAGAAAATGTCAGGCCATACCCGCTGGGTTCACACTAAATGACTTCAGGAAAAATTAGTGTATGAAAAGATGAGACAAAAATTTTGTTGGGATTTTCTACAAATCCCTGGCAATAGTCAAAATATGCTCGCTGGACCCCATGGTCTTTGAAAAATTTGGAGTTTGTTTTTGCTAAGTTATTATTAGCTCTAATTTAGTGAATTGTTATTTACACAACAATTTTTCAAGTAACAATCAAATTTCACAGCAACAAGTGATTGACCGAGACTGTATTTCATTCGAACAAAAAGGGAGGACGTCAACAAGATGGGGTTTCTCCCTCACAGAAAAGTGGGAGAGGGGTAAGTAAAACAGAGGGTACAAGAGTGGATCTGATAGTCATAACGGATCATGACTCGCTCTTTCCACCAGATTTGCGACCTTGCGATAGAGGTCGTTGCAAGACTGTTCCAACACGTCCTTCTCCCTGGCGTCAACCTCAGCCACCGGATGAGTATGCTCCACTGTTGTCTAGAGATCGTTGATCCCTTTTCTGGTAGCTTTGAGACGACCAGTCATAGCTGACAACCGATTCCTCAGCATCACTTCCTGTTCTTCACATTCATGAAACTCAGAGGATAGGACAGCCACCTGATCTCGAGAGGTCTCCTCCTGTGCTATCAGGTGATGGAGGTGTGTCGTGGCTTCCTCTAGGGCTCGGGTCCAGCAATGAGTGAAAGCAAAGTGAGCAATTTTACGTTCACTAGTGGCAGCTTCCTCATGGTCCATGACAACTTGGCAAGCAAGATAATGGAATTGTTGATAGTCAAATCCACCTGACCCCAAACCCAGGAAGAGCTATCGAAGAGGTTCGGTCTTAGTTGCTATCTCATCTAGAGGAGTTTCGGAAACGATCTCGTAAATCCAAGGACAAGCCCACCTACGCACCGCCTAGTGTTCCGCCATGACCCGAGGATCTTTGGTATCCTTTTCGGATATCACAGGAACAAAATCTGGCATTGCAACCAACACAGGCATGTGCTCGCTAGAAGTTGGTTCCAAAGCTGGAAAGTCTGGAGCCTCTAACCCCAGTTCCGGCTTGGGGATCAAGTTTCTAAGCCCTGTATCAGCTAGAAAAACTTCCGAGATTGTCTCACTCGGACCCGAAACCACAGGATCGTCCTCATCCATGTCCATGAAGATGAACCCGTCTGAACTTCGGCCACTGCAGGACTTGGAGAGGAAAATCCACTGAGCCGCTTTGATCGATGAGCCATCAGTCGATCCTCCCTGAGAGCTGATGAGGAAGGTGTGGTGGACGCAGCAGCCACATTACCTCTTGATTTGGGAACGTGCCAGACGGCCTTCTCGAGGATCCCATTGGGATATTATTTTTCCCATGTCATTGCATACTCCTTGGAAAGGCCAGCGACTACCCCCACTACAGGATGGGGAATGCTCATGTTAGATCCCTCCTGCGTCAGCATCAGCTACCATTGACAAAGTATGGCCTGGTGTAGTCCTCGAGTGTAACACCTGAGACTTTTATGTTATATAAATCATCAAAAGAATATTTTTCTACACAACACTTTCTTGGCTTTCTTTACACGAAATCGCGGCCTTCCTCGATAGCTTGCGTCGTACGCAATATCGAGTTTCACTAAACAACGATATGCTATTAAAATATTATTAAAACTAGCCGTTATGAATAGTAATAACCACTTTTTCAAATTTTATAAATTTTATTTTTCAATATGGACTTCATTTTTGGATTTGGAATATCGAAATTAGCCTAGGGTAAAATTTTGGTATTTTTCTGAAAACTTTCAATTTATGAAGAATGTGAAACCACTAAGTGGTAGTTAAAAAAACTGAATTTTTCATAAAACTTAATTTTACCACTTCTGGGAGTGGAATTTCAAAAATCCGAGAGACACAGTTAATATCAAGGACTAAAATGCGGTTCAATGAGATGAAAATAATTTTTGGTGAATAGTAACTTTTTACTTTTTTTACCACGGTTAAAAGTAAATAGGGTAATTTAGGGTAAATATGATATTATTATTACCCTAACACATGTACTAATTCTATTGGATAAGTGTAATTCGACCAGAAACAAACTTAGGAATAAAATATGACCATTTAGGCCCACATGGATTAGATTAGGACATTTATTATTAATTTATTTAAAGAAGGGTTAAAAAAAGATAAAATCAAAGTTTAATAAGTAAATAATTATTAATATAAGGTTATACATAAGATAAATTCAACTATAAATATTCATTAGAAAGCTAAAAATATTTCTTACATAATGATATTTTATTTGTAATTTTTAGACATTAAATAATTTAATTTATTTATGACACAATGATGATGCAGTAATTATCTTATTAATGAAATATTGACATAATGGATGTTATAAACACCGAAATAAATGTAATTTGAGACTTTTTATGAATTCAAATAATTTTATAGTTTAATATGACATGTTAGTATTGATGTAATTAACATGGTTTAAACTAATAATTCTGTTATGATTTTCACAAAAATCAATTACTAAATAGTGTCAAAATTGACATAAAATAGTTTTTAAAAAAAATATTATATTAGTAAATGTTAATTTATTCCTACAAATATAATGTTCAGCCAAATAACTTATATAAGGTTATATATATTAATAATAAACAACGTGGGGTTCTTTTTTCTGCTTATAGTATGTTTATTAACCTTATAGTATAAGAACACAAGAAGACACGGTAAAAGTAAACCTATTTAACTTAATGATAAATCTAAATGATATGGTTAAAATAGGAACCTAAACTTGTCTAAATTATATTGGATGAGAGGATTTAGACCCATCCCCACCTTAGCTTCGACCTATATCAATTTTTATCTATTTAAAACCGAAATTGACTTTATAATAAAATAATATTTTTAGTTTTCCCAAAGGTTCCCCTCTCCTCCCTTATAAAAGGGCAACTCCTCCCCCTCTTCCTCGCACCACTTTGAGCCTTGAAGCTCGGCCAACCCCTACCAATTCCTCCTCTCCACTTCCCTAGAGACATCATAGAGGTCCTGGTCTTCTTCAAAGACCAATTTTAGTGCCCTAAAAGAATGTCTCAAAGAAGAACTTCAAAGAAGAGGTAATGTTCGTTACCGATTATTTCATCTTTATTTCTTCTTCCACTTCTTCTTCTTTAGTTGTTTCATTGTGAAGTAATAAAATCAGTATCAATAATATACTGATAGGTTATTATAATTATGAAACAACCCTATTTCACCATCTATCCATCCTACGGAAAAAGAAATCACCGCGCGTGCGTACGTACGGAATATCGTCTCCACGCCGTGGTGTAATCTATTTTCCACCACCACCTTACTTGGATGGGTACAATGGTGTAAATAATGACTATATATGAATATTATAAAGTGATACTGATTCTTAAATAGTATACATACACTCCAATACAATTCCACGATCATAGGAACGATATCATCACTCGTGCGTACGTACGGAATACCGTCTCCACGATGTGATGCGACTCATTCTACATGATCTTGATTTCATAATGACTATATAAATGAATTTAATGAATGAATATGATATATATTACACTAATACCATTCGGTAAATGAGTTATCTATAACCTAAAGATAAGAATAAGAATTTATTCGACAAAACACGCAAAACAACAAAAAGTTATAAACACCCGAATAACAAGTAGCAATGAAATATTACTACTAAGAAGCTAAGAATATGACCATATATGATATCATAAAAATAAGTATTATTCTGGAATAAGTCAATAACATTATTTAAATCATTATACAGGAGGTTCGGACACTTACGAAGCAAAATGGACCTAAGGTAAGGGAAATATCACAATCTCATTTTTATCCGAGATTGTTAATACTTTAGTATTTACTGGGGTGTATTTTATCATTCACATCCATGTTTCCTCAATATGTAATATTATTTCCATTCACCTACAATTTTTTTAATCCTATTTTACCCTTCGGTGAGTTTTTAGTAAAAGATATGAAAGGAATCTTTTGTCGTTTCTCATACGAGGTACTTTTTGACTTTTCTGACAAAAGTACGAGAAGAATGTTTTTTTAACTTACACGGCATGAATGGATTTTTAAAAAATTATTTCCAAGAAGCTTCCTTTACAAGTTTTCGTGTTTATTTTTAATAAACTTCATTTAGTTTAAAATTGTAATACATGTTAAGAAAGGAAATTTTTTTTGAAGTATAAAGGATATTTTCCTCAAGAATGGAGTTCAAGTGTTTTATCAAAATTATTTTCCATCTAAGATAATAAAGGGTTCTGTTTCTATCCCTATTATTACATGTATTTGATTATGTTGTGATGGAAATAATTTTCTGAATTCCTTTATCTTATATTAATTGTTTTATGATGTCATGTTGTTTAAGAATCCCATTTTTATTACATGGGTTATGCTATGATGTATGGTTTATGATTTTGTGGCACACATAAGAATGGTATCATTATGAGATGTGTGGGACCTATATCACCCTCCAATGCATTGGTTAAAGATTTTATACCTCATGGGATAGACATGGATGGTACGGTAGGTTATACTGGTTCAGTGAAACACGACTGAAACGAGGAGTGAACTTGGTTCAGAAAGGGACTTTGTCAACTAAGATAGTCTTCGCAATGCGCCTTGACTAATAAGAAATGATTCTCTGTGATTATGTGTGTATGACACAAAGTTTCATGTTTTAAGTTATGATTATTGTGATTACATTTCACTGCCATGATTTATCTCATGTTATGAAATTATGACCTCTTTTTCAGGTTAAGATTTCCAAAATTTATGTGCTTATGTATATGATGTGATTGATATTTCGTTTGTTTACCCTTACTGAGCATTTGATCTCACCCTTTGAATGTTTTCTTTCCCCAGGTCAGGAAGAAGGTTATTAAGTAAGATATTCCAAAAGGGACTATAGATATGATGAAATAAATGGGAGACAATGTAGACGCTTTATGAACCAGTTGTTTATGTTTCCTAGTTTCTAAAGACACTATACCTATACGGTCCTTTCGTGGTTTTGTTATATGTTGTAATAAGTATGCTTCAATTTTGAAGTATTAACAATGTATGTAAAGTATGGGTCGTTATAGTTTGTAATAGAGGAAAGGTATAGTCAACCTTTGGAAACTAGGATGTGAAAGCCTTAGTAAGAACCCTAAGGATAAGTCTAAACATAGAACACAATCTTAGTGTTTTATAAATGGCCATGAATAACCTAGGATAAGACCTTAAGTGTGAAATTTTATTCTTTATTATGTGGTTTTCCTATTATAATTACTATTGCTCACATTATTCTTCTTGGTTTTATTCAATGGATGGAACCCGAAGGAATCGTGTTAATGCGGAATGTGACGGGCAATGTAATGATTGTCCCCCTGAGCAACCAAATGTTATGGGAGATGGAAGACAAAATCTTGTAGCCATGCTCACACAACTTTCTCAAGCTATGAATCATGCAGGACTTTCAAATGAGCAAAGGAAGGAGCAACATTCTATTGAATCCTTCATGAGGCAGCATCCACCTTCTTTCAGCGGGTCTACTGATCCATTAGTTGCTGAAGAATGGATTAGTACTACTGAAAAGATATTTTCAGTTCTTCAATGTTCTGAACATGATAAAGTCATCCTAGCAGTGTATCGTTTGGATGGAGATTCTGATCAATGGTGGAATATTATTAATAATATGAGGAAAAGGGATGAAATTGAGTACATGGAATGGGATGAGTTCAAGAACTTATTTTTCAATATGTACTTCCCTCGTATTCTCCAAACAAAGATGGAGAAAGAGTTTCTTGAACTGAAGCAAAAGGATGATGAATCTGTTGGTACCTATGAAGAAAATTTTACAAGACTTGAAAGGTACGCTTCTGGTATTATTATCCAACCTAAGAGTAAGATCGATCGATTATTTAGTGTCTTAAAACCAAGTCTTCGAAGGGCATTAGCCATAAGGGACTTCAATAGCTACGAGGAAATCATTTGATGTGCTCTCAAAGTTGAGATAGAGATTGGAATAACCCATTAATCATATGGGTTTGATAAGAAGAGGAAAATGGAATTCAAAGGAAAATCTAAAGAGCACACTGAAAAAAAGATGAGCTTTCCCTTATGCTCAAAGTGTGGAAAGAAACATGGAGGGATTTGTCTTAAAGGGACAAGTAAATGTTTCAAATGTGGAAAGGAAGGTCATCAGGCATTTGAATGTCGCGATGATGGGAAGAAGATGTCTAATGATGCAAACAAAGGAAGGGATACACAGAATGAACCTACTAAACTTCAATGTTTCAAGTGCAAGGAGATGGGAAATTATGCCAATAAATACCCTAATCCAAGGTTTGATGATGATGGTCGACATTAACAACTCTTAAGGCTAAAGACAAAGGAAAGTCACACGCAATTTCTATCAGCGATGTGGAGTACGATAACGATGTGTTGAAAGGTACACTTACCATCCACTCTATAGTAGAAAATGTTTTATTTGATTCTGGATCCACCCACTCCATTATTTCTGAAGAATTTTCTAAGGGTGTCACCATATTACCTCAACAATTAGATGTTGAGTTAGCTGTGACAACACCTAATGGCACAACAGTCGCATCAAAAGTTTATAATTATTCTCCGATCGAGGTTTGTGGGAAAGTGCTTCCTGCAAATCTTGTGATCCTTCCTATAGTGGAATTTGATGTGATTCCTGTCATGGATTGGATTTCTTTATATGGAGTTCATATCAATTTCCAAATAAGGGAAGTCACATTTCATATTCCAAATCAATCTATGATTGTCTATCGATGCAAGGATGAACATAACCTTCAAGTGGAAATTTCTTCCATTTTCTGGGTATTGATTCCACTAAATGAAGGTTATTTATCTCAAATGGTTGGTGAGAAACTCACGATTAAGAATATTCCCATTGAACGGGAGTTTGATGATGTCTTTCCGGAGGAATTTCCAGGTCTTCCACCAAATCGTGATGTTGAGTTTTCAATAGAACTCGTACCGGGTGCTTTGCCTATTTCAAAGACACCTTATAAAATGGCCCCAATTGAGTTGCAAGAATTGAAGAAGCAACTCCAAGAGAATCTTGATAATGGATTCGTACGCCCTAGTGAATCACCTTGGGGAGAACCTGTTCTATTTTTTAAGAAGAAAGATGGATCAATGAGACTCTGTATTGATTATCGAGAACTTAACAAGATCACTATCAAGAAAAAATATCCTCTCCCACGCATTGATGACTTATTGACCAACTACACGGAGCTCAATACTTTTCCAAGATTGATCTTCGTTCAGGGTATCATCAATTAAGGTTCAAAATGGAGGATATACCAAAGATGGCTTTCCGTACAAGGTATGGACACTATGAATTTATAGTGATGCCATTTGGTCTTACTAATGCCCCGGCTATCTTCCTGGATCTGATGAATAGAGTCTTTAGAGACTAGCTTGATCAATATTTTGTAGTCCCTATAGACGATATTCTTGTCTATTCAAAGAGAAAGGAAGAGCATAAAGATCACTTGAGAATTATATTGAAGACCCTGAGAAAGGAGAAGCTTTATGCCAAATTTTCCAAGTGTGAATTTTGCCTTCAAAAAGTTGCATTTTTGGGTCACATAATCTCAAAATAAGGGATATCTGTGGATCCAGCAAAAACATAGGTTATCGAAAGATGGTCGAGACCAACAACAGTAACTGAGATCCAAAGTTTTCTTGGTTTGGCTGGATATTATCGAAGTTCTGTGAAAGATTTTTCACGATTTTCTAATCCACTCACCAAGTTGACTCGAAAAGGAGTTATGTTTTTCTGGACGGAGGAATGTGAAGAGAATTTCAAGGAGTTGAAAAGAGGGTTATCCAGTGCACCTGTGCTCACACTGCCTTGTAGTGTAGAATGGTTTGTGATCTATAATGATGCATCCAAGAAGGGATTGGGGTGTGTTCTAATGCAAAATGATATGGTGATAGCTTATGCCTCACGACAGTTGAAAATAAATGAGCAAAATTACCCAACACATGATTTGGAGTTAGCTGCGGTAATCTTTGCATTAAAGATTTGGAGGCATTATATTTATGGTGAAATGTGTGATATTTATACTGATCATAAAAGTTTAAAGTATATTTTCACACAAAATGAGCTGAATATGCATCAAAGAAGATGGTTGGAGCTGATTAAGGATTACGACAGCTCAATCCATTACCACCCTGGGAAAGCAAACAAGGTGGTAGATGCATTAAGTCGACAAGACCATGCCAGTTTATCCATGATGAGGATCAAAAAAGATCCAATATTTATGGATTTACAAAGGATGGATCATGGAATTATAATGGAAGGGGAAAAATCTTATCTTTCTCAAATAAATGTCCAACCATCTATACATGAGAAGATTAAAGAGGCACAGAAAGAAGATTTCAAGTTACAAAAGAAGGTGAGAAATGTTCCCGAATTCAACCTTGATTGTGATGGGATAATAAAGTTCAGGAATTGGGTTTGTGTTCCTCCCATCCCTGAATTAAAGAAGGAGCTACTAGATGAGGCTCATAGTTCTTCATTCTCTATTCATCCTGGAAGCACGAAGATGTATGGGGACCTGAAAGAGTACTTCTGGTGGGATGACATGAAAAGAGATGTTGCTGAATATGTCTCTCGATTCTTGGTTTGTCAGCAAGTTAAAGCTGAGAGACAGAAGTCTAAGGGGCTGTTACAACCATTACCCATACCCGAATGGAAATGGGAAAAAATCACTATGGACTTTGTCATAGGACTTCCTAAAACATCCAAAGCCAATAATGCTATCTGGGACATAGTTGATCGTCTTACCAAGTCTGCACATTTCATTACTATTAGAGAAGATTTCTCTCTACATCAGCTTTCCAGGACATATGTAAAGGAAGTGGTAAGATTGCATGGAGTACCACATTCTATTATATCTGATCAAGATCTGAGATTTGCCTCGATGTTCTGGCGAAGTCTTCAGCATACTCTGGATACAGAGTTGAGTTTCATCACTGCTTATCATCCTCAGACAGACGGTCAGTCTGAGAGAACAATTCAAACTCTAGAAGATATGTTGAGAGATTGCTCTATGGATTTCAAAGGTGGTTGGGATCAACACCTACCTTTGGTGGAATTTTATAATAATAGCTTTCACTCTAATATTCAGGTGGCTCCTTATGAAGCTCTCTATGGAAAGAAATGCAGGACTCCAACTTGCTGGAATGAAGTTGGGGAAAGAAAGCTATTAGGACTCGATCTTGTTGATGAAATGGAAGAAAAGGTCATATCTATTCGACAACACATAAGAGCAACTCAGAGTCAATAGAAAAGTTATACCGACAACCGAAGAAAAGACCTTGAGTTTGAAGTGGGTGATAAAGTGTTCTTACGAATATCTCCCTGGAAGAGGGTCATGAGATTTGGAAAGAAGGGGAAGTTGAGCGCTAGATATATCGGTCCTTTCGAAATACTGGATCGTGTAGGGAAGGTAGAATACCGATTGGCGCTTCCACTAAATCTCTCTCAAGTTCATGATGTGTTCCATGTATCTCTCCTTAGAAAGTACATACCAGATACTTCACATGTACTTAGCTCAGAAGTTGTACCTCTAGAGAAAGATCTTTCTTATGAAGAACAACCGATAGAGATTTTGGATCGTAGAAAAAAAGTCCTATGAAACAGGACCACTCGATTGGTGAAAGTTTTATGGAGGAACCACCAATTAGAAGAAGCTACATGGGAGCTTGAGGATATGATGAGGGAGAGGTATCCTCATCTGTTTGTTACAAAGTGACGAATTTCAAGAGCGAAATTCATTTTAAGGGGGGTAGAATGTAACACCCGAGACTTTTATGTTATATAAATCATCAAAGGAATCTTTTTCTACACAACACTTGCTTGGCTTGCTTTACACGAAATCGCGACCTTCCTCGATAGCTTGCGTCGTACGCAAAACCGAGTTTCACTAAACAACGATATGCTATTAAAATATTATTAAAACTAGCCGATATGAATAGTAATAACCACTTTTTGAAATTTTATAATTTTTATTTTTCAAAATGGACTTCATTTTTGGATTCGGATCGAAATTAGCATAGGGTGAAATTTTGGTATTTTTCTGAAAACATTCATTTTTTTGATGAATATTGAAACCACAAAGTGGTAGTAAAAAAACTAATTTTTTCATAAAACATAATTTTACCGCTTTTGTGAGTGGAATTTAAAAAATCCAAGAGATACGGTTAATATCAAGTACTAAAATTTGGTTCAATGAGATGAAAATAATTTTTGGTGAATAGTAACTTTTTACTTTTTTTACCACGATTAAAAGTAAATAGAGTAATTAATGGTAAAGTTGATATTATTATTACCCTAAGACATGTCTTAATTCTATTTGATAAGTGTAATTCGACCAAAAAAAACTTAGGAATAAAATATGACCATTTAGGCCCACTTGGATTAGATTAGGACATTTATTATTAATTTATTTAAAGAAAGGTTAAAATAGTTAAAATCAAAGTTTAATAAGTAAATAATTTTTAATATAAGGTTATACATAAGATAAATTCGACTAAAAATATTAATTATAAATCTAAAAATATTACCTACATAATGATATTTTATTTGTAATTTTTAGACATTAAATAATTTAATTTATTTATGACACAATGATGATGCAGTAATTATCTTATTAATGAAATATTGACATAATTGATGTTATAAACACCAAAATAAATGTAATTTGAGACTTTTTATGAATTCCACTAATTTTCTAGGTTAATATGACATGTTAGTATTGATTTAATTAACTTGGTTCGAACTAATAATTCTGTTATGATTTTCACAAAAATCAATTACTAAATAGTTTCAAAATTGACATAAAATAGTTATTAAAACAAATATTATATTAGTAATTGTTATTTAATTCCTAAATATCTATGGATCGGCCAAATGACTTAGATAAGGTTATATATATTAATAATAAACAACTTGGGGTTCGTTTGGCTGCTTATAGTAAGTTTATCAATCTTATAGTATAAGAACACAAGAAGACACGGTAAAAGTAAACTTATTTAACTTAATGTTAAATCTAAATGATAAGGTTAAAATAGGAACCTAAACTTGTCCAAATTCTATTGGATGAGAGGATTTCGACCCATCCCTACCTTATCTTCGTAATATATCAATTTGGAGCTATTTAAAACCGAACTTGACTTTATAATAAAATAATATTTTTAGTTTTCCCAAAGGTGCCTCTCTCCTCCCTTATAAAAGGGAACCTCCTCCCCCTCTTCCTCACACCACTTTGAGCCTTCACGCTCGGCCAACCCCTGCCAATTCCACCGCTCCACTTCCCTAGATACATCCTAGAGGTCTTGTTATTCTTCAAAGACCAATTTTAGTGCCCTAAAAGAAGGTCTCAAAGAAGCACTTCAAAGAAGAGGTAATGTCTGTTATCGATTCTTTCATATTTATTTCTTCTTCCACTTCTTCTTGTTTAGTTGTGTCATTATGAAGTAATAAAATAAATATAAATCATATACTTAAATGTTATTATAAGTATGAAACAACCCTATTTCACCATCTATCCATCCTACAGAAAAATAAATCACCGCGCGTGCGCACGTACGGAATACCGTCTCCACGCCGTGGTGTAATCTATTTTCCACCACCACCTTACTTGGATGGGTATAATGGTGTAAATAATGACTATATATGACTATTATAAAGTTATACTGATTCTGAAATAGTATACATACACTCCAATACAATTCCACGATCATAGGAACGATATCATCACTCGTGCGTACGTACGGAATACCGTCTCCACGATGTGATGCGACTCGTTCTACATGATCTTCATTTCATAATGATCATATAATGGAATTGAATGAATGAATATGATATATATTACACTAATACCATTATGTAAAGGAGGTATCTATAACCTAAAGATAAGAATAAGAATTTATTCGACAAAACACGCATAAGAACAAAAAGTTATAAACACCCGAATAACAAGTAGCAATGAAATATTAGTACTAAGAAGCTAATAATATGACCATATATGAAATCATAAAAACACGTATGATTCTGTAATAAGTCAATAACATTATATAAATCATTATATAGGAGGTTCAGACACTTACGAAGCAAAACGGACCTAAGGTAAGGGAAATATCACAATCTCATTTTTATCCGAGATTGTTTATACTTTAGTATTTACTGGGGTGTATTTTATCATCAACATCCATGTTTCCTCAATATGTAATATTATTTCCATTCACCTACAATTGTTTAAATCCTATTTTACCCTTCGGTGAGTTTTTAGTAAAAGATATGCAAGGAATCTTTTGTCGTTTTTCGTACGAGGTACTTTTTCACTTTTCCGAAAAAAGTACGAGAAGAATGTTTTTTAAATTATATGACATGAATGGATTTTCAAAACATTATTTCCAAGAAGCTTAATTTACAGGTTTTCAAGTTTTTTTTTATAAACTTTGTTTAGTTTAAATGTGTAAGACATGTTAAGAAAGGAAAAAAAATTTGACGTAGAAAGGATATTTTCCTCAAGAATGGAGTTCAAGTGTTTTATGAAAATTATTTTCCATCTAAGATAATAAATGGTTCTGTTTCTATCCCTATTATTACATGGATTTGATTATATTGTGATGTAAATATTTTTATGAATTCCTTTATCTTATATGAATTGTTTTATGATGTCATGTTGTTTAAGAATCCCATTTTTATTACATGGGTTATGCTATGATGTATGGTTTATGATTTTGTGGCACACATAAGAATGGTGTCATTATGAGATAGGTGGGACCTATATCTCCCTCCAATGCATTGGGTAAGGATTTTATATCTCTTGATATAGACATGGTTGGAACATTAGGTTATACAGATTCAGTGAAACAGGACTGAAACGAGGAGTGAACTCGGTTCAGAAAGGGACTTTGTCCACTAAGATAGTCTTGGAAATGATCCTTGACTAAAAAGAAATGATTCTCTATGATTATGTGTGTATGCCACAAAGTTTCATGTTTTAACTTATGATTATTGTGATTACATTTCACTGCCATGATTTATCCCATGTTATGAAATTATGATCTCTTTTGCAGGTTAAGATTTCCAAAAGTTATGTGCTTATGTATATGATGTGATTGATATTTCTTTAGTTTAGCCTTACTGAGAATTTGAGATCACCCTTTTGTATGTTTTCTTTCCCCAGGTTAGGAAGAAGGTTATTATGTAAGATATTCCAAAAGGCACTATAGATATGATGAAATAAATGGGAGACAGTGTAGACGCTTTATGAACCAGTTGTTTATGTTTCCCAGTTTCTAAAGAAACTATACCTATACGGTCCTTTCGTGGTTTTGTTATATTTTGTAATAAGTATGCTTCATTTTTGAAGTATTAACAATGTATGTAAAGTATGGGTCGTTATATCGAGCCTAAGGAGGGGGAAGGGAAACTTGGACTTGCATGCACCCAAAATGGCGAGAAAAACGATACGGGACATACAACTCGCACAGAGAAACCTCGTCGATCCACGCAGATAGAAATCCGTTCCATAGAGAGATCATGTAAGAACGCTCCTACAGGCTCCCCAACGGTTGTCAACTAAGACGCCAGAAGGTGTGGGGTAGGGAGTGAAATAAAACTGGGAAAAGTCACTCAGAAGCTTGAGAACTTCACCAGGGCTGAAGGATTTCATGCGAACTCCTGCTATATTAAGCAGGGTAGGATAAAATGTAGGAAGAGAGATGACCATGTAGTAACGATACTCATAACAGAGAAAATGATCCTCTACCCACCCATACAAAAATTGAAATGGCCCACTCAGATGGAAGGGTGAACCTCCCTTCTGCATCTGACCCGGCAGTTCATAAATACGAGCCAATGTGGGCACGACCAAATTCACCCGGCGGCCCTCTTCCAGCTCAATTGCCATCATTAGGGTGCAATCCCTGGCACTAAGATTAATATCCCGAGAAGGGAATATCCACCCACTCATGAACATAGAAAACAAACCTGCCAGCCGGAGTATAGGCGGCTCACCGAGGAGCACCACGTAACCCCATGAAAGGTAATCACCCGCCTCCAGAACCACCCAGTAGGAACCTGGGGAGGTTCGTGACTATTAAGAAGGATGAGTCCTGGGGTGTTGGATCTTTGGAACAGGACCAGTGGTGTTTAGAAATAACCATATCTATGTACTATAGGGAATAAGAGAGCAGGAACGCAAGGCCCGACACAGTGATTTCTCCACCATAACCAATAGATCTCATGCCAATAAAGGCACCTGTTCAACGTCGTCCCATGCGTCAGGGGAAGGCAGAAATTTGTCATAAATTTCACCGATAATCGGGAGCCCTCGCATTTGATGGATTTACCACAGACTAATCCCAAATTCACCATGGTAAAGGTGGAAAATATTAGTGCTTGAACACCAGTGAAAGAGTAGGTCTGCCTGAACCAAGGATGGTTGGTAAATAGAAAATTTGGAAGCCCACACTGCGCAGTATAAATTGACTTTTTCCAATAATTCGGGAGACTCCTGGTAGTGATGATGGACCCAAAAATCCCAGGCCCAGTCATTTGATAAGAGACTGTTAGACCGAAGATACCACCTAGGTATCCACCCCGCATCGGGATCTACTCAAGAAAGGTTGATAATAGAAGGGTAACTCTTGAAGACAGCTTCCTGAGAAAAGTTTTAGGCGTTCTGATCACTTTGGGTCCAAACAGAACCTCTCAAAATAAAGGCGTCTTTCAGGTCAGAGTTGGAAACCATCTCCCCTGATTGATTGAGGTTCGCATGAATACACTTGGGTGACGCTTCCAAGAAAGTTGAAGGAAGACTCGAGAAAGTGGGGGGAATAGGGACATAGTCTTGAAGATTGAATCCACGAAGCAGAAGCCAATTTGATAGTGGATAATCCAGTAGCTCAAAAGGGATAAATTTTTTAAAGACACCATCTTCAGGATTGATGGAATGACTAGGGTCCTCTTGTATGTTCTCCTCTCTACGAATCATAGTTAAACGTCTCCCTGAACCAATTGAGTGAGGCTCTATAGCGGGCCTCAATGCAGAGTGAAGGGGAACCATATTTTTTCCCTACATGACAAGAGCCAACAAATGGTTAGTCTAGAATAATAAAATCTGGACAAAAATACTAGATATATGGATGAGGATCAGTTTAGGAGCCTTCATAAGCAAAGTCTGCGAGGAGGCCTAGAAGGATGGTTCATGATGACAATATCCCAAGAACCAGCCCTTCGCGAAAGCAGTCCGCAAAACCCTAGCCCGTGGAGCATTGGCCAGGAAACCATGGACCAGGTTGATTTGCAGAATTTCAATCATGAATTTAAGTGGTGAAGTTCGGAAGACTTAGAAATTTTTAAAAGTTCAAGAGATTTTAGTCCGCAGAGCAACGAAACCATGGGTAATCAAAACTGTGGAACACCAAAACCGCGAAGCGAGTTCCTATGCAGTCTATCGTAACTTAATTTTTAATTGATTAAGAATGTTAGTTCACAGCTAGGATGTTGTTACATTAATGAATAACTGCGCGAATGAGAAATGGTTCACGAAAGTAGCAGCTGGTTCACGGACGAAGCGTTTCGTGAAGAAACAAGCACTCTCAAGAAAAAAAAGCTCTGGTTTCGTGAAGAATTTGGTAAAAGGAAAAATTAAGGGCCCCTAGTATTTATAGGCATGGTCCCCTACCAGGTCCACCTCTCTACTGCGAACTACCTGAGCTTCAGGACCACTTTACATCAGAATAGCTTCCTCTTCGTTCCGATCAGACCCCATTCTGATGGGGGGAATTTGTAGGGTCCTAAAAAATTCACAAAGGAGAATGATGATCGCATTTAACTCAAGGGAGATTATACCCAATTTCCCCTTAAAGGGATGGGAAAGTGTAGATGATACTCAAGGATGGAGAACGAGGAACCAGTCCGCGGACCAGTCTAATGTTAATGACGCGCGACCAGTTCCGCGAAGCATCCCTCCTCCGCAGACCGTCACCGTTCATGGAATGGAGGAGGGGATCCTATGTGGGCGTGAAGTAGGGCATGCGCCAATCCCATTCACAGACATGAACCGCCCTAGCCATGAGCTGTGTCAGCTGTCCCAAACTGCCACCACTGTCGTTCACGAAATGGAGGCGGAACCCTCCGCGGCCATGAAGCACCCCCCTCGTTCAGTTCGTGGGAGGGAGAAGTTCTCAATACCCACCGCGAATTACGTATTGACCAAGTTAGCCGTAAACTGGGTATTCGGTCATGGGCGTCCACAAAAGGTGTTGCATGACCGCAGATACATCTCTTTCCCCACTATATAAAAGGAGACCGAGGGGGAAAGGGGAGGGAGAATTAGGATTCTGAGAAAGGAGATTGAGAGGAGATCAGTCAGATTCGGGTGGACGGATTTCAATGGAAGGATTAGGACTTCAAAAGTTCCAGTTCGTGAACCAGATAAGGTATGAACCTTGTAACGAACTAATAAGTAAATGAAAATGCATAATAATTTGGTGAACCGAGAACTCAGAATAACATAATAGGAGAAGACCGCGAACCATAGCCCCTCTGTGGATGCACTCCCCGCTAACCAGGGAGTTTATGCCCCTTTCCCGATCCGTCACACCGCGTAGTACCTTCCTACGCGGGCGAAGCCTTGACCGACGATCCCCTGACCAATGCCACCCTTGGCCTCCACTGCTCACATGGAACCCTCCACGTACCAACCTTGTACGCAAGCCGAACACAAAGCCGTGAACCCTCCTAGTTCGCGGGATGCCAATCAATCTGTAGACCCTCCTTTTTCATGGATGGCCTCTCAGTCCGAAGACCACCCTGGTCCGCGGACGGCCTCTCAGTCCGTGGACCCTCCTAGTTATCGGATGGCCTGTCAGTCCGTAGACCACCCTGGTTCACGAACGACCTCACCAGCCATGTAGCACTTCCCTACGCGAAGGGAACCACCACCCATACCCCTGTGTGGTCCACCAAATCCTTCGGAGTTCTCGTTCTCCGAGCCACATAAGGTCCTCCCGATCCGGCCTGATCCTCCGTGACTCCTTCACTGGCCTACTCCTCAGCCCCGAGCCAAGGCCTCCACCAGAGCCACTAGATCCGTGTGGTGTAACCCTCAGGTGCATTAGCGCTCCGTTTTGAGTTCACATACCCATGGTAAGTAGAGGTGAAGGGGTTTCCCCGACCCTTGAACAGATTCCCGAAGCATTCCTGGGTTCACATTCCCACGGTAATGTGGAGTCTGAGCTCGGGAGTCCCCTCTCTACCCTTCCACTTGTTAAGGGCTCCTCAGGGGTAGTAAAATACCCATCATAAGGAATCCCTCATGCCCTCCGAGAGAGGATATGGGCACATGAGAGACCCCTTTCCCTCTCCCGCTGCGCTTTGTCGCCATGGGATGCCATCATAAGTAAGTCCCACTCCACTTCTCACGGATGCACCTTTCACGATGTGATCCTATGGTCCCTGGTGCCTTTTGTTTCTCACACCGAGCATGAATCACGTTGGCTTAGAGTAAGCATTGACCATGACATCCTCATATGGGCCTCCTTAGAGTGTAAGCCCCAATCCATCGTCGTAGGCCTCCTTAGAGTGTAAGCCCCAATCCATCGTCGTGGGCCTCCTCAGAGTGTATGCCTCAATCCATCGTCGTGGGCCTCTTTAGTGTGTAAGCCCCAATCCATCTCCATGGGCCTCCTCAGAGTGTAAGCCCCAATCCATCCTTTTGGGCCTCCTCAGAGTGTAATCCATAATCAATCACCGTGGGCCTCCTCAGAGTGTAATCCCCAATCTATCGTCGTGGGCCTCCTCAGAGTATAAGCCCCAATCCATCATTCTGGGTCTAATCAGAGTGTAAGCCCCAATCAAATGCGAACTACGAGGGCTTTGATTCCCTACCATAGGGATACACAGGAAGCCTCCCTAAGGTTCAAGCTTGATCCCCAACGGACCCTCGGGTCCACCTTCACATCGGTTCTCCGACACTCCCCTTTCGAACTACGTGGAATTTGATCCTTGTCCCCTATGCAAGGTACATAGGAAGCCCCCATGAGGTTCAATCCCAACAACTTGTCGACCCGACTATCTTCACATCGGTCCACCGAACCACTCCTAGTGCAGCTTCAATGAGTTCCGACTCCACGTGGTCATTAATCCAATAAGGGATGGTAAACCTCAGGCCTAAATGATTCTGAACCCCCCCTGCGTCTAATTGACCATTTCCCACCAGGGTTAAATCCGTGGATACTATGTTTGGGTATAAACCAATGATTCGCGAACATATAAATAAATCTTAAGTTTATTAGAGATTCCCCAAAGTGGCAATAATTCCCCCAAAAAGGGTGCAATGAGCCTGACTTCCCATCCTCTCCACCAATGAGAGTTCTTAAGCATCATTGGTTAGACCATCCGGCGAATGCCTGCCTTTGGAAAGAAGGTACACACGTCATCGAATATGGAACCGTTGGGCGTTTCGAGACCAAAACCCAAAACAATACCAATATTATTTAACCAAATTCAAATTTATAGTAGTTAAGTACAATATAAATTGTAACTTAAATGTATTTATTTATAATTATTGACAATGAGAGAAATATTCATGTGCATATAGGAATTAGAAACATTCAGAGATATTGAATATATTACAAATTGTTGGGTCACATCACAAAAATTTACCACATTCCGATACTTTTCAAAGATAATATGTTATAGATATTAAATGAACGAATATAATGTTTCTTTAATGATTTTTTAATGTTATTTTTCATATTCTAGAACCATAATATGAGAAAAAGAAGACAATATTTTCAATCCCATTTAGTATGTTTTCATATGTAAATTTGTTTTTATGAATTTACCCAAGTACATTAAAAAATATATAATAATTATTTTCTCATACATGATAGAAAACTAAAAAGAGATGTATTTAGATGACTTTATACTGTATTGGTTATTTTTTAAGTAATGAATTTTGAATTGGAATAAATTATTAAGAAGATACAATGAAAATAATTTTTTTCAATATATAAAATTTTCATTTCATGGTAGATAAATTTATTAATCATTAAAACATAATTTAAAATAATAAAATTTAATTTAATTTATCAAAGTTGATATCATTTCATCCTTTCCATATCCTACATATTTGAGACAAATTAAATCATTTTTGGGGGAATACACATTTATTTAAATTATTCATAAATGATTTATGTGAAATATTTTTACCATCATCAAGATAGTTATAAACAAAATTTTCATTTATATATTTTATTATTCTTATAAGAAGAATATTTATAGAATAATGATGATTCTCAAAACCATAGCCATTTTACAATCACAATAATATGATATTTTATTTGAATTGATGTTTGAGTCCTCAAAATATGTTATTGGATAATTTTTATCATAAAGGGTGGGAGAATCATATATCATTTTATAAGAATTGAGAACATTAGAAATAGCCTATAAAAAACTACAAAATAATAAAAAGTGACTTCTTTCAATTTGTTTCACTAAATAAATCGTATTCATATATTTTTAGAATTAAATTAATAATATATTGTAACCATTTAGTTTTAAGAAATATGTTGAATAATACACATACAAGTAATAATATTTTTATATGGATATTACTATGATAATAAATAAATTTGGAGAACAAAAATTTAAAAGAAACCAAAATATTATGGTTAATCACATGATTAAGTTATGACAAACATCACATGTAATAAATTTATATTTGGTTCCATTAATTAATTAACATCTATTAAACAATAATTTTATAGTTTCAGATAAACCCCTATTATGTAGACTTAGTTAACTATTATTCACATCTTAATTACTTATTAGTTTTAATAAATTTGATGTTTTTAGGAATAATGTTGAATCAAAATATTTCTTTGGGGAATTACTCACTTATGGAAACCTTTCAATGATCAATTCATGGTATATTTTCACCTGAACAAAAATTTATTTTTTTATCAATTTTCAAACTATATCATATGGAGTAAATTATTTAATCTATATAATTATAATAATAGTGTTAGATTCAATACATTAATAACAAATATTGTTTCATGATTAATATAGTTTTCTAACGATATGTATAGGATGTGAAAAATTCGAAAAATATTGCAATGAAATACCTCAAAAAAAGATAATTTTATATGAAACATTTGATGCATGGGTGAAAGAGCACTGTCGTGGGTGCTCTCAAATGATTAATGTGATTTTGGGGTACTTAGGTGCAACAGAGTGGCTGACCAAGGTCGTCTCTCAAAGGAGGAAGTAGATTTAAAACAACTTTTTAAAGGTATTCTAAAAATAAAATAAAAGAGAATAAAAACACTACTTGAAAGGTTGGAGGTTGGTTATATTTTATGAATCTAGAAGAAGTTTGGTGGAAGAAGATAATATTTTTTTGTTTTTATTTTTGAAATGAAGTTCGATTAAAATGACACAACAAAAAGATGTTTTTTAGACAATATTTAAAAGACGTAATCAATCTAACTCTACCTATTCAATAATTTATTAATCATTATCATTTAAATTAATATTAACTTAATTATTATCCCTTAATTTGTTAACCCCCTAACCCTACAAGAATTATCCTTACCAAAAATATGAAGTGAATTTAACCTTAGGCTAACTTCGGAACACGCAATCGCCACACCCTGGTTTGATTGATGTTCTAAGGATAGATTATGGTTAGTGGTAAATTAAGGCACATATCCATTCTAGAAATGAGGATGAATTGGGTTTAGGGATTATATTTTAACTTTACAAATTTATCATGTATGGTCTTGTATTACGAATAATGATCGCGCTCTCACAGTTTACACAAAATCCCGACCTCGCGTGTTTTTGTGTTAATTGATCAATTGCTTCCTTAGTTTCTTACAATTTAAAAACAGAATTCATGGATCATATTAAGTAAATTTCAGTAGCTCATTGATTCAAAATAAATGAATGAAGAAGGATAGAGGTCGATCGATTACTAAAAATAACTACTCTTCCATGGGTGGTGTAATCATTGTAGATGCGAATTCCATTTGAAAAGGTTTATAATGGGTATTACCTGATAATGCTTCTACTCAAGAATTCCAGCCCAAAGAGGAAGATTAAGAGATAAATAAATTTAAATAAAACAGAATAAAAGAGTACAAATAAAATAAGAACAACGAAGTTTATTAAGAAAACAAAAACTTTACAACATGAGGAAGAAGAATAGGGCTTCGACAAAGGGATCATGGCTTCAAGAGCTACCCTTATTGAATTTCTTGGAAAATTAGAGTGTAACCTCTTATTATCTGACCTAAACTTTCTAATTCACGTTACAACCCCTCAAAATGAGAAAAAACTCCAATTTATATAGGGGAGGGGAGGAGAGGTTACAAGTGGTTTCAACTGTGAATGTGGAAATTCAGCCAAATATTTTATCCAACTTGGTCCGACCATTTGACCACATAACGCATGAATGAGATCTTCTTACAGAAGGATGATTTGTGAAAAATCCTGTCTCCGAGCTTTTCTCAAAATTTGGCCTCAATCCAAGCCTGGATGAAGAAGATATGGACCTAATACATAACCCTTGTCCATTCTTCCAAGTCCAACCCATCATCGACTTAATGGCTCATTTACTCCATCCAAATGTACTCTTTAGCTCTAGTGTCCTGAATAAAAGTTGTACAAAATTAAGTTATTAACACTGTTGAAAAATATTAAGTTAAAATAATAAATTTTAAAATATTTATCTTCAAAATACTACAGTACATTTTAAAAGGTTAAAACTAGAATTTTCATCAAATTTTCAAATTAATGATCTAATCCCAAATACATTATAATTAAACATATTTAACACAATGTGAGGGAATTATATCATTTATTATGAATAAAATATTCAATAAAATATTGTTTTATCAACTCCCCCACACTTACCCTTTTTCACTCCTGGGAAAACCCTCATATCATGTAAATATCAATATCAAATCAAAACAAATTTTAAAACACATCTCCTTGAGATCAAACAATTACACACCAAGAAACAAAATATATCATGCCTCATAAAAAACCATTATTTCAAGTTCTTCATTTATATCATTCAATATATTTCCACTTTATTTATCCTCCCATGCACAATACACTTACCTCAATTGAATTTTCTCTTATCACACAAATGTCATTTTTTTGCAATGTCTTTCTCATCCAAACTCATACAAGGGTCACCATAGACATGATAAATTCCTACATCGCTACCCGATGTGAGTCAAGGACATATGTTTATCATGAAGACTTTTCAGGGTTATTTTGTGGCTTTCGGTTGGTAGGATTAAGATTTGAAAAACTCTAAGGCTGAATGTGGAGGGCTTGACTCTTTTTGAAGCAAAATTGCATTAGTCTAATTTTCAATTAAATATGGTCTTCTCCTCAACCCCCATAGTATAAATTCAACTCCATAATCATGAAAAGTCGTTAAAGGTTTACACTATTCATCATTTCATCATCTAAAATGTCAATCTTCTCAAAAATTATTTTATTGAAAGCTCCAGATAGGCACAACTTTCCACCTCAATTAGAAGCTCCAGAAAAGGCGTAGCTTCACTTGTCATGAATGCTCCAGAAGAGGAACACCTTTCAATATATTGACTTTCTTTAGCAGCAAACACATCTCTTCATAATTTAATTTTCCACCCAAATTATAACAGAATGTGGTAGCACAACACAAGATAGATTCCCCCACACTTAAGATCAACTAGATTATGCAATTTCACTTCAAGAGTTGGTTGGATAGGGAAAATTGGATTGTAATGTGGCTAACCTAACAGGATGTGCATGGCTTCTAAGGGATACAAGGATTAAATGTTCAATGTATTCCATTATGAAAAAGGATTCTTTGAAATAAGGACTTTAATACCAAAAAATGCCTCAATAGTTTAAACATAAGTACCTCAAACCCTCAAGTTTTGACAGGAATAGATCACATTCTGGTTAAATCAAGCATGGTTTGGTTCTGTCAAGAAGTGAGGTGAATGTAAAGAATATGAAAATAATGGTTCAGAAGCCTCACAGGAAAGTGATTCCAAATATAAAGATAGTGAGATGTGGCATGGGATTCAAAATTCGGGGTACTTTTCATGAAATTACTAAATATTTGAACTTGAAACAAAGTTATTTCAACATTCATTTAAGATTAGTTTCAAGGGATAAATTTTTTCACTCATTGATATGAATTTCAAAATTTTGATGAGAATCATTTTAGCTCAAAAATTTCAAAAACATAAATAAAATTGAAAAAATAAACTCACAAAATTTGAAAAACACAAAAAAAATTTGGTTTTTTTGAACAGGAAAACAATTGAAATTACTAAACTAAAAGGTTCCCTCCCCCACACATAAAATATTGCATTGTCCTCAATGTAAATCCATGAGATGTTATATGCACATGAAATGTAGAATTTTTAAATAGGACGAATAATATAAAAGTGAAAGGGTTAGGAACAGCCTGTTGTGCTCAAGTGATGATGGGGTCATGTAGTGTGATAAAATCCACTACATAAGTAGGAAGTCCCTCAATGTATCTCTTCAAACGTTTCCCATCGACTGTAAAACTTCTTCTTGTGTCCTCTTGTGTGATCTCCCCTACACCATAAGGAAAAACATTAGATACAATATAAGGACCTAACCATCTGGAACGCAACTTACCAGGCATCTGCTTCAGTCGTGAACTGTAGAGCCTTGAATTCTCATATGATCACAGTCGAATCTCCTCAAGCTCTTGAATTTTCAACTTCCTTTGGATTCCAGCTTGGGCCAAATCCATGTTGCATTTCTTTATATCCCAATATGCTCGATGCTCGACTTCCACTAGGAGATGTCATGCTTTCCCAAAAACAATTCGAAATGGGGACATACCAATGGGTGTCTTGTATGATGTCCTATAATCCCACAATGCATAATCCAAGTGCTTGCTCTAATCCTTCCTATTTGACTGCACGATTTTCTCCAAAATTTTTTCAACTCACGATTTGAAACCTTAGGCTGGCCATTTGTTTGGGGGTGGTATGGTGTTGATGTTTTGTGTGTCACCCAATACTTCCAAAGGAGGGACGAAAAATTACTATTGCAAAAGTGTGTCCCTTGGTCACTGATAATGGCCTTTGGTACTCCAAACCTGCAGAAAATTTGAGCCTTGACAAAATCCACTACAACATGATAATCGTCAGTCCTGGTGGCCTTGGCCTCCACCCATTTACTCGTATAATCAACAGATACCAAAATATACAAAAATACAAATAAACTAGGAAAAGTACCCATAAAATCAATTCCCCATACATCAAAAATCTCACAGAATAGTATGGGTTTTTGGGGAATCTCATGTCTCCTATAAATGTTCCCAGTGTGTTGGCAACGAGAGCATGACTTACAAAACATATGGGAATCATGAAATAATCTAGGCCAATATAATCCAGAGTCCAAAACCATCCTAGCTATCCGTTGGGGTCCAAAGTGTCCACCACATGCAAGTGTATGAAAGAAATTCAAAACAGACTCAAACTCATGATAAGGAACACACCTCCTAATGACTTGGTCACTACACATGCGCCAGAGGTAAGGATCATCCCACACATAAAACCTAGACTCACTTTTTAATTTTTGGACTTGATGCTTTTTCAAATTTACTGGGATTTCAGAGGAAACAATGTAATTAACTAAATCAGCATACCAAGGATGCATACCTGAGATGGTATGGAGATGCTCATCGGGAAAAGTATCCCAAAGTGGTACCTGGTCCAAGGTGTCATCCTCTAGTGTGTGAGTAAGCCTACTCATTTGGTATGCCCCCATGTTTTATGACCACTTTTTGTCCTTTATCTCAATATCAAATTCTTGAAGAAGGATCATCCATCAGATCAGCCTAGGCTTTGCATCTGACTTCTTAGAGGTACCTCAGAGCTACATGTTCAGAAAAAACAACTACTTTAGAGCCCAATAAATATGAACAAAATTTTCTAAAGAAAATATGACAGCAAGAAACTCATTTTCTGTGGTTGTGTAATTTGATTGGGCTGAATCCAGTGTCCTCGATGCATAGGCGATCACATGTGAACGCCCCTCCACCCTCTGAGATAAGACAGCTCCAACCACGAAGTTGGAGGCGTCACACATAAGCTCAAAAGGAATCTCCCACCATGGGGGCTGTATGATAGGTGGAGTGGTCAGACACTTATTTAGCTCATCAAAGGAAGTCCTACAAGAATCATCAAACACAAAATCAGAATCCTTTTGAAGTAATCATGACATAGGAAGAGAAATCTAACTAAAATCTTTGATGAAGAGCTGATAAAATCCGGCATGCCCTAGGAAAGATCTAACATCACGCACACATGAAGGATATAGTAAGGATGAAATAATATCTACCTCTGATCTATCAACCTCTTTCCCATGTTTTGACACTACATTCCCTAAGACAATGCCATGCTCTACCATGAAATGACACTTTTCAATGTTCAGGACCATATTCTTCTCAATACAATGATTCAATACCTTTCCCAAACTATTTATACAATCATCAAATGACGATCCATACACTGTAAAATAATCCATAAATACCTCCATGAAGGTCTAAATAAAATTAGAAAAAATACTCACCATGCATCTCTGGAAGGTACCTGGGGCATTGCAAAGTCCAAATGGCATCTTTCGGTAGGAAAATGTGCCAAAGGGACATGTGAATGTAGTCTTCTCCTGATCCTCCGGAGCTATAGGAACCTTAAAATATCCATAAATTCCATCCATGAATCAATAGTGTGTTTCCCTAGATAGTCTCTCAAGAGTTTGATCAATAAATGGGAGGGGGGAATGGTCCTTGCGAGTGGACTGATTTTGATTCCTATAATCAATACACACACACCAACTATTTTGCACCATCATTGGAACTTACTCATCTTTCTCATTTTTAACAACAATAACAACACTCTTCTTAGGCACAACCTAAATAGGACATACCCACTGATAATCTGAAATGGGATAGTTTATACCAGCCTCGAGTAATTTCTCAACTTCTTTTTTAACAACTTCCAGGAGGGTGGGATTGAGTCTCCTTTGTGTCTATCTCACCGGTTTATCCCCATCCTCCAAGAGAATCCTATGCATGCAAATGGAGGGGCTAATACCTGATATGTCAGCCAAGGTCCACCCAATCACCCTGATGTTCTCCCTCAAAATATTCAAAAGCTTTTCTTCATGTTCAAAAGGGAGATTGTTAGCAATGATAACAGGTAATCTCTCACCACTAAACAAGTATGAGTATTTCAGATTTGGTGGCAATGGCTTGAGTTCTAATGAAGGAGGGTGTAGTATGGATGGAGACATTGAAGGAACTAAAATATGTTCACAAAGAGCATCAGTATCAAAATAGAAATCATCAAAATCAGTGAATAAAGCATCAAATCCATCAGCATACTCAATAGCCATGCCATAATCAGAGTGAACATGATCAAAATTAAAATATGAATTCACCTAAAAATGAAATCCAAGAGAGGATTATGTATCAGTAACATGTGTGGAAGTGATCTTAGACATCAAACTCGAAACAATACTCATAATCTCCCTAAGAATAGGACAATCAAATTCCATGTAGTTTTTATTTGGTGGTTCAAAATGGGAGATAACAAAATCAGAATGGTCCTCTGAGGGGTACTTTATGGATTCCATGACATTAAATACCACAATTTTATCTCCAAACTCCTTGGGAAGTGTTCCCTCATTGACATTTATGATAGTTTTTTCATATTTGAGGAAGGGCCTACCTAAGATAATGGGGGCATGATAACTTACCTGATAATACTCCATGTTAAGCACATAGAAGTATGCTGGAAAGATCATGTCTCTTACCCGGACAAGTTCATCCTCAAGGACTCCTGCTGGATATTCCATAGCTCTATTTTCCAACTACACCACTACTCTTGTTGGATTCAACTCACCAACCTGTAAAGAAGAGAATACAGAGTGAGGCATCACATTTATTGAAGCTCCTAAATCACAAAGAGTATCAGAGAAGTGCAACTCCCCTATGGTACATGGGATGGTGAATGTGTCGGGATCCTTGCACTTTGTTGGCATTGCTAGATTTATTGTAATGAGTGCTGAGACATTCCTTCCAAGGTTGATCCTCTCATTTCCCTTGAGCCCTCTTCGATTGGTACAAAGTTCTTTTAAGAATTTCACATACCTTGGAATTTTATTAATGGCTTAATGTAGAGGAATGTTGATATCCACATGCTTGAATGTATCAGAAACCTCCTTTTTCATTGCCTCTTCAACCATCTTCTTGGTTTGAACAACCCTGTTTGGAAAAGGAAGGGGTTTAGAAGGAACATCATCAATCTTTATCTTACCTTTATCTTTCTCCATGGATTTCTCATCAGTTGGTATGGAATGTAGCTTCTCTGGAGTAGAGGTGAATCCCGGTGGAATGGTAGGTATAGATGTATCGTTCATTTTCTTCTCACTTCTCAATTTAATGGCACTAACATTCCACTTTGGATTTGGAGTGGGTTGGGAAGGTATATTTCCAGAATTCTTATTTACAAGTTCATGGAGGGCGGTAGTAATCTGGCTCATTTGATTTTTCAACTCCCTCAACTCTGAAACTTGAATCTTCAGCACATTCTACTGATTAAGAACAATTTTCTTCAAAAGGTAATCAGTGATAGAATCTAACATGGGTGGGGGATTCCCTTATTGTTGGCTGGTTGATGTTTGAGCTTCAAATCTTCTTTGGGGTTGTTGGAAACCCTGTTGGTAAGGTAGAGGCTGATTGAAGTTTGGTTGTAAAGGGGGCCTTTATTGTTGTCCAGATCCATACCTCATGTCTGATTGATCCTTCCACCCTTGGTTGTATGTTGGAGAAAATGAATCAAACTTCTTTTGGGGATATGGTTGTTGTTGCTGTTGAAATGGTCTCCCAGGGAATACTTCTGCACAATCCTCTGTCTCTTGTAGTTGTGGGAAACAGTCAGTTGGATGTCTTGTCTCAGTGAAAATGCCACAAGGCCTTGAAGGAGTGGGTTGGGATGTATTTTGAGCCAAAGAAATCTTCCTCACTATAGTGGTCAATTCTTCAAACTTTGTATCAATCAAATGACTTTCATGAGAAGAAAGACTTACCTAATGTACTCCCCTGACATGTGGTGTACCTCGATTGCCAAATTTTTGGGAGTTTTGTGCCATCATGTTGATGAATGCACGTTTGGCTACTGGTGTCTTTTCCACCACAGCCCCTCCTATTACAGCATCCACCATGCTACTCTCCATGGGTGTGAGTCCTTTGTAGAAGTATTGGATAATGAGTTGCTCACTGATTTGGTGATACGGATAGCTTGCGTACAACTTCTTCAATAGCTCCCTGTACTCATATATTGACTCTCCTTGGGCTTGCTTGATCCCCGATATTTCCTTTCGAATGGATGTGGTTCTTGATGCTGGAAAAAATCTCTGAAAGAAAAGACGTTTCAATTCGTTCCAACATGTTACATCTTCAGGTTGTAAATAGTACATCCAATCCTTTGCAGCTCCATCAAGTGAGAATGGGAATTCTCTTAGTTAGATATGATCTTCAAATACATTTCTATGTTTTAGGGTCGGGAAAACCACATTAAATTCCTTAATGTGTTTGTTGGGATCCTCACTAGATAAGCCATGAAACTTTGGAAGAAGGTTAATTAATCCAGATTTCAATTCAAAGTATGATTCGAGATTCAGGTATGCAATACAATTTGGTTGATAGTTAATATCAGGTGCAGCTAGTTCTTGAATGGTTCAATTAAGTTCATTTCCATTATTTCTAGTAATTGGTTCTTCTTTTATTTTTGAATTTTAATTGGTTCCAATTACAATGTTTCCAGAAGAGAGGAATTCACCAACTGGTTGAATATTGAAACTTCCCGTAGAATGAGAATGTCTGATTCGAGCCCTAAGGCTACGTTCAATCTCAGGGTCAAGATCTGAGAGATATTCGGGATTAGTTCATGTCACAAATCGAAAAAAAATTAAAAGAAAGAAAGTGTACCATAGTGAAATAAAAATGATAAGTTTGATTTGATGGTCCAAAAAGAAAAGAAGAGGATGAAAAAAATGATAACTTCAGAAAGGGGAAAGTTGAAAGAGAGAGGTGAAGAAAATAATAAAATGAAAAATAAAAGAAATACCTCTAAATGGTTAAATAAATTACTTGCCTCCCTGGAAATGGTGCCAATTTGAAAGAGCGCTATCATGGGCACCCTCAAATGATTAATGTGATTTTGGGGTACTTAGGTGCAGCAGAGTGGCTGACCAAGGTCGTCTCTCAAAGGAAGAAGTAGATTTAAATCAAATTTTTAAAGGTATTCTAAAAATAAAATAAAAGAGAATAAAAACAATACTTGAAAGAATGGGGGTTGGTTATAGTTTATGAATCTAGATTAAGTTTGGTGGAAGAAGATTGTATTTTATTTATTTTTAGTTATGAAATAATGTTCGATTAAAATGACACAACAAAAAGATGTTTTTTAGACAATATTTAAAAGACGTAATCGATCTAACTCTATATCTTAAATCATTTATTAATCATTATCATTTAAATTAATAATCACTTAATTATTATCCCATCATTTGTTAACCCTTGAATCCTACGAGAATTAACCTTACCACAAAGATGAAGTCAATTTAACCTTAGGCTAACTTCGGAACATGCTATCGCAACACCCTGCATTGATTGATGTTCAAGGATAGCTTATAGTCAGTGGTAAGTTAAGGCACATATCTATTATGGAAATGATGATGAATTGTGTTTAGGGATTATATTTTAACTCTACAAATTTATCCTGTATGGTCTTGTATTACCAATTAATATTGTGCTCTCACAATTTACAAAAAATCCCGACCTCGTTTGTTTTTGTATTAATTGTTCAATTTCTTTCTTAGTATCTTACAATTTTAAAAAAAAATTCATGGATCATATTATGTTAATTTCAGTAGCTCATTGATTCAAAATAAATGAATGAATAATGATAGAGGTCGATCAATTACTAAAAATAAATACTCTTTCATGGGTGGCGTAATCATCGTAGAAGCGAATTGCATTTTCAAAGGTTTATAAATGGTATAACCCAATAAATATTCTACTCAAGAATTACAAACCAAAGAGGAATATTAAGAGAAGAATAAATTTAAATAAAACTGAAGAAAAGAGAATAAATAAATGAAAAAATAAGTTTATTAAGAAAACACAAACATTACAACATGAGGAACAAGAATAGGGCTTTGATGAAGGGATCCTTGCTTCAAGAGCTACCCTTAATGAATTGCTTGGATAATTGGATTGGAACATCTTATTCTCTTCCCCAGACTTCTTAATTTAGGTACCAACCCCTAAAATGAGAAAAAAACTCCAATTTATAGAGGGGAGGGGAGGAGAGGTTGCAAGTGGTTTCAAGTGTGAATGTGGAAATTCGGCTAAATATTTTAATCCAACTTTCACCGCCCATTTGACCACCTAAACGCATGAATCAGCTCTTCTTCCAGAAGGATGATTTGTGAAAACTCATGTTCTAGAGCGTTTCTCAAAATTTGGGCTCAATCCAAGGCCGGATGAAGAAGAGATAGCCCAAATACATAACCCATGTCCATTTTGCCAAGTCCCACTCATCATCGACTTAATGGACCATTTACTCCATCCAAATATACTATTTAGCTGTAGTGTCCTGAATTCGAGTTGTATAAAATTAAGTTAGGAAAACTGTTGAAAAATTTTTAGTTCAAATAATAAATATTAAAATATGTATCTTTAAAATACTACAGTACATTTTAAAAGGATAAAACTGGAATTTTCATCAAATTTTCAAATGAATGATCTAATCCATAATACATTCTAATTAAACATATTTAATACAATGTGAGGGAATTATATTATTTATTATCAATAAAATATTCAACAAAATAGTGTTTTATGAATGGGATATATATTTTATGGGTTTATTAAATAATTTTTTCTGTATACATATAATTATTATTTTATTATCTTTCAAAATATTTATATGATAAATCTACTAGAACTGGTCATTCACATATGGGGATTGATTTAGTTAGGTCATAATTTTTTTACATCTTTATCTTACAACTTCCACTATTATTTATCATTGAATGAATTTTTTTCTATAAAATAATGTAATAATTGATGATAAAATATAGGGTTCTTTAAAAAACATATAACATATAACACCCTTTGAAAAATAGATAAGAATAGTTTTCCAAAAAACATGTTAAAATGTTTTTATATAATATTGGCCAACCAAATAGGAATAATTTGACTAAAAGGATAGAAGATTCACTTCATTCCTATAGTAATAATTTTAAAACCCAATTTGTAATGTCTCCATACTGAATTTGTTTTGGGAAAATGTTACATCTTCTAGTAGAGTAAGAACATAGGGCATACTAGGTTGTTAAGAATGTAAAAAAGGGGGTTAAAATAGTTAGTAAGTAAATGATATTACAATTGAATGACATGGAATATATTAGATAATAAACTTAGTAAAATTTCACATTATACATGGATATTGAAGGGTTTAATAGAAAACAAAAATTATCCAAATTTGTTGAAAATTATTAACTAAAACCAATTTTATATATTATTTATCCATTTGATTGAAATAAATAAAATAAATTAAGAATTTGTACCTTTTCATTGTTTATCAATTCCTTCCATGATCATTTACATGTGTCTAATAAGGATCATCAAGATTAATCCAACAAACTCTTTCATATTTGGTTATACATCGGCTGTGTGAATTTCTTAAATATTGGGAATGATCTCTTTGAAACCAAGATCTTCTAAAAAATAATTTAATGTCCTAAATATAATTATATTTAAAGATAGTTTTGACTTTAATAGTTTTTATAGAATTAATCTCATATTATAATTCCACTCATCATAAAAATATTAATACTTTTTATATATAGGGTCTGGGATCTGATATGTTTGTCAAGAATTCATCTGATTGATTATACATTTAATAATCATTTAAAAAATTATAAATCTTTATAACACTCAGTTAAATTTCTCTTAATGATTGACGAACACTTAAACATTTATCTAGACATTCAGAAATATTTATAATGTCATAAAATGATATTCACCATGATGTGGTTTACCCCATCATACACCATGACATGGTTGAGACCATCATCTTGTGGTTTTATCTGTTGTGAGAATTGCCATCTATATCCCACTTACACTAAACCGTCACATATTAATTACACTTTTACCATATTTCATGTCATATATAAAAACATGTTAAACAATAACCAAGAATACATTTAGATGTCTTCTACAACTTATTTCGAAAAAATCATTCATTTTAAGATGTTATAGAAGATATAAAAACATGTGAGAATACATCCAAAAAAAGCTATGAATATCCACCAAAACAATTTTAGGTTATCTCTCAATGTTTTTTCTAAATACATTAAAACAAAACTTATTCACTATTTACATAACCACAAAGTTTATACCCACATGATTTTGTAGCATTGGAAAAAATTATGAATTCTCTAATCCAAAATTAATACCAAAGAGTGTCATATAGAAAAGTGTCAGTTATACTCAAGCTATAAAGGGATATTATATGATCTCTATCATGAAAATATATCTATATATTTGTGTCCACCAATTATATCAAATATAAGTATGAATATAATTATACAATCCATTTTTATATGAAAAAAACTGACCACAACACATTAATTATGTCAATCCCATATAGGCCATTCATATATTATTGGTTATCTAATTATAAACTAGCAAGGTGAATAAAAAAATCACATGTCATTCACTAAGATGGATGAGCACATCACATGACCATCACCAAAATAGGTAAAAACAGTACATTTCACTTATCTAGGTATGTTAATACACTTCTTAAATCTATCTAAGACAAGGGACTTGACTCCATACTCGTTATATATGTGTTAAAATCCAATCATTTTTAATCATTAATTGATCACCAGATCCGAAACATACTCAATCATACCTTTATTATCTCAACCTCTAGTTGAGGGTAGGACATGTTTCAAAGTAAAATGGATCACATGTTATGTATCTTTCGAACCACGATTATATGGACTTAATAGGACATATGCACCATAAAATATAAAATATATTGTGTGTGAAACTCTATGTGGAATATGATGGGATTTATCAAAAATAAAAAATATTTTTATACTTTGTGAGGGAATTTTTTATCATTATACAAAACCTTATTCATACAAATTTTCATATTACATCAGAACCTATAATACTCTGTCATGATTATCAATTAGGGATGACAGAAATTCACACTTTGAGAGGACAATTATCATTTCACTTCATTGATATATATAATAAAATTTAAAGAACAATAATTTTCATACTAACTTTTTTATGGCCTAATACATTTTTATATTAATAATTTCCATTCAAAATACTAACAAAAATAATACATAAGTGTCATTATAATCATATATTATGATAAACCAAAAGAGTTTCCTTATGTTTACTATACTTTTAGGGATTTTTTAAACCCATTACACATCTATATTAATCTTGCCTCATATCTTTGTGACCATTTAATAAATCCTTCAACTAAAATACTTTAATGGGTAGCATCTATAATGAATGTTTACATGAATCATATTGTGATTCGAATTGATAATGTTGGTGTTAAACTAAATGAATATAATATTCTTACCTCATTACTTCACAACATATAATGTTAGGATGTTAAAATTTTTTATTACCTAACTATATTTATTTTTATGGACATAAAAATTATCTTAAAGCATTTCCATTTAATATTTTCTTTTGATATCCTTTGGTGACTAAATCAAAATTTTCAATTTTTATTAATAATTTTCATTAAAAATTAACTCTAAAAAAATGTATGATATAAAGTGACTTCTACATTGAATTAATTGGAATAATAGTTTATTTTTTACATGTTTAACTTCTATAAGTTTAAAATTACCCCAAATAAACTCTTATAAAATATATTCTCTAAAAAAATTATTTCAATTTCACAAAACCTTTTATTTATTAAAAATAATAATCCCCATTTTGAGAATACTTATTTAATAAATTATTAACACATATATATTATGTGATATTATATTTGTTTATGGAAATATTATAAAAATAAAAATTTATTCATTTAAAACTTGTCGTTGTTATGTGGTGGGAACCCTTTCGGATATTTTTAAAAAAATTATCACAGGGAAAATCCTTTATCCCTGATAAAAAAATTATCCTTATTTTATTTTAAAAAATATTATAAAATTATATCAAATCGTAAATCGTTTTTATCAAAATATTAATATTATATTATTTAGAACAACCAATGTTTGAAAATAAATTCTCTAATCATGTAAGATAAATAGATAAAAATACCCAATCTTTATTACAATCCATGTGATCTTTATGGTTTTTCATGTCATTCAACTTATTTAATGTAGAAACCCATTGCTTCATCATAAGAATTTATACTTCATGCTCTAACCACTAATACTTATTAAATTATAAACAACTATAAAAAAAATTTATAATTTATTACCGAATATTTGGTATTATTTATGCTTTAAATTATATGATTTGTTTTATATAACATCAATAGATGATATACACTCCAAAAATTGTTTCTTTCACCCATTTAGGTATTTTAGACAATTAATCCTCCAATTTATAGCCCATCCACAATGAAAAATTTCCATTTCATATAATCTCATTTCATTAGTTTAGATGTTTTTGTGGACTCTCCATGACATGTATTTTTTTTTTTTGGCCAAAAATTTTAACCCTCATGTATGTAACATTATAGTCTAAGTTGACCTTAGACTTAACACACATTACTATGTAATACATGACATGTTCGGGAGATCAGATAAACATTTGTATACCTAATTCAGGATGAATGTTTTATTAAATTATCATAAAATTTATTGTAGGGATTAAAAAATAAATCTCATGGATAGATCAAGACCAATGAATAACCCCAGTCTCTCTAATTCATTTAATTACTGAATCACATTAGGTATGTGTGGTGAGATAGAATTACCCTCTACCTTATTATGTTAAAGAATGTTTTTCAAAATTTATATCTCTCATGTCTGTCCTATTCTTGAAAGAGCATTTTAGGTCATGTATTATCTTAAAAGAATATATATTCTCATCACCATATCTGATGTATTTCCCTTTTTGAATTAAATATTATAATGAAATGTTCATAGGTTCAAATATCCTTAACCAAATTAAAATATTCAAAAAGTATTAATGTATAACACCTTATGAAACTCATGATTTGAGTTACATAAATGAAAATAAAATCTAATTACATTTACATATATCTAATCACATCCTAATAATATGGTACATAAAATCGTTTCATGTAAAAGATTAGAATCATATAAAGCCAAAATCCTCATTTGAATGACCATATTTCACAATATAATCATCCTTTATTATTCTATATTGATCCTAAACCCAAATTCTAGTGAGTAGTCTGACTCAAATCCTAACTAATACACATGGGAGTCCCTAATTATAATATAATACGAACAAAAAATAAATATAAATAATTAAAAACCATTAAATTCCATCTTTTAACCCATAAATAAATCAAAATTATGATAAAATGAAACTAAATATTTTGTTTTACCTATAAGGTAACTTTTCAAAACCATGGTATGGCTTTTATAAGAAATAGTTTAACAATATAAACCAATATATACATCCATTAATGAAATAAATACATTGTGTTCATGAGAAATATGGACTGAACAAAATAAAATAACATTTCAAAAATTTATATATAAGTTTTAAATTCACTAAAATTTCATAAATAAATTATTATATTAACATTATAATTAATAACTATTTATATACATTCATAACATATAAAAAAGTCCAAAACATGTCCTCTAAACTTTATATGTTATGTTCATATTGTGACATTATTTTTTTGGGATATAGTTAAACAAAATACAAAAGTTTTTATTATACTCACCCATTTAATTGTTTTCACATATAAAAGTTCTAAAATTCCCATAGGTTTATAATACTAATCCTTCACCTGTTGAAAAATAATTTTTCAACGGAAATAATAAATTTCACATATATCTTCGTATTTATATATGAGAACTATTATTTGATGTTATGATACATCAACGTTACTAAAGGATTCACTTCCCAAAAATATGTGAAAATTTATTTTATAACTTATTCCTTTAAATTTTGGGGAACTACCACTCTATTTTTAAAGTAAAAATTCAGGTCCACTACTAGATATCAACAATCAATATAATACCCACCATTTAAGGAATATATATTCATATTACATGATTTTAATTTACTTAATATACATTCATATAGTTGGAATATGTTTTAAAAGTGTGTTCTACATACCCAACTTGAAAAATTACTTTTTAGTTACCAAATCATGTATACAGAGAGTTATGCATGATGAATAGTTACCATAAGAGTGTCAAAACATCTATGTCCATAATAAACATGGAAATTTACTTATATTATTTAACATAAAAAATGATATAATATTTCCCAACTATACTAATAACCATGAGATATTATTAGAGTAATCATAAGCATATGTCCTAATTTTTAGATAAATTATACTGATATCACATAGATTATATAAAAAATTTTGGTGTTAGGGGAACATGAGTATTGATTTTTCTTATCATGAAGTTCACAATTTGGGATCTTGAAGGAATGAGATAATGAGTACTGAACCAAAATTAAGAACACCATATGTTTTAGGTGTGATTGGTTATTATTATTTATAAGCATGTGTATTGGGATCATGAAATTATATCATTACCAGCATGCACCATTTTATCATGTGCTTTGATTAAATATGAAAATAATGACATTGATTTGGTAGTGAGTATTATTTCATTGAGTGCATAATTGATGGTCTGAAATTGGTTGAATGATCAAGAAAAAATATGTCACTTCTTAAAGGAAGAGATATCTCAAGCCTAATTGACCAGGATGGAAGTATCATTATTACATCAATGTATATGATGATAAATGATAATTCAATATTGTAATATCATAAATATATAAATCATGAAAAGATGAAAACATGTGTATTTTATCCTACTTCATGATATATAATGACACAAAGAGATTGTATTAAGTAGTGTATGTTCGTAAGAGGGTGTCATTGTTATAACTAAAACATATCTCTTGTTGTTCCTTGATATGTTGATAGAATCTACTCATAGTCTTTGAGTATCACTCAGAAACATTGAGATATGGATCTAGAGGGAATGATACAAATAATATTCATAATCTTTTCCAATTCAAGTGAATTATAGTATTATGACATGGATGGACGCACAACAGGGGCATAGTAATGCCCATGTTTAGAAAATCATAATGAAATAAATAAATTCAACATTTTTCATGTTTAGAGTAATAAATATTAAATTTGTTTACTTATTATGCTAACTATTAATAAAGTGAATGTAATGAAAAATATTTTTCAAATTAATATTTACTATTTAATATTAAATTTTCATTTAAATATTTTGGGAGAGGCAAGTTAGAGTTAATTACTATATTTTTATTATATAAAATAAATTTTATGTTCCAAATGGGTGATAAAAAATTTATAATTTTTTTTTAAAAATATCAGTTTCATTTATGTCATATTTCATTCCATTTTAAATTTAACTTCCATATAAACCTAATTTAAATTTATGGAAGTTATATCCTAACTATTAAACTTTTTAAGACCCCAAATTTCTGGGTCCATGTTCTTGCTAGAATGCTTCATCCTCTCCACCCCTCTTTCATATAACACCTCAGCCTTAATCATTATATATTCATTAGTCAATATATGAATTCACATTGAAGATCTTTTCATGTTTATAATTTTTGAGAATTAGGCCACAATTATTACATAACAACTCAAATATCACAAAGTATACACTTATACACATTATCCATTTTTTCAAAAAATAAAACTCTTTAACATAAAACATGATTTATTTTGATGATAAAAGTATTCTTGACTTCTTCCATTCTCTTACCAATTATTATAACATGTGAAAAACATTTAAAAAACTTGGTATGAGCACAAAAATCTCAGTAAGGGATATAAAATAAGGAATGAAAATAGTCATTCTATAAATATTTTAAACTCATGACTTTTTTTCAAAAAATAATACTTTTCACCCATAAGTCGTAAACTCATTTACATACCTCATGAAATAAAATTATTCATGAAAAAAATCATAGAAATCATAAAACATAGAGGTAACATATGTAATCCATATCATACTTACATGGTATCTTTCACTGCTATATAGGGGGTAACCTTCATGGTTACATTTGGAATACCCATCCCAACATATCACCCAAATCTCGTAAGATAAACATTATCATTTAACATTGTCTCATTAAGAAATGCATTGTAGATCAATCACAGTCTCACCCACCCTAGGACTATCATTGAACCACCCTGTATATATAAACATTTCCCAAGAACCATAACATAATCATAACATATTAACAAGCATGAAGGAAAAATAACTTTTCCACATTACAATAATAAGATATCATTACAAGATATTAACATAGTCAATCCCTTATCAAAACCATTTTCAATACGAAAATACATGAAAAGGTAATATGGTATTGTTTTACTTTTAAAAACATTAAGGTGTATAGATGAAACAAATATCAAATAATGGTCATGACAGTGGAAATTTCATTTTCACCACATACATTAAAAAAATTTCTTTTTTCATTCACTAAAAATAACTATATAAGAAGTATTTCATTTGAAAACTATTTAATGAAATTAAAAGTAAAATGGGATAATTATATACCATATAATAGAAGGTGGTGTATGTTTTTCAAATGTTCCTCAATGAATGGAGTTTGAGACAAAGTACCACAACTTATGTCTAACTTGTCTCATACATTATTTATCATCTTAAATAATAATCATAGGTTAATTTATGATTTATTCAAAACCTTTTTCATCTATATAATTCATTCTATATCACTTAATACCATGTTATTACAAATACATAATAATTTAAGTTCACATTGGATAGTTTGTCGATATTCTGTACATCAGTCAAAAATGAACTTGGTATGATGTCAATAGTCCATGTGGTCATAAGTCAATCATCTCAAGAATAATATTTAAGAATTAATAATAAATTTTATACATTAATAATAGTTTTTAAATCAAACCATTAATTATTTTTATGAAAGATGAACAACATCATAATCATGGAGACAGTGGGTCGTACGTACGCATGAGTAACATTTTCCTTTTTTCATTGATAATTATGGAAAGAAGGTAATTAATATTTTATATTTAAATAATTATAAAAACATAATTAATTTCATATTAATAATTTAAATGTACTTATATATATAATATAAATTATGCAGTGAATGAAGACAAATTATATCGCTTCTTGGAGGTGATATTTAATATGTACGCACAAATGACGTTATCGTTTTTATGTGCATTGAAGGTGAGAACATAATTGAAATATTATTCTTTTAAAATGATAAATATTTCTTTAATATCAGATATAAACATTTATTTCATAATTATAACTATTCTTTATAGACCGTAATGAAAAATGAACTATATCAGTTCGTAATACTGTATTCCACCATAAAAACAAACGAAACGTTCATTTCACATTTGATGAAATTAGAGATGGATTTAGGTGATGATATTAAAATAATAACATAATATTATATTTAATATACTGGATTTATTATTACATCTTAGAATAATTTAATTTAAATTGTGGGTAAGAATAAATAAAACTGAAACACTTAAAAAATGATACCTCTTCTTTGGTTGATCACGTTTGAAGAACACCTTAACACCTCTAAGTAGAGTGTTATGCCTAAATTAAGTCCATAAGAATGTGAGGAGGGATTATAAAATAGGGTTTTTGGTATATCATGGCCAAAATAAATGGTTATTGATGTTTTATTATTAGAGAAGATTGTGTACCTTCTTATAGGAGAGGGAAGGGGCACCTTTGGAAACTCTTAAAATATTACATTAATATAAATACATTTAATTAATCAAAATGAATCCAAATTTAGGTATTTATAACATAAGATGAATATATTTTCAAATATTCTCAAAAAATAAATTTAATAAATTTATTTATATTATTTTATATATTATCTTTTCAGTTTACCCTTAATTATCCTCTTTTATTTTTAATTATGGTAGAAATATTTTAAATATTAAGAGGCTATAAATCTTATGTATATGGGATAAATGTCCCATAATTAGAAAATAAATTACCTTTTATAAATTATAATAGTCACTTTGTTGTTTGAAATTATTTTTTAGATTTTAAATAATTTAATAATTTATTATTTTTATAAAATATCAATTATGGCAATTTTTACACTATTCATTTCATTAAATTTAAATGAAATCCAAAAAGCGATATGACTTTGATAAAATCCATTTAATAGACTTATATAATGTCATATTAACCATTAAATTTATTTTATGTCATAAATTATGTCAAATAATATTTATTTTAATATGATTTATTTTATTATTTAATTAATAAATATATTATCTCATCATCATTGTTTCATAATTAAAATTAATTTATTATTTCCTAAAAATTGTAAATAAATTACCATGATGTAGGTAATATATTTTTCTTTAAAATGACTGTTTATAGTTTAATATATCACTTATACAACCCCATGTTAATATTATTTTAGTAGGAAGAGACATGATTATGAAATTTTTTCCCTTACATTAAATTAAATGTTATAAATGCCATAATCGCACCCAAAATGATTCAAATGGCCACCATTTATACCCAATGATATTATTGGTTGGATAAAACTCATCAAAAAAGATTAGTATAAGTTTTACTATAGTATTATATTATTATAATATTATTTTTACCTTTAATTACCCGATTTTCCTTTAACCGTGGAAAATAAAATACTCAAGTTACTATTCCCCAAAAATTAGTTTGATTTAATTAGATCAAATTTTCATACTTATTACAACCATGTATTTTTATTTTTGAAAATTAAGTTATAAAACTGACTATAATTACTTTAATGTTAATCCTACTGATAGATTGGGGAAATGAGTTTTTAAAATGTAAAAACCATCAAAATATTGACATGTGTTTACATCCAATTTAAATGTAAAATTACATGTAATAGAGACAATTGTATTAAATGATAAAAAATTCATATAATTATACCTTAAATTTTTATAATGGATAATCTAACAATATAATTAAGTTAAATGAAAAGACAAGTTTGAATGAAAATGCAGTATTTTTTCATGATTCATTAAAACAAGAATTTTATTATAAAAATAAAAAAAATTAAAAAAAAGTGATTTTTGGTGTCCCTATTCTAATGAAGAAGTTTATTTTTTCAAATAGAACATATAAATGTGAAAAAAAAAATTTAAAAGGGTTCTACATCAAAAGGCGGTAAAATAGTTTTTTAGACAAACACTCATTTTACAAGTAAAATTGTATTTGTTCTTATATAATGTATGGAAAACACATAATATGAATTTTAAATATTATATTAAAATAATATTTTATCAATAAAATACAAAAAGTGTGATTTTATTATTTTATAAACATAATTATTCACACTTAAATAGTATTTCATAAAAACACATCTTTTATATTCAATTGGTTTTTATTTATATTTATAATTAATTTTCTAAACAATGAATAATTATATAAACATTTGTAAAACATCTTTTAATAATTTAGTTAATATCATTCATTCCCACCATTCTAATAGCTATGTAATAAATTCAACTTATAATAATATTATTAATAATATATTATTTTTTAGTATAACTTAGTCTTGTGTGCAATATAAGATTTCAGAGAAACTCATTGTTGTGTTCGAGTATGCTATCAGAAATAGAATCCCTTTTAATGTAAAATTTATATCTCATTAATAAATATTAATAAATATAAAAAGGCCCTATTCTATAATTACCTAGGATGTTACATTCTACCCTCTTTTTGGAAATTGCATCCTCTCAATTTTAAACTTTGGATCGATAACAATGGTTTCACTTTTCTAAATTAGTTCACATTAAAAGAAGAGCCGATAATAGTTCCACATGAAAATAAATAAATATATGTAAAAAGGTCACATGAAATAACACATACTAGGATTCCATGTAAGAAAACATTAATATGGATGGAAAACTAACCATCATGTTCTGATGGAGAGTGATAGAAAACATGATCAGGAGAATGATAACAATCATAAAAACACAAACATGTAATGGGATAAAAGGTAATTGATTTTATATTTTGAAAATTAAATAGAAATTATTTTTGTTTTAGGATCTCTTTTAGGTATAAATTTACTTCTTAGACTATGAATATAAAGAAACTAACTTACTTGAGAAGTAGAGTTTGATACTTTAGTCAATTTCCATCATAGAATCATTTTTTTTCAAATGATGAGTTTGTAAGAGAATATTGTTCATTCCTAAAACCCTGGAATAAAATTCTGGAGAATCACATAATCTACAAAATATTATCTATCTATTCATCATGTCTTGAATCATTAACAAAATCTAAAATGGTTAGTATAATAAAAAACAATTCTTCAAAAAAATATAAACCTTAGGATGATAAAAAAAATACATTTAATCTGTAAAATTAAAAATTAATACCAAATGTCCAAAATAGAAAATTCATCAATTAACATTCCTTAAAATTTGTCAAATAATCTAAACCAAGATTAAAACTCAAAATTTTGAAGGATTTAATCCCATTGTCTCCCAGGATTAGTTTTAACATTTCTCTCCAAATAACATAACCCACTGTTAATGCCTCATACAAAAATTAATTTCCTAATCAAATACTCTCCATGATAGGTTAATAATTTCCATAAATAACCCTAATCTCCTCAAGTCCACAATAAAAACATATATTCTTCAAAAATATAGTTATACCATTACTCCTCAAATAAAATCAAATAGTATTTTATTTTCCGTGGGCATATAGGGTTCCCAAAATAGTTAATGTCTTCCAAAATAACATTTGGTACTCAATTCCCAAATAATTTTCCATTACCAAGGATATCAATTTGATAAAACATAAGTTCCAAAAATTACCTAACTAAATATTGTAACTAAAAATAATGAATTCATACTAACTAAGGAATTCATGTAGACTAGTGGTACGATATTTACCCTTGTCGCGCTTCAATTGTGGGTTTGATCCCAACAACCTTGACAGATATTATGTGTTGTCAGTCACCCTATGGGTTGTCCTTTTTATAAAACTATAACATTGTTATAAAATAATCCCAAAATGAGATTAATTATTCAAAAATAACCATAACATGTTTTTAACTTAATGTATTCCTTATACCTCTCATTTCCATCCCAAATCATAATGACCTCAACATCTTTATTCATAAAGTCATATATATATTGAGATTTTTTTATATTTCACCATCAAATGCTTTAATAAAACTATTCCCAAAATAAAGATCATTTTACCTTGATCATGGAGTACATTGGGCTTCATCATTTTTTTTCATAGATATAAGGCCCATGCATGGGAATAATAATTTATCAATTCTTCAAAATAACTTGATTCTGTTATCTAAATACACCTTGTACATATTGGGTCATATGGGTGTTCATAGAAAAATATTTCTGGAAAATAATCTTGTATGACATATAACTTCTAAACATCTGATAAAACTGTGTTCTTGCATACCATTCAGACTGAGTATGAGTTGAAACGTTCAATCAATGGTCCTTTTAAAATACCATAAGCATGTGGTGATAGAATATATTTTAAAAAGAAAATATAAATAGGTTGTTCAAGGTTCTTATTCTTTAGCATCTTTTTCAAATTCAAAATATGCTTCATAATCTTCTGATAAGGTAAAATATATAAAAATTCATTGATAATATATATATTTTATGAAAATAAGAGAATATATATAAAATAACATTTGATTAAAAACGACCCATGATCTATGACGGTATTGAGGTATAGTGGATGTCTTCGATTTCTCAAACATCTTCTAGCAAGTGAGTTGTGTGTTATAAAGTAGTTTCAAAATCAACCGAACATGACTATGCAATAATTATTGAAAGAAAGTCATCAAGAAGAGATATGAATATTGTTTTAGATCCTCCTTTTTCCATTTTTAACCGACTTTCCTTGATCTGAAAGAGTTAAATAACAAGGATTTAACCAAAAGAATAGACATAAAATGTTACCATATGTGTAACCAAAACTCATAATCCCTAATATTATGTAGACCTTTCCTCTGATACCAACTATAAGGCGCCAACCTTAAACATTACATATTCTAGGGTTAAGTCAAGTCTTCCAATTTAGGATATTTTCACGTTTAGATTTATAGAGAATTAGGCCATAACTATTGCATAATAACTCAAATATTACAAAGTGGACACTTCTACTCAATATCCATTTTTGTCAAAAAATAAAAACTCTTTACAAAACATGATTTATTTTCATGATAAAAGTATTATTAACATCTTTCTTTCCCATAACCATCCTTATACTTTGTGAAAAAGTTTAAATAACATGGGATGAGCACAAAAATCTCAGTAAGGGATATAAAATAAGGAATGAAACCGTTAGTCCATGAATATTATAAAATCAAGAAAAAAATTTCACAAAATCATACATTTCACTAATAAGACATAAAACCATTAACATACCTCATGAGATCATAATATTAATGAAAATATTCTTATAAATAATAGACCCTATAAGTAATTTTTGGCATCCATATCATACATACACTGTAGATTTCATAGCTACATAGAGGGAAACCTTCAGGGTTATGCTTGGAATACCCATCACTATATATTACCTAAATCTCTTAAGAGAAACATTATAATTTAACACTATCTCAGTACCCAATAGATTGGAGATCTACCATGGCCTCACTCACCCTAGTTTCATCATGGAACAACTAGCATACATAAACAATTCTCAATAACTATACCATAATCATAACATATTAACAAGCATATAGGAAAAAATTACATTTCCAGATTACAATCACAAGATATCATTTAAAGATATTGACATAATCAATCCCTTCTCAAAACCATTTTTAATACCAAAATACATGAAAATGTAATATGTTATTTATTTTCACTTTATAAACATTAAGGCTTATAGAGGAATCCAAATATCAAATAATGGTCACGACGACAGAAAATTCATTGTTGTCGCGTAAATTAAAAAAAAAATCATTTTATCATTTAGTATAAAACATTGTATAAAAAATATTTCTTTTGAAATCTATTTAATGAAATTAAAAGTCAAAGGGGTAAATTATACATCATATAAAATAAGGTTGTGTATATTATCGAAATATACCACAATGAATGAATATTGAGACCAAGTCCCTTACCCAGAGTCTGAATTTTATCATGCATTCATTATCATCCTGAATAATAAATTTATGTTAATATATACTTTATTTAGAATATTGTTAATGTTTATTGTTCACTTTATATCACTTATTACTATGTTATTAAAAATACATAATTTTTTAAGTACACATCGGATGTTTTGTTGATATTCGGTACTTGAGCCAAAAATGAACATGGTATGATGTAAATAATCCATGTGGCCATAAGTAAATCATATCCAGAATAATATTCATGATGTAATAATCAATTTTATACATTAATCATACTTTTTAAATCAAAACATTAATGATGGTTATGAAAAATGAACAATGTTATAATCATGGAGATGGTAGGCCGTACGTATGCATGAGTAACATTTTTCATTTTTCATTGATCATTATGAAAAAAGGAAATTATTGTTTTATATTAATAGAATTATAATAAAATTATTAATATCATATTTTAAATTTAAATGTACTTATATATATCATATATATAGTTCCCTCGGTTTTTGGTATGTAACCCATAATTAATGATTTTAATGGTTATAAAGATAAGGGTGATAAATGAGAGAGTCGGGATAAAATGAAATGAAGTATTGAGGTAAAAAGAAAGTCGCACGGGCGGAAAATTGTTTGTCTAACCGTGCGGCCAAACTGTGTGTAATTGACACTTTTGAGGTTGTGGATCCCGCACGGTTGGAGAACTATTTGGAAGACCGTTTGCGGAGGCTATGAGAGGGTCTGCCTAGATAGTGTCTAACACACGGTTAGCGCACGTTTTGTCAAACTGTGTGAACTAACCGTGCAGACACGTAAATGAGATCTTAAAAAGAGGATATCACACATTTTGCTTCTAAATGGATCTATTTTCCTCTTAAGTGGCCATAACTTGGGATCACTATCCCTCGAAGGCAGGAGAACCTCTCCCAAGCGTATTGGATGCAATCCGAAGGCTTTCCTTGGCGAATCAAATCTTGATTCTTGAGGTATGTGATCATTCAACATCATTCATGATCAGTTTCTTAGATATACTTGTCTTATTCTCTTGGGTTCTTATATACACATCTGTTATGGGTAGATCCAAGTGTTTGGATGCCAAATATGATAATATTTGGTCTTGGCCTTTCTAGGAAAAGAGATTTAAGGTGGTTTCTTGAAGAATGAACACAGTTTTCTTTTGCGTTCTTCGTTCGGTGTGGTTTTCATAAAAAAATTCGAGGTAGGAGGCTTCTATCTTGACACCTACTTATAGAATTAATTTTATTATACTCAAATTGGTTTATTGATTGTGAAATGCATGGAAAAATATACATTTGTGATGATTTATGGTTTTTTTGAAATTGCGTGATCTAGGTTAATATTTTTGCAAAAAGGGTTTAATTTAAAATGATTATTTTAAATTATGTATTTTCTTGAATTTCTAAATTGTTGATGAAAAAGGGGTTTTCAATTGTAATTTTTTTCAATAAAATGGATTTTTATTAAAATGGTTTGCAGTTGAAATGGTTTGGCATTGAAAAGGTTTTGACGGAAATAGTTTTAAATAAAAATGTGTTTTTATTGAAAGGTTTATTTTTGCTTGATCATTGGGAATATGTGTTGTGTGTTAATATTATATATATAAGTCTTGGTAGAAATATGACCTTATGCTAGTTTCTAAAGGTTTAATTTCACATGGGGATTTCATATACAGGTCTTGGTTGGAATATGACATTGTGTTTGATGCCAAAGGTTTAATGGCACATGGGAATTTCATATATGGGGCTTGGTTGAAATATGAACTTGTGCTCTGTGCCAAAAGATTAATGTAACATGGGAATAAATTACCTTGTGACAACTTGGTAGATCGATGAGAAACCACTCATGATTATGGAACTGTCATAACGTAGCATGCATAGTTGGTTTTATGGGTTTGAGTAATGGTTTGGTATGACGATATAGAGATATTGGTAAATGGCTGTAGTGATTGTTTCGTTATTTTTCGGAAAAAATATCTTTATGAAAATGTTGGTTTCAATTGAACTTGTATGGTTTTGTTAATAAATGGTTTTATAAACTTGGTTATATTTAGTTATAAATTTTTTTTGAGAAATTGTTTTATATAAACTATTTTATAAAAATATTGCCAACTCTTCTAACCTAGAGGCTTGTGTAGGGGAGTCATTATAGAAAACATACAGAGTTTTATACTCACCCCTTCTCTAGAACTATGGTGCTCTTTCAGATTCTATCTTCCGAGATAGGGGAAAAGGTAATGTTTCACACTTTTTTAGCACTAACTTGTGACCTTTGGGCTGTTAGGTAATTTTGGAGCTTGGAGCTTGTGAAGCATGGATTCTTGTGGTCTTTTGAGAGTCTTGTATCATTTATCCGTTGTGTAATTTGATACTTTGTTGTTCTTCTACTGTTTCATACTTTGATATGGTTTTGAGTGCATGATGTTGTTGAGTTTTCAGTCATTTGTTCATGCATCATATAGTGAATGTTTGGTTATGGTTGGTAGGTTTATTGGTTTATTTATTAAAGGGTAAATCATCCCCCACTTGTATTTGAAACCCTTTAGAATTTATTTCCAGACTTTGGAGTCTTGGGGATGTCGCTAAAGGCCTAGTAATGACTCGTTGTGCTCTCAATCCAATGACAATTGGCTGGTCATTACAAATGGTATCAGCTTGTTCGGTCCTTTCCTAACATGTAGTCATCGTTGTCCCTAGTTTTGGAGATGAAATCCCTTCTTGTCTATTCCTTGGGGGGAATCATAGAAAGGAGTAGGATTGTCAGAACATGAAATATATAGCATAAAAGGACGTAGCTAACCCTTTTATGTTGAACTTCAAGTTACCAGGGAGTTGGGTAAATAAGTGTTTCGAGACACTTCTAGGATTTTGAAATCTCATTGTCATGGGTTTAGCCAATGAGATGGGAATAACATGCATTATAGAGGAAGGACTTACCACTAGAAGTGAATACATCATTTCGAGAAATGATAATTTTTTATAGTATGTAATTGGTTTTCCAATGAAATATTTCGAAAAAGAGAATGATTATCGTATTTTGAAAATGGGTTAATTTTCAAAAGCATGTGAAGAAGTTTAAAAAATAGTTGAACATGGGAAAAGGGATGTTTTGGAAATCAATGTTGTAATAGTTGATTTTATAGAATTTTAAATTCTAATCCATCAGTTGCTAGAGAGTGCGATTAATGGAGTTTGTTGTTACTTTAGAAAATGGCACCTGGTAGGCCTTATAGAAACCAGTCGGAAGAGACTAGTGAGAATGTGGTTGCACCTGAACCAAAGGTGAACCAATAGTTGGTCCAAAGCATTACATAGGCTCTTAGAACCATTGAGTTGGGACTGCAACCAGATACTTTGTTTACAATATTTTTCACTACTGAAAATATAAGTGGAGGAAGTACGGTTGTATTCACTAGAGGAGCTGAGAACTCTAACACTAAATGTAAGAGGAAATCAAACACCTTTTCTCAAGGAGGAAGAACACATCGTAATCAGACCATAGGAGTATTTAACCTTTCTCCAAGACCCAAGAACATGCTTGTATATTTTCAGTTCAGTCCGCTGAGTCACATTAAGCAGGTGTGTATACCCTAACCGAGAGCATCCCACAATTGCAACAATATGGGACACATTAAGCGCTTTTGTTGCACTGCTCCATGGTCAGATGTCAGGGACACTTCACTGGTGTCACAATCACTATATTCATTGATTAAATAAGTACAATATAGCAATAAAGAGCAAATTCAAACAACAAAACAATTTTTTGGAGCTTAGTAGATGATGGTCGCTGATCAAGCTGTTCCATCTACGGTGAGAGGTACTAATATTTCAAATTCTACCCTTGTGGAAGTGCTCTTCGATACTGGTGCATAAAATTATTCCATTACTTATCGTGCTATTTATTTTCAATGTTTATTGTTGGAAATGATGCCTTCTGTTTTAAAAACTGCAATCTCTTCTTGGTGAAAGAAAATGCCAATCCTTTATCTGTCGATCATGTGTTATAACTGTTGATGAAGATGAGATGAAATGAGACTTCCCGATATTGGACATGGATGTCTATGATGTAATTCGGGGTATGGATTGGTTGATAATGTTTAAGGCTCACATCGACTGTTATAGGGGAACAATTAGTTTGACGGATGAGGACGACATAGACCGTATCTTCATAGGAGAGATGATGGTAAAGAAATGTGAAAAGAGCATGTTTGCACTAATGTTGGGAACTCTCTCTTATCAGTTGGCAGTGTTAAATTTTTCATCAATGGATGATATCTAGGAAAATAGTTTTCTAGTCGTTGTGGATCAATTTCCAGATATATTCCCTGAGAACTTCTCAGGGTTACCACCCATAAGGGAAGTGGAGTTTACGATTGATCTTCTTTTGGGGACCAGTCCTATTTACCTTTCGTCTTATAGGACGACACCAACAAGGTTATGGTAATTGAATTTCTAGCTGGAAGAGCTGGAAAGCAAGGGTTTAATTCAGCCAAGTATGTCTCTATGGGGAGCACCGATTTTGTTTATAAAGAAGGAATATGGAACTCTTCGATTGTGTATTGATTATCGTAAGCTTAACCAAGTTACGATAAAGAATAAACATACACTTCCACACATTGATGATATGTTTGATCAGTTAAGGGAAGCTCATTGGTTCTCTAAGATTGACTTGCGATCAGGATATCACCAATTGCGAGTTCGGAAGGATAATATTCCATGGAAAACTTTTAGAAGTATATATGTCAACTAAGAATATGTAGTCATGCCTTTTGGTCTAACAAATGCACATGTGGTCTTCATGGCTTTGATGAATCATATATTTCAGCACTATCTGGATTATTCTTTTGTGGTGTTTGTGGAAGAAATATTAGTGTATTCAAAGACAATGGTTGACCATGATGAGAACCTATAAACATTCTTACAAATCTTGAGAGATCTCCATTTCTATTCCAAATTATCAAAGTGTGATTTTTGGATACAAGAAGTACATTTTCATGGCCATGTCATTTCTAAAAAAGACATTTCTGTTGATCCTAAAATGATAGAAGCTGTTATCTCATGGAAATCAGCGAAGAATGTGTTTTAGATACAAATTATTCTTAGTCTAACTGGTTACTATCGATGCATTGTGCGTGATTTCTCATGACTATATTCACAAATTAATGCTCTGACAAATAATAATTCTCTGTTACAATGGACAAAAGAATATCAGAAGTCTTTCAAGGAACTAAATGTTCGGCTTAGATCAGCACCTATATTGACATTTCCAGAATCAGGACAGGGGTATGTGGTGTATTTTGATGATTTAGGATTAGGTTTGGGTTGGGATCTCATGCAAAGAGATCACGTGCTCACTTATGGTTCAAGGCAATTGAGGGTGAATGAGAATAATTTCCCAACACATGATTTTGAGTTAGTTGCAGTCGTCCATGCTTCGAAAACATGGATACATCATCACTTTTGTGATAAATTTATTATGATTACAGATCAAAAAATCTTGAAACAAATTTTATCACAGAAAGATTTGAATATAAGGAAAATGAGGTGGGTGGAGTATATCAAATTGTTTGAATTTGACTTGATGTACACACTGAGGAAATGAAATTCATTGGTGGATGCATTGAGCAGAAAGTCATATGCTCAATTGGCAAAAGAAGATTCAGTGAATGGCAGTTGATGTCAGTCCTAGCCGACAAGCACGTGGAATATGAAGAAATAGGTGACGTTGCAGCCTTGTTTTCAGCTATGCTGGTTACTAATTAGGTAAATATGGTTAAAGAGGCCTAAACATTCGATGCATATTGTCTAGTTGTAAGTTCAAAACTCAATGGTGGGGAGACCATTGGTGGTTGGAAACTTGATGTGGGTTCAATTTTGTTTTTCACAGATTGGATGGTTATACCTATGGATTTTTAGGAACAACTCATTCATGATTACCACCATTAGAAATGTGTTGTATATCGAGGTACCTAGAAGATGTATAAGAAGCTAAAGGCGCAGTTTTGGTGGAGCAGCATGAAAAAGAAGGTGGTTTAGTTCTTCTCATGGTGCTTAACATGCCATCAAGTTAAAGCAGAGCATCAGAGACCAGAAGGAATGTTGCAGTCTTTACCTATCCCAATATAGAAATGAGAGAAAATAGAGATGAATTTTGTTATAGGTATTACAAGAATGGATCGGAATCACAATTCCATATGGGATATAGTGGATCAACTTACCAAGTTGTCCCATTTCATCCTGATACATGAAAATCATATGGTGGAGGATCTTTCAAAAATATTTATCTGAGAAGTGGTAAAGAGGCATGGTGTACCGATTTCAGTATTCTTAGACAGAGATCCGAGGTTTACGTCTCATTTTTGGAAGTCCTTACAGCTAGCTCTTGGGACTCAGTTGACTATGAGCATCGCGTATCAACCTCAGATGGATGGGTAATCCGAGAGTATGATACAGACAATCGAAGACATGTTCTAGGTTTGTGTAATGAATTTTAATGGCTCATGGGAGGATCATATACCCTTGGTGAAGTTCTCATACAATAACAATTATCAGACCACAATACAAATGGCTCCGTTTGAAGCATTATATGGGTGTCCTTGTCATTCTCCACTATGCTGGGTGAAAATAGGTGAAACTTCACTAGTTGGTTCAACCCTTGTCCAAGAAACAATGGAGAAGATCTAGTTGATTAGAAAGAGGATGAAGTCAGCTCAGAGTCATTAGAAATCATATGTAGATTGCCGTCGAAGACCATTGTCATTCATTGTGGGTGATCATGTCTTCTTGGGGATATCTCCAATTCTTGGACATCATCATTTAGGGAAGAAGGGAAAGTTATATCCTTGAAAAATTGTCCCTTTTGAGATACTAGAATTGGTTAGAGAGGTGGAATATCCATCGGCATTACCACCACGGTTTATTTCGGTGCATTATGTGTTACATGTATCCCAGTTGAAAAAGTATCACCATGATCCTGACCTTGTGATCAGATGGGATCACGTTGAAGAAGAACCAGATGCATAACTGGTACATATTATATTGTGGATCATGGATAGAAAAGAGAAAGTCTTGTGTGGGAAAATCATCAGCCTAGTGCGGGTTTTATGGAAACATGGTCAGATTTTGGAAGAGACTTTAGAACGTGAGAAGGAAATGAAAGAGCAGTGGCCGGAACTATGTTTGTCCAGCAAGGGTTGTCTACTTTCCGAGGATAGAAAGACAAATGGTGGGGAGAATGTAGTACCCTCGGTTTCTAGTATGTAATATTACTTAATTCTTTTAATGGTTATAATGTCAAGTGTGACGAATGAAGGAGTTAGGAGAACTTCGAATGAATTTTTAAGTCGAAGGGGATGTCGCACGGGTGGTGCACAGTTTCTCTAATCATGCGGCCAAACCGTGCGTAGTTGACACTTTTGAGGTAGCGGATCTTGCATGGATGGAGCACAGATTGAGAGACCATGTGAGGAGGCCATGAGAGGGTCTTCCTAGGTAGTGGCCAATGCACGGTTCACTACGGGAAAAATGAGCAATTGCGACGGGTTATTTGCGACGGGAATAAATCCCGTCGCAAATAGTCATGTTAAAAACTTATTTGCGACGGGGGTATTTCCCCGTCGCAAATAAGGAGGCTTTTGCGACGGGATTGCTTTCCCCGTCGCAAATAGTTTTCCCGCGATGCGCGCCAAATCGCGGGAAACTTATTTGCGACGGGGAAATATTCCCGTCGCAAATAACCGGCGGCGGTAAAAGGTATTTGCGACGGGAATATTCCCCCGTCGCAAATACTATGTCGGCAGGGATTATTTGCGACGGGTCCCGTCGCAAATAACTATTTACCGGTTGACCGTAATAAATGTTGGCTAAGGTATTTGCGACGGGTCCCGTCGTAAATAATACTATTTGCGACGGGAATCCCGTCGCAAATGGGCCCGTCGCAACTAATCTAACCTATAAATACCCCCATCCGTTTTTTTCATTTCATTCTCATTCCTTATCATCTCTCTTTCTCAGAATTATATTTCTAGGGTTGAGTTTTTCTCCAGTTTAAGTTTTTTCTCCGGAGTTGATATTAAAGTTTTGAAGAACGATCAGAACAGATCAATTTTCAAGGTATTTATCTTCATTTTAATTTTTTATTTATTTTTAATTTCTTATTAGTTTCTATTATTATTAATTAGTTGTAATTTAATTATGTTTACATTGTTTTATTACTTAATAAATTTAAATTATAAGTATTGTTTATATGGTAATTAGGAATAATTAGTAATAATTTTTAGTAATTAAGAATAAATATTAATAACTAGTAATAAATACCAATAATTAAGAATAAGAACATTATTACATTATTAGTTTATTTTATTATTAATATTAAAATAATATAATTTTTTATATATATACAGTTCTTTTTTCATCTGTGTGTTTGCTGTCTTCACATGTATTATTTGTATGTGGAGATAGAAAACGCACAGATGAAAAAAGAACTGTATATAAATTAGAAAATTCTATTATTTTAATATTAATAATAAAATATATTAATAATGTTATTATTTGTAATTATTGGTAATTATTTCTAATTATTGATAATTATTCAATTAATTAATAATAATTATCAATAATTAAGAATAATTAGTAATAATTACCAATAATTAACAATAATTAGTATTAATTACCTATAATTAGTATTAATTACCAATAATTAGTATTAATTACCAATAATTAGTATTAATTACCAATAATTCGTAATAATTAGGAATAATTAACAATAATTAGTAATAATTAGGAATAATTAACAATAATTAGGAATAATTAACAATAATTAGTAATAATTAGGAATAATTAGGAATAATTAGTATTAATTAGGAATAATTAGTAATAATTACCAATAATTAGTATTAATTAGGAATAATTAGTATTAATTACAAATAATTAGTATTAATTAGGAATAATTAGTATTAATTACAAATAATTAGTATTAATTAGAAATAATTAGTATTAATTACCAATAATTAGTATTAATTACCAATAATTAGTATTAATTACCAATAATTAGTATTAATTACCAATAATTAGTATTAATTAGGACTAATTAACAATAATTAGTAATAATTAGGAATAATTAACAATAATTAGTAATAATTAGGAATAATTAGTATTAATTAGGAATAATTAGTAATAATTACCAATAATTAGTATTAATTAGGAATAATTAGTATTAATTAGGAATAATTAGTATTAATTACCAATAATTAGTATTAATTACCAATAATTAGGAATAATTAACAATAATTAGTAATAATTAGGAATAATTAACAATAATTAGTAATAATTAGGAATAATTAACAATAATTAGTAATAATTAGGAATAATTAACAATAATTAGGAATAATTAGGAATAATTAGTATTAATTAGGAATAATTAGTAATAATTACCAATAATTAGTATTAATTAGGAATAATTAGTATTAATTACCAATAATTAGTATTAATTACCAATAATTAGTATTAATTACCAATAATTAGTATTAATTACCAATAATTAGTAATAATTAGGAATAATTAACAATAATTAGTAATAATTAGGAATAATTAACAATAATTAGTAATAATTAGGAATAATTAACAATAATTAGGAATAATTAGTATTAATTAGGAATAATTAGTATTAATTACGAATAATTAGTAATAATTACCAATAATTAGTAATAATTACCAATAATTAGTATTAATTACCAATAATTAGTATTAATTACCAATAATTAGTATTAATTACCAATAATTAGCAATAATTACCAATAATTAGTATTAATTGCCAATAATTAGCAATAATTACGAATAATTAGAAATAATTACCAATAATTAGCAATAATTACGAATAATTAGAAATAATTAGCAATAATTAGAAATAATTAGCAATAATTAGAAATAATTAGCAATAATTAGAAATAATTAGCAATAATTAGAAATAATTAGCAATAATTAGCAATAATTAGTAATAATTAGTAATAATTAGGAATAATTAGGAATAAGTAGGATTAATTAGGATTAATTAGGAATAATTAGGATTAATTAGGAATAATTAGTAATAATTACCAATAATTAGTAATAATTACCAATAATTAGTAATAATTAGTAATAATGACCAATAATTGCCAATAATTACCAATAATTGCAAATAATTAGGAATAATTAGTGATAATTAGGATTACTCAGGAATACTCAGGAATACTCACGAATACTCACGAATACTCACGAATACTCACGAATAATCACGAATACTCACGAATAATCACGAATACTCACGAATACTCACAAATAATCAGGAATACTCAGGAATACTCAGGAATACTCAAGAACACTTAGCAAAAAAAATTATATTATCAATATTTATGAAAAAAATATTAATATTATTAAAATAATAAAAATTTATAAAATATTAAAATTATCAATATTTACAACAGATTTTGCTCTATTCTTAACATGTTCAAATCTTAAAGGGTCGCTAATTGTCAGGTCATGCGCAATAAAAAGTTTCTGTCAGCCATGTCCAATGTAAACTCTATAATTGTCCTTGCATGGTCGATCACCTCAAAAGTAATGTTGCAATCAGACAAACCAAGTCATTCCCTTCTTATCTATAAGAATCATCTCACATGAACCTTTACATAGACCATTCTTCCTTGAAAATTTAAGGGAAAAATAATGATATCCCCTCAAATTTTTAAGGAAGAATGATCTATGTAAAGGTTCATGTGAGATAATTCTTATAGTTAAGAAGGGAATGACTTGGTTTGTCTGATTGCAACATTACTTGCGAAGTGATCAACCATGCAAGGACAATATTAATATGAATAATAATAATATTTATATTTTATAATATTAAATTTTATATATATATTAAAATTTTATATATATATTAAAATTTTATAATATTATAATTTAATTATTTTTTTGTAATACTTGAATTATTTTAATATTTGAATGTAAAATAATTCTATTATTTTTATATTAATTAAAATAACTTATTAATATTTTTTTTATTTATGAATTATAATTATAATATTATTATATTAATTAAATTATTTATTAATATTCTATTATTTTTATTTTTGAATTATAATTCTACTATTATTATAGTAATTAAAATAATTTATTATTTTCATTTATAAATTATAATTCTATTATTATATTAATTAAAATAATTTATTAATAATTTATTTTTTTTATTTTTTATAGTATTTGCGACGGGATACTATGCCCGTCGCAAATACTAGTAGTATTAATAATTTTTTTTTTTTAAAAGAGTAATTGCGACGGGTCCCGTCGCAATTACTATGAATAGTATTTGCGACGGGTCCCGGTTCCCGTCGCAAATACTAGTATTATTAATTTTTTTATTTAAAAAAAAACGTTATTGCGACGGGCCCGTCGCAAAAACAATTTGCGACGGGTACCGTCGCAAAAGGTATTTGCGACGGGCCCGTCGCAATAACTGTTTAAAAAGTTTTTCACAAAAAATACGGAATACTATTTGCGACGGGGAGAATGCCCGTCGCAAAAAAAGGCTTTAGCGACGGTCCCGTCGCAAATAAGTTTAGTTGCGACGGCGTTTTCCGCAACGGGCTATTTGCGACGGGACCCCGTCGCAAATGGCTATTTGCGACGGGATCCCGTCGCAAATAGCCCGTCGCAAATACCTGTTTTTCCAGTAGTGGTTAGTGCACGGTTTGTCAAACCGTGTGAACTAACCATGCGGGAACATAAATGAGATCCTAAAAAAGTGGATCTCACACATTTTTCCTCTAAATGGATTGGTTTTTCTCCTAAGTGGACAATACATGGGATCACTCTCAATGTAAGGTAGGAGAACGTCTCTCAAGCATTTTGGAGCTGATCTGAAGGCTTTCCTTGGAGAATCAATGACGAATTCTTGAGGTATGTGATCGTTCGTCATCGTTCATGATCGGTTTCTTCGATCAACATAAACTATTCTCTTGGAATCATAGATCTACTCTCGTTATGGGTATATATAAGTGTGTGGATGCCAAATATGAGGCGATTTTTCCTTGGTATTTCTAGGAAAAGAGATCTATGGTGGGTTCTTGAAAAATTAACCCAGTTTTCTTGTGTGTTCTTCATTCGTTGTGGTTTTTAGAAAACCCTTTTAGGTATGAGTCTTCACTCTCGACTCCTATTGATAGAATTGATTTCAGTAGATTCAAATTGGCTTATTTATTGTGAATTTTCTGAAAAAATATTCATTTGTGGTGATTTATGGTTTTTGTGAAATTGGGTGATCTTTGTGAATAGTTGTGAAAAGGGTGTTTAATTTAATATGATGATTTTAAATTATGAATTTTCAAGAATTTTTAAATGGTTGATGAAAAATGGGTTTTCAATACAAATGGTTTTGAATAAAAATGGTGTTTTATTGAAATGGTTTGGAGTTGAAATGGTTTGGCATTGAAATTATTTTGACGAAAATAGTTTTCAATAAAAAGGTGTTTTTATTGAAAGTTTTATTTTGGCTTGATTGTTGGGAATATGTGTTGTGTGTTAATATTATATATATGGGGCTTGGTTGAAATATGTTCTTGTGCTCAATGCCAAAGCATTAATGGAACATGGGGATTTCATATACGGAGCTCGGTTGGAATATGACCTTGTGATCGGTGCCAAAGTTTTAATGGCACATGGGAATTTCATATATGGGGATTGGTTGAAACATGACCTTGTGGTCAGTGCCAAAGGATTAATGGATCATGGGAAACAGTTACCTTGTGACGACTTGGTAGATCGAATAGAAACCGCTCATGAGTATGGAACTGTCATAACGTAGAATTCATGGTTGGTTGCATGGGTTTGAGTAATTCTTGGGTATGCTTATATAGGGATATTAGAAAATGGTTGTAAAGATTGTTTGGTTATTTTTCTAGAAAAATATCTTTCTGGAAAGATTGGTTTCAATTTCACTTTTTTTGGTTTTGGTAATAAATGGTTTGGGAAACTTGGTTATATTTAGTTATAAACTATTTTTGAGAAATTGATTTATATAAACTATTTTATATAATTGTTGATAACTATTATATCATAGTGTCATGAGTAGGGATGTCATTGAAGAAAAACTACTGAGTTTTATACTCACCCCAGCTTTGTCACTTTGGTGATTTTGTATATGCTATCTTCTAGGGAAGGGGCCAAGGTAATGTTTCACACATATTTTTCACTACATTGGGACATTTGGGCTGTTCGGTAATTGTGGATCTTATAGCTTGTGGAGAATGGAGTCTTGTGGTGTTTTCAGAGTCTTGTATCTTTTATCTGTTGTTTACTTTGATACTTGTTTATTATTCCACTATTGCATACATTGATATGGTTTTGAGTGCATGATTTTATTGAGTTTTCATTCAATTGTTCATGCATCATATAGTAAATGTTTGGTTATAATTGGTAGGTTTATTGGTTTATTTCTTAAAGGGTAAATTGTCCCCCACTTTAATTTGAAACCCATTGGAATTTATTGACATCCTTTGAAATATTGATGTCGCTTAAGGCCTATTAATGACTCATTGTACTCTAAGTCCAATGAGAATTTCCAGGTCATTACAATATAAGTGATTTAGTGAATAAAAATGAATCACATCACTTCATGAAGGTGGTAGTTCACAAGTACACATAAACAAAGTTATCAATTCTATGTCCACGAAATTTACGAATATAATTGAAATATTATTCATTTAAAATGACTAATATTTCATTAATATCATATATAAAAATTTATTCCATAATTTTAACCAATCTTGATAGACGGTAATGAATAATGAACTATATTGGTTTGGGAGGTTGTAGTCCACCGTACACACAAATGAAATGTTCTTTTTTCCATTTGATTAAATTAGAAATATATTCAGGTGATGATAATAACTTAATAAAATCAAATTATATTTAGGATACTATAGTTATTATTTATTCTTAGAATAATAATATTTAAAGGATGTTGAAGAATAAATAAAACCAAAACACTTAAAAATTATATCTCTTCTTTGGTTAATCACCACTGAAGAAAACCTTAACACCCCTAAGAAGGGTGTTATGCGTAAACTACAGCCTCAAAAAAGTGGGGAGGTATTTGAGGAATTGATTTGGGTGGAGCTGGGCCGAACCAAATGGTTCTTTAAGTGTATGTATTAATGGAGAGTGATTACCTTTTTACAGGAGAGGGGATGGCACCCTTGGAAACTCTAAAAATATTAAATTAATATAAATTCAATTTTTAATCCAGATTACTCCAAATTAAGTTATGTAGAAGATAAGATGAGGATAGTTTGAAATCCTCTCATACAATAATTTTTATACATGTAATTATTTCATTTTAAACATTATATTTTCGATTTACCATTAATTATTCTATTTTAATTTTAATTGGGGAATCAACATTTTAAATATTATGATGCTAAAATATTTACTTATATGGATTCAATTTACTGATATTGAGAACTTAATTAATTTTTAGACCTTATCATTGAAACTTTTCTAATCTAATATTTTTTTTAAAATAATTTAATAAATTATTATTTTTATATAATATCAACTCTGTAATTTTTTACACTATTCATTTCATTAACTTTAAATAAAATCCAAATAGATAGATAAATTTAAAAAAAACCATTGAATAGAGTTATAACATGTCATATCAACCAATAAAATTTGTGTATTTTACATATTATGTCATATAATATTTATTTTAATATAATTTATTAGATTAGGTATTTAATAAATCTATTATTGCATCATCGTTGTGTCATAATTAAACTAAATTATATATATCCTAAAAAGTGTAAAAAAATTAACATGATATAGGTAAATGTTTTACATTTATAATGACTATTTATAGTACAAGATATCACTTATATTACCCCATATTAAAATTCATTTAGTAAGAAAAGACAAGATTATGACATTTTTTCCTTTCTTTTAAATTAAATTTTATAAATGTCACAATCACACGCAAATGGCATTTAAAGGCCACCATTTCAACCAATGGATTGTATTCTTCTGGAAAAACTCATCCAATAATATTATGACAAGTGTTAGTGTAGTTTTATATTATTATAATATTATTTTTACCTTTAGTAACCTGATTTAACTTTAACTATAGTAAATAAAATACTAAAGTTACTATTCACCAAAAAATATTTTTATCCTAATATATCACATTTTTCATATTTATTACAAAAATGTGTGTCCATTTTAGAAAATTAAAATCAAAAAAGTTTCTAAAATTAATTCAGTTTTAATCTCGTTGACAGATTGTGGAAAAAAGTTTTTAAAAAGTAAAAATTATCAAAAGAGTGATATGTGTTTATGTCCAATTTAAATGTGAAATTACATTAAATGAAAAAAATGGATTAAATGATAAAAAATTCATCTAAAATTTCCTTAGAACCATGTAAAAGGATAATCTAGATATATAATTGAATTAGAAGAAATGGCATTTTTGAATTAAAATGTTGTATTTTTTCACTATTCATTAAAAAATAAATGATATCAAGGAAAATACCAATAATTCAAAAAAAAAGTGTATTTTTATGTTTCTATTATAAATAAGTAGTTTATTTTCTCTAATATAACATATAAAAGTGAGAAAAACAATATGTAAAAGGGTTCTCCTTCAAAAGGTGGTAAAATTGTATTTTAAGAAAAACACTCATTTTATCCGTAAAATGGTATTTGTTCTTATATAATTTCTATAAAATTGATAAGAGGAATTTTAAAAATTATATTGAATTTATATTTCATTAATATAATCCAGCAAGATTTATTTGATTATTTTATAAACACAAATATTCACTCTTAAATAGTTTTTCATAAAAACACAACATTTATATTCAATTAGATTTTATTTACATTTCTAATTAATATTCCGACCAATTAATCATCAAATAGACAAGTGTAAAACCTATTTTAATAATTTAGTTAATATAATTCAATCCCACCATTCTAATAACTATGCGATAACTACAACTTAAAATAATATTATTAATAATATTTTTTTCACTATAACTTAGTATTGTGTGGAATGTAAGATTTCAAAGAAACGCATTGTTGCGTGTTGTGTACACTATCAAACATATATTCCCTTTTAAATTAAAATTACTATAAAATTAAAAAATATTAAAAAAATATGAAAAATTATTATTCTATAATTATCTGGGTTGTTACATTTCAAGTAATAGAGAGTAAAATTAAATGGAACATCAGGATTCGTTCTATCTAATTTCGAGGATCAATAGTTTGATCTCTTGTGATTGTGAAAAAGTCAAATAACCATTGATTTTATGTGATAGATCCCAAATTTATTAGGCCAATGTTAGTTCAATGTTTCAGAATATGTGTGGATTATTTAGATGGTTCTAGTTCAGTTCCATTGAGCGGTGATCACTGATGATGACTTAAACATGCATCCTATAAGAATCAGATGTGGTACGATTCTGATTTAATTATTTTTTTCTTTATTTAAATTACACAAGATCATTAAGTTATTATTTGTTATTAAAAATCCCCACATATGATTTCATGATATTGCATCATGGATAAAATTTTAAAATCCTCTCATTTAACGCATTCACAATGGACTGAGTACCTTCAATTGGTATTAAAGAGACCATGTATTTAAATAACATTAATTAAATTTAAATTTTTATTAAAATGACCATAGGGAATCATATTAGTCCCAATTCCATGAACTACACCACTATCATAGATATGATGAATCAGTTATGGTCATATATATATAAAAAATATAATTTTATAGACTAAAAATGAAGAATAAATATATATTTATTTTATATTTATTTTTTTCTTCTGTGTAATATTATTTAATCTAGTACCACATACATTAAGTTTTAGGTGGTCATTGGGATAGTGATGACGCCAAATCTATTTGGGTGAGAAATTGTAACAGGGAAGCTTGATTCGATGATAAACTAATAAAAAAATAATGAGGCTAAATGATATCCTTTAAAAAAAATTCAATCTAATAAATATATGTATATATAAATATTTATTGTATATTATAATATATATATTTATAATCTCATGGATGAGGAATTCTAAATATGGGAGTTTTTAAATTTTTTTAATTTTTAATAAAGCCTAAAAAATTGGCTTTAGAAATTATAAAAAAAAATAAATGTATTTTGACTTTGTGGGAGACACAACCACCTCTGTGTGTCATATGATACCCCACTAATTGGGGGGGAGTAATGCTAGGGGATACTAAAATGTTTAAAAAATATTTTTTCTTTTTTTATACAAGGATTCTCTTGTGTAATGCCCTTTACTCTCACATATGTTCCCTACATAGGGTGTATGACTAGAGATGTAACCCGACTCTAGCCTGGTCACCCCTCTATGACCTAAACGACCCTATTCACGAATATTTGTGTCCCAAAACCAATCCTATGGTGTTTTAAAATACCCACGTAGATTTAAAAATTATGAAAATTCCCAATAAATTATAAAAAGAATTATAATTTATTTATTTATTTTTGGAACTGTGTGTAAATAATTTTTTGAATTAAAGTTAATTTCATTTATTTTAGATCAATAAAGTTAACATCTAGGAAAATTCTTTAGGAGTTTTATTTATTTGTGTGAGTTTAATCTATACTGAATTATCATAATCCTTATACTGACCCATGAATGTCTATTATCCATTTATTTATTTATTAAAATGTGTTTATTTGTAATTTTTTTAATAAATAATGATCTGGGTATTTTCTTTATCCTCATTTTATGTATAAGGTTATTCAGATACATGATAAAAATAATTTATCTATATTTCACATTCCCTAGATCACCTCACTATCATGTTAGTATTATTGGTTTATAATTGCGAGGATGAAAGGAGATGTATTTTGCACCATGACATGGTGATGTACAAGATCGGAGTTTGCTGCATTTGACAGGGTAAGAACTACAACTCAAGTTAGACACAATGTAAAAAAAGGAGTTACCCCTAGGAATTAGTTTGATCTATTGTTCACTCAATTGATCGACCATTAGAATGGGTTCATGATAATGAAATTTATATAATTTATTTATACATGGTGTATTATAATTTTCATGTGTATACACAAGAAATCACATAAACTAGTAAACAAATATTCATATATAAAATCAACATTTTCAATGAATGTTTTATATTTTCAACACGTTTGATTATTGAGTGAAATTATAGAGAAAATGTATGCAAAATAGAAAAACTATTTCATTAAATGGTAATATTAAAAACCCTAAAACAAATATTAAGATAAATTTATTCCATCGCTTTGGTTTGAATAAACCCATATGCTTGAGGTTCACTTTGTCCCAAGTTGAGTGATCCCCTTACTATTGGGGTGTTATTATAAAAGTGGTGGGTTAACATAACTAAATTTTATATAAATTAAATAACCATATAAATCATGGTTCAATTTTAGTTTAAAATAATTTTGTAAAAATTGTTAAACATTGTAATAAACGTGTCTCCACTCATCATATCAAGGAGTTGCAAGTTAATGTGGGTGGAAATCTAAAACAATACCCTAAAACTATCAGGGTAGTCATATAGATTTATATTAGACTATGAGTATATGTTTAAAGGATATTTTACACTAAAATACTCTTGATCGTTAGTATTTAGAATTATTTAGTATAGGGTTACTAGGATGTCATAATATATTCAAGGACATTTGATGTCAATTAATATATAATTTCTAATAATCCATAATCAATATAAAATTACAAATATTATAAAGTTTTGTTCAATAAATATATTGAAATTAATACCACATGTTAACTATAATCATATTTAGATAAAAAATCTGTCTTACCTGGGAATAATTTCTAAGAGTAGTACAAGCCCTTTGGAAAAGTATTATGATATGAAAATAAATTTGATGTGTTAGAGTCCCCACTACCTATTGAGAAAAATTTGGAAGTGAAAATGACATTAGAATATTAAAGGAGGAACATAGATAAATTATTTTGTGTTTATATAATATTTCTATCATAGATGTTCAAGGGTTTATGTAAACAATATTAGAACATGGATGGTTTCAGACATTGTCTTATCATCAAGTAGTCTGTGGAGAGAAAGGAAATTGAGATATGAATGAAATGATGATCTCACTAAACTCATATAAATTTAAAGTTGAATCATGATGTTTCAATACATCCCACTTTTATACCTTTTAGGTTTCATTCAACAAGATGATAAGAAGTTAAATATATATATCAATCTTTAGTTCTTATAGTGATAATGTTAAAATAAAATGAAAAAATGCTAATGGGAATTGTGAGATAAAAGGCACCATCTCAACATCCTTTAATGAAAATAGGAATACCATCAAATAAAATGAGATTTTATCTTCAAGATCCAAGATAAATATATAGAATATATACTACTATTTATTGATTTATAATTAATATGTGGTTTCATATTACTTTATATTTGTCACTTTATATGCTATTTTTGTTTTATTTATTTTTTATTATATATTTTATATGTTTCATACATTTTTATCCAAATATTGTGACCATGTATGTTCATATACATTAAATAATGTAATATTAATTCTCTAAGTGGCTGAGAAATGATGATTCCCATGTCAATTATGACAATCATATGCCTTCTAATTTTCTAGTGTTTTGATTCTATTTGATCTATTTTGGGTATTACCAAAACTTTTATCTCAATTGTCTAATGATTAAATGAGGCGTTATTTGATTTTGGAATTAATGTTGGTTGAGGTGTTTAATAATCAATAAAGATTTAAATAAGACTATAATAATCAATAATAAATGATTATTTGAAAAATATATGGCTCAGTAAAACCCAGTTGTGGAAAAATAATTATTCATACACTAAAATAGAAAGTAGTTGTCAAGGATTTACCTTGAAATGTATTTAGACACTTTGGACATAAATATCATAAGTATTATTAACGTAATTAATTTATATGTTTTTTATAAATAAACCTATAATGTATATCCTAAAATCATCAATAGATAGTTTATCTTGACCACATTAACTATTCCTAGTGGAAGCTAAATGTATGTTTAAAGTCCTCATAATACTCCGTTAACATTTAAGTAAAGTAAAATTATAGTAGAGAACTTGTTTAGTTAGCAGATTTGTGTTTACTTGAGCCTGCTATCAAAAGAATATCTTAACTAATAATTTTTCAATCAATACAATTTAGAGTATATTTATTCATAAACATAAATTCTCTTTTATTCATTATAGTATTGATATTAAGAAAAGGGGGATCGTTGAAAAGTATTTCATGCATACATTGATCATTAAAAGGTAGAGTGGAGTTATTCCTAAACTTGCATTTCCATATACACATAAAATAAAAGGTGAAAGTAAAAGGAGGATCAATGATGAGGCTAATATGTCATGGTAAATATTCTATTATCATCTAAGATGTTCTTCACAAATAGTATCATCAAGCAAAAACCATATACTAACTATAATGAAAAATGAATATCATATGAGTTATATTATGAAATAATCCCATTATATCATAGTTAATTTGTATATATTCAAAGAGATTTTTAAGGGAATGTTAAGAATAAAACTTTCATCTATAAATACCAAATTTTCATCTCAAGTAATTGTCCTAAATGTTTTTGGAATATTATATAAATCCCTAAGGTAGAAATGTAATAGTCACTAGATAGATTATATTTCTATAAGAGGGTGGATGTATTTATTTGAGATATAGGAGGAAATATTTTTTTGAGTCAAAATTACACATTATGAAATTTATATCCTTAGTTTTGAAAATTATAAAATACTTTTAAAATGATGTTTTACTAAATTTATATTTCCCATGTTTTTAGAATGTTTTTGTAGAAAAACCCTTATTCATTTGAACATAGAAATGTTTCTTAAATAATTTTTTTTATAATATTAAAATCCATCGAACTAAAAAATAATCTTATATCATACTAAATGAAGTCTAATATATCATATTAAAAAAATTATAGTCCATTGGATTAACCAAAATCCAATCTATCGGTATAGACATATTCAATCTATTGGTATGAAAATATCTAATATTTTTTTTGTGACCATATCCATTCTATCAGTGTAATAATATCTATATTATCAGTTTGATGGTAATTATTTTATAAGTGTGATAGAAATTTTCATCCATCATAATGAAAATTTATTCCATAAAAATAAAAAAAATTATAATGAGAGTTATAATTATTTCTACTAGTAACACAACATTTTAATATCATTGTAATGTTTTTTCTGGTATGATAATGTATAAAGAAATAATTTTTTTAGTTTTAAACTGAAGATCATCTAAAGTTATTTGCAAACAACTCTAAGAATTAGTGAAATATAACCATTGGAAGGATGCCTATAAATATGAGTGAATTCAAGGTGTTGGTTTTTGATGATTTTTCAAACTAAATGGATTCTAATATTGATATGTTGTGACTACTAGTTATGACTTTCTTTGTAATATTCTCAATAAATTTATGTTCTAAGGATTACACGTAATGAATTTTAAAATCCATAAAACTATTTTTTTTCAATTTGACACTATGTCTGATCAAGTTTAATGTACAACCTAGATATTTTGTGAAATATATTTTTTTAATATATTTAATATTTTTTATATTTATCCTTTCATGAAACAATGAAAATACTTATTTTATATATGTTAACAAATTCAATTTTTCTTAAGTTATATGAAATTCCAAGTTAATCATTAATTACATGAAATATAAGTGTTATATTTCACTATATAGAACATTGAGGTAAGATTACGTTTTATGCAAGAATTATTTTCCTCAATGGATTATGTAACATGCAATATTGAGTGTTATTGAAGAATAGTATATTATTAAAAAAATATAATAATATAAAAATTATCCACTGAATTATATTTTATGAATATTATTAAATAACTTATGTAAATATATAGTTTTCGAAAAATATAAAATTATTTAATTAGTTATAAATTATTTAGAAATGAATATAAGAACTAATTTAATATAAGTATATTTTAAAAGGAAATAATTATTATGATCACAAAGTTGTTTTATTACTAAGAAATTTTAATTATTTTTAATGTAATAAATTTTTTATATATCCATTTAATTATTTTTTATATTCATAAAATATATTTTATAAGAATAAGATATGAATAAAACCAATTTAACACATAAAACCCAATATTTCTGTTAAGGCAATTTTACTGCCTTTTAATAGAAAACCCATTTTAAATCAAATTTTTTGAAATTTTATAGATTTATTATGTCAAACTAAACTTCATATTAGATATATGATAATAATAATTAATATAGGGTGATGTTTTTTTATTTTTATATGATGATTTATTTGTTAATGATTATTGGAAAATACAGTATTTTAGTTCAAAAATTATTTGTCATCAAATTTATTTCTACGTATAAATTACATTTTAAATTGGTTTAAATATTTTATTATATATTATTTTTATAATTTAATCCAATTTAGTTCATTATAACCTATTTTTAATTGAAATTGGATATAAACACTTACCAAACTTTTGTTCATTTTTACTTTAAAACCCTACATTGTCAACCCGACTATGGGATTAAATTTATATTAATTTTTGATACTTATGTGATTGTAATTTAAAAAACAGATTAAATATTTGGAATAATAATTTTTTTATTCCTTATAAAAATGAAATCTTAGTTTTTGACCAAGAACATTAGTGAAAATAATTAAAATTAATTATGACGATGAAGGTTAAATTGTGATTAATAAGCGACTAAACCACATCCTTGAGGCCCAAAAACAACTATAAAATTGTTTTAAATCCATTTTTTGGCCATATGCATACCCTATTATCCCTTTTATCTAATGTTTACAATTATTTTACCTACATTAAATAAAAGAATGTTGGTGGGGTTTCCCTTATCCAAAATATTACATTAGTTCCACTCCCCCTCCATTAAAAAAGGCCTCTTATCCTACAACATCCTCATACCTCTAAATTCACTTAAGTTCATCCAAAATATAAAAACATATCTCCACAATATCCCTAATTTTCTCATTGAATATCCATTGGTGATTAAATCCCTCCAAGGAATCCCTTTGGTGGACACCAAAAGGAGTTATATGATTAAGAGGTAAGACCCTCCCTCAAACTCTTATCTGTTAGTTTATTTATACGCTCCATAAGAAATTATCATTTCTGGATTGTATAAAAAATAGTATCCTAAATATACTAGTATTTTTTTGATATTTAGTATACATACACATATACACACTTCAATCTAAAGGGTAAAGAACATATTATTTACGTGTACGACGGACTACCGCCTCACTAAATAATGGTTGGTCATTTTAACTTTAAATCCTATTATAATGGAAATTATGATAGAAAATTTGTTTATGTATATTATATATAATATTAATTATTTATTTAATAATATTTAATTATTTTATAACACTCACACATATATATATATATATACTTCCCATTTTGTTATACGATAATTTCATTTCAGAAAGTGTGGACTACTGTCCCCTCCAAGCGATGTGATTTTTACATACACTAAACGGAATTTATTAAGAATAGGTTTAGTAAATATATATGATATATATGATATAATAAATATAATTTAATAAATATATATATATATATATATTACTTTTACTTTCTTTATTTCAACATGATAATTAAATAGATATAATATTCATGCGTACATAAGACTTACCCTCTCCATGAACAATGTATTACATTTGATACTTATATATTCTAAGGATTATTATAATTAAAATATAATGAATTTAAATTATATTTAAATCATGGATTACATTACAGAAATAATTATATAAATATAAGCACCAAAGATATAAAAAATTAAGACATGCCAAAAACAATGCAGATATTACCTAAAGTGAAACCATTGAATTGTTAATAAGAGGGTGAAATAAACCCATTATAGAACCATCTATTGTATTATAAGTAAGAATAAGAATTTGTGATACATTTATAACAAACTTATATTTATTATACCAGATTATTGAATTATTATGATGAGTATCAATACACAAAGTAAAGGGAATTTCAACTCACTTCTTATTTTCGTGAGATACATACCTTATCACCACTAAATTATTTTGTTTGGTGTATATAATGATCATTAATTAATTATATTACTAACATAACTAAATCTATTGGTATTTAAATAACCATTTTATGATCTTTCTATCATGGGTTTTATGTTTCAAAAGTTACCAATATTTTTAATGTATTGTTTGTCTCAATTTTCTTTCTTTGAGAAACATGACATTTTATGCATCTATATTGTTATTTGAGGTGTATATACATCCATTGAAATTTAATATAATGAATCTCATTACTTTAATTATATTTTAGGATTTATGTAATTTAATATTCGTATAAGGGAAGTATTGTTCAGAGTTACCAAGTTAGAAGAGTTTATTGAAATAATCTCATCGCTTTTTGAGATTATTTATGATTATGCTTTCATTGGTGAAATTTAATGATCCATATCTCAAAAAAACTCATTAATTTTATTCACCTCTAGTTATTCATGATATATTCATGTATTAGTTCCATTTTTTTCACTCTTTGTTACTTCAGATAGTTAATAAAGTGTTTTAATAATGTATGAATTTACCCTTCTCTTCGGTCTGAAATATATGTTAATTATAAAACATGTATTATAAAATGTTTGAAAAAAAATTCAATTATTCCACAATTATTTTTTAAAAAAGTTACCCATGTTTTATCTTTCTAAAAAAATATTTTTTTAATAAGGAATATTCTTGTCATTTTTCGTAGAAGGTACCTTTCTAAACATTTTCTGGTGTAAAAGGAATGTTCGGTATGTATGGGATTATCCACCGTCTTGAATGAAATTAACTTTATGATTCCTGTAAAAGATTAAAATGTTTTTTTATTTGAAAAAAATAAACATATTTCTAATATTCTGGAAATTCATTATTTCAAATAATTTTCAAATAAAAATGTTTTCAAAATGTTCTCAAGCTATTTTATATGTTTTCAAGAAAACGTTTTCTAAAAATATTTTCATGATTCAATATAAATTACAAGGAAATATGTTTAAATTTTTATTCAAGATTAATTTATAATTTATCAAGCCTATTTAAAAATGAAAATATTTCTAAAAGGTTTTATGTTTTAAAAATCATTTTTTTGAGAAGATTGTTATTTTCCAGGAGATATGTTTTAAAAAACTATTATAAATTATTTATTATCTATGTTAACATCCATTTATGTTACAAATGACTTTCTTAGAAATTATCATAAGTCTCCATTCATATTCTTTCTTTGAATAATTTATGCTTTATTTCATGGTCTTTATAAATCCAATTTATCTTTCATGGGTTACATGTTTATGAAATCCGTTTTTCATTCATGGGTTATGTTTTTGATGAAATTATTAAGAAACTTGTATATTATTCCATAGGTTAAAATATAATTACTTATTTATGATACCCATTTCATTTCTAGGGTTATTATATAATTGTTTATAATTTTCTATCACATGTATGTATGATTTCAGTATGAGATAGGTGGGAAAAATATCTCCCCCCAATGCATGGGGTATAGATTATTATCTTTTTAGAAAGAATAAGATAGTCTTGGGAGTGAACCATGACTACTAAAATCCCCATGGGAGTGAACCATGACTACCAAGATGGTATGAGGAGTGAACTCATGCTATTAAGATGGTCATGGGAGTGAACCATGACTACCAAGATGGTGTGGGGAGTGAAACCATATGACTAAGATGGTCGTGGTAGTGATACATTGGATACTATGGAAATCATATTATTTTCTTATGTGTCTTCCAAATTTCCATGTTTTAATCCTCAGTTATTCTCTCATGGATTATGTTCTTTATTTCCTTATTATTCATGTCTTATGAAAATCCATGTTTTTTGACATGATACATGTTTACAATCATTGATATGAAAGGTATGATCTTTAAATGTTTTGATCATATTCTCATTCCCATATGATCATGTTTATGCTTAAATGTATCCCTTATTTTCCTTTACTAAGAATATGAGATCACCCATTTTTATGTTTCTTTCCCAAGTTTATGAAGATATTTATTTTTTTCATGAATTTAAGAAGAAATGATGTAATTAAGAACCTAGTGCGAGATAATATAGCTCTCTTATGTACCAATGTTTATGTGTCCATGTTTCCAAATGAAATAGACTAGTATGGTCTTTTTTCATTTTTTTGTATTCTGTTTTATGAATTCTGCAAAAGTGATATAATGTTAATGTATGAAAAGTGAGGGTCTATATAATTGGTATTAGAGAAACCTCTTAGGCATACTTTTCAAACTAGGATGAGAATACCTTAGTGAGAACCCTAATGATGTGTCTAAGGATAAGCCAAATGACAAGGAAAATTATATGAAAATTTACAGGAATTTTAGTAAAGAATAGAGTAAGTATTTTCCAAGAAATACATATGTATATAGATACTACAAGTGGATGTGTCTCTAGAACAGATGTTCCTAGGAGAAAAAACTCTAACAAGATGTTCCATGCTTGATGTAGGGTAATTTGGTACACAACAACAGGCCTTGATGCACACATGTATTGAAACTCCTAGGGGATATGCTTTGGGAATTTACAAACTCTTTATGAAACATTATGAAGAATTTAAATAGATGCTGGTTATGATTAACCTTGGGTAAACCTGTGGGGTCTTATATTAATATTAGTGTCATAACATAGATATTAAATAAGTGACTTTTCATGATTGTGTGGTTCCTCACTATTATAATCATTTAATACTCAATGCCTTTTGGTTTTAGCCAATGGAGGTAATTATAAAGAATTTTATTAACATTGAATGTGATGGAAAATATATAGATGAGAATTAAAATGTGATAACAACTATAGTTAAGGATGTTGTGATCATGCCTAATCAATTTTCAACGAACATGATCAACAATGTGTACCTTAACCAACTCTTAGACTCACCAATGAAGAGATGGAAGGATTTAAATGAGATTTCAAGTAATAGAGACCATGGATGAATGAATATTTGGTTTCCTTTGTGTTAAAAATATGGATAGAATCTCTTGAGTGAATGTATTAGAGTAACAAGAATGCCTTTTGACTGTTGAAAAGATAGACACAAAGTAAGTTACCGTAAAATAAAAAATTATAGTTTTTTCTAAACAAATGGATGAGAAAATTGGACTCTCTAGGTATTTATTGAAGGTCTTGTGTTTTATGTTTGGAATAAGTGTAAATTATGAAACTCAATGTCCCAAGAGGAAAGCTCCAAAAGAGAATCAACAATGTGGTATGAGTAATGTTAGCATTGCAGTTGATTATGAGGCAATAAATAAAACGTTAAAGGAGTGAGGTATTGTGTAATTGGATGAGTACCCATGTTAATTTCACAAGGATTGAGTGTAATAATAAAAATATTTATGTATTTAGATTAAATAATTATTTTATATGAATGCTGAAATATATAAGAATTTTCAAGTTTATGTTTTTTCTAATGATTTAAAAGAATACATTGAATTGATTCATTAGAATAGAAAATTAATTTAATGGAAAGGTTATGTCACTACTATAAAATTGAGTTTATCCAGTGTTAGGTCATTAACAGCAATGGGAACAAGTGCTGTTAAAGATTCTCTTTTTCAGTGCTAAAAAAGTGTTGATAAAGGGGGTCCTGAACAACGATTTCTAAAGTGCTATTAAATGGGTCCCTTTATTAGTGCTTTTATATATGTTCTAATACTGTTACCCATTTTATCAGTGAATTTAAAAAAGTATTGATAAATGGGGTATTTTATTAAGGCTTTTTTGAAGTGTTAATAAAGAAACCCCTTTATGAAGGCTTTTTTAGTAGCACCAATAAAGGGTATATTATAATATATATATATATTTCATTGAAAATAATATATTAATATATAATTGTATTATATTGATATAAAAATAATATATAGTCATTAAATATATTTTTGATAAGGTAAATAGGAATTCACACTTAACATATAAGATATTTAGTGAAAATAAATTATAAAATAAATAAAAAATATTTTTAATTAATAATTTTCAAATTATTATTGAGTAATTGTCATTTAATATAAATTTGAAGATAAAAAAATAAAAAAATATCTAAAATATGTTGAAAATGTAACTCAAATTTCAAATGGACATAAGTTTTGATGTGGGTGTATGTTTGGGCTCTACCACATATAAAATTGAATATTGTGATAATGTCCACTCCATAGTGACTTAGGGTAAACCCTATGTCACATTTTTTAGGTAAAAAGGATTAGAATGCCTCCAAACTGATTTTTTAGTTGGGGTAACCGAATTTTTTCACATTCGATGGATTTTCATCCTCATTTGAGGGGGTTGTTTTCCCTTTTTCAGTGGGGACTGAATTTATTCCAAGGTATTACACTCATTTTGATATTATATCATGGAAATGTTATCATTTTTTATAATTTTACATTATTTATAATAAAATATATAATAATGTATACATATTTTTTATATATTCACACATAAAAATTTAATATTATAAATAAATTGTTAAATATATTTACATATTAAATATATTTATTAATATATCAAAACATATAAAAACATATATATAAATATATTGATAAGAAATTTAACAAAATATATAAATATATATATATATATATATCAAAAAATTAAAAATAAAATAGTATATGGGAGTAGAAATGTCATTGGTCTATAAGCTTAAGGTCTTAGGTTCAAAAATTGCTGGAGGCAGGGTGTACGGGGGAGGGTTGTATTATCTAAATCGCTACTGAAGGGGTTGGGGAAATGATGAAAAAGGGAGGGGTGGTGGAAGCACTGATAAATCGTGTTGTAGTGGTGTATAGAATAGAAATTTATACCATTTTTCAATGGGGGCTTTAACAGTGATTCTTTAGCGTTGTCAACGAAACCCTTTAATAGGGTTTTTCTAAGCACTATTAAATTTACCTTTAAGAGCACTTTTTTAGCATTGATAAAAACTTCAGTTTTTTGACTGATCTCAACTTATCATCACTTTTTATGGCTAATAAAGGAATATTTTATCATTATTAATGTCTTTTTTTGTAATAGTGTGTCCATATAAATCATATTTTTAAGGAAAATATTGTTGTTAATATGTTCCTTATATTAAGATAATTGTTTTTGGATAAATATATGTTTGATATAAGTAAATTGGATGGTAATAAGGACATGTTGACAATTTATTTATGCTTTCATGGAGAAATTTTACAACTTCATGGATTTATGGAATGTATTCACTAATCTATGGAATAAGGGAGAAGGCATGTTTTTCAAAAGTATTTATATAATTCATGTTATTACCATGTTTCAAATGAATATATGATGAGGGTATTAACATGTTTGGAATGTGAAAACCAAGATATACTTTATGGTATATAAAGGAATCAATGTTCAGATAATTTCATGACATTATTTCTAATGATTTTAATTTTCATCTTTGAGATGGGTTATAAGGTTATCCATTAATGAAAATTTAATAATAAACATAAGAGGAAGTATTCATGCACTGAGTATGTATTGAAAACCTTGGTTAAAAGTATATTTACAGATTAAACATATTTAAATGAGGTCCACATTGTTTATTTTAAAAATTATATTAGTGTGGTTTTGGAAAATTACATCATATATTTAGGGTGACAACCAATAATGTCTGGTAAGGCTATGGGTCTTGAACCTGTAACTAATGGATGATAAGGGTTTCACGCCTACCACTGGCATATATGATTTCTTGGTTAATGATTAAATATTATTGATGAATAAATATTAATAATAAAAAATAAGTGTTACTTATTTATTTAGATATTAATGTATTAACCATTTGGATTTTGAAGAATATTTAGTAACAAATAGTCAGACTTTTCAATTTTTATGGGAATAAAGATCTACTAAAAGTTTATTTTAGTGCATCCAACATCAATGTTAATTTTCAGACATCCATTACATGAAGTAATGGATGAAATAAAAATTTATAAAAGAACAAAAAAATAATGAAATTTTATTTATATAAATATATAATGTATATTTCCTTATATTCGTGGGTAATAAAATAATTAATCATTGTTCAAAAAATGATCAAAAAATTATATCCAAATACTTTATTTTTTGAGTCGATGCCCTTTTAAATCATCACAGATTTGTGAATTTGAGGCCCTAAACTTTTAATTGACCATTCACTTGTTCTTTATTCATAACTTCAACAAATACCTATAAATATTTAATCTTTTCCTTCAATTATATATTTTCACTTTCCACTTATGTTCTATAATTAGTAATCCTATTTATGAGTTACTATGGGTAACAGTTATGTTTCTATATTTACTTTTTAAAAGAACTTTTTAGTGTTTATTTTTATTATATTGGTTTATTTGAATGAAAATATCAAGTATTAATCTCTTGATAACCCAGATGAATGTCGAGTGACAAATTCATTTTAAAGGGACTAGAATGTAACACCCTAATAGTTTGTGAAATATTTCTTCAAATTAATTAAATCTTTTTTGATATTTTCATTTCATGAAACACTTGAAATAGTTATTTTATATATATTAAAGCATTATGTTTGGCTTAATTTATACGAAATTCCATGTTAATTGTGAACGACATGAAATATAAAGGTTTTCATTATCTATACAGAACAGTGATTTAAGATTACGTTTCATGAAGTACTGAATTTCCTCAATGGCTTGTGTAACACGCAAGACTTATTGTTATTGAACAATAATATATTATTAAAAAAATATAATAATATATAAAATATACATTAAATTATGTTTTATTAATACTATTAACTAGATTTTTTAAATATACAGTTTTCAAAAAATATAAAATGAATTAATTAGTTATAAATTACTTAGAATTGAATATAAAAACTAATTGAATATAAAAGATTATTTTTTATAAAAAAATACTATTATGCATAAAAAGTTGTTTTAATACTAATAAATTAAAATCAATTTTAGTTTAATATATTTTTTATATATCTAAGGAAATATTTTTTATATTTTTCTAATAGATTTTATGAACATAAGATAAGAATAAAACCAATTTAACACATAAAATCCAGTATTATTTTATTAAGGAAGCTTTACAGCCATTAATGGAGAACCCATTTTAAATAATTTTCATTGAACTTTTATATATTTAATATGTCAAAATAAACTTCATATTTTAAATATAATAATAAAAATTATGTTAGTGTGAATTTTCTGTATTTTCTGTGACGTTTTATTTGTTAATGAATAGTAAAAATACTATATTTTAGTTGAAAACTCTTTTTTCATCTAATATATTTATAAAAAAAATTAAAATTAAAATTTGTTTAAAAGATTAATTATAAAATATTTTAATCATTTAATCCAATTTAATTTATTATAACTTATTTCACCTTGAAATTGGATATAAAATCTTAGGAAACTGTTGATCATTTTTACTCTAAAAACCAACATTGTCGACCTGACTACACTATTAAATTTAAATTAATTTCGGCCACATATGTGATTGGAATTTGGAAAAATGATTATATATTGGGAATCATAATAATTTCTAATGTATAATTAGGCTATTTTAGGTTTTTAGAAACAATATTAGTGAAAATAATTAAAATTAATTACGATGATTAAGGTTAAATGAAACTTTATAAGGGACTAAACCATAACCTTAAGGCCTAAAACAACCAATCAACTTGTAATAAAGATATTTTATGGCATTTTATATACCCTATCCTCTATTTTATAAATTTTATACCATTATTGGATTCAATATCAACAAAAATGTGGGTGGGGATTCCTATTTCCAAAATATTACAAGAGTGACATTTCTCTTCCATTATAAAAGGACTCCTCTCCTAACACTTCTTAACACATATAAAGCCACTTAAGATCATAAAAACTCTTCAAAAATAGATCCCTATCATATATATATTTATTCTTGAATCCTCCTTTGGGATGAAATACTTCCAAGGCATCTCTTTGGTGAAAACCAAAAGGAGTTACCGGAGAAGAGGTAACACCCTCCCTCAGACTCCTTTCCTTAATTTTCATTCTCCAATCCCCCAAAACATATCATTTAATTATTTTATATCAACATCATTATACTAAATTTACAAGGAATTTTTTATGATATTTATTAGTCATACACTTACACACACTTCTATCTAATAGGTAACGAACATATTGTTTACATGTACGGTGGACTACCACCTCACTAAATGATGATTTTTCATTTTTCCTTTACCACCTCTCATGGATGAAATTATGATATAAATTCATTTTATATATGATATATATAAAATTTATTATGACTTTAATATTCTCTAATTCTTTTAAAAACATATCTTTATACATACCATTTTTTGTTAATATGATAATTTTGTTTGAGGAAGTATGGGCCATCTCCCTCTCAAAGTGATGTGATTCATAGACACAATACATGGATTGTATTAAGGATGGTTTTAGTGAATATATATTATATATATGATATAATAAAGATACATAAATAATTACTTATATATGTTTCTGTGTATTTTACTTTCATTCTTTAAACACGACAATTAAACAGAAATCACATTCATGCGTACCTACAACTTACAGTCTCCATGAACTGTGTATTCCATTTAACACTTCAATATTATAAGGATTATTATAATAAAAATATACTGAATATAAATTATATTTAAATAATGGTTTAAATTCTAAAAATCATGATGGAAATATAAGTACCAAAGATATAACAAATTAAGACACATGTAGAAAACAATTCGGATAATACCTGAAGTGAAACATTAACATTGAATTGTTAACAAGAGGGTGATATAAAGCAATAATAAAACCATATATTTTATTAGAATTAATAATATTGTTGTGTTATAGATGTATAATAAATTTATATTTATTATATTAGAGTTCTGAACATGTGCGTGAGAGTCAAGGCATAAGGTATGGAAATTTCATCTCAATCCTTATCTCTGTGAGATATAAGCCTTATTCACCATTCAATTCTTTTTTATGGTGGATATAATGACCATTAATGTATTCTATTAATCTTACAATTAAATATATTGGTATTTACATAATTAATTTATGATCATTCTATAACATGTTTTATGTTTCAAAATTTACCAAACCAATAATGTAATTTTTTCTCATTTTCTATTCTATGAGACACATTCCATCTTATGCACCTATATTTTTAAATTAGGTGTATATAATGACTTTGAAATGTTATATCATGAATATAATTACTTTAATTATATTTTATGTTTCATTTAATTTAATTTTCTTAAATGGGGAGTATGTTTCAAAGTTACCAAGTTATAATAGTTTATTGAAATAATGCTATCGCTTTTTGAGATAGTTTAAGATTATACTTTATTTAATGAAATATAGTTATCCATATATAAATAACACACATTAATTATATTATACTATGGTTATTAATGATATATTGATGAATTAGTACCTTTATTCAACTATTTAGTACATAATATAGATAATAAAATGTTTTTTATAATGTCTTACTTTACCTTTATCTTTAGTCAGAAATATGTGCCCATTCAAAATCATATATTCTAAAAACATTCCAACAAATTATCTATTTTTTTCCTGTGATATTTAGAAGAAATTTTTAACCATGTGATACCATTAAAAAATTTTGTTTTAATATGGAATATACATGTCAGTTTAGGGTTGTGTTACCTTTCTAAACTTTTGATAGTGTAATAGGAAAGTTTGGCGTGTTTGAGTTTATCCAATATCATGAAATAAATCCCCATGAAGCATAATTTACAAGGTTAAAAATTTATTTTACTTTAGAAAAAGATAATTTTTTACTAATAATACTGATATTCATTGGTTCAATTTATTTTCAAATAAAAATGTTTTTAAAACATTTTCAACATATTTTATAAGTTTTAAAGGAAAATGATTTTAAAATTACTTTCAAGATTCATTATAAATTTCAAGGAAATAGGTTCTCAAAATTATTTCAAGATTATTATATAATCTGAAAATCTTTTTTAAAAATAAAGTAATTTTCAAAAGGTTTTATATTTTAAAAATATTTTTTTAGAGAATAAGGATATTTTCCTCATGAAATGTTTTTAGTAGATCTTTCAAACTTATTTCTCTTAGAATATAACATCTATTCATGTTACTAATTCCTTTCATGGAAATGATTTAAAGTCTCCATTCATGATATTTTAGAAAAATGATTTATGCTTGATGTCGTGAAATTTATGAAACCCATTTCAATTTCATAGGTCATATGTTTATGAAACCCTTTTTTCATTCAGGGGTTATGTTTTTTAGGAAATTATTGTGAAACATATATATTTTTTCCAAGGTTATGATATTATTACATGTTTAAGATACACAATTAATTTAATGTGTTATGAGATGATTGTTTATGATTTTTTGGCACATGCTTATATTATTTCATTATGAGATGGGTGGGAGCTATATCTCCCTCCAATCCATTCGGTAAATATTTATATATCATGAGATAGACTAAGATAGTATTTTGAGTTATCCTTGAATACTAATATGGTCATCGGTGTGTACCATGGCTACCAAGATGGTAAGAGGAGTAAACTTATGCTATTAATATGTACATGGGAATGAACCATGACTACCAAGATGGTAGGGGTAGTGAACCACTACTATTAATATGATCTTTGAAGTTATTACTAAGATACTATGGAAATCATATTATATTTTGATGTGTCTCACATAATTCCATGTTTTATTCCTATGCTATTACCTTACATGTTATGTTCTTTATTTCCTTATGATTCATGTCTTATGAACTTCCAAACATTCTTCCATGATACTTTTTTATGATCTTTTATATGTAGGGAATGATCTTAAACTTTTTTCATCATGTTCTCATACCCCTATGCTCGTGGTTATGCTTATATGTCTCCCTTATATCCCCTTAATGAGCATCTAAGAACACCCCATTTTATATTTCCTTCCCCATGTTATAAAGTTATGTATTATGTTTGATGTTTTTAGTAAGGGTCATAGTAATGAAGAACCTAGTGGGGGATAATTTATCTTGCTTATGTACCAGTGTGTATGTTTCCATGTTTAAAAAGGAACTAGAATAGTATGGTCTTTAGAAATCTATTCGTATTATGTTTTATGTATTCTAAAAAAGTAATGTAATAATAATGTATAAAAGGTGAAGGTATCTTTGTTACAATCGAGGGCATATGGGTATAATATGATTCCTGGATCCAATTAGTCTAATCAAGGGATTTGGGGAATAGGACGATATATCTGATTCAAATCATTGTGATTTAGTGCTTTCTAGTGATGAAAGAGAGACCTGATAGTTTGGTTTAAATTGTGGATACCATAAGTCAATGTTATTTAAAGCCTTATAATAATGGTTAAAGTGTATTTATTTATTTTATAAATTTCTTATTAGTAATTATATAAAACTTTTAAATGTTATATTTTACTTTTTCTTTAAAACAATATTTTTTGTTTGTGTGGTCTTTTAAGAATTATTTAGTTTATCATTATTTTCATTACTCTGATTTACTAAGCTAAATTTGAGTCTGTTACATGTTATTTTGATATTCATATGTATTCTTAGTATGATAAATGAAATAAATAGGTTAGAATTTATTTTAGTTAATTTTTTTAACTACAATTCATCCCCACTCTTGTATCTATTATAACTCTTAGGATCTAGAAATTAGTATCAGATTAGGTTATAGTGCTTATACAGGCTGGTTTTTAGTACTGTTATCTTAAGAAAATTTTTATGTTTGAAAACGTTTATTATAAACATATTTTTTATATTTTTTTAAATAAATGTGTAAATTGTATAAAGAGTTTTGTTTTAGTAAGATGGACTATTTAAATGTTGGTACTATTGAAAATTTAAATCCTATTTGACCACTGATATTTTATGGCACTGATTATGACTGTTGAAGAGATAGAATGGGGATGTTTCTTATATATATTAGTGTTAATAATTTTTTTTTTAATAAGAAACTAAAATATTCAGGAGATGAAATATTTTCTATTTCTATTATAGAGAATTAGTAATGTGAGTTGATTTATCATTTAAAGAATAATCTATCATGTTCTATGACAAGAAATATATATAGTTAGATCATTTTGTAAAGACACAAATATTATTTGGAAACAATATGAGGTAACTCATTTTAGAACACCAATAGTTATTAAAACTTGAAGATAAATGTTTGATACTTACTATCAATCATTTGATGTCAAACCTAGTGAAACTATTGCAAAGTTGAATCAATGATTTATGAATATTGTAATTAGTTTATATTTCTTTAAATAGAATGATCATACTGAATAATTTATGGTAGATTTTATTACGATAATTCTGAGATAATGGGAATCTAAAATAACTTCTTTGGATGATATAATAAGAATTATAAATTTATCATTTGATGATATTATATGTAATCTCATGCATTATGATGGTATACTGAAGAGAAATTATAAATAATATAAAAATAATAATGGTGGAGTTTCTATCACTTTAACATCATATGTTTCTAAGAATTCAAATCCTTCATATAAAGATTCAAAGTCTTTGAAAAAGAAGAATGATATTGGTAAATAAAAAAATAGTTCTTTATAACAATTTATAAATTAATTAGAAAATATTATCAATTGGATGAATAAGATATTTGGGAATAAGGATTTCCAATATAGATAAAAGAAGGGTCATAAGGGGAAAACTGATAAGAAGGATTCTTCATAAGTTATCTGTCATGAATGTTCGAAATAAAAACATATAAGAAACAATTATCTAAATTTGAAAATAAAAGATAAGAATGATATAAATTTTGAAATGAAATATAAAAAGAATAATAAGCACAAGAATAATAATTCTTTGAATGCTTATGATAATTGTAGTGTTAGCGATAGAGATAATTAATCTGGAAGTTCATATGATAGTTTAAGTGATGATAAAAAGAATATTGGATTCCACATTGATATTCCAAAGATCAACAACTTATACATGGAAATGGTAACATTTGAATCTCTAAATAATATTTCATTAAATGAATACTTTCCTGATATTTATGATGAGGAAATTTTTACATATTCTATTGAGGAATATTATCTTCATAAGAAAATAAAACATTACCTAGTTATGTAGTGGTATCTTTATTTTAAAAATTATCGAAAATTCAGAGTTGTAATTTTTTTAAAAAAACATGATATTACTCCAGAAAATCATATGAAATAAAGCTCACATATTTATAATATTAATACTGAAATATTATAACATTCCAAATAACTAGAAAAAACTATTTTTCAGCGAAATGATCTTTTAAAAAGACTAGATAATACAATTTATGAAAAAAATAGATTAGGTAATGATTTAGAAATACCTAATTTGAATAAAAGTCTTGTCGTAGATAAGAATTTATATATAAAAATATGTTCCAAGATATCTGACTGCCTGAATAAAAATTATATTTTTATTAAAGAACTAACACATCATCATACAAAACAACTGTTTGAGGGGGATAAGAATGGTGAATTCCTAGAGCATAACCTTTAGCTAAGAGCTTATAATCACTAGGTAAAGATCCCAAACTAGAGTATAGGATTAAATTCTCACCCATAATCCAACTGTTGGCTAGGGAATCATGGACATAGTTTCCTTCCCTTTATGTTTGATTGATATAGTTGTCTTGGTTGAGAAATAATATATAGCTTCACATTAGATAACATAGCTCCCAAGGAATAGAATCATTATTCTATAGAATCTGAATAAGAATAGTAGAATCAGACTCAATCCTAGTAAGATAGATGTCATGATCTCAATAGAGGTACATACCAGTGTGCATGGCTCTCACCTCATCACTTAATGACGAGCATGGACCGTAAAAGACACTGAACTGAAAATAACATAACCCCTCATGTCTCTTACCAAACCATGTCCTCTCATCAGTCAATTATATCACCATCCATCCACATTTAATTTGAACCCTGATTAGGGAAGTTTCCAAAAAATCCAATTACCCTAGTCACTACTTATAATACCTTAACTCAAGCAACATACTGGGATAACCTTTCTCAAAGTGAAAGAATCTATAGAGCCTTTGATCAATACCCCCATTTCATCCACCATAATTTTGATACGCCCATGCACAATGATGAGTGATACATTAACGCCTTCTCTAGCCTTGTTTCTTACTTCCTATAGAACCCAACATATCCCCACAAAAACCATGCCTTGAACCTTGTTTTCCGCTACTTCTGACCCAGAACCTTGAAACCAAGTATCTATAATGTAATGCATGGATCCCCAGTCATTAGTGATGTTATGTTCCTAATTCTTATAAAATTAAATACCCTTATCCCAGTCTCCTTGGAAGAATACATGCCCAACTGTTTCACAATGGGGCACTATATAACACTGGCAGTGCGAGGCCAAAGCCATACCTTTCTTCTTGATGTTATCATCTGTGGGAAGACACCAGTTCCTCAATATATAGACAAGAAAATTTATTTTACCCAAAATCTCTCTAACCACAATCTATTCTCTCATTTATAAAAACTACCTCTTATATGAATGGGAATTTTATAATCCTAGTTGCAAAAAATCCCATATGATTTCCTCGTAAAAACACACTTGTCTGGTTTAACAATCATCTAGATAGTATCAAATACATTTTCATGCCCAATATTCAGAATGGAATCCATAAAAGAAGTAAAGTGTCTTACTTATTTGAAGTAAATACATGGATAAAGATACCTTGGGAAATAAAAAGGCTCCCATGCCCAGTTAGTTGTCCATAAATTGATTTCTCTATATCCAACAATCTAATGGCTGTGAAAATATAAAACCAACAAATGTTTATTTAATATTCATGGAATACTAGATAACATTCTGTTATATTCTTTAAAATTTAACCCGTCCTCCCCATACATATTTCCCATAAATTTTTCCCAAAAATAATTCCCTTTATCCACATCCCATTCCAATCTTTCTTACATACAATTCATTGTTTAAACCACACTATGGGGACCCCCACCACCTTCCTCAACCATATTGGTAATGAAATTCTAGGAAGCCCCATGATAGATACCAGCCTGGTGGAAATTTCCTAGAAAAATCATTCAAGATATTCTCTAGTGTGATTATAGTACCTTTTTTAGGATTGTTGGTGGATATCACATGAATAGTAATAGACATAAGAACACAGTTGATAACTGTGATCATCCCTCCAACGGAATGAAACTTGTTCTTCCAATTATAATTCTTCCCCATGATCTAGTTTAAAGGACCATACAAAAGTATTTTCACGACTCATCAATTTGATATAGGAGCACCAAGGTAGATCAATGGTAATTTCTATTGCTTCATGACGATGTTATCATGAATTCCCTTAAATCATCTCCGAGAGTATTTATTCGAAAAAATGCTAATTTTCATGAAATTAACAAATTTTCCACTCAGATTACCATAGGTATACATAATATTAATGAGGCTGTTGATTGTTAATTTTCTTCCATTAATAAACAAAAATATATCATCAACAAACATGAGGTGGGAAACTATGATATTTCTATACCTATTCTTGAATGGAAATAACCTCCCAACATTGAGACCCATATGGATTTTACTAGAGAGAACCTTCTCATCCAAAATAAAGAAGCCATGAGAGAATGGATCTCCTTGTCTAAAACTGCATATATATTTGAAGAAACTAAATCCCTTATCCAATAGAGAAATGGTAATCCATGGAAAGGCATAACATATGAAGCACAAATCAGAAAACCAATCATGAAATCCAAAATTCCTCATGAACTTACAAATGAATCGCCATTCTAATTTTTCATAAGACTTATTTATGTCCACATTAACCATCACATTCAATCTAGAAGTCTTTTTATTCATTTATTTAACCCTTTATTTAGCAATACTGATTTCCCACTAATTGTTTTAACCATGGAAAAATTGTGTTGTTCCTTAGAGACAAGTCTCAGGAGAACCTCGATGAGTCTCCTATTAATCCAGATAGTAAGGATCTTATAAGAAAATTTTCATAAGAAATGAAAAAACAGAAACATATAGTACATGACTAGTGGTTTCTATATAAATATGACTTAAAATAGGGATTTATTAAAATATATTATTAAAATAAAAGGTGGAGAAGTTACCCTTGGGGAAAATGGTCAATGAATAATCAGAATATTATGTTACATTGTTCTTCTAAGAAGATATTTAATTTTAATAGTTTTATTTTTTATACGTATTTATAATAACCTTACAAGAATAAGTCAATTATGTGATGATGGATATCCTTTCAACTTCATGAATAAAAAATAAACAATTCATTGTTTAAAAGAAAAATTTATTCTTTCTTCCAATCGATGTGATAATTTTTGTATAATGAATATAGAACACCATAGTATCCAAGTTATTCCTTCCCTATGAGTAATGGAATATCAATATGGGTTATGAAATAGAATATTATGAAACTAAAATGTTTTAAATTCAATATATAATTATAATAAATTACTATTTAAATATTTATTGGAATAGAAGTTTGATACATAAAAAGTTTATGATAATTTTCAATACATAAAGACACATAATTCAGGTTTTAAGTCTACTTGTGATGTATCTACTTCTGATGGTTTATAGTTAGTGCACATGGACATATTTAGTCCTATAAAAACCAGAATTATTTGTGGACAAGTTTATACACTTTTTTAGATGATGAGTACACTTGATATATGTGGGTTTATTTTCTTACAAATATGGTTAAAACATTTTTTAAACATTTCTAACTAGAATAAAAAATGAAAAAACCCTATCCTAGATAAATATTCATAGTAATCATGTAGGAAGTTTTTTTTATTTCAATATTGAAAGTAATTGTAGTAAAAAATGTATAATATATAATTTTTTGTCTCCTAAAACTCCACAGTAAAATGGTTTAGTTGAAACAACTTATAAAAATCATCAAGAAATTACTAGGACGTTACTGAGTGAATACAAAATTACTAAATTTTTTTAGGATGAATCTTTTAGTAATTCCTTCTATAATATTAATAAATTTTTAATAGTATATTTTATTAATAAAACTCCTCACTAGTTGCAAATAATAAATAAACCCAAAAATTCTTACTTCAATGTTTTTCAACATAAATTACTCATTCTAAATACTAAAGATACTACTCATAAATTTTCTCTAAATTTTGATGATGGAATATTTTTTTCTTATTATATAACTACTAATGATTATATAGTCTTTAAAAAAACACATATTGTATTAATCAAATGTTATATGTTTAATTTTATGAAAAGTGTATTTTTTTCAGACATCACCAATCCATATCTTCATATGTTATTTAAAAAATGATTTTCAACCAATGTAGTAATGTTATTCTTAAATTAGAATAACTTAAGAATATTATTATGAAGCTCTACCTCAATAATAACTTCAAAATTTTGTTAAAGAACATAATTTTATAATCCCAACGAATCAGTTGATCCTTAGAAATCATCCAAGTGATAACATCCTTGGTGATATAGGTCACCCAATCAAAACCAGATGTTATTTAAGAAATGTTGTTGAATATTATGAATTTTCCTCAAATTTTGAACCTAAAAATATCGATTAAGATTTATTTGAGGAATATTTGATAAAATCTAAGAAATTTGAAATCAAATAATTCAAATGGAAACGTGTTTGTACATTTTTTTTTAAAAAATAAAGATATTTTTTAAATTGGATTAAAATTTGGTTTTCAAAGTAAGTGTTATTAAAATTTTATTATAGTTAGAAACAATAGTAAATTTTTTGATAAAGGATATAATAATTAAGATGAAATAGATAATGAAGACAGATATTATTTCAAATAAATAGGTAAACTAATTTATATTCATCTACAATAAGAAACATTCCTTAATCTCAAACAATATCAAATGGATTTAATGTGTGAATATCTTATAAGATATGTATAGAAGGAAATTTATGTAGAAAAACACCCTAGATTTGAAACATAATGTATCTTGAACATCTTTTTAAACTTACTATGAGACTTTATGGACATAATAATCCCTTAGATCATTGTTTTATTGGTGAACTATATTTTTGTTATAGAAAAAATTTGTTCAGGGAGATGTAGATCGAACCCATTTTATAAAATAAGTTTTCAAAAAGTATCATAATTGTTCAAATTTATGTCTATGAAATTATATTTGGTTCAATTTAAAATTATTGAATATATTCCTTTTAAGATATTATGTAATCCGAGTTTGAACTGTGAATGATGGGAGAACTTTCATATTTTCTATGATTATTAATTTCACAAAAAAATCTTAAAAACTATTATATCTAATAATAATTATATTAAATATTTTCTTATGAAATTTATATTTGATAATACTATATGTTTTCAAACTCCTATCAGAACCAAAAATACTTTTGATAATAATGAATCTAGGAAACCATATGATCAAAATATATTTAGAGTAATTATTAAAATTTTAATATACATAATATGTAGTCTCCTAGTTTTGATGTTTTTTGTATTATTGTGTGAAATATATCTTGTAAATTCAACATAGTACCATATTAAATATTTTAAACTAATGTTTCATGATTTAAATTGAACTATGGATTTAGTCATGTTTTACTCTTCTAGAAATGATCTTGAATTAAATATCTTTTTTCAGATTCATACGTTGGTAGATGTAAAATGGATAAAAAAGTACTTCTAAAAAATTTATTTTCATAGGAGATGCCATAGTTTTTGGGTATTTTTAGAAAAAACACTCAGTAACACTTTATAGTACTAAAGCCAAATATATGAAAACATGATGTTTTTTCTCAATTGTTTTGGATTAAGCACACACTCACTAACTATAGCATGATTTTTATTAAAGAATTTTTTTTGTGATAACACAAGTTCTAATTATATAAGTAAAAAACCCATCACATTACCCAGGAAAAAAATATAGATATAAGACGCCATTTCATTTGATCTCACACACAAAAAGGAGATATAATTTGACAATTCATTAGAATGCAATAATAACTTATAGATATTATCACTAAACCCCTTAGTTTAGGTAGATTTCAATATATTAAATAGAAGTTATGAATGTTAAATATCAAGTGATTATTCATATATACATTTAATTTATAAATTTAATTATATAAATGAACTCATTTTCAAGGGGGGTACATCATTTTTGGTTTTATAAAAACATTAGTTTTTTCAAAACATCTTTAGTTTTCCAAAACCTTCCAATTTCTCTAAATCATTTGTTTTTTAAAAAAATTATCATAAATAATAATTATTACATCAACTTTTTTAGTTTTCTGAAACATTATTATTACAAAAATATTTTCTTTTTACTTAATTTTTTTTGTTATTCCTAAAAACTAAGAATAATAGTTTACCAAAATTAATTTCATACAGAATTTCATATCTTCCCTCAAAAAGATAATATCACGTCGTCAATGTTTTCTATTTCTATTTTATCATCTTTAATACAGTTTCTATTTAGATTTTTTGATTATTATTTTACCAAATGTAATATTTTATTTTCCATAAAATATATCAATCCAATAATTGTTTTCAAAAACCAGTAAGTGTTAAGAGATAGATTTATATCATTCATTTTAATTATTTAATTTTAAATCATACTTAGTTTTCAATATGATCAATAATATCTGATAAATTTGAACCATATCCTTATTCCTATAAATATTTTATTGGGTCGCCATATCTTATAATTAATTCTCTGATTTTTGATGACTCTAGATTCTTAAATTCTTCACTAGTCTAATTGTCTTTGATTTGTCTGATCATTTTCTGCATCATCTGATTATTAACTTCTTACTTAGTTCAGTATTATAAGATGTCTACTCTAGAAGACATTGAAAATAGATAGGTTTTTTATGAAATACTAATTGGGAAGAGGTGGTATAAAAAGAATTTTTCATTTCTAAAATGGATAATTAATTTTTAGGGTTGGGAGAAGGCATGTGTAGAGAGTTCAGACATTTATCTTCACTATAAGAATATATTAAAATTATTTTATTCTTCTGTTGAAATTTGAATGGAATCTAATTTTGAATTGATAGCCATTAATTTTTTTAACGATAATTTTATATTGAACATCCAACATATATCATACCTGGATGAAGTTAATTTGGATATATAATCTTATTTTGTAACTCATAAGATACCAGATATATTGGGATGTTTTGAAAAATTAATATTGAATCAAATTTTTTTTTCTTATTTTGAGAAAGTAAGGAATTTATTTCATTTCAATTCAGATGCTAGAGTTACTGAATTATAGAAATTTTTTTATCTTATATAAATGTTGGGTTACCAATACACCCTCAAAATCCATAACATATTTTTGTTGGATTTTTTTATAAGCATGACAAAAATAATTTTGGTAAAATATGTTTTTTGTCAGTTGAGTTGATCATGTAATGCTAGATGAAGATAATAATTTTTCAATTTATGTTCTTTATCAATAATATGATGATAAATATTATGTCTATATTGAAAATTAAGATCAAATAAGTTTTTTTAATGGAGAATTTTTAATTAATTATCAAAGAAACTATTTCATGGATGAAATTTGTTTTTATTCTTAAAATAAATAAAATTTTAGATATATCAAAAAAAAGTTGTGTCCTAAGCTGGAGTAAAATAGTTAAAAGAAAAGGTAAAATAATGGTGAAAATATATTTCATCTTGTCCATGTTTGTAACAGATAATAAAAACAATAAATGAAGAGGCTTATAATGAATTTATGGAATGGAATGATGAGAAGATGTCAAGGGATCTAGATTTTAGCATATAAAAAACTCAATACTTATCTCTTAAATTGATAAATGAATAAGTATTAATGGGTGAAAAATATAAAAGACATGATAAAACTAAAATAGTTTGTAGTTTGATGAAAGGTGTTGAAATATCCCATGGGGAGTTTTGTTCAACAACTAGAGAGGAAGGGAAAAATGTACATTCTATTTTTTTATTTTCAGTTGTTCAAAACAATTACACTAGTTGTTTTTCCCCAAAAAATTCTAGTATAATAACTTTTTGGAACATCTCATGTTCCATTTTTGTTGAGAAAGGAATAGGAAAATTTTTGAAAATGAAAAAAATCTATTTTTGAATAATTTAATGTTGATGTGATGAAAATTATGATGAAACAAGGAATATCATTTTTGAGAAGTCATGAAAAATTTTCCAGAATGTTAGAATAAGAAATGTAAAATGTATTCAAATAAACATCAGTAGATGAATCCAAAGAAGACAAAGGGGGATAAAAGTGTTCCAAATAAACATCATCCTCTACTACTCCATCAAAAAAGAATATAGATTTGGTTGTTTCTATAAAATAAGAGAGTTATGATAATGATATTGAAAATATTCAATCACATACTATAGTATCGAAAATTGAAGGTTCTGAAAATGATAAATATGTAATGGATGTTTTAGAATTATAAAATAATAAACCAAAAGCTAATTTTAAGGATGTTAATAGAACATCTATAATATGTATTTTGGATGTAGCATTTGATTCAATAAATTATCCGGAAACTATTTCAAATTAATGAATGGAATCTAGATTTTGTTATTTTAATTAGTTATCAAAGATTTTGGTGGATTCCATTCCACACCTTATGAATATATAATCACATTGATAACATATTTCAAATATTTTTGATGTGATAGAGAAATTGGAGGCACAAAATCAGTTGTTTGAGGTTGTTCTATAAAAGTAAGTATTGTTCAGAACATTTAAATAAGATTCAAAAGTAGAAATGAGTAAGGTGAAATAGATCATTAATTGGTAGAAATATAAATAGAGAGATATAAGTGTTCAATACGATCAAATTGATATGGTTAATATGTCTTCATTGTATATTTCATATTATATTTAGAATACATCTTCAAATGTTGATGTGAAATTTGAACTTTTTGAATAGTTTAAGTGTCTATCAGAATCTCACGATTAAGATATTGAATAAATGATGAAAAATTACATTTATCAAAAGAATAAATTTAAAATATGAATGTTTATCCAATTCAGAATCATTTAATAGATGAAGAAGTTAAGAAGTTTATATAATATTTGAAAATGAAAAGCAACAAGTTTGAAGATTTAAAATTATGCATGAATGCCTTGAAAAGATATGGGAAAGGGATCTATAGAATGAGACATATCATGAGGAGTTAATGAAAATGAATGTTATGATTAAAAATATATATAAGAATGAATAATTTTTATTTATCTAAAATCATAATCATGTGTTAATATTCAAAAAAAAATTGAATGAAAGAAAGTTTGGAGGTTATTCCATTTATATATTTAATTGAATTTTTTCCAATTATGGTTGGATGAATTTTATTTATGTATTATCCTTTAGATAAATTATTATCTTTCATAATTGTTTTTATCTTTTATTACTAATATATTTGGACCTTTCTAGCCCCCCCATATGAATTTTTGAAAATCGAAAAGGGGGATAAATTATTAAAAGCAGAGTAATTTAAGGGAAAAATATTAGTTGAGAGGAGAATTATTTAAATATATTATTAAGGTATAATTTATTTCATGAAGAATATATTATTTAAGGGGATATTTGTTTAATAATTTTTTCATTATAAATTTCATCTAAACAAACTATGTAAAATAAAAATGTATTACAAAGAAAGTTGGATAAGAAAGATAAATGGCTAGGTTTTTCTAAATGTTTAAAGGGACTATAAGCCTTTAAAAGTTATTAGTTTTTATCTTTATGTGTTGTGTTTTTTTATTTTAAAACAATGGGATATTTTTAAGTTGAAATTTTTCTTTCTACACTTTATATCCTTAGTTTTGTAAATCATAACACACTTTTAAAAAAAATTAATAACTTTTTATTTCCCAGCTTTTTAGATTTTCTTTAGAAACCAACTTATTATACCAAACATTTGAATGTTTCATAACTAAATGAATATAAAAGTTCCCCAAAATTCTGATGCATCAGCCTAAAAAAATCTAGTCTATTTAACGAACGGAATTATATTCCATCAAATTAACAAATTTCTAGTATACTAGATTAACCAAAATCTAATCTATCTACATGATGATATTCAATCTAATAGTATAAATATATCTAATCTATTGGTGTGATGATATCTAGTCTATTAGTGTGAAGAGATCTAATATATCATTATGATAATATTTATTCTATCAGTGTAAAATTATTTAGTCAATTGGGTTGGAGGAATTTTTTATCCATCAAAAAAAAATATATTCCATTGGAATAAAAAATTTATAATAAAAGATATACTATTTAGTATTGGTTGGAATACATTTAAAATGGATTTTAATGGTTCTTCTAGTACAAACTTCAAGAATAAAAAAAATATGACTGTTCAAGGGATTCTTATAATTAGGATTGAATTCACGGGTCTCTAAGAGGATTTTTTTGTGAACTCAATTGATCTAAATATTTCTCTATTATAAATTATCATTATGATTTCTTTATAATCTCCAACAGAGTATTTTACTATAAGGATTTTTTGGGAGTAATTTTAAAATTATTATAATTGTTATAGAAATTATATTCTGTGTCCAATAGAGGCTACGATAAATGGAATAGAACGATCATGGGATCTGATCTGGCTAATTGAGGGCCTTTGAGGACAAGAAAACTAAAATCATTTCGATAATAATGATCAAGTTCCTTCAACTATTGAAATTCATACCTAAAAGTTTGGCTTAAATGTTTCACAATATATATCAAGGTTATTTACTTCTTAACACCAGAGGTTAAATTGTAATCAATTATTTTATAAATATTCTATTAGTAATTCTATATAACTTTGAAAATATTTATTTTACTTGTTTTTAAAAGTAATATTTTTTTGTTGTGTAATTTTTTTTAAGAAGTTTTATTTTAGTAACCTTTTCATCATTGCGATTTACTGGACTAACTCTGAGTCCTTTAGAAGTTATTTTAATCATTATAAACATTCACAGTCAAATTAACATAAATAAAGATGTTTTTATTTAAATTAGTTAAATTTTCTTAATATAATATTTACCCCTATTATATCTATTATAACTCTTATGATTCATTAATATTTACATGGATTAAATCAATTCAAGAGATTAAAAAATAATTGGAATTTGAACAAGTTCCACAAGGTCATGTGGAATGAAAATGTTTTAGGGAAACGAGATGTGTGTGACTGATAAAACCAAGAGAGTTGGTTTTATGGTCACCATGTTAATGTGATATATAAATCAATAGGAATAAGGAATTTTCCTCTTGTTGGGAACCAGTAATTGGAATTAACTTATTTTTCATTATTATATGAATTGAGGAAAATTGTTTCCTTAGACCCAAATTGATTTTGTAATTTAGTGGTTTCTCTGATTGATGTAAATTAATCAGTGGGTATTCAGGAGAAACAATACATGTGTGATACTTATAAGGATAAAGTGGGGATAATATGTATAAATTCATAAATACATAATAATTATACTTATTATATATATATATATATATATATATTCTACCATCATCATATTAATCACTACATGTCCAGGAAACCTCCCTTCAAGGACATCCTATGGAATATTTCAATATGAAATGACCATCAAGGATTGATGGTATCAATGTTATTTATTACATGATTCATGTTTCAATGATCCAATTATTGGTATAAAAATCATAATGGTCATAGAATATTCATTTAGAATGAAGTTATCCTCGGATTCTATAAGATGTTACTAAAAGTGCTATATTTTTCCTAGGAAATAATATTGATAACATAAATAATTTTTTTATTTGTCATAAAATTAGTCATGAATATAAAATATCTAATGATTAAATTAATTTAGTGACCAAAGTTCAAGGGGAATGATCTATTGAGGTAGATATGTGGTCACATAGACCATGTCATAGTATATATACTAAAAATATAATAAAAAATATATTTTGGAAAAATTGAAGATGTAATATTTTAATATGTCACATGGTATAAATCTATCGAAGAATAAATATATGAGATATAGGATGTCATTATAAAAGTGAATAAAACTTCATCCACTTTGGTAATTTATATATCACATATTTCATTCTATGTACTAGATATAATATTTATAAAAAACATTATGGAAGGAAATTCTCAGATAAATGGATGATAACTCCACAAGTTGCAGTCTAAGATATCCAATTTTACATGAGAAAGTACAAGGTATATGTACATGGTACATAAAGTGTAAGGGACACTAATTAAAACGTTATATAAATAATTATTTATATGGATTAGTGGGACATAATATTTTATTTTGGAAAAGTAAATAAGAAATAAAAGATCATTTTTTTCAGTTGTTTCAATATCTACAAATACCAAGTATGTTTTAAATTTAAATACAACTAAAACATTAGTATTAAATAAAAAAATATTTATTAAAATTTTAGGTTTCAAAACATTATTACTTGAAAATATGTTTATATTATAACAAATAAAAAATTAATATACTCTACGATATGATCTCTTGCGGGATTTTACAGAAGGTGTTAAATTCATTGACATTAGAGTATTCATGTAAAGAAACATGGTGGGCCCAATTAATAAATTTATAAAAATTAAAAACATTATTTTATCCTATAAGAGCTAACATAATGGTTAATATAAAGTTGGATATAGTATAAGTAGGAGTGTGGATATAGTGTCTCATACCTTTTAAACATAAATATTGCATTTTTTATGATCAATCATTTCACTTTATAATAATACACACATGGGGACCATAGAGGTTCAGCGTCTTTAGAAACATGGAAATGTAAATAACTAGTATTTAAACTACCTACAACATTAAATATTAATTTCCTCACAACTATCAACCTCATTATAAATATCTTACTTAAAACATTTCTTCATTAACTTGGGAAGGTAAATATACAAAATAGTGAGATTAGATGCACAATAAGGTTAAAAATTAGAGATATCAATCAATGATTATAAGTGATCATATGATAAACAATAATTTATTAGAATTTAATTCAGGCTAAAAATAATCATGCCTAATCAATGAAATGTCATTAATCATGAACATTGTGTATGGTTGTTTTAAACAAATGACATAAGATATAAGCTCATGGAATCCTTAATAGTCAGTCATAATCCATGAAAATATATTATAATAATAATATATATGTTTTTGTTATGAATATATGCATAAAAAATCATTTCCTTAATCAAATTTCCCTCCCAAGACTATCTTATTGGACCATGTACCCTTAATAAACTAGGTTCACATCAAATTAAAGTCATTATTATCTCATGAGGAATCCTTTTTTATTGAATTACTTGGATATATATATAATTCTAGTCCCACCCATTACATTATTAAAACCAAACATATGTGTTCCATAAGATCATAAAACAACCATCATATAATAACACATGGAAAGGATACGATTTTCATAAACATTTCAATACCATTCTCATAATCCACCTATAGAGATAATCAATAAATTAACATTTTAAAATATCTCAATTAAATAATAATAATAATCAAATTATTTTTTTATAGATTATAATACCATTAAAATATAAATTGAACAATTAAAGAGGAAATACGCATTTCATTTTGAAATCACTTATTTAAAATATAAAAAATTCACAAATATTACCCAAAAATAAAATTTAAAAATAAACATGGAATCTTATAATTTGATATAAATATATATTATTAATTATGTTGTAGTAATATTTTCATATGGTGTGTTTTGAAACAAGAAATTCATTTCTGATTGTTTAAATTAATTTAAAAACACCTTGTTCTGAGAATGAAAAAAAATATTCCTGTAAATGATGAGAAATTAATGCATGGTTAGAGAATAAATTAATAATTATTTTTGGAATATTAAAAATATTATTGAAAACATTTTATTGAAAATATACACATAGTGGAAAATATTCTCAACTCAAGGGAAACACAAGGTGGTTTTTCCATGAAAACAGTCTTACAATCTATTATGTTTTTATAGGAAGAAAAATGAAAGGAAACATAGAATATAAAAAATAACTATATTATAATAAAATACATAAGTCTTAAGAGGTGTATATCATATAAAATCATTGTCTAAAAAATTAATCGTCAACTGTCTTGGTAAAAATAAGTTTTTTATATAAACCCTTACATCATGTATGTCTTTTTCTGTAAGTGATATAACATCATATAAACTAAATTTAGGTTTTATTATAAATTAATTATAGAATCATAATAATAACAAGAACAAAAATATTTTTTTAATTATAACATCATATTACATCTTCATAAACAATATTTCATTATCATCACTATTTTGGGTGTTAACTACTATGTTTTTCATTTATGTTTTCTTTTGGTGGTTATGGTACATAAGAACTGATCATGGATACTTTATATAAATAATATTAATTATTATATGAATATAATATATATTAATTATATACATATTTAAATCTATTCATATAAATTAGCAATGAAACATTAATTAATGGATACATAGAGATTGTAGTTGGTGTGTATACACAAATGGCATTTCCATTTTTCATTAGATGGAATGGAAGAAATGTAAATATTAATTCTTATTTATATAACCATTATTATAAGTTCAATGTGATATATAATCATTAAATCTATCATAATACCCAACCATTGATGTTGGTGGTGAAAAATGATTGGTACAACAGAGGTTGTAGTCCACATGTACACCTGAGTGATGCTTTCTTCTCACATTGGATTGAGAGGAGGTGGTAGATAGAATTTTCATCATCATAATAAAATATAATTATATATATGACACTTAATTAGTAATTTTTTATTGAAATGACAAGATAATATGAAGTATAATAAGAAATAAAATTTAAAGATCTTGGTTAAGATCTATACCTCTTCATTGAGATACCTCATTTAAATTACTCATTAATCCTTGAAGGATTGGTGTTAAGAGAAAAAATAAATATAAGAAGAAGGTTTAAATTATATTAATTCATTTGATTCTATATTATTAAATATATATGGTTTCAATTGTGTGAATAAGGAAGTAGAATATGTAACCTTTTATAATTCGAGGGAGGGACCCCCACAAAAGTTCATAAAAGATTTCAATGATTTGAGGTAAATTTCTGTAGAATGTTTCTTAAAATGTCCAATTATAAAACCTAAGGATATTATAATTATTAAATATCTTCTAACAATAATAATATGATAATGTTTTGTTGAAATACTCTAATTATATCGTTGTTGTACCCTCACCTGGTAAACCCATTTTAACCTTCACCGCAGTTACAAAATTGTATTGTTTGAAATACTCAATATGAAAAACAATTAATTTTAACCGATTAAATTGTATTAATTATGATTACTAAAGATATTTAATCCATTTTAAAAGTATAAATTTTTATATTTTGAATAATTAAATTTTAATTAAGCGCTCAAACCCCCGATGAAAACCCATTTTTGAAGATTTATTATTTAAGCGTACCACTTTTTGGGCATCATTTACATGCCATGTAAAAATTATATGATTAATTTTAAATAATTATATTGAATCTCTTATATATAAATTTTACTAAACCCATTAATTAATAGTTTTTAAATTAATTTATCATGGTAAAAAATGCATTGCGTTCCTAAAAATAATTGTTTTGGAAATATATTTATTTAAGCCCAAAAATGAACTTTTTAAAAAATATTGTATATTGGAAAATCCTTGGTAATTTTTTATATTATTTTTTCTTAATAAGTATTTATGAAACATTAATATCAAATTTGATGTATAATGAGAAATTTAATTGAAAATAAATGACATTTTTTATAATAAAACTGTTATTTTTCACTATTCACGGAAAAATAAGTCTTTTTAGAAAAATCTAAAAGATTTAACCTAAGAAAATACTAAAATGGTAATTTTAAAAACTATACACATTTTATAAAAAAAATTTCTAAATATGGTAGAAAATATTTATATATTTTTCATGTAAGAATTTGATCAAATATATTTTTCGAAAAAACACATTATTTGATGCGTAAAATAACATTATTAAAAATTGAGTAATTAATTATTATGAATTAATAAATACATTTTTAATAATATTGAAATTTTCACAATTTTTTCTTAAATACTTTATTATTATTCATTCCTTTCAATTTAATGTATAGGTTTTAATGGTTTACTATATTACAATTGATATATACTCTAGGTTGTGTGTAATGAAAGCTATCAAATACTTAATGTTTTATTTCAAGTGAAATAAATATAAAATATTAAGTTATTATATTCTAAACCCCTTAAAATGAATTCCTACCACAAAATTTCATCACTTTGGTAAAAAAAATGAAGATATCTCTACTTTATTACATCTTTGGTTTCCAACATAACTTCTTCAAATTTCTAAATCCTATAAATAACTTAGTCCAAATGAGTAGTCTTGTTATGTGTAACATTATATCCACGGTCAAAAATTTCCACATGTTTTTATTAATAAAAATAATCATTGGTATGTGGTATAACATTTAATTTTAGTATATATGGATTATCATGTATATACTTCTTCAAAAGAGATAATTGGAATACATTGAGATCTAGAGATAGTTTTAGTGGGAGTGACAAGAAATAAAATACAGTTTTTACACGTTCAAGAATATTAAAGGGAAAAATATACCAAGGGATCAAAATTAACTTCTTTTTGGATCTTATAACTATCTTCTATATTGATATTCACAAGGAAACCTTCTCACTAACTTCAAATTCTAGATCTCTTTGATGATTATCAGCATAACTTTTCCATCAAATCTGAGATTCCATAATATTGAAATGAATGTATCTAACTTACCCTTCCATTTACTCAACTTTCCTAGGTCCCAATATCTTTCTCTATCAAAATTTATCCCATTATATTATATGTATACAATTCTTTCCATCGAGGGAATCATAAGGATCCATATGAATACTTGAGTGAATGTTATTGATGTAAGAAAACTCAGCTAGAAAAAGTGTGGGTCCCAACCAAATTTGAAATATATATAATAAAAGGTCATCGTATCCTACATGGTTTTAATGGTCCTCTCATATAGATCATTCTTCTGAGGATGATAAGTACAACTAATACATAACATTGTATGTAGAGCCTACTGAAGAATTCTCTAGGACGTAGAGGTAATACTTAGATGTTGATAAGATATAATAGAATGTGGTACCCCATGTCACCTTACCACTTCCTTAATTTATATCATATAATTTTGATAAATAGATAATTCCTCTATGATAGAAACAATGTGAATCGACTTCATATGGTGATCAACTAAAACGAAATAACATTAATTCCATTAGATGTTTTGGAGAGTCCAATAATGAAAACCATGGTTGTGTTTTTTCCATTTATATTTTGGTATAGTTAATGGTTGTAACATCCCATTAGAATTCACTCTATTAATTTTAACATTATTAAATACCAATCACTTAGATTCATACTCTTCAATATCCATCTTTATGTTGTACCACTGGAAATACTCTTTCATACCACTATACATCTTCATACATCAAGGATGAATAGATGTTGATTATCCATTAGCTTATTTCAATAGTTCCTTCTTTCAAGAATGGTATCTATGGTACACATACTTGATTTATAAACCTTATAATTCCCTCAAAATAAAGTTTTAACTAAGGAACATTTGTCACGTTCTTGTGAATATCTACATACTTCTTTTACCCCTATTTAGTCTTTTTATGGATAGATTTTTTAACAATCATTTGAGAAATATAATATTTATCTCATTCCATATTTATATTAAGGTAAATATTTCTAAAATACATAAATATTGGATCATTTTTACCCTCCTCATAGATAAGATAGCATGATATTTTCTACTCAAATCATTAGCCACCTTTTTTAATTTCCCAAGGCAGTAGTGTATTGAGAAGTCACAATATTTAATCATGTCCAACCATATTATTTGGTGAATATTAAAATCATACTATGAGAATATATTATTTACACTTGTATAATATATATATATATATATATTCATTGTAAAGATAATTACTCTAGATAATTAATGAAAATATTACCACTGATAACTCCAAATAATGAAGGGGTAATTATTCTCATAAATATTCACTTGGAAAAAGTAATAAGCTATCACCATATCATTATACATGATAACACATACCAAACCAATCATTGACATGTCACTTTAAATCACTAACCATTTCACACTATAGGATAGTGTGATCACGGGTTCACTGACCAACCTCCTATTTAGTTCCTTGAAAATATCATCATAATTTTCAATCTCAATGAACTTAACTCCCTTATGAGCATACTTTTTGAGTGGAATATATATCCATGATAAATCAATACAAATGCATTGATAATATCCATATAGAATAATAAAACTATGAATTCTAGTTATATTCATTAGTCTGGGACAATGATCAATAACTACCATCTTTTATAGATACACCGATATACCATCGCATGAGATTATTTGACAAAAAAATGAAATTTTACATAACCAATGTTCAAACTAGGTAAAGGTTGGAAAAAAATATCCTTCCTTAGTGTCTTTAATACAATCCTCAAGTGATCCTAATACTTGTTATTTTTTTTATAATATATAAATGTATATTCTATAAAGACAACCAAAAAATGGTATGGATAATTTTTAAAGACACTAATAATTAAATCCAAGAAGATAACATAAAAATCAGTAAGACTAAGTAGAATCACTATACATTCATAATGTCTATACCACAAATAGAAATTTTTATTTAGCACGTTTTCACTATTTCACCATAACTAGTGGTATTTATAAAGAAGATAGATCATTGAAGAATATTTAGCTCGAGGTAATTAATCAAATAAATAATCAATATAGGGAATATGATGCTTATTCATGACCATTATATTCATATGTTCCTTATAATCAATACAAAGATAAATTGATCCATCTTTATTTTGAATAAAAATACAGGTTCACCACATAGTGACACACTTGTCTAAATTAATCCCTTATTATAAATCAATATGATTTTCTTCTTAAATTTATATAATTCAAAAAGGTATATTCTATCTATATTCATTGAAATAGATATAGAACTAGGCATGAGTTATATTGGAAACTAGACATTGTGATTCTAAGTAAGATTGGATAACTCTTCCGTAAATAGAGAAAAAAATCGCATAAAATATGTATATCTTAGATACTAAGTTTCTCCCCAACTATATAGATAAATAACCCCTTTGAATATAAATAAATACCAATGCAGTGGATGTAATTTTCATTAGAATTTCATATTTATCCTTATACTAAAAAGAATTAATATGTTTGTTTAGAATATGAAATCTGTCTTCCCTTCCTTAAAAATTGAAAAGCGATTTATATAATGAAATATATTTCAATCCAAAAATCACATAAAATTAAACTAGAGGTAGAATAAAAATATTTTTATGGAGAATATGCACACAAAAATCAATTGGGAATGATTTAAATAATTGTTATGTGATGATAATACCATTCAAGGTTTTTACTACTAGTTCAATATCTAATCATCGAGGATAAGAATTAATAATCCTTGAGAATTTTTCTAATATATAGGAAGTCATATAATTAATCTCAATTAGGGTACTTCAATATTTGAGCATACTATTTACAACGTCAACTTCATTATTTTATGTTCAAACCCTTAATAAAAACAAAATGGTTTTTGTGACCATCATCAAAAATTAATTAGAGTGATAATTCCTAAAAAACATTAATAGGATGATTAATTAATGAAACCATTTTTTTTAATAATTTACATCTTGTGATTAAATGAGGTCATTTAAGGTTATAGTTCGTTCAAATCCCTCATAATGGATATCAAATAAACTATTAATTAACACAATACTATCCCTTGAGTGTATCAAACCATGTGTGATGTCAAGTCTTATTCCCCAAGATCCATAATGGTGGATAAGATATATTCAGATAACTCTTTTTAAGGTTATATCCCCTAGAATCATATATTCCAAAAAAACATCCACTTAATGTATATAGACATGGATATATTTTCCTAGGGAAACTAAACTACTTTATTTACCACAATTTTGGAAGTATTAATCTAAATAGTATTATCCTAAGTATTTTCACTAATGTTTCCTCAACCTAGTTTAAAAAGTTTAATAAACATGGACTTTGATACCAACTATTGAAATCAAAACATTTCAAACATAAATATTACATAATTTTATATGAATATTAAATATATATCATAATAATAAACTCCTAAGAACCATATCAGTTTAGTGTGTTTTGAAACATGGATATGTAAAAAACTTGAATATAAAATATCTATATAATTTATAATTGTGTTCTATAACACTAAAACCCTTCTTCAAAATATAAAACTTAATTACATTCATCAAAACCTGGGGAATGTAAACATAAGAAATGGTAAACTCATATTCTTAGTAAGGGCAGCCATAATATATTTAAATAAATAATAATTTGGAATAATATAATTAAAATGATATGATAATATGATTAATATTTACAATAATCATACCTAATCAGTCAAAGATATTAATTCATGAATCATGGGATAAGGATTTGTCAAAAAACAATGACATAAGGTATAAGAATGTGTAATAATCAGTATTTATTCATGAGATATGAAAACATATCATAATTATATGAAATAATTTTGTTTCATTCACATAAAAATAGAAAATAATTTTCTTTTTCATGTCACATGGGCAATATTATCATAGTGGATCGGTTTCACAATCCATTCCATAATTTTGTATTCAAGGGATACTCCGAATACTATCTTATTGGAAAAACCACCTTACATAACTGCGTCCAATCCCCATTCCAGTATCTATTATATCATGATATATCCTTTTTTACCAAATTAATTAGTAGAATAAATTAATATAGTCCCACCCATAATTTAATAAAATCTATATGTAGGTGTTATCAAAGATCATAAAATATTTTTCACACCATAACCCATAAAAAGGATACAGATTTTATAAAAAATACATCATTATAATCATAATACATCCATATAAATAATATGATAGTATAATTGTATCATATCCCCTGTAATTTATAATACATACCAAAAGATATTTTTATTTATGAGAATACCTCTAAAATATCAATAGAACATTTCTTGAGGAAATTCCATTTTCATTTTGTAATCAATTATTTAAAATCTATAATTTTCCAAAATATTAAGGAGGAAATTATCTTTGAAAATCAAAAATAATGATTATAAAGTAATATTCAGAGAAAATAGTATTCATGTTGGTAGAGAAATGCATTCATGCAGTGTATATTAAAACAAAAATTCCTTTCACTTTATCGGTAATAATTAAGCACCTAGTTTATAAAATGAGAGGAGTATTCCATTGAAAAAATATTATATAAACTAAACCATTTATAAAAATATATTTAATAAATAATTTTATAATATAAAAAAATATAATTTATTTTTAAAACATACGGATATGGAGTAAATGATTTATGAGAGAAGGGAAAATGAGGTCATTTTTCTTTGAAAAAGTTTTTTTTGTATCTTTACTACAAAAAAGAGGAAAATGAAAGGAAAATGATATATATATATAAATAACCTATAGATACCAAAATAAAAACATACTTGGGATAAATAGTTCATATCATTCCATCATCATAAAATCTAATCCTAAACAATCACAGTAAAAATGAGATTAAAACATAAAATCATTCCTCTTGTCTACCTTGCTTCTTAAGTGCTCTATCCAGATGTGTAATAAATTCAAATTTTATTATACATATATACCAGAACAATTTTAATAAATATAATACAATAAATTATTTACTTACAACATCTTATCACCCATTTATTAACAATTTTCATTATCATCATCATTTTAGGTGTGAATTACTTCCTTCTCGTATATGTTTTGGTTTAGAAATTATGGTCATTTAACCTTTATAATAGTAAATTCATATAAATAATGTTATTAATGATATAAATATAATATATATTCATTAAATATATATGTATATACATTAATATAATGCATAGATGAAAATATATCTACATCACTACATGGATACAATAGTGCGTATGTTCGCATGTTTGCCTTTTTTTATGGATGAAAGGAAAAAAGGTAAATATTAAATAAATTTTACATAATAATTATTGGAATATAATTATCATATATTAAAATTAAATATATCATAATATAAAACTATGAATTATAGTGGTGTAAAATGATTCATATTGCTACAAGGAGGCGGTAGTCCATAGGTACACATGGGTGATACGTTTATCTCTCATTGGATTGAGAAGAGGTGGTAAATTGTGTTTCAATAATATTTAAATCATATAAATATATTTATTATAATTTATTAATAGTTTTTTATTGATAAATTTTTTTTTAGGATCCATAATATGAAATAAAATCTAAATATAATGGTAAATATTTATACCTCTTATTTGAGATAGCTCCATTATCTTAATCCTTAAGCCTTGAAGGATTCATTTTAAGAAAATCACAGAATATGTAGTATCAATGGATGGAAAATAATATGTTTTTGGAAATACAAATTTCTAAGATAAAATTATATAATTTTTTGAATACATTAGTATAAGAGGTTTCTTTTTTAATGTGATGGGATAGATACACATGGAATTTATAAAAATATAAAATTTATTTAAGTCACACTAAGGGTAATGTGGCTCAAAATGGACATTTATTTGATGTTGGTATAATATAAGGCTGGAATATATTCAAATAATAATAAGTTTATATGTTTTCATGGAAATACTACCATTATATCAAGGTTTAACTCCCTAGTAAACCTATTTAATCCTTAACTATATTAAAAAAAAAATCTATTTTTACTATTCCCGATGAAAAAAATTAAATTTACCCAATTGACTTATCTAAAATTATTATGATTATAAATGTAGAATAAATTTTACCATATTAACTTTATATATGTGGAATAATTTAATTTTAATTATGCTTTAAATCTATAATGAAAACCCATTTTTGAAAAATTAATTTTTAAGCGTAAAGCTAATTAACATACTTTTCATCGCTTGAAAAAAAATAAAATAAAATTTAAAATTTTTATTGAATATTTATATACACTATAAATTTAATCATTACTATTAATAAATATTTATTCAATTATATTATTAATATAAAAACACATTACGAGCATTGAAATCATTTTTGGGAAAATATGTTTTTTTAAGCCCCAAAAATTAATTTATAAAAAATATAATATAATGAAGATTTCTATGTAGTAAATTAAATTTTTATTAATTAAGTGTTAATTATATTCCTTTAATATAAAAATAAAAAATAAATGGGCAATTTATTTTAAAATAAATTACAATGTTTACAAAAATTTATATTTTCACTATCAACTGAAAATTATATATTTCTAAAAAATTATTACAAACTCACCCTAAGAAAACATTAAATTTATTACACTAAAAATTCTATTAATTTCCTCAGATAAATTTTTTAAATTTTTTTGAAAATAATTATATTGTTTGGGTGAAAAAATTTGACAAAGAATTTTTTTGAAGAAAACATGTTTTTGAAGCGTAACACGACTTTAGTAAAAATTGGGTACATTTTTATTCTGGTTTTATTAAAAATTAATAATTAATAAGAACCAATGCAAATATTTTTAAAAAAAAATTAAATTAATATTCATACATGCTAATTTAATGACTGAGTTATAATGGTTTACTATATCACGCTTCATATAGACTATGAGTTCTTTGTAAGGAATGTTGTCAAATAATTATTGTTTTATTTCAAAGGAAATACATATAATACTGACAATTATTTTTTTATTAAGGAAACACTTTTATGGAGAAAGTGAGAAACCAAAAGGTCCAACAAGACATCCTAACAAACCCAAACAAAAACTGGAAAGGGCAGGAACTACCACATACATGCAACAACAACAACCACCATCCCTGAGCTGGACACTCGGCGATCCCATGCAAGCATGGTCCCTCCCGATGTTGCCATCCATCAAAATCAGCCATATCCCAAATGACCTGCAAAGGAAATTGTAGAGTGCTCTAGCCCAATGAGGAAGTCTAGACTGCACTTCCCAAATCATACCGGGGGAAAGCCTCATAAGAAAAGGAAATGTTACCAAAACACATCCTTAACCTATTATTTCTTTCTTCCCTATAGAGATTCCAATGCATTAGCCATACCTTAGCCTCAGGATCTTCTCCAATAACGTATTCCAAACGGTTCTCCATTTTGTCCCAAGTACGGATATATTCTTCTTTGCTGATTTTCTTGCCATTGAAGCCTCTCATTAAGATCAGATCTTGCTTGTCAATCCAATTTTCTTGTTCGTGGTTGACCTCCACTCTTACAGCTCTTCCCATCATATCCGCCTCTTCCTGTGGAATGTCAACATAAAGAAATTCCTTGACCATATCCTCCTCAGAACAAAGGATAGGTTCCTTTCTAGTCCTTAACTTCCCAGTAGAACTTCCCATTTCATTGAAGTTTCCCTTGGTTAATGCCTGGTGATCCTCTTTCACCGCGTTGGGGAGTGACAACGATAGTGGCTTCCCAGAGCGGGTCTCTGAAGGAGGGGGAAGCAAGGAGTAATCTTTTTTCCCCTTCCTCTTTTTACAACTCACACTGTTCTTCTGAGTTGGAACCTCCTCGTTAACCTGATCCAATGCAACCATGTTGACCCCCTCCGGGTCCGCCTCACCACCACCCAGCTGTCCAACAATCATTCCATGGGAATAACCACAGTTTAGAATATCACCTTCATTATGTTGATGCCAAGGGGTCTGTTCATCTTCCCTCGCCTGGGCCACTCTTCCATCTGAACTTTCCAGTACAGAAAATCGGTTTGGGGAAAATGGTATAGCACCATCCACCAAAACCTCAGTCAGACTGGTTGAAGTATTCTGGACTGCAATCACAGGTTCACCATAGTCCTGCTGGTGCTCAAGTCCCCCCCTACCCATATACTGGAGATTACATGCCCCATCCTAGTCCCAGTCATGGATATTTATTGCATCATCAAGGCTCAGGACATTCGATTCACTATTCTCCCAGTTGGCCGTTTCAGAATCCTCTGGAGGGGTAGCCACCATAGTTCTAGACATGTTCTCCTTCCTCCTAACCTCATTCACATCCACCTGTACTCCAAAGTCTATACGCAGCCTGATAGAATTATGTCTCTTATCTTCCAGATCAGAAGTTGAAAAAGGATCATCTACCTCCCCTGAAGGAAACCCATGAACCAGCAGATCATTGTCCCCAACTAATTTTGAGGGAGCATGACAATCTTGAGGCAGGCCTGCAAGCGAATCGTTGTCTTGTTCTGCACTGATGGTGACCACACCTCCTCTCAAGGGAACATCCGCTGGCACAGCTAGAATATCAGAGCCTCGGCCACCCCTAGACCTCCTTCGGCAACCATGTTCATCATGAACCTGCCTGTGACACAATGAACAGAATGGAGTCCAAGATTCGTAGACTATCGACTGAGCATACTTGTACTCTTCTTCAACTACAATCCAGACAAGCTCCAACGACAATATTGAGAGATCCATTTCCACAAAAATTCTCACCGAGAATGGATGAGACAGAGAAGTTGTTCTTTGATCATTGCATATAAAGAACCCTATCGAGTTGCCGATTGACCTCAGCAACCCAATATTCTGAAATGGCAGAGGAAGTCCGGGCAATTGAATCCAAATTTCCATGAAAGGAGAGTCCGGTTCATGTGCACCTCAAAAGACAAGCGAAGTAAGTGAAAAGGCAAGCCACAGAAGGGTTTCCTCTTTCTCTACCAAGCCCTACACAAATCTTCTTCATCAACAAACAAAATGAGGAATTGACGCAGACCTAGTATACTAACAAGCGCACGGTTCTTCAAACCCCAATCTGTATTGACAGCTTTGTTAAAGTGCTCCAGAAGAGGTCGCCACCTCGTAAACCTCACGATCAGTGCCGAGGAGAGTAACGCTGAAGCTTCATAGAATTCCTTCATCGAAATTGGGACAATAGGTTGACCTGAAACGCAACCAGGTACCTTCGGAGCAACTTCCATTTCAGGGAGGAAGAAACTCGCATCTTGTGAGGATCCAAGGCAATCCCTAACTCGCAGTTTCGCATCTCCTGAAGCATGAGTTGGGGGTGAAGACCCCTCCCCCCCCCCCCCCCCCGAGGGGGGAAGGGGTCACGGCGGTCTCCATCTCTGTAGGGTTATAGTGGTTAAAGGGGGTTACATATACCCAAAATGAAAAATATTTTCTAATTGTAAAATTATTTATACCAATATTTATGCATTATTTATACTTACTATAATAGAGTTGACACTTCTTTATCCACTCTTTAAAAGGTAATTCACTTAGATTATTTATTGTATGAAAATATAATAGCAGTTCATAGATATAATGAGAATATAAAGAAACTATGAAAACAATATATACCATATTACATATGATATCGATACATCATATTGACATGAAATAAATGATGTCTTACTATAAGGTTTTAGGGAATTATAAAATTTTATATTTATTCTCGTGATGTTTTCATTTTGTGATCTCATGTATAAAATATCATGAGGACTGATCCACCAATAGAATCACCATATGTTTTTAGTTTCATTGGTTTTTGATATTTAAAATCACGTATAAAGTTCCATAGAACTGATATCATTGTCATTTTGTACCATTTTATCACATAATTTGATTCAAGATGAAAACAATGACATTTGTGTTAGGATGAGGTAGAATAAATTGGGATCATCATTAATGGTATGACCTTGGTTGAATGAATAAGAAATAATTTTTCTCCTCCAAATGTAATATATATCTCAGGCTCAGTTGATCAGGATGATAATACATTTATTAAATCTATTACCATGGCGATTGATGGTAAGTCCATCCTATAAAGTGACAAATTGATAAATAAAAAAATGATGATGATATAAAGAGTGTATCATGCATAATAATCTATCATGGGATATAGATTATTTAGAAGGTGGGGTTTTATTTGTTACTTTAATTGATATGAATGAATCTTATCTTTTAAGGGACTTGATGAGTTTCTGTACTTTTTAAATCTTCTCTGAGTATCAATCACTTATATTCAGATAGGGTCCATGAGGGTCACACACAAAGAAAATTCCAAATCTTCTCTAATTCAAATGAATTATATTTTTCAGAGATTGCGGGACTTACAGGGGGGTTAAGAAATTTTCATATTCAAATGATCATAAAGAAATATATAAATTAAATATTATTTGAGGTTTAAAAAATAAATATTTTTTAATTAATTATTATATTCATTATTAATTTATTGATTATAAAGACAAATATTTTTAAATGAATATTTAATATTTAGTATTAAAGGTTCAATTTAATATTTTGGGAGAGATGAGTTGAGTTAAATAGATTTATTTTATAATGAAAAATAAATTTACTATTACACATATGTGGTTAAATATTCAAGACATTTGCAACATGTTTGATGTGTCCTTTGTTTCCATTATTGGTTCATTTTAAAGGTCATCCTCAGTAAGAACCTTATATCATTTTATGAAAGTTGTAACCTATTTATTTAAACACTTTAATACCTAAAACTATGGGGTCTAATATCAACCTCTAATTACTTCTTTAGTTTACCACTCTTTCAAGTCCTGGAGAGAGAAAGTGAAGGGAATATCAATAATGCTTTGATCAAGATTCTTGGATGGATAGTTTGATCCCCAAAAAGAATAAATATTTTGATGATACTTTGACTCCCCATTCAATAAAGTATATTTTAAAGAAATATGTTCAATAAAACTTTTAGAATTCATTTGGATGATCTAGAGTGTTCTTGGTTAAGTTCCTTTGAGCGATGATAGTTGATTATTAGTGAAATGTGTTTTCCATCAAAATATGATGAGGTAATATCTCAATTTGATTTTTTTAATTTAAATATATATAGTATCCCTGTTTATTAAATTTTTTTCATTTTCTGATATGAAATCATAATTTCACAATGGATATAATTCTTTAAAATCTTTTCATTTCAAACTTTTTCATCATGATTGGTACTTTCAAAATCAATCTAATATTAAACCATGAAATTTCAATCCCTCGGGAGTCCGCATATAAATATGTCATTATGTTCATTAAATACCATTGTATTCCTACCTATTTTAAAAAAAAGTCTTATTACTCAAGGAATCATCTAAAGAAGTACTTTTTTGGGTGTATTGGATAACACAAAATAAATGTTATAAAGATAATAAACCCTTTAATATTTCCTTAAATTTTAAAATAACTTACAAAAAATATACTTTAGATAATTATGATCATAATAAACTATAAGTTTACCAATAAATTAACATATATTATTCATAAAATATTGAATAACCAATAACTACTACAATTCATGCATGAGATAATTATTAAAATGAGATAAAATTGTCTTAATCTATTCACTACCACATTTTCCCCTTATGTAAGAATGCATCATAGATCATATCTGAATGTACTAGAGTATACTCAATAACATTTTAAAATCTAGTTATGGTTCACCCAATCATATAACTTGAATTTATTTTTCATTTTTTAAAGTCCATATATAATATTCTATCCCACTCAAGCTTCATAGTCTTTTGAGTCAAAATTAACATCGATGATGCAAAATTTTAGAAATCCCGAATTTGATGTCGATAATATATATCCAATAAAATAAAAACTAATTATAAAAAATATTTACATGACTATACTTATAAATCATTTCATTAACATTGTCTAGTTCAATTTAAACACCCTTCTCTGTGATAACATGTCATAGTAACATCACATCCCAAATAAGAAATTGTCATTTGGATAACTATATGTGTAATATTTTCTCTAAAAACACCTCCCAATTAATTATTATAATATTTTTTATTTATCATATGATCCTTTTAATCAATAATACTATTTATAAACATCATAATAAATCATACAAGGAATTAGTAAAATATATTATTCATTGAGGATATAAAAACAACAGGAGTAATTGTAATTCAAAATGAAATCACTATAAACACATCTTGTTTGAACCTACCACTAATGTTTATATTTAGGATTCACTCTTACATTTCCATTAAAGAATTATGTCCAAAAATAAAATCAATCATTGAAAATAATTTTTCCCCTTTAAAATGATCGAACACATCATCATCAGGATGTAAAATATATTTTTCCTTCATTATTCACTTGTTTAGATTCTGGATTTCAAGGAATAATTAAAGGGTACCTTGAAAATTCTTATTGAATAGATTCAATTTCAATAATTTATAAAAATTGATGAACTAATATATTTCCCTTCAAATATTCTAATTGGATATTGAACTTTCATAGGTTTACATGAGCTATGTAATATGAAGAAAGTTATATCAGACTTGTTCCATAAAGAAGTCAAAATAAAATTCCACATATATTATATTCCATTTAATGTCATAAAGATTACATCAATTGATTACCTTCCATATAATACTCTATTTTTTCAATAAATTCTAACATCATTCATGAATATGTGGTTTAGAATGCATTGTTTTTATTGATATTATAAAGGGATATTTAAGACTATGTTGAGTTGTTCTATACGATTAAGCATTAAAAATAAATATGAATTTGATACTAATGGGGAAGATGATGTTTTCGAGATATATTGATAAGTTCCATTCATGATGTGTTTTATTTAATAGGGACAATGTAACATGTATGATATCATCATAAAATTGAGATATTGTGATTTTCCTTTCATGTATTTTTTGGATATCATAGCATAATTCATGAAATGACTATGAAAGGATATTAAATGTGGTTTATGAAGTTTTGAATAACATAAAAGAGTTTCCCATATACCATGGTTAGAACATTGAATTGATTCATATAGAAATTAATATATATGTTTTGGATAAAATAATTTGAAGATCCCATTCCTTTCATAGGTCATGAATAAATCTTAATTATTTGTCATGACATAGAGTATGTAGAATAATTTAGTTCTTGTGATTCCTTGATATGATCTTGGTTGTTTCTATTTTCTATATATATAAAATCCCATCGAGGTAGGGATATCTCATAAAAACACTAGTCACCTATATGGTGTGATTTTATAAAACTCAAAATATAATTTTTTACTATTATACCTATTATTTTGTGTTCATGAAATGACAACATGTTTCAAATACATAGATTTTTAGTTATGTGTTATAGGTACTCTTTTAAAGATCTACATGTGATGGATAATAATATTGATATATCAAATGCCTTATCACATAGATGAATCAAGAAATATAATTAAAAAAGTTTTAAAAATGAAAGAGAATATACATGAGACTTTATCTATAGAGACTTTGAACATACTGTAATGATCTGAACTATTATCAATAAAATTCCCCTTTGGATTTAATTAAATGTATTATTAGGTAATATGTTTACAGGAAACACATCTAGTTATTTTGTTTTATTATATAAAATTGGATTTAAATGACCATCAAGTATCTTTAACATTTATTATATATTTTTTGAATAATGATCACATGGTTAGTATAAATATAGGTTTTTAAAAAAATCCAATTGATACAGACAAATGAAGTTATGACCTCAACTAGTAGAATCATATGCTATGAATTCCTTTAATCAGAGATTATAAGGGAGATAGAATTACTAGTCCTTTACTTTGACTAAGACCAATATTATATACAAAAACTAAATCATGAGCCAAACCGTTTATGGGATAAGTTTGAGCTCATTGAGATCACAGCCCAAACCATGTTCGTTGAACCACCCCTTGAATGTACCACCATCACACACCTTACTATTAGGGAGTTTAATGGTGTATACAAGTGATATGTATAGAGACCCTATAAACATGAGTATTTAAGTTATTTTTTATTGAAGGATGAATATATTTTTATACTATTATTGTTACATTGTAAATGTTTTTTAATTTTTATAAAATAGAGGGAAAATTTTATTTTTTGTTAATATTAAAAATCCAATTATTTAATTTATCAATTATATTATTTTTGAAATAAATAATATTTTAATAAAATAATATTGTTAAATAATTTTAATCAAATATAAATGATCATATTATTTTTATTATGTCAAATATGTGTTTTATTAGGGTTTGAAAGTTCTTATTCTAAAAAACTAGTAATTTTAAATAAATGATGGTAATTATTTTAAAAGTAAAAATTCAAATATTTATCAAATTATTTTTATAAAATTCATTTTACTTTTTTAATCATAACATCAAAATTATCCAATGGTTAATATTTTATATCTTTACGAGACTGTCAAAATTTTGGGTAAAAATTAAATACCATACCAATATAATTTCTATTTTATGAAATCATAACAACCAAAATTTGATGTAATATGTAATATAAATAGGATACATTAAAAGATATATGTTTTCATTTAAAATAATTTTATTTAATCATTATTTTTATTATTTTATAAATTCATTATGAATAATCCAAAACTTATTATATATTTAAAGGTTTTAAAATCATTTTTATAAGAGTGTGACACACCTCCACATCCCCAATGGAAGTATTTTGATATTTTTTGACCTTTGAGATATAAAATAATCTAAACCACACACATTTGGAAGAATCCATGGTATGGTTTTTGTTTTTGGATATTTTATTATGTAGAGTCCAAAGCCTAAAAAATAATGAAATCCCCCTCATTTTGTATATAAAACCACCCAGGATCCCATTTTTATTCCCTTAAACTTCTTGTATCATTACAATACTATTCCCTCCAATATTTATAGTCCTCACAAGGCACCACAAGATCTCAAGAGGACCTTCCCAACACTTCAGAGTCACACATTCAAGTAAGGGATCTTCCACTCTCCTCTTTATACAAGAACTCCTTTTATGTTATGTATTTTCATTTAAATTTTAATATGTTCAGATATGGTAGACAATATCCCCATTACTTTCAATTTTATTTATAAATTATTATATCCACTTTAACTCTCTTTTATCACTCTTATTAATCTTTATCTACACATGTTACCATGTCGTAACTTTGTAAGGACCTTCCACTCCTTCTTTAAAATTCATGAAATTTAATTGAAATTAGTTCTCATAATTTTAAAATGATTATATTTTGAATAATATATAATCATTACCTTACAATGAATTTTGTATTATTTTAATTAGGTATCATTTATCCTCCCCCATTTAATCCCATACTTAATCCGTTACTATGCCAAAATTCCCTAAGGTATCCTCTCCTTCTATTATTTAATCATGTTTCATTACGAACTTATAAAATATATTTACATTTCCAACTATTAGGAAATTTCATTCCCTATCCCTATTACATACAATTTTATGTTAAAATAATTAAATACTCTTTTCTCCCTTTTCATCCATTTTTATGAATTTTCATGTAATGTCGTTATGCTACCAAAATCTCACCACAATTTTCCAGACCAAAACAATTATATAGGCAATATCATACCCATTTTTCTATCAACGGTATTCAAATTTATGAACACAAACTATTTTATTGTGTACTTACTTATATTTATTCCAAACTCCTTAATAGTGTGACATATTTTGATGATGAATGAACCGATGTTGTATGATCTATATGTAACACTTAATCATGATAATGAAATGAATATAATGGGTGCACCAAGATAGTGATCCAATGTATTGGTTAATTATTCGTATCATGATATGTCATGTTCAGATAGGTATTGAACTGTATTACTATATGGTACTTTTTTCACCATTAGTTATTGGAGAATTTATCCTTGACCTATGTTTATGATGGAATGTTTTAAATTCTTTCCACACATCCAATGTTTTTTTATGACTACTGTGCTATATCATGTCTCATTGTTCATGTCTTTGAATCCCAATCTTTTTATGTCCCATTGATATGAATTTTTCTATCCTATATCATGTTCTTCATATTTTGACTTTTTTATTCCTTTACATGGCTTTATAACTCACACCATTTCTTATGTTCCTCACCAGGTTATCTCATGCAGTTTTAAGTTTGTAAGAATATTATGATCATGCAAGGAATGTTCACAACAATGTTTTATATCCCATGTTATATGTGTGTATGTTGTCTATATATTTCCCAAATACATAATAATTCATGATATTTTATGTTTTATTAACTATTATTTTATATAATAAAACATGTATTAATTTTAAATAAAGAGAAAGGATGTTATATTTTGTATCAGTGGAAACATTTAGTTATTTTTCGGATTAGGATTTTAAAATATATAGAAATCCTTATAGATAAGACTAAGTATAAGAAACCATAACTAAATTTTGGTTATTATAAAGTATTTGGTTTATCATGAAAATAAATCCATGTCTGGATACTATAAGTGGATGTGGTTAGAGAATAGATGAACATAGGATTAACAACTCTTACAATCGGTTATGAGCCTGATTCTGGTTAACCTGGTACATGAAAACTCGCCTTATTTCACACATGATTTGACACTCCTAGGTGATATGCTTTGTAAAAATAAAAAGATCATTGAAAATAGTTTTTAATGGAACAAAAAATTCACATAATAATATATGTTAGGCAATAGATAAGAGATAAAATGGATTGAAGCCTATGAATTCACAAGTTTAGGAAATAAATGATATTTATAATTTATCTATTTATTTCCATTAAATTATCCTTTATGTGTTTAATTTTTTAGTATAATCATCTGAAATTATAATTTTGTTCTATCCAATGGATGAGAATAGGAGGAATCAGGTTAACAATCTATGAGAAGGGTAATGTGATGTCATACCCAATGGGATTCACAACCTGATGGGAGCATGAATCAGAAACATTATCACGAGAAAATCTTGTTTAACTCAAGTAATGAATATAATCATGGACCAAGAGGTGTTTCTAAACCCCCATAAGAGAGAACAAGTCACAATAGAATGCTTCAAGTGATAAAGGCCTCCTACTTTCAATGGATTATTTTATACCTTAATTGCGGAACAATAGATCAAATCTATTTAGAAAATCTTCTCCATCATTCAATTTTCAGAACAAGAGAATGTTTTACTAGCTATTTATCAAATTGTGGGAGAATTTAATCAGTGGTGGACATTGATAAAACATATGAAGCCTATGGAATATATCAAAATGATGGAGTGGAAGGAATTCTATAATATGTTTTTTGATAAATATTTTCCTCACATCATCCTACTTAAAATGTAATGGTGTTTCCTTTCCCTCAAGATAAAATATGATAAATACATTAAGTAATATGAAGAAAAATTCACAATACCTTCACAATACACCACTAAATTTGTCATTACCCCCAAATTCATGTTGTACCACTTCTTTGGTGGGATAAAACCTAGTTTACAAAAATCCATGCAGATCCCTGACATTGATAGATATTAATAAATTGTTCGATGTGACCTCAATGTCAAAATGATGATTGGAGAATCTCAATGTTATCATGGGAATAATAAGTGAAAAATGTATTTTAATTATGGTGGCCAGATATAGATCTAACAATGATAATAAATTTCAACATCCCACTTGTCAATGGTGTAGGAAGAAGTACCCCATAAATTTATGAAATGAAATAAAGAAATACTTTTGGTGTAGGAAAGAATGACACCTAGATAAAAATTTATGATATGATAAACCCATGAATGTGATAAAGGAATATAATTCTCTGGTCAACCTTAACTATAAAGAACTAGGGAACAGTGAAAACTAAATCCCTATTCCAAGGGTTTTTTTGAGACAACCAACGACCATCAAGGTAGCAATGTTGGGATTTTTTCATCAATGACACTAAAGTAAATTATTAAATGAAGTGGTGATAGATACACTAGTGATTCATAAAATAATAGAGAACATAGTTTTTATTATGGGTCTATTCATTCCTTCATATGAAGAAATTTTAGTAGATATATTAAAACACCACCACAAATCATGGAAGTAGAGATTTCGGTGAAAAAGAAAAATGAGTAAATTATTGCATACCAAGTATATAACTCATTCCTAATCAACATGTGTAGTATAAACTTCATGGTGCACTATTTCATACTCCCTTTGGTGAAATTTGATGAAATTATGGGCTTGGATGTGTGTTCCCTATATATAGAAAACATAAATTTTCATGAGAAAAACATCATTATCCATATTATGAATTGACCCCTTGATTTTGTAAAAGTGAATTGTGGGGGATGAATCTTATGTAGAACCATCATCTCAATAATGCATATTATTTACCTATGATAAAGGATATCTATCTCAATTGATTGAGTATAAAGAAAGATCCATCCCCAAATACATGCCTACGGTGAGGGAATACACTGATGTGTTTCTTACGGAATTTATTGTCATATTTCTAGCAAAGAGCACGAATTTTAAGGTGAGTTTATACCTAGTAATTTTCCATTATCTAAGACTCCATATATAATGGAGTTTGTATAAATTTAGGATATGAAAAAAAATCTACAGGAAAAAGTGGATAAAGGGTTCATATGCCCAAGTTCTTCACCCTGGGGTGAACTAGTCCTCTTCCGTAAGAATGAAGGATGGGTAAATGAGACTTTTCATTGATTATATTGAGCTCAACAAGATCATGGTAAAGATAAAGTATCCAATACTATGTATTGAGGACTTTTTCGATCAGCAATGTAGAGAAAAATACTTATTCAATGTGGATCTTTGGTCAAGATATTATAAAGTATGGGTGGATAAGGAAGATATCCCCAAGATTTCTTTTTGTACAAGGTATGGGCCCCATGAGTCCATAGTAATTCCATTCATTCTCACTAATGATCTAGAAATCATCATGGACTTCATTAATAATTTCTCTATAGATTATGTTGAAGAATTTGTGGTAGTATTTATAGATGATATTATAATATATTCCAAAAGCAATGAGAATCATGAGGAGGAATTTTACATTTTGATAAAGACATTATGAATGGAGAAGCTTTATTCTAAGAACAAAAATTGTTAGTTCAGGTTAAAGGAAGTATCTTTCTTGGGAAAAATTATCACAAGGAATTATATATCTTTAGAACATTCAAATATAGATGTAATTTATTTATGGTCAACTCCATCATTGGTGGAAAATATTTATAGTTTCCTTGGGTTAGCTGGGTATTATTACCGATTCGTGAGAAAATTATTATGATTATAAAAGCCTCTTACCAAGATAACATGGAATGGATTCACGTTTTAATGTAATTATGAATGTGAATAAATCTTCAATAAGATAAAACTGAGGTTTATCACTACCCCTATTCTCACACTAAGCACAAGTGGAGAAAATTTCGTAGTATTCAGTGATTCTTTGAAAATGGGAATGGGATGTGTGTTAATTCATAAGGAAAAAGTAATTTTATAATCCTCAAGGAAGTTGAAAATTCATGTGAAAAAAATATACCACACATGATCTAGAGTTTTTAGCTATGATCTTTTCTTTGAAAATCTAGTGAAATTGTCTCTAGGGGGAGAATTGTGAGATATATATTTATCACAAGAGATAAAAACATATATTGACATAGAAATAGAATAATATGAACCAGTAAAGATATTTAGAGATCATAAAGGATTTTTACTTCTATATCCACTTCCATCCTGGTAAATAAAAAATGTCGACGATGATCTATGTAGATTATAGCTTCCATATTTGTCATTTATAAGGATTAATAAGGATCCAATATTCATAGATTTGAAAAGGTTGGATATAGGAATCATAAAAAATTGAACGTCATAAATCCTTTCAAAAATGATTTATCATTCATATCTTTGTGAAAATATAATGTATAGGAAATGGAATGATGTAGTAATTAGGAAGAAAGTGGAAACTATAAAGAAAGAAAAATACATGGAGATCAATGTTGATGAAAAGAAATTGTGAGATTTGTGTCAAGAATATGTGTTACAACAAATCCAAATATAAATAAGGAACTGTTGGATGATGAACATATTTTTACTTTCTTCATTCACATAGGAAGAACAAATATGTTTCAAAATATCCATGAGCACTATTGGTGGGACAATAGGAAGAAAGAGATCACTGAATATACAAAAAAATTTCTGTTATGTCAGCATGTGATGTCTTGAAGATAGAAGTATTAAGGGATGATGCAACCATTACCCACACCAACATGGAAATGGGAGAAAATCACAATGGAATTTTTCACCGTACATATGAAGATTTCAAGGGGAAAACACTACATGAGTTCTTATGGAACATCTTACAAAGACATCTCACTTTATCGCAATTAGAGAGGACTTCTAATTGGTCCAATTTGAACAGATATATATTAGATAAGTGGTAAGGATTTATAGAGTACCAATATCTACTATTTCCGATTGAGATCCCAGATTCACATTCACATTCTAGAAAATTCTCCAGCAATCTCTAAACACTAAGGTAAACATCAGTGCATACTATCATCCTCAAACTAATAGACATTCTATGATTTCTATTTAGATAATGGAAGACATGTTTCAAGAATGTTCTAGAGACTTAAAAGGGGGATTGGAACAACATATTCCTTTGGTTGTGTTCCCTTAAAATAACATTTTTCAATTGAGCATCCAAATGGATCTCTATGAATACATTTATGGGAAGAGATTCTGAACATTGTAATTTTTGGGTGATTTTGGGGGAATAAAAAATCTAGGTCCTGAAATGGTTAATGAAATAGTAGGGAATGTTAAGACCATTCTACATCACATCAAGGATACTAAGAGTTGATAAAAGATTTATGTTTTCAATAATCAATGAGACCTATAATTGGATGTTGGAGAAATGGTATTCCTACTCATATATCCATGGAATAGAGTGATTAGATTTAGAAAGAAGTGAAATGTTATTCCAAGATACATCAACCCCTTTGAGATACCTTATCGCATCAGAGTTGTGGCCTATCAACTAACACCCCCCACTAAGCCTATCTCACATACACGATTCATTCCATATATCTGTATAATGGAAGTACATACCAGACCCCTCACATGTAATCAATGAAAAGGTGGTACCATTGTATAAGTACCTTTCCATTGAGTAGAATAAGGTAAAGATATTATATTATAGAGAAAAAATTATATGAAATAAGACAATACACCTTGTCAAAGTGTTGTGGAGAAACCACAAGTTTGAAGAAGATAGATGGGAAATGAACGATGTGATGAAATAGAGTTACCCTCATCTTTTTGAGTGTGGGGATAAAATATAGGTGCAAATTTATTAATGGGGGTATTTTTTAACGACCCAAACTATTAGAAATAAAATTTCCCATTTGATTTAATTTAATGTTTTATTAAGTAAAATGGTTATGAAAAAAAACATGAATTTATTTTGTTTTATTATATCTAATTGGATATAAATTTCCATTAAGTATCTTTAACATTGATAATATATATTGAACATTGATAACTTGGTTAGTATAAATATAGGGTTTAAACAAATACAATTGACACTGACAAAGGAAGTGATAGACTCAACCAGTAAAATTATACCCAATGAATCCCATTTATTAGAGATTCTGAGGGAGATATAATTTATGGGATTTTAAAATGACCAATACCAATCTGATATCCAACCACATAAGCATGAGGAAAACCATTTTTGAGAGAATTTTAAGCTCATTGAGATCACGGCCCAAACCATTTTTTCCAAAATGCCCCACCAATGTCCCTCCATCGTACACCTTACTCATAAGACCTTTTCTAGTGTATTAAATTAATTTATATCAAGACCCTTGAAATATGAATATGAAATTTATTTTTTTATAGAATAATGAATATTTTTTATCCTATTATTTTTACTTAGTAAATGATTTTTTATATTGATACAATAGTGCAGAAATTTTATTTTTTATTAATATCAAAATAAAATTTATGAATTTATGAATTAATATATTTTTTAAATAAATTATATTTTAATAAAATTATATTATAATATATTTTTTATCAAATATAAATTATTATATAATTTTTTATGAAGTAAATATATGTTTTTATTTGGGTTAGAAATATATTATTATCAAAACCTGTCATTTTCAATAAATGTCTGTCATTATGCTAAAAGTAAAATTTCACATATTTAGAAAATTATTTAGATAAAATGAATATTATTTTTGGAATCATAACATCAAAATTACCTAGTGGTTAATTTTTCATAACTCCACGAGACAATTGATTTTTTCGTGTAAAAGTTATATAACGTATAAATTTAATTTGTCTTTTATGACATCATAAGGACCCAACTATTATGTAATGAGTAATATAAATGGGAACCACAAAAACTATTGATATATTTTAATAATTTTTTTTAATTTATTTATTTTATAAATCCTTTGTGAATCCTACAAAAAAATTATATATTTTAAGGTTTTAAAACCATTTCTTTAAAAGGGTGACCACCTCCCCATCACTAATGATAATATTTTCAAATATTCTGACCATGGACTTTTAAAATAATGTAAACCACTACAATTTAATTTAAACCATGGGGAAAACATGGTATGTTTTTTTGTTTTTAATATTTTATAATTAAGAGTCCCAAACCTAAATAATAAAAATATCCTCCTCATTTTCTATATAAACCAACCCAAGATCTCATTTTACTTCACTCAAAATTCATAGAGAACATAAATAATCATCCCCCCGCTATATAGAGTCCTCACAAGGAACCGCCATTCTCTTTTGATCTCCATCCTTAGCCTTTGGGGTCACAAATTCAGGTAAGGGATCTTCGGCTCTCCTCTTTTATCAGGAACTCCTTTTATGTTATGAATTTTAATTTCAGTTTTCATATTTTGGGATATGTTATTACATATCCCCATTATTTACAATTGTACAAATAAATTTTGATAACCACTTTCACCCTCATTTATTCTTCCTATGAACCATTATGTACACTCATTACCATGCCTGAATTTTGTAAGGGACCTTCCACTCCTCCTTTCAAATTCAAGAAACTTCTTCGAAATTAGTTATTGTGATTTAAAATGATTATATTATTATTCATTTATAATTATTATATTACTTTCCATTTCATGTTATTTTAATAATTTATCATTTATCCTCCCACATTTAGACCCTTTCTTAAGCTCTTACTATGCCGAAATTCCATAAGGGGTCATCACATTCTCTTCTTTATTCATGTTTCTTTATGAACTTATAAATAATATTTCCATATAATAAAAAAAGGAAATGTTATTACATGTCCCTATTAGTGACCACTTTAGGTATAAATCATGACATAACCATTTCTCCCTCATTAACCAGTTTTATGAATTTATATGTAACATTTTTATGCTTCCAAAATTTTACCATGATTTTTCATTCCAAAAAATTGTGTAGTGATTAGAAAACCGATTTTTATATGAAGGGTATTACTATTTTTGCATAAATAATTAATTATAGGGGAGTTAATAATATTTATTTCACACACATTATTCATGGAATAACTTTTTATGATAAATGAACACATTTTGAATGATATATGTGGCACACTTAAGCCTGAAAATGAAATGAATATGATGAGTGCGTCGAGATTGCAATCCAATGCATTGTGTAATGTTTAGTATCATGATACACAATCTTGGGATAGGGAGTTAACCTGATTCTTTTAGGGGAATTTTTACACCATCAGGTCGTTTAAGGTTTATCATTTACCTAAGATTATAATGAAATGTTTTATATTGTTGCCATATTTCACCTATTGCCTTTATGATTACAATGTTATATCATGTCTAATGGTTCATGTTTTTGATTACTACTCTTTTTATACCCATTTATATTCCTATTATCTTACATGTATCACCTTTTTCATGTTATCCATTATTTATTCCCTTACTCAGCAACGAAGCGCACCCCTTTCTTATGATTTTCCCCAGGTTATCCCGTGTTATTTTAAGTTCGTCGGAATATTTTTTTCATGTCAAGAAAGTTTTCAACAATTTTTTTTATCCCATGTTATAAGTTTTTATGTATTGTACCTAATTCTAAAATACACTATACATCTCAATATTTTAGGTTGTATTAAGTGTAACTTTATGTAATAAAACATTTATTAAGGTTAAAGAAAGAGTAGGGTTGTTATACATACAATTGGTAATCATTGGAAATAGGAGTGATTCAAAATCAAAAATTAACTTTCAATTAAATAATTATTTAAATGGGTGTGTCCTCATGGTATTATAGTAGTGGACCATGTGATATCCAAAAAGGTGACTTGTAAATTGATACAATCACTAAAAATATAGTTTATAGATACCCCAATCTAATGGAAAAATGATGAAATGGGTTGGGTGTATCAAACTTTATAGAAAAACACCCAAATATATAGGGAATTTTGAGAAAATAAAAAATAAGGATATATAATATATTATAATTAAAGTGATCATGGAGGAAAAATCATAAAATTTCTGGAAATTAAATATATAAGATAACCCATTGAGCCATAAAAAAATAAAAATGGGTGTTAAGGAATGATCATTATGTCATGGTATAAAAGGGAAAACGCTAGAAAATACTATTAGTGGTGTCTACGATATTGAGGTAATAATATAGAGATTGTCCATTGGATGATGAGTTTGAAATAATCATTTTAGATCAAATGGTGTAGAATAAATTCCCATGTGTAGCACACCATGGAGAGAATTTCCAATGTGATTAATTTTTATGTATGGAGTGATAGAGAACTATAGTGTGTCTATGTAACCAATTTTGTGGTGTTTGTTAAAACTTAGTTTTAGGAAAAAAATAGGAAATATAAAAATGGAGATATGAGAAGGTCTAGATGTAGATCATGAATCATGGTTTATTTTATGCAATATGTTGTGGTGTACTCTACAATACATCTTATTCTATATATACTTTTAAAAAATTTAAAAAAAAACATGAAAAATATGTTAAGGATTAAACAAAGACTATTAATGGAACACTATAGAAGTATAATAGATTAAATTAACTCAAGATTCAATGAATAAAACACGTGGAAGAGTATGAAGCTATTAGAGACTCACTGGTTGATTGGGATTGACGGTGATGATATGAAGATATGAAACATATTTAAAAAGGACCCTCCAACCTAGTATGGTGGGTATAGTCATTAATTGTACTAATTCAATGAGACCAAAGTTACGAGATACTCATTTTGAGGCTATCGAGAATGGGAAGACCACCACAAGGGCCATGCTTTTGATAAGATCATAGACACACACTAGGCACTTGTCGTATATGGAGAAAGGATAGAAACTTTTGGAGATATTACTATTTATGGTCTATTTATCTTTTATTTGTCATTGAAATTATTATTGGGGATTATAATTATCTTCCTACTCCATTTTTTCATCTTTCATAACTGATAAAAATATGTGGAATTAGAGTACTAGATGATAACCACAGTACCCCATGGGAATACCATCCAATAAAAATAGTTTTGTAATCCTTTATCTCATGTTTCATGTTTTTCAAATATATCACACCCCTCATCATAATAATCATTATTGTGATGCTTTCCCCACAACCACTATACTATTTTTAATCAAAAAAAGTGAGTTTATAAGGATTGGGTAGGTGGAAAGGTTTATACTAGACTTTTACTGTTGATTCATAGTCCCTACATGTTTATACATCTCTCTTATAGTAACAAAAATATGAATAGAATTGAGTCTAGTTCTCCCATATGGATCACGAACCCTCATCCATTAAGAGTTGGAATCATAACATGTTCACCCACATGGACAACAAGAAAAAATTTCTATCCAATCCTTAAATATTAAATAATTGGTATCATATTCAATCTTTAAGGTAAGAGTTCCTAGTATGATCTTGTGGATCATAATTTTTTAAATAAAATGTGATAAATAATTTAAACATGGATATATTATTATACAATTTTTTATTTTTTATTAAAATATTCTTTCACCCATGGAGTTAAAATACATTATTTGAGTTCATACATTTTTTCTCTAGTGTTTTTGATTTGATATATTTTTTCATGGGAGATATCTTATTCTTAATAGAATATATTTTATGAAAAAGAATATTTTTCAATTTCTTTATATCATCATGAATTGAAATTTTAATAATAATTGTAAAATCATTTTGGAGAGTTATATTAATAGAAAGGTTTAGGTTTTTTCTCAATAGGTAGGTAAAATAACTACAAAGGGGGTATGGGTTAATTGAAGACTCAAATTTTAATATAATTTTTTCTTAAACTAAATAAAGGAGATTTAAATTTAATACTTCAGATAAAGGAAGAGTTAAAAAAATAAACACAAAAAAGAAAATAAATCAATAAGGATTTAAAAAACATAATATTATGATGTAATGAATGAGAAATTAAATAGATCCATAAGAATAAAATCTATATAATTTTGGATAACATTTTAAATATAAAAAAATATCATTACTAAACAATTCTACGTATGTGAATTCATTGATTGTAATTCAATCTAGTAGGTGGATTAGTCAAAAAGTTCCAGGGTAAATAAATTTCAATTTCCATCACTTATTTGATTAATTGAATATATAGTATTAATGTTCTCACCTATAAATTATTTGACAAATGGTCAGAGGCAAGAATCATTATCCATAATCCCCACTTTCTTCATATGATCAATAATAATCTTTATCCTCTAGCTTTATCAAAATAATCATTAGAGAGATAAAATGTCTTATATGCCTATATCCTCATCAATCTCATAATTGGATTTACTATATTTGACATTTAAATAAATACAATCGTGATAATCAAAAGATTAATAATAAAAAATTCAAGAAAAGTGAATTTTAATAAAACCTCACCAACTAATATCTCATTGGAAATCACATTAAAAATAATGAAATAGTCAGATACAGAAAAATTTGTGAGATAATATAAAACTAATCAATTAAATGATTTACAGTATATTTATTTCCTTAAATACTTTTTTTAACTTATAGATAATGTTGTATGAGATTTTAATGGTAATATTATGATATATTCTTATTTGGTTACAATAATACAAAAATTCAACTCTATATTGTTTTATATGTATGTTCAAAGTGACATGAAAATGGTCAAACAAATTTATTTTAATTTTTAAAAGTTTATATATTTCTCAGTTCATTTGAATTCATATTAAAATAAGTTAACTCTACAAAAAAGCATAAAACCCTACTATTTATGATTAATATTATAAGGAATGTGTTCTGATTCATCTAAAACAATTTACAGAAGATATGTAGCACCCCTGTTTGGAGGTATGTAGTCTTTTTTATACATTTTTATGTTTTCAATGTTCTTGGGATGAGTTGGGAAGAGATTGGGAGATTTTGGAAGGGTTTTGAATAAGTTTGGAGGCATTTCTAAGGGCGCACGGTTTGAGCATTGGTAGGGGAAACAAGGCAGTTTCTCTAAGAAACTGTGCAGGGGGAGATAGTAGGCTTCACACAACCTGTGCATGATTTTCCAAAACATGTGAGGCAACCATATAGACCCCCTTATCTCGAGGTAGTGGCATGTGTATGGTTAGCGCACGGTTCACCAAACCATGCGGGAAAACTTTATGGCCATGTAAAAATGCGGTTTTTAAATACAGGCTCCCTCGGGCATGATCTATTTCACACCAAACTCTCTCTCAATTGATCCTCACTCGATATTTTTGGTTATAAATGGTTGGATGTGCTCTCCAACATGTTTTGGAAGGAAAATTAAAGGGTTTTAAGGTTGTTTGAAGGCGGTTCATCTCAGGTAAGTCTCTTCTCTTGGTTTCTATTTGGTTTTTCTCAACATCTACTATTCTCCATTTCTTAGTTTTTTATATCTACATCCATTTCATGTAGATATAGGGTTTTTGTTTCCCTGGGTGTTGATTTCAAGGCTTTTGGATGTTATTGAAGGATATCTAGAGGGGTTTTGGTGATGCTTTTTCCCAGATTGGGTTGTGAGTGCTTGTGGTTTTAATTCGTCGGAACCCTAAAGGTATGTGGATTCTCTCTCAACTCTTCTTAGTTAGAACTAGTGGTTTTGGTACAATTAATTAGTTTTAATTGAAAATTAATTGTGATAATTATGTGTTAATCTTGTTGGAAATCCATTTGGTGGTGATATGGGGGATTTTGAGTAAAATGGGTTCTTGTTACAAAAAGGGGATTTTTGTGTGATATTAAAATGTTGATTTTAAAATTGGTTGTGGTTTATTATGAAAAACAATTTTCTAAAAGATTTTTTTTTAAAATATGTTTTTTAATTGAAATGTTTTTGGGCATGGAAAATTAGTGAAAGCGTATTTCCAATAAATTGGTGATTTATTGATGTTAATTGGCATGTGATGGGATTGATTTTGTGATTTTGTGTGACCTTGGATCTTAATGCTTGTTGGGTTATTATGTGTTATGGATTGTGTGGATTTTGTGGAACTGGGATAGATTTACCACTGTAAAATGTGATAGATAGTGGATGGAAGGGCCACTATCAAGGGATACGTGGGTGGGAAGTACCACTGGTTGGAAATGTAGTGAACGGGTTGGCCGAAAGCTCCACTGTTTTGGATGCCTTGTTGTGTGTTGTTTGAAAGATGGAATTTTTTATGCTAATGTGAAATGGTGAAATGTATTATGGAATTGTTGTTTTAATTTCCTGTGTGTTTTTGGAATTTGGGTGGAAATAGCATTGTAAAGGAATGTTTTCCTTCTTGTATGTTGTTGCACTATTGAATGTTTTATATAATCTATTTTATAATAATGTGATAATGGTTTCATCATCGTGGCGTGTGTAGGGATTTAATATGGTTAAAACATACTAACTATTTGTACTAACCCCCTACTTTGGGTCTTTGGTTCTTTTTCAGATGTTGTAATGAAAGATACAGGTAAGAGTAAATTATCTCATTTTGCTAGCGGTTTGGCATGATTCTTTGGTTATGTTGTGGTACATGGAGCATGGAACATGGTGTGGAGATATGGATGGTGTTCTAGTTCTGTTGGAGTGTTGTTGTAGTCTTCCTCTTGGTACTCTGATTTTGACTTGGTTTTATTTGGAATGTGGGATCACTATGGATTAGTTGTTTATCTTTTGGTAATGTATGAGTATGGTTGTTTTTTTACATGCATCACATAGTTTGTTTATTTTTTGGATGGGGGTTCTTTCTTAAAGGAAAATCTTTCCCCAACATATTATCAAATCACTTGGAATTTATTTCGAGCCTTTGTCTCCTTGGGAACGTCACTTAAGGCCAAGTATAATCCCTCCTCCCTCTCAAGAAAATGAGATGGGGCATGATGTTACAAGTGGTATCAGTTTGTTCGGTCCTTGGCTTTCATGTGATAATTGTTGTTTGGTCCTTTGACATTGATTATTGGTATTGGTATTGAAATAATTTCTTGATCTATTCCTTGAGTCAAGATGAAATCAAGGAATATTATTATTAAGATAGGTAATCTAGGTCATAAGCATACATAGCTAACCCTTATATGTTAAATTTCAAGTTACCAGGGAGTTGGGTACATAAGTGTTTGGAAACATTTATTGGGAATGGAAATCTCATTCTCAAGGGTGTTACCAATGAGATGAGCATGACATGCATGGTTGAAATGACTTCCCATTAGGATTCGTATTTCATTTAGGTATAATAATATATGTGTGATATGAATTTATAGATTTTGAAGTTTTGAATTGGGTTTCAAAATGGAAGGATTTAAAACATAAAAATCTTTGGTATTTTGAAAATGGGTCGATTTTCAAAACATGGTGGATTTTTCAAAATAGCGAAACATTGGAAATTTAAACTTGGGGAAAGGTAAGTTGTGATAGTTTCAATGTATTGAAATTGAAAATTGAATACCGTTTATTGTTAAGGGTGAGAAACTTATGGTTGTTTTTTGTATTGATAGAAATTGCATAGGGTAGGAATCGTAGAGACCAAACAGAGGAAGCTATTGCAACCATGGTTACACATGAGCCCCAGGTGAACTAGAAGCTAGTGTAGAGTATAGTTCATGATTTACAAGAAATGGAAATTTGGAATAAAGTAGATTAACCAAGGCATGGTGATCCTCATGTTTTGTTTCAAAGGAAAAATCCACCCTTTTATGGGTGATTTGGATCCAAATATGTCTGAAGCATGGATGAACCGAATGAATATGATATTTGACTTATTTGGAACACTAGAAGAGCTAACAGTGATGTTAAACACATATATGTTGTAAGATATTTCCCTCTAGTGGTGAGAGCATGTGGTTAATGCTTGGAGGATGAATGTGTGACATGGGATTGGTTTAATGAATTGTTCAATAAACGATTATAACCACTTATATTCAGAACCTAGTGTACAACATATTTCATCAGTTTGAAGAAGGTTAACATGGCGGAAATGGAATATAAAACTATGTTTATGAACATTGTGTATTTTTCAGATAAGGTGGTGGTTAGTATATCGTTGAATGAATGAATTTTTGAAGCTGTGTTGTACCAGGAAATTCGTTCCAAGATAGCGGTGCTATGTATAAATGATTACACAGAAATGGTTAATAGAGATATTGTGGATGAGCAGGATATTTTGGGGGATTTATGAGGGGTAAGTATGTTAGTACCCACATGGAATAGTGGTAACTCGAATGTTGGTTTCATGAAAAAGAGGGACACTTATTTCCAAGGTGGGACTGCATCTCAGAATCTGACGGTAGTATCAGTGAATCTTCATGAAAAGACTATGAGCAAGACAGGATTTTTTCAGTGTGGTTCTATGAGCCACATCAAGTCAGATTTTATAGCACAACATTGATCATGTCTTAACCTTAAGTAGACGGGGCATCTACAATGCTATTGTTGGAATTCTCTGAGGTCGGGTGTATGTGACACTCTTCAGGGGTCACAGGGGTCTTATGCCTTGATGGAATGAGGTCAGCAGCATACCCCTTGTTAGAAGAGTAAAGTGGGTCATGTCGATTCTCAAAATACAACGATGCCTCAACAGGGTAATAATGATAAGAGTGTGGAAAGTAATCAGTTGTTTTTAGATGAGAAGGTGGTGATGGATGATCATTCAGGACCATCCACGGTTCAAGGTACAGTTCATTTAAATTCAATATTGATGAAATATTTGTTTGATACAGGTTCTTCACATTCTTTTATTACATCCCATATAGTTTATTTTTGAGGTTAACACGTGGAAATGATGCCTTCATTTTTTAAACAACAAACTCCTTTAGGTCATAGAGATTCTCGAGCCTTCCTATGTCGAGGATGTTTTTTAGTTGTGGATGGAATCAGATTATTGCGGGATTTCTCAGTGCTTGAGATGAATAGTTATGATATAATAATGGGAATGGATTGGTTGGTAATTTTTAAGGCCCACATCGATTGGTATGTGCCAAAAGTTAGTTTTTTGATGGAGGAAGGTGTTATACATCTCTTTAGAGGAGAGATGAGTGAAAATTTGGGTGAACCAAATTTTTTGGCATGATCTCATATTAGTTGGAGGATTTTTCATTGGCATCGATGAAAGGTGTTGAGACGAGTGTTCTTCCGGTAGTTGTGGATTAGTTTATGGATGTATTTTTCGATGAATTATCAAGGTTTCCACCCATGAGAGAAGTGTATTTTTCGATTGATCTCCTTCCGGGGACCAGTCCCATTTTACATCAGTCTTACTAAATGGAACCAGAAAAATTGAATGAATTAAAGGTGTAGTTGGAAGAGTTAGAATACAAAGGGTTCAATCGACCTAGCACATCTCCATGGGTGTATCCGGTTTTGTTTGTTAAAAAGAAGGATATAACCTTGTAGCTATGTGTTGATTATCATAGACTTAATGAGGTTACAATAAAGAAATAATATCCACATCCACACATTGATGATTTGTTTGAAAAGTTAAGGGGAGACTAGTGGTTCTCCAAGATTGACATGAGGTCTAGATATCTTCAATTGTGTGTGAGGAAGGAGGATATTCTGAAAACAACCTTTAGAAATAGATATAGCCATTACGAGTATGTGGTTATGCCCATTGGTCTAACGAATGCACCAGTAATGTTTATGGTATTAATGAATCAAATATTTCAGAGATATCTAGATTTTTTTATTGTGGTATTTGTGTATGATATACTAGTGTATTACTGGGATAGTGTAGATCATGATCATTACTTGGCTATAATGTTAGGGATCTTGACGGATCATCTGTTGTATGCCAAATTGTCAAAGTGTGACTATTGGATATAAGAGGTTTATTTCTGTGGCAATGTTATTTCTGATAGGGATGTTTCTATTGTTCCGGAAAAGATAGAGGTGGTTATCTCATGGAAATATCCAAAGATCTTTTTTGAGATATGGTGCTTACTAGGTCTATCTAGGTATGATCTATATCTTGTTCGTGATTTCTCACAATTAGTTTCACCGATGACAGCTTTGACAAGAAATAATGTTCCATTTCAATGGAATGAGATGTGTTAGAAATTTTTTGAAGAGTTAAATCCTAGAAATGGAGTAAAAAATTAATAACATGAAGAATAAAATACATTTTAGGCAATATGCATACCAATTCAGCATAAAATAAACATGAACACAAAGTCATGCTACAAAATGCTTAACATAACATGGAAATTTGGAAACAACATTTAACATGATATTTTCATGATCCAAGGAGCATTAGACATCGGGCATGAGAAAACCCACATTCCACTTGAATTAGATTGATAGAACCTCATTTCACTTGAATAATAATGATACTAATCTTTACCAACTGAATTAGAGCACTATCAAGGCACACCCTTCTTAATCATTTAATTTCATGCATAACTGCATCACATGGATCATATAACATGGATTCATTATACATCATCATTTATTCCATGATAAATGAATGTTAAATTCAATCATGAAACTCTATAATCACTAATTAAATGTGAATAATGGTGGATACCCTTGATAGAGAAATGGGCATGGTATTCACTACATAATTACTTTGACTTGGAAAATCACGTTGTAATTTTGGAAGCATAACGACGTGAAATAAGAATTCATAAAAATAGTTGATGAGGTAGGAAGGGGTTCCTCCTCATATGTACATATAATGGACATTATGGTTTCATGTAAAAACATGTCCCATCATTTTTAATGGAATTTATATTCATAATACAAAAGAATATCTTGAATGTAAATGAGGAGAGAGAAATCTCTTACGAATTTTTAGCATTGTAATGGGTGTACATGGGAGGAATTTATGAGAGATAAAGGGGTCCCTCATAACATAAACATAAATAGGAAAGTATGTTTGAGGTTTTAAATCATACCCCAAAATTTATAATTGTAAACAAAATGGTTAATAACATAATAAAACTTGGACAAAATGAGAATGGAATAAATCCCTTACTTGGAGGTCTGATCCAAAAGGCTTGGAAGAGGCTTGAGAGAGACTTCATGGGGGATTTGGGAGCCTTGAGAAGATTATATAGAGAGTATTTTAGAGTTTGGTCAAGATACAAAGGCTTTGAGTAAAGAGGAAGTGGGGGCTTGTGTGGGTTTATATTGGAAAAGAGAGGGAATTCGTTATTATTGAGGTTTTGGGAACCACACAAAAAACTAATCAAAACCACAAACCAAACAATCGTTTTTTACCATGGATTTTTCCAAAGGGGAGTGGAAATAATTATTTTATAATTCCAATGGCGGAACTTCTTAAAATATTAGTCTTGATTATGTGGAGGTGAGTCACACTCTCAAGGAAATCAATTTAAAATGTTAAAATGATTTATATGTATTGGAGGGTCTTCTAACAATTTGTTAAATAAACAAAATAAACCTAAAATTACATTATTTTAATGGTAAAACATATATTGGCCGAACAACTCATTTATAGTATTTTATTACATCCCTATTTGTTCATTATTTTGTCATAAACACATTATATATTTAAACTGTTTTTAATTTTTAACCAAAAATTCAACTGTCTTAGAAAATTATGAAATGATCATCATTGGATAATTTCAACATCTTGATTCCAAAAGTAATATTCCTTTTTTCTAAATAATTTTCTAAATATGTAAATGTTTACTTTAAAAAATGATGTTTATCGAAAATTCATGGGTTTTGACAAAAACAACTTTCAAACATTCTTAAAAATTACAATTGTATTCATAAAAACTATACAATCATTTATATTTAATAAAAAGTAATTTAGTAATAATATATTATTAAAAAATTATTTAATTCTAAAAATCCATTTATTCATCAAAATAGATTTTTTTAATTTCTTATTCACATAAAATACTACTTGTGGTTAAAAAACCATTTTCAAAGTAATAATGATAAAATTAATGTATACTATTTATTCTAAGAAAATAATGAAAATAATCCTAGTGCTCGGGTCTTGTTACATAACCCCTTATAACATCCGCATATGATATAAGGTTAAGGTGTATGATGGCGATAAACTCTTGGGGTGGCTCGGAGGACATTGCTCGAGTGTTAATCTCTATCAACATTCACTTCTCTCGTAGGAAGTTCTGTTCATGCTTAACGTGTTGAAGTTCAGCTTGGGAATGATCAACAGAAAATCCATGTGATGCTACCTTCTTTCTGAGCTCCGAAAAATGGTCTTCTTCAGAGTAATTCTACTGGATGAGGCCATCACTTCCTTTTTCTGAGAGAATTGGATTTGTTAATGCCCTATATTTATATTAATCATGTGATCACTATTAAACAACTATATTAGAAATGGAAACAATTATTAATGGTATTTTGAAATAAAAAAATATATAAAACCAAATAAGTGCATAACCAATTTACAGAATATGACATTTAATTAGATCAATAGGAATTTTTATTAAAAAAGTTTTAGTCATTACAATATTCCCCCCTTGATAAATTTCTACCTCGAAATTTCCTTTTCCCACACTAAAACAGATACGGGTAACTATGTTTTATCACGTCCTCTAATTCCCATGTTGCTTATTAAAACTTATGGTTTCCCCAAAACACCTTGATGAGGGGAATTGTCTTATTTCGTAGAACTCTTCCCCTATTATCTAAGATCTTCACCGGATTATTTTCATAGGATATGTCATTCTCCAATGGTACCACCTCTGTATTGGGTACATGCAATGTGTCGGGTATATACTTCCTCAAGAGTGATACCTGGAATACATCATATACTTGAGATAGGATCGGTGGGAGTGCTAGTCGATAGGACACCTCTCTAATGCGATCAAGGATCTCAAAAGGTATTATATACCTTGGGCTAATAATTCCCTTATTCCAAAATCTCATAACTCTCTTCCAAGGTGATATGCAGAGGAATATCATGTCTCTGACATAAACTCTTGGTCTCGTCGACGGTTACGAGTATAAATCCTTTGTCAACTTTGAGAAGCTTTAGTGTTTTGTTGTATGGTATTAACCTTCTCCACTATTTCTTCAACCATTTCTCAACCTAAGAGTTTTCACTCCCCAACTTCTTTCCAAAATGATAGCGTTCTTCACTTCTTCCCATACAAGGCTTTATAAGGATCTATTTGGATGCTTGAGTGTAAACTTTTGTTGTAAGAGAACTAAAGTAGAGGAAGATTTTTATTCCATCCTCCTTAGATATACATTGAAAATTCTCTCTACATTTCCTCTAGTATCTGGATTTTTCACTATGATTGTCCATCAGTTAGAGGATGATAAGCCTTAATATTGTTCAGCTTGATATTCAAGTTCTGTTGGAGACTCTTCCAGAACATAGAGGTGAATCTTGGATCTCGATAGGATATAATAGATAGTTGTACTCCATGAATCCTTACCACTTCTATGATATATATCCATGCCAAGTTATCCAATGTGAAATCCTCTCGAAGTGAAATGAATTGTGCAGTCTTTGTAAGACGATCCACAAAAACCCAGATAGCATTGTTTCCTTTGAATGTCTTCAGATGTCCGATGATAAAGTCCATGGTGATGTTCTCCTATTTCCATGATGGTATGGATAATGGTTGCATCATCCCCTTAGACAACCTCTAAGCCTTCACATGCTGACATACCATGCACTTTGATGTATACTCATCCATATACTTCTTCATGTTATCTGACCAATAATTCACTCAGTGATCATGATACGTCTTTTTGTTCCCTGGGTGGATAGAGAAGTTTGAACTATTTCCATCATCCAAAAGTTCTTTTTTTTAATCTAGATTTTATGTAACACGTTGTGTTGAACAAAATCTCACAATTCTTTCTTCATTAACATTGAACACTAAAGATTTCCCTTTTTTGATAGTTTCCACTTTATTTTGAATTCCCACATCATCCTTTTGATAATCCTTTAAGCTTTCCAAAAGAGACGGTTGAGAAATAATTTTTGAAAGGATTGATGATGTTCTCTTCTTTATAATTCCCATGTCCATCTTCATCAAATATAAGAATATTGGATCCTTTTCAATTCTCATCAATGATAGAATTGATGGGTCCTTTCTACTTAGAGAATCATCAACCTTACTCACTTTCCCAGGGTGATAATGGATGGAGTAGTCATAGTCTTTGGTCATCTATAACCATCTACGGCGGCGTATAGAAAACTATTTCTATGTGAATATATACATGAGTATTTTTTGGTATTTATATATTTCACACTTCTCCCCAAAGAGGTAATGCCACCAAATGTTCAATGTAAAGATCACTGCAGCCAACCCCAGATCATGTTTTGGATTGTTCTTATCATGAACATTGATTTTCCTTGATGTATAGGCAATGACTTTGTCATTTTTCATCAACACACAACTCAGGACCCTCTTTTAAGCATCACTATATACGACAAAAATATCTCCACTTGTGGGTAGTGTGAGAATGAGTACATTGATAAGCCTCCTTTTCAACTACTTGAAGATCTCTTCGCATTCATCATTCAAAAGAAAAATTTACTCCATTCAAAGTTAGCATGGTAAGAGGGTTGGACAATCATGAGAAATTTCTCACAAATCATTGATAATAACCAGCTAACTCGATGAATCTACGGATATCCATCACTGATGTAGGCCTCAACCATACCTTAATTGTAGTTGTCTTGGATGGATCCAAATATATCCCATTTCTTATGATGATATGACCAAATAATGAGACCGCCTTCAACTAGAACTCACACTTGTTTTACTTTTCATAGATCTTATCTATTTTCAAGGTCTCTATTATAGTGCTTAGATTCCCCTCATCCACCTCCTTGATTTTGGATTATATTGGAATATCTTCTATAAAGACTACCACAAATTTATCAAGGTAATCTATAAAGACACTATTCATCAATTCCATAAAGATCATTGGAGAATTAGTGAGTGTAAAAGGAGTAACTATGAATTCATAGTGCTCATATCTTGTATGAAAAGAAGTCTTGGGAATACCCTCCTTCTTCACCCTTACTTGGTAATATCCTGACCACAGATCCACCTTGGAGAAATATTGTGCTCAACATAGCTGATCGGAAAATTCATCAATTCAGGGTAGAGAATAATTTTTCTTTCTCTTGATTTTGTTGAGATCACAATAGTCATTGAAAAGGTACATTGACTCATCCTTCTTCTTGACTAAGAGGACTCGTGCACCCCATGGTGAAGCACTTGGGTGTATAAACCCTTTATCCAGGTTCATCAGTAGTTTTTTTTTCAGCACCTCAATCTCCATAACATCCATTCTATGTGGAATATTGGATATTGGATATTCCCCAGGTATAAGATCAATTGAGAATTCAATATCTCTTCTAGGAGGGAGACCTGTCAATTCCTCGAGAAACACTTCAGTGAATTCTTTCACAATAGGCATGTCTTCAAGAATGGTTGCTACCATAGACTCAATCATATGAACCAGGTATGAATTCCCATAGGAAATTAATATCCACACTTGAGATGATGGTTCTATATAATATTTTTCGACCTCCTAGCACTTGTACAGAATTGGGGGTCTATTTTCCATATGGAGAGTGATTTCCCTTTCATGGAAAATTATGTTGGCTCTATATAAGGAAAGCCAATCTATGATAATAATTTCATAAAATTCCACTATTAGGTGTATTAAGAGGTTCTATGGGATGTTTAATCCACACATTATGACATGGGATCAGTTATACTAATGGGATTAACTGATTCCCCAAATTTTCATACTCAACGACATATTTACATCCATGATTAGTGGTGGTGTTGGGATTGTTCTACTAAAATTTTGGGTTACAAAAGATTGCGTAGAACCAGAATCAAAAAGTACCTTTTCTATTCATAAATTAATAACTGGAACACCTGTCACCACTTCATTGTTAGGGTTCACTTCAGCTATAGTGATGGAAAAATCTCACCCTTGCTGCATTGAAGGTTGTTGGTTGCCTCCAAATTCCCTTGGCTTAGGGAACCAGTTTTCAAAGTTCCATGTTCTTTTCAATTGATTTATTGAACAATGCGTTGGGGGTTGAATGGAGAGTTCCTCTCCCCTATTGAATCAATAGGTTTCTCTTGTAGGCATTTAATATCTAGGTGTCCTTCTCTTCCACACTTAAAGCATTTCTTCATCCCCTTCAAGAAATTTCCAGGGTGCTTTTTTCTCTACCTTTGGAAGGTGGGGTGATGGATTTTCTTATCACCATTTGATTTATCCATCAGACTGCCAGAATTAAATTCCACCTTAATATTCTTATCCCCATGATACCCATTATATTCTTTGATCACTATTTAAACTTTTAGGGAACATCAGAAAATTTCCTCATAGCTCTCGATGTCACAGATTGTTAGGCATTTTTGAAGGCAATATTTTGTCCCACCAAAGAAGCGGTCAACCTTTTATTTTTGGGGTAACGACAAATTCAGAGGCATATTGTTAAAACATTTTGATTTTTTCCTTGTCTGCTAAAAGAGAGCTTTTGTGGGCGCCCTCAAATGATTAATGTGATTTTGGGGTACTTTGGTGCTGGAGAGTGGCTGACCAAGGTCGTCTCTCAAAGGAGGAAGTAGATTTAAAAAAACCTTTTAAAGGTATTCTAAAAATAAATAAAAAGATAAAAAAATCACTAGTTGAAAGTATGTGGGTTTGTTATAGTTTATGAATCCAGAAGAAGTTTTCTTGAAGAAGATTTTTTTTGTTTTTAGTTTTTAAATGAAGTTCGATTAAAATGACACAACAAAAAGATGTTTTTTAGAAAATATTTAAAAGACGTAATCGACCTATCTCTAAGTATTCAATCATTTATTAATAATTATCATTTAAATTAATATTAACTTGATTATGATCTCTTAATTTGTTAACCCCTGAACCCTACGAGAATTAACCTTACCACAAAGATGAAGTGAATGTAACCTTAGGCTAACTTCAGAACATCCAATCGCAACACCCTACTTTGATTGATGGTCTAAGGATAGCTTATGGTAAGTTATAAATTAAGTCACATATCAATTCTGGAAATGAGGATGATTTTTGTTTACGGATTATATTTGAACTCTATAAATTTATCACGTATGGTCCTGTATTAGCGATTAAGATCGCGCTCTCACAATTCCCAAAAAATCCTGACCTCACGTGTTTTTGTGTTAATTGTTCAATTTCATTCTTAGTTTCTTACAATTTAAACACAAAATTCATGGATCATATTATGTGAATTATAGTATCTCATTGATTCAAAATAAATTAATGAAGAAGGATAGAGTTTGATCAATTACTAAAAAGATATACTCTTCCTTGGGTGGCGTAATCATCGTAGAAGCGAATTGCATTTGCAAAGGATTATAATGGGTATAACCCAATAATGCTTCTACTCAACAATTCCAGCTAAAAGTGGAAGATTAAGAGAAGAATAAATTTAAATAAAACAGAATAAAGTATGAAGAATAAATGAAGATCAAAGAAGTTTATTAAGAAAAAACAAACATTACAACATGAGGAAGAAGAATAGGGCTTCAATGAAGGGATCCTTGCTTCAAGAGATACCCTTATTGAATTTCTTGGATAAATGGAGTGGAACCTCTTATCCTCTGCCCTAAACTTTATAATTAACGTCCCAACCCCTCCAAATGAGAAATAATCCAATTTATATAGGGGAGGGGAGGAGAGGTTACAAGTGGTTTCAAGTGTGAATTTGGAAATTCGGCCAAATATTTTATTCCAAATTTCACTGCCCATTAGACCACAAAAACGCGTGAATTGGGTAGCCTTCCAGAAGGATCATATGTGAGGATATGGGTCCTCTATCTCCGCTAACAATTTGGTCTTAATCAAGGCCCAGATGAAGGAGTTATGGCTGAAATACGGAAGCTTCTCCATTTTGGAGTTTCCAGCCGGTATTTGATTTATGTCCCAATTAATCTATCCAAATTCATTCTTTTAATATAGTGTCCTGAATAAAAGTTGTATCCAATGAAGTAAGAAACATAGTTACAAAATATTATGTTCAAATAATTCAAATAAAAATATTTATTATTTAAATACTACAGTTATTTTGAAAGGGTTAAACTGGAATTTTCATCAAATATTCAAATGAATTATCTAATCCCAAATACTTTCTAATTGAACATATTTAACACAATGTGATGAAATTATATCATTTATTATCAATAAAATATTCAATAAAATTTTTTTTCATCAACTCCCCCACACTTACCCTTTTCCACTCCTAGGAAAAACCTCATATTAAGTAAACATCAATATCAAATCAAAACAAATATTAAAACACATATCCTTGAGATCCAACAATTACACACCAAGAAACAAAAGATATAATGCCTCATAAAAATCATTATTTCAAGTTATCCATGTATATCATTAAATATATTTCCACTTAATTTATCCTCCCATGCACACAAAACACTTACCTAATATTCATTTTCACTCACCACATAAATATCCATTTTTTAGCAATTTCTTTCTCATCCAAACTCATAAAAGGGTCACCATAGGCTTGATAAATTCCTACATCTCCACCTGATGTGATTCAAGTACGTACGTTTATCATGAGAACTTTTCAGGGTTATTCTGTGGGTTTCGGTTGGTAGGATTTAGATGTGAAATATTTTGAGGCTGAATAAGGAGGGATTGACTCTTTTTGAAGAAAATTTGCATTAATCTAATTTTGACTTAAATATGGTCTCCTCATTAATCCCCATAGTATCAATTCATCTCCATCATCATGAAAATTCATGGAAGGTTTTCACTATTCATCAATTCAGCAACAAAAATGCCAATATTCTCAAACATGATTTTCTTGAAAACTCTAGATAGGCACAACTTTCTACCTCAATTAGGAGCTCCAGATAGGCACAGCTTCACTAGTCATGAAATCTCTAGAAAAGGCACATCTTTACATATAATGATTTTCTTCAGTAGCAAAAACATGTCTTCGATATTTAATTTTCCTCACAAAGTATCACAGAATGAGGTAGCACAACACAAGATTGCTTCCCCCACACTTAAGATCAACTAGATTATGCAATTTCACTTCAAGGGTTGGTTGGATAGGGAAAATTGGCTTGTAATGTGGCTAACCTAACATGTTGTACATGGATTATAAGGGCTAAAAGGATTAAATGATCATGTTAGGCCATTATAAAAAATGAATATTTGAAATAGGGGCTTTAATACCAAACAAATTCCTCGATCATTTAAACATAAGTACCTCAATCATTCATGTTTTGACAGAAATAAATCAAATTCTGGTTAAATAAATCAAGGTTTGGTTCTCTCAAGAAGTGAGGTGAATTTAAATAATATAAAAATAATGGTTCAGAAGCCTCACATGAAAGTGATTTCAAATATAAAGACAGTGAGATGTGGCATGGTATTCAAAATTCGGTGTACTTTTCATGAAATTACTAAATATTTGAACTTGAAACAAAGTTATTAAAGCATTCATTTAAGCTTAGTTTCATGGGATAAATTTTTTCACTCATTGATATGCATTTCAAAAATGTGATGATAATCATTTTAGTTCAAAAATTTCAAAAACACAATTGAAATAGAATAATAAACACACGAAATTTGAAAAAAAGCACAATGTTTTTTGTTTTCTGTTTGTGTGTTTTTTTAAACAGGAAAACAATTGAAATTACTAAACTAAAAGGTTCCCTACCCCACTCATAAAATATTGCATTGTCCTCAATGTGAACCCATGAGATGATATATGCACATGAAATGCCAAATTTTTAAATAGGACAAATAATATAAAAGTGAAATGGTTAGGAACAACCTGGTGTGCTCAAGTGATGATTGGGTCATGCAGTGTGATAAAATCCACTGAATCAGTAAGAAGTCCCTGAATGTATCTTTTCAAACATTTCCCATTGACTGTAAAGCTCATTCCAGTGTCCTCTTGTGTGATATCCACTACACCATGAGGAAAAACATTAGATACAATATAAGGACCTAACCATCTGGAATGCAACTTACCAGGCATCAACTTCATTCATGAACTGTAGAGTCTGAGTTTCTCTCCAACATGAAACTCCCTTTTCTGGATCATTTTATCATGAACTGCTTTTGATCTTTCCTTGTATAGCCTTGAGTCCCCATATGATGACAGTCGAATCTCCTCAAGCTCTTGAATTCGTAACTTCCTTTGAATTCCAACTTGGCCAATTCCATGTTGCATTTCTTTATAGCCCAATATGCCTGATGCTCGACTTCCACTGGGAGATGACATGCTTTCCCAAAAACAATCTGAAATGGGGACATACCAATGGGTGTCTTGTATGTTGTCCTATAAGCCCACAATGCATCATCTAAGTGCTTGCTTTAATCCTTCCTATTTGGTTGCACGGTTTTCTCCATCATTTATTTCAACTCACCATTTGAAACCTTATCTTGGCCATTTGTTTGGGGGTGGTATGGTGTTGATGTTTTGTGTGTCAACCTATACTTCCGAAGAAGGGAAGCAAGATTCCGATTGTAGAAATGTGTCCCTTGGTCACTGATAATAGCCTTTGGTACTCCAAACGTGCAAAAAATCTGTGCCTTCAAAAAATCCACAACAACATGAGAATCATCAGTCCTGGTGGACTTGGTCTCCACCCATTTTCTCACATAATCAAAAAAAAAACAAAAATACACATGAAACCATATGAACTTGGAAAAGGACCCATAAAATCAATTCCCCAGACATCAAAAATCTCACAAAATAAAATGGATTGTTGGGGCATCTCGTATCTCCATGAAATGTTTTCAGTGTGTTGGAAACAAGAGCATGACTTACAAAACACATGGGAATCATGGAATAAGCTAGTCCAATATAATCCAGAGTCTAAAAATTTCTTAGCTATCTGTTGGGGTCCAATGTGTCCACCACAAGCAATTGTTTGACAGAAATGCAACACAAACTCAAACTCATGATCGAGAACACACCTCCTAATGACTTGGTCACTACGCATGCACTAGAGGTAAGGATCGTCCAACACATTAAACCTAGACTCACATTTTAATTTTTGGACTTGATGTTTCTTTAAATTTGCAGGGATTTCAGAGGCAACAATGTAGTTAACTAAATCCGTATACCAAGGCTGCGTACCTGAGATTGAATAAAGATGCTCATCGGGGAAATTTTCCCGAAGTGGTACTTGGTCTAAGGTGTCATCCTCTAGTGTGTGAGTAATCATAATCATGTGGTCCACCACCAAATTCTTTTACCCCTTCTTGTACGTTATCTCATGTTCAAACTATGGAAGAAGGATCATCCAACGAATAAGTTGTGGCTTTGCATCTGGTTTATTCAGGAGGTACCTCAAAGCTGCATGGTTAGAAAAAACAACTACTTTAGATCCCAATAAATATGAACAAAATTTATCTAAAGAAAATATAATAGAAAGAAACTCCTTTTCAATTGTTGTGTAGTTTGATTGGTCAGAATCCAACGTCCTTGATGAATATGAAATCACATGTGAACGTCCCTCCTCCATTTGAGATAAGACAGCTCCAACCGTGAAGATGGGTGCATCACACATAAGCTCAAATGGAAGGCCCCACCGTGGGGCATGTATGATCGGTGGAGTGGTCAGACACTTCTTTAGCTCATCAAATTATAACCTACATGAATCATCAAAATTTAAGTCAGTATCTTTTTGAAGCAATCGGGATAAGGGTAGAGTGATCATACTAAAATCTCTGATGAATCGTTGATAAAATCCAGCATGTCCCAGGAATGATCGAACATCACACACACATGTAGGATATATAAGGGATTAAATAATTTCTACCTTAGATTTATCAACTTCAATGCCATGTTGTGAGACTATATGACCTAAAATAATTCTCTTTTCGACCATGAAATGACATTTTTCAAAATTTATGACTTGATTCTTCTCAATACAATGATGCAACACTTCACCCAAACTAGACAGACATTCATCAAATGGGGATCCATAAACTGTAAAATCATCCATAAATACCTCATGAAGGTCTCGATGAAATCTGAGAAAATACTCACCATGCATCTCTGGAAGGTACCTGGGGCATTGCAAAGTCCAAATGGCATCCTCCGGTAGGAAAATGTGCCAAAGGGATAGGTGAATATAGTCTTATCCTGATCCTCCGGAGTTATAGGAACCTGAAAATATCCAGAAAATCCATCCAAGAAACAATAGTGTGTCTTCCTAGGTAGTCTCTCAAGCATCTGATCAATAAATGGGAGGGGGGAAATGGTCTTTGCGAGTGGAATGATTTAGTTTCCTATAATCAATACCCACACGCCAACTATTTTTTACCCTCATTGGAACTAACTCATATTTCTCATTTTTAACAACAGTAACACCACTTTTCTTAGGCACAACCTGAATAGGACTTACCCACTGTGAATCTGAAATGGGATAGATTGTACCTGCCTCAATCAATTTTTCAACCTCTTTTTTAACAACATCCATAAGGGTTGGATTGAGTCTCATTTTTGGTTGCCTCACTGGTTTAGACCCATCCTCCAAAAGAATCATATGCATGAAAATGTAGTGACTAATACCTGATATGTCAGCCAAGGTCCATCCGATTGCCCTGATGTTCTCCCTAAAAATATTCAAAAGTTTTTCTTAATGATCAAAAGGGATATTGTTAGCAATGATAACAGGTAATCTCTCACCACTCAACAAGTATGAGTATTTTAGATTTGGTGGCAATGGCTTGAGTTCTAATGAAGGAGGGTGTAGTTTGGATGGAGACATTGAAGGAACTGAAATATGTGCACAAAGAGCATCAGTATCAGAATATACATCATCAAAATCAGCAAATAAAGCATCAAATTCATCTTCATAATCAACAGCCATGTCATAATTAGAGTGAACATGATCAAAATCAAAATATGAATCCACATAAAAATCAAATCCAAGAGAGGATTGTGCATCAGTAACATGTGTGGAAGTGCTCTTAGACATCAAACTCGAACCAATACTCATAATCTCCCTAAGAAATAGACAATAAAATTCCATGGAGTTTTTATTTGGTGGTTCAAAATGGGAGATAAAAAAGAAGAATAGTCCTCAGATGGGTAATTCATGGAGTCTATAACATTAAATATCACAACTTTATCTCCAAACTCCATGGATAGTGTACCCTCATGAACATTTATGATAGTTTTTTTAGTTTTGAGGAAGGGTGTACCTATGATAATGGGAGGAAGAGAACATACCTGATCTTCCTCCATGTTAAGCATGTAGAAATCCGCTCGAAAGATCATGTATCTTACCCAGACAAGTACATCCTCAAGAACTCCCGCTGGATATGATGTAGATCTATTTTCCAACTGCACCACTACTCTTGTTGGCTTCAACTCACCAACCTCCAAGGAAGAGAATACAGAGTGAGGAATCACATTTATTGAAGCTCCTAAATCACAAAGAGCATCAGTGAAGTGCAACTCCCCTATGGTACATGGGATGGTGAATGTCCCTGGATCCTTGCACTCTGTAGGCATTGCTAGAGTTGGTCTAATGAGTGCTGAGACATTCCTTTCAAGTTTGATCCTCTCATTTCCCTTGAGCCTTCTTCGATTGTTGAAGAGTTATTTTAAGAATTTGGCATACCTTAGGATTTTCTTAATGGCTTCAAGTAGAGTAATGTTGATCTCCACACGCTTGAATGTGTCCAAAACCTACTTTTTCATTGATTCTTCATCCATCTTATTGGTTTGAACAACCCTGTTTGGAAAAGGAAAGGTTTTAGGAGGAACATCATCAATATTTTTCTTACCTTTATCTTTCTCCTTGTATTTCTCATCAGTTGGTATGGAATGCGGCTTCTCTAGAGTTGAGGTGAATCCCGGTGGAATGGTAGGAATAGATGTATCATTCATTTGCTTCCCACTTCTCAATGTGATGGAACTGACATTCCCCTTTGGATTTTGAGTGGGTTGGGAAGGTAGGTTAATGGAATTATTACTTACAAGTTCATGGAGGGTGGTGTAAATCTAGCTCATTTGAGTCTTCAACTCCCTCATCTCTGAACCTTGACTTTTCAGTACATTCTGTTTATTAAGAACAATCTACTTCAAAAGGTCATCCGTGTTAGAATCTAACTTGGGTGGGAGATTCCCTTGTTGTTGTCTTGTTGATTCGTGATATTCAAATCTCCTTTGGGGTTGTTGGAAACCCTGCTGGTATGGTGGAGGCTGCTGGAAGTTTTATTGAAAACAGGGGCTTTGTTATTGTCCAGATCCATACCTCATGTCCGATTTATCCTTCTACCCTTGGTTGTATGTTGGATCAAACTTATTTTGGGGATATATTTGTTGTTTATGTTGCTGATATTGTCTCCCAGGGAACACTGCTGCACAATCATCTGTTTCTTGGAGTTGTGGGAAACAATCAGTTGGGTGGTTTTTCTTAGTGAAAATACCACATGGCCTTGAAGGAGTGGGTTGGGATGTCTTTTGAGCCAAAGAAATCTACCTCATCATAGTGGTAAATTATTCCAACATGGTATCAATAAAATGACTTTCAAGAGAATAAGGACTTACCTGATGTACTCCCCTGACATGTGGTATACCTCTATCACCAAATTGTTGGGAGTGTTGGGCCATCTTGTCGATCAATGCACGTGAAGCTACTGGTGTCTTGTCCACCAATTCCCCTCCTGTTGTGGCATCCACCATTCTCCTATCCATAGGTGTGATTCCTTCATAGAAGTACTGAATGATGATTTGCTCACTGATTTGGTGAGTTGGACAACTTGCACACAACTTCTTGAATCACTCCCAGTACTCATACATTGACTCCCCTTGTGATTGCTTGATCCTTGAGATCTCCTTACGAATGGAAGTGGTCCTCGATGTTAGAAGAAAATATCTGCAAGAAAAGAAGTTTCAAATTGTTCCAACATGTTATATCTTCAGGTTGTAAATAGTACATCTAATCCTTTGCAGCTCCATAAAGTGAAAATGGGAATGCTCTTAATTTGATTTGATCTTCAGAGACATTTCTAGTTTTAAGGGTTGAGGAAAATACATTAATTTCTTTCAAATGATTATCGGGATCCTCACCAGAGAGGCCATGAAAATTTGGAAGTAAGTAAATTAATCCAGATTTTAGTTCAAAGTCCGATTTGAGATTTGGGTATGCAATACAATTTGGTTAATAGTTAATATTAGGTGCAACCAATTCTCGAATGGTTATATGAAGTTCATTTCCATTATTTCCAGCCATTGGTTCCTCTTTTATGTTTTAATTTGAATTTCTTCCAATTTCAATGTTTCTATAAGAGATGAATTCACCAATTGGTTGAAAAATGAAACATCCCATAGACTGAGAATGTCTGATTCGAGCCTTAAGGCTACGTTCAATCTCAGGGTCAAGATCGAAGAGATCTTCGGGGTTATTTCGTGTCATAAATCATATAAAAATGAAAAGAAAGAAAGTGGGACATAGTAAAATAAAAATGAGAAGTTTGATTTGATGGTCCAAAAGGAAAAGAAGATGATGAAAAAAATGAAAACTTGAGAAAGGGGAAAGATTAAAGAATGAGGTGAAGATAATAATTAAATGAAAAATAAAAGAAATACCTCTAAATGGTTGAATAAATTACTTGAATCCCTGGAAATGGTGCCAATTTGAAAGAGTGCTGTCGTGGGCGCCCTCAAATGAATAATGTGATTTTGGGGTACGTAGGTGCAGCAGAGTGGCTGACCAAGGTTGTCTCTCAAAGGAGGAAGTAGATTTAAAAAACAAATTTTTAAAGGTTTTCTAATGATAAAATAAAAGAGAATAAAAACACTAGTTGAAAGGATGGGGGTTGGTTATATTTTATGAATCTAGAAGAAGTTTTCTGGAAGAAGATTTTTTTTAGTTTTGAAATGAAGTTCGATTAAAATGACACAACAAAAAGATGTTTTTAGACAATACTTAAAAGACGTAATCGATATAACTCTACCTATTCAATCATTTATTAATCATTATCATTTAAATTAATATTCAATTTATTATGATCCCTTAATTTTTTAACCCTTGAACCCTACTAGAATTAACATTACCACAAAGATGAAGTGAATTTAACCTTAGGCTAACTTCAGAACATGAAATCGCAACACCCTACTTTGATTGATGTTCTAAGGATAGATTATGGTCAGTGGTAAATTAAGGAACATATACATTTAGTAAATGAGGATGAATTGTGTTTAGGGATTATATTTTAACTCTACAAATTTATCCTGTATGGTCTTGTATTACCGATTAAGATCGCGCTCCCACAATTTACACAAATCCTGACCTCATGTGTTTTGTGTTAATTGTTCCATTGCATGAATAGTTTCTTACAATTTAGAAACACAATTCATGGATCATATTAATTTAATTAAAGTATGTCATTAATTCAAAATAAATTAATGAAAAAGGATATAGGTCTATTGATTACTAAAAAGAACTACTCTTCTATGAGTGGCGTAATCGTCGTAGAAGCGAATTGCATTTGCAAAGGTTTATAATGGGTATAACCCACTAGCGCTTATACTCAAGAATTCCAGCCCAAAGAGGAAGATTAATAGAAGATGAAATTTAAATAAAACAGAAGAAAAGCTGAAGAATAAAAGAAGACCAAATAAGTTTATTAAGAAAACACAAACACTACAACATGAGGAAGAAGAATAGGGCTTCGACGAAGGGATCCTTGCTTCAACAGATACCCTTATTGAATTGCTTGGATAATTGGAGTGGAACCTATTCTACTATGCCCTAGAATTTATACTACACATCTCAACCCCTCAAAATAAGAAAAACTACAATTAATAGAGGGGATGGGAGGAGAGGTTACAAGTGGTTTCAAGTGTGAATGTGGAAATTAGGCCAAATATTTTATTCCAAAATGAACCACCCATTTGACCACAAAAAACCTTAATTGGCTGGCCTACCAGAATTATAATATGAGAGGATGTGGGTCTTTTATCTCCTCTAAATATTTGGGCGTAATCCAGGCCCATATGAAGGAGTTATGGCCAAAATATAGAATCTTCTCCATTCTAGTGTTTCCAGCCCACATTTGACTTTATGGCCCAATTAAACTATCCAAATGCATTTTTTTAATCTAGTTTCCTGAATGAAAGTTGTATCCAATGAACTAGGGAACACAGTTACAAAATTTTATGTTCAAATAATTCAAATAAAAATATTTATGATCGAAATACTACAATGATTTTGAAAGGGTAAAACTGGAATTTTCATCATATATTCAATTGAATGATCTAATCACAAATACATTATAATTGAACATATTTAACATAATGTGAGGAAATTATATCATTTATTATCAATAAAATATTCAATAAAAATTTGTTTTATCATATTCTCTGATATATTCTTCATCTTTTTCCTTTAGGGAAATGAAGTCACTTTCCATCTTAAGTCGGAGGGTGCGCAAAAAATATTTCTCAAAAACATTTTCCAAAAAATCCTTCCATTCCAATGCCTCGATCTCTTCCTCATGATTCATATTTTTTATTAAAGTTCCCCATTGATCTGATTCACATTCCTTATGATAATAATCCAGAAGAACCTTATCTTGTTCAGAACATTGAAGGATTGAGAATATATTTTCAAGGGAGTTGATCCATTGTTCGATGATTGAGGGATCAGAAGATCCATTGAATGTAAGAGGACTTTGTCTCATGAAGATCTAAATTGAATATTTATCTTTATTAGGGGGGGTTAATATTCTTCTTGACCCATGTTTCTATTCAAAAATTGAGTTAATTGAGAGAGTATAAGGACAATGTTCATGATTCCTGCTCCCATCGGATTTGGAATCTCATTAGAACAGTCGTCACATTGATCTTCACATCGGCTGTTAGTCTGATTCCTCCTATTATTGGCCATTGGCTGGAATAAAAGGAAATTTAGGGTAACACATAAAGGATTATCTGAAGACAAAAACAGATGACTTATAAATTACACTTATTTCCTTAACTTATGAATTCCAAGGCTTCAATCTAGGTTATCCATGATCTACCTCCTAGCATATATTCATAGGGGAATTTTTTTATTTCAATTAATAATGGTTCATACTAATATTATGAATTTACCAAATAATATCCCTCATGAGTGTCTTAACCAAGAGTGAAGCAAGGCCCGTTGTCGTGCATCAGTTCCCGTTTGAGTCTAGCTCAAAGTACTGTTTTCAGATTTTACCCCTAGATACATATGTGCCAGAGCCACCTCTACCTGCTCATATCTAGACAGGTATGTATTTTCTTGATAAAAAACTTACTTAATACTCACCAAAATTTAGGGATTATTTAATTATACTTAGTCTTATCCCTAAGGCTTTTACTATGGTTTTCTAAACCTAATACCAAAAATAACTAAACCTATCCTCTAATACCACCTATTACAACCCTACTCTTTATTACACAAATAAAATTATTTATTACATAAAATATTAACTTGATATAACATAGAAGATTAAGAGGTATAGTTATTTGGGTCTTAGGAACATTACATAATGTCTTCAAACATCAAACACAACATCTTTGTTGAAAACTTCTTTTACATGACCACTACATTCCCTCATACTTAGCTTTGCAAGGGATAACTTGAGGACAAGAATACCAGGGGGTGAGATATAAATCCCAATAATGGAGTAAAAAAGGAATAACGTGAATAATACAAAAAATTTTAGACAATATACAAATAAATTGAGCATAAGATAAACATGAACAGAAAGGCATGATATATCCTGATTAACATTACATTGAAATGTGGAAGCAACATTTAACATGATATCATCATGATCCAAGGCCCATTGCACATGAAGAATGAGTAAACCCTAATTTCACATTAATTAGAATGAGTAAACCATCATTTCACGTGATGTATCACGATACTAATCTTTACACAATTAATGAGAACGCTATCAGGGCACACCCTTCTTAATCATTTCATTTCATGCATAAGTGTGCTACATGGATCATATAACATGGATTCATTAAATATAATAATATATTCCATGATAAATAAATGTGTAATTCATACATGAAAATATATAATCAATAAGTTAATGCTCATAAAAGTGGATACCCTTGATAAATAAATGGTCATGGTATTCACTACCCAATGACTTTGACTTGGAAAATCACAGTGTAATTTCGGCAGCATAATGACGTGATAAAAGAATCCATAAAAAATGTATGATGAGGGAGGAAGGGCTGACTCATAATATTTACATGAAATGGATAGTAATGGGGTCATATAGAAACATGTCCCAACATATGTAATGTAATTTAGATTTATAATACAAAAGAATTTCTTGAATGTAAATGGGGAGAATGAAATCCCTTAACAAAATTTGGCATGGTAACGGGAGTACATGGGATGCATTGATGAGTGAGAAATTGGTATATAATCATTAAAAAATAAATAAGAAAGTATGGTGGAGGTGATAAATCAGAAAACAAAATTTATAATTGAAAAAATGGTATTATAACATAATGAATCTTCGAAAAAAATGAGAAAGGATGAAATCCTTTACTTAGAAGTGTGATCCCAAAGGATTGGGAGAGGCCTGAGAGATGATTATTGGGAGAATGGGGTGACTTGTGAGGATTATAGAAAGGGGAGTTCATAGGGTGGTCTAGTTCCCAAGGATTTTAGGGAAGAGGAATTGGGATCCTGGGTGGGTTTATGTAGGAAAAGGGAGGGCATTATTTATTATATAGTTCTTGGGAACCACACATTAAACTAATGAAAACACTAAACCAACCCATGGTTTTTGCCTATGTCTTACGAAAAAGGGGAGGGGAAAAATATTTTATAATTACAATGGTGAACTTCTTAAAATATTAGGCTTTCTTATGTGGTGTCAAGTCACACTCTTAAGGAAATAAATTTAAAAAATTAAAATGTTTTATAAGTGTTCGAGGATCCAATAAGGCTTTGTAAAATAAACCCAATAAACATAAAATCACATTATTTTAATGGTAAAACATATACTGGGAGAAAATTCCATTTATAATATTTTATTACATCTCTATTGGGTCATTATGATTTCATAAACACATTATATATTTAAACCGTAATTAATTTTTAACCAAAAATTCGACTATCTCAGTAAATTATGAAAATTTCAATGTTGGATAATTTTTACATCATGATTAAAAAATAATATTAATTTTATATAAATAATTTACTAAATATGTGAATTTTTACTTTTAAAAAAATGACATTTATCGAAAAGTCGTGCGTTTTGAAAAAAATTGCTTTCAAACCTTAGTAAAAATTACTATTGTATTCATAAAAATTATACAATCATTTATATTTAATAAAAATTTATTTAGTAATAATATTTTATTAAAATATCATTTAATTCCAAAAATCCATTAATTTATCAAAATATATTTCTTAATTTCATATTAACTAAAAAATATATTTGTGCTTAAAAACTATTTACAATGTAAAAATAATAAAATGAATGTATATTGTTTATTATATAAAAAAATAATGCACATAGTCATAGTGCAAGGGTATTTTTATATAACCCCTTATAACACCCACATATAACCAAAGGTTAATGTGTGCGATAGTGAAAGACTCATGGGGTGGCTCAGATAACATAGCTCAGGTGGTAATCTCTATCAACATCCATTTATCCTGTAGGTGGTTCCATTCAAGCTTAACATGTTGAAGCTCAGCTTGGGATTGGTCAAGAGATAATCCTAATGATGCTACCGCATTTCTGAGCTATGAAAAATGGGTCTCTTACTGAGCAATTCTACTGGATGAGTCCATCGATTCATTGGTCAAAGGAAATTGGATTTGTTAAAGCCTTATATTTATACTAATCATATGATCACTGTTCAACTACTATATTAGAAATTGTCACAATTCATAATGATATTTTGAAATCCAAAAAAAACATAAAACCATGGAAGTGGATAACCATTTTACATAATAAGTCATTTAGTTTGATCAAGGGGAATTTTCATTAACAAAATTTTGGTTCGTTACATGTTGTGTACATACAGTACATGATGTGTACTTAATAAAAATAGTTCCTTCCCGAACAGAAGCACCGAGGGCGTTTATTCGTTATTACACACCATGTATTCTTAGTTTTTTCGAATAGTGATCCTTAGAAACTATTCTGTAATCCCATAAAACACTGAAACAAGCATTAAAGTGATAAATTCCAATATGTGGTGCCCATACTCCACGTGAATCAAATCATGGAATCATATTTATGTCATATAACTTAATATCATTTCAATGATCGACCAAATTCTCTCCATGAGGGCCCATAACACCCCAGGGACCAATGTTTGGCATTCATTCAAATGAAATCTTACACATTTCAATACCCTATCAAACAGAAGGTATTCTATCAAGGCATTTATCACAATAGCATGCATGTCTAGAACAACATCTATCATAATAACATGGAATTTTTAAAGCATCCAAAATGGCATGGCAAGAATGCATGTCATGTGATCTCTAGTAGGTTCCTATATGATGCATGTGATGTAATACCCTCATCTCATCAGGTTTCAACAGAAATAGAACCTCTATAACATCCATGATAATAGTAAAAAACATTTGAATCACCCAACAGTGAAATCAAATCTACTGTAACAATTTCAAAACCAAAAAAAAATTCAATAATCGGGGAATATTGCATTATCCTTATACACGTGATAGCTATACACTAGCACAACTTATTACCAACTACCTTTTACTTCATGTCCTTGTCTATAGGCTCCAAATATTAATTCAAGACGGAAATAATCCTTTTATACCACTTTGTAACATCCCAGTTCTAGGTGATGCCCAAAGGTGCCCCGTACACTATCGGTCACATGGCCTCAAGTGTATTTACCCAAATTCACAACGATGCCTACTAGTAGAGAGGGACTTGTGTGTGATAGTGGGGAAATTATTCCCTAATTGGCAGAGTAATGTAGTAGAAATAAACAGATAATAGTAGCGAAAGTAGAAATATAATTCAATCAGTTAACAGTAGAAGACTGAAAGTAAATAAACAAATGGAGAATATATATAAAGGATGCATGTCATGTATGTCTACGAAAGTATCCAAACAATTCACAATTCTAAAATAAATTACTAAACCATAGTAAAAAAAATATAAACTCCAATATCATCGCAAGACTCAGCTTGGTCCCATGCTCTCCAGCTCCATAGTAGTCAAGTACCCGAATTAGATGGGTGATTTCTCTTATCCATAGCTTTAGAAATGTAATCACATTGGGCTCAAAATAATGACACAAACAGGGTTTCAGATGAATCCCAATTGAAAACCACCCAAAGATCAGTGCCTAATAGTCAGTGAATATATATACAGCAGGAAATATTCAAAAATGAAGTAATAAACAAGGAAGTGCTCAAAAGTAAACAATCCAAGAGTTTCAACTATATTCATCTAAATTTATCATAGTAATCAAAAAAATAATCACAAGCAACCCTCTGGTAATTTCTCACATTCTAACACCTCTGGTTCAACTTAAACAAAGACTCTCTGAGGAATCCCTCACCATCAATTCTCCATGTGGTCTCGTAATGGTAACTATAGTCTCTCTAAGGAAGAACTCAATGTACAATTCCCCATGTGGTCTCACAATGTGGAACTAAAGACACTCTAAGGGAGAACTCATGTCCATCCCCCATATGGTCTCACAATGTGAAAAGTATAAATGACACTTTGAGGAAGCCCTCTATGTCCATTCCCCTTATGGTCTAACTACACCAGGATCCCACAGGCATGTGTAAGTTAATCGTGTACAAACGATATCCAGCAGCCAAAGTAAACATCAAAGTAATACATAGCCAAATAGCTATAATACATACTTCAATCATGTCATATAATAATAAACTATATCCTAATAACACAAGTCATGGAAAACAAATAGCCTAACTGTCAGTTCTAGACCCAATGGCCAAAATCAAACAAACATGGGAAAACACATCCACAGTAAGGTAAATAATCCTATTCACTATCAAAAAATACCTACTCAATCAAAAAAAGAATATCAGGCATTAACATGGTTAAATTATTTAAAAACACAATTCACAAAACTATTTTATTGGTCACTTTTTCACATATAACACAAATATTTATACGGGAAGGAAAACACCACCTACCTCGAAGTTATACGATTGATATAGTTGAATCTCATCCTTTGATTAGACCTAGAATATCGTTGACACAAAAATGTAAAAAAACGCTCAACCATGGATAACTCATGAAAGAGGATAAATCAATAGAAGAGGATCTTGAATAATGAAGAACTCACCAAGGCGATTCCAATGCAATCGACGATGTTTTATTTGGAGAATAGTTGGTTGATTGGGGAGATTGGAGAAGAATCAGTGTTCTTTGGTCACTCCTGGATGAGATGATGCAAGAAGAAGAAGGTTCAATCAATTAGACCGGACCCCGGTCCAATATAATAATTAAGAATAAAAATACACCTCTTGTTCCCTGAGGATACATGACTTGTATAGGCCTTTACTAATCCCTGCTTAAGGTGGTCTCTAGGTCACCCAACATGGCCTTGTAATCGGACATTACACAGCCAGTACACAACTACCTACAGCAACCTGATACACAGAGTGTACTCTTAAGTACACTACATGTACTACAAAATTCTCTAGAAACACTATTTTTTCAAAAAAAAAACAATCAAAAAACAATATCCATACATGAATAGAAGATTTGGGTTCTTATAAACTTCCCCCCTTAAATAAATTTGTCCCTGAATTTCCCTAAGGAGATAGTGAAGAAGAATCCTTGAATAGCTCCAGACACTATGATAGCACACCGGCCACCCTCTGCCAAGTCATGTCATCTACTTGCACGTGCTACCACAACACTCGTACCAGAGAAACAACCCATTCTCAAAGAACCTTCACTTCGTGATCAAGAATATGGATAGAATGCTCTTCAAATGATTCGTCCACATCCAACTCAACATCATTGGGTTGAAAAACATGAGACAGGTCTGAGAAGTAACACTGTAATGGAAAATTGTGGATGAATTCATGCATAACTCGGTACCTCATTGGTAACTGTAATAGATAGGATACTGGTATAACTCTCTTTAAAACCTCAAATGGCCTGACGTATCTCAGTTAATGCTAACCTCAGTGTGACATGTAGAAAAAATTGATCCCCGAACTCTAACTCTAGAGGTTGTCTCCTTCGATCATCATAATACCTCGGTCATGACTGTGCAGTAGCCATCCACTTCCAAATCAACTTCACCTGCTCTGTGATCTCCTAGAAAAGATGAGGTCCCAGCATAACTGCCTTTCCTGCCTCTAGCCAACATAGTGGTGATCGACATGGCCTTCCGTACAAGGCCTCATATGGTTCCATCTGAATAGTATCTTGAAAAATGTTATTATAGGTATACTCTATCAGAGGTATGCGCATCTCTCAAAAACCGCCAAAATCTAGGACACATGTTTGAAGCATGTCCTTTATCACCTGAACCATACACTTACATTGGCCATCTATCTAGGGATGGTAAGATTTACTCAGAAGTGTGCAACCTTCTTCAGTCTGTTAATGACATCCCAAACCCCATCATTCCCTCAAGGATCCCTTAGAAAACCTGTCAGGAATTCCATTGGGACATAATTCCACTTCCACTCGGGAATGGGTAACTTTTGTAAAAGCTCAGCTGGTTGCTGGTTCTCTGCCTTCACCTGCTAATAGGTGGAACACCTCATCAAAAAACTAGCAACATCTCTCTTCATACCTGGACACCAATACTAATGGTGTAGATCTTGATACATCTTGGCAACACCATGATGAACTTCCCAAACCGAGGAATAAAATACCACATCAAATCCAAGCGTACGTATTCTAAAACCCATACACTTCCATGAAAGTGAAAGATATCGTCCTCGCCTATGGTCCATCTAGGAATATGGTCCTCTCCTAAAACACACTCTCATAGAACAAGGCCTATAGCATCTAATAGCATCTTCATTCGTACTTGATCAAGAATAGTATAGGTTATAGCTATAGAAGAAAGGAATGTCTACCCTTGTCTATCATGCACATACATATGAATCATATAGAGTAGATCCATAAGCTTCCACTCAGTGTCGGCCTCCTAAACATCTTGTATCTGATTCCTCTTACTCAATGCATCAACCACTTCATTTCATTTCCCAGGCATATAGGTAAACTCAAAGTCAAAGGACTGAAGTTACTCAACCCACCTTCACTGTCTCAAATTCATATCACACTATGTGAAGATATAATTTAGACTTTTTTGGTTAGTGAAAACCAAAAAATTCTCTCCAAAAAGATAATTTCTCCATCATCTTAAAGAATGAAGAACTACATCCAACTCAAGATCGTGTGTTAGGTAATTCCTCTCATGTGCCCTCAACCGTCATGACCTGTACGCAACGAATCCTCCCCCCTTCATAGGCACTACTCCAGGCCCAATACCTGATGCATCAAAATAACCTATATAAATCTTTCTCAGCTCTGTAAAAACTAGTATTGGTGCTAATGTCATCCTCAATTTTATATTCTAAAAGGATGAATCACAAGAATTTGTCCAAAATTACTTCACACCCTTCTTAGTCAGGCCCATCAATGTAACTGCTATGGGTGAAGAGACCTTTATAAAACATCTATAGTAACCAGCCATCCCTAGAAAACTCTATACCTCAAAGAGGTTCTTTGTATGATTCAAATAAGATACTACTCTCACATTCTCTGGGTCTACTGATACTACTGCCTTTTAGATAACATGACCAAAGAAGTGAATATGGTCCATCTAAACATTCCATTTTGATATCATGGCATATAACGGATGCTCTCTCGGTGTACTAAAAACAATATCAAGATGGGTAGCATGGGCGTGTTTTGTGTGAGAGTACACCAATATATCGTCCATGAAGACTACCATGAAAGAATCCAAGTATGGATGGAACACTCAGTTTATTAGTGTCATAATAAATGTAGGAGTATTCATGAGACCAAACAGAATAACCACATACTTTTATAGAACATAACTGTTCAAAAAGGTAGTAAGAGGTATATTAGATGGTCTAACACACAACTGATGATAACCGAATCTCATGTCCGTATTCAAGAACAATCAGGCTCCTCAAAGCTGATCAGAGAGATCATTAGTCCCCAGAAAGGGATACCTATTCTTCACCGTTGGCTGGTTCATCTTCTGATAATCCACACAATGTCTTAGGTTATTGTCCTCTTCCTCCAAAAACAAGACTGATAAACCATAAGGATAAGTACTGGGTCAGATGAATTCCATTTCATGTAACACCTCTAACTACTTCTTGAGCTCCGATAACTCTGTTGTATCCATACAATAAGGATGAATGGACATCGGTGCTGCTCCTAGCACATGCTCAACAGAAAAGTGCACCTCTATCTCCAGAGGCAAACCTAAAAATTCACTTAGGAAGACATCCCTGAAATGATCCAGCACTGGTGTAAAGTCCATCTATGAAGTACCTTGGTCATCTAGATACATACTAGAAACCTTGGCTGTAACTCTTCCCAACTCGTGATGCTTGGATCCCGCTCTTCTCGCCTAGACATCCCATTCACCTTTATATAGAAATAAACAATTATCTGGTGACGTGAACCTCACCCTACGATGATATAAGTCAATAATAGAATATAAGGGAACTAACCAGTCCATCCTAATAATGAAATCATATCTCATCATCTCTAAGTCATAAATGTCCCATATGAATTTACATCCACCAACCTCAAGAGGGAACTCCTTTCACTGACATACACTAGTCGTTCTAGTCCACAATGGTGTGTCCATCATCAAGATACCAATGAAAGTAAGGATACTAAGTCCATGGCTCTACAAAATATCAACTGATATAAAACTATGGGAAGCCCTTGTATCGAAAAGTGAAGAAGCTAAAACTGAGGCAGGTATAATTGTACCGCAAACTTTCGAGGTTCTGGGATCTTGCTCCTACTCGGTCTGCTCTAGCGTAAATGCTTGGCCTGCACCGCGACCCTATAATGATTTCTAAGGTCCTTGAGCAGATTAGCCATGCGGTTGTGGAAAACACTGTGTCTGACCACAGTGGCCACAAATTCCACCTTGGGATGAATTGACTGAAGAGCTCCAGCCCCCAGTCTGATGTGGGACTGGTGGTCCTGCTCCATTAAGAGGAGTCAAAAAAGAACCCCTATCACCTACTACTGGTGGGAAAATATTATAGAACCACTGAATTTGTCCCATAAATCCACAATATCTGCACTCAACTTGGTCTCTCAGGAAATGTAGCCTCGTATTCCCACTCTTCCCACACCATAACACACCACCTGGCTACCTGAAGGAGTATTCCGCCAACTCAGATCTCCATGCGTAGACTCCCTACGGCGCATCCTGATATCAATATGAAGATTAAAAACTCCAAATTCCATGTCTCACTATCATACATCCCTAGGATCTCCCAGGTTGCACTCTGTGATTAGCACATGGTTGACTAGAGAAGTTATGGAAGTCAACCTAAATATGTTCGCCTGAGATTAGATGGCATGCATAAGACCATCTTGAAGCTTCCTCGTCAGAAATAACTTATCACAACCTTGAATGGGTGTGATGTATTGAAGCTATGTGAAGTGATAAGAATAATCAATGACTAAGATATTACCCTACTCTAGAATCATGAACTCTCAGTATCTGTCATCCCTCAAAGTCTCTAGGTAGAAGTAATCATACATGGAACGCTGGAACACATCCCAATCCATACCATGCTGGTGCCCTGACTATGATATCACATCCCACCATCTCTTGGTGTAATATTGAAGAATGTACATATCTAGATTCACCCTTCTCTTTTAAGGCATCTATATATGCTCAATGATCTATAGTACGGATTCTAAGTTTGAATCTATAGCCTGAGGTCCTCCATCCCCTGAGAATGTGGTAGGATGCTTCTGCTAAAAAACCCATGTCAACTCTTCCATAGACGGGGTAGGATGAGGAGCTCTCTTTAGGTTCTCCATAATCCTAATGATACCTTATAATAACTATGCATTGACAGTTGTATTCAGAATGATGGTTGGTGCCAAGATGGGGATGACAGGAGGATCTATTGGTAGTCCCTAATCTTCCATGCTTGGTGTCTGATCATTGCCCTGTATCTGGCGTACAACTGAAGGATGTCTTGTGGGAATGACTCTACAAGGTCAATCATACACCTTATTTCATGATTATCAAGGACTAAAACATAGAATTTTAAGAAATAAATTGGATAAAGGTAGCATTCAGTTATTCCAAAACATGGATACATGGCATCTGTGACCCCTACATGGCATGTTCCCTTATGCATTCACATGGGATTGTTCTTCTGACAAACCAGGTCATGCAACACCGCCATACACACAGTGTGTCCCACCCAATGACACGATGTGTACTTGAATCATTATCCTATTCTTGAGTTTAACTACACAACTAAACCATATGATTCTCTTATAATAATAATATATGGTGTGTTTGTGCGAAACACAGTGTGTACTAGAAAAAATTCACTAACCCATGTCATTAGTCACAAGACCGGTTACACTGTCGACTCTACACAGCGTGTTCGAGATGGACACGGCGTGTACTAAATGATTTTCATCAACCCGCGTCCTTAGTCATAGAGCTGGATACATAGTATCTGCAAAATGGAATATACATCCGGTATATGGCATGGCCCACCATGGATTTCCCAACCCCGTGTCTCTACCCACATAGTCAGTCACACAGTTAAAGACTACACGGTGTGTACATAAAGTACACTGCACGTACTTATGAAAAATAGTTCCTTCATGAACAGAAGGACACATGGTGTGTATTCGTCATTACACACTATGTATTCTGGGTTTTTCTGGATAGTGAGCCTTAGAAACTACTCAGAAATCCCATAAAACACTGAAATAATCATTAATGCACCAAATTATGATCTATGGGGGCCATAATCCTTGCGAATAAAATATTGGAATCATATTCATGTCATATACAAGTATAATAGTGAAATGATCCACCAAATTCTAATCCATGAGGGCCCATAACACCTAAGGGACCAAATTTTTTTGTTAATTCAATTGAAACCTTACACAATTCAATATGCTATCAAATAATAGTTATTCTATGAAGGCATATATCAAAGAAAAATTCATGTCTAGCACAACATCTATCACAACATCTATCACAACAACATGCAATTGGTAACACACCCTAAATGGAATAACAAAAATGCACGGAATGTGATCTATAGTAGGTTCCTATATGATGAATGATATGACATACCCTCATCTCATTAGGTTGAAACGTAAATAGAACCTCAATAATATCAATTATCATAACACAACACTTTGGAATCACCCAACGGTGAAATCAAATCGACTGTAAAAATTGAAAAACTAGAAAAATCCCAATAATCTAGGAATGTTGCCTTATCCCTATGCACGGGTTAGATACTCCCAGTCACAGCTTATTGCCAAATACATATTCCTTCTTATCCCAATCTACATTCTCAAAATAGTATGTAAATAATGAAAGAATCCTTTTATACCACTTTGTAACATCCTGGTTCTAGGTGCCTCCCAAAGGTGCCCCGTACCTGGTTGGTCACATGGCCTCAAGCACATTTCCCCAAATGCCTGAGGTTGCCGACTAGAAGCGAGGGCATTGGGTATGATAGTGGGGAAACTATAGCCTAATTAGTAGTGTAATGTAGCCGAAATAAACATATAATAGTATCAGAAGCATTAATACCATAAAATGAGTTAACAACAGAAGAATAAAAGTAAATAATCAACTAGAGAACATATATAAATGATGCATGTCACATATGTCTAGGAAAGCATCCAAACAATCCACAATGCTGAAATATAGTACTAAAAAAATTTACAAAGAAAACAAATAAACTCCAGCAGCATCATAATACTCATCTTGGTCCCATTCTCTCTAGCTCTACATTAGTCAAGTACCTAAAGTAGAAGGGTTCTTTCTCTTATCTATACCTGCATCAATATAATCTATTTGGGCACAAAAACATGACCCAAATATGTTGTGACATGAATCCTAGTTAACAACCACCCAAATATCTATCCCTAATAATCAGTGAAAATATATATAGCAGAAAATATGAAAAATGAAGTAATAAATAAGGAAGTACTCAAAAGTAAACAATCATACAGTTTAAACTACATTCATTTACATTTATCAAATTAATCAACCAAACAATCACAAGAAACCCTCTATAAATTTCTCACTGTCTAATCCATCTAGTTCAGCTTAAACAAAGACTCTCTGAGGAATCACTCACCATCAATTCCCCATGTGGTCTCGTAATGGTAACTACAAACTCTCAGAGAAAGAACTCAACATCCAATTCTTCCTTTTGTCTCAAAACATGAAACTCCATACACTCTAAGGGGGCACTCACGTCCCCCCCCCCTATGGTCTTACAATGTGAATAGTGTAATATACACTCTGGGGAAGCCCTCAGTGTCCATTCCCACTATGTTCTAACTACATCAAGTTCCCATAGCCCTGTCTAAGTGAAGCGTGCACAAAATATATCCATCAACCAAAGTAAACCTCAATTTACTACTTGGATAAACAGCTAAAATACATCTATCAAGCATTTCATATAATAATGAACTCAATCCTAATGACAGTAGGCATGAAAAAAAAGTATATCCTAACAGACAGTTCTATACCCAACCGTCAAAATAAAACAAACATGGGAAAACACATCTATAGCAAGGTAAATAACCATATTCCCAATCAAACACCCATACTAAAGAAAACAAATCATTGAATGCATTAAATGGGTTAACTTCCCTAAACAAACAATTCCCTAAACTAGTGTATTGGGAAATTTGTCCCATATAACTCAAATACTTCTACGGAAAGGCACAAGCCAACTACCTCGACGTTGTACAGTTAATATAGTTGAATCTCAGCCTTTGATTCGACCTAGAACATCGTAGATCGACAGAAATGTCAAAATCTCTCAACCATGGATAACTCAAAAAATAGGATAAATCAAGAGAAGATGCTCTAGATAAATGAAGAACTCACCGAGGCGATTCCAATGCAATCTACAGTGTTTTATTCGGAGAACAAATGATCGATTGGGGGCTCAGAGAAGAATCAATGATCTTTAGTCACATCTAGATGATACGACTCTAGAAGAAGGAGTTAACATCAATTAGATGCGACCCCGGTCTGATGTAACAATTAAAAAAGAAAAAAATGGCGTGTTCCATAAGGATACATGGAGTGTATAGTCCTTTACTAAGCCCGGCTTTAGGCGTTCTCTAGGTCACCCCACATGGCCATGTACTCGACCGTTACACGGCCAGTACACAGCAACCCTTGGAATCCCAGTAGATGGCATGTACTCCTAAGTACACGGTGTGTACTCCTAAAATTTCCAGAAACTCTCTTTTTCTCAAAAACACCGAAAAGATAATATCCATACCTAAAAAAAGATGCAGGTTCATACACTCATAATGGTAGGTATTGTACCTAGTGACCCTATGAGGTGTTGAATATATATGATTTGGTTTCACATAGGGACTCTAAGAGTGAGTGAACTAAGGAATCCACGTCAATTATCATTTATGTCTTATCCTAGTATATTTTCTATTACACTTTTATTCCATTGAGTACTTTTTTAGAATATTTTTTCTATGCTTTGTTTATATACCAAAGTACATGATTAGTTTGGGAACCAACACTTTGGTTATGATTTTTACCTTTTTGCATTTCTTTTTGATATTGTGGTACCAAATTGAGTTTTATTGTTTCAAATAATTTTATTCATTATTTTTTTAATTGTTTTAAAATATGATACTTAAAAAGTGATTTCTAATTAAACTGAATGAAATCATTGTAAATAAATTTTTATAAGAGTCTTTGGATTAGTACAGGAATGAGTTTTAAAATGTGTGTGTGTGTGTGTCTATGGAATTTTAATTGAGTTGTGTTGGAAGGGGATAAAGTTTTGTTTTTTTCATTTAACTTTGGGGATCCTCCATTCTAATTTTTTCGAAGTGTTTTCCCATAAACATTGGTCTCATCATTATTTCATGTTATAAGGGTAGATGTTTTTCAATGATAACAATAGTATATTATATGGTTGTTCTTATAATCACATATGAAAAACAACTTTATAATTTTTTTCAGACTATCATTAATCAAATGTATTTGTAATAGAAATAAAAAATTATTTTGGAGAAGTCTTACTATTTATTTTTTATCAAACCCTGCATACCTCAATGATGTATGAAGCTAACATGTTTTCTTTTAAGATCTCAACTACAGTTATTTCCTTTAAATTTTGTTCAGTTTGCTCATAAATAGATGTTTGGGATTTTGTAAGTGACTTGGGGTCACATAGATATGTTTTGGTAGCTAACATGTTAATTCTATTATAGTTTTGTTGGACTAACTTTTTCTTGTCCTTATTAGCTCAGTTTGAATATTTGGTTTTTTTGTTGATGATGTTATCCTTTGAATTCCACTTTTGTTGTTGATTTATGTGTTGGAAGATTATTTTCTCTACATTATTTTTTATTGGATGTTTTATTATTCATTGTATATTAATTTTTTCATGTACATCCAACATATAGACATGTCATATTGAATTATTACGTGGTATCTACAATAGGTACATGATGATTTGATGGTGTTATAATTAATAATATTTTATGTTTTGATACCATAGTGCTTTTCACTAGCCCATAGTGAATCGAAATATGCTTCGGACCTTGAGGAAAGTCCGGTCAGGTGATGTGTTAGGATGACTCAAGCCATTTCGTTACATGTATGATAAGAATGAATGTACTTGATAATGAGAAAAACTATTTATATATTTAATTTTGATTACGAAGATAAATATTTTTTGGAAGGTAGAGAAAAATAAATAACTAGAGAAAAAAATGGGATTTAGATTTAAATGACACACATCATCAGGTATTATTTGATTGGGTTAAATAGATAGACTCTAATAGAACTACAGAAAAGGATAGATTGAATTTGTATTTATAATCTCAGTTTATAAATTAGTTTTAGATGATAAAAAAAATACTTTTATGTGAATTTATGATAAAAAATAATTAATGTGAAATTTAATATTGTAGGTAAATAATAATATTGTAGTACCCATAAGGATTTGTTTTCATTTTTTATCAATAATTAAAAAAAACAGTGATGAAGATAATGATACACAGAGGATTTTTATGGGTTACATATTTGAGGATATTAATGTGATGATTGATGATTTATTCTTAAAATAAACTATTGAAAGTGTTAGTTGATATAGAGACACTATTTGTATCATGTTGGAGGTGTTTATGTTCTATTGATGAAGCCTATAGGTATTTTTATGGTGGAAATCCATTTGGAATTGAAACTATAAAAATGGAAATTTCCTCGATCATAATGTTTTAATGTAAAATTTTTATATAGGATAAAAATTTGAAAAGTATTTTATCAAAATTCATCATGGATGATCATCTGAATTTGATGATGAATTTGAAGCTTTAAAATAAAACTTTGATAATTATCATAAGTCTTAATTATAATAATTTAAAATTATATTTTAAGAATTCAAGAATTTTAGATGCCTTTAAAATTAATAAAATTATTAGATGAGTCCGACTTTGCAATACGGAGGTCTACATGGAAAAAACACAGTATGAATTTCATGTGAGGATCTTAAATGATTTTAGGAATTGAATTTTTTGAATGATTTAGATGAATAAAACCTTCAATAATTTAGCTAATTTAAATAAGGAGTCCTAGATGAGAATCATGAAATTTTCAACGAGGATATTGAACCCGGGAAATATTGAGGTAGCTTCCAAATAAAAATAAAAACTAATGATTTACATGATATTTAATGTGTATAAATATATGTAGGTTATGAAGTAATAATAAATATACAGACAAAAAGAAAAATATTGATAACTTACATACACTGTTAGAATTGTCAATAACCTAATAGACTTATGTTTCATGGATAGAGAACAAGACTAAGTCAATTGCCATTAAATAGGAAGAAATTTGTTTTCACACCCAAGTACTCAAGGAAGATAAGTAAGATCTAGATGAAACTATATCTTGAATAATTATGAAGAAAAATATACTATTTATGTTATTGAGGATTTACAAAAATAGAACGACTAATTAATCTGATCATAGAGGATGATTAACATCTAGTGGTACAAAAGAACACATAGAGTTTGAGGTATTTTGTTATTTCTTATTTTTTTAAAGAATTATTATATATTACAGTAAAATCATGAAGTGGTAGAGAGTATAGTGGAATCTATTTTGTAGATAATTATTATAGATCGAATAGATGCCCAGTTGGGTGTATACCTAATGTGGAAAGGATTATGCCTTTTAGTTAATCCTTGTAAATATTGTTTGGTGTTGTATTTCCTACATTCCATCACATGAAGGTGTGGATGTGATAATAATTGAGTGTATCAAGAAGTTTAAAAGGTTAAATATATTTAGATAAAATGGACCACTGATTCAACCCTCCCCCTCTTAATGATACCAAAAATACTAGTATAATAATTCGTATCATATTGATTCTCTTATACAGATTTAAAAAACGTTACAAGAAAGGGAGAATCTAAATTCTATTAAAAACTGAGGTGTTTCCACATTTCAAGGGATGAATTATCACATCCAGATGAATACAGATCTACCATACCTGATATCACATGGACTAGATGTGATAGATGCAACAATATTTGGGATTTAACCCATTAATAAAGATTTTTCTTTGACAAGGATTATAATATGAACATAGAGTTGGATGGTGGGGCTCAAAATGTTAACATGATATATCTATAAGAGAATGTATATATAAAGTTCATATGTACTCAAACTACTAATAAGATCAAGTAAGAATCGAGACGTGGTTATGAAGGTAATGTTATAGTTAAGGAATCCAAACATTATGTTTGGGTCACCTTGTTTGAATACATTATAATGGATGATAATGAAGATATGTATTAATATTTCACCCTAGTGAATAATATTTCTAGGACTATTTGAGGGTTTAGTGGGAAGATATATGGCTCTATCATTGTAAAAAAACTAATTAGTAATTTTCCATACCAATTTTTCTCAAAAATATCAGACCAAGAATAAAGATGGAACATAATTATTGATGAGATACCAAAAATACTCATTTCTTATGATATAAGAAATACAATTATGATAAAAAAAATAGGATATTTATTAGATAACTTACAGGGATATAATAAAAATGTGTTAAAGAAGATAAATTTGATGATGTATGTGACGTAGATGACACAAAGGATAAAGAAGCCTCAACCAAATGATTTCTCTTATATCAAAGATATTCATGAAACAAATATTATAAAGGATGTTATATGTAATTACCACAATTTTTTTAATTATTAGGATATTTTTAATATTTTTAAAAAATAATCAAATAATTAGGTTAAATAATTATATTCATATTAGTAGGATAATTAAACACATCATTAGAAAAAATTGTAAAAGAAAAGATAAGTTTTAGTAGAAAATGCAACTTTTTTTTAACAAAGGTGCAAGACAACTCATATTGAAATTCATATAACGATGTAACTCATTGTTCTCACATTTATAAGGGATTAAATTAAACAATATTTTATGATTATGGAGAATAAATATTGTCACGACCCGCCCTCGGGGCCCGTGCCGTGACTACCCCAAGCCCGCCTTCCATAGGCCAGGGGCTGGCGACTAGCACCAAGGCGTAAATCCCAAAAGAAAAGGGAAGGCATTGACTTTGAAAGTAAACAAGCACCACAGAGTAAGCAAGCAGAAAAGTAAACACTAAGTAAAAACGGTACAAGCTGTGCTGAATGTAAAGGGGCCATAAATACAAACTCAACTGTAAAGTACAACTGAAAGGAAAAACAGAAACTGAAAGGAAAAACTGCAGCATCGAGCCGTCCTCTGGAAATCCCACCTGAAGGGTGGGTACAGATAGCCTCCACTGCTCCTCGGGTCCACCTGACCGCTCTGAGTACGTCCCGCCCATTGGTCCACCTCCAGGTACCTTCCTACTCCGCACGCCTCCACCACGATCAACGTTGTCCGTCGTCTGCAACCAACACCACGAAGTGCGGGCATAGCCCGTGCAGGGGTGAGTATAAGCTACTCAGTAGGGACCCCGAGACCCTCGAAGGTCTCCCGAAATCCACAAAGGATAATCCAAAAAGGAAAGGTACAATCACGAAGTAACATCTGACACGACTTAGGTATATGCCCATACATATACCTAAGTCATCAATTTCCCGTTCGGCTCCAACGTCCGTGCCCAAGCACAACCCAGTCCACATAGGAAAGCAAAACGTATACCCACACAGGATAGCTCAGCACAATCCACAAAGGAGAGTAAATAGTAAATCCACACAGGATAGCTCAACACAATCCACAAAGGAGAGGAACACAAGATTCAGCTCACACATGTATACTTCTTCAGATGACGATAAAGATGATCACTGATCCATCTAAGTCATTGGACCCACGAAGGATCGATAGGTACTAACCCCCACAGTGACCCACACAGGATCGGACCCACACAGGATCGGGCCCACACAGGACCGGGCCCACGCAGGACCTGTAGGCGCTGGCTCACACAGAACCACTGAGTGCTGACCCACACAGGATCAGACCCACACAGGATCGGTCCCACATAGGACCAGGCCCACGCAGGACCTGTAGCACAGATCCACGTAGGATCGCTGAGTGCAGTAGTCATCGCAGTCCACTGAGGATCTCTGCACAGTCGTCGCCGCAGTCCACTGAGGATCTCTGCATTGTCGTCGTCGGAGTCCACAGAGGATCTCTGCACAGTCGTCGCTGTCGAGGAAGCAGTCGCAGCCAGCTCTAGGGTTCCCGCACACAGAAAGCTCGTTAGGGAGGGTCCGCTCCACGAGATGAGAGTCTGATACATCAACTGACACAAAGTCCGAAGTTGATGAATCCAAAAGTTCCCTATCGTCAACAGGAACCCAACGTCGCAGACGGCGGATCAATCGGACACCCGGTCTGAGAGTTATTGGCATTTTCGTCCTAGGGGCCCGGTTGGTTTTTAAGGAAAAACCAACCCGACCGTGCTCCACCTGCGTCCAAACCTCGGGCGGAGTGTGCCAAAAGATCTGTCTCACAAAGAGGAACTCAACAAAGCTGACGGCACGTCAATCGGACGTCCGTAGCTCAAGATATGAGCGTTTCCGCTCTGAGGGCCCGGTTTGTTTTGTGTATGAACCAACCCAGCCGAACTCAAAGTATTCCGAAACCTTCAGTGCGATCTACCGAAACGACCGTCTCGATCCAAGGATCATGTTGCCGCTGACGGCGAGTCTTTTGGAGGCCCGTAGCTCATGTTACGGGCGTTTGAACGAAGACCGTCCGAAGACGGGGGGTCCGGGCCCGGGCCTCCCTCCCCCCCCCCCCCGGGAGTCGGCCGAACCGGCCTAGCCCGGTTCGGCCTAGCGGCCGAACGGCCAAGGTGCCATGGGGCGCCGCCCCCGCGGCCTGGTGGTGTCGCGGCCCCCCGCGTGGGGCCGCACTGAGTCAAGGACGCGGCTTCAGCCGCATCCAAAGGCATCGGACCCGCGCGGCCGCGGGTGCCGCCGCCACCGCGGCTGATGTCGTGGCGGCCTGTCCGGCGGCGCGCTGGGGCGCCGCCGCTCCCGGCTGCCAGCGCCGCCGCACCACCGCCGTGTTCCGCGGGCCACCGGGATCGCTCCGGTGGTCCGATTTTGTTCCCGTCGGTGCCGTTGCTCCTCCCGGGACTCTTTCTTCACTGCGGGATCATCAAACTTCCGTTGCGGCACGTTCCGTCGTCGCCCGTCGAATCCGCACAAGAACGAAGAACAACGGAGGGTTTTCGTGCCGTGTTCGTTTGGCCCGCACCCTCCGCGTTAGATATAAATGACGGGAGAATTTTTATTCCACACAGGAAACAACAATTTTAATAAGTTTAAAAAAATTGTTCACAATCCGGTTCATTAATTTCTTTAAAGAAACATTGACTGGAATATAAAAAAAGGGGGTAGTTCCCAAAATAAATACCTACCTCGTTGGTCGTCGCGCGCGGGTGTTCTTCGCGGAAAAGCTCGTCGCGGAAGAGGGAGATCGCCGCGTCGTCGCGGGAAGGCGTCGCGTCGTCACGGAATCCGGCGTTGAGTCGGCGAGCTCAACGGACCAAGAACAACAGATTTAAATTATAAATAATTAAATCTGTGTTTCGATTAAAACCAAAAAGAACCTTTAGAGGAAACCCGGAATCACTCACCTCAAATGGTTGGTGATCGGAGATCGGGGCGGGGAAGAACGTCTCAGATGGGAGCGTCGTCGATTTCCGGGTTCGGCGTTCTTCACGTTCTTCACGTTCTTCGCATTCTTCGCAAGGGAGAAGAAGATACAAGGGTCCTCTCAAATCTTCTCAATGCGCAAATAACCAGGGGTCGTGCGTTGGCCTTATTTTATTATTACGCCAACGAATTTGAAAACTGGTTAAGAAACGATTGAATTAATTCGTTGAATTAATTCACGAAAGAAACTGCCCATTTAATTCACGAAATAAACCGCCCAATTAAATGTTCTGTTAAGAAATTAAGAAAACGCGTCAGTTGACTTCATAATGATGGGTTTTCGCGGGTGCTTTACTTAGCGGAAAGAAACGGTGGGGCTCGTGTGGGCCCCACCTCACAAATATCCTACCAAGGGGGTAGGATATTTCTCGATAGCATCCTATCCGAATCAACTCAGTTTAAGCCTCTTTTAAGTGGCTTCAAGTGGCGTAAGTGAAATAAAATAAAGTTGTTGAAAAATGATTTTATTTCTTAACTTTAAGCCCGAAAATTAAAAACCACACCCGAGAAAACGCAACTCCAGAAGAGGAATTTCTAAGAGAATATCGGAGCTGAGATTTCATCGGTGCCCTCAGAATTCGATTCCGGGCACCAGTTCAAAAGATAGAAAAACCCGCTCGTCCGTTCACTGAACGTACCCGAGCCAAACTTCGGAAAATGATTTCGGGCACACTGGGCCTCGGAATCAGGTACCGTCAGAAACTGCGTTCTTGAAAAATTCCATAGAAAATTAAGGAAAAGAAAATTTCCTTGAAATTGATGGGACTTTACATTACTCCCACCTCAGGGCTTTACGTCCCCATAAAGATACATCATAAACTAGGGAAACAAATGTAGGTACTAAGCATGCATCTGAGCCTCCCGCTCCCATGTGCTCTCCTAGAGGTTCCCGTGCTGTCATCTGATGCGCACAAGAGGAATCGATCGCCTATGCAGGACCCGCTCCTGTTGATCCTCTATCTCCACCAGGACCTCCGCAAAAGTCACCCCATCATCCACGTCTAGCTCCCCATAATCAATGATGTCTGTCGGGTCGTGCACGTATCTCCTCAGCTGAGATACGTGGAAGACGTCGTGCACCCGGTGCAACTGAGGTGGAAGAGCCAGGCGATAAGCCACCTCGCAAATCCTATTGAGGACCTGGAAAGGCCCGATGAAGCGTGGAGACAACTTGCCGCCTTGGCCAAATCTCTGCAAACCACGTCGAGGTGAGACCCGCAAGAAGACGTGGTCGCCATCCTCGAACTCTAGTGGCCTCCGCCTCCTGTCAGCATATGACTTCTGCCGGCTCTGTGATATCCTCATCCGCTCCTGGATGACCTGGACCTTCTCTGTCGTGGCACGGACCATCTCTGGTCCCACAAGTGCTGACTCCCCAGGGTCTGTCCAGCACAAAGGAGATCTGCAAGGCCTTCCGTACAACGCCTCGTATGGTGCCATCCCGATGGTGGAGTGGTAGCTGTTGTTGTACGCGAACTCCACCAAGGGTAGGTGGCCCTCCCAGCTACGACCAAAGTCGAGGACACATGTGCGGAGCATGTCCTCGAGAGTCTGAATGGTCCTCTCCGTCTGACCATCCTTCTGAGGGTGAAATGTGGTGCTCAAACGTATCTGCGTCCCGATCACCTCCTGCAACCCCTTCCAAAGTCGGGAAGTAAAGAGAGCGTCCCGATCGGAGACGATAGTCGATGGAACACCGTGAAGACGTACAATCTCCTGGACGTAGAGACTCCCCAAGCTCTCTACTGAGCCCTGCTCTCGAATGGGTAAGAAGTGTGCCGACTTGGTGAGTCGGTCAACAATCACCCAAATGGAGTCGTGACCTCTAGAAGTGCGTGGAAGTCCAGTCATGAAGTCCATAGATTTCTCGTCCCACTTCCACTCCGGGGCCTCCAAGGGCTATACCAAGCCTGCTGGTACCTGGTGCTCTGCCTTCACCTGCTGGTAGGTGAGGCACCGCGAAACGAACTCTGCTACAGCCTTCTTCATGCCCGGCCACCAGTGCTGTCGTCTGAGATCCTGGTACATCTTTGCCACTCCAGGATGTACCACCAAAGGAGAAGTGTGAAACTCTCTCAGCACATCCTCTCATAACGCGACTGGTACCAAGGTACGTCCTCTGAAAAGGACATCGTGCTCTGCTCCAAGGGAGAAACCATCTGGTGCCTGTCTCGAGGATATCTGTGCACGCCGTGTCTCACAGTCAGCGTCCCCATGTTGTGCCTCTCTGACCCGCTGTAGAAGTGGAGGAGAGACTGTGAGAGACTGAAGGAAGGCTGCTCCATCTCTATCCATGAAGGATATATGTAAAGTGGCTAGCTGCTCTGTCGCCTCCTCAAGTAGCTGGATGCCCAGCCTCATGCTGAGGGCATCGGCTACCACGTTACCCTTCCCAGGAGTATAGACTATCTCAAAGTCATAGTCCTGGAGGAACTCGATTCATCGCCGCTGTCTCAGGTCAGGTCCTTTTGAGAGAAGATGTACCTGAGACACTGGTGGTCAGAAAAGACTGTGAAGCGCTCGCCCATCAGATAGTGCCGCCATGTCTTCAGGGCGAAGACCACTGCTGCTAACTCCAGGTCATGGGTAGCGTAGTTCTACTCATGCGTCCTCAACTGACGTGATCCGTAGGGAATCACGGCCCGCTCCTGCATCAGGACACACCCGAGTCCGGTCCATGATGCATCGCAGTAGAATACGTATCCAACTCCCTCCTCAGGCAACCTCAAGATAGGTGCGCTGGTCAACCTCTGCCTCAGCTCCTGGAAGCTCTGCTGACATCTGTCTGACCACACGAAGGGTATCCCCTTCTTTGTCAACACTGAAAGTGGTGCCGCAACTCTGGAGAAGTCTAACAAAAATCTTTGATAGTATCTAGCTAGGCCCAAGAAACTCCGCACCTTTGTCACGCTCTTGGGTGGCTCCCAAGCTAGCACTGCATCGATCTTCGCGGGATCCACTGCAACTCCCGCCTCAGAAATGACGTGCCCCAAGAAGTGGACCTCACGTAACCAGAACTAGCACTTCGAGAGCTTTCCATAAAGCTGGTGCTCTCGGAGTGTGTCTAGTACAACCCGCAGGTGGTAGGTGTGCTCCTCCTCTGTGGTCGAGTACACCAAAATGTCGTCGATGAAGACCACGACAAATCGATCAAGGTATGGCTGGAAGATCCTTTTCATGAGGCTCATGAACACTGCTGGAGCGTTGGTTATGCCGAAAGGCATAACCAAGAACTCATAGTGGCCATACCGACACCTGAAGGCCGTCTTCTGCACATCCTCGTCTCGAACTCTGAGATGATGATATCCTAGCATGAGGTCTATCTTCGAGAACCACCGTGCTCCCTTGAGCTGGTCGAAGAGGTCATCAATCCTCGGTAGGAGATACTTGTTCCTCACAGTCACCTGGTTCAGGAGATGATAGTCGACACATAGTCGCAAGATCCCGTCCGCCTTCTTAGCGAACAAAATCGGGGAAGCCCAGGGTGAAACACTGGGTCGGGTGAACCCCTTGCCCTATAAGTCCTCAAACTGTACCCGTAGCTCTCGAAGCTCGGCAGGGGCCATCCAATATGCTGGAGTGGATATCGGGGCTGTCCCGGGGTACAGATCAATATAAAAGTCTACCTCTCTGTGAGGAGGTAGCCCTGGAACGTCGTCAGGGAAGACGTCCGCATACTGATCCACCACTACAGGAAAACTGGGAATCCACACGTCAAATGCTCCCAGGATGAGGCTAGCCAACTTATGAGTGATGGGCTGACCTCTCCTCTACGTGAGTCCATCCTGTGCTGCGAAGGCTCCCTTCTTGCCGGTGAAGGTGAACCTCCTCCCGTCGGTGCGCACACATCGCACCTTGCGCCTAATGCAGTCAACCTGAGCATGGACCGTAGATAACCAATCCATGCCCAAGATGACGTCGTAAGGCCTCGACGCCGCTACAAGAAGATCTCAGCCGAAGCTCTCGCCTCCTAGAGTAAGCTCACACTGCCAGCACCAGTGCATAATCGTCAATTCTGCTCCCGTAGGAGTCTCTAGCCGTAAGGATCGAGCCAACGGCTCTGTCGGAATCTCCGAGCTCCGAACTAGGGCAGTGGCTATGAAAGAGTGACTCGCTCCTGTGTCTATCAGAACTTCAGCAAGGGTGGAATAGACACAGATCGTACCTCTAATAATCTCTGGCGTGTCGTGGTCGTAGGCCTCCGCTGCCTGGAGCTGTGCCTGTCTCTTCCCGCCAGCCCCCTGTGGTCGGGGCGGGCCTCCTGGTGGTGGTGGTGGCAGAGCCTCAACGCGTCTCCCAACACCTGCTGCTTGGCAAGCTCCTCTGCCTCGTCCGCCTCCTCTATGCGGACCACCACGGTCGACCCACTGCCTCTGCCTGGGTGGTCCCTCTACCGTCTGCTGCCCCTCAGTACGACAGGTCAGGCAGTCAAGAGCCATGTGGCCCTGCCCGCTGCACTCATAGCACTGTCTGCCTCTCGGAAGACTGGCTCCGCGCTGTGTGCCCGGCACTGCTGAGCTAGTGTCCCGAGGTCGTCTGCCGGAAGGTCTGGTCTTCCTGGAACCCTGAGTCATCCATTGGCTACCAGCTTCCAACGACTCTGCGACCTGCCGCCCTGCGGTAGGTCTCACTGTAGACTCAAACAGAAATATCTCGATCAGGACGGCTCACTCAAGTACTCCTTCCTGGGTCGGGATGCTGAGGGAGATCAGCGATGCCATGATCTCATGTCTCAAACCCTGCTCGAAAGTCTGGGCCTGGAAGAAGGGGTCCCGCACCATTTCTATCGAGTAGCGAGAAAGATCGGTGAACCTCGCCGCGTACTGAGCGACCGTTAAGCTGCCCTGCCGCAGCTGAAGAAGCTCCTAGATGCGCACCGAACGGAGGGTGGCCGCGACGAACTCTGAGAGGAAGAGGCTCTCGAAGTCCGTCTAGATGAGGGAGGCCTCATCGTGTACCTGGAGCATCAAGCTCCACCATCGCCCTACTGCGGCGTGCAGTAGGCTCGCTGCGAGGATCACCATGAGGTCTGCTAGTGTCCTCACTAGCCTAAAGACTCGGACGACCGCCTCCAGCCAGTCCTCGGCTGCCTAGGGGTCCGCCTCCCCACGGAACCTGGGTGGTCACTGGCGCTGGAACTCGTGAAGAGCTCCGAGGCGTCGTGCATCGTCAGCGGTCAGCGCTGGAAGCATCGGGGGCTCGGCGGGTAAAGGTACCGCCGGTGCCTCTGCTATCAACGGGCCCTGTACTGAGGCCTCATCGCTCGGCGGGCTGTCGTCGCGCTCTACTCTAGGAACCCTAGTTGGCTGCTGTCGTCGGGCCATCCTCAAAAGGAAACAAGTACGCCATGGTCAGAACAGTATACCTGGTGAGCTGACATAAGTAATCATAAAGAAAACTTGAAACACACATGCAATCAATGTTTTCGTGCATTAAGTCGGAAATCAGAAGTCAGGGTCCTGGTGTACGGATACGTCGGCCGCCGCACCAACACTAGACTCCCTGGACTGATAACCACACCCAATATGCTAAACACTATTGTTTCACATAACATAAAGATCAGAGTCTGCGGTAGAACCAACCACCTCTGATACCAATTTGTCACGACCCGCCCTCGGGGCCTGTGCCGTGACTACCCCAAGCCCGCCTTCCATAGGCCAGGGGCTGGCGACTAGCACCAAGGTGTAAATCCCAAAAGAAAAGGGGAGGCATTGACTTTGAATGTAAACAAGCACCACAGAGTAAGCATGTAGAAAAGTAAACACTAAGTAAAAATGGTACAAGCTGTGCTGAAAGTAAAGGGGCCAGAAATACAAGCCCAACTGTAAAGTACAACTGAAAGGAAAAACAACAACTGAAAGGAAAAACTGCAGCGTCGAGCCATCCTCTGGAAGTCCCACCTGAAGGGTGGGTACAGATAGCCTCCACTACTCCTCTGGTCCACCTGACCGCTCCGAGTACGTCCCGCCCAGGGGTCCACCTCCAGGTACCGTCCTGCTCCGCACGCCTCCATCACGATCAGCGCTGTCCGTCGTCTGGAACCAACACCACGAAGTGCGGGCATAGCCCGTGCAGGGGTGAGTATAAGCTACTCAGTAGGGACCCCGAGACCCCCGAAGGTCTCCCGAAATCCAAAAAGGATAATCCACAAAGGAAAGGTACAATCACGAAGTAACATCTGACACGACTTAGGTATATGCCCATACATATACCTAAGTCATCAATTTCCCGTTCGGCTCCAACGTCCGAGCCCAAGCACAACCCAGTCCACACAGGAATGAAAAACGTATTCCCACACAGGATAGCTCAGCAAAATCCACAAAGGAGAGTAAACAGTAAATCCACACAGGATAGCTCAACACAATCCACAAAGGAGAGGAACACAAGATTCAGCTCACACAGGTATACTTCTTCAGATGACGATAAAGATGATCACTGATCCATCTAAGTCGTCGGACCCACGAAGGATCGATAGGTACTAACCCCCGCAGTGACCCACACAGGATCGGGCCCACATAGGACCGGGCCTACGCAGGACCTGTAGGCGCTGGCTCACACAGAACCGCTGAGCACTGACCCACACAGGATCGGACCCACACAGGATCGGGCCCACACAAGACCGGGCCCACGCAGGACCTGTAGCACTGATCCACGTCGGATCGCTGAGTGCAGTAGTCGTCGCAGTCCACTGAGGATCTCTGCACAGTCGTCGCCACAGTCCACTGAGGATCTTTGCACGGTCGTCGTCGGAGTCCACGGAGGATCTCTGCACAGTCGTCGCTATCGAGGAAGCAGTCGCAGCCAGCTCTAGGGTTCCCGCACACAGCAAGCTCGTTCGGGAGGGTCCGCTCCCTGAGCCGAGAGGCTGATACATCAACTGACACAAAGTCCGAAGTTGATGTATCCAAAAGTTCTGTATCGTCAACAGGAACCCAACGTCGCAGACGGCACGTCAATCGGACGCCCGGTCTGAGAGTTATTGGCATTTTCGTCCCAGGGGCCCGGTTGGTTTTTAAGGAAAAACCAACCCGACCATGCTCCACCTGCATCCAAACCTCAGGCAGAGTGTGCCAAAAGATCCTTCTCACAAAGAGGAACTCAACAAAGCTGACGGCACGTCAATCGGACATCCGTAGCTCAAGATATGAGTGTTTCCGCTCCGAGGGCCCGGTTGGTTTCGTGTACGAACCAACCCGACCGAACACAATGTATTCTGAAACCTTGAGTGAGATATACCGAAACTACCGCCTCGATCCAAGGATCACGTTGCCACTGACAGCGAGTCGTTTGAAGGCCCGTAGCTCAAGTTACGGGCGTTTGAACGAAGACCGTCCGAAGACGGGGGGTCCGGGCCCGGGCCGACCCCCCCCCCCCCCCCCCAGGAGTCGGCCCGACCGGGTCGACCCAACCCTGTCCGACCCGGTTCGGTCCGGCCAGGGCATGGCCCGGCCGGTCGGACCGGCCTGGCCCGGTTCGGCCGAGCGACCGAACGGCCAAGGCGCCGCGGGGCGCCGCCCCCGCGGCCTGGTGGTGCTGCGGCCCCCCGCGTGGGGCCCCGCTGAGTCAAGGACGCGGCTTCAGCCGCGTCCGAAGGCACCTGACCCGCGCGGTCGCGGGTCCGCGGGTGCTGCCGCCGCCGCGGCTGAAGCCGGGGCGCCGCCGCTCCCGGCTGCCGGCGTCGCCGCGCCGGCGACCTGCGCCGCCGGCATGTTCCGTGGGCCACCGGGATCGCTCCGGTGGTCCGATTTTGTTCCCGTCTGCGCCGTTGCTCCACCCCGGACTCTTTCTTCACTGCGGGATCATCAAACTTCCGTTGCAGCACGTTCCGTCGTCGCTCGTCGAATCTGCACAAGAACGAAGAACGGCAGAGGGTTGTCGGGCCGTGTTCGTTTGGCCCGCACCCTCCGCGTTAGATATAAATGACGGGAGAATTTTTATTCCACATAGGAAACAAAAATTTTAAAAAGTATAAAAAAAATTGTTCACAATCCGGTTCTTTAATTTCTTTAAAGAAACATTGACAGGGATATAAAAAAAAGGGGGTAATTCCCAAAATAAATCCCTAACTCATTGGTCATCGCGCACGGGCGTTCTTCGCGGAAAAGCTCGTCACGGAAGAGGGGGATCGTCACGTCATCACGGGAAGGCGTCGCGTCGTCGCGGAATCCGGCGTTGAGTCGGTGAGCTCAACGGACCAAGAACAACAGATTTAAATTATAAATAATTAAATCTGTGTTTCGATTAAAACCAAAAAGAACCTTTAGAGGAAACCCGAAATCACTCACCTCAAATGGTTGGTGATCGGAGATCGGGGTGGGGAAGAACGTCTCGGATGGGAGCGTCGTCGATTTCCCGGTTCGGAGTTCTTCGCGTTCTTCGCGTTCTTCGCGTTTTTCGCGTTCTTCGCAAGGGAGAAGAAGATACAAGGGTCCTCTCAAATCTTCTCAGTGCGCAAATAACCAGGGGTCGTGCATTGGCCTTATTTTATTATTACGCCAACGAATTTGAAAACTGGTTAAGAAACGATTGAATTAATTTGTTGAATTAATTCACGAAAGAAACTGCCAATTTAATTCACGAAATAAACTGCCCAATTAAATGGTCTGTTAAGAAATTAAGAAAACACATCAGTTGACTTCATAATGACGGGTTTTCGCGGCTGCGTTACTTAGCGGAAAGAAATGGCGGGGCTCGTGCGGGCCCCACCTCACAAATATCCTACCAAGGGGGTAGGATATTTCTGGATAGCATCATATCCGAATCAACTCAGTTTAAGCCACTTTTAAGTGGCTTCAAGTGGCTTCAAAGTGGCTTAAGTGAAATAAAATAAAGTTGTCGAAAAATTATTTTATTTCTTAACTTTAAGCCCGAAAATTAAAAACCACACCCGAGCAAACGCAACTCTAGAAGAGGCGTTTCTAAGCAAATACCGGCGATGTGATTTCATCGGTGCCCTCAGAATTCAATTTCGAGCACCGGTTAAAAAGTTAGAAAAACCCGCTCGTCCGTTCACTGAACGTACCCGAGCCAAACTTCAGAAAATGATTCCGGGCACACCGGGCCTCGGAATCTGGTGCCGTCAGAAACTGCTTTCTTGAAAAATTCCAAAGAAAATTAAGGAAAAAAAATTTCCTTGAAATTTATGGGTCTTTAAAAATATAGAGTTTGAGTGGGAATTGAATGAAAAACTATTATTTTTCGTAGAGAAGTCATAATAATCAAGAAATAATTTATGACATTAGAGAAATAAAATAAAATTATAACTGATGAGATGGAATAATATGTAATTAAGGAATGGCTATATATTGATGAGATCCAAAATGAACACCTAAGAAAATATGGTCAAGAAAAAATAATTAGTAAACCTATAGAGAAGCGGGTTGTGATAGAAGAAGAACATTGAGAGACATAGTGAATATATATCTTTATTCAAAATTAGTTGAAAAAAGATAGATAATACGTGAACAAGTATTTTTTTAATGGATAACCTTCATAATTTAGTTATATGATTTTATCTAATAGGTTTTTGAAGTTTTCACCAAATATGTATCATGTTAAATATATTATTTCAAACAATGCAGGTGAAAAAATAAGGTAGATCCTATTTTTCATGAGAGATAATATTCCCACTTTTTGAAGAAAAAAGTCCAATAAGGTCACTTCTAACTATGTAAAATAAATCTCAAATTTATATATTTATACACAAATAAAAATATGGAATGATTCACTATCAAAATATAAGATCTATTTTTTATGGTTATTATTATTGTTGTGGATGGTTTGAACACAAATCCTATTCTTTTTGGAATTATAATTCCATTAAAGGAAATAGTCAAGAACTAAGGGGGAGGTATTATGATAAAATTAGACAAAAAACTAAAAGAAATAATATTGTAACTAGTTATGCACCAAACATATCCTTCTAAAATATAAACGAATGATTACAAGTAGTATGAAAGCTATGTGATATGAAATTTCATAGTGTTGAGGTATGCATGAAGAAAAACTCTAGTGAAGATTCCTACAATGTCAAAATGAAATATTGTACTAATCTAAAATATAATGAGAAGAGTAATTAAAATTATTTTGTAAAGAATGATTTTTTTTCTTTTCTGACTAGATAAAGATAATAAAATAGAGAAAAAACAATTAAAAGATGATGTTAAAGGAAATTATATAGTGAGAGAGATAAATATTATTATACCTAAGGAATATTCAATATATGGGGACTTGAATTATTAATATAATATATGTGGAAGGTGAATAAAGTATTGAATTGGTAAGAAAAACTATTTGAATATGCTTCATACCCATGAAGAATTTATGAACTCGTTAATAAGAGTACAAGGAAAGGAAATTACCTCAACTGGCGATATGAATAAGAATTATACAATGAAAGAAATGACTCAAAAGAAAGACAAAATTCAAAAAATCTTTTAATACTGTTAATAAATATAGAAGTGTCGTGTTTGGAATAAAAGAGAATTATAGGATGAGAGGAAACTCTCATCCCTAATTTTTCCTCCAAGGAACAAAGAAGGTCTCTCTATAATCTCTATCATTTTTCATGAATTCTACCTTGATGGGAATTGGAGAAGTATAGTTATCAGTGATGGATAGGAAAATGATTGGGGTCATGGTGTTTTATATTCCATGAAGAAGTGTGAGTGTATCCCTTTAGGGGGAGAAAAAATGGAAAATTGACATTTCAATATATCATAAGGTGTACAATTATAAAAAATCTATAATGTCTAGTAAACCCCATGAAATCTAAATTTTATGGTATGAAAATCAAACTTACAAACAATGGTAATTATTTTATTAAATTCACACACCAAGGGGGTTTTTGTTGATAAAAATAAAAAAAGGGAGGGTTTTGTTCCTTTTAGATGTACATTTTTTTGACATATATATATCCCTCAATTTGATAAATTATAAAAAAAATTGTATCGTATCACATGGTTGTTTCCCTATAGACATAATTTAAAACCATGGTTATATATCACTTATTTTATACATTTAGTTAGAAAATGTATTATAAGAGTGTACTAACTTAAGGATATTCAATAATTAATACCATGTTATGTCATCTTTCGCCCATGTGTGGCTCATGATATTCTGATAATAAGGACAAGAGGTTGTTTAGGTGAGTTAAAAAAGAATGTCATTTCCCCTTCTCATTTGATTATCAATAAGGGGAGGGTGTGAAATGAGCATAAATATTGGAATCCAACATTTTTTGGGATAATAAAAACTAATATGAAGAGGGAGAATTTAATTCCCATCCATCTTTAACTGCATTTTTTGTCAATATGTCGGAATGTCTTTAGGGATGAAGATGATAATTATTAGACTGTTTTTATGATTGAAATATTCTAGGATATAAATGTGATGATTGATCTATCATTCATAAATGAAACGAAAGGAAGGTGTTTGTGTATATAGAGACACTTATTTTATCATGATAGAGTTGCTTATGTTTCTTTGAAGATGTCTGATGTATTTTGAAGGAATTATATAATTTGGATCTAAAACCAGAAAAATGGGTAAATTCCTAGTAATAAATCTTCAACATAATACTTTATTATAGAAAAAAAAATTTATAGAATTTTATCGTACGATATAATACATTTAAGCATACTGAAAAATTTAAAAAATCCCTAATCATAAGTCAACATAGCTAAAAATTTGACATTAATGTTGAACATAAATCTTCATCTTAAATATTTGATAATAGATGTAACTATTCATTATAAGTCATCAATATAAATCTTTAATACATATAGAATTAGCAATGTATGTAGAAGTAAATATTATTTTTAAATAATTCCAATGTTCTATGATGGAGGTCCAAATAAAAAAATATGGTATTTTATGAATGTAGGGATTTTAATTTTGTTAAAAGAAATTGATTTTAGAGGATTTTAATGAAGTAATCAATATATTAATTGAGTGATCTAAATGATAATTATTGATCAAGAATCATCTAATTTCGGATGAAGATATTTGACCTGTAAAATATTGATGGAGCTTCCAAATATGAATGAGATCTAAGGGTTAACACGGTATTATATGTGTATAAATATATATAGGTTGTGAAATAAGAAATAATAGAGATATAAAAATAATAATATTGAGAATTCACATACATTATGATAATTCTAAACAATATGATAAATATCTATATGATGGAGAGATAAGGAGGAAAAGTTAGATTCCATTAAAGAATAAGGAAATTTTCTATTCACCAGAGTATTCATTGAAGATGTGGGAGATCTATATCACTCTTGATCTTGAATAATTCTCAAGAACAACAGTTCTCTTGAAGTTACTGAGGAATAACATGTGAAAGAATGTTGATCCATATTCTCATGGAGGAGGACTAAAATCTAGAGGTGAAAATGGACACCATGATTTTGAGGTCTTTATTTTCTGGATAGTTTTTAAAAAAATTATTATATCTTCTAATGGACTATAGGATTGGTTGAGGTAATTGTGGACTCTTATTATATATTTTTGTTAGATATATTAGAGAATATATTTTGGTGGGAATAACAAAAAAGGAAATGAGTATTCCTTCACCTGAATCTTATAAATATTGTGTGTTATTCTTTTTCATACTATTACTGTGTACAAAGATGAGGATATGGGAAATCATTGACTGGACCAAGAACCATATCAGGTTTAATAGGTTGTTTTAAAATATAACAACTCTTAACATAATAAGTATAACTGATTCATCCCTCCCCTCTCTCAATGATCCAATAGATCTGAGTCTAATAGTGACCTGGGTGGTTGTAGCAATAGGTCACTGATTGGATAGTGGGGGGCCCACTGGACCTCTTATGGAGAATTAGGAGCTACAATCCACTCCATTAATGGTTTTATGGATGAAAATAATTAAACATTAGTACCACATAACATCATATGGATCTAAATGGACTTCTAGTGGACTACCTAGGCCCCCACTTAAGTGGGGGGATGGATTTAGTTATTTATATCCCTCTTATTCTATAACCATTAAGGTTTTATTTATTAATATGACCAATGGTTTGGATGGGGTTGTATCTGTCTTCCTCCTTATAATCCTTTCTCTCTTGATGATCTATAGTGGTTTGAAGAAAATTCATTCATGAGTTAAACTAAATAATCGACCATTCATTTTTTTTTCTTCTTTCTTATTACATTCTTATTTGAGAGTATGGATCTACAGAATGGTATTAAAATCCAACCAAATCATGGTATAACCAGAATATGATGATTCATTTTTCTTGCTAAATGGGTAATAGAGGTCTGAAAATGATAAATTCCAGTCATTGGACGTTGTTATTCTTAATGAAAATTTTCATTTGAAAAAAAATCATCATGTAAAAATTAAATATATTGAAAATTTGACATTTATAATTGAGTATTTTTCTTATATATGTAATAGGGGTCATCTCACATGATTTCAATGAGTATTCCCCACATTTTGAGTTTTTCACTATCATTTTTAATTGAATTAATTTTTAATTATTCAAATAAATTAATAATAAATACTTTATAAATATTTATGTAAATTTCTTAGTTTAGATATGTATTCATATATCAAGAGGATGGTAAATGTGATATTTTTTAGATGGATTGATATCATGGATAATTGGATAAATCCATGTAGATGTAGAAGATCCCAAATTTTAATTATTTATACATGTTTTCATATGTTGTAGAATATTTTTGTATGTTCAAGTTAGTATGAATGACCTATGATAAAAATGAGGTAGGTTTCAATGTGTGAAGTGCGACAAGTAAGGTCATCTAGAAATATAGAAAGTCTTATGAGGATTATTCCTTGAATAAAGGTCACTCAGGGATATGTTTCCCATGGAATAATTTATGTGGCATTGAAAGTGGAATACATGGAGGGTATCCAACCTTGATAGATTACTTCAGTGACCTAGGTATGATTAATGTATTTACTTATAACTTCCAACCATGAAAAAATTTACAGAGATAAGTCTTATGAGTTTTTTATTATGAAACATTAAAACATTTAAATTTTTCATGAGTGGAAAACTACGAATGGGAATTAAGAGAAGAATGTAAGGTCATGTGTGACCTAGTATGGTCATAGGAGGACTTATACCAAAATTAAAACATTAGTTTATTTGTTTTTAATTGATTTACCTTAATATTGCGTGAGTAGATTATTTGAGTGGAGTCTTATAAAGAATCTCATAGCATGAATACTAACACATGTGGATATCATGGATTGATGGGATATACTCTGGGTGGCCTATTATGATAGTGAATAATATCCTACCAATGGGTTGGTATTAATTAATAAGTTAGTAAGAGGTCTAATAATTGAACTTATACATTTGGGTAATTTTTGGGTTATAGACTAAGAGACTGAATCATTTGAGATGTGAGCTTTGAGAGGGTTAGGCTGAGCCTGCGAACACTAAGTCACTAAGTGTATTAGTTTTAGTGATGTATATAATACTATTAGTGATATTTTATAAGGGATAGGAGTTGATTATCCTAGGATACATTCCACTTGTTGTGTTATGGGTTATAGATGATGAAAAATATTAATGTATGGAATATCCCAAGATTATGATAGGGATTATCTTGAAAATTTTATTGTTTTGATATATTAATGAATCTGAATGATGGATAGTGGAAGATCATGTAATTTGGGTGATTAACAAATTTTATTGTGTATATTTTTCCACAATCATGAGGATGTGGCTAGATATTTGGTAGTTATACCCAATCCTAGAGTATTAAAAATTGAAATTGGTTTAATTTCATGACTGACCAATATTAGTTTATGACAAGTGATATTATTTTCTAAAATAAATGATGTAAGATTGTCTACATAATATATATTATTGATTTCTCATTTACTATTTCACTCCCTCGAGATAGGGAGTGGTACATGTCTAAGATTGGAAATATCTCATTCAGCATTGAGAGATGATTTGTTTTACCACCTAGATAGGTTCTTACCATCCTAATAATAGACGACACTTCCCTCATATATTGGTGATGCCTAATTTATAACTTATAGGTAATATTTCATTCACCAAATAGAGAAGTAATTATAGATTTCAAATTATAGAGTACTTCTGAAAAGATAGAGGTGATTTTCTACTCACCATCAAGTGGTGAAATTGCATTAAATATTTTGAGCAATAATTGTCAACCACATTGTTAATACTGTTTTTTCACTAGATACTGAAGATATTTTATTCACTACTAAGATGTGATATTCAATTAAACACCTGTAGAGGTAATTTCAAGCCTCATAGTAGGGAGTGACACATACTTGTTCTAGTGATTTCACATTCACTACTAATAAATGATACCTACCAAATATGGATTACAAACCATGAAAAACTTGTATTAGTTGATATTTTCAGGCATATTTTATAATGTTTTTATGATAATTTCTGTTCCATTTAGGATACCCAATAAAACATAAAAGGACAAAACTTCTTTAATAGTCCAACCATATTGATTGGATAAATCCACAGGGAACTATATTACATTTATAGTACTAGGGAAAGTATATAATATTTGACCCTTATGGTGGTTTCTTGAAGAAATGAAGAGTATGATATGTGTTCTGAATATTATGTTTACAACATTCATTTAATTCATTACATTCATGTACAAATATACATGGTTTATGTTAGAAATACTTTTTATGGTGTCCTATTACATTTTATACACATAACCTATAAATGTACCATAATGTATGTGCAACCTTATGATTGGTGTCTATGTTCAAAAAAGTTCCCTAGTATATAAAATTGATCTATAATTACATGAAGGATATTTGGAGATATTATTAGGAAAATATTTATACTAGTGGAAGTGGCTCATATTTGTTATATTTTTTGTCTGGTATTCAATGTACATATAATCAACCCGTATGGTGATCTTGTATTGATGTATAACCATGTTATTTCCTTGGGTATAGATTTCTTATTCCAGGGTGATTATTAATTTATTATGAAATTGTTTATATTTTAATTCCATGTGGTGCTCTATTATTAACCCTTTTATGAATATTTATTTCAATTCTTATTATTTTTAACATTGAAACTAAGGGTATAATTTCCCTATGAAATTATCAGATATATTTTACATTAATCGATACAATCTACTATATAACCATGTGTACTTGATATAATGTGGTCACCATGATCATCACTTATGGATGGGTTCCATGTTTAGGATGATATAAAAATGCATGAGAGCATAGTTTTAAATTTATTATGATTTTGGATATATTAATCAAATCCAAGACGAGTGGCAACAAGGGATAAAAGCCATAATTTTATCTATCTAACACAAGTATGAGTAAAAAACCAAGTTAACATGGGGAAAGAATTGTATTTTTTGTATTTTGTTATTATAGTTTAGCTATCATTGCCAAAAATGAAGTTTATAGTATGGTTTATTAATTTCATCTATGACTAAGGAGCAAATAGGAATTCATAAATACATTATATATAGTTTTTATGTTCACATTACATTTTTATGATTATACATGATTGAGAAACAGATTTAAATGAAAAAAGGAGGCTTAAAATATTTCAAACCTAACAACTAAATTATATTATGAATTTTTTAATAGATTATTGGTGGTATTAAACTCAATCAATACATATCTATGGTATATTATTTAATTTGAATTTCTTATGAGGTATATAATTGATATGCACGTGGATATGACAATTATAGTCTTAAAGTGAGTAATATAGGTATTAAGATATGTGATGTCGATGAGATCCCTAGAGTATGTGTATTAGACTATGGATTACTTAAGTTATATGTGGAAAAAACATTGAAATTGATTTATTATTTGTGACCTACAAGGGTGTATAGTCTATAAACTATGTTATTGATCCTAGTTATTGTAAAACATGAATCATAGTGGTACAAGTTTATCTTGTTATATGTTTTTCAAGGTGAATTTCATATTATTCTTGATATGGGATATAATTTTAGGTAAACTAAAAGAGGGGATTATCCTCAAGGACGTAGATTCGTTTATAAATATGAATCATATATATATTCTTCATATATTTATAATGAGACATGGGAAACATATAGTGAGAGTTCTGTATAGGAGAGTGGATTTGAATTTGAATGTATAGATTCACGATAATATATAGTAATTAAGGGATAGATGATTAATTTTTGAAGGTGGTTTATAATATGATTAGGAATATGATACTTGGACCAATAAGAATATATAATAATGGTTTCATATGGGTTATATAATAGGTTAGCATGAAATAAATACCTTCTTGTGAATAAAATATGATGGATAATAAAAAAATTTGTTCCGAATTGTGAGAGTTGTTCTTTGGGTACTCAATTTCAATGGGGAGAAGTTTGGTATAAGTCAACATGAGTGGTATGGGAGATGGTATAACCTTTGATTAACCCATAGATGATGAAGTTAACAATTTTTAAGGCTTGATTGACCTTGGATATAATGTGAGACATTATTATTATGGAATTAAAATGGATTTTGATGAGTGATCACACTTGGAGTATGATGTAAAAATAGATGGTCCATGGAATAGTGTAGGAAACTATGTTGTTGTTAATAAATAGAAATGGGAGTTGGCCATACAAAGTTTCATCTTGCATTTTTGTATGTAAGACCTTCCTTAGGAATTATGATATATGGATTTTCTTATTAGAATAGTTGGATTAGGATATGAATTGCGTGAGATATGAGATCTCATGATGAATGGAATAAGTTCCTTGAGATGATCGGTGAATTTAATGGTACATCATAGGGTGTAGTTTCATGGCATGATTATTGAGGAACTTGTATAATTCCACAACTGTAGTGGGTTGGGATGTAGTTAAATTAAACAGATATTAGTGGGTTGATATGGAGTTTATAGTATTTTGGAATATAATAGTTTCATGGAATTCATTGAGGTCACTGACCATGAGATATATCTATAAAAACCTTGGGGTTGTAATAAAATATCATTAGTTGAACTAGAATTAATTAGTGTAGAGCATTGTGACATTTATAAACCTTTGTAATGGGATGATGGGAATTGTATATCAAGGTGGGACAAGAATGGATAATGACATATGGAATTAAAGAAATGATGGAATTAAAAAAGACTAATTATCATTGATTGATGATATGGGAAATATTATTACATAGATAAGACAATTACTGTATTGAGGGTGTGATTTTCATTTATGGCGAATGAAAAAGATGAATATTAGACTAATGTGCATGTGAAAAAAACTAGTTGTGGTTGATTATTTATGTTGGTACTTGAATAAAAGTGACTGATATATGTATGTTGAGCATAAATAACTATGTGTGGGTACTAATAAGGATTATCAGGTGATTTAGTACATTCAATAACTAATATATGTGAGATTTTGTAAACAAGCTAGCTTGGTAATCAGATTTAAGAAATGTTGGTACTCATAGGAGAATACAAAGATATGTAAAATAAAGAGAGATCTTATAATAATTATTGATTCTTTAGGGAAGATGATAAGTTATGCGTATAGAAAATCTATATATCCAAGTGTGTTGTTTTGGGTGAACAATTATTTAGTACATACTAATAATCTAAATTTGATGGTTTTGATGATATCTAATAGGTGATATAATAATGACACCAGGATTGTTACATTCTTATATAATTATTTAATTTAGATAAATATAATGTGTGTGGGTATTGTGTTTTAAAATGGATTTGTTATATTTGGGTATTTATTAGTGTGTTTTATGTGATATTGAGTAAGGTGAATCATATAAAACTAAGAAACATCATTCAAGGGAGAACTGATATTTGTAATGGAACAAGGCAAGATATGTCTAGATATTGGACAATATTATTGGTTCACGTGTAGTATCAACATTACTATAATAATTAGGATGTCCAAAAATAAATTTTTTCCTAAAATACTAGTAAATAGTGTGATCTAATAGATATTAATGAGGACACTTATTAAGAGATATAAAGGTTATAGTGGGTATTTAATAATTACATAAGTCATTAGGTGTCTATATAGTTAGAGAAAATCTAAAAATAAGTAGAACTAGAGTTAGAATTTTTTTAAATTTGTAAATTTAGATCATGAAATTTGGATTATATAAATGTTTTAAAAGATTAAAAAGGGTTTATAGGTGTAAACAGCGGAGTTTTAGGGGTTTAATTTTGATTAAAACCCCCAAAATGGACATTAATGCGTTAAGAAAATGAGTTGAATCATGTGGATATTAATGAATGTCCACATAAGGATATTCGGTCCCATAAAAAATATTTTGGTTAAGAAATTATTGCAGAACATTCCACCATAGTTCAAGAAGAGGGTTTTTGGGACCAAATAGTTCAACTTGAAATGAGGTGTACGACACCGAGTATTCATAACTTACCTAGAACATTCTTAAATAGGAAGGGGTGAGTTATTAAGATTCATAAAACCTATTTATCTGTAAACATTGAGGTTTTATTACTGAAGATGAATGATATAAGGGAGGGGGTCTCGTATTTATACCCCTTCACCATCCATTACCTCCGATTTTTTTGTGGTGACTAGGAGAAAATTGATTCATCAATTGATACAGGTATTACACTTTTTTTCTTTCTCTTCCAATATTCCTTTTTCCACTATTATTCTGTTGGTTGGATCTGGGGATTTGAATTTTCTATTCGACTGGATCATGCTTGAATCATATCATAATGATGATGAATTTTTTGGGAGGGATAAAGTAGGTAAATAGAGGATAAATGTGAGTTGTTAGGCATCATTTTTCCATAGGTAAACCATCCATTTCATTACTATTTTAATTTCATCACATTAGAGTGAAATTAATTGATGAATTGACGTGATGAACTTGGTCTTTTTCATATAGAGGAATTGAGGGCCATCTATGAATCATTTTCCCATTATTACAGTTATTTCAGTAAGTATATCCACTTATATGGTTTTATTCTATTATGTCTTATTTGATAATTTTTTTAATTAATTAATTAATGATTTATAATTAATTAAGTTTAATCGTAGGATGAGATAGGGACACATGGAATGAGATGTTGTTTTTTGTGGAATTTTTTGGATGACGTATCATCATGAATATTAACATAACTCTATGTCAATGTAGGTGGTCAATAATTTAACCTATTTTTCGTTTTTTATATATTGGGTCAATTCATAGCTAGGGTGACTGGATATGAATATCCCAATATGGAACTGAGGTATGTTTCCTTATGTGTATCAAGATGATTGTGTTTTGGTTGGTTTTCTGAGGTTTAATCATTGATTACATAACCACTGGTGGCTATGTTTCCTATAGGAATTTCTGGGATTGAGAGAATTAAGAACCCATATATAGTGAAAAACCTTAAGTAATCAATATAATGACATATGTAGGCCTAACATATTGGTGTATGATGTTCCACATAGATGTATGGGATAGAGGTGAGTCCTCTAAGTGGTTTCTTAGGAATCCTTATGAGATTTTGGTTATTGAAGAAGTCTAACCATTAAATTGAAATTTAGAATGTAATATAAGGTCTTATGAAACATAATATGTTTTTTCAAAGACTGCTCATATTAAGACTCGTGTGGGGGCCAAATTGAGTTATTTTAAAAACATTCACTATAAACAATACATCATCTATAATTTATGACTAACTTCTAATGTGTTATTTAAAAAATCATGAAAATTAAATTAAAATATACTAAATAGAAACATATACAAATATTTATAGTTTTTTCTGGGAATAAATGTCCTTTATTCCACTCCACCACCGCTATTCTCCATGAGTGTGATGATTTTAACTAGACCAATCCTTTTTCCTGGTATTTCTAATACTTTTTTCAGGAAATCATGATTAAGTGAAAGAAATAATAACTTGGTACAACCATATGAGATTTTAATAGAGTTCTGGAATGGATTTATAATAAATATACATAAAATTTATTTTTCACTAAGAACCATTACAATGTAAGATAATAATTAGACAGTTTTACAAATTTAATTTCATGACTTTAAGATAAAACTAACATAAATGAAATATCTCCAAGTCATATGATTTAAAAATAATAAAATCAATGAGATTATTCTAAACTCATCAAGTATTTTCAATAATCCCCATTGATGAGATGAGACATATTATTCATTATTTTCCCAGAAATGCAAAGTAACATATCTGAGAAAACTAATTCATAATTCTTAGTGTACACGATGTACATATTTCATGAGATTTCATATAACAAAAAAATATCCACACACTTTAAATTCATGCACAACTTTATAATTTCATGCATATCACATTATCCACCAAATTTTAGATTAGTGACACATCCTTTTCCTTAAAATACATCATCAAAAGAAGAGGCAAATAAACTTTTGTTTTTATTGTCTTATATCTCGGTACATGAATTTTACTACAATCAGTTTTTTATTAAATATGTGATAAATCATTTAAGGATTATACAACAACATTAAGAGCTGACTCAAGTGCTTCCATAGTAATAAATACTAACTAGAATCACTACATAACCGATTGGATAGATGAATCCATGTAGCTGATTTTTCTTCATGTAACTGATTCACATAATTGATTAGTTCTTATAACCATTTTACATAGCTGAATGATCACTTAGGTGATTGCTGACATCAGTGATATTATTGATGCAATAAAATTCCACGTCTGAAATTCCATGATTTAGAAAATTGATGTAGCCTTTACCTTAGCATAGATGATATACATAGCCATCAAATCGATGTAAACATTTTCACCACATATACAAAAATGTCATATAGTTGATTTTCATGACATAGTCATATTTTAGTAAATATCATTTGGAATTAATATTTAATTAAATTTACCTCTGTCTTCTTAAGAATATAATAGAAAATGATGACCACACTTATAAAACAAGATAATGATAAATTTTTAAATGGTATTTTAGATCATTAAAACCTATAGTACATGTGATATGTTGGAACAACATTAGTAGTACAACAATATCCTCCTTTTAATGATCACAAGACCCATTATATATTATATTATATATCAAAAATAGAATCATAAATTGTTTTAATTAAAGTTAAATATAAAGTATATATATAGTTTAAAATTTAGTGTCTCTCCCACATAGTTACTCCTCACATTTTTAAAGGTATAAACTTCCCCCCCTAATAAAATTCTCCCCCTTTTTTGTGAGGTCAAAGACATCTAACCCTTTATTGTCATAAAAAAGAAAATGAATGATAGATAAAACTCATGTTAATTTAAAAATTTTATAGTTATTGAACTATATAGCGGTATAGTGAAAATATAATTATGGATGTATGGTAAGATTGAAATTTATTAAAATTTAAGAAATATATAAAAAACATCAAATGGAAAAAAATATGAAACAAATTATAACAAAAGAAATAATGAAACACTTCATTAATTAATTTGAAATAGAAATATACATCTACTATGAACAGTTAAAAATATTTGTTCTAGAACCTGATAGTTTGAATGAGTTTAAACTATTATTTTTGTTTGGGTGTTGTTAAATTGATGGTGGTAGTAGATCTAGATTTAGATAGAGTTTCCATTTATGAAGCTGTGGAATCATAAACACCTTTTACTCTCTTCTTGGTTTTTTAAGAAATACAAGAAGATTCAAGACTAGGTGGTCCTCATATTATCACCTAAAATAGTGTGTCAATATAGATATTGATCCTCATAATAAAATCATACATTAAAAAATCAATAATTAAAATACATTCTTTACTATGAAATTGGGAAACATATTCTAATCCATTCCTGATAAATGTATTAAGATGTGTTACTTTCCTCTTAGAGAAACATGTAGAATCCTTAAATGTGTGATGGAGAAGTATATGGGGTTTTCTAGTTGATATAACCGAATATATATCCACACTAACCTTCATCATAATTTGATTCATAGACATTTTCACATCACTTAAACTACTAGACACTGAAGGCACCTTGTGTTCTATGTTATTCACTTGTTCTTGAAAACTATGAACAATATATTTGACATCATTAAATGAATATATAAAAAATTGAACAATAATATAAGGCTGGGGTTAAACTTTACCTAAAACCATTTGAATAAAAATAATGTAATCCCTATAAAGAACTATTATTAGAGGTTTGTAAATAACCAACTCCCATATTGTAACTAGAACTAACTCTTTTGAATATTATTCTAATTTTAAGCAAGATTTTAAACATTATTATGAACTTGGTTAATCACATTATAAAGAGCCACAACCAATGAATAGATTTCTTTTTACTATTTGAAAAAAAGATGACTATTTTTATCTTAATGTTGAATAAAGCATGAAATTATAACTATTTATCTCTTTTAAAAACTAAAATTTTATTATAACAAATCTCCAACATATTTCTCATGATGACCAACACGATTATTTACGAACATATCTAAACCAACACTAATATTCTCAACAGATTCATTGGTATCATTAAATTAATGATATGGGTCCTTTTTCAACTCATCCAATGTCATTGGGGAAAGAAAATTATCTTAGAGACATTGGATCTAAGAATAAATAGAACTCAACTCTAACATCTTCTAACTAACTCCATTCTAAAAATCTAAAAGAGATAGATATTCTAAGTTAGAAACAAGAGAGGGTTGTAATTTCTTATAAATTCAAAATGACTAAACACAATACTTTTAATGTGTGAGGAGTCTCTATCACTTCATCTGTACAATATTTGACATCATCAAACACTTCTTGAGATAAACCTAATTTCACTAATGAAGCATTATAAACATCATTTTGAGATAAAACTAAATTACTAATCACATTAAACTCAGTCCTTGTTAGAAAAAATATTTCAAACAACTTTCTAAGGCCTTAACTTTATCAACTTCCTTTGAACTTATATTAGAACTATCTTATTTCACATGTGTATATGTATGAAGACTTTTGAATATTGTTCTTTGGGAACCCATAATTAAATCTAATTTATTAAATATGACTTGGAAATAGTGGAATTTTTATGTTCTATGATGAAATATTTTCATGAAACAAGCTCCACTTTTATGTAAAAAATATATACTCTCATATTTTCAAGCTCTGTCATTACTTCATTAGAAAGTACATTCTTTTCAAATATATCTAAAATTTTTCTCATTGATGGAGATACTCCCTCATAATTTGAAGGCAAAGATAGTACCAATGGTGTATGGCCATGCTTTTCAGATTTCATAACCACATCAACATCCCATACATTATCAATAGAATATCCTAGAATAATTGAACACAATTATTATAACTCTTGAGTTCTTTGAACTTCAGAACCTATAAGAACAGTCTTAGTTGTCCTTCTTTTATAATATTCTATAGTTTTCTTAACAAATCTGTTCATAATATTTTCTTACTTTTCCGATACAACAGCATTATTTGCATCTTGATTTTGAGCATCCAAATCCTCCTGAATCTAGATATGCTCATCAGTTGGAGAACTGATGATTGAAACTGACGACTCTATTCTTACATAAGTTTTCTATCTAATCCCATAGAAGACATTATTTTAGAAGGTGTTGCATCACCATGTGTTGAGGTCTGATCTTACTCTCCCAGAGAATCACTTTTCTGACTAACATAATTTTAATAAATTGAATAAAAATCATAATAATATCTAATTTTCATTAAGATGACTTATGATAGGGTATTAATTTGTGCAATTTCATGATATGCCATTCATTTAAATCTATATATTTATTATTTAAAACTAAATAAATTAATATACCATAAGGATAATAGATTAATTTTTATTTTACTTCCCAAAAATATTTTTTTAACCTCATCATGTATATTTGAAAACTACATATTACATTATTGATCAAGATGTACATCAAATACATATCCTGAAAATGAAATTTCTCCATCTCCCTTGATCTTTGTGTTATAATCATCTTAAAAAAACATAAAAACCCACATATATTGAGAATAAATATCATTCAAATGATTGTTTTCAAAAATATAGTTTCAAAAAAATATATGAATATTTCAGTTGGACCTAATGATATTTTCTTAACAAGTTTCATACTAAATGAAAACTCCCCCGGGTTGGGATAATGAATGATATCATCCATTTCAATAGAAGAATATACCAATGTATTTCCTCTAAAATTAGATAAGATTAAATCGATTATTTGAATAAATTTAAAATCATCATTCATAAAGGACAAATTAATTTTTTTCCAAAAGGAATGTAGACTTATTTTCAACAACCACAAAAACACATCAATGTAATAGAATATATTACATTAACATCATTTTTGTTTTCTTCTACCATGCCATGTCTATGAATTTTCCCTCATGAAATTTTAATCCATTTAATATGGATTTATTAGAATAAAATGATCATCCATCATCCACATGTTTCAAAATTCCAATTTTGAATAGGTTGGTTGATGTTCGAATAAGGATTGAGTGGTTAGAAACAACGGTTTGGATTCAAATAGAGGTTACACATGCGGATATAAAAATAATTGGGAGAAAATTTTGTATTCATTAATTTACACATATTCAAATTTTATTATGAACTTGTATTTTTTAGGTTTACTTCCAAATGATTAATAAATAATAGAAAACTATTAAACTACTACATTTCCTCAATTTAGGATTTTTAGATAAACATATAATGAAAATAATAATATTTTTATATAATATTAAATAAAATATTGTAATTAAATGATAAATATTAAATATAAAGAAAAATAAATAGAATAAATTTATAAAAATAAAAATAAAAAAACACATTGAATTAATTTCAAAATGAATAAACCCAATTATATTTTAATAAAATCAAAATTCTCACAAGGAATGTGTTTAGTGAAAATATCTACTACCTGGTTTTTTGTATTGATAAATTCAAGATAAATATCACCTTTTTTATGATGATCTATTAAGAAATGATGCCTTAAGTCTATATACATTGTTCTTGAATAAATTATTATATTCATAGAAATTTGGATAGTACATGTGTTATCATAATTAAATTTCATCCGAAAAACTTATGCACAAAAAATATCAGTGGAAATATATTCTACTTTGGTATGAGATAATTAAAAAAATGTTTACTTCACACTAGACCAGGATACCATATATTTACTTATAAAATGTAAGGTTCTTGAATTAATCTTTTTATCTAGTCTACGACCACAAATTTTAGGACATGAAAATGATATTAAATTAAAATTATAATTTCTTGGAAATAGGAAACAAAGTAAAACATTACCTTCTGAATATCTTAAAATACATTTGGTAGCATTTAAATGTGATTATTTTTTATTATCTTGAAATCAATCATAATGAAATACTAAAAAATTAATATTTGGCCTACTAGTAGTCGAATACAACAATATCTTAATTATTAATCTATACATATTATTTTAAACTGGTTAACTAGCTTTATCTAGGTCAATCATTTCTGTAGTACTCATAGGGGTAGTATGTAATATATCACTTTCAATTCCATCCCTTTTAAGAAAGTATATTTTGAATTTTCATTGATTTAACACATTTTGAAAGTCTTTTTCCTAAATTTGAAAACCAATAAAATAATTTAACTCACCAATCATGTTAATTTAAATAATTTTTAATGAGTTTTAAATATTCATTACACGTTTTTTTATTTTTAGAACAAAAAATTGCATCATAAAATTATATTTTCTCTTAAAAATCTAAAGATGATGTTTTATTAAATAAATTAGTATCTTCTTTAACTACTTAAAACCCATTTGAAAAAAAAAATAATCATTTAGACCAAGAAATAGGTTCTTATTTACGTCCATAAAAATATTTGGTATGTTTAGAAACTAAATTTTGAAAAATTGGGTTTTTAAACTAGGTGGTTGTTCAAAATAAACATTCTACATTAGAAAACCATTTAGAAAAAATGAGTACAAATCCCACTCATATAATTTAAAATTCATATGAGATGAATAGGATAAAATAATCTTAATGTATTCTAATCCCGTAGTTGGTTAAAAGGTCTCCTAATAAAATATACCTTATTCTTGATTATAACCTTTAGCTTCTAATCTAGCATGATTCCTAGTTATTACACCATGATCATCAAGATTGTTCCTAAAAACCCATTTTCTTCCTATAACATGATAGTTAGAGGTTTTGTCGACTAACTATCAAACCATAGTCCTCTTGAACTAGTATAATTCCTCTTGAATATCTATAACCCAACATTAATATCTTAGGGATTATTATATAAACATTGGCTCTAACTAAGATAAAAAGGATTAAAACTCTACATGTTTTTTATAATTATCCTAGTTCTAATTCCTTCATCTAAACTTATTATAATAGTTTCTAAATGATGTTTCTTAATGGTATTGGGGTGTCTATGTTGTACACATTTAGGTATACTTGAATCCAACATTTCAGGATTTTGTTTTAGAAAATAAAGTTCTAATTATTTCTCATTTTTTAAGATATTATGTTTTCAAAATAATCACTTAGATAATATATTGTAATTTTTTTTATCGAAATGACCACTTTCATCAAATTTCAAATGCATTGATTATTCACTGATTTATTATCTTTTATTGAAAAATCTACATGTTTTTGATGTAGTAAAATAACCTAGGATGGTTATTTCATTGGTATTTGGATCAAACATACATGATTATCCTTAGAAAAAAATATTAACCATTCTTTAAAATACCATAATGTATCAATATTTTTTCTTTTTATTATTCTATATTTTATAGGTAGTATTATTTAAAATACGTGTAATTATAATTCTATATATGACATAACATGATGAATTAATGGATTTAAGAAAAAAAGAGTATGTTGGTTATATTTATATAACATATTTATAGAAATTTCATACAAATTCATATTACTCATTTCCACAACATCATTCAATTAATGTGTCTTAGGGGACAAAAAGGTAAGCTCGATACTACATTTTGAAAAATAGGCATTGAAATCATGTTTTTTAAATTATCTTCCAAGGTCATTTCATAAACAAATAGTTTTCGCATATTTACCTTTTTGAACTGGTCTTCAAAAACATATAAAAGAAGAAAACTCTTCAATTTTAACACTTATAATGAAACCCCATGTAAATCTTGAAAAATAATTGACTAAAACATAAAAAAATATTTTACACTATGGTTTTCAGCTTTAGATAGCCCAAAAAATCCTTATGAATATTTTCTAGTGATCTATAAGTAGAACCCTATTTAATTGGATTGTTAAATGATTTTTGTTTCTTATGTATTTGGAATTAATCACTTACCTTATTTTTATTAAATTTATGTTGAGGTACATAAGAAACTAAATTCATTTTGGCCAATTTTCACAAAAAATAAACCATACAATTTTCCAATATTATATTCCATAACCATGACTCATTTGTTTCACCATTTAAACAGTCCAACTTTCATGTAGTCCAAGAATTAAGATCTACATTATAGACATTCTATATTAAGGGTGAATTAAATTTATGGGTTTTAACATCAAATACATAAAAAACATTATTTAAATATTCAATGAAGTAAAAATAATCACAATTTTAGAGACACTTATCATATTGTTCTTTATTTATTCCACATACAAAAATTTTTAGATAATGAAATGGTTCAAATGTTTAATAGATCTCACTCCCATTATTTTTTCTTTGGAATTGTCAACAGAAGTTACATGACCTCTATTTATTGTTGATAAGATTTGAAAATTAGAAAAAACACTACACATACACCTTTATGATCCACTGGTCAGATAATATCAATCATTACTAATTTTAAAACATTATACTGATAAATAAAAATTAAACAAGAAATTGTTTTAGTACCCATACTTTATTTGGTCACATTTTTTTAGAAATTGTGGTCTTAAGAACCCAAATATGTTTTAACTATCCAAAACATTCAACACATAGCTTCAAAAAAATGATTTCTAAAAAAAGAAAATTTAACTCCGCATAACTGTGGGTTTATTAAAATATACTCATTTTCATAGATTCCTAGAACATCATATTGAAAACAAGTTATTTTTGGATGATTTTTTTTATCAAAACTAAGAATAAAATAGATCTTGTAAAACATTATTTTTTCACCATGACTTCTAATTTTTAATTTATTTTTATGAATTTTATTATTTCAAAGAATTGAGTTTAAATAATTTTCTCCTTTTATAAATACACAAATATCATATTTAATGTCTTGAACTTTTTTTTAATTTTCTAATATTATTTTCATATTCAACATCTGATGTAGTAGGAATTTCCATTTTGGTTTTTAGAAATAGAATTCATTTTGTTAAGTCCTAATTTTACTCAACATTACATCATTGGATTTCTTCGGAGTTTTAATTTTATTTCTTTAAATTTTTTTACTTAGTTTCTAACATTGTAAAATATTTATTTAGTTATTCAAATTATAAATTTTCATTTTCTATATTCTTTTTATGCTTAAAATAATTGAATGAATATAAATCATCAGTATGTTCAATAAAACACATAGTGGATATCTGATAAGAATGATCGACTTATGATTCTAAAGATGAAAAATTACTAGAATATTCTAAATCACTCCATATTTCCTTAATGTATTTCTTATCATTTTTCTTATATCCAAATTTCTTGAAGTATTTATTTTTGTAATTTTTTTATCTTGAAGCGGTGGATAATCAAGCTTGATATATCCAATCCTCTTACATTCATAAAGTCTCAATTCCTTAGAATTTATATTTTTCTTCATATGATTATTGAAAGGCTTTTTAAAACATATTCTAAATTTATATAACTTCTTTAATTTTCTGTCAAATTCAGCTAGCTCATTGTCTGAAGTAGATCTTCTGGAAAAATATTCATCGAATGACTCGTATTTTTTAATTTTTGTACACTTATTCTCATCCTTTTTAGTTGAAACTTTTAAACTAGTGTCTTTTCAAATAAAATATGTTCTCCATCCTCAAATTATATATCTTCCTTATATATAATCATATTATCAATAATATATTTTATTTTATAGTCTTTGACTTCTTTAGAGTGTTTGAAAGTACCTTAAATACCACTCAACCTTGGTAAAAATATTTTAATAACATTCATATCCTAGTATGGTTCAGAAATAGGTGTTCTGAAAGTCGAAACATTATTTAAAATTTTGGTAAGCCTGTCATTTAATTGTATACTAATTTATACATTCATCATTATAAAAGCTTCAATCAGTTGTTTGAAAATATTATATATTAGATCTTGAATGTTATATTTTAACTCATAAGAAAATAAAATTATACTCCACATTTCATGAGATGTTTGAAATTGAGAAACTCTATTCAACTCATCTAGACCAAATCCATATATCATAGCTTTCATAGATTTACATGTTAGATCATAGAATTATTCAATATAAGCATCTAAAGTTTATAGTTTTGTTTCACAGATTTCATAAGGGTTCACTCTTTTAAGATAAACTTTCAGACCAAGGATTTTCAGATATATGATCATATATACATTTCAAAAGCCATAATTCTGACCCTTGAAATCAAGTTCTCTAACCATATAAATTCCTTCTATATTGTCATTCATAGAATCCATTATTGAATAGATCTTTATAATTAAATATTTTATATCCAATGACTTGAGAATCAATCCTTTTATAGAAAATGTTGTTACAGACTCTCCATATTTAGACTCAAGGTTGCGGGTGAATTAAAGTCTTTAACTTTTTATTCACTAATAAAAACCGACCACATTAATTTATGACTAACATATGATTTGTTTCTAAAAATCATTTAGAGTAAATAATTAAATAAAGAATAGAAATATACATGATTTTTTATAGTGGTTCAAGGAATGGAAGTCCCCTATTCCACATCATTACCACTATTCTCTATGAATGAAATGATTTTCACTAGACCATTATTATTTTCATGAACTTCTAGTCATTTTCTAGGGATAACACAACAGAGTTCAGGTAGTTGAAAGATGTTACAGTAAATGGATATTTTAATTGTGCTCTACAAATTCATTATAATTAATATCCTTCATTGGTTCATTTATTTGGAACCATTACAATGACAGATAATAAATAGATAGTTTTCATATTCCAACTCATAGCTTTAATATACAATTGAACGAAATGAAATAACTCCACGGGAGATGATTTGAAGAATAATAATCACAAATAACATCTTCCAAACACTACAAGTATTGTCCATAAGAAAAGATGACGAGACATGACTTCTTCATACTTATTTTCTTAGAAAAGCATTGAAACATATATGAGAGAAATATTTTCATATTTTTCTTCTACATATGTTTATTCCTTCCTGAGGATTATTTTATTGAAGAATGTCCCACAAACATGAAAATTAATTCTCTACTTCTTATTTAAATGCACAACACATGACTCATAGAATAATATATTAATGACACATCCTTTTACTTAAAATAACTCAAAAATAGTAGAGACAAATAATCTATTCTTTTACTTATCTTCTATCTCAATATATAGATCTTATTATAATTGATTTTATCTTAAGGAGGTAATAAAGTATTTAAAGACTGTACAATAGCATTGAAATCTCACTAAAGTGCTTTAATGGTAATAAATACCATCTAGCTGCACTACATAGATGATTGAAGATTTAAATCAATGTAACTGATTCTTTTTCACGTAGCTGATTCAGATAAATTATTACTTCATATAATAATTTTATAATTCCAAATGATTAAATAGATGTTTTTTCATATAGGCTGCCTCACTGACTTAGGAAAAATCCTTGTATCCAGTTTCACAACATAACCAATTGATGTAGTCATTTATATTATGTAGGAAATTTATATAGAATATTGATCAATATAGTTGTTTTCACCACATATTGAATATATGTCATTTAGATGATATTCTAAACTTATGCATATTTCATATAAAACCCTCAAGAATTCATACTTAATGAAATTAACTCTTTAATTCATAGTTATAAAATAAATCCCGATGAAAAAATAGAGAAGATAATCATCTGTAATGTATAAATGGTTTTGATATCATCAAATCATAAATTATATAGGATATATTGGACCAACATTAGTATTCCAATAGTATTATAATAAGAATAATTCATCCATGGGTAGCTTAACATGATTGTCATTTGTGATTAATTTATATGGACATGGAGTATAAGGATTTACTAATTTGAGATTTATAGGTTATTACTCTTCATAATTGGTGACTCATGTGGTGATAATGGATTGATGGGATAGACCAAGTGTATTCTAGTATTATTATGAATGATAAACTAACATGAGTTTTGTTTCAGGTGGATAGTGAGTAATTGATCCAATCCTAACCATAGGAATATGGGTAATTTATGGTCATATCCTAATGGTCATTTTCACTAAAGATTTTAGTGTTTCGGGGGATGATATGGTCTTGGTTGGGTTTATAAATTGAGTGTGTTAATTTTAGTGATGTAAGTGATCTAGTTATAAATATTATCAAAGGGATCTGTTGTTTTCCTCGCGATATATTTCCTATAAGATGTGATAGGTTATAATAGTGGGATATGATTTGGGAAAGGTGACTCCTTTGATTTTTATTATTATTTTCTTGAAATTTTTGTTGATTTGATATGCTTATCAACCTAATAACTTGATGGGGGCAAGGAATTCTATTTGAGTGATTTTCAAAAAAATTGGGACATTTGTCTTCCCATAATTAGAATTATGTTTCTATATGATAATTAGATATAATCAAGACTAGAATAATGAAAGTTTAATCTTGGTTTGATGTTATAGCTAACCAATGTTAGTTATTAACGTGTGATATTCTATTCACCACTGATTAATGTAGGATAATTTACGCTATATGAAGATGAGATATCTCTATTACTCTTATAATTCTTCACGATAAAGAGTGATACTCATCCAAGAATATATCATCTATCCATTTATATTTGACATTCAATTCACCACATAGAGAGGTAATTACTAGACTCATATATAATAATTTTTTTTAATAGATACTAGTGATATCTCAGTCACCACTAAGGGGTGAAATTTAGTTCATCGTGGATAGGATCCCTCATGTGTAATGGTGTGGATAAATATTCATGGGATACCACATCCATTTCAAATTAATTCTTCTTGTGTTCCATTCATGACTCTCTATGAGGCTTTTTGTGATCTAATTATCAAATCATTTGGTTGGAAGTGTCCTCTCTTTTATATATTTTTTTTGAGTTGGACATCTCTCAACCTCCCCTAAAACAGATATATCTTCATGTATTAGATTCATTTTATTGGTACTAATATTTTTTCTATCCATCACCCCCAGGTTCAAATATTTCTTCCATCTTCTTGAGAAATCCATAACCAAATGAAGGATATATCTCTAGGATATTCCTGGAATTCTCACATAGGGACCATCAAGAAATTTTGATGCACCCTCTTCTCCTGGTGTTGAACTGACCATACCTAATTTTCTAGAAAATGTTAAAACTCTGGTAAACATAATTAGTTTGGTAGTTCCCATACAGGTTGAACACAGTGATCAGTGAACTTCTATATCACCTAGTCCCCCAAGCATATAATTTTTCCTTTTTTAGGCCTTTTTCCATTATAAGTATTTGAGATCTAATACTTGTTTTGGTGGTATCCTCGAGCTAATCTTTCTATTTTAATGGCTCATTGAAAGATTATGGAATATATATATTCTACCCATTTTCACATTCCTCGTGATCCATGTCTTTTGGAATATATTTATCCCGATTCTCTAACAACATAGAGTATATCATCACATGTCTGTGAGGCCCAGTCTCATTCAATTAATTTTTCTACACGTTCCTCACAAGTGGCGCCTCTTCTAGTTGTAGTTATGCATCCAATTTCCTTATCTGAAGTCAAGGTGTATGGTCTTTCATTGAAATCTATATTCTGGGTTATAAGTGGATCCAAACATTAGTCCCAATAACCCCTATAATATTCAATGATGATATATTTTCCTCTACCTATTGGGGTTTTCATGAGATATCAATCCCAAATCCTATAGGAGTGCCATCTTTCTCCTCAACTGATATGTGCATATATCTCTGGGCCTAAATCCAGAGGCTGAGCTTCGAAATGATCTCATTCATCATCTATAATTACCTAGTCTTTAGGTCTTGGGTCAAAATTGATTTCATTTCTACCAATATCTAGAAGAGTAAATCTTCCCATGTTGTAGTGTTAGAACCCAAACAATGATCCTCCAATATCTCTATGTTTACACATAGAATTATAAAGTGTGTGTATCTTCATTAAAACCCTCAAAGAATTTATATATGGATTTTTTTAATTTCAATATATCAATGGAACTTATTAATGCATTGTACTAGTTTATTACCATGGATGTATCTTCAAGTGTACACAACTCCTTCATCTCTATTGTATATGGCAGTTGTGATTCTCAAACAAGGTAATCACTATGACAAGGGGTTGGTTGCTTTTATCCTAGGGAGAGGGAATGGTTCATGGTTAGTGATTATATTGTTTTAGTTTATTTTATTGAGAATAAAGGGAGATAATCCTTCTTATGGAAGGCCAAGAGTGATTTCATTCAGTTTGTGGCCCATAATGAACACATGGACATGAGATTCTCTAGTGTCCTATTTACATGGTGAAATGACAGTAATGTTTTCCTCTAATCCTTATTCTCAAAGATCAATGTCTTGGAAATAAACATTCCATCTCTTACTACCCACATTTTAAGGTTAATCCTCTCATTCATAGTATTTTTGACCACTCCCCTTTGCCGGTTACCTTACTTCACTAGCCTGAGAGGAGTGGGTGATTTTCATTCTCTTATCTGTGGACTAAGACTTCAAGTTATCATCAAGTGGTGGAGGACCCATGTAATAATCATACCTTGGGAAATTTATTTGGGAAGGTTTCATAACAACCTAATAATCCTAAAATAAAATCTTCAATAACGGATTAGTAACTAACCTCCTGGATTTTGAGACATGGGTGAGGTGAAGTTACACATTTAGCTCCCAGAATCCATGCTAGAAATAGAATGGAATAATAACCCATTTGGTGAACTTGTTAGAAAACAATGATGATCTAAAAGGAATTATCATCTCACATTAATGGATTTCATGTGAAAACTCTATAATTAGATGGATCTACGAAGGTGACTAGAATCTGGAATTCATCGATGGTTTTATTAAGGGGAAAAGGTGTATAACAAGTCCTAACATCCTCATGGAGGATGGTTCCTACACTGATTACTGGGATGTGTTGTGTTGCATGATTGAATCCCACTTTAAGGATCTCCTTTCATGTATCCCAACAATCACATTCCCAATGGATACCTTAGGTGACATGATGAAATAATAAAAGTGATCTCTTGTCCCATCTCTAGTTTTTACAATGAATTCTTTAAAACTTATCTGGTAAGGAAGAAAAATTACAAAATAATGTGTGGTATCCACCAAGATAGTGCTCCATGCCAAGATTTATTATCGATATACTTATATTAAGCATCCTAGAATATGGTTAAGATTGATCTGATAATGGCTATGCTAGACTTCTTCTGGGGATCCAGTCTTCCCAAAGTAGCTAGTGCCACTACCATGGTGCTCAACCCCAAAATAAAAATCCTTCTTCTATCCACCATTACAGACCTTTCAGTTTGTGAAATTATCCATAAAATATATTAGAAATTATTATTAACTAAATTCATTCTATCAATCTCCCATGGTGGATATCTAATCAGCAACATGACTTCTTTAAAAGATGTTCAATTCATGGGGCAATAGCACTGGCCTAGGAAGTGATCTATGACATTAGTCTCAAGGCCCGTAGATCTAATATGGAAATCAAGATCGACATGGATTAGTCATTTGATATTGTTGAGGTCAATTTTATCATCAATTTATTAACAAGTATGGTTTTACCCTCGTGGTCCATGGATTATATTTTCTTGTGAGTTTGTTCTTCATGGATTCAAATATTTTTCAGCAGAAAAATTCACTGCTTCTTCAAATATTCTCCCAAATTAAGAGAGGGAGACCAGTTATTCCAAAGTTTCTTCATCCTCACCAAATATTTTCTTATCCAAATCATTAATAAGAGAATTTTGAGGGATAAAATACTTCAATTCCATTTTATATTACAATCTCATTACATTTCCCATATTATGTTTCAGGATGATACTATTCTGATAATGAATGTTTTCAATAGATCAGTGCATGGTATTAACGAGGTTCTTAAGGATTATTATAAATTTAGTGGTAAAATGATCTACATAAGTAAGAGAAACCTATTTATCTCATGTATGTTCTTGTATAGGTGGGTGTGTTATATAGACAACATCATAGAAAATAATTGAAGGATCTTCCAAATGGATTACACAGGTCCCCAAAAATCCTCAAGGATGTTACAAACCCATCATTTTTATCAAATTTACACAAGGATCATGGATCATGTATTATAATAGATAAATTACTATTTATCCATTGGTAGAATAATTTCTTTAGTGAACATTTTCCTTTCCTCTATCCTGAACCATTCTGTGTTATCCGTCAATGTCTTGAAATAGGTTCTCTAAATTATTGATAATATCTTTGACTCATTTGTCTAGGATGAAAACTTAGATGTCAAGAACCATTTATAATCATGGTAATGGATGGAAAAATAATCTATTGTGGGTTTCATCAACGTAAATACTATCTCCAACATGTTTCCTGATTTTCATGCAAAGATATAGTGGGAGATTATTAAGGATTTTTCTTTCTGGGGGAAGTTCATGATGGGTAAAGGCAGACATGCAATGGGTGGGGTAGGAGGTGACTCTGCTTTTATTTGGTTTAATGATTTATCATCACATTCATTATCATCATAATCACACTAAATGGATTATGGGGAGGGGTGACACTCATTCTATCATCATAATTAAGTTGACTTCAAAATTTTATTCATGGGATTCCATATTTTAGAATTTACCTTCAGGAAGGCCAACATGCGCATGAGATTAACAAAACCATTATATAATTGAACCAGAGAGATACTTATAACCATGTTGAAATGAAAACAGATGTAGATGAATGATTTTTAACTTAATCCACATCATGTATATTTTCTACAAAAGAGTATAGAAGGTTGATGAGACCCAAAGGAAATGTCGATATTTGGGGGGGGGATGTCATTTGGTTCATGGTAGTCCTATGAAATTTTACTTGTATTTTTAGATAATAATGAACCAAGAACTATATAATGATGAGAACATTAAGAGAACATGCATCAACCTAGTTTCTATATTCTAGTGTTGTAGAGTTTATTGGGAGGATACATCATAACACATGTTATATAAAAATTATTGGGCTCATTCATTCTAAATCTCCTTTGGTGATTTCAATTTATTTTCACTTCATGAGAAAATGGTTCTTAATTTATTTGAGTTTTGGTTATAGGGTACAGATATTACTAGACCAGAGATGAATATTAAATCCATGGTTGTTTTGGTATAGTGAAAGTGAATATAGAAGGGAGAAAACATGGAAAGTTTCAAAGGAGTTTTTTGTTTGGAAAACACCATGGCTATAAGTACCAAAAACCACCTTGTATGTTTTATAAAAATATTTAAGAACTTTGAGGAATCCCCCATCCTCAGAATGATTCTAGTTACTAACTATCCCAACTAATAAAATCATAGTCAATCCTAATGAAATTGTGTGTGCTTGAATCCACACCCCATAGGGTAAAAACGTGACACTTATGGATCATGTAGAATGGGATCCATGCGTGGAGAAGGTGTAGTTCGTGATTCTAGGGGTTCTATTATATTTTATTTTATCACACACTTTGGTTATGGACACTCCCTTTAGGATGAATCTATGGAGATACTAACTATTATCTACCATTGAATTCAATGTGGAATTAGTCTGGTAGTAGTGGAAATGGACTCCTTGATTCTCCGTCATCTTTTCCCGACACATGTACCAATCCGTTGTCAATTTACTATATCATTATATGGTATAGAGTCAATATTAGAAGAAAAATGAATGTAATGTGTATTTTTTGAGAGGTTAAGAAGGATGCATACTATCATTCCATCATGACAGTCATGGGGTCAGACATAATTTTCTTCCCATGCATGAACTCCCTACCCCGGGAGGGGGAAAATATTATGAGAGGGGATTCTCTTCAGATCCAATATTTCATGCCTTCGTAATTACACATCCCTAATTTCCTTTTATTGTTCGTATTTTATAATTTATTATAATATTAATAATTTTAGGTGAGATTTATATGCTTTAATTTTTTTAATATGATTATACCATATGAAACTTCCTCCCATTTTTACCACTGGCTAATATTGGTATGTTTTGACTACCAGTGTGGCTTATTCGGAACATAGAACTAAAACTTATGTTATACATATTATATTTACATCTTTAATTTCATTTGATAAAATCATGCATATATATATTTTTGTGTGTGTGTGTTTTTGTTGTCTATTAGTGACTCCATTAGTGGTGGACATGTTAGTTTTATGTTCCAACTCTACATGTGAACTTTGGTGGATGTTAATACCTTATTGTTTGTGATTAGGTTTAAAAATGGGCCTCAGTGTAAGTAAGTTATATAGAGTATCTCAATGATGATATGGATACAATATGAGGTGAGTTTGAGGAACATTGGTAGTGTCTCTTATTTATTTCATTTTTTTTAATTGTACATATGATTGGTCCATTGGGAAATCATATTCATTGATGAATAACTATATTAACTTTATTGGATTTATTTTTTTATGGAGTACTGATTTTTTATTTATCATGGAATTATTTCTAATATAATTCCATTTTGTACTATGATGTTATTACTATCATGGATTTTTATGTTATTTATTATTTTATGTTCTTTTATTGTGGGTATACTCTCGAAAAGATATTTAATGAGACCCTTATCACAAGATAGAGGCATCTAGAATCCAGAGAAGTGTATTTATGGTCAGGTAGTGACCCATATCATGTCGTACAAATGGGGCCAATTCCGGGATGTTAAATATATGGTAAATAATGGAATTTAGGGAAATTGGTTTTAAAAAATATTCATTATGAATTTCTATGTGTTAAATGTTTAAAAAGTTATTTCACTCTTGACTTGGGTGCTCAAATTTGATTAAAATGTTCATTTTGTAAATGAAATCGATAATTTACCTTAGAGCACAAAACTATATGTGTGGGGGGATTAATGAGATGATTTTTTTAATTTTTTATTTTTATATCATATTATGATACACAGTCATTATTTACAAATACTGTTCAATTATAGAATATTTCATAAATGTAGTTATATATGGAATTATATTAATTCTCATCATTTTATAGAATTATTTATATTTCAATAATACAATTAATTTAATTGGGAATTTTTACGTAATAGTTTTCCATAGAAATAAAATTCTCTATTTCATTGAAGTAAATTTTCCATGTAATGTGAAATAGTGAGATAAAGAGTAAACTGTTTTTGTAATGATTAAACTGATAAGTAAGAGTTGATATTTTTTTAACTGTTAATTATATCGTGAATAAAATTTTTATGAGTTGTGATATTACGTAAGAAAAAATAATGTTTTATATAATAGTTACCCAATCAGTGTATAATGATTGGAAGATCTATCTGATAGTTGACGGTGATATAAAACAATGGAATGAAGAAATAACATCATGTGTATGTGTTATTCAACTATAATATTAGATAAAAATGTTACTTACAAATGAATCATAATAGTTATTATGCATAAAATTATTATGATCCATTTTAAGATTAAATAAGGGTTTTACATAATGGTTTCCTAATAATTCTTAAAGTGAAATTATTGAATAATTATTAAATTATATTTTTTTAATGTCTATTATGAACACACCAAAGGAGTAAATATAAGTATCCATATTTTTGATATTTTTGGAACTAACAAATTAAATCTGTATAAAATATTTTAATTTCAGATATAGTGATTGGATAAATAGGTGGATCATTGTGAATTCATTATGAAATAATGATTTTATTGCAGAATTTGAGCTACACGTAGACTTTTTAGGGAAGAATAAGAAAAAAAATGAATCTAAGATATAGATACAAAAATACTAGAGGGATCCATTGAGACTATTATAGAGGCTATAATATCCAACCTCTCTTTTCAATTAATTTTATATGTAATTATAGTAATGGTGAACTAAAATCCATAGTATTTGGTCTAAAATGTTAATAACATGACTCATTCCAGAATTTTTTTTCTTATTTCCATTTTTTATTTCATTTTTATTCTAAGGATTATAATAGATTATATGATGGAAATTAAATGATTATTTACTTTATTATTCATTAAATAATATATTATTTATTGTTGTATTGTTTAATTTTTATTTGATTTAATCTCTCTGTTATGCTTAATATACGATGGAATAAATAAAAATAAGGAGTGATGGATTCTCCATCATGGTTAGGTTTAGTATGATTAATTCATGGTACTGTCAATATTTATGTATACCTCACTTGATTAAATGTTTTTCATGTATTTAAAATCTAAATTATCACTAAATCACTGGATGACTGTCTGAGTTGTTCTACAACTTCACATATGAAAAAAGTGGTTTAGTTTAATATGATTTTAGTTTCCTGAAACATAACATTTTAATCTGTGTGAGGTAAATAATTCAAATTCATTGATTTGATTCATTGAGTATGAATGAAGTAATAATTTTAATCATGAGTTAGACTATAAGATATTTGGGGGGGGGAATCTCCTACGGAGCGACCACATTTGAATATATTGAATCTTTCATATTTTGTTCATTTTAATTATATATTTTTACAAAAAATTAACCATATTCATCATAACATTAATTTTATTTTAAATATAACAAGAATATTTTAAAATTTATATAAAAAAATATTGAGGGTGAATGTGCCTCTTTGGGAGAAAACCTAAGGTTTTCACAATGAAATAATTTCTACTTTTATAAATACTATTTTTTAGGAAAACATAAAATTACTATATATTCATAATTATTTAGTTTAAGTAAACAAACCTAATCTATCATGTGACTACTAGACTGTCATTGTGATCAATCTTGGTTTATTCCCCTATTTTTGGAAAATGATAATGATTGTAAGTATCAAAATAGAAAATTATTTCCATGAAATAACATTGCTTATATTACTACCCCTTATAGAGAATAACATATCTCATATGAATCTCATCTCACCCATAAAATAATGTATCCAAATGTATTACCCCTATTTGATAAAATAACATAACTCATGGTCAAACCACTAATTGAAAATCATATATTCATCGATAACATACGATAATAATTTATCTCAAAAATAAACTTCATTAAATATTGTTATAAATCATATCATTATTCATTCACTTTATATAAAAAACTAAAATTTTCAACATATTAAATAATTCAATTTAATATTAAATTTGATGATTTTTTTAAACTCTCTTATTAACCTTTTAAAATCTTTCATAGGTTAATATAAAATAATTTTCAATAAAATTGATTATATCATTTCATAATTCCATGATATATCACATATAATATCAATTTCTCTCATGTGATGTCATATTAATATATAATAATAATTTATAATTATAATTTTAGTAAAATTTAAACACTTTATAAACGAATTGGAGATCCTTGTGTCAAATTCAAAATCATTTCACACACATTTACATATAATACATTGAATAGATTATGGTATAAATTTTATGACACCAATATAAATCTCAAATGAATATTCCCGCAAATAAATAATATCTATTTTTTAGGGATCATTTAAATTCATTGTAACATTCAAAATAAATGATCACTAATATAATTAAACACATCTGAAAGAGAATAAATATAACCCGGAATCATATGGACTACCTTAGAACTAATCGAGGAATTAAAACATCATATAAAGGATTTTTTTTTAGAAATAGTAAGTTTGAAGATTTGTCAAACAGATGATAATATAAATAATTTCATGTGACCTGCTATTCATATAGAAAACAATTAAATGAAAAGAATAATTTTAACACCAATAATGACCTAAAAAATTGTAAAATACCTATACTAAAAAAAATTAATAGACATCATTATATTTTTTTAATATGTCTAATAGACTTCTAGTATCTACTTAAATCTCAAGGGCTACCAAAAAACAACAATTAATAGTCAAAATCAAGGAAATAACTTCTTCTAGACCACTAGAATCCCAATAAATCCACACTATACTTTTAGTAGATATAAAATCAAGATAGTATCTCTCTCTAGGCCACTATACTCCCAGTGGTCCACTCTTATGGGCCATCAAGTTCAAATCTCTCCTTAACAGCTAAACCCATTCTCTAAATATTTTCAGACCCAAAACATAACAAAAATCACTAAATATAATTTAATATAAAATATAAAAAATAAATAATTAAATTTAAAACATTCATTAAAAAAATTAAAATATGTATAAAAGAATCAACCATGGCGTGGTTGTTTGGACCATTTCATGGTCTATGTTGGTTTAAACCACGATGTTGTGAGGTTCATTGTTCTGTGATGTCATTCACGAAATTATTTTTGATATGTGATATTATATGGATGAACCATATTATCCAACTGCAAGATATAATGATCAATTAATTATTAGGTTGTGATATTTCAAAGAATGTAGAACAACCCAAACTATTCTTCAAATGTAAAACTTTAATGAGATGAATATTACAAATAGTTGTAGCATATGAAACATTTATTAAATATTAAATTTAATATGTTGAGATTTTTTTATGATGAGTTTATTTTAATGGCCTATATAAATAGGCTCTCAGCTTGTGATTCAAAAGAATCTGATTACTAAAAATATCATCAAACCAATGATATTTTTCTCTCTATCTCTCTATCTTTATCTCTCTCTATATATCTTTAAATCCCAAAGGTTATAATAAGTTTTAAGAAAGTGAAATTCTTTTCCAGTCTTGGGGAGATTCTTCTAAACCATGGACACTATAAGAGGAAAGATCGTATTTATATTTCATTATGATCTCAGTCAAACCCATTTGGATAACAATCAACAACATCAGATCAAAAAAATGGTATGTTATTCTCTAAAAAATTTTATTTAATCTAATAATAATAGTAGATAATGTTTATTTATAGGATTTGGTTGATTATTTTTATTATGTTTAGATAATTTTTAACCCCTCCAAAATCAATTTGAAGCATCATATCCAAATCCATTTCATTATGATTAAATTAGTTAATAAATAAGAAAAATGATAATCTAATCACCTTGAAAAATCTCAATAACAAACATTTTATTCCTTGAAAATTTTTAACCATGGTAGAAGAGTTATGTAAAATTTATGTGATCTTAACAACGTTATAAGAATATGATACAAATTATGGAAAATGGTCCAATAAATGTTTCACAAAAAATAAAGTATTTTTTTTCACCACTCAATCTCATAGTTAATTGGTAACTATGTCGGGGTAATTTTCTCTTTGAGGAAAGAAAAGGACATCGTAAAAGTAAACTACTTGTGCCATAAAATGGATTATATTATATTAAATAATAATGGTTTATATTTTTACCAAAAATAAAGCACATAATATTTTAGAAGTAAAAAAGGCCAGAAAATGTCTATTTATATGATATGACCATAGAACTAAAATGATCAATGTTCATAGTGTGAATATGGAACAAAAATTTATGCCAAGAAAATTTCATTATTAATTTTTTTTGTTATGTTTTGACTATAAAAACAAAATGGAATGCGTTATGTAGTAGCGATAAGCCTAGTTCAATAGAATTTGAAAGGAATTTTTTTGGTTTAAATTATCACAATACTTTATCATTAAGAGCCTATGTAGCCGCCATTGAATTCAAGGTGGCTATTTGGACACAAAAAATCTTTTTTGTAGATATGATATAAGTGTAAAGTGAATCTATATGGTAAATAAATGTTAATGTTTTTATAAATTATAAAATAATGTGAGATATAAAAAGTTTTATATTTATGTATAAAATATTCATAAAAGTAAATATAAAATTCTTATAGTAAATGTCCATATTGGTGAATGTATAATGAATAGTATATATAAAATGGTTACATAAAATATGAAATTATAATATTCTTATAAAATATTTTATAAATATCACTCTTTTTAAATATGAAAGAGTTCATATTAAATTCCATATAAATTGAAAATATTAAATATTTTACACTATAATAAATATAAAGTTTTCAAATTTAATTTTTTTTAAAATATAATGAACTGTATGATTTAATTATAAAATTTTTATAATTTTTTTTAATTATGAAATTCATATAAAAATTTATCTCCTCTCTAAATTTATACACTCTTTATTTCCCTAATATTATTCTATGATTATTTCAAATAGATACGTTCTTTATATTATTATTTGTTGGTTCATTTAGTTTAAAATTTTAAGAAGAATCTCTCGATTTTTATACACTCATTTATGGAGTTATATATTAGGTATGATAATTTTTTTATTTACTATAAATTGGACTCTTTATGAGTTATGAGGTTAAATTTAAAGGTTTATTCTAGTTTATATATATTTGCTGTTAGAATTACGGTCAAATTACATTCACACTTTAGTAATAAACCATGGGTTGTGGGAATTTGGGTCAAGTATCTCACTTTCCTCAGATCCTGGGCTCTATCTAGAAAAGTGGGGATTGGCTACCTATCACTCCATGAATACTCTTGAGGAGATTATTGATTTCTTATAATTAAAATCCATTTAATGAAAGAGATTTATGTACCTAATTTATATTATCCAGTTGGATATTTATAAATATAAAATGATTTTAATTTGGTTTAGTAACACAAGATATTAATTGTGTAAATATGTACACATCAATATCGTTTGAATATAATGATTTGGTGGATGGATTAGGATCCAAGAAAAATAATTAAAATCATATATACATGTAAATGGAATATATTAGATAAATTAGTGAGATAAGAAATAACCTTAAAAATACAATGTTTTATATTTCTTCTAATTCCATACATCTCAAGAACTCAATTATCAAATTTGGTAGGTCCTACTAAAGTAGGGTTCCCATGGAAACGTTTATGTATGTAAATCTTATTATCGGTGACCCTAGTAGGATTATGTACCTTTATTTGGAATGATATAAAGGATAAATTTAACATATAAACCCAAAATTTTAGAATCTTGAGGAAAATAGTTGAGTTTATCTATAAGATATATTAGGCAAGGAGTGTTTCACATAACTATACAACAGTCATATACGAAATTATTGGAAAGAATTACTATGTAAATTGAAAAGTGGTGACAAAAATAACATAATGTACTCATTAATTAGTGTAATATATATATTTTTCTCTTATTGGATATTATCTAACAGTGAAATACATTATAATTTTAGTGGGATCAGAATTAAAAAATTTATTATTAAATAAATATAAATCCTAATACTCTTCTGGTAAAATTTTCCATTGTAGATAAAATAAAATTATTACCATATACCCTAAAAATTAGATCTATAATAAAAGAAGAAAATAGTAATAGAATAAACTTATTAGATTGGTATAGAAAAATAAGAATCATTCTTAAGAAATAAAAAAAATTATTTGAGGTTAAAGTAACACCATCCCAACAAAAAATGATAAATCTGTTCAATAAGAGGATATAAATTATTATGATAATAATATATGAGATTTATTTAAAGGTTTAAAATGAATTAGATGAAAAAATACCAAATTAAATTTAGTCTCTACTCATATACTAACTATTATTAGTTGTGTAATTACCCATATAAACTGAAGGTTTCCTTTAATCCTTTTACGAGATGAGGAATTCATTTTTTTATTCAAATGATTCCAAAATTATAAATTTGTGTCATAACTTTACATAAAATCATCAACTAATTTTTTATTACTAAATAATAATTTGTATTTACTATCACTAGTATGGTTCTAGTAATGTTGTAGGGTAAACCTTTATGCCTGAGAAAGATGATTTGATGGTCTAATTGTCAACATTGTTCATTGAAACATAAAATAGATGTTAGGAAAGAGGATAACAGACTACATTTTATGGAATTTTATAGTATACATGAAGGAGATTAATAAACTCTTTGAAAACACCATGCCATATATTACTGTTATAGAAATAAATTTATTGATGTTTAAGGGTATATGATACCAAATGAAAGTTTTTAAATTTTTGTAATTATAAAATAGATTAAAATCAGTGTATGGATTGATGGATGTTATATTTTATATTCAAATAATAATGAAAATTTATGGAATATCAATGAATTGAAAATAAAGTATTATTTAAATGCTCTGATGAATCTAACTAAATAATGTGTTTTACATCTTATTTCTATTATTTGATAAGATAATCTGTTTATAAATAATGTTTTGTTACGAATAGTATAATATCTTGATTTTGATATAAATGGTTTATAATTCATTATTTATACAACAAGTTTGGAATATAAGTTATGTACAAAAGGAGTTTAGTCCATGATAAAAGGGTTTTATCCATGTTATTTGTTAAAATAATAAGAAAATAGTTCCCACCATCCATTTTTGGAATATTTTAAATAAAAAAATATTCTTTTTAGATTATTATTACAAACACATAAAATACCATTTGAGATATGGTCATTAATTGTTTGTTTTTAAAATATTTCCACTAAAGGGAGAAACTGTTATTTCCTAATGAAAATGAGTTTATATATATTAGTATGATATTATAGGGATTATATAGTTTATAATTGGATAGTGAGAGTATATTTGAACATATATAAGTAAAATATATAAAATATAAAATAGTCAACAAATAAAAATTTATTTGAAACACTTTATATCCTAAAGGATTTAAATTGTTTTGGTAAATATTGTTAATGTAAAGAGTTTTTTTAGTTAAAGAATTAAATTAAAAGAAATGTATAAATGGAAATTTTCCAAGATAATGATGATAATATTATAAAGTGTTATAAGTAGACAATAGAAGTTATTAAAACCAAAAACAATTATTCTGTGAAGTAAATTATTTTCAATAATCTATTAAAAGTGCTGAGCAGTGGGAATAGGATTCAAAAAATCTCAATATTATTCAAATTTGATTTATTCATAGATTTTACTGATTAAAATAGTTCAATATGACGTTTTTATTATATGGTTATATAAATATATATAAATAATTATATATTGATTTAATGAATTTAACAAGAACCAAAAAACATTGAAAAATAATCCCTCTCTAATGTTATATCATATTGGGTATGATTAAACCGGTTCTTATGTATGTTTTTGAAAGTATAATTAAAAAATATTAAGAATATAAAATGTAACATACTATATGAATGTTAATTTATAACAATTAACCTCTCAGAGTATAACTTTATGTTATCACTAACCATTTTTTATCATGGAGTATTATAGTTTATAATGTAATGTTTAGGTTAGTGTGTGTTGGGTTTCCTATTGATGTATGAGATTTGATCATTAGGTATAAAAGGGCTTTTTTGAACTATATAAACCACAAAATATATCACATGGAGTGTCAATATACAAGGGGTGTATGTTTTATATTGATTCCTCGTACATGAGTTTATAAAAATGCCTAGTATGAGATTCTTTATACTTTGATGTATTTCTTATGATAACATTAAGTATGATCTAATCAAGGTATAGTTGGGTATTTTGGTGATCAATTCATAAATTAATTATTATTCTATATGTAATTTTTACTCTAATATGATGAGTATAACATATGGTCACTCGATTGAGATTTATTAAGAGATTTTGTTGCCATTCATAGATAAGGTACATGTGATATAGCTATCTATTTAGATAAGGGTAATGGTATATTGTCATAAACAGAGGTTAATTCCATGTGATTCTTTAATCAATATAGTTAAAATGTACCAAAATAATTATAATCATATTATTGGGTATAAGGAATTGGCATACTCTATTTCCTACGATCACTTGATTCTTAATATAATGGGATTTTATGATTATGCATACTTGTATGTGCTATAACAGGGGGAGATATATTTAATTATATATATATATCTACGAGTGTGTTTAATATATATCATGATAGATTACTTTATGGATTGGAATACATTTATTCTTTAATAGAGGGTACTATTTTCTTATATTATTGTTTTCGAAAATTCATCAATATTTTAAATTGTAAAAACACATATGGGTCATATTTTTTTCTTGTTCGAATGAGGATTATATTTTGATAAATTAATTCACCAAAAATACTAAATACAAAAAAAAATTATTTAGGGGATATAAAAAAGAGGTTTAATATGTATGTTAATATGTTATTATATATGGTCTAACATGTGGTAAAAAGGAAAAACAAATTTTCCAAAATGTATTTTAGAAGACATCCAAAAATATTTTTGGTAAATTATTTATAAATTGTCATATATGATGGGTCATAATATGAATTTATGGTAAGTTTATTATATTTTAGTAAAAAATGTGGATTATTGGAAATTTTCACTAAATGATCTACCATGAGATGGTCATTTTGACCACTTTGTGGTGTATACTAGTGTGAACCATGGTTTAGTAATGGACAATATGCCATAGTGAAATTTAAACCAATAATGTATTAATAACTGATAAACTATAGAAAATGATCACTAATAAACACTATAAAATGAGGTTATTTATCTATCTATATTTATATTTAATATTTAATGTTTTAAAAAATCTATGAGGAATAGAAAATATTTACCAAGCATTATAAGATTTATCCAACGCATTGATACCATTGGAGGAAGGATCAAATTGGCAGCTTCTATGTGACCTTGATCAATATCACGTGGAAAATCATGAAAAAATCCATAAAATAGAGATAAATGTATTTTTTTTTTCTTTCATATAATTTTATTCGATCCAATATGAAAGGTTGATATTATGGCATTATAGGTTTTGTTTTATGTTTTCTGTTGTTTTTAGCTAAGTTTATTTCCCTCCAAAATACTTCATAAGGATCCTATATCATTATAAGATCTCTATTATAGAACTTATCATTCCTTATATGGGTTATATGAGTATATATAACAAAAAACTCAACTAATGGAGTGCTTACATTTTCATTATATTCCCATGTTTTCTCATAAATTTGGACATGTTAGCATGACACTTTGACCAATGTTAAATCCTTTCCTTATAATTTTTTCTTAATCTATTATAAGATCCTCAATATATTTTCCATGAAGAAATTATACACCTCTAGATCTACCTTAAAATTACTCATCACATGAGTATTATATTGATCAAACTTTCATAGATGGGATACATGGAATAAAACATACATTTCACTGAAACAATGATTCAAAGAAACTAAATAATCACACCTCCAATTCATTTTAGAAAATGAAATGATTATAAAAACCAATACGCTACTTTTTCTGACTTCCCTATGGTACCCCGCCTAGGGTGACGCTCTTAGAAATACATAATCACTTATTCTCTCTAATAGTTTAAATTTCTAGTCCATATATGATTATTATTTTAAATATGTTGTGGATATGTTTTTCTATATAAATTACACTCACATAGATATATCATCTATAATATTCAACCCATGTAATGGTCACAATCCCACTTCCATCCAACATTGAGCTAGTTAAATTAACCTATTACGTAATGCTCTATGAAGATCCATCAAAATAGTTATCTTTCCCCAAAAAAAGATTCCACTAAAATATTTCCTAGTCTTGTGCACCACATGAACTCTATATATCCTCTGTATACATTTAAGGCTGAAAAATAATGGAGAGGTACAATGAAATCACTACGGGAGACTATTCCCTTATATATACCTATAAATACAGTTTGAAATAAAATAAAATGGACACACATCTAGATAACAATTTCAATTAGGAGAATTTCTGATAAAGAAATTCATCCAATAGGTTGACTAATAAATGAATATACAATACATACCTTATCATACCCCCAATGGGTGGATCATATACATGCAATACGAAAAATAAATAAAAGTAAAATAATGTTGAAAATAAATCCTCAAACTGCTCCAGATCTATGCATCTTCCCACCATATATACCAATCCTAGAAATTGGGAAACACACAAAAAACTTTTTATCCTTTCCCTATACATGTCCCTATAAAAAATAACAATATATTCTTGGGTACCCATGTTTCATAGGGTCCCAAGCAAGGTGTGAGTATAAATCATTAGTCCACCACCAATGACATCCCTAAAATAACCATTCAGATTAATTGTTCATGAAGAATTTATATAAATAAAAATTCAAATAATTCTTTAGTGTAATAGTTTTAATACAATTTTAAATATAAAAAATAAACAACCACATAGCCCTGGGTTCACGGTGTCACCTTATATCATCTATACCATTATTGATCTTTACGTTCATGACCGTGATCAACTATACCTACATCATATATTATTGGGGTGTCTCTGAGTTCATATTGATCAAAATTCTGACCATAAATATTCACATGGAATCAAGGTGGTCTTCTTAGCATTCCCCAATATACAGAAATGTCTAACAGAAGACGAGCACCCATCCTAACATTCCCCAATAATATTAATCACATGGAATCTATATGCCCATCCGGTATTTCCCTTTAAATAAAAGCACTAATCACATCATTCCCAATAACATCCCAAGAACTAATTATTATAGTGAATCCAAATTCTCATCTTGGAATTCTCATAGAATCAAAGCACTAATCATAGAATTCCCATTATTTACTAGTATCATGTGCCCCACAGAATCAATGAACTCATCCTGCTATTTAAAAGTAGAAAATATCATATAGAATATAAGGATATAATCTTGGAATACATAGATATTTGGAATTATTTTTAAATTTTTGACTAAGTAACCACTCAATTTATTTACTTCTCATTAGGCAGAAAGCCTCCACTTTCCAAAATCATTGTATCATGTCTTCGGTTACATTTCTGATGAAAAAAATATTTCTTATTTTTACAATACCAATTTATTTTATAAAACATGATTCCTAGACATAATTCCCATTAGGATTTATAAAGCATGGGGATGCATTAATCATGTGATTTACCATTTTACATCATCAACAGCCAAACTTATTTCCATTATTACAACCCAATCCATCATAAAATTTAAATTCCCAATTTATATAGGTTTTATCACCTTAAAAATCATGTTATGATTTATTTGATTTAAGGATCAAATCCATTCTCAATTAATTGTGGATGTGAATTAAACTTGACAACAATTAATTCAAACCAATTTCCCTATTAATTCATTTAAAACTTATTTTGGTATTTAAATACATCAATAAACTATAAGGTTAATCCCCCCACTATGCATTCCACTTGAAACTACCAATTCCAATTGTCCAAGGAATGTTAAATGGTATATTTTACTAAGAAAAACTCAAACTAAAACATTTAAATTATAATAGATTAATGTGTGGTGAATCTATCTTGACTATACATTGCACATAAAAATAAATGAATAAATACTATGGGATAAATTTGAAGGACCACCTACCTGGTCTTTATAGAAGTATACTTATTTGGAATGAGCCATTGGTTTCATCTTAAACAACATAAATTGATGAACTAGACAATTACATGAAAAATAAGTCATAACATAGATAAAAAGGAATAAATTATAGAGAAGAATAGAATTAATAGAAAAAAATAATGGAGATAACTATAAAAAAATTCCACTATGACCCCAAAGCATCATATGAAAGTGAACACAACCAAGAAATCTATGAGACCCTCAAAGACAATGAATAAGGAAAGGGAGCCCCGAAAACATCTAGGAAATTTCCACAACACTAGACATTATAATGTTAATAAGAAATGTGGAAATGGTTTAAATGAAAATTTCCACCCTCTTTATAAAAATATACTAGTATACCACTGGTGGGATGATGAACCTAGATAGACTTCTTGCCGATTGGACGGTCCCTTGACTAGTCTTTGGAAATGAAACATAAAGGTTTCTCTCCTTAACCACCACCATCTCTTCCTACATCCTCTTATTCCCCCTTAAATACCAAAATTACCTCATAATAATCCCAATCTGGACCTTTTGATGGGATTATGTATTCAAAGATCCACATTAATGCTCAGTTCAAAAATAAAACCATCCACCAGTTCAGAATTTCAAAACTTCCTCAAATTTCGAGGACATGTATAGAATCTAATCCTTAAAAATCCCCACCATAACACTCATCATCCTCAAGAAGTCTTGGTGGTAAAAAAACCACACCTTTCAACCAACACTAGTCACTCATTCAAATCCATAAATATTCTTTCCATTTTTAATACCCATAATAACTCAAGGAACAAAATCCAACTTATAGTGCTCAAATCACCCAAACCACTACCAACACCAGTTTCTAAAAACAAAAACTTAATATAGAATATTCCTAGGACCATAAAATATAATGAATCGATGATTTCACTATCTGATTAACTATAGGATCTGTGGTGCTCTCCATCATGAGATTTATCTTACAACCACAAAATTTGGATTCTTTGGTGAATCCATCATCAGAATTTATTATTGAAACACTGGTCACATATTCCAAATATGTCCATGGAACATTTTCCAAATCACAACACCCCTTAATTCAATAATATTGTTGTTGTACATAGGTACCAATCCTCATTACTAAAAACAATAATTTAATGGATGCATGACCATAATCCATTCACCATTCAGAGTCATATAATTTTTTCATTGAAATTAAAATATGATTCATGAAACACATGCGTCATATCCAACATGATATGATGGATATGGTTTTTATCTTACCACATACACATTAATTTGTGAATAAAAGTAATATCATCCATGGATCACTCATATCAAAAAAAACATTGACTCTGACTACTGCTACATTACCAACTTACTTTGTTAGGATTCCATCACACATAGTTCCATTCTATGTTCTCATGAACATGTATACTGGTGTCCATGCCTATCTCCTAGATAGATTCCTATGTTAGATATTAAAAATTTAAATGTTTAATTATGTCATGTTTTACTCTAATGCATATCTGATCCATGAACCCTAGGGTCAATTTATCATCACCTTGATCCTGAATCCAATGCTCGACCATAATCCACCACCACATATGATTTTCCCTTTAGCATTTCATCAGAAATATAGGCATGTATATAATTTTATTCCCACTAGTATGCTGATTCCAAAATGACTAATCCTGGGTTAACTATACACTCTCACTTCCATTTTGGAAAAAGGGTCATATGCTTATGACTGATATGCCACTCCCCTCTATAAGAGTTTCATTATCATCTGTTCACTTGAATATCTCCTGACTATAATAACCTAATTTAAAATCATTTCTGAACTCAATAATTATATGTCCTTTTTCCTTTCTCACGAAAGTGAAAAAATAAAGATCGTCTACCACCCATTCCCATATTCCATGAATGGCACCCATGGAAATCCCTGACATGTGGCCTACAATAAGGACCTCACTCACTACTATCCAATGGTACCCCCCAACCAAACAACTTTACATACCCTAATTCTCTAGTGAAACCTCAATGATTCAACTTAAAAAAATTCTTCTACTTATATAGATTTATTATCAACACATCTGCAACACCTAACAAAATTTTTTGGTTCAAACTCGATCACATGTTACACTATATTCTGATTCATTCACAATGTCACTATAGCTATAGGGACATTCCTAAACCAAACCAAAGTCTCCAGGAATCCCTATATACAAGAATCTCATCGACCCCGAGTCACCTCATACCAAGAGTGAATCATCAATCAAAACCCACCACAAACTCTTGAATCTCTTCTAATCCCTCATGAATTAATGATTCATGTAGAACTACCACCACCACACCACTCTATTACTTCCACCAAGACGTGAATGATTTATTATAGAAACACAAACATCCCAACATATCGACCCATGTATAAACAAGTCTCATACATATCTATCGCACATCACCATATTCTCATAAAAATAAGAGGTTTCTTACTCCCAAGCCACCCAAACACATATCCCAAACAACATTTCATATCCCAATAATGTTCCTACCACCTATATATAGAAAAATATCACATAAAACAATCCACCATGACTATTAACCCAACTTGTATCAAGATCCCATGAGTCATACATTACCTGAACCAGGCTCAAGTATCCTCTCAATAATCTTACCATGCCTCCCGGTATGCCAGTATCCTAAAATATTATGATTCCTCAGTACCTTCATAAAAAAACCCCAACATTTCCCACAATTCAGGTATAACTACACAACCACTTGACCCCTTGATTATCATTCAAGGGCCATAAGCATTTACCTATGCTCCATCCACCCAATAAACATCCACCTATGGTCAAAACCGATTACCATATCAAGATTGTGTGATAATGATATACTCAGAAGTCTGAATGATCTTTCCCTTCAAACATGACCTAAATACAAAAACACAAGAACTTGAGGTGATTCACTTAGGAAATACACAACATATAACCATGCCTCTACCAAAAAATTGATCGAAACTCTATGCATCTGTTCTTCATGATGAAATATCTAACTATGCTTCGAACTCATAAAACATACATAACACCAAGATAACCCATCTCTTTATGACCCTTGAACACCGAAATTAAAAAATCAAGACTACATCCCATGTTATAACCAATGATCCTTGGGCCCCCACACATGCTACAATTCATAGGTATCACTCTTACTCTATTCCAAAACAAATGGAATCTAGCTTACCAATTCCAACCACTTACTCTAGGTCTCATACCCATTGATACACACTCATTTACATCATCACTACAATCCCATACATTCACTAGAGGGTCCTACACAAATCACAAGAATCATGAACCAAAACCATAATGGTCACAAACCATATGAAAGGGTCTGAAAACTAGGGCACTTTTATAGCCCAAACCACCCAAACAAAGGTTGAATCCTTAATTCAGGGGTACATAATATAAAGGTCCCTAAAGGACTCATCAGTATTATTTTACTTTATTTAAAATCTCTATAAATTAAACCATTGGATTAAAATTTTAAATCATTTTTCTAATCAATATTTTAAAATTTTAAAATGTTACCAGAATTAAAATTCTATGGTTTTAGATAGATTTAATTTCATTAAAGATTTATATATTAAAACACTTTATAAGCTTCTTAATCAAACTTTATTTATTGAAATCTGTATCGATAAACATAATTTATACCTTCCTTTTAATAAGGACTCTCTTAAATAATTTTTCAAGTAGAGTTACACCATACACATATATGTAAACTATATAAATGGGTAAATAAGTTTTAAATACCAGCCCCACTCAGTTATTTAAAAACACTAGTAGATATAAATGAATAGTATAAATAAGCTATAGACAACAAATAAAATACTAGAACAAGTTAATCCTAGAATCTATTAAACATAGGATGCTTAAGAATGATATGTTATTCATATATGCCTATCATAATTCATAAAAGCACAGATACTTTGTTTCTATACCAATTCAAGTGGTAGAAATTCCATAAATCTATAACATCTCACCCATTTTCACCACTAGATGTATAAATATATTAAATGTAAAATAAAAAACATGAACAACAATTCCCATCCTTAGAAACTTATTTTCCCCCTCATACATGGGGCTACACGAACCCACGAACATCCTCATTATCAATATTTAATAAAAACCTAGTTTCCCAATTACCATTACCAAATATTAAAAAAAAGAAACAAAGAACCTCTAATACCACATTTTGATACCCAATCCCAAATGACTCTAAATTGGTTCCCCATTCTAATTCTCCATAAGACCTCAGACATCCCTCTCTATAAGCTACAAAATATTGACTAATGGCAATGGAATATAAAAACACTATAGGGAGAATATGAACACATATTTGAGTATAATTATAGTGGAAAATAAAATTAAATAGATATACATCAAGATAAACATTATATTAAAGGGATGTTTTGATAAATAAACACCAAAAATATATGGAATAATAAATGAATATACTATTTATACCATATCAGACAACCCCATGGGAATATCAAATACAAGAAATACTAAAAATAAATAAAAGTAAACTTTGGTTAATAGGTTTCCCCCCAACTGCTCTTAAACCCTACATATTACCATCTTCCATATCCTTCATAGAATGTAAAGTGACACAAAAATAATATCAGGACTCTCTCTATATATATCCTTATGAAAAATAATATTGTATTCTCATGTACATAATTCTTAAGAGGCCTAAGAAGGGTGTGACTATAACTCAGTAGACCACCAAAAATGTCATCCCTAAAATAACTACCCTGATAGGAATTTTATTCAAAAGTAATATAGATAAATAATTCAACAAAATTATCATCTAATAGTTTTAAAACAATTTAAAATAACAACAATAGGCAACCATTGATCCATGTGGTCACTAAGACACATGAGGATGGATATACTATTATAGACCTCTTGGTATATGAACATGATTAATCATATATACTTTTTCAAGTGTTGGGGTGTCTTTTAGTACTTATCCATGACCTTACCAACCATAAATACACACATAGAATATAAGAGTTCACCTTATAATTTTACAATATTTTGTATTGTCAAATGGGATCTGAGATCTCATCCCATCATTCCTTAGTATTAGTCATCACATGGAATCTTGAATTTTTTTAAGGTATTTCCTATGAATCTGATGGATTATCTTGGAAATCCCCATAACTTCTTGAGAAGAAAGTATCATAGACAATCCAAAGTTTGATTATGAAATTCCTAAAAAATCTGAGTTCTCATCTTGAGTTTCCCAACATTTCTTAGTATCACGTGTCCCACGAATTCTAGGTTCTTATCCTAACATTCCCAGGTCTTGTATCACATATCATTTGAAATTAATACAATCATTCTATCATTATAAAGTAGCACATATCACATGGAATCTAAGGAATTCATCTTGTCATTCCTAATCACCATCAATCATTTTAAACATTTGATTAATCAACCATTAAATCTATTTAATTCTTATTAGGACCAAGATCGATAATTTCTATAATCTTAATTTAAAATCTTAGGTTCCATTTCTGATTTCAAAATCATTATTTATCACTTTAAAAAAATTAATCCATTTTATAAAACATGAGTCCCAACCATAATATGAATTATTATTTATAAATCATCAGGTAAAAATTTGTATTAATCTGTTGATTTTCCATTTTAATTTATCAACAAGAAAAATTATTTTCATTATTAGAACCCAATACATCCTATAATTTTAACTAGCAATTCATATAGTTTTATTCAATTTAGTGACCATGTTAGTCCCAGTTTAGTTTAAGGGTCTAACCATTCTCAAATATTGATGGTTATGAAATTCCATTTCATAACGATAAATGAAAATAAAAGTATCTCATTAGGAAATTTAAAAAATAATTATGCATTTAAATACATCAAGACATTATAAGGATAATCTCCTCTACTATAAATTCCACATTAAACCACCAATTATTATGGTCGAAAGTGTGTTAAATTGGACATTTAACTAAGGGAAAACCCAAATAAAACATTTAATTTAAATTAGTTCAAAGAATGAAAAATTCATCTTGTCCATACCGAAAAACCACATGGAAACTAATAAATTATACACAATAAATTATAGGTACCACCTAACAAATATTTATAAAAGTTTTCTCATATGACATTAGCCTTCATTTCATGCTTAAACAAAAGGATTCAAGGAACCAAAAAAACACCCTAATAATAGGACATAGCCCACATAAATGATGAAACACAACAAGAAAGTTAAATGATATAATAAAATAGGGTATTGGACTCTTATACCCACCTTTGGGAATACAACTAATCTAATGGAATAAATATTTCCAAGAAACAGAGGATATCCTCCAATGTGAATGAGAGGGGAAGGGATCCCCATTCATGCCTGATAAATGGCCCCAAATACCTATTTAATGGTTAATAAAAAGGTTTTTTGGGGTTAAATAAACCTTTTTAACCTATTTAAAAAAATTAATTACCCAAAGTCTAACTGGTGGGCCCGAATAAACTCCATATCTACTGGAAGGGCCACCAGGTAAGAAATGGAAATGCATCCCATAGGCTACAAACCTCATCCACCTCTCGCTCTCCCTGCATGATATGTTGACACCCATAACCACAATGTAACTTTATAAAAAGTCCAAATTGGGTATTTTTATTGGTTAAATTTCCCAATATTTCATTTTGACACCTAATATAGAAACCTTCCCATCCACTAATTATAAAATTCATTGTTTCTTCAAATTCTGAGTACTTATACAGATCTGAATCCTAAAAATATAATTTTTTGTAAATTTTTTATAATAATACTCTATAAATGATAAATCATTTTCCCAAAAAAAACTAAAATAAAAAACTAAATTATCCTCATATCATTACGAATAAAAATAGTACACTTAGATTGATTACAGTCTATGTATAGTAAGTAGTACTCAGTGACACCTATGTATTCAATGCATACTCACATCCATACAAAAATCACAAATTAAATATCAAGTACCTATAAACACAATATTATTAATCACTATGTGAATTATTATATTTCCAACATTCATATCATTCCCAGATCATACACTAACCACATGTCTGGAATTGGTAAAAATATAACATCTTGTGTTTTTACTTTCGATTTACTTATCTTTTACCCATAATTTATCCAATATTTTGATTAAATTGAATTAATTTGTGACATAATATTTTAATTTTAATTTTATCTATTTTAATTGCGAACTATTTTCTGTTTGGAAAGAAAATATGAATGATTTAAATTTTCAAGAACAATATCTCGTAATGAAAAAATAAAAATATATTTTAAAATGAAATATATGAATTTGGTCCAAATTTAAATTCTAAATTAACATTAAAAGTTCCCTAATGTTTATAAATAATTAAAAAAAGGAATATTGATGTTATAAATATTTCATTTCAACACTCAACCCATTATAGAAAACAACAACAACCTTGGAAAGGTAGTCTAAATGATCTTTTTTATAAACAGAAATTGGTTACTAATGACGCAATTATAGAATTTCCCCAATATGACTACATCTTCATCCTTTATATAAAAGATAAATGTCACTATTTATATGAATATATCCTATATAAACTAGGAAATATTTTTATAAACCATTTCATTGATTTTTTTGGAGTAAACCATGACATAGTGAAGGTCACTACATTGAGGTTTTTTGTATGACAATGCCTTTTTTATATGGTAATATTTATTAATTAACTTTTTTCCCAACTAGTAAATAATTATTGTTTCTAAATATGTATAGGATAAAATTATTTTACATAAATAGACCATAACAAAACACTTTTAATTGATAAAATTTAGTTTAAATTACTTAATCGGTTCCAGTTAGTTGATGAATATTGAATATTTTAGTTTCTTGGTTTTGTTTAGTTTTGGAAAACATAACCATTTTAAATAGTTATTAACTAAAACTAAATAATTATATAAATACAAAAAAATTGTTAAAATTATATGTGGTAATTAACATTATATTATGAAAGATGAATAAAACATAAATAATTATTATTTTTTCAATATAATTAATAAAGATGAACACATACGACAATAAAGAGAATATAAGTCATTAAAACACACTAAATATCTTATCATACATTATTAAATTCCTTTAATTATTTTTATTTTGGAGGGATTTTATTTTTATCAAACTATTTTCATTATTTTATAATTAAATTAATCATTTTTTAGAGATTATTTCTCTCAATTTCTCATTTTATCAGGATTATTAGAACCTTTAGTAATGAAACATTGATATTTAAATTTTTTATTAAGAATTAATTTTAAATATTATAATTTTATTCTTTTCTTCGTAATTTATAAAACCAAAAAAACCTAATGGATTTAGATTATATCTATTCTTTACTAATCATTAGAAAGGTTTGATTTTTTCCTAAAGTAATTGTTTTCAATCATTCAATTAAAACATGTGTACTTAATTTACCTTAACTAACCATGAACACCGAATTTTTTTTAAAAAAATAGTAAATAATTATTAAATGAGTTTTGATAACATAATATGAATCATTTAATGAGTTAAAAGTTTCATTATGGTTGGTTGAACGTTATAAATTGTTTGTTTCTTGTTTCATAGGTTGAGAATTTTCATCATTTATAATGATTATATAATGGACATTTTTTATTTGTTTATTAATCAATATAAAACTTTATACCAATAAAATGATTTCAAAAAAATTATATGAGATTATTATTTCATCTATGGGAAACACAAATGTTGAAGGTTTCTCACCCACTATATTTTTATCCATCTATACTTCTATCTGACAATGAAGAAGAGAGGATCCTTCCCAAGCATTTGATAGTTCAGTTTCATTAGAGAAATTATATCTTATAAATATATATTAATTAAATTAAAACAAATAGATTGATCTTGTAGAAAAATAGTTTATGGTAGTTTGTTTCAAATATGTTTGGACAAGATCCACCCCTACCCCACCCCCACCCCCACTAAATCCATTTATTTTTATCAAAGTGACTTCTATTATGTTTGAATTAATGTTTAAATAGATAAATAAACTAGAAAAATGATTTTTTAATGATGTGTGATTTTTTTATTAAAAAAGGTTAGGGTTCAAGATTATTTATCAAACCATGTCATGATATATGAAGCACATCATGTTTTATGATGAAACATAAAAAAATATTCAATGGTTTTAAAAAATTGGATCGTAAACTATCTCTAAAAATAAGGCATCATAAAATTAGATTTTATATCATGTTTATGGTTTAAAAAATAGTTATTTTTATATGGTAGTGATTTTAAATAATAAAACTAGGAAATAGATTATAAAGCACCCATTTTGGATTCAAAAGTACGAAATTTTAATGTTTTACTAGAAGTAATGACAGTACTATTTTTATTTAAAAACACATTTCCACATGTATACACTGACTGACTAAAAATTAATGTTTTATTTTCAAAACACTTTTGAGGAAAAGTTAGAAAGCATAAAGTTCAACAACACCCACAAACAACCAAAACAAAAACCCAGAAAAAACTACAGGATAGGTTCCTCCCTAACAATTACACCATGACGACAAACTTCATCCAAGCATGACCTTTCGGTGGGTAGTCCTGTGCAGAAACGCAAAAGAACAGACTTAAATTGTTTATTAATTTTGAAGTGTCTATAAATTTTAAAATAAGGTGAATTAAAAAAATGATTTTAATTTATAAATTTGATATTAATAATCATATAAAACATTTATATTAAAGGTATTATTTATAAATTTATGTAAACCATTTTAAAATTTAAATTGGTGGATTTCATCAAGTTTTAAATAAAATGAAATGTGCGATATTAATTTTATGTAATTTGTTTAAATAAATTAGTAATATGATAATAAAAATTTTCATAAATATTATATATATGAAATTTATATGATTTCATATTGAATAACATATAAAATTATAATATGAAAGAGATTTTATTGAAATAAAATGTCTATAAATGTAGTTTAATTATTATATTTTTATATTTTTTTAATTTTATAAATCATCATATATATTAATCTTATGTCCACATTTGTTAAATTTTTATTCAATTTGTTTATTCCATATTTTATTAATTTATAAAAATTTAATTTTTTTTGTTACGATTTAATGTATTCTTTATTTTAATGTATTAAAATGATTCATATAAGTTTCATTACATGAAAATAAGGACTCACATTATAGGTATGATATATGATTCAGTTACATTGAACCATGGATATGATTTATTTATGAGTTATAAATTAATGTTAAAGGTATATTATGATTTATACATCTTATTTTTTATAATTATATTTTAATAGAGGTCTCTATTGAGTATATATATATATGGATAATGAGACATCAGATTACAGTTGTCATTATATTATGGGTTTATTCTCTATCAAGTGAAGTTATTATTATCTATTTTTCACCCAATACATTCTATTATGGTAAATGTTTTATGATTATAAATAATTTACATGACAGAGTTTTCTATACCTTATTCACAGGATACACTTATATATGTGTGAATATAATTACATTTTTTTATAAAGTAAATTATTTGTTATATTTAGTGTTACAAATTAATATATTTTGACCATATTTAATTGGTTGAAGGTATATGATATTAAAAAAACCATTGAGGCATGAATACATAAATGAAATATATGATATAATATGGTGAGTTTTTACTTAAGATAATAAGTTGTATTTACTTCCTAAGTGAATACTTGCCAACACCATGATCATCCAGATGGGTAGTCTCTACTAAAGGTGCCCATGGATTATCATGTTCCATGAAATAAGTTTATGGGTGACTTTAATAATACTAAATATTTTCATCAATAATTATATTTGTATTACAATTATTTTGGAAACCTTAAAATATTATATAGTATAATAATAGAGATTCGATAATCTATATGATAGATCTAGGAAAGGAATTTTTCTGCCCAACTGTCCAAGATTCATATATGATATGATTAACAAGATCGTAAATCGAAAAATATTATATTTTATTGGATTTCTATATTAGACTAAAATATTCAGTGAAATATATATATTTACCTATTAATATAAATTATTTAATAATAGGGTTCATCATTTTAGTTGTAGAACATTTAATAAAATTAATTTCTAAATTATTTTAAAAAATTGTACTCATAAAATATTTTTTTATAAAAAAATATATCATCATATTATTTGACCTGAATATAAGTTCATGAAGAGGATAATTTTAATAGAAAAAATATCAATATCGGTATAGGAAGTTTAGAATTTTCATCAAGAAATAATGAAAATTTTATGTGGTAGATTTATCCTGTCATATGAAATCAACTAGTAAAGTTGGTTAACATGTTGATATAAGGGGTTTTGAGAATCATAATAAATATTTTCAAGATGTTTTCAAAATGATTTTTAAAATTCAAAATACATTATGGAACTTTATCCAAATCTTATTTACCTAATATGATTTGGAAAATCAAGATAGGTTGGGGTATCCTTCATGGTTGAAACTAGATATAGATTTCATTTAAAAATCATTATGAAAAATAATCATATAAAATCAATATATGTAATAGGTTTAATAATTCCCCAATATATTGAAATAATTGAAACTTTGTGGCATACACACATAATCATATAAAATCATTTCTTATTAGTCAAGACTCATTTCCAAGACTATCTTAGTGGACAAAGCCCATTTCTGAACCGAGTTCACTCCTCGTTTCAGTCCTATTTCACTGAACCGGTATAACCTACCGTTCCAGCCATGTCTATCTCATGAGATATAAAATCTTTACCCAATTCATTGGAGGGAGATATAGGTCCCACCCATCTCATAATTATACCATTCTTATGTGTTCCACAAAATCATAAACCATACATCATTTAATAACCCATGTAATAAAAATGGGAATCTTAAACATCGTGACATCATAAAACAACTCATATAAGATAAAGGAATTCATAAAAATAATTCCATCCCAACATAATCAAATCAATGTAATAATAGGGATAGAAACATAACCCTTTATTATCTTAGATGGAAAATAATTTTGATAAAACACTTGAACTCCATTCTTGAGGAAAATATCCTTTCAACTTCAAAAACATTTTCCTTTCTTTAACATGTCATACAATTTTAAACTAAAAGAATTGATTAAAAATAAACTTTAAAACTTGTAAAGGAAGCTTCTTGGAAATATTGTTTTAAAAATCCATTCATGCCGTATAATTTAAAAAAACATTCTTCTAATACTTTTGTTGGAAAAGTCAAAAAGTACCTTGTACGAAAAACGACAAAAGATTCCTTTTATATCTTTTACTAAAAACTCACCAAAGGGTGAAAATGGATTTAAAAAATTGTATTTGGATGGAAATAATATTACATATTGAGGAAACATGGATTTGGATGATAAAATGCACCCCAGTAAATTCCAAATTATAAACAATCTCAGATAAAAAAATGAGATTGTGATATTTCCCTTACCTTATGTCTGATATGCTTTGTACGTATCCGAACCTCTTGTATAATGATTTAAATAATGTCATTAACTTATTATAGAATCATATTAATTTTTATTATATCATATATGGTTCACTTATGACTTTATAGTACCCGTTCTTTTGTAAATTCCATGTTAAAGAAGCGTTTTGGGTAAAATCGTTTCATTTATCGTAGGTGTTTGGACTTGTTGTTCTTGACATTATTATTACTTATATCATGATTTAGTTACTTACAGAATATAATATATGATTTATATGTCATTTATATTCAGTATATATGTATATATATAATAGATAGATAAATGAAATGAAACACACCGTTCATGGAGACGGTAGTCCGTACGTACGCATGAACGCTGTTTTCCTTTCCTTATTGTATTGAATGGAAGTAAGTAGATGACATATAAATATATACATAAATAAATTAGATTTACCATGTCATATATTTCATTATTATTCATTATATATACTTTATAATCATTCTGAAATGGTTAACATGGATAATGAATCTCATCGTGTTGTGGAGACGGTAGTCCGTACGTACGCACGAGCGATGATATCATTCCCATGGTCGTGGAATTGTGTTGAAGTGTATGTATACTATTTAAGTATCAATATCACATTATAATAATCATATATAGTTACTCATTACACCATTATACCCATCCAATTAAGGTGGTGGTGGAAAATAGATTACACCACGACGTGGAGACGGTATTCCGTACGTACGCACGCGCGGTGATTTCCTCTTTCCGTAGGATGGATAGAAGGTTAATTAGAGTTTTTTAATATTTATAATAACATATAATTATATAATAAATACTGATGTTTTTACTTTATCATGAAACAACTAAATAAGAATAAGTTGAAGAAGAAAGAAATTGAAAAAGATCGGTAATGGATATTACCTCTTTTTGACGCGCCTTCACTTAACCTCCACTTAAAGAACTAAGGATGGTCTTTGAAGAAGACCAGGACCTCTATGATGATACTAGGGAAGTGGAGAAGAGATTTGGGAAGGGTTTGTTTGAGCTTGAATGCTAAAATATGTGTGAGGAGGAGTGGGAGGAGGTGCCCTTTTATAAGGGAGGAGAGGGGCACCTTAGGAAAATCTCAAAATATTATTTTATATTAAGGTCAAACTCAGTTTATAATGGTTCCAAAGGGTCTTATTTCGAAGATAAAGTGGTTATTGGTCGCAATCATCTCATCCAATACGATTTATACAAGTTTAGGTTATCTAGTTAACCTTATCAATTAGATTTAACTCTAAGTTAAATAATTTAACTTTTACCATATCTTTTTTTTTTCTTACACTATATGTTTAATAAACATACCATAAAAAGCCAAACGAACCCCAAGTTGTTTATTATTAATATATATATCTTTATCTAAGTCATTTGGCCAAACCTTATATTTTTAGGAATTAAATAACAAGTAATAATATAATATTTGTTTTAAAAACTAATTTATGTCAATTTTGACACTATTTGGTACATGATTTTTATGAAATTAATAAGAGAATGAAAAGTTCAAAAAAAGTTACTTATATCAACAATATCATTACATATTAACCTAGAAAATTAATTTAAGTCATAAAAAGTCTCAAAGTATATTTATTTGAGCATTTATAACATCAATTATGTTAATATTTCATTAATAAGACAATTACTACATCATCTTTGTGTCATAATAAATGATAATTATTTAATCCCTAAAAATTATAAATAAATTTCTAGGATGTAGATAATTGTATTATATTTCTGTAGATTATTCATGTTCGAAGTTTCATTAAGTTTATCACTAAATTAAAATTATTATACTTATAAGATTTAACAAAGTGACATGTTGTCACATTCTTTGGTTTTAATAATAATTAAATTATTTTCATTGAAAAAATTTAATTAAATGAATCTAATCCGACCCTTAGGTGATATGGGTCTACTTTTAGTCATCCAATTGGATTTTGACATTTTTTAGGGTAATTTTAAAATATTATATTTGCCCTTAATTACCCTATTTACCTTTAACTATGGTAAATAAAATTTTCCGTAGTTACTATTCATAATTCCCAAAAATAAAAAATAGCTTATTAACATAATTTGGATCGGCTGATTCCAAATATGGAATCTACTTTTCAAAATTCAATACACAAAAGTTGCAGAAATTAATTTAAAATTAATCCCGTTGTCGAAAGAAAACGGGATTTTCTTTAAAACATTGCAAAAGATTGAATTGATTTAACCTACAAATTCAAGGTAAAATCAATGATAATGAAATAAATTATATTAAATGGTATAAATATATTCTATTTATACTTTAAAACCATTCAATATTATAATTTAACCACATACGATATTATGATGAAAAAAGTTGTTTTTAATTAAAATATAGCGTGTTTTTACTATTCATTAAAATATGAAAGTTATCGGAAAAATATCAAATATTTATCTAATTTAAATTTTTATATCCTGATTCAAAAGAAGAATTTTATTTTGTCAAATTGAACTTATAAACATGTCAAAAACTAGATTTAAGGTTGGTGCGCCATCAAAAGGCGGCAAAACTGCATTTTTTGAAAAATACTTATTTTACCTGAAAAAATTATTTTGTTCTTATACCATGTTCTAGAAATGTGTATGATGAATAATAATGTTATAAAATTCAAATTTTAGTTAACACTATTCATAAAGGCTAGTTCATAACAATATTATAATAATATATCGTTGTTTAGTAAAACCCAGTATTGCCTACAACACACACTATCGAGGAAGGTCGCAATTGCGTGTAATGTAGGCCAAGTAAGGGTTGCGTGTTGCACAAGAATCCTTCGTTGTTTCGTATAACAGAATCCAACCATATTTCATTTATACATTGAATATATATATATATATACTCAATGTTTCGTAGAATAAATATTATCAAAATTGTGTGTAACATGATCCAAGAATAGTGTTGCGTATACTGCAAGCTAATACGGTGTTGCGTATAGCGCAAGGTAATATTGGTTTAGCACAAGACATTAATGAAATTAAAAAAATATTTTTCATAAAATCTCGGGGTGTTACATTCTACCCCCCTTAAAATGAATTTCTCCCTCGAAATTCGTCAGGGTTATAAATGGTTTACTACTCGAAAGTATGTTTAATAGAAACCCACATCGTAAAAAGGAATACCAAAACATGACTTTTAAAAACTAAAGTATGAAATGTAACGGTTACCCAAATTAACTCATCATGGGGTTTCCACGTAGGAGAACATAGGTGAAAATGTGGATATAGAAGAAAAATATAACCATCAAGTTCTTATGGAGAATGGTAGAGAACATGGCTATAAAAAACCAAAAATCACAAAGATATTGATTTGTGGTGATCTAAGGTACCATCTGATTCATTGGATATAAGGGAAGTAAGAAAAAAATTTTGGTTTTTCAAGATCATTTCCCTAATGTTGATGAAATTGGAATTAGAAGAAATACATTCGTGATTTTGGTATAGTCTCACCATTTTTCATTCTTTGGACAATTTCCACTTCATCTCTTAATGAAATGAAGTTGAATTTGTCATTCGTGATGTGTTAGCAGATGATGTGATAGAATGATGGGTCATTCCATCTGTCTCAAAAAAAAGGTTATAAAAGTTATAAAAAAAATACATAAGTCCATATATAGTGAGATTAATCTTATATAGTTCTTAAAATGGACTTATACTTCATATATCATACTGCTTAATATAATAAAACTAGTTTCTACAAAACAGGGACTTCCTGTAGGCCAGTGGTAGGCGATAAAGGCCAGTCGCACTTCGGTTGTGGGTTTGATTCCCACAGCCTTGTCCGACGCGATGGTTTGTCACCCGTCCTGTAGGTTTTCCTTTTTCTAAATCTATATTACTATAACATCCCATCAACAATATCAAAAAAGTATTATCCTTAAACAATACTAACTTTGGTCCAACATAATCCATTCCAATCTTTAGGCTTATCTAAAATACTTTGGTCCAAGCTCATAGTATAAAGGAAATGATCATGTGAATGCCATCATTTATCCCCCATATATCATAAGATATATCTTGTTGGTCAAATTACAAACATGTGAATACCTTAATCATGTATTCTCTTGAAGAATGAATACCCATTGAACCTTAGTGAAAACCTGAATGCAGTTAAAAGTTAACACTTTCCACAAACCAAAATCCTCAAAATTATTTATACTCAAACCATTATATCACTTAGTCCTTATATCAATCATGAGCTCATGAATACAATAAAACATCCCATTATCTTCTTGTCCCTTCATTATGCACATATCATCTACTTTCCAAAAATATTTCAATCACTTTTTTTTCCTGGTTACCAATACATAGATATTCCAAAATTCCAAAATACCATAAATGAGATTCCATGATACTATTTTGAAATCCCATTACATAAACACTTAATCATTCCACCACATCGTTGTCATATTCAACATCACAAATAGTGATCGCATGTGACTTCCCTTTGTCCTTTTCCTTAAGAGGTTGCTCATGTAGATCATCACTATCCCTTGGATTAGGGCATTTATTAGCATAATGCCCCATTTCCATGCACTTGAAGCATTGAAGTGTTAGTGGTGCGTTCTTTGCAGTCTTTGCTTTATTCACATCATTAGAAACCCTTTTTCCATTACTTCGACACTCAGCTGCTCGATGAACTTCTTTTCCACACTTAAAACATTTTCTAGTCCCTTTAAGACAATCTCCACCATGCTTCTTTCCACACTTTGTGCACAAGGAAACATTCATCTTCTTTTCACCATTATTATCAGATTTCTCCTTGAACTCCGTTTTTTGTTTTTTGTCAAAACTATTAGATGGATAAGTAATACCAACTTCCATTTCTACCTTGATAGCACAACGCACAATTTCTTCATAGCTACTGAAGTCTCTTATAGATAATGCCCTTCGAAGATTTGGATTTTAGCCACTGAAGAATCAATCAACTTTACTTTCAGGTTGGATGATAAATCTAGATGCATACCTTGCAAGCCTTGTATAATTATCTTCATATATACCAACATATTCATCATCCTTTTGCTTTAGTTTAAGAAACTCCTTCTCCATCTTTGTTCAATGAATACAAGGGAGGTACTTATTGAAAAATATGTTCTTAAACTTGTCCCATTACATGGACTCAATTTCATCTCTTGGCCTTGTATTCTTGATAATATCCCACCATTGATCAGCATCACCTTCCAAACAATACACTACTAAGATGACTATATCATGTTCAGAAAATTAAAGAACTTAAATATATTTTCAGTAGTACTAATGCATTGTTCAGCAAAAAGTGGATCGGAAGACCCACTGAAAGAAGGTGGATGTTGCCTCATGAAGGACTCAATAGAATATTGTTCCCTTCTCTGCTCATTTGGAAGTCCATAATGATTCGTATCTTGTGTAAGTTTTGCAATAATATTTTTCACTCCATCTCCCATAACACTTGTTTGTTCAGGAGCACAATCCTTGCATTGTCCATTACAGTGATCAACACAGTTCCTTCGGGTTCCAGCCATCGTCAAAAACCCAAAAAGAATAGTGTGAGAGGCAAAAATAAAGCTATGGAAAACAACATAGTAAAGGGGGAATACACTTAATATCTAACATATTAGGTTAAATTCTAAGATCGTTACCATAGTTCTAGGACTATATCCTATACGTATACTTATCCTTATGGAAATCCCTAGACATACCATAGAAATATCTCTATGGATCTCACTAACTTCTTCACATCCTAGTTTCCAAAGGTTGACTAAACCTTTCCTCTGATACCAACTGTAGTGACCTGAAGCTTGACGTACATGGACATTACATTACTTTTGCAGAATACTTAGTACATTACAAAAACACACACACAAGTACCGTAATAGTTTAGTGTCTTTGGAATCTCGGAACGTAATCTTATAATCATGGTGAAAGATCTTCAACATATCCCATAAATATCGTCCTACTTTTGTTTCCTTACCTAAAATCTTTATTTTAATCTTTGGGGAAAAGAAAGCATAAAAAGGGTGAGCTCAAATGCTCAGTAAGGGTAAACAAAAGAAATATCAATCACATCATATTCATAAGAACATAACTTTTCGAAATCTTAACCAGCAAAAAGAGATCATAATTTCATAACATGGGATAAATCATAACAGTGAAAAGTAATATCAATACTCATAACTTAAAACATGAAACTTTGTGGCATACACACATAATCATAGAAAACCATTTCTTATTAGTCAATAATCATTTCCAAGACTATCTTAGTGGACAATGTTCATTTCTGAATCGAGTTCACTCCTCGTTTCAGTCCTGTTTCACTGAACCGGTATAACCTACCGTTCCAGCCATGTCTATCTCATGAGATATAAAATCTCTACCTAATTCATTGTAGGGAGATATAGGTCCCACTCATCTCATAATGATACCATTCTTATGTGTCCCAGAAAATCATAAACCATACATCATTTAAAAACCCATGTAATAAAAATGGGAATCTTAAACATCGTGACATCATAAAACAACTCATATAAGATAAAGGAATTCATAAAAAAAATTCCATCACAACATAATCAAATCAATTTAATAATAGGGATAGAAACATAACCCTTTATTATCTTAGATGGAAAATAATTTTGATAAAACACTTGAACTCCATTCTTGAGAAAAATATCCTTTCTACTTCAAAAACATCTTCCTTTCTTTAACATGTCATACAATTTTAAACTAAAAGAATTTGATTAAAAATAAACTTTAAAACTTGTAAAGGAATATTCTTGAAAATATTTTATTAAAAATCCATTCATGCCGTATAAGTTAAAAAAACATTCTTCTCGTACTTTTGTCGGAAAAGTCAAAAAGTACCTCGTATGAAAAACGACAAAAGATTCCTTTCATATCTTTTGCTAAAGACTCAAAACTGGGTGAAAATGGATTAAAAAAATTGTAGGTGGATGGAAATAATATTACATATTGAGGAAACATGGATGTGGATGATAAAATGCACCCCAGTAAATTCCAATGTATAAACAATCTCGGATAAAAAAATGAGATTGTGATATTTCCCTTACCTTATGTCTGATGTGCTTTGTACGTATCCGAACCTCCTGTATAATGATTTAAATAATGTCATTAACTTATTATAGAATCATATTCATTGTTATGATATCATATATGGTTCACTTATGACTTTATATTACCCATTCTTTTGTAAATTCCATGTTAAAGAAGCGTTTTGGGTAAAATTGTTTCATTTATCGTAAGTGTTTGAGCTTGTTGTTCTTGACATTATTATAACTTATATCATGATTTACTTACTTCTAGAATATAAAATATGATTTTTATATCATATATATTCAGTATATATGTATATATATAATAGATAGATAAATGAAATGAAACACACCATTCATGGAGACGGTAGTCCGTACGTACGCATGAACACTGTTTTCCTTTCCTTATTGTCTTGAATGGAAGCAAGTAGATGACATATATATATATATATACATAAATCCAGTAGATTTAACATGTCATATATTTCATTATTATTCATTATATATACTTTATAATCATTCTGGAATGGTTAACATGGATAATGAATCTCATCGCGTCGTGGAGACGGTATTCCGTACATACGCCCGAGTGATGATATCATTCCCATGGTCGTGGAATTGTGTTGAAGTGTATATATATTATTTCAGTATCAATATCCATTTATAATAATCATATATAGTTACTCATTACACCATTATACCCATCCAATTATGGTGGTGGTGGAAAATAGATTACACCACGGCGTAGAGACGGTATTCCGTACGTACGCACGCGCGGTGTTTTCCTCTTTCCGTAGGATGGATAGAAGGTTAATTAGAGTTGTTTCATATTTATAATAAAATATCAGTATATAAGAAACAATGATGTTATTACTTTATCATGAAACAACTAAATAAGAAAAAGTTTAAGAAGAAAGAAATTGAAAAAGATCGGTAATGGATATTACCTCTTTTTGACGCGCCTTCACTTAACCTCCACTTAAAGAACTAAGGATGGTCTTTGAAGTAGACCAGGACCTCTAGGATGATACTAGGGAAGTGGAGAAGAGATTTTGGCCGGGGTTTTCCAAGCTTGAATTCTCAAATTGGTGTGAGGAGGAGAGGGAGGAGGTGCCCTTTTATAAGGGAGGAGAGGGGCACCTTAGGAAAATCTCAAAATATTATTTTATATTAAGGTCAAATTCGGTTTATAATGGTTCCAAAGGGCCTTATTTCGAAGATAAAGTGAGGATGGGTCGAAATCCTCTCATCCAATAGTATTTAGACAAGTTTAGGTTATTATTTTAACCTTATCAATTACATTTAACTCTAAGTTAAATAATTTAACTTTTACCGTGTCTTTTTGTTTTCTTACACTATATGGTTAATAAACATACCATAACAATCCAAACGAACCCCAAGTTGTTTATTATTAATATATCTATCATTATCTAAGTCATTTTGCCTAACCATATATTTTTATTAATTAAATAACAATTCATACTATAATATTTGTTTTAAAAACTAATTTATGTCAATTTTGACACTATTTGCTACATGATTTATATGAAATTCATAACAGAATGATAATTTCAAACCAAGTTACTTATATCAACAATAAGATGCCATATTAACCTATAAAATTAATTTAAGTCATAAAAAGTCTCAAATTATATTTATTTGAGCATTTATAACATCAATTATGTCAATATTTCATTAATAATACAATTACTGCATCATCTTTGTATCATAATAAATGATAATTATTTAATCCCTAAAAATTATAAATAAATTCCTATGATGTAGATAATTGTATTATATTTCTTCATACTATTCATGTTTGAAGATTCATTAAGTTTATCACTAAATTAAAATTATTATACTTATAAGATTTAAGAAAGTGACATGTTGTCACATTCTTTGGTTTTAATAATAATTAAATTATTTTCATTGAAAAAATTTAATTAAATGAATATAATCCGACCCTTAGGTGATATTGGTCGACTTTTAGTCATCCAATAGGATTTTTACATTTGTTAGGGTAATTTTAAAATATTATATTTACCCTTAATTACCCGATTTACCTTTAATTATGGTAAATAAAATTTACCGTAGTTACTATTCATAATTCCCAAAAATAAATAGTAGCTTATTTACATAATTTGGATCCACTGATTCCAAATATGGAATTCATTTTTCCAAATTCAATACAAAAAATTTGCAGAAATTAAATTAAAATTAATCCCATTGTCGAAAGAAAATGGGTTTTTCTTTAAAACATTGCAAAAGATTGAATTGATTTAACCTACGAATTCAAGGTAAAATCAATGCTAATGACATACATTATATTAAATGGTAAAAATATATTCTATTTATACTTTAAAACAATTCAATATTATAATTTAACCACATACAATATTACGATGAAAAAAGTTGTTTTTAATTAAAATATTCCGTGTTTTTACTATTCATTAAAATATGAAAGTTATCGGAAAAATATCAAAACTTTATCTAATGTAAATTTTTATATCCTGATTGAAAAGAAGAATTTTATTTTGTAAAATTGAACATATAAACATGTCAAAAACTAGATTTAAAGTGGGTGCTCCATCAAAAGGCTGAAAAACTGCATTTTTTGAAAAATACTTATTTTACCCGAAAAATTTATTTTGTTCTTATACCATGTTCTAGAAATATGTAAGATGAATAATAATGTTATAAAATTAAAAATTTATTTAAAACTATTAATAATGGCTAGTTCATAACAATATTATAATAATATATCGTTGTTTAGTAAAACTCAGTGTTGCGTACAACACACACTATCGAGGAAGGTCGTGATTGCGTGGAATGCAAGCCAAGTCAGGGTTGCGTGTTGCACAATAATCCTTCGTTGTTTAGTATAACAGAATCCAACCATATTTCATTTATACATTGAATATATATATATATATACTAAATGTTGCGTAGAATAACTATTATCAAAATTGTGTGTAACACGATCCAAGAATAGTGCTGCGTATACTACAAGCTAATACGATGTTGCGTATAGCGCAAGGTAATCTTGGGGTAGCACAAGACATTAATGAAATTAAAAGAATATTTTTCATAAAATCTAGGGGTGTTACAGATAATGTTTCAATCATTGAAATACTATAAATTTCAGATAAAATTTTCTATAATACCTAAAGGTGTAAAATAAAAATCTTGGAGAGTACATAAAATTTCTTAATGTTAAATATTTCAATTAATATATTTTAAATGGTATAGAATAACAATTATACATTAAAAAATAATTTTGGATATGTATGATATTTTAAAATTAAAGAGGATTTGGCAAATAATTATTTTAGTTTTCATTTAGTTGATAAAAAAGTACTGTTATATCAAGGTAGTGAATATAATATATAAATTCAAATATTTCATAATAAAGGATATGTATTGTATATCATTTAATTTGTCTTATGTGTCAACATATTCATTATAAAAAATATATTTTCTAATGAACAGAGATGGTTTGTTTCAATACATGTGGTTTATGATTTATCTAGATATATAAAATGGTTTTAAAGGATGTTATATAATGATTTTTATTATTAATACATTTTTCTTGTACATGTTATATGTTTAAATTTGAAGGAAAGAGTTCCCACCACATAAAATAGGCATATTTTAAAGAATAAAATAAAATTTTTATAATATATATCCAAAAAAATATAATACCAAATAATATATAATTATTAATATTTTATTTTTGAATATTCTTATATAGTAAATATGTTGTATTACCTACCATAAAGGATTATTTTCATTGTAGTATATTTTAAAAAAATAAAGTTATTAAAAAGGTTAGTGGGAGTTTGTTTGAACTTTGATATTTCTAAATGTAATAAATTTTTAACTATAGTATTAAATTAAATTTTATTTCAACTTTATATCATAAAAATAGTTTAATTTATAATGGTAATTAATGTACTTAATCTCAATGGTTAAATATAATTTTTTTTCAAAAATGTTTTCAAATAAAAAATTTAATAAAAAAGATCCAAGACAATTTTGATTAACTTAAAAAGTGATATATGTAATTGAAATCAATAAACATTATTAACACTATAACATTGAATTTTTATATGTAAATTTTTTTACTATTATATTCAAAGAGTTAAATATGAGTATTATTAATTCTAATATCATCTTTATTCAAAAAAATATCCTTCGTTGTTGTTAAAACTCTATAAGAGTATAGATTGATAATTTCACATATGGGTTAATAAATATGTGTAATGAGTTATATAATTATATAAATATTATAACAAAACCATAAAAATATAGTAATAATAAGGCCTAACTAGTCTTCTATCATGTGGGATGTAATTTGAATAACACTTATATATTATGTTTTTGTATTCTCAAATGGGATTAAAAATATATATGAATGTATCATGTTATATAAATAGTGGTATCAACATTATTATTCATTTTTTTGGTTAAAAATTTTATAATAAATGAAATAATTATTTACTTATTGAGTTACATGTTTAGGTTATCTTTAATTTTTTGTCTTCATTGAGTAATATCGGTTGTGATGACCTGTAAATAATAGTATGGTTGTAACACCCCAAGATTTTACGAAAAATATTCTTTTTAATTTCATTAATGTCATGTGTTATATGCTACACCAAAAGGAGCTTTCAAAACATGCATCTCTGACTTGGCTTGAATTACACGCAATCACGACCTTCCACGATAGCATGTGTTGTACGCAACACCAAATTTCGCTAAACAACGATATGCTATTAAAATATTATAAAAACTAGCCGTTGTGAATAGTAATAACCACTTTTTTAAATTTTGTAAATTTTTATTTTTCAAAATGGACTTCATTTTTGGATTCGGAATATCGAAATTAGCTTAGGGTGAAATTTTGGTAATTTTCGGATAACTTTCATATTTTGATGAATAGTAAAAATTACTAAATTTTAATTAAAAACAACTTCTTTAATCGAAATAATTAATAGTGATAAATTATTAATTTGAGTTGTTTTAAAGTATATTTAAAATATATTTTTACCATTTAATACAATGTTGGTCATTGGATGTAATTTCACATTTAAACCAGTTATAAACAAGTGTCAATCTTTTGATAGTTATTATCTCTTAAAAACACGCCATTTGTTTTGACAATGGGAATTAATTTTTAAATTAGTTAATGTTATTGAAATATTTTGAATTTGGTAACATAAAAATCATTTTTGAGTTCATAATTTCAAATATATCTTAGGCCTAATTTTTGGAATTTTTCTGGAAACTTTCATTTTTTGATGAATAGTGAAACCACTAAGTGGTAGTAAACAAAAAATTGAATTTTTTCATAAAACATAATTTTACCGCTTCTGTGAGTGGAATTTCAAAAATCCGAGAGACACGGTTGATGTCAGTAAGTAAAATGTGGTTCAATGAGATGAAAATAATTTTTGGTGAATAGTATCTTTTTACTTTTTTTTACCACGGTTAAAAGTAAATAGGGTAATTAAGGGTAAAAATGATATTATTATTACCCTAAAACATGTCTTAATTCTATTGGATAAGTGTAATTTGACCAAAAACAACCTTAGGAATAAAATATGACCATTTAGGCCCACTTGGATTAGATTAGGACATTTATTATTATTTAATTAAAAGAAGAGTTAAAATCAATGTTTATTTACTAAAAAAATTTAATATAGGGTTATACATAAGATACATTCGATTGTAAATATTCATTAGAAAGCTAATATGATTTCCTACATAATGATAGTTTATTTATAATTTTTAGACATTAAATAAATTAATTTATTTATGACACAATGATGATGCAGTAATTACCATAATAGTGAAGAATTATAATAATTGATATTATAAATACCCAAATAAATATAATTTGAGACTTTTTATGAATTACACTAATTTTATATGTTAATATGACATGTTAGTATTGATTTAATTAAATATTTTCGAACTAATTATTCTGTTATGATTTTCACAAAAATCAATTACTAAATAGTGTCAAAATTGACATAAAATAGTTTTTAAAACAAATATTATATTATTAATTGTTATTTTATTCCTAAAAATCCATGGTTCTACCAAATGACTTAAAAAATGTTATATATATTAATAATAAACAACTTGGGGTTCGTTTGGCTTGTTATAGTAAGTTTATTAACCTTATTGTGTAAGAACACAAGAAGACACGGTAAAAGTAAAATTATTTAACTTAATGTTAAATCTAAATGATAAGGTTAAAATAGGAACCTAAACTTGTCTAAATTCTATTTGATGAGAGGATTTCGACCCATACCCACCTTATCTTAGAAATAAATCAATTTGGAGTTATTTAAAACCGAATTGGACTTTATAATAAAATAATAGTTTTTGTTATTCCAAAGGTACCCCTCTCCTCCCTTATAAAAGGGTACCTCCTCCCCCTCTTCCTCACACCACTTTGAGCCTTCAAGCGCAGCAAACCCCTGCCTATTTCTCCTCTCCACTTCCCTAGAAACATCCTATAGGTTCTTTTCTTCTTCAATGACCTATTTTAGTGCCCTAAAAGGAGGTATCAAAGAAACACTTCAAAGAAGAGGTAATGTCTATTACCGATTCTTTCATATTTATTTCTTCTTCCACTTCTTCTTATTTACTTGTTTCATTATGAAGTAATAATATCATTACAACTCATATATGGATATGTTATTATAAGTATGAAACAACCCTATTTCACCATTTATCCATCCTATGGAAAAAGAAATCACTGCGCGTGCGTACGTACGAAATACCGTCTCCACGCCGTGGTGTAATCTATTTTCCACCACCACCTTATTTGGATGGGTATAATGGTTTAAATAATGACTATATATGACTATTATAAAGTGATATTGATTCTGAAATAGTATACATACACTCCAATATAATTCCATGATCATAGGAATGATATCATCACTCGTGCGTACGTACGGAATACCGTCTCCACGATGTGATGCGACTCGTTCTACATGATCTTCATTGCATAATGATTATATAAATGAATTGAATGAATGAATATTATATATATTACACTAATACCATTGTGGATATGAGGTATCTATAACTTAAAGAGAAGAATAAGAATTTATTCGACAAAACAAGCATTAACAAAAAGTAATAATCACCCGAATAACAAGTAGTAATGAAATATTACTAATAAGAAGCTTAGAATATGACCATATATGATATCATAATAATAAGTATGATTTCGGAATAAGTCAATAACATTATTTAAATCATTATACAGGATGTTCAGACACTTATGAAGAAAATCAGACCTAAGGTAAAGGAAAATATCACAATCTCATTTTATCCGAGATTGTTTATACGTTGGTATTTACTGGGTTGTATTTTATCATCCACATCCATGTTTCCTCAATATGTAATATTGTTTCCATCCACCTACAATTTTGTATATCCAATTTTACCCTTCAGTGAGTTTTTAGTGAAATATATAAAAGGAATCTTTTGTCATTTTTCGTACGAGGTACTTTTTTACTTTTCCGACAAAAGTACGAAAAGAATCTTTTTTTAAACTTATACGGCATGAATGTATTTTTAAAACATTATATCCAAGATGCTTCCTTTAGAAGTTTTCACGTTTATTTTTAATGAACTTCTTTTAGTTTAAAATTGTGTGACATGTTAAGAAAGGAAAAATGTTTTTGAAGAAGAAAGGATATTTTCCTCAAGAATGGAGTTCAAGTGTTTTATCAAAATTATTTTCCATCTAAGATAATAAAGGGTTCAGTTTTTATCCCTATTATTACATTTATTTGATTGTGTTGTGATGAAATTATTTTTTTGAATTCCTTTATCTTATATGAATTGCTTTATGATATCGTGATGTTAAATATTCCCATTTGTATTACATGGGTTATGCAATGATGTATGATTTATGATTTTGTGGCACACATAAGAATGGTATCATTATGAGATGGGTGGGACCTATATCTCCCTACAATAAATTGGGTAAAGATTTTATATCTCATGAGATATACATGGCTGGAACGGTATGTTAATCCGGTTCACTGTTATAGGACTGAAACCAGGAGTGAACTCGATTCAGAAAGGGACTTTGTCCACCAAGATGGTCTTGGTAGCAATGCCTTGGATACTATGGAAATCATGACATGTGCTGAATGGTTTTCACAATTACATGTTTTATCCCCATGATATTTTATCATTCTTAATGTTTCTTTATGATCTACTTCATATGTACTTACATGTTGTATGTCATTGCTCAAGATTTTGATGTTTAAACATTATGTTCATGTTTGTAAGTTCAAATGTATATGGTATGTTTTATTTTATCCATGCTTACCCTTATTGAGCATTTGATCTCACCCTTTTTATTTTTTCCATTCCCCAGGATATAAAGAAAGTTTTTAGGTAAAAAAAGGGGGAAGATCTTTAAGGGAGATGTTGAAGATATTTCACCATGATTAGAAGATTACGTTCCAAGTTTCCAAAGACACTAAACTATTATGGTCCTTGTGTGTCTATTTTTGTTATGTATTAAGTATTCCGAAAAAGTAATGTAATGTTCATGTACGTTAGGCTTCGTGTCTCTACAATGGTTCTGGTTTCATAAATTGATTTAAAATTCTCTCAAGAAACATAAAATGAGTTTTGGTGTTGGTTGAACCAAAAAACATACCACATAGAGTGTCATACACAAATTAATTGGAGTACTAGATCATTATGTTTCATATTTAATCCCATTTAACTGAGTTTAACTATATACTAATCCTGAGAACCTTTATACAATTATACCCTTATAATATTATCCTCTAGGATGAGCTAATCTATGGTGGTTGGTTATTTATTGATCATGTCGTTGGTTGCAGTTTAAAAAAGATGATATTTGTTCTATAAAATAATGATTGTGGAATATTGCCCCTAAAAATTGATATATTGAGGACATTTATGTTTATATATAGATAAGTGATATAATATTAACTGATTTATTTGGGTTATGGGAATGTGACATCCTTACACATCTTCTTGAATGACATGTGATGTTTCCATTCTTCTATCCAATATATACTTTTAGGTTCAAGAATATATGTGTTGACTATATGTGATTATAATAAACCATATATTATAAAAACTTTATGTCTTCTAAAATGGATTATTTGATTATGCATGTTATATATGATAATTTTGGTGGATATATGTATAGTGATACATGTGTTTGATGGAGATCATTCCCGATCCACTTGTATCTTAAGTAGAACTGATGTTTTTATAAAGGATTATATTTTCTTACAATTACTAATTATAGAATTAAAATTTTATTTCCAACTCTATAAAGTCTCCTAGGGTCTCACTTTCTTATTTTATGAATAAGGATTATGTTTTATTATAATGAGTTTTTAAAAACCATTCATAGTTATACCAAATGATTTTTGGATGACATCAAAAATTATTTTTAGATATATTTTATATATTTCACATATTAAGTAATATATGTTGAAAATTAATGATATATTTTCCAAAATGATTTCATGATGACATCAAAAAGAAGTTTTAGATGTGGTTTCATAGTTTATTGCATATGGTGTATCATATAGTGAATGTAGAACAAGTATAAAGGCTATAGTACAAGTGGGACATTGATAAAATATATATACTAATTCTATAGTATAACATGTTTTTATAATTTGTAAAAAATTATATTTTTCCAATATATCCCAGTACATCATATTTTTTATGCACACAAAATCCTCATTTTTTTACTAATGATTACATTTTAACATTTTTTTATATCTCTAATTATTGTTTTATTAAGTTATATATTTAATTGAGTTATTAATTTCCTAATAGTTCTATTATGTTTGATTATTTTTTTCTAATTCATAAGCCATTTGTTTTTTTGAATTCATGTAAAGTGATGAATAAATTCTTATAAGATTCCAGTTTTGGAAGGCATGTGTTGGAATTAGAGGCTTGCAATTAAGTTTTATGAAATTCCAAATTCATAAAAAAGCAGGAATGGAATACACTTAGATAGTAAAGTATTATAGTTTTTAGAATTAATATAATATATCCATGTAAAGTCTTATGATATAAAAATTCAGAAAAGGACAATGCCTTATAATGAGATTGAAGTCATACAAAAACAACACAAGAGATGATACTGGTATTCAAGAACCACGTAATCTGTTTTCTGTAGATTTTTTTAATGACTATAAAACTAATATCTACAAATTATTATAGGAATTAACGATTGTATATATGGAATTTTAGTTCACATCATATTTTTATTCAATGACTGTAAATTCTCTAAAGGAATCACACAAATATTTTATTTTCTTCTTGAAAATATGCCATGAATTATTATTCATTTATATACCTTTTATTTTCTACTATAAGAACACACTCATTATACTAATTGTTGATGAATCTTGTGTATAAGTCTTCTAAAGGGATATCCTAAGAAAATACATTGGACCATAGTTTTATGTAGAAGCTTATTACACCTATTTGTTGAGGTCTATAACAAAAATACTTGAAAACTAAAACCATCAAGTTCACATCATGATTTTTTTGATGGGACTATGGGGGTTCTTAGGGTCCCATAGAATTATATACATTTCTCGTTTGATTATTTTTCTTTAAGAAGTCTGAAAATTTTCAGAAATTTTTAAGAGGAGGACTTTATTTAGGGATAATTTTAATAACTCAATCCACCCCCCCCCCCCCCCACCCCCCACCAATACCAATTGAGTTGTTATTAAAGACCCCTATGATAGAAATTAGAATCAGAGAGGATAATTTGGAGTTATCAACTGTTACCAATTTAAGATTGAATTTATTATATTTTTTTACAATGGATTAAATAATGGAAGGAATGCCATTGGTATGATTATCATACTTAAATAAATATAACTATTATTTAGGTAAATAAAAGATGCTTACTTGATTGAAGAATGTTGGTCTAAAAGTATTCAAAAAATTAATTACAATGTATTAATTGCTTCTAAACAACCTATGTTAAGGAGTTTCTGAAGAAAGTAATGAAATTACCAAAACTCTAAAGTTGTGAATTCTATCATCTATAATATTGGTCCATATGAGTTTAAAAAATATATATCGATGTGTTATTCCCCATGAGATTAATATGTCATATTAAGGAGTTAATAATTTCATAATATTAAAGTACAATACTTCCAAGCTAATGTTTGAAACATTCAATATTATTTATGGTGAGATAATTATTCAATGTAATTATATGATAATATAAATTGGTAATAATGACTCTTTTTTGGGAACTATACTTCCTCAATGAGATCAATATCTAAAATTACTTGGAGTTTTACCCTCAAATGGAAATGGAATCTCAACTAATATTGGGAAGTCTTCTCCTATCAAGTACATAAAAATAAATGACATTATTGGAACATTAATGATATATGAGACTAAAATGTAGGATGAATCCAATGACTGTAGTATGATAAAAAAGGATAATGTTATTTTGAACGTTTAACATTCAAAGAATAATTATAAATTCAAAAAATATTTTTATTTTACTCATTTGATGATGAAAAATTAGGTTTTCAATATTCAAATGATAAACATTCCTCGATATTAATAAATTTTTACAATATATATAATAAGATAAGAGTATTCGAGAAATCCTTTAAGAAATTCAAAAATAATGAATCAAATAAAAATGCGGTTAGTTTTTATGAATGTACAAATTTGGGAAATAACAACCCAGATTGACCAGAACTAAAAGGGAAGAATAACTATGAAGAAACGTTTCACACAATATCTGATTTAATGAATAAAAATAAGAATTTCCATGAAATTTACTTGAATTAAATCATAATACTCTAGTAATGATTATCATTATGATTAAAAATCTGAACAATAAAATAAAAAGTGCAACATGTGATACATTGTACCACTCAATGTGGTATAATAATTCTATTATTCTAGTCATTAATCTTATTCATAATCCAAAAACTAATTATTTAAAGAATCAAAATTATATTATTTTGTGCCATAGGAAAATTATTGAACACTTTATAAGAATCAAAAAACACACAATAAGTCTTATGGTGTTATTACAAGTGAAATGAATGATTTATCTAAACATCTTTAAAATTTTAAATCAAAACAAAATAAATCTAATTTCACATGTGTTATACATGATAATATAAATAAATAATTAATTAATAATATAAAATTCCTAGAAAAGGATACAAGTGTATTCACTAAGAATGAGTATTATTTAAAAATTATACATTAAAAATAAATCCAATAAATGGAAAATGAAAAATGGTGAAAGTAATAATTCATTGAGTATAGCACATGAAACAAGTTTAAAACATGTCAAAAAATGAATCGTTGAGGGATTATTAACCCTATCCCACCCCCAGTCTTTTATTTTTCATTTTTGAGTCATCTAGAAATTTTGAATGATGTTATATTTTTATATTAGGTGGAAATATTTACAGAGACTTAATTATCCCCAAGAATAATATTCCTATTCATTGAGCCTGTGGTCACAATATGTTGTCCTAAGACCACAAATACCAAAGTGTCTTCTAAGGTAAATCTATAGTCCTAAATGTGATCAATTCTTCTAAACTTATTTTATTTTAATTCATACTTTCTAAAAAATTATAATTCTTATAAAATGAAATGTGTATTTTTTGTAAACATAATGTTATAATCCTTAGGTAATAACCAAAAACCGTATTTCCACTTTTTTATTAAAAAAATAAAACCACTATTCATTTTTTATGGGGATTACTACCTCTACGAGGCGATGAATTCTGTTATTCACAAATGCCTTTATTTGTTTGTTATAAGGTAGAAATTTGAGAATAAATTTGACCAATTTAATATAATTATGATTATGAAGATAATAATCAAAATCCTTGTTTTATCCCTCTCATTCTATGTGAAATTAAAACATTAATAGAGAGTTGTCTACACTAATTCCTCCACAAAGTAACATATCTCATTTCTCATTTAAATTATTTATTATTTATTTAAACCTCTTAGAATATGAGTTAATTTTTTAAATCTATCTAAATAAAATCATTTTTCTTCTGTAATAATTATATTAGTCCAAAATAATCCACTTTTATAACTATAAAAATCAATTCATTATGATATGAAAAATCATGGTCTTTCTAACCACATACTTGAAAAATTATTTAAAATAATATCAAGTATTACTATGAGAACATAATTACATATAATATATGATATAAATAAGAAAATAAATATTTTGGTTTTGGTTTTGGAAGACTAACATTCATTTTAAATGAATTAATTAAGATACCAATATATATTCATAAAAAATCACTTAAACACGATAATCATCAATTTAATATTTATAAATAATAACAAAAAAACCGTAAATTGGAATTAAAACATTATAAAAAATTATAAAATAACAATCCAATTACCTTGTATGATATAGAAATAACGATCTTTGGGAGAAGAATGAATAAAAACTCCAATATTTTGAAACTAGTTCTAAAGGATCAAGATTACTCACACATGATCTTAAATATAGATAATAACTGAATAAAATATATATATGAATAAGTTTCCAACATATGTTATTAAAATAGTTAATTTTATTATACGGGAGATTCAAGCACTTTAGTGGAAGTCAATAATTAGGGTAAGGGTTTAGTATCTCAAAAATCACCCCTTGAGTCATATTTCATACATTACTCCATGTTCTAAATTGAATGATGTATCTACTACCCCTTTATTATTAACTATCAAAATACTATAATATTTCATTCTATTTAGTGTTTCATTTGAAATCATAACCATCAATGGGTTTTTTATTCAAAATTTTCTAAGGGTCCTTTTGTCTTTTTTTTTATTCCAAATGGCATGTTTGATATTCCACACCACATTTTTTGGTATATACTATAAAACATTGGTGTGTTATAGAATAATTTATATATTACTCTTTTTATTCTATGGTAAATTTAATTCCCACTCTTTAAGGGGTTTTTTTATTGAAATGTTACTCAAATAATATGGGTTTTCTTTCCACTATTATTTTCAAATCAATAATGTTTCTGAAATATTATCCATCTAGTGAATTTTTATTATTTCTAAAACATATAATCATATTCACTGATTATTCAGTGTTTTTTTACATGTTCCCTATAAATTTCATTCCCAATTTACTCATAATTTACCCAAAGTGTTTCTTGTATATATAATTGAGTTCATCTCTTCTTCTCTGTAAGGAACCAATATTTTACCATGTATAAATTTATTGTATGTTTTTGATAATGTACATATCTTTGAAAAACTAATTCATTAATGTCATTTTCTAATACTTGAAATTCTTTAAGAGTTTTAAATAAAATTTTCCTTTTTTTAAATGGGTCATTTTTCTCAATTTGTGAAATAAATTGTTTTTTAACAGTCTTCATGTGAACACATATTTATATAATATTTATATTTTCTATGGAACTTATTATATTAAACATTATGGTTTCTTAAAGAAATTATTTTTCTTGTAGGATTATAAAATGAATGCTTTCCAATTATCAAGGATATTTCTTTTTTCCTATGTGATTTTTATAAAAATCTAAAAAATTATTTTTCTTATATGTCATTTCCCTTTGACATATATTATTCTTAATTAAGGAAATTATTTTAATGATACCATCTAATTTATTTCTCTTGATTATATTTATAATGTTTTTTTCTTTGAAATAAATGGTATATCACTGCCTTTTTTCATTCGAAATAATCCCCTATTATAAGAATAAATTTTCTATTAATGTCTTTCCTCTTTTAATACTATTTATGTCATTAATTTTAATTGATTTTGGGAATTGCTGACTTAACTGTACACCCCTTACTCAATATGATGTTAGTTTGAGGTATGATTATATGGAAATATATTCTATTTATAATTGAGGGAATACTGAAAATTCATCTGTTTTCTATTATGACATGGATGTTTATTGGTCACTCGAGAAAGTTGAGTATATATTGTTCAACCATCCACATTATTTATCTAGATGTGTTAGGATCGGGTTTTACCCTTTATTAACATGGGTAAAAGAATTGAAATTCTTTATGAATATATATCAATATGGATATTTATTGATTAATAACTAAATTTGATTATGAATTTATTGATATTTATATCATTCATATAATTAATTCATTGGACTTAAGGAATTAACCGGTGGAGCCAAGTATTATATAACCCGTAAATGCCTCTTGGACTCATTAGACATACGGTTTGGGTATTTGGTGTATACCTACCCAATGACAAAATTATTTATTGGTTTTGGCCTTAATGGGAGTAATGATGTCTTGTATGAGGCCTATATGATAAAATATGATTAACATTATACATTTCATCACCCTGAATTTGGATATTGTTATCCATGTTATTGTTTATATTCTTATTTCATTCGTGGATTTATTTCAAGAACATGTTTTCAATTATATATCATTATTTGAATATTGTTTTTCATTCCATGTTATTAATTCCATGATATCTTATGATATAATTTTTTACATACCAAGTGCTTGATATCACCCTTCTTAAGTTTCCATTTCCCTCTGTTATGAAGATAATAATTACACATTATTTGTATAGAAGAAAATAAATTATTTAGAGAATTTACATAGTTTCATATATAGTGAAAAACATATCCATTTTATGAGAAATAATTGATATTTTTTAGTTAATGGGTTGTCCTAGTTATCAAAATATATAAAAATTTATGGTCCTTTAAATGTATGCGAATCAATATTTGGAAGTGATATTTTGGTTATTCATGGTTAAAATTGGATCACTACAGTTCATTTCAATGGTGGTGTGTAGAGAAGGTATTAACAAGTATTGGATTTGGGATTGTGTATTTAAGGAATAATAAAGATTCATTTACTCTACTGTCAAGGTCCCTAGAAAAATCACATGACTACTGAAATCATTAATCTCACATCGAGAATTGGGGGAGTGGACAATGAGAGGTTCTTGGTTCCCTAGGACACTATTATTATTTCTTGTTCCCATCTCCTTATTTCATTTTTTTTTTTGCATTATTATATTATGAAAAAAGTAAAATTTTAGACGTTTTTATGTGTAGATAATTATTTGGTGAGAATTTTAAGAACTTAATTCACCCCCTTCATGAGTTATTGTGAAAAACATCTGGGAATATAGTATAAACCACATATTGATTTTTTTCTAATATAAACCATGTTGTAGTAAATGTCACTCTATTAATGTTTTTGTCATAATTTTTCATTCATTATACAACCATACATGTTGTTTAATCATTCTTCTATTTAAGTTATCATTATTTGTTAGTAAATATTTGTAAAATATTTTAATGATTTTTTCACAAAAGAATATGAAATGTTTAAAGAGGTAAATGTTTCGTCATGGTTATAAGAATGATAAAATGGGTTTAAAACTTGATTCATAGATTAAATGACTTTTAATGATTCAAATGATGAAAATGTTAATGTTTATGAAATTTTTATCACTCAAGGAGTATCCTTGAAGCATATAAAATAAATATTCAATCATGATATAAGGTTGTTATTCGATCATTATGAAACTCCAAAACTAATTCCCCACCCCCTCATCATTTTATCTCACTAAGGTTATAGAGGATCCTGAATAATGGGGGATCCATCCAAAAATTAGAAAATTTATAATAGCCCACATATTTCCTTAAAATGAGGAATAATTTTTCCATTCATGGATATAATTAAGTAATATTTATAAGAACTTAGATATATATTTTTTTAGATACATGTTGGACCATGTAGTCACATAAGAGGGGGTGAATCATGTCTTATTGGTTTTTACCAAATTCTTATTCTCTTAGAACTTTCACCACTTCAAGTTCCTATAATTATATGAACCACTATTATCTATTAGAAAAAAAGTTATCTCTTACCCAATATTAAATAAAATTGTTTCATGAATTAAAATCCATATTTTTTTGTATTTAATAAAATCAACTTTTAAGGATATTTTGGTACCAAAAATGATACCAAAAAAATTCTAATTCAGTATAACTAAATTCATAAAAAATATGAAAACAACTTATAAATTAAAAATTCTAAAACATGCATCATTTCCTACAAACTCACCCCACATGAGGATGTGTGTTGTTCAAGTCCATAACACAACTATTGATGAATCCTAGAATCCTCTTAGTTTAGAACACACACTACCTAATCCATTGTATCACTATTGATCATCAAACAACGTTGGAAAAATCATTTTCGGAGCACCATAAACCATCCAAAGCACCAACATATATCCACTAGCATTGATGAAAATCACTAATTCCAATGTTTTTAAGAACAAAAATATATAAATAACAATTAAAAAATGGATTAATAATACCATAATAGTTTGTTTTAATTGAAATAAAAATTTAACACCCCTATATTTTGTGAATTTTTTTTCAAATTAATTTAACATTTCATATTTTCTATTTCATTTTATACTAGAAATATTTATATATATATATATATTAAAACACTCATTAAAACATTCCTTTCACATGTAAAATTTACTAGGTGTATGTTACATGAAACCACAACTTGGCGTATGTTACATGCAATACTGACTTGGCGTACGTTACAAGAAACAGTAATGTTTCTATGAAATATCATTTTTCAATTATAATTATTTAAAAGAGATAATTAAAACCTAGGAAATAAAATTAGTAATATTAATAGTAATAACTACTTTTCAAATATTTTTTATAATGTTTTTATACAAACAAACATATTGATAATGAAAGATATTATTTTTGAGAAAGTCCTTTTATGTTTAAAAATATTGTTTTCTTGAATAAACCGATTTTAATAAGAAAATTAATTTTACACACATATTTAAATTTTATTTGATAAAATAAACATCAATTTTTAATTTATAATGATTAAATTATGTTATTGTGAATTTATGGAATTTTACTGAGAAACATCATTTTTGATGAACAGTGAAAATCACTGCTTTTAGTTAAAACTACCTTTTTGTTTAAATAATAATTATTGATAAATTATATTTTAAATTTTTTATAAGGTTAAATTATATCAATAATACATATATTAATAAAATTTATTTCATTATAATAATTTTCACTTTAAAATTTAATACAAAAACATAATAATCTTCTGAACTTCTTTATACTTTTAAAGACCCAAAATTTTGTCACGTCTTCAGGAATTAGAATTAATGATAAATTTTCCACTTATATGAATTGAATTTATATAATCTAAAATAAACCATTTAATCGGTATAAAACTTATATTCTAACAACATAAACTTACCTTTTTTACCAATCAGATTAGTAAAAGTGATTATAATTAATCAGAGCGATTAAAGTCAAATTAAGCTTAATTAGGGACAAAACCTTAATCTCAGAGGCCCACATGACTTATCCACTTATAAAAAACCCTTTATATGTAAATTATTCATCCATTAAACTTTCATTATTTATTAATGTTTTTTATGAGTTTTTTTAGGTAAGATCTTGTGTACACCTAACTTGTTTTCAAAAATTCAAAGTGATTCATTTTCCCTTTCTATAAAAGGTCACCACCTCTCCAACTTCGTCAAACCTATCCAAACTATTATGTTCTCCAAATATATGGAAAATAAAATTAGAAATAATACTTACTTAATCCTATAATTCTTCACTTGGGATCACTGAAATGCAATGAATCCTTTTGGCACAAACCAAAAGGAGTTACCCGATTAAGAGACAACGCCTTCTCTCAAGTCCTTTCTTTTATTTTCTTTTTCCTCACCATCCACTTTATTTTCCCCATTATTGTATAAAAAAACAAGTATAGTAAATATTATAGTATTTTTATACTAATATTTAATCCTACACTTACACACATTTCCATATAATTGATAATGATAATATTGTTTACATGTTTGGCGAACTATCGCCTCACTAAATGATGATTGTTCAATTTTCCTTACCACCTCTCATGGTGGAAATTATGATGGAAACACAATTTATATATGTTATATATTATATTTATTATTTTTTATGATTTTTATTCCTTTTAGAAAATATATCTGTTTTACGTTCTATTTGGTGCTAATACGATAATTATGTTTGAGGAAGTGAGGACTACCACCCCCTCAAAGTGATACGATTCATTCATACACAACATGGATTGTATTAAAAATGGTTTTAGTAAATATAAAAGAAGTATATCATATCATAAATCTACTTTAATAATGATATATATATATATATTACTTTTTTTCATTCAACACGACAAGTAAACAGAAATAGCATTCATGTGTATGTACGATCTACCGTCTCTATGAACGGTGTATTTTGTTTCATACTTATATATTATTTATATTTTTTTTATAAACATATACTGTATATAAATGTCATTTACATCATTTTTTAAATTCTATAAATCAATATATAAATATTAATACCAAGTATATAACAAATTAAGACACTTATGAAGAATAAAGTGTCTATTACCCAAAGTGAAACATTAACATTGGATGGTTAAAAAGATGGTAACATAAGGTTGTAACAAACTCATTTAAAGTATTATATATAATTATATGGCTCTTTAAAATATTTATAATAAATTTATTTTAATTATGTATGTGTTTTTAATGAGTCCAACGACAGTCAAGACACAAGGTAAGTGGATTTCATCTCAATTTTCATTTTCGTGAGATCTATGCAATATTAGCCACAATTTACTTTTGTGTAGTGTATGTACTGCCCATTATTGTATTATATTTATATTATAATTAAATTTATGGGTTTTCAGATATCCATTTTTTATTTTTCTTTCATGGGGATTATGTTTCAAAAGTTACTAAAACAAAAAAAATGTTGTGTCTCAATTTTCCTTATTCGAGACTCATATTTTTTATGCACCTAGATTCTTTATTGATGTGTGTATACTTCCATTTTAGATGTCATATCATGAAATTTATTATTTTAAATATATTATAATATTACATTAATTTTCTTTTCTCACATGGATAGTATGATCCCATGTTACCAAGTTATAAGAGTGTATTGAGACAATCTCATCGCTTTTTGAGATTTTTTGTCTTTATGCTTCCTTTCATGAAATATTATGATCCATATCTCAAGAAAACTCATAAATTTTATCATATTATGGGTATTCATGATATATTCATGTATAAGTACCATTGTTTAAATATTTGGAACATAAGATAGATAAGAATGTGTGTCTTAAGAAAGCTCAACTTTACCCTCTCTTCGGCTAGAAATCTATGTTTTATAAAAAGGGTTCCAAGAATATTCTACTATTATCCTAATATATTTAAAATAAAGCATTACCCCTTTTTTATTTTACCAATTTTTTCAATGGAATTTTCTTGTCTCTTCTAAATTTGACATTTTTTAAACATTTTTACCATATAAATGGAATTTTCCTTTTAACTCGTAAAAAAATGTACCGATTTACATGCTATCAATTCATTAAAGAGTTCTTTTCATTTTTAAAAGGTTAGTTTATGATAAAATGTTTTTAAAAAATATTTTAAAGTAAATGATTTCCAAAAGGTTTTCATGTTTCTTTTTTATGTTTTTATGTAAACTCTTTTTCAAAATGTTTTATGTTTTAAAGAGTCTTTTTAAAATAAGAAAGGATATTTACCTCAAGAAATGTTTGTATCAAATCCTTCGATGTTATTTTCCATCTATGATAACATCCGTTGATTTTAATAATTCCATTCAAGGAAATTATCCAAGGATTCCATTAATATTCTTTGTTGAATTTTTTATGTTTTAATGGAATGATTCTTATTACACCAATATCACTTCCATGAGTTTTATTCTTTAGAAAACATTTTCTTTTCACAGGTTATTCTTTAATCAAGTGATCATTATAACTATATATTATCATAGGTTATGATGTGATTATATTTTAATAACACCCATTTCATTTCATGGGTTATGATTTGAAGTTTATAATAATTATCTATTTTTAGGGTTCAGGATATGATGAATGTTTTATTATCTTCTGGAATATGTATGAATGGTTTTATTATGATATTGGTGGGACCTATATCTCCATTAAATGAATTCGGTAATGATATTTTGTATATGAGTTCAAAGGTTACATGGGTTGTAGCCCAATACAAAAAAAAACAAGAAGTTACATGTGTTTTATCCAAAGCCTAAAAGTAAGGGGTACATGGGTTTTAGCTCATGCATGAAAATAAAAAGGTACATGGGTTATATCCCAATCCCAAAAATAAGAAGGTTAATGGGTTATAGAATATGCCTAAAAGAAAGAGGGTGCATGGGTTGTATCCGAAGCCCTAAAACATGTGGGTACATGGGTTTCAACACAAGACTGATAAAAATAGGATACAAAGGTTATAGCCCAGACCCAAAAACAGGAAGTTAAAAGGGTTATAGCCCAATCTTAAAAAAATAGGGCACATGGGTTGCTAGATCAAGGCCGAAGTAAGTAAACAGGTCGTATCCCAAGGCTATCATGTTATAAAGGTCTTGGTAGGTAGACTTGATATAAAATTTTATATTCTTATATGTATCTCACAAATCCAATTTCTTATTCCTTAGTTACTATTTCATGTCTCATGATGCATATTTCCTTATTATCTATGTCTTATGAACTGCCATGATTTATCCCATAACTCATGTTTATGATCATTTATATCATATTTATGATCTCCTAATGTTACTATCATGTTCTCTTATCTCTATGTTTATGTTTATAATTACATATAACCCTTTTTTACCCATTCTGAGTGTTTGAGTTCAAACATTGTTTTCCTTTCCCCAAGATATGAAGAATGTTTTTAGGTAGAAGTACTAAAGGTGGATATATTTATGTGGGATTTTGAATATATTCCACTAGGATAGAATAGTTTATTTATTCTAATGTACTGAACATTAATATAAAATTATGTAATATCCATTTTTTCTAATCCTAGTTCGCTATAAAAAATCAATCACAAACCAACACCTTCTGAAGGAATAGAAACCAAAGTAGAATAAATATGATAGTACCCTATATATTGCGATGTGAGAATTGCATCCACCCAAAAAAAGGATCGCATGGAAAAAAACATGTCTGTTTCACTGGTTAATGTACAATATAGAATGTATATTAAAGATAAACAGTAAATATTATTGAATGGTTTGGCCCCATAATTCAAAACTAACTCCTTTAAGTGATTGGTTATTCAAACAGAGTTACAAAATCTTTACTAATAATATTATTATCAATTACAAGTGGGATTGGAATTTATTGACTAGAATCTACAATGTATCGTCTACTTATACAACATATCAACATTTCACCTAGAATATCACAAGAATTAAATATTCTAGGTGATTTATAATCCATCATTCCACTTAAAGAATATAATTATTCTACACAAGGTTTCGTTGCATCAATATAATCTGATGTCCTTCCTCACACAAAGCCTTTTAATACCCATAGATATTCCATATTAGCTGCATGTAAAGTATCCTTTAGAAACATCCTTACTCTATAATCTTGTTCAGAATTCTATCACTGTTTTCTATCACTGTATCTAAAAGGTATTAAAATACAAATAGTTTAACTTTAAAAATGCATGAACATTTGATCTCCTCAATTCATATTGTTCTTCGATCATTATTATTACTTATAACTTTTTTAATATAGGGTATCACATGTCTTATTCTTAATAAACATCTTTTTCTATTTCAACTGATGGAAAATGATTATTAAAATTAAGTTAGATTCTTCTTCTTCTTTGATACCCACTAAATTATTCTAATGAAACATTGTATATGGTTCTCTCCTCTTTAATATTTCAAGATATATCACTCTCTCTCGTATTTGCAGATTTTATATTTATGTTTAGAAAATTATTTTTTCGACATGTTTATATTGAAAATATTTTCCAATATCAATATCATGATCCCCCATCACATCATCTATAACAGTTTCATGTGTGTGTGTTTCCACGATCTCATATATTTTTTTTCCTCAACTTATTATTTTAACTTCATTTCAAGAAATACCATTTATCTATTACCATATAATTTAATATCATTTAATCCCATCAAACTAAATATTCATTTAAATATTCTCTAATTATTTTAATTTTTTTTATCAAAACTAACTTAGGAAAAATTCTGCCAAATTTCCTAAATTTTTTAAGAAAAAAATCATTATTTCATTATGAAAAATATACAGTTATATATCCATTATTATGTCGATCATCTCATAATTATGTGACTATATAAAAAATATAATTAGGATTCAAATTGGTCATAAAAATATTCATGAAGAATCCTAGAATCCATGTGTGATATTTAAATGTACATATAATAGTTTAAGCATCATTATGTTTATAGTCTAAAATGATCTTATAGAGATTCTACTTTAACAAAATCAAATTCAATTGGATTATTTCTTATTATCTTATTCCCATTATGTAATATTATTCTCCATGTAATGAATATAAAAATATTTTTATTCCACTTGAAACAAAGTTCCCCTATAATGATTTAATTAATGATATTAAATTCCAACATCATATAATATTTAATTCCTCCAAATTTTGTTATTGTAAGTCTAACTTATTTTATCCTTTAAAATATAGAAATTTCAAAATGTGTTGATCTTATAGAAGTCAAAATTACCCCTATGAAAATATGGGAACCTTATAGAATCCCAATAAACCCTACAGAACTCAATGAGTATTTTTTATGGAAATAATGTTAATCTCATATAATTAGACTAAATAAATATTAAAAAAATATTCACCACCCTTATAGAAATAATTATTACATTAATGGTCATTATAAAAAAGACCCTTACATAAATGGACCTAATAGTAATGATAGTTGGAATTTTAATTTGTCAAAATGTTTCCTCATAAATTACCCTTATTGAAATTCTCAATGATCCATAATGAATTCAAAGGATCTATACAAAATTCAAATGAACCATATACAATTAAAATTACCCTTATTAAAATCCTAGATAACCCATATAAAAATAAAATGACCTTTAATAAAATGAAAATGGATTATTATGATGTTTATATAATCATTACAAAAAAATATTAATCATTATATAATTCAACTGATCCTTAATAAATTATCAGGCCTCTTATATATTATAAATGACCTATATGGGAACTCCATGACATATATATTTTTCCATCTTTAATCGCCAAATTCCATAATTCATTCAAATATTCTCACAATAACATTTATTCATATGAAGGAAGTCTAAATTAATCCAAATGAACTCAAATAACATTAATTTAATTATCATAATAATTTAAATGAACTTCAACTCACCTCTAAATTGTTTTCACAAAATTTAGACATAACAATGAGTAATTAAATTAACCATCATAAGAAAAACTAATCCCTCATAACTTTAATTCTATTACAATATTTATCCATAAATAATTGTATTGTTTATACCCAAATCAAAATATGTTTTTAAAAAAAATTGAACCTCCTTTGATTTCCTCCCTAAAAATAGTTTTACAATTTTTTCTATAGACAATGTTGTAGCCATCTCTTCAAATCCCCCATTGATGTATTATATAAATTAATATTCACACCTATCAATACTTTTCATTGATTCCATTGAAGAATAACTAAATATTCATCATATATTTATATATACTACCCAGAATATATCCGTTCATGAATTCAAGGACAATAAGACCACTCTTCTTTACCAATCAATGTGTGGGAATCCTTTTCATATTATTTATTGGGTAGATTATTTCTTTTCCACCCAACACTCCCATTGATACATATTCAATTGTTTATTGAAAATAGATAAAATGAGAAAAAATAATTGTATACATCAATGTCCACCTTTTCAAATTAGTAAATACAATTAACTACTTCACTAAAACTAATGTCAACATGTTTTTCTTTTGTCATTTTATCCATGAATTACTCCTTATCTCTATTATTGAAAATAAATAAAAATATCCTTTGGAAATGGAAAAACATTATCATCCCCTCAAATTTATTGATTTAAATAAAAAATATTTTTCACCCCTTTAATTATCACTCATTTATTGTTCTCCTCCTTATTGAGAGATTTTGATAATTTTACTTGAGAGATGGATGAAAATAAAAAACTTTTGATTAAAGTTCCATAAATTAAACAAATATAAGTCTATGTGATTCATGATATGTATAGGAAAAAAGTTTTATTGATATTAAGATAAAATTATCCACATACATTCCACAATGTGATACCAACTCTGAATTCACTTCATAGAGTTTTTAATACAAACCTTGAAAGAAATTTATAAAATGTACTCATCTTCAACAAAAACATAAAAACGTTCAAGTGAACACCAAATTACTAAACATTTTATAATCTAACAATCACTCCCCCTTAATTACCATATTCTACATTTATAAAAACATAATGGAAAAATGGATCATCAAACTTCAACTTTTGGTACTATAAAGTCTGCATATAAATCTATATTTTACCATGAAATATTCAAACATTGAAAGATTTACTTTATTATCTCCCCCTAAAAGGATTATATTAAATAGTCTTCATTATGGATAGTTTTATACATAAATAATCTAAACTAATCTTTCATTTCATGAAGCCTTAAGGTTTTAAATAGATTTCATTATAATATGTGATAATTGGAGTTATGAGGTTTTTGACTATATGTGATGTTGTATTTAGTGAAGATGATTTGTTGATGATTTTGAAGAAGGGTTAGAGATGTTTCTTCCTAGATAAAAACATAAATATATGATTTTTAGTTATTTTAAAAAAGTATTATGTTAAGGATTTAACACAAAAATGGGGACAGAACTAAGTAATATATTTGGAGAAAGGAAATTATGATGTGGTAAAAACCAGGATGGTCGATGAAAACTAGATATGGAAGTTGATATTTTAAAATGAGCCAATGTGAGTCACTAATAGGAGAAGCATGGGGTAGTGCATTATAAGAGAACATTGTGGGGCATTATAGTTACCCACTAGGAAGGGATTACCCCTAATGTTTTTTTCAAGGGTTCCTTAGCATGTCCAAACTAATAAAAAACACATCAGTACCATGAAAATTTTTATTTCGGATTGTGAAATAATTGGCTACAATTTATATATTAAAAATAAATAATGAATTAAAATTCCCCATTTATATTTGTCTTCAACCTCCATCATGAGAATTATAAATGCGTCCAGATCAAGATGATGGAGTCCATGATTGATTAGAATCATCCACAATCACATATTCACAACATAGAATATATTTTAGTGATTTATAATTGATAAAGGAATTGGAATCACAATAGGGAAGTTTTGTATTGAATATTTGAGTGGATAACTAAGGAATTTCCCAAATAAAGAGATTATGATGTATGAAAACTAGTTGTAGTTTATAAAGATGAATGGTTGGTTAGGTAAGAATGAATTATGACTATCATAAGGTTTTAAATCATAAGGATGATTCTAATAAAGTATGTTATATAAGGGATTTGATCATAAATTCGGTATGGACTCATCCAAAGGTTTAATGTCTTAAGGTTAACCCCCATAATGTTGATCATCATATGGTTCCAATATCACTATATGGTTGATGTTTTACATGTCAATGTGGAAACACTAAATTTTAAGCCATCAATTTACATTAATATGGGGTTATATTTTTATGAATTTCAAAATAATGGAGGCTGATAATTATTAAGGATTTCATGAAACTATGAAATATTATAGGACAGTTTCTCATGTTTTTATATTTCTAAACCATATAAGTATTTCATATGAAAATTTTAAGATCAAAATATAAAGGTTATGAGATTTTTTATAATGTAGAAATATTGAGGTTGATAATTGAGGATGAATTCCCTTTTTCAAATATGGAATGATTAAAATTATGTGACTATTTTATATGCTAATAAGAAGATATCATGGAGAAGTAAATAATGATAAAAGAGTGTGAATAATTTATTTATCTATGGATGAATAATAAATGGAATAAATAGAGGATTAATTGAGGTTTTATTAACTTGAATGCTCGGTACATCAATAAAATAGAGTATAAATTTCATTTTCATAATGAAACAAATAAAGAATGGGAGTATTTTGCAGCTTAACAAATTTCAGTATATTACAGTCATAAAACTAGAAATTTAGAGATACTCATGACTCATTATAGAAAGAAGAAATATTCAAGTTTCATTAATAATATATGAAATAATATTTTTTTTGTGATGTGTTTCACAAGATAACTATAAATGGGCAGTATATAAGATCAAAGTCACCAACCCAAAATGGTTCATTATTAACAGTTGTGATTCTATTTTTCTTGTCCTACATGACAAATAGTTTTTCTACACTTGTTGAAATTAGTGAAAAAATAAAATGTGAATGTACTATGACTTGGGTGGTATTGATCAAAACCAAAACCATTGTAATGGGAGTGACCCTATGAAAATGTGGAATTGGATAAACCCTATCATTGATCAAAGAGGTTAGTGATTAATTGGTGAAACAATATAAATTCAGTTTCATGCCCCATGGAGTAACAGTTTGGGATAGAAAAATAAGAATACTCATTGTCTTATGTGATTTCATTTCCGTTAAATTCCACAAAACACAAAATGATAAGGTTGGTTAACCAAAAAGTGGATTTACATGAATAAATTAGTAAAATAATAATAACATAAATATTAAAAAAATAACAAAAATAAATGACCCTTATAATTAACATGTTAGGGAATCCTAGTTTTGTGTGAGAATTATAGTAAAATGTTTCATTTGGAAAAGATTTGATAGCTTAATTCACCCACCATTAGAGTATCTCACAACTAAGTCTCTTGGGGTCTTAACTAGAATTGTCATATAATGGGATACTTTTTATTATATTTATTATTCATTAACCCAATATGATTAATTTTTTTATTTAAAAGTTATAGTTCATCATTGAATTATTTTTAGCCAAGGTGAAAAAATAAATCGGAAGAAGAACCGATAGTCCCAAGGGATCACACTTTTAGGATTAGTTCATAGAAAATGCTAGATTATGTTTATGATTCTAGTACCCTTAAGGATAAATATAATGCTAATTTATATTATAAACAGGATAATTCATTTAATGACACTGCTTGTAAGGATATAGAACCCTATTTTACTAGTGATGTTAAAAACACTAATGATGATAAGATAAAAAGGAGAACAAATTTGGAAGTTATAAGAATGATATAAGAGTTATATAATTATCTTAAATAGAAAAATATAGAGATTATCTATAAGAACATGGGTTATAAGATACATATTTTGTATATAAAATTAATTTAAAAACACTAAGAGAATGAAAAGGAGTCTTCTAGAAGTGGCTAGTGACCTAAGATAGAAAATTGACTCCCAAACTGAAGAGTTAGAGGATATGTCCAAAAATTTGAAAAAACATAGATTTGATTTAATGTGAAATATTCTAAAAACAAAATAATTTCAAATCATTATGACAATCAAATATGATCGTGGAACACACATAATAGAATTAAATGAGGAGAAATTGATGTTGAAACAGGAAAATATATGTCTTAATTATTATATTACATAGATGAATTCTTCAATGAAAGAGTAGAGTATCATGCTAGAAATATATTCTCATACATTGTAGGATGATACATCTTGTGGTAAGGTATCCAAGGAAGAACAAAACACTCAACATTGTTCAAGAAGAATTAAGTTCTTAGAAATTAAAGAAGAGTTAAAATTAGCCAAGATGTAAGTGCAATGAGTGAGAAAAAACATTAAGGTGAAACTGAAACATGATTTACATTTTCTATTTGAGTATCCATTGAGGAGAGATAATGAAATGAACAATAAACATGTTGTTTTAGAGGAAAACATGAAGATATTTTCATGTCCCAAAGATCATTTTCAATGAAAAAATATGGTATTTCCTATAATTAAACCTCTCTAAATATGAATATAATATAACTACAGAAAATACCAAGAAAGGAAGAAAATATGGAGGTATTAGAAATTCATCAAAGAACGTCCCTACAAAATATAAGTACAACGATATGAGATATCAAACAAGTTATTGACACATGTTATTTTCATATTTAATGCATGTAAACATTAATAGGATCTACCATGAGACTTTGGAATATGTTCCTTAGTGAGAGGATGTAGAAAAAACTACAAAATATAATTAGCATTCATATAAAATCACATATGATTCTTATTCCAATAATTCTTACCTTTTCAGTCATGTCTCAATTAGAAATTTGATACTACTATTATGTGAGGTTAATGGAATAAATTAGTTTCAATTTATGATAAATTTGGTCCCATGAAAAATAAATTTCAATGTATAGATGAAGCAACACCACTATGTTAGATTTAGTATGAAGAAAATCTCAAAATCTGTTACTAAAACAAAAACATATTGGAAGAAAAAAATGGATTTATAATTAAGATATAAATTCACATGTTACTAAAATTGAAAAGGAATATGTCAAAGGGATTTACCAAGAAAATTTATGTGTTTAAAATACTAATAATTCTTAAAAATATTGTAAAATAAATAAGATGATTTAGATAAATAAAGATCAACTTTTTTTGTAAATAAAAACCCTTTGGGGTAGAATCTTCTAAGGAAAATAGGCTTTCTTGAGTTTGAAAGTAGAGAACAAACCTAAATAATTTTAATATAAATAAAATTTCATCAAATATGTTTCATCTCTAAAAAAAAGACTCTATAAAGTAAGATAATGTGAAAATGGTGGTCAATAGAGACTTTCCATATTCATAAACATAAAGAGAATAAAAGGTATCCATATCTATATATTATTTAAATGTTTCTAACTATTTTAATATGGAGTATAATTCCAGGTTGGATACAATTCATGGGGTATGTATTATCACAAAAAAATATATTTTAGGGATGAAAATAGATATAGTTTAAATATATAAAATGCATGTAATAAGTGGTGGTTGAAAAGGTTTGGATCTAACTTGGTGTCAAGAATAAAGGTGAATGTAAAATTTAAGTTTGTTACTAAAAATGATAAATAAAGTAATGATATTGATGAAATATGTGGTATAAATATATATATAATGTAATCTGTAAATTCATGATGAATATTCCTTTAAACAAGTGTTTTCAAGCTATGTGTTTGGTTGAATCAGTCCACTAAAAGTGAAAAATAAGATGGAGTAACAATTATAATGGAATTTTTATTTATTTTTTTATTGATCACCCTTGATTTATGGTACATGAAAATTTATTTTTGTATTTTATGTATAAATAATTATTGGGTTAACATTCAAGATGTTCCAAGGGGTTTTGACACATGGTGGAGGTCTTTCTAAAGGTGTAGAGTTTGATAATTGTTAATAGAAATTATGAAACACATCCAAGAAATTGTGCAAGGTAGAAGAGGGAAATGGGTAGGCACACAGTTGTCACATATTTTAGGAAAACCATTTGGATTCTTTGTAGAAACAATTCTCTTTGAAATATTGAGTAAATTCATGGTTGGAGAATATTTTTTATAATTGTACGAGCCAACCATGAAAGGGATGGATTAGGAAAGTATCTCACACGTGGTTGGTTCATTATATATCTAACAATGTGATAAAACCATGTGGTGTGTTGTCTTGGGATAGTAGAAACTACATGGTTGGTGCACGGTTTTCCAAACCATGAAGGAAAACTATGTGACATACAATTAACACTCTTAAATTTGATGATATAATTCAATTTAATCCCATAATCCCTCGGTTTTTAACTTATTCTAAAAAAACATGAAATCACTTTTCTCCCAATGTGTGAGAGGCATTTTTATTTTTATAGGGAGTGACCTGTAGGAATTTTAAAGGCTATTAGAGATCCAGATTCCCTGGTAAGTCTTTATTCGTGGTTTTTCTTCATTATTCTCTTCTCCTTATCTTTACTAGAAAATTATATCTAATATTTTGAGGCTGGATCCATATTTCATGATGTAAATTGTGATATTTTTTGAATAGAATCATTGAAGGAAATTATATATATTACAAGATCTATATTTCAATTGTGTCGTTCTATATTTTCACCAACGTTTATGATGTAGGTGGATTCACTCTCCAGTCCAGATGATTAGAATTTAAAGGCTTTATTTCAAATATTTTGAATTGAAAGTGAAAATTAATGTTTTATTTGGTATGAAATATATTTGGGGATGGTTTTTTGAATTGAAATAAATTTAATAGTTTTGTGGAAAACTCACTTGGTTATAATTTAAACGCATGATTTCAAAATTATGGTTTTTATTTTTTATATGTAGAATGTTTTAGTGAAATAATTATATATGAAATGTCTTTAAAATAGATTTCACATACATGGTTGGTGTGTTTTCATTTGCATTATCATGACCCTATGGAATTGGTGTGTATAATTGGGGCTCCTTTTATTGGTTACCTTATGAAAAAATTGTAATTCAATAATAGAACGCCCATGAGTATGAAACATTCAACTAGAAATTCATGTGGATGTGTGTAATGGGTATGGAAAATGGTAAATGAAAAATGGTTTTCTGAGTGGTTTTATTTCATTCCATGGAAACATTGTTTTCTTGAAAAACTATTTTGTATTTGTTAAAAACATATTTAAATTGTTTAAAATAGTTTATATAAATGTTCTAACATTTTATATCCTTGTGGTAGGATTAGGGAAGTCATTTGGAGGTATCTTACTAAGTATTATACTCACTCCATTCCTGGGAACTTTGGTGTGCTTCCAGATATTATCTATTGAGACACTACTAAAGGGGAGGATTCTCGGTTTTTTAGTGATGCAATGTGATAATTTGGGAATGGATTATGGAGTTTGAGCTTGAATCTGACTGGTAGTTTCTACTGGATGTCTCTAGTTTCTTGATTTTTGTTTTCATTGGTTTCTTCTTTCTAATTAGATATAGTTATAAAGTATTTTTCATTTTGTTTTATTTTTTACACATGCATCATATAATGAATTTGCTTGTTTTTTTCCTTATGGATTGGAGGTTTGTATTTAAAGGTAAAATTGTGCCAGAATTGTTTTTGAATCACTTTTTATTTATTTCCATCATTTTGTCTCTTGGATATGTCACCTGAGGATAGTAAAACATAACCCCCCCCCCGGCCCAAGATAATGGGAGAGGGGCGTGATGTTACACATGATATTAATTTTTTCATCATTTATATATGTTTTTTTGATACTAGAGTTAATAAATAATTATTTTTTATTCCTTGATTTGGGATGGTAGAAATGATATAGGATCATCTGAACTTTAAACATAGTGTATAGAAAGGTATATCTATCTTATTTATGTTTAACATTAGGTTACCATGGAGTTTGGGTATATAATTGTATTGAGACACTTTTAAGAGTTTTCACCTAATTTCCATGGGGTTATCCAATGAAAATAATATTACATGCTTTTATAGAAATGAAAACCCACTAGGGGTGCATAATTCATGTTGAGTAATGATTTATGATTTTTTAAAAAAATATTTATTTTTTAAAATTGTTGAAAATAGTTTAATTTTCAAAGGGTATAGTGGAATTTTAAAAATTTGTTTCAAAATGAAAATCATTAGAACATAGAAATAATTTTTTTGATGTTTTTTAAGTGGTAATTTTGAAATTTTAATACATTAATTATAAGAGAGTGAGACTAAATATAATTTCTTTGTTAATAAAAAATGGAACCGTGTAAGAACCATATGAACCAACCGAAAGAGGAAGCTAAGAATATGGTTACACCTGAGACAATAGTGGACAAAAAAATTTCAAGAGTATTGTTTAGGCTTTTCAACCCATGGATAGTGGTAAAATAAGGTATTAACCAATAGAATTGGATAATTCAATTCAGTTAAAAAGTGGAATATACCTACCTTTTAGGGAGGATTCCTAACCAAAAAAGGTGGAATCCTTATTGAATAAGATGAATCCGGTCTTTAATTTCCTTAGGAAACTAGTAAAACTAAATGTGAAGTTGGAATCATATTTGATGGAGGATCTAGGATTCCAGTGGTGGGATTTATCATTTTAGGATAAATTAGACCAAGCCATGGAATGGGAGGATTTGGAAGAATTGTTTAATAAATAATTCTATCCATACAAGTATAGAATTACTATAACAATAGACTTATTCAGTTTGAAGTAATATAATTTCCGGGTAATATATAATTTGAAAAAATTAAAATTTTAGTGTTTTTGTAAAATAATTTCAATTAAATGAGTCCATTAAGGACCATATTTTTAAATCGAGGTTGAAACCAGAAATTATCTCAATGATTGTTATTCTATGTATAATTAATTATAAGGAGATGTTTAGTAGAGTGACAATGGTGTAAATATACATATCGGGAAACATAGTGGGTGGAATCATGGTTATTTTTATGGGAACATTTGATAACTCCAATGATGTAAAAAATTGAGGGACATGTATTCTCAAGGGGTGGTATATCACAAAATCAAACTATGGGATTAGTCAACTTACCTCCTTGGCTAAAGAGTAATCATGGATGTTTTCATAGTGGTTCTATTGACTATATGAAGTAATATTATACATAAACACTAATAGAAAGTCACATTTACAACCATATTGGACATCTTAAGATCTGTTATCATAGTGCTCCAAGGTTAGGTTCTAGGGACACAACCCATGCTTCTTATGTATCATATTCTTTTATGGGATGAGTGCAGTAGGATGGATCTCATTAGAAAAACCAATAAATCCATGGAGATTCAACTAATACTATGATTACGGTACTTGTGTAATCTCAATAGAGTAATAAATATAAAATTGAAGAGATTAAGAAATTTTATGATGATGAGTAAGATATCATGGATAAGCAATAGAGACCTTTGACGGTGATAGGTATTATTATTTTAAATTCATCCCTTATTCAAGATTTGTTTGATATAGGCGCATACCTTTCATTTATTTCTTCTCAAATTATTGATTTGATGGGTTTATATGTTTAGATGTCTTTTTCTATTTTGAAGCTCCATAATCCTTTTGGCCAATTAGAGTGTTGATATTTAAATCTACATCATGTATAATAAAAACCGAGACTGATTTGGTATCGAGTTTCTAAGTGATAGAGATTGATGTCTATGACCTAATTAATGAAATAGGTTTGCTGATGAACTTTGAGGCTCATACAAATTATTTTGCATGGTTTCTGATTTTTAAATCTTTGTATGCTGTTAAGAATCTATTTAATTTAGATTGGGAAGTGGATGTAAGAAGGGAATGACCCTTGGTACTAGTTGATGGAACTATAACTTACCAATTTACATTAGTTTCATTATAATTTGTAGATGAGATCGAGAGTACATATTTTTGAACTATATTTGATCATTTTCCTAAAATTGTTCCATAAACAATCTCTAGGGTTCCATCCTATTGAAAAGCAGACATTATGATCTATCTTCTACTAGGTTCCAATCCTATTTCCCTTCCATATTATCGGATAGCACCAATAGAATTAATGTAATTGAAGGATTAGTTGGAAGTGTTATAAAGTAAAGTGTTTATCTAATCAAGGACATATCAATGAGAATCATTAGTTATTTCTATTGAAAATGAGGGTGGTACTCATAAGCGTTGTGTGGATTATCTTAATATTAACCATGTTAAGATATTGAATTAGTATCATCTTCCATTCATTTATGATCTATTAGATCAATTTATGGGATCCCAGTGGTCCTCTAAAATTTAATTACATTCATGATATCACCAATTGTGTGTTCATAAGGTGGACATTCCAAATATAGATTTTAGAAGAATATATGACCATTATGAGTTCATTTTTAGTCAATTTAGTTTTATTAATTCACCTAACGACTTTATGGAATTGATGAATTGGATATTTAAAAGGAATCTGAATTCCATTATGGTGGTGTTTTTCGATGATATACTGATCTATTCAATGAAAAAAGGAAGATCATGGGAAACACTTTACTATAGTATTGGGATCTTATGGGAGAATCCTCTCTATGCTATTTCTTCAAAATTTGTTTATCAGATAAAAGTGGTACATTTCCTTGGCTATGTTATGTCGAAAAAGGAATTTCCATTTATATATAAAAGATATAGGTTGTGATCTCTTGGAAACCTCCAAATAATTTATTTGAGATATGTAGTTTCTTTATTCAGGATGGTTCTTACTAATGTTTTCTCATTACTTTTGAAAAAATAGATTCACCAATGATGGGTTTGACAAAGAAATGTGTTATATTCCAATAAAAATTTGAATGTTATAAGTCTCATCATTATCTTAGCATTGTAATCATAGAAGTACTTATATTGATATTTCTAGAATTGGGGCAAGTCTATGTGGTGTATTGTGATGTTTTGGGATCTTGGTGGTGGTTTATTATCATGTAGTGAGATAATTTTGTTTCTTACAGATCCTGGGAGTTATTATTACATGATAAAAAACTACCCAAAACATGATTTAGAGTCATCTATTGTACTCCATCCTTTCATGACCAGGTTTCATTAACTCTTTAGTGAGAAAAATAATGTGTTTATTGACCATAAGAGATTGAAATACATTTTTTCACAAAGAGATTTTTATATATGTAAAATAAAATGGATGGAATAACTTAAATATTTTGACTTTTAATTGATGTATACATAGGGTAAAGATTATTTTGTGGTGAATGAATTAAGAAATAATTCATATAATTAGTTGGCTAAAGAAGATTCAAATTAGTGGTATCTGATGTGGTTTATAGCTGACATTCACTTGGATTTTGAAGACTAGGGTAGTATTGTGGTTTTCTTCCATGTTTGTGTTCCTCCTAATTCGGTTGGGAAGGTTAAATTGGAATAGATATCTAATTCTAAATTTGTTGTTATGAGGTCAAAACTCAATGGTGGGGAGACTATTTAGGGATGAGGGAAGGATGGTGATTCAGTGTTATGGTTTTGACATCGTATTGTCGTACTTATATCCTATCAGGAAAAACACATTCATGCATACTAAAATTCAATATGGTTTGTTCATAATAGAATAAAAAACATGTTTATGGAAATTAAAGGACAATTTTGGTGGATTGGAATGAAAATAAAGTGGATAAGTTCATTATGATATACCTCACCATTCAGCCGGTTAAGGGAGAGAACCTACATCCAATGTGTATGCTGTAGTCTTTACAAATTCCCATATTGAAATTGGACCTGTTAGCTCTAAATTTTTTTAATAATTATACCAAGGATGGTTTGGATATATGATTCAATATAGTTGATAGTGGATTTGGTCACAAAGTGATCCTTATTTGTGAATCAAATATGGTAGAGGACATGTCCAAAATCTATATCTTAGAGGTTGTAAAAAGGAATTTCATTCATGTTTAGATATAATGAGACCAATATATCATGTTTATATCTCATTATTTGAAATACTGTAGATTTCCCTTGGTACTCAGTTGACTTTGAGAATGGTGTATCATCCTCAAAGGGTTGGAAAATTCAGAAGGATGGTAAAAACATTATAGGGAACACACTGGGATTGTGTAATAGATTTTGGTGGGTCATGGGAGGACCAAATACCATTAGTGTAATTTTAATACAATAGTATTTATCAGTACTGAAAACATATGAGTAATTCTGAAGCATTGTATAGGCATCCTTATCATTCTCCACATTATTTGGTGGAAACTGATGATACTTCATATGTTGAACCAACCCTCATGTAAAAGACAAAATATAAAATTTAGTTCATCTAGAAAAGAATATAGACTGTTAGATTAATCATAAATGACATAGAATCCATTTTCAATGACCATTGTAATTTTAGATGAGTGATCACATATTTTTTAGAATCTCTCTAAGGCTTGGGAGTCATCACTTTGGGAAGTAGGTGATGTTATCACCTTGATACATAGGTCATTTTGAGAAACTTGAAATATTTAGTGATCAAGAATATTGGTTTGATTTTATACCTTGGTTTCATTCAATTCTTAATGTGTTTCATTTATCATAGTTCAAGAATTATGAAATTTATCCTGACCATGTTATTCAATGGGATAACGTTGACCAAAAGTTGGATTATACATTGGTTCATTTGTGGGTATAAATTTTGGATAGGAAATTTAAATTCTTACATGTTAAAATGATAATTTTATTGTTGGTTTTATAGAAACCTGGTAGGATTTAGGAAGAAAAATGGGAGTGTGAAAAGGAAATGATGGATTAGTGGCCTAAACTCTTTCATGAAAACTTTGGGTTTAAACAATATTGGAAAAGAAATACCAATGGTACGGTTAATGTAGCACCATCAATTTTAGGTACATGACTGTTTATTTATGTATTTTAGGTACATATAATTATTGGGTTATATTTTTAGAGGTTCTAAGGAGTTTTCAAACATGTTAGTGGTCTTTCTGAGGGTTTTCAATTTGAACACGGTTACTAGAAATAGTGCAACACCCTTCGGAAACTGTGTAAGGAAGAACATTGGTCAATGGGAAGACACATTGTTAGCACATGGTTTTTTCAAACCATGTGAATTCCGAAGAGAAGAAATGATCTTTGAAATGGTTGTGGATGCATGGTTGTTTCATGGTTTCTCTAACTGTGCATGACAACCCTATGAGAGGTCGATACAGTAGTCAATACATGGTTGGCGCACAATTTGTCTAACTATGTATTCCATCCATGTTGGATGCATTCATGGGACAGTAGGAACCACACGGTTTGTTGCATGATTTTCTAAATCATTCATCCAAACCATTTGGGTAATATTTATCCTTCTGATGTTTTTGGATCTAATTCAATTTAATTCCTTGAGCCATTAGTTTTCCCCTAAAACCCCATAATATGAAATCCTTTTTCTCCCATAGTGTGAGTAATATTTCCCTTTGGCCAGATATGATCTATAGGCATTTCAAAATATATTGGAGATCCATATTCACATGTAAGTCATTTTTCATGGTTTTTCTTTGTTGATATCTTTTTTTATCTTTCTCGTTACCTTAAATCTAATCCGATGTGATATATCAATATTCCATTATTTTAATTGTGATATTTTATTGTCCCATTCAATTAAGGAATGGATTTATAAGACCATATCTATAATTTAATTGTTTTATTATTCATTTTCTCCAACATTTGTATGGTAGGTAGCTTCCCTCTCGACTCCTATTTATTTTATGATGAATTATTGATTTAAAATTGATTAAATTTTTTCAAATGATTGAAAAAATTGATATGTGATTTGGTAGAAAAACACTCTTGTAATTTTTTGTGAAATTGTAAAAATTGTATGGTTTAGTGGAAAACTCACTTGGTTATACTTTTAATGTATGATTTTAAAATTATTGTTTTGAATTGATATATAGAAAATGGTTTTTAAATTTTTTTTACAATATAATTGTTTTTTAAATGTATTGGAAGGGTTTTGGGCACACATGGATGGCATGTGTTCATTTTCATTGACATGAACCTGTGGAAGGGGTGTGTTTTATTGGCTCACATGGTATTGGTTAACTTTTGACGTATTGGTAGATAAATGAGAGACAACTCATGAGTATTTAATTTTCACCTCAGAAGGTATGTGTTGATGTGTGGTTGTGTGGAATGGGTATAGAAAATTTTATTTGAGAAATTGTTTTAAAGTTGTTTGATTTCTTTCCATGGATTATTTTTTATTGTAAAAGTGATTGGTCTTGGTAAAATTCATTAAATAATTTTAAAATATTTGTTACAAATGTTCTATCATTTAATATCCTAGGTGCATGAGTAGGGAATTCATTTTTGAAAATCCTATTGAGTTTTATACTCACCAAATTCTTAGGAACATTGATGTTTTCTAAGATATTATCTATCAAGAAATAGGTAAAGGAAAGGTATCCTAGTTCATTTGGGATGCATCTTGATACCTTCGGCATGGCATGTTGAGTTGGATCATGGATTTTACTGGGACTTGTGGATGCATGTGTCTAGTGTCTTTGAGGTTTCATTAGTTTTGGTTTTCATTGGATGTGTTTTATTTTATTTTGATGCATTATATAGTTTCCTTTTTTTCTTATTTTTTGAATGATTCCCATTAAAGGAAAAATCACCCCCAATTGTTTTTGAATACCTTGGCATTTATTCCTATCCTTTGGTGTCTTGGGTATTTCACCTAAGGATAGTAACACCCACCCACATATTCCTAAGATAATGGGTGAGGGGAAGGATGTTACAATATATATTCTAAAAATAAATTTTAATTGTTTCTTTCCATAGGATATTAAATGTTTCAAATCATGATGATTTATTTATTAATAATTGACATCCCTAAAATTGAATAATAATTAAATGATAGGATGAAAAAATAAATGGGGATTCAGAAATGAATTTTCCAAAGTCTATTCATCCTCATCTATGAATGAAGAAACCAAGGGTTTTTGGGTGTTATGGAAGTAAAGTGGAATTAAATATTTGGTGTAAACAAATGGAATCAACTGATGCTACAAGTGGTATGTCATAACCCCTTCTATATTACAATTTATAAAATAATTTTTTATTGTAAACTTGGTTGAGATAATTTAATTGTTTTTATAAAATGGAAATTTAATGCTACTATGGATTTAATGAATCAATTGAGTGACATAGATAACTTTTTGTGTGCTAAATTAGAATCTTTTTTCTATAATGATCTCCGACTTAGTCACTTTTGAGTGTTTATTGACAAAACAAATGATAAGTGGTAATTTCAGTCACTAAAATTCGATGATCTAAAATACTAACTATAGATAAATTAATTTCAAAATTTCATGGAATTGGATTTGGAATTTGGATAGTTAAAAAAGAATGTTCTGGAAGTTAATTATAAGATCTGATGGTTTAGAAGAACTATTTAAGAGGTAGAAATTCTAATCACTAATGTATGTTTCATCTTAGAATTTAGTATTCGAGGGGTGGATGAAGATCTTGGATAATCCCTCTCGCAATCTATTGAAAACTAGGGTGAATGAAGAAGTTTTAAAGGGATAAAATTTGATGTTTTCTCTAATGGAAATGATCTTTTTATTTCATTGAAAATGAGGGATATAATCCATGTAAAAAATATATTTATATTTGAATTTATAAGAATCATTGGATTTGGTGGAATTAGATTTAAGGGGTTAATGTCAAAAAAATAAAAACGGGGTTATTTTTGAACCTTTAATGTTTGTATTATATTTTTTGACAATATGTGATGATTAGAGTTGGGGGTGGGTTTGTTGAATATATGTGATGTAGGATTTAAGGAATATGTTTTTTTCAAGAAGTGTAAGAAGACCTAGAGATGTTTTTCCTAGTTAAAAATAACTATGTTTATGTTTTTGGTATTTTTTAAAGGTATTAGATTAAGGTGCTAATATAAAATCAGTCTAAGACCTAGTTGGTGGACAAGATCATGCTATCATAAAAAGGGATAAAATATCATTAACAAAATACAGGAGTGGAAGTGGATATTGGGATGTGTTCTAGTGTGGGTTGACAAAGTAAAGAGGTGTTGAGTGTTGTATAATAATAGAAAAATATGGGTTAGCATAGTGACACATCAGGCATAGAGATTACCTAAGTGATTTGTTAGGGGTTCTTTAGCACGTTTGTGAAAATAAACTACATGAAAATACCATGAAATATTTGATGTTGGATGGTGAAAAAGTGGTTTACTATACTTCATTTATATTTATCTTCAATATACATACCAATAATTTTAAATGCATGGAGATCATGATTTTGGAATCCCAAATTAATTTGAATCATCCACGATCACATTTCTGTAGCACAAAATATATCATAGTGATTTAGAATTGAGAATTTAATCGATATTACAACAGGGGAGTTTCATGTGATAAATCGTAGTGGACTAAAAAGGAATACATGAAAGGATGATAATAAAATTATTAATAACCGGTGGCAGTTCGTAAAGATGGATGTTTGGTTTTTTAAGAATGAATGATTACTATCTAAGGTTGATTCATGTACAGTCATTTTCATAAGTTTTGTGATCATAATGTTGTTGTAGACTGATCTTGTGGTTGATTTTCATAAGGTTTCACATCATAATATTGATCATCATATGTATATTGTGATTATCATACTTCTCAATTTTGGCATACCAACATGGAAAAAATAGATTATGAGTCTCCAAGTTACATTAAAATAAGGTTAGAGATATGTATTTTTGGAATGGATAAAGACAAATAAATAAAGTGGATATAAAGATACTGTGAAATATTAAATAAGGAATGTTTAATTGGATTCATTATTCCTATAATATTAATGTATTAAATATAGAAATTTTAACCTAGAAAGCTTACGGTTATGGGAGTATAATGTAATCCCATGACCCCAGTTACCCAGAGTCGGTGCATTATTACATAACATTGGCATGATCACAAGGAAATCATGTCTCGAAAGACCGATCAGTTTAGTATAATTGGAAAAAAGATTCATACATATGTTCAACTTTACAACTCGAAAATAAATTCAACACGAATTTATTCCATTGGAAACATCGAAGCCTCCTAAATAATTCTTGCAAGTCAGTCATAACTAAATTCTTCATATCCTATGAAAATGATACATAAGAAAGGGGTGAGATCAAACGCTCAATAAGGGTAAGAAATACAGTGGAAGATAACATAAATATTAATCATGGTGAATAATTGAAACAACATGCTTTTACCAATAATAAACATGAATATTATGACAACCCTGCTTTTTATTACAACTTAAACATGCTTTATTACATAAAACTTCACTTGATACAACAAAGAAGATCGAGAGGTTTAGTGTCTTTGGGGCTTAGGATCATTACATAAAAACTTTAAACTTGCAATACAACATCCTTATTGAAAACTTCCTTTACATGACCACTACATTCCTTCGTACTTAGCGTTGCATGGGATAACCTGAGGACATGCATAAGAAAAGGGTGAGCTATAAAGCCCAGTAAGGGAGTACACAATGAATAACATGAGGAGTACAAAACATGTTAGGCAATAGGCATATCAATAGAGTATAAGAGAGACATGAACATAAAGGCATGATAAAGCATGATAATCATAACATGGAAATGTGGCAACAACACTTAACATTGAATTAGCATGAGCCAAGGCTCATTGCACATGGAGCATGAGTAAACCCTCATTGCAATTGAAGCACGAGTAAACCCTCTTTGCACATGAATTATCATGAGTCAACACTCATTTCACATGACGTATCATGATACTATACTTTACCCAATGTATTGGAGCGCTATCAGGGCGCACCCTTCTTAAACATTTCATTTCATGCATAAGTGTGCCACATGGATCATAAAACATGGATTCATAAAACATAATCATTTATTCCACGATAAAGGAATGTGTATTTCATACATGAAACTTTACAATCAATAAGTAAACGTGCAAAAAGGTGAATACCCTTGATGGAGAAATGGGCATGGTATTCACTACACAATGATATTGGCTTAGAAAATCGGTGTGATTTCGGCAGCGTAACAGCGTGACATAAGAATTCATAAAAAAGGATGATGAGAGAGAAATGGGTTCCTCATCATATTTACATGTAATGGACATTAATAAGGTCATATAGATACATGTACCAACAATTGAAAAGGAATTTAGATTCATGATACAAAAGTATTGCATGAATATAGAAGAGGAGAAAAAGGTTCCTTTCGGAATTTCGGCATAGTAACGGGTGTACATGGGAGGCATTTAATGAGAGAGAAAGGGGTCTCCCATCATTAAAACAATAAGAGGGCAGTATGGGAGAGGTGCGAAACCATACCCCAACATTCATAAATGAAATTAACAGGGCAATACAACTTAAAGAAAATTGACAAAAATGAGAAAGGAAGAAAAGCCCTTACTTGGAAGTGTGCTTCCAATGCCTAGAGAGAGGCTTGTGAGAGGCTTCTTGGGAGCTTGGGGCACCTTGGGAGGATTCTAGAGAGAGTAGGGCAGAGGTTGGACGAACTTCAAGGGCTTTGAGTGAGGAGGAAGTTGGAGCTTGGGTGGGTTTATATAGGAAAGGTGAGAGAATTCTTTATTATTTAGGTTTGGGACCCCTTATATTAAAATAATCCAAACCACAAACCATCCCATGGTATTTGCCCATGGTTTCTGGAAAAGGAAAGAGGAAAACAATATTTTACAAGGCCAAGATCCGAACTTATTAAAAAATTAGGGTTGCTTATGTGGAGGTGAGTCACACTCCCATGGAAATTAATTTAAAAAGGCAAAGTGTTGAATAAGTCTTGAGGGCTCCATTAATGCTTTGAAAAGTGAGTCAAACAAACCCAAAACCTAATTATTTTAATGATAAAACACATATTGGCCGAACATAAGGATTATGGTATTTTATTACATCACCATTGGGTCATTATGATGTCATAAAACACATTATATATTTAAATGGTATTTAATTTTTACCCAAAAATTTGACTGTCTCAGAAAATTATGAAAAATTCACCATTGGATAATTTCGACGTCCTGATTCCAAAAATAATATTTATTTTATCTAAATAATTTTCTAAATATGTGAATTTTCACTTTTAAAATAAAAACCGACATTTATAAAAAATTCACGGGTTTTGACAGAAATGGCTTTCAAACCTTAATAAAAATTTTAATTGCATTCATAAAATTATAAGATCATTTATATTTAATAAAAAATTAATTTAATATTAATAATAATATTTTATTAAAATATTATTTAATTCAAAAATCCTTTAATTAAAATATAATTCTTAATTAAATAATAACTAAAAACATCATTTGTACTTTAAAAACTAATTACAATGCATCAAAAATGACTAGAAATTATATTCATTATTATATACAAAAATAATGTACATGAACATGGTGCTACTTATTTGTTACATAACCCCTTAAAATAGCCGCATAAGACCTAAGGGTAAGGTGTGCGATGGTGACAGACTCTTGGGGTTTCTCGGATAACATCGCTCGAGTGGTGATCTCTATCAACTTCCATTTTTCCCGTAGACGATCACGTTCGAGCTTGACTTGATGAAGCTCAGCTTGGGCTTGGTCAAGGGCAAAGCCCAAAGACGCCACCTCCTTTCCGAGCTCCGACAAATGGGCTTCGTAAGGGGCAAATCTACTGGATGAGGCCATCGCTTCCTTTGTCTGAGTAGAAAATTGGTTCGTTAAAGCCTTATATTTAAACTACCCAGATGATCACTGTTCAAAGGCTATAAAAGTAACGGTCACAAATCTTAACGTAAAACATAAAGAAGTTGACATCTTATAAAAACATTTTTCATAAAGAAACATTTAACTGGATCAAGAGGGATTTTCCATTAATGAAACTTTGGGTCGTTACAACATTCCCCCCTTAAGAAATTTCGCCCTCGAAATTTTCCTTTTCCCACACTAAAACAAATGTGGGTAACTTAGCTTCATCATATCCTCCGACTCCCAAGTTGCTTCTTCAAACTTGTGGTTTCTCCACAACACCTTGACGAGGGGAATTGTCTTATTTCGTAGAACTTTTTCTCTACGATCCAAGATCTTCACTGGTTGCTCCTCATAAGAAAGATCGTCTTCTAATTGTACCACCTCAGAAGAGAGTACATGTGAAGGGTCTGGTATGTACTTCCTTAAGAGGGATACATGGAAGACATCATGCACCTTGGCCATAGCAGGTGGAAGTGCTAGTCGATAGGCCACACCCCCAACACGATCAAGAATCTTGAATGGGCCGATGTACCTTGGACTTAACTTCCCTTTATTTCCAAACCTCATGACCTTCTTCCACGGAGATATGCGTAAAAACACCATGTCTCCGACTTTAAACTCAAGGTCTCGTCGATGATTATCTGCATAACTCTTCTGTCGACTTTGGGCTGCCTTGATATGCTGCTGAATGGTTTTCACCTTCTCCACCATTTCTTCGACCATTTCTGGTCCAAGCAGCTTACGTTCACCGACCTCATCCCAACATGTCGGTGTTCTACACCTTTTCCCATACAGGGCTTCATATGGTTCCATTTGGATGCTCGAGTGGAAACTATTATTATAAGAGAACTCAACTAGAGGAAGATGTTGATCCCATCCTCCTTTAAAGTCCATTGAGCACGCTCTCAACATATCCTCAAGTGTTTGGATAGTCCGCTCGGATTGGCCATCAGTTTGAGGATGATAGGCCGTACTGAAGTTCAGTTCAGTATTCAGAGCATGTTGAAGACTCTTCCAAAACATAGAGGTAAATCTTGGATCTCGGTCAGACACAATAGATAGTGGTACTCCATGCAACCGTACCACTTCCCTGATATATATCCGTGCCAGTTGATCCAAAGAGAAATCCTCTCGAATAGCAATGAAGTGTGCAGTCTTTGTAAGACGATCCACAATAACCCAGATTGCATTGTTGCTTTTGGATGTCCTTGGAAGTCCAGTGACGAAGTCCATGGTGATGTTCTCCCATTTCCATTCTGGTATGGGCAATGGTTGCATCATCCCCTTAGACTTCTGCCTCTCTGCCTTCACTTGCTGACACACAAGGCACTTTGATGTATATTCGGCGATATCCTTCTTCATATTATCCCACCAAAAGTTTTCTCGGAGATCTCGATACATCTTTGTGCTCCCTGGGTGAATAGAGAAATTTGAACTATGTGCATCATCCAAAAGTTCCTTCTTCAGCTCCGAACTTGATGGGACACATAGTCTTTTCCCAAACCACACAATTCCTTCTTCATTAACATTAAACTCTGAGGATTTTCCCTTTTTGATAGCTTCCACTTTTTCTTGGATTATCGCATCATCCTTTTGAGCATCCTTTAACCTTTCCAAAAGAGATGGTTGAGCAATCATTTGTGAAAGGATTGATGATTTTCCCTCCTTTATGATTCCCACGTCCATCTTCATCAAGTCTAAGAAGATTGGATCCTTCTCAATTCTCATCATTGATAGAATTGATGGATCCTTTCTACTTAGGGCATCCGCTACCTTGTTCGCCTTTCCAGGGTGGTAATGTATTGAACAGTCATAATCCTTTATGAGCTCTATCCATCTTCTCTAGCGCATATTAAGCTCTTTCTGTGTGAATATATATTTAAGACTCTTGTGGTCAGTATATATCTCACATTTCTCTCCATAGAGATAATGCCACCATATTTTCAAGGAAAAGATCACCGCCGCCAACTCCAGATCATGCGTTGGATAGTTTCGCTCATGGATTTTCAACTGTCTTGAGTCATAGGATATCACTTTATCATTCTGCATCAGCACACATCCTAAGCCCTTCTTCGAAGCATCACTGAATACCACAAAAAGCTCCCCACTTGTGGGTAAAGTGAGCACAGGTGCAGTGATAAGCCTCCTTTTCAACTCCTTGAAGCTTTCTTCGCATTCATAACTCCAAGCAAACTTTACTCCCTTTCGAGTTAGCTTGGTAAGAGGGTTGGACAATCGTGAGAAGTTTCTCACAAATCGTCGATAATATCCAGCTAACCCCAAGAAGCTACGGATATCAGTTACCGATGTTGGCCTCGGCCATCCCTCAATTGCATCTGTTTTGGAGGGGTCCACAGATATCCCATTTCTTGTGATGATATGGCCCAAGAATGAGACCTCCTTCAACCAGAACTCACACTTGCTGTACTTGGCATAGAGCTTCTCCTTGCGCAAAGTCTCCAGTACAGTTCTTAAATGCTCCTCATGGTCCTCCTTGGTTTTGGAGTATATTAGAATATCATCTATAAAGAATACCACAAATTTATCTAGGTAATCTCTAAAGACTCTATTCATCAAGTCCATGAATATTGCTGGAGCATTGGTGAGTCCAAAAGGCATTACTATGAATTCATAGTCCCCGTACCTTGTACGAAAAGCAGTCTTGGGGATATCTTCCTTCTTCACCCTTACTTGATAATATCCCGACCGCAAGTCGACCTTGGAGAAGTATTGTGCTCCACGCAGCTGATCAAACAAGCCATCGATTCTTGGGAGAGGATACTTGTTCTTTATCGTGATTTTGTTAAGTTCACGATAATTGATGCAAAGCCGCATTGACTCATCCTTCTTCTTGATGAAGAGGACTGGTGCACCCCATGGTGATGCACTTGGGCGTATAAACCCTTTATCCAGATTCTCCTGTAGTTGTTTCTTCAGTTCTTCAAGCTCAACCATAGCCATTCTATATGGAGTCTTGGATATTGGTAGCGCCCCATGTATAAGTTCAATTGAGAACTCAACATCTCTTCTTGGAGGAAGACCAGGAAGTTCCTCGGGAAATACTTCAGCGAATTCCCTCACAATAGGCATTTCTTCAAGGGTGGTTTCTTCCTTGGACTCAATCATCTGAGCCAGATATGCGTGCTCATAAGGTAGTAATATCCATGCTTGAGATGATAGAGCTAAATGAGATTCATCTTCCTCCTGACACTTGTAAAGAATCGGGGGTCGATTCTCCATATGGAGTGTGATTTCCCTCTCCCGGAAATTTATGTTGGCTCTATATAAGGAAAGCCAATCCATGCCAAGAATTTCATCAAATTCCACCAAAGGGAGTATGACGAGGTTCGCCGGGAAATTCAATCCACAGATTATAACAGGGGAGGACTTATACTCATGGGATGCAATGATTGCCCCATTTGCCGTACTCACCGACATCTTTACTTCCATGATTTGTGGTGGTGCAGGGATTATTCTACTAAACATTTGAGATATAAAAGAATGCGTATAACCTGAATCAAAAAGTATGTTCGCTATTCTTGAATGAATAACTAGTGTACCTTTCACCTCTTCGTTGTCGGGGTTCACTTCGGCAGAAGTGATGGCAAATGCTCTTCCTTGCTGTCTTGGAGGTTGTTGATTGCCTCCGATAACCCTTGGATTAGGGAACTGATTCGCAAAATGACCCGGTTCTTTGCATTTGAAGCATTTAACAACGCGTTGAGGTTCGAACGGAGCGTTCCTCCCCTCTGTCGCAGCCGCGGGTCCTTCTTGCTGACAGTTAACAGCTAGGTGCCCTTCTCTTCCACACTTTAAGCATTTTCTTGTCCCCCTAAGGCAATTTCCAGGGTGCTTCTTTCCACACTTTTGGCAAGTGGGGTGCTGGAATTTCTTAGCGCCGTTGGATTTATCCATCGGACCACCAGCATTGAAGTCCACCTTCCGCTTCTTGTCCCCATGATACCCCTGTGATTCTCCGATCTCCATTTCAACCTTGAGGGCACATCGGACAATTTCCTCATAGTTGTCGAAGTCACGGATCGCTAATGCTTTCCGCAAGCTAGGGTTCAGCCCACCAAAGAAGCGGTCAACCTTGCATTCGGGGGTAACGACAAAGCCGGAATCGTATCGTGCAATCCTTGTGAAGTTTTCCTCGTACGCTCCCACAGATTCCTCATCTTTCTGCTTGAGGGAATGGAAGTCCCTTTCCATCTTAAGACGGAGGGTGCGTGGAAAATATTTATCGAAAAACATCTTCCGGAATACCTTCCATTCCAAAGCCTCGATCTCCTCCTCAGGCTTCGTATTTTTGATCAACGTCCACCATTGATCAGCTTCACCCTCCATACGATAAGCCGCCAGGAGAACCTTCTCTTTTTCAGAGCATTGGAGGATGGAGAATATCTTTTCAATGGAGTTGATCCATTGTTCAGCAATCGTGGGATCGGATGATCCACTAAAAGTAGGAGGCCTTTGTCTCATGAAGCTTTCAATAGCGACTTGTTCTTTCTTAGGGGGGGTTGAACGTTCCTCATGACCAGTGTTTCTATTCAAAACTTGAGTTAGCTGAGAGAGAAGCATGACAAAGTTCGCGATTCCTGCTCCCATTGGATTGGGCATCTCATAAGTACAATCATCACACTGATCTTCACAACGGTTGTTAGCCCGAGTTCTCCTATTACCGGCCATTGGCTGGAATAAAAGGAAAGTTAGGGGTAGCACATAAAGGGTAATCCAAAGACAAAAGTTGATGACTTATAAATAAACTTTAATCTCTTTAACTCATGAGTCTATAGGATTCAATCCAGGCTTTTCATGATCTTCCTTCTAACATATATTCTTAGGGGCATTTTTCCATTAATAAGGGTTCATACTAAGATTGTGAATTTATCAAAACATATCCCCCGGGAGTGTCGTAACCAAGAGTGCAGCAAGGCCCATTGTCGTGCACCAGTTCCCGTTCGAGTCTATCTCAAAGCGGTGTTTTCGGGTTTTACCCCTAGGATACATCTGTGCCAGAGCCGCCTCTACCTGCTCGTATCCAGACAGGGATGTATTTGTTTAATAAAACACTTAATTAGTATTTACCAAAACTTAGGGATGTTTTTATTATTCTTAGTCTTGTATCTAAGGCTTTACTAGGGTTTCCTAATCCCAAAAATAACTAAACCTATCCTCTGATACCAACTATGACAACCCTGCTTTTTATTACAACTTAAACATGTTTTATTACATAAAACTTCACTTGATACAACAAAGAAGATCGAGAGGTTTAGTGTCTTTGGGGCTTAGGATCATTACATAAAAACTTTAAACTTGCAATACAACATCCTTATTGAAAACTTCCTTTACATGACCACTACATTCCTTCGTACTTAGCATTGCATGGGATAACCTGAGGACATGCATAAGAAAAGGGTGAGCTATAAAGCCCAGTAAGGGAGTACACAATGAATAACATGAGGAGTACAAAACATGTTAGGCAATAGGCATATCAATAGAGCATAAGAGAGACATGAACATAAAGGCATGATAAAGCATGATAATCATAACATGGAAATGTGGCAACAACACTTAACATTGAATTAGCATGAGCCAAGGCTCATTGCACATGGAGCATGAGTAAACCCTCATTGCACTTGAAGCACGAGTAAACCCTCATTGCACATGAATTAGAATGAGTCAACACTCATTGCACATGACGTATCATGATACTATACTTTACCCAATTCATTGGAGCGCTATCAGGGCCCACCCTTCTTAAACATTTCATTTCATGCATAAGTGTGCCACATGGATCATAAAACATGGATTCATAAAACATAATCATTTATTCCACGATAAAGGAATGTGGAATTCATACATGAAACTTTACAATCAATAAGTAAACGTGCATAAAGGTGAATACCCTTTATGGAGAAATGGGCATGGTATTCACTACACAATGATATTGGCTTAGAAAATCGGTGTGATTTCGGCAGCGTAACGGCGTGACATAAGAATTCATAAAAAAGGATGATGAGAGAGAAAGGGGTTCCTCATCATATTTACATGTAATGGACAGTAAGAAGGTCATATAGATACATGTACCAACAATTGAAAATGAATTTAGATTCATGATACAAAAGTATTGCTTGAATATAGAAGAGGAGAAAAAGGTTCCTTTCGGAATTTCGGCATAGTAACGGGTGTACATGGGAGGCATTTAATGAGAGAGAAAGGGGTCTCCCATCATTCAAACAATAATAGGGCAGTATGGGAGAGGTGTGAAACCATACCCCAACATTCATAAATGAAATTAACAGGGCAATACAACTTAAAGAAAATTGACAAAAATGAGAAAGGAAGAAAAACCCTTACTTGGAAGTGTGCTTCCAAAGCCTAGAGAGAGGCTTGTGAGAGGCTTCTTGGGAGCTTGGGGCACCTTGGGAGGATTCTAGAGAGAGTAGGGCAGAGGTTGGACGAACTTCAAGGGCTTTGACTGAGGAGGAAGTGGGAGCTTGGGTGGGTTTATATAGGAAAGGTGAGAGAATTCTTTATTATTTAGGTTTGGGACCCCTTATATTAAAATAATCCAAACCACAAACCATCCCATGGTATTTGCCCATGGTTTCTGGAAAAAGAAAGAGGAAAAAAATATTTTACAAGGCCAAGATCCGAACTTATTAAAAAATTAGGGTTGCTTATGTGGAGGTGAGTCACACTCCCATGGAAATTAATTTAAAAAGGCAAAGTGTTGAATAAGTCTTGAGGGCTCCATTAATGCTTTGAAAAGTGAGTCAAACAAACCCAAAACCTCATTATTTTAATGATAAAACACATATTGGCCGAACATAAGGATTATGGTATTTTATTACATCACCATTGGGCCATTATGATGTCATAAAACACATTATATATTTAAATGGTATTTAATTTTTACCCAAACATTTGACTGTCTCAGAAAATTATGAAAAATTCACCGTTGGATAATTTCGACGTCCTGATTCCAAAAATAATATTTATTTTATCTAAATAATTTTCTAAATATGTGAATTTTCACTTTTAAAATAAAAACCGACATTTATAAAAAATTCACGGGTTTTGACAGAAATGGCTTTCAAACCTTAATAAAAATTTTAATTGCATTCATAAAATTATAAGATCATTTATATTTAATAAAAAATTAATTTAATATTAATACTAATATTTTATTAAAATATTATTTAATTCAAAAATCCTTTAATTAAAATATAATTCTTAATTAAATAATAACTAAAAACATCATTTGTACTTTAAAAACTAATTACAATGCATCAAAAATGACTAGAAATTATATTCATTATTATATACAAAAATAATGTACATGAACATGGTGCTCCTTATTTGTTACATAACCCCTTAAAATAGCCGCATAAGACCTAAGGGTAAGGTGTGCGATGGTGACAGACTCTTGGGGTTGCTCGGATAACATCGCTCGAGTGGTGATCTCTATCAACTTCCATTTTTCCCGTAGACGATCACGTTCGAGCTTGACTTGATGAAGCTCAGCTTGGGCTTGGTCAAGGGCAAATCCCAAAGATGCCACCTCCTTTCCGAGCTCTGACAAATGGGCTTCGTAAGGGGCAATTCTACTGGATGAGGCCATCGCTTCCTTTGTCTGAGTAGAAAATTGGTTCGTTAAAGCCTTATATTTAAACTACCCAGATGATCACTGTTCAACGGCTATAAAAGTAACGGTCACAAATCTTAACGTAAAACTTAAAGAAGTTGACATCTTATAAAAACATTTTTCATAAAGAAACATTTAACTGGATCAAGAGGTATTTTCCATTAATGAAACTTTGGGTCGTTACAAATACTTTAATGGTAGGAATAGTAAATAATGCCATAATAAAACATAATCTTGGGTATTATACAAGTTGAATAACCACATGAACCATAAATATTATTTTCATAATGAGGGAATGTATAATGCCAGACATTCTGAAACACATTGTCAAGGCCTCGGCCAAGATGTCTAAAAATGATTAAGGCCTCGGCCAAAACCACATATCAAAATTGGGAAAGGGCCTCGGCCAATTCCACATCTAGTTGTCTCATGAGACCTACTGATGCATCTAGGAGCTATAGCGGGATCCACCCTTCACTTACTAATTCCAATACATTCCTCATATGAAAAGGATGAAATATAACATAAACATTCATATTAAAACTAGCATACGAAATGTTAATAATTTAACTATAAACTATGAATGGTTTAAAAATATCACATCGACATTCAAACATATCACAAAACCTTCAATACAATATGGATGTTTTGTATCATAATAAATCAATTTCAAATAAACTTAAAATCCATCAAAGGATTTTGACATAGATGAAATCAAAACCCTTTGTAGAGAAATATATCTTTATATTTTGAAATTATTTAAGAGTAAAATAATTACAAAGAAAAAATTTATTTTTAAAATATTCTTATAAGCTTGTAAGGTAAGCTTTGACGATTTTATAAGGGCGGAAAATAACCGCACCCGCAGTATATATTAAAAAAGTCATTCTTACCATAAATTTGTTGAAAAGGTTAAAAAGTATCTTTTTTTGGAAAATAACGGAAATATTCCTTTCAAAACACATAAGGGTATAAATGAATTTAACCCATTGTCGAGTAAATAGTAAAAATGTTTTGAAATAAATTTTTAAGAAACATGGATGTGGATGATAAAGAGGTCCCAATATATAATTACGTGTAAACAACCTCGAATAATATATAGATTGTGAAATAATACATTACCTTGTACTTTTCCTTGGTTGAGGGTAGGTTAAACTCCTCTATAATGGTGATATAACTGTTATTAACTTATACAAGAATCATATACATTAATATTATATCATATATGATCTTTAAACATTTCTTTGTTAATAATGTCATAGTATTATCATCGTTTCGGGAGTTAACTTACTCATTTTATTTTATATGTTTTGTTACATAATATGTGTTTGTTATGGATAGGTTGTATTTTATTCATATCAAAAATTATATCTAGTCCTTAAACATTATTTTTAATCATCATATGAGAATTAGTCTTGAATGGATATGATGGGGAATGAATCTCATCACATTCGTGGAGATGGTAGTCCGTATGTACGCACGAGCAACAATGTCATTATTTTGATATTTAAATTATATATAATTGGATGATATATCATACATACAGATTCATTATCATGTTATATTTATTATTTACATCAATTACACATCATTATCATACCCATCCCAATAATAATGTTTTGAATAACAATTACACCACGACGTGGAGACGGTAAGTTGTATGTACGCACGTATGGTGACATGTCATTAAAAGGATGGATAGGTTACTGAATATGGTTGTCCAATATTTATAATAACATCAAAGTATATAGAAGATATTGGAGTGAATATTTTAGAATGTAAATAATAAATAAAGAAGAAGTGGAAGAAGAAAATAATTTGAAAGGGAGTGGTGAAATTAATACCTCTTCTTCGGGTTCTTCCTTTTGATTTGACCAAAATGGATCCATAAGTTGAATTTATGACTAATGTAAGGCCTCTATGATGAATTGAGGGAATTTTAGAGGATATTTGGTTAGGGTTTGGATGAAAAAAAGTCTTCTAATGTATTAATTTCATAGAAGGGGGAGTGCCCTTTTATAAGAGAGGTGAGGGGAACCTTAGAAAAAACTGAAAATATTAATTTATAATAAATTCATATTCGGTTTATAATGGCTACAGAGTGAATTATTTTGAGTCTAAGGTGGTTATGGGTCTAAATCCTTTCTTACAATAGATTTTATACAGGTTTGGGTTACTATATTAACCTTATCATTTATATTTAACTCTTAGTTAAATAGTTTGACATTTACCATGTCTCGTTGTATTTATATATAATATGGTTAATAAACTTACTATATACTTCTAAGAGAATCCCAAGTATTTCATTAATGATAAAAATATAATTATATAAGTTCTTTGGCCGAACCTTATGTTTTTAGAGATATTATATCAATTTATAATTTAATATTTGTTTTAAAAACTCCTTTATGTCAATTTTGAAACTATTTAATAATTGATTTTTGTTAAAGTCTAAACAACATTATTAATTCGAAAAAAATTAATTTAATCAATCCTAAAATGTCCTATTAACCAATAAAATTAGTTTATGACATCAAAACTTTCAAAGTATATTTATTTTAACATTCATAATACCAATTATTTGATTCTTTTATTAATAAGGAAAATACTATATCATTATTGTGTCATAAATAAATTTAATTATTCAATCTCTAAAAATTATAAATAAAATACTATTATGTAGGAAATATATTTATCTTTCTAATGAAAATTCTTAGTCGAAAATATAACATATATTACCATATGTAAAAATTGTTTTTCTAAAAGATATATGTTTTTGTCATTTTTTGTAATAACTATAACTTAATTAATATAAAGTGTCATTATCCCATAAAAGTGGATCCATGGGGTCCCAAAATCGACCAAATGATTCCCATGGTCAGACATGAATCAACCAATAGGGTTAGGACACGTTTTAATGTAATTTAATATTATTATAATATTATTATTTTACCCTTATTTACCGGATTTATCCTTTAACTATAGTAAATAAAATATTTACCGAAATAATTATTCAAAATGTATAAAAATAAATGTTACCAATTTACACAATTTGGACTCCTGATTCTAAATATGGAATATATTTTTATAAATTCAAAACATAGAAGTGGTAGAAATTAATTTAAAATTAATTCTCGTTGTCAAAACAAAAAAGTGTGTTTTTTAGGAAATAACTATCAAAAGATTGACACTTGTTTATGCCTAGTTTAAATGTGAAATTACATCCAATGAACAAAATTGGATTAAATGGTAAAAATATATTCTAAATATACTTTAAAACCACTAAATAGTAATATTTTTCAGTATAAATTTTTTGGATTAATTTTTTTTTAAAATTAAAGTATATTATTATTTACTATTCATCAAAAATTTGACGTTCTCAGAAAAATACCAAAAATTCACTCTTGGATAATTTCTATATTCCAAATCAAAAATTAATTATATTTTGAAAGATAAAATTTATAAAATTTCAAAAAGTGGGCATTACTATTCCTAACAGCTAGTTTGATTGGTTGTGGTGTGTGTTAGAACTCGAAGTTACGTACAACACACACTATTGTATTATTCAAAGAGAAGAATATTGTGGAAGCATGGGGTGTTACATTCTGCACACCTTAAAATAATTTCATCCTTGAAATTTCTAGAATATTATTGCATAAAAATACTCTCGTTGTTCTTCATCATAAGTTCCTTGAGTTCCCACGTTGTCTCTTCCATCTTATGGTTTCTCCATAGAACTTTTACCAGATGAGTCGTCCGGTTTCTGAGCACTTGTTCTCTTATATCAAGAATCTTGACAGGCTCTTTACAATAAGACAAATCGGGTTCCAGTTCTAATTCCTTGTATGTAAGTACATGCATTGGGTTAGGCACGTATTTTCTCAATATTGATACGTGGAATACATCATGAACTTTGTCAAGATTTAGCGGTATTGCCAAACGATAAACTACAGCCCTGATTCGTTCTAGAATTTTGAAAGGTCCTATGTACCTGGGACTCAATTTACCTTTCTTCCTGAAATGTATAACTCCCTTCCATGGAGATGCCTTCAAGAAAACATGCTCTCCTACCTGAAGTTCCAAATCCTTCCTATGGTTATCAGCATAGCTCTTCTGCCTACTTTGAGATTTTTTGATGTGGTTTTGGATTACCTTCACCTTTTCCATCGTTTCCTCCACCAGTTATGGGACTACGAGTTTTCTTTCACCAACATCATCCTAATAGGTTCGTGTGCAACATCTCTTTCCATATAAGGCTTCATGGGGTTCCATCCACATACTTAAATGGAAGCTATTGTTATAGGAAAATTCTACCAGAGGTAAATATTGATCCCACATACCCTAAAATTCAAGTGAGAAATATCTCAACATGTCTTCTATGGGTTGAGTAGTCTATTCCGATTTTCCATATGTTTGGGGGTGGTTGGAATTGCTCAAACAAAGTTCAATATCTAGGGCTTTCTGAATACTTTTCAAGAATATTGAAGTAAAACGGGGATCACGATCAGAAACAATTGATAGGGTTACTCCATGAAGTCTCACAACTTCATTAATAAATAGTATTTCCAGACGTTCAAGTGGTAGATCTTCTCTTAAAGAAATAAAATGTGCTGACTTGTTAAGACGACCAACAATTACCCGTATTTCATCGTTCCTTATAGGAGTCTTTGGTATCCCCATGACAAAGTCCATCATAATATAATCCCATTTCCACTCAGGTATGGGAAGAGGTTTCATGACTCCTCCAGGAGGTTGCCTTCCATCATTCACTTGTTGAAAAACCATAAATCTTGACACATAATCAGAAATATCCCTCTTCAAGTTGTCCCACCAAAATTGTTCCTTCAAATCTATATACATTTTGGTTCTCCCAAGGTGTATAGATAAATTGGAACTATGAGCATCATCCAACAACTCTCTTTTTTGATCAGGTATATTGGGAACACAAAGTCTCTTCCAAAATTTCAAAATTCCATCTTCATACACAAAGTCACTCAATCTCCCATCATTCATAGCTTTAATCTTATTTTGAAACTCTTCATCACCAGTCTGAGAACTGTTTATCCTTTCTAGTAAAGATGGTTTGGAAACCATTTGAAAAAGAATTTATTGTTCACCTTCTATAATTATTCCCATATCCATCTTTACTAGATCCATATATATAAGATCCTTTTCAACTCTCATCTTGTTCAAAATTCCATGATATTTTCTACTCAAAGCATCTACCACTGTATTTTCCGTCCCTATGTGGTTGTGTATGGTGCAATCATAATCCTTGAGTAGTTCAATCCATCGCCTTTGCCTCATGTTGAGTTCTTTCTGTGAGAAAATGTAATTCAAAATCTTATGATTGGTATATATCTCATATTTTTCACCATAGAGATAATGTCTCCATATTTTCAAAGAAAATATTACAGTAGTTAACTCAAGATCATGAGTAGGATAGTTTTTATCATGAATTTTCAGCTGTCGTGATGCATAGGAAATAACTCTATCATTCTGTATAAGGACACAACCAAGTCCTTTCTTTGATGAATCACTATAAAAAACGAACCCATCATTCCCCAATGGTAGTGTAAATATAGGAGCATTGACTAATATTATCTTTAGTTATTCAAAAAATTCTTCACATTCTTTTTCCCAAACAAATTTAACTCCTTTACGTGTGAGATTTGTTAATGGGTTATCCAACCGGGCAAAATTCTGCACAAAACGTCGATAATAACCTGCAAAACCAATAAAACTATGTACCTCAGTTATACTCATTGTTGTTGGCCATTCTTGGATTGACTTGGTCATAGAAGGATCAATTGAAATTCCATCCTTAGAGACAATATGGACATGAAAAGAAATCTATTGAAGCCAAAATTCACACTTGCTAAACTTCCCATATAATTCATGTCTTCTAAGAGTCTTCAGGATAATGTGCAAGTGACTTTCATGATCATCATCGATTTTGGAGTATACCAAGATATCATCAATTAATACCACTATTAAATCATCTAGATATTCTTTTAAAACTCTATTCATTAGATTCATGAAGACAGAGGGTGCATTAATCAATCCAAAAGGCATTATTGTAAACTCGTAATGCCCGTACCTGGTTCGAAATGCTGTCTTTGGATTTTCTTCCTTCTTTACACACAACTGATGGTATCTAGATCTAATGTCAATATTTGAAAAGTATTGAGCTCCTTGCAGTTTTTCAAATAAATCATCAATGCGAGGTAGGGGATACTTGTTCTTTACTGTTATAGCATTGATCTCCCTGTAGTCGATACATAACCTCATAGATCCATCTTCCTTCTTAACAAAAAGGACAGGGGATCCCCATGGAGATACAATAGGGAAAATAAATACCATATTACTCAATTCCACTAGTTGTTTCTTTAGTTTCACTAATTCCACAGTGTCCATTCTATAAGGGGTCTTCGATATGGGCCTTGAACCAGGAATTAGGTCAATAGAACACTCAATTTCTCATTCTAGAGGATGTCCAGGTAAATCCTCTGGAAAAACATCAACATATTCTTTCACATTAGGTACATGATCTATTTGAACATTACAATCCTCACCCATAGTTATTTCATTCTCTTCCTCCCCAATAATTGAATTTAGTTGAGCTGCTGGTGGTGGATCTAGATAAGAATTAGGTGGTGACGGTTATACTCTAAAGATAATTTGTTCCTTATCATCATCATCAAAAATCATAACCTTCTTCTTATTACAATAATTTTTTGCATCATGGTATGAAATCCAGTCCATACCAAGGATTATATCAAATTAATTCATAGGTATGATGATGAGATCAGCAGATAAAGAAAATTTATATGCTCTAATGAGAACGGATTCACAAAACATTGTTGCGATGATACTTCCATTATGAGTTTTAACTGATAACTCCCTTGTTAAGTCAAATTAGTAATATCTAATTCTTTTAGAAAACTAGGAAGATATGAAACAATTTGAAGATCCAGAATCAAATAAATCATTTTCTAAATGTGAGGAAACCATTAACTTACCTGCCACAATGTCTTTCAGAGCTTCAACCTCAGCAGTAGTGATCGCATAAGCTTGGCCTTGATCCCTTGGCCTCTTCTGAGGTGATTTTCCCTGACGCTTAGGACATTAATTTGCATAATGCATTATCTCACTGTAATTTTATCATTGAACATTGGTAGTGTATTTCTTTCCCTTATAATCACTTACAAGATGGACTTTCTGTCCACATTTGTAGCGTACTCCTTTTCCTTTTAGACAAGCACCAGGGTGATTCCTTCCATAATTATCACATGGTGGAAATTCAACTCTTCCCTTTTTCCTTGTTTCCTTATTTCCTTTCCCAGAGTGTTCAACAGATCTCCTCTTCTCTTTCTTTTCTTTACAGTCGTAAGACTTATAGAATTTATTTTCTATCTTGATAGCACATGATACAATATCTTCATATGACGAGAAGGATTGCGATACTAACGCTCAACAAATAAATGGGTTTAACCCATCAAATAAACAATAAATCTTACTTCTTGGGTTACGTATATAATTTGCACCATGCCTTGCTAATCTTGTAAAGTTAGCCTCATACTTTGCAACATTCTCATCCTCCCATTTCCTCATACTGAGAAATTGCCTTTCCATATATTCTTGATGGTCATGAGGAAAGTATTTATCTAAGAAAAGCTCTTTAAACTCCATCAATTACATATTTGAATCTTCATCATCTTTCTTTTTGTTTTGAATCAATGACCACCATTGATCAGCATCTCCAGTGAGGTGATAAACTGCCATGAAAACATTTTCCCTTTCACTACTCCCCAAAGGCTGAAATATTTTCTCTAGGGAACTTATCCATTTTATAGCTACCAATGGGTTTGTATTCCCATTGAATGACAATGGTTGTTTCCTCATGAAGTGATCTAACATTGATCCTCTGTGTTATGGATCAGGGTGCTCCATACGGGTAAGGTTATTATTCATAACCAGGGTGAGTTGTCCCAGTATGGTGATTATCTAATCAGCACCAGTTGAATCACCAGTTCAACTCTAACTATCTTGAGCAAGAGGGAAATCCCTACATAGAGTGGGTGCATTGATATAGTTTCTATTTCTTCTACTAGGTTCCATTTCTAAACAATGTCATACACTAGATTAGTTTATGAATCGAAATACATAATTCCAAACATCTAAAGCACTTAACATAAATTAAACAATTTATGGATATAATCCATAATCATAAAAATGTTTTATTTAAGGAATTATATACTCATAAAACCTTCATAATGGTTTGTAAAGAAAATGAGAATTATCCTAAGCATATCCCCCAGGAGTGTTGTAACCAAGAGTGTAGCACAGCCCATTGTCGTGCACCAGTTCCTGTTCGATTCTAGATCAAATAGATATTTTCGGGTTTTACCCCTATGTACATCTGTGCCAGAGCCACCTCTACCTTCTTGTATCCAGATAGGTATTTAATTCTCAGAAAACTCACAAAATCTACAATACCATAATTCTAAGAAGTTATTCTATTCTAATCCTCAAATTCTATCTTAGGGCTATGTGCTCTAATCAAGGTTTATCTAAATCTAACTTCCATGGTTTGTACTAAACTTCCTCTGATACCAACTATAACGCCCTGAACCCAGTTACCCAGAGTTGGTTCATTATTACATAGCATTGGCATGATTACAAGGAAATAATGTCTCGAAAGACCGATCAGTTTAGTATTATTGGAAACAAGATTCATACATAAGTTCAACATTACAAATAGAAAAGAAATACACCACGAATTTATTCCATTGGAATCATCCAAGCCTCATAAATAATTCCTACAAGTAAATCATAACTAAATTTTTCATATCGTAGGAAAATGAAACATAAGAAAAGGGTGAGCTCAAACTCTCAGTAAGGGTAAGAAATACAGCGGAAGATAACATAAATATTAAGCATGGTGAATAATTGAAACCACATACATTTACCAATAATAAACATGAATACTTTTATGGAAGGAATACTAAATAATGCCATAATGAAACATAATCATGGGTATTCTACTAGAAGAATGACCACATGAACCATCAATATTATTTTCAAAATGAGAGAATGTATAGTGCCAGAAATTCTGAAACACTTTGTCAAGGACTCAGCCAAGATGTCTAAAAATGAAGAAGGCCTCGGCCAAAACCAAATATCATAATTGGGAAAGGGCCTTGGCTAATTCCATGTCTAGTTGTCTCATAAGACCTACCGATGCATTGAGGAGCTATAGTAGGCTCCACCCATCACTTACTAAGTCCAAGACCTTCCTCATATGAAAAGGATGAAATATAACATAAACATTCGTATTAAAACTAGCATACAAAATGTCAATACATTAACCATAAACCATTAATGGTATAAAAATATCACATCCACAGTCAAACATATCACAAAATTTTCAATAAAATATAGAAGTTTTGTATCATAATAAATCAATTTCAAATAAACTAAAAATCCATCAAAGGATGTTGACATAGATGAAATCAAAACCCTTTTTATAGAAATATATCCTTCTATTCTAAAATCACTTATGAGTTACATAATTATAAAGAAAACATTTATTTAGAAAATATTCTTATAATATTGTAAGGGATGCTTAGACGATTTTATAATCGCGTAAAAGAACTGTACCCACCGTATAAGTTAAAATAGACATTCTTACCTTAAATTTATCAAAAAGGATACAAAGTACCTTGTTTGGAAAAAGACGAAAAGATTTCTTTCAAAACACATAAGGGTATAATTGAATTTATCCTATTGTCTTGTAAATAGTAAAAATGTTTTGAAATACATTTTTAAGAAACATGGATGTGGATGATAAAGAGGTCCCAATTGATAATTACCTATAAACAACCTCGGATAATATTGAGATTTTGAAATAAACCCTTACCTTGTACTTTTCCTTGGTTGAGGGTAGGTTAACCTCATGTATAATGGTGAAATAATTGTTATTAAATTATAAAATAAACATATACATTAATATGATATCATATTTGATCTTTTAACATTGCTTTGTTAATAATATCTTAGTATTATCATCATTTCAGGTGTTAACTTACTCATTTTATTTTATATGTTTTGTTACATAAGTCTTGTTCGTTATGGACAGGTTGTATATTTTTTATATACATAATGATATCAAGTCCTTAAACATTATTTTTAATCATCAAATGAGAATTAGTTTTGAATGGATATGATGGGGAATGAATCTCATCGCCTTTATGGAGACGGTAGTCCGTATGTACGCATGAGCGACAATATCATTATTTTAATATTAAAATAATATATAATTGGATGGTATATCATATATACATAATCATTATAATTTTATATTTATTATTTACATCAATTAAACATCATTATCATACCCATCCAAATAATAATGTTTTGAATAACAATTACACCACGACATGGAGATGGTAAGTCGTTCGTACGCACGTATGGTGACATGTCATTCAAAGGATGGATATAATACTGAATATGGTTGTACCATATTTATAATAACATAATTTTATATATAAGAGATTAGAGTTATTATTTTATAATGGAAATAACAAAGAATGAAAAAGTGGAAGAAGAAAGGAACTTGAAAGAGGGTGGTAAAATTATTACCTCTTCATCGGATTCTTTCTTTTGATTGGATCAAAAGGGCTCATTAAGTTGGCTTTATGACTAAATAAAAGAATCTAGGATGAAGTGAGATACGTTTCGAGGATATTTGGGCAGGTTTTGGCCGAACGAAAAGGCTTTGAAGGTATAAATTTGAGACAAGGGTGAGTGCCCTTTTATAAGAGGGGTGAGGGGAACCTTTGGAAAAACTTAAAATATTATTTTATAATAAATTCATATTTTGTTTATAATGGCTCCAAAGTGACTTATTTAGAGTCTAAGGTGGGGATGGGTCAAAATACTTTCATCCAATATATTTTATATAGGTTTGTGTCACTATATTAACCTTATCATTTATATTTTACTCTTAGTTAGATAGTTTGACATTTACCGTGTCTCTTTGTATTTTTATATAATATGGTTAATAAATATACTATATACTTCCAATAGAACCTAAAGTGGATTATGAATGATACACCTATCATTATATAAGTCCTTTGTCAGATCATTGGATTTTTTGGGATATTATATCAATTTATTATATAATATTTGTTTTAAAAACTCCTTTTTGTCAATTTTTACACTATTTAATAATTTATTTTATTTAAAGTCTTAAAAACATTATCAATTCAAAAAATAATAATTTAAAAAATCTTAACATTTCCATTTAACCAATATAGTTATTTTATATGATCAAAACTTTCAAATTATATTTATTTTAACATTTATAATACCAATTATTTGATTATTTCATTAATAAGTAAAACACTGCATCATTATTGTGTCATAAATAAATTTAATTATTCAATGTATAAAAATTATAAATAAAATACTATTCTATAGGAAATATTTTTTTATTTATAATTAATATTTATAGTTGAAAATATAACATATATAACCCTATGTAAATATTGTTTTTCTAAAAGATATATGCTTATGTCGTTTTTGTATTTACTTTAACTTAATTAATATAAAGTGTCATTATCCATTAAAAGTGGCTCCATGGGGTCCCAAAATCGACCCAAAGATGCCCATGGTCGTACATGTATCAACCAATAGGGTTATGACACGTTTTAAGGTAATTTTATATTATTATAATATTATTTTATTACCCTTATTTACCAGATTTACCCTTTAACCATGGTAAATAAAACTTTTTACCGAAATAATTATTCAAAATGTCTAAAAATAAAAGTCACCTATTTACAAAATTGGACCTCCTAATTCTAAATATGGAATCCATTTTTCTAAATTCAAAACACATAAGTGATAGAAATTAATTTAAAATTAATTCCCATTTTCGAAACAAAAAAGTGTGTTTTTTAAGAAATAACTATAAAAACATTGACACTTTTTAATATCTAGTTTAAATGTGAAATTGCGTCCAATGAACAACATTGGATTAAATGGTTAAAATATGTTCTAAAATAATTTAAAACCACTCAATTTTATAATTTATCACTATAAATTATTTGGATTAAAAACGTTGTTTTTAATTATAGTTTAGTATTTTTCACTATTCATAAAAAAATTAAAGTTCTCAGAAAAATACCAAATATTCACTCAAAGCTAATTTCGATATTCTGAATCAAAAATGAAGTCCATTTTGAAAGATAAAATGTATAAAATTTCAAAAAGTGGGTATTACTATTCATAACGGCTAGTTTGATTGGTTGTGGTGTGTGTTAGAACTCGAAGTTGCGTACAACACACACTATTGTATTATTCAAAGAGAAGCGTACCTTGGATGATTGGGGTGTTACATATAACGAATGAATGGCCCGACGGCCTTCTTTTTTATGGATTTTCTGATAACCCCATTTTCAAGGGATGAGGGGGAACCCTTACAAGGACCGTAGTCTTAGATTTTACATTACCCGTAGTCTTGGAGACATTATAGGACACGTAGGTCTTAAGAAAATTATACAAATAGTGACTAATTGAAACCACCCCTCCCTAGAATCTCCATCATGATCCACTCTCCACCTTTTCATGACTGTTTGGCTAGTATGTACATGTGAAGAGGTGCACAGGTGCGGTAGCAATGTAAAATTCCATACCCTCTCATTGTTCCAAGTCTGTTTAGCCCTACTCTGGTGAATGTGCCCTGCTATTTCTGTTTCTGGAGTGGATCCTTGTAAAATCTATCTGTGGCAGCTGTATGTGGACCAAAGGCCTTGAGGTCGCCTAAAATCCCTACTGAGCCGAAGGCCTGGGTGGCCCGAAATCCTTAAGGAATCCAAGCCCAAACCGGTGGCCCAATGTGAATAGTTCTAGCTGATACAGTACCGAACAAGACTTGCTATAATAGCTGCTATAGTGCCTGCTATAGTACCTGCACAGTGTGTAGTTCTGTATAGTGTACATTTCTTCTACAGTACCTTCATAGTATACATTTCTTCTATAGTACTACTACAGTGCCTCCCACAGTACCTACTATAGTACTCATAAATATGCCTCTACTTGGTTTTGAACCCTGGTCTGATAGATTCACTCAAGGATACCTCACCAACTGGGCTGAGGATCAGGTGCTTATGGGAGTATAAAATGAAAAGGAAATCTCATGGACAAGAATTGGGGAGGAATTTTATCTTTCAAATATAGATTTATTGACCATGCTTGAGAATCCCATGTTCTCATAAGAAGAGTAAAATAAGAAGAAAATCTACATGAGAGAGTGAACATAATGGATACACGTGTGATAGAAAAAGAAAGATAAGAAAGGGGGAATCAATACTGCATCTACTTGAATGACTTGAATGTTAAAAGAAAGGATGAGAGGTTCCATTAATATAACAAAACCACAAATGAAGATGAAATATGGTATAACATATTAAAGTCCAAGATATTATATTCACAACATTGGAATGTTAGAGATATTCTAGAATCATTCTAAAAATAAGAAAGCATTACTTTTTCCAAGAATTATCCAAATAATATTAAGTTTTTTATGAGAAGATTCATAATATGAATATAAAAGAATAGTAGATAAGTAAAACGGAACCCAATCACTTTCACTGCATTCAAAATAGTGGTGGTTGTATTTTTCTTGACATATTTTCCAACCAGGTTATCATTTTTGTAAAATTTAGTGAAAAGTAATGAAATAAATGTATTAAAACTTGGTACATAGTGATCCAATCCAAAATCATTATAAAGGGAGTGACCCTAAGACATCAAGATCATATATGGATATGAAAATAAATAATAAAAGGAGTTTAATTTGGAAATTATTTCATACCTTGATGTACCCACCAACCTCTCCTCCCCAACAGGGCCTCTCACACCTAAGTACCCTATAGGCCTCACATGATACATGTAAAGTATGATTTCAATTGAGTTATTGAAAAAATGTATTTCAAGGAGAAAACATGATAGTATTTGAAGTATTTAAAGATGTATTAATCTGTCATCTATATACTGAACATAAATTTTAACCATTTATTCCTTTACATGATCGAAAATCAATTCCTAGTACAAAGTATCATAAATAATAATGTACATGAATATGGCTGGTTTATATCAACTCCTTAATTAGATAAATAGGGTTGAGACTTTCTTCTCAACATATCGACTCTTTTCATTTTAGTTATAATGTGTGGAATATTCTTCATACTTTCTTCATTCATGCATTTTAAAAAAAATTACTTCAATAGGAACCATATATTTATTTTCCTCTATATCATTCTTCTTATATGGAATAGTATTATTTAATTTATTTTATAGTGTATATATTACTTTCAACATGCTTCATATTCTTGGAAAATTATAGTGAATATAGATATATGATCAAGAAATATTTAGGTATATTATAATCCTTCCATTTATTTTTTGACTATATTTTCACAACAGCTCTTTATGAATCAGAATTCACTGTTGTTTCTCTTATTTTCCAATAATTACCCATGTTCTGACAACCAATTCAAACACTTGTTAGCTAAATGTCCATACAATTTGAACCTTCCACAAAAATATTTACCAAACATTTATTTGGACTTCAATTCTTCAACATGTGTCCCTTTCTATAGTAGAACCATCTCCTATTTATTTGTGTTACATACAATTTATCTTTCATCTATTTCTTTTGGATAGTGGTTTTCTCAGTTCATTTATTCTATTTACTCCGCAAGGATTACAAGTCTTCTTATCTCACATAATTATTTTTTTATTATGGTCTTCAATTTTCATCAATATATGAGTTGTTATTTACTGGTACATACATGCACTCATCATAGTTATGACCACTTTGGTTGCAATGTTCACATAAATTGTAAAGAAATTAAATCTTTTTCTAATAGAAATTTTTCTTCTCATTAATAAACTTATAATTTGGATAATAAGTATTCATTTAGTTCTATCCCATATACCGCTAAATATTGTCCTTATATAATCTACATAAGCTAAATTATTGTGGTAAACCTCAATCTCCTTATGTTTGAACCTCCAACATCGCTAAAATAAAAAATACCCATATCTTTTGTGTATATGTAGTGTCAAAATTTTATTTAAATTTATATTTTTAGATAGATATACTATTATTTTGACTACCATTTGGGGAGATGGTTTTATTGAATATGATCACAACCACACTTGAAAACATGGTGGGATTTTCAAAAAAAAAATTCATCCATATTTTTTGAGATTTTGATTTGAATCCAATAATAGAATATAATGTTGAATGAATAAAAATAGATTAATTATTACAATTTACTTCCTTCTTCTAAGATATTGTTATGGATAAATCACAAAAATAACTCAATATCATTTTACCATTAGTATGAATCCTTGTTCAAGTAATACTCTTATCAATAACAACTGTGGAATCAACTCTTCTTTTCATAGCAGCTTGTGAAGATCCATGTTGAGAAATTTTATAATATCTCAACATTTATTATAACTTAAAACATTTTAAATTAAAATAGTTATAGTGATATTAATTTAATTTTAAAATATCATAACAATAAATTTTCAAAGTTCAATGTGATTTTTGTTAAACTGGATTATATATAGTTGAAAATTATCTTACTATTTTATTCATTTTTTATTTGAACTATAGATAAAAATATTTATAATTCAAAGAGGTATTGTATTGTTTCTCCCATTAATAGGTATATTCTGAAAAGATGTTCTAAAACATAAATTCCTCATACATAACCCTTTTCATTTCTTTAGCAATTAAATAAATGATTTAATTTCAAAGTGAAATAGATTATTCCATAGTTTTAATAAACTTTATGAGAGTATTATATCTATTTACCTATTTATCAATTGAATTTTCCACTACATCAACATCTAATTCTGATTATGATTTTTCCTCATCAACTCATTTATTAATGAATATATATATATATATGATAATCTCAAAATAAATTTTCTTCAAATAATACATGGCTTGAGGATTGAAATCACTCAATAATTCATTAAACACATCTTCATAGAATCATGAGCATGATTCATCAATGTAATTACCTTCAATAGATATATCAAAATATTTACCAATCAGATTACCTTCATGTAGGGGTGATTCCTATTTCACATTGAATTTTTTTTATATTATTTGACTCTATTTTATTCCTATTTCTCTATGTCTCGACTCAAACCTAGAAATTTAAAGAAACAAGAATAAAAAATGAATTTTCCATCTGAGTCCCTTCTGAATACTCTTCAAATCAACTCTTTATATATTCCAAAAACAAAACATATGTCTCAACATCAATTCAACCATAAGTAATAGGGTTTTCTTTGAAACTACTTGAGATACCCATAAGAACTGTTGTATTTAGTGTCTGAGACCTGATAGTTTTTACATTAGATTGCATATATATTAAAATAAGATAATATAAATAAATATATTATTAAATATTATTTATTGATCTTCAGGAATTTAATATAATAATTTCCAAGAGTATTTATTGCATTGAAAAGGTCATAGAAGTTCCCTGTTATGATGAGAACCTTTATATGTTATGATGATATTATTTAAATTTTTATATGCTTGAATAAAATTCTATGATGGGACACATAGTATATTGATGTTCAGGTGTTTGCACTCATAAGATAATGAGGCTTACTCTCAAGAAGTCTAGACTTTGTAAACTCTATGATGAGATATTATGAGAATAAACCTACTAGTGGGAATTTCACATGTTTGTGTGTCATTAGATATTCTTTTCAGCAATCATTTTTAATGATCCTTGATCTTTAAGATTGTTTTTATTGTTTATAATGACTCATTTACATTGATGTATTATAGAAAACTATGAAATCATGTGATTGTGCCAAATTTATGTACCTAGAGTGTTGAAATAATGGTGTATTATTAATGAATATTTCAAGGAATAATTTTTCCATTCCATATTTGGGGAAGAAGATATCTCAAACATTTGATTAAAATTGATCCTTTACATTAAATTATAAGGTCATGAAGTATTGATGAGTTCATTTGAAATAGTCAATGAAAAACCTATCAAGCATATTGGTTGATGACATGAGTGTACAACATTATTGATGAGATATCATGATAAAGGGTTTATATTACACACTAAGTATTCTTATGTGGGTTTTTTGGGATAGGTATTTGTTGGCGCCAAAAATATGGCCCGAAAGGAAGGAACGAAAAAGACAGCCAGCGCCCTGCCTCGCGAAGCTCAGCCGCGAAGCCCGGCCGCGGAGCCCCGCCGCGAAGCGTCCCAACCTTGGCAGCCCCGCGAAGCGCCGGAGGCAGTAATCCTCCGCGAACCAGTTTGACGTTCGCGAGCCGCCGCGAAGCTCCGGAGGCGGTAATCCTCCGCGAACCCGTTTGACGTTCGCGAGCCGCCGCGAAGCCCCGAAGGCGGCGCGCGAGCCCTGCTTCGCGGCGCCCCTTCATTATAAATACTCGACTCCCCCTGAGTCCCCAAGGAAGGACAATCCGACCCTTCGGCTTCTCCTCTCCCGAATCGCGAAGCACGCTTTGCCCCGGGAATCATGAGCTCCGCGAGGTATTTCTACTTCGCGAGACGACTCTGATTTGTTTCGTTCTGAGCCCCTCTTCCGAGAGGGATGCCCTTCGCGAAGCTCAAGGGCGTTCGCAAAGGAAGGGGATTCCCAAGGGAACCCGGGCAGCCGCGTAGCACTTGTGCTTTGCGAAACACCCAACCCATGCTAGTAATACCTATGCCAAGGCAGGATAACTATGCATCGCGAAGCACATTGCTTGGCAGGACCCTGCTTTGCGAACCACTCCTTCTTCGAGAGGCAGTGCTCCGCGAACACTGTTCCACTTTGCGAAGCACCTCTCACTCCCACCTCTGCCCCATGCTAAGGCCAAGGAACCCCACTTCGCAAAGCACACTCCTCTGCTTAGCGATTCCTCTTTCCGTGCGACCCTCCAGGTTTGCACAATGTGATTTCAAAGTCCCATGGACAACACCTCCCGTAGCGTTGCTTCCCCTAATGCTTCTTCGCATAGGCACGCTAACGGCTATTGCTTCTTCGCATAGCCACGCTAACGTGGACCCCTCGATGGTTCCTCCCGTGACCCCCCTTTTCCATGGCCTTACCGGCACCTTCCCTTCCCCAAGGACCAGAGGGTACCAGTTATGTAAGCCCTAGGGGTGTGGAGTGAACCCACTTCGTCCGAGCTGCAGGACGTTAAACTGCCAAGCACCACGTCTTCAACACATGACGTTAAACTGTGACCCAAACTCATCTCCCTCACGAAGGGTCCCCCCAGCTCGAACATTCATTACACCACTCGTCTCTACGGGAATGGAACTCTTCCGCACATGGAATGAGATCCTCCTTGTCGGAGTGGTGTATGTTCGCAGGGGAAGGGTCGCCTCAGAGCGTAAATCCCTAACCTTTGGTACGGATGATTGCACCCGTGCGTCTCGGTACTTCCCCACTACCAAGGTCAGTGGAGGACGTGATAGGGAATGAGGCACCTCCCATTGTCGGACCATGGTCCATCTTTCCCGCGCTTTGTCGCGCCATGGGCCTCCATCCTGGAGTAAGTCCCGACACCATGGGCCGCTCAACGCGTAAGCCCCTCTTCGCTTCTCATGGACGCACCCTTCGCGACGTGATCTTCAGGTCCTTGCAACCTCTTGTTTCTCACACCGAGCATGACTCACGTGAGCTTAGAGTGAGCACCGACCCTGACCCAACCATCCGAACTACGAGGACTTTGATCCGTGTCAAGGCATGGTACGTAGGAAGCCTCCACGAGGTTCAAGCCCACCCGTCGCTCTTTCACGTCGGGTCCAATTCCAGACCAGTGGTAAGCCATTGCGACCCAACAACCTGAACTACGAGGTCTTTGATCCGTGTAAAGGCATGGTACGTAGGAAGCCTCCACGAGGTTCAAGCCCACCCGTCGCTCTTTCACGTCGGGTCCAATTCCGGTCCAGTGGTAAGCCATTGCGACCCAACCACCTGAACTACGAGGTCTTTGATCCATGTTAAGGCATGGTACGTAGGAAGCCTCCACGAGGTTCAAGACCACCCGTCGCTCTTTCACGTCGGGTCCAATTCCGGTCTAGTGGTAAGCCATTGCGACCCACCCATCCGAACTACGGGGACTTTGATCCATGTCAAGGCATGGTACGTAGGAAGCCTCCACGAGGTTCAAGCCCACCAACAGTGGACCAAGGTCTACTTTCACGTCGGTTCACCGATGAAACCCCATCCGAACTACGAGGACTTTGATCCGTGTCAAGGCATGGTACGTAGGAAGCCTCCATGAGGTTCAAGCCATATTGCTCGGTCGTTCATTCACGTCGAGTTTTGCCCACGTCCAGCACGACGTTAAACTGTATGCCCCCGTCCAGCAAAGACGTTAAACTGCACAACCTGAACTACGAGGACTTTGATCCGTGTCAAGGCATGGTACGTAGGAAGCCTCCACGAGGTTCAAGCCCACCAATAGTGGACCAAGGTCTACTTTCACGTTGTTTCGCCGACGAATCACCCACCCACCAACAGTGGACTCACGAGTCTACTTTCATGTCGGTTTACCGGCACCACCCGAACTACGCGGACTTTGATTCCCTGCCACGGGGATACGTAGGAAGCCTCCTCAAGGCTCAAGGCCAATTTCACCGTCGCACCCTGCGATGGTCCCATTTCATCCTCCTCCAGTTCACTCATCCATCCATCACCCATCCTGATTCTCACCCGGGCCGCAACATCCCGGTGGAGTCATGCCATCCATCTCCTCGCTGCCCCTAGCGGCGCCTGGGCCACTTTCCATGTGTAAGTCCCATCATATCTTCGGGTCGCTGTCCTCCGTGTACACCCCGATTCATCACCCTTTTCCCCTATAGGGAGTGCACCACCTCGGATTCGTCCTCATTGGGCGTTCTGACTCGTCCCTATGGGATCATAGCCGTCTCTATGCGATACACCAATCTGATCCGTCTCTATGGGACGTTCTGATCACCCTCATCCGTCTCCGATGGACGTTAAACTCGCGGCATACCCTGTGTTGAACACGGGAAGCTGAGGAAAACCTCAGATACGTGTCTATGACATGTAATTCCCCGCGCTCGATGTGGGATGCCTCGGGCTTCCACGCCCTCGAGAAGCCTTGTGATCAAGGATAACGGACAGACACGCCAGGTACCCCAGCATCCAGACATGCTACTGATGTCTCAACGTGACTACTCCCCTGACCGAAGGTTGTTACCCTGACTGGACCCTTTGGAATGTCCTGACAGGAGCAGCGTAATTAACCGGCGCCCATGGAAACATGGCACTGGGAAGAGTTTCACGAACTACGTATTAAATCTATAAGGGAGACCCGGACTAGGTGACGAGTTGTGAGGAGGAATCCACAGGAGGAAGAACCGACATACCATCATCCCGTTTCGATCAAGGAGCAGATGTCCCTGAATAAGGAACAAATGCCGCCCGCCTTTGGAAAGCGGGAATGCGGGGCAACAAAGCCGCGCGTCCCCCCCCCCTGACGGACGGATGCGCACGCGCCCCGGCGAAAGCGTCGGAAACAGAAATGGTGAACCCGACGTGAAATTCTTCTCCTCAGCATGGAGATTAGTAGCATTCGAGACACCAGTAGATTGACGTGTCACCGGATTCAGATATCTGTTGCCTGGTCCCGCCAAGCAAATGGCAGGCCTGTCGTGAAACTCGCCAGCGGTCGGGGTAGTAGAACGTGGGGCACTCCGCTCTGCAGCGTGTTGGCGTGGATCCTTCTCACAGACATGGGGGATCGAAGAGCGCTGGGGCACTGGCCGTCGATCCCTTTCCTCTCAGTACTGATGAATTGATCCCCTCGCTCGCCAGGAACCAGGTTGCTACTTCAGAGATGCGGTCACCATCCGCTCCTCGCCCGCGCAGGGGCAGGGGCAGCACCACGACGGCCACTCCACATGGAGCCACCACCACCACGACGGCTGCCACATCACGGAATACGGGACGTCCACGTCCCCTTTTCGCATCATAGGTCATCCAACGAAGGGTGATCAACAGCCTCGTGCGCAGGTACGAGGAGGAAGGGGTCATCCCGGCTAGGGATATGGCCCGCTTGGACCTGGAGGCCTCCAGGCCCCGCCGTCAACGCCGCCCTAACAGGCCGCGCAGGGAGCCCCTGCTCCCCGCCTCGACATTCAACCGTTTCGGGAGCCTATCCCCAGAACGCCTTGACGACTCTTCGCCTTACGCCGAAGAGGCAGGCGCGACCCGGCTCAGCCCGCTCAGGGCCCCGACCCAGGGCCCCCAGGCGAGAGCTTCCGTCCGGCCACGTCAGCGCCGTTGTCCGGCCCCGCAGGAAGAACAGGCAGACTACGTCCCTACACCACCTGCACCGGCCTGCCTGACCCGACGTCAGCGCCGGGCCCGGGCTGAGGACGCTCGCCTAGCCGCGTCCACGTCGACAGCTACAGTGGCCCAAGCCACCGCCGACGTACATTATGAAACCCCCGCCTACATTGAGTAGGGGCACCCCTTCGCCCAACCAGGATCGAGACCCCAACCGCCCTGCGGGCAGGCTGGGTTGACTCTTCGGGTTGCAGGCCCAAGTAGTGATCGCCGCGAGTTAACCCGCGGTGATGCCACCCCGTACGGAGGTCCTCCCCGTACCACTACTCCACAGAGCGTGGGCCTTCCCCGCTCCGAGGTTCGCCATGGAGGCATGCCTCGTGCTGCCCCCGTCTTACAGGAAGACCTTCCCCGTGGCAGTGATGCTCCGCGCGGAAACATTTCCCGCGCCCGCTGTACGGGGTACGGAGTCCATCCTTCTGAGGGCACCGTCTATCCGGTCCTTCTTCAACGTGGGGGTCCCCCCTACGTCCTCTCCGCGACTGGCGAAGGTCCTCCTCGCCCTAGCAACTCAAGGAGTGAAGGTCAGCCTCGCTCCACTCTCATCGACCATGGAGGTCTTCCCCATGCTCCTGCCAGTTCCAACAGAGGCCCCGCCCACGCGGGTACTGTTCATGGAGGTCCTCCCCATGTACCCTTCGACATTTGCCCTGGTGCCCCTCGCACCCCGGCTGTCTCAAGTGGGGGCCCTCTCCGCCACGGCGCCAGCGCCGCCCTAAGGCTGCCGGATAGGGGTCAACCTTGTCCCGAAGAGCCACCCAGGGGCAGAAGAGCGGGTCGTCGCCACCACAAGAAGAATCCTGGGAAGGCCCAGGGGGAAATCAAACCTGCCCGTTTCTCCGATTCGGAAGAGGAATGTGATTCAGCGATGGAACCTTCTCCCAGCTCGTCCGTATCAAGGACTGGGGAAGGAACCAGACGCGTCAGCCTCGTTCTCCCAGAATTTGAGGTCCACTGGATTCCCGTCTCTCTCCGCAGGTACATTCAGGAGGAAGAGATTCTGAGAACTTCGCAGGTTTCGACCGCGCAGTCACCGCCATCGTCACCCGAAGCGCCCTCTACCTCTACTCGGGATCACGAGGAGCTGTTTTGGGGGTCAACGGTGGTAGAGCCACGGCATGACCGGACACCGGTAACGGAAATTCCCGTACCCGAAGCAGTGGATGTTAGCCCGTCCTATCGTGACATTGTGGTCAGGTCACCTCGCTCTTCAGAGGAAGGCCCAGAATTCAGTGGCCAGTCTGCTCACGCACCGTATTCTCCACCGCCGAGTTTGCTATCCCAGAGGTCCGCCTCGGTACCGCTACCGGTCCCTCATCCGCCCCCGGTTGATGAGTGGGGAAATGTAGGGCCGAACCCCGAGGACGAACCCAGGAGCTTCTGGAGTATTCTTGCAGCGGACTACTTCCCAGAGAAGTTCTGGCCCACGGCGGCACTGAATTTCCGCGTACCCGAGTCGCTTACCCCTGAAGAAGTGGGGTGCTTTTTTCGAACCCTGTGGGCGACGCACTTCCGCCTCCACTGGGAACGGGTAGTGTACCCCCGGAGTCGAGAGAACTTCGAGGAGATTGGCAAACAGTGCCGCATGATTGACGCAGCGGCGCTCCTTGTGGCCCAGCACCCCGAGTTGCCCGGTCACCAGAGTGCCCTCCAACGAAAATGCGTTCAGAGTTTCAAGGCACTCCGCAAGATCGTCAGGGAAGCCACCCCCCATGTGCAAGTCCGTGGCTGGGGATGCTATGCCGCTCTCCTCTTTGACCCTATCCGACGACAACCTGATTCGCTATGCGACATCGAGGATATGCCCTCAAGAGGGGTCACAGTCCACATGGCTGACGTTGTGGATAAGGAAGATGACCTTGAGTTCCTTGATGGGGAATTACCATCCGAGGGTGTACCTCCACTACTCGACCCATCAGGGAGAGTCACCCGTCAGCAAAGGAACCTGCTAGGCCTCCCCGTACCCACCGAGTCACTGGCACTCGGTCGAAGCACTGGCAAGGGTAAGGAGCATGTCGGAATAATCAAGCACTCCGACCCGTACGCCTCTGTGCAGAAAACGGACGAAGATCCTGAGAAGGCCACGTTGCGCCAGCAGCTTTCTGAGCAGAAGAGGCTGGTTGACGAACGATTGGCTGAGCGCGCCGCAGAGCGGCGACCCGACTATGGTAATCCCAGGCCGGGGCAGCAGGGGCAGGAACAATTTCCCCCCGGTGAGATGCCTCCGGGAAACCCTGATCATGCTACTGTCGCAGACAGGGCGGAAGCCAGAACGTACGGCAAGAGGGCGCGATACGTCTCGCCAAACCCCCCTGAGCGACGGGGCAATCTGAAGAATCAAACCAGGGCCCCCCCAGTCGCCCAGCAGGTCGTCCAGCTAGTTGACCCGCGAGCGGCCGAAGCCATCTACCATGTTGAAGAACCTGGAAATGTGCTTGTGGTTAGGGATCCCCGTCAAGATAGGGACCCCCACCCGAAGGACCTTATTGCGGCACTCACAGCCCGCCTCGAGGCGTTGGAAACACGGCAGGTGGCGGTCCCACCGGATGACAAGCCTTACCCCGCGTGGGTGGATGATATGCCCGCGCCTCCGAGTTTTGGGAACCCCACTTTCTCTCCGTTTAATGGGACAGGGGACCCACCCCAGCACTTGGCTCATTTCTCTTCCAGGTGTGGCCCCATGCTGGGGACCCCGGCGCAGCAAGAAGCCGCTAAGCTCCGATGTTTTGTACAGACATTGGAAGGTCCGGCATTCGTCTGGTACAGCCAGCTCCCCATCGGATCAGTGACCGGTTGGGAGGATCTTCGCCGGCGGTTCTTATACCAGTTCAGCTCCACCACGCGAAAGACCAGCATTGCGGACCTCTTCAAGTGCAAACAGAGGCCTGATGAGCGGGTTGCAGACTTCATCGCCCGGTGGAAAGGACTTACGTATTCCCTCGATATGCCACTGACTCAGGAGGAATTACTGACGATGTGTGTGGGGAATGTCAAGACAGAGCTGGTACCCTCCTTGATTACCCAGAACTACCCTGGAGGGTTCAGAGATTTCTCGGATAAGGCCCAGCGCCTCGAGGAGGCCCTGCAACAGGCTAGTCAGGCACGTTTGCTGCCCCCTATGATCCCAGCCAGGAGGGCCGCCAGGGCTGAACCCACCGCGGTGGCTCAAATAGAAGCCCCGAGGCAGCTGGAATTGCTACCGGCGGCACCACCCTCGTAACCCCGCAGAGGTCCTCCGCCTCAAGAGCAGGCTCCGGCCCAGCTGCGACCGCCTCAGAACCGACAGGTTCCCCCGCGCAATGCGCCACCGCCACCTAGGCGAGACAACCAGGCGCCGCCTCCTCGGCAAGCCCCTCCGGTCCCTCGACAGGACCAGGCCCCCAGGGCTCCTTACCCGGAAAGAAAGTACCATACCTATTCGTTCAACGAAAATCAGGTCCCTGGCTACTTCCGAAGTGCTCTAGAGCAAGGGATCGTGCGTCTGCCTGAGTGCAGGAGGCCGGCAGAGGCGCATCTCACCGATCACCCCAACTACTGCCCTTATCATCGAATCCTGGGGCACACCCTCAAGCGATGATATGTGTTTAAAGACTGGCTTCAGGACCAGGTCAACAACAACATAGTCAAGTTGGGCCCAGCGCCAGCGCAAGTGGCAGGCGTCTTTGCGGGATCAGAAATCGGCAGCGACAGCGAAGGTAAGTGGCAGCAGGTCCCTAACCGCGGGTCCCAGAAATACGATGACTGGATGGCTCGAAAAACCGTCGTCCGTGCCCCGGGTATCATCCGGGCACGCCTGAAGCAGTCGAAACCTTCAGAAGAAGTAGTTGGCGCCTCAACATCGTCTTCACAGTCGACCTCTGCCCAAAAGGGCAAGCAGCGGCGACGTAAGAAGAATCAACATGCACCGCCAGTGTCGTCGTCATCCCGCACTCTCGGCGACTTTATGCCTCCCGAAATGGGCATTCCCCCCCAGAATCCACCCAGCGGTGGATGACTCTTCAAGTGACAGTCCAGGGTACGCTTCGGTTAACACCGTGGAGCTGGTAAAGCCCTATATGACCCCCAACGAGGGGGAACCCTAGGCAGACCTCCCCAACGTTTCCAGCCGACGTCAACGTCGGCGGAATCGCAACTGCGCCGGTCATCGAGGTACGTCAGCCGGCATTTGCGGCCAAGCCGTGCACGCTACCGAGACCAGGCAGCAGGCGCAGCGCAGATCTCAGCACGCGCAGACCCATCCAGCACCCTCGGCTCTACCTCCACCGCCGTTCGTGTTGCTGGATCAGGGAGAGCCGCCTCGTTCAAATCACAGCCAGTCTTGCCCGGCAACAGGCCAGCCTCTGCTATCCGATCCTAGCCCGGCGTCTACTCTTCAGGCCTCTACTGGTAGGCAGCAAGATGTACCCAGTACTAGTTACTCGCCGGGTCAGCCAGCCGGACCCGCTGTGCATCCAAATGCCGAACGACCTCCTGTAAGCAGAGGTTTGCGTTTGGTACGAAAGTACGATGTTCTGAAGCATCTGGCCGGAATCCTGGCGAGGCTTTCCATCCTCGAGGCCCTTCGCCTGTCATCTGAAATGCGTGAGGCACTTGTCGAGGCCCTAAGGAGCCCTCTCCAGTTCGAGACAGAAGTGGCGGCTGCGGAAGCCTTCCATACCGAGACGATTGAAGGCGCCGAATGTCAGGCGGTTATCTCGTTCTCCGGTGAAGATGAAGACCCTCCTATACAGGGGCACATTCGCCCACTGTATATCACTGGCCACTTCAACGGTGTGGAAGTCCGCCGATGCCTCATTGACACGGGTTCTGGAATCAATCTAATTCCGACCCGGACGCTGCGAAAGCTGGGTCTGTACGAAGGTGATTTGACTCCCTCTGACCTCAGGATCCAGGGGTACGACAGGACAGAGCAAACCCCGGTCGGCAAGATCCGTCTGAAGACCCAGTTCGGTGGCTTAATTGCCAGCACCGAGTTCATGGTTGTTTCTCAGGACACAGCCTACAACGCATTGATGGGCAGGCCATGGCTCCATCTGCATGCAGCGGTTCCCTCGTCGTATCACCAGTGTCTTAAGTACTCGCTCAACGGTCGAGTAGGCGTGCTCCAAGAAGACGCGTCCCCTTTCGCTTCTTGTGATGCCCGCTATCTGGATGCGGGTTATTACAAAAGTAAGGACAAGCAAATCCTGGTAAGCGAGGATGAGCCCGCCCCGATCACAAGTGATCCTTGGGCAAGCATGGACGACGCCTACATCCTCCTGATCCACCGGTTGGAGGCCACGACCCCCGACATGGGACAATGTTTTGTTGTTTCGGGCACACAAGGAAGGCATGTTCCCATGTCCCAGAGACGGCGGAAAATCACCTCGTACTCCTACATCAACCAGGCTCGGGTCATCCCGGAACCTCCTACCCCTGTACAGTACCGGGACGTCAAGCTGATGGCAATGGCGGTGCACCATACGTGTCTCTTTCGCCGGGCTGGAATTAACCAACTCAGGCCGACACGTCACCACTGCTTTGATATCATCAAGCGTGGCCCCTTAGGCCGAAGGCCAGATGGGATCGGATCAAATGCATTTATTGCTATGGTCTCAACGATAAGTGAGTCTCCTAATGTGATGACCGCTGCTGCCCAAGTCGGGACCAGTTGCCCCTCGGGTTTTGAGAACCCAGAAGTATCTTCCGTTGCGGGAAGTTCCCCCACGGCTGGGGAGGAAGACTTGGAGGATGCTCCCCCAGCCTTTGAAGAAGGCGTCTCTACCACGGTTGATGAACTGGTACAGGTGAACCTTGGTAGCGAGGCAGATCCAAGACCCACATTGACCAGTGCAGCCATGTCCCTCGAGGAGTGGCAGCGGTATGTAGACTTCCTCAAACAGCACCGCGATGTGTTTGCCTGGAGTTACGATGAGATGCCAGGACTGGATCCCCAAGTGGCCGTCCACCATCTGGGTCTCCCGGCAAAACACCGTGGGTTCAAGCAGCCTCCCAGGAAAATGCACCCTTCTCATGGTGCTATGGTCGAGGCCGAAGTTGACAAGCTTATCAAAGCCAACTTCATTAAGGAGGTCCAGTACCCCAAATGGATCGCCAACATTGTGCCGGTCAGGAAGAAGAATGGGCAGATCAGAGTCTGCATCGACTTCCGCGATCTCAATCGCCACTGCCCAAAGGATGACTTCCCACTCCTAGTGACGGAGCTGTTGATTGACGCCACGGCCGGGTTCCAAGCCCTCTCTTTCATGGACGGGTATTCCGGGTATAACTAGATCCGGATGGCCCCCGAAGACGAGGAGTCCACTGCCTTCCGGGCTCCCTAGGGTACCTTTTGCTACCGGGTAATGCCATTCGGTTTGAAAAATGCAGGTGCCACTTATCAGAGGGCCATGCATCGCATATTCAAACCGATCCTCGGGACATTGGTGGAATGCTACGTGGATGACCTTGTAGTCAAATCGCTCCAGCGCCAGGACCATCTCAAAGACCTTGAGAAAGTGTTCGGTTTCCTCCGTTCCCGTCACCTGAAGATGAACCCGCTGAAGTGTGCCTTCGGAGTCACCTCCGGGAAGTTTCTGGGCTTCGTTGTCAGATACCGAGGTATCGAGATCGACCCGGAGAAGATCAAGGCCATCAGCCAAATGCCTCCCCCGAGCAACATTCGAGAGCTACGAGGCCTGCATGGCCACTTAGCCTATATACGCCGATTCATTGCGAATCTGGCCGGCAAGTGTAAGCCCTTTTCCCGGCTCATGAAGAAAGACGCTGCCTACGAATGGGATGAGGAGTGTCGGGCCGCCTTCGAGGAAATCAAGCAGTATCTGCTCCAACCTCCGGTCTTGATGCCACCCGTCTCCGGAAAGCCGCTGGTCCTTTATGTGACCGCCCTGGAGAGATCCCTCGGTGTGCTGCTCGCCTAGAAGAATAACGAGGGCACTGAGAATAGTCTCTACTATCTCAGCCGCATGCTTCTCGATACGGAGGTCAGATACTCGCCCATCCAAAAGAGCTGCCTTCCGCTCGTCTTCGCTGTGCAGAAGTTGCGGCACTACCTGCAACACCACGAGGTACAATTGATCTCTCGGGTAGATCCGCTGAAGTACATCCTGAACCGCCCCATGCTGACTGGCCGACTAGCACGGTGGGCGGTGATTCTCCAGCAATTTGATATCAGGTTCGTGCCTCAGAAGGCCGTTAAGGGACAAGCGTTGGCAGACTTTTTAGCTTCCCATCCAACCTCCGCGGATCAATCCCTGGACCTGGATTTTCCCGACGAGACGATCCTCTCAGTCGATCATGCTGCCCCATGTTGGCAAATGCATTTTGACGGTGCCTCCCGGAGCCCCACCGGTAGAAGGCTCAACGACCCCAAGCTCAACAGAGTGGGTCTGGGCATTGTTTTCATTACCCCGACGCAAGCCGTCCTGCCGTACTCGTTCCTGCTGTCAGAAGGTTGTACGAAGAACGAGGCAGAGTACCAGGCTCTCATCACCGGCCTCGAGTTGGCCCTTGAGAGCCATGTTCCCCATCTACATGTGAAGGGAGATTTCGAGCTGGTGGTCAAACAGGTTAATGGCGACTACGTCGTCAGGAAGCCAGAGCTTGCACCGTTACTGGATTACACCCTCCTCCTAATGGCCCAGTTCTCTCCTCGGCCAGAGGTTTCCTATGTCCCAAGATCGAAGAACGGACAAGCGGACGCCCTGGCTGGCTTAGCCGCGTCGCTCGCAGAACCCGAGCAAGATGATTTGGTCATACACGTGGCCCACCGGAGAGTCATTGCTCCCGTCACCCAAGAGGATTGTGATAGCCTGCAGGTAAGTCATCTCACCGCCGGACCCTCCACATCGGGAGTCCCGGATTCATCAGACGCAGTGGTTGAAACCACCCCTGACTGGAGAGTACCTTTTGTCGAGTATCTCCAAAACGGTCGGCTCCCGGACGACCGGGCTGAACGCGAGCGAATACGACGCCGCGCGTTGCAATTCACCCTCCAGAGCGGCCCCAGTCTTGAGCAGGCCCTCTATAAACGGAGTTTCGATGGTGTCCTCCTCCGTTGCATCCGAGGAGTAGAGATACCTCATGTTATGCAAGAGGTTCATGCCGGTTCCTGTGGCACCCATCAAGCTGGGCCGAAACTGTCCCAGCAAATCCGGAGGTTAGGGTACTTCTGGCCCTCCATGATCCACGATTTTATTGGGTACGCCAAGAGATGCCACGCGTGCCAAGTACACGCCAACTTCTTGCATCGGCCTCCAGAACCCCTCCACCCCACCAAGTACTCTTGGCCATTTGCGGTATGGGGGCTCGATGTAGTGGGACTGTATCCGCCGGCAACAGCCCGCCAGTGTAGGTTCATCCTGACTGCTACAGATTTCTTCTCCAAGTGGGCAGAAGCAGTTCCGCTCAAAGAGGTCAAGGCACGTTCCATCGTTGACTTTGTGAGCTCCAACATTATCCACCGGTTTGGAGTCCCTCACGCTGTCCTCACCGATAACGTCACCAACTTCCGAGCAGCTGAATTGAAGAAATTGTACGCTAAGTATGACATCTGGTTGAACCATACCTCCCGCTACCACGCACAGGCGAATGGGAAGATCGAGGCGTTCAACAAGACCCTCTCTAACATTCTGCAGAAGATGGTTGGTCAGAACAAGAAGAGTTGGCCGGACAAGCTCCCCAACGCCCTTTGGGCTTACCGGACGACGACTCGCAACTCTACCCAGGTGACCCCATATTCCCTGGTGTATGGAGCTGAAGCCGTCCTACCCATTGAGATCCAGCTGCCGTCGCTACGCACTGCAGTTTATGATCACCAGACACCAGATGAGGTAGCCGAGATCCGTCTAGATGAATTAGAGGCACTGGACGAGAACCGGCTCCGTGCCCTGCACAATCTGGAAAGGCATCAGGACAAGATAACGAGAGCTTTTGACAAGAAGGTTCGTATCCGCTCTTTTCTACAGGGTGACCTGGTACTGGCCCTTCGAGCGCCAGTGATCCCCGGTAGGAAACCACCCACGTTAGAACCCAAATGGGAAGGGCCTTACATCATCCATAAGGTTTACCCCAACGGAGAATACTCCTTGGTGACCACGGATGGAGAGCGTGTAACCCCTCCCACCAATGCCAAATTTCTCAAGCGATACTTTGCCTAGGGAAAAAAGTGGTCCTGTACGACCCTAAACTGCGAGAGGGTCCCGCACGACATTAAACTGCAGTGGTCCTGCACAACCCTAAACTGCGAGAGGGTCCTGCATGACTCTAAACTGCGACTTGGTCCCGCATGACCTTAAACTGTCTCTCCGTCCTCACTGCAAGACGTTAAACTGCAAGCCAGTCTGGTCTTCCTGACCGAGGCCCGGCCTCACGCCTCTTGGCCTCCTTGGGCCCCTGGCCTTGTCTCCACCGCGGATTGGACTCGGCCCCCCCCTTGGTCTTTCCCCGACTTACCCTCTTGCGGGATTGTACGGCATGGTGTGGGACTATGTCCCCGTTCACGTCGGATTACTTGTCGTACCATACATATCCCCAAAGGAGGTGCTTCTCACCGTCCCGCATGACGTTAAACTGCATGCCAAGAACTACGTATGGCTTGATTCCCATCTTCATGGGATACGTAGGAACGCTCGGACGCCTCGTCTTGAGCCCAGCCCCAAGCTTTTCTCTTCCACTATTCCCCCTGGGGATAGTCTCCTTGGAGGATCTTTGTGTAGCAGGGAGTAGGCTTCCTTGGCCCCACTCATGCAACCCCAATCACGCAAAGATTGTAAAGGTCGCACCATGCGCCCACTCCCGTTCTTCTACCCTCCCACGTCCTCACCGCATGACGCTAAACTGCATGGCCTTCGAGAACTACGTATGGCTTGATTTTCATCCTTATGAGATACGTAGGAATGCCCAGACATTTCGTCCGTTGGCCAAGCCCAAAAGCCAAAATCTTCCCCTCGGGTCAAGACATGGCAGGGCGCACACTTTTGCCCCGAACCACGTCGAGCAAGCCTCGACCCGGCTGCATATTCCCCCTGGAGGTATTTTCCCCTTTCGTGGATGAACGCAACTGAGCTTCACCTGCTCCTTGACTGGGATTCTGTCCCAAGGTGACAAAATTTCCCCAGGTGGTGCTAGTGATTCGGGCCACGACCCAGGATTCTTCATAAGGGTGTGCGGTGTGATGTGGGACTACGTCCTCATTCACGCCGGGATCATGTACCATACCGTACAACTCCCCTTACGAGGCCCAGCCTCAGGCCCTTTAGCCTCCTTGGGCCGCTGGCCCCCCGTCCTCATGTAAGACTCTAAACTACAAACCAGTCAGACCTTTCTGACTGATAAATTCCCCTTTTCTCCGGGCCACGGTCCAGGATTCCTCACCCATAGTGTACGGTGTGGTGTGGGACTACGTCCTCATTCACGTCGGGATCATGTACCATGCCGTACAACTCCCCTTACGAGGCCCAGCCTCAGGACCTTTGGCCTCCTTGGGCCCCTGGCCCCACGTCCTCATGTAAGACGTTAAACTACAAGCCAGTCAGGTTTTCCAGACTGATGCCTGACCTTAGGCCCCTTGGCCTTTCCGGGCCACGGCCCAGGTTCCCCCTTACCCAGGGTGCGTGGCGCAGTGTAGGACTACGTCCTCATTCACTTCGGCTTCTTCGCCATACCATACACCTCCCTTGTTTAGGGGTATATTACTCCCCTCTTCGTCCAGTATGACGTTAAACTGCATTTCAAGAACTACGTGTGGCTTGATTCCCATCCTAATGGGATACGTGGGATCACCTGAATGTCTAGGCTTCGGGTCCAGCCCCATCTCTCGGGAATCCTCATCCCGTCTTGGCCCCTTGGCCCATCCTTCCCCCATGAGGGGATCATATGGTGTGGTGTGGGATCATGTCCTCATTCACGATGATCTCGTAATGACTGCGCCATGCTCCCCCCCCCCCTACTGAGTTGTTTTGTTGATCCTTTTTCTTCGGCGGTTCACCAATGTGATTAAGAGTACTCTGGTTTATTACCTGGAATGCCAAGCTTTACTCGGACACGTCCGCATTCGCTTTCCAGGCTTTGCGTATCCCCGAATCAAGGCTTTCATCATCTTTCACGCCCGGAGGGATTCCCAAGAACGGCCTGGATACAATTCCCAAGGGCTCTCCTACCGATACAGACCAACGCCCCCGGGGGTTTCGGACAACAAATCGATAAAATCCCGCGTTGCGAATATGGTCAGCGGTCGATGCTCGTTTGTTTCTCCCACCTCAGGCTAACGCGATACAGACACTGTGTTTCCGTCATGGATAATAGTTTTCCTCTGTCGTCACGCCAACCCATTAATCCCAAATGTCGGGTACACAATTCACACCCTTCATCACTTCATCATGTCCAAGTAGAGTCTCGGGAATCTTGGTACTTTTCCCCCGTACACGTTTGCGCGTTCGAGGAACAAGCTACATCAATGGTGTCCTTCGAAATTCTCTGCTGACTCCCCTTTGATGGATTCCCCAAGTATTGAGATGAGGATACCCCCCTTGTTTCCCACACCGAGTTTATCTCACGCGGGCTTAGGGATTGGGTTGACATCTGTGCTTACTCGGGAGTTGTCACCATCCATGGTCCGAGCTCTAAGACCATAAACTAAGACTCATCTGGAACTACGTTCAAGACCCCTTGCCTTCGAACCCAGCTTGAGTTCAGCGAATTTACCTCTCTAATCTTGCCTTCAGGACCCTGATCGCAGGACTGCGTGGCGCAGTGTGGGACTACGTCCTCATTCACCTCGGGTTTGCAATAGCTGCACCACGCACGCCCCATTCTGAGGTTCGGTCCTCCTGATTTCCTGTCCTGCATGACGTTAAAAGGCACCTTTCAGAACTACGTATGGCTTGATTCCCATCCTAATGGGATACGTAGGACCACCTGAATGTCTAAGATTCGGGTCCAGCCCCACCTCTGGGAGATCTCCTGATTTCCCGGTCACCTAGGCCACTTGGTCCATCCCTCTCCAGTGGGGGGGGGGGGTGTAGGTATGATACAAGGTTTTGGGCACCATGCCCCCCTTCCCCTGGGAATCTGCCATCTCTCGATCACCCTCAAGGTTGAGTCCCTTGGCTCCCTGCAGTGGTTCACCCATGTATTAAGAGCACTCTAGTCTAGCACCAAGAGTGTCAGATTCAACTTGGTCAAGTTCCTTCCACTTGTCAAGCTTCGTGTTCCCCTCTATTCGGACTTCCATCATCTTTCACACCCAGAGGGACCCCCAAGAACGGCCTGTATACTATGACCAAGGGCTCTCCTACTGATACGGGCCAATGCCCTCCAGGGTTACGGACGACAAATCGATAAAATCCCGCATTGCGAATATGGTCAGCGGTCGATGCTCGTTTTGTTAGTCCTCATTTCAGGCTAACGTGACAGGATGCTGTGTTGCGAACATGGTCAGCAGTAATCCCCTGTCGTCACGCCAGCCCCTTCAGTCCTTGAATGTTGGTTGCATGATTCACATCATTTTCCACCCCATCATGTCCGGGTGGAATCTCGACACTTTTGGCGCTATCCCTCAGTGCACCTTTGCATGCTAGGGGGACAAAGCTGCAATCTGGCGCCCTTTGGGGTTCCCATGGTCTGAGCTCTAAGACCATAAACTAAGATCCATTCGGGACTACGTTTAACTTGATTCCCATCCTCATGGGATACGTAGGACCGCCCAGACGCCCTGTCTCCGGGTACAACCCATTCAGGAAGCCAGTCTCTCTCCCTGTTTCACCTCTGTATAGGCCCCTCAGCCTAAGGTTTCCCCCTCCAAATGGCGTACAATCTGATGTGGGATCATGTCTCCGTCAATTGTGTTTTATAACACTGCGCACATTTCCCGCCTAGCATCGTCTCTGCTACGTCTGCGCTGCATGACGATAAAATGCATGCTTGGTCCTATCATACGACCCTAAACTGTGACATTATCGTCCTGGCCGCACGACGAAAAACGGCACCGCATTGTGGTGACCTCGCTGTAGAGGACATCACGTTGGGTACTGGTCACGCGCCATGCCATTTGTCAAAGCCCATCACGGCTTTATTCTTGTGGCGACATCACGACCTACAGTTCTAGGCCTGTCGCTTCACAAAAAAACCCCCATTCACCTCAAAGAACAAACAAGATACATCAAATTCCGCTTCTTTTAGTGCAAGGGCCACGCCCGCACTTCCCCTTTCCCCTGGCACTGGTACCTTACCCTGCCACCTTCCAGAACTACGTATGGCTTGATTCTCATCCTCATGAGATACGTAGGAACGCCCGGGTACTTTCCCGCGGGCCCAGCCTAACCCTGGTGTTCGGTCCCTCGACTCGAGCTCATTCACGTCAGGCTGTGATGTCATGCGTCCCCTGATCCCTTTTTCCAATCCATGGTCCGAATTCTATGACCATAAACTAAGATCTCCCCAAGGGAAAGGAATCTGCTCCCTCTCTCTAATACGTTTCGTTGACGTATTCAGATGTGTTTTGACAAAAAGCCCGAAGCATGGGATTTTCACAGGGACATTCCCCTCATCCCATGACCAAGCTTCGTGAGCTCACTATTTGGATCCTCATCCTCTTCCACATCCAAAAGGACCCTCGGACGACGTGGATACTAAGCTTAAGGGCTCTCCATGAATGCTGTACCTAAGGGCCCTACAATCGTTTCGGGCCAACGTCCCTGCGGATATTTGACAACATTTGTGACACGGTCCCGTGTTTCGAACATGGTCAACGGTCGACCCTCATTTGTTTGTCCCCATTTCAGGATAACGCGGTAGGATGCTGTGTTGCGAATATGGTCAGCAGTAGTCCTCCATCTCCACGCCGCCACCATCGTGATCCGAATCTCGAGCGTCATGATTCACACATTTCCACTCCCTCATGTTCAAGTGGAACTCCACCATACTCAGCTCTTTCTCTTCGCGCATCTAGGTGCGCTGAATGATTGTGTTAGTGTCATTGGGCCGGTAGTCACCGAGCATCCCTTTTCCCCAACCTGCCCCTCTCTGCGTCGGGAAATTCCCACCACTACTACTTGTTTCCCACACCGAGCACTACTCACGTGGGCTTAGTAGTTTTGGCTGGATGTGTACCAACACGGTTAGGCTGTTCCTCGTCCAGTACGACGTTAAACTGCGCTTCCAGAACTACGTGCGGCTTGATTCCCATCATCACGTGGGATACGTAGAGACGCCCAGGCATTTCGCCTAGGGTTCAGCCCCAGGAATCACAAAATCCTGTTCCTCCCCATTTCCAGCCCTCTGGCCTGACCCCTCGGGGAGAACTATGTAGCTACAATTTTACCCTGAACAAGTTCAGGATGCCCCAAGATCCCATTGGGAAGCGATAGATCCCCTCGCCAGAGAGGCCCTGTCCCAAAAAGGAATGATCCGTGATCAGGTCGATGCGCCCATCTGGCGTGCTCCCTCCACGGTGGTGCAACTACTGAGGTGTTGGATTCTGTTTGAAAAAACCACCACTCCATGTTCCACGCTTTGCGTGTCCCTTATTCGGACTCTCGTCCTCTTTCATGTCTGAAGGAACCCCCTAACGGCCTGGTCTTGTGCCGCATCGGCTCACCTACCGTCCTGGGCCAACATTCCGGAAGACCGGTCATGTCTGCAAGGACCCCCATGGCAGCTTCTTGATGGGCCATTTCGACTTTGGCCCTCGGAAAAGAATTCTTTCTGAAGGATCGCGAAGCTCGGCCGCGAAGCTCGACCGCGAAGTCGGAACGCGAACATCGGTCGCGAGACCAAGCCGCGAAGTCTGGCCAAGGCAGACAGAGGTTCGCTTAGCGCGGACGCGGAATCGGAGACTCGCGGTTCGCCGCGAAGCTCGATTCGCGGAGTGCTGTCGCGGAGTACGCGGAGCATCGCGAAATCGAGAGCACAAAAGGACAAGGAAGGCGCGTAAAGACAAAAGAACATGGACCCCCTATTTATAGGCGATGACCCCGGAGCATCGCGGCGCGCCTCACCCGCGGCCCCAGCGAGCAGCGCGGGTCCCCCTTCGCGATGACACCTCGCGAACCACCGACAGTTTTTGGCGATTGTCCCTCAGACTTCGACCCTTCGCCCTCCGCGGATCCAAGTCTGAGGGGGCGCATTTGTTGGCGCCAAAAATATGGCCCGAAAGGAAGGAACGAAAAAGACAGCCGGCGCCCTGCCTCGCGAAGCTTAGCCACGAAGCCCGGCCGCGGAGCCCCACCGCGAAGAGTCCCAACCTTGGCAGCCCCGCGAAGCGCCGGAGGCGGTAATCCTCCGCGAACCAGTTTGACGTTCGCGAGCCGCCGCGAAGCTCCGGAGGCGGTAATCCTCCGCGAACCCGTTTGACGTTCGCGAGCCGCCGTGAAGCCCCGAAGGCGGCGCGCGAGCCCTGCTTCGCGGTGTCCCTTCCCTATAAATACTCGACTCCCCCTGAGTCCCCAAGGACGGACAATCCGACCCTTCGGCTTCTCCTCTCCCGAATCGCGAAGCACGCTTTGCCCCGGGAATCATGAGCTCCGCGAGGTATTTCTACTTCGCGAGACGACTCTGATTTGTTTCGTTCTGAGCCCCTCTTCCGAGAGGGATGCCCTTCGCGAAGCTCAAGGGCGTTCGCAAAGGAAGGGGATTCCCAAGGGAACCCGGGCAGCCGCGGAGCACTTGTGCTTCGCGAAACACCCAACCCATGCTAGTAATCCCTATGCCAAGGCAGGATAACTATGCATCGCGAAGCACATTGCTTGGCAGGACCCTGCTTCGCGAACCACTCCTTCTTCGCGAGGCAGTGCTCCGCGAACACTGTTCCACTTCGCGAAGCACCTCTCACTCCCACCTCTGCCCCATGCTAAGGCCAAGGCACCCCACTTCGCAAAGCACACTCCTCTGCTTAGCGATTCCTCTTTCCGTACGACCCTCCAGGTTTGCACGATGTGATTTCAAAGTCCCATGGACAACACCTCCCGTAGCGTTGCTTCTCCTAATGCTTCTTCGCATAGGCACGCTAACGGCTATTGCTTCTTCGCATAGCCACGCTAACGTGGACCCCTCGATGGTTCCTCACGCGACCCCCCTTTACCATGGCCTTACCGGCACCTTCCCTTCCCCAAGGACCAGAGGGTACCAGTTATGTAAGCCCTAGGGGTGTGGAGTGAACCCACTTCGTCCGAGCTGCAGGACGTTAAACTTCCAAGCACCACGTCCTCAACACATGACGTTAAACTGTGACCCAACCTCGTCTCCCTCACGAAGGGTCCCCCCAGCTCGAACATTCATTACACCACTCGTCTCCACGGGAATGGAACTCTTCCGCACATGGAATGAGATCCTCCTTGTCGGAGTGGTGTATGTTCGCAGGGGAAGGGTCGCCTCAGAGCGTAAATCCCTATCCTTTGGTACGGATGATTGCACCCGTGCATCTCGGTACTTCCCCACTACCAAGGTCAGTGGAGGACGTGATAGGGAACGAGGAACCTCCCATTGTCGGACCAAGGTCCATCTTTCCCGTGCTTTGTCGCGCCATGGGCCTCCATCCTGGAGTAAGTCCCGACACCATGGTCCGCTCAACGCGTAAGCCCCTCTTCGCTTCTCACGGACGCACCCTTCGCGACGTGATCGTCAGGTCCTTGCAAACTCTTGTTTCTCACACCGAGCATGACTACGTGAGCTTAGAGTGAGCACCGACCCTGACCCAACCATCCGAACTACGAGGACATTGATCCGTGTCAAGGCATGGTACGTAGGAAGCCTCCACGAGGTTCACGCCCACCCGTCGCTCTTTCACGTCGGGTCCAATTCCGGTCCAGTGGTAAGCCATTGCGACACAACCACCTGAAATACGAGGTCTTTGATCCGTGTCAAGGCATGGTACGTAGGAAGCCTCCACGAGGTTCAAGCCCACCCGTCGCTCTTTCACATCGGGTCCAATTCCGGTCCAGTGGTAAGCCATTGTGACCCAACCACCTGAACTACGAGGTCTTTGATCCATGTCAAGGCATGGTACGTAGGAAGCCTTCACGAGGTTCAAGCCCACCCGTCGCTCTTTCACGTCGGGTCCAATTCCGGTCCAGTGGTAAGCCATTGCGACCCACCCATCCGAACTATGGGGACATTGATCCATGTCAAGGCATGGTACGTAGGAAGCCTCCACGAGGTTCAAGCCCACCAACAGTGGACCAAGGTCTACTTTCACGTCGGTTCACCGACGAAACCCCATCCGAACTACGAGGACTTTGATCCGTGTCAAGGCATGGTACGTAGGAAGCCTCCATGAGGTTCAAGCCATATTGCTCGGTCGTTCATTCACGTCGAGTTTCGCCCACGTCCAGCACGACGTTAAACTGTATGCCCCCATCCAACAAAGACGTTAAACTGCACAACCTGAACTACGAGGACTTTGATCCGTGTCAAGGCATGGTACGTAGGAAGCCTCCACGAGGTTCAAGCCCACCAATAGTGGACCAAGGTCTACATTCATGTCGGTTCGCCGACGAATCACCCACCCACCAACAGTGGACTCACGAGTCTACTTTCACGTCAGTTTACCGGCACCACCCGAACTACGCGGACTTTGATTCCCTGCCACGGGGATACGTAGGAAGCCTCCTCAAGGCTCAAGTCCAATTTCACCGTCGCACCCTGCGATGGTCCCATTTCATCCTCCTCCACTTCACTCATCCATCCATCACCCATCCTGATTCTCACCCGGGCCGCAACATCCCGGTGGAGTCATGCCATCCATCTCCTCGCTGCCCCTAGCGGCGCCTGGGCCACTTTCCATGTGTAAGTCCCATCATATCTCCAGGTCGCTGTCCTCCGTGTACACCCCGATTCATCACCCTTTTCCCTTATAGGGAGTGCACCACCTCGGATTCGTCCTCATTGGGCGTTCTGACTCGTCCCTATGGGATCATAGCCGTCTCTATGTGATACACCAATCTGATCCGTCTCTATGGGACGTTCTGATCACCCTCATCCGTCTCCGCTGGACGTTAAACTCGCGGCATACCGTGTGTTGAACACGAGAAGCTGAGGAAAACCTCAGATACGTGTCTATGACATGTAATTCCCCGCGTTCGATGTGGGATGCCTCGGGCTTCCACGCCCTCGAGATTCCTTGTGATCAAGGATAACGGACAGACACGCCAGGTACCCCAGCATCCAGACACGCTACTGATGTCTCAACGTGACTACTCCCCTGACCGAAGGTTGTCACCCGGACTGGACCCTTTGGAATGTCCCGACAGGAGCAACGTAATTAACCGGCGCCCATGGAAACATGGCACTGGGAAGAGTTTCACGAACTACGTATTAAATCTATAAGGGAGACCCGGACTAGGTGACGAGTTCTGAGGAGGAATCCACAGGAGGAAGAACCGACATCCCATCATCCCGTTTCGATCAAGGAGCAGACGTCCCTGAATAAGGAACGAATGCTGCCCGCCTTTGGAAAGCATGAATGCGGGGCAACAAAGCCGCGCCCCCCCCCCTGACGGACGGATGCGCGCGCGCCCCGGCGAAAGCGTCGGAAACAGTATTCTTCAATCTCGGGTGCCTCGGCCAATTACTAGGATGTAATGTTGTAATTTATGAAATCCACCTTAATGACACATAAGAATAGGCCTAGAAGGTCACACACAATGGGATTCCATAAATATATAAAAAAATATTATTTATTTAATAAATTAATTAACTATTATTCTCCAAACAAGGAAATAATATATATTTTGGATTTATTAATCGATCAAAAAAATTAAATGAATATTTTTTTCCCAGATAATTGTTTAATTAAATTAATATATATTATTTATTAATCTCTTGTTATGTGTAAGGAAATAAATAATTATTTATTCATTAATTAAATAATTTATCAAATTATATCAGTATTTAATAAATATTAATTCTCCCGTTTTTGAATAAAATATATATTTTATTTATGAGATAAATGATATTTGTTAAAATAGTTTTATAAAAATTTAATTAATAACGGGGGTGATGAATGATATTATTATTTTTGGTATGGTGATATATATTTATTTACCATAATATTAACTAAATATATATTGATGAATGGATTGTTGTATGTAATAAGTAAAATAAAATTGTTATTATTTTTACATGGAATTAGGTTTATTAGAGATTAATTCATAAATGAGGTCCTTTGGGAAACTAATTAGAATTAAAAACTAACTCTATCTCTATTTTATATAGTTATTTCAATCAGGGAAAGGTTCATCATTGTGAACAATAATTTCCTCATAATAACTCCAACCTCTTTCCTCTAAAGGATGAGAAAGTAAGATAGATTCCTTCATGCCTGAAGGAACATGAAGCAATCTAGGTGAACAATGAAAGGTGTTAAATCAGTTGCTCTATCAACCAGTGTTTCAACAACATTATTCAGAGGTCAAAAAAGAATACGTGGATCACCATTAAATGAGATATAATTTAGGCCCTCACTACGCAATGATGAGACACTTATCAGGTTCAAATGATAAAAACCATCAATGAAAAAAGTTCCCAAGTCTAAGTAATTCCTAATTCTTGGGATTTTTAATTAATTAAAAATTAACATGAAGAAACTTCTCTATTTGTTCTAGTGAATTAATTTTTCTATATTATTTATAAAAAATATCATCGATCATGATGTTCATCATCATGTACAGTATAGAATATTTTTTGAATGCATTAAAATGTGAGTTGTCCATAGGCCCAATATGTTCTTCAGCTACATTCAGAACAACCAAGGGGTGTTTGAGTGATCACATTAAAATTATAATTATTTAAATATTACTTATTTTTATTCATTTTTAGTGTTAGTTTTTATTTCATGACATTAATTTGTTAATATGACCATTGATAATTCCCCCCTCCATTTTTCTTTCTCATATTATATACATCTAATTATATATTAATAAGGAATATATGAGGAACCCATCCAATGAATAGAAAATGTTTTTTCAGAAAAAAATATTATATAGTGTTTACCTAGAGTAAATTCCATGTATCCTAGTTCATTACACCTAAAAATACTGAGAATTATTTTAATGAATCCGGTAATTATGGAAATCAAGTGTATTATATGATTCATGTATTAGAAAAGCTAGTCTGGCACACTATATGTGGGACTACATGATGGGTAATTGGGTTACATGCCATGTTGTCTATGTGTTTTCATGGTGTAAATGAATTGTTACAAACACATTGACTGTTAATTACTTGAAACATAAGGAATGACAACCATATAACAAGGAGGTTATACATCGTGTACCTGTTGTAGACACCATGTACCCCACACATTTCCAAATACAAATAAATGATGAATTCCTAGGCATGTATCATAGACATACAGTTAGAAAAATGCACAATATGTGGCTGGATTTATATTTCATGTACCCAACCTATTTATATATAAATTATGATTAATTTATTTTCTCATTAACCACATAAATGTGTATTTCACGTGGAAATTTTTGATTCATGCATGATATATAATAGTTTTTGTATGATATTGAATACTTAATTAAATTCTGTATAGAAATATAAACCACATGACATGTATGATCATAATATATTAACTACTCTACACACATTAAAATAACTTCATGCTTAATAATTAACATTTGTTTCATGTTTCATTTATTGACTTTTATTTCCCTGTAATTACGTGATAAAATTTTTATGTTTTGTGTTGCATGAGTAGGCTATATACAATCTCAATACATACATTGTAGTTAAAATTTGTACTCACTAAGTATCTTCCAAGTATAATCTATGTACTTATTTTTTAAATTTAAAATAAAACTAATTTATTTTATTTATTTATTATCATAGTGGATGGTTATCACTAGGACATGTTGTAAAGAGATTGAAATAAAATTAATTAATTTATGAATATGATAATTAAGATAAATATTTGAAGTGTTTTTTATCTTAATAAAAGAATGAATTGAAATTAATGCCAACAGATTATTTTATATGTGTTTTCATAGTATGAGTGGGTGATCATGATCTTAAATTGACATGTTCATATGTTTGGTTTCATTTAAAATAATCATTTCATGTGCTTTTGGAAAATTTTATTATTAAACTAATATAGAGGCATGTGAGTCATCTTCCCTTCGGATTATGTACTATTTTGGGGTCCCACAGTTTCTTTTATATCAAAACACATTTTCTAGTTTTATTTATCTACGTATGAAGTAAATGAATTATAAGGATTTAGATCCATGTTTCATAGAGTTTTCTCAAGACAGAACCCATCCTCGATACCCTGGTAACCTGATAATCAAGTCGATCCTGACATGTCCCAAAGGGCATTCCAGATCCACATCAGTTGGAGACTATTAGCTAGCATCATACAAAATTAATGTAGGAATTATTTTTCCACAGGCATTATAGAATAATATAACCATGCTTGTATGAATATAGGAAAAACTCCATAGGGAATATTTTACTATATTCCAAATACTTAAACAAAACCAATATATTATAGTGAAGTACCAAAAAATAGTACAAAAACCCATATCCCAATGCCTAAAACTCTATAATCCCAAAGATCAACAACTAATACCACCTCCCAATGGTGCTTTACCCTTTCTTGAACCTAGTAGAAGATAATATATAAACCCCAAGAGGCACATGTTTGGTGTGAGATAAAATCCAAGTTGGTTTTCACCAAATAATCAATAATAATATTACATTATTTAATTAACCAAATAAAAACATTTCAATTTTAAATAAATAGTCTTCGAATTTAAAAGGAATATTTAAAAAATCGTTCTATATATATCAAATTATAAAAATAATTTAAACTAAATGAATTAATAAATATTTTATATAAATAGTTTATATAAATTTATAACTCATATAAAATAGTTTACAAACAATGTCATATATTTATATCTCAAATATAAGCAAGAGAAAAACATGGCCATCTACCAAAAGGTATGATTGTTCTAGAATACAGGACTCCACACACTCAAGGTGACATAGAATATATGTATACACACATCCCCTTTTATATAGTTCAATAGTAATTCATCACCATCTTTTTGGGGATGACAGATGCTGCATTTATGTTTTGGAATATTGTAAATTGCAGAGTGGTATACCAAATAACTCACTAACTAGCTAGGATTTCCTGTTCTCTAATAAAAAAATTATGGGAAAAATATTTTAAAATAGTTTAAAATACAATTCATCCTATTACCGTTTTAAAACATTACAATTTCCATTTAAAACCCAAAATGGGTTTTTAATCCAAACAAGACTTTGTAGAGGATAAAACCCAAATGTTTGTATCAAAACAATTTAAATCCATTTTTCTCATACAATAATTTGAAATCAATTCATAATTAAATTTCACAATTCACATTAAAAATTTAAATTAAAAAAATTAAATTTCAGAAAATTCCATCAATTTCACAATAAATCCCTAATTCAATGGAATTTTGGTTTCCTCCCAATTTTATTCCAAAAATAAAATTTCAAATCCAAATCTCTCAATTCAATGGAACTGTTTTTTTTTACAATTTAATTTCATAAGAATAAAATCCCCCACATTCAATTGATAGGAATTTAATCTAATATGGTAAATTTATAGTAAATTAAATTGGTCAATCGAAATGTAACCACCTACCTAGGGATCATGGGATCTAAAAACTCTAAACATTAATTGGGATTTTCCAATGAAGAATGATGAAAACAAGATCTTGGAATCACATATAGATCCAATATCTAAAACTAAGGCCACTAGATATTTTGATAAATAAGGAGATGTATGAAAACCTAAGGAGGAATAAATAGAGATAATGAGAAATAGAACAGGAAAAGAAAACTAATTGGGATTTTATTGATCGTTCTCCTACCTTTTATTCTCTTTTAGAAGGGTGTAGTGGGGATAAAAAATTATTTTGTGAGATTATATAGAGGAATAAATTAATAGGGGTTTGTACAAGCCCTTTGGGGGTATAATAAAGAGGTTTCAGGATTTTAAAACCTAATTTGAGATTAAAAAACATGTATGCATGCTTTACTCGGAAAATGTGCATGGTTTAGAAAAACTATGTTCCCTAGTTATGCACCCATTTTATCAGGGTTCATGGTTTATACTAAGTTTTCACATAATTTGTTAAATAATTTTCCAACCATGTATAATATCATTGCCCTGGTTTTTACAGTTTTCTCTAGCAGGGCCCATGGTTTGGGAAAACTATGCACCAATCTGGGACAGCCCCAAAAAATTCAAAATTATCCATGTTTTTACTCGAAGAACCCTTAAAATAACCCCATCAAAATGATAATCAAAAGTGGGGTTTTGAAATACCTGAAATCAATAACCAGATGTTACAACCTCCCAATCATAAAAACTTTTTGTTCCCATAAATCCTACTCAAAATAATCCATGCTAAAAGTATTAGGCCAAAGCTCTTTCATCAGTGCCTCTCACTTCCACATCTCATGAGAATCATAACTTTGCTTCCATAGAATAAAAACCAAATGCATCTCCCTCCTATGAAGTAACTTGGATTGAGAATCAACTATCCAAATTGGTTATTTAGTCATGGATAAATTAGGCTCTACATCGATATCACTCCTACTCAAAACATGAGATTAATCAGATAGGAACATTCAGAATGGTGATATATAGAACACGTTATGTTTTGACATTATCTGTGGTGGTATTTCTAAATGGTAATAAAATTTTAACACCTTCATAACAACCTAAAAATGTCTCAAAAAAGGATATATTTTACCATTCTTTACAGTCCCTCGATCACCCAAATGGGGTGAAACATTCAAGAACACCTAGTCACCAACTAATAATTCCAATGTGTTATAATGTGGATAAACATAATACTTGTACCATCTCTAATCCATCATAATCCTATGATGAATTGACTGAATCTTTTATTTAATCACTTAAACTGTGCCTTGTCCAATGAAGTGACTTTCACCAAAATTTGACTGACACAATTGAGATCAACAATGTCGGTCATACAAGGACTCAAAAGGAGAAATCTTGTTCGCTGAATGGTAACCATTGTTATAATAAAACTCAACCAACCCCAAATAATCATCCCAAGACCCACAAAAACCCAAATTCGAAGCATATCCTCAAGAATTTTTATAACTCTTTCTATCTGGACATTCGACCACAGATGGTATATTATTCTCAAATGAACCTAAGATCTCAGTGCCTCTTGATGGCCTATACAAAATAGATAAGTGAAACAATGATCCCTATTAGAAACTATACTAGATAAAACACTACGAAAATGAAAATTTTATTTTACATAGATATTTCCCAACTCCTCAACTTTGGTTGTATCATGAATGGGTACAAAGTGCGTTGATTTTTTCATCCAATTGATCACAACCTATAGCACAGTATTCCTTCTCTGGTTACAAATAAACCCAACCAAATTGTTTATATAGATATCCTACCACTTAAAAATTGGTATTGGAGGTGGATGAAGAAAACTCGAAGGCTTTTTGTGTTCAGCCTCGACCTTTTGGAATGTATAACAAAGAGAGACAAATTCAGCAATGTGTCATCTCATACCTAGACACCAGAATATACACCGCATTTTATAAAATATCTTCATGGTTCCTTGGTGCATATCCCACTAGGACTTATGGAAATCCCCCATCACATATTTCATTAACACTAATGGATCATCAACGTGATTTTTATATAATAGAATTCCCTCAACGTAGGATGACCAATCAAGAATAGTCTACTAACCATAAAGAGAGTATCTAATGCTGCAAAACTCATCATCAATTTTTTGTTCCTAGAGATTCATTTTGAGATGTGTAGAGGTCAACTGAACACTGGATAAAGTTACCATAGCCCATGATTCTTGGACTCAAATATGAAACTATGCAAAGAGATCCATCAAGTTCCACTCTTCTAATGATTCTTTCATGGCTAGAGTCAGAAGTTTCCAGCTCAAAGAATCTCCAATAACATTCCCATTCCTAAGGGTATAAGAAATGTCAGAGTCAAAAGAGTTCAGGTGTTATACAAAAATCCTCTAGAAGTGATTCGAATATTTTTAAGATAAGATATAACTCTAGCTCTTGTGTTATGAATACATGCTATACCTTTCTATATAATGGTAATTCTGACAAATCATAAGTGTGTAAATCATAGATACAAGTTTAAATTCATGGGTTGGAAATGTATTATTGTGTGGCCTAAGTTGACAAGTGAAATAAGAAATTACATGATCACCCTACATAATAATGCATCCCAGACCCAAACTAGATGCATCCTAAAAGACCGCATATCCCTAACAGGCCTCTGTAAGAGTTAACACTGGCATGGTTGTTAAAAAAAATTTCAGCTCAACAATATAATTCTTACATTTTTAATCCCATGAAAACATTTCTTCCTTCTAATTTGGAAAATTTTTTAAAGAATAAAACTTTTATATGTCCTTTAAAAACATTTGATAATGCATCGCTAAACCCAAGAAACTCTAAATCTCAAAAACATTTCCTGGTTTCTCACATGTCATAATAGCGTTCTCCTACTCAGAATCATCTGGTATTCCATTTTATGTCACCACATTTCCCAAGAAGTTCACTTCATAAATCCATAAATTACATTTTGAAAGCATTTAATAATGTCCATGATTTCTCAAAAACTCCATAACTTCTCTCAAATGACATACATGATCTTCCTCAAACATAGAGTAAACTGGGTTGTCATCCAAAAATACTACCACAAAGGTATCAAGATACTAATGGAATATACTACTAATTAAGTCTATAATGACCATAACAACATTAGTTAGACCAAAAGTCATGAAAATTTACTCATGATGGTCATACCTTCTCTGAAAGGAGGATTTCTAATTGTCAGTTATTTTATTCTAAACTGATGGAAATCAAACTGAACATAAATCTTCTAGAAACACATCTCCCATTTAAAATGATCAAATAGATCATCAATCCATCGAAATAGATAATTTTTATTTACATTAAATCAATTGAGTTTTTGGTAATCAACACACAGGTGGAGTGAACAATCATCGTTCTTAGTAAAGAGAATCGGTGTTTCCCAAGGTGACACACTCAGACGTATAAATCCTTTCTCTATAATATCATCCAACTGAGACTTCAAATCATTCATTTTAGTTAGTTCCATGTGATAAGAGGTTATAGAAACATTCTGAGTTCCAGACACTAAATCGATTGAAAAATCTACCTCCCTTTCCAGGGGAAATATGAAAGAAGCTAGAAGGGAACACATCGAGAAACTCATCAACAATTAGAGAGACATATATGCTCAATGATACCTTCTATAGATCAAAATAAAACATAGATATCACTTTCCCAAACACCAGATAACATTGTCTATCTATGATTGACCATGGGTTTCATTCTCCTTGGAAGACACAACACAAAACATCAGGTGTAGTGAAGGAGACCCATCAAAGATAATAATAAATATGATATTTACTATAAATGAGACAATACATTCAGAAAATGACATCAAGAGGCTTCATGTCAAGAACCAAAAAACTCCATGAAATCACAATATCTTATGGATATAAAACAAAATCAAGACTCTGAATACCCTACTCTCTCTTCATTCCAAGGGGTGTAGTGATATCCATTACATAAGATAAAAGCACTGTAGGAAGATTAATCATATTAACAATACAGGTTGAAATAAATGAATGATATGCACCAGTATCAAATAAATAAGACACCAACAATTAAGCTATAGTAATGGTACCTCTCCTAGTCACTTGACCCATATTTTCTTCCTCTGGAGACTCTTCTACTATGTGAAGAAGCTCTATTCCAAATGACTGTGGCTGGTCCACTTTGTATTTGAACTATCTGATTTCCCTGTAGTTTTAGTTTTTATGGATGACCTCATGACACTTCGTCGAATGGAATAAACATGGAAGAACTTATATAACTGACACGGGCATCTATAAGAACTACATACATTGGGTGCATCCATGCAAACCGTCTTGGAATTCCTAGGCTAGCCACATTGGTAACAAATCAAAGGACCTATGATAGGAACTAAAAAAGTTTTAGATGAACCCTTCTATTGAGAACCACGATCATAATCATCATGCTACCAATTTTCATTAAAGGAACTTACACCACTACTAGGATAAAAAGAAACTCCTTAAAAACAAAACTTTCTATACAATTCCATTTTAACAATCAATACTCTATCAAGCACATCATTATAATAGGGAAACTTCAGAAATAAAACCGGAGCATGAAAATCATATAGTATTTCCAACAAAAACCTTCAATTATTCATATTCTCATATGATTATACATCAGGTGAAAACTTCAAAAGCTTAGAAAAATGTTTTTTATATTTTTTCATGGTCTTTTCAGCCTTCTAAAGTTTAAAACACTCCATATCCTTGTCCAATAGAAATGACTCTGCATATAAGTAGTTTGTGAAAATAACATTGATGTATTCTAATATAATCTCTCATGCTTATTCATCATCACCATAGTGTCCTACCTTCTCTTGATTGTTCCTTGCAACATGAATGTAGAATACTTAACCTTGGTTTCTTTAGGTGTCTCAATGAACTCAAAAAACACTCTATTCTACTAAATAATTATTTATCCTCTTGAAGATCATTTAAGCCCTTGGACACTGGTGGATTTTGGATAAGAAATTCTACAGAATGATTCTTAGGATAATCCAATTGTGGTTCCACAGATGGATCATGAATAGGAGATAGTGGTGGTACCTATATTAGAGCTTGGACAGTATGCACAATCACCTCAATCATATTTTGGAGGATCTTCTTATTGAGTTTTAAAAGTATCTTCCTCCTGGATCTGAATTGCACATCTTCATAATGGAATGATGCTACACAACATCAACAGACAAAAATAAATACATTAGACTAACACAAAAATATATCAAAAGAGGAAATTAATTCCTACATATATGAAATAAGGATTTGGATTTAAATATATCCAAATAGAAAATAGGGAAATGACTAGAACTAAACCCCAAGAGTTCTTTACCAAACAAACCATGGTGACTTAAGGATCATTGCAGAGAGAGATGGCTCGGCAGTAAATCACAACTACTTCTTAATTTCTGACCAGATGACACAATTTCATAAAAATCAATGAAATATTTAAAATCAGAACCTCTGATACCGCATTTTCATGAACTAACCCGGGTACCCAAGTGACCCGATAACTGAGTCGGTTCTGACATGACCCGAAGTGTGTTCCCAATCCCTATGGGTTGGAGACTAGCACTTGGAATCATATATGATGAAAGTGAGAATGATTTTTCCACAAGAATCTTGGATGTAGATAAACTAGTTAGTATGCATACACGAAACACTCCACGGGGAGTAGTTTACTAAATGTCAAATGAGTAAATAATCCTGAATTACTATACTGGAGATTAAGAAAATAGTATTAAAAGCCAAGTCCTAAGAGAGGTTACTATATATGACCAAGGATTAATAGCTACTACCACCTATAAGTGGTGCCTTACCCTTTCTCAAACCAAGAAGAAGATAATCTACAAACACTCAAATGAATAGGTGTGGTTGGAGTTAAAAGCCCTGTTGGTTCTCCCCAAGGATTCCATATTACTATTCCGAAATTCAATTAACCAACTAAAAAACATTAAATTTTAAATAAATAGGTTTTTAATTTGAAAATAATATTTAAAAAATCACGTTTTATAGTTGAAATGATATAAATTATTTATTCCAATGGATTAATAAATATTTTATATAAAACAATTTATATAAATTCAGAAGGAATGTAAAATAGTATACAAACAATTGCATACATTTATATCTCAAATATAAACAAGTGAGAAACATGGTCATCTAAAAAAGGGTAAGATTATTCTAGGATATAAGACTCAGAACACTCAATGTGAAATGACAATATGTGTATAAACATATCCTCTTTGACTTTGGTCAAGAGGACATCATCACCATCCATCAGGGATGTGACATGTTGCATTTATGTTTTAGAATGTTGTAAAGCATATTGTGTTGTCCCAAAAAAAACTAACTACTTAGGATTGTGTTCCTATAATAAATAAACAATTACGGGAAATTTATTTTATAATCTATTCAAAATAACATTCATCCCATTCTTCCATTTTAAAAATTTTTATTTTCATTTAAAACCCAATACATATTTTTAGTCGAAACATGACATTTCCAAGATAAAACCCAAAGGATTCTATCAAATCCATTTTAATACATATTTATCATACAATAATTTGAAATCAATTAACAATTAAATTTCATAATTTATCATAACAATTTAAATTCAATAATTTAAATTTTACAATATTCTATAAAATTTACAATAAATCCTTGATTCAATGGGATTTGGGTTTTCCCCAATTTTGTTCCCAAAATTAAATTTCAATTCCAAATCCCCCAATTAAAGGGAATAACTTTTTAAATAATTTAATATTATAAGAATAAAATCCCACACATTTAACTGAAATAAATCTAATCAAATCAATAATTCTAGGTTAAATTAAACTAGTCAATTGAAATAGAACCATCTACCTGAGGATAACATGATTTTAAAACTCAAAACCCTAATAGGTATTTTCAAATGAATAAGGAAAAAAATATGATCAGGGTATCAATAATTGATCTAATATTAGAAATAATTTTTAATAGATCTTTAAATCAATAAGAATATCTATAAAACTCTAGGGTTGAAGAAAGAGAGTTTGATGAAGAGAACGAGAAGAGAAAACTAATTAGGAGAAGATCAAACACCATTTTTATAGTTTCAATTCACTCTTAGAAGGGTGTAGAGGGGTCAAAACTGCTCTTGGGAGCTCCTAGGGAAGAATAAATTTCATGGAGGTCATAAAAGAGCACCAAGGTTCAAAAAATTAGGTTTTTTTATTTTAATACATAATTTTAGAATTAAAAAAACATGAACACATGGTTTTCTAGGAATATGCACACAGTTTCAATAAATCTTGTGCCCTATCCATTCACCCCTTTTTTTTAAGTGCATGGTTTCTACTAAGTTGGAACAAGGTTTTTGTAATAGTGTACCAACCATCCAAAATCCTAATGTCTTGGTTTTCATTGTTTTCTCAAGCAGGGTACACAATTTGGAAAAACCATGTAGAACTTCAGAACTTTTAAAATTAACCATGTTTTAACCCGAATAACCCTTAAATGAATCCCAACCAAAGAACAATCAAAATAAGAGTTTAGGAATACATAATAAAGTAATATGAGGTTATAGTTATTGTCTGAGCTGAGGAAAAACCAAACCTGAGACAAAAATAAGAAAGGGGTGGAATGTTGTATGTCAAACACAGACCAACTCAATGAGTTTTACACCTATGTTAAATGTTTTTTTATTGTACTCTCAATAAAAATTGAGTTCATGTTCATGATCTGGCACATTTATTTTATTTTATTTTTGTATAATGTGTGATTTATTTTATTTATTCAAGACTGTAATCAAATAAATAATTGGATTAATATGAAAATATGGACTTAAAATAAACGGATTGGCTTACATATTTTTCCATGAATATTTTTAATCACTTATTTAAAAACCACTTGACATTAACAAGTCATGTAAATGGATAAAAGAAAATATTATTCCTAATAAATAATATCCACAAACTTAATATGAAGTCATTACACCTTCTATTATATAAATTAAGAAAAATCATAGTTAAAGTTTCAGTTTAGGAAATAGTTTTGGACACTTATACTTGTTAGGAAGTCTTAAATAAGATGTTTGGTCATCTATAATGAAGATGTATTGAATTTAATTTCCAAATTCCACTCGACAACAATTTTGAAGAAAGTGTTGAGGAAATGTCAGTTTGGATTTTAGGATTGGGGTAAATTAATAAAATCAAAATTGTTAAGTCTCAAATAATTTATAACAAAGTAAATTACCAATAATCAATAATTTATTATATTATAATAATGAAAATTATTTCAACCAAAAACGATCAATTCTGGGTAAATTGATCTTTTAACTAAAAGTAACTTCTAGGAATGGCTTAGATGCTTATGGATTTTGTTGTTCCATGAATGAATTTATTATGTGATAAAATAGTTAATCTATGATCTTCATACTAAGGTGAATAGTGATGATGATTTCATTTTATAGGAAAAATCAACTGAATTATGTTATAGATTTTCATTTTTTAATGTTATCATCCATGTTTAGGAAACTCATGAAGTCACATGAGAGCATGGATTCCTATAACATGCTTCAATATCTCAATGATCTGTAGATAGAGAGTTCCAAATATGAATGGTTTCAGATATCCATGGTACTATTAACAGTAAATAATAGATATGATGTTTCATCTGGGTCTTATTTAGTTAAATTCATTTTATATATTCAGTGTTTAGATGTTCAAGGGTTTAAGATTCTTGAAGAAACATATATCCTTATCATTTTTTCACCAAAACCTTATATATTCTCTTGTTTTTTTATAAAATTAAATATGAAAACACAAGGAAGTATCTCTGATATATTGGTGCACTACTTCATAATGTTAGAAAGGATATAAAGAGTGAAAATCCTTCTATTCTTATGGATAATAAGAATAATGGTTAGAAGAAAATCTCTTGGACTAACTCTACATCTATATATTTATAAGAATTACACTTATATAAGAGTAGGATCATAGTTCATGGAAGGGAATAAGTCTATTTCCATTTCTCGGGTGGAAAGAAGTTCCACTAGAAGAAAAATTGACCCCAATAAAAGAAACAAGCGTAATCTTAAGGTGTATTTATTGTCGAGATCCAATTATATATTTCTAAATAATTTTTATTTGATACAACATTTGGTGCTCAAATTTGTATTCAAATATAGTAACAAAATATATTCTAAAATATTTACCATGTTTAGATGGATCTATTAGTAGCTGAAGTGCAATGTGTTGCATTTGTTGTCAATGAGGCATGTTGTTGTCTTAGAATGAATGGATGTCAAGGAATGTCAAGATGTGAATGAAAAAGGTTGTGATGGTGTAGGTGGTGAAGGAGAATGGCCATGGTACTAAGATGCATGTCACTTAGGAGATTCACTAAGTGGCATAGGATATGTGGTTGAAACATTCTCTAGTTGATATCTGACGATTGTTGAGCTGTTCTTAAAGTTCCAAGAACTTGTATCAACTGGATACAATGTCACAACAAGCTTTAGAAGACCATGCATTGTATTGACAATGAATGAGGAAGTGAATGGGATCCATCCACATCTCCTAAGTGGATGAAGTGAGCTGAAGAAGTCCATGCACTATCTCTTAGTGCATGAGAATCAGAAGAAGATCCAATTTGATCTCTGATTGGATCAATGAAGAACATTGAAGATGTTATGTGATTCAGGAGTTCGGTTGATGAAGATCCTTGAGAATTCTCTCCTAAGTAGAAAATGAGATGATGAAGAAGAATCATAAATTTAGGAGTTGTTTCTAATCAAGTAGATTAATGTTTGAATTCTCAAGAAGAAGAAGAGAGGAGAAGAAATGAAGAAGGGAGAAGTGGCTTGGAATTTGGAATTTTACATATGGGATACTTTGGTTTTTAACAAAGTGTTTATTCATGCCTTAGCCAAAAATTAGGCCAGCCAAGGCCAGCCCACGGGTTCAACCCCAAGGCACTTGTGGGCCAAAGGCGCCACGCCCATGGGGGATCCCATGGTGCAAGCACAAGGCGGCAGGGGGGCCGAGGACACGCGGTGGTGAAACCCGCGCGCCCGAGGTGCATAGTGGGCGCTAGGAGCGCGCCCGCAAGGAGCAGAGTGGGCGCAGAGCGCGCCCGCAGGGAGAACACGGTGCGGGGCGGCACCGTTGAGGGAGAAGATTCAATCGAAGGGTTGAGGCGGCGCTAGGGTGATAAAGCGCGAGAAAAACGCTGGCCGTTTCGATGTGGGACGGAAAATTTCGCGCAGGATCTGATCCTGGCCGTCCGACTCATCGCGCGGACGATCTAAGCCGCACATCTGATCCCACGCGAGATCTTCAGATCCAGGCCGTCCGATGTATTTCAAACGCCCTATCCAACGGCCGGCGAGTCGTCCTCTTCCCCGAGCTCGGCTGAGGCCTCCCCGCGCATTCCCGCGGCCACCAACGAACCAGGCGCCCTCAGAGCAAGCCAAATCGAGTTCCCGGCCACCTCTGATCAAGCTGAAGGGTCCAATGAGATTTTCTGGCCCTATGGAACTCGTCCATGGTTTAAAATGAGCCTGCATGCAATATACGGAAGATTTCGGTTGCGGCCGAGGCAAGAGAATCTGCCGAGGCTATGAATGGTCTATGCCTTTGCATGGATTGGGAGAGAAGAGGCTGTGCATGCGTTCTAAGTCACATGCACGTAGAAGGAAAAGAAAAGGAATCCCACGTGAAACCGAGAATAAAAATCAAGATTTGAAAAGATTTTTAATGATCCGAAGATCTCGGGAGTTTGAGTTATATCACGCGGATGAGCCGAGGCACTCTTTGCCTATAAAAGGAGAACCCATGCTCTCGGTATTGCTGCTGATCCTTGGTTGAAAATCCGAAGTCCCGTGAGAAGCCTCTGCCTCGCGAAGAAGAAGCCTCGTGCAAGTTTACTTGCACGGCTGGAGTCCCTTGCGCGCAACACCTTTGCGCGACAAGTAGAGGAGTCCCATGTGCGCCTCACTTGCGCATCAGGAAGAGCTCTCTCTGCCCGCACACTTGCGCGGCAGGAGCAGCTTGCGCGCCCAAGGTGTCCTCACCCTTGTGGCTTGCACGCCTCGTGGTGTTGCATCCTGCACACCCGAGTACTTGTACACCCCGCGGCTCAAGACACTTGCGCGGCAGTGTGTGTGCCAAGTGGAGAAGAAGACCCGAGGACATTGTGCCTTGTGTGCTAGGTGAACAAGAGAAGGTCGTAGCCTTTGGGTGTGTGTGAAAACAAGAACAAAGAAGGCCGAGAGTTTTGGGTGTGTGCAAGGAGGAGAATTGGCCAAGTCTCAAGTGTGTGCAAAGTGAAACAAGTGTGTGCAAAAAGACAACATGGCCAAACCTAAGTTTGTGCACTAAGAAGTGTGTATACACTTAGAAGAAAGAAGGAGAGACCCACACAAAGTATAACACACGTTTCAAGTGTGTAAGCAAAAGGAATTAAACGTGTGAAGGAAAAGAAGAAAGGTGTGTGCTTAAACAGTTTACACCCTTTGAGGGTTTATTGAACCAAGAAGGGGAAAGGGGAAGTGCATGCATGCATGCATGCACATGCGCACGTAAACAAAGTTCAAATCAGTGAGTGTGCATTTGAGTTGACCAAGACCAGGAGGTTCTTGAAGAATTGAGAAGGCCATGCTATCAGTGCATGTGGATGAAGAGCTTCCATGCACTCAGTGCATGAAGTTGAAGTAAGTGAGACTGGACCAGACTGAAGTTAATGAAATCAATTGTCTGAGTATTCAGTAGCTGGAGAGAAGTCGGGTCATCCTTAGAAGAAGGTGATAAAGCCCGAGCAAGACGAGAAGACCTGATCAAATCAAGTGATCATAGGTACAGAGCAAGGCCAGCAGTCTTTATCCCAGACTGCTGAAGTTACTTGAAGAAGTTAAAGTGAAGAAGAGCTACTCGTACGACTCGAGGAGCCAGGAGAAGACCCTGTGGGACTCAGGGAGAAGAAGTCTTCAGTGGGATTCTGGAGCAGGCCAGTGGGACTCTGGTAACACTGTGTGAAGCAGTATAAAGACCCTCCTGTGGGACTCAGGAGAGATAGAGTGGGACTCTGTATCGACCATTGTAATAATAACCGATTATAATGGGAGAATCCATGCTGGGAGAGCATGGCAAGGATGTAGGCCTTTGGTGCCGAACCTTGTAAATCCTTGTGTCCTGTGCCTTTTCATTACTGCATCATTCGGGAAAGGTTGAGAGATACAATAAAAGTGGATCGAGGTTTTAACCAGCCATATAGGTTTAATTGATTAAGAATCAATTAGTAAAATGTTTTAAAGGATCACTGATTCACCCCCTCCCCCTCTCAGCGATTCACACTGATCTGGGCACTTCAATTGGTATCAGAGGGAGGTTACCTCTAAAAAATCCACGGGAGTCTTTATGAAGTGCAGATTTGAGGAAACGAGCGACCATCCTCAAATGGAGATATCTGCCAAGACTCAGAAAAATAGAAAGAAGAAACAGGCCAAGAAGATGAAGAAAGCCTGTCCTAGCTGTGATGAAGTTGAAACAATGAATGATCTTCAGAGTGCACTCAAATATCTTCAGAAGACAGTTCCCATGGAAGTGGCAAAGTGTATAGCTACAGGCGTCCATGATCTTCATGAAGAAAAATCACAGTTAGAAGAAGAAGCCAATGCAATGGAATATCAATTGGCTAAAAGGGTTGGCATAACCAACACTCTCAGAAAGCCGGTGAAGGCTAAGGAAGAAATAGTTTCTCTTTACAATGATAGATATGAAGATACTTGTGAAGAATTGCAAAGAAGCCTTTCTGAGAAAGAATTCTTTAATGTAATAATCAAAGATGTTTATTATGCACTGGAGAAGAGGCATAGAGTATCAATGGTTGTTAAAGATGCTCAACTTGAAGACAAAGTAAAAAGGTTGAAGGAGCTTGACAACTCATTGCTTGAATTAAAGAAGGTGCATGAAGACCAGATGAAACAACTTGTGGAGAATTGGGAAGGAAAGCTAAGAACTGTTGAGGATGAGAAGAACTCCCTCAACATGAAATACTTAGAACTAGAGGTGATAGTGAACAATCAGCAATCACCCAAAGCCAAAGCCTCCCAGTCAGTTGAAAGAAGAAATGTTGCTACTCAAGTGAGCTTTGAGAAGGATGATTCTAAAAGAAAGACATCCTCTAATAAAAGGGCAACAACTTCTAAAAAGAAGGTACCATCCATCCCATCTTGTACTGATGCTTCTAATTGTGTTTCCACAAAAAGTGCAGGATGGAAAAATAATTCCAAACAAGTATGGATGAAGGAAGTAAAGAAGCAGAGCTCTCCTGAAACAGCACAACAGGTCAAGAAGAGTACCCTATAATCAGAAGGACTGAAGAGGTCAAGATTCGTGGGACAATGCTGGTGTTGTAACAAGTATGGTCATTGTGCAAAGGATTGTTGGTACAATCCACTGAATGCTAAAGCACAGAGGAAGCCCATGCCAAGGGGGAGCAATCCAGAAGGAAGGAAGCAACATCCACTGGTCCAGAGACATCTATTTACTGCAAATAGATTTGGATTACTTGACAACATCTGGGATGGTTGAAAAAGTGGTGAAAGAGTTGATACATATCAATCTCCGAATGTATCCGAAGCTGGAATGAAGAGAAGATCACTGATCCTGGCTCAGAAAGAATCCTTGGGAAGCAAGAAGGAAGTTGAAGATGCTCCCAAGAAGGTTTTGAAAAAGGAAAAGAAGTCCTTGGAGTCTAAATCCAAGAAGGGTGATGCATCCAGAAGGACCACCAAGAAAATATGCTTCTATTGTGGAAAGAAAGGACACACCATGGATCTTTGTAAAGAAGCCATGAAATTAAATAGAAGAAGACTCGACTCAAAAAGACAATCAATCCAGAAGAAGAAGAAGGGATTGATTGAAAACAAGTTGCCTAAGAAAGGTATCTTGACAGCATCTAAGGAACCATGTGGAACTTCCAGAACTGGGGCCACTCTTCCAAATGATTTACTTGTCATATGGCCACATCAGTTGCAACTTTCCAGAGAACTACAAAGAGTTGAAGATGAAGCTCTGGCAATTGCTAAAGCAAAAGGGAAGAAGAAGGTTTCACATGAAGATGTTTTGAGAACCACACCATCATAATCATCAATGAAGATCAAATGTGCAAGTGTGAAGACTGGTGAAAATGGGACATCTCGGTTGAGAGAATCTTCTCAACCTTGTTGTTCACATTGATGAACCAAGGAGGTTCCATCTTATTCCCTTATACTATTGGTATATACATGTGCTAACATTGCAGGGAATTGAAGATGATGATCATTCTCATCTGGAGGATGATTTGGACAGAACGGAGTGCACCCCTTAAGGGGGATCAAATCTGAAGAAGATGATGTTCTGAGATTAATATCATCTTATGAAAATGGATGAATGGTGGAGCTTTATCTTTTCACTGAACATTCTAATGAGTTTTGTGGAGTATGTGCAGGATTTAGCAATTCATTGTTATATATGAAAAATTTCAAACCCCTAAGCATGATCTCACATGTGTAGAGAATTATGGACAGCTTTGAATTCCTTGGTCATATCACTCTTGTTTTCTACACCGGGTTAGCCCAAGTAGACTTAGAGCTTATTTACTAAAGGTTCTTTGCTAAAGAGAACATGTGACATCATCCCTCTCTCAGTGTTTTTCAAGAAAATACTTTTCAAAGGGAGGAAGAGATATTTTTGAAAGTGAACCACACCACACATTTGCATTTGATTGCCAATAAGGGGGAGAAAATATTGGCACACATATTGACCCATTAATATGTGCTGAAGGAGTGTATTGACAACAAATACAAAGGGGGAGATTGAAGTGCAATGTGTTGCATTTGTTGTCAATGAGGCATGTTGTTGTCTTAGAATGAATGGATGTCAAGTAATGTCAAGATGTGAATGACAAAGGTTGTGATGGTGTAGGTGGTGAAGGAGAATGGCCATGGTACTAAGATGCATGTCACTTAGGAGATTCACTAAGTGGAATAGGAGATGTGGTTGAAACATTCTCTAGTTGATATCTGACGATTGTTGAGCTGTTCTTAAAGTTCCAAGAACTTGTATCAACTGGATACAATGTCACAACAAGCTTTAGAAGACCATGCATTGTATTGATAATGCATGAGGAAGTGAATGGGATCCATCCACATCTCCTAAGTGGATGAAGTGAGCTGAAGAAGTCCATGCACTATCTCTTAGTGCATGAGAATCAGATGAAGATCCAATTTGATCTCTGATTGGATCAATGAAGAACATTGAAGATGTTATGTGATTCAGGAGTTCGGTTGATGAAGATCCTTGAGAATTCTCTCCTAAGTAGAAAATGAGATGATGAAGAAGAATCATAAATTTAGGAGTTGTTTCTAATCAAGTAGATTAATGTTTGAATTCTCAAGAAGAAGAAGAGAGGAGAAGAAATGAAAAAGGGAGAAGTGGCTTGGAATTTGGAATTTTACATATGGGATACTTTGTTTTTTAACAAAGTGTTTATTCATGCCTTAGCCAAAAATTAGGCCAGCCAAGGCCAGCCCACGGGTTCAACCCCAAGGCACTTGTGGGCCAAAGGCGCCACGCCCATGGGGGGTCCCATGGTGCAAGCACAAGGCGGCAGGGGGGCCGAGGACACGCGGTGGTGAAACCCGCGCGCCCGAGGTGCATAGTGGGCGCCAGGAGCGCGCCCGCAGGGAGCAGAGTGGGCGCAGAGCGCGCCCGCAGGGAGAACAAGGTGCGGGGCGGCACCGTGGAGGGAGAATATTCAATCGAAGGGTTGAGGCGGCGCTAGGGTGATAAAGCGAGAGAAAAACGCTGGCCGTTTCGATGTGGGATGGAAAATTTCGCCCAGGATCTGATCCTGGCCGTCCGACTCATCGCGCGGACGATCTAAGCCGCACATCTGATCCCGCGCGAGATCTTCAGATCCAGGCCGTCCGATGTATTTCAAATGCCTGATCCAACGGCCGGCGAGTCGTCCTCTTCCCCGAGCTTGGCTGAGGCCTCCCCGCGCATTCCCGCGGCCACCAACGAACCAGGCGCCCTCAGAGCAAGCCAAATTGAGTTCCCGACCACCTCTGATCAAGCTGAAGGGTCCAATGAGATCGTCTGGCCCTATGGAACTCGTCCATGGTTTAAAATGAGCCTGCATGCAATATACGGAAGATTTCGGTTGTGGTCGAGGCAAGAGAATCTGCCGAGGCTATGAATGGTCTATGCCTTTGCATGGATTGGGAGAGAAGAGGTTGTGCATGCGTTCTAAGTCGCATGCACGTAGAAGGAAAAGAAAAGGAAGCCCGCGTGAAACCGAGAATAAAAATCATGATTTGAAAAGATTTTTAATGATCCGAAGATCTCGGGAGTTTGAGTTATATCACGCGGATGAGCCGAGGCACTCTTTGCCTATAAAAGGAGAACCCATGCTCTCGGTATTGCTGTTGATCCTTGGTTGAAAATCCAAAGTCCCGTGAGAAGCCTCTGCCTCGCGAAGAAGAAGCCCCGTGCAAGTTTACTTGCACGGCTGGAGTCCCTTGCGCGCAACACCTTTGCGTGACAAGAAGAGGAGTCCCCTGTGCGCCTCACTTGCGCATCAGGAAGAGCTCTCTCTGCTCGCACACTTGCGCGGCAGGAGCAGCTTGCGCGCCCAAGGTGTCCTCACCCTTGTGGCTTGCGCGCCTCGTGGTGTTGCATCCTGCACACCCGAGTACTTGTACACCCCGCGGCTCAAGACACTTGCGCGGAAGTGTGTGTGCCAAGTGGATAAGAAGACCCGAGGACATTGTGCCTTGTGTGCTAGGTGAACAAGAGAAGGTCGTAGCCTTTGGGTGTGTGTGCAAACAAGAACAAAGAAGGCCGAGAGTTTTGGGTGTGTGCAAGGAGGAGAATTGGCCAAGTCTCAAGTGTGTGCAAAGTGAAACAAGTGTGTGCAAAAAGACAACATGGCCAAACCTAAGTGTGTGCACTAAGAAGTGTGTATACACTTAGAAGAAAGAAGGAGAGACCCACACAAAGTATAACACACGTTTCAAGTGTGTAAGCAAAAGGAATTAAACGTGTGAAGGAAAAAAGAAAGGTGTGTGCTTAAACAGTTTACACCCTTTGAGGGTTTATTGCACCAAGAAGGGGAAAGGGGAAGTGCATGCATGCATGCATGCACATGCGCACGTAAACAAAGTTCAAATCAGTGAGTGTGAATTTGAGTTGACCAAGACCAGGAGGTTCTTGAAGAATTGAGAAGGCCATGCTATCAGTGCATGAGGATGAAGAGCTCCCATGCACTCAGTGCATGAAGTTGAAGTAAGTGAGACTGGACCAGACTGAAGTTAAAGAAATCAATTGTCTGAGTATTCAGTAGCTGGAGAGAAGCCGGGTCATCCTTAGAAGAAGGTGATAAAGCCCGAGCAAGACGAGAAGACCTGATCAACTCAAGTGATCATAGGTACAGAGCAAGGCCAGCAGTCTTTATCCCAGACTGCTGAAGTTACTTGAAGAAGTTAAAGTGAAGAAGAGCTACTCGTGCGACTCGAGGAGCCAGGAGAAGACCCTGTGGGACTCAGGGAGAAGAAGTCTTCAGTGGGATTCTGGAGCAGGCCAGTGGGACTCTGGTAACACTATGTGAAGCAGTATAAAGACCCTCCTGTGGGACTCAGGAGAGATACAGTGGGACTCTGTATCGACCATTGTAATACTAACCGATTATAATGGGAGAATCCATGCTGGGAGAGCATGGCAAGGATGTAGGCCTTTGGTGCCGAACCTTGTAAATCCTTGTGTCCTGTGCCTTTTCATTACTGCATCATTCGGGAAAGGTTGAGAGATACAAGAAGAGTGGATCGAGGTTTTAACCAGCCATAGAGGTTTAATTGATTAAGAATCAATTAGTAAAAATTTTTAAAGGATCACTGATTCACCCCCTCCCCCTCTCAGTGATTCACACTGATCTGGGCACTTCAGTAGCCAATGTAGCCAGACTTCTTGGTGTGGATATTTGATACTACCACCTCATGTTGTTGATTGGATTGTCCTCAGTTTTGAAATATATTTAATATGTGTCATCGGTTACAAGAAAAATTATTTATGTGTCCATAATTTGTACTGATGGATTTGTTTTCAATTTTTAGAATAAGTGTTTCTTCATTCACATATAAATCATTTTTTATAGTAAGGAATATTTGAATAACATTCTTTATATTCTAGATTAAACAAACAATGTAATGGTAATTGATAAAAATAATGGTTCTCATGACTCATAAAAAACAAATATAGATTCATTGGTTATGCCATGTAAACAAAAATAATTTTAATTTATTACACCAAGATATATTTTTTGATTCATTTTAACTAAAACCTAGCTGGTGAATTTCATATGTGTTTCCAAGTAAGAATTAAGAAAAAAACATTTAGCCAAAAACGTGAAATTATATTCTTGATTTGGTTTATAACGATTTGTGTGGAACATTTCCAGTTGATGTTAGTGGTGGGTTCTCGTACATCATTAAATTTTCTAATTATATTAGAAGATAAATATAGATATATAAAATTCATGATGTACAATTCAAATTCCATTGAAAAATTTAATAAATATAAGAATGAAGGTAAGAAACAACTTGATAAGAGGATTAAGAAACTCTACTCAGACCATGGATGATAATATTTATTCAAGACCTAATTGATTATTTATGGGAGTTTGGGATTCTATCCAAACTCAATACATCTTATACAGCATAGTAAAATAGTGTGTGTGAAAGGAGGAACCACACCCTATTAGAAATAGTGTGATCTATAATGGGTCATGTGAATATTCTATTAAACTTATTTGGATACATATTAATGTCAATATCATACATTCTGAATCAAGTTCCACCTAAGGCAACATCATTTATTCCATATTGAATTTTCTATGGAAATAATCCACTATTGTCATTTTTATGAGTGTGGTGTTATGAAGTGTCTATTTTAACTATTTATCATAGTAAAAATTCACCCCAAAAAATTAAGTCTATCCTTATATAGAATCTTAATAAAATAAGAAAATATTACCTATATAAAATATCATATTAGAAAATTGTGGTTAAAAATATATCATATTTCTTAAATGGGGACACTTATCTAAAGGATATAGTGTGAGAGAGATTGACTTAAACAAAGTTCAGGATCAAGATACACAATATTTGGAATAGTAATGGATTAAATATATCCCAATTGGTGAAGATGTTTCAGAGTCATTGGTACTGCATAGGATTACAAGTGAGATTAGAGAACTTGAATGATTTTATTTTCTTGTCACCTATGATGGTGAAACATTATTAGTAAATAATAATTATCTTGTAACCTAAACTGAATCATTAAGTTTCATAGAAGATACTATATAGAAAAAATCAATGAATTATAAAATTGATTCCATTTACCAAAACCAAGTATGGATTTTGATAGATCCTATAATGTAGGTAAACCCTATTGGTTGTAAATTGGTATTCAAGAAGAAACTAGACAAGAATGGACACATCAGTAACTATAAGGAACAACTAGTTGTAAAATGGTTTAAATATTGTCCACTCATAAAATCTAGTGAGATCTCATAACTAGTTTCTATGATTAAGTCCATCAAAATTACACTTTCCATCATAGATTACTATGATATTGATATTTAGAGGATGGATCTGGAAACAACTTTCCTTGTTAGGAAACTTCATAATGTTTTCTATATAACACAACTAGAAGATTTTGTTACTCCACTAGATGCTAACATGGTATTCAAGTTCAAAAGATTCATTTATGTATCCAAGAAAGAATCCATGTCATGGAATATAAAATTTTATGAATCTTATACATAATTTTATTTAATAAAGAAAAAATGGGAGCCTTGTGTCTATAAGAGATTTATTGGGAATTTGTTAACTTTATAGATAGTGTATGTATATGAAATACTACCTATTGAAAACATAATATCATTATTATAATTAGTTAAAACCTGGTTAGACAAAAACTTCTCCATGAATGAAAAAGGTAAAGAATAATATATTCTTAAGATCAAGATCCATTATGATAGATCACAGAGGTTACTTGGGATAAGTCAAAGTACATACATTTATTAGATTCTAAAGACATTATGTATGTAACTATCCAAGGGGGGATTGTTTATAGTTCCACATGGAATTCATATTTCCATGAAAATGTGTCTTTAAAGACATGAGGAACAAGAAAGTATAATAATTATTCCATACCCATCAATTATTAGGTTAGTCATGTATATTATGCTATGTAAAAGTCAATATGTATCATATTCAATAAGCATGGTACAAAGATATCATGATGACCTAGGTTACCTCCATTGGATGGTATTCATGAATATATTTAAGTATTTGATTCATACTAAGGATAATTTCCTAGTCTATGGAAGAGATGAAAAACTAGCCATCATGGGATATGTAGATTCTAGTTTCCAAACAGATCAACATGATCTAAAATCATAGTAGTGATGCATGTACAACCCCAAAGGAAGTGTTTTGGTATGAAAGTGCTCAATTAAATCCTTACATATTGATTTTATTATGGTGTATGAGTTCACTCTGGCTTCTGGGGTAGATAAATAAGTGGATTGGATTCAAGACATTATCCAAAAGCATGACATGATATATATAAATAAAGACCTTATATCACTCTATTGTGATAATACTATAGTGATATATCTTGTAAAGGATTCAATGTAATATCAGCAAACAAAACACGTACATTTTATATATCATATTTTTAGGGATTTGGTCGGATATGTGACATCGAAGTGAGTATATATTATATGGAAGAAAACATGGTGGATCCCATAACTAGAGTATTAACTCAAAAAACATTATATTCATGTTAGATTTATAAGATTAAATTTATTTCTAGTTGACTCTAGTCAATGTGGGAGTTTATAGGATTTGGTTTCTAAAACCAATTATTTTTACATTATATTTAATATATATTCAAAGAGAGAATAATAATAAAATATATTATTATATATTTTTTACTACTATGTGTTCATTTAATTTAATATTTTTTAGAATATATATCTATAAATACCGATTCCTTTTAAACATATTATTAATCTATTTTTAAATTATTTATCTCAAAAATATAGCCAAAATATTGAGAGCCCTATTTTCATTGGAATACTATTTACATAATGCATCACAGTGAAACTAACACACAACATTTTTATTTATATTCTTCATAATGAGATCTTAATTCCAATTGAGATCCTAAAACAACATAGGATAACTCTGAAAATATGTAATGTAAAGGGATGCACTATAAATACTAGTAAATAAATAAACATGGTAACTAAGCATAGCATATGAGTCAGGAGGCATGATATAATAACATAAAATACAAATATCATAAATAAAAATATGGAGGTATAACATAAATAACATGGAATAATAAGATCATTGAAACATAAGAATATAGAAGAAACATATAACTTGGCATAACCATAAGTCAAGGATAACTGGAAAATAAACATCACATGGTGAACATAGCCCCATCAGGGATTAGGTTAACTCCCTAATCCTGTATATATTATCTCATGAGACTTAAACATTACCCAGTTCATTGGAGGACTATCTGGGTGAACCATTCATAACATGTACACACTTATGTGTTCTATAAAATTAAATAAATAACAAGGAATAATCATTATAATTACCCATGGAATAAAATTGACTTTTTAATCTTTCCTAATACCATAATCGTGTGAGATTTCATTAATAAGGTATTTGAGAAATAAACATAATTAATTTATTACACTATAAAAATAAATTAAAATAATATTTGTATATAACTGAGAGATATATATATAGAATTTATAATCAAACCATAACACTAAATAGAGATATAAAGTTAGTTAGAGAGAGAAAGGGCGTAGACAATTAAAAAGGGTGGTCTAGAGATATCCCCAAACTTATGCTCTAGAATCATTCTATTCTTAGATATATCATCATTTATAATAAAATTAAATTCATTAATTACTTAATTAAAAACATTTTTCATATATTTTTTATTTATTATAATTTTATTGTGTTTATTTCTAACTATTTTGATGTTATATAATGTTTAATTTTATTGTTTTGAGGGTGTTCATTACATTGTTTCAAGGTTGGATCAGTTGTAGATAATTAATGGATTTTTATTCTGAAGGGAATGAAATATTAAAAATTAAATTAAATAATATTAATTTACTTACAAAAATTTAAAGGGACTTCAATACCCATATGTGTTGAAATTTACATATGATTCTTTTAGAAAAAACATTAATGTGGAATGGTTAGTTCATTTAGGTCATTTTACAGACCACCAAAAAAATATTCATTTTATTTTATTAAATGATAATTAAAAATTTTAAGAAGTAAAAAAGTTATAATTTAAATATTATTATAATATTTCACCATAATAATATTTTTATGACCATGCTAAAGGCAGTTGAGAAAAAATAATTATGTTGCTCATGGAGGCGTTGAACCTATCAAATTTTAAATGGCGTTTTCATTTTAGAAATGAAATAAGGGATGGTAAAATATTTTTATTCTACCATAATAATAACATATAAGTATTTTTATGATACTTATGTTTATTTTTTATGTATATAGGATCATATGGGGGTGGTAGATGAAGAATCAAATTGAAATAGATGAGTCAACAATCTTACTTTTTTCCTTTGGTTGTCTCCTATTAGGAAACCCTGTAAGGATCCTTTAAATAGAATTTACATGGGAAAATTACCACTAATACATGGGGAGAGGATTATTAATATGGTTGGGTAGATATTTGGAAATCTACAAGTCTTATATTGTGTCAGTAGAAGGTGTGGTATTTATAAGGAGTGGAGAGGAGTGTTTTTAAATATTTTATTCATTAGATTATTATTTTGGATAAAAAATATCAATAGTAATGATTATTGTGATTATATAAAGTAATTGGTTCATTTGGGTTCTAAATAATGAGTTCTTACAAAATCAAGGACACAAAAAATCATGTATTTAGCTTATAATGTTAAATATATCATTTTATCATATTTTACTATCCACCAAAAATTAAACTATTTTAGAAAAAGTCCAAAAAATAACCCTAAACATTTATAAATGTGTAGATTTAGAAATTCAATCCTTTTTTATGAAAAATATTTTTCAATTATGTTAAATTAAATTTTTAAATAGAGTCCTCATTCATTTGAAAAATTACAATTTTAATATTTCGATTATTTTTTTGACCATTTAAAAATTTACTTACAGTCTCCTTAAATTATCTTATCATCATAAAAATTATTAAGATTAATTTATAAATTTATTTTATGAAAATATTCTTTCTTTTAAATCATTATATTTATTTTAATATTCTAATTAAAGCATTTATGTTCTATAAAAATACAAAAACTTAGTTTATCATTTTTAAAACATTTATTTACCTCTATCAAAATATAAATATATCATATATTTATTTTATAAGATACCTAAATATTACATTACACATCCATAGGTGAGTAAACTATTCTAACAGTTAAGTTTCTATTCATAATTTTCGGACTACTCTTCCAATGGTTAGGTTAATATTTTAATGGTCAGATTACTATTCCAATAGTTAGATTTATAATGGTCATATGGGTTCCTTACTACCTATAAATACCGTATATTTAATTAGTTCTTCATTCACTTCTATATTATATCAATGATATATATTATTTTCATTTTATAAATTTATATTTTGTTACTAATATTCTTCTACATTTCTACAATGTTGTCCATTAATATAGTTTTTTTGGTGGATAGAGAAGATCCAAATTTTGATATTCAAGTTATATTATTTTCTATTTTTTTCTACTATGATATTATAAATTCTTAGACATTTTTTTATCTAAATGAAATGTTTAAATTATTAAAAAAATTAATGGTTTTATCATTTGGTTCATCATATTATATTGTTCAATATGAAACAAGTAATTATTCATAAAGAAAATTCCATTGATAAAATTATGGAAAATACATTCTTCCCCATTATGAAATTTCACCCTTGAAATTTAATTTTAAATACTGTGGTGTAAAAAGGTGAGGTTGGTTATTTAATATGGTCCAATATCATTATGTTTTGTTCCTCATAAAAGCGATCATTTTACAGCAGTACCAACTCTAAATTAAGTACATGTGAGGGATCTAGTATGTACTTAATTTAGAGGGATACATAAAATAAATCGTGTACTTGAGACAAGGTTGGTGGAAGTGTTAGTTGATAATCCAGGACACTGATGTGGTCAATAATCTCATGGGGCTGATGTACCCAATACCTAGCTTACCCTTCTTCCCAAATCTCATGATTCTCATCTATGGGGATATGAAAATGAAATCCTTAACTCCAACCTCAAACTCTAGGTCTCATCAATGATTATAATCATAGATATTTTTTTGACTCGGTACAAAGTTGATGTGTTTTGATATTGTATTGACATTTTCAACCATTTTTTCCCTAGAACATGCATTCCCCAAATTCAACCCAGCATTCAAATGTTCTGCATCTCTTCCCATAAAGGGATTAAAATAGAACCATTTGGATGTGTGACATAAATATATAGTATTGTAGGAGAACATAAATAGAGGAAGATATTGATCCCATCATCCTTTAAAGTCCATCGAGTATTCTCTCAATTTGTATTCTAGTTTCTTGATAGTCAGGTCAAGTTGGACATCAATTTAGGGGTGATATCAATATCAAAGGTCAACTCAGTGTTAATAGAATGTTGTATACTCTTCTATAATTTAGTGGTAAATATCATGCTCTTTAAGATAAAATAAATATTGGTGTTCCTTATAGCCTAACCACATATCTAATGTATATCCTTAAAATTTATCAAGTGACAACTCCTCTATAATAGAAATTAAAAGAGTAAACTTTTAAGAAGATCCACTAAACCCCATATAGAATTATTCACTTTGGATTTCTTCAGAAGACCTATGAAAAAAATCCTTACAGATGTTCTCCCAATTATTTGTTGTTATTGATAATGGTTTTATCATCTCTTGGGACATTTTCCTCTTTTCCTTTACTTGTTGACGAACCTGAAGCATTGATGTATATTTTTTATCTCCCTTTTCATAATATCTGACCCCTAGTGGTCTTAGAGATCTCAATACATATTCATTCTCCCTAGGTGGATAGAGAAGGTTGATCTATGAGAATAATTCAAAATCTGCTTCTTTATCTCACGATTTGATAGTACATATAGTTGGGACCAAAATCATAGAACTCCTTCTTCATAAATTTTAAAATTTTATGATTTACCATTTCAAGTATATTTAACCTTCTTTATTATTTACACATTATTTATTTGATCATACTTTACATTTTTCACAAGGGATGGTTCAGAAATAATTTGAAAAAGTAATAAATATTTTCATTCCATTATGATTCCCATGCCCATCCTTTTCATGCATAAGAAGACTAGATAATTTAAAATTCTAATCATTGATAAGGTTACCATATCGTTTCTATATAAGGAATCAACCAATGTATGTTCATTCCCTAGATGTAAATGGATTGATTATTTAAGATCCTTGATCATATATAACCATATCTATATGAACATATTATGATCATTTTTGTGTGAATATATACATCAGGATCGTGTGATTTGTATATATTTCACACTTCTATCTATAGAGATAATGATTCAATATTTTCAACTTGGATATCATTGTATCCAAACCAATATAATCCATTGGATAGTTCTATTCATGAACATTTAACTACCTTTAGTCATTGGCTATCAGTTTGGCACATAGCCTAATATCATCCCTGAATCTTCGTTGCATACCCCAAAAGGATCCACTATTGAGGGTAGCATGATAAATTTTTCAGAGATAAGCCTCATTTAAAAATTGTTAAATCTCTCTTAACATTCACTTGTATGGAAAAAAATTACTCCCTTCCAAGTCAGCTTTGTTATCGGGTTTGACCATTATAAGAAGTTTCTCACAAATCATCTATAATACACATTGAGTCGAAGGAGTCTATAGATATCTGTTACAAATATTGGTATGGGCCACTCCTCAATTTCTTTTATCTTAGATGTGTCTACAGACATCCCTTTGTTGGTGACAACTTCCTCTAGGAATGATATTTCCTCTATCCAAAACACACATTTACTATATTTTTCTTGAAGTTGTTTCTTTCATAAAGTATTTAGTATAGTAATCAAATTCTCCTTATGCTCCTTCTTTTCATGGAGTATATTAGAATATCATCAATAATGACTACACACACATTTTCTAGGAAATCTATAAAGAATCTACATATTAATTCTATGATGGTTTTTGGAGCATTAGTGAGTCTTAATGGTCATTAGAATGAACTCATAGTATCTATACCTTATTTGAATGGATGTTTTGGGAATATCTTCCCTCTTCACTGGTAATTAGTGATACCCCAATTAATAGTCCACCTTAGAGAAATAGTGTAACCAACTTAATTGATTGAATAGGTTATCTGTCTATGGTGGAGGATACTTTTTCTATATCCTGATTTTGTTAAGATCACTGTAATATTTTCGTAGGCACATTGAAACATCATTACTATTGATGAAGAGGATTGGAAAACCCTGTGGTGAAGAAATCATGTGTATAAGACACCTATTGTAACTACATATTTACTTCTTCCAACTCAATAGAGGCTATTCTATAAGGATTATTTTATATGGGAAGAGATCTAGGTATAAGATCAATTTATAACTCCATATCTTAGACAGGAAGAAGGCCAGGTAACTCCTCCAAGAATACATTAGTATAGTCACTCAAAAGGGGTATTTTTTAAAGAATGATTATCTCCTTGGTCTCAGTCATTTCAGATAGATATTCCAACTCATATAGAAATCATATACACACATGATAATAAAATTCCACTGGAGATTCATCCTCTTCCTTAAACTTGTATAGAATCATAGAATGACACAAGATGTAAAGAGTAACCTCCCTATCCTGAGAGTTGGTGTTGGAGTTATATAAATACGTCCAATACATGCCCAAAATAGCATCATAATCCATTGAGAAAATATTTTATGGTATGTTTTTTCAACAAATAGTGACCATGGAGGAGTTTTATACATGGGATGTAAAAAATGATATATGTTTTCTTATCATAGATAGGTCAACCCCCAAATTTTGAGGTGGTGTTTGAATAGTTCTAATAAACCTGAAAGATATGAACGAATGTGTAGAACTTGAATAAAAAATTATATTCATTATTCCTAATTGAATAAAAATGTACCTATCAGCACATCATTTTCAAGAGATACCTTAATAATAGTGATAATATATTACATTCATTGTTACCTAGGCCTTGGAGGTTATTTTCAATGATTTTATTTTATAAGCCTTATCATAGGGAATTGGTTTTCATAATACCCATGTTCCTTGTAGTGGAATCACTAGAATAAATGGTGAGTGTTTATATGATCGTCATTTTAATCCATTTCATTATTGATATTATTCATCTCCCATTGGAATATATTAGCATGGTTCCCCACATTTCCACATTTAAATCATCTCTTGAATCCTTTGAAATAGTTTATGGGATGTTTCTTTCGGCATTTTTTATAGTTGGATAGTTGGATTTTCTTTCCTCTATTAGATTTATCTGATAATCATCTTGAATAAAACTATATTTTATACTTTTTACATCTAGGATAATGAGAACATTAAGAGTCTAAAATATTCATATTGGCCTTAGGATCACAATGAATAATATATTCATAGTTACTAATGTCTTGAATCCGTAATTTTTTTGGAAAACTCATATATAATCTAAATAATAAATGGTCAACCATACTTTCAGTGTTGATGATGAAGCTAGAGGCATACCATTAAATTCACGTGATGTTTTCCTCACATGAACTAATAGAATAATTGTTATTTTACTTTACTCTAAGGAACTCCCTATCCATTTTAAGATAAAGTGTATAGGGATAATATTTTTTGGAAAAAATTTTCTGGATCCTTCCCATTCCATAGAATCAATTTCTTCTTTTGACTTATTGTGCTTGATCAGTGTCCAAAACTGATCGTCTTGCTCTTCTAGATGATAAAAAGCCATCATTATTTTATATTCTTCTGAGCAATGGGGGATATCTTATATCTTCTCAATGTATCCAATACATTGTTTCATGATGAGTGGATCATATGATCTAGTAGAAGTGTGAGGCCTTTATTGTATAAACGATTCGACTACAACATTATCTTTCATAGGAGAATGAGGGAGTTCCATAAGATTCATGTTTTTTTATAAAGTGATATAATTGTTCCAATACTACCACAAATTTCCTAGTTTCTACTCCCACAAGTTTAGGAATCTCATTAGTAAAATCATTACATTATCTATCACATTGGATATAGGGCTGACTCCCGAATTTTCCCTCTATTTACTAAAATAAATAAAATAAAGGAATGTGAATTCTCAAAATAAAACCATTTAAAAAGGGAAACTATTAACATAATATAAATAAATTATAAATGAAAATTATATCATAACTTATAAGTCTCAAGGATTAATTCTAGCTTATCAATGGTAATTATCTTATTCTATTTTCTGATATAACAATCCATTAATGTCATTCATGATAGTTCATAAAGAGTTTGTGAGTTTTCCAAAGAATATACCCCAAGAGTGTCAAACTAGTAGAGCACCAAGGACTCTTAATTTTACATCAAGTGATGATCAATTTAATACCCAATAAACCCTTTTGAGGTTATTATCCCTAGGTACAACTATTTCATATACACATCAAGTTGTTGTATCTAGATAGGGAAGTAATTTCTTGGATTTCACATACTCTTTACATCACCAAAATGTCTGGATATTTTCCAATATTTAAGCTTATCCTTAGAATTATCCCAAGGTTTATCAAAATATTACATTAATCCTAATACCCCAAAAAACGTGAAATTTCCTCTGATACCAACTATATTAATATAATCCTATTACACACATTAAAAAATTATTTTTAACACAAATATCCAATGGATTTAATGGGTTACTATCCTTGGAATATTATATACATAATTCATAAAAGAGAAACTAAAACAATAAATTTTTATTTTTATTATCTATATTGAGCTTCTAAATTACATTGAGCTCCTAAAACTGTATTAGGCAATCCAAGGAATACATAAAGGAAAGGGGTTATTTATAAAGCCCAGTAAGGGAGTAAACAAGGTAATATATCATAAAATATGTTTCATAAGGCATAATATGATAAATTAGAAGAAAGGTCTCAAAAATAAATATATGGAGGCTCAAAATAAAGAATTTGAAATTCTATGATTAGGGAAACATTGGAATTTTGAAGCAACATATTATTGGAGTTGATTCCCTAGAACCAATTTATATGAACTATATGATTACATGTATTAATATTTTTCAATATTAATAAAAAAATTATAAAATCACTATTTTCTATTTTCATAACACATTATGTGATAATATCCCAGGAGTATTTGTCACACTAAAAGGTCATAGCAGTTCACTGCTATGATGAGATCCCATAATTTCTACAAAACTATCCTTAAATATATGTTATTTAGCTAGATGATATCATTTTTGGGACACAAATTATACAGTTATTCAGTTTTGGTGACTCATAGGACATCGAGATACCTTCTCATGGTGTGAACCCTTAGTAATATCGAGTATAAGATTTTGAGATATTGAGACCCACCAATAGGAAATCCACTTTTATATGTTTCATTAGATATTTCTACCTATGAACATATGTATTGATCCTTAGACTTTATTATTATTATTAATGATTATTATGAGTCACATACATTTATGTATTGACAAAAACTAAGGAAACATATGTTTGGGGAAAGTTTGATATGTTGGGTGCATCATAAGAATATTTCATTAATGAATATTGAGATAAAGGATTTGTCCCTTTTATTCTTTAATGGAAATTTATTTCTCAAGAACCATTATGCAAATTATATAGCCTAAATAAATCAATAGAAATGAAATTATATAGGAAAGTTTGATTTCTAGGAAATTCATGGAAAGAGACATCAAGCACATAGGTTGATGGCACTAGTATGAAACCTTCTTGATTAGATATATCATGATAAAGGGATTATATTACATCGTAAGCATCTGTATGATGTGTTATGTGATTACAGCATTAACTACTTTCTCTATAGTTTATTGTCATGTTTCTAGATGCTAACCTTGGACTTTAAGCTACTTCACCTAATGCCACTGGTAAAGTGTCTTAGAGGGTCACACATTAAGTGTATCCAAAATCTCAATTTAATAATATATCAATATTTATTATTTAAAAACATGAATAAATATTTCATACATGTGGTTTAATAGTTATTTATGTATTCTAGATCACATATATTCGGTCACAAGTTTTTTGAGTGAACATTATGGGAGCATAATATTTAATAAATATTTATTTTTTATTAAGGTAATATAATACATATTAATTAATTAATCTGCTAATAATGTGTTGATATTTATTAACTAAATAAATAGTCATTTGTTTAAGGCCCGATAAATATTATGGAGGATTGGTAGACTAAGGTTTTTGGTCTAGTAAAAATAATATATATTGAATAATATTTGATATAATAATATTTAATTTAATTCATGAGTTAATCATATATCAAGGAAATATTATTATTATTATTATTTACATGGTAATCTACAACGGATTAAATAAATATTATATGGCACTTGTTCAAATATTTATTTCTAAACCCTTGAGTTACTTAAACCGAATTATATTATTATTCAAGAGATCCTATTATTTTGTGTTGTGTGTAATGAAAGCTAAAGAGAATCCCCTCAAGCCCTAGAGATCTCCCTCTCTATGAACACTCCCAAGAATGGAGAGGGATCTTCCTCCACCATAAACTCTCAGGTCTATAGAGATCAAGTAGAATTCATTGGAAGTGTTTATCATGGTGATCAATGGTTAATGACTCAAGTGATATGATCTATCGTTCTAGCATCCAGAAATACCTATGACAACATTCAGTGATTTTTGGAACATTTTTAGTTCACCGATAGAGGGGATATTCACTTGGTTCATACAAAGCAACGATGGTTCAATGTAGATCTGTTGTTAGATCTATTAATGAAGAAATAATTCACTCAAGGAAATACATTAAATAGTTATATTAATTATAAATTATATGTGATGATCTTCTTCTTGGTTCAAGTGTTATATCCCTTTTCTATTTTCTTTGATTCAATTCATTTTATTACTACGTTCATTACAATGTAAATCTGGATTGATCATCAATCATGGAAAAACTTTTTTAGTGACAAACTACAAACTTCCACTATTCCCGAAACCATCAAGTTTTATCAAAGATTCCACATAATTATTTATAAATATTTAAATATAATTGATGGATTTAGGTATATCACATTTTGTTTTAAATTCATGTTTAATCGTTCTTTTAAATTAAATTGTGAGATCTTATTCTTCCTATTTATTGTATCGTATATCAAATAAAATTGATTAATTTAATGAATGAAATATAATTTAAGATCTCATATGGAGGTTTTTAGGATTCTAAATGGATCAAATAGTGTAAATTCCATGTACCCATAGTTACACATCGTTTACTAGTTTTCAATTCATCCGTAATTAATTAATAATTAATTCAAATTGTGTGAATTAAATAATAATGGTGAATTTAATTTATTACCCCTTGTGTTGACCCGGCCATCTAAGCACATGACCAGCCAGAGTACACATCTTGGGCCCACATACATGGTTTGTAGTCTTTTATGTCATATATGGGTTGTGTATTTCCATACATGGCCTACCTGACTATGGACTTTGTAGCTTAGAGACCACACTCCATGTATCCCTTTGAACATGTTGTGCACTCCAATTCTTCCCAGGAATGGTTTACACACTGAGTCTCTATGTTTGTTCTTAATAATGATGGTGATAGATGTACGTGCCATGTAGGTCACCTGTACATGTCGTGTACTTACAACAAATTATGCCGAATTAATTTTTTTAATACTATGAAAACCTAATCGATATGTGCCTGCATGTTATCCTTATGTAGATATGACACACTATGTGATGGGTTTATATATATATATACATATATGTATATATATATGTTTAATTAATTTTAACGAAATTCTCAGACTGACATATCCTGTTTGAGTCATAAGATAGATACTACACTACATGAATTGAAGCGTAACATGTTACAGAAAAATCATATAATTCATGTAATCATTAAGTTGATATTAAATGTCATGAAAGTACATGATAAGTCGTGTATACCATATTTCACGAGATTTAACTGTATAAGAGTAAAATATATGTTGTTCAGATTCTCCGGAGTATTCATCGTGTTTCCTCCAAGGTAAATTAATGTACATAGTTAAATAAATATATTTAGTTTTTCTAAAATTATAAGGGACTAGGATGTTAATGAAATTCAAATGACAATAAATAATAAAAAAATTATTAAATGACGTAGATAATTAATTGATTCATGTGTAATTTATCTTAAAAAATAAATATTAAGAATGTAGAGATATTTTTATTAAATTATAAATTCATTTCATGCATGTGGATGATCATGATCATAGACTAGACATTTTTATGTATTGGTTTCACTAAATTCATTATTAAATTAAATTGGTGGTCTCTATGCCATTTTTCAATTCATTATGTATGGTAATGCATGTCTGTGGATTCTTATATGTAAACCATTTTCCCCTCACCTATATGTTATTAAAGGTATATGTAATGGATAGAGCTGCCATTTTGGTGGAGGTATTTCATGTTTGGAGTCTAGGTAAAACATATCCATGATAGATACATAGTTGGACAGGTGGGAAGCTATAACACAAACCTTCATTGGTTCACGGTTTTTTCCCCCTAGGTAAAAATTTAGTTCATAAACTACTACATAAACTAACCATTAGTAAAATTTCATTATAATAATACTTTATTATTTTATTATTGTCATGGTTCCTGGTTATTTCATTGTGGATGTCTTATCGCCATCACATGAATTAATGAAATTAACAAGAATGAAATATAGAACTAAAATAATTGGGATTATGAAAAAATATATTATCTATAATGCTATTAATAACTTAAGTAAATCCATTTAATATTAAAAATAATGTGATAAGTATACTAATTATCAATTAATGCCTAAAATAGAAAACCCATCAATTATATATATTATGTTTGTATAGCCTTACACTACATTAGTTAAAATTAAACCATAGTTCAGAGTGATTTACCATCCAATGCTGGGGTGATTTCAATTATTGGGGAATTCTAACATGAAATTTTATACTGAATTAACTTAGTTTAAATCAATGGTTGACTTCAAAAATAGGGTGTAGTGTAACTGAGAGACAACGGTTCCAGAAATCTAATTTCTGGATTTCATGATTGGGGAACTACTCTACAAAAAAGGAATAGTGAGTTAATGCAGTTCAAATTTGGAATGCCTCCCTAAAACAATTCCACTTGATTGACCATCCAATTTTGGAATAATTACAAGGGGAAAATTGATCCTTAACCATAGAATTTCCAAGAAATTGTATATTTTGAAGAAAATGGTAAGGGATATTGGCTTTCAATAAAATAGTGGGAGATTAATAAATATAATATTTATTTATTTTTATAAATTTTGTCAGATAAAGTACTAAATCTCTTCTCATCATACTTATATAAAAAACAATAAAAATGAAATAAAATTTATCGTTGTGATCAATAAATGGTAAGGATAACCTTCTCACCAGCACAAATTTCCAAGAGTAGAGAAGGAACTTACCAGTTATCGTTCACCCTAAAAATTAATTGTATGTGATGTAATAACATATTTCTAATGGGCCAAGTAATAAGGATATTGACAATGATTTAAAAATCTATGATAAAAATTTGAATTATTATATAGATGTTAAATATTCCATGCTACATCTATGAATAATGATCTTGTGACGCAACACGAGGATATGGATGCATATGGCATAATGCCTCCCCTTTGGGGTCTCTATCAAGAGAAGGTGAGACAAGAGAGATATGATATTTTCTATGGTTTATTTACAACTAAAATTGGAGATTCTATGCCATATGGTTCTCATGCAGTCAATATTGTTGGCTACATTGAACTCTTATACATCTTAGGGATTAAATTCTCAGACGAGTTCCACAAAAATCTCATAATTTCATCACTCACCAATATCCTCTCTAGTTTTAATTTTAATTAAAATTTGAGAAATAATGAGAAGAATATTTTCATACTTCTTAAATTGATTCCCCAAGTGGATAAGGACATGGTTCGTGAAAAATATATAGTACTTATAGTGAATAATTAAAGGAATAACAAGGAAAATGGGACCAAGACTCACAAATTTTATAAAGCTCATGAGCATCGTCCTTCTAGGAAGAGGAAGATCCAAAGTTGGGTCATGGAAAAAATGTAATTATGTTTCTCATGTGGAAATAAAGGTAACTGGATGAATAACTACACCAATAAGTAAGGGGAAACTAAAGATGAATTTGTTTTCAAGAGTAATATTTTAATGTGTACACATTAAAAATTAGATACAGCTTGTGGTGATAACATCTGTATCTAAATGCATGAACCAAGTATATTATGATATATTGCTTGATCAGAGGTGGATCTAAAAGATGCCAATGGTGTGAGGATGGATGATCTATCCATTAGTAACTACCACCATTCATTTCCAAGGGGAATGATTTTGGTTTTATAGGATTTCTATTATGTACAAAAGATTACCAAGAACATAATTTTTTTATCATGACTAGATGTAGATGATTTTATTTTCATGTATTGAAATAAAAGTTATTTCTTTTATAATGACAACATATGTTATGGTATGGAACCTTTATATAGTGGTCTATATTTATTAAAATATGAAAAACAAGTATTGGAAATTGATAACAATTCATGTTTACATGACTCATATGACACTCAGCTATGGAATCACCATATTGGTTATATAAATGATAAGTGTTTGAAAAAGTTCTAGAAATATGGTTATTTAGAATCATCTAATATAAAGCATCTTGAAAAAATCCATGGTTGTTTATAATAATAAATAACCAAACAACCATTTACCAGACAGGGTGAAAGGTCCATAGAGCTTCTAGGATTTTTACACACTAATGTCTATGGACCATTATTAGTAGAATATAGATGTAGGTATTCTTACTTCATAACATTTACTGATGAATTGGGTAGATAAGGTTATTTCGAATGGAAGAGGTATAACTCTTATTACTTTGATAAATTCAAGGAATTAAAGAATGAAGTAGAGAATCAGCAAGGAAAGAAGATAATGAATCTTTAATTGGATTGAGGTGGTGAATATCTTAACCAAGAGTTTATCAACATTATACAGGAGTTTTGGAATCTATCTCAAATACCTCCACCTTATACATCATAGTATAATGGTATTAGTGAATGCATGATATGTACCTTATTATGCACGGTAAGTTTGATGATGATTCGTGAAGATATTCCATTATCTATTTGGGGATATAAATTACAAACTATAGCATTCACACTAAACACAGTCCCAACTAAAGTAAAAGATAGAGTTTCGTTTGAGTTATAGAGTGTAAAGAAAACTTTTTTGTCACATACATGTGTATAGGGTTGTGATAAGTTTGTTAAGGACTTCTCAAGAAACAAACTAGCACCTCAGGGTACAAAGTGTATCATTATAGGCAATCATAAGGAAACAATGGGATACTGCATATAAAGACACTCGTACAAGAAAGTGATTGTCACTAAACAAGCCATATTTCTTGAGAGTGTAAACATCCTTAAAAAGGATAGTGGGAGAAAGATTCACATCAATGATGCTGATTCTCAATACAAACAAGAGTTGGTATAGTCACATATTCCACAGGCCATTGTGGAAGAATTTGTTCCTAAAACAACAGTACTATGTCGCACCACAAGAGATATTAGAGAACCATAATTATATATTTTTATAGTCACCAAAAATGGTGACTCGTTATTGTCTAACAATGAAAAAACTCTCTTCTATAAGGAGGAAGTAGAGATATTAGAAGCAATAAGATGGAAAAAAGCATTGAATTTTTCAAAGGATGTGATGTATCAGAAAAAAGTTTGGGTTTTAGTTAATGTTCTTATTGATGTAAATCCCATAGGGTGAAAATGGGTATTCAATAAAAAATATATACATTAAATGTAAATTAAATACCAATAAAGTAATGCTAGTGGCTAAAGGGTTTAAAAAGGGTCACAAAATTGACAATGATGAAATATTTTCACCAGATTTAATGTTAAAATACATCATAATTATTCTTTCTATAGTAGCTTACCATGCCTGATATTTTTAATATGGACTTAAAAACTGAATTCCATAATGGTAACATTCATGAAGATGTCTATATTACTCAAATAGAAGGGTTTATGACTCTAGTTTATACAATAAAATATTCTCATGTTTTAGATATCCATTTATAGATTGAATCAAGCATCTTGGCCATAGAAAATTTGATTCCATAAATCTGTAAAAATAATTTTATTTCCTTAATAATGATTATGAGACATGTGTTTAGAAGAGGTTTAGTGAGACTGAAGTATTTACCCAAGTAGTATATTTTGATGACATATTACTTATTTGGAAAGACATAACAATCTTATAGTCTGTTAAGGACTGGTTAAACATGTGTTTCTCTAAGAAGGGCTTTGGTGAATCACCCTATATTCTAGGGATCAATGTCATTAAAGATAGACTCAAGAGTCATATTGGATTAATTAAATGTAAATACATTTAGCAGATACTAAAGTGATTTATTTTGGAATAATCTATGTGGGGATTGGGTCCAGTGTCGCATGGTTTACATCTTTTTAAGAAAATTTTTTCTCATACAAAAAAAGAAAAATAGAGAATGAGTAAGATCGCATTGATGGTTCCGGGAGCAGTGCAAGCCCATGGGTTGATGTGACCACATGGATTTTTGTCATTAGAAATGATCAATCTGGGAACAATATGATGATAAACAATAATCTGCACGGATTGAATCACAAAAATAGACAAAGAAGAAGGAATGTACAGGAACCACAAACAAAGATCATCACAAGTTGATTATAATTAATTTAATTAATTGACAAGAATTACCTTTTGTGTGTTCTTTCTTCGATTATGTTCTTGATCATGTTCCGATGTGATTCGTCGTTGCATCGCAGAATCCATGTGTAGATTTCCTCTAGAAGGGATCCACACGTGCACCACGTATCTCTGGACGTTTCCAAAGAATTATTCAGGTGCTAGCATGTAGAAACCTTTTCTTGAGTTGTCCACCTTAGATCATCTTGATCCGATGGAAGAGGATATCTCTTGGTCTTGAGAGCATTCTTGGAGGAGTTCTTTCAGCCAAGAGAGAATTATTCAGAATTGTTGTGCACAACGATTAGGGAAAAGTGTTGGGGTTGTGAGGATATTTATAATCAGTGTATGGGGATAGAGAGTTATGACAATAAATAACCGCGATATACATTTTATTTATTTCATTAACTCTTATTGAAAACCCACATGTAAAATAATTAATTCTTTGACATGTGCCCATTCTGATTATAATAAATATTATTTAATAAAAACAATATTATATCCTCAAAATCTTGACTGGAAAAACTACACGGCATGTAATAATAAATACATGGTGTGTACTTGTTTTCCAAAAAGGAAAACTACACGGCGTTTAATCATTAATACATGGCGTGTACTTGTTTTTCATTTCCTTTCCAAAATAAAAATTACACGGTGTGTAATCATTAATACACGACGTGTACTTGTTTTCAAAATAAATACTACATGGCGTGTAATCATTAGTAGACGGCGTGTACTTGTTTTCATTTTATTCTTCCTCTATCATTAAAACTATTTAGGCTTCCTTGAATAATTATTAAACCATGTATGGGAATAATATTTATTCTACGTGAGATACTTGCATACACTTAGTGTGTAACCCTCTAGGCCTCTTTCTCATTGGCATTAGGCAGGTTTTCCTAATGTCTAAGATTACGGTCTAGCAATGGGTCAAGGCACCCAAGAGATAGAAGTTGACATCGCATTGACGTATCACCTCATACGAATGCTTATTGTGTAATCTAATCCCCTTGTCTCAATATCTCATCAAGCAGGTTTCATGGCAGTGTCATAAACCTATATGTTTGAACAGTCATTCTTTGACTTCCACAAATAAAATCGTCGTTACACCATGGCCATGGAATTTTTGTGATAGTTCTATTTCAATCAAAAGGCCAGAGATATTTACTTCGATAAATATGTAAGGGAAAAATCCTTCCTCGATTTATCCATTAAAAACATGTAATTTGTTACGCACCCAATGTACCCTACTTCCCACCAACTGTCTACGTGATGGTTTTTGTCAGCAAATCTAAGTGCGTGAGTCATGATATGAGTTAATGATAATCTTCCAGTATAAGTACCATTACACATGATCTCAGATAGTAACGTCCAATGACACCAAGACATGCGGAATTGCTATTAGCGTGTCTGTTCTCATAATCTTCTATCATGAAGATTATCGAGTGGGAACTCCATGAGAGAGAGTCTCGTCTTATTATGAGTACTCACACATGACAGTCTGTATACTATGTGTCCTACCATAGTATTCCATCTAACCGTATATCTTTATTAAAGAATATCATTATAGCATTTCAAGGTTCACATCATAGCGGGGATCTTCCATGACCTTATTAATTCAACAAATATTAAAAGACATTATTATATTATAGTCATGCAGGACAATGAACAATATATAATAAGTGTACATTCATGTAATAAAAGTACAGACAGTTGGTTCTCATTACACCAACTCTAACAAACTCCCACTTGGACTAGAGCTAACAAAATTTGACTTTTAGTCCGCTAGACCTCACATGATGATCATGTTTCGGCTGAGTCTAGGCTTTAGTCAAGGGGTATGCCACGTTGTCTTCCATGTAAATACTGCTCACTGGAACTTCACCTCTCTGAGAAAAATCCCTTAAGAGATGTTAATTCCGAAGTATGTACTTTTTACGCTGATGTGACCTTGGATCTTTTTCAAGTTCTACTACTGTAGTATTATCACAATAGAGTGTGATAGTATCTTTACTACTAAGTACTACATCCATCTCTTGGTCTAAGATTATTATCCATATAGCTTCTTTAGCTGCCTCAGAAGCTGTGATATACTCAGACTCCACTGTAGAATCTACCACTAGACTTTGCTTTGAGCACATCCATATCACTGAACCTCCATTAAAACTGAATATGTATCTAGTCTATGACTTCATTTCATCTTGATCAGTCTGGAAACTAGCATCTACATGTCCTCTGATGACTAGTTCCTCATCTCCCCCATAAACCAGGAACATAACCTTAGTATGCCTCAGATACTTAAGGATAGTCTTGACTGCCATCCAATGGCGGTATCCTGGATCATCTTGATATCTGCCTACTGCACTTAATGTGTAAGCAACATATATCCTTGTACATAGTATAGCATACATGACTAACCCAATCATGGATGCGTAAGGGATCCTTTCCATTTTCATTCTTTCCTCATGTGTCTGAGGACACATTTTATTGGAAAGATGAATGCCATGTGACACTGCGAACAATCCCCTATTGGACTGTTCCATACTGAATCTCTTCTGTATCTTGTCAATGTATGTACTTTGACTCAGGCCCAGCATTATCTTGGATCTATCATGATGGATATTGATTCCTAATATATATGCTACCTCACCCAAGTATTTCATGGAGAAGAATATATGCAACCATGTCATAACTGACTATAAGATAGGTACTTAGTTTCCAATTAGTCATATGTCATCAACATATACTATTAGGAAAATGACTGCACTTCCACTAAACCTTATGTAGACACAAGGCTCACATTCATTCTGAAAAAATCCAAATTCTGTTAGGGCTTTATCAAAATGAATGTTCCATGGCCTTGATGCTTGATTTACTCCATAAATGTATTTCTACAACTTTAATACCTTGTTGGCATCCTTTGGAGTCACAAACCCTTCATGTTTTCTCATGTAGACATCTTCCTAGAGGTTCTTGTTAAGGAACTCTGTTTTGAGATCCATTTTCTCAATTTTGTAGTCATGGTAAGCAGAAATGGATAATAGGATTTTGATGGATTTCAGCATCACAACCGTTGAAAAAGTTTCACCATAGTCAATTCAATGACTCTGTCTAAAACCTTTTGTAACCATTCATGCTTTATAGGTACTGACTTGTCCCTCCATGTCTAGTTTCTTCTTGAATAACCATTTATTATCAATAGGCTTTACATCAACTGGGGGATCTACGAAAATCGAGACTTGGTTTTGGTACATGGAATCCTTTTCAGGATTCAAGGCTTCTTGAAACTTGGAAACGTCTCTTCGATTAACTGCTTCCTTGTAGGTAAGAGGATCATCATTGTCAACCAATAATGATTCATCATCCTTGGTGATAAGAAAACCATATTTTTCTAGTTCTCTCACTTCTCTTGTGCTCCTACGTAGTTCATGTATCTCTGGAACCGATTTTTCTTCCACAGGGCTTTGGGGAATCTATTTGTGCACCAAATCTTGTGTATCTTGAGCCTCAAATTCATCGAAGTCTATCTCGCTCCCACTATCTCTTTTGTAGTTGTTCTTCCTCTCAAGGAATATGGTGTGTATTTCCACTATAACCTTTTTATCTGAGGGGTTGTATAGGTAATATCCCCTTGTTTCCTTGAGATATCCTATAATGATACACATTGTGCCTCGGGGTGCATGTTTGATACCTGCAGAGGCCTTAACAAATACTTTGCTACCCCACACATGTAAATTAGATAACATGGCTTTGTGTCCACTCCTTAACTCATATGGATTACGATTTATCGATTTATTTGGTACTTGGTTTAGTATGTGCACTTCTGTTTGTAATGCATATCCCCAAAAGGATAATGAAAGTCTCACATGACTCATCATTGATCTCACCATGTCCAACAGGGTGTCGTTCCTCCTTTCACTTACACCATTCCACTGGGGCGTGGAAGGATGAGTGAGTTAAGATAGAATCCCAGACTCCTGTAAGAAATCAATGAAGTCCTGATTAAGATATTCTCCTCCTCTTTCTGAGTGGATATTGTTAATCTTCTTACCATGTAGGTTATCAACTTCATTCTTTTATTATTTGAACCGATAAAAAGAATCTGACTTATACATCATTAAGTAGATATATCCATATCTACTAAAATCATCAGTAAAAGTTATGAAGTATGAGAGCCCACCCCTTGCATTAACTAGAAATGGTCCACACACTTCTGTGTGAAATAATTCTAGAATCTCTTTAGCCCTTTCACCTTTCCCACTAAATGGATCTTTGGTCATTTTTCCTTGTATACGTGCATGACATGCATCATGTGGTTTTAGTTTGAAATAATCTAAATACCCATGTTGATGTAATTTTTTCAAACGTTTCTCATTGAAATTACCTAGCCGGTGATGCAAAATTTGGGAGTGTTATGAGTCATGTGAATTAAATTTTTCATATATTGCCATTACTTGGTTTGTATAGTCTAACAAATAAAGGTCGTTATATAAATGTGCCCTACCAAATCAAATTCTATATTTATAAAAGTAGCAACATCCACTTCCATATTTGAAGATGAATCCATCAGTATCTAATATGGATACTGAAATAGTTTTTTTGGTTACAGAGGGTACATAATAAAATCTTCTCAAAACCAAGACCACCTTAGTAGGAAATGTGATGTGGTAGTCTTCGACAGCTACAGCAGCGAGTCTAGCTCCGTTGGCTGCTCGTAGAGCCACCTCACCTCGGTCAATATTTCAAAATCTACTTGGTTCCTGTATTTGGATACATAAGTGAGCACCAAAAGCATTATCTAATATTCAATTGGTATAAATAGACAGATTTCATTTGATAACAAACACAATAGAAGCTCCCCCTTGCTTCCTTGGCTCTGTGTAGTTTTTCTTCTAGGGGCCCTTCTTTCCACATGCGAAACAAACAGCCTCATGTTCTCTTGCCTCACTGTTGATCTTCCTTTTCTTGGAAGGCTTGGAAGAAGATTTGGGATTAATGCTCTTCAACATCCCTTTCCTTTTATTCACCATGAGGACAGAAGGCTTTTCACACTTCATGACATTGTCCACTTGGAGAATGAGCATTAGAATATCAGATAGAGACTTCTCAATGTTGTTCATGTTGAAATTTACAACAAAGTTAGAGAATCTCTGGGGGAGTGATTCATGAATGAGATTAGTACCCTGTTCTTCAGGGAGTTTAAACCCTTGAACCTCCAAGAGATCAATGTAGCCAATGAGCTTGACTACATGAGGCCCAGCTGGGGAACCCTCTCCATGCTTGCTCTGGAATAGAGCCTTGGAGATCTCAAACCTTTCTTGTCTTTCTCTCTCCTGGTATAGACCACAGAGGTGTTCGATCATGCTATAGGCATCCATGTATTCATGAGACTTTATCATCTCACTAGACATTGATGATAGAATCAAACATTGAATGTCGAGGGAATCACTAAAATTATGATCATAGACAATGAAATGTTCATCACTCGCCCCTTGGGTAGGTGAATCAGGAAGTGAGGACTCCATCACATAAAACATTTGTTCATGGCGTAGGATGAACTGAAGGAGCCTAAACCATTCCTGAAAGTTACTGCCTGTGAGGATATTGTCTTTATCCAGATTTGATCGCAGAGAAAATGTGGTTGAAGTGTTTGTCATTTTTTATTCTACAAATTAAAAGAGAATATTTATCAGTACTTTCATGAATAAATTTTATGAGAAATAATAAAATTTATTAAGTCTCCAACTATTTTATCAAGACCCAATGGACCTCACCATTGAACTTGGAATGTCCAGTTTCTTTGACATTCTAGTGGAAAGGATTCATATTTTCCTTCGCATAACCCCAACAAAGTGTTGGTCAATCTATTTGAAGGTATTTAGGTAGGCAGGTCTTTTATAACTATGAGCTTACAATTCCTTGACCTATTGAGTGGACTCCCCAATCCTGAAATCCTGACATGGATTTCCTCAACACTTGCCACCAATATTACACTAAGTCTAGAAAGGGATACTATTCTTGATTTAATATGGTTAAGTCAACCTGAAACCTTTCATAAGGGCTTCCTTTATACAAGTAAGTGTCCCAATAAGGGATGGTCAAACACATAATTTTATTGAGTTTTTCCCTTAATCATGTAATGGAATTCTTAGTCTGACTTAATATGGTATTGAGGTATTTTAGTCATTTATGTGTAGTTTCACATTATCACATTCTTATTAATATTAATTGATGCTTTCTTAAGTGATTAACCATGTTCTGATAATGTTTATGCATAGTTCGATTTTATTTTATTCCATCATTTCATGCTTTTTTACCTAATTAATTATGTGATCGTGACAACACATACATAATAAATAAACCTTGAAATCAGATAGAAATAAAATAAGATGGCATGATCATGAGCTACTATTGGTTATCTTATCTAGCAGTTTTGATAAGCTAACCCTGACATAGGTAAAAACACCTTGAACCCAATGGTTTGTGTTTTTCAGCTCCCACCTATCCACCTTTGTATCTTCTTGTGTTGGTTTTGCCTCATCTTTGGATTTTGAACCATCTCCTCCTGCTTGGGAGATCCTCTATTACATGGGTTTAAATTAAAGAAACCATGGGAATGAAGGCCCTATATTTTATTGGAAGAAGGCTCATAGGCCAAAAAATTTTAATTAAATAAATTTAAATGAAACCATACACATACAAAGGGTCTTTGGCCTAGCTCATGATCATCCATAGCATGCAACGACATTTAAGTATATTTATCATTCAAATTATTTTAATCATTCATTTATTTAAGATAAGTTGCTCTTGAATTCAATTAATTATGATATTATAATTAATCAATTCTTTATCATAAATTATTTTTTGAATGTCCTTGAGATTCTTCTCATCTATATTCCTTGTACGGGTCTTTGCACATTGCAGGAAACCCAGGGAAATTCCATTTATTGAAAGTACACGATGTGTAGTTTATATTTACATGACTTGTATTTCTTTTCACCTTTTATTAGAAGTACACGTCGGGGGATTTGGTGTGTTTTCTGTACTTTGGAAATTTTGGAGTACATGGCGTGTAGATTAATCTAACATGGTGTGTATTTGTTACGTGGTAACCGGCCTGGCAATCCCATGTACGTGGTACGGGGATTCTCCTTTGTACACGGTTTCACTTGGGCCAGATCGGACTACACGGCGTGTCGATCCAACATACACGCTGTGTTTTCCGGTTTCCACGCTCCGTTTAGTTCTGGTCAACACGGTGTAATAAATCTTAGGCATACTAAATTCACATGGCGTGGTTTGGCGGACCAGTACCGGTTCGTTGAACCTAAGTACATGGCCTGTAGTTTTTGTTACACACAGTGTATTCCCATGTTATACAGATAGAAAGATTGGCTCCTCCGGATGAGTTCCTCATTTTTTATTTTAATCAAAATTAAAATTAAAATTTCATTTCTGTGATATTAATCGAGAAATAAAAGGGGAAGAACAGATCTCATTTATTCATATTCATAGACTGATTTTTTTTTAAATTGAATCAAATATAATTGTGTAAATTATCAACCAAAATTAAATAACTATAATCAACGTTGTAACCTTCCTCTGATAAAATTTTAAGGTTCCAGGTGTAGCGGAAGCTCGTGGGTGGATGTTCCAACTTGGCTTTTTGTTATTATAAATGATCAATATGGGATCAATGTGATGATAAACTGTCACGACCCGTCCTCGGGGCCCGTGCCGTGACTACCCCAAGCCCGCCTTCCATAGGCCAGGGGCTGGCGACTAGCACCAAAGGCGTAAATCCCGATAACAGGGAAGGCATTGCCTTTATAAGTAACAACCACCACAGAGTCAGCAAGCGGAAAGTAACTACAAGTGCAGAAAAGTAAAGGGGGCCGGAAATACAAGCCCAACTGTAAAGTACAACTCGAAAGGGAAAAACAGCAGCTGGAAGAACGAAGCGGCTCCTGGGTCGTCCGCCTCGATTCCTACCTGAAGGGTAGGTACAGATGGCTCAGCTCCTGGATCGTCCACCACGGATCCTACCCGAAGGGTAGGTACAGATAGCTCCTCTACTCCACAGGTCCTGTCGTCTACTCCGGGTACGTCCGCCCAGTGGTCCACCTCCGGGTACCGACCTGCTCCGCAAGTCTCAACTGCGATCTGCGCTGTCCGTCGTCTGCAACCAACACAACGAAGTGCGGGCATAGCCCGTGCAGGGGTGAGTATAAGCTACTCAGAAGGGACCCCGAGACCCTTAAGGTCTCACTAAATCCAACATGGATATCCACAAATTAAAGGCAGCAATCACGAAGTAACATCAGACTCTACTTAGGTATACGCCCATACATATACCTAAGTCATCAAGTAACCCATCCAATCTCAAGGATACACAAAAATCATGAAATCAACGGATAACCATCACCCAGGTATATGCCCATACATATACCTAAGTTATCAAGCGACCCATCTCAATCATGGGGAAACGCAAAGATTCATTGACTCAGTTCAAACCAGGATTTTCATCATCGAAACCGCAACTGCTGAAGAGCTCCGTCTCTAGAGTGTACAGTGGTCCTGTCACGACTCCGAGGCTGCCGCTCACTAACCTAGGACTGCTGAAGTACTCCTCCTGTCGAGTACTGCGGGTTTGCGGCCAACTACCTGGCGCTCCGTCCGCTGAGGGTCTGTCGCCAAATACCGGGCGCTACCCAGATAGCCTACTGAGGTACTCCTCCCGTCGAGTACCGCGGGTCTGCTGCCAACTACCAGGCGCTCCGTCCGCCGTGGGTCTGCCGCCAAGTACCGGGCGCTCCGTCCACTGGGCTAGTCGACTCACTCCAAGTCGAGTCGGTCAAGCAGTCGTCAGGTCTCAGCCGGCTACACGGTCTCCGTACTCCACACGCACGTCTCCACTGTCGCGGGTCTGTCGCTACAACCAAGCGCACACACTCCGTAGAGTATCGCGGTTCCGCCGCTACAACCAAGCGCTCCATCGTCAAGGGTCTGCTGCTGCATCCAAGCGCACCACCACTGCCAAGTACCACGGGTCTGCTCCACGAGCTACTGGTCGATACTCCAAGTATCACAAGGTCCCGCGAAGAAGTGTCTCAAAGAACCGTCTCGTCACAGGGGTCTCAACGCAACAGACGGCGCGTCGATCGGACGCCCGGTTTGTGAGTTATTAGCCTTTTCGTCCCAGGGGACCGGTTGGTTTCGAGAGCGAAACCAATCCCGGCCGAACTCAAAATTAACCGAAACCTTGAGTGCGATATACCGAAACGACCGTCTCGATCCAAGGATCGCGTTGCCGCAGACGGTTCGTCGTTCGGAGGTCCGAGGCTCAAGTTATGAGCCAAAAACCAAACCAGGTTCGAAACGGGGGGGGTCCGGGTCCGGGCCGACCCGGCCCGACCCCCCCCCCCCCGGGTGGCGCGGTGGCCGGCGGCGGCAGCGGGCCGCGTGGCGGCGGCGGCGGCGGGCCGCGTGGCGGCGACGGCGGCGGGCCGCGTGGCGGCGGCGGCGGCGTGCCGCGTGGCGGCGGCGGGCCGCGTGGCGGCGGCGGCGGGCCGCGGGGTGGCTGCACGCGGGGGGACAAACTCCCCCGCTGTCTTCTGGCGGCGCGGCTTAGCCGCGCCGATTTTTTGAGCAACCGCCCCCTCACAAGAGGGGGCCTCCTTGAGCGGATCCGAGGGGGCAGCCGGCCCCCTCCCTTTAAAATAAAAACCGCCCCCTCACAAGAGGGGGGTTTTGCCAGTTGGCCGGGGAATTAATTCCCCGGTTCCGGCCGGCCAGCCGGCCGGCCGGTTTTCTCCAACGGGACCGGAAATTTCCGGTCCCCTTCGGCTTCCGACACCGGCGGCCCGGCCGCCGGTCTTTCCTTCCGCCGCGGCCCGGAACCGGCCGCGGTCTCCTCGTCCCGCCGCGGCCCGGAACCGGCCGCGGCGTTCGTCGTCCGGCGCGGTGCGACGACACCGCGCCCCTTTCGCCACACGTTAATTTCTTTCAACGCGGCGTGACGGCGTCGCGTTCTTGATGTTCCCTCCATGGTGTGCGCGCGACGGCGTTGCGTAAAATAAACGCACGATCAACCACGTGGTGCGACGGCACCACGCCTCTTGCTTCCACCCGCAAGAACAAACAAGATCGTTGGAGGGGGGTTCGGCCGTGTTCGTGCGGTCCGACCCCCCTCACGTTAAATTAATAACGCATCTTAAAATAATCAACATCCCACGTTAGTTATACGAACCACGAGAAGAATGAGATAATTAAATATTAAATCAACCACCCCTACCTTGGGTACAAGATCGAGGATTCGACTATGTCCGCGGAAGACGGCGTCGCGGAAGTCGGGCGTCGCGGTCGTCGTTCGTCAAATCCGTTGACGAAGAGGCGCGTCCGAAGAAGCACGTCGTTGGCGAATCCTTGTACGCCGACGAAGGTTTTTCCGAGGAAGGTGCGGTGTTCTCTCTCGTTGACACCGAAGACGAAGAAGAGCGGAGCGGCGTTCTTCGTCGGAAAAAGAGCGTTCCTCGTCAAGTCTTGAGGAAAGTCAAATAAAAAAAGAGAACAACGAACTCAAGAATCTCTACCTCGATAGTCGCACGGTGACGGAGTCGTGGAATATCTGTGTCGATTCCTTTGACGTCGGAGGAAGAGTCATTATCGAAGGCGTTCGTCGCGGAAAACCGTCGCGGAAGAGATGACGCGGAAGAAGAACGTCACGTCGTGGATGGATCGTGTTCTTCGGCGGAGAAGTTCTTCGTTGAAGAACGACGTTCTTCGCGTTCTTCGTTCTTCGAAGGTTCTTCGTCAAGGTTGAAGAAGAAGAAGAAAATCTCCCAAAAGCTCTCAAGCGCATAATAACCAGAGGTTAAGCGTTGGTCTTATTTTATTAATACGCCAACGAATTTGAAAAAAAAGATTAAGAAACGATCCATCAATTCGTTGAATTAATTCAACGAAAGAAACGACCCATTTAATTCACGAAAAAAACAGCCCATTTAATTCACGAAATAAACCGCCCAATTAAATGGTCTGTTAAGAATTTAGAAAACGCGTCGGTTGACTTTCATTAAGACGGGTTTTCACGGATGCGTTTCTTAACGGAAAGAAACGGCGGGGCTCGTGCGGGCCCCACCTCACAAATATCCTACCAAGGGGTAGGATATTTCTGGATAGCATCCTATCCAGTTCAACTCAGTTCAAGCCGCCTTTAAGTGGCTTCAAGTGGCTTCCAAGTGGCTTAAGCGAAATAAAATAAAGTTGTCGCAAAATTATTTTATTTCTTAACCTTAAGCCCGAAAATTAAAAACCACACCCGAGCAAACGCAACTCCGGAAGAGGCGTTTATAAGCAAATACCGGTGCTGCGATTTCATCGGTGCCCTCAGAATTCGATTCCGGGCACCGGTTCAAAAGTTAGAAAAACCCGCTCGTCCGTTCACTGAACGTACCCGAGCCAAAACTTCGGAAAATGATTCCGGGCACACCGGGCCTCGGAATCAGGTGCCGTCAGAAACTGCGTTCTTGTAAAATTCCAAAGAAAATTAAGAAAAAAATTTCCTTGAAATTTACGGGTCTTTACATAAACGCCAGTCTCCATGGATCTAATCACATAAATAGACAAAGAATATGGAAAGTCCTGGAACCACAAACAATGATCGCCATAAGTTGATTATAATTAATTCAATTAATTGACAAGAAGTACCTTTTGGGTGTTATTTCTTCGTTGATGTTATTGATCATGTTCTGATGCGATTCATCATTACGTCGTAGAAGCCAATTGTAGACTTCCTCTAGTGGTAATCCACCCATGCACCACATATCTCTAGATGTCACCAAAGGATTCTTAGTGTGCTAGCATGGAGAAATCTTTGCTTGCGTTGTCCGCCTTAGATCGTCTTGATCCGATAAAGGAGGATCTCTATCGGTCTTGAGAGAATTCTTGGATGAGTTCTTTCAGCCTTGAGAGAATTCTCCAGAATTGTTGTGCACAATTATTAGGGAAAAGTGTTGGGGTTGTGAGGATATTTATAATCGGTGTATGGGGTAATAGAGTGAAGACAATAAATAAATGTGTTACACATTTTATTCATTTTGTTAACTCTTATTGAAAACCACCATGTCGAATAATTAATTCCTTGAAATGCGCCCACACTGATTATAATAAATATTATTTAATAAAAACAATATTATATCCTCAAAATCCTGATTGGAAAAACTACATGGCGTGTAATAATAAATACACAGCGTGTACTTGTTTTCCAAAAAAACTACCTGGCGTGTAATCATTAATGCATGGCGTGTACTTTTTTTTCATTTCCTTACCAAAATGAAAACTACATGGCGTGTAATCATTAATAAACGTCGTGTACTTTTTTTCAAAATAAAAACCACACAGTGTGTAATCATTAATACATGGTGTGTACTTGTTTTCATTTTATTCTTCCTCCATCATTAAAATTATTTAAGATTCCTTGAATAATTATTAAACCACTTACATGAACAATATTTATTCTACATGAGATACTTGGATAAACTTAGTGTGTGACCCTCTAGGCCTCTTTCTCATTGGCATTATGTGAGCTTGCCTAAAGTCCATGTTTATTGTCTAACAACGGGTCAAAGAACCCAAGAGAAAAAAGTTGACGTTGCATTGACGTGTCACCTCATACGAATGCTTACTGTGTAATTTAATCCCTTTGTATCAATATCTCATCAAGAAGGTTTCATGGAAGTGTCATAAAACAATATGCTTGATCTGTCATTCTTTGTCTTCCAAAAATAAACTCATCGTTACACCATGGCCATGGAATTTGTGCGATAGTTCTATTTCAATCAAAGTTCCAGAGATATTTATTTCCATAAATATGAAAGGTACAAATCCTTCCTCGACTTATCCATTAACAACATGTCATTAGTGACACACCCAACATACCCTACTTCCCTCTAATTGTCTACGTGACGGTTTTATTCAGCAAATCTAGGTGTGCGAGTCATGACATGAGTTAATGATAATATTTCAGTCTAAAGACCATTACACAAGCTCGAAAATAGTAATGTCTGATGACACCAAGACATGTGGAATTACTACTGGCAGGTATATTCTCATAATCTTCTATCTTGAAGATTACCATGTGGGAACTCCATGAGAGAGAGTCCCATCTTCTTATGAGTACTCACACATGATAGTATGTATACTATGTGTCCTATCATGGTATGTCATCTAACCGTAGAACATTATTTAAGAATATCATTATAGCATTTCAAGGTTCTCATCATAGCGAGGATCTTCCATGACCCTATTAATGCAACAAATATTCAAGGACATTATTATATTACAGTCATGAAAAATTATAACAATATATAATAAGTGGACATTCATGTAATCAAAGTAAAAATAGTTGGTTCTCAGGACACCAACTCTAACACACATACCCTTTAGAAATGGGATCAATCACGTGTTCCTTGTTGTGTACTATACTTCATTTTTCCTATTAATTGAGCATGGTAGGCAGATATCAAGCATATCCGAGAGAATATAATTGGGTTTTTCTTAAGGATATCCTCAAGAATCTGAGAATAAATAATGATATGTTTCTTTTGTATAAATGATAAGAGGAGTTGGTCATCAGGGTTCATATTGATTCTAGTTTTTAAATAGATCAGAATGATCTGAAGTTATAGTATGTTTTTGTTTTTAATCTCAAATGAGAGGATATGTGACAAAAGAGTTCAAAGAAACTAGTTTCTACTGATTCTACAGTGGATTTTGAGAATATAGTGTCTTCTAACACATCCAAGGAATCAATTTTGATATAAAACCCTTCCTAGGATATTGATGTGGTACCGAGTATTAAATACCCTATCACATTTTATTTTGATAATACTACAATTGTTTATTTTTCAAAAGATCCAATGACACGCCAATAGAGAAATAATATACTCTGATGGTATCACCTCTTGAATGATTTTTATGAATGTGGTGAAGCTAAAGTAAACCAAATACCCATGGAAGAGAACATCGCATACCCAATCATTAATTTTAAATCTTATAAAAATAATGATTGTTATGTTATAGCTAATGGAATTAAGGTTGTTGGTAGTTATGTAACACCCCAAGCTTCCACAGTACCTTTCCCTTTGAATAATGTAATAGCTTACATTGCACGCAACTTCGAGATTCTAACACACCGTGACCAATCAAAATAGCCATTATGAATAGTAATACCCACTTTTTGAAAAATTATCTTTCACAATGGACTTCATTTTTGGATTTGGAATATCGAAATTATCCTAGGGTGAAATTTTGGTATTTTTCTGAAAACGTTAAATTTTTGATGAATAGTGAATATTTCTAAATTTTAATTAAAAACAACTTTTTTAATCAAAATAATTAATAGTGATAAATTATGAATTTGAGAGGTTTTAAAGTATATTTAGAATATATTTTTACCATTTAATAAAATTTTGGTCATTAGACATAATTTCACATTTCAACTATACATAAACAAGTGTCAATCATTTGATATTTATTGTTTCTTAAAAACACGCTTTTTGTTTTGACAGCAGGAATTAATTTTAAATTAATTTCTGCCACTTTTGTGTTTTGATTTTGCAAAAATGGATTCCATATTTGGAATTGGGATTTCCAAATTGTGTAAATAGGTAACTCTTATTTCTAGACATTTTGAATAATTACTTTTGTAAATATTTTATTTACCATGGTTAAAGGGTAAATCTTGTATCTAGGGGTAACAAAATAATATTATAATAATATTAAATTACCCTAAAATGTGTCCTAAACCTATTGGTTGATACATTTACAACCATGGGAATCTTTGGGTCGATTTTGGGACCACATGGAGCCACATGTAAGTGATAATGACACTTTATATTAATTAAGTTAATGTAAATACAAAAAATGACATAAGCATATATCTTTTAGAAAAACAATTTTTAAATAGGGGTATATATGTTATATTTTCAAATATAAATAATTAGTATAAAGATAAAACGATTTCATAAATAATGGTATTTTATTTTTAATTTTTAGACATTGAATAATTAAATTTATTAATGACATAATAATGATGCAGTATTTTCTTTATTAATGAAAGAATAAAATAATTGGTATTATAAATGTTAACATAAATATAATTTTAAAGTTTTGATGCCATAAATTAATTTTATTGGTTACTATGACATGTTAGAATTGCTAAAATGAGTTTTTTTTCGAATTAATAAAGTTTTTAATACTTTAATAAAAATCAATTATTGAATAGTGTCAACATTAACATAAATGATTTTTTAAAACAAACATTATATTATTAATTGATATTCTATTCATAAAAATCTAATTTTAGGCCAAAGGATTTATATAAAGATATTTTTATCATTAATTAACCACTTGGGGGTATCTTGGAAGTATATAGTAAGTTTATTAAGCCTATAATATAAAAATACAAAGTGACATGGTAAATGTCCAACTAATTAACAAAGAGTTAAAACTAAAAGATAAGGTTAATAAAGTGACCCAAACGTGTATAAAACCTTATGGTTTAGTTTTTTGGACCTATCCCCGCCTTATAATTTGAATAATCCACTTTTATCTATTAGAAACCGAATATTAATTTATTATAAAATAATATTTTATGTTTTTCCTAAGGTGCCCCTCACCCCTCTTATAAAGGGCACTCCCCCTTCACTATAATTCACACCTTATAATCCATTTGGATCATCCAACCTCTGGCCAAATACCCTCTCAACAATCCTCCTTTCAAATTAGAGGCCTTAGTTTGATCATAAAGCCAACCTATGGAGCCCTTTTGATCAAATCAAAAGAAAGAACCCGAAGAAGAGGTAAGGATTTCACCACCCTCTTTCAAGTTCCTTTCTTCTTCCACTTCCTTTTTCTTTATTGTTTACATTCTAAAATAATAACTCCATTTTATTCTATATACAATAATGTTATTATAATTATGGTACAACCAAATTCATTATTTTATCCACCCTTTTAATGACATGTCACCATATGTGCGTATGTACGGCTTACCGTCTCCACGTCGTGGTGTAATTGTTATTCAATACATTATTATTTGGATTGGTATAATAATGATGTTTATTTGATGTAAATAATAAACCTAACATGATAAGTATTATGTATATATGATATATCGTCCAATTATATTTTATTTTAATTTCAAAATAATGATATTTTTTCTCGTGCGTATGTACGGATTACCGTCTCCACAACGTGATGAGATTCATTTCCAAGTTCACCGTTCATCGACGACTATAAAAATATATATCACTAATAAGTATGTAACATATGAAATAATTATTATACTGGTGATATTTATATTTATATATATAAGTATTTATTTACTTACATATATCTTATTCACTTACTTTCGTTCAATACTATATGAAAACGGAAACAACATTTATGCGTACGTACGAACTACTGTCTCCATAAACAGTGTTTTCCTTTTCATATATACGTCTATTATAAATATTAATATTCTAAATATATATGATATATAAATCATGGTTTAAATTCTGGAATTATTTAAATCATTATCTATGTGATACAATAAAGAGTAACAAGTTAAAACACGTACGATAAAGAAAGCGATTATTACCCGAAATATTTATATAACATGGAAATTATTATTAAATGGATAGTATAATGTCATAAATTAATAATGTATGATATCATAAATATTAATATGGTTCATTTATAATTTAATAACATACTATTGTTTTCATACAGGAGGTTAAATGTATCATCGACTAAAGAAAAGTGCAAGGTAATGGGTTTTCATCTCACTCCTTATTCCTGTGAGATTCAGGCCATATTTCCACTATTACCTTTTGTGTGGTGTATATACTGCCCATAATTGTATTCTTTGTGTAATAAACTTTAATTTATGTGTATTTACATATTCATTGTATGATACCTCTTTCATGGGGTGTATGTTTCGTAATTTACCAAATTGGTAAGGCATAATTTCACAATCTCTTTATTATCCGAGGTTGTTTTTACGTAAGTATCTACCGGGACATATTTATTATCCTTGTCCATGTTTTACTAAAGAGTTTTAAAAGGTATTCTTTTAAAGTACTTTTTTTTACTAAAACATTATTTTAAATGTTTTAAACATTTATTCTTCTAAATATTTCTCATTAATGTCCATGTCTTCAAAATGGGTTTTAAGGATTTTTTTATATTGACATGAATTTTTTTAAATTATTAATTATTTTCAAAAGTTTAAAAGTGGTATGGAACACTTTTATTCAAAAAAATTCTTTAAATGTCTTATATTCTAAATTGTGTGACTTTTAAATGTTTTCAAGAAATATGGATATTTCTCTCAAAGAGTATTACAAATCATTTTCATCTATGTCAACATCCTTTGATGGATTTTAATCTTGTTTGAAGATGATTTATTATGATACAAATTTTCCATATTGTATTGAAAATTTTGTGATATTTTTAACTATGGATGTGTTATTTTTATACAATTCATGTTTTAGGGATAAAGTATTGACATTTCGTATGCTAGTTTTAATACGAATTTTTATGTATTGTTTAATCCATTTCATATGAGGAATGCATTAGACTTAGTAAGTGACAGGTGGAGAACGTTATAGCTCTTCGATGCATCGGTAGGTCTCATGAGACAAACTAGTGTCTTGGCACAAGTCCTTGAAAAAATCTTATTTTTAGTCTTGGCACAAGGCCTTGACTATGTGGTTATGATAGTCTGGCGTTATGCATTCCATCATTATGAAAGGGGATATTGATATTGAATGTGATTATTCGACTAGTAGAATATCCATGTGAATAAGTAAATGGAATAATTTCATTTATTTTTTCCCTATTATCTTGAACATCAAGTTTAAAAGGATTTTATTTTAGTTATACATTGCCTTAAATGTTTATGCCTATTTATGAAAGTTTCTGCTTTATTGTTATCCTTACTAAGAATCTAAGCTCACCCCTTTCAATGTTTTTTTTCCCAGGATGTGAAGAAGTATTTTATGAATGACCTGCAGGGATAGTATGAGGGGATATAAAGACAAGATGTTGTTATTGTTTTCTTTTACTTTATGATGTAATGTGAGACTTATGAATGTATATAGTGATTCCGAATCTACTAAACTAATCGGTTCTTCGGGAATTGATTCTTTCCAATCGTGCCAATGTATTAAAATAATGCACCGACTCTAGGTAACTAGGGTCGGGGCGTTATAGTTGGCATTAGAGGAAGTTTAGTACAAACCGTGGAAGCTAGATTTAGATTATCACTGATTAGAGCACATAGCCCAACGATAGACTTTGATGTTTAGTATAGAAAAACATCCTGTAATTTTGGTATTATAGAGATTTTGTGAGTTTTCTGAGCAATACATCCATATCTGGATACGAGCAGGTAGAGGCGGCTCTGGCACAGATGTACCTAGGGGTAGAAACCAAAAACACTGCTTTTATCTAGACTCGAATGGGAACTAGTGAACGATAACGAGCCTTGCTGTAGTCTTGGTTACGTCACTCCAGGGGGATATGCTTAGGATAATTATCATTTTCTTTAAAAACCATTATGAAGGGTTTATGAGTATATATTTTCTCAAAGAATACATTTTTATGATTATGGATTATATCCATAAACTTTTTAATTTATGTTATGTGTTTTAAAAGTTTGGGATTGTGTATTTCTATTCATAAACTAATCCAGTGCATGCCATTGTTTAGAAATGGCTCCCAGTAGAAGTAATGAGAACTCTAGCAATATGCATGATCCAAAGAGTAAGAAGGATCATATCATTCATGGTCTTAAGCAATAATTTAGAAGTGAAATAGTATCCCACGTATTATAATCATATGAAGAAATAGTATCATGTGTTGATAAGATAAGTAAAGAATTCTCGGAGTCCTATGGCTTTGAAGGGAAGACAGAGAAGGAAAGGATGGTAGGGAGAAGGGCAGATATAGGGAAAAAGGTAATGAAGGATTTTCTCATATGTGATAACTGTGGAAAGAATCAGCTTGGAAAATGATTGAAGGGAATGGGAGTCTGTTATATGTTTGGAGAAAAAGTACACCAAGTACGTGACTTCGAGAGTAAGAAAAATTTTTCAAATGTAATATGCTTCATCTACAAGGAGTTTGGACACTACGTGAACCAATGTCCCAGTCATCAGAATATGCCGCAAATAATTTTATAGGATAATACTAAATTTATGATACTACCACAGATGAAGAGGAATGACTAGTGTTCTTATGTTGTTATTTTGGAATTATTTTATTGAAGTGTTGTATCAACGATGTACTGGAAATAAATAAGGATTGTACTGCAGTACTATTTCATTGAGGGTTTTAGATTTTAAGGTACTAATAAAAGTGACTCTACAACAAGTTAAAATTTTTGGAAATTACATGGTTTAAGGAAAGATAATCCTTAATATGGACCTAATATTGAGGTACTGATTTTGGAATAAGATATGGTTGATTTGGGTAAATTATATTAGATATTCTTGACTACCTTGAAACTGATTAAAGATTTATATATTCCGTCATTTTTGGAGTTTACAACATTTTTGGACGGATGAAGTATATCCAGTATTCTATAAGGAATGAGGGATCTTGAATGTAATCAATAAGGTTTTATGGTAATTCAGGATGTTATAGTTTTTTAAAAGAATACATGATGAAGATATTCACATGCTATGACGGGGTAAAAACGATCTACATTATGTTAACCTTTCATATAAATTTTGAACTGAGGGTTTACAGAAGTATTTTGGATAAGTATAAAGGTTGGAATGGATTATATTTTACATTGGATACAATTGTTAATCTTATTTTTGGATATTTATAAAAAGGACAACACACAGACCATGTGACAACCTGTCACGTCGGACAAAGCTGCGGGAATCGAACCCACAAACATATTGCAATTGGGATTTATCGCATACCATTAAACTACCTGAAGTCCCTGGAGTGTATAATGTAGTTTTATTTTTTAAAAAGTTCTGATATATGAATTATAAATTTATTTTTGAAACTAGATACAGTTATGATAAATAGAAAAATTTTGAGTTCTATTACCTTTTGAAGAGAAAGAAGGGTTTGTGGTAAAAATTTATTAAAGAATGAATGTCTACATGACAAGTAAGTATATTTCCTTAATTTCTTAGTAAATCTCATAAATAAATTCCTCAACTTTATGAAAGGTAGCATAAAACAAAAACGTTGTCGGTTAACTTTTCATATTGGGGAATCAAGGACCGTTTAACCAATCACAAGTTTGTGATTTTCATGTAGTTAACTTTCTCCTAATCTTGTTTTCTACAACTCTCCTTCAGACCTTGATGGTTTTTTTCTCCTCCATATCCATGTTTTTATAGAATCCTAGTATGGGCTATCTCGGGTGATCTCTGTACTTCTCTTTCTTTCTTTTAAAGTTATATTTTTACCCCTATTTCCGATATGGGTTTTCCAAAAAAGAAATTTTCTATTTTCAACCTTTTATTATTGAAGATCATTTTCAAATTGAGAGGACGAAATTTATTTAAGTAGGGTATAATGTAACACCCCAAGCTTCCATAGTACATTTCCCTTTAAATAATGTGATAGCTTGCATTGTACGCAACTTCGAGATTCTAACACACCTTGACCAATCAAAATAGCCATTATGAATAGTAATACCATCTTTTTGAAATTATATCTTTAAAAACGGACTTAAATTTTGGATTAGGAATAATGAAATTTTCTTAGGGTGAAATTTAGGTATTATTCTGAAAACTTGCAATTTTTGATGAATAGTGAAAATTACTAAATTTTAATTAAAATTTTTTTAATCATAATAATTAATAGTGATAAATTATGAATTTGAGTGGTTTTAAAGTATATTTAGAATATAGTTTTACCATTTAATATAGTTTTGGTCATTTGACATAATTTCACATTTAAAACCGGACATAAACAAGTGTCAATCTTTTGATAGTTATTATTTCTTAAAAACACACTTTTTGTTTTGACAGTGGGAATTAATTTAAAATTAATTGCTTCCACTTATGTGTTTTGAATTTGAAAAAATGGATTCCATATTCGGAATCAGGATTTCAAAATTGTGTAAATAGGTAACTCTTATTTTTAAACATTTTGAATAATTATTTCGGTAAATATTTTATTTACCATGGTTAAAGGGTAAATCCGGTAACTAAGGGTAACAAAATAATATTATAATAATATTAAATTAAAATAAAACATGACCTAACCATATTGTCTTATACATGGCCGACCATGGATATCTTTGGTTTGATTTTGGGACCCTATGGTGCCACTTGTAAGTGATAATGACACTTTATATTAATTAAGTTAAAGTAAATACAAAAATAACATAAGCATATCTCTTTTAGAAAATCAATTTTTACATAAGGTTATATATGTTATATTTTCAAATATAAATATTCCCTAGAAATATAAAATGATTTCCTACATAATGGTATTTTATTAATAATTTTTATACATTGAATAATTAAATTTATTTATGACACAATAATGATGAATCATTTTACTTATTAATGAAAGAATCAAATAATTGGTATTATAAATGTTACAATAAATAAATTTTGAACGTTTTGATTCCATAAACTAATTATATTGTTTAATATGACATTTTAGGATTTCTTAAATTAATTTGGGTCAAATTAGTAAAGTTTTTATTACTTTAACAAAAATCAATTATTGAACAGTGTCAAAATTGACATCAATGATTTTTTAAAACAAATATTATATTATTAATTGATATTATATTCCTAAAAATATAAGGTTCGAAAAAAGGACTTATATAATGATATTTTTTCATTAATTGACCACTTGGAGGTCACTTAGAAGAATATAGTAAGATTATTTAGCATATAATATAAAAAGACAAAGTGACATGGTAAATGTCCAACTAATTAACTAAGAGTTAAATCTTGAAGATAAGGATAATAAAGTGACCCAAAACTATCTAAAACCTATTGGTTGAGTTTGGTTCAACCAATAACAACCTTATAAGTTTAAAAATCAACTTTTGAGCCATTAGAAACCGAATATGAATTTATTATAAAATAATATTTTATGTTTTTCCTAAGGTGCCCCTCACCCCTCTTATAAAAGGGAACTCCCCTTCACTCTAATTAACACCTTCTAAGCCATTTGGCTCGGCCAAACCCTTACCAAATACCCTATCAACTATCCTCCTTTCAACCTAGAGTCCTTAGTTTCATTATAAAGCCATCCTAAGGAGCCCTTCTGATCGAATCAAAAGGAAGAACCCGAAGAAGAGGTATTGATTTCACCACCCTCTTTCATGTTCCGTTCTTCTTACACTTCCTTTTTCAATGTTGTTTCCATTATAAAATAATAACTCCTGTATATTCTATATACTGTGATGTTATTATAATTATTTTACAACCAAATTCATTATTATATCCTCCATTTGAATGACATGTCCCCATACGTGCGTACGTACGGCTTACCGTGTCCATGTCGTGGTGTAATTGTTATTCAATACATTATTATTTGGATGGGTATAATAATGATGTGTATTAGATATAAATAATAAATATAACATGTTGAGGATTCTGTATATATGATATACCATCCAATTATATGTTATTTTAATATCAAAAGAATGATATTTTAGCTCGTGCGTGCGTACGGATTACCGTCTCCACAACGCGATGAGGTTCATATCCAAGTTCAACATTCATCGATGATTATAAAAATATATACTACTAATAGGTATATAATATATGAAAAAATAATTCTACTGAAGATATATATATATATATTTATATACATATCTATTTATGTACTTACATATATCTTATTCACTTACTTTCGTTCAATACTATATGAAAACGGAAACAACATTTATGCGTACGTAGGGACTACTGTCTCCAAAAATGGTGTTTTCCATTTCATATATACGTCAATTATACATATTTATATTCTAAATATATATGATATATAAATCTTGTTTTATATTCTGGAAATATATAAATCATTATCTAAGTGATACAATCAAGAGTTACAAGTTAAAACACGTACGATAAAGAAAGAGATTATTACCTGAAATATTAATATAACAAAGAAATTATTATCAAATGCTTAGTATAAACTCATAAGTGAATAATGTATGATATTATAAATATTAATATGGTTCTGTTATAATTTAATAACATACTGTAGTCTTCATACAGAAGGTTAAACATACCCTCGACTAAAGGAAAGTGCACAGTAAGGGGTTTTCATCTCACTCCTTATTCCCATGAGATTCATGCCATATTGCCACTATTAACTTTTGTGTGGTGTATGTACTTCCCATAATTGTATTATTTGTGTAATACACTTTAATTTATGTGTATTTACATATTAATTATATGATACCTCTTTAATGAGGTGTATGTTTCATAAGTTACCAAATTGGTAAGGGTTAATTTCACAATCTCGTTATTATACGAGGTTGTTTTTACATAAGTATCTACTGGGACATATTTTTTATCCATGTCCATGTTTTATGAAAGAGTTTTCAAAAGGATTCTTTTAAGGGACTTTTTTTACTAAAACATCATTTCAAATGTTTTAAATATTTATTCTTCTAAATCTTTCTCATTAATGTCCATGTCTTCAAAATTGTTTTTAATGATTTATTTATATGGACATGAATGTCTTTAAAATGTTAATTCCTTTAAAATGTTTCAAAGTGGTATGGGACACTTTTATTCAAAAAATGTCTTTAAATGTCTTCTTTTCTAAATTGTGTGACTTTTAAATGTTTTCAAGAAAAATGCATATTTCTCTCAAATATTTTTACAAATCATTTTCATCTATGTCAATATCATTTGATGGATCTTAATCTTATTTGAAGATGATTTATTATGATACAAATCTTCCATATTGTATTAAAGGTTTTGTGATATGTTTGACCGTGGATGTGTTATTTTTATACCATTCATGGTTTAGTGATAAAGTATTGACATTTCTTATTCTAATTTTAATACAAATGTTTATTTAATGTTTAAAACTTTTTCATATGAGGAATTCATTGGACTTAGTAAGTGACAGGTGGACCCCGCTATAGCTCTTTGATGCATCAGTAGGTCTCATGAGACAAACTAGTGTCTTGGAAAAAGGCATTGACAAAAACTTATTTGTAGTCTTGGAACAAGGCCTTGACTATGTGGTTATGATAGTCTGGTATTATGCATTGCATCATTATGAAAGTGGTTATTGAAATTCCATGTGATTATTCAAATTGTATAATATCCATGTGAATAAGTACATAGAATTATTTCATTTTATTTTTTCCATATTATGCTGAAGTTCAATTTAAAAAGGCTTTTGTTTTAGTTATACATTGTCTTAAAAGTTTATGCCTATTTATGAAAGTTTCTGCTGTATTGTTATCCTTACTGAGAATCTGAGCTCACCCCTTTTAATGTTTTATTTTTCCCAATATGTGAAGAAGTATTTTAGGTATGACCTGTAGGGATAGTATGAGTGGATATGAAGACAAGATTTTGTTGTTGTTTTTTTTCACATTATGATATAATGTAAGACTTATGAATGTATCTAGTGATTCCAAGGCTAATAAACTTATCGGTCCTTTGCGACTTGATTCCTTGTAATCGTGCCAATTTATTAACATAATGAACCGACTCTAGGTAATTGGGGTCGGGGTGTTCAAAGTTAGATCTAGTGTAAGTGTGTGTCTATAGGAGTTGATTCCCTAGAACTAAATTTTGTGTAAATTATGATTACCTATAATCACATTATTTAAAAATAATAAACAATTTATCACATAATTATTTTTCATCTGCATACTATAGTATGTGATAATTTCATAATAGTAGTTGTCTCACTAAAAGATCATAGCAGTTTCCCACTATGTTGAGAACCCAGAAGTTCTAAAAAACTGTTCTTAAATATATATTCTATAGTTTTATGATATTATTTTATGGAAACAAATTATATAGACTATTATGGGTGGTTAATCATAGTAAATTAACTCACCTTCTCATATTGTACACCCCTGGTAATATCTAGTGTCAGATATGATGAGAATGCGACCTGCCAGTAGGAAATCCACATTTATATGTGACATTGGATATTCCTATCTACGGACATGTGTATTGATACTTAGACATTAATATTATTATAAATGAGTATTATGAGTCACATATGATTATGTATTGCTAAAAAAATGATGATATATGTTCATGATGATGTTGGTTGTGTTGGGTGTGTCATGAGTAATATTGCATTAATGAATAATGTGATAACAGATTTTTCCCTTTTGTTATTTAATGGAAGTTCATATCTCAGGACCTTTTATGGAAATTATTTATCCTAAATAAATCCATTTCTATGGTGTTCTATATGCAAGTTTTATATTTGAATAGTCAAATAAAGTGACATTGAGCACATAGGTTGATGGTTCCAACATATAACCTTCTGAATTAGAAATATCATGAAAAGGATTATATTACACATGAAGGTTTTTTATGATGTATTATGTCATTGAGGCACTAGATTATTTCTCTACGGATTCCTTGGCATGATTCTAGATGATAACCTTGGACATTAGACTACATCCCCTAATCTCACTGATAAAGAGGCCTAGAGGGTCACACACTATGTATAAATAAAATCTCAATTAAATAATATCCTATTATTTATTATTTTACAAGTTGAATAAATATTATTCCTGGACATGGTTTAATAATTAATCATTTAATAAATTATTATTTTCTATTTATTGAATATAATATTTATTAATCTATTGTAGAATAATGAATTGTTACTTATTTATCAAATTAATATTCATTATTCAAGCCCTGATAAATATTATGGAGGAATGGCGAACTGATCTTTTATGTCTGGTGAAAAATAATATATATTGAATATTATTTTATTAAAAAATATTTAATTTAATTCGAAAGTTACGAACATGTCAAGGAAATAATATTATTAATATTATTTTAGATATGGGGTTCTTCATAGGATTAAATAAATATTAAAGGTAAATTATGAAAATATTTATTTCTAAACCCTAGAATTATTTAGACCCAATTATATGATTTTCAAGAAATACAATTCATTTTTCTTGATCGTAATGATAGCCTGAGAGAGTCCTCTCAAGCCTTAGAGAGCTCCATCTTCATTAACGCTCCCAAGATCCATGATCGATCTTCCTCCACCATCCACTCTTAGGTCTAGAGAGATCAAGGAGAATTATTTGGAAGATATTATCATGCTGATAAAAGGAAAAAGATGAAAATAATAAGATCTACTATTCTATCACTCGGAGATACCTATGGTGATGTTTAGATTTTTTTGGAACACATGTGGATCACCGGCAGAGGGAATATTCTCTTGGTTCCTATAACACAATGACAATGCAACATTAATCTATGTTCATATCCATAAATTAAGAAATAATTCACCCAAATTAATTATTTAATTATTTTAATTAATTATAAATAATATGTGACAATTCTATGCTTGGTTCCGACATTCTATCCCTTTTATATTTTCATTGATTCAATTCCATTGATTATAGAATTCATCATCTTATAAATCTAATATTTATCATCGATTATGAAAAAATGAAACGGTGGGAATGAACCATCTCGCACTTCCACTGCACCCAGAACCTTCACATATAACATAACATAAATGTAAGTCAAGGATAACTGCCAAGGCAACATCACATGGCAGAAAAGGTATCTTCATGAATTTGGTTCACTCCCTAATCTCATATATATTGTCTCATAAGACTGAAAAATTACACAATTCATTGGAGAACTATCTAGGAGAACCACTTGTAACTTTTAAATGGTTATGTGTTCAACAAACAGAAATCAATCATAAGGCATAAACTTAAGAATTTCCCATGGAAAGAAATGGAGTTCATAATCTTGACTCATATAATAATCATGTGGCATTTCATAAATAAGGCATTTGAGAAGGGAAATTAAGGCATGTACTAACCCATAAGAGTATGGTATAATGAGATATTTATATATATTGAGACAGATATACATAATTTATAATTATAAAAAAAATATTTAAGAGAGAGATAAATTGAGTTTGGGAGAGAAAGGTCATAACCCAGAGAAAAATGGTGGTTTGAAGAGATCCCTTACATCATGTTCCAGAATCATTAAGAACTCTAAACTATCATCCAAGAAAATCAAATTAAATTATTTAACTACATAATTTATATTCATTGTAAAATATTTTTGATTTCTTAAAATTTTATTATGTTCACTTATAACTATTTCAATGATATATAAAGTTTAATTTCATTGTTTTGAGGGCATTTGTTTCATGGTTACAATATAGAATCAATTTTGGATAATTATTGATGTTTTTTTTCAAATTAAAATGCAACAATAGAAGTGAGATTAAATAATATTCATGAATTTATAGATGTTTGAATAGTACTAAATACTCATATGTGTTCTAACATAGAGATAATTCTTTTAGTAAAAACTTTAATTCTGTATAGTCATTTCATTTAGGTCGTTTACCGATCATCATGAGAATATATTTTTATTTAATTAAAATTAATAAAAAACAATATTTAACTTGATCGAGGTGATAATAAACTTATTAAAACATAATAATTTTTTATGACCATTCTTGAAGGTTATGGAAAAAAAAGTTTGTTGTTCAGGGAGGTGCTTAACCACCCATATTGAAAATGATATTGTCATTTTAGTAATGAAATAAGTGATGGAATAACATGGATATCCTACTGTAATAATAACATATCAGTATATTTTGGACACTCATGTTTCAATGTTTTAGTGGTTGGGTATCATATGGGGGTGGTAGAAGAAGAATAAAACTGAAATACCTGAGTCAAGAATCTTACCTCATACTTTGGTTGTCTCATCTTAGGATACCCCTTAAGGATACTTAAAATGGTATTCAGATAATACCAATAGGACTAGTACATGGGGAGAGGATTGGGAATATATTTTCATAGAAATATGGAAATATCCAAGGTTTAGAAGGTGTGAGGATAAGGGGTGGTGTTTGTATGGGGAGGAGATTGGTGTTTTGAATAATATATTTATTACTTTATTATTTTGGATCAATAATATCAATAGTATTGATTATTGTGAATATATATAGTAATTGGATCATGTATGTTTGAAATAATGGGTGACAACATCATCATGGAATGAAATATTCATATATCTATCTTGTAATGTTATATAATACATTTTATAGTATTTCACTACTCGACAAAAATTCGACTAATTTAGAAAATTTTCAAAAACTAACCCAAATAATTTTTCAATGTGATGATTTCAAAAATAAAATCCATTTTTTTAAATAATTTTCAAATTATAAGATATTTAATTTTTTAATAAAATCCCGATTTATTTGAAAAATACAAATTTTAATGTTACATCCAATTTTTTGACCCATAGGAAAATTACATATATTCTAATAAAATTAAATAATAAATATAATAATAAATAAATATTAATTTATAAATCCATTAAATGAAAATAAAAACTATTTTAAATCGTTATATATATTATAAAATTGAAATTAAATCATTTATTTTTTACAAAAATACAACACTTAAATTAATATTTTTAAAGAATTTATTTTCTTGTACCATAGTTTAAATATATCATATATTCATATTATATGATATATAAATATTATTTTACACTTAAATAGGTGAGGATACTTTTTTAATAGTCATATAACTATTCCTTATGGTCATATTACTATTCCTATGTATGAGTTACAATTCCAATGTTTATATTAATATTCTAATAGTGAAATTTATAATGCTCATATTGATTCCCTATTTCTTATAAATACCTCAAATTTCATTTATTATTAATTCAAATATATTTCACCTAATGGTTATTTTTATTTTCTTTAAGTTCAAAATTAATATTACATTAATAATATCCCGCTTTATTTTTATAGTGTTGTTAGTGAATATGGTTATTCTGGTGAATTGAGCATATCAAAATTTTCATATTTTAGTTATTTCCTATTTTTTATTCCTATTTAATATTTTAAATTATTATGTCCATTTGTATTCACTAAAAATAATTTTAAAATTTGTATAAATTTTTTTGTTGTTTTTATCTTAGTGGGCTTAAAATTATATTTCTATACGTGACAAAAAAATGATTTCAGAAGTGAAATTCCATTGATGAAATTCCGAGTCATCACATTTTCGTATTGAAAATGTCATAGTAGTTCCCCATTATGATGAGAAGAATGAAATAATACGACAATATTATGAAATATTGTTCTTTTATTAGATTAAATTCTATGATGAGACACATTTTATGTTCCCTATCATATGTGATTACCTATAAATGGATATGACTACATCTCATTAAATACTCACATAGTAATCTCCAAGGTGAGAGATTATGATAATAGACCCACCATTTGTAATTCTACATGTTTTTGTGTCATTGGATATTATAATCTATAAGAATGTCTCATGATCCTTATAATTTATGATTATTATTATTACATGTTATAACTCACAAACGTGGATGTATTTGCATAATCCATGATGACATATGATTACTATGAAGTTGGGAACATGTTGTGCATTCTGAATAATGTGTTATAAATTAATAATTCAAGGAAGAATTTGTCCCTTCTATATTTATGGACGAATATTTATTTAAAATTTTATAAAAATGGAAAAATGAAATTAAATTAAATGGATATGGTGTATTGAGGAGTTCATTTCATATATTAAAAAAATGACATATCAAGAATAAAGGTTGACAAGATAAGTGTGAAACGTTCATTAAGAGATATATTTAAAAGTGAATTATATTACACATTAAACATTTGTATGCAGTTTTTGTTGTTTCAATGTATCTTCTTTCATTAGGGGTGACTTGACTATATTATTGAAAATAGTCTTGGAATTTATGAAAGATTTCCTAGTTCCATTAAAGAAGATTCCTAGAGGGCCACACATAATGTGTTTTCATCAATCTCAGTTTTGTATTATTTATTTAAAAAATATAAAAAATATTATTCCATAGAATGATAAAATTTATTTATTAAGTATTTATTAATAGATTTTAAATAAAGAATGAATATTTATTTTATAGGTATTTATATAATTATGTTAATATATAATTTTTATTTATATCTTGTTATTCAAAAGTTAAAAAATTATTTATTAATTCCATTTAATTACAAGAATATTTAATAAATAATTGTTCACTAGACTATGGAAATAATATTTATTTATTTATTTTATGAGTAATATTTGTTTAATTATATAAGTATTCAATAAATGATAAAAATGTTGAACAGACTGAGTTTCTTGTTCGGTGATAAATATTTATTTACCAAACTATAAAATAAATATTTATCATGTTACACGTTCACACATGTAATTTTTAAAATAATGATAATATAATTATTATTTACTTATAATGGGATTTATTCATGATTAATTCACATTTAAGGGCCTATGATAATTTAATTAGAATTAAAACCTAACCTTAGTTCAATTTAAAGACTTTAATGTCAATCAGATAAAGGATAGTCATTATTCTCAACCATTTACTTGTAAGATATCACTACTAATCTTTCATCTCAAGAACAAGAAAGTAAGAGATATTCCTTTAATCATAATGGAATGTGAAGAGATTAAGGTTGACCATGAAAGATGATCAATCACTCAAACTAGCACCCAAGAATTTCATTTAAGTTGATCAAAGATCAAAGGTGCACGTGTGGATCACCTCTAGAGGGGAACTCCTTTTGGTCTTCATGAAATTATTATGACACACCTATCAGGTTTGAATGATCAATAACATCAATGAAGAAATATGGAAAGTCTGTAGTAATAATTTTTCTTCACTTTTTTAAATTAATTAAAATTTAACATTAAAAATCCTCTCTTGGTTACAATGAATTCACTTTTCAATATTCCTCAGAAAACTTTTCATCTATGATGAAATTCATAATAATGTACATTATAAAATATCTATTTAATATAATAAAAGTAGATATTTCCATATGACTAACAGGAGCTTCTGATATAGTCAGAACCACCAAAACCATGACGTCACCTGGGGGTGGAGTGAATCACGTGTAATTGATTTTTACTAGATTCTTAATCCCTTATATATTTTTTCATGTTAATATTATCCTAACATAAAAACCAATATTACCTATTAGGATATAAATGAATTATTTTTATCACTTAACCAACATGAAACAACCACATGTAATGCATAATTAAATTTAAAGAGAAACACTTGGTATCTTTACAAGGATCAGATCCACCCCCGGATACCAACACTTTCACGTGATTTTTTATTCATCATTATTAAAACATTATCCATTAATAATCTTATTATCTATTAAAATTACACTGGTTAATTATTATCCTAATCCCGTAGTGCATCCCTCACTTAAATAATATCAAATCATGTCAGCTAATATCCCACTAGATTTAGAGCCTCCCACTAATTTAAAAAAATTCCTTCCAACCTCTTGAATAATATATTTTATCTATACCGGATGTCACTACATCAATAAGATCTATTTACTTCATGTTAGAAAGTATTCTACTGTCTGTAGACCTCCAACATTAATATTATTTTAATAAATCTATAAGCGTAGAATTTAACTATGATATTATTCATAATTTGATCACTTTCCTCTATAATTGTATTTTAATGGTTTTCTACTTCCAATGGTTGGTTTATAAAACAGAATGAACTTTGTACTTCCTCAACTAAACTTCATTTCTAGTATTTATACCTCTTTTAAAGTAATGAAATATTGAGTATTTTAGGCCTTATTACCCTTGTATTTCTTATTCTAATTTAACTTACTTAATATGTTCAACCAAGTTGGGTTGGATTATTCTTATTCCTTGAAACCTGGAATGTTCTTCATCATCATCTTTGTATCGGGTTATATCCTCTTTACTCTTTCATGATATATAACTATATCTCTTATTTATTGTTTTTATAATCCTGATAAGAAATTATTATTTCAATATATTTAAAAGATAAAACATTTTATAATATCAATATCATGATCCCCTATATCATTTTACTCATATTTTTAAAATGTGTATATTTCTATTGACTCAAATTTTTCTTTTTCATCAAAAGATTGTCTCCGCTACATTTCTAGAGAAACCTTTATCTTTTTTCTTCTCATTTAAACTCATTTAATCCAAGATTAATATAAATTCATCTAAATACTCTTAATTTATAAAGATTATAATTCTCAAAATAACTCATGAATAATTCCTCCCAAATTATCTTCATGAATCTCTCAAATAATTTTTTTTATTAAATTATAAAAAACATACATCAATAAATTATGGAAATTATGATCATCTAATAATGAAATGAGTGAATATAAAATAATATTAATCTTATAATTTATTTTTATATTGAAAATAATCTTGACATATTTAGTTTTCAACAAGAATTAAAACCCTATTTTCAATTTTTAAATCTATTTGAAATAGTTTTAGCATCATCACACATACATTCTAGAATTATCTTCTAGATTTTTCCTATAACATAATTCGATTCAACTATGTTCTTCCACGTTTTGTTTTTATCAATATGTGAACTTTTTCTCTATGTTATGAAGATGAGAATATCTTCATTCATATTCAATCACAATTAATTTGTGATAATTTAATCAATTATGTTTAGTTCCATTATTAGATAATATTTTTTTATTATAATATTAATTATTGAAATCATAGTTATTTCAACCTTAATAAATCTCAAAATTTTACAATTTTTTTTAATATGTGAAATTAAAATAAACACTATAGAAATATAAGATACTTATTGAATTCAATTTACCCCAACATAACATAGTGCAATGTCTTATTTTTCCCAAATTTTCATCTCACATCATAAAATTAGATGACTCTTATGATAATCTTCATCACCATTATGGTGATCATAATTAAAGAAACAATACTTACAAAAATAAACCTAAAAAATTAAAGTAGGCCTCTTCCTTTTTCAATATTCTACCTTAGTAATGAACCGTATAATAATTATCAAAGACCCATAAATAATTAAAATAACCTATATAAACATCAATGTACCCTTACAGAAATCATTCCTGACCCATCAAGAATTAAAATACCCACTAAGAAAGTCCAAATGAATATTATGATGTTTAGATCACTCTTACGTAATTTCCATCAACCCAACATAATTTAACTGATTTTTTGAGAATTGGAATTATTTATATTAAATTTAAAAGCTTGTGTTATTTTTTCAATTATATTGTTGAAATAAATCTTACAGAGTACAAATAAACTTTACTAAAAATCTTGGACTTAGTCATTTTTATGCTCTAATCACATAATTCCATAAAATAATATCATAAATTTTTTCATCTTATGTGCTTCCCAATTTCTAAAAATTAACATAAAATTAATTTGGAATGATAAGAATAATTAAAAATCAGGTAAAATCACCTCTAAAGTCTTATTTCATAATATAAAATCAATTTTTAGTAATTTAATTAACCATCACTATCAGAAAATACCTAGAATAACTTCATCCTCTTTGAATATTTATTCATAAATCATTGTACGGTTTATCCACAACTCAATATATGTCTTATCAAAACATTAAACCACCTTTGATATATTCTCTAAAAATATATTTATAATTTTTTCAATATCCAGTTTAACATGAATATCTTCCAATTCAAATTTATAATTTTATAAACACTATTGTTAACCAACATAAGAATTTTTGATTGAATACCATGAAGACTATATCAATAATCATCATATATATATTCATATTATCTAAAATTTACCTAGTAATTCATTCTAAGAAAATATACCTAGTGTTCTTTATCAATCAATGTATGGGAAGCATCTTCATTTTCTTTCTTAGGTGGATTCTCCCTCCATCACCCAAAACTCCAAGACATACAAGTTGACATGATTATTTATAATAAATAAAACCATCACAAACTATTGGGAACATGAGGTTTCATTGGATAAAGGTGTATTTTTCATTAATTTTTATTCAATTTTAAATTGATAGATTGATATTGAGGAAAAATAGGTTTTTGTGGTTTTTTAATGTATTTGTACAAGGCTTATCCCTAGTAAAAACATTAAATTCCCAAGAAACATATTTTCCTAAACGTATCATTCATATTGGTATTGAATTTAAGGTAATATTGTCTATAAACTACATTGATTATGTTATTTCATCACCTATAAAAACATCGAATGAGTTTGGGAAAAATTATAAATGAGACATCATCAACCATCTACTCATCAAGGAATCCACCAACACACTTCTCAATTACCAAAGATGGAAATTCAAGGACCACATTCCCATTGAAAGATAAACTAACATGAAAAGAAAGTGTATATTTAATCTAGGGAGGGAGATACAGAACACCCAAATTACCACAACCCAAATCAACAAGCTACAATTCCCCATAGAGAGACACTCAGGTGAAAGTAGAAGAAGAAGGATCGACATTTATTATACATCCTTCAGTTATGGTAATATGGGAATAAACCAGCTATTTTTCTTTCTAAATAGGGATTCCCCCTTTCCTATCCACCAATGAAATTAGGAAAAAATGAATCATTAGTGAATAATAACTAAACTAGGAATCTACCTGGATCTACTCAATCTTATAAATCTCCCTAGTTTAGGATAATTGAGATTATTGGTAATGAAGTTTTGTTGGGACTTGTAGATATATCATGACTTAATAAATGGTCATTTTATTTAATATCCCACTCAATATAGGTATTTTGAGCAGGTAATGATAACTGATGGTTAGTCTAATTCATGTAAGAAACTAATGTTTGGGTTTTTTCACCTCCTTGTGAGGATGGAAACTCTTCATGTATTGGTAAAATTATGTCATAGAGTTCCATTTAAAAGGATATATTGAATATAGACTATAATTTTTCCCATATTATTCCTTCTTCAAAAAACCTTCAACATATTCCCTAAATAATCATACACTATGTGAGAAAATATTTGATGAAATCATCTCAATATATTTGTATGTATAGGGAGGAGTATTCTTATACTATCCTCAACCTGATGCTTCTTTTCCCATGACCAAACCTAATTTCAAATATTAAAGGCACACCTCTTTAAATGATAGAGTTTTTTTTACTAGAAATGATGGTTTGTGGTGTGATATTGGGGAGATTATACCCTCATATATAAGAAAACAATAGTATATGAAATAAAAGTATCAATAGGCCAACACCATAACTATGAGTGAAATACATATTGTACACTAAGAGTATAATAATAATTTATTATCTATAATTTCATATATAATGTATAAAATAATCCTATATTAACCATGAACCAATCATAGAAAACATAACCAAAATTCATAAAATGAATAATGAAACATAGGTTCAAGTTACAACCCATTCCTTACCCAAAATCTATCAAACTCTCACGTATGTCTCCTTTACATCGCCATCCGACTATACACTAGTCATAATACACTTTCCCTTCCCCATGTCCTGAGACATAAAGTCTTCACATTCCCCAAAATTCCCATTCATGGTGTGATCATGAACTTAGTAGTTCACCTCTAATGGTGTACCTAGAAAATGTCCACACATATATGGGTTCATGATGAGTGAAATGATTAATAATGAGAAGATACACAACATTGGTATACCTTATTCTCAACCAACCATGAGTGAGAAACCTATTTACCTCATCCATTATAGGAATAAGATAATGCACCCATAGCCTGAACACACTCTGAGAGAGAACGATGCATCCCCATATTTTGATAGTCCAAGAAATAAGTAATCTCCAAGATCATGACCTCTTAGTGAATGATACATGAACAAAACCATGAACCATTAGCCATCTAATTTACTCTCTAACTCAATTTACCTGAGACTACCCATGAATGGAAGATATTTTTATCCTAACAGATAATCAAAATCACCATACAAACCTGTTTTTATCCCTTATATTGTATCCCTCTAATATTAGGATGATCAATATCACCACCATAATACACATATATATGGATAATGTTTATAATATTTGGGGGGTAAAAACCACACCTCTTTTGTGTCCACATGTAACTGACAACCTCGTCCTTCCAATGGTGTGTGGAAACACTGGTATCCTATGACCATGTACCTATAACACCTCAATCACCCCACTATCAGTGATGGAAATTTCACCATCACATGTTCTGGTAAGTCACATTTCGTCCAAATTACAAGTTATACATATATTACAATCCACCATAAAAACAAATCCTCAACCTAGTTCTAGGCTATTAGTCACCACACGACATGCCATGACAATGTTAAACTGAAACTACATCTACCCATAGTAGATGAACCCATAGATACCTCACATGAACTTCCAATTACCATAACTATCCACATTCATAGTCATTCACATGAAACTACCCATTCTAACAGATCAGAAGAAAAAAAGGATATTAAACATCAGAATTATCATGGTACTACTTTTATTGTACTAGAAAGACATTGATCTTCTGATTTGATTACATGATTTGACCCATGGATGAAAAAAATTTAAAATCCAAATAAAAAAACTGAAAATAGATATTTTTACGAAAATCGTTGTAATAATGATGAAATGTAAAATAGATTAAGGAGGACCTGGAGCCTTACCCATGGAGACTTTCGATTATATATCACACATAAAAAACCATGAATAAAGAGGATATAACTTTCATTGGAGAGTGTAATGAAAGGTGGGGAGTCTATATTGAGCTCCCTGGGGAGGGAATATAATGAGTTTTCCCACAATTAACTCAAATTTTAACAATAAATTAATTAATTTTTTAAATGGATGGGATGAATTGAGAACCTGATCCCCAACCACCGAGTACCCTCTAGACACTAGATACTCTTCCCAAATCCATTGTGAGGGTGGTGGACCTCACTAAACCACCCCCACCACTACTCGAAACACCATGTACCTTGTTCTAACTAAGAGGGTACCCAATGGAATCTATCTTCAAAGTTACATGTACCATGAAATAACATGGTAAAACATTCCTTATTATACATGGTGTGACTTAAATTAGACCCAAATGTAAACACATAAAACCCAAACTATTATACCCCCCCCCCCACACACACAAAACAATTGGTCATCCCTTGAACTATCACAGACCACAAAACTAACAAAACCTAACTAAAAATAAAACAGCCTTTTATAAAAGGACTAATATTATATCAAACACAACCATCTATTCTTGGTCACTATGAACAAAAAAATCAATATACTAGTTTCATCCACCAGTATTTACCACCATAGAAATCACCTACCTGGTCACACAAAAACAAAAAAAACTAATGTGATAAAGGTTTCATACCCATCTATCACCTCAAAACAACATTAATATACCATCAATTACACTATTAATACGAATCATACATAATTCCCAAAACTCAACCATCTCATGACCAATCCAGTTGTCTCATAACATGCATAATGCGCTGTTACCCATCATAAAAAACCAAATCAATATAACAATTTCATTGCTTATACTGTTAATAACTCTGCATCCTACTCAAAAAAGGATATATTATTATATATAATTAACATAAAGAAAAAACTTCAGATGCTTAACCTCCATGTGGATTCACAATATGAGTTAAAAAATTCCCCTATTAATGAACCCTTTATCCTCAACCATATAATGTTAATGTAGATAAACTCAAGATACTAAATTCCAATACTACACATGGTCCAACCTTAGGTGGTTGAGTTTGACTAGATTTATGACATCAAACTGGGTAAAAGAGAAAATGAAAAAACCACTTTAAATACCCTATAATCCCACAATCTCAAGACATCTTAGTTAATCAAACACACTCAGTCTAAATATACCCATTTCCAACAATGATAATATAAAAAAACTATATTTAATATATAGATATTATAACTTTTTATATGAATATTCAATACAGTACACAAACACACACCTGGAGACCATAATAGTTTAGTGCCTTTGGAGACTAGGAACATTATCTTATTATTTGATGAAACATATTCAATATCTCCCATAACAATATTTCCATTAAGTAATCTTTATAGAAAACCCTAACTATAACCTTTATTTATAACCATGGGAAAGGAAACATAAGATAGGGTGATTTTAGATGATTGTTAAGGGTAAAAAAATATAAATACATATACATAATGTGAGTTTAATGGTATGTGAACATGAGAATAACATATAAAAACCATACACTACATATCAAATATCATAATCATAAGTCATGACACAAATATTTGTAATTAATAAGACATGAATCATAAGTAAATCAAATAACATTATTCATAAGAGAATAACAATGGCATAAAAATGTTATTGTGGCATACAATAAAGAATAGAAAATCATTTCCATAGTATTAATGAATATTTTCCAAGACTACGATCGTGGAACTAGTTCTCTCCCTAAACCCTCATAGTAGTAATGGTTCACTCCCAATACCATCATAGTGGATAAATCCCCTTACAGAATTTGCTTCACTCCCCATTCTATTCTTATTTTTCTCATGTGATATAAATCTTTACCTAATTCATTGGAGGGAGATATATTTCCCACCCATAACATAATAAAATTCATATTTATGTGTTCCAAAATATCATAAAATATTCATCATGTCATAACCTATGGAAAATATAGGTTTCATAATCATTTCATTATTCTATCATATTATATCCCTTGAAAAGAATTAGGTTTCATAATAATTGACACATGTTGTAACACATGGAATAGAAATGGTTCTCATAATCATCTTGTCATTACAAACCATTTAGATACAGAATAATAATTTTATCCTTTGTTCAAATCCCCAGTAAATCATTATTTATGTTTAATGATGTCATCCTAGATGGAGAATGATATTAAATGATAAATCACTCTGAAAATTTCTAGAGGAATCAAAATTTTCCATAAAAATAAAATTTGAAACCAAAAACAAAGAAAACATTGTGTAAATAATTTTCCTTGAAAATACAATTTGTAAATTATAATAGAAGCTTAAAATTTTATGTAAGTCATTTCTTGAGGAAAATATCTTATCTGTATTGAAAAAACATTTTAAAACATAAAAATTTGTAAAATAATATTAATCAAAAATAATATTTAAAAATTATAAAAGTGTATTTCAAAAAATTATGAGGCCATGGAGGTGGAAAATCCCATAGATTTCACACACTCTAAAACAAAAATTCTTTTCACATTTTATGGTTAAACCCAAATGAGAATTTCTTTCGAAAATAACATGAATATTCATATACAAAAATTGTAAAAAATTAAAAATGTGTAAAAATTACTTTATGAATTAATTTTAAAATTGTTAAAAAAACATGGAAATATTTTTAAAAAACTTGGTTTTTGAAGAAAAAGAGTTTTTTTTCAAAAAGATTATTTTTTATAATAACCATTATTTTTGAACTCTTAAGTACATGTAGTGACTAAAATTAAGAAAAGAAATTTATTCCCATGAAATAATTTTAGGACAATAAAATAAATGTGTTTCTTGAGAGATAGATTATAATATTTCATCATTGGAAGCATAATCATAAATAATCCCAAAAAAATGATGAGATTGTATCATCAAACCCTTACCACTTTTTTAACAACAAATAATAATACCTATAAGGTAATATCATAAAATGAAAAATAAAATATCATGAGTATAAAAACATTCATTATATTAAATTTCAAAATTTATTTATATAAAAATCATAAAATAACATAGGTGTATAACATAATAATATGTCTCAAAGAATAAAAATTGAGACAAAAATCTCTTTTTTATTTGGTGAATTTCAAACCATAAGCCCCATGGGAGAGAGATACTCAAATGGATATGTAAATCCCAAAAATATTGATTAGAATCATCATAAAATAAATTCTTGGGCAATATATAAACCACATAAAAGAAACATGTCGCGAAGATGGCATTTGTCTCATTGAAAATAAAAGTGAGACAGATTTCCCTTATTGCTTTAGTAATATATTAGATCTTAATCCCAAGTAAATCATATGAAACATTAAATATCATAAAAAAATATTTATAATATAACATTTTAATGGGGTATTATATACACCACATGAAATAAATTAGTAGTGAATTTGCGTATGTCACCTAGAAATAAAATAGAGACTAGAAATCCCTTACTGTATGTCTTTAATTCCTTCATACTCAATCAAAACTCCTATATAATAAATATAAACCAATTATAAATATATATAGTACCATAATTATATATATAATACCATATAAGATTTACTTATTTCAATCTATTATCCATTTATTAAAAAATTTATGGTAATGTCATGTTTTGGGTCATAACCACTTTATTTTCATATCTGTTTTCATTTTTTATTTTTCCCTCTATATTTGATCATTATTCCATCAATTAAAAAATGATAATCATGAAATAATTATCATATTTATACATCAATTATACTTTTACTACATATCATTGAAAATGGTTTTGAGAAATGAAGCTTGTTACATTCATGGAGATGGTAGGTCATATATACGCATGAGTAATGTTTCTGATTTCAATGATCATTATGGATAGATGGTAATTAATAATTTATAATTATAAAATTATCATAATATCAAAAATAACATATTATTTTTAAAAATGTACATTAATATATCATTAATGTTGTGTGGTGATAGAAAAAGAGTCACATCACTTTGTGAAGGAGGTAGTCCACAAATACATGAATGATGTTATCAACTTTTAGTGAGTGAAAAGGTCTGAAGTAAATTGATATTTTATAATTTTATAGTGATAATATAGTGTTAATATCATAACTATTTAATTTGTATCATATATATTTATTAAATTTATTCTTATTATCTTCTATGTAAAACATTATTGAAAAATAATCACATCGCTTCGTGAGACAGTAGTCCTCCATACACAAGAACGATGTCATCGTCTCACATACAGAATGATAATTATATATATATATATATATATATATATGTGATATAAGGACTATAGAGGTATAATCTTTTTATAAATATCATCTATGTACTTTATATCCATCATAATACCCAACTATGAGAGGTGGTAATGGAAAAATGAATGACATCAGTTTGTGAGGCAGTAGTTTATCGTACACATGAATAATGATTTTGTAACCCATTTGATAGAAGTGGATATGGATTTAAATTATTAAATTAAAATAAAAAATATAAAAGTAAATTTAATAAACTGAGTTTATTATATTATTATTTCTTAATAATAATTTAATTGGTGGAGGAAGAAATAAAAAAATACTAATTGAAAAACGTTACCTCTTCTTCGGGTAACCTCCTTAGGTTTTCACCCAAAGCCATCCTAGATTGGATTTATTCCAAATATATGTTTTATATGATGATAGGAGTGAATTTTATAAGTTATCTTTTTTAGTTCATATATGATCAAAAAGGGTTTTAGGGTTTGAAGAAGAGAGGAGATTGGATGGACTTTTTTAAATGGGGTGAGTGGCACACTTGTTTTTGTTTTTGAAAAGAAAAAGGTGTAGCCACATTTTTTTCATTACCCAAGACTCAAAAATGGATTTTCATAGATGATTATATTAATTATATTCTATATATTTTATAGAATATTTTATATACATGTTTTTAGGTCATTTTTTCCATTGTTATTTGTGTTTAACCCCCACTGAACTCGTCTTCACCTTAAGTGTGGTAATAAATTTTTATCGCTTTCACTATTAATTTTGGTCAAATATTAATTTAAACTTATAATAAAAAATTAATTATGATTATTAAAAATATATAATATATTTTTAAAAATCAAATTCGAATAATTTTTAATTTTTAATTTTTAATTAATCCCATAAATGCGACGAGAAAACATGTTTTCAAAAAGAAAATGTTCAAGAGTTTACAAGATTTTTATATCAAAAGTCAACATTAAAATGATTAAAATGACATAAATTATATTAATTAATTAGTAATAAAACAATATTTATGTTAAAGAAGTTAAAATAAATTTTGAATTAAAAAAAATAGAGAAGGCAGCTTTCAAATAAAATTCAGTATTTTTCACTATTTGTCCAAAAAATTATCTTTTCATAAAATTATCAAAAATTCACCCTAAGATAATTTTTATATGATGATTTTATTTATAATTTTTTTTAAAATTATTTTCCGAAAATTTTCAGAAAATAATTTTATTATTTTTCACACAAATAAAAAAAAATTTCAAGAAAAAGTTATATATAGTTACTTTATTAAAATATTAAGTAATTTTTTATCAATATTTTATATTTATATAAAACCGTTGTAATTATAATTTAAAAATTAGTTACTACTATTTATATTAATATGTTTAAAATCCCAATTATAATAATGAAATTTAAATATTATATCATGGTTTTGTTAAAATTCAGTTTCATGTAATGCAAGCTAAATCCAGTGTGTCATGTAACACAAGATTAAATAGGTATTGTGTGTGATTAAAAATATATGAATGATTAAATTTTTTTGAAAAAATAATATTTCACAAAATCATGGGGTGTTACAGATAACACCTAGAATATGAACCACTATAAGGAGGTAAGGATTATCCCTTAATCAGACAACCCTATTGGGTCTCCTCATACCCATACTTCATACCACCTAAAACCCCACTACTCACCTCACCTTATTCCATAGTTTTTATGGTTAAAATACCATTTTCTATGTTTTATACAATTATTAATTTCTAATTCAAAAAATTAAAAAATTATATTAGCTTGAAGATATTCACAGGCACTTTAACAGTACGCCTCCGACCATCCTCAAAATGTCACCCCTTAGCAATCTCATATTGAGATAATTTCAACACAAAAAATAGTTTATCTACAATAATATCATAAATATATATAACTAACATCTCTCCATGAATAAAATACATGAACTTATGTGTTTGATATACATTCATCATCTTTAAGAATTAGTGGTCAATTAACTTCTCCTAAAAAACCATTCCTATTCATTACCTCATGTTTACCTACATTCCCATGTATATTCCAATAGTGTTTCATTAGTCCCATAAGAATTTATTCCACTATAATCACCCTCTAACCCAGTACTATCTTAATATAATAAAATTATTTTGAACTAACTCAATCCAAAATTTGAATTATTGGTGTGAATTTTATGTCATTATAAGCTTGTGAAAAACAACAAAAAATGAATTTTTGGTCTCATAACAAGAGTTGTTTTGAGAGTTTGGACTTATAATAGAATTTTTAAAGTGATAAACTATTTAGGTTGTGCTTTTTTATGATATTGTAGTATCATAATGTGTGTTATGTTCTCAGGTAAGAGAATAACTAGGTTTGGAGAGGCCCTGCTACATAGATCTATTACTGGTGGCTAAAATTTAATATATTGCCAACATCGTACTATGATAGGTAGGATTCACACCATTATGGGTTCTTATGTGAATTAATTTATTTTTTTGATCCATGATAGTTCACTATATGTCCAAGGTAATCATAGCGGAGTCAGATTTATGTATAAGTAGTAGGATTTATTAGAGGAACACATCATGACCTATGGGTTCACATCATGGTATGTATTTTAAAAAAATGAAAACTTATAATGTGAGGGTTAAATTATATGGAATAATATTCACACTATTATTTTGGACATAACTATAACAAAGACTCCTATGTATGGTCATAATTTCGTGTCAACAACCCTTATGTATTGGATAAACTGTCTGAAAATCTAGTCTTATGTCATAATGAAGGAATAAAAATCATGATAGTGACCCTTATTTATTTTATATGGTAACCCTTAAATATTAATTGACATTTTTTTGAGTGGTGTGAGGGTCATGGTGTGATTTGATCATTACATTATGATAATGAATTTTACGTATTAATTTGGTAACCATTATATATTAGGTTTTATAGATTATAAAATCATTATGCCTCACCAAGTAATTATGATTTACTTTCATTGGAAAAACATTCAAGGAAAATATACCCCCTTCATGACTCATGGGGTTACATAATATCGTGTTTTATGTCATATTCATGTTAGTTATAGCCGCATACTGAGACTAACTTGAGAAGGTGCTTCATTCCATAAAGGGGAAGTCCACACCATGATGGTCTAGAGTTTTGGTTTATTATTTATTACTAGGAGATTTATACCACCCCAAAAATAAGGGTCCACACTGTAAGGGATGATAGAGGGAAATTCAATACACAATGATTCATAAAGTACACACCATGATGGGTCACTTTTCCACCAAAAATAAAAAATATGGTAGAATAGCCTTTTGGGCGTATAAATTTGATAACCCCTTCTAGATTATTCTTCTTTAAAATGTGTGATCTAGAAGAGGATGATTTTCTCTTCCATTTTTTACTTCCATTAACCTTTTTGATTCAATGTGGATTATGTTGTTTTTTTCTTTTTTTTATGTTATAATTTTCCTTCTTTTTTACTTGGTTCTTATAATTCTTCCTTATTTAATGATTTTGGTATCTTTTGGCTAGCATTTGATGTCGATTCCACTTGAGTATAGCGGAATCGAGCTGGTATGATGGGGATTTTTATTATCATGTCTATAGAGAACCCTATGAGGATAAACACACAAGGTATTATTTCATTTAAATAATTTTTTTTCATTTATTTTAATTATTATGGATCTATATATATTTATGTAAATTTGAAGAATTAGTTGAAATGAGATATTAGAGATTTCTTGTTTTAGAGATCCAAGTAGAAACTGAGGGTGGTGTGCACACCATTTCTCAAGGATTTAGCTAGAAGAGACTATTCTAAGAGTAATTACTAATTTATTCAAAATAATTAATTATGGAATAAATTTGGTGATCAATTGTGATATTTATTATAATTATTTTATAATTAATTGAATGGTTATTTGTGGATTTGAGCCTTGATGTCCCATTAAGATTAGTCAATGTTGGTGATAGAGTTTTTCTTATGAGGAATATAACTTTGAGTGAGGTATCTCTTCCTTGAACATATCTCTATGGATTATGAATTTATTTATGTAGAATATGATATGTAGTCCCCTTATTATATGTGATAGTACTTTAATTTTAAAATAATATTTTTCTTTGACCTTTTATGAGTACGATGGAAATTTCTTGGGCCACTTTAGACCATTAAACACTAGATTATGCTTCTGTAACTAATGTTCATGGGATTCATTAATTAAAAAAATGTGATATATTGATCATATAGGGAATATATTGGACCCTAAGATAAGTGAATTTAGTTCCCTTTGAGAAAGGTAATGTGATGGATGGAATATAGTTGGGATAGGGGTAGGTTGTATAAAACTATGGGTTGTCTTTTAGACTTCAATACCACATATTTGAGTGTGGGGTGAATGTTTCCCCAACTAGTATGAGTATACCAAGATGAGTATACCTTTGAAAAGATATATGTATGGGTTGGGTGTGAGATAATTGACCTTTCCCAGCATGAGAGTGAGATGGATATTATAAAATTACTTTATGTGAATCATGTGGTTCATTAATAGTGTGTCCTATTGGGTCATGATGTGTATATGGAAATCTTTAGGGAGATCAATCCAATGAGTGATGAACTATGAATGTAGAGTTTAAAATGAGATAATGGTTTCCATATGAGGTTTCTATATTATGATGTGACTCAGGGGACCATGATGGATGCCCTAATGTCATGTTAATTTTACAGAGGATTGGTATATGTAAGATAACAAAATGAAATATGTGTATGCCTCATGTGTCTAGAATATGTTATATGCTTGATAATCTGATGTAGGATGTGTATGAAAGGTTTCAGTAGGTACTCGCCCACTTTTTAAAAGTGTATTCTATGTGATTTTTTTGGGATTTATTCTCCTTGGTATATTTTATATGAGGTTTTGGGTAGGGATTATTGTGATATGAATATGTTATAAGATGTTTTAGGGAGGTGTTCCCCCTAAGTGAATAATATATTAGTTTTGGGGGAGGTACACACCATAAGTGATGAGGTTATACGAGTTTTTTAGTAGGTTAATCATTTAGGAGTATAATATATGAGGTTCAGGGAGGGATACCCCATGGGTGGTGATGTTATACGAGGCTATGGGGTGGTTAACCATTAGGTGTATAATATATAATGTTTTAGGAAGGGATACCCCTTTCATGAATATTCTATATGATTTTCCTTAGAGAGGATCTCCATGGGTGTATGATATATAAGGTTCCAAGCATGGATTCTCCTGGGAGTCAATGTTATGTGAGGTTTTTGGGGTGGGATGTTTTTCCCACATTCCATTATATTATGGTAATTCTTCCAAGGTGGGATTTCTTTACCCAAAGTGATTACATTATGGTAATGGTTTTGGGGTGTTATTGTTTCTCTAAGGGAAGTGATGTATTAGGTTTAAACAAATTTGGTACATATCAAATCATGTATGGTCAATATCAAGTGTCTTGTTAGAACCTTAGTATTTACCAGGATTTATTTTATTAAAATTCAATTATTTATTTTATTATGTTGAGATTATCACATGTACATGAACTATGTTTAATGGTTGGGTTATGGATACATTTGGTGATGTCCAACTAAGTTTCAGACACTCCATACTCAAAATTCCCTAGAACATTGGTACCTAAGAAGACCTAATGTTTTTAGGCATAAGTGGGTAGATGCATGAAGATTCATATTCAAGATAGATAGCATGGATGGAGACAGGAGATAGGATCGGGTAAAAAATATGGACCACAGTTTGTATTTAGTTTTCTTATATTAGTCTGGTATATATGTGATCCTTGAATAGAAGATCTTTTTGATGTCTTCCTAACTCATGTGACAAATTAGATACATGGTTTTTTATAGCATGGTGTTTAATTTATTTATATTTCTCAAGGGACATGTTATTTACTTATACTTTCAATTATTGTGATGAGTATTGTATATTTCATCCAATTTCCTAGAGGCCTTCAAATTTTTTGTTTAATTAAAACTCCATTTTAAGGGAATAAGGGGGGAAACCTAATATACATCAACTTAAAATAAATCATGACCCAAAGATCTAGCGAGACAAACAAAACTGACAACATAGAGCTACCCCTCCCTATCATTTGATTGTGAAAAAGCTATCCATCGGTGCATGGTTTAATGGAAAGAAAACTTCACATGTCAAAGCACATGCCCAATCTGATGGATGACTCCATACCCTCTCTAACATCCAAATCCATAAAGCAATGGAATGATGAATAGATATATCTAGAACCTTATTTGGGGCCTGGTCCATGTGTTCGAGTCTGGGTGCACCACCAAACAAACATACCTCACACAAGAAACCCTTTCATCATTATGTAAACACAAAACCATATATTCTCCAACAATGGCCATCTTGGACCACCCCAGCCATCCTCCACTAGACACCCCCTCCACCGCAGCTTCAAAATCCTGTAAGACAATCCCAAGAACATGAGTTCAAGCCATCATTACCAAGGACTGGGTGGCTCAAATACTTACTGAGGGAATACTATTGATGAGGGAATTTGGGTCATCCTAAAATACAAATTCCACTCTCAGAATGGATATTATTTGATCAGAACTGCATAAACACCATCACCGGGTTCTGGCACATGCCTCACAGTGACAAGAACAGGGCAGAGAAGGACCAATGATGACGAACCAGAACAACCAAAACTAGATCCATCTTGTAGAAAAATCCCAAAATTCACATGGATACACCCTTGATCCTCCCAACTAGTGAAAACCCTCTAGCATATGATAAGGTGTTCATTAGAACACATAAAAATCCATCATAGTAAATATAGATTGATCCAGGTTATAGATTTTATAAAGTGATATCAGACAATTGTTTTATTTATTTCATTATTTAAAATAAGAAATAAAATAGATATTTTTGGTCAACACTTGGTAAGGATGTCAGATTGTGTTCATGGGCAACACCTTCATGACAATAAATCAATATTTCTGGTGAATTTTTATTATTATTCTCGTTTTTTTATGTTAGAGTTGAGTTAATTCTAAATAATAATTGTAATTTGTATTTTTTAATTTCTATATTCCTATCCTCCTGGGGTAGTAATAGGTTTTCATTCATGCATACTAATAGGAATATAGGTGCACATGCAATTTGTATTATTGTGTGTGATTGTGACACTAGTTCTACATATCAAAATAGGTTTTTATTATTTAAAGTGATAATAACAACCTATATGGTGTTTTCCATTGTATCTTCTTGGCGGAATTATACAAAAACATGCCAAATGATTTAGTTATTTATACATATATTGATTATTATATTTACTATATGACATCAGTTAACTAAAATTCCAATAAAAACATATAAATTTATTTCCTCTATAACTTGTGAATGAATTTTTTTTAACTAAATCTCTTTTATGATTTCCCAATATGAATCATCATAGAATGATGTTGTTATATATACATGGGCGTGAACTTGATCCTTGAGGGGGAAGTATAGTATGAATATTTTTGAAGAGTAACATCTCTTTATAGTGGGTAGTTATATTGAGTGTCAAAGTCTTGATATATATATATATTATAACCATGATTGGGTATGTTGGCATATGAATTTATGAATGGAATATAAGATGTAATCATGGATGATATTCCATGAGATGTGACCCATGTGGGATTTTATTTATGGGTTGGTATGGAGGGTCAAGTGATTTTAATATGTGTATCAGGGTATTTATGAACCAATGATATAAATTAGTAATAATGTGATTTCATTCTTTGTTGATATGGGTTGTGATGTACAACGGTAACCTAGAAAAGGATTTATCCTATGCTTTTGAGTGACATTAGATTTAGGATGCAGGTGTATATGCCGTATATTCTGGAGAAAATAACCAAGCACTATTTGATTGTGTATTCAGTTAGCTAAGGATATTCCTTGGGAATTGTGTATGTGGAAGAATGGGAAGTTCTTTTTTTATGATAAGTTTTATATGCATGGGAGGCATGGTCAGCTATCTAGATAGGTTCATGAGCCGATGATTGATGGAGTGTAACATGAGATGGCATGATTCAATTGGTATAGAACGGTGTCACTAGGATGTATATGTTCTTGTGTTTTTTTTGTTAGTGTGGGTTATTGAGTAGTATTGTGATAAGGGTTGGAGGTATACTCTCTTAACATAGGTCAAGAGTGTGGGATTATTCTTAAACAATATGAAAGGTGGAATATTGTGACCTGCCTTTAACTTGATATAAGTACATGACATTTTTTTTAAAAAAGGCTGATGACATGAACTGGTATCCCAGTTCATGCAACCCAAACGAATTTATTAAAAACAGGATGTATGCAGTATAGACTCGAGGTGTAAAGAAATTACACCAGTGGGGAATTAAAGAAAAAAAAGAAAATGACAAAGAAAAACAGACCACCCAAGGTCCCTCTTGCCTGCTTCCACTTTCTGCAGTGCATCTTCATTGTCATCTGAGTCTTCCTCCAAAGCGTCGTCCTCATCATCATCTTCAGAACCATCATCGGCATCACCCATCTTCAGATCATCTTCATCATCGCTGTCATCCAAAACTTCATCCAGTGTGCACCACCATCTTGACATCAGTCTTCTGAGGAGAAGTGAACTTCGCCTTCTTGGTCGGATCCAGAGATTTTGTGGCCAGAGAAAATAATTCAGGTCTTCAGTATGTGAATAACATCTTTGATTCTTCCATTTGAGACTCCATTTCAACATAACTATTGGGGTTTTGTTAATAAAACAATTAAAACTTGAGAAACATTTATCATTAGGGTGTCACTTCAGTTATGTAATAAGGTGGAACCTTATTTCAATGTTTCAATTGTTTATGGATGTTATCAAGAATGATTTTAAAAGTGTTTTGAAATATGATGAGAAATATTAACCTAACCTCAATTATTCCTATAACCTTCTCACATTATCAAAATATCTCACTTATTAACTACCTCCCATATCCTCATGGAATAATAGAAACCCTAGCTACTCACCCTCCCTTTGTAGGATCAAATTAGACTGTAACATGTAGTAACCTTTGTATGAATAACCTTCACCATACTAAATTTATCAAGAACCCCCGTTCACTCCTCAATTAACCTCACAAAACATTACTAGAGAGTTAATGAAGAAGATCCAGGGGATTTGGGTATTCTAAATAAAGGAATAAAAACTAAGAAACATATGAAATCAATGGTAACCATCGACTTCCTATTGAGTTAAAATAAAATTTCATGTGATTAAATAGAAATAAATGATCACAAAAATTAATTGAAATTATAGTTTAAGGGGAGGGGTTAGTTTCTTTTGATGGGATGCCAATGGGCTCGAGTTCCATCACTGTAGATTTCACACTAAAGAAATATAAATGGATAAAAATAGTTAACCCAAAAAATTTCCAATAGTGAGTTCCACTCATCATTTATTATTTAATTATTACATTGAAATACTCTCCTAAATCCTATGATAATAGCACATGTATGTTATAATTCAATCCATTTCATCATATTATAAGATATTCTTGCTTCAAAAGTATTATTCCTTGATAATGAAAATATATCCCATGATGCTCTTTCATTATCAGAGTTCTGTCCAACGATATCTAACTCCCTACTATCAATACATGATCACCATGTGAAATATTTTCTATAAGATTTATAGATATTGATATTCATGTGTGGGGAGAATACTCTTCTGGTTAGAAAAACCCGTCCTTATTGATCATGTGAAACATGGGTTCATCCCATTCTCATTAATTATTTATGAATAATATTTGAGCCTTTTATAGTGATCATGAGCCTGGGAATTTTATTGGTGAAGTAATTCACATGAACCTCTATCTTGAAAAGGTACTTAGTAACTCTCCCAGATTTAACTTTTAAAAAAATTAATTTCACAAATGTAAAAACTATACCTAAGTAGTATGATACTTGATAAAAAATACTTCTTATGTTTTATAGGGTACATGGCACTCATTTTAGCAACAAAGTAATTTTTATTATGTATCATTGATAGGAAAAATTATCTTATATAAAAAAATTATCTATCTTAGAGAACACTATTCTTATCCACCACCAAAAGAGTCATAAACCATAATTAACGATTTTTTGGAAAATATGTTATTTATCTTCTCAAAATTAATTATATATGGAAAAAATATATTATTTATCATCATAGAGATTCTATGAATTACTATAAAGTTATTAATTTTTCAATTTACACATCCTCCAATAGATATTACAAAATAATGTTTCTCTTAGAAAACACTTATGCATCAAAGGATTTATCTCCATAGAAACTTAAAAAATATTATGAATTATAAATTTTTTATTTATCGACACAAATCAATCAAAATATTTTATAAATGAAAATATAACTTTTCGTACGTATCACCATCCTTCATTGAAGATATTTATTACTAGCCTTAATCATGTAGAAAATATTATAGATAATTTATACTATGAATATCCCTTCAGTATAAAATTCTATAGAATATTTTTCCAATTTTCCCAAAGTATAGAATATTATACATTCTCTTGAAAGAAAAAAATAGTATTTATCAGATGAAAGGTTTCTTATCCTTTATATATTCCAATATTGGAACCATTTCTGTGTATAAGATTTTGATTACTCATATTTCACTCATCTATCTTATTTTTCGTGGAAGTTATGAAATCCACATATTAAGTGTATGATATTTCGTCAATTATAAAATAACTAAATTAATTAAAAACATGAATATAAATCCTTTTTGAAAAAATTAAAAAATCCATAGAGATCTACAGAAATGTAATTTATTCAAAATTAAATAAAACTAGAGGTAAAAATAATAAAAAATTATGGGTTCATCAATCCCACACACTTAAATGAGAAGGTTATTTTTTATAGAGAGATAATATCAACCTCACCTAGAAGTGCCTTTGTTATTGGGATATAGGATTTGAATCTACGAATCATGTTTTTTTCAATAGTGAATTCGAATATTATTTCTAGAGTACATTCATCCATTTAACAAGATGTTCTGATCATATTTTCTCAGTCAAGACATTCATTCAACAATGGTTCCATAGTGCAGAAAATCCCAACACTGATAAAAAGGATATGTTTTTAATATTCACAATTGGATTTTGGCTTTTCTAGTCATTATGAAATAAAAAACAGCATCGGTCACTATCGGCATCAACCACGAGTATCATATTCAAAATTAGGAACTTATTTCTAGACTTCTACATGTTATGAAAAGAATTGGTCAAATTTCCCTCCCTCATGCCTCAAATTTCCTCAAAATCCTCACTCAACACAAATCCTACATTTCTGGGAAAATGGATCAGATAGAACCCTCCTCTCATAGGGAACAAATTGAACACATATGGTTCGTGCAGTATGAGATTTATGTGAAATGGTGGATTCATTAGATACCCCAATGGTTCTTTTTTTGTTGCATTATCATCTTTCAATGAGAGTGGTGATTCCCTTCAAGTAAAATTCCATGCCATGTTAACAGGCTTACTTCTATGAAACTAGCAGAACATTCCTATCTTGGATATTGATACATATTAATTAATAATCTATAATGAAATATCAGGTAAAGGACATATACCTTAGTCCATAGAATATTCCATCAGGAGGTGAAAGTTTCTTATTAAAAATCACATGAACATTCTTCATACATGTCAAGAGGGTAATGTTGTTGAGGACTATCTTTCTTCTAAAGTGTCTTAGAATGACTGAATCGTTATCCCCTATTGTCTTATATCTCTTCCCATGAGGTTGAAAAAAAATTAGGATGATGCTCTTGGGATCCATTATTTCAGACCCCCTTAATTGTTTCCTTATAATCTCTTCAGACCTTTTTTCATTTAATTAAATAATATGTAATTGGTGGAAATAAAACCACTTCCATCATATTTCTACTCCACTAATACTTTTTCAGAATTATTTGATACAAGTAAAATAATATTCATATAATACAATTTACGCATTCTTTATAAGGATTCAATATTCCCCTCACCTTTATATGTTCTTTTTAGACAATCATATTGTTATTAGATATTTACCATACATTTTTTTTAAAATGTAGTTATTCAATTTATAAATTCATTGCATTGTAAATCAAAAACCAAGTGCCTAATTGTCCCAGAACAACATGTGGTATCTGAATTGTCCATTTTACTCTAGTTTTAGGGTACTTATGTGAATGATTTTTGGGTTCTATCCCTGAGGGATTAGGCATTTATAGTGTAAATTTTACCAAAGGTTAATCTCAAAATTATAATTTCCTCACATTATATTTTTTATTACACTAGGTTTTTTCTTCATTGAAGATCATTTTCATCATTATAAAAGAAAAGTAATTGTGGTTTAAGTGTGACTTTTCATTTATTATCATTATTGGTGATGATTAGTCAAATCAAATTTATATTTCTACTTTATTTTTCTGCTACAAACAAAGAAAGACAGAGTAAAATTGAGATAACTATTTACTCTATAAGCTACCATGTCACTTCCCCATACTTATCATAGTCAATAGCCTTGACAAATTTTAGTATGAAATTATCCTTTTAAAGAAAACATAATATTTGAGTACCCCAACTAGTGTGAAATAAATAGATTACCAGTTAGAATTATTTATAAGATACGGGGAAGACAATGACCTCATCCATGACTATATTTATGAAGTTATCATTAATAACCTTCAATAATTTTCCATTCATAGTAAAATAACTCGAAAAGTTCTCCCCCATCATCTCCACTACACATATATGGAATATTATAGTAATAACATAGGTTCAAATCCACCAAGAACACAATTTAACAAGAATAGACTTTATTATGAGGTGAATAGTAACACTCAAAAACTAAATCTAAATCATATTTTGAGGATGATCTTGAAATTTACATAATTATTCATTTCCTTATACAACTAAAATTTTTCAAATGAATATTATTACAACTCCCCTATATATTATAACTTAAATCTCTTTTGTTCCTTGACATTCTCTATATTCATGTTTAATTAATTAATAGATTAAAATCCATTGTCCATTAATTCAATGAGTATATTTCATATTTTTCCAAAAACTGTCTTAAACATGAATGTTACAAAATGTTACTTAAATTCACTCTATTATTCCCACAATGTATCCTCTAGTTTATTACTCTTTTCTACTTAGTTTGGATGATGTTTTTTCCTTAATTTCCTATTTGGATCATTGTTTGACACTTCCTATTTTTTATTTTCATACGGATAATATGGTGTTAGAATATTCTGATCCACACTTCCTTATTAATGCCTTCATACTCTAGTTACAAAAGTGAGGCCCTTAGTAACTTATTACAGCCTTGGGTACACCAAGCCTAAATAAAATATACATTCTAAAAAATATATATATATAAATTGTTAGTTATACATTCCTTTTCTTAGAACCATTTTAAAATGTTTTGAATTACCAGTATGATGTAAAAAAATCCAAAAAACAAAAGTAATTGACTAGTAATATATATTCCATTAACATCAATAATTTTAAATAATCGCATTATTTATTCAGGAATCTCATGTATTTCTTTAATGATTCTTCAAAATTAACAATTTTTCCACTTCATTCAAAACTCATGTGAATATTTAAAACTAATATGTGAATCCTTATATTTTCTCTCCCATAATCATGTTCTCATAAACATTTTATTTATATATCGGCATTCAAATGAATCGTAGAAACCCAATATAAACTATAAATAATTATAATATCAATAAAAAATGTTTCGATATAAAATTATAATAACCTCTTAGGTTTAGAATTTTAGAGAGTTGGGAAAAAAATTAACTAACAAAACCCATGACTTTATAATTAAATTAAAGTTTTTTCCACAATATATGAAACTGCTTAATTATTAATAAGTTCTCGAGATATCCCATAAAATTATTTACACATGATAAACATCATGCCATATTATATATAATAATTCTGTTAATAACCTGTGGAAATAGAAATATAAGAAGCGTGATCGCAAACATTAGTAAGACTGATTGAAATCAAATACCATAACTATGAAAAATTTGAGCATAAAATATATTTTATTAATAGATAACCAAAAATAATACTATAATATAGTGAATTTTAAGTTAGAATATATCCATGGATAACAATGTAAATGAAAATATCAAATGAATAAAAATAGTTGGTTCCATAGAAATGAAATTTCTAATTTCATATTGCTAATTTTATTCTCTAAGATAATGTATCGTGATCTTATACATCGTGATCTTATAATCAAGTCCCTATGTTTAGGAAATATTTTTTTCTAGTAAGGCAAGCGCAAAAATACACAATCTAGTTTATCTCATGAAACCTATTGATTCATCGAGTTTATATATATATAAATGTCCCCAAACACTTCTAATTATGTCCAATTAATTCATCATATGATGTAATGAATAAAAAATACAATATATAACCAACATTTCTTAGTAATTGAAAAACATCCATATATAAATAACAAACATATGTATTTTCAGTATCTATCCCAATCAATAAATGGAATATATTTCTATGTAAGAATCCCTAAAACTAACACCATATGGATTAAGGGGTATATTGTTATGTAAAAGTTTTCCACAATCGATTTATTTATGGATTCTTGATGAAACCATTCCATAAAATATTATAGTGTGTTCACATAGGAAAGGAATTAGAATAAAATTGGATCGTACAAATGAGGATGCATTGGAAAGAAAAAGTATGTTATGGGTTTCAAAGACTTTAATCCCATGAAATAAAATAAAATAATATAATTAATTTTTAATATATGACAAATATATAAACCAAAAATGGGAAATAAGTGGTGGATACTAATCATATCTCAGTTGAGAAAAATTTAGATACGAAAACCCTTATGGTAGTGGTAACATGAGATTGAAAAAAACATGAGAGGAATACAATGTAATTGAAATATAATAAAATGAAATATGTTAATTATAATTTAAAGTAATAGGAAAATAAATAAGTCATATAAAATAAAATATGGTTCTTACTATCAAACATTTCTCATAGATTTAAAAATAGAAACAAATAACACTTGTGGATTTAGAAACATTTTAATCAAAACCCCTTTAAGGATAAAATTTAAAATGGAAAATTAAGTACCATTAATAATTAGAGGATAATAATAAAAATATATATAGAATGGATATTATGTACACTATGCCACAAAAAACAGTTATTATAACATAAACATGTCTCAATGAATTGAAATTTAGGACAAATAAACCCTTTAAAGTAATAGAATATTTTGATGTATAAATCAAATGATAATGAGGTTATAAAGAATAATTGTATAAACCTAAGAAAAAATTTGAAATTCCAATCAAAATATTAATTTTTCATAAAAAATCAATCCTTTAAAAAAGGTGTTAACTTTGAATGTTTTAACTCAATGGAATAAAATTGAGTTAACACTAACCCATAGAACCTTCATAATTTTTGATAAAAACTCTATAAAAGATATGATTTAAAAAGAAACATTAAATAACCTAATTAATGAGAGTATCATGATACCAAAAATTAATGATTAATTAGAAAACAAATATTCCAAATTAAACTTGTTGTATAATAAATAAAATGTTTCAAGGGTTGAAATTTTGAGAAAAGAAACCCTTAAAATAGTATAATCATTGAGGTAAGAATCATTTGAAAATGAGGTTTCAAGGAATAATTATAGTCACACATAAATGAATTATAAAATACCATAAAAGTGATTATTTTGTAGAATAAATCAAATTTTTAACAATATAGTTAAATACGAATGGTTCTAACTCAATAGAAGATAATTGAGTTGGCCCAAACCATTATATACATATGAGATTTAGAGTCAAAACCCCTTGAGGAATAAGATTTTAGATGAATTATTAAATATAATGAAAAATTAGTGGAATATGATACAAAATATTAATGTGGTTGAAGCTACACCATTCAAAATAAACCATGGTGTATAATAGGAAATATTTCTCAAGGGGTGGGAATTTGAGAAAAGAAACATTTACCTTAACTCCTAACATCCACTAAAGTGATCGAATATCCTGTATAAAAAATATAGATATTAATCAAATATTAAAAAAACTTATAAAATTATATTAAATTTTATAAAATTCATTTATAAGTATTCCCTACATATATATTGGTCAGTTTTTTCTATTTTCAATATCAGGTTTGAGTAATCTAGATCATTTTGAACTAGTTTCGTAATAGCGGTATTGTTCTTCATTATTATCAAAATTTAATAATTATTAAATCAAAAAAGGAAATATAATATATATTTTTATTTATAATGTTATAATTTCCTTCATTGAGTTTTTTGGTTATGATTATTAATGATGAAATTGGTGATGAGAATATTTCAGTGATTTTGCATGAAATGACATTGGTGTAGGAACCCAACCATTAAAAGCCCTGAGCCGGTGCATGTTTCCATTACATTGGAATAAAATACATGTGAATCATTTCCAAATGGATTTAAGAGTTTGGTAGTCTTGGTAAACTATATATATAAATTATTCTTACATTAAAACAAAATACGTTAATTACAACATAATTTTTTTCATTCGAGGATGATAACTCTATTGCATCTAATTTATCCTTGGATATTATTCTTAGTACACTTTAGGGAATCATGGGGAAAGGAAACATAATAATGGTAATAAAAAATTCTAATTAAGGGTAATTATAGTGGAAAAAATTATTAATCCATAATTAAAAAAATATGTAAAGGTAAATAACTGAGAACATGTGGCATGTAATCAATAAATTGATAAGGAAGTGAATAAAAAATATGTCAAGGTAAATAATGGAAAACAAATTCCATTAAACATAAATGGATAATGAATAATCAATATGTCAACATAAAAAACTAAAAATATAGTCTATTTAATCATTAAACTAAAAATAAAATGCGTCCATAGATATGTCGAAGCAAAATATCATGGATAAATAGTAAATAAGTCTAAATGAACGAAATTATTAATTATTAGAAGCCATCTCTCCTAGGTACATGGTACCTTTATCATAAAAAACATTCATAATATGGTTTATCATATCTATTAAAAACCATCTAAGGTAAACCAACTGACTCATCCAATAGACTGTTGATAAATCGAGGGGATATCTATAACTAGGCCCACCCATGTCGTAATTGAATAAATAATTCCATATATATCAAATAATACATTTAACAATGTGAATTATCTAATATTCATATGGATTAGAAGATATGGATTTATAAATATGTCCACAGTTAATAAAATTACTATCAAGTACACAGAGTATTTAAAATTGGTATACAATTTATGAAATAATCATATCCATGAACAATTATTTGTATATTTAGGGAAAATTTAATGTTCAATGATCATTTGAAAATTTAATACTTTAAAGGGAAATAACAAATGAATCAATGAACTTAATTTCAATACTATCCTAGGAAAATTCAATCAAAACTATCCTGAGAAAGAATAAGGATGTTTTCAATACAAATGTATCCCAAGTGGAGTTAAAATAAATGGTTGTTTTCATTGATGAATAAAAATCTTTTAAAATAATCTTTTAAAAATATTAGCGAGGAAAATATCCTTTTAGTTTTATTTTTTTTATAATAATTTTCATTGAAAATAACATTTCACAAAAATTTCTTCAAAAATGAAAATTTTATACTTTGAGAATTAAGCTTCTAAGAGATGAAGTTGGTTAAATTTATGCATCCCGTACAACGTAATAAGAATATTATTTTTCATGATAAAATGGTTAGAAAAAATACCTCATTTATAAATTGGAAAAAATATTCCATTGAAAACAATTTTAAATGAAAAATGGGTACAAATGTATTCAATAAATATTTTTGGAATGGTTGAAAAAAAATTAAAATCTTTTTATAAAACATGGCTTTTAGAACAAAATAGCTTCTTTGAACAAAGAGATAAATGATTTCAAATTTTCATATAAAATTTTCTAAAACATTTTAAGTACCAATAAGTGGGAAAATATTAATATTACTTAAAATTGGTTATAATTAACCATATAATAATAAAATTAAATGTTTTATTATTTAATTATCAGATAGTTTCCTCTGATGTAAATTCAAGTGTAAACAATCCCAAAAAGAATGAGAGTGTGAAATAAACACTTGAAAAGAATATAACATTGACATGAGAATAAATCAGTGAATATATTATGTGTGTTAAATGTAAATCCACATAATAAAAGTTAAAATAAAAAATATATATATTAATAATAAGTTAAATTCATAATATTATAATATTAATGATAATAAAGAAGTAATATAACCTAATGAAATGAAATTTGGTTATGAAATTATTTTCCACTTTGTAACATTTAATTCAAATCCACTGACATAAAATAATTCAAATTGAAACTAAAAATTACATGAATATAAAACAATTATTAATATAATATTTCAAAATGGTATATAAATTAACCGCAAAAAATATGTAATTTGTGAATATGGTAATCATCTCACATATGAAAAAAGTGAGATGAAAATCCCTTACCTATTGTTTCCTTTTAGATGAATGTACTTTACATTCCAATATAATGGTTTTAAACCTATTAATAACTTATCCCAAAACCATATTAAAATTTATTATATCATATATTATCATCTTATAAAAACTTATTATCCATTTTTTAACAATATTTCCGTGTCTTCACTATTTCAGGTATTAATTATCTAGTTTTTTTTGTATGTTTTCACCTATTACTTGGTGTTCCTATTACATATATCATGATTTAATCATCTCCATAATCTAAACATGAATTATTTATCTTATATATATGAATTATATATTTATTTATAATAAATCATAAATTAGGAGATAGGAAATGAAATGTGTTGTTCATGGAAACGGTAGGTCGTACATACACATGAACGCTACTTCTATTTCTTACTCATATTTTAAAAACTAAAAACTCTATGATATATGTATATATATATTACAATTTGAGTATCATATATATTTATTATATTCTACATAGGAATATTAAAATTATACTTTATTCATTTCATCTATACTGTGAATGAATCACATCACTTTGAGAAGGTAGTAATCCACACTTCCACAAACAATGTTATCGTATTTACAAAAAATTGAAATTATAATGGTATTTGTTATATAAAACATATATAATAATAATTATATAATAAATATAATATATATAATATATAAAAATCGATTCCATCAGAATTCCCAACCATTATATGTAGTAAATTAAAAATGAACGACAACATTTTACGAGGCGATAGTTCTCTGTACACATAAACAATAAGTTCATTGCCCATTATATGGAATTATGTGCATGTTTTGGTAAAAAAATTATAAGAAAAATAGATAAGTATATTTAAGATACTTATTTTATTATATAATAATGTAATATTAATATTTTATGGGGTGTATAATGAAAATAAAAAAATTGCTTGAAAAAGGATGTTCCCACTTATTCCGGAGACTCTTATTGGTTCTCACCAAAGGTATTCCTTAGTTTTCACTCAACCCAATGTGAGTATTCTAGGATGATTTTAGGAATTTTGAGGATATATTTGGTCAGAGTTTTTTCATCCAAATTTATCTTTAGATGTGGGAAGAAGTGGGTGGGGTGAGGTCCTTTTTATAGTGGAGGAGAAGTGGAATTCTTTTAAATTTCTGAAAAGGGAAATCCATAGGTTTTTCCTATGTCATGTGGATAAAATAATTAAACATTATATAAATATGTTTATATGGTCAAAATATTTCTATCCAGTTACTTTTGGAAAATTTTATAGGCCATTTTTTCCTTAAGTTTAATGTTTAGTCCCTTTTAAGCTATTATTTCACTTAATAGCTGTAATTAATTTTTATCACTTTCACTAATTTTTTTTTCAAAACTAAGTTAAACTTATTAGAAAATATGAATTATTTTTATTCCAAATATTTAATCCATTTTTTCAAATTCCAATCACATAAGTGGCAGAAAATAATTTAAATTTAATCCTACAAACCGGACAAGAAAGTAGGTTTTCAATATAAAAATATTCAAAAACATGAGATGTGTTTATTTCCAATTTCTATGAGAAATTAATTCCAATGACCTAAATTGGATTATTTGATGTTATATTTATCTAATTATACTTTAAAACTAATTTAAATATATAAATAAATGAAAATAAAAATTAGATTTGAATTATAATTCCTTATTTTTCACTATTCATCAAAAACAGAAACTTCACTAAAAAATACCATAAATTCAACCTAAGATAATTTTTATATTCCTCTTTAAAAATATAAGTTTGTTATTGAAAAATTAAATTTATTCCAGTGAAGAAAATTTATATTTAAAATAGGTTCTCTATTAAAAGGAAGTAAGAGTGCCTTTAGAAAAATTTAGATTTTTATGTGAAATATTGGGATTGTTCTTATCTTATGACTGTCGTATCTATTAGATGATTTTCAATAATATTTAATTTAATATGATATATATATATCACTAATATAACTATATAATGTTAATTAATTTAATTTATTATGATAAAATAACTTTGAGGGATCAAAAATCGTTTTCTATAAAAACATTTGATTTATCATCAATTGGTACCTATATTAATTTATAATTAATTTGTAACCAATGAATTTATCTAATATATTTTTTAAAAATATTTTTCCTAAAGTTTTTAAATAATATTCATAAACACTAATTTAACTGACAGTTTATATCATATTATATAAAATAATGATGTTGGAATAACATGTTTTTTTGGTAAAACTCAGTATTGAGCGTAATGCAAGTCATCAAAGAAAGTAATTTTTTCATGTGATGCAAGATAACTCAGTGTTGAATTAATTTCAAGTTATAGAATATATTAATTTTATTTTAAATAGTAATTATATTATAATGTCTTGGGATATTATATTCCCTTACGTTCTTGGTGTTATGTGTCATACACATTATCGAATACAATGTTATTTTTTTAGACTTTCATGGAATTACATTCACGCCACGTTAAATAAATTATATCCTTTTAATATAAACATGATCTTGGTAATATATTTTTTGATATTTCATATGTTTAAATCCCACATCATGTGAAGGATTCATAAAAATCTTCTACTAAGGAGAGAATGGGAATTACAAAAGTCACAAGGAGTAACATGTAACTAGGTATCTATGTTGGAGACCATTAGTTGAAACTGAAAATATAGACTTAGAGTAAAATCGTAAACATTTTTAGGGATTGATTGAGTTTATAAAAAATAATTTAATTTTCAATTTAATGGTGAGGGACTAAAATTCATAAATCAATGATGATTTAGAAGACCATCTATTCAACAAAAATTATGGTATTAAGAAAGCATATTTTTTTCATTTTCCTAATATTTCTTATTTATTTGACAACCAAAGAATATACAGACTATTACTTACATGATATGTTTCAATTTCATATGAACAATTCCATCTTTTCTTATCTCTTCAATCAAATTCTAATTCATACCTTACTCAATTAAATAGATATCCTAGAATAAACCCTCTTTTTTAAGCATTATAATCTTCTTTTAACTGATCGTAAGAACCATAAAAGAGTGAAATTTTCATATAATTGTCTCTAAATATTATTCAATAAAATATAGTCAATCTATAAACATAAAAAGTAACATTATGAATTTATCATTTATATTTATTCTTAATATATATTAACAAAAAACAATGACATATTAACCATGACATTATGCAGGTCAGTGATTGTTGTTAAAGCCTTATTGTCCTTCAGTCATGGGTTAAACTATCACAGTCTTTTTGGACATGAGGGTTTCTCACCTTACATACAGGTTTCCCTTTTCTACCATCATATTACTATAATTTCCAAAATAAATATGATGGATATCTTTGAAATTTATTCATTAAATAGACTGTTAACTATAGTTTTCAATAAAACCCCAATATAAAAATACTTCATCAAATTATTTCCACAGATTTACTTCCTTGGATTAGAGTTTATCCTTTATAAGTGGGAATTTACAAAAACCAAAAACCATAGATTGAGAATCAATTATCATAATCTAAAAACCATTTATTTTTAGGATCTCTAAATCTTAATATATTATTTTTTCTAAGACACCTTAGGTTGAACATAGGTCATTCATTACCATTATCTATTCAAATATATCATAATGGTTTATAAAGATAATTTTAATTATCCTAACCATATCCCAAAGGAGTTCCATACCAAGTTCTCATTAAGTCCCATTGTCATGTACCAAGTTACGCTCGAGTCATGCCAGATTCACCTTATCAGAGTTTTTACACCTAGGTATTTCTGTGATAGAATCACGTCCACTTGTAGAATCCAATCATGGATGTATTTTTAAGATGATACATATAGTATATACCTTATCAAAATATAGGATTTTATTCTATACTTATTTGTGATGTCTATCTTAGGTTTATGTTCTCTAATCTATGTTTTCATAAATATATTTCCCAAGGTCGCTACTAAACTTTTTTTCTGATACCATCTATAGGAACCCGACCATAGTAAGCCTAGAGATGGTTCTTGCTACCATTACATTGGGATAAGATACACATAAATTGTGTCCAAAATTACTGAAGAGTTTATTAGTCTTGTCAAACTAGATAGATACATTAGTCTTACATTAAAACTGAATACGCTAATTACAACATATTTTTTCATTCAAGGTTGATAAATTTATTCCATATGGAATATCATTGAATATAATTTATAGTACACATTAGGGAATCATGGGGAAAGGAAATATAAGAATATTAATCTCAAAATTTCAGTAAGAAAAAATGAATCAATGAGGATAATAAATATGGAATGATAAATAATAGAGCATGCATACTATGTAATTAATAAATTGAGAAGGAAGTTGATAAACAATATAAAAAGGTAAATATCTAAAAATGGTTTCCATTTAAAATAAATGGATAATGATTAATCAATATGTAATGATCAAAAACTGAAAACACATTCCATTTAATCAATAAACTAAAAATGAAATGCGTCTATAGAAATATCAATGAAAAATATAATAAATAAATATTAACTAATTATAAATGATGTAAATTCTTAATTATTGGAGGTCATGCTTCTTAGGAACATGGTACCTTTACCATAAATACCTTTCACAATACAATTTAGAATATTGGTTAAAAACCCATCTAATACAAGGAAACTAACTCGTACCATGAGAATAATGAATCATTGTGGGTCTATCTATATCCGGGTCTCACCCATTCCATACCTATCCAAAGCACTCCTCAGATATTAAATAATCAATTTAACAATGTGCCTTATCAAATGTTCATATGGAGTAGAAGATATGGATTTATCAATATTTAACCAAATAATAAAATAACTTTCATGTAGACACCATATGTAAAAATGGTATACGGTTTAGGAAGTAATAATATCCATGATATATTATATAGATATTTAGGGGGAACATATTGTTAAATGATCACTAGAAATTGAATATTTCAAGGTGATTGAAAAATGAATTAAAGAATTAAATTCCAATATGGTCCTTGGACAAATTATTAAAAACAATATAGATAAATAATAATAATGGTATTAATACCAACACATCCCTTGTGTAGTAAAAAAATGGTTGTTGTCTTTGATGAATAAAAACACTATAAAAATATCATGTAAAATTATTCTTGAAGAAAATGTCCATTTTATTTTGGAAATCATTTTGAAAACCATTTTCTTTAAAAACTAATTTAAAAAAACATTAAAATTTAACCATTTAAAATTGAAAGTTAGATTCATATATATGATGGTGGGTAAATCAAAATATGTTGTACAAGGTAAAAATAACATTCCTTTTCCATGGTAAAAAGGTTAGAAAAGATTCCTTATTTAGAAATAGAAAATAATATTTCTTTGATAATATTATTTTAAAGGGATAAAATATCTTTAATAAATCATTTTGGAATGTTTAAAAACATTTTTAAAAAAATTTTCATAAAACTAGTTTTTAGAAGAAAATAGGTTCTCTGACCGAAGAGAGAAATGAAGTTTATTTTTCTTAAAAATATTTTAAAAAACATTTTAAGTAAAAATTAGTGGCTAAAATGGTATTATTAATTAATATAGGTCATGAATAACCATTGGAGAATAATATTAATGGGTTTATTAAAAAATTATAAAATAATTTTCTCTAATGGAAATTCAAGTGTAAACAGTCCCGAACAAAAAGTGAGATTGTGATGTAAACCATTGAGAAGACCATAAAATTCATATGAGAATCAATCAATGAATAGATTATGTGTAAAAATTTAAATCCACATAAAAAGTTTAAATACAATAATAGATAGTAAATTTTGTTTACATGCATAATATTAGAATATTAACGACCATAAGGAACTAATATAACCCAATGAAGATAAATTGGTTTTTGAAATTCTTTTCCACTTGGTAAAATTTAATTCAAATCCCTTTAGAAGAAGTAATTATAATTTAAACTCAAAATACCATTTTGATAAAACAATGCATGATATAAAATATCAAAATGGTAATTAGATACACCCCACAAAATTAGTAAGGTGTGAGTATGATATTTATCTCACCAATGTAAAAAAGTGAGATTAAAATCCCTTACCATGTATTTATTTTCGAGTGAATAATATTTGAATTCTTGTATAATGGTTTTAAACATGTGAATAACTTATTAAATAATTATATTAATATTTATGACATCATATATTATCTTCTTATATTATATTATCACCTTTTTTACAATATTTCATTATCTTTACTATTCTGGATGTCAATTATTTAGTTTGTCGAGTATGTTTTGAATTGTTACATGTTATTCCTATTACTTATATCATGATTTCATCATCTCCAGAGTCTAAATTATGATTTAATTATAATATTTTTTTATATATGTATGTGGAATTAATCATAATCTTTTGATTTAGGAAATTAATTGCATCATTTTATAGAGACGGTAAGTCGTATGTACGCATGAACACAACATCCATTTCTTAGTAATTTTTAACATAGTGAAAAGTAAATGATATATGTGTATATATATGTATATTATAATTCTGGTATTATATATATGGAAAATATGTTACATAGTTTTTTTAAAACCATTCTTGATAGATTTCATGTATTGTGTGAATGAATCAAATCACGTTGGGGAGGAAGTACTCCACATTTCCACAAATGATGTTATTATATTTTAAAAAATGGAAATAATAAAGGTATGTGTTATATAAAGATCATAGAATAATTAAGACATAATAAATATCATATATATCATCTATAAACATAAATTCCATCATAATTTCCAACCATGAGAGGCGGTAAATGAAAATTATACAATATCATTTTGTGAGGCGGAAGTTCTACATACACATAAATTGTAAGTTCATTACCCATTAGATAGAAGTGTTTGTAAGTGTAGGTTTAACCCTTATGATAAAAACATATCTATAGATTGATGATACATAGGTTATTATATAAGAATATAATAAGAATAGTTGAGGGGTGAAAGTGTTGTTGTGACATGTCAAATTGAATATGACTTAAAGATGTTTTTATAGTCAAGGGTAGACCCTATGTTGTCTCTCTAGGAGTGTTGATAGGTTTAGAGAGTTTATTTGAAATAAAAAGAACTAAAATAGGGGGTGTTTTGAATAATGTTTTATGAAAATAAGTTAATTGAAATTGTTTAATAGTTTAAAAAGGAAGGTAATGTTTTTTGAATTATGGGATATGGAGGTTATTTAAAGTTCACTACACATCTTAGATTATTTAATGCTCTAAAAATTTCATATGTTGTAATGGAATTATTTTTTTGATGTTTTTCATGATATTGATTCCCCTATTGCCTCTAAAAACAATGCATAAAGAGGAAACCCTTGACATAAAAATTGTGTTGTCAAGTTTTGGACCTCAATAATAGAAAAAGGGATACCAAAGCATAGTGAAATCTCGTGTATGTGTGAGATAAAAAGGCATCTTGTGTTGTACAATCATAACTACCCAAGATTCCCACTTGAATTCTCAACACAATTAGTGTTTAAATAAATCTATTTTCACTTAGTTATACCAAATCAATGCATTCATTGGATAAGGGTGCTAATTTTTAACATAAGTGAAGTATTTAACAAAAAAATTACACAAAACTAGTATAAGAAAAAGATTCAAAAATCCTTCACAGGTGTGTATATCTCCCTCAAAATTACCATCCACCATTTGTCTCGCCGTCAAGAGGAGGAGGAGGCTCGGGTGGAAATTTTCCTTCATCCTTAATCTCCCCTATGATGATAGGGACATTCATAACTTCTTGTATGAGGATATGACTCCTTTGGTTTTCTAAAATATTAGAGCTTCAACTTCTGGTATAACATACAAATGGGGTTCCCAAGTTTTCGTTTTATAAGAAAAGTATAAGGTAGTTTTTGGCACATATATTTTTTTAAACCACTTGGCCCATGGTTATCGGCATACAGATAGGCTTATCTTTCTTTTGATAAAAATAAAAACTTATTTAACCACATATTTTATATCTCCAATGAATATTGGGCATTATTTGGTGGTGGATAGATCAAAATATATATGAAGCATAGCACACCACTTTTGACATCATTCTAATTCAATGTCTTGGATAGATTAGTAAGGTTTGGACATTTAATGGAAGAATTTTCCTTTGGTGTCATCAGAATAGTTGTATAAAATTTAATTATGGATCATATTCAAAAAATTAATCTCAATTGAATGCAAGTATAATATTAAGTGTATTTTTTAGTCCATTACTGTTCTTGGAATCTTGTAAATTTTTTCCCATTTTCTTCAACTTCATCTGGGCCCTGCAAATCACCTCCAACTAAAATGAAGGAATCCAAGAATTTAAATTACCCTTTTTAATAGTGATTAACACAAAATAATGGAATCAAACATGAAGTGAATTTTTTAATTAAATTTAGAATATATAATACAAAATTAGTTTAAAACATTGGTGTAATGGTGAAATAAAATAACGAATCATAGTTTTATCACACCCCCACACCTAAAAATTTGGAAACCTGGGAAATATAACATTTACAAAAAATATGAGTGGATATATTACTAACTTCATGAAGATTTATCATTCAATGAAAATTTATTCTATGATAGCAATGTGATCAGATAAAAAATCACAAAATGGAGTTATTCTCAGGGATCATAGAAAAAGATGTCTCATAAATTGTATTAGAAAGAAATTATAAGAGATTCTTGATACCAATATGAGCATGTAATTTTGAAGTTAACCATGTAATTAATTCTCAATGTGTGTGTGTAGAAATCATTTCATGTTATTCTTCCCACTTTCTATCCAGTAAATATATATCATTTTAAAAAAAATATTCATAAATGATTTTTCCCACCAAACCTACCTGACATACTTTACAATAAAATTTCAAGACATACTCACTTAATTATTCTAGAAATTAAAATTGTATTATCCAAACCTAGGTATACTCATATGTTGTTCATTTCATCACACTGCTTGTTTATTATTATTTTTGATTTTTTTTCAAAAGTTTAACTTGCAAAAAATCTCACATTCATCACTAAACCCTTATTTGATCTCCTCATTACCCTAATTTTAACAGTTATAACAAGATCAAAGGTTAGGGAATAGTTGTATTTTTGACCTAACCAAAACCCAACCCATGATTTTATTTTTATTATTATTTTGAGTTTTTTAGGGTGTAAAATAGTCGGATAATAGCTATGCACACATAGGTCAATTTGGTATAGTAATGAAAAATATCCAATAAGGAAAAAACATATAGAAAAATTATTTTGGTAAGATGATAAATATAAACCTAACTTATATTTACCAACTATTGATTATACGAAAATTAACACTTCATGGTTGGGTGGAAAGATGTGTAAAGATATTTAGTGACACGATTATTCCATAAATCACTCACACAAAGGGTAAAATTATTACCAAAGGTTTAAAAGTGATACAAAAAATTATATCATCAATAAATAGCTAATTTTCTGGAAAAAGGAACACCTTAATTTTAAATTCATGCTGAAACACATCATTGAAACGATTTCATTAAGATATTAAAACCACATGAAATAGGGAAATTACTCATGAATTTTCAAAAACATTCATGTTTAAGTGGCCTTAATTTTCCATGAGAAATTGGGAATCAAAAATTAACATTATGGAAAAAGTGAGGGAAACAGAGTTAAAGGTAAAAATATTATCCAGAAATCCAAAAAGTGAAAATGAAGAACGGTGATGAAAATTCCTAACAAACCCAGGAATGTACCCATATCCCACCCCACACATGGAGTATGAATTTTCCTCACAATAATAAAAGACAATATGGGAAGGAAGGATAAAACCTAGTGGGTTTTATTCATAGGTTTCATTTTAAACATGGAGTTCCTCTATCAGGATCTTGAGAATGGATTTATTAAATTGATTTTGCAGCTGCCCATTAATAGTGATGGTTTTTTTATTTCATTATTTTGAACCTAAAAACACCAAATAGATAACATTAGTAATATTTTATAGTCCAAACTAGTATGAATGAATATTACCTAGATGAAACTTCATCCCTTAATTGTAATATAAGACCTTCTGCCTAATGTGGAATTGGCGATGAATTATCTGGCAGCCATGGGAATTATTTATTACCTTCTTACATATCAGGGTGTTATCATATGATTCTCTTATCATTTCTTCTAGATTTTGAATATATAACTTCCATTTAGAATCTTCACCATAATGATTAAAATTTCATTATTTAATGGCCCATTTTTCATGGTGATCTATCTTTATAGGTAGGTGACAACTGTTTCTAAAAGCAATTTGATAAGGTGACATTACAATGGGAATCTTGAAATCAGTACGGTAAGCCCATAAATAATCATATTGTCTAAGACTTAAATATTTTTTATTTTTTGTAATTTTTTTAAAGAATTTTTTTTACCTCGCCATTGGGCACCTTGTCTTGGCCATTGGTCTATGGGAGATATGTAGTAGACACTCAATGATTGACCCCATACCGACACAATAGTGATTTCATTGTTTATTTGATGAAATGAGAACCCTAGTAACTGATTATGAACCTCGGTAATCCAAACCAACAAAAACATTGGATTCCCAAAAATTCCACAACTTTCTGGAAATAATTTGTTATTATGGCTTATGCCTCTAGCTATTTTTACACATAATGAACTGCCTGAAGAATGTACAAGTTTCAAAAGGAATTTAAAAATTACCCTATAAATTCAACACCCAAAAAATAGAAAATTACATGAAAGAGAAATTGTTGTTGTTGAATTTAATTTATTATAGAGAAATTCATCATTATTTGATAGCAAATGGAAGGTTTAAAAAATAATTGGTGCCCTAAAATAATGTTTTCCAAAAGAGACCTAAATCAAGGACCTTGCGAGCAGTCTGTTAGGGATCAAATTAGTCCTTATAAGAAAGAGTGTGGAAAAACATAAGGACAGACTCAAACTCACTATCGGGAATAGAACACTTAATGACTTGATCACTACATGTGAACCAAAGGTATGGTTCATCCACAATATACCAACGAGACTTATTTTTTAAAAGACCATCTTGTTTTTTTTGAAATCAATAAGAATGAAATATTTTAACAAATAATTTACAATTTATTCAAACTAAGGAATATCACCTTGCACACAATACAATTTATTATTAGGAAACATGTAATTATGGGAATATAGGGGGTTGATTCAATGTTTGAGTATGGTAGTATTCTACTGATATGGTCAGTCAGCACATTCTCTTCTCCTTTTTATCTCTAATTTATAGGTTAAACTCTTGAAGGAGGATCATCTAGAAAATGATATGTGGTTTGTATTATGGTTTCTTAAGAAGATACTAGAGGGCTGCATGGTCTAAAAATACAATTACTTTGGAACTTAAAAGTCATGACCTAAATTTATCCAAATAAAACACGATGAAAATAAATTAGTTTTTGGTTGTGGTGTAATTTTATGGGGTAGGGTTTAGTGTGCATGAGGCATAGGCTATAACATTTGAAGTTTGATCGACCCTTTGTGATAAGGCTTCCCCAAATGCATATTTATAAACCTCACACATGATATCAATATTTAAATCCTATTGAGACGGTTGGATTACCAGGGCTGATTTAAGACTCCATTTTAATTTATTAGAAGATTCCTAACATTATTTATCAAAGACAGATTATTTTTATATTTGATTAATTAGGAGAAGGGTGGTGAAATATTACTAAATTCATAAATGAAATGATGGTAAAATCCAGATTTACCTAAGAAAGACCGCACATATCATAGGTTTTGTAGAATTGTAAGGAAATAATGGCATACAATTTTGATTTAACAACTCAATACCATCCCAAGAAATGACATTTCCAAGAACTATAATTTTTATTCTCTACAAAATGTTATTTCTCATGATTAAATATGAGATTATTTTCAATATAGTAACATAGGAAAAAACCAAGACTACTAAAACACTGATTAAAATAGGATCCATATACAGTGAAATCATCCTTGAATATTTACATTCAATTATCCATATAATCTGAAAAAATACAAACCATGCATCACTGGAAAGTTCCTGGAGAATTTCACGGACCAAATTGAATCCTCCTATATAAAAATATTTCAAAGGTGAAAATGAAGGTTGTCTTTTCTGGATCATTAGGGAAAATATATATCTGAAAGTATCTAGAATAACCATCAATGAAACAGTAGTGGGACTTCCCATCTAACCTCTCTAGCATTTTTTCAATGATTAGTAATGTGAGATGGTCCTTCATAATGTGTTGGTTTAGTCAGTGATAGTCTATATAGGCACACAAAATATTCTTCACATAGGTTAGAACCAATTCATTATTCTCATTTTTAATTATAGTAATATCAATTTTCTTTATAAATACCTGCATTGGACTTCCCATTGGCTGTAAAAGATGGGGTAAATGATTCTAGTAGCCTATAATTTTGTGACCTCCATTTTAACTACATATACGAGGTTAGTGTTTAGTCGACTTTGTGTCTGCCTCACTAGTTTAGCCTCATTATTTAACAATATACGATTCATGAAAGTTGATGGGATAATACCAGGAATTGAAACAAGTTTCCATACCAATTCTTTTTTATACTCCCTAAAAAGTAAAAGTAGTCACAATTCATGATCTGAAAGAAGTTAACTAGAAATGATTATATGAATATTGCTTCCATTCTCAATATATGAATATTTTAAAACTTGAGGCACTTTTTTATGTTCTAATTCTGGTGGACTTTATATTGATGGGAGTGAATGTGTAAGTGGGTGTTAAATGATCCCATCTAACTACTTAGGGGTAACATCATTAGATGAGAAATAAAATTTTAAAATATTAGTAGTATCATTGATGGTCACTAGATCCTCGTTGTTTAAGAAATCATCAAATAACAAACCTGCATGAAATTTTTCTAAACCACTACGACATTTAATGCATGAATCATTACCTTGCATTTCAATAAAATATGAATACTCAAGAAAGAGATTTGGGGAATGAAAATAAGTTTCTTCTGGGGAAGGGATTACATCAACTATTTTAACTAAAATTGAGGAATGTTCATCTGAGGGGTTCTTCATGGACTCCAGGATGATGAATATGAAGATTTCACCACAAAAAACCATAGATAATGTACCATTATTGACATTAATTATGGTTTTGCATCAATAAATTCCTCCATAATATAACTATATCATATCCATTCATTATATAATCTTTCATTTTAAGAATATAAAAATAAGAAGGAAATTTTAAATTTTCACCCTCACAATAATATCCTCAAACACACCAGTAGGGGTGTTGTACTCTGGTATCGTAGTTGGAAAACAATTTCGGTGGTCTTCAGTTCTCTAACATGCATTGAAGATAAAAATGGAATAAGGAATCACATTTATAGAATCATCTACATTAGGCATCATAATGTAAAAGGAATACTCCACTACAGTGCACAGAATCAATAATGATCCCAAATAGTTTTTTTAGAATTGATGGCTCTATTAATGCTAAGATATTCCTCCCCAAGATCAAATTTTTATAACCATTAATTTTCCTTTAGTTTTTACACATCTCCTTCAAAAAAATTGTGTATCTTGTAATTTTCTTCCCAAAATCAATCAAGGGGATGTTAACATACACATTTTTAAAAAATAATAAATAATTTCATTTCAAATTTAGTTTCTTTTTGTTTTTATTGGTTGAGTGTCCCTTCGGGGGAATATAGGAGGAATTTTTGGACTATTTGACACATCAATAGACACACTCTTTCATTTAAGTGGGTTTTCAATGGACAAGGTTTTTCCATTATTGGATTATTTTCAGTGGTTGGGGTAGTGATTTCCTTAGGAAGCGATGACTCTAATTGATGGTTTATTTGAATTTTATATTTTTTTCCACTCCCAGGGGTTATGTAACTGAAATTTCTCTTATCCCTTGGGTTGATTAGTGGTTCAGAAGGTATTTTAATTGATCCATAACTTTGGACATCACCCCACCAAGTTGAAAAGTTTTCCTAATTGGGGTTTTAGGTCTTGTATGTAATTTTGGGTGGTTTTTCAGAATTAGAGGTTATTTGAATCCATCTATTTCATCATGACCTCTAGGGTATTCTCTGGTTTTGGAGAGGGATGTTGGAATAGCCTTTGTGTTGGTTGATGATATCTGGGTGGTGGTGGTGGATGAATACTCTTCCCTAGTTAGTTCAATGGTTTTTGAGGTTTATTTTAATACCCCCTTTCCTATATGTTTGGTTTTCCTTCCACCAAAGGTGTGATGGATAGTAACATTATTTCCAAAAGGGTTGGTTATAGGGGTTTCCAGGAAATATTGCCTCACAACTGTCACATGTTTCTCCCAGTTGAGGAAATTGGTGAGAATATTGGGTGTTAGAATAATAGATATGATAATGTATGGGAGGAGAAGATTTGGATTTACATTGTGAAAGAGAAAGTTATCGAAGATGGGTACTTAAATCTTCAAGCGTTTTTTCCACATTCTTCTTGAATTGTGTACTCTACACCTCATGGACTCCTTGAATTGGTACACTGCACTTGGAACCAAATTATTGTTTATTATGTTCTATGTTCTCAATGAGGGTCCTTATAGTGATTGGTGTTTTATCAACTAGTGCATAACCTATAGTAGAATCAATCATGTTTCAATCAATATTAATTAATCCTTCAAATATTTTTTGTATTAAAATATGATCACTAATTTGGTGGTGCAGAGAGCTTGAACATAAACTTTTAAAGCATTCAGAGTATTCAGGAAGTATTTCCTCTTGTGATTGTCTTATTCCAAAAATTTCATTCCATATAGTAGTAGTGAGGCTAGGAAATATTTTTCAATAAAAAGGTGTTTCATGTTCGCCCAACCTCTAGTTGGGGAATTAACATAATACAACCAATCTTTTACAGTGTCTTATAATGAAAAATTAATTCCTAAATATTTATTTTTTCTTTATTTACATTAAAAAAATTTAATTTAGAACATTTATTATGAAATTCATTCAAAATATTATGTGGGTTTTATATAGTAAGTCCATGAAATCTTGGGAATAAGTGAATTAGACTAGATTAGATGTTAAAGATTGGTTCTCCTCTATGAATTTGAATATAAGTGGGTCGTATATCAACATCAGGGGAGGCTAGTTATTTTAGTGTTATATAATTTTCATCCATTTTATAAAAGTAATTTCCAATTTATAATTTGGTTCTAAATGAATAGTGGTTTAGAAAAGTAGAAAGGTGCAGTGTGACCGCCTTCAAAGGGTTGTCTTGTGTGTCTTAGTGTCTTTAACCTAGGATCCTATCTGATTCAAGTTCAAAAGTAGTAAAAACACCCAAACTACAATTAATAATGCACATAAAATACATAACAAATAAATCATTACATAGAGATATATGTAAAGGTAAAAGATAAAAAAAATATATATTCATAAAATTAATAAAAATAACCAATAAAAATCTTACAATAAAACCAAATAACTCCCCAAAAACTCCACACAAATTTGAATATGTAGTCATGAGACTTGAAATTTATTATGATTTAAAGATGATCTTATGGACTTTGTTAGACCCTATTTCATATTTCAAGGATCTTGGATAGGTTTAGTGTGTGTATTTTAAAAAAAAATAATAAAATTGGGGGTCGTTTTTAAAAAAGTTTTAAGAAAATAACATAATTTAAAGAGATTAATAGTTAATAAATGAAGGTATATATTTTATAATTATGAGAGAAATATGTCATTTCATGTTCACTACAGATATTTGACAGTTCATCGTTTTGAAAATTTCATCTTGTTTAATGAAATTCTATGGTTGAGGGTTGTAAAGATCTTGATTCCCCTCTTTCCTCTCAAAATAATTCACAAAGAAGAAACCCTAGACATAAAAAACGTGTTTTCAAGGTTTATACCTCAATAATAGAAATATGTATACCAAAGAATACTCAAATATCTTGTATGTATGATAGAAAAAGGATTCTTGTGTTTCCAATCAGAACAACCCATGATTCCCACTTGAATTCTCAACCCGATAAGTGTTAGAATAAAAACTTTTTCACCTAGTTATACCAAATAAATTCATTCAATGGATAATGGTGATAAGATAGAACATTAGTGAACAAATTAACAAAAAACATTATATAAAACCAATAGAATAAGAAGTTTTGAAACTCCATCCCAATTGTGTGTAGCTAACATGAAATGATCGTCCATTATTTAGCTCATCATCGAGAGTATGTGGAGGATCATGTGGAACTTTTCCTTCACCCTTGACACCCATATAAGGATATGGGTCACCAAAACATCTTGGATGAGGAGAGGAATATGTTAGTTCTACAAAATAATAGAGATTTTCCTCCTTGTCTAACTTATAAATTGGGTGCCCATGGTTCCATTTTATAGGAAAAGTGGAATGTGGTTTTGGGAAAAAGACTTAGTAAAACATATTATACCATGGTTGTTGGCATTCAAATAGTCTTATCTTTATCTTGGTAAAACTAATAAATTGTCTAGAAACCTCTATTATATCTCTATTGAAATTGTTTTTTCATTTGGAGGTCGAAGACTTTATATATGGATGAAACATAGTACACCACTTTTGACATCATGTAGATATGGCATCTTGGATAGATCAGTTCAATTCATCCCTTTAATGGAAAATTATAATTTTTTGTATTCATAAGAGTAGTATCCCATTGAAATTTGGATAATATAACCATGTTTCAACCGAATTGAACACACATATTAGCTTAAGTGTCCATTTAATTCAATTTGGGTTCTTAGAATCTTGTCAATTTTGGTCCATTTTTCTTCAACATCGTATGGGCCCTCCAAATCACCTCCAAATACAATGAAAACTTCCAAACAACTGAATTTTCCCTTTTTAACAATCATTAACAAAAACTAATGGAATAAAAAATGAAGTGAAATTTGTTATTAAATTTGGAACTTATGATACAAAATCATTTTAAAATAGTGGTGTATGGGTTAAATAAAATAATGAATTGTTTTGTGATGAAGCGGGTTTTGAATTAAAATAAAAAAAGATCCTTTATGAATTATGTTTCCTCTTATTCGGGTAACTCTTATTGGTTTGTAAAAAATGGATTAATGGGTTGTATTTATGACCAATGATTGGATTATAGGATTATGGGAGAGATTTTAAGGAGTTATTCAGTCATATGTTGGTTGAGATATAGTGTCTTGAGATGTGTGGGGAAGTGGGAGGGTTGGGTGCCTTTTATAGTATAGGAGGAGTGGAATTCTAGTAATGTTTTTAAAGGGGAATTCCACCCATTTTTTCCAATGGCAACTAGATCAAATATTGGAAGCCAATGGCTTTTGTACAATTTTCTATGTCATTTTTTCCCTTATGTTTATGTTTTAGTCCCTTGTTAGTCTAAATTTTCTCTTAATCACTGTAATTAATTTGAATCTGTTTCACTAATATTTTTTGTAAAAAATTATTTTAAATTAGTATAAATTGTAAATTATTTTGATTCCAAATAAGGAATACATTTTTACAAATTAAATTCATATAATTGGAATAAAATAATTTAAATTTAATCCTATAAATAGGACAACAAAACTAGTTTTCAAGGTAAAAATGTTTAAACATTTTAGATGTGTTTATGTACAATTTCAATGTAAAATTGATTACAATAACCTAAATTGTATTATTAGATGTATAATTGATCTAATGCGACCTTAAAACTATTTTATAATATTATTTAACTATGAAAATAAATCATATGAAAAATTATTTTTGAATTAAAATTCAGTATTTTTTATTGTTCATCAAAAAATGAAACTTCACTGAAAATTTAAAAAAATAACCTAGGAAAATTTTAATGTTCCACTACCAAAAATGATGTTTATTTGGAAGTATAATTTTTATCAAAGTGAAAAAATTTATATTTAAAATTGGTTTTTCATTAAAAGGTGGTAAAAGTGCATTTTGATAAATACAGATTTTTATGAAAAATATTAGGTTTGTTCTTATATTATGACTATATAATATATTGGATGAATGTAAAAAATATTTTAATGGATATTTAATATGTATATTTCATTAATATCACTCACTGTTTTTAATTAATTTAATTTATTATGATAAAACATATTTTTGGGTATAAAAATATTTTCCTATAAAAACATTCTCTTTATATTCAAATGGTTCTTACTATCATTTATAATTAATTTTTAACTAATAAATTTATCATATATTTTAATAAAACCTATATTTTCATAATAATGTTAATAATATTCATATCCTATAATTTAATGGCTAGGTTACATCATATTATATTAAATAATAACTTTTTAATAATATATTGTTGTTTGTTAAACTCAATCTTATATGTAACAAAAGTCATCGAAGAAATTCATTATTGGATTCGACATAAGCTAACATATTGTTTTGTGAATTAAAAGAAATAAAATATAATAAATTTATTTGAAATAGTAATTATATTGTAATTTCTTGGGATATTATATTCTTTTACACAATTGGTGTTGCATGTCATACACGTAATCAAATACAATGTTTTATTTTATAATTTTCAAGCATTACATTATCCCAATATTAAATAAATTGTATCCTCGTAATTTGAACATGATCTTGATAATAAATTGTCTGATATTTCATTTGTTAAAATCCCAGATCATGAGAAGTGTTTTTAAAACATCATCTTGAATGCAGAGAATAGGGATTACAAAGGTCACATAGACTAACATGTAAATAGTTTTCAAAGTAGGACAAAATTATTTAAAAGTGAAAATATGGATGTAGGGAAAAAGAATAAATATTTATATTGAAATATTGAGTTCATCAATCAAAAAAAATTAAATGATCAATGGAATTTTGATGTCCTCAAAGTCAAAAATCTATGATGATTTAGAAGACCATCAGTTCAATGAAAATTTTGGCATTAAGAAAAAAATTTATTATCATTTTAATAATATTGAGTAATTCTTTTACTGCCTAAGAATATAAGGAAATTTACTTACTTGATAAGTTTCATTTTCATATGAACAATTCAATCCTTTGGTTTTACTTCAATCACATTCTAATGAATAACTTACTCAATGAAATGGATATCCTAGAAAGAAACATCTATTTTGATGCACTAAAATTTTCTTTCAATGGATTATAAGGCCCATAAATGAGTGTAATGTCTTTCCATTTGTCTCTAACTATTCTCCAATTCAAATGTGATTAATATCTAAATATTAAAATCAACACTAATGGTACATCATGAATATTTATTTGTAAAATTGTTTAACTAAAAACAATGACATATTAAACAAGACAATGCATAGGTCATTGGTTGGTGTTAAACAATTATTATACTTTGGTTATGGGTTCATGTCTTGTCACCTTTCCAGATATGATTTTTTTCCACTAAACATATAAGTTTTTCTTTTCTAAAAACTTTTTACTATAATTTCTAAAATAAAAAAATGGAAATCCTTGAAATTTAAACATTAAATATCATCTTAAATGTGGATTTATTTAAAACCCAATACCTAAATACATAATCCATTTATTTCCATATTTTTTAATCCATGATCTAGATTTTATCCTTTATAAGTGGGAATTTCCAAAAAAAAACCATAGTGTCAGCATCAATTATCATATTAGAAAAACCATATATTTTTAGGATTACTAAATATTGGCATATACTTTTCTTATAAGACACTTTACTTTTAAAATTGGTTATTAATTGTCATTATCTAGTCAGATCCTTCATAATTATTTGTATATAGAATGTAATTTATCCTAAGAATATCCCCCCAGGAGTATCAAACCAAGTGTGCAGTAAGGATCATTATTGTGTATCAGATTACCCTCGACTCAGACTCAATGCACCTTGTAGGATTTGTTACCCCTAGGTATATCTATGCTAGAACCTCATCCACTTGTATTATCTTAACACAGATGTATTTCTTGGAATATCCACATAATATCTACCATATAAAAAATTCTAGGATTTTCTTCAATACTTATCCTCAAAGTATATCTTAGTGTTACGTTATCTAATCTATGTTTTCAAAAAATCTAGTTCCCAAGGTTTCTTTTAAACTTTCACATATACCAATTATAGTGAACCGAGCTATCAATCCCAATGATTATGCCTTCTACCATTACATTGGAATAATATACAAGTATATAGCATCCCAAAGGACCAAATAGTTTAGCAGTATTGATAAACTAGATAAATACATGAGTCTTAAATTAAAATTGAATACACTATTTATAACATAATTTTTTTCATTTGAGGATAATAACTTTATTATATATAGTATATCATTACATATATTTCTTATTAAACTTCAAGTAATCCTAGGGAAAGGAAACATAATAAGGTTGGGCTCAGATTCTTTGTAAGGGTAATTAAAACAAAAAATATTATTAATCAATGAGGATAATAAATATGGAAATCTAAATAACTAAGAACAGATGCCATATAATCAATAAATTAAGAAAGAAGTGGAAAAAAATATGGAATGGTAAATAACTGGAAACACATTACATTTAAAATAACTGGACAAGGAATAATCAATTTGTAAAGCTATGAAAATAAAAACACATTTCATTTAATCAATAAACTGAAAATTAAATGCCTTCATAGATATGCCAAAGAAAAATATCATGGATAAATAGTAATTTAATATGAATGAGGGAAACGATTAATTATTGGATGTCATGTTTCTTACATTCATGGTACCTTTACTGTCAAGAACTATCATAAGATGGTTAATAATATCGGGAAAAACCCCATCTATGGCTAACCAACTGACTCGTCCCATGATACTATCGATGAAATGGGGGGATATATATAATCAATCCCCACACATATCATTATTTTCCAAATCATTCCTAATATATTGAATAATTGATTAACAATGTTCCTTATCTATTATCTGTATAGAGTAGAAGATAATGAATTACCAATATTTTCCCAATTAATCAAATAATTATCATGTACACATCAAATATAAAAATGGTATATGGTTTCAACAATAATAATATCTGTGATAAATGGTATGGATATTTAGGGGAATCTTAATGTTCAATGGTCGCTATAAATTGAATATTTCAACGAGACTAACAAAATAATCATACAGGTGAATGTAAATACCATCCTTTGACAAATAAATCAAAAACTATTTAGTTAAAGAATAGAGATGGTAATAATAAAAACAAATCACAAGTGGAGTAAAAATAAATGGTTGTTATCTTTGATGAAAATAAATATTATAAAAATATCTTTTAAAAATATTCTTATGAAAAAAATCCTATTTATTTTGAAAATAACATTTTTCAAATAATTTTATTTGAAAATAACTTTTGAAAATATTTAATTTAAAAGGTAACATTTGAAACATGCAAATTAATCTTTGAAGAGATGAAGATGAGTAAATTTTTACATTCTATACAAGATAAAAGAAAATTTTCTTTTACAGGGTAAAAAGGTTAGAAAAAATGACTTGATCAGAAAGAGACAAAAATATTCCATTGAAAAAAAAATTAAAAGACAAAACGGTTAAAAGGAATTTCTTAAATCATTTTTTACGTGTTAAAAATAATTGAATACCTTTTTAGAAAAATGAGATTTTAGAAGAAAAGTGGTTCTTAGACCAAAGAGAAAAATGATATGGAGTTTTCTTAAAAAAAATTTCTAATACATTTTAAGTACTAATGGGTGGGAAATTGGGACTATTACTAGAAAGAGTCCTATAATAACCATATAATAATAACATAAAAGGGTTTATTAGAAAATGATCAAATAATTTACTCTGATGGAAATACAAGTGTAAACAATCCCGAATAAAATGAGATTTTGAAGTAAACCATTAAAAGATCATAAAATTGATGATAGAATCAATCAATGAATAGATAATGTGTCTAAAATGTAAATACACAAAAAGTTATCAATAAAATAATATATAGTAAAAAGTTGTTACATGCATAATATAATAATATTTATGATAATGAGGAAGTAATATAACCCAATAAAAATAAATTGGGTTATAAAATTCTTTTCCACCTGCTACAATTTAATTCAAGTCCACTTAGAAGAAATAATTCTAACTAAAAATAAAAATACCATAAAAATAAAACAATAAATGATATAATATATCAAAATAGATAGTATATACACTACATTAAATATGTAATTCGTGAATATGACTTTTATCTCACAGATTTAAAAAAGTGATATGAAATTCACTTACATTGTGTTTCCTTTCAAGTGAATATCCATTAAATTCTTGTATAATGGTTTTAAAGATGTTAATAACTTATTACATAACCATATTAATATTTATGAAATCATATCTGATCTTCTTATAATATTTTATTACCTATTTATTAACAATTATTCATTATCTTCCCTATTTTAAGTGTTAATTGTAATGTCCCGCATTTTGAACCAGACCAAAAAGTGAGGGAATTTAAAAAATTTCATTTATTGCACGGGTTGTTTTTAAAACCCAATGTTGGAACGAAATTTTGAATGTTTGAACCATTGAAAGACATGGTTTTATTTTTAATGAAATGAAAAATAATTAATTTTAGTTAAAATAAAATTGAATTGAGAAAAATAAAAATAAAATAAAATAAAATAAACTAATGTTTTAATAAAAATAATTATAATAATTTTATTATTATTGGTTATTATTTTTATTTCGTTTTATTATTCATGTTATTAGCTTCAATTTAGGGGGGGTTTAGATCCTAAGAGGTTCTCATGCTCCATACACACTCCCTTCTCCCCCCTCTTAGAGCGCGATTCACACCAGCCCCCTCCTTACAACTCCAGTGTGTGACCTCATGTAGCACACCCCCCTTCCCATGACCCCTACAATGCAATTACCTTCATGGTGACCTGCCTCAATAGGCATCCTTGTGGTGCGACACACCTGGAAAAACCCTATAGGCGCGCGACCCTTTCTCCACAACGTCCCTTTGAGGCACAACACACCTTCCCTGACCATCCCTCTCTGGGTCCGATTTCAACCGGTTTTACACTATATTTTGGTCTGATCCTTCATGGTGTGGGTTTCTCCTCTCTATCCTCTCAGTTTTTGGCCGATTTGATCTCTCCTGGTTTCCCTATCCATTCGACAAAAAATCCTAGGGTTAGGATTGATGTATTTTGTGTTTATTCCATAGATAAGGTGTGAAAATACATCTCAGGACCCATTCATGTGTGTTCTAACTACTTCCATTGAATTAGAAGCAGTTCTATTTGATTCAATCCACCGTTTTCACTTTGAGGTATGGTTTTATTCCAATAAATTATTTCAAACCCTCTATTTAGGGTCTAGTTATGTTAGTGAGACCTATGGGAATTGTTGTAGGGTGTTGATAATGATTCCAAGTGAACAAACACATATTCCTATGTGTAAATATATATATATATATATATATGGAATTGTGTGCATGTGTGTGTGATGCTACATGAGTTTGAAACCATTTAATTCCAAGCATTGTCTTGGTCTGCACGAGGTAGGGTCTTTCTCTTCACCTTTTTAATTTCAGAATGTTTTAAATTGCATTTAGATTCCTTCTTAATTCTGCGTGTTTATATTGAATTGTATTTATTGAATATGTTTTTAGTTAATACAATTTATTTTTTAATAAAAATTCATGTTTTCTAATAAAACTACTCCAATTGAGGTGAGCTACCTTTAATCAAAAAATTAGTGAAATGATCATATCATGTTTGTTTCTTTATTTCATTAGTGTTTCTTATTTCATTGATTTACTCATGGATGGTTAGTATTTTCCCTATTTTTATTAAAATGGTTGTTTAACTAAAGAACCACTTTCAGTGCTGTCACACTTTTAGGATGGAATTCCCCATGTAGGTAAGTGTATTGATTACCGAGTCACCACTAAGTGACCCCCTTTGACCTTGTAAATAGAAGTTCCATGTTTTAATAAATTGAATGAGTTAAATGGAAATGAAGATGGTTAACTTGGCATGTGACAAGTAATTCCTTATGTACTGAATTATTTAATAGTTATTCCTCCTTTTTAAAGTTATATTAGATGGCATGAAATAATTAGAGTGGATTGTTAATGGTATCCTAAATTTTTGACTCACTTTGTGTAAGTGATTACCCAAGTAGGTTATTTCCCTCTTGATCATTACACATTCTAAGTGTTAGATTACCACTTTAAATTCAATCACCTTGTTTGATAAAGTAAATAGAATAATTTGGGTGGATTTTCTTGTTATTTTAGAGGCATTTTCCTTGAGTTTTTAAATTAATAATACATTTATAGAATAAAATTCATTCCCATGCTAACTTAATTTTTATAACATGTCATTAATTAAATGGTTTATTCTTTATGAATTTATTATTTCTTGTTTCTAAGACTCTTACTTGATCCTTTATTATGTTTATTGATTAATACCTAGTGATCTTCCATAGATCCCTAGGTTAATTTTGTGCGAAATTATCTATGCCATGTTGATGGCTAGGATTTTTACATGATAGCTTGAATAGGTTGTGGCTCACTATGCTTATTTGATAGTATAATTTATGTATATTCTTTCCATGTGATAGATGAATCCATTTTTTTATTTCAATGTTATTTGGATACTATGGTTCACTTAAAACAGGTCAGAGGAGAACATGGATTCTGTATTAAGGACTCATGGATGGACTCCCATTCTTGGGTGGTTATAACATGACATGTCGAGGAAGTGATGCCTTAGGATTTTCCAGATGAGGGTTTCTCTAGGCTATCTATATAATCATGATTGATATTGGTTCCCTAAGGAACAATATAGGACAGAACCATTGGAAAAAAGTGGCTATGCCAATCCTTACATGATACTCGACCCCTTATTTGTGATACCTAGGATGAAATCATGATAAACCATGCCTCAAGAGATACTTGGTCTTTCATAATATTTTCATGGATTGGCTCGATGGTATTGGATCATTTGAAGAATATACCATAGAGATAACTTCAGGATAGGCTCGGACTCCACCTCTGGATTTGATTGAATTTCATTGATTGGTTTCTTTTGGTTTAATTTCTTGTGTTATATTTATTGATTGTTTTTATGTTAGATCATGAACTTGTAACCTTTCTCTCATTTTTGTTAGAATAATTTTGTGATGACGTGATAATTATACCCCAATCCTAAGCACAAGCTTGGGGTTGTACATTTTTGAGTTTCTTTGTTACTTTTGGAACTGATCCAGCTATTATGCTTGCATAGGTACCTTCTTTTAAATTTCGTCTAAGGCCAAAGATGGTGGTATGGGAATAATGTCTGTTTAGGAACCCTGAACAAATTTCTATTACTAACATGTTATCACTCACCATTTATTATATATTTTTCACTTCTTAATTTGTATTACATTTTATGTATTGGACTAGACACTGATGGTGTTGGACTATTGAGATTTATATCTCACACCCTACTTAGACAACCATTGCACTGGGGTGCCATAGTAGACCTTTATTGTTTGTAGGACTATAGACCATGATTGATTTCTTATGTTGGGATTTTTTTTACACAGAAGTTAGGAGCAATGGACTGAGCTGGAGCTTAGGATACTTGTGGAGATTGTCCTTGGGGATTCAGTGTCTTTTATTTATTATTTTACTATGTATTAAATCATGCTTTATTTTTTACTGATTTTAGTTATGTATCATCACCAAGAGATGAATTCATCTATTGTATAATCTGGAGTTGGCCATATCTATTAAATTCTTAAATTTCATCTTCCGCTGCTTGGTCAATTATTTATTAATGTTTCTGCTACTGTTTGTTTTTTTTATGCTTCCACTATCTATTATGTATTATTAATCATTGTGAATACTCTTATTTATGAGGTCATAGTCTCCACATAGACACACCATTCGCCATATCTACTTGTCATCATCCTCTAGCATTTGGGAAGATATGCCTGAGGTTATGTGACCCATCGGCTCGGCCATCATCTTAGATGTGACCTGAGTTGATACATTACAAGGAGGTATTAAAGGTGGTTGTTTTCCATTGTCTTTCTATTTTCAGTTGGAAGAAATGAGACTAGAAATGTGTTGGAATTTGTTTAATAGTTGTGCCTAGGAATAATCACCATGGGTATAGGAAATGACCAAGTGGTTATGGATGGGAATTGATGTTCATTCTTTTTGAAATTCCAATTTATATGATTTCACCTTGATTGATTGTTGTACTTTGCTTATATTATTGATTTATTCAACTTCAATTTTTTCACCCTTGGTCCCAAATGGATATGGAGTTTTATTTCATGAATCATATAGGTACATGGTAAATTCACATTCCATGCATAGTGAAAAGTCATGTAGTTGCATTTTAGTTTGACTGTTGATTTAAACTGTGTTCCTTAAATGTATGCCATGTCTTATAATTATTTGTAAGCCTCTATATATAGCATGTTTTGGTGAAATATTTAACATTCCTGGGTGATAATATTCCATGTTTCTTGTCAATCTTATGTGTCATGTTCCTGTGTTATAGCATGTTTTTGTGATTATAACATGTCTCTCTCTATTAACTGCTTGTAGTAATATGCTAGCTTGTTTGATATGTTATTGGTTTCTTTTATTAAAATTTATTTGTTTCAATTAAATGGGATACAAATTCCACCAATAAATTGTATGGTTTCTTTATGGATTGGTAGATGGCCACCCATATAGATAGGTTGTTAAGTATTTGAGCTTGTTATAATTAGAAATGAATTAGATAAATTCTTAAATACTCAACTGAACCCAAGTAGGTCAATTGGAGACATGTTTCTTATGATATGACCCTTAAAAGTAATTTATGTGATAAATGGACTAATTAATTATGGGATTTAAAAAAATTAAAAAAAATTAAACAGGAAATTTATTGAGACTTTTCTATTTTGGTTTGAGATGTTTGAAAAAAATCTTGTTCCTAGTAAAATATATTTTGAAAAAGAGTATTTGATTTCTTGAATTAAATATTTTAATTTGATTAAAATATTAAATGTGAATAAATGTAATGGTATTGGAAATGGAACTTGAAGTGGTGTCCTCTATTTAAGACCCTTGTGTAAGGTTAGTTTTATTTTCTCATTCAGTTTCCTTGGAACAGAACCATTCATATGTCATTATCATTATTAAGATCCACTTTTTTAAAATGACACCCTTGTTTGGGCGGGTGGTCATGTTTTCCTTGATTTTGGTTTGGGCCTAATCATTAGGTAATGGTCATTTTCAGTAGGTTAGGAATGCCTCAGGCATGGTCAGCTGCTTCATAGGTCACATGACCCTCTCATCTCCAAAGTGATGGATGACTCATTTTTTCTTCATCTGAGTTAAAACATATCTTGCTTATGTATCACCTATGGGTAGTATGCATTCATGTATGTGATCCCCATATAGTACTTAATGTTGTTACAAACTGGATGAGTTCAGTGTAATCATTTTTCCATGTGCTGTTAAATAAAAATTGCCGTCATCTCTTTAGTACTCTGACTTGTTCATTAAAGGATCCATGTTCTTTCCAATGCTCGGGATGAATTCCACATACTTAGGTGTTTTTAAACACTAGTTAGTTTGGTTTTGGTTTTCATTCCAATTGTTCAAATATTTGAATTATAGAGGCACTTACCAAGTTTAATATTGAGAGGTTAGTCTGTCTCTTCTTTTTATGATTATGAAACTCCTACGGTGGAAAGAATCATGTTGGTTTTGTTAAATACGTGTCCTTCCAAGTTGAAGGAACACAATGAAAAAAGGCCATTAGAGAATGTTCATGATGAATTAAATTTCATGAGGCTTGTGAACTTTAAATCATGTTAGTGCTTACTCAGTATCACGAAATTTTTGTGGTTGTATGTTTATTAAACCGTTGAGAATTGTTGTTGGTTGTCCATGGAATATTATTATTAACATTCAATGATCATGGGATGCATCGAGTGGTAAGGTATTGGTGGTTGGTTAATGATGGTGCAAAGGCAGGTGGATTCAAGTTTCTTCTTTAAATTAAACTAGTTGTGGTCCGAGCATTTTAATTTCTAGGACTTAGGTTTGTTTGACTGGAATCCATTTAAAACATCTTACTGTGTCCTACATAATGAGGAGCATTTTACATATCTTGAAATCTTCCAGGTGTACTAAGTGAGAATAAGTATTACACTACATTAATATTTAAAAACCTTCTAGGTAATATCTATCTGGTTGCATGTTAAATTTTTGGTTCTAATAGAAGCCTGGTTAGTCTTGATTTACCCTAGAATTTATGTGCATATATTCTATAGAAAAACTCTTTTACACCATTTTTTTCATCTGAATTGATCACCAGGAGGATGCTGCTCTAGGCTTAGTAAATTCTCTAATGTGGATGTATTGGATTTTTACCAATGTCTCACTTATAAACATGGAGTATATAATACCTTACGTTAGTTTCTTATAAAACATTCATGACAATCTGTGGTTATCCTGGACATGTAATCGGGCTCAGTGATGCTTAAATCAGGAAATGTTAATGGAAGTCAGGTATAGACTTCAATGCACATGTTCGTGGTGAATGTGAGATAGCTTGGAAGAAGGTATCAGAGTTAAGTTCATAAAACACAGTCCATCTAAGTTGAGCGTCATCTTGAATAGTCGGTTGGAGTGGCTCAACATAACTTTTGAGTTTAATGTGGATATACCACTTAAAATCGTTTCAGGAATCATGCCTGAAGCATTTTTATAATTCTTACAGGCATGCTTGTAAGGAAATTTTGACTGTGATTGAGTTGTGATTTGGATTTTTCCACTTAACATTAATGCCTAAGGTAGGATGTACGTTTGGAAAGATGCTTAACAAGAAAACTATGGGATTGTTTCTTTGGGTAAATGGGCTTAGGTGAGAGTCGTCTAGGTGTTTCGATTGGAAAATGAGTGTTGGATCAGATCCTAATGGCTTATGTTCCCCCTTCCTAATGAATGCTTGAATTTGTGTTGTGCATTTGGAGATGCAACACAAACTTTTGTGCAAGACTTCATCACCCTTGTAAGTTGGGTGATTTTTACATTGTTCTCGAAGGCTTCTCAGGGAAAAGAATTTATAATATGGGAAGGTTGTAACTTCCTGCATTTTTAACAGGATGAAAAATTAAGAGAGTTTAAAATTTTTCCTTCATTGCATGGGTTATTTTTAAAATTGTGTGTCAAAATGAAATTTCAGATGTTTAAACCTTTCAAAGTGATGAGTCCCTTTTTAAAGAAATTAAAAATAATTATATTCAATTAAATTAATATTTAATTGAGAAAAATGAAAAATAAAATAAAATAAACTAATGTTATAATAATAATAATAATAATAATGTTATTATTATTGTTGTTTATTATTTTTATTATGGTTTATTACTACTATTATTATTATTATTATTATAATTTTCCATTTAGAGTTTTTTTAGACCCTAAGAGGGTCTTATCCTCCATGCACACTCTCTTCTTCCCCATATTGGAGCGTGACACAAACCATCCACCTCCTTATACCTCTAGTGCATGACCTTTGGCATCACACCACCTGGCCACAACCCCTATAGTGTGATGAATTCCATGGATACAACCCTCTGTATGACCTTCATTTGGTGCGAAACCCCTAGCCAATATGCTTAGGTGTGTGACCCCCTCTCCATAGCTTCACTTTTGAGGTGTGACAGACCCTCCTCTGACATCCCTCTCTGTCTCGGATTTCAACAGGTTTTCCACTACATTTTGGTCTGATCATTCATGGAATGGTTTTCTCTCCCTCTCCTCCTGATTTCTTGATGATATGAGGTATCCCCATCCCCATATACCTTCAACCAAAAACCATAGGGTTAGGATTGATGAGTTTTGTGTTTATTCTAATAACAGGGTGTTAAAATGATCTCTCAGGACCCATCCATGTGTGTTCTGACAACAACCACGGAAGAAAAAGTTGTTCAATTCAATTCGGTCTATCGACATAACATTAAGGTAATTTTTTATACCACTAAATTGTTTCTCAACCTATATTTAGTGTGTAGTGGTGTTTTTGGGACTCAGGGGAATTGTTGTAGGGTTTTTTGAATAATTACAACTGTGTGAACACATATTCCGAGGTATAAATATTTATATATATATATATATTGTGGGTGTGTGTGTTCCCTCATGGAGTAGGGAAAATGTGCAGCAGTTTGGTTCAATATATATATATATATATATATATATATATGTATGTATATATATAGAACTGTGTGCATGTGAGATAGTTTCTACTTGAGTTAGAAAGAACTAAATTCCAAGCATTTTCTTGGACTTCTTGAGGTCTAGTCCCTCTCATATCCTTTTTAATTCGAGAATGTTTTAAATTGCATTTAACTTCCTTTTTAATTCTACATTTTTATATTGATTTGAATTTCTTGAATAAGTATTTAGTTAAGATAATTATTCTATTTGAACAACAATTCTTGTTTTCTAATAAAAATCCTCCAATGGAGGTGACTTTCCTTCAATCTAAAAATTAGTGAAATGATTATATCATTTTATTATTATTATTTAATTAGTTTTTTTTCTTATGATGATTTACATATGGAAGGTTTGTATTTTCCCTCTTTTTACTAAAATGGTTTTTTATCCAAATAACCCCTTCAAGTGTTGTTATACTCTTAGGAAGTAATTTCCCAAGTAAGTGTGGTGATGTCCAAGTCAAAACTATGTGACCCCTAATGAACTTATAAATGGATGTTTCATGTTTTAATGAATTGAATGAGTTAAATGGATCCAAACATGGTTAACTTGTAACATGAGAGGTAATGACTCACATAATGAATTATGTAATCTCTATGCTTCTTTTATAATGTTTAATTGGATGGCACTAAAAAATTAGAGTGGCTTATTCATGGTCTCCTACATGTTTGAATCTATTTGTGTAAGGGATTACCCAAGTTTGTAATTTTCATCTTGAGCATTGCACATTATAAGTGTTTTCTTTCCACTTTAAACCCAATCACTCTGTTTGGTAAATTAAATAGCTTGATATGTATGGAATTTCTTGTCATGGAAGAAAGCCTTTACTTGATTGTTAAAATTGTGAGGAGCTAGAAAGAATAAAATGAATTGCTACACTGACTTGAATTTAATGAAATGTGTTTTATTAAATGGTAAATTATTTATGAATTTTTTATGTATTGTTCCTATGCCTCTTACTTCATCCTTTATTATGTTTATTTCTTATTACCTGGTGAAATTACTTAGAGACACGGGTTACTTTTGTGATAAATTCTCTATTCCATATTGATGGCTTGGATTATTTACTTGATATCATGAAAAGATTGTGGCTCATGATTCTTATTTGATAGAATAATTTATGTATATGATTTTCATGTGATAAATGTATTTATGTTTTCCTTTCAAGGTGATTTGGCTATTATGGTTTACTTATTTTGGGTCAGGTGAGAAACTTGGTTCTTTATTGAGGACTCATATATGGACTCTTGTGCTCAAGTGGTTATACCACAACATGTGGAGGAAGCAGTTTATTAAGCTTTTCCAGAAGAGGGTTTCCCTTGTATTTATATATAATCATGAGTGATACTAGTTTCATAAGGTACAATAGAGGATGGACCCATTGGAAAAGTGGCTATGCCAAGCTTTAGGTGATACTCAACCCCTTATGTGTGATACCTGGTATGGACTCCTAATAAACCATGCATCGAGTGATACATGGTTTTTAGAAACATTGACATGGATGTGCTCAGTGGTATTGTATTAATTGAAGGATGTACCATAGAGATACCTTTGGGATTGGATTGGACTCTACCTCTAGATTTGATTGAATGTCATTGATTGGATGCTTTTGGTTAAATTACATGTTCTATACTTGTTGCATCTATTTAAATTAAAGCATGAACTTGTGACTTTTCTCTCTTGAGTGTTAGGTTTCTTATGTAATGACATGATAATTTTACCCCAAGAATAATAACATGATTGGGGATGCACCTTTTTGAGTTTCCTTGTTACTTTTGGCACAGGTACACATATTATGCTTGTTGAGGTACCTTCTTCTAAATTCCAACTCTGGTTGAAGTATGTGATATGGGAATGGTGTTCGTTTAGGAACCTAGTACAAGTTTCTGTTTCTAATTTGTTGTTACTCACCATTTATTATATATGATACACTTCTTAATTTATATTGAATTGAATAGATTAGGCAAGAAACCGGTGGTGTTATCCTACTGAGATTTATATCTCGCACCCTACTCAGGCCACCGTTGCACTATGGTACCCGAGTAGAAATTTCTTGTTCACTGGACTAAAGACCAGGATTGAATTCTTATGCTATGTTTTTTGTACCTAGATGTTAGTAGAAAAGGATTGAGGTGGATCTCATGATTCTCTTGGATATTTCCACTGGGGATTTGGTGTGTTTTCTTTATAATTATACTGTATTATAAAGCATGTTGTATTGTTTATTAATTTCAATTATGTATCATCAGCAAGGAATTCATTCATCTATTGTATAATATTGCATTCAACACATCTATTAAATTGTTAAATATTTTATTCTACTAATTTTTCAATTATTAATTAACATTTTTGATGTGGTCTCTTCTTGTTATGCTTTATCTATCTATTATATACTTTTAATCGTTTTGAATGTTTGGATATATAAGGGAATAGTATCCCCATGGATACACCCTAGACCCTCACTTATAGTCGGTTAACTCTGGTGTTCTGGGAGATGTGCTTGAGTTCCTTTGATCAACTGGTCTGGCCACCATCTTAGAGGTTATCTAGGTCAAGATGTTACATTAATTGTCTATTTTTTCAAGTATGTTTTGACTTGTTACTTGTTATTCCTATTACATAGATTATTATTTCATCATATATAGAATCAAAACCATGATTTAATTATCATATATTTTAATTATATATGTATTTATAATAAATAATAAAAGTTTGAGATAGGGAATTAAATTCACTATTCATGGAGACGTTAGGTCGTACATATGCATGAACGATACTTCCATTTCTCTATTGTATTTAAAAGTGAGAAAAGTAAATGAAATATATATATATATTATTATAATTCAAGTATCATATATATTTAATATATTTTTCATAGGTTTATTAAAACCATCTTTTATATATTCCATGTATAGCATGAACGAATCACATTGTTTTAAGGAGGTAGTAGTCCATACCTCTACAAATGTTGTTATCGTATTTACACAAAATGGAAATCATAAGGTTATATGTTATATAAAAATTAAAAAAGTATAAATACATAATAAATATCATATATATAATATTTAAACATTGTTCTATTATAATTCCCAACCATGAGAGGTGGAAAATGAAAAACAAAGGACATTGACCTGTAAGGCGGTAGTTTGTCGTATACATAAACAGTATGTTTGTGTCCTATTAGATGGATGTGTTTGTATGTGTTTTTATAAACCATAGAATAAAACCATATCAGTATATTTAGTAAATTATGGTTATTATATAATCATTTAATATGAATAATTTAGGGGTGGAGAATGAAAATAAAACAAAAGAGTTTGAGGAAGGATGTTACCTCTTATTTGGGCAACACCATTTTTGGCACTAAGAGGATTCCTTGGTTTTCTTTCTCCCCAAGGTGATAATTCTCGTATAAGGGTATGGATTTGAGTGAGATATTTGGGAAGAATTTTTTTTAGAAAAAGTGTCTTGATATGTATGAGGAAGTGGTAGGTGTGATTTCTTTTTCATAGTGGAGGAGGAGTGGCATTCTTGTAATTTTTTTAAAATGGAATTCCAGCCATGTATTTCCCATGTCAAGTGGCTCAAATAATGAATAAAATTATATAAAATGGACTATATGGTCTAAATATTTCTATAAAATGGATTTTGGATAAGTTTATAGTTTATTTTTTCCCGTAATATTATGTTTTAGTCCTTTGTTAAGCTATTTTTTCTTTAAAACATTGTAATTAATTTTAATAACATTCAGTAATATTTTTTTTCAAAAAAATAAGTTAAACTTATTATAAATTATAAATTATTCTAATTATAAATATTGAATAAATTTTTCCTAATTCCAATATCATAAGTGGCAGAAGATAATTTAAATTTAATCCCATAGACAGGACGACAAAGCGGGGTTTTAGAGTAAAATTGTTCAAAAGTTTGAGATGTGATTTTATCCGATTTCAATGAGAAATTCATTATAATTAAATAAATTAGATTATTATGTATATAATTGATCTAATTTTACATTAATAAAATTTTAAAATATAATTTACCTATCAAAATAAATTTGATGAAAAATTAGTTTTTAATTAAAATTTGTTATTTTTTACTATTCATCAAAAAAATTCACTGAAATATACAATAAATTCTACCTAACATAATTTTTATTTTATTATTCCAAAAATTATGTTTATTTTGACATATAAAATTTATAATATTAATAAAAATTATATTTAAAATAGTTTCCTCATTAAAAGGTAGTAAAAGTGCCTACAGAAAAATATTGATTTTTATGCGATATATTGGGTTTGTTCATATTTATGAATATTGAATCAATTATATGAATGTAAATAATATTTGACTGAATATATAATATATATTTCATTAATATTACTCACTAATTGTAATTAATCTAATTTTTTAGTATTTAACTTCTTTGTGGGAATAAAAATAATTTTCTATAAAGATATTCACTTTATATTCAATTTGTTCTTATATTCATTTCTAATTAATTTTAAACTTATCAATTTATCTTATATTTTTATAAAAAATATATTTTCATATGTTTGTTAATATTATTCATAACCTATAATTTTATAGCAAGGTTATATCATATTATATTAATTAAAAATGTTTTAATAGAATATTATTATTCCGTAAAACTCTATCTTGCGTGTAAAACAAGTCATCGAAGAAAGTAGTTGTTTCAGGTGATGTAAGCTAACTCAGTGTTCCTTGAATTTAAATCTATAGAATATATTAAATTTATTTAAAATAGAGATTATATTTTCAACTCTTAGTATATTATATTACCTTATATTCTTGGTGTTGCATCTCTTACATGCTATTGAAAATATTGTTCTTATTATAGAATTTCAGGGCGCTATATTTGGAATATTAATAAACGAGTTTAAAATTAATGTTACCATTACATAAAAAATAAGATATTTTTTTATTATTTTAATCATACTTTATATGTAATTAATTTTTAATATTTCTCAATGATATTATTTTATATCATTGTTCTTGTCTGTGCCTAGACATACCCAAACATGAACATACAATAATTAATATATGATTATGATTATGGAGGTGGTTTTTTTATATAATAACATTATTATAAATTAATAATGATATTATTTAGATAATTTTTATGTGTAGAATCATATTTAAATTATTTTTGATAAATAATGAATAAATAAGATAAAAAATGTGATATGTTACTTCATAGAGGTGACAGTCCGCAAAAAACAAAATTAACGCTTTTATTTATCAAAGAATGAGATGAAAAGAAGGTAGATTATAATTTTTATATTTCTAATAATTATAATATTATATCTTTAACATTTATTCATAAATTTATCCATTATAATTATTGAATATATTTAATGGTGAAAAACTTAAGTCTTTGCTTCCTTCAGGATATAGTCCACAAAACAAATGAATAACGGTCTCATTTTTTCATAATGAAAAGGGGAGAAAGGTTTTTAATTATTATTTACCTTGGTTAATAAAATTAAGTATAAAAACAATAATTGTGTAATTATATATGAATTAAAAAAAGAAATTTTTTAATATAAGAAATAGAGGGAAAAAGTTTGGAAAAAAGTTCCCATTTTGAAGACATGTGCATTCCCTTAGAAGACTCCTTGGAAATGGTGATCTTAAGACCATTTCATGAGACCATAGGCTCAAGGAATAGAGTTAGGATTATAGTGTAAATAATAAAATATCTTATTTTAATGCTTAAACCGAATTTTTTGGGTGGCCTTGATGGGATGGTGGGAGGCCCCTTTTATAAGTGGTGAGAATGACATTTTTGTAAATATTTGAAATTAATATAAAGGGAGAACATCTTTCAAAAGTCAATAAGACTCTAAAATGGACAATAATAGGGTAAGGGATGATATATAGTAGATAATAAATCAATAATAAATATTTATAAATCTTTTAAATAATGTTGTATCCCTTTACTCTTAGAATTTTTACTTTTACTATTTTAGGTTTTAGTATACTAACCAATTTTTACCTAAGTAGTTTAATTTTAACACATACAAATAAAAGGAAAATTATTAATTAATTTGGAATGAATGATTAATAATATTAAATGAATTTTATCATATAACATTTATATGTTTAATAAAACTCAATTTTAACATTAGTGCATATAAATTGTAAAAACGAGTTTTTAGAAAAAAAAATTAAGCTTAAAATTTATGAATATGATAGAATTATCAATGTTTTTATTTCCCTGATATAAATTATTTTATTACAAAAATAATATAATTTATGAGTCATTAAAATCAATAAAAACCGAATTTTACCAAATTAATATTTTATTAATAGAAAAGACCAAAAACAGTTTCTTTTACTGGAAATTATTACTTAAGTTCATAAAATGTTAAAAAATTCATAAATTCATAACGATATTTTAAAAAAGTATATTTTTAATCATAAAATTCTCATTTTATCAATTAAATGGTTATATAAACTTCTAGGTCTTACTTATATAATGATAAACTCATAATTTTTACAATTTCAAAAAAACAATATTTTTCACTATTCAATAAAAAAACATATATCTTTGAAAAATATCAAAAATTTATCTTCAGTTGAATTTTTCATTACAATTATTAAAATTAATACAATTTGGGAAAATTAAAATTCTAACATTTTAGAATTTATCTTTTAAATAAAAACATAAATTTATAATGAAAACCATTTTTATAGGAAAATAAATTTTTATAAATATTAATTATTCTTATTTTTGTTTCCAATAAATCAAAAATAAAATTTGTTATATATTATTTACATTAAAAATATTTTTTATCTATAATTTATATAGTTTCTAAAAAATAACTTTTTTAAAGGTTAGATTTTAAAGTAAAAAGTCAATCTTATTAGTTCCTTAGCTAATCTAATTAAATATTATTCAATTCATTTATATTAACAATGAACATTGTTTTTATTTTTATATATATATATATATATTTCTTAATTCAATTGCCTCTATTTTTACCCACATATTCTATGATTACATTTTAACTATTATATAATGATTTATGATTTGTTTTAGTCTGGTGTTGCATGTGAATAATGCTATAGAACATATTTGGTTTAAAATGAAAACTAATAATTTAAAATCATGGTGTAACGCCCTGACCCCAGTTACCCAGAGTCGGTGCATTATTACATAACATTGGCATTATCACAATAAAGATCAAGTCTCGAATGACCGATTTGTTTAGTAGCCTTAGAAACACTAGATATACTCATAAGTTTTACATTACATCATAAAAATGAAAAATACAACAAAATCTTTTCTTCATAGTCCACACTCATATCCCCACATACTATCCCTGCAGGTCATTCTTAAATTACTTCTTCACATCCTGGGAAAAATAAAACATAGAAAAGGGGTGAGCTCAAATTCCTAGTAAGGAGAACAATATAGCGGAAACATTCATAAATAAGAATAAACATTTAAGGCAATGTATAACTAAAACAAAAGCCTTTTAAACTTGAACTTCAATATAGTATGGAAAAAATAAAATGAAATAATCCCATTTACTTATTCACATGGATATTCTACTAATCGAATAATCACATACAATATCAATAACCACTTTCATAATGATGGAATGCATAATGACATACTATCATAACCACATAGTCAAGGCCTCGTGCCAAGACTACAAATAAGATTTTTTCAAGGCCTTGTTCCAAGACACTAATTTTTCTCATTAGACCTATTGATGCATCGAGGAGCTATATTGGGCTCCACCTGTCACATATTAAGTCCAATGCATTCCCATTGAAAAGTTTTAAACATAACCTAAACATTCTTATTAAATCTAGCATACAAAATGTAAATACTTCATCGATAAACCATTAATGGTATACAAATAACACATCCACAATCAAACATATCACAATAACTTCAATAAAATATAGAAGTTTTGTATCATAATAAATTAACTTCAAATAAGCATAAAATTCATCAAAGGATGTTGACATAGATGAAATCAAAAATCTTTTTGAGAAATATCTCTTTCTATTTTTGAAATCATTTAAGAGTCATATATTTATAAAATGAAACATTTTCTTTGAAACTATTCTTATAAGCTTGTGAGGGAAGCTTCGACGATTTTATAATGGTGGAAAATAGCCACACCCGCTGTATATGTTAAAAAATCATTCATACCTTAATTCTGTCGAAAAGGTTAAAAAGGATCTTGTTTGGAAAACGACGGAAAGATTCCTTTATAAACCACTTATAAAAGTCAAAAAAGGGTATAAATGACTATAACCCATATTCTTGTAAATAGTAAAAATGTTTTGAAATGCATTTTTATGAAACGTGGATGTGGATGATAAAGAGATCCCAGTAGATTATTACGTAGAAACAACCTTGGATAATGAAGAGATTGCGAAATAAACCCTTACCTTGTACTTTTCCTTGGTTGGGGGGTAGGTTAACCTCCTGTATAATGGTGAAATAATTGTTATTAAATTATTCATGAATCATATACATTAATATTATATCATATATGATCTTTTAAAATTTCTTTGTTAATAATATCATAGAATTATCGTCGTTTCGGGTGTTAACTTACTCATTTTCATTTATATGTTTTGTTATATAAGCCATGTTTGTAATGGATATGTTGTATCTTATTCATATCCAGGATTATATAAAGTCCATAAAAATTATTTTTAAATCATAAAATGATAATTATACTTGAATGGATATGATAGAGAATGAATCTCATTGCGTTCGTGGAGACGGTAGTCCGTACGTACGCACGAGCGACAATATCAATATTTTGATATTAAAATAATATATAATTGGATTGTATTTCACATATACAGAATCATTATCATTTTATATTTATTATTTACATGAATTACAAATCATTATAATACCCATCCAAATAATAATATATTGAATAACAATTACACCATGACGTGGAGACGGTAAGCCGTACGTACGCACGTATGGTGACATGTTATTCAAAGGATGGATAGAATATTGAATATGGTTATACCATATTTATAATAATATTACAGTATATAGAAGATACTGGATTCATTATTTTTGAATGGGAATAACAAAGAAAGATGAAGTTGAAGAAGAAATGATTTTGAAAAATGGTGGTGAAAACAATACCTCTTCTTCGGGTTCTTCATTTTGATTTGATCAAAAGGGATCCATAGGTTGGCTTTCTGATAAAACTAAGGCCTCTAGGTTGTAGTGAGGTAAGTTGAGAGATTATTTGGGCAGGGGTTGGCCAAACCAAAAGGTTTGACTGTGTGAATTAGTGAGAAGGGGGAGTGCCCTTTTATAAGAGGGGTGAGGGGCACCTTTGGAAAAGCTAGAAATATTATTTTATAATAAATTCATATTCATTTTCTAATGGATACAAAGTGGATTATTTAAAGTTCAAGATGGGGATGGGTCTAAAAACACTCAACCAATATAATTTAGACAGGTTGGGGTTACTATATTAACCTTATCATTAAGTATTAACTCTTAGTTAATTAGTTTCACTTCTACAACGTCTCTTTGTATTTTTATATTATATGGTTAATAAACTTACTATATACATCCGAGAGACCCCCATGTGGTCCATTCATGATAAACCTATAATTATATAATTCTTTTGGTTGAACCATAAATTTTTAGGAATTTAATATCAATTAATAATATAATATTTGTTTCAAAAACTCTTTTATGTCAATTTTGACACTATTTGGAAAATTGATTTTTGTGAAAACAATAACAGAATGATTACTTAAAAAAAGTCAATTACATAAATCCTAAAATTTCATATTATCCCATAAAATTAGTGTAATTCATTAAAAGTCTTAAATTATATTTATTTGGGTATTTATAATATCAATTATTTTAATTTTTCACTATTATGGTAATTACAGCATCATCATTGTGTCATAAATAAATTAAATTATTTAATTTCTAAAAATTATAAATAAAATATCATTATTTAGGAAATCGTTTTAGCTTTCTACTGAATATTTACAGTCAAACTTATCTTATGTATAACTCTATATTAAATGTGTTTTATTAAATAAACATTGATTTTAACTCTTTTAACTCTTCTTTTAATTAAATAATAATAAATGTCCTAATCTAATCCAAGTGGACCTAAATGATAATATTTTATTCCTAAGGTTATTTTTGGTCGAGATACACTTGTCCAATAGAATTAGGACATGTTTTAGGGTAATATTAATATCATGTTTACCCTTAATTACCCTATTTACTTTCAACCGTGGTAAATAAATGTAAAAAGTTACTATTCAAAAAAAATTATTTTTATATCATTGAACCACATTTTAATACTTTATATTAACCATGTCTATCGGATTTTCGAAATTCCATTCACAGAAGCGGTAAAATTAAGTTTTATGAAAAATTCAGTTTTTTAACTACCACTTAGTGGTTTCACTATTCATCAAAAATTGAAGTTTTTCTGAACAATGCCAAAATTTCACCCTAAGATATAATTGATATTCCAAATTCAAAAATGATGTCTATTTTACAAAATTGTAAACATATAAGTTGTATTAATTAATTTTATAATTAATTCCCACTGTCACAACAAATATCGTTTTTTTAAGAAACAATATATATCAAAAGATTGACAGTTGTTTATGTCCAATTTAAAATTGAAATTAATTCTAATGAACACCATTGGATAAAATGGTAAAAATATATTCTAATTATACTTTAAATCCACTCAATAAAATAATTTATCACTATAAATTATTTTGATTAAAAAATTTGTTTTTAAGTTTTTTTCACAATTCATAAAAATTGGAAGTTCTCAGAAAAATACCAAAAATTAAACTTAGGATAATTTTGATATTCCAAATCCAAAAATGAAGTCCATTTTGAAATATAAATTATATATAATTTCAAAAAGTAGGTATTACTATTCAAAACAGCTAGTTTGATCGATTGTGGTGTGTGTTAGAACTCGATGTTGCGTACAACACACGCTATTACATTTATCAAAGGGAAACGTACCGTAGATGTTTGGGGTGTTACATTCTCCCCTCCTTCAAATAATTTCCTCCTCAAAATTTCTAGAATACTACCGCATGAAAAGAATCGGGTGGTTCTTCATCATAAGTTCCTCGGGTTCCCAGTTGCCTCTTCCATCTTATGGATTCTCCACAAGATTTTTACCAGACGAGTCGTCCGGTTTCTCAGTACTTGTTCTCTCATATCAAAAATATTGATGGGCTCTTTGCATTAAGACAGATCGGGTTCCAGTTCTAATTCCTCATAGGTGAGTACATGCGTTAGGTCAGGTATGTATTTCCTCAATAGAGATACGTAGAAGACATCGTGAACTTTAGAGAGACTTGGCGGCATTTCCAATCAGTAAGCTACAACCCCAATTTGTTCTAGAATTTCAAAAGGTCTGATGTACCTGGGACTCAATTTACCTTTCTTACCAAAACTTATGACTCCCTTCCATGGATATACCTTCATGAAAACATGATCACCGACTTGAAATTCCAAATCCATCCTTTGATTATCAGCATAGCTCTTCTGCCTACTTTGAGCTTCTTTGATGTGATTTTGGATTACCTTCACCTTTTCCGTCATTTCCTCCACCAGTTCTAGGCCTATAAGTTTTATTTTACCAATGTCGTCCCAACATGTTGGTGTGTGACATCTCTTTTTGTATAACGCATCATATGGTGCCATCTGAATACTCGAATGGAAGCTATTATTATAGGAAAATTTTACCAGAGGTAAATATTGATCCCACATACCCTGAAAGTCAAGTGAGCAGGATCTCAACATTTCTTCTAAGGTTTGAATAGTTCATTCTGATTTTCCTTCTGTTTTAGGGTGGTAGGCAGTGCTCAAATGAAGTTCAGTATCCAAGGATTTCTGAAGACATTTCCAGAATCTTGAATTAAGATGGGTATCACAATCAGAAACAATCGATAGGGGTACTCCATGAAGTCTCAGAACTTCATTAATATATAGTCTTGCTAGTCGTTCAACTGGTAAATCTTCCCTTATAGCAAGAAAATTTGCTGACTTGGTAAGACGATCAACAATGACCCATATTGCATTGTTCCTTCTAGGATTCTTTGGTAGCCCAATGATAAAGTCCATCGTAATATTGTCTCATTTCCACTCCAGTATGGGAAGAGGTTGCAATACTCCACCTGGTTGTTGCCTTCCAGCTTTCACTTGTTGACAAACCATACATCTTGACACAAAATCCAAAATCTCCCTCTTCATGTTGTCCCACCAAAAATTTTCCTTAAAATCTCTATACATTTTGGTTCTCCTAGGGTGTATAGAGAAATTGGAACTATGAGCATCATCCAGCAATTCCCTTTTTAGATCAGGTGTATCGGGAACACAAAGTCTCTTCACAAATTTCAAAATTCTATCTTTATACACAAAGTCTCTCAATCTCCTATCATTAACAGCTTTAATCTTCTTTTGAAATTCTTCATCATCAGTCTGAGAACTCTTAATCCTTTCTAGTAAAGAAGGTTTGGAAACCATTTGAAAAAGAATTGAGGTTTAACATTCCATGGTTATTCCCATGTCCATCTTCACTAGATCCATGAAAATTGGGTCCCTTTCAATTCTCATATTGTTCAAAACTCCATGGTCTTTTCTACTCAAAGCATCTGCAACCATGTTTGCTTTCCCTGAGTGGGAGTGTATCGTACAATCATAATCCTTGAGTAATTAAAGCCATCTCCTTTGCCTCATGTTGAGTTCTTTTTATGAGAAAATATACTTCAAACTCTTGTGATCAGTATAAATCCGACATTTTTTACCATATAGGTAGTGCCTCCATATCTTCAAAGAAAATATCACAGCTTCTAACTCAAGATAATGAGTAGGGTAGTTTTTCTCATGAATTTTCAACTGTCGTGATGCATAGGCAATAACCCTACCATTCTGCATAAGGAAACAACCAAGTCCTTTCTTCGATGCATCACTATAAATAATGAACCCAACATTCCTTGATGGTATAGTCAATATGGGAGCATTGACTAATCTTCTCTTCAGTTCTTCGAAACATTCTTCACACTCTTTTGTCCAAACAAATTTAACCCCTTTACGTGTGAGCTTCGTTAATGGGTTAGCCAATTCGGCAAAATTCTGGACGAAACGTCGATAATAACCTGCCAAACCAATAAAATTGCGTACCCCAGTTATACTCGTAGGTGCTAGACATTCTTGGATTGCCTTGGTCTTAGAAGGATCAACAGAGATTCCATCTTTATAGAAAATATGGCCAAGAAAAGAAATCTCTTGAAGCCAAAATTTACACTTGCTAAAATTCCCATATAATTCATGTCTTCTCAGAGTATTCAGGATAATGTGCAAGTTATTTTCATGATCTTCGAAGATTTTGAAGTATGCCAAGATATAATCAATAAATACCACCACAAATTCATCAATATATTCCTTGAAAACTCTATTCATCAGATTCATGAATACAGAGGGTGCATATCGTAAACTCGTAATGCTCGTACCTAGTTCGAAATTCAGTCTTCAGAATGTCTTCCTTCTTCACACACAACTGATGGTATCCAGATCGAAGGTCATTCATTGAAAAGTATTGAGCTCCATGCAGTTGGTCAAATAAATCATCAATGCGAGGTAGGGGATACTTGTTCCTTATTGTTATAGCATTGATCTCCCTGTAGTCGATACACAACCTCATAGATCCATCTTTCTTTTTAACAAAAAGAACAGGGGCTCCATATGGAGAAACACTAGGGTGAATAAATCCCTTATTACTCAATTCCTCTAGTTGTTTCTTTAGTTTAACTAATTCTAAAGTGGCCATTCTATAAGGGGTCTTCGATATAGGCCTTGATCCAGGAATTAAATCAATGGAAAACTCAACTTCTTGTTCTGGAGGATGTCCAGGTAAATATTTCGGAAAGACATATACATATTCTTTCACAATAGGTACATCCTCTATTTGAACATTCCTTTCCTCACCCACAGTCATTTCATTCTCTTCCTCCTCAATAATTGAATTTACTTGAGCTATTGGGGGTGCATCTAGATAAGAATTAGGTGGTGATGATTTTGATCTAAATATAAGGTGTCCCTTATCATCATCATCAAGAATCTTAACCTCTTTCTTCTTACAATAAATCCTAACATCATAGTCCAAAAGACAATCCATACCAAGGATTATATCAAACTCAATCATAGGTATGACGATGAGATCAGCAGATAAAGAAAATTTATGTGCTCAAATGGGGACTGATTCACAAAACATTGTTGCAATGATACTTCCCTTAAGAGTTTTAATTAACAACTCCCTTGTTAAATCAAATTGGAAATATCTAATTTTCTTAGGAAAATGGGATGATATGAAACAATGCGATGATCCGGAATAAAATAATGCATTTTTTACACTTAAGGAAACCATTAAATTACCTGCCACCACGTCTTTCGGAGCTTCTACCTCAGCAGTAGTGATAGCATAATCTTGTCCTTGATCCCTTGGCCTTTTCTGAGGTAAGTTCCCCTGACGCTTAGGAAATTCATTTGCATAATGTCCTATCTCCCTACAATTGTAGCACTGAACATTGGTAGCTTCCTTCTTCCCTTTGCAATCACGATCTTGGTGGCCTTTTCACCAAACTTGTAACAGACACCCATTCCCCTCAAGCAAGTACTGGGGTGTTTCTTCCCACATTTACCATAGGATGGATATTCAACCTTTCCCTTCTTCCCCTTATTTCCATTCCCAGATTTATAAGTAGATATCTTCTTCTGTTGCTTTGCTTTAAAGTCATAAGACTTAGAGAATACCTTTTCTATCTTGATAGCACATGAGACAATGTCTTCGTACGACGAGAAGGATTGTGAGACTAATGCTCGACAGATAATTGGTTTTAACCCATCAAAGAAATGATCAATCTTACTTCTTGGGTTATGTATATAATCTCCAGCATACCTTCCTAACCTTGTAAAGTTAGCCTCATACTTTGTGACATTCTCATCCTCCTTTTCTCTCAGACTCAGAAATGGCCTTTCCATATCTGCTTGATGGTCGCAAGGAATGTATTTTTCTAGAAACAGATATTTGAACTCCCTCCAGTCCATATTTGATACTTCAAAATCTTCCTTCGTGTTTTGAATCAATGTCCACCATTGATCAGCATCTCCAGTGAGGCGGAAAACTTCCATGATAACTTTTTCCCTTTCACTACTCCCCAAAGCCTGAAATATTTTCTCTAGGGAATTTATCCATTGCCCAGCTACTAAGGGATTTTTACTCCCATTGAACATTGGGGGTTGTTGCCTCATGAATCTATCTAACATTGATCCTCCATGCTGCGGATCAGGGTGCTCCATACGGGTAAGGTTATTATTCATAACCTGAGTGAGTTGTCCCAGTATGGTGATTAGCTTATCATCACCAGTTGCATCACCATCTCCACTATAATTATCTTGAGCAGGAGGGAAATCCCTACATGGAGTGCGTGCATTGATAAGGTTTCTATTTCTTCCACTAGGCACCATTTTTAAACAATGGCATAAACTAGATCAGTTTATGAATCAAAATACATAATTCCATAATTATAAAACACTTAACATAAATTGAACTATTTATGGATATATTCTATAATCATAAAAATGTTTTCTTTGAGGAATTATATACTCATAAACCCTTCATAATGATTTGTAATGAAAATGAGAGTTATCCTAAGCATATCCCCCAGGATTGTCGTAACCAAGAGTGCAGCAAGGCCCGTTGTCATGCACCAGTTCCCGTTCGATTCTAGCTCAAAGTGGTGTTTTTGGGTTTTACCCCTAGGTACATCTGTGCCAGAGCCCCCTTTACCTGCTCGTATCCAGACAGGGATGTATTGCTCGGAAAACTCACAAAATCTCTACAATACCAAAATTCTAGGAAGTTCTTCTATACTAATCCTCAAAGTCCATCTTAGGTCTATGTGCTTTAATTAGAGTTTATCTAAACCTAGCTTCCAAGGTTTTTACTAAACTTCCTCTGATACCAAATGTAACTCCCCGACCCCAATTACCCAGTGTCGGTGCCTTATTACATAACATTGGCATGATCACAAGAAAGATCAAGTCTTGAAAGACCGATTAGTTTAGTAGCCTTGGAAACACTAGATATACTCATAAGTTTTACATTACATAATAAAAATGAAAAATACAACAACATCTTTTCTTCATAGTCCATACTCATATCCCCACATACTATCCCCGTAGGTCATTCATAAATTACTTCTTCACATCCTTGGAAAAATAAAACATAGAAAAGGGGTGATCTCAAATGCCCAGTAAGGATAACAATATAGCGGAAACATTCATAAATAAGAATAAACATTTAAGGTAATGTATAACTAAAACAAAATCCTTTTAAACTTGAACTTCAACATAGTATGGAAAAAATAAAATGAAATAATGCCATTTAATTATTAACATGGATATTCTACTAATCTAATAATCACATGAAATACCAATAACCACTTTCATAATGATGGAATGCATAATGCCAGACTATCATAACCACATAGCCAAGGCCTCATGCCAAGACTACAAATAAGATTTTGTCAAGGCCTTGTGCCAAGACACTAGTTTGTCACATGAGACCTACTGATGCATCGAGGAGCTATAGCGGGCTCCACCCGTCATAAATTAAGTCGAATTCATTCCCATTAGAAAAGGTTTAAACATAACATAAACATTCGTATTAAAAATATCATACAAAATGTAAATACTTCATCCATAAACCATGAATGGTATAAAAATAACACAACCATAGTCAAACATATCACAAAACCTTCAATACAATATAGAAGTTTTGTATCATAATAAATCAACTTCAAATAAGCGTAAAATCAATAAAAGGATGTTGACATATATGAAATAAAAACTGTTTTTAGAGAAATATATCATTCTATTTTTGAAATCATTTAATAGTCATATATTTATAAAATGAAACATTTTCATTGAAAATATTATTATATGCTTGTAAGAGAAGCTTAGACGATTTTATAACGGCGAAAAATAGCCGCACCCGCCGTATAAGTTAAAAAAACATTCTTACCTTAATTCTGTCGAAAAGGTTAAAAAGGACCTTGTTTGGAAAACGACGGAAAGATTAATTTATAAACCACTTATAAAAGTCAAAGAAGGGTATAAATTACTTTAACCCATATTCTTGTAAATAGTAAAAAAAATTGAAATACATTTTTATGAAACATGGATGTGGATGATAAAGAGATCCCAGTAGATTATTATGTATAAACAACCTCGGATAATGAAGAGATTGTGAAATAAACCCTTACCTTGTACTTTTCCATGGTTGGGGGTAGGTTAACCTCCTGTATAATGGTGAAATAATTGTTATTAAATTATTCAAGAATCATATACATTAATATGATATCATATATGATCTTTTAACATTTCTTTGTTAATAATATCTTAGAATTATCGTCATTTTAGGTATTAACTTACTCGTTTTATTTTATAAGTTTTGTTACATAATCCATGTTTTTCATGGATAGGTTGTATCTTATTCATATCCAGGATGATATCAAGTCCTTAAACATTATTTTTAAATCATAAAATTATAATTATACTTGAATGGATATGATGGAGAATGAATCTCATCACGTTCATGGAGACGGTAGTCCGTATATACGCACGAGTGACAATATCATCCTTTTGATATTAAAATAATATATAAATGGATGGTATTTCACATATAAAAAATCATTATAATGTTATATTTATTATTTAAATGAATTAAAAATCATTATTATACCCATCCAAATAATAATATATTGAATAACAATTACACCACGACGTGGAGACAGTAAGTCGTACGTACGCACGTATGGTGAAATATTATTTAAAGGATGGATAGAATAATGAATATGGTTGTACCATATTTATAATAATATTACATTATATAGGAGATAATGGATTCATTATTTTAGAATGGTAATAACAAAGAAAGAATAAGTTGAAGAAGAAATGAATTTGAAAAAGGTTGGTGAAAACAATACCTCTTCTTCGGGTTCTTCCTTTTGATTTGATCAAAATGGATCCTTAGGTTGGCTTTATGATCTAACTAAGGCCTCTAGGTTGTATTAAGAGAAGTTGAGAGAGTATTTGGGAAGGTTTTTTCTGAACCAAAAGGCTTTGAATGTGTGAATTAGTGAGAAGGGGGAGTGCCCTTTTATAAGAGGGGTGAGGGGCACCTTTGGAAAAGCTAGAAATATTATTTTATAATAAATTCATATTTGGTTTCTAATGGCTCGAAAGTAGATTATTTAAATTTTACGGTGTATATAGGTCGAAAAACACTCAACCAATATAATTCAGATAGGTTTGGGTTATATATTAACCTTATCATTAAGTATTAACTCTTAGTTAATTAGTTTCACTTTTACAATGTCTATTTGTATTTTTATATTATATGGTTAATAAACTTACTATATACATCCACGAGACCCCCAAGTGGTCCAGTAATGCTACCCCTATCATGATATAAGTCTCTCGGCCGAACCTTAGATTTTTAGGAATTTAATATCAACTAATAGTATAATATTTGTTTTAAAAACACTTTTATGTCAATTTTGACACTATTTGGAAAATTGATTTTTGTGAAAATCATAAGAGTATGATTACTTCGAAAAAAGTCAATTAAATAAATCCTAATATTTCATATTATCCTAGAAAATTAGTTTAATTCATTAAAAGTCTCAAATTATATTTATTTGGTTATTTATAATATCAATTATTTTAATTTTTCGCTATTATGTTAATTACTGCATCATCATTGTATCATAAATAAATTAAATTATTTAATGTCTAAAAATTATAAATAAAATATCATTATGTAGGAAAGATTTTTATCTTTCTAATGAATCTTTAAAATCGAATTTATATTATGTATAACCCTATGTTAAAAATGTTTTAGTAAATAACAATTGATTTTAACTCTTTTAACTCTTCTTTGAATTAAATAATAATAAATGCCCAAATCTAATCTAAGTGGACCTAAATGATAATATTTTATTCTTAAGGTTATTTTTGGTCGAGATACACTTGTCCAATAGAATTAGGACAAGTGTTAGGGTAATATTAATATCATTTTTACCCTTAATTACAATATTTACTTTTAACCGTGGTAAATAAAAGTAAAAAGTTACTATTCACAAAAAATTATTTTTATCTCATTGAACCACATTTTACTACTTTATATTAACCTTGTCTCTAGGATTTTCGAAATTCCATTCACAGAAGTGGTAAAATTATGTTTTATGAAAAATTCAGTTTTATAATTACCACTTAGTGGTTTCACTATTCATCAAAAATTGAAGTTTTTCGGAACAATGCCAAAATTTCACCATAAGCTATAATTGATATTCCAAATTCAAAAATGATGTCTATTTTACAAAAATACGAACATATAAGTTGCATTAATTAATTTTATAATTAATTCCATCTGTCACAACAAATAGCGTGTTTTTATGAAACAATATATATCAAAATATTGACAACTGTTTATGTCCAATTTCAAAGTGAAATTAATTCTAATGAACACCATTGGATAAAATGGTAAAAATATATTCTAATTATACTTTAAAACCACTCAATAATATAATTTATCACTATAAATTATTTTGATTAAAAAAGTTTTTTTAAGTATTTTTCACTATTCATAAAAATTGGAAGTTCTCAGAAAAATAACAAAAATTCAACTTAGGATAATTTCGATATTCCGAATCCAAAAATGAAGTCCATTTTGAAATATAAAATATATATAATTTCAAAAAGTAGGTATTACTATTCATAGCGGCTAGTTTTATCGGTTGTGGTGTGTGTTAGAACTCGATGTTGCGTACAACACACGCTATTACATTATTCAAAGGGAAACATAACGTAGAAGCTTGGGGTGTTACACATGGGGTGTTGCATTATCTCACCTTAAATAAATTACATCCTTATAATTTTAAATTTCATAGATTGGTAAAATTAGTTAATGATATCCAAAATATATTAATAACCCATGATATATTTTTAAATGAGGTTTATACCTTAATATCATTGGTATAACTAGGAAACATATCTTTTCCATTAATCATGTCAATTGGTTGCTTCATTTTTATTCCATAATTTATTTCTCAATATCCTCATTTCCACACAAGAAACATCTTCTAGTTATTCTGAGACATTTTTCAGTGCTTCTTCTTACGATTTTTTACATATAAGAAACTGATAATTTTTTCCTTCATCAACATTATCACCCAAACTTCTACGAGACATCATATTTCACTTGTTTGGTTTGTTTGTGAGTTCAAATATGTTCCTATTCTTAATAATAATTCTTGATAGATGGTTTTGAATAATAATTTGGTTTATTACATCAGTTCTTATCCCATTAGGTTTCTCATTGGGATAATCTCTACAATATCCATGACATATAATTTTATATTGGTTTCATTGGTATTCAACCATTACTAAAACCAAAATGATGTAGCATAGTTATGAACAACAAAAGAAAAACAATGTAAGATAATTACAAAAAAATCAACTTGGAAATGACTTAAACTTTTAAACGATTAAATTATATTTTGTTTAAAACCAACTTAATCTTAGTTCAATCTTGGTTTCTTTAGGTTGGATTTTCTGTTATTACATAATATAATTCCTTAACATAATAAATCCTTTATCATATCTCATAATGATAATCTAATTAACCAAATCATATCCCCTAGGAGTGTATATCCAGTTGTACATTATTAGGACCACTCATCATGCACCATATTGAAGATTGAGTTGATACTTAACTAGACATTTTTATAGTGATTACCCCAAGATGCATCTATGTGACGGTCGTATCCACTTCCCATTATCCAATAGGGGTTTAATTTCTTAAAGAACAACATAATATCTACTTTACCAAAACATCATGATATTATCCTATATATAATCTCATCCCTTAGACTTATCCATAGGATATTAATGAATGTTATCTCATCATAATCACTAAAATACTCAATATTACCTCAACTAAACTAAATGGTTATATATACCTCTGAAATTGTGATCAAACAAAACATATCAACCGTTAAATTATCCTCAACTAACATCTAATACTCTAAAGTTATCTAAAATATCCTTTGATACTAATTATGATTCCATGAACCTATTCTCCTAGAATATGTTTCTTATAAATACCTTCTTTATATATCCGCATTGAAATGAACTTAAGTGACCCACTTTTAAACATTAATAATAATAATATCACTAAAAAATATTAATATAGTTACATTCATATGAACTTTTAGGTTTAGAAATTTAAAGAGTTGGGAAAATAATTTACTAACAAGTCCAATGGATTTATAATTAAATGGATATGTTTCCACTATATAATAAACTAATTAATTTTTAATAAGTCATCAACATCTCCCAAAAAATTATTCAAACATGTTAGTCATCTAGTCATATATTCTGTAATAATTTTAAACAAAACATAGGGAATTTAAAACATAGGAAGTGTTATATCATCAAATTATTAAGCGTAAATGTAATTGAAAGTAATCAAAGATCGTAACTAGTCATAATATGATCATAAATAATATAGTTGTAATAGATAACCAAAAATTATTCTATAATTGAATGAAACTGAAAGCATAATATATACGTAGATTATAATATAAATGAAAAGATCACATAGATAAAAATAATTAGTTCCTTAGTGATGATATCTATAATTTTTTATAGTAAACTTCATTCCCTAAACCAATATATCATGATCATAGATGTCATTATCTTACCATCAAGGCCCTATATTTAGGAAATATTTTTTTCCGGGTAGGAATGCACTAAAATACCAATGCTTATTTGTCTCATGGGACCTATTAATTCATTATAGGAATATTTATATTGGGTCCCAACCATTTTTAATTAATTCAAATTCGTTCATAATATGAAGGAGTGAATAAACTATAAAATATATAACCAACATTCCCTTGGTAATCAATAAACATATGTATTGAAATAAGAACTATATGTATTGAACTATTTCACCCATCGAATAAATGGAATAGATTTATATGTAATCATCCCTAAAACTAACATTATATTGAGTAAGTTGTAAATTATTATGTTTATAATTTCATCAATAAATTTATATATTACATATAGGTGAACACCCTTTAGTAAAAAGAATGAAATATAGTGTTCATAGAGAAAAGGGATTGGAAAGAACTATGCCTGTAAAAATGGATGGTTTTTAAAGAACAATGATGTGAAGGATTTCCAAAATATTAATCCCAAAAAATAAAGTTATATGAGGGGATTTATATGGTAATCCATGAAAAATATTTACCCTATAAAATGGAAGCTTGTGGTTAGTATGAATTATATCTCAAAGAAGCAAAATTGACACCAAAAAACCCTTTCGATAGTGGTAATGTAAGAATCAAAATAACAAGATATGGAAACCCGGAAATTAAATAATATTAAAATCATAGGTATATATTATAATTTAAATTAATATGATATAAATAAACCATATGAATGAAAATATGGGGTTCAAAATCAATCATGTCTAGAGGAATTGAAAATAGAGATAAATAACAATGACAGCTTTAGAAACATTCAAATTCAAAACACTTAAAGGATATAATTTAAAATTGAACATAAATTACCATGAATAATGATAGTATCGTGATGTATGATATAAAATGAGTGTGAAATACACCATACAATGGAAAACATGGTGTGTGATATAACCATGTCTTAAGGAATTGAAGATTGAGACAAAGAAGCCCTTAAAAGAAACATAATATATGATGTAAGAATCCTTTGATAAGAAGATTATGAGGAAGAATTATAGACCCCTATAATAGAAGGATTAAATACCAAAAAAATATTCATTAGGTAGAATAAATCAAAGTTTAAACAATTTAATTCCATACGAATACTTGTAATTGAATAGTTGAAAATTGATTTAGTGCAAACCCTTGATGATTTTGTAATTTTTGATTCAAATCCCATACATTATAATATTTAATATGAAAAAATAAATACCATAAATATTCGGAGTATCATAATACAAAATATAAAAGGGGTATTAGATACAAAATTTCAAATAAAACATGGTGTATAATGAATAATATATTTCAAGGTGTGAAAATTTGAGACACGAAACCCTTACATGTAAAATAATATTTCAGGTAAGAACCAATTAATAATGAGTTTATAAAAAATAATTGTAAACTAAAATAAAATAAAGGATGAGATACCATAAAATAATTCATTTTTTCAAATAAATAAAACATTGAATAATACAGTTACATAAGAATGTCCGTAACTAAATAGAACAAAATTGAGTTATCACAAAGCCTTACACTTTTTAAATTTTTGGATTCAAAACCCCATGAAGATTATGATTTAAAATGAAACATTATATACCAAGAATAATGAGAGGATCATGATAGAAAATATTAAAGACGTATTAGGTAAATCATTCCAAATAAAACATAGTGTATAATAAATAATATGTTGCAAGAGGTGAAAGTTTGAGACAAGTAACAAAATCATTGAGGTATAAATAATTTGATAATGTGGTTATAATGAATAATTATACAACCCCCAAAATGAAGGGAAAAATACCATAAAATGTATTCATTTGGTATAATATATCAAACTTGGAATAATTGAGTTCAACAATATATTTTTTAACTCAATGGAAGAAAATTGAGTTTGCAAAAACCCATAAAAATTAAAAATATTCAAGTCAAACCCCCTTTAAGGATATGATTTCAAATGAAAATGTTATGAAAAATTAAATGATAAGGATATAAATTACTAAATGGAGTAATATACACCATTCTAAATTAAACATGTTATATAATAAAAAATGTGTCTCGAGGGGTGAAAATTTGAGACAATAAACCCTTACCTTAATTCTTCACTTCCACTAAAGTGCTTGAATCTCCAGTATAACAAAAATAAAAATCATAATCACCTATTTTATAACGTTATTCATACATGTAACCTTTTATAAAAATAATTTATAATTATTCTCTACATTTATAATAGTTTCTTATTATCTATTTTCAATATGATGTGTGAGTATTATTGGTTGTTTTGAACTAGTTTTGTAAATTCGGTGTTGTTCATCATTATTCTACCCAAGTTCATAATTCCTATGTTATAAAAGGTACTGGAATTTATTTTTTAATTTTTTTTATTTTAAATGTTCATTCTATTATTATTTATTACAATTCTTAAATATGAAATTAGTGGAGTGGTGTATTCGGTGATTCTTCTGAAAATGGATGTTATATCTTTATTAATGAGTTTAAAATTAATTTTACCATTAAAAAACCAAAATTAAATATTTATATGATTATTTATTTTGTATATTTTCATTAATTATGTTATCATTGGTATCTATGATATTATTTTATGTAATTTTTCATGTAGGTGGTTAGACTGACCCGAACATGAACATACGATAATTAATTAATGATTATGAATATATAAGTAATCTATTTTGGAATAATATCACCATTATATAATATTGATGATATATTTTATTTAATTTTAACTCTTAATAATATTTTAAGATATTTTTTTACATTATAATGAAACTAAATTAAATATAAGACACATTACATAATGGAGGATGTAGTAAGTGGAATACACGATTAAAATTTTTATTTGTTATTGAATGAGAGGGAAATAAGGTGGATTATAATTTTACCCTTTATAATATTAATAATTATATTATATATGAATCCTTTATTATTTAAATTAACCCTTATAACCAACAAAATATAGGCGTTTGTGAAAACTAGAATCCGTTGCTTTTTGGAGGTGATAATCTAAAAAAAATGAATGACGGTTTCATTTTTCTTAATTGAAAAGGGGGAAATATGGTTAATAGGTACTACAATAGTATAATAACACCATGTATACAAGAAATAATTATTTAATTATATAGTAATTGTAAAATAATATTTCGGAAAGTAATAAAGAAAAGGAAATAATTTATGCAAAACAAATACACACATTGAGGACATGGGATTTTTCTTAGCATATTCCTTAGTAATGGAGGTCTTAATCTAATATATTCCGACCAGAATCTCAAGGAATAGGAATAATATTATAGGGGAATGAAAAATGTAAAACTTTTAAAGATAAAACTATGACAAAACATGTATTTAATATAATTTATTTCATGATTTATTACGTAAAAACACATATAATACAATCCTAGAATGTCGTGATGCCTATTGCCATTTTAAAATTAGATACATGGAAAAATAACATTAAAAAGAGACATAATTAAATTATTTAAAATTCCTTAACATTTTATTAAATTCAATTTCTCTTCTAATGTTTCATGGGATATCCTGGTGATATACATAAGAAATGGGTGAGCTATAAATCCAAGTAAGGGAATAATTAATGCATAACTTGATGATTTTAATATATGTCAGTCAAGAGGCATTTCAAGGTGATATAAAAGGTGGGAGAATAAAAACATTATTATATATCTATGATATAATAAGATAACATCAGGGAAACATAGGATTTTGGAAACAAAATAAAACATTATATCATGATAATAATCCAAGGATAATCACAGATACATCATAATATAGTGTGATTAGGATAAATAATAAAACACCATAAATGAAATACGATGGTATAAAAATATAACCCAATTAATTGGAAGGCTATATAATTCTAGGCTCACATGTAAAGTTAATATCATGTACATGCATTTGTGTTCCATATATATTATTCAATATAAGAACATATTGCATTGATTTTAATCATATGATTATGAAATATGGCTTATATTAATGGAATTCCACAATATATTAAGGATATTAACAAATATGTAAATAATACTAATTGGATTTTTTTATAATTATTCACTATAAATATGCATGGCAGGTAAAATAGTAGGATATTTTTTATAGCATAACTGGGGTACATAATGATTTGTAGAAGGTTTTAATGATAGTGACAAATATTCAATAATTACATGGGAATATTCTAAATAAAATATTTTTATTTTCAAAAGAACATTTAAGGAAAAGTGGGAAATCGACTTGGTTTAAAATACAGATAAAGTTAAACCTCCTAAGTAATTTACATGCCATTCCTGAAAAAATTAAACCTATTAGAGTCCCTTATATTGAATAGACTTCATTCGATTGAGGAGACATCCATATCTAAGTTTTCCTTAATGAGATCCTTAAAGTGAAATCCAACCACGTCCCAAGTCTACACATGCTCCTCTAGGCCTATTTTCCCCTCATTGAAACAATTTATTAAAATTTGGTTTAGTTTGTGAATCCAAGAGGATTGATCATAATTTAAATCAATGATTAGTGGTATTTATAACATTCTATGTTTATCCTACTATGATACCTTTATTAGGATATATTCCTCTTGAAGTTTATCACTATAATGCATGAGAATCTCCTGGATGTTGTCTGATTCAACGTACTCCTTATTCTTTGGAATGTTAGCAGTAACTTACAAACTCTTTTGAGATATTTTCTTTTAGCTAGAAGACCCTGTAATAGGAGGACTAGGTTAAGGTTGTGTTTTCCTTTCATCTCTGTAGCCTCCGACTATACTGAATAAACCCATCATAATCAACAGTGGTATTTTTCCCTTTCTATGAAGAGGACTAAAGGTACTCTTCCACAATTTTCACTTACCTGTCCTCTATGGAATAAGATTCTGAGGCAAACTCATTGGCCTCTTATTTATCACTTGACCTACCTTGTAAGGGATAGATCTCTTTGTTTCTCTCCTCCTAAATGGATCCTTCTTCAAATGGGGGAGGATCAGCTTCACCCAGTAATGAAAAATGGTTCTGAGAACCACTATAACCTCTAGTTATGCCCGTGTTAATAGGATAGGGATCCTTATTACCCATCCACATGGTAACCTTTTTATCCACTCTATGATCTTAGATGAGTAAGGGCTTTTATATAAACTTAAAATTGCCCCATGTTCTGCGGGAACCTCCATCCATAGAGATTTACTAAGACCATAAGATCTATCCTTACCCATTTCTTGGTCCATGACCTCATGGAGAGAATTGAAAACAGATTTCACAACTTCTTCATATATGGGAGGGTTTCTTGGGTTCAAGACCACTCACTCATCCTCCCTTTAGCTACATTGGACCATCCTTCCAAAATGAATGAAACCTAATTTCCATCTCAAATGAAAAAAATATCATCAACCATCAGCTCTAAGATCCTCACTCCCACCTCCTTATGGGTGGATGAAGGAAGTCTCCACTCCCCAATACCCCAATTATCCACTATAAGAGAAATACTACTAGTGACTTCCATTACTTACTGGATAGCTCAATCCTCTCTTAAAGAAGGAAGGACCTCCTAATAATTGAAAAACAAAACATACTAAAATTTACTATATTCATGAATGAGACACTTGTAAGAAGAATAGAAAGGAACCCACGATTCATTGCATACCTTATGATACCATTGCAATTCTACTTCAAACTCAATGTAGATGACATCTAGTGGGTTATTGGATATATATACTTCAAAAAAATTCTTCAGAGAGACTGGATGACACACAATATTAGGGAAAAGGTCTGAGTAGAGAAAATGCCCAACCATATTTCTGATCAAGTGAAGAACTTCCAGATTTTGATAAGGTAAAGAGATACTAGGGAGATAAATCCAGATTTTAATAATATGAGTGTTGTGATTCAAATTAAATTCAAACATCCATTAAAATAGAGAAAACTAGAAACCTAGAAGGAAATGGGAAGCATGAGCCACGACAGAGATATGATCATCCTCATTCGAAAACCGAATCAATAAGTGTCTTATATCCAAAATTCCTACAATAATTTGTTTGTGAAACTTCTATGAAGAGGATACAAATCTTTCAAAGTCATACATTGAGGGTAGATTCTTCCTGAAGCAAGTAACCAAGGATATATCCAACATTATTAAAGCTCTAGTGAACTCCAGGGGGGAAAGTAAGAGTGATAGAACTCCATTCTTGAATGACTAGACCTTAGGGAAAACATCAATTGAGGGAAATTTAGATAGGGTAGTTAGGACCATGAAAAGGTAAAATATGGGAGCATGGGAAGATGAAGAGGGTTATAAATCATAACGATAGTATAATGGATGAGGAAAATAATATCTCAAATTGAAAATTCTGAATTGAAATGGAATAACTCATTCAAATATCTTGAATAAATAAAATGAGGATTGAATCCCTTAACTTGATAAAGAACATATATAATGTTGGGGAAATATTTTAAATATATTGGTAACACCTTTGGAGGTAAATACAGAATTATAGTAAGAATAACTTCATTATCAATGGTTTTTTAGATAAATAGAGTTGGAGGATGAGTGGTTATTTATAAAAAGATATAGGGGAGTTCCTTATTGATTTCTAAACATAGGTTGTAGACTTTATAATAAAATAATTAAAAATAAAAACCATAATATTTTTTTGTCCATTTTTTCCTCAAAGATGAGTGATTTTAAATATTTTATAAAGATAAGAACCAAGCTCATTAAAATAATATTATTGGTGATGTATAAGTGAGTAATGTTCAAAAATAATTTATTTTAAAACCGTAACATATAATATGGTTATATACGATTCACTAACAGATTATAGAATAAATAAAATAACATCAAAAACACATTATTTTAAAGGTTAAATATATATTTGGTCATGAATTACTTTTATATAATTTATTGTAATACTTCTAAACTATTATTATGTAAAAATATTTACTGTATATTTATACCATATTTATTTTTTACCGAAAAAATTCTACTTTTTCAAAAAAACATGAAATATTCATCATTGGACAAATATTATGTTATTTTGTTAAAAAAATTATAAATATGAGAATATATACTTTTAAATAAAAATACTTATTTACTAGAAAATAATATTTTTTGTGATACTTACGGCTTTGTGGCCATTAAAAAATTGTATTGGACAATATTAAATTATATTATCCTTATTATTCAAATAAATATTTTTTAATAAGAATACTTTATGAAAAAAAAATTTTAACTGATTGAATTTTTCAAAAGTATCTTTTAACAAAAACTATATATTTCCCAAAAATACAATTTTGATTTCATCGTATCAAAATCTATTTTTTAAAAAAATATTTATCCAATCATCTATATATAATAATAATAATAATAATAATAATAATAATAATAATTAGGGATAAGTATAATAATTACATTAATTAAAATGTATATTAAATCATACATCTAGGGTCTAGATATGTAATGCCTTATTACACCACCATTCACCTTAAGGGTAAAGTGTGTAACGGTGGTAATTTCTTCTAGATGTTAGGAAAACATGGTTTGGGTTGTGATCTTGATAAGCTAGAACAAATCTCTTAAAAAGTTTATACCATGCCTCATCTATTAGATCATGGAATGTTCTTGGTTAAGGGAGAATTATAATGATGCCATCTCCCTCGAAAGCTATGATAAGTTGGTTTCAGAGTCAACAATCATACTGGTCGAGGCAATCATTTCTTCAATCTGTGTCAATTAGATTTTTTCATAACCTTATTATATACTAGTGTTAATGGTCCGTACACAATGGATATATTATTGAGGGTTGTGATACATAATGGTATTTTAAATTTGATTTTCTATAATGGTCAAAAAATACTAAATAATTGAATTTGATTTCTATAAATACATTACTTAATAATAAATTTATTCATTCTGCAGGGGATTCGAATTATAAAAGTATCAGTCATCTAATTATTCAAAATTCCAAAATTTCACCATAGACATTTACCTTTCATAAACTAAAATCAATAAGGATACTTCTATTTAATCACCTATTCTAGTTCTCATGTTTCTTCTTAAAACTTATGGTTTTCCACCAATACCTTTACCAGGTAAGTTTTCTTATTTCATAGAAATGATTCTCTAGAATCTAATATCTTCACCAACTACTCCTCCTATGAATGTTCGTTCTCCAAAGGTTCCACCTAAATATTTATTTCATGTGAGGGTTCTGATATGTACTTCTCCAAAATGGAGACATGTAACACATCATATACCTGAGATAGGTTAGGTGTGAGTGTTTTCAATAATCCATCACTCTAATGTGATCAAGGATCTCAAAGGGGAGAATGCATCTTGGAATAAGCTTTCCCTTCTTATCAAACATCATGTATTTCTTCCATGGAAATATACAAAGGAATTGTTTATCTCTGACCTCAAACTCTAGGTCACATTAATTATTTTCTACATATCTTTTTATCAACATTTCAAGTATGTGATATGAAACTGAATGATTTAAAACTTATTTATTATATCTTGTATAATATTACGTTTTGTCATCTTCTACTCTCTAACTTCATCCTATCATGTTGGATTCCAGTACCTCTTCCCATGAAGAGCCTCAGAAGGTTCCATTTTAATGATAAAATGGAAACTACTATTATATGATAAATTTATTAGGGTTTTGGTTTTATCCCAACATCCATGAAAATATATTCAATTACATATTTCTATATCTTATAGAGTTTTAGTATTTCTCTTAGACTGACAATTTGTTTGAGGGTGATAAGCATTACCAAAACTCAGCACTGTATCCAATGCTTGATAAAGGGTTATCTAGAACCTCAATGTAAACCATATATCTCAATCATATATAATATAGAGTGTCAATCCATGTATTCTTACCGCTTCTCTTATGTATATATTATATATCATCTCAAGTTATATGTATTCCTTGATAGTAATGAAATTTGATGACTTTGTAAAGCAATCAACTAATACCCACATAGTTTTATTTCATTTAGATGTCTTAGGAATCCCTATGATAAAATACAAGGTTATTTTTTACCATTCCCATAATTTTATGGTTAATTTTGTCTTCAAACCCTTTGAACTATATCATTTAGCCTTAACTTGTTGGCATACCATGCATCGATATATAAATTCTATAATCTCCCTCATTATGTTATCCCACTAAATTTTTTCTTCAAATATCTATAAATCATAGTGATTCCTATATGAATAGATAAGGATCTACTATATGAATCATCTAGATACTCCATCTTTAGTTATGGTTTTTATGGAGAACATGTCCATGTTCAAAACATTATAACCCGGTCTTTATAAAAGTTTAACTCTGGAATATTCTCTACCTTTTTCAATAACGCCTCATAATTGTTTTGATCCTACTTAATCATCTCATTAATATATGTTTGAGTACTTATTTGATAAATTAAGGATGAATATCCCTTTATTATTCCCATGTCTATCATTTCCATGTCTAATAATATTTTATCCCTTTCAATCCTTATCATGGATACGGTTGTGGTGTCCTTTCTACTCAGAGAATATTCTAATTTTTAACCTTCTAATGATTGTAATGGATTAAAAAATCATAGCTATTGATTATATAAAACAACTATAATTGGAATATATTTATATAATTTTGTGATAATATATACTTAAGGCTTTTACAATCCGTATATACGTTACACTTCTCCCCATAGAGATAGTTCCACAAAATTTTAAATGTGAATATCACTATATCAAATTCCAAATAATGGTTTTGGTATTTATTATCATTGATATTTAATTGGTGGGAGTAATATGATGTCACTTTCTTATTCTGAATGAGTAAACATCCTAATATCATTTTGGAAACATCACTATATATCACAAATCCTTCACAATTGTGGGTAATGTGAGCATTTGTGCAATGATTAACATCACATTTAGCACTTTAAATCCCTCCTTTAATTCATAAATATAGAAAAAAATGACTTCATTCTGAGATATCTTGGTTATCAGGCTTGATAAGCATAAAACGTTTCTCAATAATTGATGATCGTACCTAACTAATACAAGAAAAATGGGGATTTTTGTCCCATAAATTGGTTTGGGGAATCATTCAATCATCTCTATTTTCAAAGGATCCATATAAATCTCATAGATATTGATAAAATACCCTTGGAATATTATAAAATTCATCTAAAACTCAAATTTACAATAATTATCATATAACCTTTACTTATAGAAGGCCTTTAGTGTAGAATTCAAAGGCTCTGCATGTTCCTCCTCCCTTTTAACGTGGATAAGAATATCAACTATAAATACTACGAAAAATTTATCCAGGTAATCCATGAAGACTCGATTCACTATGTATGTGAATATGTGTAGAGAATTAGTGACTCCAAATTGAATCACATTGAACACCTATTTCCTATATGTTGTATGAAAACAAATACATGGGAATATACTCTATATTCTCCTTTACACGATAACATCCCCAATAAAGATCCACCTTGGAGAAGTATTGAGATCCACTTAGCTAATTGAACAAGTCATAAGTATTTGGAAGATGACCCTTTTTCTTTATTTAGTTCTTATTAAGATCATGATAATCAATACATAGGCACATTAACCCATCCTTCATCTTGAAAAAAATATTTTTACATCCCATAGTGAAGCACTTTTTCCTATAAACCCTTAATCTAGATTCACCAATAGTTTCTTATTTATCTCTTAATGTTAAATAGTGTCCATTGTATATGGATTCTTGGTTATGGGAAAATATTTGAGTATAATTTTGATTGAGAACTCAACCTCCCACCTTGGATGAAGTCCAAGAAATTATTTACAAAACACAATAATGTGATTAGTTACAATGGAAATGTCATCAAGGATGATATTTTTCGTAGTCTCAAAATTTTGATCTAGATACACTCAATAATAATCTAATAATATCCATTATTGAGATGATGATACCAATGTATATTTATCCTCCTCCTTAAACTTTTATAGAATCAGAGTTCAATTTATGACACAGAGGTTGATTTTATTTTCTCAATAATTTATGTTTACTCTTTACAAGGAAATTCAATCCATACCTAGAGTTGCATAAAATTCCAATAAACAGAGTATCATGAGGTTTAATAAGAAATTATACCCATAAATTTTTAAATGGGATGGTTTATATTCTTTGGTTATAATTATTGAATCATTTTCCAAATTCACCAAAAACTCAAATTCTATTTTTTGAGTTGGTATTTGAATAGTTCTACTAAACATACATGATATGAGATAATTCATAAACTAGAATCAGATACTATATTAATTACCCCGGAATTAATAAATATAATACCTATAACTAATTAATTTTTAGGATCCACCTCAATTTTCGTGATGAAATATGCACTCACTTTATCTCTAGGCTTTGGAGCTCATTTTTTCCGATTATCATCAATAAATCTACGATCAGTGCATTGATTATCATATTGTCTTTATTCGTTATTATTGGATCATTTTACAGAAGGTTGAAGGTTAATTGTAGGATTTTTTCTTCCATCACATTGGTGGGTTTCTTCTATTATCACTCTCTAGTTAGTTTACCTTATTTCTCACACCTAGAGTATTTCCTTTCCCCCTTCATGAAATGTTCAGGATACTTTTTCCCATACATTTTACAAGCGGTTTGTTACTATTTATTTCTCCATGAGATATCTTCATCACACTAATAGAATTAAAATTAATTCTCTATTTCATATCTCTTGACCCATGAGGCCCTTGAGATTCACTGATCTCTATTTCAAAATTGACGGAACATCAAAACATTTCCACATAACTACCAAAGCATCGAATCGCTAAATCATTTAGTAGGTTTAGCATTATCCCCCTAAAGAAGTGCTTAACTTTACACTCAATTTCAAAAAAAACATAATAGTATTGTATAGGTCTTGTGAATTTGATCTCATACACACCAATGAATTTTTTATCCTTTTTCTTGAGTTCAATGAATTGCCTCTCCATTTTTAGTTTGAGATTATGGGGAATACATTTATTGAAATAAATTCTATATAATTATTTCTACTCCATCACTTCAAAATTATCCATTGGATTTATAATTTTGATAAAAATACACAATTGATCAGTTTCTCCATTCATATGATTAATAACAAGTGTTACCTTTTCTTTCTCAGAGAATTAAAGGATAAATATGATATTTTCAATGGTGTTCATCAACTATTTTATGATTAAGGGATCATAATATCCACTAGTATTCTAAGGTCTTTTCCACATAAAGGGTTTTGTTGCATCATTATTTTTATTAAGGTAATGTGGGTGTTACTCTTGATTCATTTTTTTGTACAAAACATAAGTTAAATGAGAAATTATTTTCATAATTTTATTAAATCCTTCTCCAATTGGATTGGGAATCTCATTTGTGTGGTCATAACATTGGTTTTTAGATTATTTACTCCTATTTATAGACATTGACTAAAATTAAGGGAAAAATTGTGGATGATAATTTTTAAAAAATTAAAAACATAAAAGGAAAACTGTGAAAATTGACGGGATAACTCATAAATAACATATATTCTTCAACCTATGAATTCCTATATTTCAATATACGTTATACATGGTTTATTTTCTAACATAAAATTTAGTGGTCAATTTTTCTCCCTTTATAATAATTCATAATGTTATTGTGAATTTTCCAAAGCAAATCTTGAAGGAGTGTCAAACCATGTGTGTAGTTAGACCTCTCTGAATTATATCTGGTGACGATCGAGTTGATACCTAATGCTCTATTTTCTATGTTTTTCCCCTATTTACTACTATTCCAAATTCATATCGACGTCTAGTATCTAGATATGTATTTTATTACTTGGAAACCCCTCACTCTATACATTAGTAATTTTTTGATTTTTTTTCTCTTTATAGTATTATCCCTAATCCTTTTTCTAATTCTTTTTGAATCCTAATTCTATAAAATAACTAGACTTTCACCTGACACCAGTAATGAAAATTGTTATATTTAATACACATTATTTCAGGATTTATTACATAATAACACAAAAAATAATCATAAAAGAATATAAGTCATGGTTTATTTGGGAAATTATATACAAAGCATAATAAAAAATGGGTATACAATAACATTACTTTAAACTCTTTAATATTCTCTCAAAACACTATTACTCCTCTAAAACTGCATGGTATAACCTGGGGATGTACATAAGAAAGGGGTGAGCTATAATACCCAATAAAGGTATAATCAACGTATAAAAGATGAAATTAATACACGTGATTCAAGAGGCATATCAAGATGACAGAAAAGGTATGTGAATCATAAACATGAACATAGAAGCATGATATAAGATGATAAAGTCAAGTAAAAAAAGGAATGTGGAAACAATATAAAATATAACATCTTAAGAATAATTCATGGATAACCACTATGAAATCATAATATACTGTTCTTATGATAACATCATTTTTCCATACATGTCATCACATGTGATAAAAACATTACCCAATTCCTTGGAGGTCTATATAATTCAAGGCCCACCCATAAAATTCATATCATGGAAATTCATTTTTCTACCACATAGATCATACAACATAAGAATGTATTTCATCACTTTTAATCCCAAGAATAAAGAGTGGTGGTTACATGAATTGATGTCCCAAATCAATGAATGATAGGTACATATACTTGAATACCCTCTAGTGTTAATGTCGACAGATATTCACTACACAAATGTCTGCATGGAAAACCAAAGAAAATTTTTGACAATATAATGGCTGTACATCAGGATTAATATAGGTGATTAATAAGAGTGAAAGGGGGTCTATGGTTAATTTGAAATTATAATGATAGTAAAATTTATGTGAAAAAACATATCCCAATTTTAATAATTGAAAATAAAATGGAATAATTCAATGAATGTTCTTGAATAAAGAATTGGGGAGAAACTCTTACCTTGATAGGGTTCTTATAAAATATTTAGAGGATCTAATTAATTGATTTGTAACACCTTTGGAGGTCTATAATGAAATATAGGGAGATTAAATTCATGCTAAATTGGTTTTTATTGAAGATGTGTGGGAGGATTTGTGGGTTTTTATAGAAAGAGTGGATAATTCTTTATTAATTTCATAACGTATGTTTGGGAATCTATATAAAAATTTAATAAAACCCACAACCCTTGATATTTTTTTCCCATGGTTTCTCCCGAATTAGAGTGGTTTTAAATATTTTACAGGGAATGGAATCAAACAATCTAAATTAATACCATTGGTGATATGGAATAGAGTCATTTTCCTAAACAAGTTATTTTAAAATCATAAAATATAATATAGGTTTTGGATGATTTATTAAAGGATTATAAAATTAATAAAATAAGATAAAATCAAATTATTTTAAATGTGAAATAAATATTGGGTTTTCTTTAATTTTATAGAATTAATTATACCACCTTTGGGTTATTATGATGTCATAATACATACCATATATTTATATTTTATTTTATTTTTATTGAAAATATTGATTACCTCAAAATGTTTTAAAAATATTCACCATTGTATAATTTCATCATTTTGATTTCAAAAATGATATTTATTGTACAAAAATAATTTTATAAATATGATAATTTACACCTTTAAATAAAAATCATTACCTTCTGGAAAATATTACTTTTCACAGCACTAACCACATTATTTGAATTATAAAAATTATATTAGACATAGATAAATTATATTATAATTCATATTCAACTAAATACTATTTAATAATAATATTCCATGAAAATAAAATTTATTTTAAAATACACGATTTTATAAAAATAGTGTTTTAATTAAAACAATATATTTCCCAAAAAAATAAATTTTACTTTCTTCATATCAAAATAAAATTTTTATCAAAATCATTATTTCATCATATATAAATAGTAATAATAAAAATGGATAAATATAATCATTATTTTTTAAAAATAAAAACATTCAAATTCATACTACTAGAGTCTAGATATATAACTTCTTATTACACCAAAGTACACCCTAAGGTTAAGCTGTGTGGTGGTGGGACTTTCTTTGGATGGTTCAGTTAATATGGTCTGATTTGTTTTCTCAATAATATTTAACTTCTACTATAAATGGTATCTCTCATGATTCAGTTGTTGGATCTTGTCTTGGTATTGGTCAAGGGTCAAACCCAATGATGTTTCCCTCCTTGAATACTTTGATAAATGGACTTCATAGGTAAGGATCCTATTGAATTATTTTATAACTTCTCTCATATTTATCAATTTTAATTTATCATAACACTTAATATATACTAATCCTAATGGTCACTATACAATGTTTTTATTATTGACGGTTATGAGGATTAATGGCCATTTAATTACAACATGTTATAAGTGTCCAAAATATACAACATAGTGCATGTGTTTTCTATAACTACATTACATAGTCATTTATTTAATTGTAATGGGATTACATTTATAATATTTTGGGTCGTTATAGAGATCAAATATTGGTAGTGTTCTTGAAGGGGTGATGAGAAGTCCCTTTTATATGTACAATGAATAGTATTTTTGTAAATATTTTAACTTAATATAAAGAAATCACATGTTTCACATGTCATTATGAACCAAAAATGTACAATTAGGGAGAAGTGGATGATATAATATCAAGAATACATCAATAATTAAATTGCAATAATGTTTTAAACATGTTTCTATGTCATTTAACTTTAAAAATTTTACTTTTACCATTTTTTGTTTTATAGTGGTAACTAGGTTTTACATATGTAATTTACTTTTGATTACTAAAAATAAAATAAAAATTATTAAAAAATTTGATCAAACTATTTTCAAATATTAAATACATTATATCATATAATATTTATATGTGTATGAAACATAACTTTTTACATTAGCGCATGTAATTCATATAATCCCGTATTTAGAAAACGTATATTTTTAAGCACAAAATTTATTTGTGGGATAAAATTATCACCTTTTTTATTTCCATGATATAAATTAGTTAAATATATAATAAATAGAGGATATGTCTCATTCAAAGAAATCAAAAAATAAACTTTACCAAAATAAAATTTAATTAATGGAAAAGAATATAGATTGTTTTTAGTTAGAAAGTAATTCTTACCATCATAAAACTTTAATAATAGATTTTTAAAATTCTTAATGGTATTTAAAATTGTATGTTTTTAACCTTAAATAATTATTTAATCAATTAAAATTATTTATAATCTTCTAGGTATTTCTTATATATTGATAATTTTATAAAATTTAAAAATTTGGAAAAAATTATATCATTAATTATTCAACTTAAAATAAACAATTTTAGAAAAATATCACAAAATATTAAGATAAAATTTTTATTCTAAATAAAAAATAAAATATATTTACCAAAATAGAAATTCTAAAATTATAGAATTTAACATTTAAGTAAATACATAAAAATATAATGAAAACTATTTTTTATATGAAACCAACTCTTTGAAAATATTAAATACTTATATTATTAGATCATCCTAATTCATAATCCAAATTTTGTTAATATATTATTCATATCAACAATATATTTTATCCATGATTTATTTAGTTTCATAAAAAACAAATAAAAATCTAATTTTGATAGATGTTACATTTTATAAAATAAATCAATCTTATTACTAATTTGACTACACTAATTTAACTCTAATTAGTACATTAGTATTAATAATAACCTTTATTTTAATATATATATATATATATATATATATATTTGATAATTTGGTCACCTTTATTTCTACCAACCAATTCTATGTCTAAATATTAACAACTATATAATGTTTTGTTCTTTGTTTTTTTTGGTGTATCATGTGAACCAATCTATTGATCACATTAGGTTTTAAAGGAAAATATATAACTTAAAATATTAGGATTCTAAATAACATGATGAAAAAGAATATAATAAAGTATATTTTTTAGAGTCCTTCAGGAACAAAAACACCCTCCACATATGAGTGTGTGGTAGAAGGTAATGAAATAAATATGCTCACTCTCTATAACATGTTTTCAAACAACTTATTCAGTGTAATGTTTCTGCATGTATAGATCCAACCAAAAAAATCAAGTCTAATTTATGTTTTGAAATATGAAGTTTCCTTTGATGGGGAGTGGACTTGGTCGTAATGAAGAAATTGTCTATGTTCTAATACCAAGGAGTCTTTCGGAACATTGTTTTGAGTTTCCTACTTGGGTCAGAATCATAAAATGGTAACTTATTTGGTTTTATTATATCTTATTTGTATGGAAATACAATCATGTGATCAGTAAAATCTTTTTTATAGCCCTTTTTATCATTGAATTCCATGTTAAACATATAGAGGAAAACCATCCATATAAGATACCTAGGTTTCACATATTTTTTCTTCAGCAAGTAATACAATACTACATTATTAGAAAACATAGATAATTTATTGTGCAATAGGTATGATAGAAAAAATTAAAGAGAAGCATTAATGTAAATACACACTTTCCCTATTGTTGTTTAGTTTACCTATTATTATTCTAGTGTTCTCATCGAATAAGTGATAACATTTGATCTCCCTTATAACTCTTATGATAAGTCAACACACACTACATGTTTTGATTCATCACATAAAATCATAAAGGCTAAATCCCGACATAGTGGTAAAATAATGGTTGGTTTGGCGAGTCTCATTTTCAGTTCTTCAAATACCGCTATGCATGATTCATCTATAAAAAACTCATTATCATTCTAATGATGGTGGAAAGAGGAAAATAAGTTTTTTTAAAATCATGAATGAACTTCCTGTAGAATCCCTCATGTCCCAATAATGATCACATGTAGAATACAGCACTAGGGTTTTGTAAATTGGTGGTTTCATATATTTTAGATTTTTCATCTTCAATTACACTTTTTGAAATAACCGAACTAATACAATCCATTTTTCTATAAAGAATTGGATTTTTTTTCTAAGTTAAAACCCATGTTTTTTTATGAATTTTATCAGAACCTTATTTAGAATATCTAGAAAATGTTTAAATAAAACCGCAATAATAGTGAAGTTATCTAAGAGTACATATAACCAGTCCTCAATCAAATCAAATACTTACCATGTTCTATTGAAAATTACCAGGTCTATTGAATAATCCAAATGAAATCCTTTGATATGTGAACATACAATATAGTCATGTGAATGTATGTTTCTATTATAATAGTGTAATGGGAACCATTATGTAACAAGAAAATCTATCTAAAAATAGTAATTTCTTTTCCTACCTAACCATTCAGTCATATAACCAATAAAAGGGATAGGTAAATTTTCTTTTCAAATGACATAATTTAACTTTATATTATCAATGAAAACCATCCAACTATTTTGAATCCGTACTAGAACCATTTAATTTTAATCATTTCCAATGAGTGTGAGACCAATTTTATTGGTAAAATCATAGAAAGGAATCACCCATTATTAATGAAATATATGATATATTATTCTATATTAAAATAGTTTTTACACTTCTTTTTTAAGCACTGTTAACGATTTTGGAATTATTCACTTTTGGAGTTAAAGTAAAGTCTAGTGCATGAAAACTGAAAGAGTTATTCCATTGATGTATCAATGAGTCAATATACTCACTAAAGAGAACCTGAGGCTAATAGACCAGATTTGGTGGTTGCTTTATTATATATGAATAAGATAAAAGTAATCACATGAAGAAGGGATGAATAGTTTAATATTATTTCTAAAATAGATACATACATAAAATTCACATTACATTTGAAACACAAACTAAACATAGAATATTCTTTGAGAATACCATTATTCCACATAGTGTATCCTTACATATAAATCATAAAATACTTCCTCATATCCAGTGGAAAATAAAACATAAGAAAGGGGTGATCTCATATGCTCAATAAGGGTAATCATACTGCAGAAGTTGTGAGTAAATAATGAATAATAAATATGCCAACATAAATATCTTAAATTCATGAATTTTATTAATAAAATGAGAATAATATTGCAATAATAATTGAAAATTAAATAATTTCAGATAAATAATCACTATGATTAAAACATAACCATGGATATTATAACTAATTGAATAACGGCATGAAATATCAAAAAATGAATTCATAGTAATGGAATGTAAAATTATAGACATCTAAACATACCATTGAGGATTTTTCCAATTCATCTAAACACCTTATAGTCAATGTTCCAAGCTATCTATATAATTGGGTAAGGTCTCGGTCCAAACACACTCTAGAATGTCTCATGAGGCCTACCAATACATAGAGGTTATACAGGGATCCTCCCATCACTTACTACATTTGATTCATTCCATGGATGAAATTTGTGAAAAATAATCAACATAAACATTCTTATTGAAAAACTATCATACCAAATGTTAACAATTACCCCAATAAATAAACATAATCAAAAACCATAAAAGTAATATGAATAGTGTCGAACCAGTATACCTCTTTTCAACATGATAATAAACAAACCAAAAAATAAATAAATATGATATAAATATAAAATATCATTAGTGTATCATATGTATAATTATTATTTCATGTCATTGATGAATATAAATACTATAAAAGATCTTTCAAAACATTTATTGAGGAAAATGAACTTTTTATTTTGAAAAGAACCTTTAAAAAAATATGTTCAGAAAAAATTTTCAAAACAATTTTCATTGAAAAAAACCATTATATATTTTAAAATAAGTTTTAAAGCATTATGTGGTCCTAAATGTAAAAAATTATATTCATGAGGTACATGATAAAAAATATTCCTTTCACGTTTTCAGTAAAATTAAAACGAGTGTTATTATGAAAATGACATAAAGATTCCATTAAAATTATTTTATAAACATTAAAAAATGGATAAAAATATATTTAATTAATCATTTTTAAAATGTTAAAAAAATTGAAAACATTTTTTTAAAACATGAGTTTTAATGAAAAATGATTTCTGGCTGAAGAGAAAATTAAAGTTTGATTTTCATAAAAACATTTTATCTATCATTTTAAGTACCAATGAATTGATAAAAAATACATTTCTTCAAAATTTATGGAATAACCATAAGAGAATAAAATATATTTATTTCAATATAGAAATACCAAATAATTCCCCCAAGGGAGACATAACTATAAATAATCTTGAATAATGTTGAGATTGTGAAATAAACCCATTACCACTTTGGTATCTTTTGAGTCAAAATACTCATAAAAGATATATATTTAAATGAAAAATTAAATATCATGAAGATAAATTAATTCATGATATAACATACAAATGGGAAGTAGATACACCACACCAGATAAATAAGTGGTGAATATGGTTCATGTATCATGAAAGTAAAAGTGAGATGAGAAACCCTTACCTTGAGCATGACTCATCACGTATGTTATTTATATTCAAGAATAAAGAAAATTATTCATTTATTTGAATAAGAAATTTTTTGGTGTTTATTATTCCTTATATTTCACTTATTAACATTTTACATATGGTTTTTTAGTTAATTAATTTTATGTCATATGTTTCAATGATATTTGGATTATGTGTCAATAATGTCTTTTATAAGATGACTATGGTCAAAATTTTCAATATTTAAACATATATAGAATAATGATCAAGTGATAATTAAAATATTCGCAAGTAAAATATTCTTTTAATACCAATCATGAATGATGTTTATGTAAAATAAACTATGTTACAATCATTGAGATAGAAGGTCGTATGTATGAATGAGTAACATTTCCATTTTCTATGATCATTATAAAAAAAAGTAAGTAATATTTTATCTTTAAATAATGATAATAATATAATATATACCATATTATTTCTTTAAACATACTTATACATATCGTATATGTGGTCTTGTGATGAAAAGATAGTTACTTTGCTTCGTGAAGGCGGTAGTCCACACGTAAATGAATAATGTTATCATATTTCAGAATAAGAAATAAAAAAAATATATTATCTTATTAGAATGATGAATATTTCATTAATATCATAATTATTTAATTTATATTACATATATTCATTAACTTTATCCTTATTACATTCCATGTATGGCATTACTTACAAACGAATCATATCACTTTGAGAGGCTGTAGTTCATTGTATACACGAAAAATGTAATCATCTCTCCCATGGAATGAAAATTAAAAAAAAGATATAATATGATATAATAAATATATAGGTATAATTATTTTGTAAATATAAAATATATATATATACTTAATATCCATTATTATATCTAAATTTTTGATGTGGTAATGGAAAAATGAATGGCATCAGTTCGTGAGGCGGTAGTCTGTCGTACACAAGACTAATGATTTAAAAACCCATTTGATGGAAGTTGATATGGTTGTATGTAATGAACTTAACATAAAAAAATATAAGTATATTTAATATACATCGGTTATTATATCATCATGTTTTAATAATAATTTAAGGATGTGGAGGAATAAGTAAAATACAAACCCTCGTTGATGATCATTACCACTTCTTTAGGTATCCTCATTAGGTGTAAACCAAAATCCATCATAGATTGTATTTTTTTTAAAAAATCCTTATATGATGATATTAAAAAAAATTAAGTTATTTGGTCAGGTTTTTTGTGAAACAAATATGTTTCAATGTGTTAATAAGTGAGAATAGGGGTGGCCTTTATAGGTAATATGAGCGGAACACGTGTAATATTTAAAATGAAAAATGTGTACCCAAATTTTTTACTTGTCAAAATAGTCAAAAATAGAATATTAAATATCAATAGATATTTTAAGGTATAAATATTTCTATAAAATAGATTTTAGACAATTTTTTATGTCATGATAACCCATATCATTTTAGTTTAACCCCTAGTAAACCCAATTTTATCTTAACTGTGATAGTTAATTTTTTACTTCTTTCCCTATTCATTTTGGTAAAAAAATTAACTTGAAATTTTTAAAAAACATTAATTATCATAATTTAAATTGTTTAATCCATTTTTACATATCACATTCTCATGAGTGGAAATTTTTAATTTAAAATTACTCCTACAGATGCGATGAGAATGCATGTTTTCAAATAGAAAATGTTCAAAAGTTTACAATATTGTTATATCAAAATTGAATATCAAATTGATTAAAATCAACTAAATTTGATTAATATATTTATAATTGAAATATTTTTACTTTAAAACCAATTTAAAATATAACTAAATTTTTGAAATAATATAAACAAAAATTCCCTTTCAATTTAAATTTAATATTTTTAACATTTCATCAAAAAAGGAAACTACTCAGAAAAATCCAAAAAATTAACCCTATGATAAATTTGACAAGTATATTTCATAAATAATATTTATTTTGGGAAATAAATTTTCTAAAATGTTCAAAATTTAATATTATCATATGTTCAAAAGTTTGAAAAAACCGTATTATTTGAAAAATACATTTTTTCAGAAAACATTTTTTTTCTTTCCAACGGTTCTTATTTTATTTATAACAAATATATATATATATATATATTATTTATTTTATATACGTGTAATACATATATGTATTATAAGTTATTTATTATTATTCATACCCACCAACTTAATGTCTAGGTTATAATGGTAAGGTTTAAATAATAATATTTTAATAATTTCATGTTTCATTCAAATCAGGTGTTGCGTATATTGCAAGATATAAAAGATATTAAATTATTTAGAAATAAATATATCATAATGTCTTGGGATTTTATATTCCCTTGTACTCTTGGTGTTTTTTATCACAACTTTAATCAAATATGATGTTCTAATTTTAAAATATCAAGGTGATTCATTCCACCCCCTTAAAAAAATTCCATCCTCTCAATTTAATCTGGATCTCAGAAATAACATCTTTGAAATTTGAAAATACTTTGATGAAAATTAAAATTATAAAAAATTATAAGAAAAAAACCTCTTAATAAGAGAGAAATATGATTATGGAGGTCATATTGAGTATCATATAACTAGGTTTCCATGTAGTATAAAAGTTCTAGAAAATAAACACATAAATAAGGAGAAAAATGTAAATAATTATAAATAATGGTAAAGGTCACTGATCACAAGAAATTAAATGATCAATGTAATGTTACGAGCATAAAAACCATAAATACTTTTATTATTTAAAACACTATTGGTAGAACATAAATGAGTTTATTATTATAAAAAAATTCCAAATCCTTTTCTTAGAGTTGGTGAATTCTTTTACCGTATATACTAAGAATATATGAAAATATACTAACTTGATTTCATTCTATTTCATATACACAATTTCATATTTTGGTTGTTGTTAAATCATTTTACACTTCATTTCTCACTATATTAAACAAATATCTGAGGTGAATGTTTTATGTCCCAAGCACTAAAATTAAATTTTAATGGATAATAAGATTCATTGAAGTGTGAAAAATAATCCTTTATATTTTTAAGTTTTTTCTAAAACCAATATAGTTATCACAAGTTATTATATATAATACATTACTTTCTAAACCACAAAATTTACACCACTGGTTCATGGTTAATATTTACACACAAATATTTTAACTAAAAACAATGACATATTAACCAAGACATCATGTAGGTCAGTGGTAGGTTCTGAAACCTTATCATCCTTTTTTTGGGTTAAAACACTATAGCCTTGCTAGATGCAACAGGTTTCCACCCAACATACAGATTTTCCTTTTCCAAAACCTTATTAATATAATTCTTATAATGTTACCCAATTGTGAAATCCTATAATTACCTCAACATTAGAGATTAGATAAACCTTAAAGGTTACCAATACATTTATAAAAACCCATTTATCATTATTATCTCAAAATAAAGAAAATATAAAGTGTTATCCTCCTTAATTATTGTATTTTTGAAGAATTGAATCACTCCAATGAGTCACTTTTTTGGTGAAATTTGAATCATTCTTTAAAATAATTAAATAAATACTATTGTAGTACAATCCTTATATATTTCATAATTATTATAACCATAATATCATTGGTTAAAATACACATACAACATAATTCTTTAATACAAAAAAAATAAATTATTCTTTCCACTTCATCTATAGTAATATAATAATATTTACCTTGATCCCCTAGATTATTTTGAGGAATATTTTCTTTAAACTTATGGAATTTGTTGGAATAGTTCATAGTATCCTAAAATTTTAATCATTTCACATTTTTAGGTTATTTATTTCACTTAAAACCATGATAATAATGTAGTTATTCTCCACACTTTAAGAAAATCCATTTTCTTTTAATTATGTATCAAGGGGTTTCCCTCCAAAAGTATCACATGTTAAAAAATCCTTATTTCCATTCTGCCCATTATCTATTTTTTTCTCTACCATCCTCTTGTCCTCTTGCTTCCCTTAAAAATTGTAAAACTTGGATAATTATTTATATATCTTGATTGGACATGATATTATATCCTAGTTTGATGAGAAGGTTTGGGAGACTAGTTCCCTTAGGAGGATTGTCTTAATCCCATCAAAGAAATAATCAATATTGGTCTTTGGATTATGTGAATCCACAACATGCCTTGATAACCTTGTAAAGTTAGCTTCTTACATAGAAACTTTTTCCTCTTATTTCAGTAATAGACTCATGAAGTTTCATTCCATATATTCTAATTGAATTTAAGAAAAATACTTTTACAAGAATAGTACTTTGTAATCCTTTCATTCCATGTTTCCTATTTCTTCCAAATCCTTAGTGTTTTGAATAAATGACCACCATTTATCAGAGTCTATTTAGTTAAAAGAAACTATAATGGAAAATTTATCTCTTTAAATACTTTCTAGATTGATAAATAACATTACTAAGGAAGTTATACATTTCTCATCTTAAAATAGATTTTTAGTCCCATTGAATGGTGGAGGTTGCTGAAACATGAAGTGGTATGACATTGTTACACCATGAGGTAGATCAACATACTTCTCCATATGGTAAAGGTTGTTACTCATAACCTGAGTTATTTTCCCAAATATAGTGGTAATTTTATTACTTCCATATACATATCTATCCACATATTCATTAGCTTTCCCCACTCGGGAAATCCCTAAATATGGTACATGCATTGATACAACTCCTATTATTTCTATTAGGTCCTATTTCTATAAAATAGGATACACTATACTAGATCATAACATTATGAATCATGATATATAATACCAAAACTATTGAAACACCTAACATAAATTTAAAAATTTCTGCAAAGATAATATCATGGTCAGAAACTTGGTTTCTTTGGGGATATCTTTATTTTCATATCCATTAAATGGTTCGTAATGAAAATTTTATTCATCCTAATCATCTCATCCATGAGTGTTAATATAACACCCTAACCCTAGTTACCCTGATTTAGTGAATTATTACATAGCATTGAAAAGATCACAAGATATCATGTCACAAAAGACTGATTAGTTTAGTATCCATGGAAGTACTAGATGCATAAATAAGATTTACATTACATCATGAAATAAAAAAACAACATTGTGTCCCATTTGAACATAGTCATATATTTTGGCCTATCCCTGTAGGCTAATCATCATATACTTCTTCACGTCTTGGAAAAAATAAAACATAGAAAGGGGTGATCTCAGATGCTCGGTAAGGATAACAATATAGTGGAAACTTTCATAAATAATCATAAACATTTAAGGAAATGTATAAGACAAAAACATAAGCCTTTTAAACTTAAATTTAATGATAATATGTAAAATATAAATAAAATAATTCCATTTACATTTTCATGTGTATATTCTACTTGTCTAATAATCACATGTAATATCAGTAGCTAATTTCATAATGATGGAATACATAATTTCGGACATCATAACCACATAGTCAAGGCATCGTGCGAAGACTAAAAATGAGATTTTTTCAAGGCCTTGTGCCAAGACACTAGTTTGTCTAATGAGACCTACCGATGCATCGAGGAGTTATAGTGGGGTCCACTCTTCACTTACTAATTCCAATGCATTCCTCATATGAAAAGGTTGAAACATAATATAAATATTCGTATTAAAAATAGCATACAAAATGTCAATACATTAACCATAAAACATGAATGGTATAGAAATAGAACATACATAGTGATACATATCACAAAACCTTCAATAAAATATGGAATATTGTATCATAATAAATTAACTTCCAACAAATGTAAAATCCAACGAAGTATGTTGACAGAGATGAAATCAATCCAAAAAACTATTTCAGTGAATTATTTACTTATACATTGAAATCACTCCAAAGTAAATAAAAAATTGATTTTTAATATATTATTATATGCTTGTAAGTGAAGATTTTAAGGTGATATAATGGCATACAATAACTTCACCCTCTGTATAAGTTAAAAACATTTTTTCCTTAATTTCTCGAAAACGTCATAAAGTACCTTGTTTGGAAACCGACGGAAAGATTTCTTTCAAACCATTTTATAAAAATTCAACCAAGGTTCTAAATGAATCTAACCAATAGATTAGTAAATATTTAAAAAAATTGAAATATATTTTTAAGAAACATGAATGTGGATGATAAATAGGTCTCAGTAGATACTCATGTATAAACAACCTCGGATAATAAAGAGACTGTAAAATTTAACCCTTACCTTGTACTTTTCCTTGTTCAAGGGTAATATATCCTCTTGTATAATGGTGAAATCATTGTTGTTAAATTATAAAAGAACCACATACGTAAATATGATATCATATATGATCTTATAATATTTTTTGTTAATGATATTTCTGTAGTATCATCATTTCAGGTGTTAACTGATTCGTTTTACTTTATATGTTTTGTTATGAAATTCATGTTTGTTATGTATGGGATGTATATGATTAATATCCAGAATTATATTATGTTCTTAAAAATTATTTTTTTTTTGTAAAATGTAATTTATTCTTGAATGGTTATGATGGGGAAATAATCTCATCGCGTTCGTGGAGACGGTAATCTGTACGTACGGGTGAGCGACAATACCATTCTATTGATGGTAAAATCATATGTAATTGGATGGTATGTCATATATATAGAATCATTAACATATTATATTTATTATTTAAATAAATTATACTCATTATTATACCCATCCAAATAATTAATTGTTGAATGAAAAACTACACCACGATGTGGAGACGATAAGCTGTACGTACGCATGTATGGTGTCTTTTTCATTTTTAGGATGAATAGAATAACGAATATGGTTGTACCATATTTATAATAAAATAAAAGTGTGTAGAAGTTACTGGAGTCATTATTTTGGTATGGAAACAACAATTAAATAGGAAGTGGAAGAAGAATAATCTTTGAAAGAGGTGATGAAATAATTACCTCTTCTTCAGGTGCTTCCTTTTGATTTGATCAAAATGGCTCTTTAGGTTGTCTTTATGATCAAAGTAATTACTATAGGTCGATATGAGGGTATTTTGGAGGATATTTGAGTAGTTTTTGGATGATCCAAATGGCTTTGGAAGTGTGAATTTGAGATAAGGAGAAGTGCCCTTTTATAAGAGAGGTGAGGGTCACTTTAGGAAAAGCTTGAAATATTATTTTATTATAAAATCATTTTCAGTTTCTAATGACTCAAAAAAAAATTATTTAGAGTATAAGGTGGGGATGAGTCTAAATACTCTAAACCAATAGTTTTTATACAAGTTTGGTTCCCCATTTTAACCTTATCTTTTATATTTAACTCTCAGTTAAATAGTTTAACTTTTACAATGTCTTCTTGTATTTTTATATTACATGGTTTATAAACTTAGTATAAAATTCAAAGAAAACCCCAACTGGTTCATTAATGACATATATGTCATCATATGAGTTTTTTGGCTGAAAAATAGATTTTTAGAAATATTATATCATTTAATAATATTGTATTTTTTAAAAAACTCATTTATGTCTATTTTGACACTATTTAGTATTTGGTTTTTGTGAAAGTCAAAAAACAATTTCACTTTGAAAAAACTACATTAAACCAATACTATAATGTCATATTAAACTATAAAATTCGTGTAATGTACCAGAAGTCTCAATTTACATTTATTTTTATATTTTTAATATCAATTATTTTAATCTTTCATTAATAAGATAATTACTGCATCATCATTATGTCAAAAATAAATTTAATTAATTAATGTATAAAAATTACAAATAAAATACCATTATGTATCATGTATTTTTAGATTTCTAATGAATATTTATAGTCAAATTTATCGTATGTATAACCCTATATTAATTATGTTTTAGTTATTAAAATTTCAATTTATCAATTTTAAATCTTCTTCAAATAAAATAATAATAAATATCATAATCTAATCCAAGTGGATCAAAAATGATCATATTTTATTCCGAAGGTTGATTTTGGTCGAAATAAACTTATCCAATAGAATAAGAACATATGTTAGGGTAATTATAATATCATTTCTACCTTTAATTACCCTATTTACTTTAAACTGTGGTAAATAAAATTCAAAAGTTACTATTCACCAAAAATTATATTTATCTTATTGAACCACATTTTATTTACTGATATCACCCATGTCTCTTGGATTTTTTAAATTCAATTCACAGAATCAGTAAAATTGTGTTTTATGCAAATTTACAAACATGCCTAGAAGGTGGGTAAAAGTCGTTAATAAGTTCAATAAAATTTTATATATCTTCTCTTATTATAAAATGACTCCAATTAATTACACTGTACTAATAAAGGTATTATCTATCTATTTTGACTTTAAAATAAATTTAAAAATATAATAATTATTTAAATAAAAGTCAGTTTTAAATAATAACGCAATTTTTTCACTATTCATCAAAAATTGAATGTTTTCATAAAAATACCAAAAAATAACCCTAAGATAATTTTGATATTCCGAAACCAAAAATGAAGTCCATTTTGAAAAATAAAATTTATAAAATTTCAAAAATTGGGTATTACTATTTATAACTACTTTTAAAACATCTAGTTTGATTTGTCGTGGTGTGTTAGAACTAGAAGTTGCATACAATTCAACCTATTGTATTATTCAAAGATAAGTGTATCGTGGAATATTGGGGTGTTAAAGTTAAATAAAGCGTAGAGTTAGGCTTGTTTTCATTCATCATGTGAAAATCAGGTCAAGACTAATGCACCCTTTTTGGAGTTATTACCCCTAGGTACCTCTTTGTTAGAACCACGTCCACTTCTAGTATCTAAAAAGGGGTGTATTTCAAGGAAAAACCACATAATGCTTTCCTTAAAAATACATTATGATTTTCTTCTATACATATTCTGAATGTATATCATGTGGTTATATTACCTACTCTATTTTTTTCTTAATCTAGTTCTCATGATATTTAATAAAATTAAATTTATTCCAACTATAGTAACCCCAACCCCATTATCTTGGATCTGATGTTTTCTTTATTACATTAACATAACATATAATTAATCACATATAGAAGGAATTAATAGTTTAGTATTCATGGTAAACTATAATCAACATGATATTCACCTTACATTTTAAAAAATTAAACACTCTACGAATTTTCTTTGATAGTTTTATTATTAACCTTAGTGTATCCCAGTATATTAATGAAAAAAATACATCCTTGTATCCTAGGGAAAGTAAAACATATGAAAGGGGTGATCTTATATTCTCAGTAAGGGTAACCGTAAAGTGGAATCTAAGAATTAATAAATTATGATAAATATGTAAAGATAAATAATTGAAACACATTCTATTTAATAAATATCATGATCATAATATGGAAAGAATAAATTATGGTTAAATAATTACATATAAATAATCACATGGGATAAAAACATAAACATGGATATTATAACTAATCGAATAATCTAATTGAATACTAATAGATGAGTTCATGATGATGGAATAAATAATGATAAATATCCAAACATACAATCGAGGTTGTGTTCCAAGACATCTAAATACTATAAAGGCCTTGTTAGAGGCCATCTATATAAATGGGTAAGGCCTTGGCCAAATTCCAATCTAACTTTTTTCATGACACCTATTAATGCATAGAGGTTGTATAGAAGGCCCTGACCATCACATACTAAGTCTAATGCTCCCCCCATATTAAAGGGGTAAAATATAATCAATATAAATATACATGTTGAAAAACTATCATATTAAATGTCTGTAATCACCCTAATCAATAAGCATAATCATAAACCATACAAAGTAATATGAATGGTATCAAACGGGTACATCCCCAGTCAAAATGATCATATACCATCCAACAAAAGAATAAGGATGATATCAATATAACATATCCCTAGTGGATTATAAGTATAATGAAGGTTTCATGTAATTAATGAATAGAAATACCATAAAATATCCAACCATGAACACCTTTAAAATGTAAAAATTTACAAGAAAATTCCCTTATGGCCTCTTCACCCTTAAAACTAATTTTCCTATCTTGTTCAGCTAAAACCCCTACTTGTGACCCCATACCCATATTTTATTTCATGGTATTTCTCCCTTGATCTGGGGTATTTTTCTTACCATTATGTGTGATAAAGATCTAGAGATAAGGTTATGAGTCATTCGTTTTCCCTTATTTATCTGATGAAAAATGAAAACAGTGGTCATGTGTATGTACGACCTACATTCTCTACAAACAATGTAATTATTTCCTCTCAATGTAACATTTACATATGATTATAAATATATATATATATATTGAATATATATGATATTTATATCACTAATAACATTCTATGGAATATGGAAGAATAATCCAAGAACAATGTATAAAACTACCAAACCAAAAGATACATGATAAATGAAATAGTTATCACATGGAAACTATATCATATCATGCACCTTGTCCATCACATTCACATATCTAGATATTAAAGGAGTACTTTCCAAGATCCACCTTCTCCCATATAATGTGTATTATACCACAAGACATCACAACCAATACAAAACATACATATAATAATCCATAAGATAATACATCTGGAAATCCATGTTTGTAAAATAACCAAAAGACATTATATCTCTCTATACATATATAAGTAAATGGGAAAGTTACAATCATGCATACTAACACCTATTACTACAAGGAGTATATAGATAAGAAATAAGGGCAGTTAGTCATCAATTCCTACGTGAAAACACCTTATTTAGATTGACCATGCCCAAGAGGATCGACTACGAATCTTAATAATAATCAGCTAAACCTTATTTATATTGACCATGCCCAAGAGGATCGACCACACAACTTAGAATTAATCAGCCACACCTTATTTTTTATTGAACATGGCTACATACTCAATTTTTAAATCACCCCTACGAGTAGTGTTTATATAAGATATTGTTTACACTATTTCGAAATCGAAATAACCTATTATATACCCTCTTTTGGGATTAGGATATCCTCATGTGTACCCTCTTTTGGGCATGGGATAACCTCTCAATACTACAAAACTGACCTTTAACAGCACTTTTATTTATCAGCACTAGAAGAAAATGATGACAAATGGCATATTTATCAGTGCCAAAGAAAGAACTGAAACATTTAACCTTTTATTAGTGCATTTATTTTAGTATTGATAAAGGGTACACTTATTCAGTGCTTTATGCATAGCATTGATAAATATTTCTTTCATCAATACATTTTTAATGCTGATTAAATGAAATAATTAAATAAATTAAAAATAAAAAATGTTTTTATTAGAAATTTTATTAATTAAATTATTGATAAAAATCTATTGATTGATTATACATTAATAAATATTACAAAAATTATAAATTTGATAATTATAATATTTAATGTTATTAAATTGTGTATATTAAATATATAGATATATATTAATGTATATTAATATGATTTATATATTAAAAAATATTTATGTGCTTCACATTGAATAGTCATATATTTATTAAATAATGGTATATAATTAAAAATTAATATGAATTAAAAATATTGACTAATTGCATAGTACTAGACATATAATTGAATGGCGTTTGATTTTTCAATTTAATATAGATCAAATGTGTGTTATATTTATTTCACATATATGTAATTAATGCATTTATATATACAATATACACACACACAGAACTTATCCATTTTTTAAAAATTGTTAAAGTGTAGCTATATTCTTAATTTATTCAATTTCACTCATTTTTAACATATATGCTTGCACTAAAAATTAGATATTCATTAATAATGTAAAAACAATATTTGAAAAAAAATATTTATAAATAATTATATTTATAAATTCACAGTCACTATATTTATACAATTATATATTTATAATTATAAATAAATAAATATTTTTTAAAAAGTATTTATATAATAATAAATAATTAATTATGTATATATAAATAATTATTAAATTTATAATAAATTTACTTAAAAAGTTAATATATTTACTATATTTATAATTATATATATTTATTATATATATATATATATAATTATATAAAAATATATAATGATATAAATAATATTTTTTAGAAATATTTCTATAATTAGAAATAAATAATTATAGATTTATAATAAATATATTTAAACAGAAATATATTTATAATTTTTATATTTATATATAAATTTTTAAGTATTTATATATTTTTATCAATTTTTATTTATATTTATAATTATAAATCCTTTAAAAGTGCTTTATTAATAAGCGTTGATAAAAGAATCTATATCATCACTCTAATTTTAGTGAGATAAATATTGGTTTTCTTATCATTGGTAAAAGTGTCCCAATCTATTTAAAAAACCCTAACCATTTTCGAACTCATTGTGATATTGAGTTTTCCATGGAAACCACCCACTATCAGCACTCCTCCTCGGTGAATCGAATGTCGAATCACACCACTCAACTGCCTCTGAACATCTCGTCCGACATTCGAAGAGGGTTTCTGATTTTCTTTAACCTAGCGAGGTAGACCATATGATTTTCATTATGTATTTTTTGTTTTTTTTTTGGTTTCTTCTCCTATAATTTGTTTTTGATCGATTGTTTATGATTTTTTTTAATCTTTTGTTTATAGAATGATTTTTGGTTTGTTGATTTAATTAACAACTGATGTATGACATTTTGTTTATACCAACTCATAAATTGGATCTTGATAAAAAATAGGATACTAATTTTTGTTGTTATGATGTCTCTTGTAGAACTCATGCACATACAAATTTAGATATAGGACATCTCATTCACTAGTTTTGATTAGTGTGCTTCTATCGGCAAATTAGATGGAGGGTTTAATATATCTGTCCATATCATGGGGGCCACTGGTTGTTTTATTCATTGGAATTATTCCAATGATACTACTCATTTTTTGATCATGGGGGAGGACAGATAAAGGTCTTTTATTGTTTTCACCCACTGTTATCTTCTCTGTACACCTTCAGGAAGGTAATGATGAAGCTTTTCATCAAATTAGTTTTGCAGCATGATGACTAGTTATCCTCTTTTGATGCTTCCTTAACCTTTTCTCTTCTCAGGTTTTTTCTATAAACTCATTATTGGTGTAAGAAAATTTCACCTCATGCATACTTTTTTTATTCTTTTTTAATAATTTTATAGGGCATGGGTTGGTAAACCAACACATGTTCAATCATTATAAATAAAATCACAACTTATAATCATCATTTATAACTTCATAGTATTTCTTAATAAGAATTTTCAGTTTTGGTGCAGTTTTCATCTTTTAGACCTCTTCTTGAAACCTCATTTATCCTAGTGGTCTTCTCTAACCATTACATTAAATCTATTTTTCAAAGTAATATACTTTTCATTGAGTTCACGTTGGTTCCCTTCTTCCATTCTTGTTAAATATCACCTGATACATCCACTAGACATAGAGTTAACATGGAAATAATTATTTGAATAATATCCATAACTTCATTAGTATAATTGGTATGTTTATTTTATAAATCATCCTTTAAATTCAAAATAGTGGATATATTCCAATTAATTATTGGAAAACTAGAAAAATACACTTGCAGTTCAAAATAAAATCTTATGTCTTTTTACCTTCCAATATAGATCATCTAGTGGTTTTTAATTTTTGTACGGGCTATCTTGAGAGTATTTAAAACATGTACTCTATTTTAACTTTTACTGAGAACTTCCAAATCTCTATTTATGAATCCAATAAGATGATATGAAATGGAAATTGATGCACGCTAATAGTTTTACAAAAGAATATAAAGATAGAGTTAAATAGTACATAAATTTTTCAAAAGAGCATGTAGATGACCCCTTTAAAATCATTTTTCCATGTATATATAGTTGTTATTCAAGACAAATTAGTCTGTATGAGTTTAAAGAACATTTTATTTATCATAGAATAGATAAAAGATATAAATATTGGACTAAACATGGGGAAAACTGAATATTTACATCCATTGGGATGATACTACGGTTTATTAATCTTTTCATATGAATACATTTGTAAAATATGATGGATATCTCATGGAAGAACTGGTAATGGAAATTGAATATGACCTTCATGATTTTCCAAAGTTGTTTAAAGAGTTATATAGTTTTCCAAGAAACCATTGTACAGTGGTTTTACTAAATAAAAAACATTGTTATCTGTGCAGAAGTTATATAATGTGAAATATGGCAACGGATGGAGTGACACCAACTTTACAGAACTACATGGTCTTCTAAATGATATGATACTAGAATAAAATTAACTACCATGTCGAACATATGATACTAAATTAATTTTATGTTCAATGGTTGTGATCTCTAAAAAATAAATGTTTCTCTAAATGATTTCTTATTGCTTCGGAAGGACCATGAATCACTCATGAAATGCCCTAAGTGTGGCACAGATCAATAAAAGAAACATGAATCGTGTCCTAAGTAATATGCATGGTAATTTCCTACCATTCGACAGTTTAGAAGACTACATGGATATTAGGAAACCAAAACACAATTAACTTGGCATGCAGATAAAATAATTGAATATGGGAAGTTACGTCATCCAGTAGATTTTCCTCAGTGTAAGAAAATTGATTATGAGTTTCCTAAATTTGGAGATTAGCCGGAAAACATTTGTCTTGCATTATCTACAGATGGAATAAATACTTTTGGGTTACATATTATTACTCATAGTATATGGCCCATCATGTTAGTAAATTATTACTTTCCGCTATGGTTATTCATGAAGTGCAAATACATTATGTTGTATCTGTTTATATCTCTACCAAAGCAACTCGGTAATGTTATTGATGTCGATTTGGCTCCATTTATCGAATATCTGAAATTTATATGGGATATAGGTGTTATAATGTATGATACTCATAGAAGTGAATAATTTAGATTGAGGTCCATGTGGAACGTAATATTAAATTACTTACCTACTTATGAAAATCTATCAGGCAATAGAATTAAAGACATATTAGGGTATCCCATTTGTGAAAATTGAAGATACTTTGTTTCATTGAAACATTATTCAAAGACTGTGTTTTTAGGATATCAATTTGTTTTACCTAAATGGCATAAATACTAATCTTGGACATTAACATTCGATGGTAATATCGAACAAGGTACAACACCATCTCTAGCAATGAGTGATCAACTGTACAAATAAGTAAAAAATATTGACACTATTTTAGGTAAACCATTTTCGAAAAACCATAGAAAATTTGGTTGGAAGAAGAGATCAATTTTATTTTAATTAGTATATAGTAAATATTTTTTTTTCAGACATTTTATTGATGTCATGAATATAGAAAAAAATTTATTTGATATTGTTACTAGCACATTTCTAAATGTTCTTGGAAAAATGAAATATTGAATTAACTATCAGTTTAAATTGATTGAAATGGGGATAAGGGAAGATTTGGCACTGGTGAAGGGTAAAAGGAAGAATTTTCTTCCTCTGTCAGCTTCTACTCTATCCAGATAAGAAAATTTTCAATTTTGACTTTTCCTTACGAATATAAAAGTTCCACAGGGGTATTCATAAAATATCAAGAATGTCATGTCAATGACTAATTTAAAGTTACAAAGACTAAAATCACATGAATCTCATGTTTTTATGTGAGATTTAATCCATTTTTCTTTCTGATTCATTCTTCATCAAAATATAAGACATACATTAACCAAACATTGCTTATTTTTCAAAGACATATGCAGAAAATTTATAGACATGGTGATGTTTTCCATCATGAATAAGGATTTTTCAATCATATTAGATGAATTATAAATGTTATTCCCACAATCATTCTTTTATATAATGTTCCACCTGATGGTTCACTTGGTCAGAGAGGTTCAACTATGTGGTCCTGTCCATATAGATGGATGCACCCCATTGATCAGTATATGAAGAATTTGAAATGGTATGTTAAGAATTGAATTCAGCCAAATGTTTTTATTGTAGAATGATTTATTTTTCAGAATAAATTTAATTTTTTACCGATTACCTATCAGATGATGAATTCATCGGTCTCCCAAAATCTCCTCACAAATAATGCCTTTTGGGCGACAAGATTTCTGGAAGGGATGTTGTTACAATTACCATGATAGAATGGGAGAAAACTCACATTTACATATTACATAATAGTGAGGATGATGATCTATACATTGAAGCCCAAAAAGTAATTCTTAGATATTTGAGTCCATCAAGGGCTAAAATATGGATTTCAGATAGACACAATCAACAATTTATCGGATGGTTCAGAGATCAAATTTGTAATGAGTAATCATAAAATACAAATTCAATTACCGAATGACATCAATGTCTATCCAGAAGACCAAATGAAAATGTTATAACATACAATGGGTTTTAGATCAACGATTATATGTTATATAAAAAAGAACATGATGACTTCATTATGATGCAAAATATTGGTGTTATGATTATGGATAAAGTAATGAACCTATCTAGTTCAATGGATAAAAATCCAATTTTCGAAAATATGTCATATTTTGGAATTATTGAACAGATATACGAGTTGTATTAAATAACATTTCATGTGTCTCTTTTCCGTTTAAAATGGATCAACAATATCAATGCAGTGAAACATGATGAAATGGTCTTTGTGAAGGTGAATTTCAATATAGAAGGGTAAAAATACAAGCCCCTAATAAGGTAATCATAAGAAGTGAATGTATTTTATGTCTATGATCCAACAAATAAGAATTTCTTGATTGTTCTTCTAGAGACAAAAACAAATGTTCATTTAAATGAAAAATCAATTGAGGATGACCCTTGCATTAGTACATCGCAATCAGTTCATGATGGTAACAATGTATACAATGTATTGTATGTTATAGGGGTTCACAAAGAGGGGATTTGTATTCTCAAAATAGGACTCAAATCCTTCAAACCTTTAAAAAAATAAACAGATTTCAATGATAAGGTAAATGTTTTTTAATATATTATGTTTTTTATAATAACATTATATGTTATGTACTACATTAATGTAATATAAATTAAATGTTTGACTACTCATGCATACAATGTCTTCATTACATAATGACATTACCAATCCCTCATAATAACAAACTATAATGATGGAAACCCTTTGGAAACATGTAAAGGTAATGTTATGATATACATTATTTATTTTACTGAAAATTATATAATGGATCATTGATTTCATTTTCATTATTCCTTGCAGAGTTTCTTTATATTATTATAAACAGAAGAGTATTTTTCTTATATAGGTGTGTTCTTTTGCTTGAGCCGAGGGTGATTTTTTCATTAATACCACGAGTTAGGTCAAGATTAAAATAAAAAGAAACATTGATATTTTTGAATGTATGTAATAATTAGTATTTATGTAATTGTATAAACCAATGTTTTAAATCACTATAATATAGGGTTTTTTGTATTTTTTTTTGTAAATATTATTTCATTTAAATTTTGAGTTGGGACTTGTTTGGTTGATATTATATGTGTTTTGGGTGTGTTTATGGTGTTTTGGTGTGCTATAACAGCAAACTGTAGTGGTTCTTTAGTGTATTGTTAGAGCACACTATAGTATATCCCTTTACCAGTGCTTTTTCAAGTGACAATAAGGAAAACCTTTATGATCACTTTTAGAAGTGCTGATAAAAGTAAAAATTATCAGCACTTCTAAAAGCCTTGGTAAAGGTCTACTCGGGTACCTCAGTGCAATGGTTTCCCGAGTAGGGTGTGAGATATAAATCTCAATAAGCCAGAACCACCAGTGTCTAACCCAGTCCAGACAATATGTTGTAAATTTAGAAGTGTTCTATATAAATTAAACAGTGATTGAAAACAAACATAAAATATCAACTTGGTCCGGGTTCTTAAACGGACACCCTTCTCATACCTCCTACTTAGTCTTAATCCATGAATCTAAAATGAAGTACCAATAATAAGTAGGGTGCATATATATATATATATGGATAAAAAATGCAGATAAAAAGGAACAATACCCCAAGATTATGCTTTAGCCTAATGTCAAGTTTTTGTTTCAACAAAGTGTGCTTCATGCACTAGAAAGGTATCACAGCTTGCAAAAGAAACAAATTCTGCATAAATAAACACTTTCCATGCATTATTATTATTATTATTATTATGTTTAATTTTTTGAGTTGGATTCTGAGCCCGTCCCAAAGGTATCGCTACTGTATATCATTAAATTAATCCAATGCCACCGAGCTTGTATAAAGAAATCTTTCGAAAGACCAAGTATCACTCGAGGCATGACATTACTATGAGTACTTCTCGATATCACACAGAATGGGTCAATTATCACCTGAGTCTCGGTGTAGCCAATTTTTGAATGGTTCTGTCCTTGAGGATCACTTTGGGAATCAGTGTCACCCAAAGGTATATAGAAGGCCCGGGGACGTCCTTTTCTGAAATATCTTAAGACATCCCCCCCCTCGAATACGTAAATGTATCCAATCAGGAACGAAGATTCCAAGAGTGATTCCTTAAGGTAGAACCCCCATTCTCTCACCACCAAAAATTTAATTAGATTTCACAGAATAGATATCACAGAGTTTCATTTATAATTGCAACTAAACAGTATAAGTAACTCAACCACAACAAATGATCAATTAAATTGTATAGTTATAGCCAATGAAATTTATTAGAAAAAGAAATAAAAATGCACATATTACTTTTATAAAATAAAAAATGGATAATAATAGAACAATGATGAAAATAATTAGGTAATAATTAACCAACACAACCAAAGGTTCATTGTTCAAAATTATCCAAATTAATTTATTCAATTAAAAAAAATTAGATCACCTAACTTGTGAAATTAATTAGTTTAATTAATTCGGGGCTAACAAGAAATAGGGAAAGAACTTTGCCACAAGAAAAAGGGGTATCCAATGATATTTAAATAATTTAAATAGGTTATATTTTCTCACAAAAAGTTGTGATGTTTAAGAAAAGTAGTTTATTTAATTTAGAAAGGGTAAAAATAGACATTGTCGGTAGTCACTGACGAGAAGAACAACGTGTGATTTAAATGATGCAATGAAATGAATGGAAAGAGAGTAGATAGCCTACCTTATACTCATAGAGAATCTTATTCACTGAAATGATCTTTTATTTGACCTAAAACTGAAGAAACTAGAGAAATTAGAAATGCCACAATTTCGGGTAAAATCTTTCCATGACAGATTGCGCGAAGGATTTAGAACGAGATCGAACAATTCTTGGTGTGGGAGATTATTCTTACATATATCTTCACAATTCACCAGACAACATCAAAATCATAGGAGAAATGAGACTGCAATGGTCATCCTAAGGAGAGGGAAGAGAGGAGGTTCACTACCAAGGGGGGCACTACAAGGGAACCACACAGAGAGAGGGAGGAGAAAAGGATAAGAAAAAAAATAAATGGGAAAACGAAAAGGAAAGGAAAAATAAGAAAATAAGGGAAAATAGAAAAACAAAAATAAAAAGTAAATAAATAAAATAATAAAATAAAACTTGAGGGAGAAATAAAGTATAATTTAATAAAATGTGTTTACCCCATTTCAATCATTCTTAATTTCTCTCAAACCAATTTTTTTATTATTTATTTTTATCACATTTTAAAATTATTTTTAAATTCCTTCAGATTTATTTTTAATATTTTTATTCTTTCTAATAATTTTTTTCCAGAATGTTTCTCTAATGTGAGGCATAGAAAATTTAAAAAAAGCAAGTGCAATTATTTAAATAATTTTAATAGCAGCCTCGGACCCACAACAGGGTGTGCAGGTGCGCACCCTAGGTCTCATTAATGATTTGGACTAAAATTATAAACGTTGAGGGCCTTTTTTATGTTGAGATGTTATAAGCATTTATGTGGGAAAATAATAATATTTTATCTTACCCAACAATAAATATCCTCCCATATATATATATACACATATTATATATATTTATATACACATTTGTATATTCATATATATACACCCACACATGTATTTATAACTATATATATTTAATTCCATATATATATATATATACATCACATACATATATATATCAATGTTTTTGTCCAAATATAATAATAATAATAATTAATATAATAGTTATTTAATTCAACCCATTAATGACTCCATTAGTATTTTAAGGAAAATAACCATTAAAAAAGATAACACCTAATAAATTTATATTGATTTCACATTAGAATTTTAACTAGAAAAATTAATATTATCACATTTATTATATTTCTCTGTTATTATTTACACCGTGACACAATTTATTTAATGTGGATGTAAATTTTCATTTTTTTGACTTCAATGAAAATAATAATATTAATAATAAAATTATTATTATTATTTCTAACATCCCAACAAAAATATTTATAACCTGATAAAGTTGTCTTCGGGTGTGATCTAACAAAATGTCTGATGATCGCAAAAGTTAAACCCCTTCCTATGGTAAACCCAATGTCCCGAAACTATTGGTGGTGTCAGATTTCTCATACGATGCACTATTTATGAGAAAAAAAATTATTATACAAAAAATAGAATAATAAATTAATTATAAATAAAGAGGATATTATCATGTGTGAGTTTTCCAAACACCTAACGTGCATCAAAGTTATACCACGTTTAGGGTAAACACAAAATTCAAGACCTAACGTTGGTCTAAGATTTCTCATAAGACACGCCATTTGAGAGTTATTTCATTTAAAAAAATACATGTGCATATGAACATATATATTTAATATTTTTATTCTATCAACATCGAAGATCTAAATACCAAAGAACACTATGCCAACTCAGCGTATAGTTCTTAAAATATTTAATAAAATATTTCAATGTGGAACTGAAGGTTTTTACCCTTCATTTACTTTATCAACTATCGGAAAAAAAAGGTTCTGACGCTTTGTTTTAAAATGGGGTTTCCCACCTAAAGGAAAAAATTTAATTTCCGCCACTTTTTCATGCGGTTCAAAACAACAGATGTTACAACCTTCCCACCTCAGAACTTCTCGTCCCCGAGAAGCCTTTGGGAATAATGTGACTCTCACACGATCTACAGGGTCGTGAAGTCTCATACAAAAGGTTGTGTTGCATCTTTAAACTCCCAACACATGTTCAAACATTGGTTAGGTCAGTGGCACCTAAGCCATTAAGATTTGAGCCAACAATGATTTTCCAACAAAAATGCTGATACAATACTTATCCAAACTTGTTTATCTAGAGACACCACCATGTCTTCATCTCCTTAAACATCTTGTCAAAGTAACTTCCCAACTTAGGATTTAACATTAGAACGAGGGAAAAATCTGAATCATGACATCATCCAAAATTGGGATTTCCTAAAAGACACACCCTTAAGTGTTCTAGTGACGCGTCTCATGTGATTCCTGAAACAGGTAAAATAGTCAATTACCATTGACCTAAAAACCCCAATATGAGACATATTTTTATGAAAAGTGGTGGCTGACATAGACCGCACTCATCTAGTATGAGGATGTTCCAGAGATGTTGCTTCACTTATTTCTCCATTGAATAAGAGAGACAACTAGTCGAGCCACTCTCGACAACTATTCAAGAAGATGCATGGCTTATATGGTAAGTGTTTTACAAACTGAACTACGATGTCTTCTTAAAAGGTATCTCCCATTTACCACGAACACATCCATCGAAGCCATACCTGACTTCTGGCAACATTCCTTGATTTAGGCATCACCAATCCTAATAACAAGCCTAGGGTAACCTTGAATTGGCATAATAGGAGTGAAAGGAACTAATGCAAGGTAGTCCATACTCCATGTTTACAAGTGAGACATTGTTACAAGAATAAAATGCCCATAATAGAACATTAACCGTGCCCAGAGCGGCATCAGCCTGGTAATCATGTTAGATGCAAAGGCTGGAGTTCAATAGTTCATCCAAGTCATTACTACATATGAATACAAGGGTCCCTCAAGAAAATCCAAGATTTTATAAGAACCACACGTTTAGTGTGTAACACTGGGAGAAAACAAAATCCGTCCAAAAACTATTAATGCTTTATAATGGCATTAGGCCGATGTCCTCTTACTGAATCAAGGATAGAGGAAGGATAGGTTACATGGTCATCATTTAAGGAAGAGTACACTAAGAGGATTATAAAATTAAAAGAATGAAAATGTTTATAAAAAGGCACAAAAACCCAACCAAACTGATCGGCCGGTCAAAACATCATAGTCTCTAGAAGACATCTCGAGCATTGGGATGAACTTGATTCCTTTGACGCAAAAGGCACTCTACTACAGTGATGTCCTGAGATGTATTTGAAAACACAAGGCTTAATGATTACACTGAACTTGTCCAGTTCGTAACAACACTAAGCACTTGACGACACTACCTATGTGAACACATACTACACTGAGGTGATATAGAAGCACGACGACTTTTAACTTGGATGATGATGTACCGATTCATCGATCACTATGGAGATAAGAGATTCGAACGAATTATGAAGAAGATGACCATACCCAAGGTATGTCCAAACTGCTAAAAAGGAACATTACCCAATACTCAAGATAAAAAAAGTAAAGGATAAAATGACTACCCGTTTGAACAAGGGGTCATTTATAAGGAGAGGGGGTCCGACTAGGGACAATAGCACAAAATGAAAAAAATGTGGAAGGCGCATAACATTAGCAAGGCTATTATGTTATAAGGGTGATACCTACTATGGGATACCCCCATACGAAGAACAAGCACCAACCCTATCTCTAGGTCACGACAACAGAAAATTCACTAAGTTCCCACTTAATTGCAACCACTAAATTTTAGAAAAAGAAACCAATAATATATCTAACAAGAGAGCTTGTCCATACAAGAAGCTAATAGATATAATATTTTTGTAATCACAAAAGCAAGAAAATTTAATCACAGATACATACTTATAATCACAAAATCAAGATACATGGAAATATGCTAGTGGAAGCATGGAAATAGGCTAGCATGCTAAATATATCACCAAAATATGGTATCTAAAAAGATATATTAAATAAATAAAAATACATGGTATGAAATTCAAAGAACTCAATCATATCAGAAGACAGCCTATGAATGTAGCTACATGGCATGGAATATGACTGAATTTTGAATCCCGATGTGCCTATTATGATGCATGTAATTCTTCATCCTTTCCTTAACAGGCCAAGGGTAAAATACCATAAAATCCATAAATCTATCATCAGAAAAATTACACCAATCACTCGGGGTGAAATCATATCAACTGTAACATCGAAAAGCATGAACATCAATTCCCAGCCCTGACCACATTGTCATTTTCTGTACATGGGGTGATCAGTCCCAAGCACGACTATTAACCAAGAACCAAAAAATTATTAGTCTCATGTATACCAACACAAAATAGTAATTCAAAGGAAACATTTACCCTCTGATACCACTTTGTAACATCCTGACCCAGATCACCTCTAATACGGTGGTCGGACTGGGGGGTCACTTGACCTCAGACACGTCTCCCTGTACACCAGAGGATGTCGAATAGTAGCGAGGGTCTTGGGAGGTGAGAGTGGGGAGACTATACCCTCTTATCAGAGTTTCACAATGGTATTGTAGAGTATAAGTAAAAGATAATAGTGGAAGTTGTAACAAAATAATTGAAAAAATACTGGAAGAAAATATTTAACAATATTATAGAAGTGGCCAACGCAAAATTATACAACAGATGAATGCATTTAATACTGATGATACATAACTCAATAAATAATAGAACATGCTTGATGACATCATGAAATAATAAAAAAGGACATCAAAGACCCACGGGTGATCTCCATGAGCATCTTGAGCTCCAGCTCAGTCCCTTTCTCCTAGATCCCAGATACAAATAGCCTAATATAAGCAATCAATTATGGTTTGAAGTACTACGAACAAGAAAGGTATACTCGGGTACCCTAGTACAATGGTGGCCTGAGTAGGGTGTGAGATATAAATCTCTATAGGCCAACACCACTAGTGTCTAAACCAATCTAGAAAATGAATTGTAAAATTAGAAGTGTTCCCCATAAATTAAATGGTGAGTGATAACAAATCTAAAATAGCAACATGGTCCAAGTTCCAAAACTGGTACCCTTCCCAGACCTCCTACTTCGGCCTACATTGGGAATCTGAAATGAGGTACCTGTAATAAGAAGGGTTCATATATATATATAAATTCTATAAATAAAAATGGCAAATAAAAAGTAATAATACCTCAATCTTATGCTTTAGCCTAGGGTCTAGTTTATGTTTCAACAAAGTGTTCTTCAAGAACTAGAAAGGTAACACAATTTATGATTGAAACATAGGATGCATAAATTAACACTCTCCATGCATCATTATTATTATTATGTTCAAGTTGTAGAGTTGGATTCCGAGCCCGTACCACAGGTATCTCTATGGTACATCCTTCAATTAATACAATACCATCGAGACCGTCCAATGAAATCTTTTGGAAGATGAAGTATCGATCAAGGAATAGCTATAATATGAGTTCATCCCAATTTCGCACAGAAGGGGTCGAGTATCACTTGAGGCCTGGCGTAGCCACTTTTCCAATGGGTCTGTCCTTGATGATACCTTTGGGAACCGATGTCACCCAAAAGTATATAGAAGTCTTGGGGAAGTCCTTGTCTAACAAAGCCTATGTAATCACCCCTGGTGCATAAAGGTAACCAGTTAGGAATAGAGAGTCCAAGTGTGAGTCCTTAATATGGAACCCCCATTCTCTCACCTCCCTTAATTTAATTAGATTCCACGGAACACATATCAAAGTGTTTCACTTATAATTGAAACTAAATAGTATAAGTAACTCTACCAAAACAAATGATCATTTAAACAGAGAAGTTATAGCCAAATAAATTTAATAGCAAAAGCAATAAAAATGCACATATTACTTTTATAGAGGCACAATAGGATAATAATTGAAAAAGGTAAAAATCATTATGCAATAATTAAACAACATAAGAAGAGGTTCATTTTTCACAATTATCCAAATTAATTTATTTAATTAAAACTTAATAAAAGAGATCACACAATATGTGCAATTAATTATTTTAATTAATTTAAGGCTAACAGAAAATAGGCCAAGAACATAGGCACACTCAAAGGGGTATCCAATGATGTTGAAACAATTTAAATTGGTTATATTTCTAGAAAAAAAGGTTTGAAGGTTAGGCAATGCAATTTATTTAATTTAGAATGGGTAAAAATAGACATCGTTGGTTGGCATCGACGAGCGGCACAATGTGAAATTTAAATAATGTAAAAAAATGAAGGAAAAGAGAGTATAAACCTTACCTTATACTCGTAGAGGATCCTACTATCCACAAATATCATTGATTTGACCTAAAACAGAAGAAACCAGATAATTTTAGAAAAACCCCAATTTTGGGTAAACTCCTTCTGTTATAGATTACACAACAGCTTTAGAACGAGATCAAATGTTTCTTGGTGTATGAAGCTAGCCTTTCCAAGAGCTTCACAGCACACCAGGTGATATTGAAATCGAAGGAGAAACGAGACTACATTGGTCTTCCAAAGGAGAAGGAACAGAGGAGGCGCACCACCAAGGGGTGCGCTTTAAGGGTGGTGTATGAGGAGAGGGAGGAGAGGAGGATAGGAAAAAAAGGGAAAATGAAAATGAAAGGAAAAAAAAGAAAATAAGGAAAATAAAAAAATAAAAAAAAGGAAATATATAAAAAATATAATAAAATTGGAGTGAGAAATTGAAGAAAATTAAATAAAATGGGTTTACCCCAATTTAATCATTCTTAATTTATCTCCAACCATTTTTATTTTTTTATTTATTTTTATCTCCGTTTTAAATTATTTTTGACTTCATTAAGATTTCATTTTAATATTTTAATTCCTTTTAATTATTTTTAGCCTAAACATTGCACTAATGAGAAACGTAAAAATTTACAATAGGCCAGGTAATTATTTAATTAATTGTAATAGCTTCTTAGGACCCACAGTAAGGTGCGTAGGTGTATGCCTTGGGTTGCTTTAATGATTTGGACAAAAAACTTAAATGATCTGCACCTTGGTTTATGTTGAGATTTTACAAGCATTTATATGGGAATATAATAATATATTATCTAACCCAACAATAAATAGCCCCCCAGATATATATATATATATATATACATGTTATATATATATAAACACACATCTCTATATTCATATATATACACACACACACTTGTATATAAAACTATATATATATTTAATCCCATATATATATATACACATCATATACATATGTATAAATATTTTTTCCCCAATATAAAAATATTAACAATAATTAAAATAATTATTATTTAATTCAACAAATCAATGACACCATTAGTATTTTAATGAAAAAAACATTAAAAATGGATAACACATAATAAATTGATATTGATTTCACATTTTCATTTTAATTGGAATAATTAATAATATCATATTTTTTACATTGACTAGTTATTATTAAAACTACGACATAATTTATTAATTGTGGAAGTACGTTTTCATTTGTTTCTCTTCAATGTATATAATAATATTAATAATGAAATTAAAATTATTATTTCTAAATGCACAAAAAAATATTTATAACCTAATTAAATTATATTCAGGTGTGATCTGACAAAATATCTGATGCTCACAAAAGTTATACCCTGCCTACGGTAAACCCCACATCCTGGAACTATTGGTAGTGTCATATTTCCCATACAATGCACCATTTTGGAGAAAACAATATTCACTATATAAAAAACAAAATAATAAATTAATTAAAAATAAAGTCGGTATTATCACGTGTGGGGTTTCCAAACACCTGACAGGTATCAAAGTTATTCCTTGTCTTGGGTAAACCCAAAGTTCCAGACCTAACAGTGGTCTAAAATTTCTCATGTGATGCACCATTTGAGAGTTATTTCATTTTTTTGAAAAAAACACACATGCTTATGAATAAATATATACAAGATTTTTATTATATCAACATCGAGAGTCTACAAACCTTAGAACCCCACCCTAACTTAGCATATAACTATAAATATATTTCATAAAAATTTTCAAAGTAGAAAAGTAGGTTTTTACCCTTCATTTAATTTATCTACTATAGAAAAGATAAAATATCTTACGGTCAGTTTTAAAACATATCTTCCCAGCTAATGGAAAATTTTAATTTCCTTCTCTTTTTCATGTGGTTCAAAACACGGGATGTTACAACCTTACTACCTTAAAACATATAGTCTCCAAGAATCCTTCGGGAATAAAGTAACACTCACCCGATCTATAGGGTCATGAAGTCTAATACAAAAGGTTGTGTTTCATCTCTAAACTCCCAACACACATTCAGATATTGGTTAGGCAAGTGGCTCCTAAGCCATTAAGATTTGAGCCAAGGCTGATTTTCCAACTAAAACTCTAAGATGTCACTTATCCAAACCCATTTAGCTAGAGACATGACCATGTCATCGTCTCATTAAAAATATCGTCAAAGTGACTTACCTCCATAGGATTTAACATTTTAAAGAGGGTAAAATCTTAATCATGATAACATCTACCATCAGGATTTCATATAAGACATTCCCTTATGTTTTCTAGTGAAGCTTCTCACGTGATTCTTGAAACTGATAAAACGTTCAATTCTCATTGACCTAAAAAGCCCATGTTGAGACAAATTTTTTTGGAAAACCTTAGCCAACACAGATCGCACTCTCCTCATCTGAGGATGTTCCAGAGAGAGTCTATCACTGATTTCTCTATTGAATAATAGAGATAACTAGTCGAGCCACTCTGGCTGACTATTCAAGAAGACTCCCGGCTTAGACGGTAGTCATTTTACAAAATGAACTGTGATGACTTCTTCAAAGGTATCTCAAATTTACCACGAACATGTCCAATGAAGTCCATATCTAACTTCCGGTGAAGTTCCTTGATTTAGGCACCACCGAGTACAATAAAAATTCCAAGGTAACCTCATATTTGTAAAATAGTTTTTAAAGTAACAAATGCAAGGTAGTCCATACTCCATGTTTACGATTGAGATGTTTGTACAAGGAAAATACTCCCATATCAAAACATTTACCAAGCCTAGAGAGGCATCGTCCAAGCAGTCATGTTAGAATAAAAGGGTGGTGTTCAAGATTTTGTCCAAATAATTCCAACACAGGAATCCAAGGGTCACTCAAAGAAAACCAAGATTTCTTAAGAACCACATGTTTATCATGAAACACTGGGAGAAAAGTAAATCCAACCAAAATATTTTAAATATTTAGCATAGAATTATGCCTACACTCTCTTAGTGTATCAAGGACAAAGGCCAAATAGGGGACATGCTTATTGGTTAAAGAAGAGTGCACTACAAGGATTAGAAGATTATAAGATTGAAAACGTTTATAAAAAAGAGATGAAAACCCAACCAAAATAACTGGCATGTCAAAACTCCTGAGCCTCTAGAAGTCTTCTAGAGCATTAAGAAGAAATTTATTCCTTTACATAAAATTCACTCTAATGTAGAGATGACCCTGGTATGTATTTAACAGCATAAGGCTTAACGATTACACTAAACTCGTCCAATCCATAACAAAATTATGTGCTCTAGGATACTGTGCACGTAAACACATAATACTCTAAGGTGATACAGAAGCAAGATGAATTTTAACTCTGATGAAGCCGTACCGATTCATCCATCACTATGGAGAGGAGAGATTCGAATGACTTATGAAGCAAGTGACGGGTTACCCATTACGCTAGAGAGACGATGTCTTAGGCTTTTCCAAATGAGTGTTTCTCTAGGATTCTAAAATATTTTTGGGTGACACTGGTTCCCAAAGGTATCATCGAGGATGAAAATATTGTAAAAGTGGTTATTCCATGCCTTGGATGAAACTCGACCCCTTCTGTGCGATATCAGGATGAAATCATAGTAAATCCATGCCTCGAGCGATACTTGGTCTTTCGAAAGATTACCTTGGATGGGCTTCATGGCATTGGATTAATTGAAGGATGTACTATAGCGATACCTTCTGGATGAGCTCAGACTCCAACTCTACAACTTGAACATAATAATAATAATGATGCATGAAAATTGTTTATTTTTTATCCTTCATTTCCTTCATAAATTATGATACCTTTCTAGTGCTTGAAACAGAATTTTTTTACACAAAAACTAGACCCCAGGCTAAAGCCCAAGATTTGGGTATTATACTTCTTTTCATCCTTTTTATTTCAAGCCTTAATATATATATATATATATAAATTCACCCTTCTTATTATAGGTACCTTGTTTAGATTCCCAACATGGGCCAAAGAAGGTGACATGGGATGGCTACTGTTGAGGAATCCGGACCATTTTTTGTATTTTACATTTGTTATCACTCACCATTTAATTTATAGGGCACACTTCATAATTTACATTGCATTTTTTGGATTCGGTTAGATACCGGTAGTGCCGAACTACTGATATTTTTATCTCAAACCCTTCTCAGTCCACTATTACATTGTGGTACCTAAGTAGAACCTTATTGTTCGAAGGACTATGGACCATGTTTTATTGCTTATGTTGTGTTGTATCTATCTAGGAGTTAGGATCATGGGACTAAGCTAGAGCTCAGGATGATCATGGGGATCTCTTGTGGAGATTTGGTGTCCTTTCCTTTTTTATTGATCTATTTTGTTAAGAATGAAATATTTTTTATGGACTTTTACATCATCAAAATGGCATACATTCATTTGTTGTATAATTTTTCATTGTCCACTTCTATAAAATTGTTAAATATTGTCTTCCATTACTTTGTCAACTATTTCTTTACTTCTTCCGTTATTGTCTATTACATATACTCTATTATACTATTTTGAAACTCTAAAATGAGGGTATAGTATCCCCATTATCACCTATCAAGACCCCCGCTGCTAGTCGGAAGCCTCTTGCATATGTGGAGATTCACCTGAGGTCATGTGACCCACCGGTCTGGCCACCTTCTTAGAGGTGATCCGGGTCAGGATGATTCATCTACTGTTGAAACAGTACCACCACAGTGTCCTACTGTAGTGATCTGAAATTATTCCAAGCCTGGAATCAATCTTGGGTCTTTTGGATTCCAAGAATGAGCCTTTACCACTTCGGTACAAGCTCATTGACGTAGGTCGTAATTACGCATGAGCAACATTACCATATTTCAATGATAATTATGGTAAGAAGGTAACTAATATTTTATCATTATAGAAAGATAATAATATCATACACAACAAACTATTTCTCTAATTATACTTATATATATATCATTATTGTGGTCTGGTGATGAAAATCGTCTCACATCACTTCATTCAAGAGGTAGTCCACACGTACACAGACAACGTTATCATTTTTCAGTGTAAGAAATAAAATGATATATTATATTTTCAAAATGATAAATATTTCATGAGTATAATAATTATTTAATTAATATGACATATATTCATTAACTTTATTGTTATTATCTTCCATGTAGCGTTTTAGTGATAAACGAACCACATTGCTTTGTGAGGCAGTAGTTTTTTGTACACATGAGTGATGTTATCATCTCCCCTAAAGAATGGAAATTAAGAATTTATAAATGATACAATGTATAAATTGATATAATTATGTTATAAATATCATATATATACTTTATATACTTTATTATACCCAATTTTGTGAGGTGTTAATGGAATAAAAAATGGCCTCGGTTCTTGAGGTAGTAGTCTCACATACACACGAATAATGATTTTGTAACTCATTTGATGGATGTGGAGATTGTTTTAAGTCATTAGATTAAAATAAAAAAATATCATTATAGGTAATATTTTGTGGTTATTATATCATTGTGTTTTAATAATAATTCAAGGAGATGAAGTAATAAATAAAATTAAAATTTTCATTGAATATTGTTACCTCTTCTTTGGGAACCCCCTCTTAGATTTTCACCAAAAGACATCCTAAGTTGGATTTATACCCAAAATAAAAAATATATTATGAGAGAATTTATTTTTTGAATTTATTTGGATATGTATTGTACTAACTAAAAATTTTTCAACTTGTGAATAAGATGGGATAGGGGGTGTCCTTTTATAGGTGTGGTGAGTAGAAAACTTATAATTGCTGAAAAAAAGGTGTACCAATGTTTTTCACATTACAAGAGGGTTAAAAGTGTATTATTATAAATTATTAAACATGATAATGTCTAAATATGTACATAAAATATATTTTATACGCATTTATATGTCTTTTAAACCTTATCTTTTTTTAACCCCCTCAAAACCCATTTTAACCTTAACCGTAGTAATTAATGTTTTACTATTTTCACTATTCATTTTAGAAAAAACTAAGTTGGACTTATTAGATATTATAAAATTTTATGATTACGAATATGGAATCCATATTTCCGATTTCATTTCATATAATTGTAAAATTTTAATTAGAATCATATCTCGTCGACGTGACGAGAAAGCAGGTTTTCAGAGAGAAATTGTTGAAAAGTTTTCAAATTTTTATATAAAAATTATATAATAAATTGATTCCAATGAATTAAATTGGATTAATAAGATTATAATTTAATTATTTTGACTTTATTAAAAAAATTATATATAATTTAACATTATAAAAAATTTAAACATAAAGGAAGTTTCCAGTTAAAATTCATTATTTTTCAATATTCAACAAAAAATAAAACTTCTCAGAAAAATCCAAAAAAATCACAATAAGAACATTTTGACATGTATATTTAAATAATTATTTTTATTGTTCTAAATATACATTATAAAATTCTCAAAAATTAATTTTATCATTATTTTGAAATAAGCGAAGAAAACATTTTCACTGAAAAGTAGTGATTTTACGAAAAAAATTATTTTTTTTTCAAATTGTTCTTATTTTTTTATAATCAATTGATATCCATTTTATTTATTTTATTTATGTTTAAACCATATATTTCTCATAATTTAGTAAGTAAAATTCAAACCAACCAACTTAAAATATAGGATAGGATGGTCATGTTTAGATAATAATATTTTAAAAAGTATCTTGTTTTGTTCAAACTCAGTGTTGTGTGAATTGAAACATATCAAAGAAACAGAATTATTTCAAAAGAAATATTTCATAAAGTTTCACGATTTTATATTCTCTTATGTTCTTAATGTTTCATTTTATACTTTTTTTTGAATATGATGTTCATATTTTATAATCTCAAGGTTTTACAATCACTTTGATGTTTTGTTTCAAAATATCTAGAAGTTTTATCTCTTGATTTTGAAGTAGATGGTTTTTATTGTCACTAGTAGTTGATTTTCATACATTAGGTAAGAATAAATTAGGTTTGTTGTAAAGGTTTAGAATTCCAATTTTTAATGTTTTATTAGAGAGGGTGTGAACATGGGTTCTCTTTTTTTTCACCACTTATATACAATAATTAATATAATTAATTTAATCTTAATCATTAAATATGAAATAAAACTAATAATTTTAATCGTTCACAAAATATGCCTTATTTTCTCTCAGTTTTGTTTCATGAGTTACTTTACAAATAGTTTCATTTCTCTCTAATGAGTTTTAAATCGTGACTTGAGATCTAATTTTAAAAATCTCATTTATCAAGTCATTTTATCTTTATTAAAAGTAATTTTCCATTTTCATAATAGAATTTTATTCTGGTGGAAACCTCATAGAATATAGAATATAAAAATGAAAAAAAATCCATACTAAGTTACACTGCAGGTTTCCATAGTGCACATTAATTATTATCTCAATTTACTTTTTGAAGTATTATAATAATAATTGGGATCTGAGAATTAACTCACTCGTTTTCCATGTTAAAAACATAATAATTGACTAGGAAAAAATATCATTCAATTTAACCAAAAAATCATCCAAAAATCCAATTGAGAATTTTATTACTCGGTTATCCAATAGAACCACTGCTCTTATAGGTTTGAGAGTCCCAATATATAAGTAATGGTAGATAAATTGAGACATAAAATTTATAAATGCTCTAAGATCACAAACAAAATAGGTAATATAAATTTCTTACTAGTTTATGGTTTAGAAAAATCACATGGGGATTAACATATTGGGGAATAATGAGGTGGAATTAGGAAAAAGAAATTTATACTTATACACACTCTTCGATTATTATTTACCCTCCTCCTCTTTGTATAGATTTCACTCATAATTTTTTCATATCTTTTTATTTTTTAATATATTTCAAACAAGGGATACTAATTTACACATTCATGAATATCTTGATTGCATCATTACTAAAAGACTCAAGAAATTATTTCTTGATTTAGACCATACTCGATGGAAGGACTTGTGATGGATCAGGTAGATATTTTGCACTTTACTTACTCTTCTTGTCAATATCTAGTATGGGATACCCTTGATTTGTGACCTCGATCTGACCGGTGATATAATCGAGGTGTGTTTCCTATCACTGTGAATTACCAACTAGTTCTTTTCCATTATATGTAAAATCATTGGAATAATTTTACCCATCAATTATAATTAAACAAAGGAATTTCCCTTAGAAATATAGTATTGCCACTCCATACACCAGATCACTATGTCCCAGAATAAAAAAATATTTTAAAATTAATAATAACCAAATAGATGATGATAAATAAATAAGAAAACCAACCCTGGATAAAATCATAAACTAAAATAATAATATGGTGTAGGATTGTACTCTTTTCTAATACAATAGGAAAAAAAAATAAACCCAACATACCAATTTTTATCTCTAGATGGTCCTAATGTCACCATTGATCCTCAAATCATTATTTCACCATGATGATAAATGTTAAACTAAAATCTAAACATGAAACTAATATTTATATTGGTATGAGAAAAAACATAGTAAGGATGACAAATAAACAAAACCCCATATATATTCTTTAAATAAAATATACAATTTATATTGTTTAAAATATAATTACAAATATGGGTATTCCTATTTTAGTTTTTAAAACCGATCACAATTCGGTTCCCTTATTCCTTTAAAATAGTTCAATTTAAAATATTAAGTTCAAGCATTTCTAGAAAATCCTTAATTAAAATACCCATGTGAAATAGTTATTAAATAGAGTTATAAAACATTTCAATACCGTTTAACTATTAATTTAAAAAGAAAAAACACCAGTTATTTGTAATAATATAAATCATGAAACAAAAATAACTATAAATATAACAATAACAATAATCGTAACAATAATAATATCAACATAGTAAAATAAGGGTAATGTAGAAAACAACTAACTATGACAACAATAAATGAAACATAATTCATATGATAAATCCAATTATCAATTATCATGGTAATACTTATGAGTTGAGGGGGATTCATAGAATATAAAAAAATGTGATCGATCATATCAGCATTTTGGATGAAATCAAACAACCCTAATGCTCAGTATCTCCCTATGTAGCCTAACTAAGGGGAAAACTCCTAACTCGGGGTGTAATCCATACGAAGGGCCACTATCTAGTGCATAATCCTATTTTATTTCATCATATGGTCTTTGATATATCACTTTCTACACTTAGTTTTCCAAGTTGGGATGAGTGGGGGTTAGTTAATTAATCGTAACTAAGAATGATATAAAAATAATTATCAATGATACTGAATAAAATAATGGTCATATACACAAAATCACCCTCGATCACCCTTCATGGATACAATCCCCTATTCATAAATCATATAAATATATAAATGGGTTCTATACTAAGGACAGTTACATTTTAAAAAAAAATAAAAGTCAAAAGAAATGTTCCCAGTGTTTGTTTTGACTAAGAAATATTCTTTAAAAGTGCCAATTAGGTCTAAACATCACACTTTAAAACATATAAATCATCAAAAAAAAACATTTAAAAACATTTCCACAACATTGAGAAACCTTTAAAACGTTTTAATAGTTTAGGGAACCTTTTTTAAAACCAAGAACACCATAATATTCATATAAATATTTAATACCAATTTGTGGGCCTTAATGCCTATTGAAATTTCAGAACTAATCTATAAGGGACATTTTGGCCTTTTATCAACAATTTAGTGTTCTTATTTGAGTGAAAAATATTTTACAACTTTATAAATAGGGTATAAATCTTATCACTCCTAGAAAATCATGTGAAAATAAAAAAAAAATCTTATAGAATCCCTATTTACACTTAATATTATAATTATATAGACAATCATTAATTTAGAAAAGAAAGAAATCATGGTTCTGCGGTTGGGGTGTTCCTTAGTGTTAAAGGTTCCTTATGATTCCGCATCAAACCCAGGTTCAAATCCAGGTGGGAGAAAAATCCCGCTAGTAGGCGCTGACACAGGCATGATGCAGGTAGGCAGTGATGCAGGCAGACGGCGGTGCATGCAAGATGGTATACTAGGCCTTCAGGCCAGATTTTGGTACTTTGGTCCATGTAATGGGATTCATTCCCACTATTCCTTTGGGTCATGTACTAAATAAATTAGACATGATGGGTGGGTTATCCCATAGGGGGATATGGACGGACTTTCCGACATGTTTGTGTGGTGTGTGTGTGTGTGTGTGTGTTTAGTGTAATTGTTCCCCCAAATAGCTAACATATATATATATAATCACGGTTCTAATATTAAAATTCCAATACATATGGAAACACATCTCAAACCCGTGATTTCACTAAGCGTGGATCTATCTACCCTTATTAGTCAAGAGAGATCCTTAACAAAACAAGAAGCTCCCTAAAATCAAAATATTCCCAATTAGAAATTCATAGGCACCAAACCCTAGGTAATTAAGACCCTCATATGTAGAAAAAATATAAGGTGACAAGAAGAAAAAGAGAAATAGAATAAATGAAGGACTTTCCTTAATGAAACACTAATAATAAAACATATTAATCTAAAAAAGGTGAATTTGAGGAGAGTCTATCAAGAGTCTCTACTAGTTAGGATGCATGAGTAAAATGGAAAAAAAGACCCTAAAGGGGTTTTAATGTTGGTAATGGAAAGTTAAAAATTTCATGTTTTAAAAAACATGAAAACCATAGTCGACAGAGTGGAATGATGCACTACATAGTAGTTCCCCACCATAGGTACCCTTGTGACATAGCCCTCTATCTATAGTATAGAGTTTTCCGGAGTCATAAGTACATTGATATTAGGCCCCCATTCCACTAACATATAGTCTTACATTCTTTGTCTTGGAGGCCTCTACTAGAAACCCTCTATGATTAATCTTTCCACTTTGCATCACAGTCCATCTGCTACACCCTCTTGAAATTTCCTCCCACCTTCACAAGACAGCCTTAATACCCTTAAAAAACTCCCCTATATAGTATATAATACAATTTAGTCTAAGGGATATGGAATAGTACCTCTTCGATAGTACCAACATGATGCAACAGTGCCTACTAAGGCGTGGTCAACTAGAAGTATGGGGGGATGCTGCATGGACTCTTTAGGTTGTGTTGTGGCCTACATTAATTTATAGTTTTAGATAGTATTTTCCCTCTTAGAACCACAAAATCATTATAAGGACCAAGAATACCAGTTAATGTGATAAACCAAATTATAAAATGATAATTATATAAAATAATAGGTAATGTGTGGTCGAGCTTTGGTGATTCTCCCCACCATAACACATTCATCCACAGGAATCTGAAGTGGACTCAAATCATCAATAGAAAGAATAAGATTCATCCTCAAAAAACATAGCTTGATTCTCAAAACCCAGAAATACCATGACTTCCAAGTAAATAAACTGTGATATGAAATCAAAAATGAACCAAATATACCTCTCAAATTCACTTTATCTCTCAAAGAACCTCTAGGGACATAACTGAGAGCCAGATAATCTATCAATGAGGTGGATTATTGACCAGGTTTGAAACAAATCTTTTATATTATTCATGTTTAGGATTAATATGGTTGCCTCCCCAACATATTAAAATTTGACTAAAATATCAATTCTTCAAAGAATCAAACAAGGAACACAAGATTAAAGAAAATATGTGACTTGGCATAACTCCACCAATTGAGGAAGACCATAAATAATAAAATAAAGATCCAAGTACAATCTCCAAAATTTATTTCTTCCATTAGGGGGATAAATATACCAAAAAGGATAAAATATCTCTTTAATTGAAGTTTAATGACGGAAAAAATATAAATGAATAAAATAAGGAATGAAGAATACCTCAAATATAATCATTATCGACATTAGATTCAATAGGTTGAGCACGATGATCCTTTGAATAGGTAGATATTATTACACTACATTTCTAAGTGACACCTTTACAAAACCATTATAGATTAGAAAAATGAAAAAACAAAATATATCGTTGAATATTATAACACGAAGGATTCTTATGTCTCAGTTTTATATCTTTATGGAAGATTGGTGTTATATAAATAAGAAGTCAATGAGATACTAGAGGGCCTCTTGATACCACTACCTATCTTCTTAGACTCAATCCACTTCTCCTTTCATTTTCTAAATCTCCCTTAAATGATATTAAAAATAATGTAAGTGGAATTAACCTCAAACACTCTGGTAAATACGTCCTCAACCGGAACTGCCTACTTCACCACTTATATATATGAGGTCAATCCGAGCTCCAAAACACCTAACTAAATATAGGGATAAAGGAATATTTTAAAATACCTATCCTTAAAAGAACAATTAATATCTAACTCTAGAATATAAGGTACTAGGCCCATAAAATGGTGATTATACTCTAATATTGATCAATGACCCTAGTGAAGAAACAAAACTCCATTACTATTTCCACTTTCATGGATTCATAGAAATAATGATGGATGAACATGGTACTAAAATTCTCCCATGAATATCCCTCTCATGTTTTTGTCCAAACAATAGAATTATACTACTTCCAACTTGGACCCTAAAGCATTAAGGTAGTGAATTTGATCTTTAAAGACTCAAAAAGGTCAAGAGTATTAGAAGTCCTTTCAATAATTTTCATCCATTATTCCACTTCAAAAATATCTATCTGAATATAAAAGAGAAGTGGATTCATATTTTGGAAATATAGAATGAAATAACTTGATTTTTCAATTGAATTTTTCACTAGAGGAAGCATGCCTATAGATTCTCCTTGAAAATATATGGAGATTCGGTAATGGAATACTCTAAAAAAAATAAAATCACAAACTCATTTAATAATCATCCAAAATTAAACCATACATTACCAGAAGTAAATATCAACATAAAATAAATCTCTATAAAATCAAATTATAACCGCTTAAAGGGACTTAAAATCTCCCCCTTAGAACTATTTCAAAATCCCACATCCCTCCTTTTCAAATTATAAAATATCACTAAGAAATAATTTAATTTTTTTCAAATATTCCTTATTAAAATAATCTATTTATAACAAAATATCAAGTTCATTTTAATTCACCTTATAAAACCCCGTATAAAAATTAAATATTTTAAATTTTACTTAAAAAACATGATTTGTATCATAATTCACGTTTATGATTTTCAAAGAAAAATTCCATTCTTAATAAACAAATTATGTACATTTTTTAACCCTAAATGTAACATCCCGGTTAAATAACGAATAAGAAATTTACATATTTATTAATATATTTGAATTAATTATTAATTTTAATTTAAAGGGGATTCTATGTTCGATGGATAACCCGATACACAACAATGGGTTTCTTTGAAATCTTACATTGTACACTAATAACATAATAATATTATTTTAAAATGGTAATTAATGTCTAGATGTTGTATTGGAGGGAATGAATAGAACTAACTAAAATATTATTATACATTTTTGTTAAATATTTTTAAATTTATTCAATAAAATTTAGAGGCTTAAAATGTGAATGAATCCAATTTTAAGCACAAACACTCTAATATTCTTTAAAATGTTGATTTATCGTCATTTGATGGTGAACCCTTTTTAAATCTAGTTTTTCTCACATTTATATGTTCTATTTTAAAAAATAAAATTCTTCTTTAGAATCAGGACATCAAAATTTACTTTGGGTAAATTTTTGGTATTTTTCTGATAAAATTCATTTTTAATGAATAGTGAAAAATAATGTATTTTAATTTAAAACTGCCATTTAATATAATTTATTTATATGGTTAAATTATATTTTTAAGTGGTTTTATATTTTAATTATATTCTATTTTTACCATTTAATCCAATGGTGATCATTGGATTTAATTTCACTTTGAAATTGGACATAAACAAATGTCAATCTTTTGATAGATATTGTTTCTTAAAAACACACTATTTGTTTTGACAACGGGAATTAATTATAAAATTAATTAATTCAACTTATATTTTTTGAATTTGGTAAAATAGATATCATTTTTTAATTTGGAATATCAAATTTATCTTAGGGTGAATTTTTGGACATTTTCTAAAAACATTCAATTTTTGATGAATAGTGCAACCACTAAGTAGTAGTTAAAAATTGACTTTTTCATTTAAATGAAATTTTACCGCTTATGTGAATTGAATTTAAAAAATACGATATACATGGTTGTTATTATTACGTAAAATGTGGTTCAATATGATGGAAATAATTTTTGGTGAATAGTAACTTTTTACTATTATTTACCGCGGTTAAAGGTAAAAATAGGGTAATTAAAGGTAAAAAGAATATTATAATAATACAAAATTACCTTAACACTTGTCCTAACCTTATTTTATGTGTCATGGACGACTATGGGAATCCTTGGGTCGATTTTGGGACCCCAAGGAGCCACTTGAGAGTGATAATGACACTTTACACTTATTAATTTAAAGGAAAAAATGGCACAAACAAATATATTTTAGTAAATCAATTTCTACATATGTTTATATAAGTTATATTTTCTACTATAAATATTCTTTGGAAAGCTAAAAATAGTTCCTACATAATGGTATTTTTTTTAATTTTTATACATGAAATAAATAAAATTATTTATGACACCAAAATGATGAAGTATTTACCTCATTAATAAATGATTTAAATAAATAAGATTATAAATATTAAAATAGTATCTAAAATCTTTCCAATTCTTATTGAATGAGTTTATTTCAACCATGGGTCATCCTATCTTAGACATTAATTATTTTTGGACCTTTTTAAGCTGAAGATATGTTTATAATAAAATAATTGTTTCAAACTTCCCTAAAGAGCCCCTCCTCCTCCTTATAAAAGGACACCACTTCTAACCAATTCCTAACACCTTTAAAGCATTTTGGATCATCCAAATTCTACCTAATTAATCTCCCTACATCTCTATCTTCTACCTATAAGCATTACCTTATGTATAAGTCACTTCAAGAAACCCTTTTGGTTCATACCAAAGGGAGTTACCCAAATTAAAGGTAACGATTTCTCTTAAATTCTTTTCATTTATTTTACTTCTCCAAACCCATAACCTCTTTTTATTCCTTTCTTTTATAACATTACCTATATCGTAAATATACTAGTATATTTTTTATTAGATGTATATGAACTATATTTACACACACCTCCATCTAATGGGTGAAGAACATACTGTTTCTATGGATGGAAAACTGATGCCTCACGAAGTGATGATTGTTCAATTATCTCCTACCTACACTCATGATGGCCATTAATATGGAACTATATTTATATATTATACATATCATGTTTTTGTTTTCCTATGCTTATATAATTTTTATTTACAAGCATACCTTTATACTTTCCAATATGTGTAAACACGATAATTTCATTTGAGGAAGTGTGGACTACCTCCCCCTCAAGGTGATATGATTCGGTTATGACATACATGGAATGTATAAAAGATGGAGTTAATGAAATTATATAACATATATATCATATTATATTATAATAGAATTATAATATACCTATGTATTATTATGTTTTCATCCCTTTTAATATAAAATATAAATTAAAGTAGCATTCATGCGTACGTACGACTTACTGTCTCTATGAAAGGTGTGTTTCATTTCTTAACTACAAATGATATGGAATATTATAAATACATATAAACTGGATAAATATGATAAATATGATATCTAAATTATTAATTTCATTCTAGAGAAAATGTAATTTTGACCACATGGAGAATTTTTAAATATAACAAGTTCATTTTTGACTAATGTTCCGAACATTGATCAAATGTCTGATATGAACTCAAATAATTAACTAATTGTTATAGCAAGGTAATAAGTGATGTAAAAGGAATAATAAAAATTCAAAAATATATTATGGAAGTATAAATTAACTTAAGTTTATTATTCAGTAAGAATAGGGAACAAACAAGTCAAGTTGGACACGAGATAAGGGGTTTCTTATCTCACTTAATTCTGTGAGATTTCCGTTATTCACAACTTATTCATTGCATGTGGTGTATTGTGTACTGACATTTTATATATATTATTATTTTTATATTTAAATTTATGGTATGATTTGATTAATTTTGTGGTTATTAACTTTTATTCATACGACTCGATTGATTATGACGTGGTAAGGAGTTTTCATCTAACTTTTTATTTCTGTGAGATTCATGCTATATTTTCCACTATTAACTTTTGTATGGTGTATGTACTTCCCATGATTGTGTTCTTTGTGTAATATAATGTAATTTATGGGTATTTAAATCTTCATTGTATGATCCTTCTTTCATGGGTTGTGTGTTTCGTAAGTTACCAAATCAGTAAGGGAACATTTCACCCTCCTCTTTTTAAAAGACTTCATTTTGTTATGTCTTTTAATTTACATCTTCTTATATTGGAATATGTTATTATATGTCCTTATTGTTTTAAATTTTATTTCCAAGTGATGAGATACCATTTTCTCTTTCATCAAATCATTTCTTGATTTTTAAAATGACGTCGTTAGGCTGTCGAATTTTTCTAAAGCTTCTTTACCCAGTTTCCATTCTCTGGGTTAAACTTATACTTATTGATTATGTCATCATATGAGTATGTGTGAATGAAAAATTATTGATTTACACTTAATATCCACTTCAATTGGTTTTATTATTATTTTTCACACATAATCATGTCATTTATTTGTCTTTAATCTATGGATATGATCTTTGTAAGGGACTTTGTCTCAATTTACATTCCATTGAAAATTATTTTTCGTTATACACCAATTCACTTTTATATGGTCTATATACAATCCTTTGGAATATTATATCATGAATAACTTTATTCTCATGATATTATAAAGTTCTTATTAAATTTTATTCCTCAATTATTTTTATTCAAGCGTCCCTCATTTTGTTAAAAACTCTTTAACCAAAATATCATCTTAAATGTTTAAAAGATTTATTCTTCTAAATATTTTTCATTAATGTACATGTTCTATAAATGTATTTTTGGATTTAATTATATGGATATTAATGTTTTTAAATTTTAATTCTTTTAAAATCTTCAATGTGGTATGAGACACTTTGATTCAAAAATCTGTTTATTAAATGTTTTAAATGGTTTTGAAAATGGTTTGATAAAGCCTTAATTATGTCAATATCATGAAATGATATATTGTTATTGCAATATGGAAATGTTATCATTCCTTTATGGTTGTTTTATGTATTATGAATATGTTATGGTTATTAGTCATTGTTTATATATATGGGTGGTTCCGTGATAAACCTAGGTCGGGTGAGCCTGAGATAGCTCTCCAATGCATTGGGTAACGTGACATAGGTAAACGTTAAGGTTTATCCTTAGAGATTTAAGGAATATATTATGATGGGTATTCCAAATGTGACTCCCTATGTAGCTATGATAGCTAAAATGTAAGTATGTTATGAATTCCGTAAGATACCTTTATTATTTATGATTTATGTGTGTTATTCATAAATCATATGATTTCGTAAGGTATGTTAGGATTGAAAAGTATCAGTTTCATTGATTTGTATTTATTGATGGGATAATGTTTTTCTTACTTATTTTATAACCCTTACTATGATTTTTATGCTCATCACATGTTTTTTAAATTTTTTTCACATGACATAAAGATGAATAGGGTCATGGAATTGATCAAGGAAAAGTCATGCTCTCTAAAACATGGAACTAGACATGTTTCTTTTTAAGAGTTTTTATTTTATGAAAAATGGATATTGAGTAGTATTGTCTACATGTAATATTCAAGTTTGTATGTAATAGTTGTGGCCTAATTCTCTAAAACTCTAAACCTGAAAAGATACTATGTGTTAATTATCCATTTAATTAAAGATTATGTAATGTTTTAAGGTTGGGTCCTTATAGTTGGTATGAAATGTCTGTTTATATAACTTTAGGTACTATGAGTTTTTTTCAAACACATGGTTAGTCCATGTGTCTATTATTTCAGTTAAATCCTTGTTTTCAAACTTTTTTAGATCATAGAATGTCGGTTATAATGGAAGGAGGACGATCTCAGACAACATTCCTATCTCTTCCTGATGACATGCTTTCAATAATTATTGCAAAGTCATATTCAGATGATTGTGAAACCTTTTCTAGCATACAACTCACTTTCAAGTAGTTGTTTGAGATATCATCACCTACACTATACCTTGATATCATCATGGATCATGGGTCGTATTTAATGAAATCTTATTTTCACAATGCTCTCATATTTTCAAGAAAGGTAAATATTATCAAGTAATTTTTAAATATTTTACCTTATCACAAGATTTTGAAGAATATTATGATTTTGAAAAATCTTCTGAAGAAGGAGACCCTTGCACAACCTATTTATATTTGATTTTAAAATATAGTCATTCAGCACATACTTATGGTATTTTAAAAGGTCCATTGATTGAAAGTTTCAACTCAAACTCAGTCCAACTATTTTATAAAAAGAATGTTTTTTCACATGTTTTGAAATTATATGTTATACATGATTATTTTCCAAAACTATCTTTCTGTGAACACCTATATGACCCATGTTGTACAAGGTGTATTTGGATGAAGGAAGAAAATTATTTTTAAGGATATCTAAATAATTTTTGCAATTCATGTAACTTCTACCTATGTGAACAAAATGACGATGAACCCATATGGACACCATGATTAAGGTATGATGTTATTTCTTTTGGGATTAGTTTTATTTTATAATTTAGAGGTGAATAATGAAAATATATAAGATTTTGAGGTCTTAATGTATTGGTATGAAAATGAAATTGATAAGAAAACCATTGAGGATAAAACATGTTAGGGTTATTTTTTAGTTGTATAAAAAGGACAACCCGTAAGATAGGTGACAACCCGTCATGTCCAACAAGGTCGTAGGAATCAAACCCACAACTGAAGGGTGACAATGGTGCATCACCCACCACTATCCTAAATGAAGTCCCTATTTAGTAAAACTTATTATTTTTAGATGAATGATTTTATGGATCAAGAATAATTTGATTTTTGAAACTTATATGTTTTCAAATGGATATTCATAATATTGGAACATGATTTGGTGATTAAGTGATAAATGTTATTTTAGAGGACGTTCTCTCCTTTGGGGAACTTTATATGCTTAAGGGAAATAGAATACTATGGGATCTCATTTGTGGAGTAATGGTTGAAATTTTATTTGGGAAGAATATATGTTTTTATTGTGGACCTAAGGTGATTTGGGTTATTTATTGAAATGATTAACCTATAGTAGAGAATATGTGATTAGGTAAATTACTTTTCAGTATGAGACTTTAAGAGTAACTGATGTTATTTGGAAATAAATATTAATATTTATCTTGGAAGAAAATGTGATTAAATAATTCTAAGATTTGGGTTTCAATCTAATTTAGGATTACATTGAAAAATTTTATAGACAGTTGTTTATTGAGTAGTCTTTGTTGAACTTTGGGTATTGTTTGAAAAATTTTGGAGATTAAGAGTATTTTGTCTTTTTGTAAAATACTATCCTTTTTTTGGATTATCTCATCTTATAATAACCATTTTGATTTTGGTTAATGTATAAATACATGGGAAATATATAGTTCAAATTTTTTGGATTATGTGATTCTCTAGAAGTTTGTTATAGATCTTTTAATGTGAACAAGTCATCCTGAATTCTCATCGTTTGGAGAAAATATGAATTTGTGTTAGAAATCTAGTAAAGTATGAAAGTCTACATGACAAATAAGTATGTTTCCTTATGTTTTTAGTTAATATCATTAATAAATTTATTCAATTAAAAGTAACTTAAAAAATGTTTTCTGTTAACTTTTCCTACTCGGTAATTAAATACCATTTAACCCATCACAAGTTAGTGATTTTCTAGTGGTTAACTTTCTCATAATCATGTTTTCTATCACTCTCCATCAGAACATGATGATTTGTTTTCTCTTCTTTATCCATGTTTTCATGGAATCCTAGTTTCGTTTGTCTCAAGTTACCTTTGTACTTATCTTCCTTTATTTTAAAGTGATATTTTTACTGACTCTTTTTCTAATGTGGGGATTTTAATGAAGTTTCCAAGCCCAATTTTAAAATTGCGAGGACACAATTCCCAAAAGGGGGAAGGATGTAATATACTAGGTTAATAAAGAATAAGAAATTTTCATATTTATTAATATTTTTGAATTAAATATTAATTTTACTTTAAAGGGGTTGCTATGTTCGATGGCTTACCCGATACGCAACAAGAGTTTTCTTTGAGATCTTACGTTGCACACTAATAATAAAAAAATATTATTTTAAATGGTAGTTATGTTTTAGAAGTTGTATTAGAGGGAACGAATAGAAATATCTACAATATTATTAGACATGTTTTTAAAATATTTTTACATTTATCCAATGAAAGTTAGAGGCTAAAAATGTGAATGAATCCAATTTTAAGCACACACACTCTAATATTATTTAAAAGGTCGATTTACCACCTTTTGATGGAGAACCCATTTTAAATATAGTGTTTTTCACTTTTATATGTTATATTTGAAAAAATAAAATTCTTCTTTAGAATTGGGACATCAAAATTTACATTGGGTAAATTTTTCATATTTTTCTGATAAAAATTATTTTTTAATGAATAGTGAAAAAATACTGTATTTTAATTCAAAACTCACTTTTAGTATAATTTATTTTTATGGTTAAATTATATATTTAAGTGGTTTTAAAGTGTAATTAGATTATATTTTTACCATTTAATCTAATGGTGGTCATTGGATTGAATTTCACTTTGAAATTGGACATAAACAAGTGTCAATCTTTTGTTAGATATTGTTTCTTAAAAACACGCTATTTGTTTGGACAACATGAATTAATTATAAAATTAATTAATGCAACTTATATGATTTAAATTTGATTAAATAGACATCATTTTTGTATTCTGGATATCAAATTTAGCTTAGGGTGAATTTTTGGAATTTTTCTGCAAACTTTTAATTTCTGATGAATAGTGAAACCCCTAAGTAGTAGTTAAAAAAGTTGCTTTTTCATTTAAATGAAATTTTACAACTTAAGTGAATTGAATTTCAAAAATCCTACATACATGGTTGTTATTAGTAAGTAAAATGTGGTTCAATAAGATGAAAATAATTTTTGGTGAATAGTAACTTTTTTCTTTTATTAATCGCAGTTAAAGGTAAATATGATAATTCATGGTAAAAAGAATATTATAATAATACAAACATACCTTAACACTTGTCCTAACTTTATTGGATGAGTCATGGCCGACCATGGTCATCCTTGGGTCGATTTTGGGACCCCATAGAGTCACTTGGGAGTGATAATGCCACTTTAGACTAATTAATTTAAAGTAAAGGCAAAAATGACACGAACAAGTATCTTTTAGTAAATCAATTTTTACATAGGTTTATATAAGTTATATTTTATACTATAAATATTATTTGGAAATATAAAAAGATTTCATACATCATGTTATTTATTTATAATATTTAGACATCAAATAAATGAGATTATTTATGACAAAAAAATGATGCAGTATTTACCTCATTAAAAATAATTTAAATAAATTAGATTATAAATATTAAAATTATATCCATAACCTGTCCAATTATTATTAGATGATTTTATTTATTCTATGAGTCATCGTTTCTTTGACTTTAATTATTTTTGGACCTTTTAAAATCAAATATAAGTTTATAATAAAATAATTGTTTCAAATGTTCTTAAAGAGCCCTTCCTCCCCTTTATAAAAGGACACCACATAAAACCAATTACTCACACCACTCAAGCATTTAAGATCATCCAAAATCTGCCCAAATAATCTCTCTACATCCCTATCTTCCTCCAATAAACCATACCTTAAGCAGAAGGCACTTCAAGAAATCCTTTTGGTTCATTCCAATGTGAGTTACCCAAATTAAAGGTAACGGTTTCTCTTAAATTATTTTCATTTATTTTACTTCTCCAAACTCCTAAAATATTTTTATTCCAATATTTTATAAAAACACAAGTATCCTAAAATTAATAGTATGTTGTTATGAGAAGGGTTATAACTACACTTACACACACCTCCGTCTAATGGGTGAAGAACATACTGTTTCTATGGATGACAAACTGACACCTCACAAAGCGATGATTGTTCAATTATCTCCTACCACCTCTCATGGTGGCCATTAAGATGGAAATTTATTTATATATGATATATATATTGATTATTTTTTCTCTATTTTTCAGTAATTTGTATTTACAAACATACCTTTATGCTTTCCAATATGTGTAAACACGATAATTTCATTTGAGGAAGTGCGAACTACCGCCCCCTCAAGGTGATATGATTCATTTATAACATACATGGAATGTAAAAAAGATAGAGTTAATGAAATTATGTAACATATATATCATATTATATTATACTATAATTATAATATACCTCTGTATTATTATTTTTTCGTCCCTTTAATATAAAATAGAAATGAAAGTAGTGTTCATGCGTACGTACGACTTACCGTCTCCATGAATAGTGCATTTCATTTATTAAATCCAGATGATATGGAATATTATAAATACATATAAACTAGATATATATGATATATATGATATATAAATCCTGAATATCATTTTGGAGACAATGGACTTTTGACCACGTGGACAATTTGTAATTATAACAAGTTCATTTTTGACAAAAGTTCCGAACATCGACCAAATGTCTGATATGAACTCAAATATTTAACTAATTGTTATAGAATGGTAATAAGTGATATTAAAGGAATAATAAACATTAAAAAATTTCTTATGTAATTAGAAATTATGTTAATTTTATTATTCAGGAAGAACAAGGAACAAACAAGTCAAGTTGGACATGACGTAAGGGGTTTCTTATCTCACTTTTAATTCTGTGAGATTTCCATTGTTCGCCAATTATTCATTGCATGTGGTGTATTGTGTACCGAAATTTGATATATATTTTCATGATTATATTTAAATTCATGGTATTCTTTTATTCATTTGGTGGTTATTAACTTTTGGTCATACGACTCGATTGACTATGACGTGGTCAGGAGTTTTCATCCCACTTTTCATTTCTGTGAGATTCATGCTATATTTTCCACTATTTACTTCTGTGTGGTGTATGTACTGCCCATGAATTTGTTCTTTGTGTAAAATAATTTAATTTATGGTTATTTACATCTGAATTGTATGATATTTCTTTTATGGGTTGTGTGTTTCATAAGTTACCAATTTGGTAAGGGGACTTTTCAACCTCCTCTTTTTAAAAGTTTTATTTTGTTTATGTCCTTTAATTCACATCTTCTTATTTTGGGATATGTTCTTATATATCCTTATTACTGTAAATTTTATGTCCAAGTGATGAGATACCCTTTTCTCCCTCATCAACTCATTTCCGGATTTTTAAAGTGATGTCGTTAGGCTGTCGAATTTTTGTAAAGGAACTTCTTTACCCAATTTCAATTCTTTGGGTTAAACATATACATCTTGATTATGTCAGGATATGAGTATGTGTGAATGAAATATGATTTATTTACAATTAATATCAAATTACATTGGGTGTATTTTTATTTTTCACACATAATCATGTCATTTATTTGTCCTTAATCTAAGGATATGATCTTTGTAAGGGACTTTGTCTCAATTTACATTCCATTGAAAATTATTTGTCGTTATACACTAATTCACTTTTTGTATATACTATACTTTGGAATATTATATATTGAATAACTTTATTCTCATGATATTATCAATATTTTATTAAATCTTATTCCATAATTATTTGTATTCAAGCGTCTCTTATTTTGTTAAAAACTCTTTAACCAAAATATCGTCTTAAATGTTTTAAAGATTTATTCTTATAAATATTTCTCATTAATGTTCATGTTTTACAAATGAGTTTTAGGATTTACATATATGGATATAATTTTTTAAAAAATTTAATTCCTTTAAAATCTTTAAAGCGGTATAAGACACTTTGATCCAAAAATCTCTTTATTAAATGTTTTCAATGGTTTTGAAAACAGTTTTATAAAGCCATAATTATGTCAATATCTTTAAATGATATATTGTTATTACAATGTGGAAATGTTATATTTTTTTTATGGTTGTTTTATGTGTTATGAATATGTTATGGTTATTGGGAATTGTTTACGTATATGGTTGGTTCTGTGATAAACCTAGTACGGGGGAGCCCAAGATAGCTCTCCAATGCATTGGGTAACATGATGGAGGTAAACGTTAAGGTTTATCCTAAGAGATTTAGGGAATATATTTTAATGGGTATTCGAAATGTGAATCCCTGTGTAGCTGTGATATCTATAATGTAAGTATGTTATGAATACTGTTAGGTCCACTAGGCTGAATACCCTGAGAGGGGGGGTGAATCAAGGTATGACTAATTAAAAATTAATGCCCGTTCTGATCTTGTTTCGCTGTTAATAAAAACACTCTTCTCTCTCTTTCCTGCTACACAATATAAACAGAAAGTAAAGCAAGCGCAGGACACAACAATTTTACTTGGTTCACCGCTAAGGGCTACGTCCAAGGAGCATACGCCGACAGGTTTCCGGTCGTACCAAATTCCACTAATCTTCACTAGCTGTGGATTACAAGGTTCGGGCTAGATCACCTCTATGCCCAGGCTCACTTCCTTTACAAGGTTTAGGGTCTGCTCACTGCTTTCCCAAGGGTCACTCCCTGTTTCTCTCTCTCTGGCTCACTGCCGGTGGAGAGGATCACTTTCTTCCTCTTCCTAAGCTCACTGCTCTTGGAAGGGATTCACTCACAGTTTATAGACCTGTAAGTCTCTTCATTTCCATTAAGGAATGCATCTTTCTCTGTATGTAGATGCTCTGTTGAAGTTCAACATTCACCCGTAGATGAATACCCCTTTGCCACTATCCACTAGGAAAACTACCTTTGGAAAGACCTTTGCAAAGCACCCTACAATGCGAGGCTCCCAATTTTGCGAAGCTCAAACAAGTCTTCGCAAAGCTCCTTCCTTTTCGCGAAGCTCACTCACGAAGCTCACTCGCGAAGCTCGCGAAGCTCTCTCACGATGCTCAAGCCATCGCAAAGCAACTACCCTCGCTAAGCTAAGTAAGCCAACGCGGAGCTTGCAGGTTTCGCGGAGCTACAATAGCTGCCGCGAAGCACCTCTTTCGCGAAGCACACTGGCTCCGCGAATCACCTTCGCAAATTGAGAGCAAATTATTTTCTCTGAAAATTCACTCTACTTCGCTCGAAGGGGTCGTCCTCTATTTATAGGTGATTCCACCGACCCTCGTCTTTTCCGCGCGAAGTCAACGCCACGTCATCTCAAATCGCAAAGCTCCAAAGTTTCCGCCGGAATTCTGTCCAAATCGCAAAGCTCCACGGCAATCTTCCGTTCGCGGAGCTTGACGTAGTCGCGATGAATCACCATCAACTTACCTTCGCGGCTCGCGTCTTCGCTGCGAAGCTCCCTTGCGAAGCCCAACATTCCTTCGCGCCTTCGCCGCGAAGCTCTCTTGCAAAGCCCTTCTCCGCCGTGATGTGCTTCAGCCTCTGCCATTCGCGAAACTTGACGTAATCGCGAAGCATCACCACCTCTATTCTTCTGGTCTTCGTGATTTCCAAACCATGCATCCTATATTCGCGAAATTCATGCCTTTGCCATATGAAATTATTCTCTTCATGGAAATCCACTTTTCACGATGCTCACCAAACTCCAAATTTTGGACCCCAAAAATTTGGCAAACACTGGGAAACGGCGCCACCTTGTACTTCTCTTTTGTACCGCCTCCAGATTGTCCTTTCCTTTGTCATAGTTCTTTGTCAACATGTAATGTCAACAACTTCTCGGGAACTCGACAATTATCCATGGAAACCTGCTTTGTCAACAAACACAATCCACCCAAAAATACTTCAATGTTACCTTGAGGGATTTTTTCCCAACAAATACCATAAGTTACCTCTATGATGTATGATTTCTATATGTTATTCATAAATATTATGATTTTGTAAGGTATGTTATGATTGAAAAGTATTGGTTTAATTGATTTGTATTTATTTATGGGATAATATTTTCCTTCTTTATTTTATAACCCTTATTAAGATTTTTATTCTCATCCCATGTTTTTAAAATGTTTTTCAGAGGACTTAAAGATGAATAGGGTCAGGGAATGGATCAAGGAAAATTCATGTTGTCTAAAACATGGAACTACATATGTTTATTTTTAAGAGTTTTTATTTTATGAAAAATGGATATTGAGTTGTATTGTATACATGTAATATTCAAGTTGTTATGTAATAGTTATGGCCTAATTCTCTAAAACTCTAAACCTGAAAATATCCTCTATGTGAATTATCCATAATATTCAAGATTATGAAATGTTTTAAGGCTGGTTCCATATACTAAATACACTATATCCTATTTGTAAAGTTTATTTGTTAATTTCCAAACTAACCATAAACATTTAAAAATCCAAACCACCCTACAAATCATATAAAAACCAATGAAAATTGATCCATAAGACACACAAAAACAACTTTAGTGAATAGGGGATAGTGGTCTTTCATTATCTGCCTACATGGCTTAGAGCACCATGAGTCAGCTGTGTAGTCTCCACTTGGAGTAATATTGAATCACGCCATCAAGTTCCATATAGTTTTCATGACCTTGGGATCTCACCATGTACAACCTGTTCAACTCACATTTTCATCCCCAAATCATAAAATTTATTTAAATAATCCACACATAATTAACATAATTATGAGAACCATCAATATATTATTTAACATACCAAAAATAAATAAAGAAAACTCAAAAACCAAGACTCACAACCTGAAATACCCTTGTAACTTGAGCCTTTGAACAAGAAAGAGCTCACGAGGAACTACCAACACCTACCTATTAAGTTCCAATATACTATTCTCTAGTCTACTAGCAATTCACACATAAAAAGGTGTTATAAAACCTATACACTCATAAGAACCTAGGAATTGATACAATTTTGTTAAAAATCAGTCCAGGACACCCTTAATTGAGGCACCTAATCTAACCCAAAATATATATGTGGAATGTTCCCTATTACCCCAGGTTAGTAACTAGTTTCAAGGAATCAGACATAAAATTTTGGGGATGGTGTATCTAAATAAATTAAATTAAATTTATGACTTCCCTTTAGAAATATGGCATGACTACTCCATACATCAGGGTTCTATGAACTAACAGAATAATTATTTTACAAATATGTATAACTAAACAAAGAATTATAAATAAATAATACAACTAACATAATATGAAAACATTATATAAAAGTAGAACCTGGTGCAGGAGTGCTCATATTTACCTCAATGACAATAGAACTAAAATAAACCCAACATACATGATATAATCCCCACGTGACCCAAAGGACACCAACCATCATCAAACAACAATCACTAAATTTTTTCAAGGTAAAATAAAAAAATAATCCTAAAAATTAAATGTATATAAGCATGATCGCAATGCTTAGAATGCATTACAAACAAGACACACAGTTTTTATTTTATTTAAATAAAATATATAATTCATATATTTTGAAATAAAATTACAAACGTATGTTTTTATATTTTAATTTTTAAAACCAACCTAAACTATTTTACCCACCTAATTAAAAATAGATCCATTTAAACCAAGATATTTAATAATTTTGAGAAAAACATTAATTTAATGTGAAATATTTAGTAAAGATAGTTCTAAAACCTTTTCAAAAAAATTAACCATTAATTTAAATGGAAAATTACTTATACTTTGTAATATGTAAGAAGTAGTGGAAATAATAATAATAATAATAAGGGCATAGAAAAATAAGGGAAATGTAAATAGTAACCTTAATCCTATAAAAAAGGAAACAAAATACATAAAATAAATCCAAGTACCAATTATCATGGGAATAACTAGAAATTGAGGGTAAATTCTAAAATAAACTAAAACATGATCCATCATATCGGTGCACCTGATGAAATATAACCACATTAATAATCATTATTACCTTACCTATAATAACCAAGGGGGACTCCCAAATAAAGGCATAATCCATACTGAGGGTCACTAGTTAGAGTGTAATCTTAAGCTACTTCAACATGTCCTCTTAGATATCTCTCTAGATACTCTCAGTTTCCCCTTGGGAAATGAAATGGGGGTGATCCAATAAATCATAACCATGAATGATATAAATATAAATATTTGTATAACAGCATAATTCATGGATACTATGCATAACATCACCCTTGAGTACACTTCTTGAATACTATACATTCTCTTTCATAAAGAAAAATATAAAAATGGGTATTATACTGTAATGGCCCAGACCCTCATGGTCCATCCCTTTTCCAAATTCTAGATCCTAAGGGTGGCCTCTCAGTGGTAGGACTTCATTTCAGTGTCTCACCTATCGGTGGTACACAATAGGTGTGTCACCGATCGGTATGACACGATCAATCTGTCAACGATCAGTGCGACATGATCTGTGTGTCGCCCATCGATGTCACCGATCGGTGTGACACAATCAGTGTATCACCGATTGGTGTGACTGATCAGTGTGACCCGATCATTGTGTCACTGATCGGTGTCTCACCTATCGGTGTAACACAATCGATGCATCACTGATCCGTGCGACCGATCGCTGTGACACGATTGTTGTGTCACTAATCAGTGCGACGCGATCAGTGCGACACAATCAGTGTGACACGATTTGCATGTCACTGATCGGTGTGCGAACGGTCGGTGTGACACTATCATTGTGTCCTCGATCGGTGGGATAGGATCGGTGTGTCACGGATCGGTGGGACATGATCGGTGTGTCACCGATCAGTGGGACAGGATCGGTGTGTCACCAATCGGTGGGACGTGATCGGTGTGACACGATCGACGTGTCACTGATCGGTGCGACACGATCGGTGTGACACAATCCATGTCACACAACCTTGTCGGGTTTTTCTTCTACAGTTTTTCCTGTAACGTAAATTTTAAACCTCTCTAACATTTTGGAAGTGGTTCAAGGCCGTTTTTAGCCCCAGAATCAATGTTTAAATTCCAAAAGTGGGGAGACCCTCAACGGACCCAACTATGTGTCCGTGTAATGTTCCCCAATGTTTATATAAAATCCTTTAAAGTCACAGCTCGTACCACCAATTCCCGATAAGAGTTATTAAATAACAATTAATCTCGTCATTTGTAACCACCTAACTGCGTGGTGAAACCATGATCTGCCTTTAAAACCACTGAATATCTTGATATCCAGTAACGCCTGGGGTCATCTTTATATAACACTAGCTTTCCTCCTTTTCTTCTTCTTGGATGGGTTTATTCTTCCATTGAATAATTTTGAGTCCCTTTCCCAATGCAAGTTGTGCACATGTACCGGAGACCATACTGCTCATCCATGGAGTCCTAGATGCTCCTCCCCTGCAGGTCGTGCATCCCTAGTTCTTGGCACGTGGAGAGAAACATCAAACTTTGATCATCCAAGTAGGGTTTTTTCTTCGTCTCTCTTACTGTGTATCATGCGGGGTTGGTATGCTATTGTTTCTATGGGGATGGATGAAACCAAACATTAAATGAAGATAATAAATGGAATTTTAAAGAAATGAGGGGGTTGAGATCGGTGTCTCTGTTGTATTTCTTATTCTTTATTATATGTTGTTAATTGTACAAGCTCCTGCCCACTGAAAATTATGGTTGTTGGTGGTTTTTCCTTGTGCACTAATGAACCTCTGTGCTTCCTGCCCACTGAAAATTATGGTCGTTGGTGGTTTTTCCTTGTGCACTAATGAACCTATGTGCTTCCTGCCCACTGAAAATTATGGTCTTTGGTGGTTTTTCCTTGTGCACTAATGAACCTCTGTGCTTCCGGATATTTACATGATTAAAAAACTGTAACATAGAAATTGGTTAATCAGATAATATCGGATGGTTAAATGGATTCCCAGTGAACATCAATCCTTGCGTGGTCACCCTAGTTAACCAACAGAAAGGGGGAACTTAATGAATTATGTGGTTGAATCTGTGGTATGTGTGTTTGTTCTGCTTGATTCTTATGGGGTGACATGGATGGGTATGTGATCCTTTATTATGGAACGGTTGTTGGTTGTGAACCAAAAGCCATGTGGGTATGTATCTTAAGGATTGGTTTGGTTCCAGTACATTGAGAAATCTCACGAATCACTTTCTTGTTGGGACTTTACAAGAGAACCGGGTGTGAATGCTTAAATTGTTGTTTGGCTGTTTATCGTTCTCTGAATTGTGGTTATGCCTGTTAGTTTTCCATTAGTGAAGAATTTACAAAAATGGAATCACTTGAACATGAAAAAAATAATGGGCTCAATGGGGAATTTTTTTTCCGGGATGAATGGTGACATGGTTGTGGGTTCAGTGCTTCTTGTGAATGAATAGTAACAGGGGTGTTTGTGCTTAAGTTGGTTTTGGAACTCCCAGGTTGGGATGATTTCTTATCATATATATTATATAATTTTAGTTCTTATGTTTCCTTTTTTTGCCCCACCCAAGCTGAGCACCTAGTGCCGAACACCCTCATTTCATGGGGGAGGGTGTTTTTTCCAACACTCCTATGAGTGGCTGGTTATTAGCTCCTTTTCTGCTCTCTTTCCCAAATATCCCAAGACTCATCGGGCAGGCTGTGATGGCTTGAGGTCCATTATATCACAAGATTCTTCGGGCAAGGTAGTTGTGGTGGTTGGCTCAGGTGTGTGTGGGCAGATTGTTTTCCAAGTGTCTTCGGGATGAGGCCCAGGTTTCTTTGGACATGGCAGTAGTTGTTCTAGCCTATGTGTTTTGGGTGTGTTTAAGCATGGTTGTTGTGTCCCATGTGTTTTCGTGTGGTATGTGTTGTTTTGTCCCAGGTGTTTGCGGGCGGGATGTGTGGTTGTGGCCCAATTCTATGCAGGCGGGGTGTGGCAGTGAGACTGTGGTGAGAATGGCAGGAGAGGTTCGATGCGTAGGATGTTTCCAATAACTAGTGGGAAAGTGCCGTGGGGTACCCAAATATTGATGTTCTATTACTATACATTACATGACTTGAATTATTTAGGGAGTGTGACTTGGTGAGGATTGGGTGGATATTTTCCTTGTTAGGTGCTTTGGTTATCTCCTTTCTCATAGGGCAATAGAATGGCTCCCCACTTGTGCACGTGAGTCTTTGGTTTTCCCTACTGAGTATACTTGTTTGCTCACCCTTCGTATATAAAACTATTTTCAGGTTTCCTGTAGGACTTCAGGGGTCATGCAGGATCGTACTAGTTCGGAAGTTGGGACAGTTGTCATTATTGTTTTCCTCTCTTTAGTACTTTCATTTTGGGGTTTTATTTTACCTAGTATCATTTACTTTTGGAACATGCATATGGGAATGGTTTGCTTTGGATTTACTTGTACTTTCATTTTTTGGTGTTGTTGAGAATTACTATCTTATCTACCAATCCTATTAAATAAAAAGGGCAATGCCTTCCATATTGTGTGTGATTCTATACCCTTGGTGCTAGTCGCCACTTCAGGATCTATTGAAGGAGGGTCTCAGGGGTCATTATCTCTCCTTCAACATGAAGAAGGAAGGGTCTGCAAACCTGTTGTCCCTTCTCTCATCTTGGTGGAGGTGGGTGAAGATAGAATGGTATCAGAGGTGTGAGGTTGAGAGATAGGATGGAGTCTGGGTTTAGGCACAGTGAGGATTGCATGGGATGGTAGGGCAATAGTGTTGGGTGATCTTGGTGCGTGAAATAGGCCAGGGAAGACCATCTAGTACATGGGATTTTAGGGCCCCCCATGATCCAATGCAAGGACTCTGGGCCTACTTAACAACCAAGTAAGGCTACAATGATTGCAGGGTAAAGACCCTAGGGAAGGTACATGCATCATAATGACTTGTGTTCTTGTGTTTCATGGGTATTTTGGGGATTCAAAATGAATAATAAGTATAAGAAAATTTAAAGGCAATCTTCTACACTACTCGGGATTTGGCATTCCTTGTTTACCTTGCAGCTACGACACCAGGACGGTGACCAAGGGTATTACAGATTATCGAGGCCCTGGAGGTTGATTTGGATGATCGACAGAGGGCTGACTAAGAGGAGGAGGATGATCACTGGCAGAGGACACTTTGTGCATTTTAGCGGAAGACCCTCGAAAAGTACAAGGGTAGCATCTCAAACATGGAGACAGAGAGATGGTTCGAGGATCTAGTGATATATTTTAGCTTGATTCAGGCTCCTATGGAGTACTGGGTTGCTCTGGCTGTAAGACAGATGTGGGGAGTAGCACATCAGTGGTGGATTCTTTATCTTGGGGAGAAGAGGGAGGCTGAGGTTATGTGGGCTAACTTCGAGAAGGAGTTCCGGGAGGAATTCCTCTCTTCCACGATTAAGGATGAGAAGAGGCAGGAGCTACTCTCCCTCCAATAGGGGGTTATGTCAGTGAGAGAGTTGGGGATCAAGTTCAAGGGTCTCTTCCATTTTTCTCTAGAAGGGTGGATGGAGGATGGTCAGAATCGGATGCTATTCCCAGGGAAGTTGTTTGTTCCAGAGATGATGCATGAGAGAGTTATTGATGATTTCCATAACTTATCCCTAGAGGTGCACCCGGGAGTTTCCAAGATGTACCAGGGCTTGAGGAGTCAGTTTTGGTGGCCCTGGGTAAAGCGGACGGTGGCAAAGTTCGTGGCCAGGTGCCTAGTGTGTTAGCAGCTGGAGGCAGAAGACCTTGTTCCAGGCGGTCTGTTACAACCATTATATGTACTTGAGTGTAAGTGGGACGACATCTCGACGGATTTCATCATAGGACTACCCAAGGTTCAAAAAGGATGTGATTCTATCTGGGTAGTGGTGTAACGGTTGACGAAATCGGTTCACTTTATGGTGATCAAGGAGTCTGGTGCAGTGGATTCCTTAGCATGGAGATACATGGATGAGGTGGTGCGGTTTCATGGAGTTTCGAGGTCCATAGTCTCAGATAGGGATGCACGGTTTACCTCACAAGTCTGGAGAGGATTTCAGAATGCTATTGGCACCCGAATACGTCTTAGCACTGCTTTCCAACCCCAGACAGATGAACAGACAGAGAGCACCATCCAGACAATGGAGGATATGCTGCGGGTATGTATTCTAGACTCTAGGGGATCGTGGGTGTGACACTTTCCTTTGGTAGAGTTTGCCTACAATAATATCTATCACTCTACCATTGGCATGGCTCCATTTGAATCTTTCTATGGAAGGCCATGTCTCTCACCCGTGTGCTGGACCAAGGATGGGGAAGCAGGTGTTCTTGGCCCGGAAGTGGTGCAAAGCGTGATGGAGAAGGTTTAGCTTATATGAGAGAGGATGAAGGCAGCCCAGGATCGGCATAAGTCATACACCGATAATAGGAGGAGACCCTTGTAGTTCGAGGTCAGGGACCACGTATTCCTGAAGGTCTCCCCTCGACGTCGGCAACAGAGGTTTGATACGGGGAGTAAGCTTTCTCCTAGGTTCGTCGGACCGTTCGAAGTACTGTGACGGGTTGGCGAAGTGGATTATCAGCTAGCACTACCGCCGCTGCTACTGATAATGCATGACGTCTTCCATGTTTCACAACTCTGACGGTATCTACATGACGATTCACACGTCCTCGATGGGGGAGAGCTGGATATTGAGGCCGACGTGATATTTGTGGAAATTCCTATGATAATCGAGAATCGTGAGGAAAAGGTGCTCTGTGGATGGATCATTCCTTTGGTTCATGTGTTGTGGAGGCATAGTGGCCTCGAAGAGAGTGTCTAGGAATGGGACACACAGATGTGCACCCAATACCTAGAACTATTTTGATTTTTGTTATGTTTTGTTTTTTACTTGTCTGTGATGTAATGCTGACCTTGTTGGTTTATGATATGTTTTGTTTCCCTACCTTGCGAATGTTATGAATTGTCCTGATATGTGGGGAAGGGAGGACTTGATCCCAAATCAATACGTATTAAGGTGGATGTGATTAAACCCGTGTGGGTGAGTCAGTGCCACCCAAAGAGGATAGTATCTTAACATGTAGGAAGGAACTCCCGGAACCATGTGTCGAGACAATATGGACCTTGATTTCCGCGTGGCTGTTTGGGGTGGTTTGTCCCTGAGAGGTATCTTTCGAGGGGGGTTTCTCGGACCCCTCTCTTCACTTCAAGTCTATATTTTATTCTCAAGGATGATAATTGTTCAAGAGGTATCTAATGTAATGGCCCAGACCCTCTTGTTCCATCACTTGGCCAAATTCCAGATCCTAAGGGTGGCGTCTTGGTGGTAGGATGTCATTTCGGTGTCTCATCGATCGGTGGGACACGATCAGTGAGATAGGATCGTTGTTTCACTGATCTGTACGACACGATCGGTGTGTCTCTGATTAGTGCGACATGATCAGTGTGTCATGGATCAGTGTCTCACCGATCGGTGTAACACGATCTGTGCGTCACCGATCGGTGTGACCAATCGGTGTGACACGATCGGTGTGTCACCGATCGCTGTGACACAATCGGTGTGTCACTGATTGGTGTCCCATGATCGGTGGGACACGATCGGTGTGTCACCAATCATTGTGTGATGGATCACTGTTACCAGATCGGTGTGTCAACGATCGGTGGTACATGAACTATGTGACATGATCAGCGTGTCACTGATCGCTGTGTCACTAATTGGTGAAACATGATCCGTGTCACATATCCTTGTCGGGTTTTTCTACTATAGGTTTTTTTATAATGCTACTTTTAAACCTTTTTTACCTTTTGAAAGTGGTTCAAGGCCGTTTTTAGCCCCAAAATTAATTTTTAAATTCCTATGAGTGGGGAGACCCTCAACGGACCCAGATGTGTGTCTGTGTAATGTTCCCCACTGTTTATATAAAATTCTTTAAAGTCACAGATGTTACCACCAATTCCCGATGGGAGTTATTAAATAACAATTAATCATGTTGTCTGTAACGACCCAACCGCATGGTGAAACCATGATCCGTCTTTAAAACCATTTAAGATCATGATTTCCAGTAACACCTGATATCATCTTTCTATCACACTAGCTTTCCTCCTTTTGTTTTTCTTGGCCGGTTTCGTTCTTCCCTTAGAGCATTTGTGGTACCCTTCCTAAGGAAAGTTGTACACATGTGTTGGAACCCTTACTACTCGTCCTTGGAATCGCAGACGCTCCTCCCCTGCATGTCGCACATCCCCAGTTCTTGGCGTGTGGAGAGAATCATCGATCTTTGATCATCCACGTAGGGTTTTTTCCTTCGTCTCTCTTACTGTGTATCATGCGGGGGGGGGGGGTAGGCTATTGTTTCTATGTGGATGTATGAAACCAAAATCTTAATGAAGATAATAAACAGACATTTAAATAAATGAGGGGGTGCGATTGGTGCTTCTGTTTTATTTCTTATTCTTGATTATGTGTTGTGAATTGTACGGGCTCATGACCACTGAAAATCATGGTTTTTGGTGGTTTTTCCTTGTGCACTAATGAACCTCTGTGCTTCCAGATATTTACATGATTAAATAACTGTAACATTTAAATTTTTTAATCACCTAAACTTAGTTGGTTAAATGGATGCCCAGTGAACATCAATCCTTGTGTGGTCACCCCAGTTAACCAACTAAAAGGGGGAACTTAATGAATGATGTGGCCAAATCGGTGGTATGTGTGTTTTTTCTACTTGATGATTACGAGGTGATATGGATGGGGATGGGATCCTCTGTTGTGGCATGGTTGTTGGTTATGAACTTGAATCCGTGTGGGGATGTATCTCGAGGATTGGCTTGGTTCCAGTACATTGACGGATCTCACGGATCCCTTTGTTGTTCTGACTTCACAAGAGAACCGGGTGTGGATGCTTAAATTTTTGTTTGGATATTTCTCTTTCTCTAACTTGTGGATATTCCTGTTAGTTGCCCATTAGGGCATAATTTACTTAAATGGAAACACTTGAACATGAAAACAAGAATGGGATCAATGGGGAATTGTTTTCCGGGATGAATGGTGACATGGTCGTGGGTTCGGTGCTTCTTGTGAACGAATAGTAATGAGGGAGTTTGTTCTTAAGTTGGTTTTGGAACTCCTAGTTTGGGATGAGTTCTTGTTATATATATTATATAATTTCAGTTCTTATATTTCTTATTCACTCCCCAACCAAGTTGAGAACCTACTGCTGAACACCCCGATTTCACGGGGGAGGGTGTTTTTCCCAACACTCCTATGTGTGGCTAGTTATTAGCTCCTTCTCTTATCCCTTTCATGAATAGGCCAAGACTCATCAGGTAAGTTGTGATGGCCTGAGGTCCATTATAGCCCAAGATTCTTCTGGCAGGGAATTTGTGGTGGCTGGCTCTGGTGTGTGTGGGCGGGTTGTTTCCCAAGTGTCTTCGGGATGAGGCACATGTGTCTTTGGGAGTGGAAGTAGTTGTTCTATCCGAGGTGTTTGCGGGCATGGTTACGCATGGTTGTTGTGGCTCAGGTGTTTTTGGGGCAGGATGTGTTGTTTTGGACCCGATGTTTGTGGGTGGGGTGTGTGGTTGTGGCCCAGGTGTGTGCGGGCGGGGTGTGGTAGTGTGACTGTAGTGAGAATGGTGGGAGAGGTTCGATGTGTAGGATATTTCCAATAACTAATGGGAAAGTGGTGTGGGGTACCCAAATATCGATGTTCTATTACTATACATTACTTGACTTGAGTTATTAGGAGAGTGTACCTTAGTTAGTCTTGGGTGGATAGTTTTCATTGTTAGGTGTTTTGGTTATCTCTTTTCTCACGGGGCATTAGAATGCCTCCCCACTTGTGCACGAGAGTCTTTGGTTTTCCCTACTGAGTATACTTGTATTCTCATCCTACGTATATATAACTGTTTTCAGGTTTCCAGGAGGACTTCAGGGATCATGTAGGATTTTAATAGTTCAGATGTTGGGACAGTTTTCGTTGCTATTTTCCTCTCTTTGTTACTTTCATTTTGGGGTTTTCTTGTACCTTGTAGAATTTACTTTTGGAACATGAATATAGGAATGGCTTGTTTTGGATTTACTTGTACTTTCATTTTTTTAGTGTTTTTGGGAATTACTATCTTATCTCCAGATCCTATTAAATAAAAAGGGTAATTCCTTCCATCTTGTGTGTGATTTTATACCCTTGGTGCTAGTCGCCATTCTGGGACCTATTGAAGGCGGGTCTTGGGGGGTCATTATCTCACCTTCAATTTGAATAAGGAAGGGTCTGTCAAACTATTGTCCCTTGTCTTATCTTGGTGAAGGCAGTTCGTGACATATACTGAGGAAAATATCATTCTTTTATAATAAAAAGGGAAAGGGAAATGTTCCAAGGGTGTTCTTTTACTAAGAAAAATTCTTTAAAAGTTCCAAATAGGCATCAACATCACACTTTAAAACTTATAAATAATCATTCCAATATATATATCCCGTTAAATATCATTGATAAGCCTTATAAACATTTTAATAGTTTAAGACTCTTTTCCAGAACAAATAATCCCTTAAAATTTTGAGAAAAATTTTAAAAAATTATTTAATGTCTAGGATACTTCTTGAAATATAATGAATTAATTTATAACTTGTATTTGTGTATTTTATCAAGAATTTAGTGTCCATTGTTAAATAAATCACATTTTCAAGCATTAAAAATAAGAGAAAAATATTCATAATCCATGAAAATCAATTGAATACCTAGTTTCCTTCACTAAAAGTATTTATTTACAGTTAATAATATCATTACCTATCTAAATAATGGATTTAGAAAAGAAATAAATCATCGTTCTAATATAGAAGGCTAATTCATGGGAAGCCTACTTCAAATCATCGCATTCACAAAGCACTGATCTATCCACCATTAGAAGGAAAGAACGATCCCCATGGAACTAATATGAACAATAAAATCACAAAACCCACAATTATAAATAGATAGGAACCAAACCCAAGGTCTTCATGACCCTCATAAACAAAGATAAAGGTAGGAGAACAAAAAAATTATAAATATAAAAAATGGGTGCCTTAATTTTAAGAAACACCACGAATTGAATGGAGGAACCCATGAATCAAAGGATACTATGAGGGGAGTCTTCTAGGGATCTTCTCTACTCATGATTTTTGAGGGAAGTGGAATAAATACCACATAGTGGGTTTTTAGTCTATAAGGGAAAGTGTATAATTTAACACCTTAAAAAAACTGGACTGACACTAACCTTGACATGGTCTCATATTCCCTGGCATAGTTCCCTAAATTAGGCTATACCAACCCAACATTAAAATACATAGATATTAAATATTTTTAGATGAATATTAATTACATTACACAAAAACACACCTGAGGATTGTAACATTTTAGCGACTTTGGAAATTTAGAACCCAATATTCTAATTTGGTGAAAGATCTTAAATGTCTCCCAAAACGATCTTCCCCTATATAACTCCTACTTAAAAACCATTCTTCATAACCTAGGGAAATGAAATATGATAAAGGGGGATCTCAAATTCTCATTAAGGGTAAACAAGGGAGATAACTAAGCATAACATGACTATAAGGGTATGCGAGCAAGAGCATAACATTTGAAAACCATAGCCTTCAAATTAAATATTGTAATATTGTGTCATGGAATAAATATTGGTAGTTCATAAGACATGAATCAAAAGGGAATCAAATAACACAAGTCATTAAATCATAACATTGGAATAATAAATTGAATTTTTTGTACACATAAATTTATAACATAGTGAACATGTATAAATAGAGATAGGTTCACTCATTAAGATAATTATATGAAATATTTCTCAATCGTAAACTTATGGACATGTAACCAGGTCTATATATAACATTATGGACATGAAGGAAAAGTCCACACATAACACTATGAAGTTATAATCAGGTCCAAACATAACATTGTGAAAAATTAATGAGGTTCATTCCTAACATTGTGAACATGTAATCTGGTTCATGTATATCATTTTGAACTCATAATCAGGTTTAGGGATAACATTATGAAGATATAATCAGATTCTTCCATGACATTGTGAACAAGTAATCAGTTTTATGCATAACATATTTACTCATGAATTATCCATATTTACCCAATACATTGGAGGAAGATATAGGTCTCACACCTCATTGGTAATAACACAACAACCTTCCTTGGATAGCCTTGAAAAAACAACCTTCCATGGATATAATATAACCATCATCACATAATGAAAAATATACATAAGTATACCACAATATAATAACACATTGTTCAACTGAGAACCCATGAAAAGAAATGGATTTCATAAAACATTTCATAATAGTGTATCCCATGGGAAAGAAATGTGTTAAACACACATCTATTCACCAAAAACATAAACCAACCAAAAAATAAGTAATTATGGGGTCCTTGGATCATATCCCATGTAAAGGAAACATAACATCAAAAGATATCATTTAGATGAAGAATGATATTGAAAATACACTAGGAATATTTCATGAGGAAAATAAATTTTATTTTTAAATAACTTATTGAATCAAAAAATTTATAAAACATTATGGAATTCCATTTCTTTTAAAATAAAAACTAAAACTTATAATGGAATCATTAAAAATAATTTAAAACATTTATAATGGAAAATAACATTTTTTTATTTTAAATACTTTTAAACACATAAAACATTTTGACTGTCCTTTTATTTGAAAATAACATAGAAAAAATATAAATGAAGCTTTAAATAAAATTGTGTTCATGATGATGGGAAATTGACTTCATGTCGTGCACATTAAAATAATGATTTCTTTGAAATTTTCGGTAAAATAAAAATGGTGTTTTTTTGTAAAATGAAATGAAGTTTATTTACATGGAATTTTTTATAAAGTTAGATATGGGTAAAAATATCATCAATGATTCATTTAATGAATGTTAAAAAATATTTTTTAAAACCTTTTTAAAAAACTTGGTTTTGGAATAAAAAAACTGATTCTTGATAGAAAAGATGATTTTTATTAAAAATAATGTTTTTGAACTCTTAAGTATATAAAGAGAGTAAAATTAAGGGAAAAATATATCCTCATTAAATTAACATAGGAGAATAAAATTCAATAGTTTCTTTAGAGATGGATCAAAATAATTTATCATAAGAAACATAATCGTAAAAAATCTCATTAAATGATGAGATTGTAACAAAACACTCTTACCACATTGGTAACATTGAATAATAATCCCCATGAAATAACTAAATTAAATAAAACATAAAATATCATGAATATAAGTAGATTCATGATATTTATTTCAAAGGTATGTTGTATACACCTCATAAAATAAGATAGGTGGATAGTTTAACATACGTATCAAAAAAGGAATCTTGAGACCAAAATCCCTTACTGCTTTGGTAACCTTGAAACTATAAACCACATGGAAGATAGATACTGAAATTACTATATAAAAACCAGTAATTTTAAAGATAATAATAAGAAAATACATTCATGTTAATTATATAAACCACATAAAATAAATAGGTGGTGAGTATGGCATTTGTCTCACATAAGTAAAAAAGTGGGATGGAAATCCCTCAACTAAAGTCTTGGATTCCTTTATATGTATATTAAATTCATGTATAAAAAATTATATGTTTATTATATATCTATTAAAGAATCATATTTTTATATATTATACCATATATTATTTTATTATGACATTTTATTATCCGTTTTTTAATAATTAAATGTTAAAGACAAGTTTCAGATAATAACTGCATTATTTTTCATGTATGTTTTGACTTTATATATTTATCATATTACATAAAACATGATTTAATCATATATAGGGATTTTAAAATTTGATTAATATCATATATATATATATATATAGTATATTTTTATTTTTATTAATCTATAAAATTTAGTAGTAGAAAATGAAATACATTGTTCATAGAGACAGTAGGCCATATGTAAGCATGAAAATTGTTTACATTTTCATGAAAGATTGAAAAAAATAAATTTCAATGATATATTATCATTAAATTATAATTTTTATTTCAAATAAATCACATATTTTAATTAAATCTATCATTATTACCTTCCAAGTAAAGCATGAATGAATCACACCACTTTACGAGGAGGTAGTTCATCATACACTTGAGAAAAGTTATCGTATTCCAAAAAAATAGAGAGTACGAATCTATGTGTGATATAATAATTGAATAAGTATATTGATATCATGAATATACTATTTAAATAATAATTATCTCATTATAACCATCCTTTATAGGTGGTAATGGAAAAATAAATGACATCAGTTCGTGAGGTGGTAGTATGTCGTCCACACGATAGATGATTTCATAACACATTTGAAGGAAGTAGAGATGTTTGTAGTTAATTACCTTAACATAAAAAAATATAATTATATGTAAGATACTGAGTTTATTTTATTATCATGGTAAAATAATAATTAAAGTGGTTTGACGAATAAATAAAACAAAAAAGCTTGTTGATGAAGGTTACCTATTCTTCATGTATCCTCCTTATGTTTGCACTAAAATTCATACTCGGTTAGATTTATGTCAAAAATAAATATGTCATGGTGATAGGAGGGAATTTGTAAAATTATTTGGGTATAGTTTGGTTTGTAAAAATATCTTGAGAAGTGTGAAGAAGTGAGGGGAGTGATAATTGAGGAGGAGTAGAATTCTTGTAAATACCCAAAAGTATTCAACAATAGGATGTCACTATTACCCCATGTCCCTTCAATATTGATCAATAATATATTGGTGGTATTATATGGTCAATAAAAACCACCACCACCCAAAATAAACATTTTTTTATCATGTTATTCCTTAGCATTTACGTTTACTCAATTTTACCCTTTTAGTTTTTTTACCACACTAACTGGTATCTTTTTTTACCTAGGAACTCTATCATTTAAGAATAAAATAAAAATGATATTTATTATATAATTTTTACAGACTGATTATAAATATTAAATCAAATTTATTAAATAAAAATCATATTTGTGGAAAAATTAATTTTAACACAAACGCATGAATCCCGTAAAACACCATTTTATCCTTAATGGTGGAAATTAATTTTAATTTTTTCACTAATAATTACTCTAAAAATTTAATTTTAGATTATTTGATAATATAAATTATTATTATTAAAAATATAAAATCCAAATTTACAAATTCAATTCATGATAGTAGAAAAATTTAATTTAAAATTAATCACATAGATGCGATGAGAAAGTGGGTTTTTAAGAGAAAAAATTCAAAAGTTTACAAAGTTTTTATATATAATTTCAATAAAACAAATTATTATAATGACCTAAATTAGAAATATTTATTTATAAATTCACTAATTCTAATTTCAAAAAAAAATTAAAATATAATTCAAATTTATCAATAATTTAAAAAATGCAGTTTTCAATTAAAATTCAGAATTTTCAATATTCATTAAAAATGTAACCTTTCAGAAAAATAACAAAAAAACTATAAGATAAAGATTACATGATTATTTTAAAAAAATAAGTTTATTTTATAAAATTAATCTTCTATAAGTGGGAAAATTAATTTTATTAATTTTTACAAAAGGAAATAAAAAACATTTTTTTAAAAAATAGTATTTTCAAAACATATAAAGACTTTACCAAAAAATAAGTACTTTTTATCAATATTTTTGATTCATATAAATCTATTATACTTGATATTTAAAAATTAGTTATTACTATTCATTTAACTAAGATTAATGGTTATTTTAAAATGTATTATTTTACATAACTATGTTAATAATATATTGTGGTTTATTAAAACTAGGTGTTAAGTGTAACGCATGCTAAACGAGTATCGCGTATATCACAAGATTAAATTGGTGTTACATGTAATAAAATCTAATCATGATCATGCATGTAATTAAATATAAACATATTGAGTTGCAATCCAAAATTATTTTTGTACATAACACAAGCTAAACTTGATATTTCATGTAATAAAAAATATAGAACAGATTACATTTATTTGAAGAAAAACATTTCAAAAAATCTAGTGGTGTTACATTACACCCCCCCATAAAATTAATTTCTCCCTAAAGATTTTTCACTTTGGTACTTAAAATTTAGGATGATTTTACATAATTAAATTCTCATGTTTCCATTTATCTTCTTCAATCTAGTGGTTTTGTGAAAAAACACTAATCCGGTGAGTTGAACTGTTTCACTGAACTTTCGTTATTCGATCCAAAATATCTATTGATTATTCCTCATAAATAATATCATGTTCTAGTGGCATGAACATTGATTTCAATAAATGTGATAGAGCTAGTATGTTAATCCATTGGTGTAATAGATGGAACACATTTGTAATCTGAGAGAGGTTCAGTGGAATTTCAAAATGACAAGCTACTATCCAGATACGATCAAGTATTATAATGGGGAAGATATATATAGGGCTTAGTTTTTCCTTCTTTATTACATGTATAATTCATATTAAGACCTTATTACCATCTTCAAATTATATATCACATTGATGTTTATTATCATTACATTTTTATAAACTTTTTATAGTTCTTCCATGTTGTTGAATAGATCTAAGTTTCTATGTCATCTCATTAGCTTGATGAGGTCCTAATAGATATATTTCTACAAATTCATTCCAATACATTAAATATCTACAATTATTTCCATAAATGGATTCATGAATTTCAATATGATTATTGATTTAAATCTATTATTATATGAAAACTCAACTTGAGGAACATGTTGATCCCAACCACCTTTAAAATTCATACAACAAGATCTTAGAATATATTATAGGTTTTGAATTGTTTTCTCAAACTGACTATCTATATGAGGATGACCCATAGTTCTAAAATGTAACTCTATATCAATATATTTCTGAAACATTTGTAAAAACATAAATGTAAACTTCAGATCTCAATCTGATACAATTTAATTTTGTACTCTATGAAACCATAACACATAAAGTATATTCATAAAGATAGTCTAGAGAGAAATATTATCTGATATCAGTGATGTGTATAGACTTCATAAAGTGATTTACAATAATTCATACTTATCTCAACATAAAATATAATATAAACCCTAAAGGTTACCAGTACCACTAATATCATGTCAACAAAGTGTAAAGGCATTCCACTTCAAATAAAATTATAACTATATATAAAACCAAAGGTTTTCATTTCCATAAATGCCTATTAAAATATCCTTAATCATGATCAACTCACATCACATAAAAATTCAAAAGGGGGTCAGTTAATTTGAATATATGATCAACCTGAAACTCATAAAACCATGATGGTATCCATAACTCTTGATATAGTCTTACTTGGAGACATAAATTATTCCAAAAGATAATTCAAAATGTATTTCACAAATAAGATCTTGTCTCATATAGAATCATTTCCAATGGAGTCCTATTTTCAATCTTATACCAATATAATATAAAATGTAATTTCATTATTTCAAAATTCTTATAGAGGGAGATAATCATGTGAAATTTCACTAAAGGATGGTATTTTAATAAGGATCATTCATAAAAAATAAATCAAGAAATTTTGTGGAGAAGAGGATTAGTTTCCCAAATTATCACGATTCACTTCAACCATTGTGATTGCATAAGTTTCACTTTTTCCCTTGTCTTCAGAGGTTGTTTGTGTTGATAATTTTTATTAACACTCATATTTGGTAACTTGTTATTGTAATTCATAAAATCATTTTAATTAAAACACTAAAGTGTTGGAGTTTAATTTTGAGGTAATTTATCATTATTTGTATCATTAGCTAACATCTTCCCATCACTTCAGTATTTTTTTCACTTGATAACCTTACTTTCCACACATAAAACCTTTAGTATTACTCTTAAGAAAATTTATCCTATTCCTTTTTCCACACATTCAGTATATTTTAATGCTTATCTTCTTCCCTATATGGTTCTTATATTTTCCTTTGAATTCCATTTTTCTCTTCTTATCAAACACATGAGATTAATAGGTAAATCTAACCTCCATTTCCACCTTGATAGCACATCAAAAAATCTATTCATAGCTACTAAAATATCTTAAGGATAATTATATTTGGATACCTGGTTTTAATCCACTTAATAAATGATCAACCTTACTTTGAGGTTGCATTATAATACCAAAAGTGTACCTCAGAAGTCTTTAAAAATTTTCCTAATATGTACCAAAAAATTTAATGTAATTTTTCTTTATCTAAAGGACTTATTTATTTATATTTATTTGAAGAATAAAAGGAAATTTCTTATTGAAAAAAATAATGAACTCTTCTCAATCTATATAGTCAATTTCATCTTCTTTCCTAATTTTCCTTATAAGAGTCTTCCATTGATCTGTTTCACCTTCCAGATGGGGAACAGAGAAAATTAATTTCCCATGCTCCCACATTGGAGGATAGAAAACATCTTTTTAGTGGTGCTAATTAATTTCTCGGAAACATTTTGATCATAAGACACAATAAAATAAAGTTTTTGTTTTTTCATTAAGTTTTATAATGAATTTTGTTCGATACTTTTCTCATTTTGAAGTCCATCATGATTCATATCTTGAGAAATTTGTGTGATCATAGAAACAAGATTTTATATTCAATCTCTTTTAATATTTGGATAATCAGGAGGATGATCATTGAATTTCCTATCACACTTAGCTATAACATGGTTGCATCAGGTTTCATCCATCTACTAAAACAAAAATCCTAGTGTGAGAAACACTAAAAAGAGTGGGGAACCAGATAATCATAAAAAATCACTTAGAGTGTGTCTAAATCATGACACCTTTTTTTAAAATTATGAATCATCGGGATTAATATAGGTTATTCATAGACATTTTATATTTAAATCCTTCATGATGGTTCGTAAAGTGTTTGTGAATTTCCAAAGAATATCCATTGGGTGTGTCAAACTAGTTGTGAAACAAGACTCATTGTCGTTCACCAGTTGAAAATTGATTCTAGATAAATATTCCCTTTTTATAGTTATTACACCTAGGTACCTCTATTCCAGATCCATATCCACTTATACTATCTGTATATGGTTGTAATTTATTGGAAAACACCTAATCTATCCTTTATCAAAATTCCAATACATTTTACTATACATTGACTCATCCTTATACATATCTATAGATACATCCCTAGAAATATCCTTATGAATATCTATAGGGATATCAAAAATATTTTCTCTTCCTTTTTCCCAAAGGTTAAATAAACCTTTCCTATAATACCAACTATAATGACCTTGGACTATAATAATTTAGTGAATTTGGAAACATGGAACATAATCTTCTAATTGTTAAAGGATTATCAACTTCTCACATAAATAACTTCCCTTTTAGTAATCCTACTTTAAAATCATTCTTTATAACCTGGTGAAAGGAAACATACGAAAGGATAATCTTATATGCTTAGTAAGGGTATCAAATGGATATATGTAAGCATAACATGATTATAAGGGTATGATAATATCATTATAACATTTTAAAACCACACCCTATATATCAAATATCATAATCTTATATAATGGCATAAATATTAGTGGTTTATAATACATTAATCAAAATGGAATCAAGGAACATGAGCTCTGAGGGAATAATATTGGAATATGACATGGAATTATGTCATACACATTAGGATATAACATTGAGAAAATATATAAATAGAGATAGGTCCACTCATTAAATTATGGAAATGAAATCAGGCCCTCACATAATCTTATGGACAATAAACCAGATCAACACATAACATTATAAACATGAAGTATGTGTCCATGCATAACACTTTCAATATGTAACTAGGTTCATGAATTACATTTTGAACATGTAATCTAGTTCATGCATAACATTGTGAACATGTAATCAGGTTCATAAATAAATTTTTGAACGTGTAATCAATTCCACACATAATTTTTTAAACATGTAATTGTGTTCATAAATAGCATTAAAAACATGTAATCATGTTCATCTGAAACATTTTTACTCATGAGTTATCTATCATTACCCAATGCATTAGATGTAGATATAGGTCCCACCCATATTTGGTTATAACATAACCACAATCCTTTTTTATACTATAACCATCGTCACATAATTAAAATTATATATAAGTGTGATTCAATGTCATAACTCATTCTTCATATCAAAACCCATGAAAATAAATGAGTTTTATAAAACATTTTATCATAGAATAACACATGTAAAATAAGTGGGTGCATAATCATCACTCAATCATAAACATAAACAATCAAAATAAAGAATAATAATTTTATCCTAGGATCATATCCTGAGTAACATAAAATTAACATCAAAGGATGTAATCTTAGATGAAGATTGATTTTTAAAGGACACTTGGAACATTTCTTGAAGAAAGTAACTTTTCTTTGAAAATCACTTTTTAAAAATAAAATTTTTTAAAACATTTTGGAAGTAATTGTCTTTGAAAATAGACATTGAAACTTATAAAGGAAGCCCTAAAATTCATTTAAAATTTTCTTCAGGAAAATATAATTTCCTCCTGAAACAATTACAAAAAAACATTTTTAAATTCATTTTCTTTGAAAATAACCTTGAAATTTTATAAAGGAAGCTTCAAATAAAATAATGGTCATGATAGAAGAAATTTTTTTTCATATTGTAATTGTTAAAAAAGGACTCTTTTTACATTTTTGGTAAAAACCAAATTGGAATTATAGATAAAATAACTTGTGCTTTCCTTTAAAAACATTTTTTTAACAATTATCACATGGATAAAAATATATTTAACAAATAATTTTAATAATGTTAAAAATGGTTTTGATTTTTTTTAAGAAATCATGGTTTTGGTAGAAAAAGAGTTTTTGACTGAAAATATGAATTTTATTTAAAAAATTATTTGTGAAATATTTATTAAATATAGAGAATAAAATTAATGGGAAAATTTATTCTTATGAAATAACCATATTAGAAGAAAACTCATGATTTTCTATAGATATGGTTTATAATTTTTTATCCTTTAAAATATAATCATAAACAATCCTGATAAATGATGAGACTATAACCTATCAATTTTACCACTTTGGTAACATTGAATCATAATCCCCAGGAAAGAATAATATTAAATGAAACATAAAATATCATAAATATAGGTATATTTATGATATAAAATGTCAAAGGAGAAATATATACACCTCATAAAATAATATTGGTGTATAATATAACATACATTTCAAGGAAAGAAAATTAAGACAAAAATACAATACTCCTTTGGTTGCATTGAAACTATAAAATAAATGAAATTGAGATCCTAAATGGATATTTAAACACCAATTATTTTAATTATAATTATAATAAAAAAATTCATTGATATTATATACACCGTATATAATAAATAGGTGGTGATTTTTTCAGGTGTCTCATAGAAGTAAAAAGTGAGATGGAAATCCTTTACCTTAATTCTCAACTTCTTTCATACACATTTGGACCTCCTATATAATAAATATATGTTTATTATACCGATATTCTATAACCATATTTATATATATCATACCATATATTATTTTCTTATGACCTTTTATTACCCAATTATTATCAATTCCATGTTAAAGTCACATTTAAGTCAATAACAGCATTATTTTTTGTCTATGTTTTGCCATGTTATTTTTTATACTTTTATTTAGATAATGGTTTCAAAATATATAGGATATTAAAAATGATTTAAATATCATATATATTAATTATATAAATATTTATTGTAATCAATAAAATTTATTAGTAGAAAATGAAATACATCATTTGTGGAGATGGTTGGTCATACGTGCGTATGAACATTTTTCCACTTTTATACCATATTGAAATAAGTAACTATAAATGATATATTATAATTAAATAATAATTTTTATTTTATATAAATTATAAATTTTCATTAAAATCATCTCTACTACCTTCCATGTAAATCGTGAACAAATCACATCGCTTCATGATGTGGCAGTTTATCATACACATGAGAAACATTATCATATTCCTAGAAAATAGAGAGTATAAAGGTATGTATTACATAATAATTCCCTAATTATAATAATATCATAAATTAGTAATAAATTATTCATTTTTACTAGCATTTATATGTGGTAATAGAATAATTAATGTCATCATTTTTCTATACGGTAGTCCTATGTACACAGGAATAATGATTTTATAACTCATTTGATGGAGGTGGAGATAGTTGTAGGTCATCAACTTAACATAAAAAATATATCATTATATAGAATATAATTGTTTTATTATATCATCGTGTAAACATAATAATTTAATAAGGTGTAGAAATAAATAAAACAAAAAAATTACATTGATGAACTTTACCTCTTCTTTGGGTATCCTCTTTAGGATTGAAATAAATCCATATAAGGTTGGATTTATGTCTAAAAAAGGATTTTAAGATGATATTAGGTATTTTATGAAGTTATTAGGGTATTTTTTTGGTCAATATAAAAGTCATGATAGGTGTGAATAAGTAAGGGTAGTGATTTCCCTCTTATAATTTAGGAGGAGTACCAATCCCATAAATACACAGATGAATTAAATAATGGGATGTCAATATTACCCCAGGTGTCTCCAGAAGTTATCAATAATGGATTTTATGGATGATATTTTTGATTTACACCTCCAAAAAACAAAATAAAAACATTTTTATCGTGTTATTCTTTAGTCTTTAGGTTTACTGAATTTTACCTTTAGATTTTTTTTACCATGGTAACTTGTATATTTATATTTACCTAGCTAATCAATCCTGTGAAAATAAAAATAAAATGACCTTTATTATATAATTTATTCATAATTATTATAAATATTAAATCTATTTTATTAAAGAAAAACATATGTGTATGGAAAAGTTAATTTTAACACAAACGCATCTAACGTGCAAACCCACATTTTAACCTTAATCACAGTATTTAATTTTAATTTTTTCACTAATAATTATGGTAAAAAATTTAAGTTTAACTAATTATATAATATAAATTATTTAGATTAAAAATATTAAATCCATTTTCCCAAATTTCATTCATAGATGTAGAAAATAGTAAATTAAAATTAATCTCGTAAACATGATGAGAAAGCGGGTTTTTAAAGAGACAGTTTTCAAAAGTTTACAACATTTTTATATCCAATTTCAATATGAAATTGATTAAAATGATCGAAATTAGATTAATTTATGATTAATTTCACAAAATTTAATTTCAAACCAATTTAAAATAATTTTTTAACTTTATAAATAAATTATACGAAAAGGTAGTTTTTAATTAAAATTCAGTAATTTTCGTTATTTATCAATAAAATTATACTTTCTAGAAAAATAAGAAAAATTCACCCTAAGATAAACTTGAAATGTTTATTTAATAATTTAATATATTTTTATCATATTAATTTTCTAAAATTTTCAAATATTAATTTTATTAAAGATCACAAAAAGGAATAAAAAACATTTTTTGAGAAAATAGTATTTTTGAAACATATAAAGACTTTAACGAAAATTAAGTACATTTTATCAATATTTTTCATTTATATACTTAATATTTAATTTTTAGTTATTAATATTAATATTTCTATGTTTAACGGTTTGGTTATAATATTCAATGTTAAATTACTATATTAATAATATATCACAGTTTATAAAAACTTAGGGTCGTATATAACACAACCTAACATAGTGTTATGTATAGTGAAAGATTAACATGGTGTTTCATGTAATGAAAACTAAACATGGTGTTGCATGTAACACAATATAAAACTGGTGATACATGTAACACAATCAAAAATTAATGTTCTATGTAAGCCAATATAAACATGATATTTCTTGTATTGAAAAATATAGAAAAGATTAAATTTATTCAAAAAGAATATTTCAAAAAAATTCAGGGTGTTACACTAGAACCCCTATATCATGGAAATTGGCTGCAATGTGAAGGCTCCATAAGAGGAATGACCTCCATTCATAGGTCCCCTATCTTTTGTTGGAGTTGGTGCCCTAGAGCCAACTTTTGTGTACTTTATGATAACATGTATTCATGGTTTTGAATATTAATTAACTAATTATCACACCATGATTTTTCTTTTTCATGACATAGTATGTGATAATTTCTTAAGAGTAGTTGTCACACTAAAAGGTCATAGTAGTCCCGACTATTGTGGGAACCTGAAAGTTTTATGACAATATTCTTGAATATATGTTCAATATCCAGGTTATATCATTTGTGGGACACAAATGATATAGGATATTAGGGGTAGAGACTCATAGAACTTTGATGCACCTTATCAGGGTTTACACCCTTGGTAATATTATAAGGCCCCAGCCTTAAACCTTACTTAATCTTGAGTTATTACAAGATTACACATTGAGGATCTTTTCGGGTTTAGAGTTTTAGAGAATTAGATCATAAAACTTGCATTACATTCCACATATAAACAAAGTGGTTACATAAATATAGTATTCTTCATTCCCATAAATGGAAACACATTTAAAATAAAACATTGATTATTTCTTGACACTTCCTTGACACTATATTCATATCATGTACCTTTCCCTTGACCTGTGAAAAACATTTCAAAAAAACTTGGGATGAGCATAAAAAGCTCGGTATGGGTTATAAAAACATGGAAAGTAAACATGAGTTCATATATACATAAGAATGAAATCATACTTTACCCATAAAAAATAGGTACTTTAACATACCTCATAAAATCATGAATAAATCATAGAAACCATAAGACATAAAGGTAACTTGAGGCATCCATAACATTCTTACGTAGGGAGTAACCCTCTTGGTTACGTTTGGAATACCCATCACAGTATATTCCCTAAATCTCTTCAGAGAAACCTTAACGTTTCACTCCTTCACGTTACCCAATGCATTGGAGAGCTATAACGGGCTCACCCGCCCTTAGTTTATCACGGAACCACCCGTTTTCATAATAATTCCCAAGAACCATAACATAATCATATCACATAAAACATGCATAAAGGAAACATAAAATTTCCACATTTCAATCAAGAGATATCAATACAGCACATTGATATAAAAACATTATGAAAACCATTTTCAATACTAAAATAAAAGAAAAGTAAAACATGGTATTTATTTTTCTTTTAAAAAGAAGGTATGGCTTGTAGAGGAACCCGAAACTCGAATAACGGTCACGACGACGGAGTAGCCGTTGTCGCCACATACGTACGACAAAAACATTCCCTTTTGTCGTTTAGTAAACGCTTCGTATAAAAAAGATTCTTTTTGAATAAATGTAAAAGTCAAAGGGGTTTATACACCGTATAAAAGAAAGTTGTGTATAAAATAAAATATGCCTCAATAAAAGGAGATTGAGACGAAGTCCCATACCTCGTATCCGACTTGACCCGACCGTTCTTTAATCTCCTGAATAATAAACTTGAGTTAATCTCTACTTTCTTATGAATCTTTTTCAAGTTCATTATTCCTTTTATACCATGTTATGAACATCATGTAATCGTTTAAGTTAATAATGTTAATTTTGTCGGTATTTGGTTCTTAAGTCAAAAATAGACTTCTTACACTTACATGTTGTTAATTTGGTCAAAGGTTCATTATATCCAGAATGATATTAATGATTTGGATAACATATATATCATATATATTCATCATATACATGTATTTATAATATTAAATCACATTTAGAGGTAAGAAATGAAATGCACCGTTCATGGAGACGGTAAGCTGTACGTACGCATGAACGCTACTTCCATTTCAATTTCGTATTTTCTGGAATGGAATCATAATGATATATAATTATATTATAATTCCAGTATAATAACATTTATAATATCATTAACTTTATCCTTTACACATCCCACATATGGTATTAATGAATCAAATCACTTTCAGGGGGCGGTAGTCCGCACTTCCTAAAATGAAGATATCGTGTTTACCCATAATGGAAACCATAAAGGTATTCCCAAAATGAAAAAAAACAGAAGCTTAAGGAAAACATAAACATATTATATATCATATATAAAAATAGTGACATCATAATGGCCACCTTTGAAGGTGTTAAATGAGTATTGAACAATCATCGTTTCAGGAGGCAGAATTTCGCCATCCACGGAAACCGTATGTTCTTAAACCATTTGATGTAGTTGTGTGAGAGTGTAGCTCAAATAAATCTTATAAAAACATCCTAGTATATTTTATATATTGGTATTGTTACAAAAGAAGTAAATAAAAAGATTTTATGGGGTTGGAGAAACAAAATAAAACAAATGAACATGAGAGAATGAATTACCTTTAAAAGTGTAACTCCTTTTGATTTGAGACTAAAGGCTTCCTTTGAAAGGATTATGCCCAAAGGGAATCATCTAGTATGAGTAACGGTATTTGGAGAGAGTAAATGGGCAGGGGTTGTCCGAGCCAAAGGCTTGAGGAGTGTGTAAAATGAGGTAGAGGTGGGGGCCTTTTATAAGAGGAGAGGAGGGGCACTTTTGGAAAGTAAAGAAATATTAATTTATTTGAAAATTTTTTTCGGTTTTAAAAGGTCCCACATTGATATTAGTCTTGGATAAGGTGATAAGGGTTCTAAATCCACTCATCCAATTGGTTTTGGACATGTTTAGTTCATAGATTTTACATTATCTTTCCATTTTATTTAAATCGTTAAATAATGAGGTCATCGCTGCATCATCATGATGTCATAATTAATTTAATTTATATAATTTCTAAAAATTATAAAAAAAATACTATGATGTAGGAAATCGTTTTAGCTTTCCAATTACTATTTATAATCAAAAATCTGATCTTGATAACCCCATGTACAAATTCGTTTCGTAAGACATATTATGTTTGTGTCATTTTTACTTTAACATTTAATAAAAAGTTATTTATGTCATTTCCCAACCAAAGTGTCTCCATGGGGTCCCCAAGTTGACCCATGGCTTGTCTTGGTCGGCCATGACACAACCGATAATGTTGGGACATGTTTCTAGGTCATTTCATATTATTAAAGCATTATCTATACCTTAAACTACCCTAACTACCACTAATCGCGATTAAGAACTTAATAAGTTACTATTCACCAAAAAATTATTTTAATCTCATTGAACCACATTTTACTTCTTAATGACAAACATGTATGTCGGATTTTTGAAATTCAAAACACAATGATGGCAAAATTTCATTTAAACGGAAAATCAGTTTTTATAAGTACCACTTAGTGGTTTCACTATTCATCAAAAATTGAAGTTTTTCAGAAAATTACGAAAAATTAACCCTAAGCTATATTTGATATTCCGAATTAAAAAAAAGAATTCTATTTTACAAAATTCAAAACATATAAGTCACATTAATTAATTTAATAATTAATTCCCACTGTCAGAGCAAATAGCGTGTTTTTATGAAACAATAAGTATCAAAAGATTGACACTAGTTTGAGTCCAATTTCAAAGTGAAATGGATTATAATGACCACCATTGGATTAAATGGTAAAAATATATTCATATTACACATTAAGACCAATTCAAAAGATAAGCTAATCATATAAATAAATTAGATTAAAAAGCAGTTTTGATGTAAAATGCAGTATTTTTCACTATTCATTAAAAAATGAACATTGTCAGAAAAATATCAAAAAGTCACACAAAGTAAATTTTGATGTCCCAATCATAAAGAATAAGTTTATTTTGAAAAACATATTTTATACAATTGTAAAAATATATATTTAAAAAGGTTTTTCCATCATATGGCAGTAAAACAATCTTTTAAGAATATTAGTGTATTCCATGCTTAAGATTGGATTTATTTTCATTTTAAGCCTCTAAAACACTATCTTAATCATTAATAGACATAGATAAAAATATATATTATTCATTACTTACTTGGGATGTTACATCCTTCCCCCCTTTAGAAAATTGTGTCCCCGCAATTTATTTATTTATCAAATAAATGGGGGTACTTATCCCTCATTGCATTTTCAGATTCCCATGTTGCCTCTTCAATCATGTGGTTTTTCCAAAAAAAACCTTTACCTGGTGAATCACCTTATTCCATAACACTTGCTCCCTGTGGTCAAGAATCTGGACCGGTTTTTCCTCATAAGATAGGTTCTCTTCCAGCTGAACTACCTCTGGACTCAAAACATGAGATGGATCTGGCGTATACTTTCTCAACATCGAAACGTGAAAAACATTGTGTACCTGAGATAAACTCGGAGGTAAAGCCACTCGTTATGAAACTGATCCAACTTTCTCCAAAATTTCATATGGTCCAATAATCCTTGGACTCAGCTTTCCTTTCTTACCAAATCTCATCAAACTTTTTCAAGGAGAAACCATGAGAAAAACATGATCACCTACCTCAAAAGATAGATCCTTCCTCCGATTATCCGCATAACTCTTCTGCCTGCTCTGAGCTGTTCTCATCTGTTTCTGAATCAGCTGAACTTTTTCTGCCATCTCTTCTACCAATTCTGGTCCCATAAACTTCCTTTCACCCACTTCATCCCAGAAAGCTGGAGTTCGACACCGCTTCCCATATAATGCCTGAAATGGTGCCATCTGTATACTGGAATGAAAACTGTTATTATATGAAAATTCAACCAAAGAAAGATGTTGGTCCCAACTTCCCGGATAATCCATAGAACAAGCTCGTAGCATATCCTCCAATGTCTGAATTGTTCGTTCTGACTGCCCATCTGATTGAGGATGAAAAGCTGTACTAAAATTTAATTCAGTACCCAACGACTTCTGAAGGCCTTTCCAAAAGTTAGAAGTAAACCTGGGATCACGATCCGATACAATGGAGAGAGGAACTCCATGTAACCTGACTATCTCTTTAAGATACAAACGAGAAAGTTGATCAAGAGAGAAAGTATCTCGTATAGCAAGGAAATGAGCAGATTTGGTCAAGCGATCATCAATAACCCAGATTGCATTATTACCTCGAGATGTCTTCGGTAATCCCACAACAATGTCCATGGATATATTCTCCCATTTCCACTCTGGCACTGGTCAAGGCTGAAGCATCCCTTTCGGTAACTGCCGCTCTGCGATAACCTGCTGACAAGTCAAACACTTCACTGTAAAATCAGCAATATCTCTTTTCATTCCATCCCACCAGTAATACTCCCGCAGATCTCTATACATCTTAGTACTGCCCGGATGAACTGAAAACGGAGAACTATGAGCTTCACATAACAACTCTCTCTTAAACTGTGAATCACAAGGCACACACAATATCTTCCCAAATCTCAAAATGCAATCATTATCAATGTTGAATTCAGGAAACTTACCTTTCTGAACGAGCTCTACCTTTTTCTTCAACTCACTGTCTTGCTTCTGTGCTTACTTGATTCTATCTGATAGAGAAGATCTCACTGATACCTGAAACAAAACAGAAGGACTTCCTGCACCAACAACTTCTATGCCAAAGTTCATCAAATCCTTAACCAAAGGATCACGTTCCAAACACAACATTGTTAATGAAGCATTACTTTTTCGACTCAAAGCATCAGCCACTTTATTTTCTTTTCCTCGATGGTAATGAATTGTACAATCATAATCCTTGATTAATTCTAGCCATCTCCTTTGTCTCATGTTTAACTCTTTCTGAGTTATATATATACTTTAAACTTTTGTGATCGGTATATATTTCACACTTTACTCCATACAAATGATGCCTCCAAATTTTTAAAGCAAAAACAACAGAAGCTAATTCCAAATCATGTGTAGGGTAATTTACTTCATGAGTTTTCAACTGTCTTGAAGCATAAGCAATTACCTGATCATTCTGCATTAGGACGCAACCAAGTCCTTTCAATGAAGCATCACTGTATATAACAAACTCACCATTCCTATAAGGTAGCGCCAAAACTAGAGAATTCACCAATCTTCTTTTCAATTCCTGAAAACAATCATCACATTCTTTTTTCCAGATAAACTTAACACCCTTCCGAGTTTGCTTAGTCATTGGACTAGATAACCGTGAAAAATTTATAACAAACCTTCGGTAATAGACCGCCAAACCAAGGAAGCTACGAATCTCGGTTACATTTGTGGGTCTTGGCCATTCTTCCACAACTTTTGTTTTTGCAGGATCAACAGTTATTCCATCTTTAGAAACAATGTGACAAAGGAAAGAAATTTGTTGCAACCAAAACTCACACTTGCTGAATTTCCCATACAGTTTCTTTTCTTTTAAGGTTTGCAAGATAACCCTTAAATGTCTTTCATGCTCCTCTTTACTTTTAGAAAACACCAAAATATCATCAATAAAAACAACCACCATTTATCACCTGATTCAACTGAGCCATTACTGCAACAAACTGTTTAGTTCTGATTCTGACCATCTCTGGTTGCTGATTCGGAAAGTCATTCTACTTTGTATGCCTTCCCTGAAAAGCTTCTCTATTTCCTTTATGAAAAAACATTCTTGACACTGAAATATCTTAGGCGAAGCAAAATGGTAATCTTAAAATGATATATCACTTCATAATAAATCAAGATTAAGTAAGGTTTAAGGATGGGGCATTATATTTTTGGATAATCATTTAATAGAATTCTAACTCCGGAAGTTATCTAAACCGACCTCTGATACCAACTATAATGCCCCATCCTTAAACCTTACTTAATCTTGATTTATTACAAGATTACACATTGAGGATCTTTTCGGGTTTAGAGTTTTAGAGAATTAGATCATAAAACTTGCATTACATTCCACATATAAACAAAGTGGTTACATAAAGATAGTATTATTCATTCCCATCAATGGAAACACATTTAAAATAAAACATGGATTATTTCTTGACACTTCCTTGACACTATCTTCATATCATGTACCTTTCCCTTGACCTGTGAAAAACATTTCAAAAAAACTTGGGATGGGCATAAAAAGCTCAGTATGGGTTATAAAAACATGGAAAGGAAACATGAGTTCATATATACATAAGAATGAAATCATACTTTACCCATAAAACAAAGGCACTTTAACATACCTCATAAAATCATGAATAAATCATAGAAATCATAATACATAAAGGTAACTTGAGGCATCCATAACATTCTTACGTAGGGAGTAACCCTCTTGGTTACGTTTGGAATACCCATCACAGTATATTCCCTAAATCTCTTCAGAGAAACCTTAACGTTTCACTCCATCGCGTTACCCAATGCATTGGAGAGCTATAACGGGCTCACTCTCCCTTAGTTTATCACGGAACCACCCGTTTTCATAATAATGCCCAAGAACTATAACATAATCATATCACATAAAACATGCATAAATGAAACATACAATTTCCACATTTCAATCAAGAGATATCAATACAAAAAATTAATATAAAAACATTATGAAAACCATTTTCAATACTAAAATAAAACAAAAGTAAAACATGGTATTTATTTTTCTTTTAAAAAGAAGGTATGGCTTGTAGAGGAAGCCGAAACTCAAATAACGGTCACGACGGCGGAGTAGTCGTTGTCGCCGCATACGTACGACAAAAACATTCCATTTTTTCGTTTAGTAAACGCTTTGTATAAAAAATATTCCTTTTGAATAAACTTAAAATTCAAAGGGGTTTATACACCGTATAAAAGAAAGTTGTGTATAAAATAAAATATGCCTCAACGAAAGGAGATTGAGATGAAGTCCCATACCTCGTATCCGACTTGACCCGACCGTTCTTTAATCTCCTGAATAATAAACTTGAGTTAATCTCTACTTTCTTATGAATCTTTTTCAAGTTCATTATTCCTCTTATACCATGTTATGAACATCATGTAATCATTTAAGTTAATAATGTTCATTTTGTCGGTATTTGGTTCTTAAGTCAAAAATAGACTTCTTACACTTACATGTTGTTAATTTGGTCAAAGGATCATTATATCCAGAATGATATTAATGATTTGGATAACATATATATCATATATATTCATCATAAACATGTATTTATAATATTACATCACATTTAGAGGTAAGAAATGAAATGCATCGTTCATGGAGACGGTAAGCCGTACGTACGCATGAATGCTACTTCCATTTCTATTTCGTATTTTCTGGAATGGAATCATAATGATATATAAGTATATTATAATTACAGTATAATAACATATATAATATCATTAACTTTATCCTTTACACATCCCACATATGGTATTAACGAATCAAATCACTTTCAGGGGGCGGTAGTCCGCACTTCCTAAAATGAAGATATCGTGTTTACCCATAATGGAAACCATAAAGGTATTCCCAAAATGAAAAAAACAGAAGCTTAAGGAATACATAAACATATTATATATCATATATAAAAATAGTGACATCATAATTTCCACCATTGAAGGTGTTAAATGAGTATTGAACAATCATCGTTTCGGGAGGCAGAATTTCTCCATCCACGGAAACCGTATGTTCTTTAACCATTTGATGTAGTTGTGTGAGAGTGTAGCTCAAATAAATCTTATAACAACATCCTAGTATATTTTAGATACTGTTGTTGTTACAAAATAAGTAAATAAAAATATTTTAGGGGGTTGGAGAAACAAAATAAAACAAATGAACATGAGAGAATGAATTACCTTTAAAAGTGTAACTCCTTATGATTTGAGCCTAAAGGCTTCCTTTGAAAGGATTATTCCCAAAGGTAATCCTCTAGGATGAGTAGAGGGATGTGTAGAGAGTAAATGGGCAGGGGTTGGCCGAGCCAAAGGCTTTAGGAGTGTGTGAAATGACATAGAGGTGGGGGCCTTTTATAAGAGGAGAGGAGGGGCACTTTTGGAAAGTAAAGAAATATTAATTTATTTGAAAATGTGTTTCGGTTTTAAAAGGTACCACATTTATATAAGTCATGGATACGGTGATAAGGGTTCGAAATCCACTCATCCAATTGGTTTTGGACATGTGTAGTTCATAGATTTTACATTATCTTTCCATTTTATTTAAATCGTTAAATAATGAGGTCATCACTGCATCATCATTATGTCATAACTAATTTAATTTATTTAATGTATAAAAATTATAAAAAAAATACTATGATGTAGAAAATCTTTTTATCTTTCCAATGAATATTTATAATCAAAAATCTGACCTTTATAACCCCATGTAACAATTCTTTTCATAAGACATATTATGTTTGTGTCATTTTTACTTTAACATTTAATAAAAAGTTATTTATGTCATTTCCCAACTAAAGTGTCTCCATGGGGTCCCCAAGTTGACCCATGGCTTTTATCGGTCGTCCATGACACAACCAATAAGGTTGGGACATGTTTCTAGGTCATTTCATATTATTAAATCATTATTTATACCTTAAACTACCCTAATTACCACTAATCGCGATTAAGAACTTAATAAGTTACTATTCACCAAAAAATTATTTTAATCTCATTGAACCAAATTTTACTTCTTGATGACAACCATGTATGTCGGATTTTTGAAATTCAAAACACAATTATGGCAAAATTTCATTTAAAAGGCAAATCAGTTTTTATAAGTACCACTTAGTGGTTTCACTATTCATCAAAAATTGAAGTTTTTCAGAAAATTACCAAAAATTCAACCTAAGATATATTTCATATTCCAAATTAAAAAATGAAGTCTATTTTACAAAATTCAAAACATATAAGTCACATTAATTAATTTAATAATTAATTCTCGCTGTCAGAGCAAATAGCGTGTTTTTATGAAACAATAAGTATCAAAAGATTGACACTAGTTTGAGTCCAATTTCAAAGTGAAATTGATTCCAATGACCACCATTGGATTAAATGGTAAAAATATATTCATATTACACATTAAGACCAATTAAAAAGATAATCTAATCATATAAATAAATTTGATTAAAAAGCAGTTTTGATGTAAAATGCAGTATTTTTCACTATTCATTAAAAAATGAACATTGTCAGAAAAATATCAAAAATTCACACAAAGTAAATTTGTATGTCCCAATCATAAAGCATAAGTTTATTTTGACAAACATAGTTTATAAAATTGTCAAAAGATAGATTTAAAAAGGGTTTTCCATCATAAGGCAGTAAAATAATCTTTTAAGAATATTAGTGTATTCCATGCTTAAGATTGGATTTATTTTCATTTTAAGCCTCTAAAACACTATCTTAATCATTAATAGACATAGATAAAAATATCTATTATTCATTACTTACTTGGGATGTTACAAATATCCATGATCCTATTATAATATTGAGACCCACCAGTAAGAAATCCACATTTATATGTGTCATTGTATGTTCCTATCTACAAATGTGTGTATTGTACCTTAGGCTTTAAAATTATTATTAGGGAGTATTATGAGTCTTGTACATAGATTTATTTATGGAAATTGTGATGACATAAGTTTGATGAGATGTAAGATATATTTGGTGCATCATGATTAATATTTCATTAAAGAATCATGCGAGAAATTATTTTTCCCTTTTGTTCATTAACAGAATTTGATATCTCAGGCCCTATGATGAAAATGATATAGCCTAAATAAATCTATTTCCATGGTTTTCTATAGGAATTTTTTATTTCTAGGATGTCGAAGAAATATACATCAAAAGAATAAGTTGATGGAACTAACATACAACCTATTTTATTAGAGATATCGGGATAAAATGGATTATATTACACAATAATCATTTGTATGAGGTGACATGTTGTTATAGCATTAACTTCTTTCTCTATGGGTTCCTTGGTGTGTTTCTAGACGTTTACCTTGGCCTTTAGGTTTCCTCTCTTAATTCCACTGAGAGAGAGGCCTAGATGGTCACACAATAAGTGTATCTATAATATCAGTTAAATAATATATTATTTTTATTATTTAATAATTTGAATAATTATTATTCATGTACATCGTTTAATAATTATTCTTGTATTCTTGATGGTATATAAATATTTTTTTTCTTCTATTTAGTATATATAAAATTTATTTTTTTAATTTCAAATAATGTAGTGATATTTATTTAATAAATAAATGGTCATTATTCAAGGTCTAATAAATATTATAGAGGAATGGTAAACTATGTTTTTAGGTCCGTTTAGAAGTAATAAGTATATAATATTATTTGATTAAATAATATTTAATTATAATTTGTAAGTTATGTTCATGTATATAAATAAATATATTATTATTATTTGACATGGGGTTTCTCTATGATTAAATAAATAACTAAGGGCACTTTTACAATTATTTTATTTTAAACATAGAGTTATATATACCCGGTTATGTCATTTTCTCAAAAATCCAATTCATTTGTATTGGTTATGCACAACGGAATTAGGGAATCCTCACAAGCCCTATAGATCTCACTTCTCCAATAATGCTACTAAGAACGGATAGAAACCTTCCCCAAACAAAGATCCAAGAGAATTATTTGGAAGTAGTTCTCATAGATATCAAATCCGGATGACTCAAGTGAAAGTATATGTCATGATATCACCCGAAGATTTCTTCAGTGACGTCTAGAGATTCTTGGAACACAAGTGGATCACCGCTAGATGAAATCTGCACTTGATTACTACAATGTATTGATGGTGCGACACATATCTATTCTTAAATCCATATAAAAAAAATAATTCCAACAAGGTCAATTCTTTATTTAATTAAATTAATTGTAAATAATATTTTATGATCCTTCCTCTAGTTTCAGTGTGATTTACCTTGTCTATTTTATTTGATTCCATTATATAGATCTTCGTGTTTATCATTATTTAGATCTCAAATTGATCATCAATAATTCCAAAATCAATGTTGGGAACCACCCATCGCAAACTTTCACTGCACCTGGAACCTACAAGTTGTATCAGAGGGTTCATATAATTATTTATAATTATTTAAATATCTTTCATGATTTATGTATTTCTAATTTAGTTTTTCAACTCAATTTTAATCATTCTTTTAATATGAATCATAAGATCTGTTACTTACACTTTTTTTTGTATTTCTCATCAAGATAATTAATTTTATGATTAAAATAAAATTTAAGAACTCGTCTGGAGGTTTCAGGGTTTCTGGTTAGACAACATAAGACTATACATCATGTAACCAAAGTTACATGTCGTGTATTCATGTTTAATGCATTGCAATTCATTTGAAAATTAACTCATGATTATGCAATAAATTCACACATTAAATGAACCACATTTTAACAAACATAATGGTGCATGGCCATCTAGATTACATGTCAAGTTTCCCATGTACACGGTGTCTAGTCCCTTTGAGTCACAGATGAGCCATATATTACCACACACGACCTACCTAACCTCTAACCATGTTATTTGGATATCACATGGATTTGAAGCCATTAGACACATGGTGTACTCCATTGTTTGATATATTATTTACATGTCAAGTCCCCAGGTCTGTACCTTAGATAGAGGTTGAGAGATATACAATCCGTGTAGATCGGATACACATGTCGTGTACTTATACCAAATTAAAAATATTTAAAATTTATCTATTAAAATATGTAAACCTTGAGACCATAGTATGAGATTGGTTTCCTTTTAATTTATTATCAAATTAATTATTGTTTTGTGTGCCTTATCTCTTCTTATTATATAGGGATTGTCCGCCCATGGTTTTTTTTGTAAACCCCTTTTACCTTCACATGTGTGTGAGTAAAAGTCATATGTAAAGGGTGGAACTCCCAAGATAGTGGAGGTTGTTAACATTCAGACCTATGGTGAAACCAATCCAAGTAGATATATAGGTGTACAGGTGTAAAGTTGTAAAACAAACCTTAACTGGTTGAAGGCGTTTTACCCCTAGGTCAATGGTTACTTTATCCACTACTAGATAAAATAACCATCAGTAATGATCATGATCATACCACTTTATTATTTTATTTCTTTCAAGTTCCATAGTTATTTTATGATGTATGTATTATCACGATAATATAATTTAATAAATTAATGAGCATGTAATATAGAACTAAAATAAATTGTCTTATGCATAAATATTATCTAATACATGGTTAATCACTTAAGTAAACCCACATAATATTAACAAGCATGTGATAAAGATAATAATTCACAATTTATGCATAAAAGAATAAAAACCCTCAACTAAATATTAAGTCGGTATAGCCTTCCATTAATTTTTTTAAAATATAACCATAGTTCAAAGTGCCTGATCAACCCACATTGGGGTGCATTCAATTATTTGGAAATTATAACTAGAAGTTTTAGGTTGTTTTAACTTTGTTTACATCAAGTGTCGACTGCCAAAGCAATACTTTTGTAACAAATAGGAAAAGATTATGGAAATCTATTTTAAGTATTTCAGGATTGGGTAGTCCACTCAGTGGATCAAGGAACTACGAGTTAATGTAGTTAGCATTTGGAATGCCTACCTAAAACCACTCAAGAATCTTAACCAACCCAAGTTTGGGTAATGAGAAGGGTAATATGGATCCTTTCCATTATAATGTCCAAGTAATATGATATTTCAAATCCAATGGTAAGGGCTATTAGGTTTTGATAAAATAGTGGGTGACTAGTAAATGTAATATTTATTTATTTGTCTAAATTTTATCAGATAAATTACAAAAAATATTCTTGTCTTATTTTGTAGAAACAACATTAAAATGGAGTCAAACATGTCATTTCGATCAATAATTGAGAAGAAAAACCTTCTCAATAATAAAATTTTCCAAAAGTGGAAAAGGTACCAATGTGTCATCCTTCACCATGAAAAAAATTATATGTACTAGAAGAATGTTTTCCAGTTACACATGGTAATGAAGCAAGTGATGAAGATATATTTCTTTATGTGAAACATCTGAATTATGCTAAAAATGTTCAATGTTTCATGATATCATCTATGTACAATGATATTTTGAAGAATCATGATGATATAGATTCCTATAGCATGATGTCTCACATTATGGATCTCAATCAGTAGTAGGAAAGATAACAGAGTTATGATGTATCCAATTATTTTTTCACAATTAAACTCGGAGAGTCTGTGCAAGTTGGGCCTCATGTAGTAAAGCTTATTCACTACATTGAACACCTATATATCTTAGGGCATAAATTCCCTGATGAGTTATATACAGATCTAATAATTTAATCACTTCCCAATACCTTATCTAGCTTTATTATTAAATAAAATAAGAGTAATAATGAGAATAACATTGTACGTTAATTTACTAAGTGGATAAGGAACCCACATTCCTTATGGTGAATAAGAAAAGGTATAATAAGGAAAAGGGGCCCAAGACTTATAAACAGTATAAACCTCCCAATAAACATCCTTCCATGAAGAAAATTATCTTGAATTAGGGCAAGTAAAAGGTGGAAGTATGTTTTCCATGTGGTGATTCAGTGCACAGGAAGAGGAACAACACCTAGAAACAAGGGGAGGCTAAATGTTTATTTTTTATTGAGTGTAATCCTTCAATATCTATACATTGGGTATTAAATACATATTTTGGGGATCACATCTATATCCAAATATAGGAACTAAGTATATTCAAAATGATTTCAAGGGGAAACGTTGATATGAGAGATGCTAATACTACGAGGATGGCTGCTCTAGCCATTAGTGACTACCACCTCTCATTTCAAAGGGGATTGATTTTGGTTTTGAAATATTGTTATTATGTATCTACTGTTACCAAAAACATAATTTTTGTATCATCTCTAGATATAGATGGGTTTATTTTAGAGTTTTGAAATAAAAGTTTTTTTATAAGGACAACATATTTTATGGTATGGCACATTTAAATAATGTTATTTATAGATTAAATTAAAAAAATCATATTTTGGAAATTATTAATGAATCATGTTCACATGACTCATATAACAACCAATTTAGGCATCACTACCTTGGTCATGTAAACAATAAGCATTTGAAAAATCTTCATCAAGATGATTATTTGGACTCTTCTAAGCAAAAAACCACTTTATTGATTTCATTCTTGTTTACTAGAGAAAATTACAAAACCACCATTTAGTTGATATGTTGAGAGGGCCACATAGCATCTAGGATTGGTACACACTTATTTTTATTGACCATTTCTATTAAAATCTAGAGGTGTATATTCATGCTTCAAAACTTTTACTAATGACTTCAGTTGATATGGCTATGTCTACTTAATGAGGTATAATATGCGTCCTATAAGAATTTTAAGGAATTCAAGAATGATGTATAGAATCAACTTGGTAAGAATATAAATAATATTTGATTGGACCTATGTGTTGAATATATTAACCAAGAGTACATAGAATTTTTATGAGATTTTGGTATTCTATCTCAACTTACTCCACTCTATACATCACAGTGGAATACTGTCCGTGAAAAGAGTAATTGTACCTTGGTTGACATGGTAAGGTCGATGATGAGCCAATATGATCTTCTATTTTTGGGGATATGAATCAAAAATTTCAGTATATAAATTAAACTGAGCACCATATAAAGGTTGAAATGGAATTCGATTTGAGCTATGGAGTGGAAAGAAACCCATTTTTTACATAAATGCGTATGGGGTTGTCAGAGATTTTTAAGGAATTCTCAGGTAACAAACTAGCTCCATGGGGCACAAATTGTATCTTTATAGGGTATCCAAATGAAACAATGGGATATTACCTATAAAACCTCTCAGAATAGAAATTTATTATTTCTAGATAAGATGTCTTTTTGTAGAGGGAGCACATCCTCAAAAAGGTTAGATGGAGAATGATTATCTTTGTTGAAGTTGATGGTCATGATACACAAGAGTTGGTATAGGAATAGGTTACATTGATCCCCGTGGAACAATTATTTCCTTAAACACAAGTTCTTTGTAGTAGTGTAAGAGAGTAAGAGAGCTAGAGAGATATGGTTTTTTAGTCACCAAATAAGGTAACTTATTATTGGTTGAAAATAATGATCCTCTATCCTACAAGGAGGTAATAGATATCTTAGAATCTATAAGATAGCAAGAATCCATGAATTATTAAATGTATTCCATGTATTAGAACTAAGTTTGGGTTCTGTTTGATGCACAAATTGATGTAAATCATATTGGATTCAAATGGGTATTCAAGAGGAAACTGGACATGGAAGGTAAAGTAAATACCTATGAAGAAAGGATACTAGCTAAAGGGTCTAAACATTCTAAAGGAATTTACTACTATGAAACCATTTTACCAGTTTCCATGATTAAATCCATTATAATTCTACTTTCCATAACAGCTTACCATGACTTTGAGATTTTTCATATGGATGTAGAAACTACATTCCTTAATGGGAAACTTCTAAAATATGTCTATATGGAAAAACTAGAAGGGTTTGTGACTCCAGTTGATTCCAAAAGGATTTTAAATTTTTAAAGATCCATATACGGATTGAAGAAAGAATCCCGGTCATGGAACATTTGATTTGATGAAGCTATAAAAGAATTTGGTTTCATTAATAATAAAAGTGAGCTATATGTTTACAAAAGGTTTAGTGGGAATTCATTCATTATCCTAGTAGTATATATTGATGACATATTACTTATTGGAAATGATATACCAATCTTACAATTAGTTAATGACTTGTTAAACAAGTGTTTTTCCATGAAGGACTTTGGTAAAGAATCCTATATTCTAGGGATTAGGATAATCATGATATATCTAAGAGGTTTCATGGACTACATCAAAGTACATATGTTTACTAGATACTAAATAGATTTATTATGGAAAACCTAAGAGGGGATTGGATCTAGTGTCACATGGTTTACATATTTCTAAGAAAATTTATCTTTTGAAACAACATGAGAAAGAGAAAATGAGAAATATCCCATATGCTTCAGTGATAGGATCAATCATGTATTCAAAGTTATATACTAGAATAGATGTGTCCTATTCATTGAGAAATGGAAGTAATATATCAAATAGATCCATGAGAAAAACATTGTAATAATGTTAAGGCTATGCTTATGTATCTAAGAAGAGCTAATTATATGTTCTTGGTGTATAGAGGAGATAAGGATATGTTCATCAGGGGAAAATTGATGCCGGTTTTTAGACACATAATAATTATTTGAAGTCATAATTAGGATAATTTTTCTATATCAATAGACAATCTATGATCTGGAAGAGTTCAAAGAATCTATTTGTCGCTGATTCTAAAGAAATTTCTGAGTATATAGAGGCTTCTGATACAGCCAAGGAATCCATTTTTATTTGAAACTTTGTCCAAGATCCTGATGTGGTACCAAGAAGTAGAGATACCATCACATTATATTGTGATAATTATATAGGGGTGGCTCTTGAAAAAGATCCAAGGTCACACCAATGGACATTGAACTTACTCCAGATGTATCAAATCTTGAGGTATTTCTATCTGAGGGGTGAATTTGCAGTAATAACATTAACCATATAAGAGAACGTGAAGGACCCCATTACTAAAGTCTTATCATAGTAGAATTATTAGTGTCATGTGAGAGCTAGTAGACTGAAGGTTGTTAACAGTTGTCTCTAGTGTAAGTGGGAATATGTTGGAGTTGGTTCCCTAGAACCAACTTCTGTGTACTTTATGATAATCTTTATTCATGTTTTTGAATATTAATAAACTACTTGTCACATAATTATTGTTCTTCATTGATAAATTGTATTCTATAATAACCTAATAGTAGTTTTCACAATAAAATGTCATCGCAGTTCTCCACTATGATGAGAACCTAGAAGTTCCAAAACATAATTCCTAAATATATGTTCTATAGTCGGATGATATCATTTGAAGGACACAAAATATATAGGATATCAGTGGTGGATACTCATAGGACTTTGAGGAACCTTCTCATGGTGTACCCTCTTGGTAATATCTAGGAGGATATTTTGAGAATGAGAGATGCTAGTAGAAAATCCACTTTTATATGTGTCATTTGATGTTACTATCTGCGGACGTGTTTAATGTCCCTTATACTTTATGATTATTATTAATGAGTATTATGAGTCATGAATTTTGATTTATTAATTAAAATCATGATGAAATATGTTCATGTTGAAGTAAGATACATTTGGTGCATCATGATTAATATTGTATTAATGAATAATGTGAGAAAGAATGTGTCCCTTCTCTTCATTAAACGAAGTTGATATCTCCAAACCTTTAATGGAAATTATATAGCCTAAATAAGTCCACGCCCATTGAGTTCTATAGAAAAGTTTTATATATGGAAATTCAAAGAAAGATACATCAAGCACATAGGTTGATGGAACAAGCATGCAACATGCTTGATCAGATATATCAAGATAAAGGGATTGTATTACATAGTATTCATTATTATCAATTTACATGTAATTGAGGAATTAACTTCTTTCTCTATGGGTTCCTTGTTATGTTGTTAGACACTAACATTAGACTCTAGGCTACTTCACTTAATGCCACTAATAAAAAGGGAGAGAGGGTTACACACTAAGTGTATCTAGAGTCTCAATTAAACAATACTTTATTATATATATTTTAACAAGTTGAATAAATATTTTTCTCCTTCATGGTTTAATATTTATTCATGTTTTCTTTACCACATATAAATATTTATTTTCTATTTAGTAAATATAATGTATATTAATTTATTGGAAAATAATGTATTGATATTTATTTAAAAAATATATTCATTCTTCATGGTTTGATAAATATTATAGAGGAATGATAAACCTTTTTTTAGATCCTGTGAGAAAAAATATATATTGAATATTATTTTATTAAATAATATTTAATTATAATTCACAAGTTAAGTTCATGTTAACAAATTATGATATTATTATTATTATTTCACATGGGGTTTCACTAGGATTAAATAAATATTTAAGGGAACATGTCAATTTATTTTATTTTAATCATATAGATATATAAAACCAGTTATGTTATTTCCCTAAAAAACCAATTCATTTGTCTTGGTTGTGGATAATGTAATTGAAGAATCCTATCAATCCCTAGAGAGATCCCTCCACCAAAATGCACCCAAAATGGAGAGAAACCCCCCCCCCCCCATCAATGATCAAGAAGAATGCTTTGGATGCCGTTCTCATGGTGATAAAAGGAGGACAACTCAAGTGAAAGGAAATATCATGCTAGAACCTAAAGATTCCTTTGGTGAAGTCTGGAGATTCAAAGAACACGCGTGCATCACCACTAAATGTAATGTTTGCTTGATTACTACAATGTAATGATAGTTAATCGTAGATATATTCCTAAATCCATCAATGAAGAATGAATTCCAACAAAGTAAATTATTTATTTAATTAAATTAACTAAAAATAATATGTGATGATTCTCCCTCTATTCTGGCATGATATCCTTTGTCTTTATTCTTTGATTCAATTCCTTAGATCTGGGCATTTATCATCATTTATATCTCCTACTGATCATCAATAATAAAAAAAGTAGTGTTGGGCATCTCCCATTGAATTATTCTTTTGTGCCCATAACCTACATCCACTATAGTGTTAGCCTTCACGCTAAAGTTTGGAGGCCTCTTTTAAACACCCTCTGTAGCACAATTGTGCCCTCTAAACCATGACCCATCCATTACAAACTCACACAACTTCTTCTAACCTTTGTGTTGCACCCTTAAAAACCTTTTTAAACTCCCATATTAATATCCCACTAGAAATTATCCAAAGAGAATTGGTGTTTTATCCCCTCGATATCACCACCATGTCTTAACGACACCCACAGAAGTATGGTCAATTGGCAACATGGGAGTTATGATTTAGCCAACCTATGTTATGATATAGACCCCTATAGTCTATAGTTTCATACTAAAATTCAACCTTATAAAACCCACAAAAACATAATAATTATTGGTAATATAAATAAATGATATGTAAAAAATTATAAATAAATAATTATGTAAAATATTACAGAAAGTCGCATTAGGGAATAAAAATTATCCTCTTTTGTCAGCCTTTTTTGTGGGTTGTCTCCTTCCTCATATTAAGTCAATTTGGGGATGTATTTTTCATGGATTTTATATTGGACTTCCTTATCTCTACACAAGGTATTTTCATTTACATTTAATCTTTCGATGATAATAGATTGAGTAGAAATATTACCATATCCTTGGATCCCCAAAGTGTTCAAAGTAGATAGTATCTACTCGAACTGGTTTTTTAACAATGTTAGATGGGTACCTTGTTCTACTAGGGATATATTTTTAGTTCCATGATCTTCCAAAATTTAGTAATTCTCTTGATATATGGTTCCCGATTCTCCCCATTGGGATAGTAACACATTTATTGTTACGTTTTACTTCTTATTTATTGGAAATTATATGTTTAGAATCTTTGTTGGAGTGGTTTAATTTAGTTTCCAATTACATATTATATAAAAAATATATTTAAAACATTATTTGATTGTTTTTGAATTGTATTTTCTACATAAAATCCCAAGTATCAATGACTTTTACTTATGGGAAGAAATATGTATAATTCCCTAGTGACCTATAATCCTGGAAGACTTAAGGCGGTTTCATTTGTTCTTGACATACATGATTCAAATGTAATTGTCTCATAAGGTAAGTTGGTTATTGAATTTCTATTTCAAGTATAATAAGGTCATAATATTTTTCATCATTAATATATATTGTATTATCATTAATTATTTCACACAACGAGGTGCGGGAATAGCCCATGCAGGGGTGAGTATAACGATACTCAGTAGGGACCCCGAGACAATGAGCTGCGGGCATAGCCCGTGCAAGGGTGAGTCTCCAACCAACACAACGAGGTGCGGGCATAGCCCGTGCAGGGGTGAGTATAACGATACTCAGTAGGGACCCCGAGACCCTCAAGGTCTCACTAAAACCAACAAGGTTAACCAAAAAGAAGATCTCAACAGATAACCTCTACTTAGGTATATACTCATGCATATACCTAAGTTATCATGTAACCCATCTCAATCATGAGGAAAACACCAAGATCATGAAATCAACGGATAACCACTACCCAAGTATATGCCCATACATATACCTAAGTTATCAAGTGACCCATCTCAATCATGAGGTAAACACAAAGGTCAAAAGTCTCAGCTCAAACTAGGATTTTCATTATCGAAACTATAACTGTTGAAGAGCTCCGTCTCTGGAGTGTATATTGGTCTGGTCACGACTCTGAGATACTACTCACTAACCTAAGACTGCTGAGGTACTCCTCCTGTCGAGTACCGCGGGCCTGCCACCTCACATAGTAGTGCTTCCCGCCGGGGTCTGCCACCCAAACACAGTAGTGCTCCCCCCTCAAAGCCTACAGAGATACTCCTCCTATCGAGTACCGCGAGTCTGCCACCCAAACACAGTAGTTCTCCCCGTTGTGGGTCTGCCACCCAAACATAGTAGTGCTCCCCACTGAGCTATACAAGTCTCTCCGACTCGAATCGGACAAGCAGTCTTCAGGTCCCAGCCAGCTACACGGTCTCCGTACTCCGTACTCTCGTCTCTGGGAGGGTCCTCTCCACGAGCTACTGGTCGATACTCCAATTATTTCAAAGTCCAACGAAGAAGTATCTCAAAGGACCGCCTCGTCATAGGGGTCTCAACGCAACAGATGGCACGTCAATCGGACGCCCGGTCTGTGAGTTACTAGGATTTTCATCCCAGGGGCTCGGTTGGTTTCGTGAGCGAACCAATCCCGACCGTATCTCAACTGTACCCCAAACTCTTATAGGGTATACTCATAGGGACCGTTTCCCAACGAGATCATCAACGCCACTGATGGTTCATCAAACAGACGTCCTGTCTGAAAGATATCAGCTTTTCCGTTCTAGGGGCTCGGTTGGATTTCGGGTGCAATCCAACCCAGCCACTATCCAACTGTATCAAAATCTCGATCAAAGTATGCCAAAAGTTCCGTCTCATCAAGAGGAAAACAACGAGACAGATGGCGCATCAATCGGACGCCCGGTCTGTGAGTTATTGGCTTTTTCGTTCCAAGGGCCCGGTTGGTTTCGTGAGCAAACCAACCCGACCGCACTCCGAGAGCATCCCAACCTCGAGCGGAGTAAGCCAAATGATCCGTCTCACTTAGAGGAATCCAAAAAAGTCGACGGCACGTCATTCAGATGTCCGGATCTCAAGATATAAGTCTTTCCGCTCCGAGGGTCCGGTTGGTTTCGTATCCAAACCAACCCAGCCGAACCCAAAGTATTCCGAAACCTTGAGTGTGATATACCAAAACGACCGTATTGTTCCAAGGATTTCTACGCAACTGACGGTGCATCGATCGTAGGTCCGTAGCCCAAGATATGGGCAAAAGACCAAAGAGGGTACGAAAACGGGGGTTCTGGGCCCAGACCGACCCGGCCCGACCCCCCCCCCCCCCCCCTGGGTCGGCCCGAACCGGGGCGACCCATCCCGGCCCAGGTCCAACTCGGTTGGGCCCGGCCCGGCCTGGCCCAGCCGGCTCGGTCCGGCACGACCGGCCCGCCGTGGCTCAGCCCGCGTGCCCGAGTGGAAGCCGCGGGCGGGGGTGTGCGCAGCCCACCCTCGCTGCTAATTGAGGCCGGCGGCGCACCGTCGCCGCTGACCTTCCGGAAGCGCGCTGCCACCGCCTTCCGTGGACCACCGGACGTGCTCCGGTGGTCCGTTTCTCCTGCTGTCTTCACCAATGGTCCTCCCAGGACCCAACCTTCACTGCGAAGGGATTCAAACGCCGTAGCGGCCTGCTTTTTCGTCGTCCGTCGATCCACACATTGATAAACAAGCTGCAGAGGGTTGTCGGGCCATGTTTGTTCGGCCCGCGCCCTCCGTGTTAGGTGTTTACAATTGGAAAACAATAACATATGATTTTAATCATTTACGAGGGTATAATTTATCCAAAATAAATTATACGAACACCTTGCAATAAAAATACCCACGCACGAGGGTTTAAATTTTTTGAATGCGCGGCGTGACGACGTCGCGCATTCTTGCCGTTCAATCCCACGTGGCGTGACGATGTCGCACATCCTTGTCGTTCTTTCCCACGCGGTGTGACGACACCGCATCACTTTATTTCGAACCTCAATGACAAGAAAGAATAAAAAGGGAGGAGGATCGGCCATGTTCGTGCGGTTCGGCTTCCTCCCATTAAACAATAACAAGGGGTTCTCATTACTCGTTGAACGTCAAAGATAGAATCAAGAACAAAATGAAACGAACCCCTACATTGGATTCGTCGATTGGAATTCGTCGTTCGTTGACGGTGTTGCAGAAAAAAGACGATGAAGTTCGTCTTTCGCCGTGTCCGTCACACACTCCCAATCCCGAGCTATGTCGGCTGTGGAAGACACTACACGTTGGTAGGATCTGAGGGAGGAAGTCGAAGAAGGTTGTTGACGTTCGTCGCTTCCGTCGTTGTAGAAGTGCACCCAAAGAAGAATCAGTGTCTCCTCTCTTGTCGCATGAAGAAAAGGATAATGGGTGCGTCGTCGTCCTTCGTTGAAGAGGCGTTGTTCTTCGTTAAAGATGAAGTTCTTCAAAATAGGGAAGAGCTCTCTTCCAAAATCTCTCACACAACCAAACTCCCAAAATAAAATAAGGCCTCTCCTTATTTTATTATTTTTCCACGCATTCAAACGTACAAAAATTCAAAACCTAATTCACTTAATCAATTAAACAATGAGTTGTCTAATTATTTAAGTGATAGGTTGGCAAGAATTTAAGAGGGAGAGAGGGGAGAGGAAGAGTTACACAACTTAAGTGGGGGGTTTAGAGGAGTTAGGGAGATATGGGGAATTTGAAAAGGTGGGGGATCATGTGGGCCCCACCACACATTATCCTCTCATTTATCCTCACATGGGTAGTTAGGTGCCACCCCAACTTCCCCATGTAGGATAAAACTACCTTAGACTTAAGAAATAAAATTGTCTCACAATTTTAATCATTCCTCAATTAAGCTAGAAACATAACAACTCCTCCTGTGAAAACGCAACTCCGGAATAGGAATTCCTAAGAAAATACCGGCATTGTGGTTCCATCGGTGCCCTCGTAATTTGATTCCGAGCACCGGTTTCAAAGTTAGAAATTCCCGCTCGTTCGTTCACTGAATGTACTCGAGCTAAACTTCGGAAATTGATTTCTGGCACACCGGGCCTCGGAATCAGGTGCCGTCCGAAACCGCGTTCCTGTAAAATTCCAAAGAAAATTAAGAAAAAAATTTCCTTGAAATTTCTGGTTCTTTACATTACTCCCACCTCAGTGCTTTACATCCCCGTAAAGCTTCAACACAAACTAGGGTCATAAAAGCGGTACAGAGCATGAATCTGATCCTTCCGCTCCCATGTTCTTACCAGGAGGTTTCTGTGCTGCCTACGAAAACGCACAAGAGGAATAGATCGTCCTCGTAGAATCCACTCCTGTCGATCCTCGATCCCCACTGGAACCTCCGTGCATGACGCCCTATTATCGACTTCCAACTCCCTGAGGTCGATGATGTGTGAAGGATCAAGCACGTATCATCTCAGTTGAGATACTTGGAAAAACGTCGTGCACCTGGTGAAACTGAGGTGGATGGGTCAAGCGGTAAACCTCCTCGCCTACCCTGCTGAGGACCTGAAAAGGTCTACTAAACCTCAGAGATAACATGCCGCCTATGCCACACCTCCATAAATCTCATCGAGGTGAGACCCGTAGGGAAACGTGGTTTCTATCCTCGAACTCCAGTGGTCTCCGCCTCCTAGATGACCTGGACCTTCTCTGTCGTGGCTTGGACCATCTCCAGTCCCACAAGAGCTGTAAAGATTTCTTCTTTTCCGATAAGAGAAATCTTATCTCATCCCCTGGATGAACCACTTTCTTTTCCTAATACAGTCAATCCCGGAATGGATGATACTAATCCATACCAAGGATGATGTCATAAGGCCTCGACGCTACTACCAAGATATCCAACAGTTACTCTCACCTCCAAGGGTTGAGTCACACTATCAGCTTCAGTGTGTGGTAACTAGGTCTCTTCTAGTAGGTATCTCACATGTGAGGGTCAAGTCAACAGTTTAATCTGAAACCTCTTAGTAACAACACAAGAGAGGACAAGATTGATAACATCACAAAGTTAAGTGTATTTTTTATTATTGCAGCTCATAGTACAAAGACACGAAGCAACTACAAACAAACATCAACAAAACTAGAAGCAACAGGATCAATAGACTCCAGGTCTAGAGCTAGTCCCGCTCTTGTCCATCTACATCTGAAGCTCTATGACAATAGGCCTCAGCTTCCTAAAGCTGAGCTCTCTCATGTCCTCCTGTCCTCTGCGGTCGGGGTGGACCTCCTAGTGGTGGTGGTGGCAACATCCCGAAGCGTCGTCCACCTCCAGTTGCACGGCCAGCTCCTCTGCCATGGCCGCCTGCTCCTTGCGGTCCGCCCTGATCGAACCTCTACCTCTGCCTTAGAGGTTCTTCATTTAACTGCCGGTCATTTGCATGGCGGTTCGGACAGTCACGTGCCATGTGACCAACTCCGCCGCAGGAGTAACACTGCATGGAAGGTCTGGCTCTGTCACTTCCCTTGGTTCCTCACACTAGCGACCCTAAGTCACGCGGTCGACCACCTGTAGGTCTGGTCCTCTTGGACCTCTGCTTCATCTGTCTACTGCCTGCTGTAGAACATTCTGGCACATGCCAGTTAGTGGTGGGTCCTGCTGCTGGAGACTGCTCAGCAAGGAAACTCTCCACCAAAAGGGCTCTCTCCAACACCCCTGTCTGCGTCGGAATGTTGTGAGAAACAACAGAAGCTCTAATCTCTCGCCTGAGCCCTTTCTCGAAGGTTCGGGCCCTGAAGAACGGGTCCCGTACCATATCTGTGGAGTAGCGTGAGAGGTCTGTGAACCTCGCTGAATATTGTGCCACTGTCATGCTGCCATGCCGCATCTGAATTAGCTCCTGTATACGCACCGCTCGAAGGGTGGCTGGTATAAACTCTGCCAAGAACAGGCTCTTGAAGTCTGCCCAAAGAAGTGTCGCTTCATCATGCATCTGGATCATCAGGCTCCACCATCTGCCTGCTGCTTCCTGAAGAAGCCTGGCAGCAAGGATCACCATGAAGTCTGCCAGCGTCCCCACTAGCCTGAAGACTCTCACCATAACCTCCAGCCAATCCTCAGCCACCTGTGGGTCCGTCCCTCCCTGGAACGTGGGTGGCCTCTGGCGCTGGAACTCGTGCAGTGCGATCAAGCGACATGCACCCTCTGCTGCTGGGGCTGGTGGCATCGTTGGCCCAACGGGTAGTAGTACCGCTGGTGCCTTCGCTGGTGCCTCAACTGGAATAGGGCCCTGTACTGAGGCCTCGTCACTCGGCGGGCTATCAGTACGAACAACTCTCGGGGCTCTAGCTGGTCGTCCACGGGGAGACATCCTGAAAGAAACAACGTGACACGGTCAAACGATTATACCTGGTGAGATGACCTGGTTTGAGTTGATATTTAAATAAAACTTCTGGAAACACACACGCAATCAGTGTTTTCATGCACAAAGTCGGAATTCAGTTGTCAGGGTCCTGGTGTATGGATACGTCGGTCGCCCGCACCAACACTAGACTCCCTGAACTGAAGACCACACTCGGTACCCTTAACATTATTGCTTCACAGACAGAAAATATCAGAGTTATAAGTTCTGCGGTAGAACCGACTCCTCTGATACCAATTTGTCACGACCCATCCTCAGGGCCCGTGTCGTGACTACCCCAAGCTTGCCTTCCATAGGCCAGGGGCTGGCGACTAGCACCAAAGGTATAAATCCCGATAACTGGGAAGGCATTGCCTTTATAATAGTAAACAAAACACCACAAAGTACAAGCGGAAGTAAAACACTAAGTACAAAATAAAGTGCTGAAAAGTAAATGGGCCAGAATACAAACCCAACTAAAGGTACAGCTACAATTGAACGATAGTACAACAGAAAAATACAACCATCTGGAAGAAAGGAAGAAGCTCTTGGGTCGTCCTCCCCGGATCCTACCTGAAGGGTAGGTACAAATAGCTTCCACAACGCTCTCGCCCGTCATCCTCCTTCGAGTGTCGTCTCGCCGTGAAGTCCCCCTCCGGGTACTGACTCCTCCTGTAGTCCACCTCCGCGTACTGACTCGTCGTGTAGTCCACCTCTGGGTACTGTCCAATCCTCGAACACTCGGCCTCTGTCAGCACTGCCGTCGTCTGCAACTAACACAACGAGGTTCGGGCATAGCCCATGCAGGGGTGAGTATAACTATACTTAGTAGGGACCCTGAGACCCTCAAGTTCTCACTAAAACCAACAAGGTTAACCAAAAAGAAGATCTCAACAGATAACCTCTACTTAGGTATATACTCATGCATATACCTAAGTAATCATGTAACCCATCTCAATCATGAGGAAAACACCAAGATCATGAAATCAACGGATAACCACTACCCAGGTATATGCCCATACATATACCTAAGTTATCAAGTGACTCATCTCAATCATGAGGTAAACACAAAGTTCAAAAGTCTCAGCTCAAACCAGGATTTTCATTATCGAAACCGTAACTGCTGAAGAGCTCCGTCTCTGGAGTGTACAGTGGTCTGGTCACGACTCTGAGGTACTACTCACTAACCTAAGACTGCTGAGGTACTCCTCCTGTCGAGTACCACGGGCCTGCCACCTCACATAGTAGTGCTTCCTGCCAGGGTCTGCCACCCAAACACAATAGTGCTCCCCCCTCATGGCCTACAGAGGTACTCCTCCTGTCGAGTACCGCGGGTCTGCCACCCAAACACAGTAGTGCTCCCCGCTATAGGTCTGCCACCAAAACACAGTATTGCTCCCCACTGGGCTATACAAGTCTCTCCGACTCGAATCCGACAAGCAGTCTTTAGGTCCCAGCAAGCTTCACAGTCTCTGTACTCCGTATGATCGTCTCTAGGAGGGTCTGCTCCATGAGCTACTGGTCGATACTCCAATTATCTCAAAGTCCCACGAAGAAGTATCTCAAAGGACCGCCTCGTCATAGGGGTCTCAACGCAACAGACGGCACGTCAATCGGATGCCCAGTCTGTGAGTTACTAGCCTTTTCATCCCAAGGGCCCTGTTGGTTTCGTGAGCTAACCAATCCTGGCCGTATCTCAACTGTACCCCAAACACTCATAGGGTATACTCATAGGGACCGTTTCTCAACGAGATCATCAATGCCACTAACGGTTTTTCAAACAGACGTCTTGTCTGAAAGATATCAGCTTTTCCGTTACAGGGGCTCGGTTGAATTTCGGGTGCAATCCAACCCAGCCACTATCCAACTGTATCCACATCTTGATTGAATTATTTCAAAAGTTCCGTCTCATCAAGAGGAAAACAACGAGACAGACGGTGCGTCAATCGGACGCCCGGTCTGTGAGTTATTGGCTTTTTCGTTCCAGGGGCCCAGTTGGTTTCGTGAGCGAACCAACCCGACCGCACTCCGATGGCATCCAAAACTCGAGCGGAGTAATCCAAGTGATCCATATCACATATAGGAATCCAACAAAGTCGACGGCACATCATTCGGACGTCTGGAGCTCAATATATAAGTGTTTTCGCTCCGAGGGCCTGGTTGATTTCGTATCTGAACCAACCCGGCCGAACCCAAAGTATTCCAAAACATTGAGTGCGATATACCGAAACGACCGTCTCGTTCCAAGGATCGTTACTCAACTGACGGTGCGTTTATCGGAGGTCTGTAGCCCAAGATATGGGCAAAATACCAAAGAGGGTCTGAAAACGGGGGGTCTAGGCCCGGACCGACCCGGCCCGACCCCCCTGGGTCGGCCTGAACCGGTTCGACCCGTCCCGGCCCGGGTCCGATCCGGATGGGCCCTGACCGGCCCGACCGGCTCGGTCCGACTCGACCGGCCAGTCGTGGCTCGGCCAGCGCGACCGAGTGGAAACCGCGGGCGGGGGTGTGCGCGGCCCACCCTCGCCGCTAATTGAGGCCGACGGCGCACCGCCGCAGCCGGCGGGGCGCACCGCCACCGCCTTCCGCGGACCACCGGACGCACTCCGGTGGTCTGTTTCTCCTGCTGTCTTCACCAATGGTCCTCTCGGGACCCGACCTTCACTAGGAAGGTATTAAAACTCCGTAGCGGCCTGCTTTGTCGTCGTCCGTTGATCTGCACATTGATAAACAAGCTTCGGAGGGTTGTCGGGCCGTGTTTGTTCGGCCCGCGCCCTCCGCGTGTGGTGTTAACAATTGTCAAACAATAACACATGATTTTAATCATTGACGAGGGTATAATTTATCCAAAATAAATTATACAAATACCTTTCAATCAAAATACCCACGCACGAGGGTTTAAAATTTTTGAATGCACGGCGTGAAGACTTCGCTTATTCTTGCTGCTCAATCTCGCGCGGCGTGACGATGTTGCACATCCTTGTCGTTCTTTCCCACACGGTGCGACGACACCGCATCACTTTCTTTCGAACCGCAATGACAAGAAAGAATAAAAAGAGAGGAGGATCGGTCGTGTTCGTGCGGTCCGGCCTCCTCTCGTTAAACGATAACAAGGGGTTCTCATTACTCGTAGAACGTCAAAGATATAATCAAGAACAAAATGAAACGAACCCCTACATTTGATTCGTCGATTGACGTTCGTCGTTCGTTGATGTTGCTTCAGAAAGAAGACGATGAAGTTCATCTTTCGCCACGTCCGTCACACACTCCCAATCCCGAGCTACATCGGCTGTGGAAGACACTACACGTCGGTAGGATCCGAGGGAGGAAGTCGAAGTAGGTTGTTGATGTTCGTCGCTTCCGTCATTGTAGAAGTGCAGCCAAAGAAGAATCGGTGTCTCCTCTCTTGTCGCATGAAGAAAAGGATAATGGGTGCGTCGTCGTCCTTCATTAAAGAGGCGTCGTTCTTCGTTGAAGATGAAGTTCTTCAAAAGAGGGAAGAGCTCTCTTCCAAAATCTCTCACACAACCAAACTCCCAAAATAAAATAAGGCCTCTCCTTATTTTATTATTTTTCCATGGATTCAAACATACATAAATTCAAATCCTAATTCACTTAATCAATTAAACAATGAGTTGTCTAATTAATTAAGTGATAGGATGGCAAGAATTTAAGAGGGAGAGAGGGGAGAGGGAGAGTTACACAACTTAAGTGGGGGGTTTAGAGGAGTTAGGGAGTTATGGGGAATTTGAAAAGGTGGGGCCTCGTGTGGCCCCACCACACATTATCCTCTCATTTATCCTCACATGGGTAGTTAGGTGCCACCCCAACTTCCCCATGTAGGATAAAACTACCTTAGAATTAAGAAATAAAATTGTCTCACAATTTTATTCATTCTTCAATTAAGCCACAAACTTAACAAATCCTCCCGTGAAAACGCAACTCCGGAATAGGCATTCCTAAGAAAATACCGACGCTGTGGTTCCATCGGTGCCCTTAGAATTTAATTCCGAGCACCGGTTTCAAAGTTAGAAATTCCCGCTCATTCGTTCACTGAACGTACCCGAGCTAAACTTCGGAAATTGATTCCGGGCACACCGGGCCTTGGAATCAGGTGCTGTCAGAAACTGCATTCTTGTAAAATTCCAATGAAAAATAAGAAAAAACTTTCCTTGAAATTTCCGGGTCTTTACAGCACTAGTTTATTTTTTTGATATTTAAATTTTTTTTCACACGTATCTTAAATTATTTTATTCAATTGAGGAAAGTTTTCGTCTATATTTTTAATGTTTAATGAATTTCTTGAAGGATAATAAGCTGATAGTAAAGATTTTATTAATTGAATGATCTCATAATATTATTATAAATTTTTTATGTTTCTAATTTATCTTTTTATTTCCAATAAATTCTTCTCAACCTTTGGATCAAAATCAAAGTGGTAGTCAATTCTTGTTCAATTCGTTTAGTTATAAAAATTTCAAAAGAAAACAATTATTAAAAAAAGTGAAAATTGGATTCCCTCTCCAACAGTGGTGTCAGTTTCCTGATGAAACTATTGTGAGTTATTCAATAAAATAATTAAAACCAACAATAAATCTAGTATTATGTTGCCACTAAAATTTTATTATGAGGAAAAACCACTTTTCAATTATTGTTTTGTGTGTATAAATTGTGATTAATTTTTTTAAAAGTATTCCAATAATTTAAGAGAAACAATATTCTTACACTACTGGATATTCGGGCTATAGCCATAGTTCTAAACCATGGCTATAGGCCCTCAAACCGTGGTTATAGGTAATAGCCACGGTTCCTCAAACCGTGGCTAAGTTTGGCGTGGCTATAGGCCTAGACCTATAGCCACGGTTCCAAACCGTGGTTGTATACCTATAGCCACGGTTGAAACCATGGCTATACTAAGGGCCGGATAGAATATATTGCCACGGTATAAAACCGTGGCATTATGTCTATATCCATGGTTAAAAACTGTGGCAATAAACCAATAGCCACGGTTTAGAACCATGGTTATAGGGTGTCCAAATCCATAAAAAATACCCCCTGGACGCCCCCCTTGACACCCCCTGGACACCCCCTAGACACGCCCCTGGACACCCCCCTGGACACCCCCTGGACACCCCCTGGACACCCCCTGGACACACCCGGGACACCCCCTGGATAGACCCTGGACACCCCCTAGACACCTCCTGGACACACCCTGGACACCCCCCAGACACCCCCCTAGACACCTCCTGCAGACCCACCCCCCTGCCCTCCTCCCAACTGCCTTGCAGACCCCCCCCCCCCCCCCGTAGTAGCCCCCCCCCCCTGCCCCAGCACACCCCCTACCCCCCCACCCCCACCTGCACACCCCCTCCCTGCCCCCACAAAATTTAATTCAGTTAGCATGCTTGCAATACAAATGAAACCTACTAAATTAACTGTAAAAGTAGTTTAATTCATAAATTTTACTTATGCTCAATTCATGATTACAATAAATCTTTATTTTTATAGTAATCCAACTAAAATATACAGATTGTTTTTAACTTCTAAATATGCAGTTCATGAGGAAATATGAACTCATAATTATACTACATGATATAGAACTAAAATTTACGAATGATATGTAAGTAAGTTATTCAAAACCCCGGGACACCCCCCACCTGCACACACCCCTTGGACACCCCCAAAACCCCGGGAGACCCCCTGGACACCCCCCTGGAACCCACCCCAGGAAGGACCCCCCCAGACCCTGGACACCCCTGCCAGTCGCCCCCCCCCCCAAGACCCTGCCCCCCCAGAACCTGCCCCCCCCCAGAACCTGGAAACCTCCCCAGACCATGGACACCCCCCAGAACCTGCCCCCACAAACACAGACCCCCCCAGAACCTGCCCCCCCCCCCCCACCTGCACACCCCCTCACTGGACAGACCCCTTATAGCTCCTCCCTTCCCCCTTGGACAGACCCCCCTAGCACATCCCCCACCCCTTTACACACCACCACTCTCCCCTCTGGATATAACCCCTTAGAACCCCCCCCCCCCCCTTGACACCCCTGGACACCCCCCTTGACACCCCCTGCACCCCCAGTACCACCTGCACCCAGCCCCCCTGCACCCAGCCCTATATCCAGCCCCCACCCCCTACACCCATCCCCCTCACTACCCCTTGCACCCAGGTCCCCCTCCCCCCACTACACCCCCACTATCCACCCCCACCCGCACCCCCACTGCCCCCCTGCACCAAGGCCACCCCCCATCCCCCCACCCCCTACACCCAACCCTATATCCAGCCCCCACCCCCTACACCCAGCCCCCTCACTACCCCTTGCACCTAGGTCCCCCTCCCCCCCCCACTGTACCCCCACTGCCCCCCTGCACCCAAGCCCCCAGCCCCCCCCCCCGCCATCCCCCCTGCACCCAGCCCTATATCCAGCCCCCATCCCCCTACACCTAGCCCCCTCACTACCCCTTTCACCAGGGTCCCCCTCCCCCCCCCACTGCACCCCCACTATCCACCCCCACCCACACCCCCACTACCCCCCTACACCAAGGCCCCCAGCCCCAGCCCCACCCCCCTGCACCCAGCCCTATATCCACCCCCACCCCCTACACCCATCCCCCTCACTACCCCTTGCACCCAGGTACCCATCCCCCCACTGCACCCCCACTGCACCCCCACCGGCACCCCCACTGTCCCCTGCACCCAGGCCCCCAACACACCCCCCTGCACCAGTCCCCCCTGCCCCAGCACCCCCCTACCCCCCACCTGCACACCCACTCCCTGCCACCTTCCCCCTGCCCCCCACCTCCCCCCCTGCACACACCCCTCCCCCTTCCCCAACACGACCCCTACCCCCCCCCCCCCCTGCCCCCCACCTGCACACCCCCTCCCTGCCCCCCCATCTGCACACCCCCTGCCCGGACACCCACCCCCCTGCCTGGACACCCCCCCTGCCTGGACACCCCCCAGACCCTGGACACCCCAGTACAGACCTCCCCCACTGGACCCCCCCCCCTCCACTGGACCCCCTAGACACCCCATGGACAGACCCCCCCATTGGACCCCCTAGACACCCCTTCCACTTTATATTTGAATGTTGATTGATCAATGAAGTTTGTGAAAGATATTTGAAGAAGAATGGGAGACTTGGAGGTGCATTGAGAAGAACAAAATATCATTTTTTTATATATAGCATAAGCACAAACATATGTTATGTCATACATTTCAGGTCACAGAACCTAAGTTTGCAGACCACTGAAAACAACACAGAACATACATTTCTTGGCACATATTATTTGCGAAATAGGTGGAAGGAATACAAGTTGAAGATGTATAGAAGGTGTGCTGAAGGTTGATAGAAACAGAGGACACACATTTTGTTAGGAATAAAATTGAGAGAGCATAAAAACAAGAAGGTACAGTGGTAAATTTATGTATTGAGAGCAAGCAGTACAGAGAGAGAGAGAGTTATAGTTTGGGGGAGAAGAGGAAGAAGTGGAAGAACCATCCGTTGAGTCCTTGCATAATCTGTTGAAGGACCATTCACCAAGTCCTTGCATAATCTGTTGAAGTCCAAAAAAGAATACCATCAATAGACACCACTACTGGACACCCCTCCCCCTAGACCACCACCCCTGGACACCCCTGGACCACCCCCTGGACACCCCTCCCCCATGCTGGACACCCCTACCCCCTACCTGGACAGCCCCTCCCCCTACTGGACACCCCTCCCCCTACTGGACACCCCTACCCCCTACCCCCTGCCCCCCTTCCCCCTGACCCTGGACACCCCAGGACAGACCCCCCCCCCCCCCCCAGACCCTGGACACCCCTGCCAGTCTTGCCCCCCCCAGACCCTAGACACCCCAGGACAGACCCCCCCCCCCCCCCCAGAACCTGGACAGCCCCCAAGACCATGGACACCCCCCAGAACCAACCCCCCCCCCCAAACCCAGACCCCCCAGGACAGACCCCCCCCCCCAGACCTTGGACACCCCAGGACAGACCTCCCCCCCCACTAGACCCCCTAGACACCCCATGGACAGACCCCCCAGGACAGCCCCCCCTAGACCCTGGACACCCCAGGACAGACCCCCCCCCCCCACTGGACCCCCTAGATAACGGATGGATGTCATGGGATATTACTAAAATACCAAATCCGGCTGCCGAAATCAGAAGTAAGTAAGAAGTGTTAAATGAAGAAAAATGAAGAAAATTTTCCCAATATACTTGGGGAATTTTATTCATCGGCAGGAAGAAGAACAGACAAACGGTAGCTGAGAGTTCCTTCCCTGGAGGTGGAGAATGATTTTTTTACATAGGATCTGTCTAATATTTAATGGAAGAAAGAGGGAGAGTAAATTAAGTACCTCATTACAAGTGGCAGCATCCAAAAAATTCTCTTCCAATGGAATAAAATATTACAAAAAAATCTATAAACCTTCTCTCTCCTCTTATGGCTTCCAGGTGTCCAGGTGGTTAATAATTTGGTTGAGGTGAGGTTGTCGACTCATGGGGGAAAGCATGAAGGAAACTAAGTTGGACTGGATTTTAAGTAGGCTGCTCTTGTTTTTCTGAAGTGGCAGGGTTGATTGGGTCTAAAATAAGTGAGTTGGAACAGGAATTTAGATGAGGGCTTCAAATGTTAAGGGGTCTGGTTTAATTGGTTAGAATTGGGTGAGGTTTGGAATGGTTTTAAATTGGGATGCCTTGTGGAAAATTTGGGGTTGGTGGCTTAGAAGATGAGAGGTGGTAAGGCCTGATTGGTGGTCAAGTTGTGGATGGGTTGCGTAGGTGGATTGAAAAATGTTGGGGGACTGGGAAGGAGTTCATAGTGGCTAAATTGAAGTGGGATCTTGGAATTGTAGTAGGTCTTGAGTTTAGATTTTATAGTGAGAGTGGAAATGGCCCTGGAATAGCTGGTTTGATTTTGGTGGGTTGGCCATGGGATTTTTATAGTGCATCAAAAAATAGTCACTAGCAGGGCTTGGTTTGGTGTGAAATTTAGCCAAACGGTTGTGGGAACCATCATGGAAGCAACTACCAAATACAGACCAGAGCTAGTCTCCTCTACAGTGAAGACCCTTCATGGGAACTCTTCAAGAAAACCAGGTCTCCAGTTGCATCTTTGTCCATAACAAACAAGCCATGTTTGCATAGGCCCAAACAGACCACCCTTTGCCAGCTTGTGGAGGAAATGTGGGAACTCCAACATGAAATAGGCCCTCAGAATAGAACATCCTCTTTGGAATTGCATCAAACAGATTGTGTGCAGCCTTTAAAACTCAACATGGTAGTGATCATCCTCCTCCAATGAGTGCTACATGAGATGAGGGAATTATGGAAGGAATTTCATCTAAAAAATCAAAAAGCAGACATTGAATTTCCATCAAAACAGGCTGATCCGGTTCAGACGACATGTGCAGAGGATGAGGATGATCTGGTTTGGACAACATGTGAAGAGGATGAGGAAAAAGAAGAATTACCAAACAAATATTATGTAATACATGTACAATAAAATATTCCATACAATTCCAAACCAATGTTTTCAGTTGAATTGAGCCTTTGTACAACCTGATATGCACGTTTTGTGGAAAGATGGATGAGAGGCAGCGCTGAGAGGAGATATAGTTTAGGAATGAGGAAATACAAAAAATTATAGAGCTAACCATTCAATGTTTCTCTAAGGAGGAGTAACCGTTGCAGGGTGTCGTCCTGGAGCAGGGCCAAATCACGGCGTGAACGCGGCGTGATCGCGGCGTGACCGCGGCGAGACCGCGGCGTGACCGTGGCATGACCACGGTGAGACCGCGGCGTGACCACCACAGGGTGTCGTCCTGGAGGAGTAACTGCCGCAGGGTGTCATCCTAGAGCAGGGCCAAATCACGGCGTGACCGCGGCGTGACCGTGGTGTGACTGCGGCGTGACCACAACGTGTTGGCCCGATCCAACGACATCCGCAGGGCAACATCTTCCAGTTAGATTCAAATAGGATTATATGGATGGAATGAGAGGATTTTTTCTCAGAATATTTAACGAAATGAATGCTAATCTGTGATGACTAGAGGATTGGATGACACCTGATATACCTAATTCGGTGAGGTTTGGAGATCTAGAAATGTGTAGGAATACCTAGAGGAATACCCCATGGGATCAGGAAAATCACAGGTTACATAACATGTAATCTGACATTACTGGTACTGTGGGACCCCTGGGCTGTGGAACTGGGATTTTGGTTGGATTTAAATATCACATGCCATGTGACATGGTCACACAACATGGGACCCATCCTAAAATTCTAACGGCACTTAAAGATTGTCTTGGTTCAAACAACTCTTTTAATAAAAAGAGGGAAACCCCCTACAGAGATATAAAAAGGGTCAAGTACGATGTGTTCTTTATGACTAACAATGACATCAAGTATAAGGAAAACATCAATGCAATAATGTTAAGCAAGGTATACCACTGTGAGTTTTCGCAGACAGCACACCTCCGTTGGAGGGGTTTTATTACAAAACCAAGACTTATTTATCAAACGGTACAATTATCTGAACTAACACTTATTCAAGAATTGAAATTTAATATAAACATGAAAAATTAAGAAGGCAACTAAATTCAATTTAAAACATTCTCGAATTAAATGGGATAGGAGAGGGACCCTACCTCAACCTCAAGGCACGTTTTCTTTTGACGACGACAACTCGAATATTCCTTTTTTCTGGTTGCACGCATATGCAACTTAACATATATGTAAGGACACCTAGCCTCTATGTACATATTTGCATGGAAAAATATGCACAAGGGGGGCCTTAGATATATGTTTATACTTGAATGTACCCCTTTATACTTACATGTGTATGCATTTTTCATATCTATATATAAGCACACCTAGCCCCAATATATATATTCATATCTATATATAAGAACACCTAGCCCCCCCCCCCCCAGACCCTGGACACCCCTCCCCCCTGGCTGGACAGCCCCTCCCCCTGTTGGACACCCCTCCCCCTGCTGGACACCCTTGCCCCCTGCCCCCTACCCCTTGCCCCCTACCCCCTGCCCCTGCCCCCTGCCCCCTGCCCCCTGCCCCCTGCCCCCTACCCCCTGCCCCCTGCACCCCACTGGATAGCCCCCATGCCCCAACTGGACATCCCCACTGGACACCCCCTGCACCCCCTGTACACCCCTCCCCCTGCTGGACACCCCCCCTGCCGGACACCCCTCCCCCTGCTGGACACCCCCCATGCCACTGATAAGTGCAGAATTGTACAGAAATTCTACAATCCATTCTATATTAATACTTCGTTGAAAGATGCTCTGAAAGGGAAAAATATTAATACCAAACACTATGTTAGAAAAAAATACAAAGAAGGTTAAAAAGAGGTCACCTGGGGTACCAACAACCAACATACATGAATCAAGAAATAGAGAATAGATTGTTCCCAACATTTTTTACACTACCAGAACATGTCTAGGACCATCATTACAGACCTCACCCTATAGGTTACACATGACATATACTAATAGGGCTGCCACATTTTACTCTACCTGCTATTACACCTATTCATGCTCCTTCTCAGCTAGACATTCTTCAAGGACAGCCCCCCCCCCTGCTGGACAGCCCCTCCCCCTGCTTGGACACCCCTCCCCCCTGTTGGACACCCCTCCCCCCTTCTGGACAGCCCTCCCCCCCTGCTGGACACCCCTCCCCCTACGGGACAGCCCCTCCCCCCTGCTGGACAGCCCCGCCCCCTGCCCGGACAGCCCCGCCCCCTGCCTGGACAGCCCCTCCCCCTGCCTGGACAGCCCCTCCCCCTACCTGGATAGCCCCACCCCCTGCCTGGATAGCCCCTCCCCCTACTGGACAGCCCTCCCCTGCTGGACAGCCCTCACCCCTTGCTGGATAGCTCTCCCCCTACTGGACAGCCATCCCCCATGCTGGACAGCCCTCCCCCTGCCGGACAACCCCTCCCCACACCCCTCCCCCCTGCCGGACACCCCTCCCCCTGCCGGATAGCCCGCCCCCCTGCCTGCCATCCCACCCCCCTGCCGGACAGCCCCCCCTGCTGGACAGCCCCGCCCCTTGCCAGGACACCCCTCCCCCCCGCTAGACACCCCTCCCCCCTGCTGGACATCCCTCCCCCTACTGGACATCCCTCCACCCTGCTGGACAGCCCTCCCCCTGCTGGACAACACTCCCCCTGCTGGACAGCCCCGCCCCGTGCTGGACAGCCCGCCCCCCTACCGAACACCCCTACCCCCTACCGGACACCCCTCCCCCTGCTGGATAGCTCTCCCCCCTACCAGAAACCCCTCCCCCCTGCCGGACACCCCTCCCCCCTGTCGGACACCCCTCCCCCCTGCTGGACACCCCTCCCCCCTGCTGGACAGCCCTCCCCCCTGCTGGACAGCCCCTCCCCCTTCCTAGACACCCCTCCCCCCTGCTGGACAGCCCCTCCCCCTGCCTAGACACCCCTCCCCCCAGCTGGACACCCCTCCCCCTGCTGGACACCCCTCCCCCTGCCTGGACAGCCCATCCCCCCTACCGGACACCCCTCCCCCCTGCCGGACACCCCTCCCCCTGCCGGACAGCCCTCCCCCCTGTTGAACAGCCCTCCCCCTACTGGATATCCCCTCCCCCTTACTGGACACCCCTCCCCCCCTGATGGACACCCCTCCCCCTGCCAGACACCCCTCCGCCTGCCTAGACATCCCATCCCCCTACCGGACACCCCTCCCCCTGCCAGACACCCCTCCCCCTGCCGGACACCCCTCCCCCTGCCTGGACATCCCACCCCCCCTGCCGGACACCCCTCCCCCTTCCGAACACCCCTCCCCCTTCCGGAAACCCCTCCCCCTGCCGTACACCCCTCCCCCTACCTGGATAGCTCTATTGGTACTCACACAATTTTTGGGAAATTTTCTCAATCGTGGGGAACTCAATTTGGTTGGATATACATATCGATAACCCAAGGTTTGGACACTATGTGATAACCCATGTGAATGTGGACATATATATAATGATTCTAGAAGAAGTAGTCTTAACTAAATAGATGAATGTATAGACTTTCTGATCCAATACGAAAGGAAACCACAGTTCTACATGATTTATATGTTTTTTCCATCATTCTCCAGAATGTAATAGGGTCAAGGAGTGTTCTTTTTACAATATGAAGTGGAATGATGTCTCTAACTATGAAAGTTGGAACGGTAAGATAAATATTTCAATCTATGACTTGGAGAGAAAATACACTATTGTCCCTTATAATGTGGATAAGATAAGGTTTATATCAGTGTAGAGGGATACTGGGAAAACTACAGACTTAATCACTTCAACATCACCTTAGGATGGTCCTTCTAATGAAAAAAACATGGATTATTCTCAGTGTGTTGTATTTACTCTAGAGGGCCCACCCCCGGGAAAATCCTTGAATGAGGATAATGTACCCCTTCCTGATAGAGAGATAAACATTGGATAGAACATCCAGTTCGAGGGGAATGTATTTTGGGGGCACCTTTCCCTGATGTTTTGTACAGGTCCAAGGGACTATAGGTATTTGCAACTTTGTAGGAAAGCCTAATGTAAATACTCACGAATGGGAAAAATAGGCAGAAAGTCAATGTGGACCTCTATACAAATGTAGATGGTCTTGAAGAGAGTACTTCAAATGAGGCAACATTTTATGGCATGCCTACATAGAGGTGTTGCTTTTAGGATGCTTTACCTAACCTAATTGTATCTCATGGTTCTCAAGTGGTGAAAAATGGGAAAAAATTCTTACAGGTTCCTACCTATCATTAATTGATGATGACACATTCTGAGGGACCCCTCATGCATGTTTCATACATAGCTATCTAGGAACAATCCAGGAAGGAAACCTCACTAGGTTCGCTGAATATGAGTACACCCAAGGATCATCAAAATAAGTTGCAGCAGAATCCCTAACCCACTAAAAATAATGATCAGTATGGGGTTTCACGAAAGTACCTGCTACAATGATTACTAAGAATAAGGCCTCCATAGAGTCACAATATTATCCTAGATAGTATATGGATAAATTTACACACTTAAGTCATGTATTATGGTATGATGATGATGAGGAAATTTTAATCAGTTAGAAGGTTATCATCACCTCCAATATCGTAAATGAAGATGAATATCCAAAAGCTAAATACATGTATGATAGAGGCATGGGTAGTGACCCAAAATTAAAGAACAAGAAAAATAATTGGAGTAATGGTATAGAGAAACTGCCCTTGCCCCCTGCCCCCCTCCCCCTGCCCCCTGCCCCCCTCCATCCTGCACCCTACCCCCTGCCCCCCTCCACCCAGCCCCTTAGCCTGCACAACACCCCCTGCACCCCCCTACACCCTCCCTGCCCCTTGCCCCCCTCCACCCTCCCCCCTGCCCCTACCCCCTGCCCCCTGCCCCCTGCCCCCTACCCCCCTCCACCCTGCCCCCCCTGCACCCCTCCGCCCTGCCCCCTGCCCCCTCCACCCAGCCCCCTATCATACTTCAATACATCCCGAAGATATTGTCAAAAACACTTCAAGACATAAAATGACTATTTTCAAAAAATATAACAAAAGACCAAAATATATGATGCAAGAACCACAAATCAAAGACCCCTCTCAACATACATGATGTAGTATGGTAAAAAGAAATAAATGAACTTACCAAAATGTTACCATCATACAAAATGGTTCCTTAAGAGTACTTTGGGTGCATATTTCTTTTTCAACCTAAGCCTATATTTTACCTACAAGAAATAAAGAAAAAAAGATCAAAATAAATCAGAAGTAATTATGTAGAGAATAAATAATTGATAAGAAATATATTTGTGTTTATGTGCCTGAATACAAACATGTATCCTGCAAAAATAGTAGATGCAAGAACCACAAATCAAAGCTTACTTGAGAGGAAAATGTTTTGTTTTGAAAAGTTCAACTATTAGAAATTAGAGCTTCAAAAATTTCATCACCAGTTTCACCCTATCTTCATCAAACTGTAAAATGTTTATGGAAGAATGAAGGTGATACAATCATATCGAGCACAACAATTGAGTACCATAGAATTCAGCTCATAAAAAGTATTTTAGAATTGGAACCATGAAACTATGATTAAATTTTTATTTTATGTTTGTAAAACTAGATGGGAACAAAATAATATGTTAATATCACTCTAATCAAAAAAAATAATTGAGAAGTGAAGTTCACATAGATACCCATTACCAAGAATGGATGTTCCCCCTTGCTTGTCGGTTTCATTCCAACGTGCCCACATTTGAACCAACACCAACCACCTCATCCTATGGTAGAAATAATTAATTATATATATGCATCAATTTGTAACAATAAAGAATTTTTTTATCTAATTAAAAACAAAAAATATAACTAATATATTAAAAACAAAAGAAATGAAGAACATAGAGTTCAAACAATCACACAAAATGCATGAATGATACCCACTAGTTACTATATTAACAACTTCAACACATATTCATGGATTTTAATATAGATTCATGTTAACATTTGATGTTAAAAAATGATTTTTAGTAAAACATTAAAATAAACATACACAACAGAATTTCAATACAAAAAGGTAGTAAAAAAGGAAGCAACAACCAACAGATTTAACAAGATGATTTCAGCATACAAAATTTATTAAAAGGCAACTTCCAACCATTTATTTCAACTAAAAAAAAGAAGTTATTTTTCAAGTTTAAGTAGAAAAATCACAGAATTTAAACTATTACTCCCATGGTGTAGATGCTCTATTCATTTGAGATCATTGGAAAAATTTTCCCTTCTTTTCTTGTTGAATAAATACCTTTGGTTTCCAAAATTTCATCTCCTATAAGTGTAAACATATACATTAATTTAAAAAATTTAAAGTTCAAAATAGAACAAAACTAGAGTAAAAACTAAGGTAGATTGGTTCAAAGTTATTATGAAATATAACTTTTCTAGATCTATAAAAATCGCTGAATCTATACTTCAATAGGATGTGAAATTATGCTCACCAAAGTACTAAAAAAATAGAAATTATAACGTAAATTCACTTATTCTATGTGAATAACATAATTTTTTTGAATAAAAATCAATAAAAAGGGATGTTTAAACAATGATTTAGAATTATAAAGTTTTGTATTAGAAAAAAATTGTGTACCCTTACCTCACACTTAATTTGAAGTATATAATAAGAATTTAAACTCTTAAAAATTTAAGGGTGGAAGGAAACAACCTGAAAATTTTCTTAGAGTGAAAGAAGTTACTCAAAATGGGCTGACATGTGAAGTGACCCACCTAACTTCCTACAAAAAAGACCTAAATCAAAAAAACTTTATTAAAGAAGGTCAAATAAAAAAACTAAAAAATGTAACAAGATAATATTGGGTTTATCCCCCAAGGGGTTCTATATTTAGATTTCTCATAGTTGAAAAATCATTAATTCAACCCCAATTAGATGGAGGATGTGTCTTATTACTTAATAACTAGCATAAAATCTTCTTTCTAGATATAGTAATCAACTCAAATAGTTTTTTAACACCCTATTTTCATATACTTTTAATTTCACCACTTTGAAATTATAACTTCTTAGGAGTAGTGGAAAGGGGGGAAAGGGGGTATATTCCCTCTTCTTAAACATGAAGAGTGATGTGCATAAATAGTATAAATTCAATTCTTGGATGTGATTTTTCATCCGATTCAATATCCTATATAAATTCATTATTAAAAACCACATATGTATCAATATCCACTTTTTCATTAGTGCGCAACTTCAAAATATCCTCTTGCTCTTCGACCACTCCCAAACTTTTAATTACAATTAGATTTTTTTGAGTTTCAAAAGTTTCTCATCAGGTGTATTAATAACCTTCTCATGTACCTCTAGTAAATCATGAAGTTCACTTGAATCTACACAACATACATAGGGAGAAGAGAAATCAAAATCATACACAAAAAAATCACAATAATATAAAAGAAAAGCTTGTTCAATTAAATAAATAACTTCATTAATTTGGTCATCTTGCTCTTTTTAAAGAAAAAACGGTGATCGTATGAGTGTTTCTAAGTTAGAAGTGATTTATTCAACCTCCTCCAACCTATTATCAAAACAAAAATCCTCAATTTTATAATTTTTCAAATTAAAGGAAAAAGTATCTTTAATTGGTTCATCATCTTATGATTTCACAAGAATTTTGAAAGGATTATCAGGAATATCCCACTACTAAAAGACCACATGGGAGAGGTGGGTTACATTCCTTCTATTTGTCCTTTGACATATTCATAGACCTAGTCCCCATTGGTAGAGAAAAATATGAGTAATCCCTTTTATCATTCTAGTTGACCCTCCCTATCTTACTCTTCTCATACATGGATACATTTAATCCTGAACCTCGTCCTCTAAATCACCTAAAAAGTGGAAAGAACATTCATCACATGACCAAATTTTAGGGACCTGCTCCTCTCCAACAGTTCTGACCAGGTATTGATCAAAATTCTAGACTAGTTCATCATATGACAAAAGATCAAAATGGTTATCCATCACAATACCTCACACTTCTGCAGAACTCTTCATTAATGTGTCCTCACTCCCTTAAACCTATTCTGATACATTGCCTCTTGTTGAAAATGAGAAAACGGAGGGATTATTGGGACCACCCTCATCCATATTGTTTAGTTCCATAACTGAGTAATGCTCACTGACACCATGGAGAGGAGGGAATGGCGCGGAGGGCGCGGAAAGGAGGGCGCGGCGCGGAGGAGGCGTCGGCGAGGAGGCTTCGGGGAGGAGGGCGCGACGAGGAGGGCATGGTGAGGAGGAGGGGGCGGCGAGGAGGGCGCGGTGAGGAGGGCGCGGCGAGGAGGGAACGGTGCGGAGGAGGCATCGGCGTGGAGGCGTCGGGGAGGGGGAGGGCACGGTGAGGAGGAGGAATCGCGAGGGGGAGGAGAAGGAGCCCGATGGGTTTGGAAAAAAAATGGGGCTGCTGGATATAGCCACGGATGAAATAATTTACCGTGGCAGTATAAAATATATATCCACGGACCTATAAAACCGTGGCTATAGGTCTGTGGCTATAGCTCAGATTTGTAGTAGTGTTACCTCATTTATTCACCCTCTCATCTCATGGTATCATAATAAATAACTCTGTAACTCCCTCCCATATCCAAATTTAATAGAAAAAACCTTTGATACCCACCTTTGTTTAGTAGGATTGGATTATAATGTAAAATGAAATAACCACTATATACATATCTTTCTCCTTGCCTAACTGATTTGGATCCCATGATCACTCCTAAATCAATTTCATATCCCTTCATTGAATAGGTAATGAATAGGTCCAAGGGGATTCATTCAAACTAAATAAGGATAGAAAAACTAATAAATAAATAAATAAATGATAAAGACTGACTTCCACATTTGTTAAAATGGATGTTCATGTTATTAAATAGGAAGGAATAAGCACTTAATTTTATTAGAACTCAAAATTTATGGGATTTGTAAGTCTCCTCATCTCATCCACCAATGGTCTTATCAACCATCACTGTATATTTCTCCATAAATAATGAAAAATAAAGAATAACATCCAAACCCAACTCCATAATTACTGATTTATACAAACCTTTTATAATTTTCCCACATCTTATGAATCCTATCCAAAGTTCCAAGATAGTAACACATATAGATTCATGATTAAATCCCTACTATCAGATTTTAGTAGATTCAAAATTCAAAAATATTCTTATATCACATTTCATATATCTATCATGATCTTATTTTATTGTTTTAGTACTACCCCATGATCATTTATTCCCTTCATTGAATGGGTGAGTGCTATGTGGAATATTTTTTGGATGATTTTCTAGTTTGTATACGAATAGAGGGATAGAGAATACTTCATCAGATAGAAAATTAAATTAATTTCAAGATCATGGAATTCAGGTTAATCCCATATCCCTTACTTGTTCTTCCCAAATTATAATTGAATATTATAGAGTGACCATAGGCTTGGGTGATTCATTGGTAATGTAATTTATGTGTAAATCCATCTTGTAGTGATACTCATTAACACTAGGTCACACAACTTCCAAGATCTCCATTTCCAAAAGTTAAAAACCGTATGCGAGTAGTCTGAGATTTAATAAAAAAATATTATGTATGTTCCATAGGGTACACATCTCTTCTCCTAGTGTAAAAGTAATTTTTCTTATTTATCACTCCTGGGGACAATTATCTTATGTAACAAACATATTACATATCATAAGTCATGTCATTCTTCTCCTACATCAGTAGACTCAAAAACATTATGTAACACTGATTGGGAAAATATATTATGTTTTTTATTAAATTTCATAGGTACCAAACATATGTTATGAGTCATCTAAAAGATGTTAAGTATCACTATAAAGTCAATAATTTGACACCTTTTATCTCTTCGAGCAGATTTTTCTTATAAACCTAGATCCTCATAAAATATTATATATTGAGGGATTCATCCATTAATTAAAGTAAAATAATATTACACAACTTCAATGTATTATGTATCGGGGAAAAATTTCTAAGACATTCTTGAAATGGTAAAGTGAACAAATAATATGTATCACCATCTTCCACAGAAGATCTTACGTATCATCAATGATCCTCCAGAAAACCTTATGTAATATTTATACCAGGATAATTCTTAAAATATGAAACTCCAGTATATATTTTTCAATTTTTTCCAAAGAACATAATTTTACTTATTCTCTTCGAATCATAAAAGCCTTATGTATCAAATGGGAGGTTCTATTCCATTATCATATTTCAAGCTATTATTCATTTTTTGGGATTAACATTTGTATTCTTCTTATTTCACTCATCTTCTGGATGTTACCTAGATGTTGTGAAATATAAAAATTTAGTTTAATATATTTTCATCAATTAAAAAATGATTAAATCAACTAAAAAAATCAATGTTAATATTTTTTTCAATAAATTAAAAAATTCAAAAAGATCAAAAAGTAAAATAATTTATTCAATATTAAATGAAAATAAATTTCAAAATTCAATAAAATCTTGAAATAATGATTTTTCAAAAATATTGCTTCATTATTAATCTTAGTGTTTCATTTAATGTGGTTTTCCTTGGATGAAAATTGACACATGTTTATTGGTGGATTTTGGTAAGACGTTGAGTTTTATGGGATTGAATGGTTTATATCACATGAATCCTGAGGTGAGGTTATGGTGGTGAAGGTAAATACATGATGGTTGTATGTTCCACCTTCCTAGTGTGTGTGGATAGGATGTTTTGGGACGTATGTGTTCATATGCTTGAGATATTTTGGGAGAAATACCATGATACATTATTATTTGTTATGATGGGTCTACTCTAAGGTGTGGTCAGGTATGGTTGAACATATAAAAACCATTTCATTGGGATATAACTAGTTTTTAAGACAAGGTTTCTATATTATGATGGATTAATGACTAGGTGATATTGAGGTTGGGGAGAAGTTGAAAATGTTAGATCATGTGTGAGATGAGATATGATCAATTATGATATATGTAATAACTTATGATGATCATTGGGTCTTTCAAGTTTAAAGAGGCATTGAGATTCTTGGAGTGATGGATTTTGAATTGGAAGGGTGACACAACTATGGCGAGTTATCCACCAATGTGATTGTGAGATGATAAAGGGACTTTGTGGGGTTTTTAGTGTGATGGAATGTGAGAGTCGCATGGAAACATGAATGATGATGTATCATGAGTTAGATATATATGTACCAACTATGTGATTATATATTAATAGTGGTATAAATATTGTGTAAGGCATTACAGAGTCATTGGAACCCATATCTTGGATTGGCTTATGGAATAATAACAAAAATATGAGTGGGGATCATGGGTGCTGGTGTTTGGATGGAATTGGATATAGGTTTGATTTTTCTCATGGATCTATGAAAATGGAAATCATATGGTGTGGAGAACACCATGGATGATCTAAGAATTTGGTGCTCATACATGAAGTTTTTGGTGGATTTCAAGGGTGACATGTTAATGAAATAACCATAAATGTGGTTGATATTTGTGATGGATCTTAGATAAATGTGATCAGGTTATGAGTGGTAAATAGAGAAATACCCAAATATTAGTATCAGTTGAAGAAAAATAGGTGGTGATAGTATTTTCAATATCTAATAGACACTAGATCTGGGATGTTAGTGGGGCAGTATGATTGGTTATATGCTTTGTAAATTAGATTGATGGGGTGACTGGGTATATGAATCATCAATAATACTGGATACTATAATGAGTGTCATGGTTGAGTGGAACTCATGATTTAGAAATGGTTCCATAAGAGATATAATATACTCTAATGAGGATAATACAAAAATTATTTATTATGATTCCAAGAGAGGGATGGCCTTTCATATACTGATTCTAGGATCAAATATTATATCAATGTATTCAACATGGGGTAAATTATAGTTTAAAATTTAAACTAAAAATTTATAAATAACTTTATTAAAATTTATCGAACATAAATACCATTTTATATAAAATTATACTAATCAGACACACAAATCTTCTGATATATTATATTTTAGTGAAGATAGTAAAAGTAAAAAATTATTAACAAATGAACAATGGAAATACTAAACTTTTATAAACAAGTAAAATGAATCTTTACAAAGTTATAATGTAAAAACTAACAGAAAATTTATAATTGATGTAAGAACACTTTAACAGTTAGTTTAATGGAATAAAATATACTTGACTTATGGTATCCATATCTTTAACAAAACCGTAAGGTTTTTGTTTCTTCAAAAAGAAATCCCTCGATCACAAAGATCAAACTCTCTATCTTATTATCCTAGTAATATATCGATCCACTTGATCATAATTAGAAGCCTTCCAATTAAACCCTGATTTTTTATGTATTATTTCATTCAAATAAATTTAATTTATTTTTTATATTTCCTTACATTAAAAAATTTAATATTCTGTTATACGCAACACTAGGTTATCTTGCATTACAAATGACACTGAGTTGTAACAAAACCTGATATTGCATTTTTATTATTACTCAAGTGAAAATGTTATAACCAAGTCGTTAAACTTTGTGATATGAATTATAATAAATAATTATTAATTATTAATTATAATGGTTTTATATAAATAAAACATATTGATTAAAATCTACTTAATTTTTTCAATAATGTCATTACATGTTTCGAAAATACTATTTTCCCAAAAAAAAATTAATTTTTTATGTATAATATGTAAATTGATTTTACCACTTGTATAAAATTTAATTGATTAAATAAAATTAATTTTTTAAATTATCATAGTAAAAATAACTTAACGTAAATTTTTGATAAATTTTAAAAAAAATATTTTTTTCATAAATTGTGAAAAATAATGAATTTTAATTGAAAACACAATTTTTATTTAAATTATTTATAAAGTTAAATTATATTATATATATTTTTAAAAAAATTAAAATTAGTTAAATTATATATCTATTAATCTAATTTTGGACATTTATATCAATATTCTAATTAATTTGGACATAAAAGCTTTGTAAACTTTTGAAAATTTACTCTTTGAAATCCCACTTTCTCATCATGTATGCAAGATTAATTTTAAATTAATGTTTTCCACTTATGTGAAGGTAATTTTAACAAAATTGATTCAATATTTTCAATAAAATTAATTTATATTATTTAATAGGTCAACACAATTTTTTACCACAATGAATAATAAAAATACTAAAAAGATAATTATAGTGCTTAAGGTAAAAATTTGTTTATAAAGGGTTAAACTAAATAGATAAGGGTTAATATAACCTTAAATGTTTTCTAAATTATATTATATGGACATATTTAGACCCTTTAATTTCTAAATATTGATAATAACCCATTTTTTAGACCTCTTTCATGTGAAAAAACATGAGTACACCTTTTTCTTTTCAAAAATTACAAGTGTGCCACTCGCCTCACTTATAAAAGGAAACCACCTCTTCTATCTTCTTCAAACCCTCATGCTATTTTTTTTAGACAATGGAAACCCAAATTACTTCTCAACTTCCATACTCTTATCCTATAATCCTTAGTTTAGTAAAAAATCTATCATTACAAGTCTTTTGTGCAAACCAAAGGAGGTTAACCAAGGATGAGGTAACGTTCTTCATCGAGCATTTTTATTTTATTTCCTTATACACCTAATTAAATTTTTATTAAACAATTATGATATAATATAATCTATATATTCCATAAAAATAATTTTTTTACAATAATTTCATTACCTATAACCATTTCCACTTCCGTCAAGTGAGTTACAAAATTATCGTTCGTGTGTACAACAAACTATCACCTCGTAAACCAATATCATTATTTTTTCTATTAACACATCTCAGGGATATTTATAATAATGGATTAAATTTTTATATATTATATTTATGATATTATTATACTAATTGAATTATTATATCATAAATACCTTCATAATTTTAATTCTGTGGGAATACGATGATGTTGCTCTTGTGTATGGAAGATTATTGCTTCGTAAAGCAATGTGATCCGTTCACACTTTACATGGAAAGTAATAAGGATTATTTTAATGAAGATATGTTATATATATGACATAAAAATATTATTTAATGAAAATAAATTATTTACCTTCCATTATTTCTTTCCTTTGGTAAAATGGAAGCAATGTTCATGCATACATATGAACTACTATCTCTATGAACGGTGTATTTCATTTTCTATCACTAAATTTTATGGATGACTATAAATAAATATATACTTAATATATATTATATTTATATCATGGTTAAAATTTTGGATATTAGGGAACCATTATCAAAGTAATAGGACCAAAAAAATAAAAAATCAAATCATATAGGAAAAATAATGTTATTATTATCTGAAATGTGATTTATCAAGGAATTATTAATAAAAGGCTAATAAAATGTCACATTTAAATAATATATGGTATTATATTTATATTATAATTATTTATATATGTATAATAAACTCCTATTTATTATAAATTAATTTTTAACATGTATGATGAAATTCGATTCTTAAGGAAAGTAGTTTTTGTCTCACTTTTTCTTCTTTGAGACACATGCCATATTCACCACCTATTTCTTTTATATAGTGTATATACTACCCATGAATGTATTTTATGATACTTATCCTAATAATTTTGTTGATTTAGACATCACATTAATGATATCTATTTCATGGGGTTTATAGTTTCAATGTTATCAACTTGATAAGGGATTTTTCTCTCAATTTGGATTTTTTCAGACATATGAGAGTGTTAATCACTTATATTATTTTATGAGGTATATATGAAACCCTTTTGTTATGTAATATCATGAATTTATTTATGCTCACAGTATTTTAAATTTAATTTAATTATATTTATTCATGGGTCTTACATTTCAAGGTTACCAAAGAGGTAATGATTTTAAGTTAAAATCACATCATTTTTTGGGGTTGTTTATAATTATGTTTTTGATGATAGAATATCATGATCCATATATAAATAAACACATTTATTTTATCATTATCTATTTATGTCATGAGTATACATGTTTTCCATTATTTTTTCTTTTATTTATTTACTCAAGATTTCAAAAATAATTATTTTAAGAAAATACATTTTATCGATCGAAAACCCTTTTCTTCCAAAACCATGTTTTCTAAAAAACTTTTGCATAATTTATTTAGAAAATTTCAAATAATTTTTTGAATAAATATTTACGAATGTTTTAATTTAAAAAAAATCTTTAAAGGTATCATCATGTTGTTATCCAAAAAATGCATTTATGGGTTTTACTGAAAATGGGAAAGGAATATTTGTTTTAACATTTATAGAATATATGAAACTTTATGACATCATGACCTCAAAATGTTTAAAATATTCCTTTAAAGGTTTTCAGGTTTATTTTTAATGAATATTATTTCCAAAATATTTAATTAAATTTTAGTTTTCAAAAGTGATTTTTAATGAAAATTTATTTTCTTAAAAAAAAATTCCATGTGATTTACCTTTCAAAATAATTTTCTATCTAAGATGGCATCTGTTGATGTTACATATGACTTACTAGGGATATGATCCATGGAAACCATTCTTATTATTTATCTGAATGGATTCGGTTTATGATGTCATGATGTTTATAAAACTCATTTCTATTATATGTGTGACACCCTGAAAAAATGCTTATGAAACCCACTTCTTTTAAAAGATTATTCTATGATGAAAGGTTAAAATGATTACAAAACCTATCTATTTTTCACAAGTTATGACATGATGATATTTTTATGAAATCCATTTTATTTCATGGGTTATTATATGATGATTTTTTATGACCTTGTGGAAGACAAAAATATGATTTTCATTATGAGATTGGTGGGACCTATATCTCCCTCCAATGCATTGGGTAAAGATTTATATCTCATGAGATTGACTGGACTGAAATGGGGAGTAAACTCATATTAGTAAGGTACTTTATCCACTATGATAGTCTAAGGAGTGATCCTTGACTACTATGATGGTTTGGTGAGTGATTCCATTACACTATGATATCCTTGGTAGTAATCTTTGACTTCTATAGAAATGATTTTCTGTACTTATCTGTATTCCACGAATCTATGTATTATACTGATGTTATGATATCATGGCTCATGATATTTTATTCCCTTGTGATTTATGACTTATGAACTACCAATATTAATTCCATGACTCAAAAGTATGATATTTTATATGAATGGTATGGTTTTAAATTTTTTTTCTCATTTTCTTATACCCTTATGTTCATGTTATACGTATGTATCTCCCTTATTTACCTTTAGTGAGAATATTATCCCACCCTTTATTATGTTTCCATTCCCAATGTTATGAGGAAATATATTATGTATGATATTTCTATAAAGGTTTATAGTTGTGAAGAACATAGGGGTAGATGATTAAGTTTACCAGTGAACCAGTTTTTTGTGTTTCCAAGTTTCCAGAGGCACTATACATTTATTATCCTCATCATATGTTTGTGTAATGTAATTAATATTCATAACAGATATGAAATATCTATTTTTGATATTTCATGGCCACTATAGTTGTTATGAGGGGAAAGGTTCAATTAACCTTTAGAATATAGGATGATAAAACTTTACTCAAATCCCAAAGGATAAGTCTACTGATGAGACAAATTATAGGAAAATATCCAAGAATATTTCTAAAGGATAAGGAGATTGGTTTTTAAGAAATTTCATCCCTGTCTGTATACAAAATGCGGATGTGTCTTTGACAGAAAGGTTCTTATGGGTAATAACTTCTAAAAGGGTGCATTGAGCTAGACTAGATCATCACCTGGTGCACGACAATGGGCCATGCTGCACACATGGTTTAACACTAACGGTGGAAATTATTTTGAAATTCAAAAACAATTTATAAACTAGCATAAATAATTTTTATAGATGGTTAATATGTATTACCTAGGATAAACCTCTAGTTTCAAATATTAAAAATAAGTTGTCATGATTTAGACATACTATAAGTAATTTTTCATCATTATGTGTGTAGACACCATGAAATTTATTCCATGCACTTTTATGAAAAATTTCCTCAACCAGGATCGAAAATTTTTCCCATGCGACTCTGCATTTTTCATGGGGGTCAGTGACGGAAGCAAAGGCATTGGCCTGAAGGTCCAAGACCGTAGCTCGAAAGTGGTCCCAAGAAGGGGTGCGGGGGAACAACCCCCACGATATGGAGCAATTAATTTGGCTAATTCATCAAAGAGGTTCCCAAGGTACCTTCACACAAGATTCTTGCGCGCCACCATGCTGGAGCTGATTGAAGTACTTATTTTGGCTAAGTCCTCAAAGTATCACCCTAGTCTATCCAACACATCGTCAGCGCACAAGTTACTTGCACGGCATAGTTTGCCTCATAACCTAGTTTTTCACCCAAACTCCTTTTTCACAAGGTCCTATATTTGACTATAAATAGACCATTGGGGCCTCCATTTATAGGAACAAATTTCCTCGAAGCCCAATTGCTGCTCTGGTCGCCCTAGTACTTCGCCCTAGTCTTCCAAAACTTTAAAGGTATCTCTTCAACACCTTAAGTGAAGGATTTTAGAGAGGATCATTGGACGTAAGTCCTTTTAGTGTTTTAAAACTATAACACTTGTGTGCCTAAAGCGCCCAACCTCCCCAATTCAGAAATACTTGCGCGCCACCTATTCCTTTCATTGGAACTGGAGCACTCCACTTCTGGGACCACCTATGAATACTCCTGAAGGCTTGATCCAAGTATAACCCAAGTATTACCATACAGGTAGTTCATCTATTAAGTAAGTATCAGGTCGTCTAAGTCTACTTGCATGCCCATACTTGTGCGCCCTTCTCTACTTAGGTTCCCTACTTTGATTCACATACTATCTTCAGTCTACAATCCATCATGCCTTTCTCAAATCCATCCATGGAAATGATTTTTGTTTAGCAGATCCCTTGTCTAAAAGGGATTCTATTGAGACCCCCAAAAAACCTCACGAATTAACAAACCTTTGGGAAAGACACATTAGTCTGTCTCCTAATTTTGGTTTGTATATCCACAGTCAAAGGTTTCCCGCATTTTTTTCACAGTAGGGTTAGGGTTCATTGAGTGTCTTTGGGTTTTTATATCCACAATCACATAGACATTTATCCCAAAAATAGTTCTGGGAATTTCTCGGTTTGAAGGAGGGTTGGGTCATGGCCTCTCCCTTCTCAAATAGGCGACCCGGAACCTCAGGTCTCTAGTAGGGAAGGTACGGTTCAAACATTCTTTTCCACACAAGTATAGGATAAGTCTCCATCCCCTACTAGAAACAATTTTATGGAAACCATCCTGGTGTAAGACCCTATAATTTCTTGTAGGAGGTAGCATCCATCCTCTTATTTTATTCTCTAGTTCAAAAGATCATAGGGGAGATGGGAACAAGGACTTTTGTTACCCTTTCCCTATCTCATTGTGCTTTGTCACCATGGGTAGCCATCCTGGTGTAATCCCCTAACCATCATCCCTTTTTCCTTCTATTTCGACCCTTGTCTAATGTGAAGAGAATAGAGGGAAGGCTAGTCACCTTGCCCTCTTCTCGGGTCGACTTGACCTCGTTCACCTTGGCCACCATACGTGCGCTCTCATCCACCAGTGGAGGAGGAAAAGTGTGACTTTATTGTTGAATATTTTACATCCTCTTGTTTCTCACACTGAGCATGACTCACGTGGGCTTAGATATTTTTCATGGTAAAAACATTTTCACAATGAATGAACTATAACTCTGATTCCAACCATTATTGGGATATGTAGGAATCCTTCTCAGGCCACGAGGTCACCAGATATCCTTTTTAAGAATCCAACCATAATTTCTTTAATCTAAGAATCATCCTTATGAATAAGCCCATTATTAAACCCCCATGTCATCAGGGAATCCTTTTTAAGAAGTAAGCCCAAACACAGTTCTCTCAAAGGACTATACTCTCCTATGAGACTTATTGAACTACATGGGATTTGATTCCCATTCTCATGGGATACATAGGAAGCCTCATTGAGGTTGAATGCCGATACATAAAATCAACCATGTTCTCCTTGGGCCATATTCCCAATAGGGTCTAATATAACATGGAAACCCATATCCTTTCCAAGTTAATTGGGATTCTTAGGTATAAGTCCCACAAAAAATGTTGATTAAGTACCTTTATCTTAGTTTTCCTTACCACATGACATTAAATTGTATGGTTAGGTCCTTATCACACAACCTTAAAAGGTATGATGTTTCCCATTAAGCGGCACTGAACTTCGAGGGCTCTGAATCCTTTCATAAGGATACATAGGTAACCCATTTCATGGGTGCGATCCCAATATCAAAACAAACCTTTGACTCCCTGGGCGACAATAAATTACAGAGTGCCCAACTGAGTGGCTTAAAAACCTGTATCATCATAATGATGGTTAAAATAATATCAAAGTAGTATATGAGAGGATATCATGAATGGAGAACCTCAAATACATACGAATATCTCCATTAATGAAGAACCTCTAATACATACAGATGATTCTAAATCCAAAACATGTTAATCTGTGATTGCAAATTCCAACAGAAAATTATGTTATACATGGTGAATTAATAAGGATTCATGAAAATATCTTAAAATTAAAAAGAGAGTCCCAGAGTAGACAATAATTCCCCCAAAAATGGTGTGATGAGTCCGACTTCCCATCCTATCGACCAATGTATGTTATTAAGTATCATAAAGTTCAAACATAAAGAATGCATTCCTTGGAAAGAAGGTCTCCTTTGGATAAATAACTATTGGAAGTTTTCAGTTCCATAAATAAATCCAATGGAAACCTCCTAGAAGTACTGATTCTAAAAACTAGGATACATGTTCCAAGGACCTGTGAAACAAAAATGGTAAACCTGATCTGAATCCTTAACCAAGTTAATAATGTTACACACCTGTGAGGCCCCTATAAAATTGATAAAGTAATTCTAGAAAACGGAATGAATCATTCATGTATCAATCTAAAAATATTATTTTAATGGTGTTTTTTGTTGTTTCAAGTTTTTCTTAGAATTCCCTTAACTCCAAAATGGATTTCCTCAACACAACATCTATGAACTTCCCAGTTGTTGCTCATGTTGGATCCCCATCTATGGGAAGGAATTCATCACCAACCCAAAATCTTCAACATTGGGTATCTAATGTACTGGTAAAGGAATATCACCAACATGGTATAATCCCAACTTTGGAGGCTACTTGACAGGCCCTACAAGTCAATAGAAATCCTCGATCATCCGGCCAACGATGACCGATGATTAAGAAGAACATAGTGCCAACCTCTATCGTCAACCGTTTCAGGTCCTTATCCATGGAACGCAACAACAAGTCCCTCCCATACCACAGGGAGGTGGATCAAGAGTTCACTCAGGGCCTCAATTAAAATATGCAGGTATCCATCATGAGGACTCAAACCAAAAATATTCTTCAACATAATTGTGCGGTACTGAACCCTTAACATGATAGGTGTGTTGCCTCTAGACGTTCATCCCAGGTTTATCAGACCCGGGCACACAAGACGAATCACCAAGGACAAAGTTCTATCAACAGGGAGCAATTTTTTACCTCTACCCATTCTAGAGAAGCCCATCAACCTAACTTGATGGAAAACAACGAATTGGAACATACACTCATCCGTCCTAATTTTTCTGCCCAGCATGCTCATCTGGAAGTAACCTACGAATCCCATTAGATAAACCCTATGGAGTACTGTGAATAGGCACATACACCTACTTAAGATTTATCAACCAGTCATCAGGCTTGTCTGACTGCATTTAAAGAAGCCTGTCAATCTAATGTGGTGGAAACTGGTAAACAGGAACATACACCTGTTTACAAGCACCAATTATATAAGCAGTCTCATCTGCTAGTATTTAAGGAAGTATATCAACCATACTTGATGGGAAACACCCTCAGATACACACACCTGATAATTTTCTTCAAGTCTTCCAACATTCTCATATGGCAGCACCTGGAGAATTTAGTCGAAAGGATCTGATAAAAAATCTGGGGTAGACCCAACTCTTTTCCCCCATACATGATTATTGTCAATACCCATTAATAGGAAAAGAAGGACAGGAGTAGGCACATACACCTACTCCAGATATAGAGTGGACATATATTCTCATTCTGGCCACTGACATCATGAAATACATCTTATCAATGGTGAAATAGAAAACACAAATATCTGCCCATATTCTAGAAGCATGTCGGGATATTATAACAACAACTTCAACGGTACCGAAGAAACAGACACATAAATATGTCCCCACACATGGGATGAAAAATTATCATTCCATCCCAGAACAGATACACACCTTTGTTCCAGTCCAGGAGGTTCATGGGGAATACTCTCCTATATCATACAGACAACAAGATCGGGAACATACACCCTTTCCAATTGAAGGTAATCAGTCTGTTCTAGTAACCAATCCAAGCCAAGAACCTACAACTACCCATGATAAACACTTTTCCCATCAATTGGCCCCAAATAAGTATAAGATAACATCCCAGAAGAAGTCTCTCCAAGAATTGTTGGGAAATCAAGAGTCAAGCTGTGATTTGGATCCTCTTAATGCTAGAGTTATTGAAACCCTCATACATTTATCTATTGCAGCTCAAAAACTTATCCTCTCATTACCAAATTATGAGAGTGGTATTAATAAATTTGAAGTTCTTCATCGTACACCTCATCATGATGTCTTTATTTATAAAAATTTGGTCAATCCAAAGTTCCTATCTTTGGATGAGAGCCACGGAAACCCTCCATGTGGCTAGAAGACCAAGGAACAAGATGATTCATCCCTTGCTATAATCCACCATGGTGATCCTCCCCATGATGGAATTCACTAAAAAATTCCTCTCCATAGTAGTATTTCTCATTGCCAATACAATTCTATAATTGACGATGTAGCGACGAGAAAGCCCTCTTATCTTGAGGCCCTTGAAAACACAAGGCCAATCATATCTGATTCCTTGTCATTGACAGGTGAAATGCTTTCTCAACCAGAAGACATATTAAGGGGACAGTCATTCTATGAACCTCCATTAGGTCATTTTTCTTCTAATACAGAGCATCCACTTTGGTCAAACCAAGTGGAGAAACCTCTAGTGAAATATGGTGAAGATTTGTTAAACATAGGAAACAATTGGCTAAGGGTGAAGTACCAGTCATGTTCTGTCCTTTGAAAAATTCTCAGTATAAAATTACAGAATTAATTGTAGAATATTTCATTCATGATATCTACCTTAATCTATGGAAGACACTTCATTATTTGAAATCCAAATTATGACCATATGATGAATATAAAAATCATGTAAGGTAATAAAAGGGTTGCAACGACAAATTGACTTGGTGTCTCTCTCAGTTTACCAATATCCAAATGTTGAAAAATAACAGAGAATCCTTCAGCGTGTGTGCTTCAAAGATCTAAAGAAGCTACGATAGTTAATTTATGATTACTTATCTAGTGTCTGTATCAGAGGATGGGGTGTACATGGAGCATTGCATTTCACTACCCTCCAAAATCTGAAATGTCCACCAAAAGTGGTCTTATATAATGTTATTTCCCATAGTTAGCCACAATCAATAGATTTTGTATGTAATAAAATGTACACTCAAGAACAGGCCTCATCCAACTCTCATCAGAGTCAGGCCCAATGAAAAGAAATTGTTGAGTTACTTTTACATCAAAAATCAGAGAATCTTGAGTAGGCATCGCATTTAAAGGATGTCATCCATTAGAAATAAAAATGTATGAAATAGAAAATAAATCTTCCAAAATATGTGATTTGAGTAGTTTTCTGATAATGCACCCAGATAATTTTCTAACTGAAATTTGTAAAATCAGAATACCAGTTGCATGAATTTCAGCCATAGTAGTTCAAGAATCACCCCAGCTTGCAAGGTTGGGGGCTCATTTAATTAAACCTTAAAATTCATTAAACATAGTTCAAAGATTTGAATAAGAAGAATAGGAACATACCCAGCCTTCAGGGCTAGGGGATTTTCATATTTACAATACCTACCTCAGTAGAAGTATGTTTTCTCTCGATTAAGGAAGAATCCCTAAGGAGAGTGCACAAATTAACTATCCAAGGATTCCCTTCCGATTATTGTTCACCAAACAGTTCTCAGGAATTCATTATATGGGAGAATAGAGTCTCGTAGAAGATAAAAAGTGAGACGATCTTACAATAATATTTACAGAATTCCATTGATTAATTATGAATCAGTGAATGTCATTAACACAACTTCAGAAGATCTTCCAGAAAATTATTCCAATTCAGGGGAATCAAAATATGAAGTTCTTTTCCATAATACAGTACACACTGAGGAAAATGAAGAAGGTGTGCAAACCTAAAATCTGAGGCTTACCCAGAATCTAGGTATTCCTTTAACTAACCAACTCCCACCCCTCAGAAAGGAATCTAACAAGGGGAACGGAAAAAAGTCATATTTCATCTCAATTTTCCACTATTGAAGGTCCGTATTTTTTTCTTGAAGAATTATTTGCATGAAATGTAGAGGAAATAAAGGAGTTGAAAAGACTCAATATAGAGTTACTACGAAGTAGCATTTCTGCAAGACGTACTCCCCTGGAAGGTCCTCAACTTGAAAATCCTTTTGGAGATTTTCAGTAAATAGAATTTGTAGTAAATATAGATGAAGATAATGAATTACCTCTAATGGGTACACAATCAAGGTAGGATCAGGCACATCCTAAGAGGCATGTTTCTGTGGGTTATCCAAGGAAATTATCAGCACCACTATCAATGGTTTTTCCGGTCATTGCAGCAGATCAAGCTCCAGTTGTTATAACCTCACAGGTTCTATCTCATCCAGATATTCCACAAATGCTTATGAACACAATTGAGGCATTAACTACTTGATTGAAATCTATAGAGGAACGATGTTCACCAATTCAACCAGAAAATAGAGATTACCCTGAATGGTTGGATGAAATTCCTCCCCCACCAAATTTTGTGAATAACACATTCCCAATTTTTAATGGTTTGGGAGATCTGGAACAACACTTAACACATTTTGTTTCTCATTTTGATCCTATGATGGGAACTCTTCAACAACAAGTAGTTAATCTCATTTGTTTTGTGTAGTGATTACAGGGACCAACTTTTTTCTGGTATAAAAGTTTAAAATCTTGATCAATTACTGGATAGGAATATCTCTGTCAAAAATCCATTCTTCAATTTAACTTAATACTACCAAAGATAATAGTTTTTGATCTTACCAATTGTAAATAGAGGGATAATGAAATAGTTTCATATTTCATTTCTTGATGGATAGAATTAACATATTCCATAAGTCTAGCACTCTCTCAAGAAGAGCAGCTAGCAATTTGTGTGGAAAATATATAGGATGAGTTGTGCACACCATTGATCCCTGTGAAATATATAGGAGGTTTTAGAGACCTTACTTTAATAACTCAACATATAGAGGACTCTATTATAGAAACTAAGGCTAAAACTTTTGTAATTCTATAAACTTTGGGGAAGAGGATAGGAAATGTAGAAACTGCTATAGTTACATTCAAGCAGGCACTTGTACCTACTTTTACTTCAAGACCTTCATCTTATCAAAGGGCTCCACCCCCTAAACATTAGCATCAATGGCTGCATCGTCAAGATGATCAAAGATATCAAAGGTAGAAATAGTTTGAGGAATTAAAGAATAATGTTTATTCTTTCCATAATGAACAAGTTCCTAGTTACTTCATCTTTATTCTGGAAAACAATTTGGTTCATTTTCCAAGGTAGAATAAACCAAATAAATAAGGAGATGAATTTCTTCATAATTATTATACCTTTAACCAGATGTTAGAGAATCCCATCCATAAATGTTTTGTTTTCAAGGTCCTCTTGAAAAAGATGATATATTCTAGACAAGTGAAACTAAAAAGTTCGTCAGCTCATGTAGCATGTGTTACTACTACTAATCCGGAAGAATATAGAGAATGGTATAAAGTCAAAAGTAAAAATGTATAGAAATATGAGGATTGGGTGATCAAGAAAATGATCAACCAGACTCATGCCATTTTAAAAACACAGTTGAAACAACTGATTGTGTCTTCCACCACTTCTTCCATAGTAAAACCACCTTCATTAAAAGGTTGTTCCTAAAATAAGTGATATGTTCATAAAGAAAAAAGAGAAATCAAAAGAATATGACCTCACAATAAGGCCATTGTTTTTCTTGACCCTAGAATATTTCAAGCCATCTGTTTCAAAAGTATGGCCACCACCCTGCCAAACGGCACATTTAGAATTAACCTTTCAGGTAGAATCTCTACAAAATTAAGAATTAATCTTTGGTTTTTTCAACATTATCCATTTAACGGATCCTTATGACAATGGTGATTCTGATTATAATGAGCCAGAATTACTTGTTTCTAATTGGGGAACTAGAGGAGGAGGCCAAGGTTGAGGATACAGGGGAAGACATGAGAATTCTAGAAATCACCATTTTAAATCTACCCCTACTCGAACTGTGTAAGCGGAATAAACTCATGGAAGAGACCTTTAGTGGGATCAACAAGAACAAGGAGTTTCTTCCATGAAAGATAGGTTTGGTTCTGTCATGATTATCTTGGAAGACTGATTAGAAGTCACACCATATTCCTCTCATCAATTTAATAGATCTAGTCAGTCTAATTTACCAAAGCTAGGAGTATTTACAGCTTCTGCTCTAACAAAAGAGACATCTATATCAGAAGCGTCAACTTCCAAAGCACCTGCAAAAGCACATATCCATGTTGGGAAACGTAGTCCTTTGGACCAAAAGTATGATTTCTTGAAACATTTGTCCCAATTACCGTACAAGTTATCAGTTATAGATGCTTTTAATATGTCAAAAGATCTTCGAGAAGCACTCATTGAGGCTTTGTCAAGTCCTCAAGTGTTTGAAACTGAAGTTTCCACTGGTGAGGTTTACCGTATAGAGAATGATCCTTCAAAAGGTCATGCATTCATATCTTTTATAGATGAAGATGAAGATAATGTTGTACATAGACATATTAGAACCTTGTATTTGTCCGGAAAAGTCAATGATGTAGACATATGATGAGCCTTCCTTGATAATGGCTCTGGAGTCAACCTCATTCCCATTTGTACACATTTTCGATTAGGCCTGACTGAATCTGACTTATATCCTTACAATTTAAGGTTGAAAACTTATGATAAGAATGAGCAAGAACCTCTAAGAGAAATTACACTCAGAACTCAGTTTGGAGATCTTGTATCTAATTCAGACTTCATGGTTTTTATTCAGGACCCAACCTTCAATATTCTTCTTAGAAGGCCTTTGCTACATTAGCATGGAACCATACCTTCTTCATACCACCAATGTATTAAATACTATTTCAATGGTAAAATCAGGATATTGTATAGTGATAAGGATTCATTCAAAACATGTCAATCTCAATATATTGAAGCAGAGTTTTATCACAGAAAAGAACAAAGTCCATGACAAAAGTAATAACCAGAGTTAATGATCTGAATGAATTGGAAAATATCCCAGAAAATCCATTCATACATTTGAGTACATATTATGTGCTACCCATCAATAAAATTGAAAAGTTAAACCCAAATCCAAGAACTCATCCAATAACTTCCAAAATGTCAATTATGGCAACTGAGTCTGACAGCATGGGAGAGATTAGTGATTCACCAAGTAGTGATGGAAGCCTAAATGCAGATGTCTTCATTTCATCAACTGAACTGCTACAAGCCTCTACTTTTTCAAGAAGAGTAGAAGAAATTGTATCAATTTTAGAAGAATACAAAGATGTTTATTCCCAATCAACCATATCCTCTTTATTACCACAGGAATACCCTTAGTCATCAATAGGATCAGAAATGGTGTCCTCTTCTTATGGATGTTCAAATACTGAATCCTCCTTTAAATCTTGAAGTTCTACCTCATCATGTAATAAGAAAGTATAAACTGAAGAGGTAACATGTAATGAAGACGAAGAGGAAGATCTCATGGATGCTCCTCCATCATTTGAGGAAGGTGTCTCTACCACTATGGATGAGCTCAGAGAAATAAATCTGGGTATAGAAGAAGATCCAAACCCCACTTTAATTAGTGTGTCTATGACCTATGAAGAGAAAGAGGTGTATACTTCCTTTCTAAAGAATCATCGAGATATATTTACATAGAATTATACAGAAATTCTAGCTCTTAATCCAGATGTATCCACCCATCATTTGGGTCTGTCAGAATAACATCGCTTATTAAATCATGCAGCAAGAAGAACACACCCATCTCATTCCCCTTAAATTGAAGTTGAAGTTGATAAGATTATAAAGAAAAACTTTATCAGAGAAGTTAAATATCTAAAATGGATGGCCAACACTATCCCAGTGAAAAAAGAATGGGAAAATTAGAGTTTGCATTGATTTCAGATATCTTAACTGGAATTTCCCTAAAGATGATTTTCCAGTTCTGATTAATGATATTTTAATTGATGCTACATCTGGCTATGAAGATCTTTCCTTCATGGATGGATACTCTGGGTATAATCAAATCCATATGGACCTAGAGGATGAAGAATATACAGCCTTCAGAGCCCCTCAAGGTGAGCTTTTCTATTGGGTAATGCCCTTTGTCTTAAATAATGTAGGTGAAACAAACCAATTTACCATGATCCATATCTTAAAACCCATCTTAGGGAAATTTTTTAAATGTTATGTGGATGATTTAGTGGTCAAATATAGAAAATGTTCCAATCACATGGATGGTTTGGAGACTATATTCAATAAACTTTGGCAAAATAGTTTGAAGATAAATCCCTTGAAATGTGCATTCGGGGTAACCTCATAAAAGTTCCTTGGCTTTGTTATATGCCATTATGGTGTCAAAGTTATCCTAAGAAAACAAAAAAAATCCTTGGTATGTCACCTCCTCGAAATTTGAAATAGTTAAGAGGACTCCAAGGACACTTGGACTACATTCAGGGCATTATCACTAATTTGATAGGCAAGTATTTTCCTTTAACCAGATTAATGAAGAATGGAGTCACCTGTCAATGGATTGAAGACTACCAAGAATCATTTTATACCCTCAAGAAATATCGTTTGATTCCACCAGTATTAATTCCACCTATTGAAGTAAGGCCACTTGTTCTTTATGTGACAGCTTTAGAGTGATCACTGGGTGCCTTCATTGATAAAAATAATGATGTTGGGAATGAAAATAGGATTTACTATCTCAGTCGAACTATGATTGATGCAAAAACTCGAAATTAAAGTATTGAAAAGTGATTCCTAGCATTAATATTTGTAGTTCAAAAATTGAGGAACTACTTGTAATATCGTGAGATTCAATTGGTATCTCATAGTAACCCACTTAAATGTATCCTCAGCCGTCCTATACTTATAGGGCGTCTGGCACAGTGGGCGGTTATTTTGAAACAGTTTGATATTCAGATTGTGCCTTAGAAGGCAATAAAAGGCCAATCCCTAGCCAATTTCCTTGTTGAGAATCCATCTGTATAAGATATATCATTAAATACTAAGATTTATGATAAATAGGTCTTCTTTATTCTGGATAATTCCCAAGCATGGGAAATGTATTTTGATGGTGCTTCCAGAAGTCCAATAGGGAAGAGAATGGAAAACCCTAAACTCAACAAATTTAGGCTAGGAATTGTCCTTATCTCCCCAAAGAAGGCATTATTTCCTTATTACTTCCTATTATCTAATAGAGGAACCAACAATGAGGTGGAGTATTAAGAATCTCATCACAGGTTTATAATTGGCCCTTCAGGTGAAATTGAAACTTTTGAAAGTATAACATGATTCAGAAATTGTAATAAATTGAATCAATGGGGAATATTATATCAGAAAAGAAGAGTTAATCCATTTGTGTGATTACGTCAGAGGGTTAATGGATGAATTTTCTGTAGAACCAACATTTTCTTATGTCTCGCGATCACAAAATTCCCAATCAGATGCACTGGCTAATGCAGCTATAGCCCTGGAAGATCCAAATCGAGATGAGACAGTCACTAGCATATTCCATAGTCATGTGGTATCACCATTTATTCAAACCATAATGAATGAAATTAATGAAATTAGCCCTATTTTTGAGCCATATGGTCATGTAATGGGATGGAAAAGACCCACTATGGAATACATTCAAAGTGGAGTACTTCCAACAGATAGAACTGAAAAGGAATAGATCCAACGACGAGAATCCAATTTTACTCTTTATGATAGTCCATACCATTAGAAGATCCTTTATAAATTGGGAATCTGTGGAATTATTTTCAGATGTATTGATGGAGAAGAGACTGTAGCTATCATGAAAGAAGTACATTCAGGAGCTTGTGGTGCCCACCGGTCTGGGCACAAACTCTCTGATCAGATCTGAAGGCTTGGATACTTTTGGCCTTCAATGACACAATATTTCACAGATTTCACAAAGAAATGTAATCCATTACAAGTGCATTAAAACTTCATTCATTAACCCCCGAAGTTTCTACATATAGTTAAATACACCTGGCTATTTGTCACATGGGGAATGGATGTATTAGGGCCTTATCCTCTATCCACGGCTAAGAAGTTAAAATATATTCTTACTGCTACTGAATTGTTTTCTAAATGTGCTGAGGAAATACCTCTTGAAGAAGTCAGGGCCCAAAGCATTGTTAGTTTTGTCAAAACTAATATCATAACCAGATTTGGTGTCCCTCATACTATTTTGGTGGACAATGGCACCAATTTTTGTTCTGATGAGGTAAAAAAGTTATATTAGGAACGTAATATTAAATCCAACCATTCATCTCACTATCATGCAGTAGCCAATATATAGATAGTGGCATTAAAAAAGGCCATATAAAATATACTCTATAATATGGTGGATAAAGATAAGAAATTATGGCCTGATAATCTTTTGAATGATTTATGGGCTTATCAGACAACTACTCGTACTTCCACCCAAGCAAATCCTTATTCATTGGTATGTGGAACAGAAGTAGTTTTTCCAATTGAAATCAAATTTCCTTCACTTAGAGTTGCAATCTTTGATCAGTTTTCTATAGATTAGAGGTCTCAGAAATGGTTCAATGAGATAGAACAATTAGACGAGAAAAGATTTCATACCTTGCATCACTTGAAAGTCTATCAAAACAGAAGAGTTTGAGATTTTAACCAGAAAGTTCCACTCCTTTCATTTCTTCAAGGAGAATTGTTATTGGTCATTAGGACTCCAATGATACCATAAAAGAAACCACTAAAGATTGAGCCAAATTGGGAAGGAACTTATTATATACATAAAGTCTACTCAAGCGGAGCTTATGCCTTAATCTCAATGGATGGAGAACTCAATGAGATACGTAGAGACGCCTAGATCTCCAATCTTGGGCCTAGCCGCAGTCAGAAAATATTCTTATTTTCTTTTCTCCTACTATATATGAATCAGATCTTTATATAGAGTGTTTCTTTAATATATATGATTTTTTCCTTATACCATTTTATGTCTTAAGACTTACTATTCTCTCAGAGCGTGTTAAAAGACCCCATTCTTCATGTCAAACTTGATTGGTGTGAGGAATGATTGTTTCAAGAACTACATGTGGCTTTATATTCACCTATATGAGATATATAGATACACCTATATCTCTAATATTGGGCCAATCCATGATAAAAAAACCCCTTTATTCTTTATGTAAGAATAAAAATCTATATATGGAATATTTAATGAATTACAAATGGCTTGATTATTTACCTCTGTAAGACACATAGTGACCCTTGGGTTTTATCCCTTAGTTAGGCTATGAAAAGTCTTTCTTTTCACATCAGTTCATCTTTTTCCTTAAAGCATGATGTTAAAATGCATGGAAATCTAACGCCCCCATTCTTCACCTGTGTCACCTTTGTATTATAGAAGAAACCCTCACTACTCCTTGTTTCTCACACCGAGCATAGCTCAAGTGCGATTAGGAATTAGGTAAATGGATTATTTATATAAATGAGGTGTTTAAATTCCTTATGGGTCTAAAAATTTCCTAACTGCATGACTTAAAACTACGCATTATAATATTAATTCAAAAAAAACAAATAAAGTATCTATTTTACATATGAGTCAGATATATGTAAAGGACGTCAAAATCATGGACAATATTGATTAAGATATTTCTCATGTGCATTGAGAAAAACCTCCTTCCATATTTTACACTCTTAATCCTAAAAATTTATAGATATTAATAATCTTTCTTACAATTTCTGGTGACAGAGGTTCTAATATTTAAGAACTGGTTTGCCTGACTATGCAGCACGTACCCTTAGGTGGACTTGAATAAGTTTCCTACATAATGGGCCTATCAGTCAGAAGATTCCACTGTTTGTCTATGTAGCATATTCCCCAGTTTTCCATACATAATACTGCCCCCCTAATAGGTTTTTCAAATAATGGTAATTTCGTTCTTGGTTATAGTGTCTTTGTCCCATTCAAACATTGATGGAAATATACAGGAATCTATATTAAAATATTCATTCAGGTATATTTTTCCCATTATCATTCTCTCGATCTGAAATTCATCAAGACTATGGTTAAAACATTTTTTTATACATGTGTTCAATGCAATATGAAATAAACTTGGAACCACTTGGCCACATATCACATATTGTTTCCATTTCTGGACCTAGTTGTATGACCTAAAACTATAGACACCACACCTCCTACATTTGGGTCATACCTTCATAGAAGTACTATTCCTTCAATTATTTGTAAATCTTGGTTGGAAATACCCTTTCCATATCTAGTTACCTTTCTCCATAAACCAAATACTATTCATTGTAAAATCTTAATCTTTGTATACTTTCTTTGTCTTTTAGCAGTAGAATGTCAAATTTTGGAGATCTCTTTTTCCTAACTATGCAGCATGTTCCCTTATGTGTCCTTGCATAAGTTGTCTACATAACATGTATATCAGTAAAAAGATGCCACTCTTTGGATATGCAGCATATTCCCCAGTTGGCCCTGCATAATACAACCCCCATAATCGGTTTGTCAAATAATGGTAACTTCATTCTTGAAAAAAAAAGACTTTCTGTAATGCTTTTGGCCCTTTTCCCATATCATCCTTTGGATTCCAAAATTCTTAAATCACAGTTTATTATTTTCCATTCAATAACTAGATATGAAATTATATTTCTAAACAAATTATCAACAAATTTGGAGAGTCTCATACGTTTGGTCAAAGCTAAAGACCATAAATTAAAGCCACAAAATTTCCTCACTACATGACTTAAAACTGCACAGTACCAATTTCCTCACTACATGACTTAAAACTGTACAGTACCAATGTCCTCCCTACATGACTTAAAACTATACACTACCAATGTCCTCACTACATTACTTAAAACTGCATAGTAAAAATTTCATCACTGCAAGACTTAAAACTACATAATATGATTTCAGAAATTCCCCTTTCCGATAAATTTTAACCATTCCTCAAATACCAAATTTGTATAGAAATTGTTTTCCTATTCATGATATATGTCAGTATAAAATATCCCTTTCATTCTTAAAATTCATTTCTTTCAGAAAAACAACCCACTGCGATCTTGAGCCACCCAAATCTTATTTTCCCCTATCTATCAACAGCAAAATGTTAAATTCCTAAAGAGCTCTTTTGCTTGACTATGCAGTACATGCCCTTAGGTGGCCTTGCATAAGTTGCCTACACAATAGGAATATCTTCCAAAAGATGAAAGTATTTGGCTATGCATCATATGCCCTAGTTGGCCCTGCATAATACATCCCCATAACGGGTTTGTCAAAATAATGGTAACTTCGTTCTTGGAGGGGACTCCCCTTATGTTCATAAAAGTTTTATATTTTTTGACCATAAAAAACATGACTCAATATTCCCCTTGGAAATATTTAAATAATATTGAATAAATTCTTAGCCACATAGTCTTATTTGGGATCTAATTTAAAAATTTATACTCAAAGCTATTTTGACCATAAATACTATCCCTTTATAGTCCAACATTCATGACTCTAAAATGCCAACAACAAAAGACGTGGTACTCACCAGACTAAGAACCCGCAAAGGGAACTATGAATAAAAGTTGAGTCCCAACTCACTAAATGTACATTTTTTATAATTTAGGTAATATTGATCAATAAAGATTCAAAAGATATAAATTTTGTATGGTTGTCCATATAACCATAGTAAAAATCAAACTAGGGTTTCTAGGCCCCATGTATTAAGAAAAAATTAGCGCATCCTTCCAAACATGACGTAGCTTAAAATCTAACCAAATGATGTTGGAATTTGTCAAAGTTACCAACTCTTACCTTATAAACAAATTATTTTCATTCCTAAGGAATCAAATTCTATGGGGGTGGGGGGGGGGGGGCTTTCTAGACACCATGAAATGTGTTCCATGCACTTTTCTGAAAAATTTCCTAAACTGGGCTCAAAATGTTTATCGTGTGACACTGGATTTTTCATGGGGGTCAGTGACGGTAGCGAAGGCACCGACCCGAAGGCCTAGGACCACAGCCCAAAAATCATCCCAAGCAGGGGTGCGGGGGCGCAGCTCCTACGATATGGAGAAATTACTTTGGATAAGTCATCAAAGAGGTTCCCAAGCTACCTTCACACAAGATACATATGTGCCACCATGCTAGAGATGATTGAAGTACTTATTTTGGCTAAGTCATCAAAGTTTCACCCTATTCTAGCTAAAACACCATCGGCGCACATCCTACATGCGTGCCCAAACTCATTTCGTCCAGGGTTCTATATTTGCCTATAAATAAACCCTTGGTGCCACCATTTGTAGGAATGAATTTTCTCAGAGGCCAATTATTTCTCTGGTCTACCAAGTAATTCTCCCCAGTCTTCTGAAACTTTCAAAGTAGTTCTTCAACACATTGAGCAGAGGATTTAAGAGAGGATCATTGGAATTAATCCCTTTTAGTGTTTCAAAACTATAACACTTGCATGCCTAAAGAGCCCAACCTCCCAAAATCAGAAATACTTATGTGTCACCTATTAATGTCATAGGAACTAAAGCGCTCCACTTCTGGGACCACCTGTGAATACTCCTGAAGGCTTGATCCAAGTACCACCTAAGTATTACCATACAGTTTGTTTGTCTCTTAAGTGAATATCAGGTTTCCCAAGTCTACTTGTGTGCCCATACTTGCGTGCCCTTATAAACTTCGGTGCCCCTCTTTGATTCACTTAGTCTCTTCAGTCTACAAGACATCATGCCTTCCACAAAGCCATCTATGGAAATACTTTTTATTCATTGGATCCCTTTTCTGAAAGAGATTATGTTGAGACCACCACAAAAACCTCTTGAATTATCCAACCTTTAGGAAAAACACATCAGTGTCTCTCCTATTTTGGTTTTGTATATCTACAGTCAGAGGTTTCCCACATTTGTTTCACAATGGGGTTAGGGTTCATGGAGTGTCCGTTGGTTTGTATATCCACAGTCACATGGACCTTTCTCCCAGAAACAGTGCTGGGAAGCACCCGGTTTGGAGGAGGGTTGAGTCCTAGCCTCTCCCTTCTCAAAGAGGTGACCTGGAACCTCAGGTCTCTAGTAGGGAAGGTATGGTTCATACTTTCTTTTACACACAATTATAAGAGAAGTCTCCATCCCCTACCAGGATCAATTTTAGGGAAACCATCTTGGTGTAATCCCCTATATTTTCTTTCATGAGGAATCATCATTGCTCCTCCTTTCTTCTACAGTGCCAAAGATCAGAGTATAGATGGGTACAAGGAATTTTGTTACCCTTTCCCTCTCCCGTTAGGCATTGTCACCATGGGATGTCATACTGGTGTAAGCCCCTAACCTTCATCCCTTATTCCTTTTGTTTGGACCCTTGAATACTGTGCAGAGAATAGAGGAAAGGATGGTCACCTCACCCTCTTCTTGGGTCAACTTGTCCTCATTAACCTTGGCCACCATAGGTGCGCCCTCATCCACCAGCGGAGGAGGAAAAGTGTGAGTGCCTTTATTGAATATTTTAAATCCTCTTTTTTCTCACACCGAGAATGACTTACGTGGGATTAGAGATTTTTCATGGTCACAATGTTTTCACAACGAATGAACTATGAGAACTCTGATTCCCACCATAATTGGGATATGTAGGAAGCCTTCTAAGGGCCCAAGCTCACCTGATATCCTCTTCAGGAATCCAACCTTAATTTCTCTAATTTGGGAATCCTCCTTAGGAATAATCCCCAAATTAAACCCTCAAGCCATCAAGGCATCCTTTTTAAGAAGTTAGTCCAAACTCATTTCTCTCCAAGAACTATACTCTCCTATGAGACATATTTAAATACTTGGGTTTTGATTACCATTCATATGGGATACGTAGGAAGCCTCTTTTAGGTTCAAATAGAATACTTAAAATAAATCCTATTCTCCTTGGGCCATATTCCCAATAGGGTATAATCTAACTTGGAAACCCATATCCTTTCCAAGTTCATTGGGATGCTTAGGTATAAGTCCCACACCAAATTTTACCAAGCACCTTTCTCTTAGATTTCCTTACCGCATTATATTAAACTATATGGTTAGGTACTTATCACACAACCTTAAAAGGTATGATGTTTCCCATTAAGCGGAACCGAACTACAAGGGCTCTGATTCCTTTCATAAGGATACATAGGTAACCCATTTCATGGGTGCGATCCCAATATCAAAACAAACCTTTGTCTCTGTGGGAGACAATAAATTCCCGAGTTCCCCACTGAGTGGCTTAAAAAACAGTATCACCATAACGATGATTAAATGAATTTCTTAGTAGTATATGAGAGGATATAATTGATGGAGAACCTCAAATACATACTGATATCTCCATTAATGAAGAACCTAAAATACATACAAATGATTCTTAATCCCAAACATGTAAATATGTGATTGATAATTCCAAGGGAAACTTATGTTATAGTTACTGAATTAATAAGGATTCATGAAAATCTCTTAAAAGTATAAAGAGAGTCCCAGAGTAGACAATAATTTTCCCCAAAAGGGTGTGATGAGTCCGAACTCCCATCCTCTCGACCAAGGTACATTCCTTTGTATTTTAATGTTCAAACATAATGAACTTGTGCCTTTAGAAAGATGGTCTCCTTTGGATAAAGAGTTATTAGATGTTTCTGGTTATATAAATAAATCCAATGGAAACCGCCTGGAAGTAGTGATTCTTAAAACTAGAATACATGTTTCAAGGTCCTGCGAAACAATGTGGTTCGCCACTATGATTATTGTTTCTTACACTATAATTTTTGTTTTTAGTCAATTTATGGAAATTGAAGAAACTATATTAATACTGAGTAAAATGGATAATTCAATGATTATCCTCATGAGAATAAAAACATTATGGGAGATGGAACAAAAAATATTGTTTCTTTTATCACATAACTTTCTCAAGATATGAATTATGATAGACTTCTAAATGAAAAAATGAGAGAACAATATTCTATTGAGTCCTTCATGTGGAAATGTACACATTCTTTTAGTGGGTATTATGATTCACTTTTTTCTTAATGGTGGATCATCACAACTGAGTATATATTTTCCCTTATCTAGTGTTTGGAACATGAAAAAATCATTTTGGTTGTATATTGTTTGGAAGATGAAGCATATAAATTGTGTAATATTATCAAGAATATGAGAAAACATGATGAAATTTACTTCATGTATTGGGAAAAGTTAAGGAACTTATTTTTTAAAATGCAGTTTCCTTGTGTTATCTATATAAAGAAGGGGAGTTCCTTGAGAAAAAGAATAAGGGTGATGAATTCATTATTACTTGTGGCAAAAAATTTAAAAGACTTCTGAGGTATAATTATGGTATTATCATACAACCCATAAGTAAGGTTGATCAATTCTTTAGTATATTAAAACCAAATCTCTAAAGGGAATTATCCATAAGAGACTTTAGTATCTACAAAGATATTTTTCAATGTTCTATAAAAGTGAAAGTGGAGGTTGGATTTACATATCAATCTCATAGTTTTGATAAGAAGTGAAAATGGAATTCAAAGGAAAATATATGAACTATGGAGGGAAGAAGTTTATCTTTCCTTTGTTATTAAAGTGTAGGAAGAAGAATGGAAGATATTTCCGTAAAGGGACTAGTAAATGTTTTTATTGTAGAAGGGAATGTCATGGAGAAATTGATTTCCAATGTGATGAGATGAAGTTTGCTAATAGTGCGAATAGATAGAAGGTTACAGAGAATGAACCACCCACACTCTAATGTTTCAAATTAATGGAGTGTGAAACTATGTTAATTAGTCCCAAATATAAAGGTTAATGTTGATGGTAGACATTAGAAACCTATTAAACTAAGAAACAAAGGTAAATCTCATGTGATCAGTTTTTTATGATGGGAGCAATAATGATGTGGTGAAAAGTACACTTACCATCCACTCTATAACTGCTAATGTCATACTTGACTCTAGATATACCCATTCCTTCACATTTAAAGAAATTTATATGGGTATCAAGATTCCACCCAAATGATGAGATATACTATTAGCATTGAAAATACCTAATGGAATGATTGTTATATCTTAATTATATGCTTCCTATTTAGTTGATGTTGGTGGGAATGTGATTCCTACAAGTATTTTCAGTCTTCTTATAGTTTAATTTGATGTTATCTTATGCATGGATTGGATTTCATTACATAAATCCCAAACCAATTGTTGAAGAATAAAATTTGTATTATATATTCTAGACTAACCTATGACTGTTTATCAATTTGATGATAAGTACGAACATCCTATGAAGATAAAATCCATTATAGGGGTCCAAATTCCCAATTAAAATGGGTTTTTATCTCAAATGGATGGGAAGAAACTTGAAATCGATTATACTCCTATTATATGGGAATTTATTGATGTATTTCATTAGTAGTTTCCTAGCCTTCCAACCAAATGTGAATTTGATTTCTCAAAAGAACTGATACCTAGTTCCATGATAATTTTAAATACTTCCTATATAATGGCCCTAGTTGAGTTGTAGGAGTTGAAGAAGAAAATCTAGGAAATCATTGACAAGGTATTCATTTGAACAAGTGTATCACCTTGGGGTGCACCTATTCTTTTTTTAAAATAAATATGGATCAATGTGACTCTTTATTTATTACTAGGAACTAAACAAAATCACAATGAATAAAAAGTATCCTCTTACCTGTATTGAGGACTTTTTTGACTAACTGCACAGAAATCAATACTTTTATATGATTGAAGTTCATTCTATATATCATCAACTATGGTTCAACAAAGAGGATATACCCAATACAGCATTTCACGCAATGTATAGAGACTATGAATATATAGTGATTCCATTTGGTCTTACTAATTCACCCACTATCTTCTTGTATTTAATGAATAGATTATTTAGATATCACCTTGATCAGTTTATGGTAGTCTTTATAGACAATATAATTATTTATTAAAAGTGAAAGGAAGATAATGGAGATCACTTGAGAATTGTACTAAATTTATATGGAAGTGGAAACTATATGAAAAATTTATTACGTATGAATTTTGGCTGAAAAGGTTTCCATTTTTGGGTCATATATCCTTAAAAGAGGGTATATCAGTAGATCCATCAAAGATGGAGGCTATTGAATGATGGACCAGACCAACCATGGTGACTGAGATCCATATTTCTTTTAGTTTTATATAGAAATTATCAACAGTTTATGGAGAAGGTACCATGACTATCTAATCCACTCACTAAGTCAAAATGGAAGGGATATATGTTCCTCTGGATAGTGAATTTCATGAAAATTTCAAGGAACTGAATGGAAGATTAGTCAAAAAACCTATTCTTACATTACCTTGAAGTGAATAAAGGTTTGTAATCTATGGTGAGGAATCGAAGAAGGTATTTGGATATTTAGTATGCACAATGACATGGTTATAGATTTGGCCTCATCATAATTTAATTTTCATGATAAAAATTACCCAACTCATGATTGGAATTAGGTAAGGTAATTTTTTTCATTAAAGATACATAGGCATTGTCCTTATAAATCAAAGTGTGATATATGTAATGATTAAAAAATATTAAAGTATATCTTCAAAAAGAAGGATATGAATATGTTCTAGAGAAGATATTCAAATCTGATTAAGGATTATAACTACTCAATACATTTCCACCCTGGGAAAGAAAACAAGGTGGAAGATTCCATGAGTCTAAAGAATCATGTTATCATATCTATAACGAGGATGAAAAAAGATCTAATATTAATGGATTTTCAAAGTATGGATATGGAGATATATAAGTAAAGGAAGAAAACTTATCTTTCACATTTTAATGTTAAATAATCTACCCAAGTGAATATTAAAGAGGCACAAAAAGAAGATATACAGATATAAAATAAGGTTAAAAATGTTCCTAAGTTTAATCATGATCATAATGGAATGATAAGGTTCAGGAACCATGTTTGTGTTTTTTCCATACCATATTTAAAGGAGTTATTATAAGAATCTCATTGTTATTCATTCTCTATTCATCTTGGATGTATGAAGATGTATAGATATTTGAAAGCGTACTTTTGTGGGATGGAAAGAAGAGAGATATCACAGAGTTTGTATCTTAGTGCTTGGTATGCCAGTAATTTAAGAGCATGAAACAAAAGTCTAAGGGGATGTTACATCCATTAACTATACCAAAATTAAAATGCGAAAACATCACCAGGGATTTTGTAATTGGACTCTCCAAAAACTATAAAGGGAATAATGTTGTATGGGTTGTTTCCAATCTCCTTACTAATTTAGAATGCTTAATAATTATCATAGAAGACTTCACCAAGGATCTGATTTCTATAATATAATTTAAAGAAGTGTTAAGTTTTCATGGGGTACCACATTCCATTATGTCTGATTGGGATATGAGAATTAACTCAATGTTCTGATGATTTATTTAGAAATCTCTTGATATGGAGTTAAGCTTCATCACTACATATCATTCTCATACATATGGTTAGTCTGATAGAATAATTCAAATCCTCGACGATATATTGAGTTATTTTTCATTATATATCAAAGATGGTTGGTATCAATACCTTATTCTAATTGAGTATTATTACAATAATTTATTTCACTAAATAATTCATAAGGATCCTTATGAATCCCTATATGGAAATAATTGTAGATCTATAATGTTTTGGAATGAAGTTAGAGAAATAATGTAATTTGGACCTGAGATAGCTAAAGAAATGGAAGATAAGGTTAAATAAAATAAGCAACACATCTAGGAAGCTCAAATTTGGAAGAAACAACATTTTTAAAATCAATAATGTGATCTTGAAATTTAATTTTGTAATAATTTATTTCTAGTAATTTCTCTATGGAATAGGGTTATGAGATTCAAGAAGAAATGGAAACAAATCCCTGGGTATATTGATCCCCTCAAAATTATTGATCGTATCGAGACCATAGATTATCAGTTGGTGCTTCCACCAAAACTCTATCAAGACCATGATGTGTTCCATGTATCTTTCTTGAGGAAGTACATACCTAGCTCTTCACATGTACTAAACTCAGAGCTCCTAACACTGTGGAAAAATCATTCTTATGAGGAATAACTGCTAGATATTATGTATTATACAGATACATTTTTATAAAACAATACCAATAACTTGGTAAATTTATTTATTTAAACCACCAGTTTGGGTAATATTTGTGGAAACCTTAGGAAATGATGTGGCAAGAGTATCCTCATTTTTTGTACTAGGGTGATCAATTTAGAGGGTGGGATTCATTTTAAGGTGGGTAGAATGTAAAACCCCAAGTTTTTATTTATTATTATTCTGAATAAGTTAACTTTCATTGATATATTTCATTACATGAAACACTAATTTAATCTCGTTTTATATGCAACACTAAGTTAACTTGCGTTATGCAGCAAAACCATGATATATTATTATTATTATTATTATTATTATTATTTAAATGAGAATGTTTTAACATAATAGTTAAACATAGAAATATGACTAGTTCTAATTAATATTAAAATATTAAGTGTAATGATTTTATAAAATGAAAATGTATTGATAAAAAGGTATTTAATTCATTCGATAAAGACTGTATATGATTTAAAAAAAATTATTTTCTCAAAAAAATGATTTTTTTATTTATTTTTGTAAACAACAATAAAATTAATTTTAACACTTTTATGAAATTTATTTAACAAAACAAACTTATTTTTTTAAATAATCATATCAAAATTAGTATAGGGTCAATTTTTTAGAATTTCCTGAAAATTTTAATTTTTTTGATGAATATTCAAAAATACTGAATTTTAATTGAAAACATCCCTTTTTATTAAATTATTTAAATAATTAAATTATATTTTAAATTTGTTTTAAATTAAAATTAGTTGAAATATATATCTAATAATCCAATTCAGGTCATTTTTTTCAATTTTATAGTGAATTTGGAAATGAAAACATTGTAAACTTTTAACCATTTTCTCTTTGAAATCTCGTTTTCTCATCGCATCTGCAGGTTTGTTTTTAAATTAAATTTTTTTACTCATGTAAAGATAATTTTGAGAAATTGATTATATATTTGGAATTATAATAATTTATATTATCTAATTAGGTTAACTTAATTTTTTACCATAATGAATAGTAAAAAATACTAAAAAGGTAATTACCATGGTTAAAGAAAAAATGTGTTTATTGGGGGTTAAACTAAAATATAAGGGTTAAAATGAACTAAAAAGTACTGCAAATTATTTTATGGACATATTAAACCATATTAGGTCTAATTACCAATAATGATCTATTTTTTGAGCCTTTTTATATGAGAAACTCATGGGTAGAACTTTTTCTTTTCAAAAATTGCAAGTGTGCCACTCTCCTCACTTATAAAATACCACCCAAATCCTCTCTTCTTTACACATTAAAAACCTTTTAGTTGGGAAAATACCTACCCAAATAACTTCTAATATTCTATACTCTCATTATATAAGACTCATTTTGATCATAAAGACAACCATTCAAGGCTCTTTGTGAAAACCTAAGGAGGCTACCTGAGGAAGAGGTAACGATCTTCACTGAACATTTTTATTTTATTTCCTCAAATGCCTCATTAAAATATTATTAAATCATGATAATATAAAAACCTTAGTATATTCCATATAATCATCTGTTTTTATGATAATTTAATGAGTTGTAATAATCTCTACTTTAGTCAAATTGGTTATGAAATCAGTATTTGTGTGTATAGCCGACTATCGCCTCGCAAACCGATGTCATTTTTTTCCATTACCACCTCTCATGGAAAGTTATAATTATGGAATAAATATTTATATATTATATTTATTATATTATTATAATTTTTTAATTATTATATGACCTATACTGTCACACTTTCCATTCCATTAGAAAATGATAATGTTGCTCATGTGTATGGTGGATTACCCCCCAGCCAAGCAATGTGATTCGTTCACACATTACATAGAAGTTATTAAGGATGAGTTTAATGAAAATTTGTTATATATATGACATAAAAATTATTATCTAATTAAAACATATTATTTACCTTCCTTTATTTCTTTCTATTGATAAAATGGAAACAATGTCCATGCATACGTGCAACCTATCATCTCTATGAACGGTGTATTTCATTGTCTATCTCTAGCTTTTATGGATAAATAAAAACACATATATAATGAATATATATATAATATATACCATTTTTAATATACATTATATGATGTAAACATGATAAATTTAAGAGGACCAAAAAACTATGAAATACATACATACACAAAAAACAAAGTAGTTATTACCCGAAAAGTGATTTAAACAAGGAATTATTAATAAACGTGTAAAAAAAGTCCTAATTAAATCCAATATGATGTGATATATATAGTTATATTTCTAAAATATATTTATAATAAATTTATATTAATTATACATGATGTTTAAATGTGTACTAAAGAAGTCAAAACTTAATGTAAGGAATTTCCATCTCACTTTTTACTTCTTTCATATGCATTTCATATTCACCATCAATTTATTTTATGTGATGTATATACTACCCATGAATTTATTTAATTATTATTATCATAATAATTGTTTTTATTTATAAATGCATTTTAATATATCCCTTTTATGGGGTTTATGGTTTCAATGTTATCAATGTAGTATGGGTTTTCTCTATCAGTTTTTCTTCTTTTAGACATGTGACTATATTATAAACCTATGTTCTTTTACAAGGTGTATATAAAGAAATTATGGAATGTAATATCGTAAATTTATTTATCATCATGATATTTTAAGTTTCATTTAATTATATCCCTTTAGGGGACTGACGTTTCAAAGTTACCAGAGTGGTAAATATTTTATGTTACAATCTCATCGTTTATCGAGATTATTTATGATTATGTTTCTAATGAAATAATATTAGGATCAATATCTCAATAAACTCATTAGTTATTTTATTATATGTTTATATCATGAGGATAAGTGTTTTCCCATAATTTTACTCTCTTTAGATACTCAAGAATTCAAAATTATTATTTTTATGAAAAATTTGTTTTTCGGTCATAAACCATTTTTCTTAAAAAGCCATGTTTTCAAATAAAAAAATAAGAAAATTTTCTTAAATTTATAAATTTATTTATTAAATTCATTTTTACATATGTTCTATTTTTTAAAAAGGTTTTTATAGATTCTTCATGTATCTTTTCAAAAAAAAATTCTTTTTTGAATTTTACCGAAAATTTTAAATAAATCATTGTTTTAATGTGTATAAAATGTATAAAATTTTATGCCATCATGATATCACAATGTTTTAAATATTACATTAAATTTTTTATTGTTTATTTTAAAGTAATAATATTTCAAAAATATTTGATGAATTTTCTAGTTTTCAAAAGTGGTTTTCAATGAAAATTTATTTTCCTCAAGATATGTTCCAAATGATTTACATTTTAAAATCATTGGCCATATAAGATTAAATTTTTTGATATTACCTATTCCTTACCGAGGATATTATCCAGGTATACCATTATTATTCTTTCTCATAATGGTTTATGTTTATGATTGCATGATGTTTATGAAACTCATTTATCCTCCATGGGTTATACTATAATAAAATGCTTATCAAACCCACTTCATTTGATGTGTTATGATATGATGAAATGATTGTGAAAAATATATATTTTCTATGGGTTATAACAATGTAAAATGTGTATGAAACTCATTTCACTTCATTAGTTATGATATGATGATATTTTATGATCTTATGTCACACAAAAATATGGTTTTCATTATGAGATGTTTGGGTCCTATATCTCCCCCCAATGAATTTGGTAAAGATTTATATATCATGAGATATAAAGGACTGGAATGGGAAGTGAAACCAGTTCAGTAAGGTAAATTATCTACTATGGTTGTCATGGGAATGATCCATAACCACTATGATGGTTTTTAGAGTGAACCCATTCCACTATGATAGAATTGGTATTAATCCTTGACTACTTTCAAAATTATTTTCTATACTTATTTGTATACCATAAATCTATTTCTTGTGAAAATGTTATTCTCTCATGGATAATGTTCTTTGATTACCTTATAATTCATTTCTTATGAACTATAAATATTTATTCCATGACTCAATATTATGATCTTTTATATGCAGGGTGTGGTTTTGAAATGTTATTCTCATGTTCTCATACCCTTATATTCATGTTATTCTTATGTATATTACTTGTTTACCCTTATTAAGAATATGAGCTCACCCTTTATTATGTTTCTATTCCCCAAGTTATGAAAACATTTATTACGTATAATACATCTAATAAGGGTTAGATTTATGATGAAAATAGTGGGAGATGATTTATTTTACCTATAAACTAGTTGTTTGTTTTTATAAGATTCCAAAGGAAATGTACCTTTATGATCCTAAAGTTTTTTTTTGTTTAATGTAATGAACATTCAAAAAAGGGATATAATATATATGTATGATAATACAGGGTTTATATACTTCCTATTCTCATAATACCTCGATCTAAACCCATATCAGAAACAATTAATACAAATTCAAAAGGTTTTTATGAATTTATAATCCTCATTCATAATCCATAGAAAAACACTATCTTGAGATTTTACAATGTGTATCAACAAGATATTACATCATAGAAATTTTAGACACGTTTTGTTTAGAAATCATTAGCTACCAACTCCCCAAGGCACCCTTATTTATGATCACACCTCCAGCAGTCATATTATGTGATTCTTATAGTTAGTTTCAATCACCTTGCATGAAATTATTCATGAATGGTCAACATGTATGGTATATATCCATCTGATTTCATTCTTATAGAATCGTCACAATGTTGTAAGAGTATTACATCTGGTAGAAATGATTATTATCATTCTATAATTAACATTATTATTATAATGGAATAATTTATTTTATGTCTAATGGATCAAAACAATGTTAGTTAGATGAATTATAATTTGTTAATCTAATAGACAATATATCATCAATCTGATGGACTAATGTTTTTCAATCCAATAGACTAAACTCATTTAGTCTAGTGGACTAAACTAGGACATGCCAATGGACTAAAAATTACCATCCCAATGGGCTAAACAAGGTCACTCCAATGGGAAAAACATAGTCAGTATGATGGAATAAACTAGGTAACTCTTATGTAAAAAAACTAGGTCTCTCTTATTAACTAAACTTAGTGAGTCCAATGGAAAAAGCTAAGTCACTTCTATGAACTAAACTTAGTCTAAAAATTTTATATTCATTAGTTCAGAAATATTTCTGCATCTAGTGTAATAATGTGTTTTCTTCAAAACTATTATAAAATACTTAGGAAATATAATGTTATTAAAACATAGTTTTTAAGAAATTGTGTTGTTTTTTTCCAAAAATAAGGATATAATAAGTATAAAATAAAAATTTTGACTCAATAATATCCCCTGTTATGAAAATCACAAAACACAATACTTTAAGAGAAAAACTGATACCTATAAAAACTTTACAATCCGTTTGTATTTTTAAATACAAACCTCCCCATATCTTTATTATCTCCCCCAATACATTTGACCACATTTTTTTACAACAAACTTTGTACAAATAAAATATTATATTAGTGATAAAATATGAACATATTAAGTAAAATCCTTCCCTATAATCTTTTCTAATAAATTATCCCCAAAAAATATCTTCCAATAAGTTCTCCCCCATTATTACTTTCAAAATAATGTTGGAGGTAGAATGTACCTAATATGTTACAGAATAAAAATTACAGAACAATTTAATTTAAATAAAAATTCATCCAGGAAAATATAAATAACATTTAACCAACAATTATTTGAAAAACATTCAAACAGAAAATATATGAAGAAGGATTGATTCTAACAAACATTAATTCAAAATATTCATTTTTACAATATTAAGTGTCCATGGAAAATAAATCCTTATTTTTCAATCTCATTCCAATAATATTAATCTTTATAAATTCATCTTGATTCTTATCTTTCTATTTTTATTATGACTCCAATATAGAAACCTTCTCTTCTAGAACATTAAATCTTCAAAAATAGTGCTTTAAACTAATAACATCTTCATTAAGAAACTACATTTTTTTATTCTTTTCATTCAACTCCACAAATTATTATTCATGATTTAAATTATTTTTATTCAGATTTTATATCTCTTGAACATTTCATTTTGAAAAATCCTTCAACTAATTAAAAATATTAAGCTTCCTTGAAACATCATATGACAATTTTTCAAACTAATCAGCAATATCTAAAGAGGAATTCTTTAACAACTTCAATATGATCACCATTAAACTTCATGTTTTCTTATATTTGTTTAATCCTTATTATAATCTACTTTATCCTTCTTCTTTCATCTATAGAATCAAATTTTAAGTATTTGATATCATCCCTATTTTGGATAATGGATTTTGCTAACTAATTTAAAGAATATGAATTTTATAAAATATTAAAACTCCATTGAATATGATTGAAATTTGATTTAATGATAAGAGAATATATAATTGAATCAACAATGTTATTTAAGGATTCATTGAAATAATTAAATATTAATTTAAATCTTTTATCCAATTGGCTGGTTGGAGAATCAATTGACTTCGATTTGACATCAGAATCATGATGTCTAGAAGGGCTAGTATTTAAATTTTCTTTCTTTTTCTTTTTCACTTTCATTGCATTTAATAATTCAAATACATCAAAATTTTATTCTAGATCACTGTTTTTCAATACATCTATATGATATTTTTTATTTTTTATTTCTTTATCTAAACTATTATCTTTATCAGAAATATCTAACTTGAAATCTTTCTCAAACTGAGTAGTGAAAGATTAAGCCTCTGAAGAACTCCCTTCTTTTTCTTCATCTTCTTCTTCTTCTGATTTTTCTTTTCATTATTATTATAATTATTTTTCTAACTATATTTCCATATTCTCTTCACTTCTCAAATCTATTTCTCTATATTTTTTCACACTTTGTTTTACTTGAACTTAAACATGTTCTGAAATACATTTTTCAACATGCACATATTTACATTTCCCTTTATTAATAGATAAAGTAAATTTTGATGTTTTAACTTGGAATGGTTCATATAGATCTTAAAGATCAGTAATTATCTAAAGAACTAGTTGAATAGCTGATAAAAGAGAGATTTAAAGATCATATTACTAATTAACTACACTGAAATATTCAAGATCCTATTCCACTACATCCAAAATAATTTTAAAAAAAATAGTCCTCAAGCCTCTTATTTTTATTCTTTTTATTTTATTTAACCTTTAAAACATCATCATTATTATCCTTCAAAGTTAATATCTCTACATTATCAATTCAAAATTCAGGATCAGTAGGCTTCTCCACAACTTTTTGTTTCATAAATTCTTTATACTCCTCATCAGATAATGATTTCATTTTATTTTTCAGCCTTGGAGGAGAAGAACAAGATTTCATTCTCTCTTGAATAATCTTATTTAATTAAAGGACTTCAGTATTGGAAGTTGTTTTTTATTATTTTTCTAAAAACATTTTTATCTTTGGCATGAATACAAACTTCATTCTATATATTTGTTTTTCTCATATCAAGGATACTTTCTCTCTCATAGAAATTTCTTGATTCCTTATCTTAATCATTATCATGAAATATACCAACATCTTGTTGATAAAACATGGAAACAACAAAATTATCAGTTTTTATTGAACTATTATCAATATATTTAATCGATAGGGAAAATAATTCCCAAGTTTTAACATCCTCATATAAATTAAGAAATCCAAAAAAAAACATTCAAACCCTTCAAAGTATATCTATTCACTTTTCTCTGAATGATATACCCTTCTATCCATAGAGCTATAAATCATACATCCAGTTTGAAATGAAATACTTTACTTACCGTATCATATGTATGATACAATGAAATATCAGCCTTAGAATTTTAAAAACATACATTCCTATTCATAATCTTCTTTGTAACTAGATTTTTTTCCTCATCTAAAAAAACATAGACTAATTATGATAATTGTTGGTTAGTAATCATATAACAATCATAAAAAATTGAAATTAATTACCTCCATAACATATTTAAAACTTAAAATTACTAATGAATATAATTCCTTCACTATCATAGGATAATAAAGATCAAAATAGTCCTTTTCTACACATATCTGTACCCATCCATAAAACGTAAAAAATTACTTCAGAAAAGAATTGGTCTGGTCAAACCACTATTTTTAATCATCCTTTCCTTGAAAACTTCCCAATTTTTAATTTTTTCGAAGAATATATTTTGAAAATTATAACATGGATTACTGATTGGATGAGGAATAATCAGATTGAATGAATTCCGTTCACGAACCAAGTCGGGCCGCTATCTGACCTAATGCCCAACCCAGTTCGTTGCATGACCCGAAGGGGGTTCTCGATCCCTATGGGTTGGAAACTAGTTATTGGGCATTGATATTATTCTTGGGGAAATATTTTACCCATTTCCATAAATATAAACATCCAATAAGACAAATAAACCTAAACAGATAATAGACCACCAAACAAGGTATATTCTCTTTCTAAAATTTAAAATCTTATGACTTTGAACAAAAACTCCAAAAGAATAAAACAAAAAAGTGAATCTAAAAACTCCAACTCAAAACTCCATGAGACGTGATAAGAAACATCCTCAATCCACCAACATAAAACCCACATGAAAAGTCCACTAACAACCTGATCCAAGAGCACCGAACATCCTTCCCTTACCTGAGTAAAATAGAACACGTCTACATACACCCAATCGTGTATGTAGGGTGTGAGTCAAATCCAAGTAGGATTCCACCAATATAATGAGATTCCATGAACAAAGATTTATAAGATAATATAATATACTAATTTAGGTAAATTCATTTAAAACGTTTTTGAGAAAAAAAATTATTGGGTAAACATTTTTGAAAGGAACACTTCCATTTAAATCCATTTTCACAACAACTTTCTTAAAAGAAAAAGATAATTTATAAAAACACACACACACACAAGAGTTCGACCATATGCCGAAAGATGACACTATTCTGTATAAGCATCATGATAGGTAGAGCACCATGGGTAAATCCCTAGGGTGAATCTATATTGATTGGGACACTATAACCTCGTACCATGGTGAATTGTGGATTTGCAACCATGACTAACAAAATTCTCATCTATGAGCCACTATAAGGGGAAACCTCAATGGCCTAATGGTATCTCATCATCACAATTTTTTTTAGAGTTGTAAACATCAATCCTTATAAACAAAACCGAGATGAACCAATATCGTATCATCTAGAGTACTAGTACTAGCCAACCCACCTATATACCTGGGATTCATGTGGGATCAAGCTCATGTTAACATATTACACATATCCCCAGTTTTACAAACAGAAACTAATAATTTCAAATAAATCATCACTTTTTCCATAAAACAATCCACTTACCATTTTACCCCCACAAAAAACCTCTTTTTGAACACCATTACCATAACTTATAAAAATAATAAATTCATATTTATCAAACACAAGAAAACACACAATTAAAACCAAATAATTCAATCAGACAGGCCCCTTCATAAACCCTCACATACCCTATGTTAATTTTGAAAACAATATTTTCCTCATTAAAAAAATTCATAATTCATACTCACAAGTGAACAACAATGATAAGATGACAAAATGATCCATTTTCCATTGAAAATCCTTTTCAAACACATGAACACTTCACATTCCCATGAAAAAATATTTCTCATCTTTCTCAAAAGGCATAAAACCCATTTTAGGAAACCCTACATAAATCATACCCAAAATCTATCCATTTTCCTTTATAAAAATTCATTTCCACGACATAAGCATGCCACAAAATCTCAAAAATATACTTCTCACCACAAAAATAATGCATGAAACATGTTAAAATTGACAAAACAATTCAAATAAAATTGTATTGGAATGTTAGGGCATATAACCACCTACCTTGAACCAAGAAGATTCTAGAAAAATGGTGTGAAACTGCAACTGCACCTTGAGAAGACCCTAAGAAGTCATGATCGAATATAATACATCAATATTGAACCCTAAACATAAATATATAACCCTAAATCAAACCCCCTACCTACTTGAAAACCCAACCCATGAAGGAGAAGAGAGGAAACCCTAAAAGAAGAATGAAACAACAGAGAAGAGAATGTACTTGAGAGATCCTAATGAATCTGAGCTAGAGACACCTATAACATGAAGCCCAAGGGAGGGTGGATGGAGGGAGGTGTGAATAGTTCTTGGAGGGCCAAGAGGGTCAAGAAAGAGGGGTTAAAGGGGTTAAAATAGGGAAAAGATAAAAGAGGTAAATCATTTTTAACGAGCTGGTATGACCGTAAGGTTAGTCCGTAATGTTTTTCAAACCGTGCGGCCATCATGAAACCATATCAACTGATTGAGACAGCTACCATATGATCAATCTTCATGGTCTGACATATCATGTAGAAGTTTTGAGGTCTCTTCTGGCAGTGACCCAGACCTACTACACGGTTACCTGGGAAGGGCCCACGGTTTCTACTAATCGTGCGCCAACTGTGTGTCAAGGTCTATCCCCCCATTTTTAAATTTTTTTTGAACTCATTGAAAATCACTAGCCTAAATATAGACAAAGTAAATACATAAAAAATCAATCCCGCCACACCTGATTCCCAAGAAAAATAACCTATAACCCAACCCAAACCAAAAAATAGGCAATTCCTAAAACCAAGGTTTGATAATTCTCCACACCATAATTCTTATCACACTCGGAAAACCATAATAAGGTGTGATCCAAAAATGATTATCAATACTCCTTAACAACTCATGGAGATTCTCTATGGATGAGAAGAATACTATAACATCATTAATAGTAAAAATAGACTTACGAATTGAACTTGGGAGGCCAAAATGGACTCCCCAGTAGGTTCCACCCACCCCCAAAAGTTAAAACACCTCAATTTTATCGGTAAAATTAAAAGAAACTCTCACAATGCACAATCCAACATCCCAAGAAGAAACATCTTAAACATTCCCAAATAAGCTAAGGCAATTTAACTAAAACAATCAATGAACCCAAACAAGGTTACCATAGCCTTGCTTCACAAAACTATTGGGAACACATCAACCAAAACGTTAACTCAAGAGAGTAGCTTGGGGATAGATAGCTCTGAACATCACTACCCAACACCAAGAAAACAAGAGGCATGAACATAGGAAATCAACACCTGAGACGAAATTAGAATACCAACACGAGGTGGCTCGAACAGACTCCCCACCGTAAGGAATAGGATAACATCAATTCCTTCAAGAGGAATTTTACCATGACCCACGGTGGGTCTACCCACCATAAGGACTAACCCATATAGACCAGCGTGGGAAACCCATTCCCATCCAAACCCTCACTGTAAGGGGTCCGATAAAAAAGACACTAAACCAAACGAGAAACTCCACACTATTCGTTACTCTTATGGGGAATCACCATCCTCGGGTGAGCCCAGACCAAAACTGAGATCGACTCGCAAGGATGGAAATACATGGAAAACAATACAAGGATCTACATCCATAAGGGAATAAGTATTGAGGTTCAAGATAATGAGATAAACACACCTCCCTATAACCAAGGAATAATTCTTTTACCCAAGCAGCTCACAATGAAGTAACTGGGTACCCATGACTTTACCCACCACATGGGACCACTCTAAATAACACAACTAAATGGGGGCTTAAACTTTCTTCTTTTACCATACCAAGGAAAATCATTAGACAAAAATCCTTTACACCCCTACGGAGTTCTTGACTATGTGGCAACTTCACTCTGGGACCTATGGCTAGAGCTCTTCTAATTGAAGCATCTCTCACATCGCAGTCAGGCATTAAAGACCCCCAAACAGAACTTATCCTATTGGCGATGCCTGAAACCATAATTTGATACAGATAGCACCAACAGAAACTAAACACCCTAAGACCCAATTTTCTTCAACACAAAACTTTTACCAAGAAATGGGATTAGAAGATTCACAGATATCACGCCTTTCACTTCAAATGAGAAACATAGAGATAAAGGACATAATAAAGACACCATCACTCAAAACAGAGAAATTAGGAATTCCCAGAAATAAATTCCTATTTTTGTTATAATAGAGGCTCTTGAAATGTTCCACAATATCCACCTTTTCATTATAAAGAAAAAAACACTGTAATATTCCACCATATGTGACCTTTACTATGAAAGAAAACCTACAATGAGTGGGACTCAAAATCGGGTCCAGAGCAACACATGATTTTTTTAAGAAGCCCATTATGACTAAATTTTACACAATTATGGCCTAGCATGAACCCTTTCTCAGATGATACCGAAAAAAGATCCAAAATACCTTTTTAAGGTAGTGTCCAGCACCAAAAACCCCTAAACCACTTTCCACATTCCCCACTGGAAATCCCTTCACTGCTTCTAGATGGGACATTCAGGTTTACATGTGTCAAACTTCACCTTTGACGATTCAGGCAGCTCAAATAGGCAAACTCTTCATTGAACTCCTTCCACATCCACTATTCCACTGTGAGAGGATTCACTTAATAGAAATAGAAGGGAGGACGTTTCATCTTCCAAAAATTCAAGGAGAGAGTCCTTGCATTGATCAACTGGAGGTTCTTCCAATGACAAATCACCAATTGACAAATTTTGAATATGCATCAATTCTTTATGGGGGTGCACAATAGCTAAAAAAACCCAAGGACCTAATAAAACCAGTCTGTTGGCCAGAATGTACCAAAAACAAACACCAAACGCAAAAGGTATCCTCTATAAAGGCTTCCCAAAACACTTCTTGAAATAGAACACTAACCATTACTTCTAACCAACTTATCAATGAAATACAACCCTGAAACATTTTTCAAAAATATTGGTTTTGAAATTCAATACACACCATAACAACATTCCCAAACATACAAAAAATCACACCAAACATTTTCCATAAAAACACTTTTGGAAATAAAATAGGACTTGTTGGATTTCGCATTCACCAATGGTACCTCATGGGACTCACACATAAATGACCTCATGCCACCTCGGGAACTCATTCACTTTCCTCACATAACCCATAAATGTGGTCACCCATGAGAATACTAAAGATAAAAATGAATATTTTACATTTTCCAAAATAAACATTCAATCCACACATTCACTTTCTCAAGGCCACTAGCCAAAAAATTCAAAAATAATTTTGAATCTCAGAAATTTAAATTTTTTTTCAGAAAAACACCAACCATTCAAATAAAACCCATTTGACAAAATTTTCACCTCAATTCCCAAAACATTCCATCCCATCTCAAAAAATGTTTACAATACACAAAATATCCCACTTCATCCCCAACCATTTAAGTAAAAAACTCAACTCTTTACATTTAAAACAAGTCTCCAAAACCCTTATGAAAAACAATTTCTATATTCCTCGCAAAATTTTTTTGATAAACCATATATTTTGATTATAAAAATCCAATGTTGATAATCTCACCCCCATTCACTCAATTCCATTTCATCGAAATCTAGATTTACAATGATTCATTCAAAACAAATTGAAAAACCCATTTTCCACCTTTTGAAAATCAAACCATTTCATATTTCAAATCCAAATTTTATTAAATTTTTAATCAAATGATTCGATATTATTTTCTCATAACCCAAGGAAACACATGACAATTAAATAAGAAAATAGTGTCGATGGGTGACTCGGACATATCATTGTCAAGCACACGCCAGTCACATCACCATTATAGATAGTGTTCTAGGACCATGTGCCTGACTCTGTATGGATTTACAGGCCCTACAAGCTCATTGAGACCATTGGACCAACTCTCATTTCATTTCACCAAACATCAATGAACCACAAGAACCAAATGACCTAAACAAAACCTGATTTCCCCTGGAAACTTGAGTCCCTCCATGAGATTTTGTGTCCATGTACCTTACTCGTAATCAGAATATCAATCCCAAAAAACCCTACCTTCAGTCTACCGTGACTATTTACCAAGGAACATGATTTAAAGAGCATGACATGCCCTGATGCTATTTTGTTACAAACCAAGCTATGTCATCATCTGACCCGCTGCCCAACCTGGTCTATTGAATTTCCATAAGGGAATTCTCAATCCCCATGATTTGGAAACTAGTGCATTGGAATCTATATTATATTTGGGGAAAAAATTTACCCATTTTCATAAACATAAACAACCAACAAGTCAAATAAACTAAAACTTAAAATAGAAAACCAAAAAAAGTATATTCTCTTTCTAAACATTAAGCTTTAAACTTTGAAGAAAAACTCCCAAAGACAAAAACCAAAAAGGGAAACTAAAAATATAACTTAAAACTCCATGATGCATGGGGACCAACATAATCAGGCCACCACCGCCAAACCCACACAATAATTCCACTACCAACGTGATCCAAGATCACAAAACAACATTCCTTTACCCGAGTAAAACAAAAAAAGTATACATCCAACCAATGGTGTATTATGGTGTGAACCAAAGCAATTTATCATGCCACCCAAATAAATATATTGCATGCCAAAATATTTAGAAGATAATCTAACATACTAATTTAGGTAAATTCATTTAAAAAATTTATGGTAAATACATTTATTGGGTAAACATTTTAAAAAGGAAAAATTCTAAGAAAAATGATTTCACAACCACTTGATTAAAAAAAGAAGAGAATTTATATAAAAAAAGACACAGACACACACATGAGGTCCACCATATGTCGTCATATGGAACAATTATGTATAAGAATCGTGATATGTAGAGCACCATGGGTAAATCCCTAGGGTCAATCTAGCTCGAGTAGGACACTATAACATCATACCGTGGTGAAATGTGGCTTTGAAACCATGAATAAAAAAATTCTCATGCACGAGCCACTAGTATGGGACACCCTAATAGCCTAGTGGTATCCAATAATAACAATGTTTAGTTACATTTGTAATTAGGAATCCTACTAGACAAAACCAAGACTAATCACTTATGTATCATCTAGAGTACTAGAACTAGCCATACCACACAGATACCATGGATTCCCATGGAATAAAGTTCATGTTCCCATGTCACACATATCACCACTTTCACAAAACAATTCCAATTATTTCAAATAAACCACTCCTTTTTTCATAAAACAACCCACTTACCATTTTACTGCCACTAAAAACCCCTTTTTGAACACATTTACCATCACTCACACAAATCATAAATTCATCTTTATCAATCATGAGAAAAAAGAAAATTAAAACCAACCAATTCAATGGGCCAAACCCCTTCATAAACCCACACATACCATAATACCATTTTTAGAACAATATTTTCATCATTTAAACAATTCAAATTTCATACTGAAAAAGTGCACAACAAGTATAAAATTACAAAAATGATCCATTTTACATTGAAAATATTTTTCCAACACACATAACTCATGTGCCCATGAAAAAATATTTCTCATCTTTCACAAAAGGCATAAAATCTTTTTTAAGAAACCCTACCTAAATTATTCCCAAAATCTATCCATTTTCCTTTATAAAAGTAATTTTCCATCACATAACCACGCCAAAACATCTCAAAAATATACTTTTAAACACAAAATTAAAGTACAAAACATGTTAAAATTAACTAAAAAACCAAAATATATCAGAATGCTAGGGGATGGAACCACCTACCTTGAACCAAGAAACATTTGGAAAAAAGGTTTAGACACCGTAATCGTAGCTTGATAATTCCCTAAGAAAGAAATATAGAACTTAATACATCAATATTGAACCCTAACCATCAATATCTAACCCTAAATCGAACCACCTACCTACTGGAAAATAGAAAACCCAAATGATAACAAATAAACTACTAAAAGAAGAGAGAAACAGGAGACAAGACGACTAATTTGAGGGATCCTAAGGAATATGAGCCCAAGACACCCAAAAATTGAAACCCAAGGGGATGAGAGGATGGAAGGAGGTGTGAATAGGGCTTGGGGGGATGAGAGGGTCGAGCAAGAGGGCAGTAAGGGGATAAAATCAGGGGGAGAGAAAATAGAGAAAACATTTTTAATGAGTTGGAACAACCGCATGGTAAGTCTGTAAGGATTGTTAAACCATGCAGCGACCATGAGATCATACTTGATGAGGGAAACACCTACCGCACAGAAAATCTGAATGTTCTGAATTACCAAACAGATGCTATGTGGTTTCTTCTGGCCATGACCCATACCCACTGCACAGTTATTTGAGGGGGCACATTATTTCTACTAACCATGCTCCTTCCATTCGCCAGGATCTATCAACAAACTTTTTCAAACTTTTTCTCGAAAATTTAAGGAAGAAATCATGGAAAAGAACTAGGATAAGGGTAGATAAATGAAATTACTCCAAATTCAAACCCTCCACACCTGGTTCCCATGAAAAATAACAGAGAACCTGGCCTGAACTGGAGAAAAGAAAAATCCAAAAACCCATGTGTCATAATGCCAAACGATCAGACACACATGATATTTTAGGGTCGAGGATTGAGAAGAAAATAGAATTTTGATGTGGGATAGAAGGAACCATACTTATATATAGTCTTAGGGTGACCTTTAAACTTTGAGAAATTTGACGGCTCAAATTAAATATCATATCTTATATGACGGTTGATATTTATTCTAAAAATATTTTAATACATATTCTGAATTCTAAATTTTATATTAATAAAATAGTCATAAAAAACAAAATGTTTGGAAAAAAATAAATTCTTTTAAAAATTTGATATTTCATCAAACTAAATAAAATGTAAAAAATTTAGAAAAACCTTTAAAAATCTGTTTTTCCTTGGAAAGGTTTTCTAGTAATTTTGAAAATGAATTTAGAAAAAATGAAAAAAATTAGAAAAAATGAAAAAAATGAAAAACCTTCCCAAGAAAACCATTCCAATAACAATTACAAAAAAAATATTTACAAAATCTTGTTCTCTTTGTTTATCTAAAATAATATTTTTCTGGTACAACTATATTTTCTAAAACAAATAAATTTTGAAAAAATGGAAAAAATTATAAAAACTAAAAATTTAGAAAAACTAATTTTTTTTGAAAACGAAAATATTTTAGAAAAAATAAAGTTTTTATAAGATCCAAATATTTTCGAATGAACTAATGTTTTTAGAAAAATGAGGGATTTTAGAGAACTAAAGTTTTCTAAAAAGCCAAAAATTTTAGTAAAAGTAATTTTTTCTTAAAAAACATTGATATATATACTCCCCCTTTGAAAAGTATTGCATTACTATAAGGATATGGATAAATAAGAAATAGATATGAAAAATAATTCAGTATTGACCACTCCTATAGTATGTTTAATAAATTAAAATGAATCATAATTAAGGTGTTTAGTAAATATATCAGCAGGATGTTATTACTTTCCATTGAATTTTAAAAAATATAACTTTTTTGTGTGTGGTACAAAATGAAATTTTTTCATATATATATCTTCTTGTATCATGAGTGATGTTATGGTTTTTTACTTAAAAATATGGAACTTGTGTTATCACACAAAATTGGAGTTTCACTAAAACTCAATACAAAATTAGTGAGTGTGTTTTATATCCCCAACACTTGATCTCAACAACTTATAGATACCACATATTATACATATATAGTGTAAATTTTAGGTTTTAATAATACAAATATATAAAAGAGGGGGTGAATTGTATCTTTTTGATAATCTTCACAGATTATGGATTTGGACTCTCCTTGTAATTTATTCAGATATGTAGTGTTTTCTTCAATATGTAATATGAGAAGTGGATAAATAGAATGAATGAAAACAAAAACTTTATAGTGGTTTGGGAAACAAGGATCCCCTAGTCCACTCCACCACCAACGCTCTCTTTGAGAACTTAGTGAATTTTACTAGAAAGGTCCACTTATAACAAGACCTTAAAATCCATAACTGAGTGCATGTAGTTAACACATTTAAAAAATGGATAAATTAGAGCCTTATGCTTCTTTTATAGGGAACTGGTTATCCATATATTAGTATAAGAAGTAGACACTTCACTAACACTAAGTAAGAGAAGTTGAAACTCCAATAAATCAACATAGTTTGATCTGTTGATGGTTCAGGTTGAAATTCACAATTACTGTAGCAAAAACTGATAATATATGGATCTTATTCATCATAAATTAAAGTCTTTATGAATGAATAACTCAGAATCGCTCCTTTTTGAAAATTATATTCAATAAAAGTAGTATTAAATGAGAAATAGTTTCATAATAGTACAAGGCTGAAAAATGTATATCTCCAAAGTGTTGCCTCTTTCAGAAAATAATATTGTTGATGGTTGTTTTTAGTAGATCTTTATTCCAAATATATTAATTATCATACAATTTTATATATTTATCATCAAAAATTATGATATAATATAGATAGAGAATATATCTTTCTTTGATATTCTAGATCCAAGAAATTCATTTGATAGATCACGGATATTCAAATACGAATCGACCAGGGGAGTCATAAGTTCCATTAAGAATAAGAGTTATTTTCTTAGATAAATACAAGTCTTTTAATCATTCATAAATGATCTTTAAATTGATCTTTATTTCTTTCAATACCATTTCAAAAAATCTAGGACAAAATTTCATATTTAAATTTCTATCATTGAAAAGTCAAATGTAAGTTTCTTCATAAAATGAAAAAATACCAAATTTAGGGTTCAACAACGTAGTGTTTATTCTTCGAAAGTAAGTTTGAAAGTATTTATATGATCATAAATATAGTTTTGATATACCATATGTTTTTTTCCTCAAACATAGGGTTCCTTATGTAGGGTTCCTTAACCAAACGTTCTCTTCTTACAAACATAACGTTCCATTCAAACATAGGGATCTATAACCATACATTTATGATAACATAGGGTTGATTATCCCTACATGTTGATCTAATCATAGGGTTAACTCCTTACTCTATGCTTACCAATGTAAGTTTTATTCCTTATGCTAAACTTATCAATATAGGTTATGAACATTGTTTCCAGAAAATATAAAAACACATTCCAAATGCATTGAAAAATATTCCTTATGGATTAAAAACATGAATATAAATCCATAATAAATCTTTCAATGAATATTAATTTCATGAAATACACTTAAAGTAATATCATCATTAAAAAAACAAGAGTATTTGTGAGCGTTAAATTCAATAAGATTTATATAATATTGTTAATAAAATACATGCCCAACAATCTCCCCTTTTTTGATATTCACAAAACCCATAAAACAATTTATATAAAATATAAGATTATATAAACACTGAGGAAATTATATTTAAAGAAAATAATTTTGTTGAAAATTAATTATTTCGATGCATTATTTCTATTTCACATTACTATTTTGATCAAAAAAAATCTTATTTTGAGAATGCTTTGTTTACCCAATTTTCTCCCCCCTTTTGTGATATCAAAAAGTAATTATATAAAAATTAATTATAAAATGATCAATTTTGAACATAAAAATAAATTAATTTTATAGTGTACTAGTTAGAAAATGAGAAATATGTTTTGGAAGTTGATATAAGCATATGATAAAATATATAAATGAGGCACAGTGTATCAAAAAACATTGGATGTTTTATTATAAAAAGTGTACAAATAAATGAGTGGTTTTGTCTTGAGGAATAGGTTTAAACTAAAGGTATGGTAGATGGTTAAATTTTTTGATCAAGAATGGTTTTTGGTACTAGTGAAGCCTGAACATCCTTAAAAAATTCTTTCAATTATTTCATCTGACCTTGTAACCATTATGACATATTGTCTACTAGCTGCCTGAATAAATTTCTTGAATCATGACTTACCTTTAAATTTTCAACCATATTGACATTGATAAAGTCATGTAGATTTTACACTTTTTATAGAATCTGAGAAATATTATCACTGAATTGATTAACCATCAACCTGATATAGGGTTTACTTGAAGTGAGTTTCTCAAAAAAGATATTTCTGATTTTCTAGTAAAACTAACAATGGTGCTCTATTACACTGAATTGATTGAAGAATCTAATTCATACCAGCCATTATTGATGAGATTTCTTGAAATATTTTGATCAGGTCTGGTGATGTTAGAGGTGCAAAATTTTAATCTGTGTAATGATTGATACTCCCCTTCATCGATTCAAATAAACATCCCAAATACTATTATAAATCTTAAAAATCTATTTTGGAAAATGATTCTGATTTTAGTTTCCTAAATTGTTCCAACAAATCCATCTTGAATGCATCAAAATAAATTTTTAACACAAAATTTTCACTTAACTCTTTAAGGAGAGTCTCAATAGACTCTAATTATTTCCTTGAGACATATGAATTTCTTAATCCATCAAAATATTTTCTTGCAGCTTCCAATTATTTTCTAAGACTAGAGTTCTCTTCTTGTACCTTGATGAACTTAATTACAGGATCTTAAATCTGATTTTTTGGAGAATTATATATTCCTTCATCATGATTATGTGACTGAGGATCTATTTACACCGCATATAAAGATTTATCTAAAGAATAATCACTTAAAAAATATATAACATCACATAGTTTTGTCATATCTTCAGAGACAAATGTAGTTTTTTGAAAATTATTAACCAATGGCAGAGATAGCTTGACATTTAACAATTTCAGTAGTTTCAGTTACTAATTTCTGAGATTTCTCTTATTCTTGAGAATGTTCTATTTTTTGATCTGATTGAATGGAAACATTATATTCTTTAATTTTAATTTCATCATATTGTTCTGCAGCATGATCTGGTTCTTCCAAATTCACTGAAAGAGACGTATCTTCAGATTGTAACAATACATCCTCATTATGGGGTTATTCTCTAAACCTTGGTCTTAATTAAATATCCTTTCAATTTTATTCTTATGAACCGTATTTATTAATATTTTAAGTATTATAACTTATCTTTTTTTGTAGGATGAGTAACACCTTCTATACAAGATTTTCTAACTTCTTCATTTCTCAAAAAAAATTGAACCTATAGACTTGATAATTCCATGACCCCCCTAAGAAAAAGATCCATATTTTTGTTTTTCATATAAACCAATAGAAACCAATTTACATTTAATTGTACTGCAAAAGAAAATAAATTTTATTTGAGTATCAGCATTCAAAACATTGTTGTGGTAACATCTACCTCAGGAATCAATATGGTGAATATTATTATTTCTAAACAGAAGAATAGAAAATATTCGGCCATAGGGATAGAATGAAATCCTTTCCATTGAATGAAAATAGTGACTCAGATATCTTCGAATATATCTAGCATAGTTCAAATGGATTTCATTGATAAACAAACATAATATACATGTCTGGGTAAAAAATATTTTCTATCTCAGCAACCCTTAGAATTATATAAGTTTGAATAAACTTTACCAAAGCTTTCTATTCATCTTTGAGGTCCTTTTCAAACTTTTTCGTTATATTTTTCGAACCAAAAATAAATGACATAATGACTTCTAATTATTTATCCTTATTTCAAGTTGACCTAATATAAAAATATAAAAAACCTTAATGGGACAATTTTAATATCATAGCAATTTAAACTGAGGATATTGAAACCTCCTTATCATTTATTTGAGAATATATTATATCCTCTACTTCTCCAAAGCTAAACTAGAAATTTTTATAAAATAGCTTCAGTTCTAACTCATAATGAAAATCAATATTTTCCTCATTAAATAGAAATAAAAAAACATGAAAAGATATATCTTTCTTGAGAAAAATATTAGTATGATAGATCCATTAAAAATATAAGACTTTTCATTTAGTTATATTTCAGAGAGGGGTATTCTGATGCTTCATATTAATTCGTTCTCTTTCATCTGTTTCCTTTTTCTTCTATATTTCTAATAATGTGAAGGATGAAATTTTTAGGATTTTAGGGTTTAGAATAATGAAAAGGGCTTTAGTAGATGTAATGGTTTGAAAACAAAGGTTAATGAAATTTTATGGGGTTTCTAATGGATGGTGACATGGTCTGGATTCTCATGCTCATTGTGTAGGGTAATCATTAAATTTTTAGTTTTTGAAAGAATGTAGTTTAAAATCGAAAATAAAAAAAATTATTTAAAAAAATAAATGTGCAATTATTAAATAAAAATTTTAAATAAAAAATTGACAAATAAATTTAAAGAAATAAAATAAAATAAAATATTAAATATTTATTTAAAATTAAGCATTCCTAACTCCCCCTTAATAAAATAAAAACTTGTAGTGGGATGTTTTTTAGTAAAAATATCATCTAATTGATATTTTTTAGTTATAAATTCTAATGATATATCATTTTTAAGAATAAGATTCATTAGAAAATGATATCTTATATCAATATTCATTGTCCTAGAATAACTTATAAGATTTGTTTAAATATTAATAGCACTAGTATCATCACAATAAAAATATATTTATTATTAAAATTTAGTCCAAAATTTAGTAGAGTGTGTTTCATCCCTAAAAAATGTGCACAATAACTTCTAGAAAATAAATATTCTACCTCGACTATTGATAGGGAAAATGAGTGTTTTTCTTACTCATCCATAATACTAAATATTTTCTTAAAAAGTGATAGGTTCTTGAGGTGATTTATTATCCAATCTACATATTCCAAAATTAGTATATGAGTATAAAATTAAATTAAAATAAAAAATTTGGGTTAAAGAAGAGATTGAAATATAGTTATTTTTAAATATCAAGAAATTATTTTAACAGCAGTAAGATGGTATTATTTTTTATTTTACTGAAATCTATCACATAAAAATATAGAAAACGTTATTTATGGTATAATATAAATAAGATATATCAAACTACCTAATATACCTCTATATAACTTGTTGTTAATATGTTTTCTAACTTCATCCAAAAGAAGTTTATATTGTTAAACATATGAGTTGTATAAGTCTTATTATTTTCTATTCCAATCATCTTTAATAAATCAATAATGTATTTAGTTTGAATTAAAACTTTTCCATAATCTTTTTGATAAATCTAAAATCCTAAAAATAAATTCAATTCTCCAATAATATAAATTCGAATTTATTTTTTCATTATATTTGAAAAATCATTACAAAGATTTTTATTTCTTAAACTAAAAATAACATCATCAACGTAAATTTTAAAAAAAATTAGATAAAACGATTTTCTTAAAAAAAAAATAGGATCTAATCATCCCATAGAAAATCCATATTCCTATAAAGATAGATTAATATTTCATACCAGGTTCTAGGTGCTTGTTTAAGGCCATAGAGATCATTAGAAAGATTAAAAATATAATTTGGTTAGTGTGGATTTCCAAAACCTAGGTTTTTTTCAACATAAAATTATTCCATTAAATATCCATTTAAAAATTCAAATTTAACATCCATCATATATAATTTAAAATTCATATGATATGGATAAGATAAAAGGATTATAATTTCTTCTAATCTAGAAAAAAGAGAAAAGGTTTCATCATAATCTATTTATTCTTCCTGGTTATATCCTTTTGATACTAGTCATGCTTGGTTTATGGTTATAATCCCTTCATCATCATATTTATTTCTAAAGATCCATTTAGTTCATATTACTGGATAATCTGATGGTCTTTCCACTAAATCCTATACTTGATTTATTCTGAATTGGTTTAGTTCTTCTTTCATGGCTAACATACAACTCTCATCTCTTACATCCTCTTCAATAGAATTTGGTTTTAACTCATATAGAAAGGAATATATTTCAAATAGGTTTCCAATGTTTCTTCTAGTTTTAATTCCTTCTTCTAGGTCTCTTATAATAGTTTTTAAAAGATAATTCTTTAGGATTCTAGACTGTCTAGGTAGGAAACTTTTAGATTCTTCATTTTCATGTTCTTTTGAACTGGACTAAATTTCATTTATATTATTTTCAAAATCATCTTGAGGGGAGTCACATCTCATATTTCTTTTGTTTGATGTTTCTTTTTATTAAAAGGGTGTGATTCATCATACTTCACATGAACTAATTCAGCAATAATCCTAGAATTTTTATTTATCACTCTATAGGATTTAGAAGTAGAATAATATCCTAAAAATATTCCTTCATCGTATTTTTGAGAAAATTTACCAAGTTTTTCCTTAGTATTTATGATATATAACTTGATTCTAAAAAAATTAAAGTGTTTTACATTAGGATTTCTATTATTCCAGAGTTCATATGGTGACTTTTTAATAATTATTCTTATTAAAATACTCTTTTTGATATAGCGGGTTGTACATACAGCTTCTGCCATGAAATAGGTTGGAATCTACTATTCATTTAGCATAGTCATTTACATTTCTTGAATAGTTCTATTTCTTCTTTCAATAATTCCATTTGATGAGGTGTTCTTGGTATAGAGAAAGTGTGCTTTATACACATATTTGAGTAGAAATAATTAAATTTTCCACTATGATCACTTCTCAATGAAATTATTTTAAAATGATTTTCATTTTGAAAATTTTTCCAAAAAACTTAAAAAGTAGTGAATTTCTCACTTTTAAGTTTTATAAAATATACCCAAGTAAATAGAGAAAAAACATAAACTAAAACATAATCATATAATTCACCAAAAAAACTTCTTAATATTAATGGTCCAAAAAATCCATATGAATAGGTTCTAAAGTTTTAGATGTAGAAATTCTGTTAATGGATTTAAAAGAAGATTTATGTTGTTTGCCAACTTGGAATGCATCACAGAGCCTATAATTTTCAAACGTAAGAAAATTAAAATAAAAAACTAACTATTTATTATATAATTTATGTAAATCATATATTTTAGAATTTCCAAGTCTCCTATGATAGATCCATGATTCATTTCTCTTAGTAGTTAAACAATTTACTTTTTTTATACAAGGAATTGAGATCCAAAGTATAAACATTTTCAGTTCTTGGTGATCTAAATTTAAACAACTTATCTTTTAAAACTAAACATGAATTGTTAGAAAAATAGACAAAAGAACTATCATAAAAAAGTTGAGATATACTTATCAGGTTGTTCTTTAACCCTTGTACATACAATACTTTGTTGATTGAAATTATCTTTAGATAACCAACGATTCCAACTCCAACAATATTTCCATTTTCATTGTCACCAAAAGTGACTTGACCTCCATACATTTGAGTCAATTTATAGAAATTTGATGAGTCTCCACTATCCATATACCATATGGATTTTCTATTCCTATAGCCTTTTTCCTAGAAAATCAATTAAAGATATGTTTGTTTTGGTACCCATATTTTCTTGGTTCTATCTATTTCAACAAAGAAAATATATGTTAATCTAGATCTTCATTATTTTTTCATAATTTATAACACATTATTTAGATATATTTTTAGAAATAAAATCCTTTTTAATACCACTAATTTTAGGATTTCTTAGGTAACAGTTGTCATTGTAATGAAATTTTATTCCACAGAAATAACTGGTAGAATTTTTTGAATTAGGCACAAAATATTTTTTGTATAATTTTGATTTTTCACCCTTTATTCCTATTCAAAAAATTTATATTTTAATAACATTTTTTCCAGGAATCTCATTCATATTTTTTTCTCCTTTTGTTAAAATACTTGTAACACTTTTATAATATTCTATTTAATCCTATAATTCATTAATCATTTTTTCATGATAAATACATTTTGATGTAGATGAATTTATGTTTTCAGTTATATCTTGATGTTTCTTTAGCATTGTGTATATTTTACCTAAAACAACATTACATATATTTTTTAATGATTTATGTTTCTTTATTAAAGAATCATATTTTTATTCTATTATGCAACAATAAGTAGCTAATTTATCATTTTAACAGCTATCAAATGCAAAGGAATAAGAATAATAAGTTTTTACATGTTCTTCTTACTTAGCCGTAAAGAATATATTAGCTTTGAGATATTTTGGTTCTTTTTATGAATCATATTTTGGAGAGATTCTGAAGTCTTCAGATACACTCCACATAGATTTCATAGCACTCTTCTCTTTATGTTCATAATCTACTTTTTTCTAATATTTCATTTATATCCTTCTTCTTTCTTCTTTAAATTGGGGGTAGTCATGTCTTATGTTACCCAACTATTTCTCATTCATATAATCTTACATATTTTGGATATATTTTTATCCCTTTTAATGGATTTTTTTAAGATTTTTTTCTTCTTGTATAATTTTCTAAATTTTTTGACTAGCTAAGACAGTTCCATTTTAGAGTCTAAGGAATCTATGTTTTTGTCTGTTTCAACTTCTTGTTTTAATTTTCTATCATGCTCCTTAGATTTTAATTTAAGGGTAGTGTTATCCCTTTTTAGAACTAACTTGTGATCTTCATAGTCATATTTCATTTCTAATTAGTATATCATCAATGTTCTAGTTGGTTCCTTCATAGTTAAATTCTTGATAGGGGATGATTTTCTAATAGTTGCAGATATTCCATTACATTTAGAGGGAAGTACTCTAAGTACCTTCAGCATTTGATCTGATTGACTGAGGGGATATTTCAAGTATATAATATTATTGAAAATATCTATCTATTGACCCTTAATTTGTGTGATTATTTCACCACAAAACATTCTAAATGTTTTAAAAAATATTTTTTCCATATCATACCTCATCTATATGATGTTATATGTTCCTTAATATGCAACATCAATTGTCTACCACATTTCATGGGTTGTAGGGAATTTTATACACAATTAAATTCATCAATACCAAGTCCACCAATGATACCATTCATTTCCTTTGATTTGATGTCATGTTCAGCTTTTGTTGTTGCATTCTAAGTATCTGGTATCGTATGAATCACATAAGGAGTGATGATCTTGAATAAATTCTAAATACAAGATTCCTCAAATATATGATCATTCATGATTTCCATCATCTATAGTTTCCACCATAAATATATAGAGCTCGAATAATATATGTAACTTCTTTTGGATCTTCCATTTCCATATACTTTTTATGTACCTTTTTATTTTACTCATTCAAAAGAGTTGCAAAAAAATCTCGCATTTGTTACCTATTTTTAGGTTAGAATAGTATAAATATACACAAGATATGGTGAATTGTTTCTTTCAGATAATATTCACATATTCTAGATTATGATTCTCTTTGTGATTTATCTAGATATGCATCACTTTCTTTTGTATGTAATATGAGCAATGGATAAACAAAAATAATGAACACATTAATTTTATAGTGGTTCGGGGAAAAAGGATCCCCTAGTCTAATACACCAATGATCACTCTATGATCATGGTGAATATCACTATAAAGGTCCTCTTATCATAATACCTTCAAATCCACAACTGAGTGTAGAAAGTTGACACATTTACAACACAACTAAAAAAAATCCGTATGGTTCTTTATAGTGAACCGGTTATCCAAAACTTAATATAATAATTTGACACTGCACCAAAACTAAGTACAGTCAGTTGAAACTCAATAAATCAAAAATTTTGATTTTTTGATGGTTCAGGTTAAACTTTACAGTTGTAGTAGCATAAAATGATAGTACCTAGATCTTCTTATTCAGAAATAAAAGTATTCAAGAATGAATAAATATATAGAGATCCTTTTTAAAAATGATCTTTAATAAAAGAGCAATAAGCAAGAAGTAGTTTCACATCAGTACGTGGATGAAAATTTTATGTATCCAAACTGTATTCTCTCTAAAAAATAACAGATTTGATAATTATATTCAATAGATCTACATTAAAAATATATTTATCCATATACAATCATATATACTTTTTATAATAAATTATGATAGAATATATAGAGAGCAGATAGAATTATTCGATATTCTAGATCCAGGATAGTCACCTGAAAATCACATATATTCAAATACAAATCAACTAGGGGATTCGTAACTTCCCTTAAGAATATGAGTGATTCTCTTCGATGAATGCAAGTCTTTTAATCAATCGTAAAGAAGATTTGAATTTATCTTTATTTCTTTCAATACCATTTCACAAATCTCATAAACAATTGAGGATTTAAATCTCTATCATTGAAGAGTCAAGTATAAGGTTATTTTATAAAAAGGAAAAATACCAAACATATGGTTCAAATGTGTAGTGTTTATTCTTCGAATATAAGGTTGAAAATGTTGGGATGATGATAAATGTAGTGATGTACCAAATGTTTGTTTCCTCAAACTTAGGATTCCTTACTTATGTAGGGTTCCTTAACCATAATTTCCTATCTTACAAATATAAGGTTCCATCAAACATTTGGGCTCTTTAACCATAATTTTATATTAATGTAGGGTTGATAGTCCGTACATTATGTTTTTAACATTGGGTTAATTCTTTATTCTATTCTTACCAATTTAGTGTCCATTCCTTACACTACACTTATCAATGTAGGGTATGAACAGTGTTTCCAGAAAACATACAAATTCATTCCAAACTCTTTGATAAATATTTTTTCTTGATTAAAAACTTCAATATAACTCCTAAATAGATATTACAATGAATATTAGTTTCAAAAATAAACTAAATGTAATATCATAATTAAAACAAAAAAGTGTATTTGTGAGCATCAAAATCAATAAGAACTATAGAGTATTGTTGAGACAATACATGCCCAATAGGAAAGAACTGATGATTTTTTCCCTAGAAATACTAATAAATGAAATCTTCTCCTAAGAAATGACAAGTTCCAGATGTAAATTTTCAATCAATTTTTATATCCACCGAAGTCTTCATCTGAAAACCCATTAATTTCAAAATCATTTCCAGAAGAGTAAAATAAGACTATAACCATAGTTCCCTTAAGATAATGATAATTTTGTTTTCTAACCTCAATATGGGAGTCCTTTTTATTAGCTAAATATATTTCAGACAACAATACATAAAACATTAAATCTAGATGACTAGCTATTAGTTACAGAAAAATACAAATCCTTCCGCTAAAGATATTTTGATCAACTGGTCTCCAAAATTCATAAACATCTAAATTATTTCAGGTTATAAGTGGATTACTAATACATTTAGTATTTTTTATCCAATTTATTAAAATTATATTTTATATACTTATATTGAGATATAAAATTTCCTTCTTATTTTTTTTAAAATTTGAATACCAAGAAAAAAACAAAGTTCATCCATCATACCAATATGAAATTCAAGTTTCATAATATCCGTAAAGAAATATGTATGATATTTTTGAGTTGATCCAAATATAATTTCATCAACATAAATTCAAAAAACAAATTTGTTAGAAACCTTTTAAATAAAATGTGTTGGATCCGTAGCTTCCTTAATAAAATTGTTTTATAACAAAAATCAATCTAATCGATCATGCCAATATCTAGGGGAATTTTTAAGTCCATAAAGTTCTTTTGTATGCTTAAATATATTATATGGGTATTTTTTAAATTCAAAACACATAGTTGTTCTAAATAAACTCTATCCTTTACATATCCATTAAGATGAGCACACTTCATATCCATTTGAAAATGTTTGGAATTAAGAAATGTTTCATATGCTAGAAGAATATGAACTACTTCAAGTCTAGATATTGGTTCATAATTTCCTTCATAATTTATTACCTATTTCTGATTTTAACACTTTTAAATAAATCTATATTTATTTACAACTATAATCCCATTTTCATCACATTTATTTTAAAACCCAATTTTACTACATTTACATAAGTATCATTAGGTTTTTTAACCAAAGTCTAAATATGATTTATTTCAAATTAATTGAGTTAACCATGAAATGATTTTATCCAATATTAATTATCTAAATCACTATTAGGTGTACAGACTATGGTTCTTTTAAAAAATAATTTAGAATATTTATAGAATAATTTATGAAGCCATCCGCTAAGTCAGGTCAGGACTCTGAGACTCAGAGAGCCTCAGTGTGGTGATAATAAAAATATTAAATATTTTATCATGCTCATGTAGTTTTATAGTTGATGTGGAAAAAATAATAAGGATTTAATAAAATAAAAAATCTTAGACAATAGTTGAGTTCATGGTGTGGGATTCACCCTGTCCATGACCTAACATTCATCAGCGTGAGGTGTCAGTTGGAGGTGAATATTTGCAGGGTGTTAACTAAAGGTTTATTGATTTAATATAATTAAATCAATAAAAATACTCCATAATTGTATTCCTTTGTATAGAATGGGTGTATTTTTTCCCATGGTGATGTATAAACCAAGGAAGTACCAAGGAGAGGAGGTGCTACGAAGCCTTATTTTTTATGTCAACCATCATCAGATTGTTCTGAATTGGCTTTCGAGCATCATTTTGGACCCAAATATTTGTCATTTTTTCATGAAGTAAGAATAATTAAAAAATTTATATCCCGACCCCATTTAAATTAAATTTTATGGTTTTATAGCTTTTATATGACTTTTAGGGACCCCATGGGACTCATTATATTGTTTTTGGTTGAAAATCATGGGTTTTGGGTAGTTCATAGGAGATTACCATTTAGAATTTCTAATCACACAGCTTACAGTGCTGGAGAACACACTATGTGTTCTTCCCATTAAGAGAATATGAACTTTTAGAGACTATATACCATATAGTTAGCCCAGGTCATGTGGCTGAGAGACATGGTCAGTCTTGTCTTATCAAAAAACATGGCCACATGAAAGTACATGACCAGAATACATTGACACAGGTTGAGTTACACTGGCATGACCAAGGATACAGGATTAGGCCCAACTAAAGAGAACACTCCATATATTGAGTGTTCAGTTCATGTGTTTCTACATGACTATCTAGGTCATGTGTAGGTGAGGACACACCCAAAGCATTGAATGAGGTCACATGCCATTTGACATGGGGTACATGCATTATATCTCCCTTTTTACTTGTTGAGTAATGAACGGTACATGGACAGGGCCCCAGAGTTGAGAGACAAATAATGTACTATAGGTACACATTGTGTACTTACCTTGGATACTTTTCTCTCATAAATCTCTTTCTTCAGGACTTAGATGGGGGACCATGAGTATCCTTTTCTAAGTAGTTTTCCACATGGGATATAATGGTGGAAAGGGTATTTTTATTTGAGATGTGAATCATGGTGATTATGTGGTTCTCTTTAGTTATATATGTATAGAATAGAATCATATGAGTGAGTTCCCTTTGTCTATTCTTATGAGGGTTCATTGTGGAATCACATCCTCATCATAGGACCATTACCCCTCTATGGCTACCTCGAGCTTGTGCATTATGGGTGTAATCCCATATTCTGGAGTCTGTTGTCTCAGTCCACTTTGACTATAACCCTTAGTGTCTTGGAGAATGTATCCTTCGGAGAGGAATAGAGTGATACTCACATACTTGCAGGTTTCCCTTTGTAGGGTTTTTTAAATTTGTGTGACCAATATTTACTCAGTAATCTATTCACTTCCTAAAAGGATGTTTCCAGTAGGGTCAGGTGTACTCCGAGTTAGCCCTAAGCATTGAACCCCTATTTGTGTATCATGATATGATCTTTTTGATGGGGTAGTATTCTGATGGAGTATATATCCCAGATGAATCCTCTCAGTTTCCTTTGTTATCCAAACACAATGTTTTTCCATGACGGGGTATGTGGAATTAGTGGGACCAGAAATAATTAGGTTTAGATCCACTTATTAGAAATTTGTTCTGGATTTTGATTGGATTTTAATGCTCTTTTCTATATTCAGTGTTGTATCTAGGGTTTTTAGTGTCTCCTATAGATCTTAGAAGTGATCCCCTATCTAATTTTGAGATCTACCGAGTCGCGAGGTAAATTTATAGATAGTGAGACCCAATGAGCATGATCTCTCGGATGTATGGAATCTTGTATGGATGAGATTTGACATTGGATTTGAGATTCCTAATGAGTGAAAACTCTTGGTGGAGTGCCATCAAGGATGGAATGGATCACAGAGAGCATAGTTCTGGATGCCTATTTCCAGTTATGCCTCGAGTTGATTACTGAGGCTGGATTTTTGGTTGGGACCATGAGACATGAAATCTATTTCGAGTATATCTAGGATATTCATAGATACCTTATATTATGTGTCATTTTACATGATATACTAGTGGGCGAGGAGATGACTCGTCATGTATAGATGATGAGTGGTCAAGACAGAGTTCTCTCTCTTGATTGGGTTTCCTCTAGATTTTGGTTAATCTAACTAATTCATATCAATATCTCCCTTTTTTGGGTTTTATATGTTCCTACTGGGTATTTTTATACTAACCCCTACATGGTATTTTCCCAAACATGTTTTTTCTTATAAATACTATAGGTATTCTAGCACTATCTTTGGGGTACTGGAGTGGGTAGAGCATAGTCCAGAGCAAGATAGACCGAGGAGTGTACTGGTCATGAATTTCATAGAAGTCCCATCCATATGAGATGGTTGGACTCTTTTTTAGTTTTTGGTGGGCTTTTAGTTTTACCTTTTATTGCTTTCTAGTACTATCATACTTTGGTATGTTATATATGTATTGATTAATTTTTTTTAAGAGTTTTATAATTTTCTCAAAACTACTTCAGGGATATATATATTGGTGCATGTGTATAGTTACCATATGATAAGGCCTCCCATTTGTGTGATATACCTACCTATGGCTAGTCTTGATCCCCTAGACTATTAGAGGTGGTCTTGGGGTATTGGAGTCTTGTCCTTCTGTTAGCTAGGTGGGCCCTAGTGATTTGGGTCATCACATAGTGGTATCGGATAAGTTCCTTCCTCGAGACCATAGAGTTAGGATTTTCAAATCATTGAGATGAGTTTGGGATTTTACAGTAAAAGTGTTAAAGGTTTTTGGGACTTTCTCTTAGGCCATGGACTCTGGTGTTGTTATGGTGGTCAGTGTATCCATTTACCAGAACTATGATAACCTGCTTGTTGACTCAGAACATTGAGGCACTAGTTTCTAGGAGAGATTTGATACGCGCATCATATACCAATAGGTTGTAGTTTCCATTTCCTTCTTATGTCATCTCCCTAGATATAATCCTTTATTGTGTCACATCTTGTCTTCTTTCAAGATGTTTCCATGAAAGTATCCTTTGGGGTTTCTGAAATAAGTTTTAGGGTATAACCTGATGAGTGATGAGGTTTCCATGAAGTGGCCTAGTCACAAGGTAGGTTTTCTTATATGTGGAAATCTAGTAGAGATTCCACTCATTGAGTATCTCGTAGACCCACCTATATGGACTCATGCATATTCATCTTTTTAGATAGATTTATGGATGGATTTTTTAGTGATAGAAGATGATACACAAGGATCGACCACATATTGTGAGCTTTAGAGGTTTGGATTGCCTATGGTCCATGTCGAGTAGGACCCACAATCAGTAGGTGTGTGATGTTGGTCTCATCATAAGAGGCATCATCCTTTATGGAGACCTTAGAGACTGCTCAATATTCTAGGGTTGATTCATTGTTTCTCTTGTGATGGGAATCAAAATATTTAATGGGAGTGTCCTACCTGTCATGTTGCAGGAAGAGGGATTATTGGTATAATAACTAGGAAAAGGTAGAAGTATCATAAATAATGTATGTATGGATGTGGATGCGGTATAGGGGGTGGGGGAGTAGGAGGAGGTGGATGGAGTTTGAATTTTTTTCCACCCCCCCCCCCCAAGTGGTCCAGGACATGCTCAGGGAACTAGTGGATAGGGTCATGGGTGCCTATAGAAACTGAATATGTTTTTACTAGATGCTCCAAGAGTGTTTTGAGGTATGATATTTTTCCTTTCCATAAGTGTGAGATACATTTTACTTTCCACTTCATTATTGAGTATAATCTAAGGTGATGTGGGGAATCAGCGGTGCCCTATAGTGGTTTTGTTTTTTGTGGATTTAGACTCTCAAGAAGGAGGGATGATTTCCCCACTAAGCTGCAATCTTGTTTCCAGAAGAAAAAAACTGTATGTGTGAGTCATTGTCGCCCAAATAGGATAGTTTCTAGGTGCGGGGATGAGTTCCTTTGACTTATGAGTTTGGGGTAGTTTGGTGTATTGAGGTGTCTAAAAAATCCCAATTTTTTCAAGGCCCGATGAAACCAGTAAAGCCTTTATAGCTCAGCCTTTATGTCAGAGGTCATCTTTAGGGTTTTGTGAGATGTTGTGATGTTGGTGGTTTTTGGAGGACATGTAAGACCTAGTGTGTCCAATTGGGAAACCCTTTGTCATTTCCCTAAGAGGAAGATGATTTCTTGAGGATAGGTGTGGTTAACATCTCTTAGACTAGGTGATTCTGTACCCATATGTTAGAATTGATGTATTCTTTTCCTAGAGGCTAGAAGAAAGAAGGTTTGAAAATTCTAATCTTATATAAGGTTATCACCAACTCTAGGTTTGATTTAATTTTTTACTGAATCTGGTTTCCTAAATCCATTTTGGTTGCTTGGGTTCATGTTGATACCTTTCAATGTGTTGGATTCCCCAACAGTGTTGTGAGGCTAATGAATCGGATCTCTAACCCTTTTTTAAATATTATATTGGTTTTTTCTTTGGTTCTATCCTATTTTTCTTAGTATTGAGGGTTGCTTATGTGAGACACTTGAGGATAGTTATAAACATGATATGAGAGTATTGATCTTACAGTAATCCCTGAAAGTATCAATTCTAGAATTATAAGGTCTACTCCATGAGTTTCATGTTCTTTTACATAAGATTGAAAGGGTGACCTAGAAGGGATTGTTGTAGTGCTAGGATGAGAACCACCCAAGGGTTTGGATTTGGAAGTGTATGATTGAAAAGAAGTTCTCCTTCCACTATTGGTTAGTGAGATGATTGAGTGGTTGAATTCATTCAGTTGACCCTTGAGGTTGAGTTTGGTGCAATATATATCCAGTTTATAGTTTTTCCCAGTCTCTTTTTCAGCAAGCCAGAGAGGAAGATACTATTTTTTTACAAGGTCTCATGTGACCAGATATCCACTAGACATGTTTTTTATAGTTTCCTCAAAGGCAGGGAGTAAATCACCCTTCTATGGATTGATAATTAAACCAGTCACATGGAGAGATGAGGTTCTAAGGAGGTTTCTTCCCTTAACGTTTCACCCACATGAGGGGTAGTGGTATCAAAATCATTTTTCAATGAGTTCGGTGTCCAATTAAGTGGAATATTATGGTTTAGGATAACATAATTCAGGGGTTCATGTTGTCTTTGTGATATTAATCGTTGTGAAATGTATAGACCATCTAGAGGTGGATAAGTTTTCATGGGGAAAGTTAGGGGTCTTTCTAGACTGATTATGGTGGCCATTTTACTTTGATGATGAGGTCTTGAGTTTAGTGATATCTATACCTCATTGAAAGTTATAGAGATTTGGTTAGGGAAATGGTTATCTATAAGGGTTTTAGACCCATTTTCTAGTTGTTGTATGTGTCACTAAGGTGGCATGTCACTAGAAACTTTGATGTAAGTTAGACCAGGTGTGGTGTGTTTCCCACCTTCCATAATTGAGGTGACATATTCATGAATCATTGCACAATTTTGGCTTGTTTGAGTTGGGGGTTTATTATGGGGTTGTTCTCTAAGTTAACTGAGGGTGGTCGTGAGATGATAAGAGAATACCCTTTATAAGATTTTGTTTTCCATAGGTTTGTTTTGTTTTTGATAGCATATGGACCTTCTCAAGAGCTTGCTATTGTGTAAGATCTAGTGGAGAGATATATTTTCTCCCTTATAAATTGGATTTTTATTTTTGGGATAAAAATACTTGAAGGTGGGGAGAGTGTAGAGACTTTGGTTTAATCATACAAGACATTATAATATTTATAGAAATATTTCAAAAGTCATGTGATAAATTAGTATATGATTTTGGGGCCCAGAGATCCTCAGTGCAATGATAATAAAAATATTAAATATTTTATCACACGTGTGAATTTATCTAGTTAATGTGGAAAAAACTTCTGATCAGAGACATGGAAAGGAAATATTAGATTGTGGTTCAGTTTAGAATATGGGTTTCACACTAATCATGACATAATGTTTTTCATAGTTTAGTACTGGTTAGAGGAGGCCATTGTTGGGGTTCTAAATGAAGGTATATTGATTTAATATAATTAAATCAATAAACCGCTCCCCCTACCCATTTTATTAATGTGGATAGAAGGGGAATGAAAGGTTATCCCAAAGAGATGGATGAACTGAAGATGAACCAAGGTTATTAAGTTCATCCAATCCATGTTTTTTATGTTTATCATCACTAGATAGATATTCATCATCTTATGAGCATCATTTTAGACTCGAAGGATCAGTGTTTTTTTGTGAGGTAGGAGGATTTATGATCTATACATTATGACCCTTTTTTATTTTTTTTAATGTTTTAGATCCCTTAAATGACTAATAAGGACCTCGTGGGGACAGTATGTGTTTTTGGGGTGAAAATTGAGGGTTTTAGGTGGCTTAGAGGAGATTCCCATTTGGAATTTTTTTATCACAATGCATGTAGTGTTGGAGTACAAGATGTGTGTTCTTCCCATTCGAAGAAGATGAAATTTTTGGGACTACAGACCATATAATAGTGGTATACGTCGTGTAGTCAGCCTAGGCCATGTGGCTGAGAGACATTGTAAAGACCAAAAAATTTTATGTAATTTTTAATTAAATATATGGGAATTTTATGAGTCTGTGAAAATTGACGGCGTGTGATTCTGAGGCCCGGTGTGCCTGAAATCAATTTCTGAACTTTATTTCGGGTACGTTCAATAAATGTGCGAGCGAGTTTTTATAAATTTTGAACCGGTGCTTGGAATTGAAATCTGAGGGCACCGTTGAACATGCAGCACCGGTATTCTCTTAAGGAGACCATTACCTTGACCGCAGTAGGTCGAGGGTGAAAGATAGATTTTCACATATTCATGAAAGAACAAAATAAAAATAAAAATTTGTCACTTTTATTTATATTTTTATTTCATGTGGATGTTGAGAAGTGGGGACCACCAGACCTAAACCTTCCATTAGAGGTTATGATGGTGGGGACCACCTGAACTAACCTCCCATGAGAGGTTATGGTGGTGGGGACCACCCGATGTTTAAACCTCTTTAACTTCCCTCTTATTGAGGGAGAAACATCTCAACTCCATCGTTAATGTGGAGGAGCCTCCTGAATTCTTCCACATTAATTATGCCAACCCTCCCCTTTAATTAATTGAGCCAACACATCAATCAATTAATTAAAATATTTTAATTTATGCCAAAAAACATAATAGAACACATAATCTATTATTTTTGTCTACGAATTCATTTTGGTGGAATTGGGGAGAGGAGGAACATTGGAGAAATCTCTCCAATGAAGAATGCTCCACCGAAGAAGAACACCGACTTCGACTTCTTCCACAGGACAACCTTGAAGAAGGAACGTCTTTGACTTCGAGGAATTGACGCACGAGCCTAGGATTGGAGGTGTGTGGTGGACAAGGCGAACATCAATGACTTCACCTTCTTCCCTCCTCATCGACGTCAATGAACCATCTAAGGTAGGGATGGTTATTAAATTCATGAACCTCCTCGATTAATATACTTGTTCTTGATTTGTGTCTAAGTTGAGATTCTTGCTACCACTTTAATGCAGAGAGTGCGAGCCAAACTAATATTGCTCATCCTCTCCGTAATTTTTTTGTTTAATTACGGTGTTCTTCGCGATGGTGGAGGACGACGACCAACCACGAAGGGGCACAAGAACGGCGACCAGCACCACTGCCGGCCGAGGTGAAGGAGATGGCACAACAGCGCCACCCCGCGGACACCTCCGCTACCCCGCAACCTCCGTGCCGTCCGTGGCCACCGCCCCCCTCTGCAGCTATGCACCGCCCCATGGTTGGGCCGCCTATCCGTGGTTGGACCGCTGCCCTGCAGACGGACCACTTCCCTGCGGCCGGACCGACACCCCGCGGTCGGACCACCACCCCGCGGCCGCCCTGGGGCCAGACCGTCACCCCGTGGCCGGCCGCCATCTCACGGACAGACTGCCACCCCGCGGTCTCATGTAGTCCTCGGCCGAGCCGCCCTGGGCTGAGCCGAGCCACCTCATGCCCTCGTGGAACCCCTCGGTCGAGCCACCCTCATGGCACCCTCGCGGCCCTCACATGCCAAGCTGGACCCAGCGGGTTAGGCCGGGTTGATCCGGACCGGGTCGGGCCAGGTCGGTCTGACCGGACTCGTGCCCACTATGACCCATTTACTCTCCTTCGGCCATATCTTTGGCACCGGACGTCGGTTTGACAAACTGTCAGGGGCGCTAGAAATCTTGGAGCAAAATGGTCCCTTTGAGTAAGCCCCACTATAGTTTTGGATAAATATGGGGTATGGTTAGCTTGGACTGTGCACAAATCCAACTGGGCCCCCGGGACTAAAAGACTAATAACTCACAGACCGGGCATATGATTGATGCCCTATCTATTAAGTTGAGGCCCCTATGACATAGAGGTCCTTTGAGATACTTTTCTATGGGACTTCGTGGTAGTTGAAATATCGACCAGTAGCTTGTGGAGTAGATCCTCCCGGAGACGAGCGAGCATAGTGTGGGAACCTAGTAGCTGGGTGAGACTTGACGACTGCTGACCTTTTTAAATTGGAGTAACTTGACAGGCCCAGTGGGGAGCGCCTTTGTGTGATGCGGCATACCCACAGTGGGGAGCGCCTATGTGTGACGCGGCAGACCCACAATACTCGATAGGAAGTGTACCTCAGCAAGTCACAGGGGGGATCTCCTCTATGTGATGTGACAGACCCATGGTGGGGAGCGCCTCTATATGACAAGGCAGACCCACGGTACTCGATAGGAGGAGTACCTCGGTAGACCAAGGTTTGTGGGAAGAACCTCTGTGTGATGCGGCATTCCCACTATACTTGATAGAGTATGGGATCTCTAGCAGTCGAAGTGTCCGACGATGTGACTGGGGATGTTACTTGTTACTACCCCTAGAATAAATCCTGGTGTGAGCTGAGTCAGTACCTCTGTGTTTACCTCATGACTGATATAGATTACTTGATAACATAGGTATATGTATGGGCATATACCTAAGTTGGTTTATCTGTTGATTTCAGGCTTTTGTATTTATCCTTGGTGGTTTTTGTGAGACCTTGAGGGTCTCGGGGTCCCTACAGAGTATCATTATACTCACCCCTGCATGGGCTATGCCCGCACCTTGTTTTGTTGGATGCAGAAGACAGACAGCACTGACTGAGGTTGAGAGTACCAGGACTGTACGGTGCCCAAAGGTGGACCATACGGAGTTTCAGTACATAGAGGATATGGGTGGACAAGGAGTTATGAGGCGGCGATCTATACCTACCCTTCAGGTAGTAATCTCAGAGGACAATCCAATAGTTGTCTTCCTTCCTGTTTTAGTTCACTTGTACTTTCAGTTTCTTGTACTTTCCAGTTGGGCTTGTATTTTGGCCCCTTTTTACTTACTTTACTCTCTCTGTTTACTATTTAGTTTGCTTGAGTTTGTATCTTGTTGTGTTATTGGTTGCATGTGCTTACAGGTTATAAAGGCAATGCCTTCCCAGTTTTAGGGAATACGCTTTTGGTGTTAGCCTCCAGCTCCCAGCCTATGGAAGGCGGGCTTGGGGTAGTCATGGCACGAGCCCCGGGGGACGGTTCATGACAAATTGGTATCAAAGGAGTTGGTTCTACCGCAAAAAATAGGACTATGATCATTCTTTTAATGGAAATAGTGTTAAGTTTAGTGAGTGTGGTTATCAGTTTAGGGAATCCAGTTTTTGTGTGGCGGTCGACTTATCCATAAACTAGGACCCTGACTTATGATTATCAACTCAGTGAACGAAAACACTGATTTTCTGTGTGTTTCCAAGAGTTTTCCTTGTTATCTCTTGAGTCTTCTAACCAGGTATAACTTATTGACTTTGGTGCACCTATTTCTTTTCAGGATTCCTCCATGCAGACAGCTAGCTAGGGTTCTGAGAGTGGTATGCATTGATAGCCCACCGAGCGATGAGGCCTTGGTGCAGGGCCATTTTCCAGTAGAGGCACCAGTGGTACCATTACCAATTAGGCCACAGGCCCCAGTAGCAGAGGGTGCACGCCACTTGAGTGCGTTCCACGAGTTCCAGTGCCAGAGGCCACCTAGGTTTAGGGGAGAGATAGACCCACAGGAAACTAAGTATTAGCTGGAGGCTATGGTGAGAGTTTTCTGACTGGTAGGGACACCAGCCGATCTCATGGTGATCCTTGCCACTAGCCTTTTACAGGCAGCAACAGGCAGATGGTGGAGATTTATGCTCCATGTTCACGATGAGGTGGTGCTTCTCTGGGAAGACTTCAAGAGCCTATTTTGTGCAGAGTTTTTCCCAGCGACTCTTCACGTAGTGCGCATACAGAAGTTACTTCATATGCAGCACGACAGCATGACAATAGCTCAGTATTCAGTTGGTTTCACTGACCTCTCATGTTACTCCACGGATATGGTACAGGACCCATTATTCCGGGACCGGACCTTCGAGCAGGGGCTCAGGCGAGAGATCAGGGATTTGATGATATCACTCAGCATCCCAACATAGAAGGGGTGTTAGAATGAGACCTCTTAGCGGAGAGTTTCCTTATTGTGCAGTCACTAGTAGCGATACCCACCACTAGTCATCACATAAAATATTCTTCTGTAGATGGTAGCAGGTAGATGTCGCTGAGGTCCAAGAGGACCAGACCTACGGGTGGACGACCTCAAGATTCAGAGTCGGTTGTGCGAGGCACCTGAGGCAGATACAGACATCCTAGGAGCGGGCAATGTTACGCATGCGGCGCGCAGGGTCACATAGTTCATGATTGTCCGACCTTCCGTTTGGATGATCATCAGACGGTCGAAGGACCACCCAGGCAGAGACAGAGGTTCAATCGAGGTGATCCATAGGGAGGAGGCAGACGTGGCAAAGGAGCTGGTCATGTAGCTAGCGGTGGGTGAGGATTCGAGATGTTACTGTCACCAGAACTAGGAGGTCCTCCCCGACCATAGAGAGAAAGTGGACAAGGGCGAGCTCAGCTCCAGGCAGCTGAGGCCTATGATCATGGCACTCCGAAGATGATACGAGGCACGATTTGTGTCTATTCCACCTTAGCTGCAGTACTTATAGACACAAGTCCCAGTCACTCTTTTATTGCCTTGCCCTCATTCGGAGATCAGAGATTCTGATGGATCCGTTGGCTCGATCCTTATGGCTAGAGACTCCTAAAGGGGAGGATTCGACAATTAAACATTGGTGCTGGTAGTGTGAGATTACTCTAGGAGACGAGAGCTTCGGCTGGGATCTCCTAGTAGCAGTGTTGAGGCCTTACGAATTCATCTTGGGTATGGACTAGTTATCTATAGTCTATGATCAAATTGACTATATTAGGTGAAAACTGTGGTTTGTCCGCACATATGGGACCAGTTTTACCTTCACCAGCGATAAGGGAGCCTTTGCAGCATAGAATGGACTTACCTAGAGGAGGGTGCAGCTGATTACTCATCAGTTGGTTAACCTTACCCTCTGAGTGGTTAATGTGGGAAGTCTGAGCTATCCTATAGTGGTGGACCCGTACGCGTATTTCTTCCTTGATGATGTTTTGGGTCTACCTTTTCGAAGAGAGGTGGAATTTTACATTGACTTGTACCCCCGATATGACACCGATATCTACACCAGCGTATCGGATGGCTCCCACGGAGCTTCGTGAGATGTGGTTACAGTAAGAGGACATGTAGGGGAAGGGATTCATCTAACCTAGTGTTTCACCTTGGGCAGCCCCAATTTTCTTCACCAAGAAGGCAGATGGGAGCTTCATACTTTGTGTTGACTATCGTCACCTGAACCAGGTGACAGTGAAGAACAAGTACCCACTCCCAAGGATTGAAGAACTCTTTGATCAGCTGAAGGGATCACGACGGTTCTCAAAGATAGACCTCAGATCAAGCTATCACCAGCTCAGAGTACAAGACAAGGATTTGAAGAAGACGACCTTCAGGTGTCGGTACGACCATTACGAGTTCTTGGTTATGCCATTCGGCATGACCAATGCTCCAGCAGGGTTCATGGGACTCATGAATATGATCTTTCATCCATAAATTGATCACTTTTTTAAAAGTCTTCATCGACGACATTCTGATCTACTCCACTACTGAGGAGGAGCATGCCTACCATTTGTGGGTAGTACTGGACACACTCCGAGATCACTAGCTTTATGGTAAGCTCTCGAAGTTCCTGTTCTTGATCTGAGAGGTTCACTTTCTGGGACATGTCATATCGAAGGCTGGAGTTGCAGTAGATCAATCAAATATTGGATTGGTACTTTTTTTGGAGCCACTCAGGAGTGTGACATAGGTACAGAGTTTCCTAGGTTTGGATGGATACTACCAGAGATTTGTATCAGATTTCTCCATAGTTGTAGCACCACTATCATCCTTGATGAAGAAGGGGAAACCCTTCATGTGGTTGGAGAGATGCTAGCAGAGTTTTCAGAAGATGAGGCAGAGGCTGACTAGTGCACCCATCATGAGGATTCTAGAGGAAGGCGTAGGGTACATAGTCTACTGCGATGAATTTGGGATCAGATTCAGATGTGTCCTGATGCAGGAGATATCAGTGATCGCATATGGTTCTCGACAGCTGAGACAACATGAGTATAACTACGCTTCCCATGACCTAGAGTTTGTATAAGTGGTCTTCGCCTTGAATATGTGGGGACACTATATGATGGGAGAACTTTTTATAGTGTACTCTGATCACAAGAGTCTCAGGTATATCTTCTCTCAGAAAGACCTGAACATGAGACAGCGATGTTGGCTTGAGTTCCTTCAGGACTATGACTTCGAGATAGTCTATACTCATGGGAAGGGGAATTTTGTAGAAGATGAACTCAACAGGAGATCTGGTATTCAGCTGCTAGGAGAGGCGACAGAGATGTTGGCCACCTTGCAGATATCCTTTGTGGATCAGGATGGAGAAACTTTTCTTCAGTCTCTTATAGTTTCTCTCCCACTTCTTCAACGAGTCTGGGAGGCATAGCATGGGGATGCTGACTGTGAGACTCGACATGCTCAGATATCCACAGGACATGCACTTGATGGATTTTTTGAAGGTGGGGAGCACGTCATCTTCTTCAGAGGACGTCCCATGGTACCAGTGTCAGTTAAAGAGGAAGTATTGATTTAGTTCCACACATCCCCTCTAGCGGTACATCTAGGATTGGAAAAGATGTAGCAGGACCTGCGAAGATAGCACTGGTGGCTGGGAATGAAGAAATCAATAGAAAATTTTATCTCTTGGTGCCTCATTTTTCATCAAGTGAAGGCAGAGCATCAGGTACTAGCAGGCTTGGTTCATCCTTTAGAGGTCCCAGTGTGGAAGTGGGATGGTATATCCATGGATTTCATGATAGGACTCCCACATATATCCAGGGGTCATGACTCTATTTGGGTGATCATCGACCGACTCACCTTGTAGTCTCACTTCCTTCTGATCAGAGAGTAGGGTTCAGTAGAGATCTTGGGATGCCTCTATGTGCAGGTGAGTGTGAGATTACATAGAGTACCCTCAGCGATTGTCTCCGATCGTGATGCACATTTTACTTCTCAGCTATGGAAGGGGTTACAAGAGGCTTCCGAGGAGCAGTGTCGGTTGATCACCGCCTTCCATCCTCAGACGAATGACCAGACTAAGCTGACCATTCAGACCCTCGAGGACATGCTTCATGCTTGTGTACTCGACTTCGGACGTATTTGGGAGAATCACTTGCCTTTGGTGGAGTTTGTGTACAAAAATAGCTATCACTCCACCATTGGGATGGCACCTTTCAAGGCGTTGTACGGGCAACCTTGCATATCACCTTTGTCCGGGACTCACCCAGGGGAGTCAGAACTAGTGGGACCAGAGATGGTACAAGCTACCACAGAGAAGGTGCAGACCATACATGAGCAGATGAAGACTGCACAGAGCAAGAATAAGTCATATTTCGACAGGAGACGGAGACCTCTGGAGTTAGAGGATGGCGACCACATCTTTCTATGGGTCTCATCCCGATGAGTTCTACAGATATTTTGCCGAGGCGGCAAGTTATCTCCAAGATTCATCGGACCTTTTCAGGTCCTTGGCATAGTTGGTGAGGTGGCTTACTGCTTAGCTCTTCCACTTCAGTTGCACCAGGTGCACAATGTCTTCCACGTATCCCAGATGAGCAGATATCTGCACGACCCTTCACATAGCATCGACCATGGAGAGATGGATGACGATTATGGGGCGACTTTTACGGAGGTTCTAGTAGAGATTGAGGATCGACGGGAGTGGGTCCTTCGTGGATGTTCGATACCTCTGGTGCACGTTTGTTGGAAACATGGGAACCTCCATGAGAGAACATGGGAGCAGGAGTCTCAGATGCATGCTCAGAACCCCAACTTGTTCCCTCATGTTTGAGTTGTTTCTTACTGAGACGTAGGGCCATAAGGTGGGGAGAAGGTAAAGACCCAAGATTTCCATGCAATTTTTTTTAAATATATTCAAATTTTATGAGTCCATGAAAATTGACAACCCGTGATTTTGAGGCCCAGTGTGCTCGGAAACAATTTCTGAACTTTATTTCTGGTGCGTTCAGTAAACGTGCGAGTGGTTTTTTCTAAATTTTGAACAGGTGCTTGGAATTTAAATCTATGGGGACCATTGAACTCATAGTGCTGGTATTCACTTAAGGAGACCTTTACCTCAACCACAGTAGGTCGAGGGTTGAAGTTAGCTTTTTCACATAATCGTGAAAGGATAAAATAAAATAAAATTGTGTAGCTTTTATTTTTATTTTTATTCCATGTGGATGTTGAGAAGTGGGGTCGAACAGACCTAAACCTCCCATGAGAGGTTATGATGGTAGGGACCACCCGAACTAACCTTCAATGAGAGGTTATGGTGGTGGGGACCACCCGAGGTTTAAACCTCCTGAACATCCCTCTTAATGAGGGAGAAACCTCTCAAATCCCTCCTTAATGTGGAGGAGCCTCCTGACTTCCTCCACATTAATTATTCAACCCCTCCCATTTAATTAATTGATCCAACACATAAATTAATTAATTCAACTATTTGAATTTATTCCAAATAACATAATAGAACACATAATCTATTATTTTGGGCTACGAATTCATTTTGGTGGAATTAGGGAGAGGAAGAACTTGGGAGGAAGCTCTCCAATGAAGAATACTCCACATACGAAGAACGCCGACTTCGACTTCTTCCACGGGACACCCTTCAAGGACGAACGTCTTCAACTTCAATGAACCGATGCATGATCCCGGGATTGGAGGTGTGTGGAGGACAAGTTGAACATCGACGACTTCACCTTCTTCCCTCCTCATCGACATCAACGAACCATCCAAGGTAGGGATGGTTATTAAATTCATGAACCTACAAGATTAATATCATGGTTATTGATTATTTTTTGAGTTTATCCGCTTGATACCACTCTAATGTGGACAGTGTAGGACAAACTAATATGGCCCGTACTCTCCGTAATTCTTGTGTAAAATTATAGTGTTCTTCGTGACAGTGGAGGACGGAGACCAACCACGAAGGGGCATGAGAACGGCAGTCGGCACCACCACTGGCCGAGACAAAGGCGAGGGCGCAACGGTGCTCCCCCATGGCCATCGCCACCGACCCGCGACCTCCACACCGTTCGCGGCCACCGCCGCCCTCCGTGTCCGTCGCCGCCATCCGTGGCTCTGCTCCGCCCCGCGGTCGGACCGCCTCTCCACGGCCCGCCGCCCCGCGGCCGATCCCCCCTGGGTCCGGCCCGCTTCCCCGCGGCTGGACCGCCACCCCGCGGCCGGACCACCACCCCGCAGCCGGACCACCACCCCTCGGCCGGACCTTCTCCCCAGGGTCTTGCACCGTCCTCGGCCGAGCCACTCCAGGCCGAGCCGAGCTGTCGTGCGCCCTCGTGGCACCCCTCGGCTGAGCCGCCCTCATGACACCCTCGCGGCCCTCGCAGGCCGGGCCGGACACAACAGGTCAGGCAAGTTGACTCAGACCGGGTCAGCCTAGACTGGGTCAGGCCAGGTCGGTCCAACCGGGTCAGACCAGACTCGGGCCCACTACAACCAATTTACGCTCCTTCGACCATATCTTTGGCACTGGACGTTCGTTTGATGAACTGTCAGTGGCGTTGGAAATCTTGGAGCGAAACGGTCCCTTTGAGTAAACCCCACTATAGTTTTGGATAAAACTGGTGTATGGTCAAGTTGGATTGAGCACAATTCCAACCGGGCCCCTGGGATGAAAAGGCTAATAACTCACAGACCGGGCGTCTGATTGACACACTGTGTGTTGCGTTGAGACCCCTATGATGTGGCGGTCCTTTGAGATACTTCTCTGTGGTACTTCATGGCAGTTTGATTATCGAACAGTAGATTTTGGAGCGGATCCTCATAGAGATGAGCGAGCATAGTGCCAAAACCTAGTATCTGGCTGACACTTGAAGATTGCTGACCTTTTCAACTTGAGGTGACTTGGCAGGACCAGTGGGGAGCACCTCTGTGTGATGCGGCAGACCCACGGTGTGGAGTGCCTCTGTGTGACGTGGTAGACCAACGGTACTCGACAGGAGGATTACATCGGCAAGTCACAAGGGGGAGAACCTCTGTTTAATGCGACAGACCCATGGTGGCGAGTGCCTCTATGTGACGTGGCAGAACCACGGTACTCGACAGGAGGATTACCTCAACAGTCCATGGTTTGTGAGAAGAACCTCTATGTGATGCAGCATGCCCACTATACTTGATAGAGGAGGGGATCTCTAGCAGCCGAAGTGTTCAAGGATGTGACTAGAGATGTTACTCATTACTACCCTTAGAATAAATCATTATGTGATCTGAGGCAATATCCCTATGTTTACCTCATGATTGTGATGGATTACATGATAACTTAGGTATATGTATGGAAATATACCAAAGTAGGGTTATCTGTTGATTTAATTCTTTGTCATTTATCCTTGGGGTTTTTTTGAGACCTTGAGGGTGTCGGGGTCCCTACTCAGTATCGTTATACTCACCCCTACACGAGCTATGCCTACACCTAGTTGTGTTGGATGCAGATGACGGACAACGCTGACTGAGTCTAAGAGTACCAGGATTGGACGGTGCCCGGAGGTGGACCATACGGCGTATCAGTACACAGAGGAGACGGGTGGTCGAGGACTGGTGAGGAGGAAATCTGTACCTACCCTTCAGGTAGGAATCTCGGAGGACAATCTAGCAGTTGTCTTCCTTCCTATTACAGGTCACTTGTACTTTCAGTTTCTTTTACTTTCTAGTTGGGATAGTACTTTGTCACCTTTTTACTTATTGTACTCTCAATGTTTACTGTTTAGTTTAATTGAGTTTGTATCTTGTTGTGTGCTTGGTTTCATGTGCTTACAAGTTATAAAGGAAATTCCATCCCAGTTTTAGGGAATACGCCTTTGGTGTTAGTCGCCAGCCCCTGGCCTATGTAAGGCGGGCTTGGGGTAGTCCCGACACGGGCCCTGGGCGATGGGTCATGACAGACATGTCCAGTCTTTCCGTGTTAAAGGATTTGTTCTTATTTAATTACCTGACCAGAAGATAGGGACACATATTGAGTTACATGGTAATGTCCAAGGACATTATCTTAGGTCCAAATAAGGAGAACACATTGTGTTGAGTGTACATGTCATGTGTGGATACATGTACTATAACAACCTCGACCCCATTATCCTAGATTTAGTAGTTATGTTATTACAATGGCATAGATAAAAGAGATCACATCACTAAGGATCGATCAGTTTAGTAGTATTGAAGAACTAGATACATACATGGTTCCCTTATTACATTTGTAATTAAACATAAAACATTAAAAGGGTAAATAAAATACTTCTTTGAAACTTATTCAAAGATTACATCTTCATAACCAAGGAAAGGGAAACAAATAAAAGGGTGACCTCAAATTATCAGTAAGGGTTACATATAGCAGAAACATGAATAAATAATAATTGAAGCATAATCAACATGGAATAAATGAAAAACATAATCAATTTAATAAATAAATTGAGATTGAAAATGAATCTATAGATTTTTGTCATAGTGAATATCGAATGAATAATAATAATTGAAAACTAAATTAAGGTAACACTTAATTATTGTCTTACATGTATCTGGCACATAAATCACTACCATCAAGACCTTTCCCAACATGGTTTAAGTCTATGGTTGGAAACCCATTTGATTCTTCTTGGGAACAAATGTGAAGCGTTTTTCGCCAACTGTTTTGTCTCATTAAACCTATCGATGCATTGAGGGGCTATCGATAACTGATACCCACCTATTTTTTCATGTCCAAAAAATTACTCAAAAATTAAAATGGTAGATTTTACTCATGAAATCAATATTCCTTATCAATGAATAATTCTGTTATGTAAAATCTATGGGTTTTACTTTATTTCCTAGTTAATCCAATAATATAAAAATTAAACACCGTATGTAAAAAAATGTCATAAGGATTAGACAATAATCATATCCATGATATAAAAAATATGTATATTTAAAGAAAATATATTTTAAAATTAAAGATGATTTCAAAAGGGTAGTATATACACCACATAAAAATGTTTAAGTGAATAATACCAAGTATGTCTCAATCAAATTGAGATAGAGAAGAAGTCCCTTACCACTTGTGATGAGTTGAATCGTATTCCCCATAAAATTAATGATTATCAAATGAAAAATTTAATACCATAAAAATAAAATATTCATGATATGATATATCATAGGGATGTATAAAAACACCATGAACAAAAAATAAGTTGTGAATAAGGTATATCTCACAGAAAGAAAAGTGAGATAAGAAAACCCTTACCTAATGTATGAAAGAATTACGCACTTGTAAGTAATATCATGGATAATAAAATTAGATTATTTAATTACATAAATTATAACCAATTCAACATATATTTGATTTATAATTATTTCATTAAGTTTTTTAATGGCCATTCTGAAGAGTTTTAATGATTAATTTTGTTTTTTCAGGAGTGATCGTTTAATGGTTTTATGGTCAGTTCCATTGTGTATAATTATGGGAGTAATTTTCTAATGGAAGGAAAAATAAAGATATAGAATTTAATTATATTAATATTTTTACATTATTTGAAATTTTCCTCATTTATAATTTTTTTATATGGTACGAGGATGATTCAATATATAAAATGGTAATAAAAAATGATTAGTTTATTTTGGCAGTTTTTACGACCATCACATACTTCTATCATTTTATTTAATATTATGTTTATATACCGGTTTTAAAACACTAAGTAGGTTTTAATACAAATATTATATTATGTTTTAACCCTAAAATGGTTTTATGAAAATCTTGGATGTCCATAAGTTATAACAAAAACTCATCATCCACGAAGGTGATGAATCGACACCTCACTAACAGAGTTTCTTTTTTATAATTAATCGAAGAGAAGATATTTGATGATGAGTATTACATTAACATAATAACATTAAAGTATATATATCATAGTGGTGTTACCATTACACTTTGAATAAGATAGTTTAGGATAGGATAACAAAATAAACTAAAAGATAATGAAGGAGTATTTTACCTCGTGAATATTATCTCCTTTGGAACCTTCTTAAGACACATGGATTTGGTCTTTTGGTAAGACCAGAAGGTATTGGACATTGGGATGATTATTGGGAAGTTAATTGGTCATAATTTGAACAAACATCAAGGATTATATGGTTTGAGGATAAGGGATGGTGAGGGTTTGTATTTATAGTGGAGGAGATGGGTGTTTTTTTATCATTTTATTCATTAGTTTATTATTTTGGCTCAATACTATCAATAGTGTTGATTAATATAACTATTTATAGTAACTAGTGCATGTTATTTTAAAATTATTGGTTATTAAATCATTCGAGACCCAAAAATTCATGTATTTGGCTTAAAATGTTAATACCATAAATTATTGTGTTTCACTATTCACCAAAAATTCAACTATTTTAGAAAATACCAAATATTCACCCTAATAATTTTTTAATGTGTAGATTTAAAAAATAGACTTCATTTTATGAAAATAATTTTCTAAATATATGAAATTAAATTTTTAAAAAAAATTATCATTTATTCAAAACATACCAATTTTAATATTATAACAGATTTTAAGATATCTTCAATAATTAATTATGGTCTCATAAAATTATTATATAATAATAATAAAACAAAATTAATTAATTAATATATTTTATGAAAATAAATTTTCTTTTAAATCATTATATTAATTATAAAATTGTAAATAAATATTCATGTTTCTCAAAAATACCAACACTTAATTTATCATTTTGAAAACATTTATTTAATTATTCCATGGTATAAATATATCATATTTTTATTTATTAGATACCGAAATTTTATCTATAATTTAATTGTTGAGGATATTAGTCTAATGGACACATTAATATTCCAATGATCATGTTAATATTTAATAATATATCATGGTTTTCTTAAGTTCGGTGTTGCATGATACGTAATCTATCGAATAAATTGAATTTATTTCAAAAGATACATACCATAAAATCATGGTGTGTTATACTCTTACCTCTTAAAAATTTATTCCACTAAAATTTTCATGAATACTTTTTTATAAACAAATGTGGGTTGTTCTTCTTTAAAACATCCTCAGGTTCCCACATTTCTTCTTTCATTTTATGGTTTCTCCAAAGAACATTTACCAATCGAGTCATTTGATTTCTCAATAAATTATTTCTAGTGTCAAGAATCTTGATAGGGTCTTCATAGTAATACAAATCAAATTCCAATTATTTTTCTTCATAGGTGAGTACGTGTGTTGATTATGTCATTTACTTCTTTTAAAATAATATTTCTAACACATCCTGATCTTTGGAGAGACTTGGTGGAATTGAAAATCAGTAAGCTACGACTACAATTATTTCTAGAATTTATAATGTTTCATTTACCAGGGGCTTAGTTTCCCTTTCTTACAAAACCATATAACACCCTTCCATATAGATTCTTCAATAAAGACATGATATACCACTTGAAATTTCAAATCATTTCTTTGATTAGTAGCATAACTCTTTTTCCTACTTTTAGATGCTTTAATATGATCATGAATAGTATTTACCTTTGTCTTTATCTCTTTAATAAGTTTCCTCTTACCAAATTCAACACAAAAAGTTTGAGTATGACATATCTTTCCATATAATGCTTCATATAGTGCAACTTGAATACAAAAATGGAAAGTATTATTGTAGGAAAACTCTAATAAAGGTAAATACTAATCCCATAAATCTTGAAAGTCAAGTGATAATGATCTCAACACGTCTTAAAATGTTTGAATAATCCATTTAGAATATCTATTGATTTGAGGGTGATAATAAGTACTCAAATGAATATTAGTATCCAAATCCTTATGAATAATATTCCATAATCTTGATGTAAAATGGGGGTATCAATCAAAAAAATTGATAGAGGTGCACCATAAAGTCTTACAACATCATTAATATGAGTTTTTTAAGGCTCTCAAGAGGTAAATATTCTCTTATAGAAATAAAATGTGTCAATTTTTTAAGGTGATCAACAATAACCCATATTTTATTATTCTTTCCAGGGGTATTTGGTAATCCTGTGACAAATCCCATAATAATAACATCCCACTTTCACATAGGAATAGGTAGAGGTTGCAAAATTCCTCTTGGATGTTGTCTCTTGGCCTTCACTTATTGAAAAACTAATCATCTTGATACATAGTTAGAAATTTTCCACATCATATTATCCCACCAAAAATGTTCATTCATATATTTATAGTACTACCATGGTGTATAGAGAAATTTGAACTATGATCATTATCTAATAGTTCCCTTTTATCTTAGTTATTGATCGAACACATAACTTCTTCACAAATTTTAGAATTCCATCCACATTCATGAAGTTTTAAAATCTTCCATCCTTAACAGATTTAATTTTCTTTTAAAATTTATCATCATCAAATTGATATATTTTTATCATTTCCAATAAATATTGTTTCACAATCATTTGAAAAAATAGTTATGTTTCCCCACCATTAAAAATTATCAAATACATATTTACTATATTAATGAACATAGGATATTTATTAATGCTCATTTGGGTGATAATTACTTGATATTTCCTATTTAATGCATCTACTATATTATTTTCTTTTCTAGGATGGTTTTGTATTGAGAAGTAATAATCTTTTAGTAACTCGAGCAATTGTTATGGCCTCATGGTCAGTTATTTCTATTTAAATATGTATTTCAAACTCTTTTGATCCATATATATCTCATATTCTTCAATAAGAAGATAGTGCCTCCATATATTCCAAAAATATATTATGGATGCTAACTCAAATTCATGAGTTGGATAATTTTTATTCATGAATATCTAACTTCCTTGATTCATATGCAATAACATTACCATTTTTCATATGGACACAACCTATTCTTTTCTTTGATGCGTCGATTTATATAACAAACCCATAATTCATAATGGTAGATTGAAAATCATAGCATTGACTAATCTTCTCTTAATTTATTCAAAAATATCTTCACATTATTTTATCCATACCAACATAAACCCTTTACATGTGAGCTTAGTTAATGGATTTTCCAATCTTCCAAAATTCTAAACGAAATGTTGATAATAACCTATTAAACCAATGAATCTACATACCTTGATTATTTTTATTGGTGTATGAAATTATTGTACTACCTTTATCTTCACAGAATCATCTAAGATTCCTTCATTAGAGACAATATTTTTGAGAAAATAAATTTCTTGAATCCATAATTTCCACTTTCTACATTTACCATATAAATATTTCATTATGAGATTCTCAAGAACGATCAGCATGTGATTCTCATGGTCTTCTTATTTTTTACAATATACCATAATTTCATCAATGAATAGCACAAAAAATCATTAAGATGTTCCCTAAAATTTATGTTCATCAGATCCATAAAAACAGAGGGAATATTAAACAATCCAAATGGAATAACTGTAAACTCTTAATTTACATACCTCTTCAAAAAAGCTATCTTTTAAATATCTTCCTTCTTTACTAACAATTGAAGATACCCAAAATGAATTTTCATCTTTGAAAAAAACTAAGATCCATGAATTTGATCAGATAAATCATCAATGTGATGCCGATGATTATTTTTCCTTATTGTAATAGCATTGATTTCTTTATATTTAATGAAAAACCTCATGAATCCATCTTTATTCTTAAAAAACAGAATAGGGGATCCCATGGAGAGAAACTCGGGTGAATAAATCTCAATTTACTCATCTCCTCTAGTTGTTTCTTCAAATACACTAATTTTGTAATGGCCATTCTATAGGGAGTCTTTGATATTTTTTCAGGAGGTATTAAATCAATGGTAAACTTAACCTCACTCTATAGGGGGTTTCTAGGTAAATCCTCAAGAAATGAATCAATGTATTCTTATAAAATAGGTATATCCTCAATTTTAATATTTCCTTAGCATATGGTACATTATTTTGAATAATAACCCCTTTATTTACAGTTGAACCATTGAACATTATTTATTTATTTGTTCCCCTTACATTCATTATCTTGATGACCCTTTTCTCTGAACTTATAACAAACTCGCATTCCTTTAAAGAATTTACCAAATATGTTCTTTTAATAATTTTCTTATAATGGGAATTTTTTTTCATGTTATTAATTAATAATTTACCTTTTTATGGTAATCATAAGACCTCTTATTATCTTTATTTCCCTTCAACATATAGGATCTAGAAAATTCCTTCTCCATTTTCATGGAACTTAATACTATTTCATCATATGATGAAAATGTATGACAAGATAGTGCAATTCAGACACATGGATTAATATCTTTAAGTAAATGATAAATATTTTTTTGAATCATGTGTGTAATCTGTAGCATACCTAGATAGTCTTGTGAACGTAGCCTCAAACTCTGTAACAATCACTTATTATTTTTTTCCTTTAATCTATGGAATTTTATGTTCATTTCAGTTCATTTTTCTTAAGGTAATTATTTTTAAAATAATTTTTCTTTAAAATTTCTTGATTCTATGAATTTTATTTCATCTTCCTCCTTGGTATTCTATATCAATGAAGAACATTGATCAAAATCACACTTGAGGCAACATACCGCCAGTACTACCTTTTCCCTTTCATCACATCCTAGATTCATAAATATATTTTCAAGGTACTTGATTCATTTCTATGATACCACTAGAAGTAGTCCCACTAAAATATGGTGGATTCTTCCACATGAAATGATCTATCGTAGTTTTAGTATGGTTATTCATCATTACCTGAGTAAACTATCATAATATGGTCATGATCTACTCATCTACAACATCAACTATGGTAACTTGCTTAGTGGGTATATCCCTAAAGTGTCTCATGTTATTTATTCCCTTTCTTTCATTGGGCTTCATCACTAAATAAAGGCACACACTAAGTATAACACCTCAAAAATATAATGTAGGAACATTGTATTCCATAGCCTGTATGACACTCAACACCAAGAACGTAAGGGAATATAATAAACCAATAATTTATAATATATTTACAATTTAAAATAAATTCGATATAATTTTTAGCTTGAAATGAACACGAAACTGAGTTATTGTACGTCGTATACAAAATGATTTTCTTTAATGTCTTTTGTTGCACGCAAGACTAAGTTTTACCGAAAAAAATATATTATTAAAACATAATTACTTAATATTATAGGATATAACCTAGATGTTAAATTAGTAGTTATTAGTATTATTAACTAACTTATGAAAGAATGAAGCTTGATATTTTATATGAGAGGAAACAAATGTTCTGCTTGAGCTTCTTATTTTTCGGGCATATGACTGCAGAGTGTAAACGGGACAGAAATGCAATGTTTGTAAGCTGAAGGGACATGATGATAGTATGTGCAGAAGAAAGAAAGGAAAGGAGAAAATATTTAGGGAGCCCCTTGAGAACAAGGGAGATGGTCAAGGAATTGGTCCTAGGTAGTATGAAACTCTGAATATAGGGGGCTCTTCATCTGCAACCAAGGTGAATGATTTGCCTCACAATGGGGCACAAATTGGGTCTACATTAGATGTGGAGGGAATGGATGTGGAGAATCAGGTGTCACCTCATTCTTGTAGTGTTCCTGTGGTGGTTAAGCCGGTTATCCCACCCCAATGTGTCATTGCAGAGATGGGTGAACCTAATGGGCCATGGGATGATAATGATGACACATGGTGTAGATCACCTATTTTAGATGAATCTAAAAGAAGTGGCATAGGTTTGGATCGCCATCAAGCGTCTGACCCAGGAGGGAACTTCATCCAAATTTCCCCCTCCAAGGCTGCCCGAAAGAGACTTGCAGTGGGCAGTGACCCCCCTCCAAAATCTAGGAATACCTTCATTCCCTTGAGTGGAAGGCTATGGGATGATGAGGTGGAAGAGGATCAATTCAATAAGTCTGTTACACCCATTACAGGGGGTGACATTGTTGCCTCCAGTGGTGGGTCAGATGGAAGGACGGTTGATGATATTGGTGATAGGCATACTGAAGCAGACAGAACCTTCCTAGGGGAGATTGTTATTGTATAGAGTAGTTGTGTCAGTGGTGGACTGATTGGGATGGTGAGTGATTGTAGTAAGGACAAGCTAGTGAAGGGGAACCAAGCTACAGAGTGTGTTAAAGTCAGCCCAGATGGGGCTGCTACTGTTCCCAGTGATATACTAGAGCTGAATGCTACTACTGACATGCAAATTCCATATAATGGTCAAGAGAAAGGAGATAGTGGGGCACACATGCTGACCAAAGAACCTCATAGAATCATTTCCCCTGGACATGTGAAGCAGGGGAAGGGTGGTCAGGGGAATAAAGGGAAAAAAACAAGTCTTGATGGATAGGAAAGGGGGGCCTCTGACAAGAGGCATGGCTAGTAAAAAATGAATATTTTTTATTATAATTGTCAAGGGATGGGAAATTCTTGCACGGTCAGGGCCCTTTGACATTCTATTATGGCCTACAAGCCGATGTTTATTAGTATTGTTGAGCCAAAAGTCCTCTTTGAAAACTGGAAATCATTCAAATGGGGCTCCCTTGGATACAACTTTCTCTCCAATAATCAACATGCATCTCATATTGAACACTTATTGGTGTTAAAGAATGATGACATTAAGATCAATTCTTGTGATAGTGGGCCTCAAAGTGTCCTGGTTAATTTTAACTTTGCTAGGAAGGACATCTCAGTATCTTTTGTTTATGCCTCTAATTCTTATATCTGGAGGAGGGAGTTATGGGAAAAACTAAAAGGAACCTCTAAGAGGATGGATAAAAAATGGATGATTATTGGTGACTTCAACACAGTGCTGAAGCATGAGGAGAAAACTGGAAAACATTTCAATAGGGCTGCTGCTGCTGAATTTTTTAGGTGCATTGATTATTGAAACCTGGACAAGGTTCCCATAGATAGTTCAGATTTAACATGGGATAGATACATGTGGGAGGGGAAACAGGTTACTGAGCTTGAAAGGTGATTTGTCTATATTGATGACCATATTACTGCTCATGGAGTTTCTGGATTCACGCTTCCTAAGCACCACTCTAACCACAACCCACTGATCATTGATGTCAATACCCAGCTTACATGGTCAGCCCCTATTACCTTTCTATTCAACAATGGATGTCTTGTGACTCCAGGATGCAGGGAGATTGTCTTGGAGGCATGGAATTTTGAAGTCATTGGGAGTCCTCTCTAGATACTTGCTATGAAACTCAAACACCTTAAGGGGATGATGAGGGAATGGAGTAAAAAATCTTTTTCAAAAAGTGATGAGGATATTAGGAAGTCAAAGGAGGAGTTGGCCAGGATTCAAATTTTTCATGAGCAGCACCCTACCCTATCCAGATAGGAAGTATCAGCCCATAATAGGCTTGATGATCTTTTAATGGTGAAGGAAATATTGTTTAGAAATCAACTGAATGTGAAATAGCTAAAGTATATGGACAAGAACTCCATTTCTTCAATAGATTGCACAAGGAAAAGAGGGTGCAAGCCAGGAATTGGGTGATCAGCATTGATGGGCACTTCTACAGTGAAAAAAGTGAGATTTCTCTGGCTGATGTTGAACACTTTAAGGGAATATATTCTGAGAATGGGCAGTCCAGCATACACTGAATGGTCGATAACATCATCCCTTGTATTCATGATCACTCGAATCAAGTTCTAATTGCTCCCCCCTGTAAGGAGGAGATCATACATGCTCTCCTATCTCTCACTCTTGAGAGTGCCCCATGTCCTGATGGATTCACTAACAAAATTATCATGTTCTATTGGTACATTTTAAATAATGATATTGTGAAGGGCAATAAGGATTTATTTTTTCACTCATATGTTCCCCATGGAATGAATTATTGTTTCATTGCTCTCATCCCCAAGAAATAGAATGCTCTTGACATCATGGATTTCAGGCCAGTTTCACATGGGAATACAATACCCAAACTTATTAGAAATTTTTGGTGAGGAGGATGAGTGGGTTGGTTGATGACACAATTAGTACTAATCAATTTGGATTTTTCCCTGGGAGAAGCATCCAAAATTTCCTCTTTATGTCCTCTGAGAGTGTCAATATTATGAGAAGAAAGACAAAGGATGGGAATTTTTCCCTCAAAATTAATATTTCCAAGGATTTTGACACTCTTAAAAAGTGCATCCTTCTTGATTCCCAAACAAGGTATGACTTCTCGAGGGGTTTCGTTAATCTGATTTGTATCATACTTGGATCTTCCAGGTTGTCAATTCTTATTAACGGTGCTCTGAGGGGTTTTTTCCCTTGCACCGGGGGGGGGGGGTGCGGCAAGGTGACCCACTTTCTAGTGTTCTTTTTTCCATTGCATAGGATTACCCTAGTAGGTGTATCAATGACCTTGATCAAATGGGACTCTATAAGAAGCTTAGGGCTGGTGTGAGTGAACACACCCCATCTCATATATTGTATGCAGATGACATCTTAATTCCTGGTCAAGCTTCAAGAAAAATTATTTCCTCTATTAAATCTCTTTTCAATCATTATGAGGAGGTCGTAGGCCAGGCCATCAGTTGGGACAAGTCTTACATTGTTTTTGGGAATGGAATTTCAGTTGGGAAAAGTAACATAATTGTCATGAATCTTGGGGTGAGGAGGGGATCCCTTCTTTTTTAGTACCTTGGGGTCCCATTTTTTTGGGGAAAAGTGAAAAGATAGTACTTGGAAGAAATTTATGCTGGTATTGTACATCAGATGGCTAGCTGGAAAGAGAAAGCTATGTCCTTGGATGGGAGGGTTTGCCTTGTGAACTTACTGATCATATCGATGTTTGTCAATTCTTTCTATCTATATTGATGGTCGAGCGAACTTCTCAAGGAGCTTCAGAGAATGGTATGGAATTTCGTATGGACGGGGTCACCACCTGAGAGGAAGTTGATTAAAATTGAATGGAAGGAGTGCATCAAGCCTGTAGAGATGGGGGGCCTAGGACTCAAGGATCTTCATAACATTAATGATGGCTTGATTACGAAATTCACCTGGAGCCTTCTTTCTCATGAGGCTGATGATGACTTTCTTTATAACGGAATTAAATGGAGGCTTTTAAATGAATACAATTATTATCTTACCTCATCGGTTTCGTCCTCTCTCAAGAAGGCATATGTGAGAATTATTCAGTATACCAAATGGATGGTTTGCAGGGACTCCACACTAAATTGTTGGAACACAAAGTGGATCACACAACCCCTTTGTGTTCTAAATGTGACACCTGAAGCAACCCCTTGGTCTATTTCCGGTTTACTCTCACAGATGCATTCTCCTGATTTTAGTGTTCCTATGCGGGTGGAGACTGAAATAAATAATTATCTATTTAAAGAGCATTACATTTTGATCTGGACCCATAGTAGAACTCGGCAATTCAATTGTAGGGATTTCTATAGGAACCAATGTGGGGGTCAAGATTCTCCACCTGCTTGGCTTATGAAATTCAGAGCTCGGTTTATTAGACCCTCCAGATTCTATCTAATCTGTAGAATCTGGAAAAATCAACTTCCCACAACTGACATTACTAAGAGAGTTGGTAGTCAGATGGATTCCATGTACTCCATATTCAAAACTGATAAGGATTCTATTCAGCACGTTTTCATGGGATATTGCCATGCCATGAAATTGTGGGCATATACTGGGTATTTGTTTAGAGTTGTATTTGACACTGGCGGGTCGATTATATAGTTTTTGTCCAAATTGTTCCACAAACACTTCAGTGAATGGATATATAACCTGCTATTAGATACTATTGTCGCTGCTATTGTATCCATTTGGGAGGAATATAATGCTGCAGTGTTCAATGGTGTTCACTCCACGATTCAGCAAGGAAAGGTGGCGGTACATAGAGATGTTTATGATGTTTCCCTTGTGCATGATGGTGCCATGTCTAACACAGTTTCTGACCTACAAATTCTGAGAAGACTTGGTGTTTTGGGTTGGTCACGCAAGACTCGGATGATGAAGTATATTCGATGGATCCCACCCATTATTCCTTTCCTCAAGGTAAATTTTTATGGAGCCATGTTGGATGCACCAGGTCCGTCGGGTTGTGGGTGAGTGTTCCACACTTATCATGGGTTCGTAAAGGGATGCTTCCACCATTCCATTGGAATTGGCACTGGCTTGGAAGACAATTTTTGGGAAATGATTTATGCCATCAGGTACGCTGTCAAGTTTAATTAGAAATATATATGGATTTAATCTGACTATCATACCACGGTTCATGCCTTGAGCACCAAGACACACCAGGTCCCCTGGTGCTTGCTGCCTCAGTGGGTTGGTTGTCTTAGCGATATTTCTCATATGCGAGTGGACGTTTCACATGTCTACTGGGATGCTAATCAGGTGGAGGATGCACTGGAAAAGCGGGCGCTCACTGATCTAGAAGAGATGTGGTCTTTCATGGCCCCTGTCTACTGTACCCCACTGGTGGAGGCAGATAGATGTGGTGTGATGCACACTCATTTATATAATAACCCCTTGTATGTCTGACTTGTTTTCTTTTTATTTATTTTTATTAGGACCGGCTTCCACCAACTCCTGGTCTTTCTGGTATAAAATTTATATCATTTGAATCAATTTTACTTTTAAATTGAATAAAAATACTTAGTAAACTTATGAAAATTTTTATATTAAAAACTAGCATTGTCATCCAGTCTGTGGGATTAAACATACATTAATTTATGAAAATTATGTGTTTGGAATTTGGAAAAATAGTTTAAATATTTGGAATAATAATTATTTATAATGTCTAATTATTTTAAATTAGTTTTTTACCAGAAATATTATTGAAAGTAATTAAAGTTTATTACAATGATTAAGGTGAAAATAAGCTTAATAAGGGATTAAACCTTACATTTAAGGGCCAAAATGACCAACAAACTATTATAAAATCTATTTTCTGGTCATATTTAGACCATATATTCCATTTTATCAAATTATTTCCATTATTTTATCCACTTTCAATTGAAAAAACGTTGGTGTAATTCCCTCTTCCAAAATTTACAAGAGTGTCATTCCTCCTCCACTATAAAAAGAAAATCAAGCCTCTTGCATCCTCACACCTCTCAAGAAAATTTTTATCAACCAATATCTACCCAAATAGATCCTAAAAATACCTCCCATAAACCTATAATCCCCATCTTGGTCATAAATTCATTCAAGGAAGCCGTTTGGTTTAAACCAAGAAAAAGTTACCCGATTAAGTGGTAACACCCTTCCTCAAGTTCTTTAGTTTCATTTCTTTCTCCACTCTTTCAATTATTATTATTACATGATTATATAACAACAAGAATATTAAAAATATAATGATATTTTTTATGGGTTTTAACTAAACATAAACACACTTTCATCTAACGGGTAATGAACCTACCTTTTATATGTATGATGAAATACCACCACCCAAAACAATGTCCATCATCTTTGCCTTACCAATTCTCATGGATTGTAATTATGATTACATGATATTTATATATTTTATATATTATATTTATAATTTATTTATACTTATTTATTTCTTTTATAACACATACCTTTATTTAGTCCATTTTGTGGGAATATGATAACATCATTTGTTGAAGTGTGGACTACTACCCCCTCAAAGCAATGTGATTTGTTCACACTATACATAGAATGTATAAAGGATGGTTTTAATAAAACTATGTAACATATATGACATAGATATGATACTGTAATTATAATATTAATATATATAATTTTCTTTTCATTCTTTTAATATGACAATGAAATGAAAGTAGCGTTCATGTGTACATACAATATACCGTCTCCATGAACGATGTATTTCATTTCTTATCTCCAAAATTTATGGATTATTATAAATATATATATATATATATACTGGATATATATTATAATTAAATAATATTTTAAATTATAGAGATTATTAAACCATGATAGGAATAACAATTAACAAGTTAAAACATACACAAAAAATTAAGCAATTAACACCTGAAGTAGTGAAAATAATGAAAGATTGTTATCAAATGGGTAATAAAATATTACAGAAAGGTAATAAATAATATTATAAACATTAATAAGGCTCTATAATAAGTTATTTACACTCTAAAAACCATTATATAGTAATTTAATGGATTTTTCAACTGAGATTAAATGAAAGGTAAGGGATTTCATCTCAATTTACATTCCATTAATAATTATTTGTTATTATGCATCTAGTTTCTTTTATATAGTGTATATACTTCCCTTTGACATATTATATCATGAATCTATTTATTATAATGATATTATCAGTTTCATTTAATGTTATTCCTTCATTGATATTATGATTCAAATGTTTCAAATTGTTATGGGACCCTTTGTAATGTTTAAAGATTATTCCCCTTAAGAACATTTTTAATGACTATCTTTGAAATCTCACTTCTTTGTGATTGTTAACATTCTATTGAAATAATAACTTAATTTCTTTCATATAATTTCTTATATATGGTGTAAATAATTAGAATTTTTCATATAATATCATGAATCATTCATTCTTCATGATATTTTGAGTTTTAATTTGAATTATTTCAACTAAGGGATTTGATATAAAAGTTAACAAGTGGAAAATAATTTCATAACCCAATTTCTTTTCATTGGGTTATAATACTATCTCATTGTCCTTAATATTCAATAATTATGTGTACAAAGAATTTGAATATCTATTTATGTATTTAAACTTCCTTATGTGTATTTACAGTTGATACACATAATCTACTCATTAATTGATTCTCACTTCACTATTATAATCTTTCCAAGGGTTTATTTTACAATCAAATTTTGTTCAAGATTTTTTACACCTGAATTTACATTAGATGATATTTTTTTATTATTGTATAATAAAACCTTTTATCTTCTTCTCCTTTAGTTCTGCATGAACTTTATAAAATAATAGTACCTTTTTCCACTCTTTGGTACTTAAAATGTTTTAGAAAATATTTTTAAGAAAACCATACTTCAGTTCTTTTTTAGTAAGAGAACCCATTTTCTTCTAAAAACATTATTTTCTAAAAAGGTTTAAAAAAATTAACCATTCCAAAATTATTCTTTAATGATAATTTTACCCTTTTTCCTTTTACCAATGTTTTCAATGAAATTTTCTTGTCTCTTTCCATACAATTAATTTTTTTAACCTTCTTACCATGAAAAAGGAATGTTCTTTTTACCTCATATATCATGTATGTATTTACCCACTTTCATTTATTTGAAGCTTAATTATCATGTTTAAAACATTAATTTTTAAAGAAAATGTTTTCAAAATTGATTTTCAAAGAAATTTTTTTTCAAAAGTTTTAAAAAAAAAAATATTTTCCTAAAAAATATTTTTGAAAGATATTTTTATAGTATTAATATTCATCAATGAAAACCTCCCTTTATTTTTACTCAACTTGAGATATTTTGTATTGATACCATCTTTATTCCTCCTCTAGATGGTTTATGAATGATTTGTAAAAGGTTAGTATTGAAATTCACTTCCTCAATTCCTTTTGTTCCCGTTGAAATATTCAATTTCCTATGATCATTTGACATTGAATTTCCCCTAAACATCTATATCATTTTTCATAGATATGACTATTGCCTAAACCGTATACAATTTTTCATATAGTTTTTACTTTGAAATTTATTTTATTATTTGGGGAAATATTGTTAAATATGTATTATTTATTAAATACAAATATTTGATAAGAAATAATATTTATTTTGATTATTCGATATGAGGAATGCTTTGGACTCACAATGAATTATGGGGCCCAGACTTTATATAGTCCCTCAATTCATCGACAGGTTCTTATGAGAAATTTTTTTTCCCAAATTAAAAATCTCTCTACCAATATTTTTCAATCATCCTGTGAAAGGTCTTCATGGTATATGCATTCATGTTCCTGAGACAACACATCCAATAATTAAGCATTTCCTTCATTTTAATTTAGTTATTATTTATCCATTATATTTTTCATCAATATATCTATGGTTTCATTTCACTCTCATTTCATTGATTAAATGGCATGTGCTTTAGTTTCTTACCTTTCTATATTTATTTTTCATTATCGAGTTATTTTAATAGAATGTGTTTCCATTTACTTACCTTTCCATATTGATTGTACACTTCCTTCTCAATTTATTGATACCACGGGATGTGTGTTCAATTATTTACCTTTCCATTTGATTATTCTCATTGATTCATTATTACTTAATTTATACTTTACCCTTACTAATCATTTGATCTCACCCTTATTATGATTCATTTCCCTAGGATTCCTTGAACTTTACTAAGAATTATATGCAAGGATACACTATATGGAATAAATTTATTATCCTCTAAAGAAAAAAATTTATGTTTTAATTAGTGTATTCATTTTTAATATAAGACTCATGTATGTATCTAGTTTTCCAAGACTAATAAACTCTTAAGTCCATTTCAATTTTATTCCTTGTAATAATGACAATGTAATGGTAGTAAACATAGCCTCCGGGCTTCTAGGGTCGGGTCACTATAGTTAGCATTAGAGGAAGTTTAGTAGAAACTTTTGGAGCTAGATTTTGGAAAAAATATATTAGAGAACATATCCCTAAGGTATAATTTTAAGATATGTATAGAATAACATTATAAAGTTTTGTTTTGATGGATGTTATTTAGTTTTCCTAGAAATACATCTCTGTCTAGATACTAAAAGTGGATGTAATTCTAGAACAGATGTTCCTAGGAGTAAAAACTCTAACAAGGTGCGTCAGGCTAGACTCAACGTAATCTGATACACGATAACATCCCTTACCACACACTTAGTTTAAAACTCCCAGAGAATATGCTTAAGATAATTCATATTCTAATTAGAAACAATTATGAAGTATTTTTATAATGAAATACCTTGGTTAAACCTTAGACCAAGGAATGAACTATGTTGAAATTAAACGAATGAAGTATTTATGTATTGAGGTTGTATGGAAAAACTTAATTAAAATTCTATTTAGTGATTAACCATATTTTAAGGACATCGGTCGTATTTGTTTTAGAAACTGTATTAATATGGTATTAGAAAAGAGAAACATGTATACTGGATGAAAACCTATAAAATTCACTTGAACCCATGACCAAAGGATGATAATGTTTTCCCAACAACCATTGACCTATGTATTATCATGGTTAATATTTCATTGCTTTTAGTTAAACAATTTGAAGAAAAAATATTAATGATGAACCAATAGTGTAACATTATAGCTTTATTGATTAATGTTTAACTGTATTGGATTTGGATAATTGTTAGGGAAAAATGTAAATACTCTTCACTCTTTTATGGGTCTTATGATCCGTTAAGTGTTTATTTTAGTGCTTTAGGTATCAAAGTTAATTTTTGGATACACATTTCATGAATTAATGGATGAATTAGAATTTTATTGAAGCACAACGATAATAAGGAATTGTTCATATGAAATTAAAATTTACTATGTGATTAAATTTATTTGCATTATTAGTTTGTAAAGTAATTTCACAACATGAGGAAAAGGATCTTAAAAATATTAATAATGCCTTAATTCTTGTTTAACCAATGGTTTTCTAAATCATCACCGATTTATGGATTTGAGGCCCTCAACTTCCCCTCAATCATTCACTTATTTGTGATTTATTAACAAAATCAATCCCTATAAATATTTAAGATTTTCCGATTTATATGTATCTATACTTTCCACTAATGATATCTATCTTAGATACCTAGTTATATGTTATTCCATGTGACCTTTTTACTTCACATTATCTCTTTTCTAGAGGATTTCTTACAAATATTTCTCATGATGTAGGATTTCAAGGATAATAAATATCAAACTATATATCAACAATATAAAGTCTAAATTTTGAGTAAGAAATTTAATTAATATAGAGACAATTTAACACCCTAAAAATCAAAAGCAGGAACATTGTATTAGATAATTTATATAACACACAACACCAAGTGTGTAAGGGATTATAATATCTCGAGAATTTATAATATATTAACTATTTTAAATAAATTAAATATAATTTATATATTTTAATTAATGTGTCATTGAGTTATCCTGCATCACACACAACAATGAGTTTCTTAAATGGCTTTCATTACATGCAAGACCATGTTTTACCGAACAACAATATATTAGTTAAACATTATTATTTAATATAATAGAATATGACTGGGCCATTAAACATGTAGTTATTAACATTATTAACCAACTTATTAAAAACTATGGTTTAAAAAAATTTAAAATTAATTCATTGGTTACAAATTAATTATAAATGGATATAAGAATCAATTGAATATAAAGGAAATTTTTTTATAGAAAAGTATTTTTATGCTCACAAAGCTATTTTATCCTAATAAATTAAATTAATTACAATTATTTATTGATATTAATGTAATATATATATATATATATTCAATAAAATATTTTTATATTTATCTAATAGATTTTTAAGGCATGATATAATAACAAACACCATATTACACATAAAAACCTATATTTTTATTAAGGCACTTTTTCCACATTTTAATGGAGAACCTATTTTAAATCCAATTTTGGAACTTTTATAAGTATTACATGTCAAAATAAACATAATATTTGAAATAATAACATAAAAATTAGGATAAGGTGAATTTTTTGTATTTTTCTATGAAGTTTCATTTTTTGATGAATAGTGAAAAATACTGAATTTTAACTCAAAATTGATTTTTTGTATAATTTATTTATAAGATTAATTTATATTTTTTATTGGTTTTAAAGACTAAATAGATAAATTTTATATCCTTTTATATAATTTATGTCATTTTAATCAATTTCAATTCGAAATTGGATATAACAACATTGCAAACTTCTAAACATATTAACTTTAAAAACCGACATTGTCATCCTGTCTGTGAAATTAAATTTAAATTAATTTTTGAAACTTATGTGCTTGGAATTTGAAAAAATGGATTACATATTTATAATCATAATAATTTATAATGTCTAATAATTTAACAATGTTTTTTTTTACCAAAAACATTAGTGAAATTAATTAAAAATAATTACAACGATTAAGGTGAAATTAAGCTTAACAAGAGACTAAACCTTAAACAAAAGGGCCAAGATGATATATAAAATTTTAGAAAATAAATTTAATTTTTTTATTTATAACCTATAATACCTTTTAATTAATTTGTAACATTATTGGATCCACGTTAAATGGGAAAAATATGGGTGTCATTTTCTTTTCCAAACTTTACAATAGAGTCACTCCTCCACCACAATAAAAAGGCACTCAAACCTCCCACTTACTAAAACCTTAAAATAAAATTTGGTTAAACCAATTTATACTGAAATATCTCCTAACTATCCCTCTTATAAACCAAGAATACTCACCTTGGTCATGAATTCATCCAATAATTCCCTTTGGTTCAAACAAAAAGAAGTGACCAGATTAAGATGTAACATCATTCCTCAAGCTCATTAGTTTTATTTATTTCTAAACTCTTTAAATTCATATTATTACATGATTATATATTAGAAAATATCCTAATTATATTAAAATGTTTGTATTTTATGTTTTTTACATTCACTTACACTCACTTCCATCTAATGGGTAACAAAATTGTCTGTTATGTGTATGAAAAACTATCGCCACCCAAAACGATGTCATTCATTATTTCATTTACCACCTCTCAAGGTTAGGAATTATGATGTAAAATATGTTTATATATGTTATATATGATATTTAAAATGTCTTTATACTTATATAATTCTTTTATAACACATAACATTATGCACTCTATTTTTTGGGAATATAATAACATCGTTTGTAGAAGTTTGGACTAGTGCCCCCTCAAAGCGATGTGATTCGTTCACACTATACATGGAAGGTATAAAAGATGGTTTTAATAAGACTATGAAACATATATGATATATATATTATAAATTAGTTAAAATATACATATATTTAATTTTATTTTCATTATTTTAATATGAAAAATAAATTAAAGTAGTGTTAATGCATACGTACGGCCTACCGTCTCCAATAACAATGTATTTCATTTCTTATCTAAGAAAATTTTGGATTATTATAAATAAATATATAATGAATATATATGATAATTACATCACGGTTTAAATTCTTGATATTATGAAACCATGATAGGAACAACATGTTACAAGTAAAAACATACTCGACAAACTAGGCAATTAACACACAAAATAGTGAAAATAATGAAAGATTTTATCAAATGGGTAATATGATATTATAAGAAGATAATATATGATATTATAAAAATTAACATGGTTCTGTAAAAGGTTTTTAACACTATTAAAACACTTATACAGTAATTTAAAGGAATTTCACCCAAAAGTAAATGCAAGTTAAGGGTTTTTTGTCTCAATTGACATTTCATTGAGTCAAATTTGTTAATATGGACCTAGTTTCTTTTATGTGGTGTATATACTACCCTTTGACATGTTATATCATGAATATATTTATTCTCATGATATTATAAGTTTTATTTAATGTTATTCCTTCATGTTTATTATGATTCAAATGTTTCAAAGTGGTGTGGTAAAATTTTTAATGTTTAAAGATTACCCTCCTCAAGAACATTTTTAATGATTATCTTTGCAATCTCAATTCCTTTTGTGATTATTAACTTTATCTTGAAATAATAAATTTATTTTTGTAAACCTAATTTCTTATATATGGTGTGCATACTACCACTTTTTCATATAATATCATGAGTCATTCATTCTTCATGATATTTTGAGTTTAAATTTGAATTATTTCATCTAACGGGATTTGAGCTAAAAGACACCATGTTGAAAATAATTACATATCCAAATTTATTTTCATTGGGTTATACTACTACCTAGTTGTCATTAATATTATATGATTATTTTTATAATTAATTTGATTATATATTGATGTATTTCCACTTCCTTATGTGCCTTTATAGTAGATATGCATAATCTACTCATTGATTGATTCTCACATCAACATTATAATATTTTTATGGCTTTACTTTACAATCTCATTTTGTTTGGGATGGTTTATAAATGAACTTTCATCAAATAAAATTTCTTTATCAATTTCTAATAAACCCTCTCATTTTATTATCCTCTGGATATTCATGACCTTTATCAAATAATAATTCCATTTTACCACTCTTTGGTACCTAATTTTCTTTATAAAATGTTTTTAAGAAAACCCGACTTCATTTCTCTCTTTAGTCAGAGAACCTATTTTCTTCTAAAAACACTATTTTTGAAAACTGTTTTAATTTTTTTTACCATTACAAAATTATTTATTAAATAAAAATTTACCCTTTTTTCTTTTACCAAGGTTTTCAAAGGAATCTTCTTGTCTCTTTCTGAACAATGCATTTTTCTACCCTTTTATCAAGAAAAAGGAATTTTCTTTTTACGTCATAAAACATGTATGGGTTTTCCCATCATCATTTATTTGGAGCTTCTTTTTCATGTTTAAAAGGTTAACTTTTAAGTAAAATGTTTTCAAAAGTGATTTTCTAATAAAAGGTTTTTCAAAAAATTATATTTTCATCAATAATGTTTTTAAAAGATATTTTTATAGTATTTATTTTCATCAACAACAGAAACCCTTTATTTTAAATCTAATTGGGATACGTTGTATTGATACCATCCTTATTCCTACTCTATATGGTTGATGATTGATTTTTATAAGGATATTATTAGCATTCACTTCCTTTATTCCTTTTAGTCCCCTTGAAATATTGAATTTCCTACGATCAATTGACATTGAGTTTCCCTAAAATATCTATATTATTTTTCATGGATATTATTATTTCCTGAACTGTATACCATTTTTTATATAGTGTTTACTTTGAATTTTTTTGATTATTTGGGAATATTTTGATAAATTTGTATTATTTATTCAATATGGATATTTGATAAGGCATATTATTTATTTCAATTATCTGATATGAGGAATGATTTAGATTATAAATGTAGGGTGGGCCCATAATTTATATATCCCATTGATGCATATATAGGTTCTCATGAGAAAAATTTGTTGCACATATTAAATAGGTTTCTACCTGTAGTTTTAAACTATCTTGTGAATGGTTTTGACAGTATAGTTTTTCATGTATTTGATAAATGTCATCCAATAATTAATAATTTCTTTCATTTTCATTCAGTTATTATTTATACATAAGATTTTTCATCGATATATCTATGGATTCAATTCATTTTCTATTCATTGATTAAATGTCATGTGTTTCTAGTTCTTAGCATCCAATATTTATTTTTCATTATATAGGTATTTTAATGGAATGTGTTTCTATTTATTTACATTTCCACATTTATTATACACTTTCTTATCAGTTTATTGATATCTTGGAATATGTGTTCAGTTATTTACCTTTCTATTTTATCATTATCATTCATATATTATTTATTTAGTTGTAATTTCCCCTTACTACATATTTGATCTCACCCTTATTGTGTTTCATTTCCCTAGGATTCCCTAAAGTGTACTAAAAAAAATATTCCATGATACACTATATGGAATAAATTTATTATCCTAAAAAATATTATGTTGTAATTTGTGTATTCATTTGTAATACAAGACTCATATATGTATCTAGTTTACCAATCCTATTAAACTCTTTGGTCCTTCGTGATTTTATTCCTTGTAATCATGAAAATGTAATGGTAGTAGACATTGGATCTGGGATTCTGTGGTCGGGTCACTACACTTATTTAGCTCATAATTATCATGACTATTGATCCAAAAATATTCTCTATAGATAATTTTTATATTTCTCTTGTTTACTTAACATATAGTTCCCAAGGTTTCTACTAAACCTGCTCTGATACCAATTATAACAACCCTGACCCCAGCATCCCAGATTCAGTGGCTATTTTATTACAATGAAATAGATATATGAGATCACATCACCAAATATTGATTAGTTTTGTAGTCTTGAATAACTAGATATATACATGGTTCCCTTATTACATTGGTAATTAAACATAAAACATAAAAAAGGGAAATAAACTACTTCCGTGAAACTTATTCAAATATTCCATCTTCATAACCAAGGGAAGGAAAACAAATAAAAGGGTGAGCTCAAATGATTAGTATGGGTAACATAAAGAAGAAACATGAATCAATAATAAATGAAGCATAATAAATATGGAATAACTGAAAAACACAAGCCATTTAATTAATGATCTAAGAATGAAAATGTATCCATATATTTTGTCATAGTGAAAATATCATTAATATTAATAACAGAATTTTGAATGGGGTGAATAATTAATTATTGGACATAATTTATTAGGAACATGAACGAATAACATTAAGACCTTTCACAATATGATTTAAGTCTGAGGGTAGACACTCATATGATTCTACTTGGAAACAAATACGAAGGGTTTTTTGCTAATTATTTTTACTCATGATACACGTTGATGTGTCAAGGGGATATTAATAATCGATCCCCACCAATGTATTAATGTCAAAATAAGTAATAAAATATCAAAAATATAAATTTAATTTATGGAATACATATGTTTTATTAACAAATATATGTATTGAGTAAAATATATGGATTTAGAATTATTTTCTAGTTAATCAAATAATATTAAAAGTAAACAAATTATATAAAAAATGGTATATGGATTACATAATAATCATATCCATGATACAAGAAATATGGCTATTTAAGATAAATATAATTTCAAATGAAAATTGATATCAAAATGGTATTATATTTATGACATAAAAATAATTATCTGCATAATACCAAGTGATTCTTAATGAAATGGACATTGAGATGAAGTCCCTTAGCACTTGTGGTCAATCGAATTGTATGCCCTGGAAAATTAATGATTATCAAATGAAACATTTAATAACATGAAGATAAATACATTAATGATATGATATATCAAAGGTAAGTATGAATACCCCATGATAAGGAAATAATTTGTGAATAAGGTATATCTCACATAAATAAAGATAAGAAAACCCTTGACTTAGGTTCGAAAGTGTTATCCAAATGAAATTAATATCCTATTTAATAAAATAAGATTCATTAATTATATAATTAATAACCTATTCAACATATATTTCATTTATTATAATTTTATTAAGTACATTTATGGTCATTATGATGAGTTATAATGTTTAATTTTATTGTTACGGGAGCGTTCGTTTCATAGTTTTATGGTCAGTTCCCTTGTGTATAATTCTGGGAGTTATTTAAAAATGGAAGAAAAACTCTAGAAGTTGAATGTAATGATGTTAATATACTTACATGATTTCAAATGGTCCTCAAATATCATTTGGTTATATGGTATGAGGATGATTCATTATTAAAAACATTAATAAAAAATAACGAGTTTATTTTTTTTCTGTTTTTACGATCATCACAAACTTGTATCATTTTATTTAATATTATGTTTATATAATTGTTCAAGAACATTAAATAATTTGTAATACACATATTATAATCTGTTTTAATGATAAAAATGGTTCTATGAACATCCTTTAATAATTTAATGAAAAACAAAAACTCTTTGTTCATGAAGGTGGTGAATCAACACCTCACGGATGGTGTTTTCATTTTTAGAATTAAAGGAGAGGAGATAGAATTTTATGATTATTATTCCATTAACATAGTAAAATTATAGTATATATATCATAACATATTTACCATTTATATTTCAATAGGGTAGGTGTGGAGATGATACAAAAAGAAAATAAATTAAAATAGAATGAAGGAGTATTTTTTCTCTCAAATATCATCCCCTTTGAAACCTCCTTAAGACAATTTGAATTGGTCTTTCGGTAAGACCATAAAGTATTTTATGTGGAAAATATTCTTGGGAAGTTCATTTGGTCATAAATCTTAGAAGATTCAAGTCTTAGAAGGTGTGAGGAGAAGGGGTGGTATTTATATTAGAGGAGAGGGGTGTTTTTTGATTATTTTATTCATTAGTTTATTATTTTGGCTCATTACTATCAATAGTGTTGATCCTTATGAAAAATTATAGAAACTAGTGAATTTTAGTACTAAATAATGTGTTCTTATATCATTCACGTCCCAAAAAACATGTATTTTTATGAAAATGTTAAATATTGTAAATTACCGTATTTAATTATTGACCAAAAATTTAACTAATTCAGAAAAATCTAGAAATATCATCATAATAAATTTTCAATATATATATTTCAGAAATGGACTCCCTTTAATGAATTTTTTTTTTAAAATATTATAAATTTAACTTTTAAATAAAATAATTTTATTTAAATACCGATTTTAATATTATAATTGATTTTATGATACTTTCAAAAATTAATTATGGTCTCATAAAATTATATTATAAATATAATACAACAAAATTTAAATTCACAAATCTATTTTAAGAAAATAATTTTTTTAAATCAATATATTAATTATAAAATTTTAAATAAATATTTATGTTTCACAAAAATACAAACACTTAATTTATTATATTTAAAACATTTAATTACTTATTTCATGATGTAAATATATAATATTTTCATTTATGAGATACCCAAATTTTAGCTATAATTTGATAGGTGGTTTTATTATTATAATGGTCACATTACTATTACATTGTTCATTTAAAAAGTTAACATTATGTCATGGTTTGTTTAAGTTCGGTGTTGTGTGCAAGGTAAGATATCGAATAAATTGAATTTATTTAAGAAGATACATATATTAAAATATTGGGGTGTTATATTCTTTCTTCCTTTGAAAATTTTTTCCTCAAAATGTTTCAAGAATTTTTCCTTCTAAACAGATGAGGGTTGTTCTTATTCATAACTTCATTAGGTTCCCATATTGCTTCTTCCATTTTACAGTTTCCCTAATCAAATTTTACCAATTGAGACATCTAATTTCACAATACATGCTCTCAAGTGTTAAGAATCTTGATAAACACTTCTCAAAATGAAAAATTAGTTTCTACTTATATTTCTTCACAGGTGAGTACATGTGTTGGGTTTTGAAGTACTTATTTAACAATGATATGTGTAACACATACTGAACTTTGGAGAGACATGGTGGCATTGATAATTAGTAAGTTGCAGCTATAATTATTTCCAAAATATCAAATGTTCTAAGGTACCTGTAGATCACTTTACCTTTATTACCAAACCTTATAACACCCTTCTATGGATATACTTTTAGAAATACATGATCTCCCTCTTGAAATTAAAAATCCTTTCTCTAGATTTCAACATAACACTTTTTCCTACTTTGTGCTAATTTAATATGATATTGAATAGTATTTACCTTTTTCATTATCTCCTTAATAAGTTCTGGTCCTATAATTTATCTCTCACCAACTTCATCCAAACAGTTTGTAGTATGACATATCATTCTATATAATTCTTCATATGGATCCATTTGAATATTAGAATGGAAACTATTATTGCAGTAAGACTCTACCAAAGGTAACTAATGATCCCACATACATTTAAAGTCATGTTAACATGACCTAAACATGTCTCCCAATGTTGGAAAAGTCCTTTCAGACTATCTGTCAGATTGATAGTGATAAGTAGTACTCAAATGAAGCTTAGTATCCAAAGCCTTTTGAAGACTCTTCTATGATTTTTATGTAAAATGGGTATCTCGATCAGACACAATCGATAGAAGTTCTTCATTTTTTCTGACACTTTCTTAGGGGGGTCCATCCATCTATCTAGGATGTGTAGTTGTTTCCCCGCATTCATAATTTCAAAAGGCGAGAAGCATCCATCACTTCTTCAGAGATTTTTTCTCCTTGATTGATACAGGATGATGGGATGTCGACTTCTCCATTCGGGTATTTCTCCTTGAAATTTGTTGCCTAGTTCAGGTCTCCCTTAAATATTAATACTTTGTTTGTGAAAATCTTCCCAATGCCATTTCTTTGTGGATCTGGTTTCTTATGATGATATTTTCAGGACATTCCAAGGGGTTCAAGTCAGGGAATCAACCTTCGGTCAAGAGAGTAGTCACATTGGGAATCGCTTGCGTGTCTGGATGCTAAAACACTTGTACACCTAAATTTATTCCCCTTATGATAGGGCTTCTCGAGGGTGCGAAAGCCTGAGGTATCCCACAATGAGGAAGTGGGTGATAGATTTAAGGTGTACCCAAAGGATAGAAACCCGAATACATGCTAGGAATTACGCATGGTTAGAAGAACATTGTAAGAGGGACACTCTTGGTTGGAAGAGTATGGTTTGAATGTGTGAATTACACATGGTTAGATTTCTGGGAACTAGTCTGACACCTCTAAAGGGTGGACAAAGGGTGTGGGTCCCAAAAAAGGGGACACCAATTTTTACCTTTGTTTGGGGTTTGAACCTTAGTGAGGCTTTATACGTACCTTTCTCAAAAGGGGGAAAAGATCAAAACCCAAGTAGTTTGAAAGGATAAATTTTAATGTCATGTGGGACAAAAAAATCATACATTTTAACTTCATGCTAGATGAGGGTAAACTGATGTAAATTGGTTGAGATGGATGGGTGATGGGCTTGAACCTCAAGGAGGCTTCCTACGTACCTTTCATGGAAAGGTAAAGGATCAAAGTCCATATAGTTTGGTAAAACGGGGCATGGAGAATGCACACTAAGGTGTCTCATGATAATTTCATGTTCAATGTTTACTCTAATCCCACATGATTCATTCTAAATTTGAGAAACAAAAGGCAACAAAGACTTGACAATCACATCATGAATGGTGCATCTATAAGGAATGGCGTAGGGCTTACGCATAGTTATCATCCCAATGAAATGAAGTTCGGGACTTACTCTAGGAGGAATTCCCAAGTAGGGGTCTATATGTATGAGGAGGATATAGTCAAAACAAATGGAGCACCATGTCAAGGGGAGTCAGGGCTTCATAAGGGATTCCCAAGATGCACATGGAGACAAAGCGCAGCAGGAGAGGAGAAGTGAGGGGGTGTTGGTGCACATTCCCTTCACAGTACCCACAGGATTGTCACTCATGTAGTGATCATAGTTTCAAATTGTGTGTTGAGGACATAGATTCTTGGAAGATTAAAATCTTTCATCTCAAACGAGGATAATTTTCTCCTCACCCCTAGTACTTACATAGCTGGTGTACTTTAACCCTTGGTGAAGGGATGGCACTGACAATTCTATATGGAGATGGGTTGTGGAGTTATCCATTGAGGGTCTCACATTAGCCTGGCTATGAGAAGAAGCAGTATCCATTAACATTCCTATGAGAATAATCATGAGGAAAAGTAATGCAACATGTGGAACCACCCAAGGGACATTGAAATCCCATCGTACAGGCTTGGAGGGTTGTACGGGAGAAGGGTTTGTGAAGAAAGAGGCCTCGTAGAGAGGGGATTTGAAAAGCTTAGGGGATTGCAGACCCATGGGATTGTATATAACATGGATTCATAGAGATCATGGGATCTCAAATCGCATGGTATCATAGAGCACATGGCTTTACGGAGCTCATGGGTTCATAGATTATAGGGGTTCACAGAGAACATTGCTTCGTAGAGATCACGATTTTTCAAAGCACAGGGGATCACAGAGGATATGACTTCACAAAGAGAAGATATTTTTAAATCATAATATCCTAGCCTAATCATGGTGTACACATGTTTTTTTAGGGTTCTTCATGAAGATTATGTGCTTTTTGAAGTCCCGAGTACCTGACGGGGTCTCCTTCCTTTGTGATGGACAATAGGCTTCCTTAAGTGAATCCATTCTTCAAAAAGGGGTATATCTGAGCAAAGGAATGGGTTTTCTCAATTCTAAAGTAACTTGGGGGATTCATTTTACCATTTAGTTCATAAGAAAAAATAATTCTTTGTCATTTGGGAATTTGGAAGATGAATGGTCAGGGTCCTGATCTTTCAGAATGGGGGGAGCCAAGTATTTATAGGCTCCAGGGGGCATGATACTCTGAGGTTTCACTATGAAGTATCTTGTGCTCCACCATCAGAGGAAAAGTTCATAATGTTTGTCAGAGTCGTGAAGTCGACCTCCATCCCCTCTATGGTGAAAAGGCTTCCTTCATTCCATTTATGGCAGTTGTAGAGGATTATTTCAATTTCAAAGGACTTGTAGAGGTGACCGTCCTTCACTCTGTGACTTAGAGACTTCTATCAAGTTCATCATAGTCTTGGATTCAACCATAAATATCTTCTATGACATGTGAAGAGAAGTCCTTAGATTTTCACCAACTGTGGTGTTGAAGGTATTTGCGAGGGTGCATCACGAAGCAATCCCTTTGGCACCATTTAGTTTCCTTGGCTCATTTTTTCCAAATGCACATATTTTGGAACCAATCCCCCCTAGAATTGGAACTGATGAGAAAGCAAGGGTCGGATTATGTGGGTAGATCATCAAAATTTAGGTAGATCACGAAGTGGAAATGCGATGAGGATGCACAAATCATGAGCTGAGAGAACCGTGAAGCTCGGGGTTATCACCTATAAATATAGGATGAAGACCCCTATTTTTTCTTCACCAATTTCCTTATCTTCGTTCTTGAGATCTCGATTTGTGAATCTCCATGTGATTCATGATCTCTCTTTGCGAACCAGGTTCTTTTTACACTATACCACATAGTGAGTCCTTAAACTCTACGATTGTGTTCTCCATGAGTTTTGTTTGTGAGCTCTATGGTAGAAATATGTGACCGGTGTCTGTGATCAAGCTCTGCGATCGAGCTTTTCGATTGAGCTCTGTGATCCAAAAAAAAATACTAAAGTCTCTGGATAAAAAGGCCTACCAAGATGTTCCTTAGGGGTCCTTGTAGATGCTTCTAGAAGGGAAGATATGGATGATAATATGGGAATCATGTAATATATTCAAATCCATTCAGATCATGAATCCCTAGTGCATATTCTATTTGAAAACCAAAAAAATCTATCCTCTATGCAAAATACGTCCTTTTTATGGATTTTGTATGAGGGGTGACGTTCTTATCCCTAAATCAAGTAGGGATGAACCAGCTTACTGGATCAGGAGTATGACATGTCAGCGCTAGTGGTTCAAGGCTTCTGATGGTCATACATTGGAAGACCACACACCTGTCAATGTTGAATACCTATACAACCATGTCAACAGTGTTGATGGGAAGGTGATAGAGACATAGGTTTTTCCCACACAGTACCACACCATCCTCAAGGTATCTCTGGGGAACCTAGAGAAGGGGTGGATTGATTATTGGGACCCGTGTTAGGGAAGTAATTTTACCAATGACTTTTCTTGGTCGTATTGGGTTTGTGCATCCTATAAGTAATTTTAGGTAAAGATGAAGCATGTAGGAATGTGTGGGGCTGTGTGGGCATCCCAATTCCACATTTACTAGCCGAAACACGTGATTCCAGAGTTTCTGAATAGGTGGTCACTGAGGTCCAACACTTTTCATCTTCCCCATGGGGAGGTCGGCGTCAGCCTCTAGGACATTCATAATATCTCATGGATTCTAAACCTAGGGGCGATTTATGATGAGTTCCTCCCTATGAAGAACACATGGGAGGATTTGAATCAGATGTAACAGCTGGAAAGGGAACTGATGGATCTAGTTCTAGGCAAGTACAAGATGCTAGTGAGGACTGTCTACTTCAAGTTGTGGTTTAAGCATTTCATAAACTTCGACCAAAGCATGTCGCTGAAGGGGTGTAGTCACCCGAAACGCTTTTGGCCAGGCCTCCTACCTATCCAAAGGGATCCCAGTGTAGTAAAAAGAATTCCTATTGGTGAACCCTAGAGGACTACCAATAGAATATATGGGAGTACAGTATTAGTATCAAGTGTCAACCAGTGGTTAGGCTGGCTAGATTTATCTCTTCACTTATCTACAGCTAGATATTTCCCGTTAGGGATGTGAACATGGGTGTTCAACCAAGAATATTAATTAGGGAGTCTATACTGGTGATGGGAGATCATGTCAACTTGGGGATCCTGGTGTTTTCCAAGCTAGACAAGGTGTTTTGGCATATTAGTGAGGTAAAGAAGCAACATAGGGTGTGCGGACCGCTCCACAGTTTGTATGCATGGATAGTGGTGCACATGGGGAGCCTATGAATATTTGAACGTTATTTCCCCTCATATATTAGACTTCTACCCATCCATTTTGAATGTGGTGGGGATCATTCTAGCCCAACCGACTCCACTGTTGGTGCAGAATAGAGTCTGGAAAGAGGATGAATTCAACTTCCATCTAATTATGTTGACAATAAGTGTATTTATTGAAAACGGACATGGAACTGAAGAACATAGGTCATATCTCTTAGCCTTATAGGGTGGATTTTTGGTTGAATGGATCGATCGTGAGCCTGTCTTCAAGATGTACACCCCACACCGCTTTGAGAGGTAGTTTTGATGCATGTAGAGGTTGACGTTGAAGTCTACTTCGGATTATGAAATGAGGACCATATGTGTTTGATGAGGTAGATTTGACTCTTGTTCATGCGAGAGGATGGAAAAATGAAGAATGAGTTGCCTCCGCCCATAGCTGTCTATGGGCTAGTCAAGGAATATTCCATGAGCTGGGAGGTATCTTGTCTAGGGGAAATGTTGAAGTGACAAATTATCAATGTTGGTGACATGGCACCTCCTTATCCTCAAGGCCAAGGCTAGAAAGTGGAAAGAACATGCTGTGATGGTGGGGTTATAGTAGTGATGAGTCAAAAAACTCCAGGACCTGCACTGAGTTGGAGGAAAGTGGAAGAAACGAACCTAGTGATCTTAGATGAGCTGTGCGGCAAGGAAGGGAGGTCACCTAGGGGGTTACGTAGGATATCCACTCAGGCTATTGGGAAGAAGCTATGCCACATAGAAATGCATGAGGATGCTATTTTTCTGAAGGCCAGGGACACTTGTGATGTCAATAGAAAATCCCTTAGTCCTTCACAAATGTGGCACCACATTAACCATCTCGAGATAGATCTATCAGATATTTTCCATGCCAAGTCTAGATTTCGGGTCTCTCAAGAAGAAGGGGAGAGATACACCGCTAAGATAGAGTACTTTGTTCACTCTCGAGGTACTACACGTCATATCACGGACCAGGTGAAAGTACTGCTTAACCAAAAAAATCCCAACATAATTTTCCACTGATGAGTTAAGGGAGAACTTCCCCTTACCAGAAGAATCAGAAGAGTCCTCCTTGGGGGAAGAGGCTGTCAAAGGGATCCCTTTAGAGGAAGGAGAAGTTGCAACCTTGGGGTTGGAAGAGTTTTTAGAGGCTCTTGAGGTAAACCCTAAACCATTCCACTTTGGTCCTCATTCAGTTCATCAAGGATTTCTCAACTGACATTTTCCCTATGCACGATAACCGCATATGTGAAACCCATTCTGGCCCAATAACAGACATAGATTCGGGTTATATGACTGGAAAAATGGTGATTGCAGAATCAAGTTGGGTTGAGACTCCCAGGGTGGTTCTCTTAGAGTCTTTAAAGTTCCCAACCATGTATGGGGGGCCACATCCTAGGATTCCAATAGTAGAAGCTGAAGGGAGAGACCAATTATTTGATCTTTTTAAGTCCTCTCCTTCATAGAATCTGTAATCCTTGTTCATTGAACCAGGACAACTAAAATATGTGTATTTCTACATTCATAGTTCATCAAATGGCATGGGATGACCTAGTGAGGATGGTTGGGGATCTTGGGGACCCTTTTCCAAGGGGAACATTAATCGTTGTGAAATCAGATGCTCACGTTGACCAAACTAAAGTGATCACAACAACATATAGAAACACTGGTAGGACAGAACCTGATATTATCGATGTTGAATATAATGATGAGGATCAACCCAATGACATGGAACCCATCATATCCGATATGAAACCTAAATAATACCTTACTGATAAATTTATGGAGGTATTACCGGCATACGAACATGCTGACCTAGAGGACCGAGATGAGACTGCTTCTGATGAAGAGGATAGAAAATCCGTCTATCACCGGTCTTAGAAATTAACCAAGTGCTTCATAGAGGAGACCCCACATGAAGAGTGGATAAACCATATGGGAATACTTCATTACAAGATGTGAAAACTATGCGTTGTAGGAGTGGATTCACAACACCCTCATATAATCATACGAGATTATATAGAGGAGAAGATACACGAAAGCAACCATGGACTCGGTGTTAGCTAGAAATAAAGAAAGTCTATCAATATCAGGAAACATCAGGATGATGATCAAGAGATCCAACACTTGAGGGAATATGAAAATGAACATTATTTTTTACTTGATGCAAAATCGGAACTCATATAGCGATTAAAGTCACAGTTGATAGAGTTTGAGGAACATATGATGCAACTATCCCAAGAGATGGCTATTATCTGAGATGATGTGGATTGGGCATGGATCAGGGATGATGAATTGTGGAATGTTTCTATCGAAGAGGAGTAGGAGCTTAATAGGTGATAGCAAATTATAGATGTCACAAAACAGAGAGTGGTGGAGCTGGGATGTTCCATTGAACAGGTCAACCCATATATCAAAGGGGTTAATCCATGGGGTCTATAATTTTCACAAACTTAAAAACATACTTTCATGCTTCCTTGTTTATTTTGGTTTCATGCATGAGTCCCATTATGTTCATTTATTAATATATCCTGATCATATATAAGAAATATCTAGTGGTCAATCCCTAATCTCACATGGGTTATGTGTGATTTGAGAAACAATGTATGACTACATAATTATTTCCCTTGAATACGAGAGTGCCAACCAATCATTGGACATCTAGTGTCTAAATGAGCACTCTAATTTTCCTAGAAGAAAAGGGGGGCAATGGTTAGAGAATAAAATTCTCAAAATATCCAAACATCCATCTCCCAACATGCTCTAGCACACGGGTGGGATAATTCCAAGGGTTTTGGAATAAATCTGAAAAAGCGGAATGAATAATATGAATTACGATACCCAAAATTCATAATACAGTGAGGATGGCATGAAAACAGAGGATAGTGGTCGACCAAATTCAAAATGAAGCATCTTCATCACATTATCCTGAAATTGGAACAAATAAATGAGGTCCAACTTCTGACCTCTTTCAAAAACATGTGGCCAAACTCGAAGTGTTGTCTTATGTCTGTCAGAACATTATCCCATGATGGTAGGTGATCCATAAGGTTGAGCATAATAACCATTATTTGGTTCTTTAATATGTGAAATGGAATGAGGATCTGAACAAGGGTAATGTAAAGCATGGGGTGGAGTGATGAGTTGTTTGAATGGATTTCAACACTCTTGAAATTATGCCACCATTATGAAAGTACATTGGGTGAGAATATCGGTCTAAGTCAAGATCTGGCCTACTCTAGAGAGGGACCTCTCTAGCGAGGACCTAAGATGGTATACAGTTTTATGTCGTGTAATTGGGGATGATAAATGTGCAGTTTAGCATTATGTGGTGAGGACAATGCATGAATAGTTTAACATCGTATGATCAGGATATTACACTTAGTTTAAGGGAATAATACAATTATCTCACCCAATAGTTTAAAGTCATGTTATATGGACTAGTAAACCCTTGTTTCAGGTCATAGAGTTCGGACCATGATTAGGATAAAATAACCCGGAAAGGTAATGGTCTTAGGGTTGGGCCTAAGGAAAAATGATTGGGAGTAACTACATATCCCATAATGATGAGAATCAAGTCAAGCATATTTATTGAGCATAGTGTGGTCAGAGACCAATTCTGATAGGGTAAATCCTCTCTGGCGAGGAAGATGATGCATCCCATAATTATCATGGGGCATCCTAAACTTGGTCAAGGTAGGGTCGCAGTTTAAAGTCATGCATCGAGTACATGGGTAACCTAAAGAATAAATGTGCAGTGTAGTTCATAACCCAATGTGAATGAGGACAGATAATTCCACCCCATATCGCACATTCTGGAAGGGAAGTCTCGGCCGAGATGGCCAAGACAGAGAGTTTACCATTTAGTTGGCTCGACCTGGGGATCAAATACCCAAATGTCCCCATATATCCTACAAGGTTATGAATCATGCCTTACGCCATTCTTTATATTCTGAACAGTTTAACGTCATGTGGTGAGGATGATAGTGTTACATTTTAAGGTCATATGGTAGGACCAACGGGTCACACCATCTCGTGTGTATATATATATTACCCTACCACAACCCCTAATAATACGTGATCTATGATCGATGTAGGAAACAAAGAGAGTTTCTAGGCCTCCCCCATCTAACAAGAGCATGCAACGGTGGAAAGTAAATGTCGGGTGGGGGAAATTCCAAACAATCCAACATTCTTACTTGACACACACGACTGTAGAGAGTTGTAACATTAGGTTTCTTAAGGATCCATAAAACAAAAGGGAGAATTAAATATGTGATTTACAAGATTTGGTATTTGGGATGAAATGGGATAGGCGTGACGATTAAGGAAAATTGTTGACATGTTCAAAACACAACATCCATTTCGTGTTAGCCTAGAATAGGAACAAACAAATGAGGGTTGGCCACTAACCAAATTCTCTACATGGAACCTGTCTCATAATGTCATTAAAAATAATTTAGGACATTGGCACAAGATGGTAAGAAAGAATTGAGGCCTAGCATCCATGCCATTAAGGGGGTCCCTTTGGATGTGAAAGATAATGAAAACCCCAAATGAAGGAATGTGTGTAGTGAGAACACCCCCCATACAGTTTAAGTATCATGCAGGATGAGTGAAAGGAGTGGTAATCTTGAAGGAAGTACATGGAACAATTATTATAAACCCTACATAAACGAGGAACGAATAATTCCTCACCACACCACGTGCTTTTGGGAGAACCCAGACCATAAGGGTCCTAGGAGGCGAAAGTGGTTGCAACTGGGCCACAGACAAGATATTTTGGTGTCACTACATACCCCATAAGGATGGGAATCAAGCCACATGTAGTTCTTATAGGTGGTATGGAAGGCATCCAATACCAAAAGGACGAGATATCCAATTTTAAAGAGGAGAATCGTATTTGTTACGCAATTTAACATCATGCAAACTTGGAAAGTAAGAATCATAGTTTATTGTTGTAGAGATCGAAAAATAAGGTTCCCAGTTTAATGTCTTGTGTGTGGTACATGCTTGTGCAATTTATCGTTATGTGGTAACTAATGAAGAAGAATATGGAGAGATTTTTGAGGGGGGTGTGGTGTCGTTATTGCAAACCCAACATGAATGGGGATAGAGAAGTCCAACCCACACCACAAACTTCTTAAAGAATACATCTGATTCAAAGTCATAATGGCTATACTTTACAACCAAAGCACCTAGTTTAAGGCCATAGATGTTGGATCTTAAGGTGAAGAGAGGTTCGGCGTAGCGCCATGGGGTAGACCCAACATGGGTAGGATAGAAGAAATCCATACTAGATCGTACCTTTATTAAAAGAAAGGACCCATACCCAAAACAAGGAGATGGAGAATGTTCACAAATCTATGGCTAGAACTGAAGGCAATGTTCTTGGATGCCGCTATGTGTCCTATAAGGGTGAGAATCAACCCACATGTAGTTATTAAACGTGTTATAGAACAATTCCAATGATAAAGGGACAATGTATTCTCAAATGAATACATCATATGGATGGGTAGTTATCAACACATAATCTGGATGAAGAAAATGAATTTTAACATCATACGATAAGGATATAAGATATCTCAGTTTGTGGGTATATAGCTCATTCCAAAATGGGAAGATTACCGAAGAAAAAATATGTGATGTGTTTACATAAATCAACTCGATGTGAATGGGGACAGGATAATACACGTCACACCACAAATTTCCAAAAGAACACGCACATGTTAAAGTCATGACACCTGGACTAAGGGACTAGAGCTCATATTTTAAGGTCATAGAGTTTGGACTGAAAGGAAGTGTGGTTCTTCCATGCAGGCATAAACCTTACCCACGTCCATAAGCCCACGTGAGTGATGTTAGGTGTGGGAAACAAGGGTGGAGAAGATCTTTATGACACATGGAATACTCGGTAGGGGATATGGTGTGGAGTCGAAGATGACCCCATGAAGTGGATTCATCCTCTTAATGCGAAAGGTACACAGAGGGATAACACCAAGGGTGTAGAAATTCTACTTGAACATGATAGAGTGGAAAGTGATGTGAATCATGAGACCAATATTTAGGCATAATAGGAGTGGCATAACGATGGAGGATAACTGTTGACAATGTTCAAAACATAGCATTCACATCATGTGACCTGAAATGGGAACAACAAAAGAGGTTCTATCGTTGACCAAATTCACTACATGAGACCTATCTCATAATTTCATTCGAAATTCTCTAGGATGTTGGCCCAAAGTGGTAGGTGAGCCATAAGGTTGAGTATCCATACTGTTCGAGGGTCCTTTCAGATGTGAGTGGTGATGTAAACCCAAATAAAGGGATACATGAAGCATGGAAACGAATAAAATCATGTCCACACAAAATCCAACACTCTAATTCCTAAACCAAAGTGCATCTAAGTACATTGGTGAGGCATAAAAATGGTCGAGGGGTCCAGTCAAGGGTAGACGACTCGAGGAGGTGAGTGGAGGAAAAGGAGAAAATTTGTTTATTAACATGGGGTTGGACCCAAATATGAAATGTTTGGGAGTTCTTATGTATCCCACAAGGGTGAGAATTAGGACCCACATAGTTCTTTAATGCCATGAAGTTTAACGTCATGTGGTAAAGATGTGAGAATATGGAAGGGATATCCCAGAAGGAATGTATATGGAATGGCTATTATAAACTTGATGTGAATGAGGACAAAATAATTCCACCCTACACTACATGAATCCAATAGTGTTCGGGCCAGGGGGTCAGAAGGAAGGCATGATTTGAGGTACCTGGGGATAGAGTTGAAGACAAAATGTTTGGGAGTTCATACATATTACATGAAGATCGGAATCAGTCCACATGTAGTTCTTGAATGTCGTTAAGTTTATCATCATGTGGTAAAGATGTGGAGGGTAGAGGATTCTCAAGAGAGATGTGTATGGCATGGTAGAATAACCTGACATGAATGAGAACCAAAGAAGTCCAAATACCACACTATTCACGATATCAGGAGAGAACCCATGACAAGGGGTCGAGAGAAGGAATATAAGATACTGAGGCTGGACCTAAGGATTACATGTCTGGGTGTTCCTACATATCTCATATGGATGGGAATCAAGCCACACATAGTTTTGAATATATCGGGTAGTTTAATTTCATGTGGTAAGGATGAGGAATGGGGAGATCTCGAGAGAGGTATGTGGCATGGTTATTACAAACCCTACATGAATGAGGATATAAATCCACACCTCATAACATTCCCCCTAGGAGAACATAGGCTAAGGAGGCTTATAAAAACTTGGGATGGACACAAGGACAAAATGTTCAGGAATTTCTACATATCTCATAAGGATGAGAGTCAAGCCACATGTAGTTCTTGAATTTTTTATAGTTTAATGTTGTATGGTAAGGATGTAAAAGTAAGGGAGATATTCTTAATGAAGGAATGTGGAGCAGCTGTTTGTAAACCTAGTGTGAATAGGGAAAAAAGAGTTAATACCTCGTCACAAGCTTCCAAAAGGGATTTCAGGTAAAATGGGCTAGTAAATGAGGGGCTAGATCCAAAGATAAAATGATCGGGTGTTCCTATGTATCTTTTGATGGAAAGAAACAATACATAAATAGTTTTCGAAATACCATGTAGTTTAACTTCATGCAGTAAGGATGTAAAGGATATTAGTTTAAAGTCGTAGAGCTCAGACTATAGATGCCCATTTTAATGTCATGTGCATTGTGTAGAAGACCAGAAAAGGGTGAATCATCATGCCTGATATTTGGGAGACCATAGGGATGCAGATAATGATAGAGGATAGATTCTAACCATGTTCACAACACAATACCCATATCATGTGTCCAGGAACGGAAACATACAAATGAGGGTTGACCATTGACCATATTCGTAACAAGGGAAATGTCTCAAATGTTGTTCAAGATCTTCTAGGATGTTGGCTTAGAACAGTAGGTGTGCCAAGGTGGTGTGAGACCCATCCGTTAGGGGGGTCCTTTTAGATATGAAAGATTATGGGGGCCCACATGATTGACATGCCCGAATCATGGTGGTACCCATGTAGCATAACATCTTGTGGTGACAAAAATAAAAGATCTTAGTTTCATGCCATAGAGCTCGGACAATTTTTCATTTTATCGTTATGAAGGATGATTTTTGGGTGTTTTTAAATACTTCATCCCAGATGGATCACACAGTTTAACATCATGTGTTAATGAAATAAGTAGGTATTCTTAAGTGAAATACTTCTTGAGTAATTTTTCATTGTTGTGAGGAGTAATGCGCTCAACATCCATAGTGACTATGGAGTTTGTGCCATTGGGGTAAACCTTGTGAATGATGTTAAGTCCTTACCACATAGGTTCCAACATTGGTGGCTTCCTGTCAGGTATCATTGGAATTCTCAGGGATAATATCATGTTAACTGGAAGGAAAGAATAGATATAAACTTTCTTATTGAACGCCCTACCTATCTAGTTCTGATGCCTCTCGAGATTGTGCAAGTCTTAGAGCCCGTTCCCATCAAGGGATTCCAGTTCAACCAAACGGACTTTGTCTACCCTGTTTGGTGTCTGCTAATCATAGACAGTTGTGCGAAGTGATGGTAACTAAATATTTATGGACAGGACTACCTTTTTTATATACACCATGGAATATGGGGTCACCTGGGTGGAATTATGAGTCGTTGTTTGGTAATCCCAAAGGGTGTTGGGAAGTTTTTCCGGCCAACTCTTCATGTTATGACCTACCATCTTATAAAATATGTTAAATAGGGTTTTTTTGAATGCCTTGATCTACCCATTTTCTTGAACATTATAGTGATAAGTATGATTAGAATGGATATTGTACTTGGTTTACAGTTTCTTAAGCTCAGTTACTCGGAAGTTGGTGGAATTATCTGTGAGGACAGCATGAGGGACTAAAAATAGGTGGATGATATTGGAACACATGAATTAAATGATAGGATGGTCCTTGACTTCCTTGAGCGGAACTTCCTCTACCCACTTGGAAAAGAAATACTTAGCGGTCAGGATGAACCTCCACTGGTGATCTGTTGTCGGTGGATATGGTCCCATGACATCGAGTCTCCATAATGAAAATGGCCAAGAGTACATGGTAGTATGGAGGCGCTATGGCAGCTGATGCAAAACATTAGCATGGATCTAGCATGCTTGGAACCTCTTGGAAAACTTGATGCATTCATGGACTATAGTGGTCCAAAAGTAGCCTAATCTTTCGATATGATGAAAGATATTTGGACGTTCCTGATGTGACCCATAGGAACAAGCATGATATTCATGAATAACATGAGAAATATATTCTCCATGAATAAAAAAGTGGATAATCCCATCAAATCCGCATTTTTGGAGGATCTGCTCAAGTCTGAGACCACTCTGGAGGATGAACTGCACTATGGGACGATGGACTTGGTCATTGTTGACGCTCCTTTTCGTCACAGAATCCAAAGAGCGGAAAAGGGGAATATCTAAGCAAAAAGTGATTAATCCTTTGAAGAAACATCAAAAATCGACAAAGGGATGGAAAAGGAGAACATTGCCCATGTATCGCGCAAGTTCCATCTTGGTCGCGCAAGTACACTTGCGCGCCGCCTCAATACTTGCGCGACCCATCATGGTCGTGCAAGGGACTTGCGCGACAGATCTGATAACCACCCAGTAACCGCCCGGGGTCTTCTTTTGCCTATAAATAGACCCTGTGGGCCCCCCATTCGAGAGGATCTTTTCCCAGAAACTTGGATCAAAGCTCCCGACGCCCAAGTCTCTTCTCAAAGCTTCCAGAACACTTCTAAGGTAATTTCTTACCTAGAATGGAAGATCTAAAGGGAAGAAGGAAGGCCTAAGTGTTGAAACTTATCAAACACTTGCGCGCCGACTTAATTCCTTCAATATAACTTGCGCGTCCCTCTTCTGAAAGAACCTCAAGAGGATGGGAAAGGGTTTAATAAAGAGTCGCTCAAGTAATTCAACTCTGGTTGAAAATCGCGCAAGTATCCCTTATGTCGCGCAAGTATACTTGCGCGACCAATACTTGCGCGCCGCCGCAGGACTTGCGCGACCTTCAATACTTGCGCGCCCCTATCTTTTTGGGTGCCCATCTTGCCCTTTTTCACCCCTCTTAAGCCATTTCACCCTTCCTATTCAAGATTCAGTCTTCAAGATACTCTTCAAAGCCATTTATGGCATGATTTCTTGATTTGACATCCTTATCTGAAAGGAATTATGTGAAATATCTCTCAAAACCTAGTGATTTAAACATCTTTATGTCACCAAAGATTGAGAGTTCATTCATTCAACCTCATCCTTTAAGATGAGAGAATCCTAACCTGGGTTTCCTTTTCAGGAATAATCCCCAGTTATAAAACCTTTGATTTAGGCATCTTCCTTAAAGAATAAGCCCCAATCAAAGTCCTTTAAACTTGGGCATCCTCCTCAAGAGTAAGCCCCAAACCTTAATCCCTAACCTGGGTCTCCTTTTCAGGAATAAGACTCAGTCATAACCTTGGGCTTCCTTTTCAGGAGTAAGCCCCAAGTCCCCTAACCTAGGCTTCCTTCTCAGGAATAAGTCCTAGTCATAAATCTTGGGCATCTTTCTTAAGAGTAAAGCCCCAAGTCTCTTAAAATTTCTCTTAACCAGTCATAAATTTCCTTTGATTTGGGTTTCCTCTTCAGGAATAAAACCCAATCATAAATCCCCTCCTAACTTGGGCATCCTCCTTAGGAGTAAGCCCCAAGATTAGAGTATTCAAATCTCCATGAAGCACATATAACTTTGTGGACCCTGTTCATGGATTTTCTTCCTAAAAGTAAATCCTAAACCTTCGCCTATCTGGGCAGTCATCTATACATAAGCCCCAAAACAAATTCTTATGATTGCATCTTTTTATGGCACAATTTTCTAAATTTTACCAATACCTCTTGTTTCTCACACCGAGCATGACTCACGTGAGCTTAGAGTGTAAAAGTAATTATGACATTCATCTTTGAGCCATCAATCATAAAACATCATATCCCATTCCTCGAACTACGTGGGTTCTGATTCCTTTTTCAAAACAAAGGATACGTAGGTAGCCCATTCATGGGTTCGATCCCAACATTGAAATAATCTCTGTCCTTCTGAATGACGATAAACTTCAAGTGCCCCACTGAGTGGCTTTAAAACCAGCCTGGTCATCAAAATGACCAAGAGACTTTTATATAAATGTTTTGAAGGATACCATTGACCAAGAATCTCTAAACAAATATAGATGATTCTATATTGATGAAGAACCTCGAATACATATAAAAGATTCTCTAAATTTCTTGCATATTTAATCATTGATTGTTAAAACTAAAGGAAAGCTCATTTTTTACTTGGTAATGTAATAAGGATTCACGAACTTAACTTAAATCTATAAAGAGAGTCCCGGAGTAGACAATAATTCCCCTCAAAAAGGTGTGATGAGTCCGACCTCCCATCCTCTCGACCAATGCAAATTCCTAAGCCTCATTAGCCCACAAGCTAATGAGCGCCTGCCTTTGGAAAGTAGGTCCAAACGGATGTGGAATCATTGGAGGTTTCCGGTTCTACGAATAAACCCGTTAGAAACCGATCGGAACGTTTGAATCTCCCGTCCAGGAGGTCATCCCCGGATTCCGCGCGAAACAAAAATGGTGAACCCGACGTGAATCCTTAACCAAGTTAAAGTGATGTTCTTCTTAGATGTTAGGCCCCTTGGGCCAACAAGGCAATCATTGACATATGATCATCCAAAAGATGCAGTAGCCGGATTCATCTTGATTATGTCTGTTATATGGAACAGGCACTCTTTTTTCAAGATCTTCTACAAAAAATGGCTTTCCTTAAATTCACCCCTGTGAATACTGCTGCTGAGAACACCTCTACTGTGAGGTCTGCTGCCATGAAAACCAATGCTGCTACTCCTGCTGGAACGTCATCCGCTCTGAGGATGACATCACCAACTCAGCGTCTTCAACGCTGTGTTTCAAATGCACTGGTTAAGGAGTACCGTCGTAACGGTACTATCCCAACTCTGGAGGCCGCTCGTCAAGCCCTCCAAGTTAACAATTCTACCTGGTCGTCCGGACAACGGCGACCAGCAATCAAGAAGCAGGCGGTGCTGACTACCGTCTCCAACCGTTTCGGGTCGTTATCCCCGGAACGCAATTTCCATTCACTCCCTTATTCTGAGGAAGTGAATGAGCAGGTCCCGCAGGACCTTAATTCAAAGAGACAGGAGTCCTTCTCAAGGGCTCCCATCAACAATCGCCGCCAGACTCGTGCGGTAGTGCACCCTCAACATGATGAGGGTACCGGCTCCAGGCATTCAGCTCAGGTTCCTCGAACCCGAGCAGGCAAGATGAATCACCAGAGACAGAATCCGGTTAATAATAGGCAGGTTGTCATCCCTGCCATCTCCGGAGAAGTCCACCAACCTAACTTGGTGGCAAACAACGAGCAGGCACACACACCTGCCCGTTTTAATTCAGCTGTCCAGCAGACTCGTCTGGCAGCATCAAGCCGATCCCGCCAGGCAATTCCGGCGGAGTACCATAGGCAGGAAAATACACCTGCTTATACATCAGCAGTTAGTCAGCAGGCTCGTCTGACTACATATGATGGATCTCGTCAACCGCGTTTGGCGAAGTGTAATCAGCAGGCACATACACCTGCTAATACTAATCAAGCCTACCAACAGTCTCGCTTGGTAGCGCACGGAGAAGTCAGTCGGAAAGTCCCGACGACAAACAGGAGGCAGACTAAACTCTCTGCCTCCACACTTGAGTACTGTCAGGATTTACTGACAGGAAAAGGAGGACAGGAGCAGGCACATACACCTACTCCAAGCCCGGAATGGACGTATATCCCTGTTCCGGCGACTGAAGTCACCAAACATATTTTGTCAATGGTGAAAGAGCAGAAGCAAATTCCTGCTCATATTCTGGATGCTTTCCAGGATATCATAACAGCTTCAGCATCATCTCAGGGACAGACACATAAATCTATCCCTAGCAGTGGAGTGACACATCAACAATTCACTCCGGAACAGACACACACATCTGTTCCAGTCCAAGAGGGTTGTGGGGCCTACTCCCCCATATCATATGGACAACCAAGTCAGGCACATACACCTGATTTGAGCGATGATCGTCAGCCTAACCTGACCATCTTTCCTGATCAGGCACATACACCTGCTCAGAACAATCACTTTCGTCATCAAGTGATTTCTAAAGCGAGTAAGAAGGCATCTAAGAAAAAGATCCGCCCAGCACAGTCAGGAGATCAAAGGCCAATCTACAACAAGGCCTTGCTCGATGCTGGAGTTCTTGAAGCCCTCAGACATTTATCTGTCGGAATTCAAGATTCTACTCCCTCAGTTCCCAATAACAGGAACATTAATCCCGAAGGTCTTCAACAGACACTTCCTCATGAAGACTTGCTTCATGAAAATTCGGTCAATCTTGAAGTTTCTTCTTCAGATGAGAACCACAGGAACCCTCTGTGTGGTCAGAAGACCAAGGAGCAAGAGATATCATCTTTTGCTGTAACCCATCATGAAGGTCCTCCTCATGGTGATGAACTTCGCTGCGAAAGTCCTCTCCGCAGTAGTGATTCACATTGTCTCGAAAATTCTTCAGAAGGCAATGTAGTGACGAGAAAGCCCTCCTATCTCGAGGCACTTGCAAACGTAAAACCAGTCATGTCTGAAGTTTTACTATCGGCAGGTGAAACTCTTTCTCCATCAGAAGATAGCTTGGGGTTCAGGTTATTCTCCGAACCTTCCCTAGGTCATTCATCTTCCAGCATGAATAGTGATTCCTCTACCAATCTTGTTGAATCCGATGAAGCAACAAGGAAACACCAACTCTGGTCCAAACAGGTAGAAGAATCTTCATTTAATGATAAAGAGGAAATGCTGAACATGAGGAAAAAACTGGCAAAAGGTGAAGTACCAGTCATGTTTTGGCCTTTGGCTGATTCACAGTATGACATTCCAAAGATGTTGACGGATGATGGAATCCATGATATTCGTCTTAACATATGGAAAACTCTTTGTCAATTAAAGAAGAAGGTATTATCTTACGATGAATATGAAAATCATCTTAAGATAATAGAAGGGTTACAACGCCAGATTGATTTGGAATCTCTATCAGTCTCTCGGTATCCGAAGGCTGAAAAGCAACAGAGAACCCTTCAACGTTCATGCCTTGGCGCGCTGAGAAAATTGCGTCAGTTAATTTCCAATGCTCCATCTAATGTTCATATCAGAGGATGGGGTATTCACGGAGCACTACATTTCACAGTGCTTTCCGGTCAGCAAAGCCCGCCGAAAATGGTCTCATGCAATGTTATTGCCCATGGCCGGCCACAGTCAATGGGCTTTGTTCATAATCAAAATCTTGCTCGAGATCAAGCTTCAACTAGTTCCTCTCAAAATCAAGTATATAGAGAACAGGTTGTTGAATTGCTCCTACATCAAGCAGGCGAGAATATTGTGCAAGCCTCTCGTCTGGAGCAAACACGTCATCAAATGACAAAAGTTTCGGAAATCATCCAATGGTCTGTTGAACCAGGTGATAAAAGTGGATACAGGTTAATTCATCCAGCTAATTTCCGAACTAAGATCCACAAGATCAAGAGAGATTTCAAGAAGATCTCAGACATAGCATGTCAAGAGACACCCCAGCTTGCCAGACTGGGGACTTCTCTAACCCAACCCTCAGAATCAACGAATGGGATTCGAGGAGTTGAGCAGAAGCAACAGGAACACCCCCAGTCCACTGGACTGGGGACTTTTTCAAATCTTCAATCCCTCCCTCAGAGAAAGTCAGTATTCTCTCGATTAGGGAATAAGCCTCAAGAGGAACGAAGAGCCAAGATGTCAGGAGATTCTCTCCGAGTGACGGTTCTCCAAGAAATTCCTGAGGGGTCAAGTCAACGGAATTCCATGTCTTATCATGGACATAAAAGGAGACAATATCATAGAAATGCTGATAGAAAGGATTTCATGAAATATGCATCCATTAATGTCATCACTGCCGTTGCTGCTGATTCACCAGATGAGGCTCAATCAGAGGGATCAGATGAAGAGGTTCCTGCTCAAGAAGTTGCGCACACAGACCTAAATGAAGAAGGTGTGCGCACACGTAATCAAAGGCTTACCCAAAATTTGGGTATTCCTTCAAGTAACCCACTTCCCCCTCTCCGAAAAGGATCCAATAAGGGGAAAGGAAAGAATCAGGTTACTTCTCACCCTTCCTCTGAAGGAGGTCAATCGCTCTCATTAGAGCAAAGGCTTGCACAACAGGAGGAAGAAATGAAAGAATTAAGAAGGTTGAATGCAGAACTACTTCAGAGTAGTCTTCTTCTTAAGAATGCTGAAGTACGACAGCCAAAGGAATTTGTTGTAACTACTGAGATGGATCAGGAATATCCTCCTTTATCAGTACACCCACAGAGGTCTAATCCTACGGGTCAAACGCAACAACGGTTGGCAGCACTACCATTAGTTGCAGCACCAACCTCCACGGCTGTCCAAGCTCCATTCATTGCACCTACCCAAAACCAAGTTCAACCTGACATTTCTCAAAAGTTAATAACTACTATTGAGTCACTAACAGCTCGGTTAGAAACTATGGAAGGGAAACGGGCGCAAGTTCAACCTGAAAAGAAAGTTTACCCTGAATGGGTAGATTCAATTTCTCCTCCATCCAGTTTTGGAAATCCTATTTTCCCTACTTTCAATGGATCAGGCGACCCTGAACAACATTTGACGCATTACGTGTCTTGTTGTGATCCTATGATGGGAACTCCAGAACAACAAGAAGCAGTGAAACTCAGATGCTTCGTGCGAACCTTGCAAGGACCAGCTTTTGTCTGGTATACAAGCTTGCAATCCCGGTCAGTCATCGTATGGGAGGATCTTCGTCAAAAATTCCTTCTTCAGTTCAGCTCAACTTTGCCAAAAACGACAGTTTTCGATCTTACAAACTGCAAGCAAAGGGAGAATGAAAGAGTCTCTGATTTCATTGCTCGTTGGAAGGGATTAACGTATTCCTTGAGTTTATCACTCCCTCAGGAGGAATTATTGCCAATCTGTGTGGCAAATTTGCGTGACGAATTACGCACGCCATTGATCCCTGTGAAATACACAGGAGGGTTTCGAGACCTTACTTCAATTGCTCAACAGATTGAAGATTCCCTTATGCAGGCTAAGGTTAAATCTCGTGTAATTCCATCAGCTCCAGGAAGAAGAATGGGTAAAGCAGAAACTGCTACAGTTATGCTTAAACAGGCATCTGTACCTATTTCTACTTCAAAACCTTCATCTTCTCGAAGGGCTCCACCTCCTGAACGCCAACAACAAAGGCTGTTTCGTCCAAATGATCAAAAAGATCAACGACGAAAACAATTTGAGGATATGAAGAGTAAAACATACTCTTTCCGAAGTGAGCAAGTTCCTGGTTACTTCATTTCAGCTCTGGAAAATAATTTGGTTCAATTACCAGTGCCGAAGAGACCAAACAAGGAAGGAGATGAAGACCGTCCCAATTATTGTCCCTTTCATCAAATGTTGGGACATCCCATCCAGGAGTGTTTTGTCTTTAAAGACCTCCTACAAAAGATGGTTTACTTGGGACAAGTCAAATTGAAGGGTTCTTCAGCTCATGTAGCGTGTATTACCGCTACAGATCCAGAGGAAGGAGGCGAGTGGCAGGAAGTCAAAAGCAAAACTGCGAAAAAACATGATGATTGGATGGTCAGAAAGACAATCAATCGGACTCATTCCATTTTGCGAACACAATTGAAGAAACCAATTGTGTCTCCTACAAAAGCTGCAGTAAAGCCTCCATCAAAGGACAAATCCTCAAAAGGGCAGCGCAATTCAAAGAAGAAAGAGGAATCAGGAGAAGATGAGTATGTATCAAAGCCTAAATTGTCTTTGACTCTGGCAGATTTCATGCCATCTACTTCAAAGCCACGGGCACCGCCCCATCAAACGGCACAGCCTAAACAGGCTAATCAGGCAGAGTCTTTATCAGACGAAGAGTTAATCTTTGGTTCTGTTTAATCTCAATGGATGGAGAAGACATCACGACTCCAACTAATGCCAGATTTCTGAAGAAGTATTTTGTATAAACACAAAATATTGTTCCCAGAACCAAACTTACAATTGGTTCATACAGAAAAGGTCCGGTATGACCTTAAACTACACAATGGTCCAGTATGACCTTAAACTACAACTTCGTCCAACATGACGTTAAACTGTGTCACCTTCAATGTCCGAGATGACATTAAACTAAATTTTGTCCCTGCAACATGACATTAAACTGTGCAGCACCAATAGTCCTAACTGCAAGACTTTAAACTGCATAGTCCCTGATTTTGTCCTACATGACAATAAACTGTATAGAAGTTCCTATATTTTGTCCGAGATGACATTAAACTATATTTTGTCCTAGCGACATGACATTAAACTGTGTGGCACTTTCATCGTCCAGCATGACGTTAAACTGTGTTAAGTCCCTTATTTTCCTACATGACACTAAACTGTATTTTGTCTGAGATGACATTAAACTATATTGTGTCCTAGCAACATGACATTAAACTGTGCGGCACTTTCATCGTCCAGCATGACGTTAAACTGTGTCAGTTCCCTTATCGTCCAACATGACGTTAAACTGTCACATTGGTTACTAATTCGTCCAGCATGACATTAAACTGTAAAAAAGTCCCCAGAACTGATATCCTCATATTTGTTCACCTTAGTCCAAGCTACATGACTTTAAACTGTACAGCACCAGTTAGTCCTAGCTACATGACTTTAAACTGTACAGTAATGGTCCAGTATGACTTTAAACTGCAACTTCGTCCCACACGACATTAAACTGTGAAAAAAAGAAATTTCCATGAACCGTCCAGCATGACCTTAAAACTGCATCATTCCTGGTCCATGTATACGACCATAAACTATTTGCAAATATGTCCAGCAAGACGTTAAACTGTGACGTCCTAACTACATGACGCTAAACTGTATAAAAGTCCCTCACGTCCGGAAAGACGTTAAACTATATAATCATCAAAAGTCCAGCATGACATTAAAACTGCACAATCCCCCTTTCGTCCAATATGACGTTAAACTGTATTGTCCCCATCGTCCTAACTACATGACGCTAAACTGTACAGAAAGTCCTTGATATGTCCTACATGACATTAAACTGTGCATCGTTAAGGTTGTTATTACCTCTTGTTTCTCACACCGAGTATGACTCACGTGAGCTTAGAGTGAACATCAACCATAACACTCCCTTTGGGCCACTAACCATGTGTAAGTCCCAACAACATTTTTTATTAGATTATTGTCCCAAAGAACAATCTCTTCACATCATTTCACCACCATCTCATATGATGATGATTTGTGAAACCGCCCTTGGAATCAATATCATTACATTGATTCACTTTCGTCCTTGTTATATGACGTTAAACTATACAACACTTTTGTCCGGTACGACAATAAACTACAATATTCTTTGATCTCCTCACTTGAGAGAGAACTATTATTGACATTGATTTTTCAATCATGTTTCATTTCAAAAAGGCTACGTGCATACATGGTAATGCCTAAACTTTTTATCTTAGGTTAAACCATCATTGCACTAAAGTCCCCTTTCACCCTTCACATGTACGAACCAAATTTGTACAAAGGGTAGTTCTAGAACTACGTGGACTTGATTCCCATCCTTATGGGATACGTAGGAACATTCGAGTGTCCCTCGAATCCAGTCCCAAGTCTTTTTGGGCCTAACCCCAAATTTCACTTTCAGTCCCTTGGCTGAAAAGCCCTCATGAAAACACACACTGTGTATTCATTATTATGGTCCAAATTCTATGACCCTAAACTAAGATCACTCATCCTTTCGTCCTGCACGACGTTAAACTGCATTTCAAGAACTACGTATGGCTTGATTCTCATTCTTATGAGATACGTAGTGAAGTCCAAAATTTCAATTCAGGACCCAGCCACAACATGATTATGGTTATCATTGACCTATGTATCTCTACATACATTGGACAACACCCATATTTATGTGTTATAATCCTAACTTGAAAATATTTTCAGATCTTCATAACCCTTTTCATGACTTCTAGTCACAAAAATGTCAAACTTCTGAGAATTCTTTTGCCTGATTATGCAGCACGTGCCCATAGGTGGCCTTGCATAAACAGTCCACATAAAAGACTTGTCAGCCAAAAGATGCTATTTTATTTGACCATGCAGCCAATGCCCATAGGTGGCCCTGCATGTTTTCAACCCCCTAACGGGTTTGTTAAATAATAGTAACTTCATTCTTGGGAAGAATTCCTCTTTTGTTCTTATTTGTCTTAAACGACAGTATGTAGGGATCCGCAAAAATAGCCATCCTTAACATATTTGTCCCATATCCTTTTTCATGATCTGAAAGTATTCAAGTCCATGGTTTATTCTTCTTCCCTACGTTTGGGTCAGACCTTCGTAAGAGTGATATTCATCCAGTTCTTCGATATTCTTGTTCGGAAATATCCTTTCCATATTAAAGTACCTCTTTCCATACAACAAACTCTATGCTTTAGAAAATTTGAATCTCCATAAACTTTCACGGGCTTTTAGCACTAGGAAAGTAAATTTCTGAGAGTTCTTTTGCCTGACTATGCAGCACGTGCCCATAGGTGGCCTTGCATAAACAGTCCACATAACAGACTTGTCAGCCAAAAGATGCTATTTTATTTGACTATGCAGCCAATGCCCATAGGTGGCCCTGCATATTTCAACCCCCTAACGGGTTTTGATAAATAATAGTAACTTCATTCTTGGAAACTACTTTTTCTAATGCCTTCTAGCTCTTTTTCATATCATTCCTCAGATTCAAATATTCTTAAGCCATAGTTTACATATTTTCTCTCATACTTGAGTATGGTAATTTGTTTTCAGATAAATTATCAAGGAATTGAATCCATTTTAATCCATTTCGGTCAAAGCTATTTCGACCTTAAACATTAGCCCCTTTATGTCCGGCATGCATGACTTTAAACTGCCCACAAAAGACAAAGGAACTCTGAATAAAAGTCAAGTTCCAGCACACTTGTGCGCTGCCTTCTGTGCCCTGAAGACTTGCGCGACCCCTTTTCCTTTGGATGGATTCAATTTCCTCAGAGTCAAATCCTCATTTCTTTCCGGATCCAACTCTGAGGGGGGACTTTTGTTGACGCTCCTTTTCGTCACAGAATCCAAAGAGCGGAAAAGGGGAATATCTAAGCAAAAAGTGATTAATCCTTTGAAGAAACATCAAAAATCGACAAAGGGATGGAAAAGGAGAACATTGCCCATGTATCGCGCAAGTTCCATCTTGGTCGCGCAAGTACACTTGCGCGCCGCCTCAATACTTGCGCGACCCATCATGGTCGTGCAAGGGACTTGCGCGACAGATCTGATAACCGCCCAGTAACCGCCCGGGGTCTTCTTTTGCCTATAAATAGACCCTGTGGGCCCCCCATTCGAGAGGATCTTTTCCCATAAACTCGGATCAAAGCTCCCGACGCCCAAGTCTCTTCTCAAAGCTTCCAGAACACTTCTAAGGTAATTTCTTACCTAGAATGGAAGATCTAAAGGGAAGAAGGAAGGCCTAAGTGTTGAAACTTATCAAACACTTGCACGCCGACTTAATTCCTTCAATATAACTTGCGCGTCCCTCTTCTGGAAGAACCTCAAGAGGATGGGAAAGGGTTTAATAAAGAGTCGCTCAAGTAATTCAACTCTGGTTGAAAATCGCGCAAGTATCCCTTATGTCGCGCAAGTATACTTGCGCGACCAATACTTGCGCGCCGCCGCAGGACTTGCGCGACCTTCAATACTTGCGCGCCCCTATCTTTTTGGGTGCCCATCTTGCCCTTTTTCACCCCTCTTAAGCCATTTCACCCTTCCTATTCAAGATTCAGTCTTCAAGATACTCTTCAAAGCCATTTATGGCATGATTTCTTGATTTGACATCCTTATCTGAAAGGAATTATGTGAAATATCTCTCAAAACCTAGTGATTTAAACATCTTTATGTCACCAAAGATTGAGAGTTCATTCATTCAACCTCATCCTTTAAGATGAGAGAATCCTAACCTGGGTTTCCTTTTCAGGAATAATCCCCAGTTATAAAACCTTTGATTTAGGCATCTTCCTTAAAGAATAAGCCCCAATCAAAGTCCTTTAAACTTGGGCATCCTCCTCAAGAGTAAGCCCCAAACCTTAATCCCTAACCTGGGTCTCCTTTTCAGGAATAAGACTCAGTCATAACCTTGGGCTTCCTTTTCAGGAGTAAGCCCCAAGTCCCCTAACCTAGGCTTCCTTCTCAGGAATAAGTCCTAGTCATAAATCTTGGGCATCTTTCTTAAGAGTAAATCCCCAAGTCTCTTAAAATTTCTCTTAACCAGTCATAAATTTCCTTTGATTTGGGTTTCCTCTTCAGGAATAAAACCCAATCATAAATCCCCTCCTAACTTGGGCATCCTCCTTAGGAGTAAGCCCCAAGATTAGAGTATTCAAATCTCCATGAAGCACATATAACTTTGTGGACCCTGTTCATGGATTTTCTTCCTAAAAGTAAATCCTAAACCTTCGCCTATCTGGGCAGTCATCTATACATAAGCCCCAAAACAAATTCTTATGATTGCATCTTTTTATGGCACAATTTTCTAAATTTTACCAATACCTCTTGTTTCTCACACCGAGCATGACTCACGTGAGCTTAGAGTGTAAAAGTAATTATGACATTCATCTTTGAGCCATCAATCATAAAACATCATATCCCATTCCTCGAACTACGTGGGTTCTGATTCCTTTTTCAAAACAAAGGATACGTAGGTAGCCCATTCATGGGTTCGATCCCAACATTGAAATAATCTCTGTCCTTCTGAATGACGATAAACTTCAAGTGCCCCACTGAGTGGCTTTAAAACCAGCCTGGTCATCAAAATGACCAAGAGACTTTTATATAAATGTTTTGAAGGATACCATTGACCAAGAATCTCTAAACAAATATAGATGATTCTATATTGATGAAGAACCTCGAATACATATAAAATATTCTCTAAATTTCTTGCATATTTAATCATTGATTGTTAAAACTAAAGGAAAGCTCATTTTTTACTTGGTAATGTAATAAGGATTCACGAACTTAACTTAAATCTATAAAGAGAGTCCCGGAGTAGACAATAATTCCCCTCAAAAAGGTGTGATGATTCCGACCTCCCATCCTCTCGACCAATGCAAATTCCTAAGCCTCATTAGCCCACAAGCTAATGAGCGCCTGCCTTTGGAAAGTAGGTCCAAACGGATGTGGAATCATTGGAGGTTTCCGGTTCTACGAATAAACCCGTTAGAAACCGATCGGAACGTTTGAATCTCCCGTCCAGGAGGTCATCCCCGGATTCCGCGCGAAACATTCATGTTTGGCTCAGTCTATTGGGAGATTACCCTGATATTGATACTTGATAAGGAGAGTAATCCAGTCATGGGTATCTTACAATGTTCTGTTAATAGGACCTGGAGTTCCTGATGTAGAGGCATTGGCAGTAAGGTGGATTACCTGCTTGTTATCATCATCATCCAGGGTGACAAGAGCGAAGACTCTTTGATGCACCACATGGATAACCAAATCATCTTGGTCAGGATCTCCAAGAGATGTGATGAAGCTTCCCAATTCATTATCTCGACCATTCTACGATCGAGGGACATGAGTAAATTTTGGATGATTTAAGAACCCGAATCTTTATTTCAGTTATGGATCTTTATTTCAGGTTATTTTTGAGGAAAAAAAGGATGAATTTGGAAATTTCATAAGTACATGCCATGTACTCTTGATTACACTCCGTGTATCTAGTTTCCATGTGTATCCATGTACTATCCATGTAATGGTTGAGTACATGGTCTTGTTGGTGACCTGGAAGACCGCCTAAATCAGGGAACGTTTGAGGCTAGTACACTACATGTACATTAAATGAACACGTTGAGTACTTTTCTTTATAATTTATTAATCACAGGGGGGGTTTATCTCATCTACAAAAATACCTTCTTCTAATCCTGGTTCATCCAGGAGAAACTGGGAGTGACGATCAATGTCTGAGCCATCGTTTCTCTATCCATGGTCTGATCCAAAGTCCAGTGGGTGCATTGAAATCCCACTGGTGAGTTCATCCTTCTTCTTGATCCTCTATTACTAATTCTTTCTCTCTCATGATTTGTTGAGGGTTTATCATTTTTAACCTTTTGGTATATCTATGCAATTCTTGGCTAATTCAAGAGCCGACGTTCAAGAGTGTTTATAGTACAACATCAAGGTTGGTGGTTTGTGCCATTCTTTGATTGTCTTTGAATTATATTTTCTTAATGTGTCGATTACCCATGTTTGGGGTATTGCGGTTTTTTTAATCTGACCCTATTATTTACCTTTTATGGTTTAATTGTTGAAATGGGTTGTTTTATATGCATAGGGTTAGATGCCTTTTTTACGGGACACCCCATGGGTGCATTTTACGATATTGGTTGTTTATGGTTTTTTGGTCTAGGTTTCTTATGAGGCATACATTATTTCCATGCCTTTTTTTGTAGGATGGAGTTGATTGATCATATGAATGTCATGTGTTATTTTTTTGAATGTTATTCATGTAGTAGTTATAGATCACATGTGCTTCCTTGTTATGTTATGCGTGCTGATCTTCCAATAGACCGTGAGAACCTTGGACCTGGAAAACTGTGGGGGTTTCCATGTTTATTTACACAGAACTGTGAGAGACTTGGTGTAGAATTTTTCCCAGGGTTATTAACCATGAGAGCTACCTTGGAGGTCATTTATGATTAATTCATGCAATGTTTACCCAATGGTATTGACCGTGAGAGCTACCTGGAGGTTGTGTATAAATTTTTGATGCCATGTGGACCTAGGGGTATTGACCTTGAGAGTTTCCCATGTGGTTGTTTCTACATGTTTAGTGATATTTTAAGACAAATGGGTTAGATTGTAAGAAAATTCCCCGAGGGTTTATCTTGAATGATTTAATTATTGTGATGAGCCTGAAAAGACAGATAACAAGCTTGGACTCAGCCTTACTTGTTTTTTTAGATGGTCTTATGTGACATATATTGTTACTACTATACAGGGGGATAAAGAGCTTAGGATAGAACCCTATGTTACATTATTAAATGGATTGAATAATTAATAAATGTAAATGAATGTAATTGGAAACTGCAGGATTGTTTACTTTTGAGTACTTTCTAGTTTATTGATTCATTTTGCATATTTACTGCTATATATATTCACCAACAGTTAGGCACAGATCTTTAGACGGTTTTCTACTTGGAATCATCTCACACCCTGTTTAGGTCATGATTTTGGACCCAAAAATATTATATGGTTGTAGGTATAGATAATTAAAAGATCCCTTCTTCATTAGATACTTGATTGTTGTTGGAACTAGAGAGCAAGGGACCAAGATGAGGTTTGCGATGCTGTTGGAGTTTTTTTTCATTACTTTGGTTTCAGTGTTTTATTTCCATCATTGTGACTTGTTTGGATTATTTCCTAAATACATGTGATAAGAATCATATATTTATATATACTGTAGTTGTTTATACTATCAGTCTTATGTTGTTTACCTCTATTGTACGGTATTACTTCTTCTGCAACAGCTTACTATTTGTTTCCACTGTGTTACTCTACCAATGAGGGCGTAGTTTCCCTACAATCATACCCAAGGCCCTCACTTCTAGTCATCAGCCTCTAGAGTTCGGGGAAATGTGCTTGAGGACATTTGAACAACCAGGTAAGGGACATCTTTGGGTGGAACCTGGATCTGGGATGTTACAATGTGGTATCAGAGGAGTTTCTTTCTTCTTGAATTACTATTTGGAGCCTGTATATGGGGATAGGAAGGAATAGGTAGTTGGTAATAAATTGTTCTAGGAAGTATCTAACCCATGTATAGGGAAAATCCAAGTTACCTTGAATACTACAATTTTTCTAGTTTTGCAATTGTTAGAGCTGATTTGATTTCATTATTGGGTGACACACTTGTTTTTTGTTCTTATTATTTATATAATTGTGGTTATATTTATATTGAAACCTAATGATATGATGGTATTCCATCTCATTCATCGTATAGTAACTTTCTAGAGATCACATTACATGTATTCTTTTCATTGCATTTAGAATGCATTATTGATTTCATGTTGTTATGATAGATGTTGTGGAAGATATGCATGTTGTTGTGATAGATATTGTGATAGAATACCTGCTATTTTGATAGGGTATTGGTATATTTTAAGTTTCATTTGGATGGACGCCAAACTTCAGTCCCTAAGGTGTTATGGGCCCTCTTGGATCGGAATTTGGTAGATCATTTTTTATTTTTAACTAAATTGTGTTAACTTATGATATGAACAAGGATTCTGAACTTTGATTCGCGATTGTATGGGCTTTCACATGTCATAATTTATCATACCTTGGTCAAATTTTAAGTTTTTATGGGTTCCGGAGAATTTTCAGGGGCTTACTGTCCAGAAACCCAGACAACACAGCATGTCATGTTATGAACACATTCTATGTGTTCTTTTGTTATAGAATAAATAAATTTTATTAAGTACATGTCATGTATAGTATGTACACACCATGTAGTTGTTATTCGTGTCACTGATTATGTGATAAGAGAAATGGGGTTGAAAAAAGATTGGTAGAACATGCCATTTCTGGATTGAACAAGCCATGTATAGGTGAACTGTGTTTCCGGTCGTGTGACGAACGACATAGGTGGATGAAATTGAGGTTATACACACCATGTCTCATTGATTCATGTCGTGTATAGTCGAGCGTGTATCTAACCGTGTGACTAACGATGTGGGAAATTAGAACATAAGTTGTACATGTTGTGTCTAGGGTGAACATGTCATGTAGTGTTACCTAGAAGAGAACCGTGTAGTTCTAGCCATGTAGAGGAACCTGGACAGGAGGGAAAATTCAAGTAAATGTTGTGTCTTAAGAGTAACATATCATGTTTATAGGTGTTACATGATCAGATTTAGTAGAGGTTCACACCATGTTAAAATCTTAATGGAACACTCAGTGTAGGTGTTATACATGCCAGGTAACCATGTTTCATAAAACGTGAATGTTTCTTCTCTTGTTCCTTTCTTACACTTATAAGTTGTTTTCCTTGATAATATTTACTCGAGGTGTGTACTTGACCTTGCAGAGTCATGCCTCCAAGACATCCACTGGTTTTATACCAGATACAGGGCCATGATCAGACACTAGAAATGGTAGATTAGGGAATACCATTAGATCCTCTCGTCGGGACCGTCTTGGCACTAGCTGTTATACGGAACATGGGTGTTGATGCATAGTTCCATGAAGGACTTATGAGGGTGATGAATAATTTATAGGGAGCACCGCATCCTACCATGACTATGGAAGAGTTTACGCAGGTGTTCTAGCAGCAGTATCCTCCCACATTTTCAGGGGATGGAGGACCACAGGATGCAGAGTCATGGTTAGAGGCCTTGCGTTCTATCTTCGAGCATATTGATATGCCTTCAAAGATGAGGGTGAAGCTCATGATGTATATTATATGTGATTCCTCAAAGATATGGTGGGATGTTATCTCACAGGTGGTACATTATCGAGATATGGCTTGGGAATAGTTCTAGAGGACCTTCTACAATTACTTCTACCCTGATATGTTAAGGGTCGATCGAGCTCGAGAGTTCATGCATTTGGAGTAGGGAGCTCTTTCAGAGATGGAATAATCTTCTTGTATTACTAAGCTTCAGTACTTATCACATTTTCTGGGTGTTGGCGAGTTATCTTTGGCTAGGATGATTGAGGATGGTATCAGGTATGACACCTGATCACAGGTGAATGTTTCCAGGATAAATTTGGTGATGGTTATAGTAAATCATGTGCTAATTGTTGAGAATGATATGAGGGAGTTGGGAGCTGTGATATAGGGTGGTTCAGCATCTAGGTCTAGTACTCCTTCATTTGATAGCAGGAAGCAACGCATGGGAGACTTCACTTGGTGATTCCTGTATCAAGGATGTATCTACAGGTATCCCAGTGAGGTGTTACCAGTGCGGGAAGAGTGGGAATACAAGACCTAAAATCCTAAGAGACCCATTTGTGTTCCATTCTTGCGGAAAGATGGGTCATCTTCAGTGATTTTTCTATATTTCCTCACCAGCATCTACTGATAGGGGTTATGCTATGAATCCATGTTTAGGAGCAGGATCACTAGTTTCTCAACAGTCAGGGAACTAGAGTTTGTCAGTCCGTTTAGTCTGAGGGGGTGGTTGTGGACGTGGTTTCCAGGCTATAGGTTCTTAGTGACAGTAGGATGGATCTTCTCAGAGTATTCAGGCAGGGTCATAGTGCCATGTTATAGGTCATACATTTGTAGTGGAGTAGACTAGTAGGAGCAGGATCTTGAACCCTCTAGGTTAGAGGTACGATTCTAGTTTCCTTAGTTTTATCTTCTTCTATTTTTGATATAGGTTCTTCCCATAGTTTTATATTTTCTTCCATTGTGGAGAGTCTTGGGCTCTGTATCTTTAATTATGAAGATTTTATGATGCTAGACACTCTTTTGGGGATTAGGACAGCTGGTGTACGTTAGTTCAAGGAGTTCCCTCTTAAGGTTGGTGGGTGTCACATATTGTGGGACCTCTATGTCTTAGAGATGATAGGCTTCGATTTCATTCTTGGAATGGACTGGTTAGTTTCCTTTCAGGCCTTTGTTGAATACTATTTCATTAGGGTGAGTTTCACATCACAAGAGCTACACAAGGGAGAATGGGACGCCAGTCGATCAGAGCTGGACCCGAGCATCATGGGTCGGGAGGAATTACAACCTAGATTTATAGTTTATATTTGGATGAATACTGAACTTCACAGATGGACATTCCACCAGTGGTGGATCATTTCATATATGAATTTATAGAAAAAAAATTAGTTTCACCTCCAAAGTGTGAGGTAGATTTCTCTATTGAGCTTATACTTGGAGTGAAAACGCTGTTCATTCCTCCTTATAGGATGGATACACTAGAGTTACAGGATCTCATGAAGAAATTATAGGACTTATAGGGAAAGTTTTTTATCTAACCTAGTACTCCTCCTTGGGGTTTTCCTATCCTTTTGTGAAGAAGAAAGATGGTACCCTCAGACATTTTTTGGATTATCAGAACTTGAACCAGTTGATAGTTAAGAACTGATATCCCTTACTGAGGATTTATGATTTCTTTGATCATATTCAAGGATCCTAGATGTTCTTAAATATTTACTTGAGATCTGGTTATAATAAGATGTGTGTTAGACCATCAGATAGACCTCTTATATCCTTTTTAAGTACGTATGGTCTATACGAGTATTTGGTTATGCTTTTCGGTCTTACGAATGCGTCGACAGTTTTCATGGCACTGATGAACTGAGTGTTCCATCCTTAAATGGATTATTTTGTGGTAATCTTCATGGATGACATCTTGGTGTACTCTCACACTCGACATGACCATTCCGCCCATATTGAGATCATATTTAGTACACTGAGAGAGCATCAATTATATTATAAGCCCTAAAAATTCCACTTTTGGATAGACTATATTCACTTATGGGTCATGTTATCTCAAATTCAAGAGTATAAGTAGACTCATATAAAGTGATAGTAGTAGTTTCTTAGGATCATAAGAAGAACGTATTTGAGGTAAATAGTTTTTTGGGGCTAGCAGGTCACTAAAGGATCTTTATACATGACTTTTCATGCTTATCAGTTCCACTAATGGGCCTAACTAAGAAGGTTTCATTGTAATTGTGGAAAGATACCTATGATTCAGCTTTTCAGGAGCTAAAAGGGAGATTAACTTCAGCACCAATACTGATTTTTCTAGATCCAGGAAAGAGTTACATAGTTTACTATGATGCATCAGGTATTGGGAAGGGAGTAGTGCTTATGAAAGGGGAAGGAATTATGGTATATGGGTCTTAGTAGTTGAGGAAACATGAGTGTAATTACCCAACGTACGATCTCGAGTTAGCTGTAGTTGTGCATGCTTTTCACTTTTGGAGACATTATCTATTGGGAGATAATTTTGTGGTATACATTGACCACAAAATCCAAAATTATATCTTTACTCAACGTGATATGTATTTGAGATAGCAAAGGTGGGTTGAGTACCTTCAGTCTTTTGACATTGAGCTTGCCTACAAGCTTGGGAAAGGCAATGCAGTGGATGATGCGTTGAGTATGAGGACTCAGATATAGGGAGTTCTGGATGCCAGCAGTGAGTGGAATCTTATGGATATGTTCTCTAAGATGAATTTGGAGGTGTACAATGGACAAGGGAATACATTTCATTCTTCTATATTTGTTACCTCTACTATTCTGTATTGAGTGTGAATGAGGTAACTATAAGATTCTGAAGGCTTATTCATATGGGAGAGTGTGTCAGTCAAGGACCCTATTCCTGGGTGGACCGTAGGAGACTATGAGATCTTGTATTTTCATGGGAGCGTATGGGTATCAGCTGACATACATGAGGAAAGTTTGTGAGATTTTCATTCCTCAATTTGGTAAATTCATCCCAGTGTCACCAAGATGTATCAAGATATACATCGTTAGTATTGGTGGCCATGTATGAACAGGAATGTAGCTAGTTTTTTCATTAGATGATCCACCTATTAGTTGGTGAAGGCAGAACATCAGTGATTGGCAGGGCTTTTATAGTAGTTACTCATTCCCAATTAAAAGTGGAATGATGTCATGATGGATTTCATGATGGGTTTGCTGAGGTCTCCTTGAGCGAATGATGTAGTTTGGGTTATTGTTGACATACTCACAAAGGTTTTACATTTCTTGATGATCAAGGAAACCTTCAGTGTTGATGAGCTTGGAAGGTTGTACATTTGAGATATTGTGCATTTTCATGGGGTTCTACACTCGGTCGTTTTAGACAGGGATGCCTGGTTTACTTCTCATGTCTGTCAGGGACTACAGAGGGATTTGGGTACACAAGTACTTTTGAGTACAACTTACCATCCCTAGACAGATGGCTAGTCTGAGTGCACAATTTAGGTTTTGGAGGATATGCTTTGAGCATGCATCATGGATTTCAGGGTTTCTTGGGATATTCACATTCCCATAGTAGATTTTTTATACAATATCTATTTTCAGGTAATGATTCATATGGAACCTTATGAGGCTTTGTATGATAGGCCATTCCAATCACCCCTATGTTTGATGGAGGTAGGTGAGGCAGTTATGCTGGGTCCTCGTCTTGTCTATGAGACCACTGAGCAGGTGTAGTTGATTCGTAAGAGGATGGATACTACACAGTCTCACCATAAATCTTATTCTGATTGACAGAGATGACCTATGGAGTTCTAGGTTAGAGATCAGGTTTTCCTATGTGTCACACCGAGGTTGGAACACAATATTATTAGGAGATAGGGAAAACCTTCACCGAGATAAGTCGGGTAGTTTGAGGTTTTGGAGAGAGTTGGGATAGTTTCCTATCAGTGCTAATTACCTCAGAGGTACCAAGATATGCACAACGTCTTTCATGTTTCTCAGCTACGACGTTACTTTTTAGACCCATCTCATTTTTTAAACCCGAGGATGTTGAGTTAGAGGTGGATGAATCCTTTGGGGAGTACCCTATTCGGATTTTGGATCACAGCATGAAGGTTCTCTGTGGCTGGTCTGTTCCTCTGGTATGGGTTCTATGGTAGCATGGGAGAGTATAGGATGAGACCTGGGAGATGGAGGCCGATGTACAATCATAGTGGCCAGAGTTGTTTGAAGTTTATTCTTCACCACCCATGTAAGGTCAATTCAGGGATGAATTTCTTTAAGGGGGGAAGTTTGTAAGAACTCAAGTTGTCATTTAGGTATGGATCTTTATTTTGGTTTGTTTTTGTGGAAAAAAAGGAAGAATTTGTAAATTTATTAAGTACATGTTGTGTGCTCTTGAGTAGACTGTGTGTATCTGGTTTCCACGTGTAGTTGTGTATTGGTAGTGTAATAGAAGATTAAATGGCCATGTAGGTGACCTAGTAGACCGCCTAAAGTGGGAGTCGATTGAGGTTAGTACACGGTGTGTACAATAAATAAACAACTATTTAATTTTCTATTTAATTGATTAATCGGAGCATGGTCACATCTCATCTCCAGAAATAACTTCTTTTAACCTTGGTTCATCTAGGAGAAATTGGGAGTGATGATCAAAGTCCGATTCACTGTTTCTCCATCCAAGGTCTGATCCGAACTCTGACGAGTGCGTTGAAATCCCACTGGTGAGTTCTTCATTCTTCTTGATCCTCTCTCCCTAATTCTTCTCTCTCATGAGTTATTGAGGTTTGATCTTTGTTCACCTTTTCATAGATCTATGTCATTCTAGGAAGATTCAGGGGCCGATATTCATGATTGTTCATCGTACAATATCATGGTAGGTGGTTTGTGCCTTTATTTGATTGTCTTTGAATTATATTTTCTTAAATTTCTGATTACCCATGTGTGGGGTATTACAGTTTTTGAAATTTAACACTATTATTTACCTAATATGGCTTAATTGTTGAAAGGGGTTTTTTTCATATATGTAGAGTTATATTACTTGTTTATGGGACACCCCATAGGTGCGTTTTCATAGTTTGACTATATATGGCCATTTGGTCTAGGTTGCATATGAGGCATACCTTGTTTCCATGATTTGTTTTTCTTATTATGGAGTTGTTTGATTATATGAATTTCATGTGTTATGAATGGGAGTTTTATCCATGTAGTAGTTATAGATCACATGTTCTCCCTTGTTATTTTATGTACGTTGACCTTCCAATGGACTGTGCGAGCCTTGGACAAGGAAAAATGTGGGGGTTTCCATGTTTATTTATACAGGAATGTGAGATCCTTGGTGTAGACATTTACCCAAGGGTATTGACCATGATATCTATCCAAGAGGTCATTTTTGATTAATTTATGCTATGTTTACCTAGGGGTATTGACCGTGAGAGCTACCCAGAGGTTGTATATAAATAGTTTATGCCATGTGGACCTAGGGATATTGACCATGAGAGCTACCCAGGTGGTTGTTTGTAAATTTTTAGTGCTATGTTAAACCAAATGGGTCAGACTGTGAGAACTTTCCCAGAGGGTTTCTCTTTAATGATTGAATGATTGTGATGAGTCTTCCAAGACAAAGTACAAGCTTAGACTTGGCCTTACTTTTTTGTTTAGATGGTCTTCTGAGACATCTGTTGTTACTATTATATGGGGGGATACAAAGCTTAGGCTAGATCCCGAGGTTACATTATTAAATAGATTGAATAATTAATAACTATAAATGAATGTAATTGGAAATTGTAAGATTGTTTACTTTTGAGTACTTCCTAGTTTATTGTTTCATTTTTCATATTGCCTTCTATATATATTCACTAACATTTAGGTACATATCTTTTTTTGGTTGCCTACTAGGACTCGTTTCACACCCAGTTTGGGTCATGATTTTGGACCCAAACATATTATTTGGTTACAGGTATAGATAAGGGAAAGCACCATTCTTCATCATGTACTTGATTGTTGTTGGAGCTTGAGAGAATGGGACTGAGATGAGTCTTACGATGTTATTGGAGTTTACTATTTTCTATACTTTTGTTTCAGTATTTTATTTCTAGAATTGTGACTTGTTTGGATGTTTTCCAAGATACATGTGACATGAATCATTTTTTTATATAGGTTTTAGTTGTTTATATTGTTATTCTTCCATTGTTTACTTATGTTGTGTGGTATTACTACTTCTGCTACAGATTACTGTTTGTTTCTATTGTGTTACTCTTCCAATGAAGGAATAGTTTTCCCACTATCACACCCAAGTCCCTCATTTCTAGTCGGAAGCCTCTAGCATTCATGTAAATGTGCTTAAAGCCATGTGACCAAGTGGTTATGAGGAAAATTTGGGTGGCACACAGATCTGGGAAGTTATAGTTGAGAAGAGAACTGGGGAATCAGCAGATGAGTAAGCTCTAACAAACGTATGATCTCCATCTTCTTGACAACTTAGTCTCCATTGATTTACTTAATGACCAGCTTAGAGTTCCCTTTCACATGAAAATGGGGAACATCAATCTCGAGGGCCATCTTGAGACTAGTGATGATATCCTAATACTCTACCTTTTTGTTGGTACAACCTTCTAACAATAGTAACAAATAGGGCAGGACAGCTTGTGTAGGCATGATGAAAATGTTCCCCAGACCTACTCTCTTGAGTATGGGATCATTGAGTCTCCTACCAGTGGGTCTTCGGGAAGTTCCATCAAAGTGCATCTGCAAAATAGAGTATGCCTTGATCAACTGAAAGGATGGATTCATCTAGAATGTCAATATCAAAAGACTATTCTGTGGGGGATGTATGGGTGGAAATAAATTCATCCAATGTCTTCCCTTTGATAGCATTCTAGGGTACAAACCTGATGTCAAACTATTGAAGGATTAATTCCCACTGAGCTTGAAGTCCTGTTAACATGGGACGGTTCAAGATGTACTTTAGTGAATCCATGTGGGACACCAATTGTATCTCATCGTGCTATAATTAAAGTCATAATTTCTTCATTATGAATACCAGTGTAAGGAATCACTTCTTGATAGAGCAATATTTGGTATCTGTATCAAGGAGCATGCAGCTGAGATAATATAAATTGTTTTGTGTCCCTTCATTTTTCTTTTGGGAGAGAAGGGCACTGAGGGATCATTCCAGCGTGGTCAGATAAAGTTCCAACAACTTCTTGGAGACAGGTGGTATAAGAACTGGAGCCTTTAGAAGGTACTTCTTTATTACTTAAAAAGAAGTCTCACACTCCGCATACCACTGATAATTAGCACCTTTCTTCATGATCTGGGAAATTTTATTACACTTTCCATACAAATTGGTGATGAATAGGCATATTTAGGATAATTTTACTTGAAAGCCTCAAATCTCACAAATATTTCTTGGAGGAGGCATCTAAATAATGGTATTGATCTTTTAAAAATTGATCTCAATGCCTCTGTATCTGACAACGAAGCCGAGAAACATTATGGAGGTGACCCTGAAGGCACACTTTAAGAGGTTCATCTTCAGATGGTGGGAATGGAGAAGCTAGAAACTTTATAAAGTTCCCTTTGATGGTCCTGACACTGGAAATATTTAACAACCAGATTTTCCATGTGGAATTCCACAAATACTTCAAGGATCATCTTGAATATGTGTTTCATGATACACTGATAGGTGTCACCTTCATTATTCATACCGAAGGGCATTACCTAGTAATATAAATTACCTTTTGGTGCTCTAAAGGCAGTGGAATCTTCATCCCCATGGTCCATTTGGATTTTATTACATATGAAATACTCATCCTTTGAGGAGAGATCTTGGAAACCTGTAATAGAATTGATCAACAACTATGTCACCGTAAGGGGAAAATCATCCTTCGGACAATGATGGTTGAGATCCCAGAAGTTGATGCAGGATCTGATCTATCCATTATTCTTTTTTATGGGAATTATGTTGGATATCCATTTTAGGTACTAGACTTCCTTGAAAATGTTTTTCTTAATGATCTTATCAACCTCGGCCTCGACCATGGAACTGTGAGAAGGGTTCATCTTTTCGGGAGACTGTTTGAACCCCAAAATATTTACTAGGAGACCGAAACAGTGGATGGTGACGTGAGGATCTAGCCCTGGAATCTCATCATAACTCTAGTAAAATAAATCATGATGTTGCTTTATGAAATCCATGTGTCATTGTTTCTCTTCTATAGGGAATAATTACATCGATCAGTGATGGTTTCAGATCCATCCTAGTATCGAGGTTCACCTGTACCAATTCATCAACCGTAGTAGAGATTCCCTCTTTGAATGTGGGAGTAGAATCTTCCAAATCCTATTCTTCATCCATGGTGAGATGATCATCGGCAGAAGGTAACTCTTCTATTTTGATAGATTCTAATGAAATGTTCGCACTAGCATAAGAGGTGGTAGAATCTTTACCAAAGGGATACCATACCACTGAAATCATGGTGAAAAAAGTTTTTGATCTGATTCCTTCAAGATTTCGAACCAAGGGTCCATGCTTGATAATATTAAAGTAGTAGTGGAGCATAATCTTAAACTGGTTCAACCCTACCCGGTAGAATAGACAAGTATGACATATTGTTGTTTCCATAGTGTGAACATCCTGATACCTTATAGAAGTAGGGGCTTTGGGATCAACCAAGCCTGATTTTTTTAGGAATACGATGTGATATTGTGGTGTTCCTTAGACTTTATAATGTTCTCCCCCCTCGTTTCATTGACAATAAAACATTTTCCCAAGTCTGGGGTCATGGCCTCCAATCGGTGTATCAGGAAAATATAGGTGTCATCTAGGACTATCCATGGGTCGGTCGTAGCCATTTCATTCTCAACCTATTTATCCTGAATCTTTTTGTTCTTGCTCTTATAGTAGTCAGCATCCAGGTAGAAGGCTCTGCAAGAGGTAAATGGATACACATTACCTTGGAGTACTCCTACTCAGTCATTAAGGGATTACATAAGGCATTTGTGATGTGAGGAAGGTATTTCCGCATGCAGGTGGAACAATGGTCTACCCATCAATGAATTTTAAGTGGTGTATTATGAGAAAACTGTGAACTTGGTACTAGTAACTAGGCCACCAAACTAGGTCTTCAGGTGGATCTTTCCAACTAGTGTCTACTCTATCCTATCATAACCTTGAATCTTCAGGTCAGAGGGACTCAAGTCTATTTCAGATAGCCCCATCTTGTGAAGTGTCCAGTTTGGGATAAGGTTGATCCTAGATCTCGTGTCAAAAAGATAGTGGCAGACCTCTACACCATTGAAATGGAAAGTTGGGTATAGTGGAAAATGTTCCCCTATATAGGATAAACTTCATCTTCTCTAGAGAAAGAGATAATGGCCTGACATTCCATATGCTTGACTGCCTCTACATGGAAGGCTTCTACGGCTACTACTTCTGTCTCAAACTGGAGGGGGCTTCTTAATGCCTTTGTAAAGGTTTAACACATATTTGTTGACAATTATAGAGCCTCTATGATATAGATACTCATAAGAATTATGGAAAGATGCTCTAGGACATCATATTTCCATGTTAGGTGTACACTTCTGCTGATAGGAGGTCACTCTGTGGAAAGAGGTATGACAGGCTCTGCTGGTAGAACCGGTGAATTCTGGATAGTACTGGGAAAGTCCCGCTTCTCACTAGACAGGCCACATAGATTAACTATTAGCTGATTGATAGATGACTAAGGTCCATCCATAATTGAACGTGACCGATCATAGCATGGTCATCGTGGCTCTACCTGATAAAGTAGTACAAACGGCGGTGGGGGAAGATCTGATGAAATGAGATGAGAAGGTTGTTTGTGCTAATCTCTCCGTTGAGCCTGCTATCTAGTCTTGGTGGTGTGTACGGTTTGGTTAGAAGCACTAGCCATTGTATTCTAACAATTCACTTAACTATATCTCTGTTGACATTGGCGTCGACTAGGGATGTTGGGAGGGTTTGACTGACTCTCTTTGTCATTGAGAACCATGTAAGGTTTTACCAGTTTGATGGTATTAACTGAAGCGTACTCCTGGTCATCACTTGGAGAAAACTCCATTGTTGGGAGGATTATAGGGGAAATCCCCATATTTGGGTGGATGAAATCACTGAGAGTACAATAAGGGTTTGGAAATAGCATAGGTATTTGTTTTCCCTTGCATTATTGGTGCATATTCTCCTGGGAGGATGAGGCTAAGATATTAATGCATAGGTAGTAGTCGAAGGTACCTTAGTGACTTCTGAAGGATATTGCTAATTTAAACATGCATAGATAATACCATGGGCATGAGCGACTTCCTTGTGAGCAATTTGGTCATCATATTTTTGGGACCCGTGGTTTGAAACATGCTGCCATTCACCCTTGTTGTAACTGTTTGGATTTATAAACCCACATTCCACCATTGTTAGGGTTGGATCCAATTTGACTATGTTTTCATTGACTATGTCTTGGAGAAAGTATTTAAACACATAGAACTACTTGATTATGTTCCAAAGGAATTGGTTATAGGGGCAGTAATTGAGTTGATTAGTGAGATCCACCTCTTCAGGCCTCCTGTATTCTAGAAACCATATGATTCTCTGGTCCAAGGTGCTTCAGAAATAACTGAGAACCTAATCCTCATTAAGTGAGTAGGTCTAATTCCTCCGATCTGGGAAAGGAGCTCTTGGAGCCTAACCTTGAAGAGGGTATAGAAGATCCTATTGAGTAGGTGGAACCTTATTATCTTGCTTAAGTAATGGTGGTGTGTTATGTGGGGGTGTCTGTTGATTTTGAGGCGGGCACTGCTTAGTCAAAGGTTGTTCCTGAGATGGTGGGCCTCAGTGACGCTATAGAGGTGGATCTTCCAGTAACAATTCTAGCTATCGAAGGGGATCTATTTGTGCTACCGCGGTGGTCTCATCTGTGGAATCTCTTATTGCGGGAGCTACAAGAGGCAATGGACATACCTTCTTGGATTTCAACAAGGATTCTTCTAAACATTGAGCTTTGTGAAAGAAATCTTGGAACCATCCTGGGATGTTTTGAGTGATGAGAGAAGGGACTAGTTCAGTCTTCACATTCCCTATGCACATTGTTAGTTTCTATTCCTGGGTTAGTGGCATATCAAGTGAATATGTGAGGCCCTTCCACCTTGATACAAATTATGTGATTCAATCTCCAAGCCTCTACCTACACTTGAAGAGGTTAGCAATACTTGTCCTTCGAGGCATGGAACTAAACTGGTAGAGAAACTGTCTACGAAGATCCTCCCAACTGACTATTAACCCAATGGGTAACTGGCTGTACCCAAAAAATGTTGTCCCTTCCAGTGTATGTATGAAACATCGAAGCTTGGTGGCCTCCTGCTGCACTAGAGTTCCTAGCATGGGTCCACACCTTGAAATAAAGTGGGCCAGATGCTCCAGTGGATCGCTCGTCCCATTAAAGGGGGATAAGGTATAATTTTAGAAACATGGGGGTGCTATCATATCATCTACCCATAATTGATATGGATTCCCATCTGGCTAGATTTCCACCTATCAAGTTTCCAGAGTCTTGAGGTGAGCAATAACCACTGTCATTAGATCATTTGGACGAGGATTATGATCTTGACGAGGTTCCCGGATCACCAATGAATTGGAAGGTTCTTCAATATGGTAAGTTGGCACAGCGGATCATGGGGTGATAGGTGGAATTACTTGAGGAGTTGTGGGAATAACCTATAGAGCGGTTGGAGGGATCTGTGGAGTGGTCGGCAGAACCTGAGTTGGGTTCTACGGCAGGTCATCACGCTGATTAGGTGGATTTGGTGATTAATATTGCAAACTCTTTCCATAAACATCATCATATACCCTATCTAAATAGGAATGGTTGTCGAGATCACCAGGAGGAAGATGAACCTTCCCCTAATTCCCTGATTGAGGGTTACTGGAACCAGGTCATTGTTCTGCAGTGCGCTCGGTGAGGAGCTCATCAACCATGTTTTTCTATTCAGTAAGTTATTGACGCAACACATCCTTTTCAGGGTCATCTTCTTTATTTTTTACTGATACAGATGGGTCAAAGGTTTTGATAGTCCCAATTTTCTCTTTTCCTTTACTGGGATCTCGACTGAGAGGCAATGAGTCAAAAGGTGCAGGAAGTGCAAGTAAATTTATTTGTTGGTGAGTATGGAAACCTACAAAGTCTTTCGGGTGTTTTACTGCCCCATCGGGTTATTCATCTTCTACAATCCTTGTGTTAGTTCCCCCATATAGGTATATCTCAAGAATGACCATGTTCACTATGACAATTCCCAAAGGCATATCTTCAATATCACTGGGTGAACCAGGCTATCGCAGGATAAGGCTGAAATTTGGTGCAGCATACTACCCCCAGCCATAGATCTAAGCATGTGGGGAAGCCTTCTTGATAACTTTGTGGAGCACAATGAACCTCTGAACACATTGTTTCTAGAGGGACTAATGATAACCAGGGAACATAGGGTACTAAGAAATAGGAAGTGCGGCCAAATCGACTAGGTAGCATTGATGGACAATGTCATTGTGGTGTTCCCAACTCTTGGGGTAAGATAACTGCTGACAACGGAGATGGAAATTTGCCATCCCTAAGGTTTAGAGGAGGCACATAACCTTGTACTGGGTAAGGGACTCTGAAATGTTGAATTTTTTAGTTGCAGCTAGCTATAAAATCTCTAAGAAATGGTCCTTTGTGAGAATGTCCCACAAACTACCTGGCTCAGACTCGAGATCCGGGCCTTGAATGCCCCACTCTTCAACTGGAGGCGATTGTGGGATCAGTAAAGGCACAGAAAAAGACTATTGTGGAGGTAGACTGGTTGTTGGAGAGTATTTCTTACAAGCAGACAAGTCTCCACATCTTGGGATGTCTTCTGAATAAAGCACTAATTGCACCACTACATCCCTATAAGGTGGAATAATGACCACTGCTTCCTGCATAGGGGATGCAGTGCTTGGCAGTGTGTCACGCTATTGTTTTCCTTCTATTGGTCCCTAGAACAACTATCTATTATCTCTGTTTTTTGGTAGATAAGGATCCTATTGATGATAAGGTGGATTGCATGGACATACCCTAGAAAGGGGCCAACTCTTCCTCCTCCTGTATATATCTTTAAAGGGATGAAGGGATCTGGTGGACCTCACTTTATAGAAGAATGATACTAATACACCTTGTTCCTATCCCATTCCCCAACACAGAGGATTTGGGTGAAGGATCCAGTATCTAATTGCACTCCGCTTTATAATTTGAGAAGCGGCTAGGTTTGATTGTGGTTTGAGGATTCTCAAGATTCTTACTTTGGAAATGACGACCCTCCCTCCTACCCCAGGATGTTTTTTTAGGGAAAGGTAGATCTTTGACATGATGATGAACTCTTCTTGGGTTGGTTCTAGAGTGGGGAGGACCTCCGTTTGGAAAAATCATGATGCGGGGATCACTTAGGAAAATGTAAAATGGAACACAGGGAGGACCTCTATGATTGAGGGTGCTGGAGTGGGGAGGGAATCTACTAGAGCTGGTAAGAACATGGGGAGGACCTCCATGTTGATCATTTGCATCACAAGGAGGACCTCCACATTAGCTAACTCTGGTAGCTATGGTATGAGGAGGGCCTTCATACTGACCATACTAGATATGGGAAAGACCCTCATAACAACTATCGATGAAGCAGGGAGGGCCTCTATGAGACTCATGAGCATGGGGAGGACCTTCATACTAATGGGTGACTGGGCGAGGGGAACCCTCATGTTAAGAACCTGGTATGTGGGGAAAATTTTAATACATGAGATTACGGGCATGGGGAGGACCTTTTTTCTTGGTGTTAATAAGATGGAGATGACCTCCACTTGGATGGGTGATAGTGTCATGGGGAGGACCCCCATGCTGGATGTGAGAGTGGGGTGGAACTCCACTCTGTCTGATAAGAGTATGAGGAGGGCCTCCATATTGAATGTATTCATCACCGGTCACCCATTTATGAAAGATACGTTCCCCAGTAATCAGTAGAGTCAACCTAGTCTACTCATATGGTAGATAGCACCTCAAAATTGACCGCACATAGAAGTTTCCCTACTCTGTAATAGGGAGGTGCCCCTACTCAGTAGTAATAGAGGGCCAATAGCTTGCGTTGATACTAGCTTGGGCCACTCGAGCAGTGGAAGATGATGCCTCCTATAGGGTATCCTCCAAAGTCTATAACCAACATTGACGTCAGTTTATCCAAAATAGAGTCGGCTATACAGGGGTGTAAACTACTAGCTCTTCATCCTGTAAGATCGGTTGGTGGCATTGACGTGGCTTGGTGGGAGCTCTCCTTGGAGACTCCTAGGATAAAGTCATAACCAGGGGACTCAGATGTCCCTTAAATTTCTTTCATAATGGAGTGAGTCATACGAATGCTTCAGGGAGAGGCTCCCAAAGATATTGTAGACTGGAGTGGGAAGCAGTGAGTCCCTATACGACCCTTGGGGGAGGAAGTGATGATGAGGCACAGAAGCCTCTAAATCTTGGAGAGCCATGTCCCTGGTCAGGAGGACCCCCTTTTATTCGTATCGATGGAAAAGATTATTAATAATCCTCATTTGAATAAATTCGGAGGGTGAAATGGGGTGTGAGTGACCAGTAGTTGTAGTCATGGGAGTCATCACAGAAGAGGTGAGGTCGTATGGGATTTCCACATTTTCATTTCCCCGGACCCTACCCCTATGTCCGTGGGTGGGAGAATATTGGTTTCCTATAGCTATGGATTGGGTCCTACAAAGCAGGAAGATTCATCCACCAGCACAGATAGTAGGAAAGAAATGTATAGTGCCCCAATTGTGTTCAGTCTTCCATCGCTGGATATAAATATCCATGCTAACAATGTTGAAGACCAGAATTCCTAATTATTAACTTCCCCAAACTTTGATGAGTTTCACAACAGGCTCACTACTTTTTTGGTGGGACCTAGTGCTAGATAATTGGATCTGGTGACATGTTTATCTACTGTTGTCTCTAATGCTACTAATCTTCATGTTGAGGAGAATATCTTAACGTCGAGTTCACTATTTGTATTTTTGATCCTTTCATTGCAGTGCACATCCGTCTATTGAGTAAACATAGTTGTTGCCTCATGTTCCAACTTTCCAAAGGTGGGTGACATCCATCACTTCTTCAAAGATGTTTGATCCTTGATTAAAATGAGATGATGCGATGTTAGTCTCTCCTTCTGGGTATTTCTCCTCAAAAATAGTTTCCTGGTTTGGGTATCCCTTAAATATTAATAATTTTTTTTGAAACTATTCTCGATGTCGTATCTTTGTGGAAACTGGTTAATTACGCTTATTTTTTTAGGATATTCCAAGGGATTCAAGTAAGGGAAGCAGCTTTCGGCCAGGGAGTAGTCACATTGGGCAGCACTGGCATGTCTGAACACTAAAACACTAGTGCACCTGAATTTCTTCCCCTTATGATAGGGATTCTCGAGGGCATGGAAGCCCGAGGCATCCCATGTCGAATGTAGGGAATTATATACTGGATTCATGTCTCCAAGGTTTTCATCGGGTTCCCATGTTTAAAATAGAGTATTCCATGAGTTTAATCTCTAGAAGAGACAAATAAAATTGATCAGAACAGTGATGACAATGGATCATGTGGGTACATCCATAGGAAGATGCACCTAGATGATTTACTAGATGGATGGATTAGAATTACCAATAAGGATGGACCCATGGTTATGTGTACCATAAAGGGAAGATGTCACACCATAGAGGTACATCCCAATAAAGGAGTACCAGATGGGTGGATCAGAATACCCAATGAGGACAGACCTAGGGTGGTGTGTCCCAAAAAGGGATGATGTCACACCATGAATGCTGATTGGGACACCACTGAGGGAGGATCAGGGATGGTACACCCCTATGAGGGGGTACCAATGTTTAACACTAGTTGGGATTTCACCTCATGGAGGATTCCTACAAACCCTTTATATAATATAGCGATCAAAACCTATGTAAATGAAATGGGCGGGTTATAGGATCAAGGTGTACACAAAGTAAAACAACCCAAAGACATGTTGGGGATTATGCATGGTTATCTTCATGAGTGCTTCTAGGAGCAGCGAGGAAGTGGCTAACATGATCTCACCAGGATGTGGTGGATTTGGTAAAACTAGGATAGATGATGGATGCTTTGATGACGTGGATGAGATTAATGGGATGAAATAAACCTATAGATGATAGTGATGTTGGGATTGAACCACAGGGAGGTTTTCTAAATATCCCTATGGATGGGAATCAATGTCCACATAGTTTGGTGGGGTGATGAGACACCTGAGGATGTGGCCTGTGAGAATGGATCACATGGATGGGGGCCTGAAGGAATTAGAACCTATAGGTGAAATAATGATCTTCCCCAAACAAAAAAGCTTAAGGGAGAGACCAGGATGGGACATGGATGATGGGCTTGAACCTTGGGAGGCTTCCTATGTACCTTGCTTAAAAAGGGAAAAGATCAAAGTCCATGTAATTCAGGAATGGGGCGCAGATTTGGGGTGTACCCAGAGGAAAACAAACTGAAGACATGCTAATACTTACACGTGGTTAGCAATGCATTTCAAGAGGGACACTCTTGGTTAGAACAATATGGATTTAGTGTGGGGATTACACATGGTTAGCTTCCCTGGAACTGGTCTGACACCTCTAAGGGGTGGACAAAGGATGTGGGTCCCAAAAAATGGGATGCTGAAATTTACTGGTGTTTGGGGTTTGAATTTGAGTGAGGCTTCCTACGTACTTTGCTCAAATGGGGGAAAATATCAAAACCCACATAGTTAGAAAACATATATCTTAACATCATGTGGTACTAAAGCGGCATACAGTTTAATGTTATGCGGTATGAGGGTAAACTGACATGAAGTTGTTGGGACTGATGGGTGATGGGATTGAACCTTAGGTAGGCTTCTTACGTACCTTTCGTAGAAAATGAAAGGATCAAAGTACACGTAGTTCAGTAAAAAGGGGTAATGTGGCTTGAAAACTAAGTCATTTCGTGGAAATGTCATGGTCTATGTTTACTCTAAATCCATTTGAGTCATGCTCAATGTGAGAAAAAAGAGGCAAAAAAACTGATGATCACATCGCAAAACCTATGTCCGCAAGGAATGGGGTGGGGAATATGCACAGTTAGCATCCTAATGAAATAAAGATTGGGAATTACTCCAGGAGGGATTCCTGAGTAGGGGTCCAGATATATGAGGAGGATATGTCCATAATACATGGAGTACCCTATCAAGGGGTGTTGGGGCTTATGAAAGGGATTCCTGCGATGCACATAGTGACAAGAGTAGGGGGATAAAAGAAGTGAGGGGGTGCTGGTAAACATTCCCTTTGCGGTCCCCATGGGATTGTCACTCATGCGGTGATCTCAATTTAACATCGTGTGTTGAGGACATGTATTATTTTCAGTTTAACATCTAGCATCTTGGACGATGAGGATTCACTCCTCACCCCTTGGTCTTACATAGCTGGTTCACATTAACCCTTAGTGAAGGGAAGGCACTAGCAATTCCATATGGAGATAGGGTTGTGGAGTGATCAATTGAGGGTCTCATGTTAGCGTGGCTACGAAAAGAAACAATATCCATTAGCGTTCCCACGCAATGAAGCATGAGGCAAAGCAACCCAACATGAGGAACCACCCAATGGACTTTGAAATCACTTTGTATAAGCCTGGAGGGATGAATGGGAGATGGTTTAACAAATAAAGAGGCCTCATAGAGAGGGTCTTAGCAAAGATTAGGGGATTTTAGAGCATATGGTCTCACAAATCACTTGGCTTCACAGAGACAGAGATCAAGGGCTCACAAAGTACATGGGCTTGTAGAGCACATGGCTTCACAGAGCTCATGGTTTCGTAGAGAATAAGGGATCAAAAAGCACATGGCTTTGTAGGGCTCACATATTTGCAGATCATAGGGGTTAATAGAGGATATGACTTCGAAAAGAGGAGATATTTGAAAATCATAGTGTCCTAGCCTAAGCATGTAGTACACATGTTTTTGGTGGGTGCTTCATAAAGCATGCATTCTTTGTGAAGTCCCAAGTATCCGAAGGGTTATCCTTCCTTTTTGATGTAAAATAGGCTTTATGAAGGAAATACCTTATTTAAACAGGGGTAGATCTAAGAAAAGGAAAAGGTTTTTTGGATTGCTAAAGTACCTCAGATGATTCATTTTCCCTACTATTTTACAAAGCAATGAACGCTTTATGATTTGGGAATTCAGAATATGAAAGATAGGGGTACTGATTCTTTGGAATGGGGGGATCCAAGTATTTATCGGTGTTACTGGGGCATGATATGATAAGCATGAAACACAAAGTAACTTGAGCTCCACTATCATAGGTGGATTTACTCAAGTTTCCCAGAGCCATGAAGTCGACCGTCATCCCCTCCGTGGTGCAGTGGCTTCCTTCGTTCCCTCGGTGGTAGTCGTAGAGGCTTTTGTCAATTTCTAAGGACTCATAGAGGTGATATTACTTTCCTCCATGGTGAAGACACTTCCATCAATTTCATCATAGTCATGTATTCAATCGTCACTTTTCTTTGTGATGGGCATAGAGAAGGAGTTGGCATTTCACCAGCCGCAGAGCTAAAGGAATTTGTGAGGGTACATCGTGAAGCATCCCCTTTGGCACCATTTAGTGTTCTTTGATTATTTTTCCCAGACACACATATTTTGTCACGAATATCTATGAAGTATTATAACTCCATTAATATAGAGTCTTTCTAGTTTCTCAAGAGGTAATTCTTCTCTTATAGAAAGAAAATGTGCATGTTTTGTAAGCTGATCAATAATAACCCATGTTTTTGTCTTTCTTTTTGTGGGACTTTGGTAATACATTCATGAAGTCCATAGTAATGGCATCCCATTGCCACATAATAATTGGTAGAGGTTGAATGAATCCTCTAGGATTTTGTCTCTCAACCTTCACTTGTTTAAAAACTAGACACCTTGACACATATTCTGTAATTTCCCACTTCATATTATCCCACTATGAATATTCCATCAAATATCTATACATTTTGGTACTAGTAGAGTGTATATATAAATTTGATCTGTGAGAGTCATCTAATAGTTCCCTTTTTATCTTAGGTACTGATGAAATATGTAACCTCTTCCAAAATTTCATAATTCCATCCTCATACACAAAGTCTTCCAATATTCCATCCTTGACAACTTTAAATTTATTTTGAAAATTCTCATCATTAGATTGAGAGATTTTGATCTTTTCCAATAAATATGGTTTCATAATATTTTTAAAAATAAGTGATGTTTCTCCTTCTTTAACAATTTCCATAACCATATTTACTATATACATGAACAAGTGATCTTTATCAATCCTCATTTTGGTTAAAATTCCATTATCTTTCTTTCTTAATGGATCTACTACCTTATTTTATTTTCATGGGAGGTAGTATATTGATCAATAATAATCTTTGAGTAACTTGATCCATCATTTTTTCCTCATGTTGATTTATTTATATGTAATTATGTATTTAAAACTCTTGTGATCCCTATATATCTCACATCTTTCACCATAGAGATAGTGTCTCCATATATTCATAGAAAAGATTACAGATTCTAACTAAAGATCATGAGTTGGATAATTTTTTTCAGTAATCTTAAACTACCTTGATGAATATTTAATAACATTATCCTTTTTCATAAGGACACAACCCAATCCTTTCTTTAAAGAATCATTGTATATCACAAACCCTTCATTTCCTTTTGGAAGATTCAAAAATAGATCATTGAATAATATTCTCTTAAATTATTTAAAACATTTTGCACTTTATTTTGTCTATAGTAACTTAACCACTTTACTTGTGATCTTGGTTAATGGGTTGGAAAATCGGCAAAATTTATAAATTAAACACATATTCTAACCTACTAAACCAATGAAAATATGTACCTCTATTAGTCAATTTGGTGTAGGCCATTCCTAGAGTACATTTATCTTCAGAGGATCCACACATATCCTATCTATAGAGACAATATGGACAATAAAAGAAATTTTATGAAGCCATAATTAGCACTTGATAAATTTACCATATAAATCGTTCATTATGAAAGTCTCAAGAATGATTTGAAAGTGATTATCATGGTCATTGTATATTTTAGAATAAACCATTATATCATTAATGAATAACAAAAAAAATCATCAATATATTTCTTCAATATTATGTTCCACATATCCATAAAAACATAGGGTGTGTTGGTCAATCCAAATATAATTACTGTAAACTCATAATGGCTATGCCTCATCCGAAAAACTATGTTAGAAATATATTTATTCTTTACCTGAAATTGATGATACCCAAAACAAAGGTAAAACTTTGAAAAATATTTATTTATATGAATTTGATCAAATAAATCATCAATACGAGGCAGGGGATACTTTTTCTTTATTATAATATCATTGAATTCTCTATATTTAATGCACAAGATCATGGATCCATCTTTCTTAATAACATAGAGAATAGGGGCTCCCCATGAAGAAACACCAAGGGGAATAAATCCCTTATTACTAAACTCCTATAGTTTTGTCTTTAGCTGCACTAATTACATATTGGACATTATATAAGGATTATTTGAAAAAAAATTCATCAAGGATAAAATCTATGGTAAACTAAAACTCACACTCTTGGGGTGTCTAAGTAATTCCTTTGGAAATAAATCAATGAATTCTCATACAATAGGTATGTGCTTAATTTGATGATAAACTAATTTATCCATAGATTATTTTTCTCTTCCTCCCCATGAATTTAATTTAGTATAGATACAAGAGGTGGATCCACATAATAATCGGATGATGAAGCTTCTGCTCTAAAGATAAATAATTCTATATCTTCCTCACAAATCATAATTTCCATATTATTGAAATAATTTTTCCCATCATATTTTAAAATCCAGTTAATACGAAGGATTATATCAAATTCAACCATAGTTATGATGATAAGGTCATCAAATAAATCATATTTATATTCCATAATGCGGATTGTCTGACATATCTTGGTTTCATTGACACTTCCCTTAGGTGTTTTGACAGAAAAATCAATTATTAAATCAAAAGGTAAATATCTAGTTTTCCTGGAAAATAAGGTAGATATAAAAGAGTGATATGATATAGAATATAATAAATAGTTGGATAAATTAGAAGATATTATTAATGTACATGTCACCACATCATTTGTTACTTCTACATCAGTTGTAGTGATCGCATATTCTAGGACATCTCCCATTGTCTTCTTCTATAGTATATTCACTTGGTTCATAGAACATTGGTATGAATAATAAAACATTTATTTATATTTTAAGCATTGAACATACTTGATTTGTTTTTACCCTTGCATTCATTAGATCGATGACCCTTTTCTCTTCACTTATAACAAACTCTTATTCATTTCAAGAATTTCCAAAGATGATTCTTTCCAAAATTTTCACGTAATGGGAATTGATTTCTTCCCTTATTATTCATTGATTATTTACCTTTTTCATGGTTATCATAAGACCTATTATTATATTGATTTCCCTTAAACATAAAGGATCTAGAAAATTTTTTCTCTCTTTTGATGGCACTCAATACTATTTCATCATACGATGAAAATGTTTTAGAATCCAGTTCCCTTCAGAGACTTAGATTAAGTCATTAAAATAAATATCAATATTTTTTTATGAATAATGTATGTAATATGTAGTATACATGTCTAGTATTTTAAAGGTAACCTCATACATTTCAACAACCTCTTCATCCTTTTTCTTTGAGAAAAGGAATTTTCTCTTTATTTCAGTTCATTTCTCATAAGGGATGTATTTGTAAAAGAATTTTTCATTAAAATTTATTCATTCCATGTATTATATTTTATATTCCTCCTTTGTATTTTATATCAATAACCACCATTGATCAGTATCATCCTTGAGGAAATATACTGCTAGTACTACCTTTTCCCTTTCATCACATCCTAATGCCAAATATATATTTTCAATGGACTTGATCCATTTCTCAGATACCAATGGATTAGTTGTACCACTAAAAGATGGGGAATCTACTACATGAAACAATCAAACATAGGTTTAGCATGGTTATTTGTCATAACCTGAATAAATTATCCTAATATTATCATGATATGCTCACCTCCAACACCAACTGTGTTGACTTGCTTAGTGGAGAAAACCCTATATTGTTTGTGGGTATTGAGTCCCTTTGTTTAATTAGAAACCATCACTAAATAATGGAACAAACTAATTTATCTCATAATTATCATGAGTATTGAGTCAAAAAATTCTCTATAAGTGATTCTTATAATTATCATGTTTATTTAACATTTACTTCCCAAGGTTTTTAATAAACCTCCTCCGATACCAACTATAATATCCCAGACCGCATTATCCCATATTCGGTGGTTATTTTATTAAAATAGATTATATAAAAGAGATCACATCAATAAGGATCGATAATTTTAGTAGTCTTAAGGAATTGGACACATTCATGGTTCCCTTATTACATTGGTAATTAAACATAAAACATAAAAAACTAAAATAAACTTCTTTCTTACCACTTATTTAAAGATTTCAAATTCATAACATGGTGAAGGAAAACAAATGAAAGGGTGAGAGAAAATTCTCAATAAGGGTTACATACAGTATACACATGAATCAATAATAAGAAAAACATAATCAATATGGTATAACTAAAAAACCCAATCTATTTAATCAATAAACAGATAACGAAAATGCATCCATGGATTTTTTTTCATAGTTAAAATCTAATGAATAGTAATAACTGAATACTGAATGAAGGGAATTCTTAATTATTGGATTCATGTATCTAAACTATGAACCACTACCATTAAGACCTATCATAATACAGTTTATGTTTGAGTGTAGAAACTTGTCTGATTCTTCTTGGAAAGAAATGTGAAGGGTTTGTCACCAACTTTTTTATCTCATGAGACCCATCGATGCATTGAGGGGGTATCTATAACTGGTCCCCACACATGTCTTCATGATCAAATCATTCCTAAAATATCTAAATGATATATTTAATTAATGAAATTAATATTACTTATCAATGAATAACCATATTGAGTAAAGATACATATTTAACATTATTTTCCAATTAATCAAATAACATTCATTATAAACAATGATGTTAAAAAAATGATATACGACTTAGAATATAATCATATCCAAGATAAAAGAAATATGGATCTTTAAGAAAATATAATTTCAAATGAAAAATGATATCAAAATTATAGAAAATACACCACATAAAAAATATTAGGTGCACAATACCAAGTAAGTCTCAATGAAATGGAAATTGAGACAAAGTCCCTTACAACTTGTGATCAGTTGAATCTTAAGCCACATAAAATTAATGATTATCAAATGACAAATTCAATACAGTGAAGATAAATATATTCATGATGTGATATAAAAATTGGAAATATGCATACACTATGAACAAGAAAAAAGTGGTGAATAAGGCATATCTCACAGCAATTCAAGTGAGATGAAAAAACCCTTACCTTATTCTGAAAAGCATTCTGCACTTGTTCTTAATATCCTGGATAATTAAATAAGATCATATTATTATTTAATTAATAACCTATTCAAAATATACATGATTTATTATAATTTTATTAGGTTCATTTATTGTTATTATGATGTGTTATAATGTTTAAATTCGTTTTTCCCAGAGTGTTTGTTTCTTGGTTTTATGGTTGGTTCCCTTGTGTATAATTATGAGAGTTCTTGTGAAATGAAAGAAAAAATCAATAAGTGGAGTGGAGTGATATTAATATACTTAAATAATTTTAAATTTTCCATATATATCATTTTCTTATATGGTATGAGTATGGTTTATTAGATAAAATATTAATAAAAAAATGATTATTTTATTTTTGAAATTTTTACAACCATCACGAACTAGTGTCATTTTATTTAATATTATGTTTAAATAATGGTTTAAGAGTATTAAATAAGTTTTAATAAACATATTATAATTTTTTTTACCTTTATAACAGTTTATTACTAGTCTTTAATGTGGTAATAAAAAACAAAAACTCCTCATCTGTGAAGGTGGCGGATCAACACCTCACTGATGATGTTTTCATTTTAGAATTAAAAGAAGATGAAAAGATATCTGATGATGATTATTACATTAAAAAAAATAACATTATTTTATATATATTATAAATTATATACCATTCAACTTTTGAAAGTGGAGGTTAGAAAAGGATAAGAAAAGAATATAAATTAAAAGAGGATGAAGGAGTTTTTAACCACTTGAATATTGTCTCCTTGGGAGCCTTTTTAAGACACTGGGATTTGGAATTTTGGTATGAACATAAAGTCAAAAACATGGGGAATAAGATTTTGAAGATAATTGTGAGGAATTTAGATAGTATTCATATCTTATAATGTGTGAGGAGAAGGGTTGGTGAGGGGTGTTTTTTTATTATTATATTCATTAGTTTGTTATTTTGGATCAATACTATCAATTGTGTTGATTCATATTAATAATTAAAGTTAGTAGTGATTTTTAGTTCAATATAATGGGTTCTTAAATCATTCGTGACTCAGAAATTCCTTAATTTTTTTTTAAAATGTCAAATACCATAAATTACTGTATTTCACTATTCACAAAAAATTTAACTATTTCAAAAAAATGCCAAAAATTTATTGTAACCATTTTATGATGTTTAGATTTAGAAAATAGACTTCATTTTATGAAAATAATTTTCAAAATATGATAAATTTAGTTTTTAAATAAAAGCATTATTTATTCGAAAAATATCGATTTTCATATTATAACTAATTGTATGACACTTTTGAAAATTATTTATAGTATCATAAAATTATCTGAAAATTATAATAAAAAAATATTAATACAAGAATATATTTTATGAAAATATATTTTCTTTTAATAATTATATTAATTATAAAATTTTGAATAAATATTTATTTTTCACACAAATACCAATACATAATTTTTAATTTTTTAAAACATATATTTACCTATTCCATGAAATAAATATATCATACTTTCATTTATGAGATACCTAAATTTGATCTATACTTTCATCGGTGAGGTTTTAATTCTAGTGGCCACATTACAATTCCAACGGTCATGTTAATATTTAATAGTATATCATGGTTTGTTTAAGTTCGGTGTTACGTGCAACGTAAGCTATCAAATAAATTGAATTTATTTAAGAATATACATAACCTAAAATCTTGGGTTGTTATATGGAGTTCCAGGACATGTGTGGTTGAGAACATACCCAGAGCTTCGAATGAGGTCACACACCATGTATTTCCATCTTTACACACTAATTACGTAAGGGGACACGACCATGGGTTGGTGTCAAGAGATACATCGTTTACTGTATGCACACACCAAGTACTACCCTTGGAGAATTTTCTCTCATGAATATCCTTCTTTAGAACTCAAATTGAGAATTGTGAGTAAAATTTTTTGAGTATTTTTCTACATGGGATGTGATGGTGGTCATGGTTTTGGAATTTGATATGTGACACATGGTGATGATGTGGTTTTCTTCAGTTAGTAATGTTTAAACCCGCAGCGAATGAGTGAGTTTAATTGGTCGATTCCAATGAGGGTTTGGTGTGGAATTTCATACCTATCATATAACTATGGACCCTCAATGGCTTCCTCTAGATTTTGGAGCATGGGTGTGGTCTTGTATTATGGAGTGAGTTGTCTCAATCTGATTTGACTATACTCCTCAATGGATTAGAGCATTTATCCCTCCAAGAGGCTAGGGCTATATTCATATACTTTCATGTTTCCCTTGGTATGGTTTTTCGAATAATTGTGACCGATATTTACTTGAGAATAAATCCCTTACCTAGGAGGATGTTTCCAATAGGGTCAGGTGTCCCCCCCCAGTGATCCCTAGGCATTGACCCCTAGCTGTATATCGAGATATGATATTTTTAATGGGATAGTATACTGATGAAGTGTATATCTTGGATGAATCATTTAAGTATCCTTTGGAGTTTTACTATGATGTTTTCCCTAGGTGGGTTATGCAAAACTGGAAAGACCAATAGTAATTGAGAATTGATCCTCTACTTTGCAAGTGGTTCCAGATCTGGGTTGTGGTGTGATACCCTTTTCTATGTGTAGTTTTGTATCTAGTGTTTGTAGTGTACCAAAATGGTCCTGGGAGTGGTCCCCTCTCCGGTTTTTAGATCTACCAAGTCACACTATGAATTTCAACATAGTGAAACCTTAACAGAATTTTCCCTCAGAAGTATTACATCTAGGATAGTGAGGGTGTTACATTCTCATAGAGATTCCCAATGAGTGAAATCTCTCTATTCAGTTACATTAGGGTTGGAAGTGCTTGTGGAGAGCATACCTTTGGATGAGGGTCACCTTTTAATCCTTGAAATGGTTTTTGAGTCTGGATTTTTTTTGGGGACCATCATACTTGAATAAAATTTGGAGTATATCTAGTATATTTAGGGATATTGTCTATTATGTGTCTTCTTTCATGACATACGAATTGGTGAGTAGATTACTAGTCGTGTATATCATAATAGTTTTTCAGATGGATTTCTCTCTCCCACTTGGGTTTCCTCCTCTGGATCGTGATCAACCTCACTGATGATTATCAGTATCTCCCTTTTGTTTTGGTTTTTTGGGGATCCTACACGGTACTTTCATACTGACATGTGAACAATATTTTCCTTCACATGTCAAGTCTTTTACAGATTTTAGGTATTCTAGAACTATCCTTAGGGGACCAGGAGTGGGTGGAGTATGATCCTAAGCTAGATTGACCAAAAAGTCTATTAGTCGTGAATTTTATAGGAGTCCCATTTTCCATAGAGGGTTGTACTCAGTTTCAGTTTTTGGTGGGATTATATTTTCCCTTTTATATCTTTCTTGTACTATTATACTCTAGCATGGGATAGATGTATGCATGCATTTTTTTGTATTAGTTTTATTATTTTATCTACACTTTTTCATAGATATGGATGTGGATGTGGGTGTGTGTTTATAGGTACCATAGGCTAATCCATCCCATTTATGTGATATTACTACTAGATTCTATTTTCTAGACCCTTTCCTATTGGAGGTGGGTTTTGGGTAGTGGTTTTTTGGCCTTCCATTGGCCAGGCGGCCCCGGCGGGTCGAGTCGTTACATCAGGAGTCCTAGGTTCAGATTGTGAACAAAATGCACAATGTTAAACTTCGTTTCTTAAGTAATTTCTAGTTATAATTATTTTATCTACATCACTAATGATATTATTACTTGATAAATTTCTAAGGATCAATTAATTCATTGATTTTAAAAAACTATATTCTTCAATAACAGGTTGAAATTGTTCTCAAGGTAGAACTTTAGAAACAAACCCTTTAGTTTTTCTCTAATAAGTTGAACTCTCAAACATGGATTAGAAATTAGTTTTTGAAATTAATTAAAAATATGTGAATGGAGGGTGTTTTAAAAAAGGGATTAGTTAAATCAAATTAAACATGCATTATTATCTCAATAGTACATCTGTTTTTATTAAAGACCCTATATGCCTTTCTATATTTAGCATATACTATAAATATTCCTTCATAAAATTTTGAACAAAATTTATATATATTATCTTTAGTATTACAAATATACACATTATATCCAAAACCATTAAAGTAAGAAGATTTGGATTTTCTTCTAGCCCACAACTCATAAGGCGTTTTATTAAAAAAGTACTATTAAAACTTGATTTATAGTATAGCAGGAAAAAATAACTACTTCAGGCCAAAAAAATTACCAACTAAGTATTAACTCAACATTGTTCTTATAATATCCAGAATAATTATATTTCTTCTTTCAACTACAACATTTTTATATGGATTTCTAGGTGGTTAAAAGTTATTTATTATACCTTTTTACAACAAATATTTTCAAAATTAGAATCTAAAAACTCTCCATCATGATCACTATGAATAGTTATCAAAGGTATATTTTTTTCATTTTTAACATGGGAGACAACATTTTTAAAACATAAAAATTCTTCTTGCTCTTTTTCTTGAAAATATAACCATGTACATATAGTGTAGTCATCAACTAAAAAATAAACATATTATTTTCCACTAGTACTTACAGTTTTTGTAGGACCAAATAAATCCATGTTCATATAATTATATAACATTAGAAGTTAAAGTTTTACTAATATATTTAAAACATGGATTATATTTCTTTTCAAATTGACAAGGATAAAAAACTATAAAAGAATAAAACTTAAGCTCTAGTATATCTTTAACTAGTCCTTTCATAAATATTTTAGCTAATGTTTTAACAATACAATGACCTAATATTTTATTTCAGTAACAATATTGGTATTTAATAGCACTAAGAGAAGGTATGTATTGGATCAAAATGTATTCTTTGGAATTATATTTTTGAAATATTTGATTGTATATGGATGATTATTGACTCTGTCAATGCTCAAATAAAGTGTTGCGTGGATATGGATACCTCTCAACAAAACAAAAATCTATTCCTCGATTCCATTGTTGAGCCTTTTTATGTGATCTTGTATGATAGAAATGAAATATTTCAAAATAATTTATCGCTCAACAATAATTCCGGTCAGATGCGTATTCTCACTGATATTCATGAAGCCGACTTGACTAAGAAGGGGAATTTTGACAACACAGTGAAGGATTTCATGATTCTGAGAAGGCTTTAGGTTTATGGAATTCTTCACCAACTGTGGAACATGTTTGATGTTTTTTGGAAACCCCCACCTCCTAGTTGGATCAAAGTTAATTTTGATGGTGCTTTTAAAGGAAATCCAGGACTTGGGGGATATGGAGATATCTTCCAGAATCATCTTGGTTAGATCCTCAGGTGTCTTTTCATAGGTTATGGTACTGACTCTTCTTTAGAAGCTTGAATGATGAGTGTCATTCATGCTATCTTCTATGCCAAACATCAAGGTTGTAACAACATATGGATTGAGAGTAACTCGACTAACATTGTCCAAACAATTTGGAATGGGTTGGTTCATCTAGCTTGGTCTATTACTACCTTATAGATAGAGCATCTTCATTCATCCATGATATAAATCATATTACTACTCATACCTACCATGAAGTGAATGCAGTTGCAAACGGGCTTTCAAATAAATGTGTAAGTCAGGGCATTACCTGGCTGGAGGATCTCCCTAATGACTTACTCCCCCTTCAAGTGAAATATTTTAATCAGATCCCATCTTTTAGGTTCATGTAAACTTGAATATTAATATTAATAATTATTTGGTTATTTAACCAAAGAAACAATTTCTTTTAAAAAATATTCTTAATTATGAATAAAAAATTTATCATTCTTGAAGTTCATAAGATATACCTCATCACATAATTGACTTATTAAAATAATATTTTGATTAATACCTATAAAAAATAGAACATTTGAAATTATAGTTTTACCAAGAAGAACAATATTACCTATTCCAATCATTTCTCCTTGATTATTATCACCAAAGGTAAATTTTCCATCATTCATTTTAATAATATTCTTGAAGAAATATGTGTTCAAGATCATATTCCTAGAACACCCACTATTTATGTAACAAATCTTATTATTGTTGGTTCACATCCTATTTTACTAAAATCAAAAGGATTATAATTTTGGAACCCAGACCTTCTTGGGTCCATCATTATTAGAAAATAAATATTTTGGAATCCACATCTTTCAAACTTTACTATGTTTAGAAGTTGTCAATTCTTTAGAAAAATATGATTTGTGAAAGACTAAATATTTTACTTTATCTAAAGAAAAATTATTCTGCAAATGTCCTCCAGTTTTACATTTCATATAGAATGGTGAACTCTTTGGAATGAAATAGTTTATTTGATAAATTGGTTTTTTATTAGTAAAACCCAATATAGAACTATATTTATAAGGTTTTATTTGTCTATAAATCTTATCAAAATTTTATTTAACAGTATAAAATTTTGATATTAATTTTTGTATACATGACATTTTATATTTCTGTTTCACAACTAAATTTTTATCCTCAACATAACTTGTACTATAATTGAGTTTCTCAAACTCTTTTTAAAAAATAGTTTTTCTCAATATTATAATTTTCTTATTATTTTAAAAGATTAGAAATTTTAGTAGTAAGTGTATATAATCTATAATTATATTTTACATGTTTTTCCTCATTAGTATCATGTTTTTTAGAAACATTACAATTTTGGTATTCTAAAAGTTTATTAAATCTTGAAACTTCCACAAAGATAGCTAAAATATTATACTATTCTGATGATGTATATTCCTCATCTGGAGATATATAATTATTTTCAATATCATTATTAGGATAATTTTTATTCATTGTAAGGTTATTAAATGTTTAAATAGATGAATTATCTATAAAAAAATTATTGTTCTTTGGAATTTCATTGAACAAACAGATATTCTTCTAATCATCAATTTCACTTTATGAACAATTATCTCAAAAACTATCTCCTCCACTTTCACTCCAAGAATATAATGCTTTCAAACTTTTATTTCCCTTATGTATATAGAATTTATTAAAATACCTCTCAAAATTTCTATCCTTCTTATATTTTATTTAATGTTTGGGAAAATCCATCCTTATAAGATCAACCTTCTTACACTCATAAAAATTTACTTCAGAAGAATATTTATTTTCATTTTTGTCCTTATAACTCTTCAAATAATTGAATCTGAAGTATGTTTTACCAAAAATATTTTTCCTGATTTTATCAACATTATCTAACTCATTCCATGACTGCTCAAAAGAATTACTATCTAATTAAACTTTAAATTTATTTTTCTTTTAAGGTTTAGAAACTTTCTCAGCTGAATGAACCTTATTTGTAACAATTAAATTAGTAGAAATAGCTACTAATCCATTAATTTTCTCTATATTATCATAATTTATATTTATTTTTCCCTTATACATTGTGATATTTCATATCATATCATCCAATGTAAAAAAATTTATTCTCCTTGTATCATATAAAGTTATTATTGTTAACTACCATTCTCTGAGAATAATCTCAATGATCTTATCCACAAAAATTTATTTAGAAAAATAATTTTCACCAAAATATTGTAAACTATTAAATTTTTTTTAAATCCTCGAATGAAACTTTATAATAGAATGTTCAGGGAAAAAATAAAAAATCTTGATAATCCACCCCCAACAGAGCTCTTCTGGCCTCAATCACTTTAGAAGTTCCAAAATGAATAACTTCTAACTTCTTTCATATATTATTCACATCTTCAGAAGAATAAATTTGACTATATATAATTATTATCATAGAACAAAACAAATTATTTCTTATTTGATAATTTTGTTGATATTATATCTTTTTTGGATTAGTAAAAGTAGAAAATTCCATCTCAGGGTGTTAAATTTTCCAATCATCGTAACAAAGTTATCAATTACAATATTAATAGAAAAGGTTTTTATTATATCTCTCCAATACTCATAATCATATCCATAAAGAATTTTTGGTCTTCTAGGATTTAATTTATCAATAGTTTTAACATTTAAACCTGGCATTTTTTTAACAAGAAAAATACTCTTTCTAAAAAATACATGTTAGTGTATGAGATTTTATACAGAACATAAAAAAAATAGTTTATAACAAAAATAATAAAACATATGAAATATTTTTAAAATATAAAAATGTATAACCTAGCATGTTAAATAGAAGAACCTCCTCTGTCACTAATTGTAGGATCCAAGAATATATCAATGGATACAATAGGGGTGAACTGTAGTTTATAAAATAAACTAAATAAAACACGAAAACTATTTATTAAAATTTAATAGATATGTATCCTCCAATATCAGTGTTTACTAATTAGATACACAGATAATGCAACAGATCAAAGTTTAGTAAAGTAACTAAAATTAAAACTTTCTAAAAAATGAATATCTGAAATACTAAACTTGAAAAAAAGTAAAATGAAACTTTAAAAAGTTATAAAATAAAACATTAAGATAATTTTTTTAAAATTAGTAATAAAACTTTAACCTTCAGTGTATAGGTATTAAATTACCTTAACTTAAGGTATCCATAGTTTTAACCAAATTATAAGGTATGTCATTCATCAGGAATAAATCCCTAGATCATGAAGATTTGATTATTTGTATTATTATCCCCAAAATCCCTTGATTAGCTTGATCAGAATCAATAGTCTTCTTATCCATGGAATCCCTTAATCTAAATCCAGATCAAAAAAATAATACAAATGTAAAAAAAATTTAGGGATATAAAAACGTCACTTAGATTCCTTAGAACCAAGAACTCTCTAAAGATTTTACAATGTGTAGCAATAAGATGTTGTAGAAGAGAAAGATTCAAACATGTTGAGTTGAAAAATAATCAGCTCTCAGATCCATGAATGCACCTCTATTTTTAGTCACACCTATAAGGATTATATTCCATGATTCTTTGGGTCATTTTAAATGTCCCAGGATGATCTCCAACTTGACAGCTTAACAAGTCACGTATATCTCTATCAAATGTCATTTTTGTATCATCATCATAATGTTTTAAAAGTATTATATTTGATAGAAATAATTATTGTCATTTGATTAAAAATTTTATTATTAATATGGAATAAATTATGTTTATTCCAATGAATCAAAACTTGGTTAGTCCAATGAAATGGACTTTTTTGATCCAATGGACTAAAATTAGTAAATCTAATGAAATAAACTTTGTCAGTCTAATGGAATAAACTAGGTCACTCTGATGGGATAAACACAGTAGTTCCAATGTAAAAAATCTTAGTCACTTCAATGGACTAAACTTATTTACTCTTGTGAACTAAACTAGGTTTCTTTAATGGACTAAACTAGGTCACTCAGATAGACCAAACCTAGTCAGTCTGATGGAATAAACTAGGTCGCTCTAATGGAAACAAATTGAGTAAAAAGTTTATATTCATTAGATTATAAATATTAATGCATCTTGTATGATAAATATTTATCTATCAAAACAATCTAAAATACTTGGGAAATATAAAGATACTAAAACATAGATCTTAATAAAGTGTTTCGTGATTTTCAAAACTAATGATATAAAGTATAGACATTAAAACGTTTCACTCAACACCAATGACATAAAATGATAGATTATAGTGATTATTTTTTGATAATTCATGAATTTAATTAGTATAGAGGCATTTTTTAGGATTTATTTAAATAAATCAGTGCCTCAGTGCATGGTTCAGTAGGTTTTCAAGAGTAGTTGGTGAAGTGGGGTACCATCTGGGAAATTAATGTGTGATTGATCATGATATATTAGAGAGAGTAAACACTTGTTTTTGGGGTAATGAATGGTTTTTAAAAGGATACGGAAAGAGTATCCTAGTGTTTGGAATCTTGGGTCTAGTTTCCATGTGGTAATGGAATGAACATAACTATCAGGATGCATAAAATTTGGGTCATGAATATGGTAAAAATGGCCAGGATGGGTTACAAGGGAAATATGAGGAGACTTGTCAAGGATTTGAAGTTTTAAAATGGGTGGTTTTAATTTATTTGAGAATATTTCTTATATAAAAAGTGTTCAAATTTGATTTTTTTGGACCCAGGGTATGAGATGTTTTGAGAATTGGGACTCGTAATGGGGTTATAAGAGTTGAAAAATACTTAGGCGGTGTTTTTGGATGTGAATAGAGACCCTAAAGGTGTATTTATTTCTTAGGTGAGAGCTAAATATAGGTATGGGAAGCCTTGTAGTATATATCTACTGTTGGTGGATGGAATTTGATATATAAGTTTCATCACATTGTATTAGTTAGGAGACATTTTGTGATGTGTGAATTTTTTTATTAATTTAATTTTATAATTCATGATAATTCATGTTAATTACTAGGGTTTCATGATGTTGTGTGACTTTTATATCATGATTAAGGCCTATTAAAGTACCATGTTGTAGCCAAGGGCCTAATGGAATGGTGTGTGTTGCATAAACATAAACCCCTGGAATGTAAGATTGAATTTCATGGGGTGAAAGAGTCGTGTCATGAGAGAGGAATTTGAGCTATGAAAGACTCTTATGGAAAGGATTCATAGCATTTTATGAGGGTTTTTTCACCATGGTGACAGCCCTTACATATTCATTTAACTATATGGGGCTCAAGCGCCATGTCCTGGAGAATAAAGACACATCATGAAAATGACCCTTACATATTGGATATAGTATCCATTATGTATATATTTTCATATTTTCAAAGGGGTGTGGGGGTTTCACCGTGATGTGAGCACCACTTCATGATGATTAAATTTACATATTAATTTCTTAACTATTATTTATGGGGTTGTGTGGTTTGTAAAACCCTTACTTATCACTTGAAAATTATTACAGATTTCCTTTGAAAGGATTTTATAATGAAACTTTTATCATGTTGTAACCTATGGTGTTATTCCATGAAGAGAGATATTGTGTATTCCATGGTAGGGAAGGTAATTCTATGAAACCATGATGGAATTTGCTTCACATCGTTAAGGGGAATTCCACACTATGAAAACTTAAAGTGTAACTTCATTGGTTCTTCCCAAGAGGCATGTTCCATGTCATGACCAAGTGAGCATGTTATGAGGGCTGTTAAATGGAAGAGAATCACTTCATGAACCATAAAGATCACACCATGGTAGGGACCCTTTTGTATTTTTTAAAAATAAATGGAAGAATCATTTTTTTCAGCTTCTAAATTTAAAACCCACTTTAGGATTGTCTTTTTTCAAGATGTAGAAGTTAGGAGAGGTTGAGTTCCTATTAACTTTATTTATTTCCTTTGACCTTTTTGACTCATGGATATTTAAGTTTATTTTTTCATAATTAAGGTATGATTCCACTCCTTTTTCCTTGGTTATTTATATTATTTTTTAACCACTAATTTTTGTGTCTTTGAGATAGGTTTTGATTCTATCTCCATAGGAGTCGGGTGAAATCGATCCAATATGATGGGGAATTCACTTGTCTTGTCTAGAGATGATCCTATCAAGATGAAAATATCATGTATTATACCATTTTATTAAATTTATTTCACTAATTTTAACTATTATTTATTTCCATCAATTTGGGGGAAATTGATGTATGAATTGAAATGATTTTTTTGGATTTTGTGTGTTAAGTAATTTAGTTTACACCTAAGTTGGTGTGTGACCCTTTGCTCAAGGATTTATCCACTGAATATCACCCAACGATTAATTACTTGTTTATACCAAAGAATTAATTATAGAATTAATTCAATTATTAGTTATGATTTTAAATATAATATTTTATAATTTATAAAATAATTAATTATAGACAAGGGACTCATGTTGATGTAAAATGGTCAGTTGAGCTTAGTCAACATTGGAAACCAAGCTTTGATGATAAGGTAATAACTCCAAATGTGTTAGGCGGTCTCTAAATATCTCCCAATGGTTTATTAAATTTTTTTACATAGCATTTGATATGGGGTCTCACCACTTATATGTGATCAACTTGAATTTAAAAATGAATTCTTTCCTTTGAAATCCCATGAGTATAGTGGAAGTATCTTGAGCCATGATGGACCCTTGAAAACTATATGATGCCTCATTCACCTATTTTAATGGTATTAACTATAATAAAATGTATTATGTGATATATGGACCCTAGAGGGGTAAAAAATAAATGAATTAATATATTATACATTTAGATAGATTCCATTAATTTCCTTCATGTAGGGTAGTGTGGTGTATGGGACATGGTTGGCCTAGGGGCAGGACATATGGAACTCTGGGTGACCTTATAGCCTTTGGGATAGTTGACTAAAGTGTGGGATGAGTGTTTCTAACACTGTTATGAGTGTCCCCATGTGGGTATACCATTAAAATTATAATGTGTAGGTTGGTCATTAGGGGACCAACCTATCCTAACTTATGAATTATAAAGGTATTATTCCATTACTTTTTTCCATTATTGTGTTGAATTGTTTGTGTGGAATGAGATTCCATGATGTGTGTGTGGAAATATTGGGTAACATTATTCCATTAAGTGAAGGGATTTGACCCTAGAGTTAATAATGAGATAAAGGGGCCTATTTAGGTTATCTAGACCATGATGTGACTAAGGGGGTCAATGTGGGTTCCCCAATCTCATGAGATAATGATTTTTTGTGTGAGTGTATTTTTGGATAAGATGTACTAACATGGTTTTGCATGGGAATAATTATGATTAATATATTATCACAAGGTTTTTTATGGGTATAATTATGGTTAATTTATTCTCAGCAGGTTCTTAGTGGTTATGATTTTGGTTAGGATATGCTCATAGGATTTTGAAATGGTATAACTATAGTTAATATTTTCTCAAAAGACTATGTGTGGACATGATTGTTGTTAATTTATGCTCACAAGACTATGTGTGGAAATTATTATGTTTCAGATATGTTAACAATGATATGTTTTCGTATGTCTATGTTTATTCCATACTCATATGCATATTATTATTCCAATTTTATGCTCTCAGGGATTATGTTTGTTAACTAATGTTTCTAACATAATTTGATTCGTGTCTTATGTTATGTAAATCTTAATTCCATGACTCAAGATTTATATTCTTTTCTTTTATGGGTATGATTTTCTTATATAACTTGATTATAACCATATTACCATCATATTCTAACTTCTTATATTTAATTATTTTTTCTTATTTTTACCCTTACTAAACATCTAATCTCGTCACTTTCTTATGTTCATATCCCTTGGGTTATGAAGATGATTTTAACTTATGATAAGTCTATAATGGATTCTAGTGTGGTTGAATTATGGATAAAATTTAATAAGTTTTGTAAAATAAGTTTCCTATGGTACCATACCTCAAAAATCTAAAACATTGTTTCCTAGGATTGTTTTGTTGTTCGGAGATGTAATGTTTAACTTATGGTAAAATAGAGATATTTTATCTTGGGTTATTATAGTTCATATAATAAAAGGGTTTATTTATTTTTAAGGATTAGTTTAGTTATTTTGGGGGATTAGGATTAGAGAACTATATTAAAACCCCTAGGGATAACTCTAAATTATAAGTTTATAGGATTAGACTTAGTATTGGATAACATCCTGGGATGTGGGTAAATTTTTTAGTAATTGGTTTTCATAGAAATTACATATCTAAATTAATATTTGAAGGTGGATAAGACAATGGGACCAATGCACCCATGGATAACACTTTTAAAATAGATTTTTAAGTATTAACTCGATCTCCACTCAGTGCACAATGAGTGGGCTTAAGACTGCACACCTGGCTAGACACTCTCGAGGGGCATGCTTTGGTTAATGACGTTATATTTAAAACCCATTATGAATGATTTTATCACATCTTTATGGTATGGTCAGATAACCTAATAGAATATTTAAAATGGGTAACCTAGATTAAAACCAAAAAAAATTATATGCTAGGGTACTTGTGTCATTTTATATTTATTATTTCTAAGATAATAGTTTTCCTTTTTATAATGCTATAAAATTTTTTATTTTTATCTTTAAATTCCATATTCAATTATTTATAGGACAAAGGATAAACCAATTTAATAATGTATATAATGGAAAATGTGGTGATATTCCTAAATACAAACAAAATGGTAATGAAGTTGGTGTTTAAAATCTTATAGTTATTCTCACCCAACTATATCGAGTTATGATTAAAAATTTGAGTCTTTCTGAACTTCTGAACACACCAATTAAGGTAATGATTTATTATCATGAGATTTTAGGTGATTAAGATAGTGAAGGATGTGAGATAAAATTTCCTTTAGGTGAAAAATGTAGGAATAATTACCCGAGTAAATGTCTTAAAGGAACATGAAACTTTTTTAATTTTGGAATGGTTTTCCATGGATCTTGTGATTTTAAAAAAGATATGAAGAGGTTTCCTAATACAATAGAAGAAATTACTGTCCCAACTACTACACAATATATATGTTAATACTTCAGGTACAAGAAATTTGGGAATAATGTAAATCGATTCCCCAATCTAACAATTGAAAAGTATTATAGGTATCAACAAACTTCTAAACTAAGGGAACAAGGGAATGATTATAAAATATAAACAATTTAATTGGATTGTACTAATTAAGGAACACTTATCCTTAAATATATATTTCTGGATGAATTATTGAATTTTGGTCTAGTGTATCAAGGAATTTTTCTAGGGGAATTAAATCACCATCCTATATATTTGAATATTGAATAAAACTTCATGTTGTGTTGTAACCCAAGTTTAATTTTATTGGAACATTCCTTGCGAACATCTTATTATCCTTATTTTATATGAATTTCGTGTTATTTTGGAAATGGATTACCTCTCACTACTTAGAGAAAACAATTTGGAATAACTAAATCACATTTTATATCAAAACATGGTAGTTTATCAATGCATGTATGACTATGAAAAACTATTTTTGAAAGATTTTATAATTTGGGTCATGATACCAAATACTGATAGATTCCAAGATCAAATGGTTGCAGAAAAACATAATGTTAGGTAAAACCCTATTTTGAGGAAAAATATATTTTTCCAATGTTTATAAGGTTGATATCTCTCAAGAAATTATATCTTAAGTCACATATATATTTTATATACCCTTATATATTTTAATTAGTGGGTATTAATTAAGATTATGATAATGCAATTTATTTAAAAGGGTGAGTGTGATGACTAAATATTTCACTATGTGTTTTTCTTAAATATATATTAGATTGATCTAAATGAAAAATATAAATAAAATTCATTGAAACATATTTTCTAAAAAATTTAAAGAAAATTTTAAGAATAATAAAACCTTAAGTAAATAAAAAAGATAGTAATCAATTAAAAATTCTTACATTTAGAAGATAAATAACTAATAGAATTCAAAAGGATTTTTATTTCCTAGATATTTTTTTAAAGTAATAATAAATTAAATCAAACACTTTTAAATGATTATTATTATAATATATGATATTAAATTATTTAAATTATAAATTTTTATGGAATAATATCAAGAACACATAATGATCCATAAGGACATTTTTCTATAAATTTGGTTTTCTTTATATTGTGTATTATCAATTAAATACTAAATTTTTTAATTTTAATAAGAGATAGCATTAAATTTTTGAATATATAATTTGAAAATATTAGTAGTATTAATTCTCATGATTTTTATGAAATAAATGATTTTTAGTGAATAGTAAAAAATAAAATTGTTTCTAAAACCATAGTGTTTAAGACTCTATCGAGAAGTGGTTATAACATAATAATTTATACAAAAAATTATGATCAAATATTTATATAATAAGTAAAATTATGCATCTTTAAATGAAATTATTTATTTATGAAACCTATGTTTAACATTTTATGAAATTAAGTAATATTTTCTAACAAAAGAATACGTTTTTAGTTTTTATTTTAATTAAATATTATTTTGGTAAAATTCTATTTTAGATGTATTTTAAGGACACTTAAATTTAATTTTTTTTATAATAAATAAATTTATATCATGAAAATCAGTGGCATTGATAATTTTTTCCTACACATTTTTTTAAGATTAAAAATATACTTTTTTTAGAATGTGTTTTTGCACGTTACTTGCGCTAATTATAAAGTTAATTTTTTTATACATATAAATTTCATATGATAATTTTTTTAAATATTTTTAATCAGCGGTCATATTTATTTAATAAGATCAATTTTATTTTTAGGCATAAAAGATGAATTACTTAGGTGAAATCTAGTTACTATAGTAAAATCTAGAAAGGGTAAAACAGGTAAAGGGATAAAAATATGAAAAAAATATTCAAAATTTATTTTTTTAGGTTTTTATCAACAACAAAAAATCTCCAATACATTATTTTTAATTTTTTTGTCTTCTTGACATGTGAAACATGTTCTCCCTTTATATTAAGATGAAATGATTTCTAAAAAATCATCCTCACAACTTATAAAAGAGGCCTCTCACCACCCCTTCAATACCACTCCAAAATTTTGGTTCCCTCTTAAACATATTCCCTATTTTATTCCCCAATAATAAAAATTCACTTTATAAATCTTATGGACACATGAATTTGTCCACTGTTCCCCCTTTCTAAGGAATCCTCCGAGGGAAACTCAAATTTCTCAACGTAATTACTAACTTTTAATGAATGTTGTTTATTTTATCTATTTACCTTTCAAATATATTTCACCCAAAATTATATTATTAATTAACTATATATATTATATTGATTTTTTTTTATATTTTTTTAATAACCATCATGCACGTTTCCCATTTCCCATTAATAAAAATTAAAATGTCATTTCTGTGTTTGTACGGACTACGCCTTCATAAAGTATCTATCTAGTTTTTCATCTAGTTTATTTATTATTTATTAAAATATATTAAAATATTAGTCAATTAAATAAATATATATAGATAATATCATTATTCTTCTACAATAAATATATTATTCCAAAATAAACTACTTTCATAACCATGCTCATCCATTAATTATGGTATGTTCATGTTTGGGTTGGTCTAACCACTTGCATGAAAAACACTATAAAATAATACCATGGATGACTATGAGTACTTAATTATGGATAATATATAATATAAATAAGTAAATAATGGTTTTATTTGGTTTTTTTAATGGTATCATTAATTTTTTAAATCATTAATTAAGATACTATGTCTGTTTGTTAAAAATCATCGAAACATGTTCATTTGTGATTTTATCTATAAGGATTGTAACAAAAAATCATAGAATGAAATTATAAAATTTTAAATAATTATAAATCATAAATTATATTACCTTGTATCATCTATTAATGTTTAAATTTTACAGAATAACTAATAATAACACTATTATTATAAAACTTGTTCAAAATGATCAAGATTACTCACACTAGATATTAAAAATAGATAATAACTATCTAATATAAATATAGATAATAATTATAAAATGAATTTTATAAAATGTTACTAATATGAATAATATTATTCATTAGTTTATTAAGATAGTTATTTTTTTATAGAAGCGATTTAACTTTTTTAGTGGAAGTTAGCGGTTATGGTTTGGGGTTATTTTTCTTAAATTTAATTTCTTGAGAATTATTTCTTATTATGAACCATGACATATTTGATATGGTTTGAATACTACCTAATGAGTTACTATTACTATATTAATTTAATTCATGAGGTTTTATGATCTATATCATGTACTATATTTAAAAGGATTTTGATTTAAAAGATACCAAGGATGTGAGGGTCTTTTTTAACCCAACTACTTTCATTGATTTAGAATACTTCTTCCTGAACTTATTTTATCCATGTTTTCTAGCTTTCACACTATGATTTTATTTCATGGTACATTATCTTCCTCTATAGGGTTAATTATTCTTTAATTCAAATATCTTACCTTGATGAATTTCTTCCTCAAAAGGTATGTCATTATTGATAATAATTATCATCCTCTTTAATAATGGTTTACGATCCTTGTCCATATTTTCCTTTCCCTCCAATGTTATAATTTATAATTAGAAACCTAATTATGTGTTATCTCATGTGAACTTCATAATTTCCTTCCATTTTTTTAAAAAATATTATTTGTTACTCTTTTTACGATGTGAGTATTTAATAAAGGTATTTCTAAATTAAAGAAAAATTATTTCCCATACTTTCAAAATAAATTGTATTATATTATACTATATGTTTCATTTTGATACTCTTTATGTATTTTTAAATGATATATTATTGAGTTTAAGTTTTGAAATTAAATGTTTTCCAATTTTTATAATTCACATTTTTAATACATTATGTCTTTTCAAGGCTTGTTTTTATGATAATTTTTAAAAAATAAAAATTTTCAAAATGTTTTCACATTAACTTTTTAACCATTATATCGTTTTCAATTATTTTTTACTGTGATTTATTTCAAAATATTTATTTTCAAAAATCTATTCTTCTCAAATTCCCAAATTTAAAAATTCTGAAGATGAATTTTCAAAGTGACCCATAACTTCATCACTTGTACTAAAGTTAAAAGAATTATCTAAAAACACTTTTATGATTTCATTATCATTTCTATATTTATATATAAAGGCCATATTTCCTTGGAAGTTATTTTTCATAAACCACCCTCAAAATTTTCTTTTGAAATAATATTTTGACTTTTTTGACTTTTTGGTTATTAACCATTTAAATTCTTGATGTAACTTTTAGTGATACCATCTAGAAATATTGTGAAACCCATTTTTCTTTCCTTGGGTTCTTTAGGATATAATAAATTATTAAATTTATGTATCACACATATGTATGGATGATTGATATTAGAGGGAATGTATCACCCTTCAATCCATTGTTTATGGTTTTATATATCATTAGATAATGATTTTTGTATGGGTATAATTGTGGGTATTATATGCTCACAAGGTTGTGTGAGGGTATAATTGTGGTTAAGATATGATCAAAAGGTTGAATGTGGGTATAATTGTAGTTATTCTGTACTAACAAGGTTTTTTATGGGTATAATTATGGTTCTGATTTTATCACAATACTTTGTCTTGGTATAATTTTGGTTAATCTATGATCACAATAATGTGCATGGATATAGTTGTAGTTTAGCTTTTCTCACAAGATTGTGGGAAATTATTGTGGTTAAGATATGTTCACAATGATATGTTTTCTTTTTTCTATGTTTATGTGACACACTTATCCATATTATTATGTATGTGTTATGATCTCATGGATCAATTTTATTGAATAATGTTTCCAAACTCTTTTTATTCATGTCTTATGGTATCCCGATCATTATTCCATGACTCGTGATTTATTATATTCTCATTATTGGGTTTTATTTTCTTATATATATTGATTATACCCATATGTTCATCTTATTCTCACTTATGATCTTTTATTTTGATTAGTTATATTTACCCTTAATGAGTATTTGAGATCACCCATTTATTATGTTTCCATCTCCCATGATATGAATATGAATTTAAATTATGATTAGTCTATAAGGGAGTCTATTGTGGTTCAGTGGTGGAGAAATGTTCACAAGTTGTGTAATATAATTTTTCATTGAAAATGTTTCTCAAATTTACTAAAACTTAAATTCATGGGATTGTGTCATTATTGTAAGGTGTAATGATAAATTTTTGGTAAAATAAATATATGTTTATCTTAAGTTGTTATATCTAAATCTTTTAAATCTTCCTCCATGTATTCTTGAATGCATAAAACACCACGATGTTATTAACTCCATAAATTATGGTTCTTTAAATTCATTTGAATAACTCTATGTGTATGGAAACATGCATCATTATGATTTGGTTCCTATAGGATTTTGCATGTAACTCATATCAATATACCTTTGATCTTGATTGGATCATGATCCATTTTCATGATTTATAAACCATGATTAATTTATTATCTGCATCGTGTGATTAATATTTATTTAGAAGATACAAATTATGGAAACACTCTTCATCGCCTTTACATTGGTATTGATCTTTAGAGCTACCTTTATATGAAATTCATGTTACCCTTATACAAATTGTAATATTGAAGTTACTTTTACATAGGTATCAAATTACCTATGCGTAGTACAGTTCGGATGACCAAATATCACATACTGATTGCATGCCTAGATCGACTGAAATATCAAATTGGTTATAGTCAGTGGATTTAACTTAATAATAAACTCGTGTATATAGTCAGTGGATAAACCATAAGAGAAAACCAATTCAAATGATTGTGGATCAAACTTAAGAAAAAAATCATGCATATGGTCAGTGGATTGATCGTGTGAATCATATGGTCATTAGATTGAATATGTTGATGTGTCTACTTCATATCTAACCTTATCCATGTAAATTTTACCTTAACTTAACACAAAAACTCCTTATCATTATGAAATTTCTAAAATCAGTACCTTTATACAGCTTCAAAATTTCCTCAATAACATTTCATATATTCAAGAAATATAGTGATACCATTATGTGTGTAAGGGATTGCCTTTATGAAACTCTCTTCTATATCATCTTAACTTTATGTATCCCCTAGTCATTACGGTTACCTTTAATTAGTTATAATAATCATAGATCTACATTTATAAAAGTATATAATTTAATTCAAACCCATATTAGGTCATTCATAATCAATCCTAAAGACTTCTAGCTTCCATACTATATTATATAAAGTGTATATATTTCCACAAACACATGTCCATGTCTTAACTGAATATCATCACATCAATCATCACATTGGACTTTAACACATTTTCTGGAACCAAACCATTTTAGTTCTTAAATCTATAGCCACAAATCCTTTCACCTCAAAAACATTCCATCAAACATGGAAGTATAATTATAAACTTATGGCCTTTGATTCTTTTTCAAACATGAAATCAAAATCTAAATCATGAATCCATAAAAATCCTCTAGTAATAATCACATTATTACTTCACCAAACACATTTTGTTTCATTAACAACAAATTTAATTCTTACTATGGAACATCAATCTCACCCTATGAATTCTTTAGCAATACCAATTGTCACCAATGTCAATATGTTTGATCCTATGGATTATTTCTTATCCACCTAATTAATAATAAATGAAAATTTCAATGTGAGGGTTCTTCTCATCACTTATTCTACCTTTAAAGTCACTCATAAAAACCTTTCTTTTCCTCCATTTAAAATCTAAAAAATAGCCTATAACCATTTGAGAGAAAGTTGATGTCATGTGTTTTTTTGGAAGAAATAATTTAACTTCACAACTATAAGTCTACATGGGAAAAACATTTATAGAAAAAAAAAAGACTGTATAAATGAAATGATCAATGTTTTCCATAATATATCATGCATGTGATATTGTTCTCAAAACTCAATTATGGTATTGTTTCACATAGATTTATAAAAACTAAATAAATAACCTACACCCATCTCAATAAACCATAAAAATATTTCTTGTAAAAGTTAAAAAATTATTCCATTATCTCACCCTTTTTCCAACCATCACTCACCCTATAAAATATGTTTGATACAACCAAGGATAATTATTTTTAGTGTGATTGTAATAATATTTTTTCCAAATTTCATGCGGTTTTCCAAAAATTCTAGATGGCATGGAATTATTGATTTTACAGTCTTCTAAATTTTTATCCCCTTAAAGGGAAGAACCTAAATTATCCTCTCCATAGTAGATGAAATACACCATGAAGAATAAATTATTTTCTCTTCAGATTGTACAATACACAATCTACTGCTTTAATTCCCTATATATTAACACAATTAAATAAGAATAATAGGGAATAAATAGGGACCTTCATTATTTCTTAGAAGAAACACTTAGGATAAGAGATTCAACACAACCTATACTTCTTAGACTTTCCCTTCGAATCAATTTTCCTAAATTCATCAATCACAATAGGTTTATCCACCTCATATGTCAAATTAATATCCTTCTTTGATGCCAGAATATGCTTCCCCATAAATTCTTCTTTAACGGGTAACATTTCTATACATGGATTCATATCATGCCTATAATTATCACATATATAACACATATTCTTATAAATTTATTAAGTAACTACTTATAGATGACTCCTCAAGTAAAATTTTCTTTTCATCTATAAATACATTCTTTCCTTTAACCTCATCACTTAGTTTTTCTTCTTTTATTTTTTTCCCATGACTAGCTCGTCAGGACACACTATCATGCACTCCTTAAAATTCCTAGCTTATTTGGACTTCTAACTTGTCTTATTGAATTACTTAGTATTTCATGAATTATTTTCATAATAATAGGTCTTATATATAGGGACTTTAGTTATGTATATATTAGCTTTGTGACATTTTTATATCCACCACAAACTTCTTTATAGGCATCCAAATTTATTTTGATTGGATAGATTTGGTGAAGATATATTCAAAGCTCTATTTCTATTGACATATTTCCACACATAAAAAACTATCCCCCTTATTATTTCCTCATCCCTAGAAATGATATATTATACCAATATAAAAATCATTATGTCATATCTTCCATGGTACCAGCAAAACCCTTGAATCTTTGATCTTCTCAGTTATCTCTAGATCTGTAATGAATATTTTACCGGATGTATTTAATAATTTTGATCCTTATTTTTCATAGGTATCAGTGGTATAATTTTTATATTATTCACATCATTTGATTTGAAAGATTCTATCTTAGTATTATTTGTATAAACCTCCTCGTATTTACTTTTAGAACCTATGCTGTTAGTAATTCTAGATTTATCTTGAGATTGATTGTGTGAAGATTTTACGTATATATTAGGATTTTTACAAAGAAAAAATTGAGATAACTCATATTAAAATTCAACTAAACTATTAAAATATTCTCTAAATTTGTTTATCTCATTTGGAACTGCAATAAATAGAGATTTTTTTCTTATCCAGTTCTTCTTCCCTTGAAACTAGATTATCTTTAAGATCACTTACTATCTTCTCAAATTTATCCACCTTAAATTTTTTATTCTTATTTATTATAACTAAGGATATTTATTTTATATCATACTCATCATTTATAGTATATAACTTCTTATTTTCCTTTTCCAATTTCTCTTTTCATTCTTTTGTTTTTTTATTGTTTTTTAGAGTAGATTCAAAATTATCTTCCAGTACCTATTATAGTTTGGTTATTTATTAACCATCTCCATAATTATTTGATGAATACAATACTCTTTTTCATTATAGGTAAACTTCACCTCCTCATATAAATAGATACTTGATTATGAATCTTCTTTTTATTTTTTTATCATTAAATTTCATTTCCTTCTATTGGAGTGCTTCATTTTCTTCTTATCATTTTTATTTTTTTGAAATTTCTCATCTTCCTCATCGAATTCATATTCATCATCATTATTCTTTGGAAAATAATAGGAAAATTTTCCAAGGATTTCAAAATTATATCACATTGGATATCCTTTTATTTTTCCCTTCTACGAGTCATTTATTTTTTCATTTTTATAGAAGATAAACAATCTTTTTAAAGTTATCTTCATAATCAATTAATTCTATCACTTCGTATTATTTGATTTTTCTTTTATTATGGACTCAAAATAAATTTTATATTTCTTAATTTCTTATTTAAATTTAAATATTTCCACATCTCATAATCTATAAGTATGTTTTGTAAATCATATAGTTTTAAATCCTCTATTTTATCTAGGGAATATATTTTTAAATCAAACCAATCTAGTAAATTTCTCATTAGTTATATAATAATGATGGAATATTATAACTTTTCTCCAAAACCTTGCATGTTGATAACAATATTCTTATATCTTATAAAATGGTCATTTAGGGTCTCATCATCATCCATATCTAATTATTTTAATTGTCTCCACCAAAATTATATCTTAGCTTCCTTGACTTTGATATTACCCTTACAGATTTTTCCCAACGTCCATAAAATTTATTTGTATATCTTGAGACCTATGAACTTTGTGTAAAACATCTATGATAGATACATCGATATAAAATTTTGATCCTTTTCATATAAATCCATTTTTATCTTATCAACCCAAGTCATGGAAGCATATTTTAAAGTGGTTGGAAAGCCCGATGTTGTAACATATCTAACTTCATATCGAAGAGATGAGAGATAGGGGAAGCATCTTATTCCTCCAGCTATGATAATTATTATCATCAATCATTGGGACAACCATATTTTTTATACAATAAATATTATCTATTTATTATAAATTTCCTTTATATATTTAGAGGGAACCTTCTCTAATACCACATGAAATTCCCTCAAACTGACTAAATCATAATTAGGGGTTAAATTAGTTTACTAATTTTACAAATTCCTTTATTTTGAAATCTTCCAATTAAACCTATTAAAGTTATCGATCTACTAAATATTGTATCATATAATCGCCTCATGTTTTAATAGTATAAAAGAGATAATAACATAATATTTAAAAGTTTCAACATGAAGGACTACTCCTTGCCATATTGGATAGAAACCCCAACATGGATTATCTACTATAGACACAAGTGAATGAAACTAGTTAGACACATCAGTTATAATTCTCTATAAATTGGTTAGACACGCCCAAATACAATTCTATAGTATTTGTTTAGATTCCCCAATCACAATAATCCATAAAATTATTAGACACCCTAGTTTCATGATTATTTTTCAACTTGATCCACTTGTTGAAATATATCTTTGTCAAAAAAGATTCTTCTATGCCACGTGTAATTGATTCCCTTACACATACAGATGGATTAGTAGATACACTTGTGAATGACACATTCATGAAATTTAAGAGCATTGTTAGTCTTCAAACTCTCCACTGGATCTTCAGAGATTTTGTTTTTACTCAATATTAAAATACTTAGGCCTCTTAAAAAATATACCATCCTAGAACACCTTCTTTTTACCTCAATACAGATGTTGTATCAGCTCATAGGATTCTTGCACAATGTTTTAGAAGATACCTCATAGATACATTTATTAAAACATATTTATTCTCACCTGCATAAATATTTATTCATGGATAATAATAATATGAATATTATTTCTTATTTATTTTTTGAATATTATTTCATGTTTAATATCCATGAAATTTTAGTTGGTTCTCTTTATTATTTTTCATTCATCAAAACCCCAAGTTGTTACAATTTTAAAACATTTTAAGAATCATCCATTTATTCTCACTTGGTATTTAATTAATCACGGATCATCTTATTCATAAATATCTTGTCAAATATCATCATTTAAATCATAATTCGTTTTTGAATTTAATATTTCATGTGATATAAATATCACACGTAATGCGAGTGATGCTACTACAGTAGGTAAATGTTATATCTTGAACTATCAAGAAATTCCCTCTTTAAAGATACTTTATTCATGAATATATTAAATATATTAATCTAATAATTTTAAATTTACCAAACTAACATAATTTTTTAGTTCATCATATAAAAATTATCTTAGTATGATTTTTTCATTTTTTTTCTTAAAAGGACAGTTTTTAGGAAAAAATTATGGTTTTCATAAAAATTGAAATTTGTATGAATTTTACATTATATAAGAATGAACTAGAAGTTTATAAATCCTTCTAATTAAAAATAAAAAAAATATTAATAATCAACACTCTAAATTTTGAAATATTCATTCAACTTAGAAAACCTATGTCAACCATTTCTAAAACTAATTAAAATGTTACCTTAATATAAAAAATGTTTTTGGTCTTTTCATTGAATCAGGTATTTTCAAGCGCTATTCAGTTTTGGATTTCCTTAAAAGCCTCATATACTTTATTTCTTATATAATAATTCAATTTAGGTTATTAAAATAAGTATCAGAAATAATTTTACATTATGTATGTAAATTTAATGCTAAAAAATTTTATTTCTTTAAAAATGGTTTTTACAAAATTAAGTGTATTTAGTTACCTATATAAATTTTATTTGGAAAAATTATTTTAAAATTTGAAATTATAGGTATAAATTTAGTTAAATTATAAATATTAATATTTTCCATTAAAATTATTTACTTAATTTAGAAACTAATTACCAAGGAAAAAGTAAATTAGGGTAAAAATTAATGGTTGAAACCAAAACCCCTATGTCACTAAAATTTGTCTAAAAAAGGATTTTTTGAGGTAAATTTCAACTCAAAATAATCTTCATGTCCTATTTTCCCCATTTTTTCCCTTTGTATCTTTAATAGTGGTCATACATTATTGAAAATGTATGGGTTACTCCCAAAACTACCCTTCCATTCACTTATAAAAAGGGAAACATATTTACTACTTAAAGAAATAGTTATATTTTGAATTACCTCTTGAAACTACCATTTTACTCTCCCTAGAACCAAATACCATAAACATAATCCTATTTTCACTTATATTTAGTATAATCTCTTCGATTCTAAGGAGACTTCCATGGAAAATTCAAGTCCCTAAAAAGAGTACTATCAGCCACTTAGTTTTATTATCAATTATATTCTATCATATTTATTCTATAAGAACTATTATAATTATATTATCAATATTTATATAATTTAATGTTAATATGTTAATGGTATTATCATTGTTTATTCATATACCTTATCTATTCATAAAGAAAAAAACCATTGTTCGTGTGTTGTGAACACTACTACCTCCATGATGTAATGTGTTTCATTTTCCTTAACTTACTTATAAGTAAGTATATAATGATGTTTTTAAAGGATAAATATAATATTTATTATATAATTAATGTTATTGTATAAAAAATTAGATAACTCGTTAATGATATGATCAACAAATGATCGTAGATAACTTAATCATTTAAAATAAGCGTACTAAGATGAAAATTTATTATTCAAATTATACCATATTTTTATATCAATTAATTATTATTTTATTACCTTATAAATATTTTTTATCACACTAATAAACACTAAAATAATTTCATTATTCACCTGATATCCATCTCAGAATCATTCATTAAATCAGGGTATGTTCATGTTTAGGTCGTTTTAACCACCTATATGAATAATACTATGAATTTGTATAATGAATGAATATGAGAACATAATTAATAGTAAAATATAATATAAATTCATAAATAAAGGGGTTTTTATGTTTTATATAAATATTTAACTCATTAATTAAAAAAACACTTTGATTATTAAGAATCATCAAAACATGTTTATTATCAATTTCATCTTCAAGGATAAAGACTAAAACACTCATTAAAGAGATTTGAAACATCATAAATTATTACAATTAATATCTAAAAATAACTTTAATTAAATATTCATTAATAAATTTTTAATAAGAAAGAATATGAAAACTGTTGTTATTAAACAAGAACAAACATTCAAAACTATAAACACTTAATGTAGAAAATATTGAGAATTCTCAAAGAGAATGACTATTTGTGAAGAGTATGAAAGAAAATGGATATGATTAAGGTTATAAATAAAATTATTAATATTGATATGTTTATTATATTGGATCTTAATGTGTTTTAAAATAATCCAGGATAATATTTAAGGGGTTTTCGTCTCTAATTCCTCTCTTTAAAATATATTTTTTATTATGACATAATTTCCTTTAGTAAAGTAAAAGTGTATGTAATTTCCTATAAAATACATCTATTACAATGTTCAGAAAAAGGTTTATATAGTTATGGAATAGGTTAACCTAGGGTTAATCATACTAAAAAATTTTGGTTTATAATTTAATCAATCATCGCCCTGATTCACAAATATTGTTCCTAATACTGCAACCCTAGAGAGACACTCCTGTGGGATATGATTTAGAAAATTCACACCCTCTTAATGAACCATTATGAAGAATTATCCCTACCATTTATTTTTTATCCCACCATGATAATATATTGAATCATATAATTATTTTCCATGGATAACCCAATACAATATATGTACCCTCTCTACTATATTTATTTGATAATTTTGTTTCATTTTACTTTGATGATACCCCAAGACTCTATGTTTATTAAGATATGTTCTCCTAGACATCCACATTATTATATTTAATGTTGAACTATTTGATTTTTGTATTTCTCAATATATAGATATCCAAGTTTTATTCATTAAGAGGTTCCTTAGGGAATGTTATGAAAGATATTTGTGACTATTATATTGAATGGATTAGAATTAAACAAGTGATAGGTGGGGCTCGACATTATTTATTCCCTCGATGTATCTACATGTGTGATAAGGAAAAAAATATTGGGATTTGATGTATTCCTCTTCCCATGATAGAAAAGTGTATTGGAAAAATGACTTGAAAATAAGTTTGTGATTTCCAATATTATGCATTCCATCAGTATGAGATTAATTATTATTTTTATCCATGTTTTAATTTATTATCACGGATATAGATTTCCATAAATTTTTAGTTGATTATACTTTATTTTTTTTATTTATTCTTTCTATATCACTTATTACATGTTTATGTTATATAGTCTTCCCCTTTATATTACGCTTTAATGAGCTTCTGGTCTCACCTTTATTGGTTTTCCTATCCCTAAGAAACCTAGAGGAGGACTATGTTAAATATTCAGGCATATGATGAATGGGATAATCGTGTTCTCACAATATGTTCATGTTATATATTTTTTTCAAGTATAATATTTGAATTTATGTGGTATAATTCAATTACTAAACTATTATACCCTTAATAAACTCTTGTACTTTATACTAATAATGTAATATATCTATCAAATCTGGGTCTCTAGAGTCTGGTCTGTTACAGTTGGTATCAAATAAATTTTTCTAGTAACCATGGGGATTATATTTAAATAAACCAAATAAAGATAACATAAGTACTATGAAAATGTTGGGATATTTATAGGTAATACTCTAGAAAAATAATAGGAATTTTATTTTACAATTATATATCATGGGATAATTATGTGTATGTTATTATAAAAAGATAAATATTTAGAGGAATAATGGGAACCATGTCAACACCCATAGTCAATGATGGGATACTCCCCCTAAACAAGTTAATGAAGCTGGACTTGAGGTTAATTAGTTCATAACCATATTGAGGTAGTTGACCCAAGTTATGAAAAATAATAATACCCATATAGAGAAACAAGTTGAACCACAACATGATGTAACTAAATTAAATCATTTAATGTGATAAGAAAATCTATAATTCAGTGAAACTACTAATCAATTGGTATCTAAACAAATAAAGAAGTCCCTAGATAATAACTTTCTCACTTTGGGAAGTAGTGCAAAGGATACAGTCTTCATAGTGGTATATCATCTAAAGGAAGATGTGGGCCAATGATGGTCCCTAATTAAAAACTCTAAAGATGAATATGAGAACAAGTTCATAGAATGGGGAACTTTAAAGGTGTTATTATATAAAATATATAACCCTTGTGATTTGAGAGAATAAATAGAAATGAAATTACTCAAACTTAGACAATTGGATGAAAAAATGTTGTTGAGTATGAGGAAAACATGATAAGTTTTTTTTTTGGAATGCTGCAAACTATTTATGAAGATTGGAAATAAATATTGATCATTTCATTGATGGGTTAAAACAAATCCTTTAAATGGAATTTTTCTCTTGTACATTTTCATCATATGAGGATATAATTTCATTTTCAATTAAGATAAAAAAGTATTTATCCAGGATGTACGTATTCAAGGGTTATTTGGAGAAGAAAATTTTGGTTGATTATAAATAGAATAATAATTTAGCTAAGGGGAATAAATGAATAATGGGATTTCTCACATGTAATAATTGTGAGAATAAATACCCTAGGTCATTTTTTTAGGAAACTAGAGTTTGTTAAAAGTTCTTAAAAAGGCCATAAATCTCCCCAATGAAAGGGATGGTCATAAGTTTTTTATTTTCAATGCTTTAACTATATGGATAATGGAAAATAATAAAACCAATTCCCAATAATTCAAGTCAATTTACCTCATAAAATTCCATGGGAATAAGGACAAGAATATGTGATTACTATAGTTGAAGTTAAAGTTAATAATGACATGGTGGTTGGTGATTTTATTATTTACACAAATCTATATCATGTTTTATTTGATTATGGATATTCTCAATCTTTTATATCTTCAATATTTTACAAAAACGATATATATTTTCCTAGAACCCTTTTAAGGGAGATATCAATTAAGAAACCAAGTAAACGTCTTATGGAAATAGAGATATGTTAGGAAATTAAAGTTATGATGGCACATGAGCCTCATCCCAGGTGGTGAGGACTCAACAAGTGAATACAAGAGACCCAAGTTCAAAATTGGGTAGAGACATAATTTTCGGGTTACTTTAGTAGGAATGTAGAAGTACTGTAGTAGGCAATGTACAAGGTATTTTTCAGTATTATAGTAGCTGAAACTATTCATCTGTTTGGGATTTCGGGCCACTGGTTTGGGCCTCGGGTCCTTTAAGGCCTTCGGTCCACCCAAGGCCTTCGGACTAGTAAGGCTTTCGCTCCACCTAAAGGCCGTTGGTCCACCTGAAATTGTTTTTAATGACCGGAAAAACTCTACAATGAGCAGACTCCAGATGAGGATTCATAGTAGGCACACTCACTGGAGTAGAAGCTAAGTGGATTTTTCAGAAAGAGAGGTTGTGGCATTGCCATCAGGACCAGCCTGTGCATGCACGAGAAGCCTAGTCGAACAATCCAAGTGAAGGTGGAGAGACAACATCACGATGAAGAAGCTAGGAAAGATCAGTTCCATGTAGTTATAGTCTAAATATTTCTTAAGACCTACAGGTCATGTAATCTCTAAGCCTACCTTCTTTGTAAGGGTTCCCCCACATCCCTTGAAAGGGGGGTTATCAAAAATCAATAAAAATAAGGCCTTTGGTCTATTTGTAAAAATTATAATGCATGGGAATACCCTATTTAAAAACTTGGATATTATACCTACGGTTGACTTTGATATGATATTTGGTAAATATTTTATTTCAAATTATAATGTAAAAATATATTTCTAATTGAAGTAAATTGTGATTCATAAAGAAGAGGTGGAATATATTATCTTTAGAGGGGAACTTCCTCATATAAATCATGTATGGATCCTCCCTTAGTAGCTATCCATATTTAAATTCCAATTAAAGATGAATAAAAAGAGTGATCTATGGATGGAGAAGGTATCCTAAGAATATAGGATATACCCATCGTACAAAATTTCATTGATATTTTTCTATAAGAATTACATGGTCATCCATCGAAGGTAAATTTGAATTCTCCATTAAACTCATTCCAGATGAAAAGCCGATATCTAGAACTCCTTATATAATATTATTGGTGGGCCTGGGGGAATTGAATAGAACTCTAGAGTATTTGAGTGATAATGGATTTATACAATCTAGTGTTTCACCATGGGGAGCCCCTGTTTTATTTTTTAAAAATAGGGATGGTCCATGAGATTGTGTATTGATTATAGAAAGATCAAATACATTACTATTTATAATAAGTATATTTTTCTATTCATTGCTGAATTATTTTTTCAGCTTCAAGGATACCATTACTTTTAAAATATTTATCTTCTCTTTGGTTATCATCTACTAAGGGTGATGATGGATGATACATTGAATACAACATTTAGAACAAGGTATTGACATTATGATTTTATAGTAATATCTTTTAGATTTACTAGTATACCTTCTATATTAGTAGATCTGATAAATAGAGTATTCATAGAGTATCTTGATAACTTTTTAGTGGTATTAATTTATTACATATTGATATACTCTAAGAGTTATGAAGAGCATTAGAGTAATCAATAAATAATTCAAGAGAACCTTAGAAAAAAATAATTATATAGGAAGTATATTTAAAGTGAATTTTGTATCATAAAAGTGTCTTTTATTTGACTATATTATCTCAAAGGATGGAATATATGTTGACCCCTTAAATGAAAAGGTATTTAAAGAATCTCCTATATCGATTAAAATAACCAATATCCAAAGTTTCTTGGTATTATAAGCTTACTATTGATGGTTACTTCAAGATTTTTCCCAATTTTCTAGCCCTTTAACCAAGATAACACATAAAGGCATTAAATTCACATGGTCATTGGAATGTGTTTAATGTTTTAAGGAGATTAAGAGGAGACTAGTTAATTAACCAGTATTAACTTTACTATCAGGTGAGGATAGATTTTCAATTAATAGTGATGCATAGAAGAAAGGAATTGGTTATGTCCCTATGTAGAACAATAGTGTGATTTCATATGCATGACAGTATTTGAAAATCCATTAATAGAACTATCCAACACATGACATTGAGATGGAATATATAATAATTTATTTGAAAATATAGAACCCTCACACTATGGTGAAAGATGTGATATATATATATATATGGGCCATGAGACTTATAAGTATATCTTATCTCAAAAGGAGATCAACATAAGGAAAAAAGAAGGTTGAAACTACTAAAGGACTATAATTTCTTGATACACTACCACCTAGGGACAGAAAACAAGGTGGTTGATGCACTGAGTATGAGAGACCATTGTTTTTTGAACATGATAAGGATTAATAAGGATACTATATATATATATCTAGTAAATATGGATATATTGATTTATAGGAAAGGGGAACCATTATTCATTTTCCATGAAATTATTAAACAATCATTACTATAAAGGATGTCCCAGTAGGATGATGAAAACTTACAAAGGAAATTTAATGTAATTAATGATGGTAAATAGACATAATTAAAATATAGAGATTGCATTTTGAAACTTAAGAATAGTTTATGCATTCGTAACATTCAATGTTTGAATATTGAACTTCTAGATAAATCACATAGCTCAACATTCTTTATACACCCTGGTATCACAAAGACGTATATGGATTTAAGAGAGAATTTCTCATGGGATGGTATAAATCAGAAAAGTATATACTATGTGTCCAAATTATTAGTATTCCAGTGAGTAAAGGTTGAATGAAAACATCATATAAGAGTCCTGAAACCTCTTCATATACCTATATATAAGTGGTACAATGTTAAAATTAACATTTTCACTATAAACTCAGTGACTCAATGGAATAATGATGTTATATGAATCATCATTGATTTTTTTACTAAGTCTTATCATTTATTATATATAAGAGAATATATACCACTTAATCATCTTACACAACTCTATATAACTAAAATTTTATGAATTCATAGTATCCTATATCAATTATATCATATCATGACACTCGGTTTACAGCACAATTATAGAAGATACATTAAAATTATCTCAATAGATAGATACACTTAAGCACCACCTATCATCCTCAAACCAATGGGTAGTCTTAAAGGACTATCCAAACATTATAATGCATGATTAGATAGTTTTATCTTAACTTAAATGGTATGTGGGATAAGTATATACCTTTAGTGTAATTTTTATTCAATAATAGTTTTCATTCGAGCATCCAAATGGCACTATATGAAGAATTTTATGGAAAGAGTTGTAATACTCCAAAATTTTGAGTACAATTTAGAGAAAAAATCTAGTTGGCCAATATATTATAGATGAGAGAAAAGTTAAAGTACAGAAAATTCAGGATCACATTAACTCAACTCATAGTAGAAAAAAAATTATACTGATAATCAAAGGAAATACATGAAATTTCAAGTTAGAGATCATTTATTTTTCAAGGTTTCACTGTGGAAGGGAGTTGTAAGATTTGGTAAAAAGGGGATGTTAAGCCCTAGATACATTGGGCCCTTTTAAATATTATAAATAATTGGATTCATATTTTACTGATTGGTTATACTTCCCAACCTTTCTAATGTCCATGGAATCTTCCATGTTTCATTACTAAGGAAATACATGTCAAATAAAATGCATGTGCTAACATATGAGGGAATATAGTTGGGTCCAAGATTTTCTTATAATGTGGAGCCTTTCCATATTATTGTCCTGATAGAGTATGTATTGGGGAATCAGACCACTCACTTAGTGAAATTCCTTTAGAGAAATCAAAAATTATAAGCAAAAACATGGGATCATGAAGAAAATATAAGGAATGAGTATCCAAAAATTTTCAATAGTTGATATATTGAACAAATTTGAGGATGAAATTATTTAAGGGAGGGAACATAATACCTGATATGATACTATAACTGGTAAATGATGTGTCTTGAACAATCACATAACAATACCTTTAAGGAGCCTTCATTTATGAATTTGTTTAATATATTAATAATATTAGGCTAATGAATTTAATTTAATTTTTAAATACATCATGTTGAAATTATCATACTATGAATTTTTGAGTTTTTTTATGAAAAAGATGGTTTTTAATAAAAAAATATGGATTTCACAAAACATTTAATTTGTATGAATTTAATGTTATATAATAATGAACTATAATTTTATAAATCCTTTTAAGTAATTGAATATAAATATAAGTAATAAAATTATATATTTTACAATATTCGTGAAACTTATAACACCTATAGAAAACATTTTTTGAACTAAATAAAATGTTACTTTAATATGAAAAATGTTTTTTGGTATTTTCATTGAATGAAGTATTTTAAAGGGATATTTGGTTTTGGATTTAATTAAAAACCAAATTTCCATTTTTTAGAGTAAATTGGTTTAGGTCATTAAAATCACTATCCAAAATAATTTTACATTATATATAAAAATTTAAGCATAAAAGCATAATTTATCTAAAAATTATTTTTACACAATTAAGATTATTTATTTAACTTTAGAATTTTTATTTGATGAAAGAATTTTCAAATTTTAAATTAGTGGTGTAAAATTAGGTAAAATTTCAATCTTATTATTTTTCAATAAAATTAATTACTATGGTCAAAAATTAATTACCATGGTAAAACTAAATTAAAGTAGAAGTAAAAAAGGTTAGAAAAACCTAAATCACTCAATGTTGTTTTAAAATGAGTGGTTGTTATGATTTTCAACTGAAACACTTTTTGAAATCCTTTTTTTCATTTTTTCCTTTGAAACATTAAAAGTAACCGCACATTATTAAAAATTTAAGGGTTACTCCCAAAACATTCCTTCCATTTACATATAAAAGGGTGAAGCATAACCATTTGAAGACTAAATTCCCTTTATAATTCCATATTAAAACTCTATAATTTAACTCTACCTATAACCTACTCCTATGAACTTAATCCCTTTTTTACTCATATTTATCCCAACCCCTTCAAATTTGAGGAGATGTTCAAGGAAAATTCAAATCTCTAATTTGAGTATTATCAACTACTTAATTTTATTCATAAAAAATTATTCAATACACACTGTTATAATGATATTATAATAATTTATATACTATAATCTTACAATATTAGGGTTATTATCATTATTTATTCATATACCCCATCCATTAAGAAAAATAAAATTGTTTTTCATGTGTTGTGTGGAATAGAGCCTCCAAAACATAGCATGTTTCATTTTCCTTAAACACCATACAAGGATTGATCTAAGATTGATATTAAAGGATAAATATGATTTTTATGATATCATTAAGGTTCTGGTATGACACATTAGAGAACCTATTAATTATATGATTAAAAAATGATCATCTTGAATTTAATCATTTAAAATATGTGTACTAACATGATAGTCATTTATTAAAATTGTGTAATATTTAAATATTTATTACTTATTATTATACAGTATTAAAAATATAATTCATAACACTAAAACACTAAATAATATCATTATTATCCTTTTAAAATGATATTACAATAAAACCACCTCATAGTCTTTCCTTAAATCAGGGTATATTCATGTGTAGATCGGTTTAACCACCTACATGAAAAATGATATGAATTTATATCATGGATAAAAATGGGAACATAATTATTAGTATTATATGATATAAATTTGTAAATATAGGGTCTTTTATAGAAATTTTATATCAATATTTAATTCATTAATAAATAAAATACACTTCGATTATAAATAATCGTTTAAACATGCTTATTATTGATTTCATCTTTATGGGTAATGACTAAAACACTCGTGAAAGGGATTTGAAACATCATAAATTATTATAATTCATATATAAAAGTAACTTTAAAGAAATAGTAATTATGAAATTTTTAATAATAAATAATACAAACACCATTATTATGAAACTAATATAGACGTTCAAAACTATTAACATCCAATGTAGAAAATCGATAGAATTCATGTAAAGAATAAATATTTATGAAGAGTTTGAATGGAAATGGATAAGAGTAAGGTTATTAATTAAGTTATTAATATATCTATGTTTATGATAATTGAGCTAAAGTATGTTTCACTATGTGAGGATAATAAGTAAGGGTTTTCTATCTCAAATGCCTCTCTTTGAGACATATTTTGTATTATGCACCTAATATCCTTTATGTGGTGTAAATAATTAATATATGAGATTTTAGATCATTAGATTATATTATTCATGGTATTTTAAGATCTTGTTTAGTCCCACTCTTTAAATATTTTATGTTTTAATTACTACCCAATTCATAAGTGGGGTTTTACCATCTGAAATTAAATTCTTTGGGAATCATGTTATAATCACCACTTATTTTCTTTTGTGTGGTTCATACATTTCCATGGAAGAATTTTTTCCATGTCACTTATGAAATTTAAGGAATTTAAAATTCTTTATTATTATTATCCCTCCCTCGTATTCTATTTATTCAAGAGTTACCTTTTCCATGGTGTAAAATCCATCCAATGTTTTGGTAAAGTAAATGTGTGTTTAATTTCCATGAAAATAAATACTTTTATAGATATTGTAATGTGCATATGGTTATATAACATAGACACATTGGTTTAATCACCCTAAGAATGTTTGGTTGATCATTTTCTCAATCATCACCTTGATGCATGATGGGTGCTCTTAAGATTTCACACATGGAGAGACTCTCATGGGGGGTATTCTTTAGAATATTAATTATCTCTTAATGAAACATGTTGAAATATTTTTCCTACCATTCCCTTGTTACCCTACTAATGAAATATATTGAAAACAATTACTATCTTACATGGATAAGATAGCACATTGTAAGTATCTTTGCCACTATATTTTTCTAATAAGGTTACTTTATGTTGCTTTGATGATACCCCATGACTTCCATGTTGATTAAGGGATGTTCTACTAGATATCAACATTATTATATTGAATGATATATTATTTTATGTATGCATTTCTCAATATATAGATATCCATGTTTCATTTACTAATATTTTCCTCAGGAAGTAGTATGAAAGGACTTGATGAATCTTATTGTGAATATATTGTAATTGAATAAGTGAGGGATGGATGCTAGAATTATATATCCCCTTGATGTATTGATAGATATCACAAGATAAAAAAGGTTGGGTTTTTGTTTATGTTACTTCCCACGATGAGAAAAATTTCATGGAATAAGGCCTTGATAATAATTTTTTAATGTATGATGTTATTTATTCCATAAATAGAAGATAAATGAATATTTTTATTCAGATTTTTATTTATTTATGTGGATATATCATGACCTTAGTTTTGAGTTGATTATGACTTCATGTTTCTTATTTATTTTTACCATATCACTTATGCCAGTTTTATATTATGTCATATTTTGCAGTATGTTACCCCTTATCGAGAATCTGAGCTCACCCTTATTTTTTTCCTTTTCTATGGGACACCTAAAGAAGGAATATGTGTAATTTTCAAGGATATGATGGAAGGGATAATCGTGTTCTTGGAAATTAACCATGATGGAAATCATTTCCTTATAGCATCCAAGAAATTCATTACAAACAACCCACTAACGAAATAATAAAATAAAAAACCCCATGGGTATACTACTAATCTAATAGCCTATAATAATATATTTGGTAAAAAATTGTTTATATTATAAATTTAATCAAATAATAATGGATATTGATAAGGCATCAGCAAAATCCAAACTGATTTCATCAACATATCAAAATACCACCCTTGGTTTTCTTCCTATTTCCATTTCCACCCAAGGAAATATAAGAAACTGAGTGTTTAAATGGAAAAACCAAAAAAAGATGTGGAATCATGCATGTCTTGATCACATGTTGATTTTACATGTCATAATATTGCAGTGGTTTCTAAAATGAATACAAAATCAATAATTTGGTTATTTTATGGATCCTTGGGACATGAAATCTAACCTCACATACTTGACATCATCTCCACTTCTATACCAAAACTAAGAACGATCCTTAATCCACCCCTCTATGACAATAAGGACCAAAGAACATAACCATACGTCAAATATAAATCAATATAAAGAACCAATAAGAAATTCAAATCCTTACTTCCCCTGGAAACTAAAGGATAAAACTGGAAAAGAACTAGATAGACTCCCCTTCCAAGCTTAACACTTAAGTCCTGATAGTCCTAATTCCATACTATCATTGTTTTCTAAATAAAAACAATCCTATGCCACCATTTTCAAGGACCCTTCCTAGTTTTTATTCCAAATTTGGCACCTAAATTGGCCCACCACTTTCCCATGGAGCATTCTGTATCCCCATTAGTTAAAGACAAGAACCAGGGCACTATTAACATGCATTGGGAACAACTTCAACATTATGCCAAAGAGTAAACACAATAGACTTTCTATTGGAAATCGTGCATGACCCATTCGTAATTTGGACATCCATGCCAAAATTAGATATACATAAAATAAATAAATAGAAAGTATGTATAAAAAAATTAGTAGTAGAACAAATTAGATACAAAAATAGACTCTTAGATCACACCCAAAAAACTCTCCCAACCGAAAAAACCACTACCATATTTCTATCCTCAACCACCATAATATCATTACACCTCTAACTATATGATGTAGTAAAAGGCATATATGTTCAAATTAAATCATTTAAAGGGACACATGCATAGTAGTATATAAAAATAATGGAAATTAATACAAATAATATTATATTAACACTTATCCCAATGTAATAAAATAAAACTAACCTCAAATACTAAATCAATCAATTATCTTAGTTCGGTTATAAGCTAATGTTGAACCTGAGACATAGATATGACTTAGGTGTGTTCACATAAGCACTCAGTAGGTTACCACCCACCTTTCCACATATGAAAACTTTAATTTAAGATTGATTTTCAATATTTTTTAAATAAATAATTAAAAAATGTGGCTTATATAATCCTTTACATAAAGGAAGAAATAAAATATGACAATTTTTAAAATTAATTTTATTTTTTTATTGAATGAAAATAATCACTTAAAACCTATCTAAAATGACAGGAGTAATCATTTCCCATCAACCATTTTAAAACCACTTTGAAAATTTAGGATAAAACCATTACATAAAATGGTTTCCAAAGCCTCTTTCAAAACAACGTTAAATAAAAAAAGACAACCAAGAACACGGAATAGAACATGCTAAAATTTAAGAACCACAAGTAAATAGTAGATAATAAAATTAAACAATAAAATGTACCCTAATTAATACAATTAAGAGGGATAAAAATAAACCATATGATAAAAATTCCTTATATAAACCACTGATCAAGAAGGAGGTTCCATGGGCTCTAATCTAGGTCCTATTATAACATTATCTAAACTAATAACATGATTTCCTATGCATGTACTAAGAACCTGTCCTGCCTTGGAATCCCAATAGAGCTATTTGATCCCTAATAAACTATCCTAGAAGCACACCACTTCATGGGCCACTTGATCTATCCTAACAACTCTTCTAGTATATTTGGACACCTCACCCTATTTGGAACACAATCCACACTAAGGATTTTACATCCGTCAAGGCATAACAAATAATTTATCCTCCCACTAAACAACCCATGACAACATCAAAAAAAATTTCTAATCAAGAAAGATGCATAAAGGGTTAATCTAGATAAAATAAACAATCAAGGAGAAATAAAGGGTTTTATAGACACAAGTGAAATTGAAACATTTAAAGTTCCAAATAGTTCTTCTTGAAAAATAAAATCGGGTAGGATGAGTATTTTATATCACATTAAAACCATTTTCCTCATAAAAATAATTTAAAATTAAATAATCAAAACCATTAAATATTCATTAAAAATATTGGCCACTTTTATTTCAAACCCACCTTCATTACCATTCATATATAAATATATATTCACATGTATATTGACTCACCCACACGCATCATTTAATTCCTGTGGTATGCAGTCATATTACAATTAATTGTTTCCCATGATTTAATTTCTATTGAGATGGTATGTGTGAGTATGATAAACTCTATAATACCAAATGTAGGATCAAATATGTAAAATGAGATACAAATACAAGAAGGGGTGAATTGTATACTTTTAAAAATTATTTTTGACGTTTTAAGGATAACCAAAATTTACAACACCTCTAAGTTCTAATAACTTGCTTGATTCCAGAAAAGTGATTCTGAAAATATAATAAATAAGATTCTACCTTAATGAATATAGAAACTAACTAAATTAGAGTACACGTATAAGGAAGTATAATAAATTTATAATTTCCTTAACAATACAAATGCACAGTGGAAAAAAATTAGTAACACTACAAGTAACAAGTAGAAACTCTTTTAACCCAAAGAGGAGGGTATCCAACAACCCTAGATAAGAGGTCCCTTGATTTATAATTTCAATAATGTTTTTCTTACCCAAACCCAGGTAATCCCTCAATATAAATATCTTTATCTGTCTTTCAATCCCCACAATCCCTCGATTTGTAAGGAAATCGGCACCTCTGACTTCACAACCCGAAGTCTCTGATTTTAAGTAAATTGAACCTCTACACTAAGCAAATCTGCACAAAGCAAAGTTTGAACGAGCAGTTCAAAACATTCTGCATGAACCCTGAGAGTCTATAAGAGCCTCTCTCTCTATAAATCAATTCAACAGTATGTAAGAATAGTTGTCAATGTTGTTCTCAAAGTTGTGAGCTCTTTTCAAATGAGCTCCTATTTATAGGCATGGATTCAACGGTTGCCCCCCTCCTCCAACAGTCATATTTTTCCTTGAATTCCATAGGAACCTGTACACATGTCACTCAACCAATGGTTAGTGACTAACTGAAAGCTCGACATCGTTTTATAACTAAATAGGTGTAAGTATAACCAAAAAATAATATTCGGAATGAAAGTAAATGAAATTTTGGAGTCTAAATAAAAAATGAATTCGGAGTCTATAGTACAAGGATATTTGGATTCTGTTTTTTAGGAATTCGGAACCTGAACTTAAAAAGTTTGGAGTTAGAGTTCATGAGAATTCAGAGTTAGAACATAGAAATTTTCATAACCAGAATTCGTAATCAGAATTTGGGGTCAGAACTTAGAAGAGTTCGTATCTGGAATTCGTAATCATAATTCTTAGTCAAACTTTACATAAGTTCATAATTAGAATTTGAAGTGGAACTTCATTAGTGATCATAACTAAAATTTGGAGTTTAACTACATGATAGTTCGTATCTAGAATTTGGAGTCTTAAACAGAATGCCTCATATCTATGTATTATATGATTCCGAGGTTTTTGGTTTCAATCCAAATTTTACACTTAGAAATATTATAATATGGACAATGAAAAAAAAGGTATGGTATATTTCTTTGGGGAAGGAAATTTTCCTTAGAGAAGTAAAACAGGGGTAAAAATAGATTTTCCTTGAGATAATGTGCTTGTGATTTTCAAAACAAGAGGAATGGTAATGTTATATGGAAAGCCTTAATGACATAACCATATCACCCTTGAATGAAGTAATGGAAAATTAATAAGGAAAACCTTATTGACTCAACAATATCCCCCTTTTGGAAAGAACAAATGTCCTTATGAAAAATAATACAAGGACATAACAAAATATTTTCTAGATTTTGAAAATAAAACGTATCTCCCTTTTCATATGAACAATGGTGAATACGACTAACTCCCCCTTTGGCTTTGAAACACTAAGGATCATATTATAGATTTCTGTAATGAGAATTTTCATTTGAATGTGGAAATATTCGTAATGAGAACTCCCCTAGAGATAAACTCCCCCTTACTTAGGGATAATTATTCTATACTTATAAATCATTTTCCTTCGACCCTTAAGAATTCTTTTTCCTTATCCCCCTTTGTTATTTTCAAAACGATTTTGAGAGAATGGAAAAAAATATGGTACCTGAAATATTAGTATAGACAAGAAAACAAAAACAAGAAACCATCATTTCAATATGATTGAAAGAATTAGTACAAGGAAAAACAAATACAATAAAAGATCAGATTTGGGTCTATTTTGTTTCGTTTTCCTTGGGCAAGAGCTTCTTCATGATTTTCTTTGACTTCTTCAGCTCTTCATGATCTTCCTAAGCTTTCTTTTCTAAGGCTGTGATCTTGTCCTCTTAAGCCTTCAGGTCCTCTGCCTGAGCCTTTTGCAATTCCTCTTGCTTCACAATCCTTACTTCCATCTCAATCTGAAGATCCTTTTCAGTTTTCCAGCTTTTGACAAAATAACTCAGCTTCCCATTCAGATCTTTCACCACTTGAATCTGAGTATTTTTTTCAAGATTTAGCTTTTCCTGAAAGTTGTCTGAAAGATTTTTCATTTTAACATCTTCAGTACCAAAGGCTTCCTTGACATCTTCTTGGAACTAATCAAGGTCTTCCATATCTTCAACAATCTTCTTAGACCATTTGGTCATTTTCCTACAAGAAATTTTGTGGGCTTCATAATTGATCATAAAATTTTTGTGACCAGCCTCTATCTTGACATATCTATCCATAACCATGGATAAGGAATCTAACTTCTGATTCATACTGTGTTGAAGCATCTGGCATCTAGACTCAATTTCTGGAAATATCAGAATGGTATCCACCATATTCTCCAGGGACTGAACCAAAAAATCATGTCCCAAGGCAGATGACTCCAAATTAGACAATTTACTAGGAGAGGGTTCTTCCTCTAACTCTACCAAATTCCTCTTAGAAGTTCATCCAGCTTCTTTATTCCTCAAAATGTCTTTCGTTGGACTGTCAACAACTATTTTTCCCCCTAAAAATTTTTGGTACGTCTTCTTCATCAGGATACTGATGCTCACTCTCAAATAATTGAACAATTTTATCTTTATCAACTTTTACCTTCTCAGATCTAGATTCAATATCCTTAGGAAGAATAAAGTCATGATTGTGACTCACTTACTAGGATGGCTTGTTTACTTCTTCTTCACCCTTATCATCATCTCTAGGTGTAATAAGTTTAGAAGATCCATCTTGAGAAGTCCAGAGTGAAAATTTCTCAGAATAACTTTTCTAATCCTGAAAGTCTTATACTTACTTTAGAAAATCGGTTGTCTTCTTAGATCTTTGAGCTTGTTGGACTTCCTCCACAGCTTTCTGAATTTCCGCCACAACATCCTTCTCAACTTCCTTCTCTTTGGATTTTTTCGGAGTCTTCTTACCCAGTGTCTCAGGCAATTGTTCCACCAGAAAAGACTTTGTAAGAGGAATATTCTCGGAATCAATTTCAGTATCCCTCATAAGGGATTGAAAATTTCATCCTTTGACATCTTCTTTTGAGCTTCTTCTCCTTGTCCTGCTTTTATAGCTCATCAGCATCTTTTTCTTTCAAGGACTTTGCCTCAGCAGGATCCAAAAAAAACTGTGGCTCCCCTACTTTTATATTATTCTTATCCTCCCTCCACTTTTCTACCACCTCATCTGGGTAGGATTTTTTGCTTTTTGGGTTTAAGAAGTGCAGATTGGGCTTCCCTGGCTTTGGGAGTTTTGTCTGTTTCCTCTGCTTAATTTCTTAAGGAACTTCTAGTCCTTACAGGTTGATTGACATCACCAATGATACTATCACTGGGATGATTCTTTAGATATGACTGATTTGGGTTTTGTAAAACCTGTTCATAAACATAGGGTAGGAAAGATTCTGGGGTAAATGTTTCAGAAGTATCTTCTTGAAAATTTTCCTTATCAGAATGATTTTCTATCAAAGGCTGAAAATCAATTTTTGAAAAAACTTCTGAAGATGTAGGTAGGGGTTTTTTAAAAACAAAAGGATCAGTTTCATCAAATTTCACATGCACTGTCTCTTCAACAAAAAGTGTTTTTATTGAAAACTCTATATGCCTTAGCAGTTGTGGAGTAGCCTAAGAAAATTCCTTCATTATATTTTGGTGATAATTTATAAAGATTATCTTTAGTATTCAGAATGAATGCCTTGCAACCAAAAACCTTAAAATCGGAAAGTCTAGGTTTTCTACCATTTCATAACACACAAAAAGTTTTATTAAGAAAAGCTCTAATCAAAACTCGATTTATAGTATAACAAGCAGTAATTACAGATTCAGCCCAAAAACGTTTGGCTACAGAATACTCACTCAACATGGTTCTAGTTATCTCTTGAAGAATTCTATTTCTTCTTTCAAAAACACCATTTTGTTGAGGTGTTCTAGGTGCTGAGAAGTTATGACTAATTCCATTTATACTACAAAAAGTTTCAAAATCATAATTTTAAAATTATCCTCCATGATCACTATGAATAGTTTTCAATAGAAGGATTTTTTTTCATTTTTGACTTGGGATCTAAAACTTTTGAAATAATAGAGGGCTTCAGATTTATTTTCTAGAAAATAGACCCACGTAAATCTAGTGTAATCATCAACCAAAACAAATACATAGTACTTTCTCCCAATTCTTCCAGTTTTTGTTGGACCAAAGAGATCCATATGCACTAACTATAATGCATAAGTAGTTGTGACATCACCGACTGATTTAGAGATTGATTTATGTTTCCTTCCATATTGACAAGGGTCACAAACTTTTTAATAATCAAATATAAGCTTTGGTAGATCCTTAACTAATATTTTCTTAGAAATTTTGCATAAGTTACTAAGGTTACAGTGTCCTAAACTTCTATTAAATAACCAAGAATGATCTTCCATTGCACTAAGGCAAGTTAAGTCTTGTCTCTTAAGGTCTTCTAAGTTTAGTGTATAAACATTCTCTTGCCTATGGGCAGAAAGAATAAACTCTTCCTTGGAATTGTGTACTAAGAACTTTTCATTCCTAAAATTCAAAAGATAGCCTTCATCACATAATTGACTTATGCTAATGAGGTTGTGATTAATACCTTTAACAAATAAAACATTTTAAATCAACGTTTTTTCAAGAAGAACGATGTTACCTATACCAATAATCTCTCCCTAAGCATTATCTCCAAAATTTACTTTTCCTCCTTTCGTCTTGATAATATTTTCAAAATATTTTTTGTTTCCAGTCATATTTCGGGAACATCTACTATCCATGTACCACATATTTCTGTTGGTACCTTCTCTATTTTCCTAAAAATAAGAGAGTTAGACTTTCAGAATCCAAACATTCTTGGATCCGGAATTGTTAGACAACAAAATTTTGGGTATCCACATTTGTTTAGAAAAATAAGCTATATGAAACCCATGATATTAAACTTTATTCAAGGAATGATTTTTCTTCCAATGCCCACTACTTTGACATTTCATACAAAAAGGGGCTCTAGAAGGAACAAAATAGTTGTTTTTGAAAACTTCATTTTGGTGAGTATAACCTACTTTAGTAGTGTTTCCTTGAGATTTAATTTGAGAATACATCTTGTCAAAATTGTCCTTCCCAGAGGTAAATTTTGCAATAAGCTTCTTAAGAGAAAATATTTCAGATTTTAGTCTGATGACTAAATTCCTATCCTCAGGAATCATTTCCTTAGAGTTAGATTTTTCCTCAAAATATTTTATCTCTAAAATATCATTCTTAAGATCTTTAGAAAGTTATTCCTTGGTATAATTTTCTTTCTCAAGGTATTTAGAAAGTTTTTCTAAAATATCTTCTTTATCTCTAAGATCTCTACAAATATTTAAACTCTCTTTTGTAAAAATTTCTTACCTAGTATTTTCCTTGTCTAGTTTCTTATAAATTTTACAATTTTTTGCTTTAAGTAACTTGGAAAATGTAAAAACTTCTTCATATAAATGTTATTCATTTTCTGAAGATGAAGTATCTTTATTAGAAGTTCTATTTTTAGAATAATAATTATTATCAAGAGATAAATTTGTTAAATCCTCAGCAGAGCGTACCTTGGCCATAAGACATGTATTTGGGAAAGATGTATTAGCAATGAATCTCATATTATTCTGTGCTGATGAATCATATTCAAAAGATTCAGTTTTTGAAGTATCTCCACAGCTAGCACTCCAAGTATCATTAGCTTTAAGACTTTTCTTGTGCTTTGATCGATATAATTTCTTCATGTTCCTTTCTAAATTCCTTTCCTTCTTTTCCTTCTTTTAAAACAAATTAAAATGAGGTCTGATGTGACATGTTGTTATACATTCGTAACAAGTAAATTCTCCATATTTCTTACCTCTTTAGTCTTTCTTTTTGTACTTATTCTGATGATTCTTATGAGCAACAATCTTGTTTGTTCTCTAAGCAAGATTTGCTAATTCATTCTCAGACTTTTCTGTGTCACTAGATTCTGACTGAATAATGTATTTCTTTGTCCTTGATCTAGTTACCATTTATAGGGTCTTGGATTTCAAATGTTTAGAAGTGGTTGTAAAAGAAACTCCTCTATTCCCATTCTTCTTCTTAACATTTTCAGCATCTCTCTTCATTTTGGTTTCATGCTAAAGAAGAGTTCCAAACAACTCATCTAAGGAAATCTAAGTGACTTTCCTATTCTCATCAATAGATGTCCTCTTGGACTCCCATTTATTTGGCATGATATCTATGATCTTATCTACAAGAGCTTCATTATCCAAACCTTTTTCTCCCATAGATTGTAAGTTATTCACTATAGTCATAAACCTTTGTTTCACCTTACATATGGGTTCTCCATAAGGAAAGGTAAAGTCATGGCATTCATCTCTAAGAATAGCTCTTCTTGTTTCAATGACTTTGGAAGTTCCAAAGTGAGTAACTTCGAGTTTATTCCATATAGAATTTTTTTCTTCACAAGATGAAATTTGGATATATATATTTCTAGTCATAGAACAAAGCAAAGTATTGCATACCTTATAATTCAGTTGATGTTCATGATTTTCTTGATTAGTGAAAGTACTAACTTCCTTATCAGGGATTTTATATCCTTCCGTAAGCATAACAAAATTATCAACACCATTATTGATAATGAAGGTCTTCATATGATCTTTCCAATATTCATAATCATTTCCATCAAAGATAGGTGGTCAAGTCGGATTGAGATTGTCTATGGGACCAACATTGATTCCTGCCATCTCCAAAAAAAATATTTCCACACAAAACTTGTTAATAGAAAAAAATTTAAAAACAAGAGAAAATATCCCAAACAAGGAACTAGATATTATATCTCTAAGAAAAACTGAATCTGAACTATATGAGTCTGAATATATGAATCTGAAAAATATGAATCCAGAAAACCAATTCCGAGAATTATCTTCTTAATCTAATCATGAGATTAATTCAGAGGTAACCTCCCCTATGATACCAATTGTTGAGATGGTATGTGTGAGTATGATATACTCTATAATACCAAATTTAGGATCGAATATGTAAAATGAGATACAAATACAATAGGGGGATGAATTGTATGCTTTTAAAAATTCCTTTGGAAGTTTTAAGGATAACCAAAATTCACAACACCTCTATGTTCTAATAACTTGCTTGATTCCGGAAAAGTGATTCTGAAAATATAACAAATAAAATTATACCTTAAAGTGTATATAATCTAACTAAATTAGAGTACAATTATAAGGAAATATAAGAAACTTATACTTTCCTTAACAATACAAATGCACAACGGAAAACAAAGTAGTAACACTAGAAGTAACAAGTAGAAACTCTTTTAACCCAAATAAGAGGGTATCCAACAACCCTAGATAAGAGGTCCCTTGATTTATACATTCAACAAATTCTATCTTACCCAATCCCAGGTAAGCCCTAAATATGAAAATCAGTATCTTTCTTTCTATCCCTACAAACCCTCGATTTGTAAGGAAATTGGAACCTCTGACTTCACAACCCAAAGTCTCTGATTTTAAGGAAATCGAACCTCTGCACTAATCAAATCTGCACAAAGCAAAGTTTGAACGAGTAGTTCAAAACATTCTGCACGAAGCCTAAGATTTTATAAGAGCCTCTCTCTCTCTATAAATCACTTCAACAGTATGTAATCACAGTTGTCAAAGTTGTTCTCAAAGTTGTGAGATCTTTTCAAATGAGCTCTTATTTATAGGCGTGACTCCAACGGTCAGATCCCTCCTCCAATGGTCATATTTGCCCTTGAATTCCTGAGGGACCTGTACACATGTTACTCAACCAACGGTTAGTGAGTAATTGAAATCACGACATCATTTTATAACTAAACAGCTGTAAGTATAACCAAAAACTGATATTCAAAATGAAAGTAAATGAATGTTCAGAGTATAATTAAAAACTGAATTCAGAGTCTATAGTACATGGATATTTGGATTCTGTTTTGTAGGAATTTGGAACCTAAACTTACAAAGTTCGGAGTCAGAGTTCATGAGAATTTGGAGTCAGAACTCATAAGAGTTCGGAGTCTGTATTCAGAGAACTCGGAGTCAGAACTTGGAAAAGTTCGTAACTAGAATTTGTAATCGGAATTCGGGGTCAGAACATAGAAGAGTTCGTATCTGGAATTTGTAGTTAGAATTCTTAGTCAAAATTTACATAAGTTTTTAATCTGAATTCGGAGTGGAACATCATGAATGTTCATAACCAGAATTCGGAGTTGAACTACATGAGAGTTTGTATCCAGAATTCAAAGACTTAAACAGAATGCCTCATATCTATGTATTATATGATTCCGAGTTTTTTGGTTTCAATCCGAATTTTACACTTAGAAAAATTATAATATGGATAATGAAAAAAAAGGTAAGGTATATTTCCTTGGGGAAAGAATTTTTCCATAGAGATGTAAAGCATGGGTAAAAATAGATTTTCCTTGAGATAAGGTGTTTGTGATTTCCAAAACAAGAGGAATGGTAAAGTCATAAAGAAATCATTAATGAAATAACAATCTCCTCCTTGAATGAATGAATGTAAAATTAATAAGTAAAACCTTATTGACTCAACAATTTCTATTGATACATCGTATAGCGATAGTCTGGGATCGATCCCACGGGGTAAATGTCTGGAAATGGTAGCCTATGGCTTGTAACCTTTTCGAGTAGGAGTCCTAAAGAGTAGATTTAGTTTGGGAAAACTATTTCTATGAAGTTGAGGTTTGAATTCAGGAATACGTAAGGGATCATGATCTATTTCAGGGTTTTATAGAAAAGATGATCTTAATTCCAACTTGTTAGGATCCTAAGGTTTAGGCTACAAAGAAAGCAGAGGTCTCTAGTTGACTATGGTCAAATAAAATAGTTCCACCTAATAGGTACCTATTACTCGATTTTTAGATAGTGACAACCTACATTCCTTAAGCTTATATTCAAATGAAAAAAGTATTTTAGGCTATTAGTCATAACCTAAGCTTCTCTAACCAGGATTGTGTCCTTCATTAAAATGCCTCGTTCTCAAGGATGTTCTAATCAATGTAATAGACAGATTTTATTTATCTTGATTACTAACCCTTAAGGTTTCCCAGCTGATAATTAAAGATTTATTGAGTTCAGATAACCTTACTCTCAATCCCTACAATAGTTTGTTTACCCACTCATGATAGGATTGATTCTAGATACATGAGGAATTTAAATCATTATTATCATGCTAATAAATATAGAGTTTAAATAGTTGACAAACATGCAATGATTTAATCTAACTAAATTAGATGAACATGTAACAAGGACTAAGCAACGTAGATCTCAGATCAGACATAATTCAATTAACTACTTACTTGAAATGGGGATGGAAATGGGTGATACAAAGGTTTTCTAATGATCATTTCTTCGAAAAATGATGAATGAAGGTGATGATGAAAAAAGGAATGAAGAAGACATTGAAAACAACTCATGATGCTTGTCTTAAATTATAATAATGAAAAGAGACGAATAAATTTCTCGTTTAGGTTAGATGGAGTAGAAGAGAATGAGAGAGGAATGAAAAAACAAAATCTATCATCTCTAAAACCTTTTTAAATATGATGCCCAACTATTTTATATATAGGCTAAATATTACATGACTTGTAATAGGGAGTCATGTCCTGTAATTCTGATTTGTGGTTTTCTCCATAAATTTGGAAACTATGTGTATCTCGCACGTATCTCATTTGAGATTTTAAGTTTGACTCCTTTCATGATGTGTATCTGAGACCCATGATGTATACCTTCATTCAAGATTTATATTTGGAGTGGGAATTATGATAAAATGTTTCTCAAAATGTATCTGAAACTCATGTCGTGTAATGGATTTCCCGCTTGTAGTTTTCATGACTTCTATCACGACTTAATTTATAACTTCCAATATGTTTTGAAACACTACTACACATTCTGTAATGAGGTTTCATGACATGTAATAGGATAATTTTCCCCTTTTCTTCATTTTCATATTTGAAACCTTGGAATCCTTTTTCTGCAAAAATTAATACATACTCAGTACATTATTGAATAAATCATTGAAAATAATTAACTAAATGAAAGAAAAAAGTATATTAGAATTAATCTTATCAAATTTCCCCACAAATTAACAATTGATTGTCCTCAAAAAAATGATCTCATTAGGTATTTCAAAAATGTAATAAATTTTTAAAATAGGAAGCATTCATTATATCCAGGAAAATAAAAATAAGTGTAAAAATAAAATGTCTTCCTCTTGAATCATTCCTGTATAGAAAATCAGTCATTCCTCATAGATTAGTTCTTTGAACAAATTCTTAATATTTTAATTACAATATCATAACTATTCCTTTAATTATATACCCATATTTAATTTTCCTCAAAATTAATTTTATCTCATAAATCAGGGTAAAATGAAAGTGAAGTTATGATCATACCATGAGTACATGCTCCTAACTAGTGGATTCCATTAGTTATATCATCTCTTATTTTTAAATAAAAATACAATATCAATCATGAGGAACTTATTTATTAGGATCTAATGACTCTGAATCTATGGGAAGGTAGGTAAATATTGAAAAACGATCTCAAAAAAGAGGGTAGTCTCGGATGTATAATGCATGAATATCGTGACAAGTGAAGTAAAATGGATCCTCCATAGATTAAGAAAATCCATGATCCCATCATCTCAAGTTGGATCCATGTATATGTCAAGTAAGTGTAAAAGTTGTATCATGGTCCTTACTTTATCTTTTTATTTTTATTTTTCAACAGCCATGTCTAGGTCAGATCTCACATCCAACCCCTAACCACATATGATCCTTTAGCGGATTCATCGGTATGGAAATAGTGATTTTTGACCTTCCTACTACACAACCCATATTAAATTTTCTTTTTCTTTTTTATTTTGAAAAGGAACTAGGATAGATAAAAAGTATAAATGGATCACAACCAAATAGTCAGATGAGAAACACAATACATTTCCATAGTATAATTATCTCATGTTGTCTGAGACACCCCCCCCCCAATCTTTCAAAGTAAAGTCATAAATTATAAAAACATAAGGATATAAAGGAATAATTGGATTGAAATAGCTACATTCTATAAGGTCATTCATAGAAACTACAAGATTAATGAGTGAAAGATGTAATGTGGGTCTCATGAAAAAGTAGCTCAAAAATTATTGGCACAATAATTTTAAAATTGTATTTCATTAGACATAGCCTCAAAAATATCCCAATACAAGTTCTGAAAGGTTTACATGTCCCAGGAATCACTCAAGAAATATGCTCAAGAAATAATATGCAATTTTAGACCTATAATCCTCTCGATAATGAGAATAAATATAGAAATTGTAAATCACTAAGGGTATAAAACAAAGTAATAATTCAATTGATTGTAATTTCAAAAATGATGAATTTGAATTAAATAACTAATCTCAGCAATAATTATAAAAATATAAACACAGAAAAAACATGGATTTCAATAATTTTCAACTTAAATTTTCTTTTTATTTAAATTGGTATAATAATTTTCAGGTTTAAATCATGCTTCCAATTTGAAACATTTCTCCTAGATGGGTGGTAGAAGGAAAAAATTGAAGTGTGTCGAAAGTGAAAATTATGAATAACTCTCCCACACTTAAAAAGAGAAATTTTAAACACTGTCCATGGAATTATTGTGGGAGTTTTATGGAAAATAATTCACATAAAAATGAAATTGAAATTGAAAACATAAATACAACAGGAATCAGGAGCTCCCTGTAAGAAGTGTCATGCCAGAATAGAATTTGGTTTTCTTGATTTTGAATTGGCGATACATAAAAAATGTGTTATAAAAAATCCTATTCTAAATGAAACATTATCCCATTGGTTTAAAATGTTTTTAAGTAGAATTACAAGTAGGTACACATTTTGATGAGTAATGGAAAACAATTTTATTTAAGTGCAGGAAGCTTGATACAATACAGATAAAGGACCCATGACAAAAATAAAAATACTCAAGAACTAAATTTAGCATAAGGACTCAGGCATAAAAAAATGTTGAACTATGGGTTGCCTCCCAAAAGTTCTAACAAAACATCATCAGCCAGAAGTATGGATCAAAATATCCAGAAGTTTTTTCCATCGGCTCAGTGTCTCCTCTGGAATCTATAGAAACTCGTGGTAGCTTCTTCTAGCTCATGGGGTCTTTTGACTTGATTGATGACATTAGGATAATTATGATCATGAATCAGATGTGGTAGGAAGGGTATCATAGCTCGTGGTGGTGACTACTATGCATGAATCCCTAGTGAGTGGTCCTAAAGTTTACATTCGATATCAGCCACACACTGAGTCACTAGTTGAACCAGAATAGATGGTGGTATAGTTCCATTGACATCCATATATGAAATAGAGGATCTAGACATGGATATTATAAAAATTATAAGATACGAAAATTAATCTATAAAAAAGTGATGGAAAAATCAGTTCCCATATATAAATAAGTGTAGTGGTACAAAATGTTGGGATAAACAGACTAAAACATGGAAAAAAATCTAGCTCTGATACAAAATTATAAAGTAAAAAATGAGAAAATTGGATAATTAAGATAAGCTAACATAATCAAAAACCTCCCCCAAAGTCCCCTCTCAATCAAGTGGAGGTTGAATCGTTCCATCTGGATTAGTGATAATGATGGCAGTAGGGGTTCGTGAATCAGCTACGTTGGGTGGGGTTGTGGTGTTGGGAAGATTGGTTGGAGTATGTGGTATATAGGTTCTGATCCTAAGTTGGTCCATGAGTCTGGCAGTTGGATCAACATACGACACCTCTATGGAAGTGGTAGTGGATAATCCCTTGCCATGCCGGGCCTGTTCGGTGAGGTACTCATGTTGTGTATCAAGGTTAGTGATCAATGAGTGTATTTTAGGGTGAATTGTGGGTGGTGATGGTGTGGTAGAAAAGGAGGGGCCTACAGGTGCTGGTGGTGTCTAAGAGTCTATGGGAGAAGATGGTCGTGGAGGGGTGGTAAAATGGGATAGATCTATGAATGGAAGGTGAAAATGTGCGGTAATCGATAGTAGGTTCTCTATGATTCATAGCTGCATGGCCCAAATATCTGGTCGGTGGGATGGGTGGTTAGAGTAGTAGTGGATGCAGTGGTTGTAGAGGTAGGGATATGGGTGGGTGGTGTTGGTGGGGAAGTGGTGGGTGGATGAGGTGCTGGTTTTGTCATAGGTGGTGGGTCTACATCAGGTGTTGCCTCATGTACGCCTAGTGCCCAGTGGTAAATATCATCATCCCTCTCTATGATCTATATCTTCTTCATCATCATAAAATCAATAGCCTCCATATGACCAAGGGATGTCAGGGGAAGAGCAGTATCAAAGGCCCTGAGATGGTCAGTGAGGTGGGTGATGAATGACCCTCCCATCGGTGTTCCTTTATTCCACTGAGCATAATCTCAATAGTAGTAGGTGAACTGGGAAGCCATGTTGATAGCTGGGCTTCCCATGGATGCTACACAAATGAGGACAAAAATCTAGCTCACACTCCCATGGGACTCTTACTGGGAAAACAAGGAATGGTTCAGGGCTCTATAGAGTATTTTAAGTATTGGGCTATGAAACTGAGTGTATTTGGTAATCCTGGGGTCATGAACTGTCTAATAATATCATGTAATCATCTTTCATTGGTTCCTCAAATCAGACCAGGGTAGCTCAAACTGTAGTGTCTTAAATATCCCATACAAAGAAAACTCTTTTCTGTAAATACCCAGACCAATGATGAATTCAGAAAAAGATTTCTCATGTGGTTGGCCACCCAGAAAAAAATGTAGACTATCCACTATTGGATCATACATAGAGAGTAACTCCTAGAATATCTATCTATACATTTCCTCGCATAGATAAATAATTAAAGGGATATGGTTTCAATAGAAGAGCTCTAGGATCTCATTGCTGATGTCTAGGCAAGTGATAATGGCCATGTCTAAGGTCTTGTTTTTCCTCATGGGCTTTGCCTGCAGCGGGATGAGGTTGACGTAATGATTTGGGTTGGAGAAGAACATAATGGTATGTAAATGTATTTTTTTATCCATTGATGATTCATCATAGCTATTCTGGTATTCTTCTTCAGCAGCAGGTGTATCTCAAGCTGTTGCGAGGGGGAGGATATGTTTCTCAAGTTGCTGAGGGTGCAGAAGGTGCGATGACGTGTGGTCATTTGGCTGGTGGCTGACATTCATGATTCAAAAAATTATCTAAATGTGTAGGGTAAATTTTTTTCCCTTTCCATTGTAGATATAATATTTAGGGGTTCGGATTTGTGGTAGAATGATGGGGTTTTTGTTGAGGCCAAAATAGAGGGAGGGGAATGGGGGTTCAGTGAAAGTCATTGGCTAGGGTTTGGAGATCGCATGGCTAAGAGAGGAGGGGGTTGCAGGAGGGATAAGGGGAGGGAGGTGGGTGGTGGTTGAGAAGGATAAGGTTTTTCTGACCATGAAGGAGGGGAGAGGGGAAGGGAGGTGGTTCACTGGAGGGATAAGGGGGGTGGCGGGAGGAAGGCGGAGGGTCATGAGGGGAAGGCGGGGTGTTGGTTCATGAACCTAGGGTTCAAAAAAAAATTAACTGGTCTGAGGTGTTACACAACTTTTAACAATGTTTCACATCATCTAATTCTGGGCTTTATAATATTTTTTACAAAAATGGTACACATCGTGTAATAGGGTTACATGATGTTTAATTGACATTTTTTGTCCAGCTTTGGTACAAACCATGTCCTTTAGATTCTGGAATATCCTAAGTTTTCCTAAGGCTATTCTAATCTACTCTATTCTAAGATTATCTACCCTAGGTTACCTCCCATTCAGTACTTCCTTTAACATTGATATCTTGACTATTTTAAGTCTCAGATTAACTTTAGGCTAACAACACAGTCTTCATGGAAGGGTTCTTGATAGATTTCCAACCTTTTACCATTCACATTGAAAGGTAGTCCACCTTCCTTATGAATTTCTCTGGTCCTGTATGAGAAAACATGAATGACTTTGAAAGGGCAAGACCATCTAGATTTTAGCTTCCCATTAAACAATTTCAATCTATAATTTAATAATAGGACCTTATTTCTAGGAAAAAAGATTCATTTATCATACCATATCTTAGTTTTCTCTTTTTAGATCTTGTTATTGTCATAAGAAGATTTCTTGATTTATTCCAATTCATCTATTTACATCATTCAAGCTTCTCCAGCTTCTAGAGAATTCAAATTTAACCTCTTAATTCCCTAGTACAAGTGATGGTCTAGTTAAATAGGAAGGTCAAACAGATTCCCATAAACCAATCTGAATAGTGTGGTACCAATGGGTGTTTTTTATGCTTTGTGGTATCCCCATAGTGAAGAATCTAGTTTTAAACTTAAATCACTTCAACATGTTTTCACCATCTTCCCTAATATTTGTTTCATCTATTGATTTGAAAATTCCACTTTCCCACTTGTATTTTGGTGGTAGAGAGTTCATGTGTTATAGTTTATTACATATTTTTCTGGTAATCCTTTAACATAATGGTTGGAAAACATTGTTCCTCGATCACTAATGAATAGTCTAATAAATCCAAATATTGATAGCATATTCGTTTTTAGGAAATTCATGACAAAATTTGTTGTTTCATGTGATGTGGCTTCAGCTTTTACCCATTTTGAGACTTATTCAAGTCCAACAATAATGTAGTATTTCCATGTGAATTGGGAAATTTTCCCATGAATTCTATGCCCCATATGTTGAAGATATAGACTTCCATGATTGGGTTTTGAGGAATTTAATTTATTTTCCCAATGGACCTGGGACATTGGAACCTATCACTGCTTTGACATAATTCCCTTGAATCTTGATGTTGCATTGGCCAAAAAAATAACTTTGTATAATCTTTTCTATAGTGAAATTGGGCCCATGATTTCCTGCAGTTGGTGACCTATGAAACATGTATATCACATTTGGGATTTCATTGTTGGGAATGCAACGTCGCAACAAGCCATTAGCACAATTCTTGAACAGGAGTGGTTCATCCTATTAGTAATGTTTTTCTTCAGCTAAAAATATTCTCCTTTATTGATAGGAGAGGTCTTTGTGAAAAAGTTCCAAATAAAGATAATTATCAATATCGTAAACCCATAGTTGTACCTTAATACTAAAAAGGGTTTCACCAGGAAATCGACTTTGATGTCACTATCATCATCGTATTTGATGCATGAAAGAGGGAAACAGTATAGATGAATAGTGATCACAATTTATATGCATTTTGTATCTTTGATAAAAATATAAAATTCTTGGAGTAGGAGGATCCACCATATTAGGATTGGCATCCTTTTTTTCATTGAATACCTAAGGTCGGCATGATTATTGTATACAATCACCTTGGACAAGACCAAATAAGAACGCTACTTTTTGAAGTCATATAAAAAAACTAAGATTTATTTATCTATATTTGTGTAGTTTACTTGAGATTCATTCAATGTGTGACTATAATACTATAAAGAACATAATATGTGACCAACTCATTATCATAAAATAGCACCAACCTCAAAGTCATTCGCATCACACATCAGTTTAAATTATTTATCCCAATTAGGTGAAATGATCACAAGGTCCACTGTCATGATTTTGTTTAAAGTATTGAATGCCTTCCAACATTTTTCATTGAATTAAAATGGAACTTACTCTATAAATCGGTGTTTCATATGGCGATCAACTTTTGTAAAATCTTTCACAAGTCACCTGTAGAATCTAGAATGGCCTAGAAAGTTGCTTACACCCTTAATCATTGAATGTTCAAGTAATTATTTGATGACATTTATCTTAGTTGGATCAAATTATATTACCTCTTATGAAATTTTTTGTCTGAAAACTATGCCTCCTTGAACCATAAAATTACATTTTTCCCAATTGAAAACTAGGAATTTCTCTTCACAGTGGCACAAGACTAACTCCAAATTATTTAGAAAGTCTTTGAAATAACTTTCATAAACTGAGAAGTTATCCATGAATATTTCTAATAATTACACCACTATATCATGAAAAATATGCATCATACATATTATAAATGTTGTTGGATCATTACACATAATGAATGACATGTTCCTATTGGAAAAGTTTCTAAATGGACATGTGAATGTGTTCTTTGTGTAATCAGCTGGGTCAACTACAATCTGATTGTGTCCTGAATATCCATCCATAAAATAATAAAATCCATGTCCTGAAATTATTTCCATCATTTTATCCATAAATGGAAAAGCAAAAATGATCTTTCCATTTTTCCTCATTTAAGCTTCTTTAATCCATGCACACTCTCCATCCAGTGATGGTTCATGTTGAGATCAATTCATTTTCATCATTTTTTTCACTATGAGTCCACCTTTCTTGGGAACTACTTATAGTGGGATCACCCACTCATTATCAGATATTAAAAATATTATTCCAGCATCTAGAAGTTTTAGTACTTCATTTTTAACAATTTCCTTCATTTTTTGTGTGAGCCTCCTTTGAGGTAGGCATTTAGGTTTTCCATTTTCCTCGAGAAGAATTTTGTGGGATCATATAGTTGGACTAATTCCTTTTATGTCAGCTACTCCCTAAACTATTGAATTCTGGTGCATTTTCAATACTTAAACCATTTTTTCCTCTTATGACTGATATATTTCAGAGTTATTGATTACTGGTAGAGAGGTTGAAGCTCCTAAGTATGAATACTTAGGAGTACTTGGTAGAGGCTTCAACTCTAGTGTCGATATTTGGATAATTGATGGGGTGAATGGTGGAGAAGTTACCCTTATGAGTGGTTAATTGAAGCTAACTTCCTCAAAATCATACCCTTCTTCTGTATCAGGGTGTGACTCTTCAATACCTTTTTCTATGGCCATGTATTCATTTACTTCTTGGCTGAGATACATAGAATTTCAATCAATGGAATCATTTGATTGTTTAGCAATTTTGATGATGTTGAAGACTACCTATTCTTATTTAACTCAAAAAATTATATGCCCTTGGTTTATGTATATCAGATCATTTCTTATGGATAGGAATGGTCTTCCAAGAAAAATGGAGATGTCGCATTCTTCTTTCATATCTAAAACTAGGAAGTCGACCGGAAATATGAATTTTCTAACATTGACTAATACATCCTCAAGAAATCATCTAGGTTAATTTACTAACCAGTCTGTAAGTTTTAGTGATACTCGAGTTGGTTTGAGTACTTGAAGTCCCAACTTAAAAAATACACCCATTGGCATGAGTTTGATACTTTCTCCAAGATTTCATAGAGTTCTTCAAAATTTATAGTCTTTAATAGCATGTAGATTGGAAAAAAAAATCTGGAGTCTCTCATTTTTTTGTGGGATTTTATACTGAAAAATTGCATATCATTCTTCATTCAATTAGATGACATCAGGATCTTCCATTTTTCTTCTATTAGAAAGCAGGTCCTTTAAGAATTTGGTATAAGACAATATCTAAGAAATATCATCTGCAAAGGGTATGTTGATATAGAATTGCTTGAACATTTCAAAGAACATTTTGAATTATGCCTCATGTATATCTTTTCTTTCTCTCTATAGAAAAGAGAGAGGTATCTTGTGTAGTGGTGGAGCAACATAGATTGGTTCTTTTGGTTTCCCAGGTTTTTGGGTGTTTGTGGCTAGTGACACCTCTTGGAGTACTACTTGGGTTCTCCCATCAACTTTTTCTTCTTCTACTGGTGGTTTTTTTAGGTTCCTTAGTTTTTATTTCATCCCTCACACGGGGTTTTTAAAAATTCAAAAAAAATTCACTACTCAGCACTATAGCCTTATCTTATTCCCTTGGGTATGACTAAGTATAAATTGGTATAGTACTTGGTAATCTATCTGATAGAGTCTTTGAGAACTGACCCATCTAAACATCGATATTGTGTAGGGCAGATCATTGTTTTTGTATCTCCGTCTCTTTAGTAGTAATTATAAGGTATGATTTTTGAACTAAAGTATCTAAGAGGTTCTATAAATTACTATGGAGAGGAGAATGTTGTTTCAAAGGTCTTTTTTGAGTTGGTTAAAACTTCTATTGTGGTATCTGTAGGAAATGTTTTGTGGTTCCTGTTGTAGTGGTCTTAGCACAAGGTTCATGGGTGGGTACCCTAGTGGTCTTTGGTTAAGAAATGGTATTTTACCACTTCTCTATTGATAATAGCCATGGTTTTTTTGAGGTGTCTTCTGACCCAACCTCTGCTGATAGTACTGTTGTTGTTGTTTGGATGGTAGATTTTTCTGATTGTAATTTATGTAGTAACAATATTGAGGTTTTTCTTCAACTCTTGCCTTGAAGTATTGGTATAAGTTCAGGACTCCACACATTTTGAATTATTGTATCTCTATTATAGTAGTAGGAGTGGGTGGTGTAGTATCCATCTAGAATGAATATATATTCTTTTTCAGTCCTTCGACTTGGGCTTATAGTCTGGTATTTTTTTCCAATTGGTGGATTCCATATTGAGGTGGTCAAAATCACTCTTCCACGGGTTGGCATTGTGAGAAACTTCATCTGAAATGGATCTTCCCGCTTCATGTGTGTTGAAAATAAGTCTTCTATCATCTGGAGGATCAATGACTATGCGTGCAGCTGGTTGGAGACCTTGGTAGAATGTATGGAGCTGGATCTACATGTCAAGTCTATGGTGTGGGCACTTTCTCATCAGCTCCGTAAATCTGTACCAATCTTCCCATGCAGATTCTCCATTGATCTGAGTGATGTTTTAAATGTCTTTTCATATCATTCAAATCCATATTTGTGGGATGTATTTTCCTATATTCTTTTTGGCTAGATTTTCCCAAGTCATGACTGACATGAGAGTTTGAATCTTGATCCAATCCTTGGATCGGTCTCAAAGAGAGAATGGAAATATTCGAAGTCTAGTTTCATCAGATGATACTCCCTAGTTGTAAATGGTATTTCTTACTTCAAGAAAGTTCTAGATATGATCTTGAAGATATTTACTTTAAATTCCACTAAACTATCCCATGTTCTGGATCATGTGAATTAGTCCATGTTTTATTTCAAAGGTAAAGTCTTGAATAAGAGGATGCATGATTCTTGGTGTAGAACCATGGATTGATGGCAAGCCATAATCCATGATGGTTTTCTCTTATTGTACTCGGTGCTCTCAAGGAATTATCTATTGCATGTTTGGAGGGTTATGTCGGTTAGGTTTCATTGGATTGTTTTGGTCGGCCATTTTTGACCAGTGGCATGTAGAGAGATACCATCCAATTTCAGGATCGAAAACTAACATTTATTTTTCTTCAATGCTCCTCAAACAAGTTGAAGGTCCCTGATTCATGCACTATTTCATTAGAGTAAGGATGCAGTGGTGTATTTAAAGAAAGAAAGAGATAAATAGGGTGAGGGAGAGGTAATAATATGTCTTTTTCCAAAAAAAAATCTCATGGTAACCACAACCTTTCCCCAGAAACTATTCCAAAATTTGACATGCTCGTACATGTTATTTAATTTGCACCGATTATGGTCAGATTAGAATTAATTGTTTCCCAAACATCACTTGCTTCTGAAACATAGTATAGAAATATTATGGGGTTTATCCAATGGGGAAATGGATAGTAATGGTAACCTATGGCTTATAATCCTTTGGGGTAGGAGTCCTCATGAGTATATTTATTTTGGTAAAAATATTTCTATAGGGTTGAAATTTGAATTGAGGAATAAGTAAGGGATCAGGATAAATTTTGAGGTTCTGTAGAAAAGATCATCTTAATTATAAATTTGTAGGATCCTGAGGTTTATACTATAAATCAAGAAGATGTATCCAGTTGACTATGGTTAAATAAACTAGTTTTACCTAAGAGGTAATTGTTCCCTGATCTAGAGATAGTGAAAACTTAGATGTATTAATCTTAGCTTGATAAGAAAAAAACTATTTTAGGATATTATTCATAACCTAATATACTCCAACCAAGATAGGGTCCTTAATTTTATTGTCTTGTGGTTAAGTATATTTGAATTAATGGGATAGATAGTTTTTATTTATCCTGATTACTAACCCTTAAGGTTACCTAGTTTAGAATTAAAGATTTATTGAGTTCAGATACCCTTACTCTCGATCCCTACCCTATTTGGTTTAGTCACTCATGGTAGGATTGAATATAGATACACTAGGAATTAAAATCATGCTGATCATGCTAAGAAAGGTCGATTTTAAATAGTTGAAAAACATGAAATGATTTAAGCTAACCAAACTTTATAAACATGAAACTAGGATTAAGCAATGTAGATATTGAATCAAACACAATTCAATTAACTAATTACTTAAAATAGGGATAAAAATGATTTCAACAATGGTGTGTTGATGATCGGTGCTCAGAATAATGATGAATGAAGGCGATGATGATAAAATTAAGGAAGATGACATCGAAAAAACTCATTATCCTTGTATTATATCAAAATAATGAAAATATACTAATAAAGTTTGAGTTTATGGTAGAGGGAGTGGAAGAGAACAAGTGGGGAATTAAAAAACAAAAGTTGTCTTCTCTATAAAATTTTTAAATCTGATGCCCATCTATTGTATATATAGGTAAAATATTATAATATATGTAATAGGGATTCATGTTGTGTAATGTTGATATGTGGTTTTCTCCAAGGATTTAAAAACTACACGTATCTCATGTATATCTCATTCAGGATTTGAAGTTTGACTCCTTTCATGTCATGTATCCAAGACTCACAAGGTGTACCTTCCTTCAATATTTATCTTTAGAGTGGGAGTTTCATTAAAAGGTTTCACTATGTCTATCTGAAACTCACATTGTGTAATGGATTTTGCACTTTTAGTTTTCACAAATTCCATCATGAATTTCTTCAAGACTTGTAGCATGTTGTGAAACTATATAACACATCATGTAATGAGGTTTCATGACGTGTAATAGGAAAATTTCCTTCTTTTCTACACATTATTCTTTGAAACTTTGGAATACTATTTTCTGAAAATATCAACACATAACAAGTACATTATCAAATAAATCATTGATAATCCTTAACTAAATGACATCAAAAGGTATATAAGATTTCATCTTATCATATACATACTAGATTCATTCAATGAACACATTCACCTATTCTCTTGTGGATTTTTATATCCATACATATACAAACATATGTATACATATTTATAAGTGTATTAGATTCACCTTTGGACACTCCCACTTTTAAAAAAATAAGGAAAAGGTTATCAGCTTCAAAACCAATTTTAAAATAAAATCTAAAAAATAAATTTCATTAAGAAGATCAAACATCATGTTTTAATAGGAGAAAAAACTTTTATAGTCCAAAGAATACTTTATAAATCTAAATGTAAAGAAAAAGAAACCATTTAAAACTTCTATTAAATTTTTAATGGGAAAATATGTAATTAATGAAATAAATTATGTGTAAAAGTCATGAATTGAGTTTAAACCTTTTTATAAAATATGAAAAACCTTCAAATCTAATGGAAATCAAGATAAATCTTAATTTACACCTTTTAAATTCAATATATATATATATAATTATATTATTAGAATGCTAAAATATAATTTTTCAAGTAGAATAAATCAATGGTTATAAAATCAAAGAATATGGCATGGGAGAACCTACCTTAAATCAGTGGAAATCAAGCTATAATGTGTCACCTTCGATTGTAGACCCCTAACATAGAATACTAAAACCTGAAGAACCCATCACATCCCCTAAAAATAAATGAATCGTAAGAACCCGACCAAACTAAAACTCCTAGGGTTCAGAAATGGAGGGTGTGTATCCAAGGTAGAATAAAAATTAGGGGAAAGATAGAAGATAGTGGATATAATACATTATTGTGTAGGATAATAGAAAATTGTAATAAAAAATATAATAAATGGAATAGGGAGAGGATACCATAAATAGGGGCTCAAACATAGTAGGGGGCACACACGGGGGGGTGACGTGATGTGGGAAAGGGAAGAAACTTCTTTTTTTTATTTATTATTTTTATTTCATTATTATTTATTTCCATTATTATTATACTTTAATTATTAAATATCGTGAATTATTCATCACCTTTATTTACAGATATTAATTCAATTATTATTATTAAACCCACAAATATTATTAAATAAAATAATACTCAAAATATGTGGTATTATAAGTTTTATCAAAGGGATGTCGAAATGAGTAGGATGTTGTTTCCAAGGGAATAATTGTGTCTTGGGGGTCTTTATCCAATATTATTTACATAAAATTGATGTCCTGTAAGTTTATGGACACCATGTGGGAAGAAGTTTCTTACTATTTATGAAGGTTACTCGAGGGTTCATGAACCTAAGAAATAATGTCTACGGAAGATGTGTGATGACATGAGGATACACCTAAGTGAATTTGTTGATTCATTCTTTGATTAGGTAAATTTGATTTTGAAAGGTATTTTTGGACTCAGAGAAATGATCAATGATGTGAAAATCGTCAAGTGCATATTGAGAATATTTCCACCTTATCCCAAAAGTATTTATTCATGGGGATAATGATCCAAAGGATCAAAAATTAGATATTCTTGACAATATGTTTGTTTTATATGTGTTGAGGAATAATGATGATATGGCTATTGGAAATTCAAATTCTCAAGAAGTGACATTCAAGGATTTAAAAAATATTATCATATATAGAGAACAGGAATAAGAAGAATATGTTGATAAATTTATGTCATTATTTCCCTCTAATTTAAAAGTATAATAGTAAAGTATAAAGGCAAGATTCGACTTACTTGCTTCAGATGTAGAAAGGTTGGGAACCTTATAGAAACTTTTCTCAAGAAGGTTCAATATAATGATGAGGATGAAGAATTTACCATGAAAAAATATTCAAATATTTTTAATGGTAGGAGGAGTACTATGAACACATTATTTAAGAATAATAATATACTTTCATAAGAAGATAATTGATTAGAACAAATATAAGCTGAAGAAATTGAGCACTAAAATAACTCAAAGAAGGTGTTCCTATGGTGGCTATATAAAATTCACAAACATGGGAAGAAAATAAAGATGATAAAGAATAAGTAGAATGGAAAATTGATCTAAAACTAGGGATAAAGGATTCACTTAATTAGATAGATGTTTAGAGATCCAAAATGAAGAAATTCAATGGAGTGGTTTGTGATTCCAAACTCTATATTAAAACATTCTTATGTCAATTTTGTTTTTATTATTATTTAATTATAAGTTATTTTTTAATTTTAGGAGTTTTGGATATAAAATTTTTAAATTTTAATGGTTTTTACTCTATCACATAGTTACCACGTGATTATGGGAAATATTTAGAGGAGATTGTGTATGGTACTATAGTTTTTAGAAGTGGGTTATTCTTAGTGGGTGCATGGTCCATCAAACCCTATGAGGATTCTTGTAAAACCATGAGAATTGGTTTTCTATGTGGGGTGAGATATATATTTAGTTAAAATGATGCATAATCATTTTTTGTATTCATATAGGTGAATTTCAGTGGATCTTGTATGGTTGGTGAATGATTTGGAAAACCATGCAGATAAACCATGCGACCAGCTCAGATTCACTAAAAAAGTGAATTTTCCTTTTTCAATTTTAAAATTTAAGGTTTTCCTCTACCTTTACCCTACTATTTAATTCGGTCATACTCTAGTCTTGCAAAAGGGATTATCTCCCTCATTTATTATTGATTTTGAGCTTTTATCGTTCAAGTTTCCAAGTGATTTATTCAAGGTAATCCCTCCTATCTAACTCTCTTCTCTTCTCCTCTCTCTCACTTCAATTTATCCTAGTTTTTTCTTCTCCCTATAAATTTAATAATATTTTAAGTTGGATTTTGAGTGTTTTTTATTCATAGCCTAGGGTTTTGGTCATTTAGAGCTTGTAGGAGGTGATTTCTTTCTTAGATTTTTCTTCACCATTAGAGGTGGTAATTTTAGCTTTGAATGTGGTGGGTGTTTTTATGTTTTTACTTTATTTTTAAATTCATAAAGTTATTGGATTTTATAATTTCATTTTAAATTAAAGTATAGCTATGTTTGACATTATCAGTGGGGTATCAAAAAATTTATATGAACTTTTAAGTTGGGATAGATGGGTTTTTCAATATAATTCCACCAATGTTTAAAAATTAAATGGTCAAGCATTTGAATCCCCTTTGAAAATGTCTATGGGGATCTTTAAAGTGTGTTTGATGGAAAATGGATGTATTTTACTTATTTTTATTTTCAAAATTAATAAAATCATGTTATAAATAATGTTTTTGGGATAAAATGGGTGTTTGTTTCTGATTGATTTCTAAATTATGTTTTCAATGAAGAGTTTTTAATAAATTGATTGTGACTTGAAATTTTGAGTCATATTTATTTTTTATGCCCTTCTATAATTTTAAAAAATGATTTCTGTAATTCTTGTGAGACCCTATTTATTATCCTTACATATTCATTCTCATTGATGGTTTGTGCTCTGTTATGTGATGTTTTTATGATGTTAAAAGGGGTTGTTTCGTATGAGGGTGTTTTAGGTGCATTGAGATGTATTATTTATTATTTATAGATGCATTGATTTTGACTTGATTTTTTTCAAACCTCTTCATTTGGTTTGGTTATGGGAACTTAGGTAACTAATTGGGTGATATTGATTCATGTTTCACTAGTTCAAGATACTCTTAGTCTAGTTTCCCCTAGTCATGTGATATATTATGTCAAGGTTTAGGCTTCCGCCAATGATATTAGTGTGGGATATTCAAATGGTTTATAGATGTTTATATGCATTATAGGCTAAAAGTTGGTCTCTTTTTTATAGTTTTGTTAGTATCATCTCACATTATGAACTATTGTGTGACCCATGAAACTTATTCCATGATTGGTGGTTCCACACAAGGGACCCCTCTATTTATTTGTATCCCCTTGTGATTGTCTTGTTTGTGGAATCATTTACTTTTTTCACTGCATTATTTTATGATATACCTTAATTATTGCGGTGCATACTTGCATGATTTTATTATCCTTTATGGTTGAGTTTTCTTCTAAAATGGGTTTTGAAAATAGTTTGGAAGGATTTTTTAAAATGGATAGGGAAATGTCTAGTTTTATGGATGAGATTTCTAGAAATGTCTTGAAATGAGGAAAAAGTATTTTCTTTGGTTATTATCTTCTCAAAGGTTCTCTTTTAAGAAATTATAAAAGTTTTTTTCATTTAATAAAAGTATATTTCAAATAGATTATTTAAAAAGGAAATAAACTATTCTTAATGGATAAAACATGATGTTTTACTTATTTTAGGCCTCTATAAAATGAAAAAACATAATTTATATTGTAGTTTAAACTATTATTTATGAACTGTTTTATAAAATTAATTATATATACTTCTTTGTGATATCGTACTAGGCCAATTAGATCACACCCTGCACACACACTTATGTTTCTCTGTGTGTATCTATTATATTATATATAGGTTTCTTGTTTCATTATTGGACTTATTATCACTCTATTTGGTAATTATTGGGTGGGTTGGATATGTTAAGTGACCATAGGTTTTGTAGAGGTACCCTTGAAGTATGGTTCAAGTTTTGGTTTATTTTTGGGTTGTTGATGTATCATCCAATTATGTCACCTTGTTATTTTTATTCAGTTTTCCTTCTATTTTATCTTATTATGTATTTATTTTGAATGAAGTTTTCATGTCGGTATAAATGAGTTGGATCACATTTATTGTTAGTAAATCATTTACTTCCTTTTTTTTATTTGTATCTTATTATTCTATTATACATGGATGTACAACTGAAGTATGAACCATGGTAGATTTTTTTTGAATGATTAAATAGATTATTAACATTGATTTTAGGGTAAAATCATTCCAATTTTGTCTCACTTTGATGCCCAAGTTCTTGTCACCAGTTCATCCGGATCAGGAATTCCCTTTATGAAATATCTTTAATTTACCTATGTGACATGGAAGGTTAAACCATGCTAGTTTATTAAAAATGGAATCAGATCACCCTATTATTATTTGGATACATCTTTGTAGTATAGATATAGGTTTTTTAAAACATGATATGTGGGATTCGAGATATTCTATATAGATATTTCTTGTTGGGAGACTTAAGTTTCCCTATGTGGTCAATATTTTAGTCATTGTTTTCTTATTTTTTATGACTTTATTTTATATTGTAAAGTGGTATTTGAAACCCAATCAGTTATTCAACTTATATTGGGGGTTATATTGAGTTTTGAGGTGAAAATGGAAGAGGAACAAGAGTTTTACAGTTATCTCAAATGGCATGTCAAGTTGTGTGGAGCCTTTTTAGATGGTTTTGGGGACTTCATAGAGCTTGGAACATGATTTATACACTTATTTATAAACCATGCATCCAAATAGTTTACATCTCTTCATATATCTTGGATTTTTATTTCATCCTATTTTGATTTTGGATTTCTTATAAATTTCTTCCTAGTTGTTAGAGATTAATAAAAAGGGTTTTAATGTTGTTAAAATAAACTTCCACCTGATGTGTTGTGTTTTTTTTTGTTTATTCTTAATGTTTTAAAGGTTTTTTAAGTGAATAGGGATAATTTCACAATATTTTTTATTTAAAATCTTATTTTAGTGTGCCATTTGTAAGGAATTTATTTGATCCTCATTAGGTGTTTTATAAGGTTTCTTATTAATTTTTGGTGTTTGGAAAAACATTACAAAAAAGAGGTTGAATTTTATGTAAATAATTTAAATTGATTCCATTTAATCTGGATATTATTTACAGTTATAATAGAGTTGTAAAATAATATCACTGGGTTTTCAAATAGAGTAGAGTGTTTTACCAAGTGTTTTTTTTAAAGTTGGTTATCATTTCAATTGAATGCCTTGGTTAAATGAATATTTTAAATTATTATTTTATATTGGTGGTTTTAATGAAATGAATTTCTCTCTTGGGTGATTGGTTTTCTTTCATGGAAGGGTTTATATTTTATTATTTTTCTAATGGATATAAAAGAGAATATTTTTTTAAATAACGAGATATGAATTGATTGCATTCATATATTGTGTGATTTAGTTTATGCCTCTCAGAAATTTTAAGGATGTATTTTGAAAGTTCATCTCTAAATTTGATCCTATTGAGGAATATTCTCATTATTTAGAAAATATTTCATCTGTTTTAGATTATACCTAGACTCAAAATAGAGTGGTGGACTCAAAACCTTCCCTACCCTTAGAACCTATCTCAGAATTATTTAATCAGTATTATCCTTATTTATATGGATATCAAGGTTCATTTAAATAATTTGAATGATTAGGAAGGATTGGGGGAATAATCAAATCTATTGAGACTTCTCAAACATAATAAGTAAAAACTATTGTGATATTTCATGCTAAAAATGTAAAGACCGTAAAATTCAAGGGAAATTTTTTCTTAATTTTCTTTGGATTTTTACAAGAGCGCGGTTTCAGACGGCACCTGATTCCGAGGCCCGGAGTGCCCGGAATTAATTTCCGAAGTTTGGCTCGGGTACGTTCAGTGAACGGACGAGCGGGATTTTCCTAACTTTTGATCCGGTGCTCGGAATTGAAATCCGAGGGCACCGATGAACTCGCAGCGCCGATATTCGCTTAAAGAGACCTTTCCGGGAGTTGCGTTTGTTGCGGGTTGAAAGTTCCGTTTTGGGGTTTTTCAGTTAAGTTAAATAAAATTGTGTTAAACAAATTTTATTTTTAACTTATTAAAAACCTACCCAAGGGGGTTGGAAGTGGGACCCACACCCACTTAACCTCCCTTGGGAGGATTAAGTGTGGTGGGGCCCACACGAACCCCTATCTTTCAAAATTCTCTCAACGTTCTTAACCCCTAATTTAAATTGGCCTAAGTAACTCTTATTTAATTATGGGAGTTATGCCTTTTTGAATTTCAAAGCTTTGAAATTCCCTTGTGTTGTGTAAATAAAATAAGAGGTAATCTTATTTTATTGAGAGTTCTTAGTTTGTCTTTGGGAGCTTTCTCATCTTCAAGCTCTGACGAAGAACGAAGAACGTCTTCATCCTCAACGAAGAACGATAGCACTTCGTCAAGGATCATCGACTCGGAGACCTAGTATCTTCGGGCCTCTGCTTCCTCTTCGGACCTTCTTCGTCGGCAAACGAAGATCCGACAACAACGTGTCGCATCGGACGTAACTCTTCGTCAACGAATTTGACGAACGACGACCGCGACGCCCGACCTCCGCGACGCCGTCTTCCGCGGAGCGTAGCCGAACCTTGAATCTTATACCGAGGTAGGGGTTGTTGGTTCATTATTTCTTTATTCTTTTTCCCTGAACGTGGATCTCGCATGTCTAACTTGATGCTTGATTGTTTAAGTTGCGTTTTAAAATTAACGCGAGGGGGCCGGACCGCACGAACACGGCCGAACCCCCCTCCAACGTTCATGTTTATTCATGCGGGTGGAAGCAAGTAGCGTGGTGCCATCGCACCACGCGGATGATCGTACAATTAATTTACGTGGCGCCGTCGCGCCACGCCGGGGGAAAATCTTCAAGAACGCGACGCCGTCGCGCCGCGTTGAAAAGAATCGAAGCACGGCGAAGGGGCGCGGTGCCGACGCACCGCGCCGGATGACGAACGCCGCGGTCGGTTCCGGGCCGCGGCGGAACGAGAAGACCGCGGCCGGTTCCGGGCCGCGGCAGGACGAGGAGACCGCGGCCGGTTCCGGGCCGCGGCGGAAGGGAAGACCGGCGGCCGGGCCGCCGGCGTCGGAAGCCGAAGAGGGGACCGGAAATTCCGGTCCCGTTGGAGATAACCGGCCGGCCGGCTGGCCGGCCGGACGCCGTTAAACCGGGGAATTAATTCCCCGGCCGGCTGGCAAAACCCCCCTCTTAAAGAGGGGGGGCGTTCTTTTTTTTTTTTTTAAAAAAAAAAAGGAGGGGGCCGGCTGCCCCCTCGGTTCGCTCCAACAGGCCCCCCACGTGGGGGGGGGCTTCTTTAAAAACAAAGGGGCCGTGCCCCTTTGTGCCGCGCAGCGCGCAAAAGCCGCGGGGCTGAGCCCCGCGTGCGCCGCCAGGCGGCCCGCCGCCGCCGCCACGCGGCCTGCCGCCGCCGCCTCCGTGCGCCGCCGCGCGCCGCCACCGGCCGCCGCACCGCCGCCGCGCGCCGCCACCGGCCGCCGCACCGCCGCCGCGCGCCGCCACCGGCCGCCGCACCGCCGCCGCGCGCCGCCACCGGCCGCCGCACCGCCGCCGCCCGCCGCCGCCGTCCGCCGCCGCCGGCCGCCGCGCCACCCAGGGGGGGGGGGGGTCGGGCCGGGTCGGCCCGGACCCGGACCCCCCTTTTTCGGACCAGATTCGGTTTTTCGCTCATAACTTGAGCCTCGGACCTCCGAATGACGAACCGTCTGCGGCAACGCGATCCTTGGATCGAGACGGTCGTTTCGGTATATCGCACTCAAGGTTTCGGATTACTTTGAGTACGGCCGGGTTGGTTCGTTCACGGAACCAACCGGGCCTTCGGAGCAGAAACGCTCATATCTTGAGCTACGGACGTCCGATTGACGTACCGTCAGTCGCGTAGTGTTCCTCATAGTGAGACGGATCTTTTGGCATACTCCGCCCGAGGTTTGGACGCAGGTGGAGTACGGTCGGGTTGGTTTTTCCTTAAAAAACCAACCGGGCCCCGGAGACGAAAATGCCAATAACTCACAGACCGGGCGTCCGATTGACGCGCCGTCTGTTTCGTTGACTTCCTCTTGATGAGACGGAACTTTTGACATACTCCGCCCGAGTTTTGGATGCAGTCGGAGTATGGCCGGGTTGGATTGTTCCCGAAATCCAACCGGGCCCCTGGAACGGGAAAGCTGATTTTCTTTCAGACAGGACGTCCGCTTGACGAGCCGTCAGCGGCGTTGGTGGTTACTTTGAGTAACGGTCCCTTTGAGTATACCCTATGGGAGTTCGGGGTACAGTTGAGATACGGCCGGGATTGGTTTCGCTCACGAAACCAACCGGGCCCCTGGGACGAAAAGGCTAATAACTCACAGACCGGGCGTCCGATCGACGCGCCGTCTGTTGCGTTGAGACCCCTGTGACGAGACGGACCTTTGAGACACTTCTTCGCGGGACCTTGTGATACTTGGAGTATCGACCAGTAGCTCGTGGAGCGGACCCGTGGTACTTGACAGTGGTGGTGCGCTTGGATGCAGCAGCAGACCCTTGACGGTGGAGCGCTTGGTTGTAGCGGCGGACCCGCGTTACTCTACGGAGTGTGTGCGCTTGGTTGTAGCGACAGACCCGCGACGGTGGAGACGTGCGTGCAGAGTACGGAGACCGTGTAGCCGGCTGAGACCTGACGACTGCTTGACCGACTCGACTTGGAGTGAGTCGACTAGCCCAGTGGACGGAGCGCCGGTACTTGGCGGCAGACCCACGGCGGACGGAGCGCCTGGTAGTTGGCAGCAGACCCGCGGTACTCGACGGGAGGAGTACCTCAGCAGGCTATCTGGGTAGCGCCCGGTATTTGGCGACAGACCCTCAGCGGACGGAGCGCCCGGTAGTTGGCCGCAAACCCGCAGTACTCGACAGGAGGAGTACCTCAGCAGTCACAGGTTAGCGAGCAGTACCTCGGAGTCGTGATAGGACTACTACACACTTCAGAGACGGGGCTCTTCAGCAGTTACGGTTTCGATAATGAAAATCCTGGTTTGAGCTGAGACTTTTGACCTTGTGTTTACCTCATGATTGAGATGGGTTACTTGATAACTTAGGTATATGTATGGGCATATACCTAAGTAGGGTTTATCTGTTGAGATCTTCTTGTGTTTATCCTTGTTGGTTTTAGTGAGACCTTGAGGGTCTCGGGGTCCCTACTGAGTATCGTTATACTCACCCCTGCACGGGCTATGCCCGCACCTCGTTGTGTTGGTTGCAGACGACGGACAGTGCTGACAGAAGCCGAAGGTTCGAGGACTGGACGGTACCTGGAGGTGGACTATACGACGAGGCGGTACCCGGAGGAGGACCACTGGGCGGGACATACTCGGAGCGGATGGCGGGACCCGAGGAGCAGAGGAGCTATCTGTACCCACCCTTCAGGTGGGATTTCCAGTGGACATCTCAACGTAGCAGCTTTACTTTTCAGTCGCTGTTTTTCCCTTTCGAGTTGTACTTTACAGTTGGGCTTGTATTTCCGGCCCCTTTTACTTTTCAGCTCTTTTTTTTGTACTTAGTGTTTCACATCCGCTTGTACTCTGTGGTGCTTGTTTTCTTTTATAAAGGCAATGCCTTCCCAGTTAACGGGATTTTACGCCTTTGGTGCTAGTCGCCAGCCCCTGGCCTATGGAAGGCGGGCTTGGGGTAGTCACGGCACGGGCCCCGAGGACGGGTCGTGACAAATTGGTATCAAAGGTGGTCGGTTCTACCGCAGACTCTGATCTTTCTTTCTATGAAGCAATAGTGTTAAGGGTACCGAGTGTGGTTTTTAGTTCAGGGAGTCCAGTGTTGGTGCGGGCGGCCGACGTATCCATACACCAGGACCCTGACAACTGATTTCCGACTTTGTGCACGAAAACGCTGATTGCGTGTGTGTTTACAAAAGATTTTCCCCTTAAAACAGCTCAAACCAGGTCAGCTCACCAGGTATAATCGTTTGATCGTGTTACGTTGTTTCTTTCAGGATGGCCCCACGACGGCAGCCAGCTAGGGTTCCGAGAATCGAGCGTGACGACAGCCCACCGAGCGCCGAGGCTTCGGTGCAGGGCCCTTTGTCAGCAGTGGCACCGGCGGTAGCTCTACCCGCCGAGCCCCCGATGCTTCCAGCAGCAGCCGCTGACGATGCACGTCGCCTCAGCGCACTGCATGAGTTTCAGCGCCAGCGACCTCCCAGGTTTCGCGGGGAGACGGATCCCCAGGCTGCAGAGGACTGGCTGGAGGCAGTAGTACGAGTGTTTAGGCTAGTGAGGACACCAGCAGACCTCATGGTGATCCTCGCTGCGAGCCTACTACACGCAGCAGCAGGACGATGGTGGAGCCTGATGCTCCAGGTGCACGATGAGGCGTCTCTTCTCTGGACGGACTTCGAGAGCCTCTTCCGCTCTGAGTTCGTCCCGGCCACCCTCCGAGCGGTGCGCATCCAGGAGCTTCTACAGCTGCGGCAGAGCAGCATGACGGTCGCTCAGTACGCGGCGAGGTTCACCGATCTCTCGCGCTACTCGACCGACATGGTACGGGACCCATTCTTCAGGGCCCGGACCTTCGAGCAGGGTTTGAGACACGAGATCAGGGCATCGCTGATCTCCCTCAGCATACCGACTCAGACAGGAGTACTGGAGCGGGCACTTCTGATCGAGAGTTTCCTTGCTGAGTCTACACCAGCACAGCAACTCACCGCAGGGCGGCATGTGGCAGAGTCATCTGCAGCAGGTAGCCGACAGATGACTCAGGGTTCCAGGCAGACCAGACCTACCGGTGGCCGACAGCACGACTCAGGCTCAGTTGTACGGGGAAGCCGGGGTGGAGTCAGAGCCAGGCGTGCCGAGAGTGGGCAGTGTTACTCCTGTGGCGGGATTGGTCACATGGCTCGTGACTGTCCGACCCGCCATGCTGATGATCAGCAGTTAAGTGAAGAACCTCCCAGGCAGAGGCAGAGGTTCGACCGTGGCGGTCCGCAGGGAGGAGGCGGACGAGGCAGAGGAGCTGGACGAGCAGCTGGTGGTGGGTGACGCTTTGAGGCTCTTCCACCACCACCACCAGGAGGACCACCCCGACCGCAGGGGAGAGCTCAGCTTCAGGCAGCCGAGGCCTTCGATCATGGAGCTCTGGGAGCCGATGGACAGGAGCAGAACTAGTGGATACGTCCTTAGTACTTCTGGTTCTTTGTTGCTTTTGTGTAGCGTCTTGTATTATGAGCTGCAATAATAAAAGACGCATACCTTTGTGATGTTTCTTTCCTGTCCTCTTTTGTGATGTTACTAAGAGGTTCCAGTTGACTGTTGACTTGACCCTCACTTGTGAGACATCTACTGGAGGAGACCAGTTACTACACACTGATGCCGACAGTGTGACTCAACCCTTGGAGGCGAGAGTAACGGTTGGATCTCTTAGTAGTAGCGTCGAGGCCTTACGACGTCATCCTTGGTATGGATTAGTATCATCCATGTTAGGATTGACTGTTTTAGGCAAAGAATGTGGTTCATCCAGGGGATGAGACCAGGTTTCTCTTTTCGGCAAAGAAGAAATCTTGCAGCTCTTGTGGGACCAGAGATGGTCCGGGCCACGTCAAAAGAGGTCCATGTCATCCAGGAGCGGGTCCTACATGGACGATCGATTCCTCTTGTGCTCAACAGATGGCGGCACGGGAATCTCCAGGAGAGCACATGGGAGCGGGAGGCTCAGATGCGTGCTCAGTATCCTCTTTTTGTTTCCCTAGTTTTTGATGTAGCTTTACGGGGACGTAAAGCCCTGAGGTGGGAGTAATGTAAAGACCGTAAAATTCAAGGGAAATTTTTTCTTAATTTTCTTTGGATTTTTACAAGAGCGCGGTTTCAGACGGCACCTGATTCCGAGGCCCGGAGTGCCCGGAATTAATTTCCGAAGTTTGGCTCGGGTACGTTCAGTGAACGGACGAGCGGGATTTTCCTAACTTTTGATCCGGTGCTCGGAATTGAAATCCGAGGGCACCGATGAACTCGCAGCGCCGATATTCGCTTAAAGAGACCTTTCCGGGAGTTGCGTTTGTTGCGGGTTGAAAGTTCCGTTTTGGGGTTTTTCAGTTAAGTTAAATAAAATTGTGTTAAACAAATTTTATTTTTAACTTATTAAAAACCTACCCAAGGGGGTTGGAAGTGGGACCCACACCCACTTAACCTCCCTTGGGAGGATTAAGTGTGGTGGGGCCCACACGAACCCCTATCTTTCAAAATTCTCTCAACGTTCTTAACCCCTAATTTAAATTGGCCTAAGTAACTCTTATTTAATTATGGGAGTTATGCCTTTTTGAATTTCAAAGCTTTGAAATTCCCTTGTGTTGTGTAAATAAAATAAGAGGTAATCTTATTTTATTGAGAGTTCTTAGTTTGTCTTTGGGAGCTTTCTCATCTTCAAGCTCTGACGAAGAACGAAGAACGTCTTCATCCTCAACGAAGAACGATAGCACTTCGTCAAGGATCATCGACTCGGAGACCTAGTATCTTCGGGCCTCTGCTTCCTCTTCGGACCTTCTTCGTCGGCAAACGAAGATCCGACAACAACGTGTCGCATCGGACGTAACTCTTCGTCAACGAATTTGACGAACGACGACCGCGACGCCCGACCTCCGCGACGCCGTCTTCCGCGGAGCGTAGCCGAACCTTGAATCTTATACCGAGGTAGGGGTTGTTGGTTCATTATTTCTTTATTCTTTTTCCCTGAACGTGGATCTCGCATGTCTAACTTGATGCTTGATTGTTTAAGTTGCGTTTTAAAATTAACGCGAGGGGGCCGGACCGCACGAACACGGCCGAACCCCCCTCCAACGTTCATGTTTATTCATGCGGGTGGAAGCAAGTAGCGTGGTGCCATCGCACCACGCGGATGATCGTACAATTAATTTACGTGGCGCCGTCGCGCCACGCCGGGGGAAAATCTTCAAGAACGCGACGCCGTCGCGCCGCGTTGAAAAGAATCGAAGCACGGCGAAGGGGCGCGGTGCCGACGCACCGCGCCGGATGACGAACGCCGCGGTCGGTTCCGGGCCGCGGCGGAACGAGAAGACCGCGGCCGGTTCCGGGCCGCGGCAGGACGAGGAGACCGCGGCCGGTTCCGGGCCGCGGCGGAAGGGAAGACCGGCGGCCGGGCCGCCGGCGTCGGAAGCCGAAGAGGGGACCGGAAATTCCGGTCCCGTTGGAGATAACCGGCCGGCCGGCTGGCCGGCCGGACGCCGTTAAACCGGGGAATTAATTCCCCGGCCGGCTGGCAAAACCCCCCTCTTAAAGAGGGGGGGCGTTCTTTTTTTTTTTTTTAAAAAAAAAAAGGAGGGGGCCGGCTGCCCCCTCGGTTCGCTCCAACAGGCCCCCCACGTGGGGGGGGGCTTCTTTAAAAACAAAGGGGCCGTGCCCCTTTGTGCCGCGCAGCGCGCAAAAGCCGCGGGGCTGAGCCCCGCGTGCGCCGCCAGGCGGCCCGCCGCCGCCGCCACGCGGCCTGCCGCCGCCGCCTCCGTGCGCCGCCGCGCGCCGCCACCGGCCGCCGCACCGCCGCCGCGCGCCGCCACCGGCCGCCGCACCGCCGCCGCGCGCCGCCACCGGCCGCCGCACCGCCGCCGCGCGCCGCCACCGGCCGCCGCACCGCCGCCGCCCGCCGCCGCCGTCCGCCGCCGCCGGCCGCCGCGCCACCCAGGGGGGGGGGGTCGGGCCGGGTCGGCCCGGACCCGGACCCCCCTTTTTCGGACCAGATTCGGTTTTTCGCTCATAACTTGAGCCTCGGACCTCCGAATGACGAACCGTCTGCGGCAACGCGATCCTTGGATCGAGACGGTCGTTTCGGTATATCGCACTCAAGGTTTCGGATTACTTTGAGTACGGCCGGGTTGGTTCGTTCACGGAACCAACCGGGCCTTCGGAGCAGAAACGCTCATATCTTGAGCTACGGACGTCCGATTGACGTACCGTCAGTCGCGTAGTGTTCCTCATAGTGAGACGGATCTTTTGGCATACTCCGCCCGAGGTTTGGACGCAGGTGGAGTACGGTCGGGTTGGTTTTTCCTTAAAAAACCAACCGGGCCCCGGAGACGAAAATGCCAATAACTCACAGACCGGGCGTCCGATTGACGCGCCGTCTGTTTCGTTGACTTCCTCTTGATGAGACGGAACTTTTGACATACTCCGCCCGAGTTTTGGATGCAGTCGGAGTATGGCCGGGTTGGATTGTTCCCGAAATCCAACCGGGCCCCTGGAACGGGAAAGCTGATTTTCTTTCAGACAGGACGTCCGCTTGACGAGCCGTCAGCGGCGTTGGTGGTTACTTTGAGTAACGGTCCCTTTGAGTATACCCTATGGGAGTTCGGGGTACAGTTGAGATACGGCCGGGATTGGTTTCGCTCACGAAACCAACCGGGCCCCTGGGACGAAAAGGCTAATAACTCACAGACCGGGCGTCCGATCGACGCGCCGTCTGTTGCGTTGAGACCCCTGTGACGAGACGGACCTTTGAGACACTTCTTCGCGGGACCTTGTGATACTTGGAGTATCGACCAGTAGCTCGTGGAGCGGACCCGTGGTACTTGACAGTGGTGGTGCGCTTGGATGCAGCAGCAGACCCTTGACGGTGGAGCGCTTGGTTGTAGCGGCGGACCCGCGTTACTCTACGGAGTGTGTGCGCTTGGTTGTAGCGACAGACCCGCGACGGTGGAGACGTGCGTGCAGAGTACGGAGACCGTGTAGCCGGCTGAGACCTGACGACTGCTTGACCGACTCGACTTGGAGTGAGTCGACTAGCCCAGTGGACGGAGCGCCGGTACTTGGCGGCAGACCCACGGCGGACGGAGCGCCTGGTAGTTGGCAGCAGACCCGCGGTACTCGACGGGAGGAGTACCTCAGCAGGCTATCTGGGTAGCGCCCGGTATTTGGCGACAGACCCTCAGCGGACGGAGCGCCCGGTAGTTGGCCGCAAACCCGCAGTACTCGACAGGAGGAGTACCTCAGCAGTCACAGGTTAGCGAGCAGTACCTCGGAGTCGTGATAGGACTACTACACACTTCAGAGACGGGGCTCTTCAGCAGTTACGGTTTCGATAATGAAAATCCTGGTTTGAGCTGAGACTTTTGACCTTGTGTTTACCTCATGATTGAGATGGGTTACTTGATAACTTAGGTATATGTATGGGCATATACCTAAGTAGGGTTTATCTGTTGAGATCTTCTTGTGTTTATCCTTGTTGGTTTTAGTGAGACCTTGAGGGTCTCGGGGTCCCTACTGAGTATCGTTATACTCACCCCTGCACGGGCTATGCCCGCACCTCGTTGTGTTGGTTGCAGACGACGGACAGTGCTGACAGAAGCCGAAGGTTCGAGGACTGGACGGTACCTGGAGGTGGACTATACGACGAGGCGGTACCCGGAGGAGGACCACTGGGCGGGACATACTCGGAGCGGATGGCGGGACCCGAGGAGCAGAGGAGCTATCTGTACCCACCCTTCAGGTGGGATTTCCAGTGGACATCTCAACGTAGCAGCTTTACTTTTCAGTCGCTGTTTTTCCCTTTCGAGTTGTACTTTACAGTTGGGCTTGTATTTCCGGCCCCTTTTACTTTTCAGCTCTTTTTTTTGTACTTAGTGTTTCACTTCCGCTTGTACTCTGTGGTGCTTGTTTTCTTTTATAAAGGCAATGCCTTCCCAGTTAACGGGATTTTACGCCTTTGGTGCTAGTCGCCAGCCCCTGGCCTATGGAAGGCGGGCTTGGGGTAGTCACGGCACGGGCCCCGAGGACGGGTCGTGACAAAAATGATCTCAGTTTTGTGGGAGTTTATGGCCCTTCCTTGGTTATATGAGGACATATCTTTAGAATTCATTGAGACAATGTTCATTTAGTAGTTTTATCAGAAGGGTGTGAAGGTGGATAAAGATACCCATATCATGATCCTCCATTAGGGGCAATAGTCAATAAATGATTTTTTCTATTTTTTTAGATCTATTAGTCTTATCTTATAAGGTAGTCATCAATAACACTTAGAAAGATCAATTTTTTGGATGTGTTCTTCACTCATAACTCCGATAATTTTTTCTTTAATTTTTACTTGTGTCTTTTAAGGTTATGGTTTAAAGGTATATTCAGGTGAAATCTGATCATGCTTGGAAACCTATTGTGCGTGATGCATCAGTTCTACCTAGTATGTCTTAATGTATCCTATCTAAAATGTAGTAGTAGCTAAAGGGGGTATATTTGTAAGTTTAGGTTCATCATAGTCAGTCTCATCAGAACCTTGATGCTTATTATAAGAAAAAGAGATTGTACATGGGATTCTAGTGTGGGGATTCAGGAAAATCTAATCCATATTTCTATAAATATATAATTAATAACATTGATTTTGTACAATTAATTCATATTCAGATGTTTTATAAGTTTTTTTGTCAAAATAATTCTTGGGTTTGATATGGATCATAGTGATTATCTATTTTCTTCTTTCCTTTTTGGTGGATCTGGTTTTTTTAGATCATTAGGTAATTCCTGTGTGGATGTTTCCTATGGGTTGATTTTTGATCACTTTTTATATCATGTTATATTTTTGTGGTTATATTCATGGTTGGTTGGTGGAACTTTGTTTCTTATTGTGTATGTATGTTATGGGTTTTTGATAACATTTGATCATTGATGGGAATACATGGGAAAAATATTAGGTTTATGCTTGGGTAACTAGGATGTGGATAGAACCATTTTTGGTTGATCGTTGTATGCTGATTAGTTTTAATTTGTTTGGTTCACTAGGAGTTGATGTTCTATGTAATCGAACCTAAGTTAACAATCACTTTTATCATTTGACCTAAGGTACAATCCATGTTACTCCCTATATTGGTTGTTTATAATTAGTTAATTTTGGTTGGAAATGTTTCATAAGGTTCATAAATAGTTTTATGGGAACCTATTTATTATAGGGAAAAGGCTAAAAGATCCATATTTGGAGGTGTAAATTGATGAGGGTTATTCTTCTCAGAATCATGATGATTCTTATAAAAAAAGAGACCTCACATGAGATTCCAGTCTATGGATTCAGGGAACTCTAATACCTTTTTCATGAGATCTCTAATGAACTACCCTTATTTGGGCTAATTAGGACATATTTAATAGTTTTATAATTTTTTTTATCATAAGAAGTTTCAGGTTTGATATGGTTTAGGGTGATTATTGTTTTTCAGTTACCTTTTTAGTGGATCTGGTTTTTTCTTAAACATATTGATGTAATTTATATATATATTCTTCATTTTGGTTCATTTATTATCACTTTTTATGGGATGTTAGTTTTATTGTGGTGATGTTCACGGTTGGTTGGTGTAACATTGTTTCTTGAGGGTATGTATGTTATGGGGTTTTAAAGAGATTTGATTTTTGATGGGAATACATGGGGAAAATATTGGGTTTTTACTTGAGTAATTAGGATAGGGATAACACTAGTTTTTTATGAAATGGTTGATATTTAGTTTTAATTTATTGGGTTCACCATGATTCGATGTTCCATGTGATAGGTATTAAGTTACACGTCACTTTTATCTCTTTACATAAGGTTAGAACCATGTTTCCCTCTGTTGTGGTTATATTAGCTATATTCATTTTGGTTGGAAATGTTTCATTTGGTTTATTGATGGTTTTATGGGATAATTTTGTGGATGTTTGGGTATTATTATGGGTTTTCAGTCTCTTAGGTTTTGATCAATCCCTTGTGATTTCACAATGTGGTTGGAATAAGTTTTTATTTATTTGATTGTCTCGTAAAGGTAGTGTTTATCTTTGGGGAAACTTCCTCATAAGAGTGTTTATTCCTATTTCAACAGTTTAAATGAACTATAAATGGTGTAGATATCTATAATAGGTTTCTATCCTCAAGTTATATGGTGTATAAAGTTTTGATTGGAGAGGTTTAGTATTCTGGGTTATTAGTTCGGTTGTTTTGAGTATCTCAGATATATTTTAGAGACCCAAATCTTGAAGTACATGGACATTACATTACTTTTGTGGAATACTTAATACATAACAAAATCAGACACCAAAGGACCATAATAGTTTAGTGTCTTTGGAAACTCGGAATATAATCTTCTAATCTTGGTGAAAGATCATCAATATCTCCCATAAAGATATTCCCCTTTTGTTTTCTTACCAAAAACCTTTCTTTATATCCTGGGGAAAATAAAACATATAAAAGGTGAGCTCAAATGCTCAGTAAGGGTAAGCATGGAGAAAATAAAACAAACCATATACATTTGAACTTCAAAACATGAACATAATATTTAAACATCAAAATCATGAGAAATGACATAAAACATAATAGTATGTAAGGCATAGATCATAATGTATCATCAATCATGATAAAATAGCATGGGAATAAAGCATGTAATTGTGGAAACCATTAAGCACTTGTTATGATTTTTATAGTAGCCAAAGAATTCCTACCAAGACCATCTTAGTGGAAAAAGTCCCTTTATGAATCGAGTTCACTCCTCGTTTCAGTCCTATAACACTGAACCATATTAACTTACCATTCTAGCCATGTCTATATCATGAGATATAAATCTTTACCCAATGCATTAGAGGGAGATATAGGTACCACCCATCTCATAATGAAATCATTCTTACTTGTGCCATAACATGAACATAAATCATTCATCATTACCGAAAGTATAAAATGGGTTTCATAAACATCATCCCATCATAACATAATCCATACAAAAAAATGGATATAATTTCATCATAATAAAAGTAAAACCATGTAAATCATAGAGAAATTATACTTGAAACATACACATATGAAATAATTCCATATTATATGGAAAATGGTTTTGATATAACACTTGAAATGAATTATTGAGGAAAATATCCTTTCTTCTTAAAAATCATTTTCTTTTCACAAAATGTCATGCAATTTTAAAATAAAAAGATTTTATTGAAAATAACCCTGAAATATTGTAGAGTCAATTTCATGAAAATAAGGCATTATGAAACCGTAAAAATCCGTTCATGCCGCATAATTTAAAAAAACATTTTTCTCGTACTTTTGTCAGAAATGTCAAAAATTACCTTGTATGGTAAAAAAATATTCCTTACATACCATGTAGTAAAAGTTAAAAATGGGTAAAAAGGGATTTAAACATACATGAAACCATTTTTATAAAACATGGACGTGGATGATAAATATAACCCCAGTAAATACTTACGAATAAACAATCTCAGATAAAAATGAGATTCGAAAAGTTATCCCTTACCTTAGGCCCAATATGCTTCGTACGTATCCAAACCTCTTGTATAATGATTTAAATAATGTAATTGAATTATTACATAATCATATTCATGTTATGATATCATATATGGTTCACTTATGACTTTATATTACCCATTCTTTTGTAAATTCTATGTTAAAGTGGCGTTTTGGGTAAAATCGTTTCATTTATTATACGTGTTTCGACTTGTTTTTCTTGATATTATTACTTATATCCTGATTTGATTAATTCCAGAATGTAAAAAATGATTTATATATAATATATATTCATCATATACATATATATATATATGATAGACTGATAAATGGAATGAAATACACCGTTCATGGAGACGGTAGGCCGTACGTACGCATGAACGCTGTTTTCGTTTCCTTATTGAATTGAATGGAATTAAGTAGATGGAATACATATATATATCCATAAATCCAGTATCATTATTATGTCATATATTTCATTATTATTCATTATATATACTTTATAATCATTCATGAATGGTTAACATGGAGAATGAATCTCATCGCGTCGTGGAGACGATAATCCGTACGTACGCACAAGCGATGATATCATTCCCTTATTTATTGAATGGAATTGGAGTGGATGATATAATATCTTAGAATTAGTATGATTTTATAATAATCATATATAGTTATTTTTTACATCATTATACCCATCCAAGTAAGGTGGTGGTGGAAAAACTGATTACAACACGGCGTGGAGAAGGTATTCCGTACGTACGCACGCGCGGTGATTTCATTTTCCGTATGATGGATAGAAGATGAAATATGGTTGTTTCATATTTATAATAACAAATAATTATATAAGTAATACTTATTTTATTACTTTATAAAGATACAACTAAATAAGAAGAAGTAGAATAAGAAAGAAACTTGAGGGAATCGGAAGAAGAGATTACCTCTTCTTCAACACACCTCCTTTAAGATTTCTCTTAAGGAAGTAGAGTTAGTCTTTTGAGAAGACCAGAACCTCCATAATTTTTATAGGTAAGTGTAGAAGAGAAATGGTCAGGGTTTGGCCGAGATTCAAGGCTGAAAAGGGTGTGAAGAGAAGAGGGAAGGGGTGCCCTTTTTTTAAGGGAGGAGAGGGGCACCTTTGGAAAAACATAAAATATTATTTTATAATAAAGTCATATCAGGTTTATAATAGCTCCTAATTGATTTGTTTCGAAGATAAAGTGGTTATGGGTCAAAATACGCTCAACCAATAGGTTTTAGATGAGTTTAGGTTACTATTTTAACCTTATCTTTTAGATTTAACTCTAAGTTAAATAATTTAACTTTTACCGTGTCTTATTGTTTTATTACACTATATGGTTAATACACTTACTATAAAAAGAAAAAAGAACCCCAAGTGGTTCATTATTAATATATATACCATTATCTAAGTCATTTGGCCGAACCATGGATTTTTAGTAATATAATAAAAATTAATAATATAATATTTTAAAAAAAATTATTTTATGTCAATTTTGACAGTATTTGGTAACTGATTTTTATGAAAATCATAGCAGCATGATTTGTTATAAAAATGTTAATTAAATCAATACTAACATGTCATAGTAACCTATAAAATTAGTTTAATTTATAAAAAGTCTCAAATTACATTTATTTGGATATTTATAATTTCAATTATTTTAATATTTCATTATTTATGTAATTACTTAATCACTATTGTGTCATAAATAACATAAATTATTTAATGTCTAAAAATTATAAATAAAATACCATTAGGTAGGAAATATTTTTATCTTTCTAATGAATATTTATAGTCGAATTTATCCTATGTATAACCCTATATTAAAAATGTTTTAGTTATTAAACTTTTATTTTAACTATTTTAACTCTTTTTTAAATAAAATAATAATAAATGTCCCAATCTAATCCAAGTGGACCTAAAGGGAAATATTTTATTCCTAAGGTTTTTATGGTCGAATTATACTTATCCAATAGAATTAGTACATGTGTTAGGGTGATAATAATATCATTTTAACCCTTAATTACCCTATTTACTTTTAACCGTGGTAAATAAAAGTAAAAAGTTACAATTCACCAAAAATTATTTTTATCTTATTGAACCACATTTTACTCCTTGATATTAATCATGTCTCTCTGATTTTCTAAATTCCACTTATATAAGTGGTAAAATTATGTTTTATGTAAATTTTCAAATTCTCCTAGGAGGTAAGTAAAAGATGGTGAAAAGTTCAATAAAATTTTTATATATCTAAAATTATTATGAAATTACTCCAATGAATTACATTAAATTTTTATAGGTATTATATATCAATTTTTGACCTAAAATAAATTTAAATAAAATAAATAATTATTTAAATAAAAAGTCAGTTTTTAAACAGTAACCCAGTGTTTTCACTATTCATCAAAAATTGAATGTTTTCAGAAAAATACCAAAACTTCACCCTAGTCTAATTTCGATATTCCGAATTCAAAAATGAAGTGAATTTTGAAAGATAAAATTTATAAAATTTAAAAAAGTGGGTATTACTATTCATGAAGGCTAGTTCATAATAATATTATAATAATATCTCATTTAGTGAAACTTGGTATTACGTACTACACACGCTATCAAAGAAGGTCTTGATTGTGTGTAATGCATGCCAAGTCAGGGCTGCATTTAGTGAAATCTCCATTTGGTGTTGCATATAACATAATCAATACTTATTTCATTTATACATTAAACAAAATCTACACTTACTGTTGCGTAGAATAATTTCCGAAAAATGAACTTGAAAATGTGTGTAACACGATCCAAGAATAGTGTTGCGTATACTGAAAGCTAATACGGTGTTGCATATAGTACAATCTAATCTTGGTGCAGTGTATAATGAAAGATATAGAATAAATTAAAAATAATATATCTCATAAAATCTCGGGGTGTTACATTCTACCCCCCTTAAAATGAATTTCGCCCTCAAAATTCGTCGGGGTTGTAAATGGTTTATTAATTGAGAGTTTCTTTCATAAAAACCCACATCATAAAAAGGAATAATAAACTAAATTTTAAAAAAGTGAAATATGAAACATAAAGGTTACCCAAATTAACTCATCACTGGATTTACACATAGGATATCATAGGTAAAAATATTGATATGGAGGAGAAATCTAACCATCAAGTTCTCATGGAGAGTGGTAGAGAACATGGCTATGAAAAATCCAACAATAACAAATCCATAAATTTGTGATGATCTAAGGTACTATCTGATTCATCATATATAAGGACACTAGGACAAAATTTTGGGTTTTCAATATCATTTCCCTAATGTTGAAGAAGTTTTGAATTAAAAGAAATACTTACTTGATTTTGGTACAATCTCACCGTTGGTCGTTCCTTGGACAATTTCCACTTCATCTATTAAATAAATGAAGTTGAATTTGTCATTCGTGAAGTGTTAGCAGATCATGTGATAGAATGATGGGTCATTCCATCTGCCTGAAACAAAAGGTTAGAAAAAGTTACCAAAAATACATAAGTCCATCTATAGTGAGATTAATCATATATAGTTCCTAAAATGGACTTATACTTCATATATCATACTGCTTAATATAATTAAACTATTTTATACTAACCAGGGACATCCTATAGGCCAGTGGTTTGCGATAAAGGCATGTCGCACTTCAGTTGTGGGTTTGATTGCCACAGCCTTGTCTGAAGAGACAGGTTGTCTCTCATCCTGCAGGTTGTCCCTTTTTTAAAAAATACACTATTATAACATTCCAGAAATAATATCGAAAAAAAAATTCTATCCAAAAACAATACTATCTGATGTACAACATAATTCATTTCAAATATTTAGGCTTATCCAAAATACATATGTCCAATATCATAGTATAAAGAAAACTATTACTTGAAAGGTCACATAACAAGCACGTTAATACCATCATTTATCCCCCATATATCATAAGATATATCTCGTTGGTCACATTCCAAACATGTGAATACCTTAATCATGTATTATCTTGAAAAATGAATACCCATTGAACCTTAGTGAAAACATGAATACTGTCAAAAGTTAACTCTTTCCCCATACCAAAATCCCAAAATTTCTATATACTCATACCATGATATAACTTTGTCCTTATATCCGTCATGAGCTCATTTCATTTTTTTCATTATCCTTTCATTATGCGCATATCTTCTACTTTCCAAAAATATTTGAATAACCTTTCATGGTTACCGGTACCATTCAACATATTATTTAAAAAACATAAGGAAAAACAATAGCGTAACAATCCTTAGATGTCTCTTTATTCCATAGTACCATGAGATTACTTATACAATATTACTCTTGATAAACATGTAATCATTCCACTACCTTCTTAAACCATTGACCAAGCTTCAATACTTCTTTCATCTCATATATAATTTATAGTCTCCTCATCATCATCCACATAAATACTACCCATATGACCATGCTGATTCTCTTCATGAGATTTTCCCTTAGGGAATTGGCTTGCATAATGCCCATACATTCCACATTTAAAACATCTAATCATTGTTGATGTCGTAGCAATACCATTATCCTTCTCCATAGTGTTAACTGAACCTTTTACTTTGCACTTACTAGATTTGTGTCCATCTTTTCCGAACCCAAAGCATCTTCCAGTTCCTTTGAAACATTCTCCTTGATGTCTCTTCCCACATGATTCACATGAGGAAAATTTAACTTTCTTTCCTCTATGATCATCATAAAACTCCTTCTTTCTCTTATTAACTAAGTCAGGAAACTTAAAAAAGTTTAGATTATTGATCATATTATGAGATTGCTAATTAGGAATAATAATGATGTTTGGACTTCCAAATCCCGTTTTATTTGGTTACTCATGAAGAATATCATTCCATTGTCCATCATATCCTCCATTATTGTGAATCTTCCTATTTCTAGCCATTTTCTAAAACTCAAAAAGAATAGTGTGAGAGGCAAAAATCATGCTAGGGAAAACAACATAATAAAGGGGGAGTACCTTCAATATCTAACATCTTAAGTTTAATTCTATTATCATTACCATAATTCTAGGACTATAACCTATACTTATACTTAACCTTAGGGACATCCCTAGACATACCTTAGAAATATCTCTAGGGATCTCACTAAATTTTTCGCATCCTAGTTTCCAAAAGTTAACTAAACCTTTCCTCTGATACCAACTGTAGAGACCCAAATCTTGATGTACATGAACATTACATTACTTTTGGGGAATACTTAATACATAACAAAAACAGACACCAAAGGACCGTAATAGTTTAGAGTCTTTGGAAACTCGGAATATAATCTTCTAATATTGGTGAACGATCTTCAACATCCCCCATAAAGATCTTCCCCTTTTTTTTCTTACCTAAAACATTTCTTTATATCTTGGGGAAAAGAAAACATATAAAGGATGAGCTCAAATTCTCAGTAATGGTAAGCATGGAGAAAATAAAACAAACCATATACATTTAAACTTCAAAACAAGAACATAATATTTAAACAACAAAATCTTGAGCAACAACATAAAACATGATAGTACGTAAGGCATAGATCATAATGGATCATCAATCTTGATAAAATATAATGGTAATAAAGCATGTAATTGTGCAAACCATTAAGCACATGTTATTATTTCCATAGTAGCCAAGGCATTGCTACCAAGACCATCTTAGTGGACAAAGTCCCTTTCTGAATCGAGTTCACTCCTCGTTTCAGTCCCGTAACACTGAACCGGATTAACTTACCATTCCAGCCATGTCTATATCATGAGATATTAATATTTACCCAATTAATTAGAGGGATATATAGGTCCCACCTATCTCATAATTAAATCATTCTTACTTGTGCCACAACATGAACATAAATCGTTCATCATTACCCAAAGTATAAAATGGTTTTCATAAACATCATCCCATCATAACATAATCTATACAAAAAAATGGATATCATTTAATCATAAGAAAAGTAAAACCATGTAAATAATAGAGAAATTATACTTGAAACATACACATATTAAATAATTCTATCTTATATGGAAAATGGTTTTGATAAAACACTTGAAATGAATTCTTGAGGAAAATATCATTTCTTCTTAAAAATCATTTTATTTTCAAAAAAATTCATGCAATATTAAAATAAAAGGATTTTATTGAAAATAACCATGAAATATTGTAGAGTAAACTTCATGAAAATAAGGCGTTATGAAACCATAAAAATCTGTTCATGTCGTATAAGTTAAAAAAACATTCTTCTCATACTTTTGTCAGAAAAGTCAAAAAGAACCTCGTATGGTAAAAAAAAGAAAGATTCCTTACATACCATGTAGTAAAAGTCAAAATGGTTTAAAAGGAATTTAAACATACATGAAACCATTTTTATAAAACATGGACTTGGATAATAAATATAACCCTAGTAAATACTTACGAATAAACAATCTTAGAAAAAAATGAGATTGGAAAAGTTATCTCTTACCTTAGGTCTGATATGCTTCGTATGTATCCAAACCTCCTGTATAATGATTTAAATAATTTCATTGACTTATTAAAGAATCATATTCATTGTTATGATATCATATATGGTTCACATATGACTTTATATTACCCGTTCTTTTGTAAATTCCATGTTAAAGCAGCGTTTTGGGTAAAATTGTTTCATTTATTGTACGTGTTTCGACTTGTTGTTCTTTATATTATTACTTATATCCTGATTTAATTAATTCCAGAATGTAAAACATGATTTATATATAATATATATTCCTCATATACATATATATATATATTATAGACTGATAAATGGAATGAAATACACCATTCATGGAGATGGTAGGTCGTACGGACGCATGGACACTATTTTCGTTTCCTTATTGAATTAAATGGAATTAAGTAGATGACATACATATATATACATAAATACAGTATAATTATTATGTCATATATTTCATTATTATTCATTATATATACTTTATAATCATTCATGAATGGTCAACATGGAGAATGAATCTCATCGCGTCGTGGAGACGGTAATCCGTACGTACGCACGAGCGATGATATCGTTCCCTTATTTATTGAATGGAATTGTAGTGGATGATATAATATCTTAGAATTAGTATGATGTTTTAATAATCATATATAGTTATTCTCTACACCATTATACCCATCCAAGTAAGGTGGTGGTGGAAAAATTGATTACACCACATCGTGGAGACGGTATTCCGTACGTACGCACGCGCGGTGATTTCATTTTCCGTAGGATGGATAGAAGGTGAAATATGGTTGTTTCATATTTATAATAACATATCAGTATATAATTAATACTTATTTTATTACTTTATAATGATAAAACTAAAGAATAATAAGTAGAAGAAGAAAGAAACTTGAGAGAATCAGAAGAAGAGATTACCTATTCTTCGACGCACCTCCTTTAAGCTTTCTCTTAAGGAAGTAGATTTGGTCTTTTGAGCAGACCAAAACCTCAATTATTTTTCTAGGGAATTGGATAAGAAAAATGGTCAGGTTTTTTCTGTGCATCAAGGCTCAAATGGGTGTGAATAGAAGAGGGAAGGGGTGCCCTTTTTATAAGGGAGGAGAGGGTCACCTTTGGAAAAACATAAAATATTATTTTATAATAAAGTAATATTCGGTTTATAATAGCTCCAAATTGATTTATTTCAAAGATAAAGTGGGTATGGGTAGAAATAATCTAAACCAATAGGTTTTAGACAAGTTTAGGTTACTATTTTAACCTTATATTTTATATTTAACTCTAAGTTAAATAATTTAACTTTTACCGTGTCTTCTTGTTTTCTTACACTATATGGTTAATAAACTTACTATAACAAGCCAAACTAACCCCAAGTGGTTCATTATTAACATATATAACCTTATCTTAGTCATTTGGACGAACTATAGATTTTTATGAATATAATAACAATTAATAATATAATATTTGTTTTAAAAACTATTTTATGTCAATTTTGACACTATTTGGTAATTGATTTTTGTGAAAATCATAACTGCATGATTAGTTCGAAAAAAGTTAATTAAATCAATAATAACATGTCATAGTAACCTAGAAAATTAGTTTAATTCATAAAAAGTCTCAAATTACATTTATTTGGGTATTTATAATATCAATTATTTTAATATTTCATTATTTCGGTAAATACTGCATCACCATTGTGTGATAAATAACTTAAATTATTTAATGTCTAAAAATTATAAATAAAATACCATTTGGTAGGAAATATATTTTATCTTTCTAATTAATATTTATAGTTTAATTTATCTTATGTATAACCCTATATTAAAAATGTTTTAGTTATTAAACTTTGATTTTAACTATTTTAACTCTTTTTTAAATAAAATAATAATAAATGTCCTAATCTAATCCAAGTGGACCTAAAGGGTAATATTTTATTCCCAAGGTTGTTTTTGGTCCAATTATACTTATCCAATAGAATTAGTACTTGTTTTAGGGTAATAATAATATCATTTTTACCCTTAATTACCCTATTTACTTTTAACCGTGGTAAATAAAAGTAAAAAGTTACTATTCACCAAAAATTATTTTTATCTTATTGAACCAGATTTTACTCCTTGATATTTACCATGTCTCTCAGATTTTATAAATTCCACTCACAGAAGTGGTAAATTATGTTTTATCTAAATTATTAAACTCTCCTAGGAGGTGGGTAAAAGACGATGAAAAGTTCAATAAAATTTTTATATATCTAAATTTTTTATAAAATGACTCCAATGAATTACATTGAAATTATATAGGTATTATGTATCAATTTTTGACCTAAAATAAATTTAAATAAAATAAATAATTATTTAAATAAAAAGTCAGTTTTTAAACAGTAACCCGTTGTTTTCACTATTCATCAAAAATTTAATGTTTTCAGAAAAATACAAAAAATTCACCCTAGGTTAATTTTGATATTTCGAATTCAAAAATGAAATCCATTTTGAAAGATAAAATTTATAAAATTTCAAAAAGTGGGTATTACTATTCATAACGGGTAGTTCATAATAATATTATAATAATATCTCATTTAGTGAAATTGGGTATTGCGTACTACACACGCTATTAAAGAAGGTCTTGATTGCATGTAATTCAAGATAAGTCAGGGTTGTTTGTTGTTAAATATCCGTTTGGTGTTCCATATAACATAATCCAAACTTATTTCATTTATACATTAAACAAAATCTACAGTTAATGTCGTGTAGAATAATATCCACAAAATGAACTTGAAATTGTGTGTAACACGAGCCAATAATAGTGTTGCGTATACTGCAAGCCAATACGGTGTTGCATATAGTACAAGATAATCTTGTTGTAGTGTATAATAGAAGGTATAAAATAAATTAAAAAGAATATATCCCATATAATCTCAGGGTGTTACATATATGGTTTGATAGTGGATTGTTTTTGAGTGGTTTTATTTAGTTATGACTCTCCTGGGTATTTCCCTAACCCATCCACCTATTAAATTGGGTTTTCTGGTTATTAAATGTCCAATTTCATTTTATTTTTGACCAATGACATTCTGAAGTTATAAAGTGTCATGGTGGGGATGATTTTAACACCATTGTGTCATGGTAGGTTTTATTATTCTTTAATTTTATATTATTTTCAAATTTCTAGATCTTTATATTTAAAATTTGTAAATTTTAAAGTATTTATATCTATCTAATGGTTTTCAAGTTGTTACGGGAGGTTGTGTAAGGAAACTATATATTTTTTTTAGTTTTAAAAATGGATTTTTCACAATTGATGCATGGTCTATCAAACAATGTGAGGTCAGTAAGAAAACCATGTGACTCGGTTTTTTCTCTAGGGTTACCAACATGGTTGTCACATGATTAGGGAAAATCATGTGGAAAACCCATGTGAATTCATAAAGGTGTCTTATAGTGTCTCTCTCTTGGTTTTCACATGGTTTGTAAAATCGTACGGCCTACCCAGATTCACATGAATAGTGAATTATCCTTTTTTCCTTTTCAAATTTAATGATTTTCTTATCGTTACCTCTTACATTTCATTCAATCATAATCCATAAATTCATAAGGTCTTATTCCTTTATGTTCCTCTATATTGTGAGTCTCCATCCTTTTTCATTCCAAGTTACTTCTTTAATCTAATTCCTCGTCACCTTCTTCCTTCTCTTCTCCTCCATCAATTTATACTAGGTTTTTCTTACCCCTATAACTCTAATCGTTATATAGGTTGGATTTAGGGTTTTGTTTGGTTATAAGCAATTTTTTTTCATTTAGGGCTTTTATAGGGTGATTTCATGTTTTTTTGGATTTTATAATCAAAGTTGATCGATTTATTCTTAGAATGAGATAAGGGTTTCTATGTAGTTCTTTTATTTTCAAATTAATGAACTGATTGTATTTTATAATTTCCATTTCTATTAAAGTATGTCTATGTATGTAATTATTTATGGGTTTTCAAAAAAATTCTATGGACTTTTATGCTTTTCATAGAGGGGTTTTCTAGAGAAAATTCAAGTATTGTTTTTAAATTAAATGGTCAAACATGACAAGTCCCTTTGAAAATTACCATGGGGTTATTTAAAGTGGTTTTAATAGAAAATGAAGTTATTTACCCTTTTATTTATTATAATAGGAAAAAACTATGTTTTAAATAATTATTTTGGAATAAAATGGGTGTATATTTCTAAATGGTTTCTAAAGTGTGTTTTCAATGAAAAGTTTTTAATAAATGGATAGTGAGGGTTGTACAGGTGAGGTGAGATGTATTGTTTATGCTTTATTGATGCAATAATATTACCTTTATTATTTTCTTAACTCCACATTGGTTTGGTCCAAGGAACCTGGATAAATAAGTGTTAGATTTTGATATTATGTTATACTATTCTAGGACACACATGGTATAGTTTCCCCTAGTAATGTGATACACTGAGTCTATGTGAGTGGTTCCCCCTGATGATGTTGGGCTATTCAGGTGGTTTTTGATGGTTTGTATGCAATGTAGTCTAGTTGTTGATCTCGTGTTTATAGTATTATTAGGATCATCTCACGTTAGGACCTATGGTGTGTCTTATTCTAAGTATTCATTGATTAGTGGCTCCTCCTATGGGCCGCCCTTATTTATTTGTATCCTCTTATGATTATCTTATTTATGGAATCATTTACCTTTTACCCTTCTTTTATGATATGCCTCTGGCATAGTGGTTCATGCTTGCATACAGATTTCATTCTTATGAATGATTTTTCAGCCAATTTGTTTTACAAAAATAGTTTGTAAGGATTTTTTTATAATTGAAATTAAAATGTTTTGTTTTATGGATGGGATTTTTTTAAAGGTTTTGATATGAGGAAAAATGGGTTTCTTTAGTTTTTGTTTTATCAAAGGTCCTCAATTCAGAAATTGTAAGAATATTTTCATTTATAAGAGGATATTTTTCATGGTTTATTTATAAATAAAATGATTAATTCTTTATGGATAAAAATGATATTTTATTTATTTTGTGCCTATATAAAATGGAAAATCAAACTCTCTATCATATTTTGATCTATAATTTATGAAATATTTTATAAATTTAATTGTATTGACTCCTTGGTGAGATATTATTGGGCATGTTAGCTCACACCCTGCATACCCACATGTGTGTGTGTGTTTGTGAAACTATAATATTGTATACTTTTAGGTTTATTCTTAGGTTTATCATCGCTCTCTTGGTCCATCGATGGATGATTTTGGATATAAAGAGTGATCATAGGTCTTGTAAAGGTACCCTTATGGAATGTTTCATGTAATGACCATGGCTCCAGTAACTTGGATCTAGTGTATACTTTATTAAATTTAAATAATATAAAAGGGATTATATAACCAATTTTATATTAGTTTATTAGTATTTCAGAACCAAATACATGCATGATAACGATTTTACATTCTAAAATTAAAAAAAAATAAAATCATAGTAATATAAAACATTTGGGATCCTTGAACTCATTCATTGAATTCATATTTATATTATAGATAAATGAAACAAGATAAGGGTGAGAAAAAATTCTCAATAAGGGTTACGTACATAAGAATCTATCATGAATCAATAAATCGTAATCAATATGAAATGGTAAAAAACTGAACACACTTTAAATTTATCAATAACTTGACTATAACAATTAGATAAGTAATAATAAATATAAAAAGTTAAATAACTTAGTATACATTCTATTTAATAAATAACTGGACTATCATAATTAGATAAGGTATAATCAATATAAAAAGATAAATAAATTAAAACATGTTCCATTTAATTAATAAACTGAGAATTAAATGCATCCAGAGATAATATTAATGTGAAAATATAATGGATAACATTGATAACTAAATTCTAAAGGAATGAATTTTTTAATTATTAGACATCATGATCTCAAGGATCATGATACCCCTACTATCAATACCATTCACAGGACAATTTAAAACTATGGTAAGACTCATTTAATGATAACTTACTGATTCACATCATGAGACTACTGATGCATTAAAGGGATATATATAATTGGTACCACCTATAAATGCATGTCAAAATCATTCCACATATATTGAAAAATCGATTTAACTCATGAATAATGTTCCTTATCATGAAATATCTATATGGAGTAAAGAATAAATATTTATCAATATCTCCCCAGATAGTAATATAACATTAAAAGTAAACAACATATGTAAAAATGGTATGTCGTTTAGAAAATAATAATATCTATGATATAAAGAATATGAATATTTAATAGAAATTTAATGTTCAATGAACAATTATCATAAGAAAGTTATTGTCTCATGATAAATTAAACAATCACAAAATTAAACAAGAAATGAGAGGTGACCATCAATTCATTGGGAATATCAGTTTTTACAATAAATTCATGAATAAATAGTAATTCACATTAAATACATCAATGGAACATTATATACACCAAATTAAATTTAATAGTTTCATATGAAAACAAATTAGGGATTGGAAATTGTGATGAAATCTCTTACCTCATTCTTCCCTTTGGTTAAACATGATTTAACCACATATATAGTGGTTTTAAGCATATTATTAATTTAAAATAGAAATATATTCAGATTTATAATATCATATATGATCTTATAATATTGTTTTACTGACTTTTTTTAATAATATTTCATTATTCTAATTGTTTCGGGTGTTAATTACCTTATTTTATCCTGAATTTTTTCATTAAAGTTCTATTTATTGTATATAAGATATAGATCCATCGCCTAAAAAATTATATTAATGTTATAAATATCATACTTAATTATTATATACATTTTTATAATAATTCTTGAAGTTTGGACATGGAAAATGAATCGCATCACTTTGTGGATATGGCAGGTTGTATGTACACACAAGCGACGATGTCATTCCATTAATGAGTGAAAGGGTAAAGAATTGAGTGATATATTAATTTTAAATAATAAATATCATGTCATATATATCACATATATTCATTGAATTTATTCTTATTATATTCAATGTAAACTTTAAGTGAAAAATGAATCACATCGCTTTGCGTGGCGGTAGTCCGACATACACCTGAGCGAAGTTATTGTATTTTAGATGACATGGAACATAAGAATGTATATATGATATTATAATTTAAAAATTATAATAATATCCTAAATATTATATATATACATTAAATAAATCATTATAAATAAACATGTTATGTGTTTATAGAAAACAAATTATATTGATTCGTGAGGTGGTAGTCTGTCAAACTCATGATCGGTGATTTTTGTTTCCCATTTAAGGGAAGATGATATGGATATAAGCTATTAATTTAATATAAAAATATCTCAGTATATGGGATATACTATTTTTAATATATTTAAAGTATTAATACATAATATAATGTGGTAAAATAATAAATAAAATGAAATAGCTTCATTAATATGATTACCTTCTATTTGAGAAACCTCCTTTGGATATCCTCTTACGGTCACATGGGTTGGTATTTTTGGAAAAATAAAAGATATAAAATGTTTAAAATGGTGTTTCATAGTGATTTTGTAATGTTTTGGCAGATACAAAGGGAATAGGAGGTGTGAATACCAGAAGGTAGGGAGTATCCTTTTATAAATGGGGGGGAGGACACACGTGGAATTTCCAGAAAGAATAAAGTTTAACCACATTCTTCACATTCCAAAAGGATCCAAAATTATTCATTATAAAATATTAAATGTTATAAATACAAAATATTTCCATAAAATGGGTTTTTTAATAATTTTATGTCATTTTGAACCCTTGTCTTTATAGTTTAACCCCTCGGTAAACCCGTTTTCACCTTAACTGTGATAAATAGTTTTTACTGTTTTCACTATTAATTATAGTACAAAATTCATTTTAACTTGTTAGATAATATAAATTATGATTAATACAAATAATTTATATATTTTTCAAAAATAAGTTCACATAATTGGGAAAATTCAATTTAAAAGTAAACCCCTAGAAACGTCGAAAAAATGTTTTTTCCAAAGAAAATATTTCAAAAGTATAAAAAGTTTTTATATAAACATTGATTATATAATTAATTAAAATAAAAAAAATAAATTAATTATTATATAATTGAAGTAATTTTTCTTTTAAAACAATTTTAAAAAAAAATTGTACTAGTAAATTCTTTAAATGAAAAGGCGATTTATAATAAAAATCAAAAAAAATCATTATTCATCGAAAAATGAAACCTTTTAGAAAAATAAAAAAAATTCACCCTGAGATAATTTTGAAATTATTATTTAAAAAAATGGAGATAATATTTTAAAATTAATTTTATAAAATTGGTAAAAATAAATTTTCAAATGGGTGCGCAAAACATGATGAAACTATTTTTTAGAAAAAATACAGTTTTTTAAAAAACATTTCTTTTTCTTTCAATTGATTTATAGTTTAATTTATAATAAATAGATAACAAATTAAATTGTAAAAAGCATATATTAAAATAAATTAGTCATTACTATTCATACCAACCAACTTAATGGAGAGGTTATAACGGACATGTTTAAATAGTAATATTTTAAAAGAGTATTGTTTTTTCATTTAAACTCGGTGTTTCATATACCATAAGTAATTGAAGAAATAAATTTTTTTTCTAAAAGTAATATATTGTAAAGTCTTGGTGTTTTACATTCTACCCTCATACTAAAAGTTTCATTGAAATTTCATAGATATTACCTTCAAAATAAATTAGGTTTTTTCTTCCTTATAAAATTCTCTAGTTTCCAGGATACTCCCTCTATTTTTATGATTTTTCCAAAGTAACTTTACCAATAGAGTCAATTGATTCCTCAATAATTTATCTATAGTATTAATAATTTGTATGGGATCTTAAAAATAATATATATCGGGTTCCAATTATATCACTTCAGAGGTGAGAATATGTGTTGGTTCTGGAATGTACTTCCTTAATGATGTTATGTGGAACACATTGTGTACTTTAGAGAGGTTTAGTGGAATTTCCAAATGATAAGCCACAAATATAATACTTTAAAGAAATTAAAAGGGTCCAATGTACTTGGGGCTCATCTTTCCCATCTTATAAAACCTTATGATACCCTTCCATTGCAGATACTTTCAAGAAAACAAGATCTCTCACTTGAAATTCCAAATACTTCCTATAATTGTGGGAAAAAATATTTTTTCTACTTTGAGTTTATTTTATATGTTATTGATGAGTATTTAACTTTTTTGTTATCTCTTGAACTATTTATAGGCCTAAAATTTTACTTTCACTAACTACATCCCAACAAGTTAGAGTATGATATCTATTTCTATAAAATTATTCATATGGTTCTGTTTGAATACTTGAATGGAAACTATTATTATAGTAAAACTCTACCAATGGTAAATATTGATCTCACATTCCTTTAAATTTAGCTGATCACAAACTCAAAATTTATTCAAATGTTTTAATAGACCTTTTAGACTATCCACTAGTTTGAGGATGGTGGGTGGTGCTCAAATGAAGCTTAGTGTCAAGAGACTTTGGAAGACTCTTCCAAGAATTTTGCTGTAAAATGGGGATCATGATCAGACATAATCAAAATATATCCACCATTAAGTCTTGTAAATTTATTAATATAGATACTTGTGAGGCTATCAAGTAGTGAATATTTTATAGGGAGGAAATGTAAGATTTGGTAATTTGATCACAATAACCCATATTGCATCATTACTTTGAGGAGTATTTGGTAGTCTTGTGGAAAAATTTAATAGTAAATCCATCCCATATCTACACCAAAATATGAATAGGTTTCATATCTCCTCTAGTATATTGTATCTAAACTTTAACTTGTTGAAAAACTATACATCAAGACACATAATCAATAATTTCCTACTTCATGTTATCCCACAAAAAATGTTCCCTAAAATCACTATACATATTAGTGCTACTAGGGTGAATAGATAAATTTTATTTGTGATCATAATCAGGTAACTACCTTTTTAGCTCAAGTATATAAGGAACACATAATCTCTTTCCAAACTTCATAATGTCATCTTCACAAACTAAGTCTACTAATATCCTGTAACACCCTAAGTTTTTGTGAGCCTTATTTTTCAAATAAATTATTTTTATTTGATGTAATTAGTTTCATTATAAACTAAGTCAAAATTTATTTATAATCAACATCATGATAATCTTGTGTTACAGGCAATATAAACTTGGCTTGCGTTACACACAACACCGAGTTTCTATGAAGGAACATATTATTATAATTATTTAAATGATATATTTATTACATAATCATTAAAATTAGTAATAAAAATATAAATAAATACTTTTTTAATATTTTTTATGATTTTTTTATATAAATAAAACATATTGATAATAATAAATACATTTTTAGTAAAGTCTTTATATGTTTGAAAATAGTACTTTCTTAAAAGAACTACTTTTTTATGTCCTTTTGTGAAGAATAATAAAATTAATTTTAGAAACTTTTAGAAATTTAATCTGATAAAATAAACTTCATTTCTGAATTCATAATGTCAAAATTATCTTAGTTTGATGTTTTGGGATTTTTCTGTGAAACTTCATTTTTGGATGAATAGTGAAAATACTGAATTTTAATTCAAAACTGTTTTTTCATATAATTTATTTATATAGTTAAATTATATTTTATTTTTCTTTTAATGTAATAATATATAAATTATATATCTATCAATTTAATTTAGTTAATTTTAATCATTTTTATACTAAATTTGGATATAAAATATTAATGAACATTTAAACATTCTCACTTTAAAAACTCGCTTTCTTGTCACGTATGTGGGATTATCATTAAACATAATTTTACTGTTTTTGTGAACTGAATTTTTAAAATTGTAAATAACCATTTTTAATTATTATATTATTTATAGTCTAATATTATCGACATAATTTTTGACCAAAAATATTAGTGAAAGTGATTAAAATTAATTACAGTGATGAAGGTAAAATTCATATTAACATGGGACTAAACCATAAAAATAAGGCCCATAATTACTTATAAACTTGTAAAACCCCCATATTATGGAAATATTTAATCCATAAACCATCAATTATTGAGTTTATTTGGTTTTTATGACTTTTGTTAGGTATAAATGTGGGTACACCTAACTTGTTTTCAAAAATGCCAAGTGTGTCCCCTCCCTCCCCTATAAAAGGTCACCACCTATCACCCTTATCCACACATCTAAATAAACTTAATTTAGTCCAATGTATACCCAATTCACTTCCAAAAATACCTCCCTTACTCCTTGAATCCTTCATTTTTGAATAAATCCAACCAAGGAAGCCCTTTGGTGTAAAGAAAAAGGAGTTACCCAAAGAAGATGTAACATCCTTCCTCAAGATCCATTCTTTTATTTTACTTCTCCAATACCTAAATTATTCTTATTTAAAGGATATATAATATCCTCAGTATCATCAATATACTGATATTTTTTTAGGATAAGTTTTCTACCTACACTTACACACACTTCTATAAAATGGGCAACAAACTTACTGTTCTTGCATATGACGAACTATCGCCTCACGAAATGATGTTGTTCATTTTCCATTTAGAACCTTTCCTGGTTGGGAATAATAATGGACAATATTTTTATATATTATATATTTTTTATTTATAATTTATTCATTCTTATTTGATTTTTCTATATAATGAACCTTTATTCTTTCCATTTTGTGTAACTACTATAATTTATTTTCGGGATGTGTGGACTACCGCCTCCTCAATGTGATGTGATTCATTCACACTCGACATGAAATTTATTAAGGTTGGGTTCAGTAAAAATATATGATATATATAAAATAATAATTCTACTTTAATTATTATATATATATATACATATATTCCATTACTTTCTTTCTTTAAATATGATAACAAAATAGAAATTGTGTTCATGCGTACGTACGGCCTACCGTCTCCATGAAAGGTGTCTTCCATTTCACATTTATTTCATTCATATATTATTATAAATACATATATACTTAATATAAATGAAATTTATATCATGTTTTACATTTTGTAAATTATGAAATAATTATGAGGACCAAAAACATAACAAATTAAGATACAAGAGAAAAACAAAGAGGATATTATCCAAAACGAAACTTTAACTTAGACTTGTTAATAAGTGAGTAATATAAAGTAATAATCATACTATATATGGTATGATATATAAGAATATGGTTCTATAAAATATTTCTAATAAACTTATATTTATTATACAAAACAAATTATGAGTATAAAGACATCCAATACATAAGGTAAGTGGTTTCTATTCTCACTTTAATTTTTGTGAGATTTAAAACTTATCCACCACTCATATATTTTTTGGGTGTGATTATAATTCCCATGAATATATTCCATTATTTTTATCCTTATTTTTATGTGTATTTACGTATCCACTTTACAATCTTTCTTTTATGGGGTTTTTGTTTCAATAGTTTCCAAATTAGTAAAGTATTTTTTTTATCGATTTGACATATTTTAGACACATTCCATGAACTTCAAGAACCATGTTTTAAAAAATGTGGTCAAATAATATCTTTTAAGATCATTTTTTAGGAAAAATTATTTTAAATTTTTTTATGGTTTTCAATATTCCTTTATGAGATTACAAAGTATTTTCAAAGAAATGGTTTTCAAAACTTTTTCAATATTTCTTTATAAGTTTTCAAAGTGTTTTAAAATAAATGGTTTTCAAAATGATTTCAATATTTATTTATATGTTTTCATGTTTATATTAAAATAAAATGGTTTTCAAAAGGATTTATGTATTAAATAAAATTTTTCAAATAATAAAGTATATTTTCCTTAAGAAATTTTTTTAAAAGGTATTTCAAAATTATTTTCCATCTAAGATGACATCCATTGATGTTACTCATTAATTTTTGAGTAAAAGTTACAAGAAACCATTCATATTCTTTATTCAATGCTTTATATCTTAATAGAATGATGCTTATGAAACCTTTTTTATATTCCATGGGTTATGTTCTTTTAAAACCCACATCTTTTCACGGGTTATGATTTGATGAAATAATTATGAAACCTATATCTTTTATATAGGTTATGATGTGATGATATTTTTGTGATACCCATTTCATTTAATGGGTTATTATATGATGTTTATGAAACCCAAATCTTTTTATGGGTCATGATATGATAAAAGTGTTATTATATTATAAAATATGTATGAATGGTTTTATGATGTTATGGGTGGGGCATATATCCCCATCAAATGCATTAGGTAATGATTTATATCTCATGAGATAATGAAGGGAATCAAGTCATTGGGCTTGATCCACTATGGGAATATTAGAAAACCTGATACCTTATAAGTAAAGGACTAAGACTAGTGATGGTTTTGTGTCCCTTCCTGTAGGTTTAGTCACCATGAGGATAGAAGATGGGTAAACCAGATCCACTATGGGAGGATAGGGAAACTCAGTCCACTATGGGAATATGGGGAAACCTGATCCCTTATAAGTAAAGGACTATGACCAGGGATGGTGGCGTGTCCCTCATAGTAGTTGTAGTCCCTTTTAAGTGGCCTAATAAGTTCTAGAAATGAGTATAGACTTTTAGGGAATGATATTACATGTTTATGAGTATTCCACAATTCCATGTCTTATTCCTATGTTATGATTTTGTGGCTCATGCTCTTGATTATTTTATGATTCATGTCTTATGAACTATTAATCATTACTCCATTATTTATGTTCATTATCTTTGATATGCAGGGTATGATATTCTAATGTTATGATCAAATTATCATACCCTTATTCTCATGTTTATGCTTACTTATCTCCCTTGTTTACCCTTATTGAGCATCTAAGATCACCCCTTTTTATGTTTACTTCCCCATTATATGAATATATGTATTAAGTATGGTGTGTATAAGAAGGTTTCTTGTCATTAAGAACCTAGTGGTAGATAATGAGGTCATTTATGTACCAGTTTTTATGTTTCCATGTTTCTAAAGGCACTATAATAATACATCATTTTGGTATCTTTTTGTGTAATATATTATGTTTTCGGCAAAAAATTATGTAATGTCTATGCATGTTATAACCTGGTTTTTATAGTTTGTATCAAAGGAATGGTTTAGTTAACCTTTGGAAACTAGGATGATAAAACCTTAGTGATAACTCTAAGGACATTCCTAATGATAAGTATATGGATGAGGAAAAGTATAAGAAAATGTCCTAAAATTTTGGTAAAAAATAGAACAAGTGGTTTCCTAGAAATACATCCCTGTTTGGATACTATAAGTAGATGTGGTTCTAGAAAATATATATAGGAGTAAAAAATCTAAAAATGTGTGTTAGTACTGACTCAAGCATGACCTGGTACAAGACAATTGGCCTTACTATGCACCTAGTTTTACACTTCTATGGGATATGCTTTGAAATTCAAAAACTCATCATAAACCATCATGATATATTTTAGAATAAGTTTTCTATGAATAAAATAGTATTAACCAAAGGTTTCATGGATTAAATAGGGTTTCATAATTTAGACATATTGTAAGTGGTTTTTCATGATTATGTGGTTCTTTACTATAATAACAGTTTCTTACTCTATGATTTTTAGTTTTATTCAATGAATGGAACCTGAAGAAACTTCTTTAATGGTGATTATTATGGTGAATGTAATTATTGTTCTCTTGATCATTTGAATTATATGGGATATTTAATGAAAAAAATATTTTCTATGCTCACACAATTTTCTCAAGATATAAATCATGTTCAGCTTCCAAACAATAAAAGGAGGGAAGAATATTCTATTGAGTCTTTCATGAGTCAATGTACAAATTACTTCAGTGGATCTTATGATCCACTTGTTTCTAAACAGTGGATCAGTACCACTTAAAAAATTTCTCTATTCTCTATTGTTTGGATCATGAGAAATTAATTTTCGATGTTTATCGATTAGAAGGTGATGTAGATCAACGGTGGAATCTAATCAAGAATACAAGGAAGAAATAAAAAATTGAATCCATGGATTGGGATGAGTTCAAGAACTTATTCTTTAATAATTACTTTCCTCATGTTCCTAATATGAATTTGGAAAAGGAGTTCCTTTAATTGAATCAAAATGATGAAGAATCTATTGGTAACTATGAGGCAAATTTCACAATACTTGCGAGGTATGGTTCTAGAATTATCATCCAATCCAAAATTAAAGTTGATAGGTTCTTATGTGGCTTAAATCCATGTATCATAAGGTAATTGTCCATAATATAATTTAGTAAGTATGAATAGATTATGTGTTGTGCAATAAAATTTCAAATAGAGGTTGGAGTTACATATTAAACTAATGGTTTTAAGAAGAAAAAGAAGATATAGGTCAAAATAAAATCTATAAACCATGAAGAGAAGAATATGAACCTTTTTTTATGATCTAAGTGTGGAAATAATAATGGAGGGAATTGTCTTATGGGGTATAATAAGTTTTTTAAGTGTAGAAGGGAAGCACATCAAAAAATTGATTGCCACACTGATGTAAAAAAGTTAGTCAATGATGAAAATAGGGTAAATCTGCACAAAATGAACCACCCACACATCAGTTATTTAATTGAAAAGAGGATGGGAATTATACTAATTAGTTCCCAAACCCAAGAGCTGGTTATTATGATCAAATTCATCAACCGCTTAAATCTAGGTATAAGGGGAAATCTCATGCGATCACCATTTCTAGTGAGGGGTGCGATAATGATGTGGCGAAGGGTACACTTACCACCCACTCTAGAATTTTTAATGTCTTATTTGATTATAGATAAATGAACTATTTCATATGTAAATAATTGTTTATGGTTATTAAGATTCAACCCAAATTATTATATGTGGAATTATTAGTACAACCCCCTAATGGTACGATGATTACTTCTCAAGACTATGATTCCTCTCTGATTGACGTTTGTGGGAATGTACTTCCTGAAAATCTTGTCATTATTCCCCTCATTGAATTTGACGCCATCTTAGGAATGGATTGGATATCTCTATATAAATCCCACATTGATTTTCAAGGAAAATAATTTATATTTTATGTTTTAAACCAACCAATTCTCGTATATCAATGTGACGATAAGTATGAACTTCCTATAGAGATTACATCCAATTTATGGGTCTTAATTCACATTCATAAGGGATGTTTATCTCAAATGGTTGGGGGGAAATTGACATTGATGATATTACTATTGTTAGGGACTTTGTGGATTTATTTATAGAAGAGTTTTTTAGCCTTCCACCAAAACGTGAAGTTGTTTTTTCGATAGAGATAATACTTGGTTCCACCCAAATTTCAAAGACTCGCTATATAATGTCCTCAATGAAGTTATAGTAATTGAAGAAGAAAATCCAAGAAAACCTTGATAAGGGATTCATTTATCTAAGTGTGTCACCTTAGGGTGCACCTATTATCATTGTTAAAAAGAAAGATGGATCAATTTGACTCTATATTAATTATCGATAGTTTAACAAGATCACAATAAAGAACAAGTATCATCTTCCCTGTGTTGATAAATTGTTTGATCAACTGTGTGGATTCAATAATTTTCCAAGATTGACCTTAATTATGGATATCAACATTTTAGGGTTAATAAAGAAGATATAACCAAGAAAAAATTCCGTACAAGTTATGGACACTATGAATATATAGTGATTCCTTTTAGTCCTACTAATGCCCTGGCTATATTCATGGATTTTATGAATAAAATATTTAGAGAATTTCTCAATGAGTTTGTGGTAGTATTTGGAGATTATATTATTATCTATTCAAAGTATAAACAAGATCATGAAGACCTCTTGACAATTTTACTGAAGACCCTACAGAAGGATAAGTTGTATGAAAGATTTGAAAATTGTGAATTTTGGATGCAAAAGGTATCATTTTTGGGTCACATAATCTCAAGAGATGGTATATCAATAGATCAATCAAATAAAGAGGTTATAGAATGTTTTCCTAGACCAACCAAGGTAACCAATATCCATGGTTTTATTGGATTATCTAGATATTATCGATGGTTTGTGGAGAATTGTTAATGACTATCTAATCCTTTAACCAAGTTAACTCAGAAGGGTGCCAATTTCCTCTGCAATAGTGAATGTGAGGAAAATTTCATGGAAATTAAAATAAGGATAGTTAGTGTACCTATTATTACATTACCCTTTAGAGGATAAGGGTTTGTAATCTATTTTTATGCATCCAATAAGGTATTGGGATGTGTTCTTATGCAGAATGACAAAGTTATCACTTATGACTAACAATAGTTGAATATTCACAAAAAAAAATTACCCAGATCATGATTTGGATTTAGAATGAGTAATTTTTTCATTAAATATATAGAGTAATTATCTTTATGGAGAAAAGTGTGATATATAAACGAATCATAAAATTTTGAAATATATATTCACACAAAAGGATTGAATATCTTCCAGAGAAGATGGTTTGATCTGATAAAGAGTTATGATTTTTCAAAACATTACCAACCTAAGAAAGAGGACTAGGTGGTTGATTCCTTCAGTATAAAGGATCAATATAGCTTATTTATGATGAGGATTTCAAAATATCTAATATTTTTGTATTTTCAAAGGATGTATCTGGAAATCATGAAGGGGAAAATCTTATCTTGCTTAATTGAATGATCAACCCTCTATCCAAGTGAATATTAAAGAGGTTAAGAAAAAAGGAGTAGAGCTAAAAAAAGGCTATACATGTTCATGATTTTAACATCGATCATGATTAAATGATAAGGTCAAGTAACTATGTATGTGTTCCTTCCATAATATATTTGAAGAAGGGGCTATTAGAGGAAGCTCATAGTTCTTTATTATTTATTCATCTTAGAAGTACGAAGATGAATAGATACTTGAAATAATAATTATGGTGGTATTTCATGAAGATGGATATTGTTGAGTTTGTATCTCAGTTCTAGGTATTCCAGAAAGTTAAGGTAGCAAGACAAAAATCTAAGGGGTTATTGCATCCATTACCCATATTAGAATGGAAATGTGAGTAAATCACTATGGATTTTGTCATTTGGCTCCCCGAAACCTATAAAGGGTTTAATTCCATATAGGTGGTAGTTGACTGACTTATTAAATCATCACACTTCCTCGCTATTAGAGAAGACTTGTCTCTACATCATCCTGATAGGATATACATTAAGGAAGTGGTAAAGTTTCATGGAGTACCGCATTCTATAGTATCAATTCAGGATCTATGGTTTACCTCAAAGTTTTGGTGAGGACTTCAGAAATCAATTGATATAGAATTGAGTTTCACCACTGATTATCATCCCCAAATGGATGGTCAATTTGAAAGAATAATTAAAACTGTAGAGTGTATGTTGAGATCTTGTTCATTGGATTTCAAAGGTGGTTGGGATAAACATCTTCATCTTGTTGATTTTTCTTACAAAAAATATCTTTCACTCAATCATTCATATGGATCCTTATGAATCCATCTATTGGAATAAATATATAGCTCCTACCTTTTGGGATGAATTTTGAGAAATAAATCTATTGGGACCTGAGATAGGTGAAGAAATTCTAGAGAAGGTTGGAGAGATTCAGCAACATATCAAGGCATATCAAAGTCAGTAGAAAAGTTATGACAATAACCATCATTGTGAACAAGAATTTAATATTGGTGAGAGGAGTTTCTATGAATTTATCTATAGAATAAGGTTATGGGGTTTGGGAAGAAAGGGAAGCTAAGAACTAGGTATATCAGCCCCTTTGAGATTCTTGATAGTATTAAAACGGTGGCCTAGTACTTGGAACTCCCTCTAAATCTCTATCAATTACATCATTTATTCCTCGTATCTCTCCTAAGGAAGTACATACCTCACCCTTCACATGTAATGAACTTAGAGTTCATAACGCTAGAGAGGTATCTTTCTTATGAGAAATAACTAGTTGAAATTCTTTATCGTATAGAGAAAGTTCTATGAAAAAAGACCACTCACCTGGTTAATGTTTGGGGAGAAATCACCAGTTAGAGGAAGCATCTTGGGAACTTTAGGATATTATTAGGTAGAATTATCCTCATTTTTTTATCCAAATGAATAATTTCAAGTGTGAAATTCAATTTAATGGGGATAAAATGTAACACCCTAAGTTTTTGTGAACCTTCTTTTTTAGAATAAATTGGTTTTCTTTGATTTCATGAGTTTCATACTAAACAAGAAAAACTTTATTTGTAATTTGTAAAATTATAGTCTTTTGTTACACTCAACTTCTACTTAGCTTGTTTTATACACAATACTAAGTTTCTAGGAAACAATATTTTATTATTATAATCATTTTAATGAGATAGTTATAATAGAGCCATAAAACTTAGCAATATAAAAAGTTATAAATATTTTTTAAATATTTTTTATAATGGTTTTATATAAATAAAACATATTGATAATAATACATACATTTTTAGTGAAGTATTTATATGTTTGAAAATACTATTTTCTTAAAAGAAATTCTTTTTTATGTCATTCTATGTGAAAAAAAATTAATTTTATAAACTTTTATAAATTTAATTTGATAAAGTTATATAACTTTTTTAATTTAGAATTTCAAAATTATCTTATTTTGAATTTTTTTTATTATTCTGAGAAACTTCATTTTTTTATGAATAGTGAAAATACTGAATTTTAATTCCACGCTTCTTTTTAGTCTAATTTATTTATATAGTTAAATTATATTTTATGTTTTTTTAAATTCAAAAGAGATAAATTATATATCCATTAATCCAATTTAGTTCATTGTAATAATTTTTTTAATGAATTTATATATATAATATTAATAAACATTTGAACATCCTAACTTTAAAAACCTGATTTCTCGCTATGCCTGTAGGATTAGCATTAAAATTATTTTTTTCAACTTCTATGAACTGAATTTCTAAAAATTAAAATACAAAATTGTAATTAGTATATAATTTATATTCTAATAATATCAACTTAATGTTTAATAAAAAATATTAGTGAAAGTGATTAAAATTAATTAAAGTGATTAAGGTAAAGATTAACATAACAATGGACTAAACCTTAAACATAACAGCCAAAATGACCTAGACACTTGTCCAAAACCAATTTTCTGGACATATTTCGGCTATAAACATTCCATTATTTTTTTTATTTTTATTTTTTTGATTACTTTTTTGAGGTAAGAATCTGGGTACACCTAACTTTTTTTTCAAAAATGCCAAGTGTATCCCCTCATTCCCCTATAAAAGGACACCACCTATCCCCTTTATTAACCTCTATAAATCCGCTTAAGTTCATCCATACTCTACCCAATTCACTTCCCAACATCTCTCCTTTAATCCTTGAATCCTCCCTTTAGGCATAAATCCAGTCAAAGAAGCCCTTTGGTGTAAACCAAAAAGAGTTACCCAATGAAGAGGTAACATCCTTCCTCAAGCTCCTTTCTTTTAGTTTCTTTATCCACAACCTAAATTATTATTAATTTAGGAATACATAATATAATTAGTATCCTAAATATACTAATATGTTTTTATGATATTTTTTTGACCTACACTTACACACACTTCCGTCTAATGGGTAACAAACTTACTGTTCTTGTGTACGACGAACTACCACCTCACAATATGATGTTGTTTTTTTCCTTTACCACCTTACATGGTTGGGAATTATGATGAAAACATTATTTATATGTTATATATGTGATATTTATAATTTATTTATGCTTCTTTAGGTTTTATATAGAACATAACATTATTATTTATATTTTTTTAACTACTCTAATTTTATTTGGGGATGTGTGGACTACCGCCTCCTCAAAGAAATGTGATTAGTTCACACTATAAATGGATTGAATTAAGTTTGGGTTCTGTAAAAATATATGATATATATTAAATAATAATATTAATTTAATTTTTATATACATATACATATATTTCATTACTTTCTTTATTTCAATATAATAATTAAACGGAAACTGCGTTCATGCGTACGTACGGCATACCATCTCCATGAATGGTGTTTTTCCATTTCATATTTCTTTCATTAATAGATTATTATAAATACATATATACTAGATATACATGAAATTTATATCATGGTTTACATATTTCGGAAATTGTGATATAATTATGAGGACCAAAATCATAACAAATTGAGATAGATGTGAAAAACAAAGCAGGTATTACCCGAAGAAAAACAATAACATGGAATTGTTAATAGGTGGGTAATATAAAGTCATAATAAGACCATATATAGTATTATATATAAGAATATGTTAATGTAAAATATTTATAATAAACTTATATTTTTTATATAGGTGTTTTGTACGAGTATGAAGATATTCAAGACATACGGTAAGGGGATTTCTATTCTCACTTTAATTTATGTGAGATTTAATCCTTATTAACCACTCATAACTTTTGTGTGGGTGGATATACTACCCATTAATATATTATATTATTTTTATCATTTATTTTATGGGTATTTACATATCCATTTGATTATCTCTCTTTCATGGAGGTTTATGTTTCAAGACTCACTAAATCGTAAAAGTAGTTTTGTCTCTATTTTCCTTCTTTGAGATACATGCCATGAACTTCAAGAACTATGTTTTGAAAAACATATTCAAATATTATCTTTTAATCTCATTTTTAAGGGAAAATTATTTTAAAATTTTTCTATGGTTTTCAAGCATCCTTTATAATTTTTAAAATTGTTTTCAATGAAATTGTTTTCAAAACGGTTTCAAGATTTCATTATAATTTTTCAAAGTGTTTTCAAAGAAATGATTTTCAAAAAAATTAAATTTTTTTTATAATTTTTCAATTTTTTCTTCAAATAAAATTTTTTTCAAAAGTATTTATGTTTTAAAAATCATTTTTAAAAGATTAAAAGATATTTTCCTTAAGAAATGTTTTTAAAATGTATTTTAAAATTATTTTAAATATAAGATGACATCCATTGATTTTACTTATTCCTTTATGGAGAAATGATATAATAATACCATTAATATTATTTATTTAATGGTTTATATCTTAATGTTATGATATTTATGACACCCATTTATCTTCCATGGGTTACATTCTTTTGAAATACACTACTTTTCATAAGTTATGATTTGATTAAATGATTATGAAAACTATATATTTTCTATAGGTTATGATGTGATGATATGTTTATAATACCCATTTAATTTCTTGGTTTATGATATGATTTTTATGAAAATCATCTCTTTTTATAGGTCATGATATGATGAATGATTTTTTAGCTTGTGGCACATTAATGAATGGTTTTATTATGTGACATTTAGGACCTATATCTACCTACAATGAATTGGGTAAACATTTATATATCATGAGATAATGATGGGAATCATGTCGATGAGCTTCATAAACTATGGGAAGATGAGGAACCCAATACCTTATATGTAAAGAATTGAGACTGGGGATAGTGGTGTGTCTTGCCCAATAGGTGTAGTCACCATGAAGATGGAAGATGGGGAAAACTGATCCACTAGGGAAAGATGGGAAAACTGAGTCCATTGTGGTAAGACGGAGAAACCTAATCTCTTATAAGGAAAGGACTATGACTGGGGATGGTGGTGTGTCTATCCTAGTATGTGTATTCCCCCTGATGTTCCCTGATATTTTCTACCAATGTTTCTTGACTTATAGGGAATGATATTACATGTTTATGTGTATGCCCCAATACCATGTTTTATTCCTTTGTTATTCTCTCATGGCTCATGCTCTTGATTCTCTTATGATTCATGTATTATAAACTAAAAATATTTGTTCCATGTTTTATATTTATGATCATTGATATGTAGGGTATGATCTTCTAATGTTATGATCAGATTCTCAGGACCTTATTCTCATGTTTATGCATACTTGTCTCCCTTGTTTACCCTTATTGGGAATCGCAGTTCATCCTTTTTTATGTTTCCATCCCCAGGATATGAATATATGTATTGAGTATGATGTGTCTAATAAGGGTGTTATTCATGAAGAATCTAGTGGGAGATAATGTAGCTAACTTACAGTGTTTATGTTTTCATGTTTCCAAAGTCACTAGACTAATACAGTCTTTTGCTGTCTGTTGGTGTAATTTATTAAGTTTTTTGCAAAAAATATTTAATTTATATGTACATAGAGACTGGGTTTTTATACGTCCCATCTTTCACACCTTTAATTTTAATCTAAATATTTTCATCATCATATTTTGAACTTTTTATCTTTACCCATAAAGTTGGTTTTTCAATAATTTGAGAAATAAGTGGTGTGCTCCTTTTATTATAATTTTCATATACATATTTACTAGATGCATGATTATAGGATCCCTATCATTCCTCATTCGGGTCTAATATCTATGATCTTTCTTGTTTAATGCATTTGTTACCTTATTTTCCTTCCTTAAGTGGTAGTGTATAGAACAATCATAATCTTTGATTATCTCAATCCATATTATTTGTCTCATGTTGATATATTTTAGGCTCTTATGGTCCATGTATATCTCACATCTCTCACCATAGAGATAATTTTTCCATAAATTCAAGGAAAGGATTATGGCTTCTAACTCAAGATAATGGTTTGTATAGTTCTTTTAATGAGTCTTCAACTGCCTTAATGTATATGCAATAAATTTATCATTTTTCATAAGGACACAACCCTGTCCTTTATTTGATGCATTTCTATATATCACAAACCCACTATTTCTTGATGGAAGAGCCAAAATTGTAGCATTCAACAATATCCTCTTCAATTCATCAAATCATTCTTCAAATCCATTTTTTCTAAATGAAAAAAACCAATTTACATGTAATATTGGTTGATGGATTAGCCAATTGAGAAATATTTTGAATGAATTTACAATAGTAACCTGCTAAACCAATGAAACTACATACATCAGTAATGTTCGTTACTGTAGGAAATTCCCGGAATACCTTTTTATTTGTAATATTAACTGAGATTCCATCCTTAGAGATAATATGGTCAAGAGAAGAAACTTCTTGAAGCCAGAAATCACACTTGATAAACTTACCATATAACCTTTTTCTTATACGAGTCTTAATAATGATTTTTAGGTTATTCTCATGGTTATAATAGCTTTTTGAATACACAAAGATATCATTAATTAATACCACAAAAAATAATCAATATAATCCTTTAATACACTATTCATTAGGTATATATAAATAGAGAGTTCATTAGAAAATAAAAATGGAATTATTTTACACACATAATGTCCATGCCTCATTTGTAATGTTATATTTATAATTTCTTCCTTCTTTACTCACAATTGATGATACCCAAAATGAAGGTCAATATTTGAAAAATATTAATCTTCATGAAGTTGATCAAATAAATCATTGATGATAAGTAGAGTACACTTGTTCTATATCTTAATGGAATTGATTTCTCTATAATCAATGCATTGCCTCATGGATCCATCATTCTTATTAATGAAGAGAATAGGGGATCCCCATGGTGAAGCACTAGGGGAAATAAATCCCATATCACCCAACCCATCTAGTTGTTTCTATAATTACACTAATTCTATAGTGTCCATTCTATATGGAGTCTTTGATACTGGTCTTGCATCAGGGATTAAATCAATATAAAACTCAACTTAATGATCTGGTTGATGATGAGGTAATTCCTCAAATAATACATAAATGTATTCTTGTACAATAGGTACATACTTCATTTGAATATTTCCTTCTTCAAAAATAGATTTTATTATTATTATTCCCCAATAATATCATTCATAATTACTATTGTGGTGGATTTATGCATGAATCAAATGATAAAGTCTTTTCTATAATAATAATAAATTAAACATCATCATTAAAAATCACAATTTCCTTCTCCTTAAAAAAAATTTGACATCGTATTTTGAAATTCATTCCATACCAATGATTATATTTAAGTTAACCCTAGGTATGATAATAAATTCCACAAATAATGCATGTTTATATGTCATAATGGGAACTTCATGACACATTCTTGTTGCAATGAGACTTACTCTAGTATTTTTTTCTAACAACTACCTTCTTAAGGTGCTATAGAGATATTGAATTTTCTATGAAAACATGGGAGATATAAAAGAGTGTGATGATACATAATTAAATAAAGCATTGGATCAATTTATGGTTATGATTAAAGTACCTCCCTCTACTTTATTGGGTATATCCCCCTCAGTTGTAGTGATCACATAAGCTTGGACTTCTCCCCTTGGCCTTTTCTATGGTAGATTCCCTTGATTCTTGGGACATTGGTATGAATAATTCCCCATTTATTGTATTTTAAGCACTAGAAATAATTGATTTATATTATCCCCTTTTATTCATGATCCATATGACCCTTATCTTTATACTAATAAAAAACTCACATGCACTTCAAGAATTTCCTAGGATGATTCTTTCCACAGTTTTCACAAGATAGAAATTAATTAATTATCTTCTTTATCTTTAATGCATTTCACTTTTCTTGGTGGCCAATTGAATTCTTATTTTCTTGATTTCAAATAATCATACACAATATAGAAGACTCCTCAATTTTTATGGTGTATAAAAATATTTCATCCTTTGATGGAAAATGTTTGAGAGACCAGGGCCCTTCAGAGGAAAATCATAATTCCTTAAAACAAATAATCAATGTTTGGATTTATATTGCATATGTAATCTATATCATACATGTCTAATCTTATAAAGGTATCCTCATACTATTAAAAACATTATTCATCCCTTTTATTTAAGTTAAGTAACTTTATCTTCATCTTAGTTCATTGTGTATGAGGGAAATATTTTTTAATGAATGTTTCCATAAAATCTCTCCGTTTTATTTGTTTTATTTATTCCTCCTCCCATGTATTCTAGATCAATGACCATCATTGATCAGCATCACCCTTAAGATAGTATACTTAAAGTATAACCTTTTCATTTTCATAGAATCCCAAGGATATAAATATCTTCTCAATGGACTTAATCCATTTCTCATCTACCACTGGATACGTAGTCTCACTAAATGATGGGAGATTATTTCGCATGAAGTAATCCAACATAGAAGAATCATGCTATGGAAAAATGGGTTGCTCCATTCAGTAAGGTTATTTTTCACAATGTGATTAGGCTACCCTAGTATATCCATGATCTTATCAGTTCTAATACTAACTATATTGGCTTTATTAGTAGGTCAGTCTATGCATTATCCCTGAGTATGGATACCCTTATTCTTTCCAAGATCCATTTATAAATAATGGAATATACTGGATTATATCATAAAATTATGAATTTTAAATCATAATGTATAATTGTAAATATGGTGTAACACTTAAAGTAAATTTAAAATTTATCCATTTATAATATTAGAATCTCAAACTTGGTTTCTTTGGGTATATCTTCATTTTAAATTCCTTCACAATGGTTTGTAAATAAAATGTGAATTACCCTAAGCATATTCATCATGAGTGTTAAACTAGATGCATAGTAAGGCTCATTATCATGTACTAGGTAACACTCGATTCAATCTCAATGCCCTTTTTCAGAGTTATTTCCCCTAGGTACCTATGTTCTAGATCCACGTTCACATGTAATATCCATACAATGATGTATTTCTAGGAAAAACCATATAATATATAAATTATCAAAACATTAGGATTTTCTTCTATACTTACCGTAAAAGTGTAACATATTTTTATGTTCCCAAATTTATGTTTTCCTTAATCTATATCTCATGGTTTCTACTAAACTTCCTTTAATACCAAATGTAATGACCCCGACTCCAGTAAAATAGAGTCGGTGTCTACTTTATTACACTATCATAAGATACAAGAGATCACATTGCCAATGATCAATTAGTTTAGTAGTATTGTAGAAAAAATTACATACATGATACCCATTTTACATTGGGAAATAAAAAAATTAAAATCATAGTAATATAAAAAATTCAGCATCCTTGAACTCATTCAATGAATTCATCTTCAAATCCTAAGGAAATGAAATATGATAAAGGTGGGATCGAATGATCAGTAAGGTTTGCATACTTTGGAAACCCGGAATCATTTTCTTATGTTCAAATGAAACTATTAAAGGCTACGTGTGAACCCTTACAACTTCAACCAATGAAACCATTAAAAGGAAATACATACTAAAAAAAGACTACAAGAAATGCCCCTCCCCATAAAATAAATCATTATTTCAAGCCTCCACCATCACGTGGTCGCTCGATAAGCTGTCCCGTGTAGGGTTTCATGGGCCTGGTACCGATGGAAAAAAGTCATACCCTCTCGTTCATCCAAATTCAAAAGGCCAAGCTCTGGTGGATTCTTCCTTCTCTAGAGCCACGTATAAAGTGGATCCTTGAAGCTAGTCTAGAAGCTTTCAGATTCCAAAGTCACAATATCACCAAAGACTAACCATGTTGTTTCAAACCATGTAGATCCACGCGCGGACTGACATAAATTTTAAAAATAAAAAGCAGAAGGACTGCCATTTTCACCCTAGAGCCATGCATCAACCTTATCAAAATCTTTAAGTCATTGAAGAACATCACCCAAAGCGAACAGAGACGGATCCACCACAAGACATCAGAAATCACTCTCCCTCGCATCACAAATCACCATGAATCCACCACTCAGATCCTCCTCGGAGAGAGTGGAGGAATCATGGAGAAATAGTAGAGGAACGTATGACCAAATCCCTCAATGGAGCTCATCTCCACAACCCCCTGAAAGTTAAAATTGTGAATTATAAAGAAAAAAAAGAGAAGACCACAACATTTCATGCATCCTAGAACACCCTACCGCTCACACAGACACATCCCAAAACCTTCTTGGAAACCATCTCACCCAACCGACCTGGAAAGGATCAATGTACCTAGTAGCCAGAGCCACGTGAAAGTGGACAGGAACTCCTGAATGAGCCACGATGAATCCAGAACCATCAACCCCATATAGAAAACCTTTTTCAAACCAGCACTTCAAATAGTTAGAAAGATTCTTGCAATCAGTTTCCAAACCTCAAAACCACCAACATAAATTCTAATAACCAACCATGAACTTCGAATCACAGGAATCAGACTTAATTTGATCATCAACAGACATCTCTAATGCTTCAACTATAAAAAAAAGACCATACCAACACCCAAAAGTGGAAACCTCACCACAACTGCCTCTAAATCTGAAACTCACATCTATTAGGAAGCGCCTGAACCATAATAAAAAATCCTCACCTTTTATCACACCACCGATAAGGATTCCACGATCAAAAGCTGAAAAAGACACACCGTAAGATCTGATCTTAGGATTTTCAAATAGATCATCTTGGGATTATCTAGAGATGTCTTGAACATCGTCTTCATCCTTAACATCATAAACAAGAAACCCTCTATCACTAAAGAAGTAACAAATCCGATGCTCTCCCCCTTGGAACTGAGCCTCTTTGTGACTCCTCACAAGTCATAAGGATCAGAATGCCACATGAAGCAATTGAAATGCCGCTCGAAGATCATATCTAATCTCATCACCATGAAATAACTAAATACACGTTCCATTTAATCAATAACATTTATATCATAATTTTATATGGCATAACCAATATGGAAAGATAAATAATTGAACACACATTCCTTTTAATTAATAAAATGATAATGAAATGAATTCAAAGATAATATCAAGGAAAAAATTGAATGCATAATAATAATAACTAAATTATCAATGATGGAAATTATTAATTATTTGATTTCATGACATCATGCATCATGATACATTTACTACCAAGAGCTCTCACAAGATAGTTTAAAATTACCAGAAACCCCATTTAATTCTATCTTACTAATTTGGATCATGAGACTACTGCTGCATAGAGAGGCTATCTATAACTGAGACACACCCATCAATGCATGTCCAAATAATTTCTCACATATATAATAATCGATTTAATTCATGAAAAATGTTTTTTTATCATCAAATATTTGTACAGTGTAAAGAATAATAATTTATCCATATTTCATAAGATAATCAAATAAATTTCCAAGTAAAACCATATATAAAAAAAATTATGGCCTAGTGAATAATAATAACCATTAGATAAATAATATTTATATTTATAAGAAATATAATTTCTAATGAAAAATGATTACAAGAAGATAATTTTCTAAAGATAAAGTTGAAAAACACAAAATTAAACAAGAAATGAGAGGTAACCATCGATTCATCCAGAATATAGGTTTTTATAAAAAAATAATTAATAAATAGGTATTCATGTTAAATATATCAATTTGGAAGTATATAAACCACGTGAACTTTAATATGTTTGTATTAACAAATATGTCTCAATGAAATGGAAATTGATATGAGATCCCTTACCTCAAGATTATTTTTTTTTTAACGTGGTTTAACATCCTATATAGTAGTTTAAAACATGTTATTAATTTATACCAAAACTGTATTAATACTTATAATATAATATATTATCTTCTTATAATATCATACTACCCATTTATTAATAATATTTCATTATTTTCATTGTTTTGGGTGTTAATTGCCTTGTTTTCTCATGCTGGTTTTATCATGAAGGTTATGGTTATTTTGTATATGATATAGATTCATAATATATATAATGATATTAATGTTATAAATATAATATTTACTCATTTTATATATTTTTAGATTCATTCTTAATGTTTTTCCATAGAAAATTAATCACATCTTTTCATGGAGAAGATAGGTCGTACATACGCACGGGAAATGATATCATTCCATTAATGAATGAAAGGGAAAATAATTGGGTGATATATTAATTTTATAGAATAAATATAATTACATATATATCACATATATTAATTAAACTTATCCTTATTACTTTCCATGAGAATATCAAGGGAAAAAAGAATCACATCACTTTGTGAGGCGGTAGTCTGTCGTACACACAAACGAAGTTTTCATTTTTTAAATAGAATGCAAAGTGAAAAAAATTATATGATATTATATTTAAAAATGTATAATAATATCATAAATAAAATATATACATTAAATTAATCATTATATACAATCATGATATGTGTTTATGGAAGGTGAGTTACATCGGTTCGTGTGGCGGTAGTTTGTGGTACACACAATCGACGAATTCGTTTCTTATTTGATGGAAGAGGAGATGGATATAGGTTATGAATTTATCATAATAAAATCTTATTTTATTTTTTGTACTGTTTTTATTATACTTTATGTTTTAATATATGATTTAATATGGTAAAATAATAAATAAAAAGAAAGGGATTCATTAAGATGATTACCTTCTCTTAGAGAAGCCCCTTTTGGATCTTCCCTTAAAGAAAAAAGATGGCTATTTATGGGAGAACAAAATATCTAGAATGTGGATAAGAATTTTTTGGATATATTTAGGTAGGTTTTCTTTATTTTAAGTTCTTGATATGTGTGAATAATTTAAGAGAGTGAGTGTCCGTTTATAAGTGGGGGAGAGGAAACATATTGCATTTTTGAAAATAATAAAGTTTAATTATATTTTTCACATGATAAAAGGCTCAAAAATGTGACAATCTAGAACCTTATAGGTGATAAAATATAAATATTTCCATCCAATTGGTTTTGAACAAGTTATAATTCATTTTTAAACCTTATCCTCTTAGTTTAATCCTCAGTAAACTTGTTTTTACCATAACCACGGTAATTAATTTTTACAATTTTCAATAGATATTGTGGTAAAATTTTAAGATAAACATAGTATATAATATAAATTGTGCATATTTAAAATATTTAATCTATTTTTCCAAATTCAATTCATATAATTGGTAGAATTCAATTTAAAATTGAACTTGCAGACATGTTATAAAAACGATTTTTCCAAAGAAAAACTTTTAAAAGTATAAAAAGTTTTTACATAAAATTTGATCATATAATTAATAAAAATAAACTGAATTGGATTAATTATAATATAATTTAACTAATTTTTTTAAAACAATTTTTTAAAAAAATTATAATGTTAAATGCTTTTAAAATAATCAATTTTAAAAAAATCATAATTTTCACTATTCATCAAAAAATAAAACATTTCAGAAAATTCAAATAAATCACCCTAAAATAATTTTGAAATGATTATATCAAAACTAAAGTAAATTTATCCAAATTAATTTTTTAATTTCTAAAAAATATTTTTAAAATGGGTATTCAAAAGGCAAAGAAATCACTTTTTAGAAAATATACGATTTTTTTGAAAACATTTATTTTCTTTCAAATGATTTTATTTTTTATTTATAATCAGTAGATAACTAATGAACATGTGTAAAATATATATTTTTATACATTAATTATTAATATTCATACCCACCAACTTAATGGATCAGTTATTGTAACCACTTTTAAATATTAATATTTTAATAGAGTATTGTATTTCTTTTAAACTCGGTGTTGCGTATATCAAAAGCTATCGAAGAATTTAAATTTATTTTAAAATAAATATATTATAATGTCTTGGGGTGTTACAGTTTGATTTTTGGTCAATTTTGGGGTTGTTGATGTATTATCAAAAAATTTCACGTTGTTTTTTATATTCATTTTTCTTTTTATTGTACCTTATTATGTATTTATTTTGTATGATGTCACCATGTTAGTATAAGTGAGTTGGATAAAATATATTGGTTGTGACTCATTTGGTTATTTTTTATATGATTATTCTATTATTCATGTATGTAAAATATATGGATGCACCATGTTGTATTTTTTGTAAGGATATGTTGGGTAATTAAATCTAATTTGAGGGTGAAATAATTCCCATGTAGTCTATCTTTGATGCCCTATTGTTTTTATCCAGCACTTAGGGATTGGTAACACCCTTCTGAACATGTTGTGCGTTAACTCAGGTGGTGTGGAGGGTTGGACCATGGTTGTTCATGAAATAAATAAAGTAACAATAAGAAGAGAGGCATGAGTTGATGGTGGAAATTTATAAACCCAAATGTGAATGCTAGGAAGATTAACAAAGTTTTTTGAGTACAACATCACAATCAAATAAAATACCTAAATTATAAATAGTTTGACTAATACTATGAAATATTGGGTCATACGTATTGAGGATATTAATGGAGAAATCATTGGTTTTTGTGGTAAAATCAAATATTGGGAGAAAATCATGACTTCCAACATAACATCACAAAATTTGATCGAACTGAGTGAAAAAAATGTGAAGGAGAATAATCAAGTAACAACAATACTGTTAAAGAATTTTCCATAAAAATAAAAGAAACATAAAAATGAAAACCCTGGTATGGGGCTTGATCATAAGAAGAATGTGGTGTGGGTTGATGTTAAGCCACAAGAACTCACTCAAATTTGAAGGTTGATTGAGGTCTGACTTAGAATTAGAATGATCAAAGAACCCAAAATACCATTGATATTATAAAAAATACATATTATAATTCACCAAAAATCATGTGTTATTGTTTTGGAAAGATGAGATATTTTCAAAATGTGGGTTCCATAGCCAATATGTATTGGAGGGAATAAGGTAAGCAGAGTAGACCAAAAAAAGTTCAATTTTTTAGGTATATTTTTTATGTTTACTACTTCCGTTCTGGTGTATATGGACATATGAATAAAAATTTCTCATCAAATATGTAAAGGAATGTGCTTAGGGTGACCCAAAGTGATCGTACAGCATGGTTCAAGGATTCTTCAAGTAAGATAAAAATTCAAAATTAATTTCCACTTTGGATGATGAGGTTGGTCTTTCATATTAATTGGAGGGTTGAACATATGGTATCCCACCTTTTTATTATATAACTTTTTATTTCATTTTACAAACAGAGGATCATTAAATTCTGGTGTCATGGAAAAAAAGGTACATAATACATGAAAAATTAAATAATTATTTTATTCCACATGAAATTATTCTTCAATGTTCATCTTATGTACATTTATTTCATCTCATAACCTGGGGACATACATCAAAGGAAAGTGTGAGCAGAAGTCCTAGTAAGTAAAACAATTGAAATAGTATACATGTGAACTTGAGTGATATCAACAAGAACATAAGGAATTAATAAAATCTCGATAAAGAGTAATATCATAATAATAATAACCTGAAACATAAATTTAAATTGTGGCTACCAAATGTAATTTAGACATTCATAAGAATATCTCCAAGTACCATCCCCAAGGTGTCATAAAAATTACCAAGGTTTTTCACCAAGGTATCATAAAACTTGTCATCTCTAGAGATTAGTTTATTTACCCAATGAATTAGAGGTATATGATAGATCACCCTTAATATTTATTTATTTTCATGTGATCCACATATATCATAATCAAACATTTCATAAATAACCCATTTAGAATAAAAGAAATGGGTTTTATATCAAAATCATGGCGTTTTAACAAGTTCTTAAAAACATGATCGTTATGTCATTTATAACCCATGGAAAGGGAATGAGAGATTTATGTATGAAAATTATAGAATAAATAACTTTTATTTTATGATAAATACCCTTATAAATGAAAGATTTTTTGGTATTAATATAAGGAAAATAAAATAATTTCTTGATAAAAAGAGACAGATTTTGAGATTAAATTTCTACAGCACAATGGCTATGCAACATGGTTTTAGAAAAAATTAAAAAGAGAGGTAACAGGGGTCAAACATTCATAAAATACTCATAATATAGTATAGGTACCGAATAAAATTTAAATAATAACATATTATGGAATATTTTAAGAAATACCACAAAGAAGATAACTTGAATGGAAAAAGAGATGTTGAGAATTCCCTTACGAAAATTCGGCAGACTAATGGCGTCACTTTAAAATTAAGAAAATGAGTTGATGAGAGAAAAAATGGTGTCTCATAATTTGTAAATAAAATTTAAATCAATAAGGATATATAATAACATACCCAATAAAAATAAAATAAAAACTAAAATACATAACATAAAAGAAGTCTTGACCAAAAGAGGGGGTGAAAGGTTCCCTTACCTTGAAGAGTAACTTCAAAAACTCAAAGTTTGAGACCTTGGAGGGATTTATGAATCCTTGGGAGGACTACTTGTGAGGTAAAAAGTTCATATCTTCATTCAGGAGGAATTTGGAATGAAAAAAATTAAGTAATGGGTTGGTATTTATAGAAAATGTGAGGGAAAGTTTTATTAATTTCCAAGGGACACCTCATTAGTGGTATTTGTCAAACCATAGACTTGCCCATGGTATTTTCCAATGGTTTTTTCCGCTTGGTAAACCACATAGAATATTTTAATCCAAATTATTCTTAAAAAATTTTAAATTACATATTACATCATTATGGTTTCATAAAAAACATCGAAAACTCAAAAACTGTATTTTTACTATTCACCAAAAAAACAAAACATTTTATAAAAATATAATAAATTCAACCTAACATAATATTGATGTTCTGAACTCAAAAATGAACTTCATTTTATGAATATAATTTTATAAATATGATATATTCAATTTTTATGTAAAATCACTATTTTCCCAAAAAAAATACTAATACTTAACTAATAATTTCTCAAATAGTTATTTATTTATGCTATAATATCATATTACTATTAAATATGCCTAAATTATATTTATACTTAATTAAGTGAGGTTACTATTACATTGGTCATATTACTATTCATAAGTGTGATATTACTATTTTTAATTTATTATTCACCAAAAATTAAGTTGATCATATCAGACTCTAAATTTCTTACTGATCACAACTTTATATGTCCTTTTTTTAAATCATTTCAAATTATTAATTATTTAAAGTATAAAAAAGTATTTTAAAATACTATTTTTTTCAATACTCATCAATAATATAAAACTTCTAAAAATTCATCCTATAATTATTTTGACATTCAAAATTCAAAACAATTACCATTAGAAATAAGAATTTTATTTATACAAAAGGATTACACAAAGTAACTAAGGCCTTATTACATAGCCCCTTATAACACCTACATAATACATAAGAGTAAGGTGTGAAATGGTGATAGAATCATAGGGTGGCTCGGAAAACATTTCCTGAGTGGTGATTTATATCAGCTTGAACTTCTCTCGAAGGCGATTACGTTCAAGATTAACATATTGAATCTCAGCTTGGGCTTGGTCCATAGAAAAGCCCAGTGATGCTGCCTCCTTTCCAAAATCTAATAGATGGGTTTCATACAACCCGAGTCTACTGGATGAGGCCATCGACTCTTCATTCTGCATTAATTATCCTTTATTATTTATATTTTAAACAACAATTATAATGTTAAAAATTATTATTATTTCTGATAGTCATACTGACCAATGGTCATATAACGCTCAAAACCCAATGGTTACATTTCATTTATACTTATATATTTTTTATTGATTATGGAATAGTGAGACATATATTTTTAGGAAACAAAATATTATTCGAAACATTGAGTCATTACATCCTTCCCCCCTTAAGAAATTTCGTCCGTGAAATTTCAACTCGTACCCTCAAAAGAGAAAAGGTGTGGGTACTTATGCCTCATAGACTCCTATGGTTCCCGTATGACTTCTATATATTTGTGGTTCCTCTAAAAAACATTATCAAGGTGGGTAGTTTTATTGCATATAACCTTGTCTCTATGATCCAATATCTCCACCAGCTGCTCCTCATAAGATAGGTCATGTTCCAGTTGTACCACTTCTATATTTAATACATGTGAAGGGTTTGGTATGTACTTTATCAATAAGGATATGTGGAAGACATCATGAACTTGTTCTAGATTTTGTGGAAATTCAAGATGATAGGCCACTACTCCTGCATGATCAAGGATTTTATAGGGTCCAATGTACCTAGGGTTGAGCTTCCCTTTCTTCCCAAACCTCATGAATCTCTTCTAAGGAGAAATTTGAAGAAATAATTTATCACCAACATCAAACTCCAAGTCCCTTTGATGTTTGTCATTATATCTCTTTTACCGACTCTGAGTAGCCTTAATGTGTTATTGGATTTCATGATCCTTTTATGTCATCTCTTTCACAAGATCAATCCCAAGAAGTTTTCTCTCACTAGATTTATCCTAACAAGTAGGAGTTCTACATCACATCCCATATAGATCTTCATTAGGTTCCATTTGAATACTCAAGTGGAAGTTGTTGTTGTAAGAGAACTCAACTAGTGGGAGATGTTGATCCCATCCACCCTTAAATTCCATTGAGCATGTTCTCAGCATTTCCTAGAGTGTTTGAATAGTCCTTTCATATTTCCCATAAGTTTGGGGTGATAGGTTGTAATAAAATTCAATTTGGTACACAGATCATATTGAATACTTCTCTAGAATTTTTATTTGAACCATGAATCACAATCAGATATGATATATTGTGGCACTCCATACAGCCTTACCACTCCCTTAACGTAAATCCTAGCAAGTTGATCAAGAGAGAAATATTCCTAAATAGATATAAAATGGGTTGTCTTGGTGAGACAGTCCACTATAACCCATATCTCATTATTTCCTTTGAAAGTTCTCAAGAGACCAGTGTCAAATTCCATAGTAATATTGTCCCACATCCATGCTGATATGGGTAGTGGTTGTAATACCCTTTTAGGAAGTTTTCACTTTGCCTTCACTTGCTGACATCCAGGCACCTTGTAGTGTATTCAATAATCTCCATTTCATATTATCCCACCAATAATGATCGTGCAGGTCCCTATACATTTTTTTTCTTCCAGTATATATATAGAAAGTAGAGCTATGAGATTCATTCATTAGGCTCCGTCTTTATTTCTTAAATAGATGGAATACATAATCTTGTATTAAATTTCAGTACACCTTATTGATCAATATTGAACTCAGGAAACTTCCCATCCTTTACAGCCTCCAATTTCTTCTGTAACAAAGGATCTTATTTCCGATCCTTCTTGATCTACTCTAATAATGATAGTTGAGAAATAATTTGAGATTGGGTTGATGATGTCCCTTCCCTTATAATTCCCATTTCCATTTTCCTCAAGGTCTTGGATCAAGGGATATCTTTGAATCCTCATCATGGATAGAACAACTGGGTCTTTCCTACTTAATGATTCAGCGACTTTGTTTTCTCTTCTAGGATGATAATTAATTAAAAAATCATAGTCTTTAATAATTTCCAACCATCTACTTTGTCTCATGTTCAATTCCTTTTGCGTGAAAATGTAATTCAAACATTGATAGTCTAAGTATATATCATGTTTCTCCCCATAAAGATAGTGCCTCCATATCTTCAAAGCAAAAACAACTGCATCCAACTCAAGATCATGCATAGGATAGTTCTACTCATTATTCTCCAACTTTCAATATGCATAAGCAATGAATTTGTTATTTTTCATGAGGATTCACCCAAACCCTTTCAAAGATACATCAATCAAAAAAAAAATACTTCTCTTCTTGAGGGAAGAGTTAACATGGGTGTAGTAACTAATCTCTTCTTCAGCTCTTGGAAAAATTCCTCACTATCGTTTGTCTAGATAAACTTGACCCATTTTCGAGTTAACTTAGTTAATGGATTAGAAATTCATGACAAGTTTTTCACAAACCTCCTATAATATCCTATTAATCCAAGGAAACAGTGAATCGTAGTTATTATTATAGGCTAAGTACACTTCTATACAACCTTTGTCTTTGTAGGGTCAACTATGATTCCTTCATTGGTTATAATGTGCCCCAATAAAGGAACTTCTTGTAACCAAAATTCACATTTTTTGAACTTTCCAAAAAGCCTCTCCTTCTGTAGAGTTTGAAAAATAACCCTTAGATGATCCTCATGATCCTCACGAATTATGGAATATATCAGAATATCATTAATAAAAATTACCCCAATGTTATCAAGTTAGTCCTTAAATACTCTATTCATCAAATTCATAAAAATATTAGGAGCATTATTCAACCCAAAGGGAATAAAAACAAACTTATAATGTCCATATCTTGATCGGAAGGTAGTTTTTGGAATATCTTCTTCCTTCACCCTCAATTAATGATAACCAGATCAAAGATAAATCTTTGAGAAGAATTTATCCCCACGAAGTTTGTCAAATAAGTCATAAATTCTTGGAAGATAGTATTTTTTTCATCATTGTGATTCCATTTCCTTCTCTATAATCAATTCATAGCCACATTGATCCATCCTTCTTCTTCACAAAGAGAACATGTTCTCCCCAAGGAGACACACTCGGTTAGATAAAGAACTTCTCCAAAAGATCTTGGAGTTGTTTCTTTAATTTCTCTAGCTTCACATTTTCCATCCTCTATGGGGTCTTTGAAATTAGATGATATCTAGGTACGAGTTCAAAGGATAACTTTACCTCTCATTCTGGGGGAGATCTAGGTAACTCTTCAAGAAATTGGTCAATGTATTCCTAGATGATAGAGACATTATATATCCTTATAATGTCATTTCCTTCTTCTTCTTCACTGATAAACTCCATATAGTAGCCTATTGGAGGTGCTTATAGATAAAGATAAGATCTAAATATCTCCCCTTGGAAGATAACTGTAGGTTTTCCATTCAAGACTACAGAGATTTCCTTGCTTCTACATTTCATATTACATTATACTTTGAGATCCAATTCATCCCTAGTATAATGTCAAATTATGACATGGGGATGACTACTAGATTTCTGATAAGATTGTTCTCACTAAAGTAAATACTAGAGTTTTGAAATACTGTTGATGCTTGGATAATACCTCTAGGAGTATTAAATGATAACTCTACTTTTAGAAATTCAGGGGTTGATTCTAAATTCATTTCAAACTTGGACGAAATAAAAGAATGCATAGAAAAAAAAATCAAAGTACTTGATAGCTTTGAGAGAACAAATGGAGTACCTACCAACATATTATTTTGAGCTTTAACATTAGATATCATGATGGAAAAATCATGAACTTGCTCTTTTAGCCTTTGCCGAGGTTGATGGTGATTCACCTCTACTGCCCTCAGGTTTGGACAGTTATTGTAAAAGTTCCCAACCGGTCCACACTTATAGAATTGGACTTTAGGTAGGACCTATATTATATTCCCTATTTAATTAGTGTTGGAAAGTTGAGGCTGCACCTCACTATGAAAATTTCGTGTGATAGGACCATCTCTTCAACACTTTCCCACTCCCGAGCAGGTAGTTCCTCAAATGCTTCTTCCCACATTTATTACATGTGGGAGTTTGCAATTTATTGACTCATATTACATGATCAAAGATACTCTCTAATCTTGGATCTGTTGATATCTTCTTTTTATTGAATTTATGAGACCAATGCATCTCACTGAACTCTAGTTTTACTTTCATAGCACTCTGCGTGATCTCATCATAGCTATCATAGTCTCGGTTGGCTATATCCTTCCACAGATGAGGTATTATTCCACCAAAGAATCTATCAACCTTCCCATTAGGATCCATGACAAATATTGAGGTGTAATGGGAATGTCTTGTGAATCTCATCTCATAGCTTCCAACATATTCATTATCCTTCTCCTTCAGCTTGGGAAACTCATTCTCCATTTTTGATCTCATCAAAGAAGGTAAATAATTATTTAATAAGATCCCTCTAAACACTTCCCACTCCATAGCTTCAACCTCCATTCTTTACCTCATTTTTTTATTCAGTTCCCACCACTGATCAACTTCTCCCTCTAATTAGTAAACAGTAATGGTGACCTTCTCTTGTTCTGAATAGTAGAGCACAGAAAATATCTTTTTGATGGAGCGGATCCACTATTTAGAAAGCAATGGGTCGGTAGATCCATTGAAAGTTGTTGGTTGTTAACTCATAAAGGACTCAACAAATTTTTATTCCCTTCATGGTGAAATCAGTCTCTCATCTTGATTAAAGTTATTTCCTACAACTGAAGTCAATTGGTTCATCATTCTCATGAAATTTTTCATTCTAGATTCCATCATAGGGTCATCGGTGCATGGTCCATTACGATCACTATTTGCATGATTCCCCCTATTGACCGAAATTTTATAAAATAATTAATCCTTAGTGTGAAGCTTATTTAATTTATGAATATTTTAACTAAATAGGATTTTTATGTCTTAAAACATCATGGTTAAACATATTTTTCTTTAACAAAAATTACATTTCTCTATAAATCCTTCATAATGATTCACAAAAATTTTATGATTAACCAAACATATCCCTTAGGTGTGTCAAACCATAAGCGCAAAAAGGTCCATTTTCATGCACTAGTTCATGTTTGAGTCTTTCTCAAAGAGGTGATTTTAGGTTTTAACCCTTGATACATCTATGCTAGAGCCACATCCACTTGTTCGTATCCAGACAAGGATTTATTTGTTCAGAAACCACTTAATTAATATTTCACCAAAATACCAGGAAGTTATCCAATATTTAAACTTTTCTATAGGGTTCTTCCTAAGGTTTTCATATCCTAATTTCCAAAAATAACTAAACTATTCTTTTCTACCAACTATTTCATCCTGCCTTTTTATTACATACCTTTTCATTTCATTTTACAAATAGAGGATCTTTAAAGTCTAGTCTCTTGGAAAAAAATTTACATAATACATGAAAATATAAAAAATTATCCTATTTTAAATTAAAGGATTATTCAAGGTTCATACTATGTAAATTTATTTCATCTCATAACATGGGGACATACATTAAAGGAAAGGGTGAGTAGGAGGCCCAGTAAAGAAAACAATTGAAACAGTTTACATGTGAACTTGATCAATACTAATAATAATATGGGGAATATCTTAAAGCCATGATATATAGGAATATAATAATAATAATAACTTTAAACATAACTTGAAATTGTTTCTACTTCATTTAATTTATACATCCATAATCATATCACCAAGGTCCATCCCCAAGGTGTCATAAAAATTACCAAGGTTATTCACCAACATATCATAATACTTGTCATCCCTAGATATTAATTTCATTATCCAATGAATTGGAGTGATATCAGGGCGCACCCTTAATATGTATTTATTTTTATTTTATCCACATATATCATTATCAACCATGTCATAAATAACCCATAGAGAATAAAAAAAATGGGTTTTATATCAAAATCATGTCATTTTAAAAAAGTGCCTAAAAACATGATCATTATGTCATTTATAACCCATGGAAATGGAAAGAGGGATTTATGTATAAAAATTAAAGAATAAAGGATTTTTATTTAATGATAAATACCCTTGTAAATGAAAGAGGATTTGGTATTAATATAATGAAAATAAAATAATTTCTTGATAAAAAGAGAGATATTTTGGGACAAAATTTCTGCAGCATAACGACTATGCAAAATGGTTTTAGAAAACATTAAAAGAGATGGGATAGGGGTCACCCATTCATAAAAGACTCATAATATAGTATAGGGGTAGAATAAATTTTAAATAAGAACATGGTATGTAATCTTGTAAGACATACCATGTAGAAGAGAACTTGAATAGAAAAAAAAAAGATGTTGAGAATTTCCTTACGAAAATTCGGTAGCCTAACGACATCACTTAAAGATTCAGAAAATGAGTTATTGAGAGATAAAAGGGACTCTATTAATTTGGAAATAAAATGGATAGAAATAAGGATATATAAGAACATACTACATCATAATAAAATGGATACTAAAATACATAACATAAAAGAAGTCTTCATTAAAAGAAGACGGTGAAAGGTTCCCTTACCTTGAAGAGTAACTTCAAAAACATGGAGGTTGGGACCTTGGGGGGATTGAAGGAACTTTTTGAGGAATACATGAGAGGTAAAAGGACCATATATTTTTTGAGGAGGAAGTTTTATTGAAATTAATGAAGGAATGGGTTGGTATTTGTAGAAAAAGTGAGGGAATATTTTATTAATTTCCCAGAGACACCTCATTAGTGGTATTTGCAAACCAGGGGCTTTCCCATGGCATTTTCCCATGTTTTTGGCCACTTGGGAAACGTCATAAAATAATTTAATCCAAATCAGTCAATCTAAATTTTAAATTACATATTACATCATTATGATGTCATAAAACATGCCTAAAACTCAAAAACTGTATTTTTAATATTCACCAAAAAACAAAAAAATTATAAAAATATCATAAATTCACCTTGATCTGATATAAATATTCTGAATTCAAAAATGAAATCCATTTTATGAAAATAATTTTCTAAATATGAGATATTTAATTTTTAAGTACAATCACTATTTACACAAAAAACACTAATACTTGACTAATAATTTTTGAAAGAGTTATTTACTTTTTATATTATACCATATTACCATTCAAGATGCCTAAACTATATTTATATCTAATTAATTGAGGTTACTATTCCATTGTTCATATTACTATTCATAAGGGTAATATTACTATTCCTAATTTACTATTCAGTGAAAATTAAGTTGATCTTATCAAAATATAAATTTCATACCGATCACAATTGTATATTTCCATTTTTTAAAAATCATTTCACATTCTTAATTATTTAAAGTATAAAAAAAATATTTTAAAATACTCTCTTTTTTTCAATATTCATCAAAACTATAAAATTTCTAAAAATTCATCATATATTTATTTTGACATTTGAAATTTAAAAATGTTACCATAAGAAGTTACAATTTTATTTATACAAAATGATTACACAAAGTAAATAAGTCCTCATTACATAGCCCCTTATAACACTTACATTGGACCTAAGGGTACGGTGTTCAATGGTGATAGAATCTTAGGGCGGCTCAGACAACTTTTCTCGAGTGGCGATTTCTATTAGAATGAACTTATCTTGAAGGCGATTGCGTTCAAGCTTAACATGTTGAAGCTTGACTTGGGCTTGGTCTAGAGAAAAACCCAGTGATGTTACCTTCTTCCCAAGCTCTGACAGATGGGCTTCGTACGGCCTGAGTCTACTGGATGAGGTTATTGACTCTTCTTTCTGCATTAATTATCCATTATTATTTATATTTTAAACAAAAATTATAATGTTAAAAATTATTACTATTTCTAATAGTCATATTGATCAATGGTTGTTGGTAAAAAATCCCTCAAGGCATCATTGAAGCATTTTTGAGGTGATTGTGTTTGTTGACAAAGTGGACATCTGTGTTATGGTTGTTGACAAGGAAAAACATAATATAAATTTTTTTTGAAAAAGGGTATTTCATGGTGGCATGTCGAGTTCAAGAGTTTTGGTTAATGATCAATGTTTGATTCAATAACTTCAACAAAGGAACGGATGATCTGGAGGCGATTCAAAAAGAGCAGATACAAGGTGGAGCCGTTTTACCGTGTTTACCAAATTTTTGGGCTTGAAAATCGACAAATGAAGAAAAGTGGTTTTTGGAAAAGGGACTTGAGCACCATGTACTTGAAGGAGAGGAAACTTGAACACCCTATGTTTTTTAAGATCAGAGCATCAAAATATGGAAAAGGGATAAGGGGCGCTCAAGATTTAGAGTTGGTTGCGCAAGTGATTTGCGCGGCAGGAGACTTGTTTACCGAAACTTGCGCGCCAAGGGGAGTCTTGTGCGCCATCACGCAGGGTGTCCAAATGCCTATAAATAGAGTTCGACCCCTCCACATTCGGTGAATAGTTCAACACTTAGAAAAATAAGAGCTCATGTCATGCTAGTGTGGTGGTCGAGCAAGTGGTGTGTGGTCACGCAAGTATAAGTTGTGCGCTAGGTGATAGTTGTGTGGCTAAGGTGGTTTGGGCAAGAAAGGAAGTGAGTCACGCAAGTTTTGAGTTGAAGAAGAAGGCATCGCACAAGTCTTTTAGTGACACTTGCGCACCAGGTTTTGAAGAAGCGCGAAAGTTGTTGGTTGCACGCCACTATTGGTTTGGGTGTAAAAGGGTGTGCGTTGTGAAATTTTAGAGTAGCAGAAGCTTGTGTCGCGCAAGTGTTTGATGTGGAATTGCGCACCAGTTTTGACTTGTGTTCCAAGACTTGTGCACTGGCTTAGAGAAGAGCGCCAAGTAAGGTTGATTCACGACAGAGATTTAGGGCTGCGTGAAAGTTGGAAGATTTCCCGATACCTTTGGTGCAAAGTGAGATTCATCTACGGGTGAAAGGTGAACTTCAATAGAGCATCTATCTACAAAAGAGGATGCATTAATTAGTGATAATGAAGAGACCTACAGGTCTATAAACTGTGATTGTATCCTTTCTAGAGTAGCGATCAAAGGAAGAGGAATAAGGTGATCCTCTCCACCGGCAGTGAGCCAGAGATAGAGACAGGGAGTGACCCTTGGGAAATTAGTGCGCTGACCCTAAACATTGGAAAGGCAGTGTACCTGGGAATAGAAGTGATCTATCCTGAACCTTGTAAATAGCAGTGCGCTTTTAGTGGATTTGGTGCACCGGCACATTGCCTGTGTATGCTCCTTGGACGTAGCCCAGTGAGGGTGAACCAAGTAAAAATTGTTGTGTCATGTGCATGCTTTACTTTCTGTTTATAGTGTTCAATGGGAAAGAGAGAGAAGATTTTTTTTTCATAACAACAAAACAAGATCAGAACAGGTGTTAATTTTAAATTATTCATATCCTGATTCACCCCCCCTCTCAGGGTATACAGCCTTTTGGACCTAACAATGGTCATATAATGGTCAAACCCCAATGGTCACATTTCATTTATACTTATATATTTTTTATTGATTATGACATAGTAAGACATAAATTTTCAAGAAACAAAATATTACTCAAAAGATCGAGTCATTATAGAACATACCATTAATTTCTGAGTTTTAAGTCAAATACATGGATAAAAAATAAAATAGATGAGGAGAAGCCACCTTCAATGATTTCACTGAAAGCACCAGATCATGCCAATATATGGATTCTTGAAAGTGGATGTAGTTCCCATCTAATTGTAAATAAGGATCTAGTTACCTGTATCAAGTGTGACAAAGAATGGGTCATAAGATTTTGATTCAATAAAGGGTTGATTATTATCGGATTAGGAAAAGAAAAATTTGGGGGAAAAGACTTGAGTTATATAAATTTATTAGTTTTTGAAGGTCTTGATTACAACTTTCTAAGTGAAATTCAAACATTTGATTTGATATATGTATTTAATTTCACTAAGAATAATCATATAATTAGTGGGAAGGATTGTGAAATTGTAATGGAAGGGAATCACAAAAAAAAAGGAATCTCTAATTCATCGATGGAGAACAATATTTGTGTTTTTTATCCAAGGAATAAAAAAGTAGGTTGTGACAGAAAAGTCATGGTATCTTGAGCAACCATTCCTTGGAAGATTTGGTGAATAATTATGGAGATCATGATATCCCTAGACTATCATGTGATTTTACACACATGTTTGATTTATATTAAAAATAGAATATTATCTCAAAGACATACAAGCTGAAAAAATATAAGTAAACAAGGTTGCTTGAATTGGTTCTTGTTGATGACTTTTTTCCAATATCATCAATTATTATTGATGATTATATCAGGATGACATCATTGGTGTTTGTCTTCCATAAGTATGTGGTTTTTAATTTCAAAACTCGGAATTAGAGGATGGCTGAAAATATGATTGGGTTGAAAATTCCAAAACTATCGATCAATAATAATATAATGTTTACTAATAATAAACTGGAAGATTATAGCGATAATCATGGGATAAGGAAATAAGACTCGGTAGTGATAACTCCTCAAAAATTGGTGTAGTTCCTAGTAGAAATCAGATTGTAAAAAATATTAATAGAATGGTGCTTATTGAGAAAGGTCAATTAGATATGCTTTGGAAATAATTGGTCCTAAAATCGATTTATATTTCTAAAAAATATTTTTTATTCCTGGGAGAATAAAATAATTCATATGATATGTTCTCTGGGGATAATCCAATATTGAAATACTTTTTAATCATTAAAAGTAAGTTATTTATTCTCTATAAGAAGAAAATGGTAATTTTGATACTTGGGGATATCAATGGATTTTACTCATTCACTCATCCAAGATAATGGAATACTTGTGTTTCAATAAATAACATGGAAAGGTTATTGAAAGAAAATATGTCACTAAGGTGGAAACTAAGAATAATCTTCAAATGAATAGTGAGAAAAGATTAGAGGATATTGATGAGGATTTGAGAAGATCAGGAAGATCACAAGTGGAAAATGTTTATTCTAAATAATACAATGGCGATAAAAGGAATGAAGTTAGACTATAAGCTACATAGAATACCAAAATCATAACTGAAGTTGAGTAGTAGGATATAATTGGTGTTTGGAAAACACCTTTATAAATGAGTAGAATAAATTATCTATAAAAAACTTCACTCTTATCTTAATAAAATATAAAGTGATTTAAAGAGACTATTAAAGATGATAATTAGGTTTAAGAAATTCATGAAGAGCTTAACCAAATTTAAAAAAAATAATAAATAGGATATTTGTTCGAGGTTTTTAATAAGAACCTAATCAAGACCAAACGTGTTTACCATAAAAATTAAAATTAAAATTTCATAGTGATTTAGGGAAAAGAAGGAATGGTGTGAAAGATATTCTCCTAGATTTAAGGTATCTATGTAGCTGAAACATTTTATATCATGGATAGGTTGGAAAAAATTTGATTATTCTTGTCCATAATAGTAGATAAGAGGTTCAAGGTATTTTGGATGGATGTAAAATATATATTTAAAAGTGTATTACTTGATGAATAGGTGTACATTAAGAATGTGAACTGTTTTTTCATTAATGAAGATGAGAAAAAAATTCTTTGTTAATGATGGAACTTTATGAGTTGAAGAAAACACTAAGAGAATGGAATTCCCATCTAGATTTGTACTTAAAGACACTCAGTTTTCAATTTTCTAGAGTTAATCATAATATCTATATCAGTAAAGAGGGTTATCAAAGGATTATGATTCTTTTATATTCTAAAATCATAATCTTTGGTGGAACAAATGATTCATAATTCAAGAAATTTGTGGGATTTATGAGTTATGAGTTTGAAATATCGATGATTTGATGGTCGAATTTTTTTTGGTTTGCAGGTGGTATAATGAAAGTATGGAACATTGATTTCACGAAACATATATGTAAATCATGTTTTTAAAACATTTTTAATGGAGGACTCTTGGGTAATAAAAATTCAATTTGTTACACAAATGAATTTATCAATGGATGAATATGGAAAAGAGGTTCACATCCTAAAATATATAAAGATCATCGATATTATTTTGTACTTAATAGTGGAAAGATCCGATATTGTGTTTTCCACATTTCAATTTTCAAGGTACTATATTAATCCAAAACAAATCTACATAAAATAAGTAAATACAATTTTTTGGTATATCAAAGGAATAGTGGATTTAAAACTTATTTATAATGTAGCATATTTGAGAGATTTATTGAGATATATAGATATAGATTGGTCCATTTCATCAGATGATGGGATTCCAACATTAGCGGGCGCGTTCTATCTTAGAGGATTTTTAATTTATTTACTTATAAAGAAAAAATATTTCATTTCATTGATCACTGAAGAAGATGAATATATTGTATCTACTCAAGCTTTCACGCAACTATTATAGATGAAGAAATATATTGAGGATATAAGATTTTATGTGTGGTCTCTAATTGAAATCATTTATGAAAATTAATGTGCTATAAATCAATGGAAAATATCATTCATCACTCAAGGGTGAACTACATTGAAATTAAATATCACTTTATAAAGAATAAAATTAAGCATGGGTTAGTGAAATTGGAGTATGTGCCTACCCAACTTCAAGTTTAATATATCATTATTAATCTATTACCCAACGCAATGTTTGGGAATCATATACCATCTCTCAAAGTCCATTAAATTCCCACCACTTTAATAAGTATCTAAATAAAGTTGAAAAAAGAGGGAGATTACTTTAATATTAAATCTGGGAGATGAAAGAATTAGGGGGGATGGGAAACTATGGATATAATGATTTTTAAGTACCAAGTAGTGTTCAAGATAAATTAAGTGATTCTTAAATAATATTTTAATGTTAATCTTATTTCTCAATCTGATCTTGACTCTTGTGAGCTTATAGTACATGTCAAGTCAGTGTTTGATCACTATCTAGAGTTGTATTTAATGGAACGTGTCAGAAGTAGAAAGTGAAAAATAATGATTTTCCAACATGATAGTTAAGGATTTTGAAGTGTTTTCAACAAACCAAAAGAGGGTAATTATTGTAAAAATATCCTCAATTTAACTTTTCTAATATTTTGGTTTTTACAAAAAATCATATTGAAAAAGTTAGAGAGTAAATAAGTCCATGAGTAATTCATGAATGAAATTATCTGGAGGAGTTTGAATTTTTTTGAGAAGATTGCATGTAAATTTAGAGAAAAAAATTAATTACCATGAAATTAATGTTCGTTATCATGTAAAGAATATAGAACTATGAAACCATATTCATGGAAAATCAATTATGTTTGTAAACTCAAGGCTATTCATTTTTAAGAATTGTGAAGGTTGTGTGAAGCAAAGTTACCTAAAGGGAGGATTTCACAACATAGTAGGATCGGGGTTTTGTCTATAAAGAAGGCCCTAATATCATCATTAAAGAATATGTAAGAATATATAGTGAGCTAGGTGTTTTATTTTCTCATAGTAATTACATGAAAATATTTCTTGAGTGAATTATTTTACATGACCAAATTTTTTGTGCCAAAATCACATTACGTGAACAAGTTTTTATGTGAACATACTTTATGTAAACATCAGTTGTTCGTAGGAGAGGTTTATGTGAACCTTATGGAAATTTTATATAATTTCTATAGAAAATTGGAAGTTATAATTTTGATTAAATATGATATTCATGACACCTAAATTTTGATGTAAACTGAGTTAATTTGGTACATATGAGAAATCTTCTAAAGGAGTGGTGAGTACAATTTAGTTGAGAGTGTAGTGAGTTCTAAAATCATGATTGGTTAAAAACTAGGGTGATAGTGATTCTACTTTAAAAATTATAAATAATAGTGCACTTTAGTGATTCTATTACATTATCATATCATTGTTACATGATCCTTGGATTATCTTAATTTAGGTTAAACATGTAAAATTGTTGTGCCCTATTAATGATTACATTTCCATCTCCCATTACTTCTAGATAAATAGATATGAGTTTTTTCTCTCACAAGTTGATATAATTAATTCATATATACATTTTGGAATCAATTATTTGGTCTTTATACATGTTTTACACTTTGATACTATGATTTTTGGTTGGTATTTTTTTGGATATTTTGTCTCACTTTTTAAAGGTGGTGATGCTATAAACAAATGCAATTGAAAAAATATCACATCATTAATTTGATTCATGATGTGTATTTATAGAGAACAGACTCTGTTAATCCAAAAATCAAGTTTTTAAACCAATATAGACTATGAATTCTTAGGATAAATAAAGTTCTATATGTGAAATTCATTCATGACATGAATGTATAGACCTCTACATCGAGTCAACCCTCTATGAAGCCCCAGAGATCTTGAAAACAGATTCCAAGTCATGAATCATGAAAGATAACACATCATTGTGAATTTTAAATTCTCATTAATGTCTTAAAATTAAATTTAATTATGTGATATTTCCTAATAATAAAAGATACCATGTAGACTCATGATGTGAAATCTATTCAGGTCATGAGTTGATCTTATTTATAAATTTTTAGGAATCTCCGACTTATGTTGGACACTTTTTCATATTCTATATTATGATTTTAATTTTTGTTTCTATCTCTCTTTGTGGTCATTTTTTTGTTTCTGTATCTTACCAAGGAATATTTCAATCATTTTTTTAACCCATTTTCATGTTCAATTCCTTTTTTTTGTACATTCTTATTCTTCATTCAAGAAATTTGTTTTATTTCAATTTTTTTCTTTGATATTTTATTCTCTTGATGAAATTTACAATTATGTTTCTTCTAATCCATATTTTTAATTCTTATATACCCATGTTCTTATAATCCACCAAGGTCTAGGGATTGAGACTAAGGTTATAAAAGATTCAATAAATCCTTAAATCAAAACATGGGTAACCTATTGTTTAGTAATTAGATTAATAAAATGAATCTATCACATTTTTCTATATAATCCTGGTTTAGGGAATTGAAAGTGGATTACCCTAACCTAGTTAGAATAAATAAATTTAGGATCATTTCCTTTTTTTCCTCTTTTTATGTTTTGTGTAATGCACCTAGGATTACAACCACATCTAGACCAAAGAGTGGTTCCCAATCTAGGTAGTTCCAATTAGATTAACCAAAGTTAGTTAGTAAATCTTGAACATCTTTGAAACTTAATATATAAGAACTTCTCATGTTATATTTAGAAATACCCTATATAAATACTCTTCGATGTTAATCCTAAACCCTATCTTAATCAAATGTAAGTTAATTCATTTTTTAGCGTAAATCCAACTTCACTAAAATCATGTGAATAATCGAGTATTGCTTCTGTATCTTGGGTAAAACATGTTTTTGTTACCTCTATGTGGTTTAAACCCTATACTTACATTTTCCTATGGACCATTACAATAGTGTTAGTTGGGATAAAACATAAATTTATTATCTAATTGATTTATGAGAAATTAACGAATGAGAACATAAAATTTTGGTGTTATTGTTGAGGATTCCACTTTGGTAATCTAATATCCAAATTTGGACCTAGTATTTCCTTAATTATCCCTTATTTACCATTTATTATTTTAATACTTTTCACACTAATTAGTTTATTCATCCATTATAAGCTTCTAGTGCATGATTCAGACCCCCCATAACTCATTCAAGGAGCTTGGAAACCCAAGAAACTATTTCTTTAAATCCTAAAAATCAAAATATCCATGTTTTCATGTAATTACTCACTCATGGATGATCACAACAATATTGTTACACCTAACCCACAAAATTATCAATTTTTGCACCTAAAAATAAGGGATTGAAACCACTACTTTCTAAGTGAACAACTATGAACTATGGCTATTAATCCATTAGTGGTTTTACACCCATCATTTTATGCACTCCGATATAGGTACATATATTTTAAATAAAACCAATAATTATTCATATGATCCAAAATTTGGGTCATATTAGTAGACTATAGAGAAAATACACACAAAATAATCTATCCAATTTTCAATAAGTCTATAGAACCTTTATGAGACAATGTGTATCATAATACACCATTAATCTTGGAGTCTTCCCATTTTATGTAATGGACAAAGATAAATATTGGCTTAAAATTAATGATATCGAATCAATCATAACTTACGATAACCTAAAAAATAATTTCCGAGAAAAATAATTTCCACCAATATAAACCTAGAAGCTATAAAATGACATTACAATTTTCACTCAGGTAGAAAGAAAATTAGCTTGGGAGGCATGGGATTGATTTGAGGAATTTACATGAAAGTAACCACACCATAGGCTTGACGTCTTTATATAATTTCAAACTTTATACGATGGAATATAACCCACCACTCGCACCATATTGGATGCTACCTCTAATGGTGGAATCATGTTGAAAACAACAGAAGTTTAAATATCTCTTCTTAATGAAATCTCACACCATGCTAGCCTTCAAAAAAGCGATCGAGGACCTATGGGGTATGGGTTGCACCTAGTAGAAGAGGCCACCCGTCCTACACCTTAGGTGGAAGATCTTAAAAGAAAATTGGAAAACTTCTAGTTTCCCCAACACCAAACACCATAACCTTCTCTTATTATGGAAATCCAATAATTTTAAATGTGTGGAGGTCTATATCCATATCAAAACTATCAATAAATAATGGAGGAAAACCAATGTCAAGATCGCAATTATATAAATTAAAATCCAGAACCATGACAATACTAGTAACCTTACTACCATCAAATACCCATAAAATAGTAGAAATAGACTAATTAGGGTTATAATTAGAAAATTATTTCTCAACCACAAATAGAAAATAAGGTACCACCTAGGTGCCCAACAGAGAACCAAGCACCTCGAAAACAACAATTGTTTCACCAACACCCATTTACAACCCAAGGGATTAATAGTTTCTACATAAACAAAAATTACATAATTTATCTTATCCTATATATCCATAAGTATCCCAATATCAACAATAAAATCTAGAAAATATATGTTTGTTCAAAGGCAGGACAGTGAATGACTACACAAGAAACTGAAATGAAAAATCAAAGAGATTCTATTTCCAACCTTGAACATCAAGTTGATAAAATTTAAAAGTCTCCCTATGATCAAATATTGGGAACACTTACTAGTAATACCAATAATAATACATGAGAGGATTCCAAGTTTGTGTACCCTAGAAGGAAAAAATAGATGATGTTTTAACAGTTATTTAAATTCGATGAGAATAGGAAAGAGGAACCAAAGCCAAATGAGGTAATAGTTGAACAAGAGAAAGAAATTTAAAAAATCACTGAATCAAAAGTGAGTGAAGGAGAAAAGGATAAATCACAAGATAAAAAACTCAAAAAAATAATATATCTTTGTGTTATCTTCGCCATATAGGCCTCCTCTTCTATTCCCATAAGGGATGACGTAGTGGAAGATAGAGGGATATTATAAAACATTTCTGGAGGTGTTTAAACAACTCTACATAAATATTCCCTTTTCAAAATAAATTTTACAAATTATTACTTATAACCAATTATTAAAGGAATTACTCTATAAAAAAGAATAATGGAAGACTTGGGAGTTATTACCTTAAATGAAGAATAATCAATAGTTTTCTAGAAAAAACATCCACTAAAGATGCAATTCCCTCGGAGTTTCTTAAACCACTACACCATTAGAACATGTAATTTCATAAAATCATTATGTGATCTTTATGAAAGTATACATATCATATATATGATCATATTTTTAATACTATCACTCAATAAACTTAATCCAAAAAGTGTATCACTATAGATCACTGATAGATTCTTTAAGTATCCTCATGGAATTCTTAAGGCTGTTTTAGTTAAGGTTGGTAAGTTAATCTTCCCTGATAACTTTATTATCCTATACATGAAGGAAGAATGTTATGCTTCCATCATTGTAGGGTGACCATTTGTCATTAATGTTAAATAACTCATCAATGTGAATCAAGGTATACTTATCTTTTGAGTTGATGAAGAACAAGTATTTTTTGATCTGGTGAAATAATCCATGGAGAGTGCATATTAACTTGAGTGTCAAGCCATTTTTTAGTTAAAGAAGAAGAAGATAGTATGAATCTTGAATATGAGAGAGATAAATAGTACACTGATGAAGAGGATTATAGTGACTTTGAAGAGTTTAAATAAATCAAATTTCAGGAAAAAGATTCATTTCATGAGTTCAAACCTTTAATCATTAATCCACCAACATTAAAACTGAATCCACTACCAATAATGATTAAAAAATAATTCATAGAGACTAAGGAAACACTGTTGATCACAATAATTTGTGAACTTGATAAATTACAAGAGAATAAATTAATGTCAGTCCTTAAGTATCATAAGAACTCAATATATTAGAGTGTATCTAATCTTTAGGGGATCATTTCTACAATCTTCACTCATAAAACTTTGCTAGAGGAAGGATCAAAACCAGAATTCCAACCCCAAAGATAGCTCACCCCACTAATAAAAGAGGTAGTTAAAAAAGAATTTATAATGTTTATTAACATTAGTACTATTTTTTAAATCATTTATAGTGAATGAGTGAGCCCGCAACAATTATTTGCAAATAATTAAGGCATAACTATAATCAATAATAATGAAGATGATTTACTTAAAAATCATACCATTATTAGATCAAAAGTTTTAATTGATTATATAAATCTTAATAAAGTGACCCATGAGGACTGTTTTCCTTTTCAATTTATGGATCATATGTTAGGGAGATTAGATAATATTGAATTCTATTATTTATTTTATGGATATTCATGATAAAATAAAATCCCTATCGACCTAGATGATTATTGAAAGAAAAAATTCACTTATCCATTCAGAACATTTTACTATCGATTAATTTCATTTGGAATGTTTTAAAAATAACCAATATTCAAAAAATTCATGACAAATATCTCCCATAATATGGCGGAGTAGTTTCTAGGGATTTATATTAATGAATTATCCATTTATGGATGATCATTCAAATTATGTTTGAGAAATATAGAAATTCTGTTTAAATATTGTGAATAAAAATGTCTTATGATACATTGGTAAAAATTCTATTTTATTGTACAAGGAGGCATAGTCCATGGGAATAATATGTGAGAACATTTCGTAGAATCTGATACAGAAAAGATAAAATTCATTAATGAACTACCAAAACTATATACTATTAAAGGGATCATGAGATGTTTTGGACACACAGAATTCTGCTATCAGTTTGTGTAGGATTTATCTCAGATATATCAGCCAATGAAAAATGAGATAGATAAATATATACCATTTTATTTTAGTGAAAAGTGTTAAAAATACTTTGAGACCCTAAAAATTACCTTGTGGTAGCTCATATTATTTCTTGTCTTCTGGGAAAAGGATTTCGAGCCGATGTGTGATGCAAGTGACTTCACTCTAGGAATTTTATTAGGATATCAGGATGGTCATATTTTATTTCCCATCTACAATGAAATTCATACTCTTAATGACACTCAAACAAATTACACCACTACATAGAAGGTGCTTCTTGCATTGGTTTTTGTGTTTGAAAAATTTAGATCCTACCTTATGCTATCTAGAGTAATTCTTTTCACTAACCATGAAATGCTAAAATATATGTTGAATAAATAGGATTCCAAAACAATTTTGATAGGTTGGATCTAACTACTTAAATATTTTTACATTTTCATAAAATACACTAAAGGAACCAATAATTTTAATGATGATCACCTATCCAAACTCTAGATACCTAATGTTAAAGATGATGACAAGATATAATTTTTTTATGAATTCCCTAATAAAATAATATTCTATGTGGATGTATAAAATAAACCATGTTTTTATGATATATAAAACTATTTGTCCATCGGGACCCTTTATCCAAAAATCTCATATCAGTGAAGGAAAAAAATTGTTATATGCATCACACTACTACTGGGACAAGACAATATTATTTAAGCAATGTATTAATGGTTTAATGTGATTTTGCATTCTGAAAGATGAAATTTAGAGTGACTTAGAGATTTTACATGCATCATCTATTGGATTATTCCATGGTTATAATTGTACTTTTATTAAAATTAATCAAAGTTTACTTTTCTGTCCCACACTTCATTAAGATGAAATGAGATTTGTGTAATGTTTTTATTAGTTATAGTAAATAGGTGCCATTGTAAAACTATTGAAAATTACATATAAACCCATAATTGAACATGAAAAATTAAATGTTTGGGTAATAAATTTCATGGGATCCTTTACCAATTCTTGTGGAATATTTTACATCTTATTTTGTATGGATTATATCTCAAAGTGGGTAGCAGCTGAAGCTATCTCTTTTAATACATCTAAAGTCATAATAAAATTCCTAATGAAAATTTTTTTTCTTGGTTTTGAATTTACTAATTACACATCAGTGATCATGGAATTCAATTCAAAACCCATTCAATAAAAGGGATGATTGGAAAGTATGGAGTTTGATATAACACTAGCACCCCCTTCCACCCATAGACTATAAGGAAATTAGAACTATCCAACAGATAAATCAAGAATATCCTTGAGAAATTATTGAATGTGATACAAAAGGACTAGAGTACGAAACTGGATGATGTACTTTGGGTATATCACACTACTTTCAAAACACCCATAAGAACAACTCCCTTCTTACTTGTTTATATTAAACCATTTCAACTTCCAGTTGAATTGGATCATCCCTTATTTTGGGTGATCAAAAAGATAAATATAGATGCTCAGAGAGACGGAAAGAAAAGGTTGTTACATATATATTTGTTTGACGAAATAATAATGGATGCCTCGGAAAATAGAAAAAATTATAAATAAAAAATAATAATTTCATGACCAATTCATTACTTTAATGATATTCACAATGGAAAACAAGGTCCCCTTATTTAATTCGAAGTTGAAATTATTTCTTAGAAAATTGAAATGATGATGGTTGAGATCGTTTTATGTAATAAAATTATTCCCTTAAGGAATTATAGAAATTCAATGAGAGGGTAAATCCGTCAAAATTATTGGAAAATATGTAAAAATTTACCAAGAACTGTTTCATTAAGGATGTTTCATATCATTAAAACTCACCTAATAAACCAGAGAATATGTCTAGATCTCAACATTAAATGAAGAACTCACTAAGAGGAAACCTAGGTTTGATTCCTTTTGGTATATTAGGATTGTATAATTTGTTCTATTACACTATCCTGGATAAGGTATGAATGCCTTTATAAAAAAGAATTTATGTTAAGCCTAATTCATGAAGTGAATTCACTATTCACTACATGTGTTTTCTGGGATTTAAGAAATCTATTCATACATAATTCACATCATGATTCTCCAATGAATGACTTGAATTTTTTGTCTCTCTTACTTTTTCAGTGAACCTAGGGTCCATGATGATTATTTTTCCCCCTTCATCACTCACTCCTCTCTTCCCCCATAGGTCATCACTCTGTCTTCTCCCTCCACCGCCCTTCCTCCCTCCTTTGTTTACCCTCTCCTTCCCTCCACATGATCATCCTCAACCATAGAGTCCTCTATATTCCTTTATTGTGACCATGCTCCATGCCAAAGGAGGTGGATAATTGTTTTACAAGAACACAACCCAGTGTGATGAACCACACATGGCCACGCGTCTGACATAGGATACATCCCACTATATGTGGATCCATACTTTCTTCCATCAAAATCAAGATCCACTTAACATTATAGTTCCCACCATTCCTAGGCTAATACCCATCCTTTACCTATTCATCCATTCTAGCAATTCTCGGACCTACAACATTAGGTCTTATAATCTAATTTATAGATCGATCCCATGAAAACCAATAATACCATGGAACCGACCATTCTTCAGAATATCCTAATGGAAAAGGAATTCATGGAGGCCCTGATATGGATGCACATTTAACATATCATTGAGGTTCATGAAGAGATATATTGGGATATTTTCCTTGAATTTGGGTCCACCTTTGAGTTCAACATTATCCATGTATCCTTTAGATTAGGATGAAAGTTGTGGGTTCTTACTCTCAGTGAGTTTGGTATTGGGATTGGAGTTTATTAATCTGATTTTTCTACCTCATTTGTCTATTCAATACTATGGATAGAGCTTAATAAGACCATTACACTGAATAACTGGGAATTAGTCACTCGCAACACCATGACCTTCCATGATCTACCTATAGTGAAGAGCACCCAACTGATGGGTTCTGCTCTATAGATCATACATCGCTCCCTAGAACTTTCTTCGATGGAATTGGGAAACTTTCATACCACTTTTATGGGATCCCCCATAGTGAACATGGCCTTCCAATTCTCCTTATACTATGAGGTCCATATGACAAGGACCCACGACACACTCATGGGTGAGAGCTCCTTCATTAACATGTATAATAATTTGGTTGTTTTCAATTACTCATATACCGTACCATATTTGGGATTGATTAAATTGATTAATAATGTTCTACTCCACAAGACATGGCTTCTTTATGAAGTGGGGAAGCATTACGGATGGGAACTGAGTCCACTAAGTCCACTGACAATTCACCAGTTCATGATGATTCAACAACCCCTATAGCTCATCTTACCCATACTAGGACTAATCCTACCACTTCCAGGACTAATCCACTCTCTTCCAGGATTAATGTGTCACCCTCTCCCCGGTCGGAGCTATTATTCCCTACCTCCTCAGAGTGGATGAGGTACTAGGGGGTTCTCTATTACCTTTTAGAGAAAAAACACATGATATGTCAGTGCTCAGATATCCCTCTCATTAAGCCTCCATAGATCCTCTATCCACCTATCACTGATAAACCCACCCTCCATACTGCTTCTACAGCTGATCCAACTATGGATTCCACACCCATTCCATCCAAATTGGCACCCATAGTGCCCTCAATAGATCTCCCTCCAGATATTTTTGATCCTGCTTCTCATAGTTCCTTTTTAGTAGAGCATTCTCAATGGGGAAAGGGACTTACTATATAGACTATATCTTATGTTTCTTTTATTGATCCATCTTCTAGATTCATGAACACCACCCAAATCTATAACTCACCTCCACCAACTTCTGACCCAATCTATCTAGTGTTGACCGAGCCAGTTTCTAGATCCATAAAACCTGTTTTAGCAGTTGATCCACCTTCCACAACCACTATTTCTAATATTGACATGGAATTTTATCTTAATCCACCTAGAATTAGGGAGGGTTTCCCCAATGTTTATCATGGAAATGTTTCTCACTCTTCTTCATTCTTCCCCAGTGTAACCAATGTTCTTATTTTTCTTGGGTGTATTTCTAATTCACTATACTCCCTAAAATTGATTTTTATTATTGACATTACATTATAGAGGGGATACAATTTATGACTAGTGATACTCTTCTTACTCATTTCATATACCTCTTTTAAAGAGTAGTGATATGTCTTGTTCTTATACATCTTATATTAGTTTTAATGCACCATCTATACTTCCCATTGGCCTCCCTCATAAGTTATTCCCTCTTATTAATATGATTCAGGTACCACATTAGGATATTCCCCCATTAGCTTTATGTATGCAATAATTTATATATGAGTAGTTTATTCCATCCATTTATGAGGTAGTGAATCCTCTAAAGTGATTCTTAGAGCTAGTTTAAACTACCTTCAGTACCAGCAGGATGCTGATGAATGCTGAGATAATGGACTATTTTGAATGATATTTATTCATCTGTATGGATGAAAATGTAATTTTTTGCACTTTACAAAAGGCAACCCATAGTCTTGAATTTTTGAGTCTTATATATGCCTATTTAGGACTATCTTTTTTATTTTTAGATGTATTTTATACTAGGTAGTTCATTTGGGTGCTCCCTTTTCACTCTGAACCATGCATATATATGATATGACATTCATTATGACTCCTCTATACTTCTTCTATTTACTAATTTCATGTTTTCTATATAATGTGAACTAATTATTTTTATAGTACATGTTTGTTTTTTCTCTAATATTATTACAGGTTGTCCAAATTCACATCAATATATTACATTTTCCCTTATGGAATGGAATTTATTTTTGGGACCTCTTTATTCCCTACACTTATTTTAAATATACCATAACATCTTTTTTCTACTATAATTTCCATATCTCCCACCTTGATTCTACAAAAAGTGTTGAAAGTATTTCATTTTAAGTGTGGGGGGGGGCATTCTTGATATTTATTTTATTTTCACTTGGATTATTTCCTATTCTCATTGTCTTTGGAGTCATTTTTCTTTAAAAATGTTCTTTAACTTTAAATCACATTTAACTCTTGTAAATAAAAGATAATTTTTAGAAGGAAATTTTTAAAATATATGATTTATTTTGGTTTATGATTTTAGCATAATTTTTGAGTCGAGTATTTTAACTCTGATTCTAAATTCCGGAAAATTTTTATTTATTAACTCATTACTTGTAACTATTACCTAAGTTATTTTCCATTTTATTTTTATTCACATTACCGAGAGGATTCTAGACCTAATTTTTTCAATTATTTTCTAAGAAATTTCTTGAGAGACACTTGGGACAAGTAAACCTATCATAACATGCATTTATATCTTCTTGAGGCAATAATACAAAAACAAAGATTTATAAATTATTGAGGCATTTTGAGTGATGATCCCTTTTTTCTTGAGACCTACCTATACATTATTCCTAAATTTTCTATAATTTCTGTGAATGGTCTTATTTGGAATGAGTTGAGTTTCAATCCAGTTTCTACTTTCCAACCCTACTCATTGGTTTATTGCATTAATTTTATATTAATAAGTGTTGGTAAATTTCATTTTTACTGAAAACAGTATGATTTTTATTGAGAATAAGTGAGGTGGTATTTTTTCTTGGTCTATAGGACATGGTTTATGATTACCACTAATGTACCTTTTTTATTAACCTATATTATTTTTTATAAAAAAAATAGATATATATATGTGTTTGTGTGTGTTTTGTATTAGGAAGATTAAAAATCACCATTACTAGACTGATAAATCTCATGAAATTTCTTATGTATTTTGGTGGTGGATGTCAGATTTGTCCTACATATGACTTCTGAAAAACAAAAGACTATAATAAAGAGAAATAAATAGGGTGCCTTCATTATCCCTTCATAAAACCTTCATGGAACTTCTTTGATTCATTAGGAGTAATGAGACATTAATTTATAGAGGATTATATTCATTACACTTTTCATGGTTATAATTCGTGATTATTTAGTGTTTACCATTATTTTGAGATTGATTTTTTATCATCTACCCACCTACCCTCAACCTCAGAGTCATTTGAACCATTATGTTAAGCCATCATGATTAATTTTTTTATTTTTATTTATTTATTATAGATGTTATATACAATGAAATACTATGGTTAGGGACATGTATTCAAGGTATGATCATAACTCCAATTCCATTTTTACCTTGAGTGATGTGAGAAAATTAATTTTGAGGTAAATTACAACATGGGCATAGCTATTTAAGGAATAGTTGAGAAATTAAAATTAAATAAATGAGGGATTTGACTAAATAACATGACTATAATGCATAGCTATTTTTCTCTAAAGGGATGATTTAGGAGGACTAACACCTATTTCTTAACACTTTATTTCATTTTTATTGTTTTAATACTTGTTTCCTATTAAAATTTATTTCATCTGAGATTATTTTTGTGATGATTTTTTCTTGAGGGAATGAAATAATTAAAGTGATTGTTAATTTGATTTTGTTAATTCATATATATTTTTTGGAATCAATTATTTGGGATTTATACATGTTTTACACTTTGATACTGTGATTTTTGATTGGTTTTTACAAAAAAATTGGGTCTCACTTTTTAAAGAAGGTGATACTATAAATTGTTATAGTTTCAGACATTTCACATCATGAATATGACTCATGATAAGTATTTTTGGAGAATAAATCTATGAAACCAAAGTATGATCCATGAAAATAGTATAGGATTTGAATTCCAAGGATAAATAAAGTCCAGGACATGAAATACATTTATGATGTGAATGTCTCGGCCTCTACATCATGTCAACCCTCCATGAATCCTGAAATATCCTATGAATTACTTTGAATCTATGAATAATGAAATATAAACAATAACCAGAGCCTTTAAATTCCCTTCCATGACATAAAATTGAGGTTCTCTATGTGAAAGTTTCCAAATATAATATATCCCATGCCGACTCATGATTCAAATTCCTTTCAAGTCGTGATTTGATCCTGTCTATAAATTTTCAAGAGTCGCCGACCTGTACTGGAAACTTTTCCGAATTCACTTTCATACTTTTAATTTTGGGTTTTCTCTTTCTTTATGTTAATTTTCAACCATTCTATAAAAAAATGAGTCCTTCAATCATCTTTCATTGTTCTGAACCTATTATTGTGTTCAATTCCAATTTTCTTGTGCATTATTACTCTTCATTCTTGTAAATGGTTTGGTTTCAATTATTTGATTTTATTGTTTCTTCTATTAATGATCATGACAATTATGTGGCTAATTTTACACATGTATAATTCTTCCATCACCATATGTAGGTAATCCACCTAGTTCTAGGGATTGAGAGTAGGGGTCAAAAAATTCAATGAATCTTTAAATCAAAACTGGTGTAATGTGTTGGATAGTAATTAGGTTAATAAATCATGTAAATCATATCATGTTGTATGATCTTGATCAAGATAATTTTAAGGGAAGGTCCCTAACCTATTTGGGATAAATCAAGTTAGTACTAATAGATTTTTTTTGTTTTTCTCTTTCGAAGTCACGCTTAATGAAACTAGGCTAACAAAGACCTCTGGGCCAAAGACTAGTTTCCAATATAGATTGATCCAATTAGGTTGACCAAAGATAATTAGTGACTCTAAAATATCTTCACATCCAAATCCATAATACTTTACCATTTTATACTTAGTAAAACCCTCTATGCAAGATCCTTTAAATTTATCGTGAACCCTATCTTAATCAATTGAAAGTTAATCCATTTGTTAACAAATATCCAAATTCATATAACTCGTTTGCGGAATCCCATATAAATTTTGAATTTTAGGTCACACCTATTTTCATCACCTCCCTATGGATTAGACCCTATACTTCCACTGACATGCAAACCTTTTCAATAGTGTTATTTGGGATAAAACATAAATTCTTGATCTAAAAAACATGTGTGAAATTAATGATGTCTATTGGGTGCTTCACAAGGAAACAAGATCAGAATGGGGATAAATTTTAATTATCATACCCTAATTCACCCATATCTCTACATTCAACCTAGCTTGGGGATAACATAATATTTCAAATTTAAGGTAAAGGGTTTGAGTTCCAATGTGAGTCATGATGTTCAAATATAGAAAATTTGAAGTAATAATATGCAAAAATGAAAATCATAATAAGATGGAGGAACATTAACATCATAGAACAATGAATCAAATACACCAGTATAATCATTAACTATATTATAATTTTAAATAATATTATCATAATCAAAATATGAATCCAAATAAAAATTAGAATCAATAGTGGCCCATCCATAAAAATAGGTGTTGAAATATTCGGAGATATTAAACCATCACCAATAATCATAATCTTCCAAATCATTTAATAATCACAATTTAAAAAAATATTGGAATTCAATAAGAGAAGTATTATTACAGGTAAGATCAAAATAAGAGACTATAAATATATAATGTTCATAATATGGGTATTTTATTGATTCAAAAATATTTAATCATACATTTTCATCCCCATACACCATATAAAGGGTCTCATCATGTACATGTATGATTATTTTTGTAGTTTTGAGGAAGGGTATACCCAAAATGATTGGATAAAGGGAATTTATCAAATCAACATTCCTATTAAATATGTAAAAGTTTATGGTAAATATCATGTCTCTTACCCTAACAATAACATCCTTAAGGGCACACACCAGGTATATTTTATAATTACTTACTAAGTGTATGACCACCCTTATCTGCTCCAACTCACCAATCTATAAAGAAGAGAAAACAGAGTGAGTTATAACATTAATGGAAGCACCCAATTCATACAAAGAATCAAATAAATGAAACTCTTTTATGGTGTATGGTATAATGAAATTTTCACTTCATAAGTATAACCAAGGTTAGTGTGATGAGTGATGAGTGATGATATTTTCCTCCCAATTTTAATTTTCTAATATTCTTTCAGCCCTCTTTTATTCATGCACATTTCTTTTAAGAATTTGGAATATCTTGTAATTTTATTGATTAACTCTAGTAGAGGGATGTTGATCTTAACTCACTTGAATGTGTAAAAAATCTATTTTTGCATCACATTTTCAGTAATCTTATAAGTTATCATAAATCTATTAGGAAATGGAATAGGTTTTGGAGTAACCTCATCAATCTTCGGTTTAAATTTATCTTTCTCCTTTGGTGACACATTGATTGGCCTTGACTGTGGATTTTCAATATAAGGGGTAAAACTTGGTAGATAGGTAGGAGAAGATGTATTAGTTTTTTCCCTCCCACTCCACAAAGTGGCGGTTCTAACATTACCCTTACTATTTTTAATGAGATTAATATATTTATTACTTTCTATTTCATTGAGAGATGTTTCAATCAGACTCATTTGTGATTTCCTCTCCCTTAATTTCATGCCATGAATCTTCATCTTGTAACAGCATGATCCATATTAGAAAATGTTTTTTATCTATTTAATATGATACCTCATGTATTTTGGTCGTTATTGGCTATTAAAGTTGTCATATGGGGTCTGGGTGCATGTTTCAAGGAAACAGTTCTGAGGTGGAGATATCTTCCCATGAGTAGATCGCCCACTGGAACCTCAGTGGGTAGCCATCAGAGTTCCAATAGCACTTTTAGTGTCCATGTACCACTAGATGACCTAGTAGAGTTCGTATGGGTAGCCAACAGATATTTGATGATATTATTTTTAAAAAAATTAATTAATTGTATTTAAATGGGTTAAACCCCTCTTTCTTTCCTAAAGCATTATGTACCCCCCTTGCCTTCTCTCTTGATACCTTACTCTTCAAGCAATAATTCAACTTCATGTGGGTTTATATATTCATGTTATCCACCTCAAGGAAAAGATATGGATTATTTTACCTCTCTACTTCCCTATTTTCTCAGTTTCCTTTATTTTGATAACATGTTTTAGTGGATGATCCCTAATTTACATATTTTTAGGTTTTCAATTTCTACCATTTAAGGATGAATCAATGTGTGTTATTTAATAATAAGAACCATATTATCATCAGGTAGGTGGTTCTTATCATTTTAATAATTTTTATTGAGTTTTTAATGTGTATTATTATATATTCGTCCCTTCAAACATGTGTGAATGATCCATGGTGAAACTAAACTAGGTTTATTGGGTTCTTTTGAATTAATTAACATGGATAATGCCCTTTAATGATCCTCCTAAGCTGAATTTTATTTCTAGGTCACTGATTACCATGTCTTTGACAAAAATTTTATAGAAATGATATAAGGTAACCCATGTGGGATGTCCACAAGATTTTAATTCCCTATTAGTCTAATATAGAGACCATATATATCTCTTTGATAAATTCTAGAGTGTTGAGGAAGGGATAAAATGGTTATATACTTAGAAAAATGGTAATTTGAAATAATTTGTGTGTCAAAGTGTGATTATCCTAGCTTGGGTAGTATTTAGAGTTTAGAAAGTTTCTGACCTATTATAACCTTTATATTTTTATGTATGTACTTAGTTTGTTTAAATTTAACCAATTAAATTAAAAAATTTGAATTATGCATTATATTTTTTTATGATTTGATTGTAGACATAGTTATGTTATACGAGTTGGGTGATCATTCCAACCATGTTGGGAGATTAAATAGAAAGTTGGGTTGAGTGCTCATTCCAAGAATGGAAATAAGGGATGTGATTGAATAGGTTATTTATTATAGGTTAGGAAATCATTACAAACAAGAACATGTGTTATGTGATAGAACATGTTGTAAGGAATGGGTTGGGATATCATTTGAAACCTGGGTGGTTCTTGATAATTTGGCATGGAATATTTTTTATGGGTTGGGTTATCATGCCAAACATGGGTTTATGGGTGTGATTATTGTAATGAGAAATGTGGTTGGGATGGGTTGGGTGTTATGCCATCTATGATTAGTAAATAGATTGGTTTTGGTGTCATACTAACCAAGAGGATGATATTTTGGGACATGGTAGATGTGTTATAATTGGATTTTTTAAGATCATGAGATGGTATTATTAGAGGGAACTATTCTGACCCTTGGTATTTGTATGTGACATGTTCAAACTCAATATAAACATTGGTATAAGTAGGTATGGTGGGTATATGAAACCCAAGGATCAATGATGTTTTATTTTATCATGATTTTATTTTATATAAAATATCACTTTAGTATGCACCATTATAGACTAGATATATTTAGGTACACCATTGGTGGTGTCCTAATAAGTTGTATTTACACCCTATCTGGGTGTTATGGGTGCCTGATAAAACTTTATGGTTACAGTTGTAGATAAGGTAAAATGTTTTTTTCTTTATGGGTTAGCATGATTGTTGAGTCGAAGTTGGGAGAAAATACTAGATTAGGACCAAAGACTAGTTTTTTGGTTATCTCCATTTTTTTACATTTTTTATCTAAGGATCTACTATATTTAAACTACCCATATAAGTTATTGGTTATATATTTATGACTTGTTTAGTTGCCTATATTTTTATAGTATGGATTGTGATTTTTACTTTATTGTATCATCATTGTGATGTCTATATTAACATTTTCTTATATTTTGATGACCATAATTATTATTAATTATGCTAATATTTATAGTATTCTATTGATAGAAGGAAGGAGGAATGTGAACGTTCTTCACTATTGAAATTGGGTGATCCATTTTCCCAAGATCATCCATGCGGCTTGAATTTGTATTATTATACCCCGAATCAGAATTTCATCAGGCCCGCATTTCTATCTTCCAGAAATTGCAAGGAAAAAAACCTTAACCTGGGTTATCGAAAAGAATTTGGCCAGACGAATGGAATCTTTAAAGGAATTTACTTTGATGATGTGATTTTTTTTGGTTTGGTTCCTACATCAAAGGAACTTCATAGACCCCAAATTATTAAAAAAAAGGAATGTTCCATCTTAGTGGTCAATGATATGGACTCACTGCAAAAAATGATAGATCTTTGTAAATTTTAAATTCTTTTCCAAATCTCTTATATGAAAGCTGAGAGACCCTGTTCGTATGCGGATCTAAAAATAATAATTTCTCATTGTTGGGATTTTTTAAGGTGGAGTCTTATTCTGATAGGAAAGGTATACTTCCACATCCTTTTTTGGAAATCAGGAAGACTTTAATGTTTCCTAGAGGAATAGAAACATCATCCTCAAACCAGGATTCCTACTAATTTTGGAATGGGATGAAAACTTTAACCCCTTCAAACAGAGACACTTGAATTCCCAGGTATGGGTTAGGATTCATGCACTTACTTGGGTTCATTGGAACCCCAATATCCTTAATGATTTAGAAAAAAAATTTAGTACACTACTAAAAATTGATCAACGTACACTGAATGGAGATCTAGTTGTCTTTTCAAGACTTATTATTGATATAAAAATGGATATTACGATACCAGATCAAATTTCTCTCGTTTTAAATTAACAATAGTTTTAAATTAAGATAGAATTTGAGCACCCCCCCCCCCTACTGTGAGTATTAAAAAATGGATTGGTATTCATTAAATAAGTACAAAATAGTGAACAAGAAGCTTATGACAAGTCATTCTTCAATAGAATGGAATGAAGTTCAAAAAGGAAAAGGGAGAAAAGACTCAAAAATATGGAGAGGTTCAGCACCGAGTAAATAAAATGTAGTGGCTAGTATTGAAATTAAATGGGAAGACCTTGTAGAGGAAGAGGCTCAGATCAATGACCACCTCCTATCATCTGGAAACCCTAAGGAATCCCTTACGCATATAAAGACTAACACTCCATTTAAGAAGGTTGATTACTTCTTGCTGGAATTATCATCTGATATTTATGATTTATCAAGATTGATTAAATCTTAATTTTTCCTAATTAAATTTATTTCTAATGATTTAGATATGGAGTTTCATTGTGATCAACAAGCACAGATCAATATCTAAGAGGGGATCCAACAAATTTTAGTATTAGACCAAAAACCTTATTCTGTTAACTCCTAAGTTTAATCGGGCTCATTAGTGTCCATTATTTCTATTAGTAAATCCAAGGAAAGGAAACTCTTTCCTGATCAGGTTATTCCTATTACTACAAGGAAAGACACTCAACATGATGCCTGCTCAAAAAAAGATGAAACAACCAAAAAAATATGGAAGGAAAAGTACACAAAAGAAAATCAAGGGGGTTTCCCTCCCAAATTTGGATTAAAATAAGGATTTTATTTTGAAGCTGTCAAGGAATATTCAACCTTGACATTGTAATTGCCTTCATGCTCTTTGTTTACATGTATAGTCCCATGGTAATTGGACTTTCTAATCCCAATAAGTTCCTCCTTGAGCATGATACTCCTCCTACTAGAAATGGTTACGACTTACTTGGAAAAAATCAGTCCAACAACGGCAAAGATAGACTTTGTTTATTGGTACACAAATGTGTGGTTAATCCTCAGATTGTTATGGAAGATGAGTAGTCCATAACTTACACATTTCAGATACTAGTAATAGAATTTTTTTCACTGTGGTTTATGCCTTCAGTTCCTTTTTTGATATAATATCACTCTGGTCGCATTTAATGCATCTTGAAAGCATCATTACTGATTCATGGATCGTTATGGGTGATTTCAACTCAATTATACAAATGGATGAGAAATTGGGTCCAGTTTCATACTCAATATCTACCAAATACTTCAGATAATTCATCAAAGAATCAAATCTCACTAAGATCAACATAGTCGGGGTGAGATTCACCTGGTACAGAAAACACCTCAATGGTATAACGGCTCGAATAATTGAAAGATCGTTTTCCAAGGATTTATTACTTTTTAAATGGATCTATTTATCATGTGTAAAAATTTATTGGCACAAATATGATCACTATACCATTCTGGTAAAATGTCTTGATAAAGAATGAATAAATCCACTTCCCTTCATATTCAACAATGCATGGACTTCTCAAAAAGAATGTAGTTAGATTGTTAGAGAAACCTAGGAATGCCTTGATGGAGAAAACAACCCCATGGCATGTAGAACTAAGCATAAAATATTCAAAGAATGATTTAAGGATTAGAGCAAGAAAATATTTAGCTTTCTGGATAAAGAAATTTATTTCCTTGAATGTTTCCTACACTCTCTTAAAGATTCCATTACTAAAAATAGTTTCCCTAGAAATCTTACGTAAGAATCGGAATTGGATGTAAAGCTTCAATAACTTCTCAGGATTAAAGACAACATCCAAAGGGATATCTTCAAATTAATATGGCTAAATTAAAGGTATAGAAAAACCATATTTGTCAATGCCCTCCAATGAACTAAAAGGGATAATCATCCAATTTCTCTTCTAAAGGATAGAGACCAACTTATTGAGGAAAGGAAAGATCTCTGCCAGTATATTATTTCCTTTTATAATAACCTCTTTAATGCCCTTTCCAAAAATTAATCTCTTATGTAAGGTATCATCCCTAAAATCATTACTGATGAATACAACATAATTCTCATAACTTCTCTGATAGAATTTGAAATTAAAGATTCTATCTTTTTCCTTAGTAAAAGAATCTCCCCTGGTCTGGATGGATTTTCCAATCACTTATTTCAATTTTATTAGGATGTCATTTATCATGATGTTTGAAATCCTATTAAGTATTTCTTCAATAGTGGATCTATTCCACATGGAATCAATGATCAATTACTATCCTTAATACCTAAAGTGGATAATTCCAATTACATCAGTCAATTCAGGGTAGTTTCCCTGGTCAACACCATACATAAGGTGGTCACCAAAATTATGGCTAACAGGATCTCTAAAATATCTGGAAAAATTATTTCATGGAATAAATTTGGATTCATCAAGGGTAGAAACATCCAAGACTGTTTACACATTACCTCCAAATGGGTGAAACTTATTAGTAAGGCAACCAGGGGAGGAAATTTTGCTCTCAAGATGGACATGAAAAAAGCCTTTGATACAATGGATTGGAACATTATTGTCAAAGTGTTATTTAGATTTGGATTTGACATGAAATTTATTCTTTGGAAAAAAGATCTTCTTAGCTCTGATAACTTATCTATTCTCATAAATGGATCACTAGAAGGATACTTTACATGTTAAAGGGGGATTTAGGATGGTGATCCACTCTCCATAATTATTTTCTCCATTACTAAAGACTAACTAAGTATACTTTTATTCAAATGGTTGAAAAAGATGAATTCAAGACTATCAAAGATGCTTGAGGTACCATCACACCCTCTCATCTCTTTTTTGATGATGAAATTATTGTTTTTACTCAAATAGATATGATAAATATTTAAAACATCATGAAAACTATTTTACATTGTGAAAATGTATCGGGATAAGAAGTTAACTGGAAAAAATCATTCATCTACTTTAGAAAAAACATTAATCCTTCCACAAGAGGGATAACTCTTAATACTTTAAGAATAAGAGAGGGGTATCCTCCTTTAAATTACATAGGTGTTCTACTCTTTTGGGGAAGAACTAAAGCATCCCACTTCACTACTATTTTGATCTAGATTAGAAGAACTTTTTCCTTATGGAAAGGAAAATATATTTCAATGGTATGGAGAATATTTCTTTTCAAACACATTATGATATCTAAACTTGTTTAATAATTCATGGTGTATTTATATTAGGCTTTACTGATCAAAATCATCCATTATTTCATGATGAACTTCATTTGGAGTGGTATTATATGGAAGAGTAAAGTCGTCGCTATAAATTAGAAACAACATTGTAAACCTTACAACCTTGGGGGGTTAGGATTCCAAAATTTGGAACTATTTAATCAAGATATTCAATCTCAATTCATATTGAAATTGGAAAACATCAATTATAATTCCCTGTAACATCTCATAACCGGAGTAATTAAGAATTTAATGTCTGTAAAAATTCACTACATGGAATCCTCAATATGTCCTAGATTGAAATCTGTGTTTCCTAAGGTGAATCAATGCACTCATTTGATGGTCAATGCTCACTCTTCTCTGAGATTTTGGCAACATAACTGGATAGGGACCCCTTTTGAACTTGAAAAAAACTGAAGATCAATCTAAGGATCTCAATATCACTATTAGATATCGGTTGAGAAACATGGAAACTCTATCAGATGAACTAAAAGATGACATCACTAATATGGTTTTCATGCCATAGGATGACATTTTTGTTTGGGAATCGTCCCCAAATGGTTTGATGGATTTGAAATATTTTCAAACTCATGAGATTAAAGGCTCTACTAGTTATATTGTGGGTTTCAACAACCAGTGGATGTAGCCTTCTCTATCCAAACTCCTTTAGAGAGTTTCTTTGCACAGACTTCCAGTTGATGAATGTCTTTAGCACAGAAGTATTACTCTTTGTTCAAGATGTTCCTTATGCCACCAGCATAGGGAAGATTTGGACCATATCTTTCCTATAAAACTACTACATAATTATGGAATTCTCTATTTGATGTGTTTGGTTTGAATACCCTGTACACAAACATAATTAACAGTTTCTTGCAAGAGGTTCTAAATATACATATGTCCAAATAGCTTATGAATATGTTCAAAGTCACCTGTGTAGAAATTTTTCATGTATTTTGGAGAGGTAGGAATAAAGTTTTCCACAAAAAAGCTACATTTACTCTAAAATATTCCTTCATAGACATTACAAAGACCATTTAGAATGCAAACCAATTACAAAAAGGGAATTGTAGCAACATGGTTCATGAAATTGCAGTGTTGTGATGCCTCCATATTCTAGGTAATTAGCCCCCCCCCCTCCACCCCTCTTGGTCTACTTAAATTCTTTTAGCCTCCTTCGTTTTCTAGGTGGTTAACATGGAACATTGAAGGCGCCTCTAAAGGGAATATTTGGCCAATGGGCTTTAGGGTTGTCAATAGGGACCATAATAGTGATATAATCTACTATTTTATGGGCTTTGTGGACATCACATAGCCCAGGAAGATGAAATTTTTCCAATCATAAATGTGGTACACCAGGCTAGGAAATGAAATTGGAATAAAGTTTGGTTCAAATATGACTTAACTACCATTATGAAAGTGGTGAGGCTTGGTAACATCCATCTATCTTAGAATCCCACTACAAGATGGGATGAGTGTATGTCCAAGCTCTCCACAATGAACTATATTATCACCCATGTCTTTCATGAAGATAATTACCTTGCTGATTATCTTACAAAAAAAGAGTTATTGAAGATGCCTACATTCATGCTGATACACTCCCTTTTGATGTTCTACCTATTCAGAAAAATACATTTGTCAAATCCCTTCATTCTGTTTAATGTAAATTTCTAGTTATTTAATAATAAGAGCTGAGGTGCTCATTTTTATCAAAATAATAGTATTTTATTCATGAGGGTATAGTCTCCCTATGATTACTTATAGACCTTTTCTCATAATCAGTAGCCTTTGGAATATAGGGAGGCATTCTTAAGGTATGTATTGACCTTTTTTGGACACATCAAAGCTGAACTAGGTTGGGGATCATACACAGCTCATTATTTTGATTAAGAACATTTTTTAAAAAAATTATTGATATTATAATATATCTTTGGTTATGAATACCTTTTATATTTTTGTCTTTTTCATGATTATACACTAAATATTTTTGGTTTTTTAGAAAACCTTGTTAGTAAGGAAGATTCTGATGAAAAATTAAATAAAAATGAGGCCTTTATAGATACCTTGTATCATAATTAAGACAAAAATGATATTTCTATATTAGATTTTCAATTTCTATGAATGTATCATACTTCTTATAGGGTTGTTTTTTGTTTTTTTAATTGGTATCTCTAAAAAAGCACTAGAATGCTCCTCTATCTCTTGAAGATGTGGGAAACAATATATAATATGGTTATATGCTATAAAAATTCCACAAAGATTCATAAGAGTGGGTTTTGATGTCCTTTAATCCAAATAAATTTATCTCACTATAGTAGTTAAATCATACAACATATTATTAATTAAATGTTTGTAATGATTATAAGGGTTTTCTTATTTTAGTCCTCTTATAGATAGTGCACCTCAATTTTCAGACTTTAGGGAGTTTTTTCCCATCTTAGTATTTGGTATTAATGTTATTTTTTTGTGTTTTTTCAACTAAACATTCTCCTATCATGACATCCACTATGCTATTCTTCATGGGTGTGAGACCTTTATAAATGTAGTACATGATGATTTTCCCACTAATTTGGTGATGTGGCAAACTTGCACACATTTTTTAAATCACTCTTTATACTCATACATTAACTTTACTTTTACTTTTTAAATCCCCAATATATCTTATAGAATGATAGTGGTAATTGATGTTACAAAAAATCATTACATAAAAATAAATTTCAAATCATTCCATCATGTTAACTACTCAGGTTGTTAGTAGTATATATATCCCTTTTTTTCTCCATCAAGAGAGAATGGGAATTACTAGATCTTGATTCATTCTTCTATAATATATATTAGTTTCATGGTGTAGAAAACAATATTGAATTCTTTTTAAGTGTTTATTTGAGTTTTCTATAGAGATCCCATGAAATTTGGGAAGTGGGTGTATTTTTTCATATTTGAGTTCGAATTATTATTTTAGAGTTAGGTATGCAATACAAATTTGTTTGTTGTTAATATTTATTAATTAACATTCCATAAGGTTTCTATCAAGTTCACTATTAATATTAGTAACCATTATATTTAGTTTTAAGTTAGATTCAGATGTTCATATAATTTTATTATTACCATAATAGATGAAATCCTCAATTAGGTTAATGTAGATGCTTCTCATGAACCAATATTCCCATATTTTAGCCTCAAGGCCATGTTCAAATTATATATCTATATGAAAACGAAAATTAGGATGATATTATGTTATATATCATAGAAAAAGAAAAAAAATGGAATTAGACCATAATATCATGGAATGAAGTTTGAATTGATCATCCAAAAAACTAAGAAAGGGAAAATAAATAAATATTATTAGAATAATAATAATAATAATAGAAAATAATGAAATAAAAATACCTTCAATTTTTTAAATAAAACATTTTTCACCCCGATAATAGTGAGAATTTAAAAAATATTATTGTGTACACTCTCAAATTATGTGTAGTTTATGATAAGTGCAATGTAATTATTGACCTAGTTCATTATAACAATTAAGAAGTGATTAAATAAATTAACAATAATCTGAAATAAACCACGTAAATTAAATAATAAATTATTTAAAATTAGGGGTTTTCTAGATATTTTAAGGAATAACAAGTAATTTTTAAGAAGAAGTAGATTTTTAGAAAGTAATTTGAGAAAGAATAATTGATATAAATATACCTATTAACTTATTTATTAATCATTATACTTTAAATTATAATAAATTTATCAATGATTAATAGATTTTTTTAATCTCTTAACCCTATATAAATTAACATAACCACAAAGATAAAAAGAACTAAACCTTAGACTAATTCAAAAACATATAATCATATAACCAAATTTGATTATAATTACAAGGGTAAATTATTATTAATGATAAATTAGGCCACATATCCACACTATAAATGAGTATAAATTATGTTTAAGGATTATTTTTATACTCTATAAATTAATCTCACTTGGTTTGGTTATACTATAATGTTTATGCGTTGATAGGCCTAGGAGAGAGTAATCCACCTTTGAGGTGGGGGGAATAAATAGTTTTCCTAGAACAAAATATCTCAAAAAATGAATTCTTATATTTATTTCTTCTGTGTGTATTTCAAATATGATGATCTAATGATGATATAAATAGTGATAAAGAAAACACATAGTGTAACAGCCCAAGATTTTATGAAAAATATTCTTTTTAATTTCACTAATGTCTTGTGTTGTACGCTACACCAAAAGGAGCTTGCACAACACACATCCTTGACTTGCCTTGCATTACACACAATCGCGACCTTCCTCGATAGCGTGTGTAGTACGCAATACCGAGTTTCACTAAATAATGATATGCTATTAAAATATTATTATAACTAGCCGTTATGAATAGTAATAACCACATTTTAAAATTTTAGAAATTTTAGCTCTCAAAATGGACTTCATTTTTGGATTTGGAGTATCGAATTTAGCCTAAGGTGAAATTTTGGTACATTTCGGATAACTTTCATATTCTGATGAATAGTGAAAATTACTAAATTATAATTAAAAACAACTTTTTTAATCAAAATAATTAATAGTGATAAATTATTAATTTGATTGGTTTTAAAGTATATTTAGAATATATTTTTACAATTTAATACAATGTTGGTCATTGGATGTAATTTCACATTTAAACTAGACATAAACAAGTGTCAATCTTTTGATAGATATTGTTTCTTAAAAACACGCTATTTGTTTTAACAGCGGGATTTAATTATAATATTAATTAATGCAACTTCTATGTTATGAATTTGGTAAAAATAGACTTCATTTTTGAATTTGGAATATGAAATATAGCTTAGGATGAAAATTTTGGCATTGTTCTGAAAAACATCAATTTTTGATGAATAGTGAAATTACTAAGTGGTAGTTAAAAAAACTGAATTTTTCATAAAACTTAATTTTACCGCTTATGTGAATGGAATTTCAAAAATCCGAGAGACACGGTTGATGTCAGTAAGTAAAATGTGGTTCAATGAGATGAAAATAATTTTTGGTGAATAGTAACTTTTTACTTTTATTTACCACGGTTAAAAGTAAATAGGGTAATTAAGGGTAAGAATGATATTAATATTACCCTAACACATGTCATAATCCTATTGGACAAGTGTAGCTCGACCAAAAACAACCTTAAGTGTAAAATATTATCATTTAGGCCCACTTGGATTAGATTAGGACATTTATTATTAATTTATTTAAAGAAGGGTTAAAATAGTTAAAATCAATGTTTAATAAGTAAATCATTTTTAATATAGGGTTATACATAAGATAAATTCGACTATAAATATTTATTAGAAATCTAAACCGATTTCCTACATAATGGTATTTTATTTATAATTTTTAGACATTAAATAATTTAATTTATTTATGACACAATGATGATGCAGTAATTATCTTGTTAATTAAATATTGACATAATTGATGTTATAAACACCAAAATAAATGTAATTTGATACTTTTTATGAATCCTGCTAATTTTCTAGGTTACTATGATATATTATTGTTGATTTAATCAACTTGGTTCGAACATATAATTCTGTTATGACTTTCACAAAAATCATATATCAAATAGTGTCAAAATTGACACAAAATAGTTTTTAAATCAAATATTATATTATTAATTGTCATTTTATTCCTAAAAATCTAAGGTTTGGCCAAATTACTTAGATAAGGATATATATATTAATAACAAACAATTTGGGGTTCGTTTGGCATGTTATAGTAACTGTATTAACCATATAGTGTAAGAAAACAAAAAGACACGGTAAAAGTTAAATTATTTAACTTATAGTTAAATCTAATTGATAAGGTTAAAATAATAACCTAAACTTGTCTAAATCATATTGTTTGATAGGATTTCGACCCATCCCCACTTTAGCTTCGAAATAAGACCCTTTGTAACCATTATAAACCGATTTTGACTTTAATATAAAATAATATTTTGAGATATTCCTAAGGTGCCCGTCTCCTCCCTTATAAAAGGGCACCTCCTCCCCCTCCTCCTCACACCAATTTTAGCACTCAAGATCATCCAACCCCTGCCAAAATCCCTTCTCCACTTCCCTAGAATAATCCTAGAGGTCCTGGTCTTCTTCAAAGACCAATCTTAGTTCCCTAAGTGAAGGATTCAAAGAGGCGTTTCAAAGAAGAGGTAATATCCATTACCGATCTTTTCAATTTATTTCTTCTTCAACTTATTCTTATTTAGTTGTTTCATGATAAAGTAATAACATCAGTATTACTTACATACTGATATGTTATTATAAATATGAAACAACTCTAATTAACCTTCTATCCATCCTACGGAAAAAGGAAATCACCGCGCGTGCGTACGTACGGAATACCGTCTCCACGCCGTGGTGTAATCTATTTTCCGCCACCAACGTAATTGGATGGTTATAATGGTTTAATGAGTAACTATATATGATTATTATAAAGTGATATTGATACTGAAATAGTATACATACACTTCAACTCAATTCCACGACCATGGGAACGATATCATCACTCGTGCGTACGTACGGACTACCGTCTCCACGACGCGATGAGATTCATTCTCAATGATTAACCATTCATGAATGATTATAAAGTATATATAATAAGTTCTAATGAAATATATGACATAATAATGATACTGGAATTATTTATATTTATATGTATGTCATCTACTTAATTCCATTCAATTCAATAAGGAAACGAAAACAGCGTTCATGCGTACGTACGGACTACCGTCTCCATGAACGGTTTATTTCTTTCCATTTACTGATTTATTATATATGTATATTCTGAATATATATATATATAAATCATGTTTTATATTCTGGAATTATGTAATCATATGAATAATTACAAGTTAAAAACACGAATGACAAATGAGACGATTTTACCCAAAACGCTACTTTAACATGAATTTACAAAAGAACGGGCAATATAAAGTCATAAGTGAACCATATATGATATAATAACAATGAATATGATTCTGTAATAATTCAATGACATTATGTAAATCATTATACATGAGGTTCGGACACTTACGAAGCAAATCGGACCTAAGGTAAGGGAAAATATCACAATCTCATTTTTATCCGAGATTGTTTATTCGTAAGTATTTACTGGGGTGTATTTTATCATCCACATCCATGTTCCCTAAATATGTAATATTGTTTCCATACACTTACAATAGTTTAAGTCCAATTTTACCCTTCGGTGAGTTTTTAGTAAAGAATATGAAAGGAATATTTTGTCATTTTTTCGTACGAGGTACTTTTTGACTTTTCCGACAAAAGTACGAAGAATATTTTTTTTAACTTATATGTCATGAATGGATTTTTAAAAAATTATTTCCAAGAAGCTTCCTTTACATGTTTTCAAGTTTTTTTTAATCAACTTCTTTTAGTTTAGAATGGTATGAAATGTTAAAAAAGGAAAAGTATTTTTGAAGTAGAAAGGATATTTTCCTCAAGAATGGAGTTCAAGTGTTTTATCAAAATTATTTTCCATCTAAGATAATAAAGGGTTCTGTTTTTATCCCTATTATTACATTGATTTATTATGTTGTGAGTGAATTATTTTTATGAAGTCATTTACCTTATATGATTTGTTTTATGATGTTGTGATGTTTCAAGAATCCCATTTTTATTACATGTGTTATGCGATGATGTATGATTTATGATTTATGTGGCACACATAAGAAAGGATTCATTATAAGATGGGTGGGACCTATATCTCCCTCCAATGCATTGGGTAAAGATTTTATATCTCATGAGATAGACATGGCTGGAACGGTAGGTTATACCGGTTCAGTGAAACAGGACTGGAACGAGGGTGACTCGATTCAGAAAGGGACTTTGTCCACTAAGATAGTCTTGGAAATGATTCTTGACTAACAAGAAATGATTCTCTATGATTATGTGTGTATTCCACAAAGTTTTATGTTTTAAGTTATGATTATTGGGATTACATTTCACTATATTATGAGCTCTTTTGCAGGTTAAGATTTCCAAAAGCTATGTTCTTATGTATATGATGTGATTGATATTTCTTTTGTTTACCCTTACTGAGCATTTGAGCTCACCCTTTTATGTTTTCTTTTCCCCAGGATATAAATAAAGGTTTTAGGTATAAAAAAAGGGAATATCTTTATGGGAGATGTTGAAGATCTTTCACCAGGATTAGAAGATTATATTCCGAGTTTCCAAAGACACTAAACTATTACGATCCTTGTGTGTGTACTTTTGTTATGTACTAAGTATTCCGCAAAAGTAATGTAGTGTCAATGTACGTCAAACTTCAGGTCTCCACAGTTGGTATCAGAGGAAAGGTTTAGTCAACCTTTGGAAACTAGGATGCGAAAACGTTAGTGAGATCCCTAGAGATATTTCTAAGGTATGTCTAGGGATGTCCCTAAGGTTAAGTATACGTATAGGTTATAGTACTAGAATTACGCTAACGATCATAGAATTAAACCTAAGATGTTAGATATTGAAGGTACTCCCCCTTTATTATGTTGTTTTCCCTAGCATGATATTTGCCTCTCACACTATTCTTTTTGGGTTCTAGACGATGGCTGGAACCCGAAGGAAACGTGTTGATCAATGCAATGGACAATGAAATGATTTTCCTCCTGAACAAACAAATGTTATGGGAGATGGAGTGAAAAATATTATTGCTATACTTACACAAGCTATGAATCATTCTGGACTTCCAAATGAGCAGAGAAGGGAACAATATTCTATTGAGTCTTTCATGAGGAAATGTCCACCTTCTTTCAGTGGGTCTTCTGATCCACTTGTTGTTGAACAATGGATTAGTACTACTAAAAAGATATTTTTAGTTCTTCAATGTTCTGAACATGATAAAGTAATCTTAGCAGTATATCGTTTGGAAGGTGATGCTGATCAATGGTGGAATCTTATCAAGAATACGAGGCCAAGAGATGAAATTGAGTCCATGGAATGGGACGAGTTCAAGAACTTGTTTTTCAGTAAGTACTTCCCTCGTATTCTTCAAACAAAGATGGAGAAAGAGTTTCTTGAACTGAAGCAAAGGGATGATGAATCTGTTGGTACCTATGAATCAAATTTTACAAGACTTGCAAGGTAGGCTTCTGGTATTATCATCCAACCTGAAATTAAAGTTGATCGATTTTTCAGTGTCTTAAAACCAAGTCTTCGAAGGGAATTAGCTATAAGAGACTTCAGTAGCTATGAAGAAATTGTGTGTTGTGCTATCAAGGTAGAAATGGAAGTTGGTGTTACATATCCATCTCATGGTTTTGACAAGAAACGAAAGATGGAGTTCAAGGAGAAATGTCAGAATAATGGTGAAAAGAAGATTAATGTTTCCTTATGCACAAAGTGTTGAAAGAAGCATGGTGGCGATTGTCTTAAAGGGACTAGAAAATGTTTTAAGTGTGGAAAAGAAGTTCATCGAGCAGCTGAGTGTTGAAGTAATGGAAAAAGGGTTTCTAATGATGTGAATAAAGCAAACACTGCAGAGAACGCACCACCAACACTTAAATGCTTCAAGTGCAAGGAAATGGGGCATTATGCTAATAAATTCCCTAATCCAAGGGTTAGTGATGATCGACATGAGCAACCGCTTAAGGCAAAGGACAAAGGGAAGTCACATGCGATCACTATTGGTGATATTGAATATGACAACGATGTGGTGGAATGATTAAGTGTTTATGTAATGGGATTCCAAAATAATGTGGTATCATAAAGTATTGGAATATTTATGTGTTGGTCTAATGTGGTATTCAAAGTGATTGAGATATTTTTGGAAATAAGATGATATGAGCATAATGAAGGGAAAACGAGAAAACAAAATGTTTAACAGTATTCATGAGCTCATGATTGATATAAGGCCTAAGTGATATCATGGTTTCAGTATATAAAATTTTGAGGATTTTGGTATATGGAAGGTGTTAACTTTTAACTGCATTCATTTTTCACTATGGTATTCAAGAGAATACATGATTAAGGACTTTGAATGTTTGGAATGTGACCAACAAAACATATCTTATGATATATGGGGATCAACGATGGCATTAAATCTCTGGTAATCGTTTTCACTTTGTTATGAGAGTGGACTGCAGTATTATGGATAAGCCTAAAGATTGGAATGAATTATGTTGGACATAAATTAGTATTGTTTAAGGGTAGAAATTTTTTTTCGATATTATTGATGGGATGTTATAGTAATATAGTTTTAGAAAAAGGACAACCTGCAGGATGGGTGACAACCCATCGCGTCGGACAAGGCTGTAGGAATCGAACCCACAACTGAAGAGTGACTGGCCTTTATCGCCTACCACTGGCCTACAAGAAGTCCCTGTTTAGTAGAAACTAGTTTTATTATATTAAGTAGTGTGATATATGATGTATAAGTCCATTTTAGGAACCATATATGATTAATCTCACTATAGAATGACTTATGTATATTTAATAACTTTTGCTAACCTTTTGTTTGAGACAGATGGAATGACCCGTCATTCTATCACAGGATCTGCTAACACTTCACGAATAAAAAATTAAACTTCATTTATTTAAGAGATGAAGTGGAAATTGTTCAAGGCATGAACAACAGTGAGATTGTACCAAAATAAAGTAAGTATTTATTCTAATTCAAATTCTTCTACTTTAGGGAAACAATCTTGAAAACCAAAAATGTTGTCCTAGTGAACTTATATCTGATGAATCAGATGGTACCTTAGATCGTCACAAATTTTTGGCTTTGTGATTGCAGGATTTTTCATAGCCATGTTCTCTACCACTCCCCATCAGAACATGATGGTTAAACTTCTCTTCCATATCCATATTTCCACCTATGTGGAAACCCAGTGATTAGTTTATTTGGGTAACCGTTAAGTTTCATACTTTTGTTTTTAAAGATTGTTTTTGGTAATCCTTTTTACGATGTGGGTTTTTATTAAAAAAAACTTTCAAATAGTAAACCATTTGTAACCCCGACGAATTTCGAGGGCGAAATTCATTTTAAGGGGGGTAGAATGTAACAGCCCAAGATTTTATGAAAAATATTCTTTTTAATTTCACTAATGTCTTGTGTTGTACGCTACACCAAAAGGAGCTTGCACAACACACATCCTTGACTTTCCTTGCATTACACGCAATCGTGACCTTCCTCGATAGCGTGTGTAGTACGCAATACCGAGTTTCACTAAACAATGATATGTTTTTAAAATATTATTATAACTAGTCGTTATGAATAGTAATAACCACCTTTTAAAATTTTAGAAATTTTAGCTCTCAAAATGGACTTCATTTTTGGATTCGGAGTATCGAATTTAGCCTAAGGTGAAATTTTGGTACTTTTCGGATAACTTTCATATTCTGATGAATAGTGAAAATTACTAAATTATAATTAAAAACAACTTTTTTAATCAAAATAATTAATAGTGATAAATTATTAATTTGAGTGGTTTTAAATTATATTTAGAAAATATTTTTACAATTTAATACAATGTTTGTCATTGGATGTAATTTCACAATTAAACCAGACATAAACAAGTGTCAATCTTTTGATAGATATTGTTTCTTAAAAACACGCTATTTGTTTTAACAGCAGGATTTAATTATAAAATTAATTAATGCAACTTCTATGTTATGAATTTGGTAAAATAGACTTCATTTTTGAATTTGGAATATGAAATATAGCTTAGGATGAAATTTTGGCATTGTTCTGAAAAACATCAATTTTTGATGAATAGTGAAACTACTAAGTGGTAGTTAAAAAAACTGAATTTTTCATAAAACTTAATTTTACCGCTTCTGTGAATGGAATTTCAAAAATCCGAGAGACATGGTTGATGTCAGTAAGTAAAATTTGGTTCAATGAGATGAAAATAATTTTTGGTGAATAGTAACTTTTTACTTTTATTTACCACGGTTAAAAGTAAATAGGGTAATTAAGGGTAAGAATGATATTAATATTACCCTAACACATGTCATAATCCTATTGGACAATTTTATCTCGACCAAAAACAACCTTAAGTGTAAAATATTATCATTTAGGCCCACTTGGATTAGATTAGGACATTTATTATTAATTTATTTAAAGAAGGGTTAAAATAGTTAAAATCAAAGTTTAATAAGTAAATAATTTTTAATATGGGGTTATAAATAAGATAAATTATACTATAAATATTCATTAGAAATCTAAACAGATTTCCTACATAATGTTATTTTATTTATAATTTTTAGACATTAAATAATATAATTTATTTATGACACAATGATGATGCAGTAATTATCTTGTTAATGAAATATTGACATAATTGATGTTATAAACACCAAAATAAATGTAATTTGAGACTTTTTATGAATCCCACTAATTTTCTAGGTTACTATGATATATTATTGTTGATTTAATCAACTTGTTTCGAACATATAATTCTATTATGACTTTCACAAAAATCATATATCAAATAGTGTCAAAATTGACACAAAATAGTTTTTAAATCAAATATTATATTATTAATTGTTATTTTATTCTTAAAAATCTAAGGTTTGGCCAAATTACTTAGATAAGGATATATATATTAATAATAAACAATTTGGGGTTCGTTTGTCATGTTATAGTAACTGTATTAACCATATAGTGTTAGAAAACAAAAAGACACGGTAAAAGTTAAATTATTTAACTTAGAGTTAAATCTAATTGATGAGGTTAAAATAATAACCTAAACATGTCTAAATCATATTGGTTGATAGTATTTAGACCCATCCCCACTTTAGATTCGAAATAAGACCCTTTGGAACCATTATAAACTGATTTTGACTTTAATATAAAATAATATTTTGAGATATTCCTAAGGTGCCCCTCTCCTCCCTTATAAAAGGGCACCTCCTCCCCCTCCTCCTCACACCACTTTGAGCACTCAAGCTCGTCCAACCCCTGCCAAAATCCCTTCCCCACTTCCCTAGAATAATCCTAGAGGTCTTGGTCTTCTTCAAAGACCAATCTTAGTTCCCTAAGTGAAGGATTCAAAGAGGCGTTTCAAAGAAGAGGTAATATCCATTACCGATCTTTTCAATTTCTTTCTTCCTCAACTTCTTCTTATTTAGTTGTTTCATGATAAAGTAATAACATCAGTATTACTTAAACACTGATATGTTATTATAAATATGAAACAACTCTAATTAACCTTCTATCCATCCTACGGAAAAAGGAAATCACCGCGCGTGCGTACGTACGGAATACCGTCTCCACGTCGTGGTGTAATCTATTTTCTGCCACCAACTTAATTGGATGGGTATAATGGTTTAATGAGTAACTATATATGATTATTATAAATTGATATTGATACTGAAATAGTATACATATACTTCAACGCAATTCCACGACCATGGGAACGATATCATCGCTCGTGCGTACGTACGGACTACCGTCTCCACGACGCGATGAGATTCATTCTCAATGATTAACCATTCATGAATGTTTATAAAGTATATATAATAAGTTATAATTAAATATATGACATAATAATGATACTGGAATTATTTATATTTATATGTATTTCATCTACTTAATTCCATTCAATTCAATAAGGAAACGAAAACAGCGTTCATGCGTACGTACGGACTACCGTCTCCATGAACGGTGTATTTCTTTCCATTTACTGATTTATTATATATGTATATTATGAATATATATATATAAATCATGTTTTATATTCTGGAATTAAGTAATCATATGAATAATTACAAGTTAAAAACACGAATGACAAATGAGACGATTTTACCCAAAACGCTACTTTAACATGAATTTACAAAAGAACGGGTAATATAAAGTCATAAGTGAACCATATATGATATAATAACAATGAATATGATTCTGTAATAATTCAATTACATTATTTAAATCATTATACAGGAGGTTCGGACACTTACGAAGCAAATCGGATCTAAGGTAAGGGAAAATATCACAATCTCATTTTTATCCGAGATTGTTCATTCGTATGTATTTACTGGGGTGTATTTTATCATCCACATCCATGTTCCATCAATATGTAATATTGTTTCCATCCACTTACAATAGTTTAAATCCAATTTTACCCTTCGGTGAGTTTTTAGTAAAGAATATGAAAGTAATCTTTTGTCGTTTTTTCGTACGAGGTACTTTTTGACTTTTCCGACAAAAGTACGAAGAATATTTTTCTTAACTTATATGGCATGAATGGATTTTTAAAACATTATTTCCAAGAAGCTTCCTTTACTTGTTTTCAAGTTTATTTTAAATAAACTTCTTTTAGTTTAGAATGGTATGACATGTTAAAAAAGGAAAAGTATTTTTGAAGTAGAAAGGATATTTTCCTCAAGAAAGGAGTTCAAGTGTTTTATCAAAATTATTTTCCATCTAAGATAATAAAGGGTTCTGTTTTTATCCCTATTATTACATTTATTTGATTATGTTGTGAGTGAATTATTTTTATGAAGTCATTTACCTTATATGATTTGTTTTATGATGTCATGATGTTTCAAGAATCCCATTTTTATTACATGTGTTATGCGATGATGTATGATTTATGATTTATCTGGCACACATAAGAAAGGATTCATTATAAGATGGGTGGGACCTATATCTCCCTCCAATGCATTGGGTAAAGATTTTATATCTCATGAGATAGGCATGGCTGGAATGGTAGGTTATACCGGTTTAGTGAAACAGGACTCGAACGAGGGTGACTCGATTCAGAAAGGGACTTTGTCCACTAAGATAGTCTTGTCAATGAGTCTTGACTAACAAGAAATGATTCTCTATGATTATGTGTGTATGCCACAAAGTTTCATTTTTTAAGTTATGATTATTGGGATTACATTTCACTATATTATGATCTCTTTTACAGGTTAAGATTTCCAAAAGCTATGTTCTTATGTATATGATGTGATTGATATTTCTTTTGTTTACCCTTACTGAGCATTTGAGCTCACCCTTTTATGTTTTCTTTTCCCCAGGATATAAAGAAAGGTTTTAGGTATAAAAAAAGGGAAGATCTTTATGGGAGATGTTGAAGATCTTTCACCAGGATTAGAAGATTATATTCCGAGTTTCCAAAGACACTAAACTATTATGATCCTTGTGTGTGTGTTTTTGTTATGTACTAAGTATTCCGCAAAAGTAATGTAATGTCAATGTACGTCAAGCTTCGGGTCTCTACACATAGAACAAGTGTGAATACAAGGTTTATCTACTCTCATTATCAAGTGTCTAATACTCGGTGTGCAATGGTTGTGATCCCACTGCCCAGGTTCCTATTATATTGTTAATAAAAACAAGGAAATTATAAGGGATGTAGTATTAAACTCTAATTATAATATAGAATTACTAGCTTCAATAATTGAATCAGTCTACACTTCCCTTTGTATAAAGTGCCTCCAGATTTTAGGTTTGTGTGTACCCTTATTCTTCTCCTCGAATATCATTCAAACCCTCCCAGTAACTATTGAAGAGACCCATGATAAACTTAACATAAATAGTATAATAATATCATGATTTAAATAATACATCTCAAAAATAGTGGCACAACCCAAAGACTCAAAAAGTTTTAGTGTCTTAGAGAATAACTACATAAACATATTATTTCAAAAAAACATGCATTCTATTATACATAACCATGATCCTATAGTCCCTTTTCAATACATCTCACATGATATAATTATCTTTATAACATATAGATTTTAAACATAATAAAGGGTTGATCTTAAAGTCTCAGTAATTGAAAAGTTGCACATGAGCCTCATCCCAGTTGGTGAGGACTCCTTAAGTGCATCCAAGAGACCCAGGATCAAAACCAGGCAGAGGCTAATTTTTGGGGGTACTGTAGCAGTACTGTAGTAGGTAATATAGCAGGAACTGTGTAGTATTGTAGCAGGTACTGTAGCTGGAACTATAGCAGGCACTATTTGGAACTGTAATAGACGGAAATATTCCCCCGTTTGGGCCTTCGGGCCACTGATTGGTCCCCAAGCCATTTATGTCCTTTAGGCCACCCGGTACTTTGGGTCAGTAAGACCTTCGGGCCACCTCAAGGCCTTTGGGCCACCTTATGTGCAAATAAAAACCAGACAACCTACAAGGAACAAGCTTTAGAAGAAGGATGAGCAAGGAGATTTCACTAGTGCAGAAGCTAAACGGATTGCAAGAATGAGAGGGTATGGTACCTACCATCAGGACAAGCCTATTAATGCATGGGAAAGCCTAGCCGGACAGCCATGAAAAGGTAGAGATCTAATTTCACGATGAAGATGCTAGGGAGGAGAAGTTCCGAGTAGTAATTCTGGGTTGTAGGTAATTTTTGAAGCCTACGGACAATAAATTCCTCTAAAGCCTATAGGCCATGTAATAATTACACCTACAGGCCTTGTAAGGGTTCCACCTCACCCATTTAAAGGTAGATTATCAAAAATCAAAAAAAAATGAAGGCCTTCAGGCCATTTGAGGAGTAATGAAAAATTCATATCACAAGGGGTTAAAATAAAATCATGAAGTATAAAATGAGGAATACATGAATATATTGATAAAATATCATAATATCTTTTATGCTAATCATAAAACCTGATGGATAAACATAACTTTATAAAAATATCATTAAAGAAGCATAAAAGATATGTCACAGCTCAAACATATATCATTAATCATAAAACATGTGAGCATGACATAAAATTGTGGAATACTTTAAAAATAAGGCATGATCATGAAAACATGGAATTTCAAGGAAAATGCATCTTGTAAAATTTTTAAAACTCGATAAACAAGTTTTTAATTTAGAACAATAAAAAACATAGGAAAATCCATGTGAGGAAACCCATTATTCCCATGCCTATCTAAACAAAATCATTATGTCCATTCCTGAAAATGTGAGCAAATCCATCATACCCACGCCTATGTGAACAAACTAATTATTTCCACACCTAACTATATCTGGAGATATAAACTTAAACCAATGCATTTGAGGGTGATATATTACTCTCCCCACTATCATCCATACATATGTGTGTCACTTAAAATCAATCATCATCATATCTCAAATAACCCATGGAAAAATAATGGGTTTCTCAAATATTCAAATAACATGAACTTAAGAAATCATAGGATATCAAAAACTCATTTCCCAAAATGATTCATAATATAATAAAAGATAAAGTTTTATAAAAACATCACTTCATGGGAGATAAACCTTGGTGGAAAAATTGAAGAGAAAGTAAGGAAGTTTTCAAAAAAAATTAAACATTTTATAAAAGATAAAGTGTAAATTAATTTCAAAAAAAAAATTTAGAATGGAAAGATAATTATTTTTTAAAACCATATTATAAACAGATCCAAAAAAATATCCTTGAAAAGGCATAAGGTTTGAAAAAGGATAAGTGAAAATACTATGAAAACATTACTTTTAAATGAATATTTAAAAATAAAAACTTTAAAAGACATAATGTTTTCAAAAGGGGGAAGTGAAAGTAATATTAAAACATATAATTTTTAAAAATAATATTTAATAATGTATCCATAGGAAAGAAATAAAAGTCATCGAAACAATTTTTATATTTCCTGATAAAATATTTTATTTTTAAAGGATAAAATAACCATTTGAACATTATAAAATAACCTTGTTAAAAATCCACATTGTTAAAAAGCATAATGAAACTTTTTAATTGAAATTAAATATAGGTAATAATAGGATATTTGGAGAAAAATAAATTTTGGTTTACACTAGGGAAAGGATAACATTGTTTTGAAGTTCAAAACATGTACATGGAATAAAATTCCATTAAAAAAATAGGAATTATTCTTAACAAAAATGAATTTTAATGAAAAAATAGAATAATAAAGGAATAATACTTTGTTATGGACAATTATTTCCCAATAAAAAAATGTTTAAATAAAAAATATCATCATAATAGGTTATAATAGATCAATATTAAAATATTATATCTAATTAAGAGTGATTATGATCCAAGTAAATGATTTGAGTCATGAAGACCCCAAAAACCTTCATAATATTTGAATCAAAACCCAATGAGATGTATAAACTTCAAAAGAACATTGAATATATTTAAATAAAAAATAGATAAAAAAATGTAAATATTGTATTTTATAAACCATTCAAAAGGAAAAATGTTGTATATCTTAAAAATATGTTAAGGGATTAAAATATGAGATAAAGAAACCCTTACACATATCACAATCTTTGAAGTAATGAACCTTTACAAAGGAATTAATGTGAATGAATTTTAAATCCATATAAATTAAAGTTTAAATAAAATTTAATAAAATAATAGGATAAAATAATTCAACTTAGATTAATAGGTATCAATAATAACCATTATAACTTAATGAAGTGAAAACTATTTTTTAAAATCCCTTACTCGTTAAGAAACATTCTAATAAAACCTCTTGAAAGAAAAAAATCATAAAGTTTAATTTTAAATACCATGAATAAGGATAAAAAATGACATTAAAAATCCAATATTTATTATATTAACCATTTAAATGAAATTATGTTCATAAAAGAACAGGTGTCTCAAAGAATAAATTTTTGAGATAAAACACTTACATCTTTTGAAACATTTGAAACAAAGAAACAAAAGAATGAAAACATTAAATTTAAAATATAATATCATTAAATATAAGATAATAATTACATATAAATTACAATGGGGTAGTAATTAAACTATTAAAACATAAACATGGTGTATAACATAAACAAGTCTCAATGAAAATACCATGAATAGAAACTCTTACCTTATTTCCCAGATTATTCATATGCACTTTGTGATCCTTTATAATAAACATAAATATTTTAGTTACTAATTTCATAAAACAAATACATAAATCTTATTAAAATTTCCATTTACTTATTAAAATTTCCATTTATAATCATTATCTACATGTATATTAGTTAATTGTTACATATTTTACCACATCGGGTCTTTATATTTTTAACCATTTGTAGTAGTTTCGTAGGAGAGATGTGGGTGTTTGTTATTATTACAAAGTTAATCATAAAAATTTGATGAATATTACTATAATTTATTACTTATAATTATTTATAAATTTTAAATTTCCTTATATGAGTAATTTAGTCTTTATCCTAGAAGATGAAATCGACAAAAAACATTCTTCAATGATTTTCAACATATGAAGGGTGTTTTATTAATTAATGAGTTAAATATTATTGTATCATTTATAGTAAAAATAAAAAGTAATTATTTGAATATTTATATCATATTATACCAGTAATTAAGTTTTCATAATCATCCATGAAATCATTTCATAGCACTGTTCAAGTAGGTGGTCAAATTAATCCAAACTTGAAATTGCTTTAACTCGATTAGTGTGTATGGTTAAGGAGTTTTTTATTTGAAAAAACATAATTATAGAGAAATAATAATGATATAACTTTTATTCTTTATTATTTTGAATCATATTGTAATATTTTTGGATAAATAATGAAAAACTTTAAAAAAAATGAAAAAACAATCTTCATGGAGGCGATAGTCCGTACAATGCACGATTTTCATTTTTATTACTTGAAAAATGATAGGGGTGAATGTGGATTGTAATGGATCATTTAAAAAACATAAAGAAATTTTATAAATCATATTTATTTACCAACACCATGATTAATACCATCAATGAGAGGTGGTGATGAAAAATTGAAAGTGTTGCTTCGTGGAGGCGGTAATCTGCACACACGCACTAACAATGATTCTTATTTTCCTTAGTAGATGGAAGAGAATAAATAATTTTTGTACAATTATTATAATAAAATATAAACACACTAATTATGATTATTTTATTATTATACTATGTTATGGTTGGTTTAAGGGGATAATAAGAATTAAACATTAAGAAATATGTGATACCTATGTTGAGACCTTGAACTTACACTTCAAGAAATCCTTAAATTTGAGAGAAATATGATGATTTTTGTTGAATGGGTGAATTATTAAATGTAAAGGAATTAAAATATACAGTATTTGGGAAGTTTTTCAAGTAATGTTTTAAATATTAGTGGAGTATTGAAATTGTTGAATTGATTCGACTTTTATAAGTAAAGAAGGGGGACTTTTCCATGGAAATTAATGGTTAGTAAGGGGTAAGAATGGAAACACATTGAATGTTAGGTGATTTAGGTGATGGGAGGTTTTTGAGATTTGTAGGTAAGACTTTAAAACCTAAAAAAAAATTCTATAGGGTCTAAATTTCATGTTAATTTAGAAAAATTTGAGCCACCTTAGATTAGTCATTTAAACACTTATTACTCTTAATTAAATATTAATCATGTAAAATATTTTATTAATAAAAATATAAAATGACACTTATTAATAAATTTCATTATGATTAATTATAATTTGGGCTCCATTTATCCTAAATTAATTTCTAAATATGAGAAAATTAACTTTTAAATCAACACATACAGTGTGCTGAAAAATTGTTTTTTTTCAAGAAAATATCATTTTAATCATTAAGTGTTCTTAGCCTTATTTAACATTGATTACCCATTAAATGATTTTTAATTAATTTCTATATTATCATAAAAATAATATTAGATATTTAATTTAAAATTAATTAATTTAATTTTAAAAATAGACAATATTTAGAAAACATTATTATTCTTTGAAAAATAATCATTTTACCAAGGTAACTAATATTTTATCAAGGTAACTTAATATGTATAACTTAAAATAATGTGTTCCATATTAAATAATTTATATCCACTTATTTTAAATTTTAAATCCATTTATTTTATTCATTTTAAAAAAAACTAATTTTAATATACTAATTAATTATGTATTTAAAGAGATTTTTGAGAAAATATTACTTATGTTTTAATATATCAAATATGGGTCTGAAATTAAAACATGATATTTTAAAATATATATTATTAATTAAAAGGAATTTATTTGTTTAATAAAAAAGTGTCATGAGTTTTGGGTTATTATTTTATCCAACTGATGTCACAAAAGACACAGTATTTTAAAAAAATGGTATTTTTCATTATTTATATAAAAACCAATTATTTTAGAAAATTTTCAAAAAAAATTAAGATAATATGAAAATTATAAATCGAAAAAAGATTTAAAATTTTCAAATTCACATCCTAAAATTTATAAATTTAACTTTAAAATAAAATGATGAAATGTCATGAAAAAAATTATAGGAAATCATTTTGTATATTAACTATTCTTCTGAAATTTGTGTTAATCATAAATATATCAAAATTGAAAAAATATCCATTTTTTAAAATAATTTTAATCATAAAAATTTATTTTATTAGTTTCTTAGTTGTTCCAATTGAGTTTAATTCCTAAGGAGAATTTTATTTTATTTTGTTCTTATATATATTTATATTCTTTTATAAATATTTCAAAATTCTGTTACCACTATTTATACCTTCTAATTCTATGGATTCCTTATGATGTTCTATATTGGTTTGGTTTTCGGTTTTGGTTGTGGATAAAACCATATAAAATAGTACTTATTTAAGGAGAAAAACTAATGTCGTTACCACTGTCCTAGTAAAAATTGTAGGCTAACTCATAGTTTCGTCGTGATTGTTTACAACTTGGTTTGGGTGAGGTGCCTAGTCATTTATAGAGTGGAAAAGTGTTTCAATATAACCATCACCATCATGGAATTATGGCTAGATAAAATATATATATAGAAACTAAATCCTAAATAATCCTGACCACTTTTATGGTGTGAAAACTATCAGCATGGAGTTCTTTTAATATCTTCTCATATCTACCATTATTTGTGGAATACCTCCAGTGGAATGGATATCATGATTTTAGAGTGAGACTTTTGACTCCTCATTCCAGTGAGGCATAGAATTCTCATGTCATGGGAACAACATCATGATCTAACATATATCCATATGAATTATTTTATTATAGTGTGATACCACTTAGATCCCAAATCAATGTGACAATGAATTTTATTAGGTTGGGAATCAAGCTGAAATATACTTTCCAAAACACTTCATGTAGATCCTTCAATGTGAAACCACTATCCTTATAGCATGATGATTCATAAATAAGAATAAAACTCAAATATTCCTAACCTCCTTCATGGTGTTATTATTGATAATATGGCATGAAACCAATACATAAGAGTAAACTCTACACATATAGTATCCCTATCATAGAACAACCCTTACCTTCACATTATGATACACTCAGACTTAGAAAAAACACAACTCCTTTTCATATTATCTTTACTAAAAAGAACCATAAACTCACCCATGAGAATTTTGTAAACAAATAAAACACAAAAACACTTCAAAATGAATGAAAAATTAAAGTCATAATATTCCTCAAATGTTATGGTTATATACACACCACAAGATAGGATAAAATCGTGTTTATAATAGTACTCTAACTCTTAGTGTAAGATCAATTACAAATTTACAATATCTCAATTGAGATCACCACATGACTCTATTTTTTAAAATCAATTAATGAGGGGATTATTCAAAATTCAACACTCAACAACTACCCCCAATCATAAAATAATCTTAAAACTCATTTAGGGATATTCAATGTCCCCCTTTGGATTTTTTGAAAACATTAAAATAATGAAATTCAAGACATATCCAATATTATTTAGTTGTTAGTGCCTCAAGTCTTCACATTGATCATCACAAGGGAAAAAACTATATTCTCACCCTCTTTAAAAGAATAGGTCAATTTATATTCTCCCCCTTTATAAATAAATGAAAAAGTGTGAAATTGTGGAAATGGGTAAACATGTAGAAATTTTGGAAGATAATACACTCTTAACAACATTATCATGTTTTGGAAGGATTACTTTATTAGTGGTTTTTTTATGATATATGTGCCTTACTCCTTGGTTAAAACATACTCCAATGAAATCTCACTACAATACACTATTTCTTTGATGAATTGATAATTAACATCAATATACATTGACCTTTAATGTTGAATTATATTCTTTGACATATTGATTACACTTATTGTCACACTAAATCATAAATGGGTATCAGATATCTATCCTCACATCTTAAATAAGTAACTTCATCAATATAATTTTCATCCTGAACTATGTTTCCACAACATATTCAGATTTTATTATACTTAATGTGATATAATTTTTCTTATTGGAGTGTCATGAGGCACATATTCCTCTAATAAATAATGAACCAACATAGGTATATTTTTTATTTCCCACTTCTTCGGCCCAATTAGCATCAAAATACCCATAAATCTAAATTGATATGTTCTTCTCATTCCAAAAAACAAAATCAAGTCTTCCTTTGATATATAATAAGATCCATTTCACTATTATAATATGTGAATCTTTAGGTTTGATTAGGAATCATGCACAAAGTATTACTGAAAATAGGATGTTGGGTCTAGACCTTATTAAATAAGGTTGGTTACTAATAAGCCTCTGAAACTCTATTTGATCAACACTCCTTCTTTCTTCATCAATGGAATACTTGACCCTATGTATAATAGGAGTACATAAATCTCCCAATTCTTATATGAAAAAATTTCTTATTATCTCATGAGAAATATTTTCTTGTTAAAGATAGATATAACTTCTTGTATATATGAATTGGAAACTATATAAAATGTTATATAACCAATCATTGATATCTCAAAGTGGTTCCACGTTTTTATTGAAAATTATTCACAAGTTTCTTCTTGGTTTCTAGAAAAAAAAAATTTCATTAACATACACAATCACCATGATATTTTTTCCACCCTTGACATAGTGATTAGAATACACTTTTATTTTTTAAAAAAATTCATTATATTTGAGATATTATCTAACCTTGAATACTATACTCATGATGCCTGTTTGGGACTATATAATTATTTCTTCATCTTCAAAACTCCATAATTATTTTTTAAAGGATATACCATTCTATTTTTTTAATGTATAATTTTTACTCATGTTTTCCATTTAGAAACACTGACTTTTATGTTATTTAGAAAACATTTTGATTTCATTAAGAATGTATTGTATGAAATATTTAAATCATTTAAATCCTTGAAACTAGTGAAAATTTATCATCAAAATTAATCCACTCAATTTTAGAGTACCTTTCACAAACTTTTCATGCTTCATTATGGGTTACTTCTACTTCATCATTGAGTTTATTTAAAAAAACTCACTTCCCCCAATCTCATTATTATATTTGGGATGAGGAAAAAAATCACAAGTGTCATTCTTCTGAGTTTATCTCAGGACTTCTTCCATTATTACTATTGAATCATCATGTTGTAAATTTTATTCAATGCTATTTTGTTCGACCTATGAAATAAATATAGAATGATGTTAATTCCTAAAACTCCTCTAGGTTTGAACACATTTACTTCTATATCAAAAGATGTTATTAGCTTATACATGATTATTAAATCTTGAAAACCTAGTTTCACCCTTCCCATGGGAATCCTTATTACTGGATACTTTAGAATCATCATGAGAGTTTTGGAAATCAACTTTTACATCTAGAATACTTCCATCATATCCACTATTTTCTCTAAGAGCTTTATCAACTTCATCTTTAATAAGAAATGATTTTTGTGAATTATTTTGATTTTATAATAAAATTATATAAAAGTTATCAATGATTTTCCTTAGGTTCTTGTTATAACATTGATATCTCCATTAACCAAGTGTGTATCTAACAAATATACCTTCTTTGGACCTCTCATCAATATTTATTAAATGTTTTCTTTATTTATTTTAAAATAATGGATGTAGAATACTTTCAATATTCTCAAGCATGTTTTATTTCCAAACTATAACTAATAAGTCATGTTGACAAAATAAATTCAAAGAATATACTGATAAAAAATATAGATAGACATGGTTGTGTCTTGTAACTAAAATTATTTTGAGGTTACATGATTTAATAAAATGGTTCTTAACATGTCTACCAAAATCCATTTCTTCCACTCAACTACTAAATTTATTTGGAATGTGTATAGAGTGATATATCCATGCCTTATTCCACAATTCTAATTATATGCCTCAAAATATTCATTCATGTATTCAGATTCATTATCAGACTAGAATATTTTGATAATAAATCCCACTTTCTTATCATCACTCCTATAAAAGTGTTTTAATATATCAAGATCTTTTGACTTTCTCATCATAAAATAAATATAATTTATGTGGGTGAAATCATAAAAACAATTCATTAAATACTTATTTACATTGGTTGACTTCATGATAATTGGTCCACACACATCTGAGCGTACCAACTCAAGAGGTTTCTTTGTTTTACTCTCTAGATACTTGTGGAACTTATTCACTATTTTACCTTTTTGAAATTTGTCATAATAATTGATCCATATACGATGTAGCTTTAGTATATTTATTATAGTATAATATTGGATAACCTTATTCATGTTCTTTATTTTGAAATGAAAAATTCTTATATGGTATAATTGGTTTTTGTCCATCATTTTCAGGAACTAAACCAATTTATCCATATGTTTGGGGCTCAAGACGACCCAAAATTGAGCCTGAAGAAAATTAATAATCTCTATGGGATGGCACAACTTCCTGGGAATCCATGAAGCACCACATGGGAATGATTTCAATCTTGAATCTGAGTCAAATCACAACAAAAAAATATAATGAAAAACATGGCATGACCCATCTGTATATTAAACATCTATGCTAAAAAAATAAGCCAAAGATAAAATATAAAGCAGTAAAGAAAAGTAAAAAAACAATACCTTTTCTCTCCCTAGTCTCCCTCCTATACAAATTAAACTAAAATATCCTCTTATTCCCTCCTATACTTCTATAGATATATAAATCCTCTATCCATAGAAATAAATAAAAGGCCTAATTGTAAAATTTAAATCAAGTAAAGAGACACACATAGAACATTATATAAAATTAAAATGAGGTATTATAAAATAATGTAAAAGGAACCACAAGATGAATTTATTAAAAAAAATAACCTCAGATAAACCAATGCTATCAAGAGTAGAAAAAATATAGATAAGATCTTTCAACAAGAATGATAGATAGGAATGAGGTAAATCTCAATAAGGATTACAAATAAAAATCACACCCAATGTATAAAAATTAAAATTAAGATCCATTTAAAGATAGTTTTAACTAAAATTTAAATATTTTTTTATTTTAAAAAATATAAAGTGTGGAATTTCCAAAACTATTTAATAAACATTATTCTATTATTATTTTAAAATAAAACAATCACTTTGAAAAACATTAGTGGGCCTACACCCACTTTTTAGTTCCCATTTCAAAGAGCCTTTAAAATAATTTTAAAAATGTTTTAGATATAACTAAAACACTCATCATGAGTAAAGATAGAATTATATAAAATAACCATGTCAAAGATACAATAAGAAAAGTATAAGAAGCAAATATCAGGTGCCACACATATCCAGTAGTCTGATTATATCAATGAGGCTAAGGGAGTCCTCCAAAATTAATCCAAAAACTAAGGAATAAATTCCATAGGCTATACCCTAGGTATTAAAGTGACACATCTCTAGAATTTACTCAATAGACCAATATATTGGCTTATGTTGTGTCCAATCACAAATCACCCTGCTTGAATGCACTCAACCTCTTCGGAATGGAACACACTATATAGTCATATTCCACACTATAGGGGACAATAGTAGTGTGCGGCTATCTAGTGTATCATAACATCCACTTATATTCTCAGGTTCTTATTACCAAAGTAAAGTAAGGGTGATTTAAAACCCAATGAAAAAAACTGATGATAATCAAAAAATATTTAAAAATGATAAATATTATAATAAAAGAGGATATCAAATAGTTTTCCCTCACCTCCATATATCTCTCAAAAAGAAACCTTTATTTCATAACCTTCACATGATATAAATTACAAATCATGCCTTGAGGGCCACAATATTTAACAATAAAAGTCAAAAAATGTTCAATAGGATCTCTCACATATGTACACCTTTAGAAATTTCATAAAATTTTCAAAGATACCTTTCAAATATATTTTTGAAACCAAGAGTAAAACCCAATTTTCTATTTGTACTCATATACACTTACACACATATATGTAACTATTTATCTTGTTTCACAAATTCACATAAAAATGGTTTGACATTTGAAAATATCTTGGTTGGAAACCCACATCATAAAAAGGGTTAGTAAAACTTCATCTTGATAAGAGAAAAAGAAAATTATAAAGGTCATCTAGAATAACATATAACTAGGCTTCCAAGTAAGAAAAATTTTGGTGGAAATGAAGATGTGAATATGAAAGAAAAGTATAAATAAATATTGAGAGTGATATATATCATTTATCATAAAAAATTTAATGATCTATAAAATTTAATTACCACCAATCCATAAATCATTGATGACTAAAAAGACCATCATTCCTAAAAACTCAAGGTACTAGGATAAATTTTTTATTTAAATATACGTTTCAAGAGATTTAGGGACTTATTTTACCATATGTACTATAAAAATAAGGAAATATACTTGCTTGGAAAGTTTAATTTCATCCATTAATCAATTACCACTTAAATCTCATATTTTTCTCCAAAAATGATTATTCAAGTTTATTTTTTCATGCCTAAAGCACTAAAATTAACTTTTAACTAGTCATAAGATCCATAAAATAATGAAAAGTCATTACTCTGATATTTTAAAAAAACAAAATGGTTAGTGTAAGTTATCCAAAAAAACCAAAATTTAAACTTAATCTATTCAATAAATAGTTAACCTCAAGACCTTTCCAAAATATTTCTGACCAAATTCAAATTCAAAAAATTTAGAAGGGATGTCACTAAATTCCCAAAATAAGTATATTCCCCAATAAACATAAATTATATCTTAATTAAATATACCAAATATGTTAATAATTTTATTGTAGTAAACTATTAATAAAAACATGTGTACTTATAAAAATAAAATCTCAGGTTGTCAAATATATTCCACAAATCTATACATTCAGTAAAATCCGACTAAGATAACATAAATCACTTACCAATTTCTAGGTTACCAATAATATACCATAAAAATATCTCTATCATAATTGTCTTGACATTAGGAACATATTAATGGTTATCCTCACTCAATAATTTTTTTTCTAAAAAGATTAACTTTCCAGTGTCTCACTTTTATTGGTTATTAGTACCATTTAACATATGTCTCAAAATCCTTATATAAAAACTACATCAGTATAATGATTATATGTTTTATGATTCTCATAATTGATAAAATAATTATAAAATGTAATTATTTAATCTAAATACATAAGCACTTTAATCATTCCACTTCATATATATTAACAGAATAATCTTGACCTTGATCTCTTATCTTCTTCTAACGTATATTCCCTTGATGATTGAATAATTAATTTTCATACTTCCATGAAATTTTATGGTAGAAACACTAAACATAAAAGGTTTATTTCTTCCTCTTTCAATCATGAGAATAGTGTACTTTATCTCCACACTTATATAAAACCCCCCAATCACTTCAGGAATGTACCATAGTGTTTTTCTTCTACAATTATCACATAGGGGAAATCCTTATTTCCATTATTCCATTTATCTATATTTTTCACTACCATTATATTCTTTTATTGATTCCATTGGAATATATAAGACTTAGTTAATTATTTATCTATATTTATATCACATAATACTATTTATCATGTTATGATAAAGTTTGGGTGACTTGTTCCCTTTATATGATTGTTTAATCCCATCAAACAAACAATTATTCTTACTCTTGGATTATGTGTATTGATATAGTTATCATTCCATATACTAGTAACCATTTCTAAATAATGTAATACGTTGTATTGGATTATAACATTATCGAAAATAATGTATAATCCCAAAACTAGTGAAACACTTAGCATAAATTTAAAAATTTATTGATGGATAACCTTATAATCATAAACATGGTTTCTTTGTGAATGTTTTCAAATAATAAAAATATTTTCAAATCCTTGATAATAGTTTTTAAAGAAAAATTGAATTAACCAAATCATAACTATTGGGATTTTCAATCTAAGTGCATATTAAGGGCCATTTTTGTGTACTGGGTAACACTTGAGTCAATATTGATGTTTCTTTTTTGGAGTTATTACGTGTTCTAGAATATGTACACTTATAGTATCCATATAGGGATATATTTCTAGGAATACCATATAATCCCAACCTTACCAAAGCTTTAGGATGTTATCCTATAAATATACTTATCCTTAAATTAATTCATAGGTTTATATTCCCTAATCAAAATTTTTTTAAATCTATATCGCAAGGTTTCCACTAAACTTCCTATGATACAAACTATAAAGATTTTGACCCTAGTAACCTAGAGTCAGTGTCTAATTTATTATATTTTCACTAGACACAATAAATCACTTCCAAAATGACCAAATAGTTTAGTAGTATTGGAAAACTAGATACATACTTAAAATTAACTTTTAAATTGAAAACATTAAATTAAAAAAATTGTTTTATTTGAGAATTCCATATTTCCCCTAAGCATATCCTTGTATATCAATTAAAAAGCACTTCATGATATCCTGGTGAAACTAAAATATAAAAAATGGGTGATATTAGATGATCCATAAGGGTAATCATACAGTAAAATCTATCATGAATAAATAAGAATAATCAATATGAAAATGTGAATAACTAAAATGATTTTAATTTAAACAAAAATTTGAGCATATTATGGTAGGAATAAATAATTATCAAATAAATCCATACAAAAAATTACATGAGATTAAAACTTATCCCTATATATTATAAATAATTGAATAATTATATGTAAAATAACAACTAATCTCATAATAAAGGAATGAATAATTGTAGACATATAAAACATATTTTCAAGACCTTTCACAAGATAGTTTAAATTTATGGGTAAAACCCTATCTAATTTGGACAACTAATTTGCCTCATGAGACCTATTGATGCATCGAGAGGATATTTATAACCAGCCCCCACCCATTACTTGCTAAGTACAATGCATTCATCATATAAAAGGGGTGAAACATAATCAAAATAAACATCCTTATTTAAAACCTAACATATTAAATGTTAATACATACCCCAATAAAATAAACATAATCATAAATCATTCATAGTAATATGGTGAATGGTAATAAAATTGTACATCTTGATTCAAACAGATTATAAACCATATGAATAAATAATAAATATTATATCAATACAACATATCCCCAGTGGATTATAAGTAAAATAAATGGTTTATGTCATTGATTAATATAAATACCATAAAAATGTTATTAAAAACATTTTTAAGGAAAATAATATTTTCACTTTGAGAATATTTTTAAAAAAAAGTTCAAAAAATAATTTGAAAATAACTTTATTTTAAAATAATATTTGAAAACTTGTAAAATAATTCTTAAAATATTAATGGGTCATGATGGTGGAAAATTATGTTCATTTCATACACATTAAAACAAATATTCCTTTCACATTTTCAGTAAAATACAAACAGACATTATTTGAAGAATAACATGAAGATTTATATCAAAACTTTTTTTTAAAGTTAAATATTGGTAAAAATTTCTTTAATTAATCATTTGGATACTGTTAAAACATTAAGAATTTTTTTTAGAAAACATGGTTTTGTAAGAAAAATGATTTTCGATCGAAGAGAGAAATAAAGTCAAGTTTTCTTATAAACATTTTCACAGTCATTTTAAGATCCAAATAGTTTTAAAGAGGTAATATTACTTTAGAAGTTAATTAATGACCATATTATAATAAAATATATTGTTTTTATGATAAAATAAAAAATAATTCCCCCAAGGTACACTTAAACAAAAACAATCATGAATAATGATGAGATTATCAAATGAACTCTTACCACTTTGATAACTTTTGAAACATAGGTCCCATGAAAGAAATAATTTCGAATGAAAATTTAAATACCATGAATAGAGATATATTCATGATATAAAATATCAAAAGGGGTAGTATATACACTATACAATGGAATAAGTGGTGAATATGGCATTTGTATCACTGATATAAAAGTGAGACGATAAACCCTTACCTTGAGGTTGACTTCCTTAATATGTGTCTGAACCTAATTTATAATAGTTTTAAACATGTTATTAATTTATACCATAACTATATTAAGATTTATAATTTCATATATGATCCTTTTATAACATTCTACCACCCATTTATTAATAATATTCTATTATTTTCATTGTTTCGGGTGTTAATTGCATTATTTTATCATGCGTGTTTTGTAATAAAAGTAAAATTTCTTGTACATATGATATAGATATATCATATACAGAATGATATTACTGTTATAAATATCATATTTACTCATTATATTATTTTTAGAGTCCTTATTGAATGTTGGACTTGGAAAATAAATCGCATCACTTCATAGAGACAGTAGGCTATATGTACACACAAGCAACAATGTCATTCTCTTAATGGTTGAAAAATTAAGGAAGTGTATGGTATATTAATTTTAAAAAAATTATATCTTGTAATATATATATCACATATATTCATTAAATTTATCCTAATCACTTCCCATGTGAATCATTACTAAAAAATGGATCATATCGTTTCACGAGGTTGTAGCCAGTCCTACACATGAGCAACATTGTCATATTTTAAAAAGAATATAAATTAAGATGGTATATGTTATATTATAACTCAAGGAGTAAAATTATATCATAAATAAAATATATTAAATCCACTATTATATCCAACCATGAGAAGTGTCTATGGAAAACTTGTTATATCGATTCGTGAGGCGGCAGTCCACCGTACACAAGATTGACGACTTCATTTACCATTTAATGAAAGTAAAGATGGATAAATATAAATCCATAAAAATAATAACATCTCAGTATATGGTATATAATTATATTATTATATTCAAATTTTTAGAATATAATTAAATGTTGTAGAAGATGAAAGGAGAATAATGAGCTTAGTGAAGACAATTGTCTTCTCTTAGAAAAAGATCCTTTTGATCTCTTATTAAGGACCCTAGGGTAGGTATTTTGGGAATAATAGAAGACCTATAATGTTTATAAGGATATTTTGGAGGTATTTTATTATTTATTTTTATATTAAAAGGTCGTGAGTGGTGTGAATAAGTGACGGGAGTGAGTTTCCTTTTATAATTGAGGAGGAGTGCCATTTTTTGTAAATACCTAAAACTATTCAATAATGGGAAGTCTCTTTCACCCAATGTACCTAAAAAATTGATAAATAATAGATAAAATGGGTTATATTTTTGATAAAATCTTCCATAACACATAAAAAACATATTTTTTAGCATATTATTCCTTATCCCTTAAGTTTAATTAATTTTACCATTTTATTTTTCACCATAGTAACTTGTATATTTTTATTTAGTTAGGAAATTTATCCTTAAAAACTTAAATTAAAATGAGTATTATTATATATTTTTTACACACATATTATAAATATTAAATTCAATTTATCAAATAAGACAATTACATGTAACGTGTAAAAACATTGCTTTAACCTTAACCGCAGTAACAAAGGTTTTACACGTTAGGGGTCAATATAGTCACTATAAAAAATGGTATATGAATGAAACATGGTTGATATTTTTAATTATTTAAAAATAAATTTGTATAGGATAGGGTTTTTATGAATTTTAAATCATTTAATAAAATATCATTTATTAAAAAATGACATTAATGTCAATTTTGACATTATTCATTTAATTTGAATTTAACAAATATTAAGATAATGATCAAATTTGAATATATTTTGTTAAAACTTGTATAACATGATATATTTGTCTAAAAAATTAATTTAATATAATAATTCATTCAATTTATTTTAGTTTTAATATTATTTGTATAATTCATTTTATTTTTTATTAATTAAATAGTTATTACATTAGCGTTGCATAATCATTTAAAGTAATTATATGATTACTAAAAATTAAAAATAAATTATCCTCAAAAAATTAATTTAAATATTATCAAAATTAAAATAAATTTTCATTCACATATTTCTTTTGTGCCTATGTGAACACATAATTGAAATTTAAAAGCAAGGGGGTGAAATTTGTGTTTTCCTTTACTTAAATTATTATATAGGTCACTTTCATAGAAAACTATCCCAAAAACTCAAAAACAGTGATCCTGCTGAAATAATGGTATAAATATTTCTATAAAATATGAATTCAAAATGTTTTTAAGTCATTTTAACCCTTATATGTTTAGTTTAACCCCATGATAAACTCGTTTTAAACTTAATTGTGGTAATTAATTTTTACTATTTTTACTATTTATTAAGTGAAAAAATTAAGTTGAACATATTATTTAAGATTAATTATGATTATTCCAAATATAGAATATATTTTATAAAATTTAAATCATATAAGTGGCCATATTAAATTTAAAAATAAACCTGCATACATGATGAAAAGAAGTTTTCCGAAGAGAAAATTCTCATAAGTATAGAAAGTTCTAATATAAAAATTCAATATGAAATTAATTATACTTACCTAAATTGAATTAATTATAATATAATTGATTTTATGTTTCATTAAAAATAATTTTGAATCAAAATTAAACCTTTAAATTATTTAAATAAAAAGGTAGTTTTCAATAAAAACCAATATTTTTCATTATTCATAAAAAATGAAACTTTTATAAAAAATCCCAAAAATTCACCATAAGATAATTTTGACATTATTATTTCAAAAATTAAGTTAATTTTATCAAATAAATTTTATAAAATGGCAAAAATTAATTTTAAAATATTTATACAAGGCATAATAAAACCGCCATTTAGAAAAATATTATTTTTCAGGAAAAAAATTCTTTTTCTTTCAAATGATTTTTATTTTATTTTATTTATAATTAATATCTAAACATTGAATTTATTTTATAAATTTTTAAAACGTATTATTTTAATAATTTATTTGTCCTTATTCATACAATCTAATTTAACAGTCAGGTTATAATGGTCATGTTTAAATAATAATATTTTAATAGGGTATTTTGTTTCATTTAAACTCGGTGTTGTGTACATCACAAGCTATCAAAAAGATTGAATTTATTTAAAAAAAATATTTCATAAAGTCTTGGGGTGTTTCTTCTATTCTAAGATTGGTGTTTTATTTCCTATATGCAATTGAACATGGTGTTGCTCTTTTATAATATTGGGTGTTACACCCTCCCTGAATCTCACTCTAATAAAAATAATTAAAATTCTCCACCCTACTATAAGAGTGATTATTCTTCAATTTTTTAGGGCAGATAGCCCTAGTATGACATACTCTTTAACTCTAATATCACTTTAGTAAAGTCGTTCCTTGATACATAAATAACATATGGTGCCTTATCTAACCTCTTAATACCTCACCCCTAGCATAATTCCCCAAACCTCCTCTTTTGGCTACCTAAATATTCACATTATCCAGAATTAATGCAATATATTTGACCTCTGTAATGAACCAACATGGGATTTCCATCCATAAAACTCCTGATGCAACCCAATATCAAACCTGAGGAACATTCCTGATCCACCCGGGCATATGATAAGCATCAAGTGTATCAAAAATAACCTTTGGGTATGGTTTTACCCTCAAGAACCCAAAAAAACATCTAGAAAAAATCATAAAAAATAGAAAATATACACACCAAGAGGCATATCATATAACTAAACAACACATCAAAGTTACAAAACTAAAATATAATCCAAAATAAAAAATAAAATGAAAGACCAAAGAGGTTGATCCCCATCTCCATGTAACTCTCACATTACCACCATGATCTCAACAACCATCCACTTCCCAAGGATGATGGCACCAGAAACAAACTGAAAAGAAAATACCTGAAGAAACCTACAAAAAAACATGATGACTATATACCCTCCATTATGAGTATGTATGGTATGAGATGAAGCTAGTAGGATACCACCATGAATCCAATTCATTTCTTTTATAAAAGAAATAAATATCACTAGTTTGGAAATAATAATAAAAGGTTTTATTTTTCCTTTACATACATAGGAATAAACAACATTTAATATGACTGTTCACAAAGAAAAACATTTATAAAACATTCCACAAGATTGGTTTTTCCAAAAGAAACATTCCGAGTTCAAGTATCAACAACTTCTCTTTAAAAACACAAATCTTTTGAAATTAAACCCACACATGGTTTAAATTATTTCAAGATCATGAAAACAAAGAGTGTGTCACTTAAAAATTATTTCCCCTTTTTCCTTTAAAATATTGTAGATTCCCAATTCAAAGATAAGCAAGGAAAAAAGGGAAGATAAAAATAAAACATAACCATAAAAGGTCACAATAATGAAAATAAATCGATATAACCAAACTAGTCATCAACAATACTAAGACATAAGAAGATCAGCACGTCAAACATGTCCATCCATGAAATAAGCAACACATATTACAGTATACATAATGAAAAGGCATAATATAGGATACATATCATGAGGAAACACCACAAGGTCTAACGAGACAGTACAAGGCATGTAAAAGTGAACTTATTATCAGAAGGTTAATGTATACACATCGGTACATTGGATCATTCTAAGAAGTCTCCTTGGTGACATTCACCTTATCTAGGTTTTATCTACAACTAGGGGGACTATCCAATGATAAACCTCAACCATACCAAAAAATGTCCCACTACTTCCCACTTAATATCATCAGTCTCCCTATGAATAATAGAGGTGGTCTAAGAGAAACTGATTTCATGACCTGGAAATAATAATCCCATATGGCTAACACAACAATAACATCCATCCCACCTCCAACGCTAACCATAAAATGAGACCCAACAAATAACGCATAATGAATCAAATTATAGAGAATCCCTCATATGAATAAGCATAGCATCATCAACATCATAAGGTAATAAGAAACATTACAACACAAGTTCTAACCGAACCTTCACATATATCATATACATTTGGAAACCCATTTTTAAAATTTTTAGTAATTCAAACATGCGTTCCAAAATAAATTGCAAACACTTCCAAACACAACCAAATAAATCAAAGGAAACTCCAACTTCACTTTATAAAACCAAACCAACTTTTCAAAATAAGGGAACCCTTTAAACACAAAAAAGGGATCCCATGGTATCCTTTTTTTAATAACGAAAGAACAAGTTCATTTCACAAGGAAAACACTATTTTGAATTTTATAAAACATAAATAATGTGTAAAAACATTTTTAAAAACAATTTCCATTCCACTAAGAAAATCAACCACTTTTTTCAAAGTAAAATCCCACCAAATTATGTAAAACCTTTAAAAAATTCAAACTATATATCATATATATCAATAATTTAAATAAAAAACAAAATTAAAGCATCAATAAATCATGGAACTTTTAAATAAAAGGAAAAGAATTAGAAACACCATCCTCAAGCAGTGGAACCATGTCTCCAATTAAATGGACTAGAATGGGACTCTAAGGATGTTTCACAACCATTAAAAATAAAAATACACAAATATAACCAACCCTAATCATTAAAAGTTTCCCACATAGACATTAGGATTAGATAAAATGGGTATTAAAGATGGAAACCAAGAGGGGAAGAGTGGAGAGAGACTCATACCTCTTGATCTGGATGAATTGCATAAATAAACCACCAATAATCCATCAAGGAAGAGCTTGGAGGGAGGAAGAAACACTATGGGAGGCATTTGGGTCATGGTATTTGAATGGGGTGGCTTAAGGGAGAATATTCAAATAAAAGAATGTGAAAAGACCAAAATACCCCCAATATGGGTTGGAATCATGGTTATCCCGCACTGTTTTCCAAACTGTATAAAACCCATGTAGATCAACCATGTTAAGAATTTTATGGACTGCACACCTGGTCTTCATGGTTATTTAACCATTCACCCTAACCTTTCTCTCGTAATAGACCCACTAAATAGGGTTCATGATTTCCCCTAGGGAACCCATATAGTTTTTAAACCATGCACCTTAACCATTAACCCATGTAAAATTCCCCAAAACTCCAAATTTTAACTTGGAACACCCCCAAACTCAAGAGAAAAATCAACCATAAGATTACTACCAAGAAATTTGAATAACCTGTGTGATAATTTTTTTAACAATGTTTTTGTATTTTTTGAAAACTATCCTTTTATATATAAGGAGTTTCTTTTATTCGGGATCAAACCCAGTCCAATATAAGGAGTTTTTTTAATGAAGATAAAAGATTTTTATGAACCAAGGAAAAATCAGGGGAAAGGTTTTATCCTTAAGAAAGTTTTTTTTACAGACATAGGTTATCGACCAAGAAATACCGGATGCATAAGTGGTTAAAAAGATGAAGTTGTTGATTAGACTCGCCATTGATCTTAGGTCCATCGGTATAAATTTCATGATCCATCAGACATTGTGTTTTTTCTAAAGTTAGAAGTTGTTGAGTGAAAGAGTTTTATTGTTTCTAAAGAGTTTTGAAAGAAGATAGTGAAGTCAGGATTTATAAAGGTTTCATACATTCTAATCATAAATTAGACTATTCTCTTTTGTTCATTAAGTTCTCATAAATCATGAAAATTATCACAATAAAATATTTTAAATAAATTTAAGAAATTAAATTTTTTTATCGGTTCCAAAAACCCAGACATAGAATATCAGATCCTAAAGTACTCGACAGAGAAGTTGTCAGAAGTGAGAATGTGTAAAGCTAATGAAGTGTAAAGAAGTTAAATGTTGTTGAGTGGATTCATCATTGGATGAAGAACATCATAATTATAATTCTATTTTAATGATAATTCTATCATTATAATTATTTTAACAAGACTGAATCTGAGGATAAATATTTACTTTTGGACAGAGATCTAAAAAGATGATTGAACATCTATTGTTTTATTAACCTGACTGAGAAACATCGTATTGAGAATATAATATTGAGTCGATTGGACTAAGGAAGATCAGACTATATTTTTTAGTAGAGTTTGAGAGGTGTAGTTTTAAAAAGGTAATATAATATTGAATATATTGGACTGAGTCCATCGAACCCATCCTCATAATACTGAGAAAATTGAACCAATCCAAATTATACTAAGTATCTGGAATAAGTATTTTTTGATCAGTTTGAACAAATTCATTTTACTTATTTCGAATTAATTAATTTGTAAGAAAAATTTTAAATTTACTAGAATTGGTATAATCTTTCCTATTAGGAGATAGAAGGAATCTAACAGGTGTTGGCACATGTTGTAATCACTTATTCATAACAGTGAATTTCTATAGACCCACGAGAGTGGATATGATAAGGATGTAGGTTCTCACACTGAGGTTAAACCTCATTAATCTCATGTGATTTAATTTATTTCTTATTTTTTCATGCATGATTATTTATAAAAAATATTATAAGGATATGAACTCCAACAGGTTTCATGGGTTAAGTTTTAAAAAGTATTGAAACTTATGAAAAGTGAAAAAATGATTCACCCCCCCCCTGTCAATTGTTATTCGATCTGTTGAAACTTTAATTAGTATTCGAGGGTAAGGTTACCTTGTTTAATACTTATCATTGATAATATAAATTCTTTCAAAATAATATTAATTCATACATTTTATGGGGAAAAATAATATAGATGGAAAAATAGGATGATGTAATGTCCCATATTTTCTATGTACTATTTTAAAATATTATAGTGAATTAATTCGATACCAAGAACTGAGATGACATGTGATTCCAAGGCCTAGGGTTCTCAGAATAAATGTTAGAAATATATTAAAATATTAAAAATTAGGTGCGAGTATTTTTTCCTAAAAAAGTGGAATAACTTATAAATAGGGTCCCAGATCAGAAATCCAAGGGAATTGTTACATTCAAAGCAGTTGATTTATGCTAGGTGAGGCCTAAGATTGGTTAGCGTGGGCTAGATGTGAAAAGTAGTTTAGGGGAATTTTAATGAATAAAATAAATTAAGACTTTATTTTATTTATTTTAATTTCATCGACGCATTAACGTTTTTTTAAATAAACCTATAGGAAGGGATCTAGGGTTAGACTCATAACCCTGTAATTACTTGGAGTCTCTAGAGAGGAACTTAAAGAATTCCCTAGGTGGAAAACGACGATGGAACTTGGATTGTAGATTGAATGAAGTTTTTATTGATGGATCTTTCCAATAGTGATGACACAGAAACCAATATTCTTCAATGAGATATCCAATTCCCATGTAGGATGCATTATTTTGTATTTTTTTCCCATTCCTAGATTTAATGACAAACGTGGACCAACCAACGAATAGGTTGATTTGTGGTTTGATCTTTCTTGTAGGATGGGTTTTATTTGCATTATTTTATCTAGGATTTATTATTTTTTATTTATCTTGTTGATCATTCTTATGGTAATGTATAGAGGCTAGAATGAATAATGGTTTGGGTTTGTTCCTCATATTTGTTCCATGTGATTTCATTCCCTCGTTTTCCCCGTGTGTTCTTCATTCTTCGTGGCTTATGAATGAATGATCATTGCACCCTCATTTCTTAGTACAATGATCTGAAATTTAAGATCCTATGTCAGGATAACCTAACAGTGGTGTGACAGTGACAGCGACAGCTGAATCAAAGTGATTCCAGAGTTACCGCTTTTTGGACAATTTTCATCGGATGATTTAGAAGTTGTTTTCTGAGCCGATTGAATGCCCAAAACACCCTGATTTTGTGTTATGGTGTTTAGGTGAGCTGAAATACTGATTTTTGGGGAGAACGGACCATGTAATAAAATCTTGGAGGATTGGACAAGGCGCTCATAGGAAGAACAGGTGGTTCTGAAAATTCTAGAACACATGACATGTAGTATGGGATACATGGCGTGTGTTCATTGATGAACCAATCGATGTGTAATCCAAGAGTACATAGACATGGTTGGAGTACGTGGGATTCCTATACTATGTGTACTCCAACACATGGCCAGACCCATACTGGATACACAAGTTACCCCGTGTACTAGTACATGGGTAGGCAGACACATGTTTACACCATATACTGGCACACAACCTGAGTACATGGGTGGACCCCGGACAAAAGGGCATGGAATGTAAGTCTTTCTATATGTCGTGTAATATCTTTTTACATGACATGAACTTTTGACACAGGATGTTGTACACGGTCAGTACCCAGGGTCAAGGGACCCAGTGTGTGTGACCCCACTATATGTCTTGTATTCTCTTATACATGGCTTGATACACTTTTCCACCATATCTTGGATAAGTTTCATTAAGGGTTCGTTCTCATATCCTTCCCCTGAAGATTAGTTGGTATTGTTTCCAACTCATATGAGTATGATTCATCCAGCATGACTTTCTGGATATAGTCTTTAGAACCCCCTCTAAGAGGCCCAGAGAAGGATCCTCTATTTATTCTATGTTCCCTAGGTAGAGTCCTTGGTATTGACATGAACAACTTTACCCAGTGTCGATCCTCTACTTAATAGGTTAATCCATATTGAGTTCTTGTTATCACCTCTTTTCCCTAGCGGTGATCCTCCTCTATGTATCTTATCTCTCTTCAAATCTATCAGCATATCTCTCTCATGATGGTTCCTGATGAACAATACTTCTCAGATGGACATCATCAGTACTATCAAACTTAGGAGTATTTTCTCTCAGATGAGTGATTACCAGAATCTCCGGACTAAATCCATAGTGTTGGTATATTTTAGTTGTGACTTACCTCTTGATTTTGTGTCATGGATTGGGTATATCTAGGTATTCTTGTTATTTGTGTTTTAGACATATACTCTTTTAGAGATGGCTATACATTTTGTGTATTGATTTGTGGTTTCAGGGTGTCCTAATGCGTATAGTTATACTCACACTTTCATGGGATTTTCCCACATGTGTTGTGTCTTGTGCAGATGAGCGACTTTTTTATAGAGTCTAGGGTAGACCAGGACTATACAAAACATTTTGAGTTCAGGAAGGCCGAGGTGTTCTATGAATTTGATCAGTAGTCCTAATACCTAATTTGTTTACATGTTGGAATTTTTAGTTTACAAACTCTTTATTTTTCATGGTTTTCTATTCTATCATAGTTTACTACACTTTAATTTCTTGTATTACTCTATTTGTTGGGGTAGTGGTGTGATTGCATTTGTTTCTTAGTGTTTTTTTTACATTTCATCATTTTTGAGCTTGGAGGTGTGTGTGTGTGTGTACATGTACATAGGCAATGCCTCCCATTCTAGTGATATCCTACTCGGTGATAGTCACCAAACCCTGGCCTATTGGAGTCAAACTTGGGGAGTCTAAGTATGGGCCCTATTGGGCCGGGTCATGAGAGAGTGGTATTAGAGTTGGTTGATTATACCTTAGGACCAAGATTCTATGAAATTGGTTTGGGGAAATAGTGATGAAGTGTTTCGAGTTCATCTTTCAGGCTAGGGAATGGAATGTTTATTTGGGAGGTTGACATATCCATACACCAGGACTCTGATAACATACTTTTTGACTTGGTAAATAAGAACAAAGGTTGCAGGGAAACAATAATGGTACATAAATCATATAAGAATGTGTTGTGGTTTCCATTCCCTTCTTGATTCATCTCTCCAAATATATTCATTGATTTTGGTATATCTTTTTTTCTTATAGAACGCTTCTGCAAAACATACCAGCTTGGATTTAGTAGCTTAATCATGAGTATGACCCCCTCAGTAATGAGGCTTTAATATAGGGGTCTAGTTCCCTATATGTTACCTCCAGGTGGTACACCAGCTATACCCCCACCAGTGGAGAAGCACGTGGTTCCTGTTTTACCAACAGAAAAAGAGCATAGGTTGAGCATGCTTCATGATTTTTGGAGACAGAGACCCCTTAGGTTTTTAGGTGAGCCTGAATTTCAGGTTGTTAAGGACTATCTTGAGGTAGTGACCAGATTTTTCCTTCTAGTCAGGACACCAATGGACTAGATGCTAATCCGGGCGGCGAGCCTTCTTCAGGGTTCGGTAGGGCGATGGTGGTTTTTAGTCCCGTAGACTCATGATGAGTTGACTCTTTCATGGACAGAGTTATATCATATCTTTAGATAGTATTGATCACCAATTACACTGATATTAGTGCATATACAGGAACTTATTCAGCTCCAGTAGGGTGGCTTGATGGTGGATGACTATTCATTGAGGTTCACTAACCTTTACATGTACTCAATGAATATAATTTGAGATCTGTACTTCAGGGATCAAACCTTTGATAGAGGTCTATGTAGAGACATATAATCTATCATTATACCTATATGCATTCTGACTTATGCTGGAGTGATCGAGCGAGCTTTGGGGGCCAAAAGCTTCTTGGCTGAGCAGATGCAGCTAGTGACAGTCAACAACAGGTAGGCAGGTGAAGATACCTTGTAAGTGGGGAACTGATGTCAGACTCAGATATCTGGATGTGGGATATGTTTTAAGAGGTCCTAGGATAGGGGATATCTGGTTCAGGTCTCTTAGTCTGGATTGAGCCATCCAAGGGAGAGGCAATATTACACATGTGACAGTAGAGGACATCTCGCTCAAGATTTCCCAACTCTTCAAGCTGGTGATAGGGATATAGTGGATGGACCACCGAGGTAGAGGTAATGACAGAATATGACAGATCTTCTAGGTGGAGAATGTGACATATGAGTAGGTATATATTCAAGATATGGTAGGCATTTTCACATATTACCACCACCACCCCCGAGAGGTCCACGCTCGGCTCAAGGAGCTGGAGGATAGGGTAAGGGACAAATTAATGCAGTCAAGGCGTATGACCCAGGGGGTCCAATGATGATTCGAGGTATAATATGTGTCTTTTATAACTTATTTTTTATACTGATAGACATGGGTTCCGGTCATTCCTTTCTTGCTACATACTTCATATGAGACCTTGAGATTCCTATAGAACTGTCAACTCGAGCATTATGCTTGGAGACACCTATAGGAGGACACTCGATGATCAAAAACTTGTGCTGATAGTGTGACCTAACCCTTGGAGGTGAGAGTGTTGGTTGGAACCTCTTGGTGGAAATTCCGAGGCCTTAAAAAGTCATTCTTTGTATGGATTGGTTATTTTTGTTCCATGCCTAAATTTATTATTTTAGGTGAATGGTGGGGTGTGTCTGCAGTGATGGAATGAGGTTTTCGTTTTTCGATGGAAAGAAAACTCAGGAATCATAGGTTGGAATCATGCATGGGAAGGTGAAGTCGATTATTCATGAGTTGGATAGCTTGACCCTCATAGAAGTAGACATTATGAGTTTTTAGTTCCCAGAAGTATTAGCAGAGTACGAGGATGTCTTTCCTGAAGATGTTCCAGGTTTACCTCCACATCGGTAGATAGAATTCTTCATCGACTTACATGCCAAGATGGAACCGAAATCAGCACCAATATATCAGATGGCTCCCATAGAGCTTCGCAAGATGAGGGTGTAGTTGGAGGACTTGCATAGGAAGGGCTTCGTGAGACGCAGTGTTTCACTCTGGGTGGCCCTAGTTTTGTTTTCCAAAAATTCCAATATGATATTGAGGTTGTGTGTGTGCTATGGATGCTTGAACTAGGTGATAGTGAATAATATGTATCCACTATTGAGGATCGATGACCTCTTCTATCATTTGAGAGGGGAACGATGGTTCTCAAAGGTTGAACTTTGATCAGGCTATCACCAGTTATGAGTACGGGTTGAGGATATACTGAAAACGGATTTTAGATGCCGCTAAGGTCACTATGAGTACTTGGTGATGCCATTTGGCATGAATAACACCCCTAAAGTGTTCATGCGACTCATGAACATGTTATTTTAGCCTTACTTAGACCAGTTCATGGTAGTCTTCATCGATGATATCCTTGTGTACTCATCATCCGAGGAGGAGAAAGCGAGACACCTAAGGATGGTTCTGGACACACTCTATGTGAACCATATTTATGGGAAACTCTTGAAGTTCTAGTTCTAGATTCAAGTGGTTCACTTTCTAGGACATGTTATCATAGTAGATGGAGTGGTGGTGGACCAGGCCAAGGTGGATGAAGTGTTAGCATTGGAGCCACCTAGAAGCGTGATGGAGGTGTGGAGCTTCCTTGGGATAGTAGGATATTACTGTATATTCATACTTTATTTCTCCAGGATATCAGCACCTATGATATCTTTGACTTGAAAGGGGAATCCTTTCGTGTGGATAGAGAAGTGAAAGCATACTTTCCAGTACTTGAGGCAATGTTTGATGAGCGCTCTAATCTTGAGATTGCTGGAGGAGGGTGTCGAGTACATAGTGTTCTATGATTCATTAGGGACCAAACTTGGTTGTTTCCTGATGTAGAGGAAAGTGATGATTTCCTATGGTTCATTCTAGTTGAGGCCACATGAGTAGAATTATGTGATCCATGATTTTGATTTGGTAACTGTATTATTTGTATTGAAGATGTGGCGACACTACCTGATGGGTGAGTGGTTTATCATCTACTCCAATCATAAGAGTCTCAAGTATATATTCTATAAAAAGGTTCTTAACTTGAGATAGAATAAATGGCTAGATTTCCTCTATGACTATGAATTTTAGATTATCTGTACTCATGGGAGGGGGAACATGGTTGAAGATGCTCTCAGTAGGAGATCTAGTTCGAAGTTGTTGAATGAGGCGTCAGAGCAGTTGGTCTCATTACAGTTATCCTTAATGGATGGAGATAGATAATATTACCTCCATTTTATGGTTGTCACCCCTCCACTATTACATTGAGTCCGGGAGTTATATCTTGGAGATACCGACTGTGATACCCTTCATGCTCATATGTCCATAGGACATGCGCCTGATGGATATTCACAAGGTGGGGAGAACATCATTGTTTTCAAAGGACTCACAGTTGTACCAGTGGTGTTGTGGCAGGAGGTTCTATGGTAGTTTCATATGTACCATTTGGTGGTACATCCTGGAGTGGATATATTTTACTAGGACCTCTAACATCATTTTTGGGGGATAAGGATGAAGAAGGCAGTGGCAGAGTTCGTTTCTCAATGCCTTGCGTGTCAGTAGGTGAAGTATGAGCACTATGTTCCAATGGGTTTAACTCAACCCCTTGAGGTCTCGAAATATAAGTGGTATGGGATATTGATGGACTTCATAATAGGTTTAACATTTAAATCCAAGGGACATGATTCCATCTGGGTAATCATTGACCGACTCACTAAGTCAACCCACTTCCTAAATATCTAAGAGCAGAGTTTAGTAGAGAGATTGGGATGCCTCTATGTGTAGAATATATTTTGGATCCATGGAGTCCCATTGATGATAGTTTTTGATAATGATGCTCTCTTTACATACCAGTTGTGGAAGGGATTTTAGGATGCGTTTGGGACTCAGTTATGCTTGGGCGCAATGTTTCACCCCCAGACAGATAGCCAGACAGAGCGGACCATTCAGGTCCTGGAGGACATGATGCAGACTTGCATGTTAGACTTCATCCATAGTTGGTAGGATCACAGACCTTTTGTGGAGTTCACATACAACAATTGATACCATTCCTCCACTAGTATGGAACTAATTGAGGCTTTGTACAGGCAACCTTTTCGGTCACCACTTTGTTGGACTAACCTAGGAGAACCAGCACTCCTGGGTCTGGATTTTGTGCGAGCTACTACAGTGAAGGTTTGGATCATCTAGAAGTGGATGAAGACTGCACAGAGCCATCATAAGCCTAATGTTGACATGTGGTGGAGGCTTTTGGAGTTAGAGGAAGGAGACCATGTGTTCTGTTAAGTTTCACCTCAAAGAGGATTTCGGAGATTTGGTCGGGGCAGCAAGTTATCTCCGAGGTTTATTGGCCTTTTTAGATACTACGTAGAGTTGGAGAGGTTTAGTACTGCTTAACTCTACCCCCATAGTTGGAACAGGTACATGATGTCTTCCATGTGTCGCAATTGAGGAGGTAGGTGTATTATCCATCTTACGTCGCCAACCAGGGCTAGCTGGACATTGATGATGGAGTGACCTTTTCTGAGTACCTAGTGAAGATCGAGGATTGGTAGGAGAGGATCCTTTGTATGTGAGAGATTCCTTTGGTGTGTGTCTGGTGGTATCATGGGAATCTCCAAGAGAGAATATGGGAGAGGGAGGCTCAGATTCTTACACAGTACCCACATCTTTTTGAGTAGCCTTATTTTTGGATTTTCAGGGGCATAAATCCCTAAGTTAGAGATAATTTAATGTCTCAAATTTACCTTGTATTATTTTTAAATATTATATGGAATTAATTCGAGACCAGAAACTTAGAATTTATGTGATTATAAGGCCTAGAGTTCCAGGAATAAATATTTGAAATATAATAAAATATTAAATAGAAAATGAACAAGGTTTTTCTAAAAAGTGGAATAAATTCTAAACAGGTACCTAGATCAAAAATATGAGGGCACTGTTGTGTTCAGAGTAGTGGATTTACCCTAGGTGAGGCCTAACATTGGATGACCCAAGTCGGCTATGAAGAGTAGTTTCAGGAAATTTAATGAATAAAATAAATTAAGAATTTATTTTATTTCATTCTGTTTCATCGATGCAACGACGGTTTTTTTAAAATAAACCTAGAGGCCGGGATCAAAGGTTAGAATCATAACCTTATAATTACCTAGAGGCTATGGAGAGGAACCTGGAGAATTCCATTGACCAAAAAATGATGACATAACTTGGATCATAGATCGACATATGCCATTCTTGACAGATCTCGCCAACAGAGATGATGTAGTGAGCGGTCTTCTTTAACGACTGATCCAATTCTCAAGTAGGATGTGTAATTTTGGATTTCATTCCCCATTCTTATGTTTAATGATGAATGTGGACCAGCCAATGAACATGTTGATCTACGGTTTGATCATTCTTGTAAAATGGGTTTTATTTGAGGGATTTTATTGGGGTTTGATTGTTATTTGATTTAGCTTTTTGATCATTTTTAAAGGAATGGATCATGGACAAAACAAAAAATGGTTGAGGTTCATTACTCAAGTTTGTTCCATGTGATTTATTTCCATCGTTTTCCCCTCTTGTTCTTCATTCTTTGTAGAATATGAACAGGTGATCTTTATGCCCTTGTTTATTGGAAAAATGATCCAAAATTTAAGATCCTGTGTCAGGATGACCTAACAAAGGTGTGAAGGTGATAGTGACGGGAGAATCGAAGTGATTCAGGAGTTACCACTTTTTGGACGGTTTTCATTGAATGATTTCAAAATTGTTTTTTGAGCCGATTGAAGGCCTGAAACACCCTGATTCAGTGTTAAGGTGTTGAGGTGAGCCCAAATCCCAAGTTTCAGGGTGAACATACCATGGAATCCAATCTCATGGGATTGGCCAAGGCACTCGGAGGAAGAACATGTGATTCTGGAAATTCCAAAACACACAACATGTATTATGGGCTACATGGAATGTGTTTGTCTATGAACCACTTAGCGTGTGCTCTGGGAGTACATAGGCATGGGTGGAGTACAAGGGTTTCCTACATGGTGTGTACTTCACCACACGGCCAGACCCAGTCTGGATAGATAGGTTTCCCCATGTACTGGTAAATGGGTAGGAAGACACAGGTTGACACCATGTACTGTCACATAACCAGAGTACATAGGTGTACATCGAATGGGAGGGAATGTTGTGTAAGTATTTATACATGCCATGTACAACTTTTTTACATGAAATGTACTTTTGGCACGATCCATTGTACATGGACAGTACCTGGGGTCAAGGGACATGGCATGTTACCCTATTATACACTATGTACTCTCTTCTTCATGGATTTAACCACTTGTTCAACATGTCTTGGATAGTTTTCATTAAGGTTTAATTCATGTATCATTCCCCTGATGGTTAGTTGGTATCATTTCCCACTCATAGGAGTATGATCCCTTCAGTAGGAATTTCTTGATAGAGTTGTTGGAATCTCCTCTGAGAGGACCAGAGGAGGATCCTCTATTAATTCTTCATAACCTAGGTAGAGTCATTGATATTTATGTGACCAACTTCACTGGGCATCGATCCTCTACTTAGCGGGTTAATCCAGATGGAGTTGTTGGTATCATCCCATGGACCTGGAAGTGATCCTTCTCTATGTATCATATCTATCTTCAGATCTATCAGTGTATCTCTCTTATGATAGTTCCGGATGAATAGTGATTCTCTAATGGATGTCATAAGTACTATCAATCTCAGGAGTGTGTTATCCTAGATGAGTGCTTTGTAGAATCTTTAGACCAAATCCCTAATGTTGGTATACAGTAGTGGTGACATACCTCTCGGCTGCATGTCATGGATTGAGTGTATCTAGATATTCTTGTTATATGTGTTGTATAAATATACTTATGTAGAGATGACTATAATTTCTTTTGTGTATTTATTTTTTGTTTCAAGGTATCCTACTCTATATTTTTAAACTCGCCCATGCATGGGCTTTTCTTGCACATGTCATGTCTTGTGCAGATGAGTGACCTTTTGACAGATTCCAAGGCATACCATGATGGGATAGAGCTTTGTGAGTTCAGGCAGGCTGAGGTGTTCCTATGGCCTTGAGTAGTAGTCTGAGTACCTATTTTGTTTATAGGTTGGACTTTGTAGTTTATAGACTCATTTTTTTTGGTGTACTTGTATTCTATCCCAGTTTACTTCACTTTACTTTATTGTTGTACTCTATTGGATGTGATAGTGGTATTCATGCATTTGTTTCTTAGTGATTTTTTACATTTTATCATTTTTGGTCTTGGATATGTGTGTGTTCATACAGGTATATAGGGAATGCCTCTCATGTTAGTGATACGCCTACTCGGTGCAAGTCACCATCCCCTGACCTATTGGAGGGGGGCTAGAGGAGTCACGGAATGGGCCTCACAAGGACAAGTTGGGATAGATTATTCCTTATCTCTAATATATTATCCTAGAAGTTGTTGATTCTACTATAAAACCTATTGTTAAAGATACCCTGATAACTTTTTCTAATAAGAGAAATATCAATGTTGATGGAAAATATAGAAATTTTATCCTTAATTCCTTATCAGAAAACATTTATATGAAGGCGATGGGTCTCGAAATTTGAAATATTATGTGGGGAAAGCTGGAAATTATTTTGATAATGGAATACTAAATTGAAGGAATAAAATATACAAATTTGGAATAGTAAGTATGAATACATCATAATGATATATGAAGAAACTATTGATGAATAATTTACTAGAGTAAATGAAATTTTTTGCAATGTCATATGATTCAAATATGTCTTGGAAGATTATATAATTGTGAAGAAACTTATAAAGAATTTTTTAGACATGTTTGATTCTAAAATTTCCACTTTAGAAGATAATGATTATTTTTCTCTTGATAAATTATATAACTTTCTTCTTTCTTATGAAATGAGAAAACACTAATGTTCAAAAAGATAATGAAATATGAAATCGACTTTAAATCCATAAGAAAAATGAAAATAAAATATGTTGAATATGTTAATAATTATGACTCTGAAGATATATAGGATGATGATTTGAATTAAAAAATCATGTATCTTATATCTAAGAACTATATAAGAGGAAGAGAAAAATATGGAGGTAAAATTCCTATCAAATTTTTTAAGTTTGGTGGAATTAGACACTTTACTATGAATTCCCCCAGGAAGAAATTTGGAGAATATCAAGAGGGTTCTTATAAAAAACCTTGATGGAAGAAGTGGAAAAAAAGTCTTAAAGAATAAAATTCATCCAACAAATCTAAAAAGAAGATTATTTGGAATAAGATAAATATGTTGAGTAAGAAACATTAATCAGACTCAACTGAAAACAATTATTCAAAATATGAAAGTTCAAAAAAATTCATAACCTCTATTGAAAAAGTTGAGGAAACAAAAGTTTCCTCAAATAGTGTATAAGGTGGTCAAGAATAATATAGAGAGTGTAAACTCAGAACAGAACTTGTTGTATTTCTTGATAAAAAAACTCTGAAGAAATAAATTAGAGTAATGAAAAAATATTTTAAAGAATATGTTAAAGTATGAAAAGGTGTCATCAATAAAGAGGAAGAATACATCCCTGAGATATTAAGTTAAAAATATAGTATTGCTGAATAGAGAAATATGGTTGAAGATATCAGCAAAAATTAAGCATCTAAATAAGAAGAATTTAACAAGTTTCAATCAAAATTTCTTAAGTCAAAAAGTACCTTGATTAAGATGATTGAAAACTTCAACAAAGCTTCTAAAGTAAAAGCTGAGACTTCTAAAGTTTCTAATAAAGCTTAAAACAAGAATCAGGTGAAATACTCTCTCACCAAAAATAATGTTTTATATGATTCGTCTAACATTTTAGGTTCTATAAAATATGTTGGGAAATTTTGATTTTATAAAGGATGTGAGAAACCTATCACATCAACAAAAGTTAAAAACTCAATTAGAAGGAAATATGGTCCGCATCCTAATTATGACAGACCAGAAAGAAGTTATCAACCTCAAAAAAATTAATAAATAAATATCTTTATTCACTATAAACTCAATATTTTATGGCTATTACTGGTGTTGTTTAATCATTGGGCACAAAGATTATAATTTTTGGAATAACTTTTCACTTCTCAGAAGAAGGTTTGAAAAAAGAGAAAGTAATGGTGGAATAAGGATGAGTAACTTTCCTAAACCATAGGAAGTTAGAAAAGGAAAAAATCAAGATGTTATAAACTTTCAAAAAAAGAATCAATTTGAATATATGGAATAAGTTAGTATAATATGTGATCGGGTTGTTTTTCATGTCTAAAGATGTATAACACTCCTCCCATAACAAGTTTCTTATTGTATAAAATAAAAAGAAGCTAGAAAGAAGAAAATTTAGGAAAGAGAATTTTTTGTTGACACAAATTTGAAAGTAAGTAAAATAAAAACACTCTGGATACTTGATAGTGGATGTTACTCACATATGGCAGGTGATATAAAAATCTTGAAACATGTTGAAAGTCATTATAGAGAATAATTTAACTTTGGTAATGATGGTTCCTTAAAAATTAGAGGAATTATAATGGATGATATTGATACATAAAAGTTGAAATTTAAGGAAATTTTATTTGTTGATAGTCTAAAACCTAAATTACTTAGTGTGAGTCAAATTTTTGATGATTAAAGGATGTTATTTCATAAAATATTTGTGTATCATCAGAAGTGTGAAATATGGAAAAGTTATTACAAAAGGAGAAATAATTAGGGGCAAAATCATCCAAATAAGAGAATTTAATAACTCTTTTTACTTGAGTGTTAAAGATGGAAAAAATGATGGCACTGAAGACTTGGGCACCTTGGTAAGAAAAACTTGAACAAACAATATAAAGTTGATGTTGTTAAATATTTTCCATAATTTAAAAGAAGAGTTGAAGATGTTTTTGTTACTTTTAAAAAGGGGAAGATGAATAACAAATTTCATAAGAGAGTTAAGATTAATTCTACCAGAAATATTGAACTTATTCATTATAATTTATGTGGTATGATGAGACATCAATCAAAATAAAGAGATTTATAATTTATCACTTTTATTTACTATTTCACTCAGACGAAAAATATCATTTTTATGAAACATAAGTCAGAGGCTCTGTAGATGTTTATGTTTTTAAGAAAATATGTTGAGAAAGAAATGGTGGCTTATATAAATAAGAAGAGAACATATAATGGTACCGAATTCACAAAAATTACTTTTGAAACTTATTTTATAAATCATGGTATGAAAAATTAGTAAAGTTCTCCCTATACTCAATAAAAAAATGATGTAGCAGAAAGAAATAATAGAGGTTTGGTGGAAATGGGAAGAATTGTGTTAGTAGAAAAATAATTTCAAATATCTATTAGAAATAAGTTGTTAGTATTTTTGTACATGTTTAAAAAAAATTATTGATAATGGAAACCAACATGACTTGTTATGAAATTTGGTTTAACAAAAACCCTTCATTGAAGTACTTTAATGTTTTTGGAAGTCCATTTTTACTCAAAATCAAAAATATAGATCTAGGAAAGTTGGATGATAAGGTTGAGAAAGTAATTTTTATGAGTTATTCACCATATAGAAGAAGTTACAAAAGTTGGAACAAATGTCTAAAAAAGTTGGTGGAATCAAATGATGTGAAAATAATTGAAAATAAAAATTTATTAACAACAGTTGTTGAGAATTATATGGAGAATAAACTAGAGATTTATAATGATATTTAAAGTTAGTCAAAACATCATTACCAAGATTAAGAAGAATCGTGTGATGAGGTAAGTTTAGCTAGAAAATAAACTTTGAAATTTCCTACCTTATAATAACATATTGATTCTGAAAAAATTATTGGAAATTAGAAGTCTCTGGTTCAGACCAGAATAATTTTGAGATTATAAAATCATATTTCACTTATCTCAAAAGTTGAATTGGAATTAGTTTCATAAGATATTCAGAACAAATAATGGGTGGATTCTATGAATGAGGAGTTGTATCAGATTGGAAAAAAATGAAACATGGAAACTTGTTCCACGACCAAAAATTAAAAATGTTATCATAACCAAGTGGGTTTACAAAAACTAGTTAAATGAACATGGTTAAGTTTTAAGAAAAAAATCCAAGGTTGTTTGTAAAGCCTATTCACAGGTGGAAGTTGTGGATTTTGAAGAAACTTTTGTACTAGCTGAAATATTAGAATCTATTAGAAATTTTCTATTAGGGAATGCAAATTTGAATTAAAAAATTTATCATATGGATGTAAATTCATATTTATTAAATTGTGAGATTGAAGAAGAAGTTTACAATGAATAACCTTGTGGTTTTCAACTTTATAATGATGAAAACAATGTTTTTAGATGGAATAAATCTTTGTATGTGTTGAAATAATCCCCATATTCCTGGAATTCAAAACATTATAGAAGTTTGAGAATATTGAATCATTATAAAGGAAAGTTTTATATTAACTTATATGTGAAATAAGTTAACTCCAACACAATAATTTTTATTGTATATGTGGATGATATAATTTTTTCTAGTGAGGAAGAAAAAATTTGTTAAGAATTTACAAAAGAGATGAAGAAAAAAATTTAGATTTCAATGTTTGGAGATTTAACATTATTTCTTGACTTAAAAGTTCAAAAAAAAAGGAAATTTTCTTATCCCAAGAAAAGTATGTTGGGGAATTGTTATAAAATTTTGGAATGGCTGAATCCAAATATGTTTCTACTCCTTCTTCTATGAGAAAAAAGTTGAGTAAATATGAGTCTAGAAAAAATTTGAATTAGAGAGACTTTCAGAAGCTGATAGAAAGTCTAATTTACCTTACAACCTCAAGACCTGAAATTGTTTATGTTGTTACTATGTGTGAATGTTATTAAGGTAATCTAAAAGAATCACATATGTTGGCAGTAAAAATAATTTTAAGATATGTAAAATTAACAACTTCACATGGGTTTTTATAAAAAATAAATAGTGTGATGAAATTTCATGGTTATTCTAATGTTGATTGGGCTGGGGATTATAATGGTATAAAATCGACCTCAAGAGAAAAAAAATTCTTAGGTTAATGTTGTGTGAGTTAGCATAGTAAGGAAAAAAATTTGAGTAACTTTAAGAACATATGAATCTAAATATATTGTAGCTACTCAGACCTGTACTCAAATGTTCTAGATGAATGTTTAGCTGGAATACATAAAAGTAAAAGTTTATAAACCATTGAAGATACTTTTTGATAATAAATGTTCAATTGATCTTTCTAAAAAAATTCTAATATTCAAGATCATAACATATTGATATAAAGTTTCACTTTAAAAAATAAAATGTTTCTGATGGACATATTATGCTGGAATATATCTCAACAAAGTATCAAAATGATGATATCTTATCAAAACCAATGCTGAAATAGATATTTATGGAATTGAGACTGGAACTTCATGTTTAGCCCCCTCCCATGACTTCCTAAACATTATAAGGAAAACCCCCACCATGCTTTGGATTATGTTGAAAAATGGGGATAGAAAGTAACAACTTTGAAGTTTGTAATAAGTTTTTACTTATATTTATTAAAAATGAATCTAAAGTTGTGATTATTATAAAAAGGTGGAGAAAAAAATAAAATTGATAGTGGAAAAGATAAAAGTGAGGTCAATGTTATCTTAATGCAGACACGAAATTTTATTATCATTTAGGGATGAAATCCTTCAAAAACATTACTTTATCCAGTATTGTGGTATTAGGAAACTCTCTTTTGAGAAAGGCTTTATTAGGTAAAAATTAAAATTTTGAGTTGTGAAAATTTTCTAAGAGTTGTAAAGGTTATTAATGAGTGTTTTCAACAAATACAAAGGGGATGATTTAAGAACCTTTTTGATAGATTTTTTTAACAAATTTTTTTTTATTTTTTGACAAAAAATATTTTCTATATAAGAATGTTTTTATTGTTTGGGATCATATTCAGTCCATTGTAATGAGTTTTCATAAGAAACCTAAAATGTTATGAATGTTTATGGAACCAAAGACAGAGGGGGAGAAAAGTTTTATCCTTAAAAAAATTCTGGACACAGGTTTTCAGACTTAGGTTATCAGACCAATAAGAACCATATACAGAAGTGGTCAGAAAGTTAAAGTAATTGATCAAATGCACCATCAGTCTCAGGTCCATCGGTATTAAGTTCAGGATCCATCAGACACACTGTTTGTTAGAAATTTAAAAGTTTCTAAGTGAAGAAGTCATATTGCTTCTAAAAGTTTTTAAATAATATAGTGAAGTCATAAGTTATAAAGTTTTTATACATTCTAAAATTAAATAATATGATTCTTTGTTGGTCATGAAGTTCTCAAAAATCATGAAAACTATTATGGTAAAATATTTTGAAGAAATAGAGGAATTTTAAGGTTCGTATCAGTTCTAAAGACCCTGACATAGAATATAATATCTATAATTATCATACATATAAGTTTTCAAAAGTCATAATTTGTAAAGATGATGAAGTTGAAATAATTCCAAAGTTACTGAGTGGATTCATCATCAGATGCAGAACATCGTAATAATAATTCTATTATAATGAGAATTCCATCATTATGAGGAATTTAACCAAACTAACTCTGAGGATTAAGATCAATTTGATTAGTAATAGAAACTGATTCATTAAATTAATTTCTCACATCGATAACAAGTCGGATGGAGAACATCACAGTGATCAGAGTGGCTGATGTCGAACCATCTTGGAATATTGTAATGAGCTGAGAAAGAAAGGAAGATCGTAATGATCTTATAAATAAATGAAGGTTGTAATGAACTGAGAAATAAAGGTATATCATAATGTTCTGAAGATAGTAATATCACAATGAGAAAATGAAGTAATTTCCATCAAAATTAAGCTGAGAAAGTTACATCAGAGTGAATTTGAGGCGGGAAGGAAGATAGAATCCAAGATAGAAGATATAAATACATTCACCTAATTGGACTGAAGAAAATAAAAGAAGTCCAAAAAGTATGAATACCAAAAAGACTCCATATTATTCTAGAATATTTTTGAAAGGTTTAAGTGGATAAACATGAAATTAAATTATGCATAAATCTCTGAGTTTTTTAAATTTTAGGAAGCATGGAAAGTTTTCAAGTTTCCCACCTTTTATTTTCTAGGTCGCTTATAAATAGTTTATCAGATCATTCACATTATATAACATTTCATGGAGGAGTAAAAGTCATAAATCTAAGGAATTTTAGAATGATTTCCTTCTAGAAAGATATCTCATTATAATATTGTACATATGTTGTTTTATAAACCAAACTATGAAACATTGTATTGATAAGATCGTATTGATTTGATCGGACTATGGAAGATCATACTATGGTTTTTAGCAAAGTTTGAGAAGTTCATTTTGAGAAATAGAAAATTATATTGAGTTGATAAGACTGATCCCATCCGACCCATACTCATTGGACCGAGAGAATCGTACCCCTCCAAATCAGACTGATCATTTTTGAATAAGTTTGAACAAATGTGTTTTACTTTTTTTGGATCAATTGTTTTGTGAGAAACTTTATAAACTTATGGTATTTAGTATAATCATTATTATTAGGAGATAGAAGGTGTCTAATGGGAGTTTTCACATGTCATATTCACTTCTTCATAGTAGTGAATTTTCATAGACCCATGGGAGTGGCTATGTAAAATATATATGTTCTTACACTGAGGCCAAACTTTGTAAGTCTCATGTGATTTAAATTATTTCCTATTTTTTCTTAAATGGGTATTTAAAAAATATAATAAGGATATAAACTCTAATAGGTTGCAATGGTTAAGTTATAAAAGGTATTGAAACATATAAAAATTGAACAAATAATCTAACCCATCCCCCCCCCCTTCTAAGTTGTTATTAAATCCTTGGGAACTTTAAAATTGACACCCCTTGTGTGTTAAAAACTCCCCACCATGCCACTTTATACCCCCAAAAGTACCCATAAACTTTGGAAAAGAGGGAACTCCAAGACAAACACTACCCTAGTGAGGACTATAATACCTCAAACTTCCCAAAAAATAATATCCTAAAGGATCACCCTACAAGAACGGAAAGAAAAACATGGAGACATATCATAGGTCCCCCCATTATTTATAATTAATCTAAAATGATGGATTAATTGACAACCTATTCCTTTAGAATAAGATAATGGCACTAAGAAATCGCATTCCTGAAATCTCAAAAAGGAAATGTGAAGATCCAATGAACAAGGATGACCAAAATAAGACCAAGATATGATCATGGGCACTAAACATCCTAAAAGATTACAAGTTGGATCACTTAATCATAAGGCATATGAAAAACAATAAAGTACCAAAAAAAATCCATGCCTCACTTAGAAATGACAGGGTTATATCCTAAAGGACACAATTGGAATGTGAAGGTATTTATATCCAACTTCCTATAACACCATCCTATAGTAATTCTGATAGATACATAAATCATGGTGTCATCTATATCCTGATAAGAGTTAATACCACACCCCCAACAATCCAAGAATTTTTCAGAGGTCCCTCCCATGTCCAAAACATCGAATAGAAATAGCACATGGTTTACACCATACAATATAAACAATAACAAACTATGATGTGTAAATAGCCCAAAACATAAGACTGCCAGACCAAAATACTTTTCATCTATTATAAATAAGGGAACTTGATACACTAAATACAAGATAATCCCCAAACGAAAAATAAAGAAATATAAAATAGGAAGATCCAAAACAACGCATGGCCCTTAACTCTCCCATAGAAGAAACAATGCAGAACACTAAACAGATTCAAAATAGATCAAAGAATTATTCTTTTGTTTCCCAATCATCTTATAAAATCTCTGAATGTGATTATAACATCCACATAGATGATAGGTATTTTGAGATAACGGACAGGAATGCTGAATTTCCCCAGACTTCCCATATAGGAAACATACCAAGGGATTATTATTTACTAAAACAGTAATGGTTGGTTGTGAAGATGGATTCACATCACCACTACCTCCCTGTTTCACCTTCCTTCTATCTAGTTTAACTTTACCAAACCTCTCAAGAAACAAAGTATCACCTATCATATTTTTCCATGCCAATATTTCTTTGATGATGACAGTCTTAAAAAGTTGCTTCCATATAGGTTTCTAGTCCAGACTAAAGCACTAATTAATGAAACTCTCGAAGAAGGCCTCAAATAGAGAACCAAACCTTCTTTGAATCACCAGTAGACAACTCTAGATAGAAATGAACCTGGCCAATGAAACATCCAATATAGTCTTTCACTAACTAATCTCCTTGGATTATTCACAAAAATTTCATTTCCTTATTGACTATCTCTTACTCAGGATAAAATCGTTGAATAATGGTGTCCTTGAATTATTCCTAAGAGAGAGACTCAAACTATTGAGCATGAATTTCAAGTCTCCACCACTCCATGCCCAAGCATTAGAAAAAAGGAATATTTCACCTCACTATAGAGGTTACAAGAGTGTAGAGTAAGTCAAAAATCTCTTCAACCTTGTCTATCCACTCAATCACCTCTTGTGATCCTCAATCACCATATAATACTGGAAGATAACGGTTTAGTAACTCTTGTTCATGATCCATGAGTTGGGAAGAACACATATCTACAACTCCATCATGAGTCTAGAAAGAGTCATAGACTAAAAAGATAACTATTGGAACACTAGGACAACTACCAATGGCATTATATTCATGAATTTCTAGATCATTCCTGGGGGACTCATTATAAAACATCACATAAAAAAGAACTCAATGAAACCAATATTAAAAGATATCAAATTAAGGAGAACAAGTACAAACAAGTTAAACCAAATTATAAAAACACCATAATATTTCACATAAGGGAACCAAATCACAATGAAATAAAACTGAGGTCACAAATACCCTTTTAAAAATCTTTTTAATCATTTCACACCACACACCCAAATCATTTTGAAATGAAACAGCCCCAAAATCACTTCTTTTTTTCTCAAACCACTTTCCTTGAGATGGGAAACATTTTCATAAAAACGCCCCAACTCACCCAATACATTTTAAGATCTTCATCACCCAAGAAACTATGAAATTATTTATTTGATAATAAACACAACCAATAATATTTTTCTAGAGTTAAAAAGTATTTCACCCCAAAGAAACTCAGGAAACCAAAACATAGTTTTCCAAACAATTTCAAATACCAAGGCATAAAACATTTCTTTTAAAAACTTTCAAAACCCAAAAAATGACACTTAAATATCCAAAAAAAATCCCAAAAAACACAAGATATAATAAAACCAACAATAGAGTAAAACAACCCAAACTTCTAAACTGAACAAGGTTTGGAAACACTATTTTTTAGACTAAACACCTATTATGCAAGTGATACTATTAGTATATCCAGAATGATCTGCATGGCTTGCACATGGTTTTATAGATTATGTGCCTTGACTATGTACCCACTAAAATCCTTCCAATTTTCACTCTAAAATATGTAATTTCTTATGAAATCTCCCAAAATATCCCAAACACTTAGAAGAATATCACTCAATGCCAAAAAAACTCAATAAAAATCCACATAACCTAAAAAATTTAAAATAATACTCATAACCACCCAATGAAACTCAAGATACGACATAAGGAATAGTAGGTCAGGCACTTCCCCGGACCTAACACTGAAATATTGATAGTCTTATCTCCTTTCTACCAAATAACCCCAATTAATAAGAAGGTAAGAACCTAGGCCCCTTTCCAATAAACTTGGGGCTTTCATGCAATTTTTTTAAAAAACCCACCTAGAACTTGATTCCATCAGACTCCTGAACTAGCATTCCACATACCCGAGGAGCTTCCCTAATCCCCATGGGATAACAAAAAGCATCAAGGGTACCAAAAATAACTTTTGGGGATGGTTTCACCCTTAAGAACACAAAAATAAACATCCAGAAAATTCATAACAATAAAGAAATAGGATACATACTAAGATAAATCTCATATAAATAAACAACCAATCAGAGTTACAAAACTACTATAGAATCCAAAAGATTATATAAAATTAAAGACCAAAGAGGTTGATCACTATCTCAATGTGACTCTCACATCATGTACATGATCCCAACAACCATATCATTCCCAAGGATGATGGTATTGAAAAAAACCTGAAATAAAAGACTTGAAGAAACATGAACAAAATATAACAACTACATACCAACCATCATGAGTATGTAGGGTGTAAATTAAATCAAGTAAGATACCACCATGAGTCTAATTCACTCCTTTTATAAAAGAAATCATGATAACTAGTTTGAAAATAATATAAAAAATAGGTTTTTCTTTTTCCTTTACATACATAGGAATAAAAAACATGGAACATGCACTTTCAAAAAGCATAAATTTTATAAAACATTCCACAAAATAAAATTTTCCAAAAACCATGTCAAATTCAAGTGTCAGAATTTTCTCTTTAAAATATCTATCTTTTTAAATTAAAAATTCAAATAGATTAAATTATTTCAAAATAATGAAAATAAAGGGAGTGACACTTGAAAATCATTTCCCGTTTTTCATTTAAAATCTTCTACAAACCGAACTAAAATGTAAGAAAGTAATAAGGGAAACTAAAAATAAAATATAACCATAAAAGGTCATAACAATTCCAATAAACATATAGAACCAAACTAATCAACAAAAATACTAAGACATAAGAAGATCAACACATCAAACATGTCCATAAATGTAGTAATCAAAAAATATTCAAATATACATAACTAAAATTCATAACATAGGATATATATAGCAAGATTCAACACCATAAGGATTAATGGGATAGCACAATACATGTAAAAGTGTACCTACTATCAGTAGTTTGATGGACACACATCAGTCCACTAGATCACTCTATGTAGTCTACCTAGTGGAATTATCCCTTTCCATGTGTTAAGTATAACTAGTGAGACTAGATAGTGCTAAACATAAATTATCCAAACAATGTATCACTAGCTCCCACTTAGTAACCTTGGTCTCCCTAAGGAATAATAACGGAGGTGGACCAAGATAAACTGATGTCATCACCTGACAATAACTTATCCCTAGAGAAAACAACACAATCATGTCCATCTTATCTACCACAATACAATTAAAATGATCCCCAACACATGATCACATAATGAATAACATCATAAAACATCCCTCATATGGATAAGTATAGAAACATCAACATCACAAGGCCTCATTAAGGGCGCCTTCAACATCACATCACAAGTTCCAACATGAACTTCACTTATATCATATATATTTGGAAATCCCTTTTTAAAATGATTTGGAATTCAAACACACATTCCTAAAGAAATCACAAACACTTCAAAACACAACCAAATAAATAAAAGGATACTCTAACTTCACTTCATAAAACCAAACTTCCTTTTCAAAATAAAGGAACCCTTTAAACATAAAAAAGGAAACCCATGTTAAAGTCTCCATTTGTTTTAAAACCCAAATAAAAATTTAATTTCACAAAGAAAATCATATTTGAAATTTTATCGAGTATAAATAATGTATAAAATAGCATTTTAAAAAATAATTTTCATTTCACAAAGAAAATTACTCACTTTTTCTGAAGGAAAAACCCCACCCAAGCATGGAAAACCTTTAACGAATTTAAACTAACTATCATATGTATCAATAATTTAAATTAAAAACACATTTAAAGAATCAGGAAATAATGTAACTCTTAAATAAAAGGAAAATAATCAGAAACACCCAAAACGCACTGACCCCAGTTACCCAGAGTCGGTGCATTATTACAAAACATTGGCATGATACAAGGAAATCATGTCCCAAAATACCGATCAGTTTTGTCACCTTGGAAATACTGGATACATTCATAAGTTTTACATTACATTATAAAATTAAAAACTACAACATCATTGTCTTCATATACCACACTTATATCCCCTCAGACTATCCCTTCAGGTCAGTCATAAAATACTTCTTCACATCCTGGGAAAAATAAAACATAGAAATGGGTGATCTGAAATGCTCAGTAAGGGTAAACAATACAGCGGAAGGCAACATAAATATTAAGCATGGTTAATAATTGAAAACACATGCATTTACAAATAATAAACATGAACACTTTTATGGTAGGAATATGATCTGAGTAAATAATTCCATAATAAAACATAATCATGGGTATTCTACTAGTTAAATGACCACATGAACCATCACTATTATTTTCATAATGAGGGAATGTATAATGCCGGACATTCTGAAACATTTTTTCAAGGCCTCAGCCAAGATGTCTAAAAATGATTTAGGCCTCGGTCAAAACCATATATCAAATTGGAAAAGGTCTCAGCCAATTCCACATCTAGTTGTCTTATGAGACCTATCGATGCATCGAGGAGCTATAGTGGGCTCCACCCGTCACATACTAAGTCCAATACATTCCTCATATGAAAAGGTTGAAATATAAACATTTGTATTAAAACTAGCATACAGAATGTCAATACTTTAACCATAAACCACGAATGGTATAAAAATAACACATCCATAGTCAAACATATCACAAAACCTTCAATACAATATGGAAGATTTGTATCATAATGAATCATCTTGAAACAAGTATAAAATCCATCAAAGGATGTTGACATGGATGAAATCAAAACTATTTGAGAGAAATGTCACTTTATTTTTTTGAAATCATTTAAAGTCTCATAATTATAAAATAATATATTTATTTTGAAAATATTATTATAATATTTTAAGGGAAGCTTCGACGATGTTATAACAACGGAAAATAGCCGCACCAGCCGTATAAGTTAAAAAACATTCTTACCTTAATTTTGTCGAAAAGGTCATAAAGTACCTTGTTTGGAAAATGACGAAAAGATTAATTTCAAAACATATAAGGTAAAATAAGGTTATAAATGACTTTAAACCATAGTAAAAATGTTTTGAAATGTATTTTTAATAAAATACGGATGTGGGTGATAAAGAGATCCCAGTAGATACTTACGTAAAAACAACCTCGGATAATAAAAAGATTTTGAAATTAACCCTTACCTTGTACCTTTACTTAGTTGAGGGTATGTTAACCTCATGTATAATAGTTAAATAATTGTTATTAAATTATAAAAGAACCATATACAGAAATATGATATCATATATGATCTTCTAATATTTCTTTGTTAGTAATATTTTAGTATTTTCGTCGTTTCGGGTGTTAACTGGTTCGTTCTCGTTTATATGCTTGGTTATGTCAGCCATGTTTGTTATGAATATGATATATTTGATTTATATAAAGAATGATATTATGTCTTTAAACATTATTTTTAACCATCAAATGAAAATTATTCTTGAATGGATACGATGGGGAATGAATCTCATCGCGTTTGTGGAGATGGTAATCTGTACGTACGCACGAGCGACAATATCATTCTTTTATATTAAAATAGTACATAATTGGATGCTATATCATATATACAGAATAATTATCAGGTTATATTTATTATTTACATCAATTATACATCAATATTATACCCATCCAAATAATAATGTATTGAATAACAACTACACCACGACGTGGAGACGGTAAGTCGTACGTACGCACGTATGGTGACATGTCATTCAAAGGATGGATAGAATAACGAATATGGTTGTACCATATTTATAATAACATCACAGTATATAGAAGATACTGGAGTTATTATTTTATAATGGAAACAACAAGGAAAGAAGAAGTGGAAGAAGAAAAGAACTTGAAAGAGGTGATGAAATATTTACCTCTTCTTCGGGATCTTCCTTTTGATTTGATCAAAAGGGCTCCATAGGATAGATTTATGAATAAATTAATGACTCTAGGATTAAGGGAGGAAATTTGAGAGAATATTTGGTCCGGTTTTGGCCATAACAAATGGCTTTGAAGGTATGAATTTTAGAGAAGGGAAAGTGCCCTTTTATAAGAGAGGTGAGGGTCACTTTAGGAAAAACTTAAAATATTATTTTGTAATAAAATAAGTTTCGGTTTCTAATGACTCCAAAATAATTTATTTTGAGGCTAAGGTGTGGATGGGTCTAAAACCACTCAACAAATATGTTTTAGAAAGGTTTGGGTCAATACATTAACCTTATCGTTTAGATTTAACTCTTATTTAATTAGTTTGACATTTACCATGTCTCTTTGTATTTTAATATTATATGGTTAATAAAATTACTATAAACTTCCAAGAAAATCTCAAGTGGTTCATTAATGACATATATAATAATATTTAAGCTCTTTGTCTGAACCGTATATCTTTAGGAAAAGAATATCAATTAATAATATAATATTTGTTTTAAGAACTCTTTTATGTCAATTTTGACACTATTTGGTATTTTGTTTTTGTTAAATTCATAACAACATTATTACTTTGAAAAAAATTATTTAATCAACTTTAACATGTCATTTTAACCAAGAAAGTTAGTTTAATTCATTAAAAGTCTCAAATTATATTTATTTGGATATTTATAATATAAATTATTTCAATCTTTCATTAATAAGGTAATTATTGCATCATCCTTCTATCATAAATAAATTAAATTATATAATGTATAAAAATTATAAATAAAATACCATTATGTAGGAAATATTTTTATATTTATAATTAATATTTATAATCGAATTTATCTTATGTATAAATCTATATTAAAAATGTTTTAATTATTAAACTTTGATTTTAACTCTTTTAACTCTTCTTTAAATAAAATAATAATAAATGTCCTAATCTAATACAAGTGGACCCAAAGGATCATATTTAATTCCTAAGGTTGTTTTTGGACGAATTACACTTAACCAATAGAATTAGTATATGTGTTAGGGTAATATTAATATCATTTTTACCTTTAATTGCACTATTTACTTTTAACCGGGGTAAATAAAAATCAAAAGTTACTATTCACCAAAAATTATTTTTATCTTATTGAACCAAATTTTGCTTACTGATATCAACCATGTCTCTTGGATTTTTGAAATTCCATTCTCAGAAGTGGTAAAATTAAGTTTTATACAAATTTTTAAAAGCTCCTAGGAGGTGGGTAAAAGACGGTAAAAGTTCAATAAAATTTTTATATATCTAAACCTATTATAAAATGACTCCAATGAATTACATTAAACTTATATAGGTATTATGTATCTATTTTGACCTAAAATAAATTTAAATAAAATAAATAATTATTTAAATAAAATGTCGGTTGTAACCGATAACGTAGTGTTTTCACTATTCATCAAAAATTGAAAGTTTTTAGAAAAACACAAAAAATTCACCCTAAGCTAATTTTGATATTACAAATTTAAAAATGAAGTCCATTTTGAAAAATAAAATTTATAAACTTTCAAAAATTGGGTATTACTATTCATAACGGCTAGTTTGAATGGTCGCGGTGTGTTAGAATCTCGAAGTTGCGTACAATGCAAGCTATTGCATTATTCGAAGGGAAACATATCATGGAAGCTTGGGGTGTTACATTATTCTCTCATTAAATAAATTATGTCCTCTCAATTTGAAATTTTTCTTTGAAAATAAAATGTTGAAAATATAAAATACCTTTGTGGAAAACCCACATTGTAAATAGGGTTAATAAAATTTAGTTTTAAGAAGAGGGAAAGGGAAATGATAAAGTCACCACTAAATTAGGGTTTTGAATAGGAAAACATTGGTGGAAATTATAGAAATGTAATTAGAGGAAAAACGTAAATATTTATAGGGATTGATTGAGGTCATGAATCATAAACAAGTGTAAAATTGAGGGTCTCAAAGCCATCAATCTATGATGATTTAAAATATCATCAGTTCAACAAAATATAAGATATTAGGATAACAAATTTTTTGTTTTGATATCCCTTCCATAAATTTTAAGAATTCATTTCTTCACAGAATAAGAGAAATATATATATATATATATATACTTGACAAGTAGAGTTTCATCCTTCAACTAATTTCTACCACAAACTCATCTTTCACTTAAAAAGATAATAGAACACAAAAATATTATATTTATCCTAATCGTATAAGGTTATAAATATTAAAACATACCATTTAAATGAAGAAAAATATTTTATAATAACTGGGGACTTCCTGTAGGCTAGTGGTAGGTAATAAAGGCATGTCGCACTATGGTTGTGGGTTCGATTCCTGCAGCTTTGTCCGATGCAATGGGTTATCGCCCGACCTGCAGGTTGTTATTTTCCTAAAACTATAGTATTATAATATTAAAAAAATAATCATAATAAATGTTTTAACCTTAAACAATACTATCCAAAGTTCAACTTAATCCACTCCAACATTTATAGTTATCCAAAATACCTCTATCCAGACTCTCTGTAAAAGGTATCTAAATTCCAAAATCAATTGTAACATCAGATTCCCCAAACTAAGTAAATTTTCTCTTATTATCAGATAATAAAAATATGATTACCTTATTCATATTAAAACCTTAATTAAAACAAAAAGTACTATAGTACAATCCTAATATATATCACATTATTCTTATAATCAGAATATAATCCTTGAGTCCAAAAACACAAATACATTAATTATTCCATTTCAACTGTAGTAACAGCATAAGCTTGGCCTTGATCCCTTGGCCTTTTTTGAGGTAGGTTTCCCTGACTCTTAGGACATTCATTTTCATAATTCCACATTTCTCTACAATTGTATCATTCAACATTGACAGCCTCTTTCTTCCCCTCGCAATCACGAGCTTGGTGGCCTTTTTCACCACACTTGTAACAAACTCCCATTCCGTTTAGGCAAGTATGAAGGTGTTTCTTCCCACAATTATCACATAATAGAAAATTCTTCTTTACTTTTTTCCTTTATCTGTCTCTTGCTCCACTGTTCTCTTCTTCTCTTGCTTTACTTTATTGTTATAAGATTTAGATAATTCCTTCTCTGTCTTGATAGCACACAAGACTATATATTCGTACGATGATAAGGATTGAGATATTAATTCTCAACAGAGAAATGGTTTTAACCCATCAAAGAAATGATCAATATTACTTCTTGGGTTTCGTATATAATCTGCAGCATGCCTTGCTAACCATGTAAAGTTAGACTCATACTTTACGACATTCTCATCCTCCTTTTGCCTCAGACTCAGAAATTATCTTTCCATATCCGCTCGATGGTCATGAGGAAAGTATTTTTCTAAGAAAAACTCTTTAAACTCCCGCCATTCCATACTTGATAATTATTCATCTTCATTTTTATTTTTAATTAATGACCACCATTGATCAACATCTCCCGTAAGGCGATAAACTGTCATGACAACTTTTTCCCTTTCACTACTCCCCAAAGCATGAAATATTTTCTCTAAGGAACTTATCCATTGCTTAGCTACCAATTGATTTGTACTCCCATTGAATTTTGGTGGTTTTTGCCTCATGAAGTGATTTAACATTGATCCTATACGTTGTGGATCAGGGTGCTCCATACAGGTAAGGTTATTATTCATAACCTGAGTGAGTTGTCCCAGTATGGTGATAAGCTGATCAACACCAGTTGCATCACCAGCTCCACTATAATTATCTTGAGTAGGAGGGAAATCCCTACATAGATTACGCACATTGATAATGTTTTCATTCATTCCACTAGGTGCCATTTCTAAACAATGGCATACACTAGATTAGTTTATGAATCACAAGACATAATCCCAAACTTGTAAAACACTTAACATAAATTGAACAGTTTATGGATATAATCCATAATCATAAAAATGTTTTCTTTGAGGAATTATATACTCCTAAAATCTTCATAATGGTTTGTAAATAAAATGAGAATTGTCCTAAGCATATCCCACGAGAGTGTCGTAACCAAGAGTGCAACAAGGCCCGTTGTCGTGCACAAGTTCTCGTTCGAGTATAGTTCAAAGCGGTGTTTTTGGGTTTTACCCCTAGGTACATCTGTGCCAGAGCCACCTCTATGTACTCGTATCCAGACAGGGATGTATTTCTTGTAAAACTCACAAAATCTGTACAATACCAAAATTCTAGGAAGTTCTTCTATACTAACCCTCAAAGTCTATTTTAGGGTAATGTTCTCTAATCAGAGTTTATCTTAATCTAGTTTCCAAGGTTTGTACTAAACTTCCTCTGATACCAACTATAATTCCCCAACCCCAGTTACCCAGAGTCAATGCATTATTACATAACATTTTTATGATACAAGGAAATCATGTCCCGAAATACCGATCAGTTTAGTATCCTTGGAAATACTATATATATTCATATGTTTTACATTATATTATAAAATGAAAAACTACAACAACATTGTCTTCAAAGACCAAACTTATATCCCCTCAGAATATCCCTGCGGGTCAGTCATAAAATACTTCTTCACATCCTGGGAAAAATAAAACATATAAAGGGGTGATCTCAAATGCTCAGTAAGGGTAAACAATACAGCGAAAGACAACATAAATATTAAGCCTGGTGAATAATTGAAAACACATGCCTTTAAAAATAATAAACATGAAAACTTTTATGGAAGGAATATGATATTAGTAAATAATGCCATAATAAAACATAATCATGGATATTATACTAGTCTAATGACCACATGAACCATCAATATTATTTTCATAATGAGGGAATGTATAATGTTGAACATTCTGAAACATTTTTTCAATAAGTCGTCCAAGATGTCTAAAAATGATTTAGGCCTCATCCAAAACCATATATCAAATTGGGAAAGGTCTCGATCAATACCACATCTAGTTTTCTCATGAGACCTACTGATGCATCGAGGAGCTATAGCGGGCTCCACCTGTCATATACTAATTCTAATAAATTCCTCATATGAAAAGGTTGAAACATAAACATTCGTATTAAAACTAGCATACGAAATGTAAATACTTTAACCATAAATCATGAATGGTATAAAAATAACACATCCACATTAAAACATATCAAAAAACCTTCAAAACAATATGGAATATTTGTATCATAATGAATCATCTTTAAACAATTACAAAATCAAAGGATGTTGACATGGATGAAATCAAAAATATTTGAGAGAAATGTATATTTATTTTTTTGAAATCATTTAAAGTCTACTAATTATAAAAGAAAATATTTATTTTAAAAATATTCTTATAATCTTGTAAGGTAAGCTTAGACGATGTTATAATGGTGGAAAATAGCCGCACCCGCCGTATAAGTTAAAAAAACATTCCTACCTTAATTTTGTCGAAAAGGTCATAAAGTACCTTGTTTGGAAAACGACAGAAAGATTCCTATAAAAACATATAAGGTGAAATAAGGTTATAAATTACTTTAACCCATAGTAAAAATGTTTTGAAAATCATTTTTAAGAAAACACGGATGTGGATGATAAAGATCTCCCAGTAGATACTTACGTAAAAACAAGCTCGGATAATAAAGAGATTGTGAAATTAACTCTTACCTTGTAATTTTCCGTGGTCGAGGGTACGTTAACCTCCTATGTAATAGTTAAATAATTTTAATTAAATTATACAAGAACCATATACATAAATATTATATCATATATTATCTTCTAATATTTCGTTGTTAGTAATATTTTAGTATTATCATTGTTTCGGGTGTTAACTGATTTGTTCTCCCTTATATGATTTGGTTACGTAAGCCATGTTTGTTTTGAATAGGTTGTATTTGATTTATATAAATATTTATATTATATCTTTAAACATTATTTTTAACCATAAAATGAAAATTAGTCTTGAATGGATAATATGGGGAATGAATCTCATCGCGTTCATGGATACAGTAATCTGTACGTACGCACAAGCGATAATATCATTATTTTGATATTAAAATCATATATAATTGGATTTTATATCATATATAAAGAATAATTATCATTTTATATTTATTTAAATCAATTATACATAAATATTATACCCATCCAAATAATAATGTATTGAATAACAACTATACCACAACGTGGAGATGGTAAGTCGTACGTACACACGTATGGTGACATGTCATTAAAAGGATGGATATAATAATGAATATGGTTGTACCATATTTATAATAACATCACAGTATATAAAAGATACTGTATTTATTATTTTATAATGGAAACAACAAGTAAAGAAGAAGTGGAAGAAGAAAAGAACTTGAAAGAGGTGAAAAAATATTTACCTCTTCTTCGGGTTCTTCCTTTTGATTTGATCAAAAGGGATCCTTAGGTTAGCTTTATGACTAAATTAAGGCCTCTAAGGTTAAGGTAGGGTAGTTGAGAGGATATTTGGGCAGGTTTTGGCCGAGCCAAATGGCTTTGAATGTGTGAATTTGAGAGAAGGGAAAGTGCCCTTTTATAAGAGAGGTGAGGGTCACTTTAGGAAAAGCTTGAAATATTATTTTATAATAAAATCATTTTCGGTTTCTAATGACTCCAAAATAATTTATTTCGAAGATAAGGTGGGTATGGGTAGAAAACCACTCAACCAATAGGTTTTATACAGGTTTGGGTCACTCCATTAACATTATCTTTTAGATTTAACTCTTAGTTAATTAGTTTGGCATTTACCATGTCTCTTTGTATTTTTATATTATATGGTTAATAAACTTACTATAAACATCCAAGATAACCTCTAGTGGTCCATTAATGACATATATAATAATATTTAAGCTTTTTGGACGAACCTTAGATCATTAGGAATATAATATGAATTAATAATATAATATTTGTTTTAAAAACTCTTTTATGTCAATTTTGACACTATTTGGTATTTTGTTTTTGTTAAATTCATAATAGAATTATTACTTAGAAAAAAATTCATTTAATCAACCCTAACATGTCCTATTAACCTATAAAATTAGTTTAATTCATTAAAAGTCTCAAATTAGAATTATTTTTAATATTTATAATATCAATTATATCAATATTTCATTAATAATGTAATTACTGCATCATCTTTGTGTCATAAATAAATTAAATTATTTAATGTATAAATTTTATAAATAAAATACCATTATGTAAGAAATATTTTTAGCTTTAAAATGAATATTTAGAATTGAATTTATCTTATTTAAAACCATATATTAAAAAAAATTAGTTATTAAACTTTGATTTTAACTCTTTTAACTCTTCTTTAAATAAAATAACAATAAATGTCCTAACCTAATCCAAGTGGACCTAAAGGATCATATTTTATTCCTAAGGTTTTTTTGGTTGAATTACACTTATCCAATAGTATTAGGACATGTGTTAGGGTAATATTAATATAATTTTTACCTTTAATTACGCTATTTACTTTTAACTGTGGTAAATAAAAGTAAAAAGTTACTATTCAAAAAAAATTATTTTTATCTTATTGAACCACATTTTACTTACTGATATCAAATGTGTCTCTCAGATTTTTTAAATTCAATTCACAGAAGCGGTAAAATTATGTTTTATGCAAATTTTCAAAAGCTCCTAGAACGTGGGTAAAAGACGGTAAAAGTTCAATAAAATTTTTATATATCTAAACCTATTATAAAATGAATCAAATGAATTACATTGAACTTATATAGGTATTATGTATCTATTTTTACCTAAAATAAATTTAAATAAAATAAATAATTATTTAAATAAAAAGTCGGTTTTAACCGATAACTCAGTGTTTTTCGCTATTTATCAAAAATTGAAAGTTTTCAGAAAAATACCAAAAATTCACCCTAAGCTAATTTAGATATTAAGCATTCAAAAATGAAGTCCATTTTGAAAAATAAAATTTCTAAACATTCAAAAATTGGGTATTACTATTCATAATGGCTAGTTTGATTGGTCACGGTGTGTTTGAATCTCGAAGTTGCGTACAATACAAGCTATTTCATTATTCGAAGGGAAAAATACAGTGGAATCTTGGGGTGTTACAACACCTACATGAAGTAGTTTAACCTTTCCACATTCGATGAAAGTCACCAAAAACGGAATCCAAGGATATATCACAACCATTACAAACCAAAATATCTAATTCTAACCATCCTTTACCATTATAATCTTCCAACATGGCCATTATGGTTACAGAAAAATAGGGAATAAAAAAAGAAACCAAGAGGGGTTGAAAGATGATGAACTCATACCACTTGATATAGATGAATAGCCACAAAGAAACCACCTAGAATCCATAAAGGAAGATATTGGAGGGAGGAATAAACATCATGGGAAGTATTTGGGTCATGGGAAATGAATGTGGGTGGATTAGGGGAGAATACTCAAAGAAAAATAAGGGTAAAAGTCCAAAATACCCCAACCTAGGTAGGTTGTATGGTTACCCCGGCATGGTTTTTAAAATTGTGCAGCAGCCATATGGATCACCCCTATTAAAAAGTACATGATCTGTACACCTAGGCCCACATTTATATAATTTTGCAGCTTAACAATTCTCCCAAAACATACCCACTGAATAGGGAACATGGATTCCCCTAATGAACCTGTATGATTTAAAACCTATGCACTTTAACCATTTAACCCTCGAAAATCCCCCAAAACTCCAAATTTCGACTCAGAACACCCCCAAACTCAAGATAAAAAAGAAACCAAAAGATTACTACCAAGAAATCGAAACCTATAAGTGTCACACCTTGTAAAAAATCATTATATATAATTTTAAATTTATTATCTACCTGTGTATAGGTAGGTATAGAAAAATTCTTTACCTGAGCATAAATAAATGGGAGAAATCTTATCTCAAACAATCAAGCTTTTATTTTTTGATCTTTACCCAAACATAGTGTAAAATTAATAAAATAAATAAATTCTATTCAACATTCCATAATTTTCAACTCTCATTACTTAATATTTATAAACACCTGATAATTATTCAATTTTATTGTATCAAGAAAAAACTACTCATAAAATAAAGTTTGAAATTATCCCATGAAATCCCTTTTATTTTCTTATCCTATGCCAAAGCATCCCATTAGTTTTACATTGGTCACTCAATTATGAAATCTTCTAGATTAACTTACCTATATTTTATAGTGAATATTTTCTGAAATATCTTATTGGTTATCTCATTCCATTCATCTATCATATGAATTCTAATATCACCCCTAATGGTTGGAGGATATTGTACCTGCGAATTAGGAGTGATATCAGCAATCATGACTACACCAATAGGAAGAACCTTATATATAATTTAGTGTTCTTAATCTAACTCACATGTAGTTACATATCTTCCATATCAATAAGAAATTTTACTATAGGATCATTATCATATTTACCCTTATAACACTCTTCAAAAGACCTTTTAAGTGCCATTATATTTGTAATATCAAATATTTATTCAAGAATAATCAAATTTTAAATACATAAAAATCACACACAATAATAAAGATTGTAAATAAATTAAATAATGAAATTGGTTCTTGTTAGTCATGTCTCCATTAAAAAATTATTCAATAAACCATTTAATAAATTATAAGTGAATTTTAATTAACAACAATAATTCCTCTATCATTATTTTAAATATCATAATCACTCACACCCACACACACACACACACACACATATATATATATATTATGATTCAATGCACTGAGAATTAAGCATAAATATATCACTCTTTCCACTCTATAAAAAATTAAATATATAACTCATAAATCATGGAAAATTATTCCTTTTTAAATACAAAAAAACAAAAATCTAACAAAACTAATTGATCTTATTTCATACACTGAGGTAACTCAAACATCCACTATAAATATGTTAGTCATATGCATGTACAAATTTCATCTTAGTTTACAACCCACATGTCTCCTTTCTACTGATATTTAACAATTTATATAAAAAAAATTAAAAAAATTATAATACAATTTTGTAACTCCCACCCCAGCATAACCATTCAACTAAGAAGAAACATCATAATTTCTCAAGTGCAACTCTTAATCACTAGTGGTTGGTGACTAGTACCTAGGGTATACTATTGATTCATTTATTTAAATGACATATTTAAGATCCTAGTTTTGATAAATCACAATATATTTTAATTTTTTTATTTATGTTTATTTAAAGTATGCTTAAGTTTTGTTTTTACAAAAAAAACCCTTTGAATTATTACTTCATTCCAAATATAGATTCATTTTATAACATCACAAAGATACCTAAACCAAGTACATAGAGAGGAAATTACTGAGGTAAAACTAATGTTTTTAGAGTGATAGTATTCATCCTAATATCCATGTATTGTTATTTATAATAAACACCTATAAATAAAATATCAAGACTAGAGGATAAGTTGATGATTCACTAATGAACTAATGTATTGGTCATGACCATTGTGATCACGAGAACTTCTATTTTTTTCAATGAGGTTTCAGTGCTTATATTTCTATGAGGTTTTTATAAAATCACTAAGATGTTTTAGTTTTAATAATTTTTTATACTGATCTCATGTGATCATATAATTCCTTGGTTAAAAACTTACTATTTTAAATATTTTGATCAAATAATATCTGGAGATAAGAGATTTATCCGCTTGATCCTTTTATTTAAGAAGTATCGATGTAAGGACTTATATCTAACAATATTCTGGTTGAAGAGTTTTCATTTTTATACCAATGTACTTATAGATTAGTGTTATTATCCTCCAATTTATTTAGGTTAAAATAAAATAATTTATAGGTTATAGTTCATAAATAAATTTTGTTTAGGGGTATTCTAGATTTTTTATCTAAACCCCCATTAAATCATTTATATCATATTCTTGTACATTGTACTTTGTTATAATTTTTTTATTATAATTTTTTTAAATTTGTAATGTATTAATATTATTAATTTTTCATTTATTCCACCGTATTACTTTAGTTCTTTTTTTTAGTTCAAAATTTTTTTACCTTAGACCTTCAAAACAATAATTTTTTTTATGAGGGATTTTTTTTTTAAGATTTTAAATCATCAATTCCCCACCACCCCAACCCCACTCTTGAAGCTACCTATATGGGATAACACTTATTACCACAACTAGTCTATTCATTTTTTCCCTTATACTAATGTGAAGTGGAAATTTTTTCTTATGAAATCTAATCTTCCAGTTGGAACTTTAGACAAACTTAATCTGAATAAACCACTTATCTTTTATGGTAAAAATTATGAATATTATAAAAATAGAATGAAAACTTATATTATCAACAATGGAGTTGATAATTATCAAATTACGGTTATTGAACACAATATTATAGATAAACCCATTCCTAATTTATATCATGATGAAAAGTTAAAATTTCAACAGAATTTTAAATTTCATAAAACTATTTATATTCTATGATGATAAATATCTGCAGTCAGGTATATTCTTGTGAAACTATTAATTATATTTGAAATAAGTTGTAGGTTACATGTTGTGGAAAATCTAATGTTCTAGAAACTAGAAGATTTATACTTTAGGATAATTAGCACACATTTTAATTATTACCCAAAGATTTTTTTATGAAAATGAATTAATGGATTATGATTATTTTTAATAGTTTATTATCACTTAATGAATAATAAATTACAGAAAATCATATAGTTGAAAGTATTATTGATATACTTATAAATGAATGTGAGTTTAAGAATATTGTTTTGAAATATACTAAACATATTATGAATCTTAATCTTGATGAGCTTATCAGAACTTTGATTTGATATGAAAATAATTTAAATAGATATACTAACAAATAAGAAAAGGAAGAAGTTAGTTGGTTTTTCTTCCATAACTACTAATACATATACTAATTTTTAAGCCTTCTTCTAAACATCATTCAGATGAAAAAAATTGACATATTGAAGATGATATTTCTTAGTTGAAAATAAAATATTGGTATAATGTTTCATAATAAAAACATTAAAAATTAAAATAATTAAAAAGATATAAAAAAATTGAAAGATCTGGAATAATATAAAAAAGAAAGATTCTAATGATGTGATTTGTTTTGAATATAGAAAATTGTGATATATAAAACATAATTTTATAAGATTTAAGATAAAGGATACATATTTTAAGAAGGATGAATATTTTAAGAGGTAAAATAATTAGAAAGGAAAGAATTTTTTAAAGGATATTAACACCTAGAGTGATATTGAAGACTACTTTTTCAAAATTTCTTTTCATAGTGATGATAGTAAGAAGATTTTCTTATTCATTTCCAAAAATATTCCATTTAATAAAAATTATTAATGGATAATTTTAGTGATTACTTATCTACTAGGAATTTATATTCTAATAATTATTCAGATGATGAAGAATAAAATTCTTCATAGATTTAATAAATGGAATAATATATGGATAACCTAAAGAAATATTATAAATATTTGATGAAATAATATAATCATGCTAAGGAAAAAAATTCCAAGTCTAATGATAATATTTTTAAACTTATATATATTCTATTTCATTGGGGTACAATGATATCAAAAACACATAAAACTCACACATGGGTCTGAGATGCAGGCCATAGACCCACCCTAGGGGGATAGCTTCCCATCATGCCTTATGCATTTTATATGGATAGACCAAAGGCCCGGTGGGGATGAATCCCATTACATGGCCCAAAGGCCCATTTACTGGCTCAAATTCCTAATGTATTTTCATACCTGCATTATCTTTTCTACGTCACCATTCTTGTGTAATGCTTGTGTTACCGCCTGACCACATTAGGCCTACATCATCATGCATGTATCATGATTCCATCACTACCAACTCATGCATGCCTGCATCACCACCTACATCATAAATCCCTCAAGGTTCCTACATCACATTTTCATTCTAACTATTTTATTATAAAAATTTCACCTTTTGTGTTATTTATCGAATGGGAGGTCACTAGAAAAATGGATTCTCTTTTTGAAAGAAGTAATATTTTGAAACTATTAAGGATTATATTTATAAGTAACATTCATCTATTAAACACAATTTATTTGGGTATATTTGGGTTCCTAAGATATTTTTTTAATATTTCTAAACCCAAAAAAGTTTGCGTACCAAACTTTTAGTTTCATACATTTTAGAAAAAAATCGGTATGAGTGACCGAAGTATTTGGTACATGGATAGTGATTTCTATAGACATGTGATAAAAAAATAAATCAAATTTCATAACTTATAAAATGTTAATGGAATAAATTTTATTTTTTAATAATATATGAAAGGTTAAATCATGGTTATAAAAATTGAAAGGAATTACCTTATCTCAATATAAGTGCATAAGAGATTTACTGAAACATATTTGTTTTTAAAATGTATAAATTATTAGAACTCTAGTAGGTGCCTCATGAAAATTTTATCTTGAATAGTTTAGGAAACCAATCTATTCTCATTCTCAATATTATTTCCTTAATCAAACAATCCCAGTAATATGAATTCTAAGGAGATAATCCATGGAAGACTAGATGATCAAAAAAGGTACAATAATAACAAATCTTTACTGAAATAGATCATCCAACACCAAATTTTTGAGTAAATGGATCTACCATGGAAGAATATGTGTCCATTATATGATAGATTAGTTCTCAAAATATCTTTCATCTAGACAGATGATTGATGGCGAGCTCGCTTCGCCGGCTACCTCTCCGATGACCTAGCTCGGATGCCGATTGATCCTGCTCCCCCCTCCCGTTCGGAGGGGGGAGTCTCGCGCTTTCCCTCTGATGAGAAGTGTCAGCCTCCTGCAAATCCCCTCCCTCCTTTTCCAAGGATCTCTCTTGCACCGAAGGTCCCAGCCCTTTTCCGTGATGCTCCGCAGCTATCTCTGCTCCCGGCGGAGCTCAACAGCGCTTCAGACCTCTGCAAGTTCACCCTAGTGGCTCGGTTTCGTCTTCAACGGCCTTCGACTGAACATTTTGAGCAATTTGTCCTTGATTCTTGGAAGTTGCAGGAGCGTGCAGTCGTCGTTTTGCTTGACCGGAGACATTTCATGATCCGTTTTGGTTCTGAAGATGATTTGATCACTGCCTGGTCCAGGGCCCCTCGACGCTGCAACGGATCTCCTTTCTACCTGTTTCGATGGAGTTTTGACTTTCATATGCGGCGCGATCCCTCGACGTTCGCGGTTTGGGTAAGCCTTCCTAGACTTCCGCTCTCCTTTCAAAATCCGTCGATTCTTTGTGCGATAGGAAACTTGATCGGGAGATTTTTGTGTTCTGATTTTCGCACTGAGGTTGTTTGTCATCCGATTTTCCCGAGGATATGTGTGGAAGTGGATGTTGCCAGGGCGCCGGTAAGCTGGATCTGGGTTACGGATGAGCAACAGTTCCGCTGGAAACAGGAGGTTGTGTTCGATTCGTGGATGGCTTACTGTACGTCGTGCGGCCGTTTCGGTCATTTGGAGTCGGTGTGTCGCAGTGGTCGAACGAATGCCCCCCTGGTGAACACGAGCGGAGATGCTGTCAGTGAGAGCTTGAGCAAGAATGCGGGGATGAAAGCCACTATGGAGGGGTCCTCACGATTGATGAAGGTGAACATCAGTGGAGGTGATGCTGGTATTGGCTTGGACAGGGATGCGAATGTGGAGGACACTGGGAATGAATCGACAGTGGGTAGGGGGGACATCGGAGACACTAGTCGGGCTGCTGTCCTTCCTAACAGCAATGCTGTTTTGGGGGCGCAGCTGGGTAATGATCAGCTGCAGTGGGCGAATGCGGCTCCTGCATGTGCTCCTGGTCTGAAGTCAGCGGTGGTGTCCCAAAATCCTTCAGTGAGGCATGTTTTCCAGCGATTTAGGAACGAGTTGGGGGCTGGCCAGAAGCATCTGCCGGAGGCTAAGGAAATGCAGGTGATTACGACTTCCAACCGGTTTGATGGTCTGGAGATTGAGGAGGTACCTGCTGCTGTTGAAAGGGCTCTTCCGGCTGAGGATGTTCAGAATGCGCAACAGCTTGGAGATAAGGATGGGGGTGCAATGGAGTGTCTTGACATTGTGCCAGTCCCTCAACATCTCTCCCCATTGGATCAGAACAGGCAGTCTCAGTTTCTGGATGAAGCGAACGACTTTGGCCGCAATGAGTTTGGTTCTGTGCTGGTTAGGGGAAAATGGGGAGACATTTCTGGAAGTGATAAGGAAAACTGTGGTGTGTGTAGGCCCTCGTTCAGTGATATTGTCCAGAGCGGAATAAGGAAAGAAGCTGAAATTGATGGCACGATGACTGCTCCACCTAGGAGAAAGCCCAGGAAGGATTATTCTCAATTACCCAAGCCAATGGACACCTGGGCATCGGTTAAGAGGGATAATGGAACCCTTCCGGTGGCAGGTTTGCAGCATAACAAGGAGCTGTCTTCGCTGGAAAAGATGAAACTTAGGAAGAAATATGCCAAGATACTGAAAAGAAAAGAAACATCTTCAGAATGGGAGTCAGCGAATACAGAAGAAGTGTCCTACTATGGGTATGGAGGAGGGGATGATTACTATGACATGTAGTTTTGCTGTTTTTCTGGACATGGTTGGCTGCAGGCAAGATGTTCGCCTGCAGCCTTCTCCTTTGCTTCATGTACTTTTTATTTTCATTAAATAAATGGTCAGAGGTCTATCCTCTGACTGAACTTTCCTGGTATATGATAGATTATTTCATCAATTTTATAAAACTCTATCTTATGAAATAGATAGATGTGAAAATGGGAGAAGTTTACAATTGAGGGGCATGATGACTTTTTCATAGATTTCAAATTTTGAAAGATTTTCTTTATAGGGGTGTCCATGTTAGTTTCACATAATCTTATAAAGGATAGATAAATGTGGTATTGTTTCAGCCGAAGTGTTACTTTTGATAATCTAAATTGAAATACCCAAACTTAATACTATTATAGTGTAAGTATGGGATCGATCCACAGGTATAGAGTGTTAATATATTTTGTTTCTCTAGTTTATAATTAATTAGGTGAAGTTTACTGAAATTTAGAGTCGATGTTTTTATGTTTAAAGGCCATAGTAATTAAACTTTTGATTTATTGATAAATTACTTTAAAGATAAATAAAAACACAAAAAAAATGATTGTGACGTTAAATGGGAAGAATGCGTTGGGGCTATGGATTTTTAGGGTAATTAATAAATAAATTTTCTTATAAATTTTTGTTGTTCATAATAACTCAAATATCTAGGTTTTGAATATAATAGAACCCCCTTAGTCTGGTGAATTTTTTTTGAATCAGTAGAAACCCATTCCTTGGTCTGGAATTTGGTTTCTATTAATTATGTTAATTATAACCTCTTTTGAGATGATAATTCCACCTAATGATCGTGGATGTTCTTAATCATAATTCCTCATAAGATACCTGGAAATATCGTTCTTAGTCTGATATGGGATCTTTAGTGATATTTAGAAAGAGTTTTTTAGGGATTATTAGAGAAATATAAATAACATGATTACAATATAAAAATTGATAAACAACCAACCATAATCATCCACATCCACAACACATAGGGGATTTAGCTACACATGGAGTATCTAAGTAATAGAAAACTTGTGATGCCTGAATTAAACATCACAATAACTACGGATTGATGGTCTTCATCAAGGTAGCGGCAGCACCTCCTTTCTTATCTTCTCTCCTTCTCTTTATCTCTCTTCCTCTCCCATTGGGTGTCTCCGGAATTGTCCCCTTTTTGTATCTAAGTGTGTCTCTCTCAATTTTTAGGGTATTCCCTTCTATTTATAACATTTTAGAAATACACGAAGCGTACCCTAAAGTACACGATGTGTACCCAGGTCAACAAGACTTTCCATTCCTTTCTCTATAAGTGGGTGATCTACCATGCCACCCTTGATTTTGAACGTGGTGTCACCCGGTTGGTGGGGCTACACAGCATATAATGCCGCCCAACATGGCATGTAATGTCAATATTCAACCACCAACCACTCCTAGAAGGGGGAACATGGTGTGTACATGGTAATCACATGGAATTTAATCTCTGGCCGGCAACATGGGATTGTATTTGGTCATGTCGATCCATGTTGGGGTAATAGTACATGGTGTGTGTAAGAAGTACACGTTGTGTATATTTTAATTTTTGTTCTAACCCTTCCCAATTTGTGTCTTAGGCTGGAAAATACCTAAAAATAAACATTATCAACTAATTAATGCATTTTATCTCGAAAACAACACACATATCTGGTGAACACATGTTTTTATACTCAATAGAATGTATGAAAATGTATGTACAAATTGGGCACATAAAGCTCCCCCACCCTTAGTCATTTTCTTGTCCTCAAGAAAAATATAAACATAAAATCAATAGAATCCATAATCTGAAAAGGGAAGTATTAAACTAATCATAATTGTAAATACTAGAGCCATAGCATAGTATTTTTAAACATACAAAACATATTTTAATTCCAAAGATATTCTAATCATGCCTCATATTTAAGTTAATTAAAGATTTTCATCCTATTTCATCCACATTGTTAACTTTTTATAAATAACTGTACCAATTTATGATTTACCTCACTAAAAACTACCATACTCATCACTCGAGATTATTTAATCAGAGTTATTATTAATCTTAAGTATATGCACTCTATCCATAGGCTTCTAAGTTTTCTCATTCTCCACTTCAGAAGTCAAATCACAGAAATCATGAGGTCTTTAAATATGGTTCAAATGTTTCTGAGGATAATGATTGGTAGGTAATGATGAAAAATAATCTCATAGGCATGAAAAAAGAGGATGAATTATTAAACAATAATGCATGATAATAAAAATAAAGCTCAATGAAAATTCATCCCTAATCAGGATCTCTCAAAGGGAATAATCATTGTTATATTCCCTTACTAACATGGGTTCATAAACCATCCATAATATGTAATGAAGAAATCTGGTCTCTCTTTTTATATTTTCAATACTTTTTGTTTTTTTTACATAGGTACCACCAAGAATATAATGAATAGTAGTATTGGAACCCTTATTCCCAAATGAACAAGTGTTACTCTCCCCCATACTTAAATGCATGTTTTCTCACCAAAATAATACCATAAATGGCCAAAATCCCTCTCTAAATCTCAAATGAATAATCATGAAAAATTATAAAATAGTTAGGGTGGCAAGGGTACGTAGGATTGTAATGTGACTTCCTATCAAGGCAGTTCATGGATTATATGGGTTTATGAAGATAAAAAGTAGGGTAGGTCTCAATGTTAAAGGGGATGAAAAAATCAAATGCCTCAATCATTTTAATTTAAATTAAAATATTCTTTTTTTGAAAAGAAATACTAGAATGTTATGGTAATTATGTATATCCCCAAAAACTATCAAGAAATAGGCTATAAGAAATAATATGTCAAAAGAATTAGAATACCTCTTGGGAATTAGGAAAAATAAAAGGTCAATCAATTCATGACATGAGTATAAATAATTAGTCTAATAAATGTAAATGTACAAGACTTTATATCCCGAATCAAACTATATCAACAGTCATTTAAAAATACTTTGAAATTTAAAATAAGCATATAACTTTTAAAATTACCATTTATGTGTTTATTATTTATAATTATAATTAATCAAAAAAATTCCACATTTTAAAATATATCAAATATTAATGATGTCTCTTAGATCAGTTCAAGGTCAAAGACTAGTATATTCAGAGAGCCTTCCCCACACTTAATATGGAACATGGTCCCCCAAGTGCAATACCAAGGTAGAGGAGAGGATGGGGGAACACATGGTTGATCAGGAGGAGGGAAAGCAGTGAAATAAGTAAATCCAAAGGAAAAATGAAAAAGAAACCCTAAAATAATATGCCTCTTGTGGTAAGTTGACAAAGAGAGGAAGTAGTCATAAGAAAAGTGCCAAGAAACACTCCATGGTACTTTTTACTGATAAGGAAGAGGGAAAAAAATCATTTCAGACATACATCATCATAGCACATTCATAGAACAAAATAAATGTATATTAAGGAAAACAATGTGCCAAAAAATAGTCATGGGGTGGCCTTAGAAGAGGCATCATCTGCAACAGGGGGATCCACTAAAGGAAAAGTAGCTATAGATGAAACTGGAGGCACTGGCTCGACACTCTTATTGGTAGGCACAATAGGGACCATAGGCGTGATAGTATGGGAAGTAGGAATATGATCTGGAGAAACAACATCGTCACCCTACACGGAAGTCTCGATCGGCACATCCTAGCATGAAGTAGTAGTAATAGAAACCGGTCTAGTAGTTCATAAGAGAATAGAATTGGTATCCAATACCGTCACTGGTGGTGGTGCTGCAAAAGGATGAGGAGCGGATGGAGGAGCAGGTGCTGGGCAAAACTGAAGGGTGTGATGCTGAAGGAAAAGGCCTAACATCTACTCAATATACATCTAGTAATAGAGGAGGGTATTATGATGGTGCTCCAGGATATCCAGACAGCGGTCTATCTTGGATGGGCAGATGGTGGTGGGGATATCAGCAGAGGGTGCGAGTGGAGGTGGGGAGGTGGAGGGTGCAGTATAAGAATGAATGGGGGAAGAAGATAGAAGGTAGGAAGAATTGGGGTGGGTTAGTTAAGGAGAATCTGCTGGTGTATGGGGTGGTATCTTCTTAGCAACACCATCGAGAGCATCTGGGTCAACTCTCACCCCTGCTGGAGTTGGGGTGTCCTACACGAGCACATAGCCATCACTCTTATGCTCGACCATCTACATGAGGATGATCATGAGGAAGTCGAGACGCTGAGGAGAGCCTAAGGGGTCATAAGGGAGAGAGGTCTCAAAAAAACCTAGGTGGTTTGTTCCAAGCAGGTGGTATAAAATTTTCCATTCAGGTTTCCCTGAAGACCATGAATCATTGAATGGAAATAGGTGGCGGCGAGATAGGGGAGGTCAGGTTAATCGCCTCAGACGACACAGGTGAGAAGCTACATGTATCGCACTTACATGACACCCATATCCTCATGGCATGTAAAAATAGTGGTGTTGAAGCACCGATAAAGGAAATTAAGGGGAGGGGAAATGATAAGTGTGCTCTTCTGGGATGTGGGTTGTACCTATGGTCTGGCCCAACAAGCTCCCACCACATAGCGATGAGGTCAGAGCGCTTAGGGTGGATAAGGGGGGATACAGGAGGTGGGGTGGTCGGATGGGGGTAGAATTCATACCCTCATCCAAATTCATCCATAGGAAAAAGTGGTGACCGACCAGACGAAATCAAACCGGGTAGAAGTATCGGCGGGCGTCTATCGGTAGGCGGGCCCATCAAACTCTAAGGTCACCATGAACTCCAAAAATAAATCTCTATAAGTAGGAGTGCTGACCTTGAGTATTTTGAGGAGATATTTATGGACAAGGAACTCCTAAATATCCTCCAAAATTCCTATATGTTTTAGAAGGCTGACGTCATGAAAGAGGCTTCTTAGTTGTATCGTTCATCGGGAAAAACATTACAACCGATCTGTGGTAGGAATGCCCTCATCAAAAATCAGGTAGGGATGCAGTTGAGGTCGGGTAGCATTTAGAGGAGGCTAATATGGGGCAGTATTTTTTGACATTGTAGGGATAGGATTGGTCACCATATGTGGAGTAGCTGATGCCAGAGCAGGCTCAGGTTGGACCACGGAAGTATGGTCTGGATCTGAAGGGATAGAGATAAAAGAGGGAATGGTGAAACCTGAGATCCCAGATACTATGGATGGTGTGGTGGAAGCCGTAGATGGAGTAGTGGGGGAAGTAAGGTGCATCAAAGAAGCTATCGGACTGGTGGATGTCACTTATGGAGGCACTGGTAGAAGAGGAGGTAGTGAGGCCAACGCTGGGGGCTGGAAAACCGGGAAATAGAATGTGGGCCACTCGGAATACTAAAGATGAATTTGACAAAGAGGGGGACGCTTTCCCTCCGTAGTTGAAGCGGGCTGCTTCTCAGTTGTGGGATCGTTACCTACCATAGATGAAAGAAAAGTAAAAAATAAAAGAAAAGAAAAAAACAAAAATGTGAGAAAATAGAAAACAAAGTAGAACACGGTGTGTAGATCCATGGTACACGGCGTGTAGTGTGATCTGTGTAAGATCCCGTGTACTTTGGATAGACACGCTGATAGGGAATGTGAAGGTTCTTTTATCTTGGTCTTTTTAAACAATTGAAATTTGGTTATATTCATAATAACCATCCATAAACTAATAGAATTTGTTCCCTTCCAATCGCTCCACCATTTGATCCATGAAAGGGAGTGGGAAGTGATCTTTTTATGTGGAATCATTAATTTTTTTGTAATACACACACACTCTCTATCCTATGTATAACGACCCATACTTTACATACATTGTTATTACTTCAAAATTGAAGCACACTCATTACAACATATAACAAAACCATGAAAGGACCGTATAGGTATAGTGTCTTTAGAAACTGGAAAGCATAAACAACTGGTTCATAAAGCATCTACTTTACCTCCCATTTATTTCATCATATCTAGAGTCCCTTTTTGGCATATTCTACTTAATAACCTTCTTCCTGACCCGGGGAAATAAAACATACAAAAGGGTGAGCTCAAATTCTCAGTAAGGGTATACAAAAGAAATATCAATCACATCATATTCATAAGAACATAACTTTTGAAAATCTTAACCTGCAAAAGAGATCATAATTTCATAACATGGGATAAATCATATTAGGGAAATGGAATCCCAATAATCATAACATAAAACATGAAACTTTGTGGCATACACACATAATCATAAAGAATCATTTTTTATTAGTCAAGACTCATTTCCAAGACTATCTCAGTGGACAAAGTCTATTTCTGAACTGAGTTCACTCCTCGTTTCAGTCCAGTTTCACTGAACCGGTATAACCTACCTTTCCAGCCATGTCTATCTCATGAGATATAAAATTTTTACCCAATGCATTGGAGGGAGATATAGGTCTCACCCTTCTCATAATGATATCATTCTTATGTGTGCCACAAATTCATAAATCATACATCATTGCATAACCCATGTAATAAAAATGGGATTCTTAAACAACATGACATCATAAAACAATTCATATAAGATAAAGGAATTCATAAAAATAATTCCATCACAACATAATCAAATCAAAGTAATAATAGGGATATAAACAGAACACTTTATTATCTTAGATGGAAAATAATTTTTATAAAACACTTAAACTCCATTCTTGAGGAAAATATTCTTCTGCTTCAAAAACACTTTTCCTTTCTTAACATATCGTAAAATTATAAACTAAAAGAAGTTGATTAAAAATAAATTTGAAAACTTGTAAATGAAGCTTCTTGGAAATAATTTTTTAAAAATCCATTCATGCCGTATAAGTTAAAAAAACATTCTTCTCGTACTTTTGTCGGAAAAGTCAAAAAGTACCTCGTACGAAAAACGACAAAAGATTCCTTTCATATCTTTTACTAAAAACTCACCGAAGGGTAAAATTTGATATAAACTATTGTAGAAGGATATAAATATTACATATTGAGGAAACATGGATGTGGATGATAAAATACACCCCAGTAAATACCAAAGTATAAATAATCTCGGATAAAAATGAGATTGTGATATTTCCCTTACCTTAGGTCCGATTTGCCTCGTAAGTGTATGAACCTCCTGTATAATGATTTAAATAATGTTATTGACTTATTCCAGAATCATAATTATTGTTATGATATCATATATGGTCATATTCTTAGCTTCTTATTAGTAATATTTCATTACAACTTGTTATTCGGGTGTTTATTACTTTTTGTTCTTATGCGTGTTTTGTCGAATAAATTCTTATTCTTCTCTTTAGGTTATAGATACCTCATTTCCAGAATGTTATTAGTGTAATATATATCATATTCATTCATTCAATTCATTTATATAATCATTATTCAATGAAGATCATGTAGAACGAGTCGCATCACATCGTGGAGACGGTATTCCGTACGTACGCACGAGCGATGATATCGTTCCCATGATCATGGAATAGTATTGGAGTGTATGTATACTATTTCAGAATCAATATCACTTTACAATAATCATATATAGTCATTATTTACACCATTATACCCATCCAAGTAATGTGGTGGTGGAAAGTAGATTACACCACGGCTTGGAGACGGTATTCTGTACGTACGCACGCGCGGTGATTTCATTTTCCGTAGGATGGATAGATGGTGAAATATGTTTGTTTCATACTTATAATAACATATCAGTATATGAGTGATACTGATGTTATTACTTCATAATGAAACAACTAAATAAGAAGAAGGGGAAGAATAAATAAAGATGAAAGAATCGGTAACGGACATTACCTCTTCTTTGAAGTGATTCTTTGAGACCTACTTTTAGGGCACTAAAATTGGTCTTTGAAGAAGACCAGGACCTATAGTATGTCTCTAGGTAAGTGGAGAGAAGAAAGTGTCAAGGGTTGGCCGAGCTGGAAGGCTCAAAGTGGTGTGAGGAAGAGAGGGAGGAGGTGCCCTTTTATAAGGGAGGAGAGGGGCATCTTTGGAATAACAAAAAATATTATTTTATTATAAAGCCAAATTCGGTTTTAAATAGCTCCAAATTGATTTATTTAAAATCTAAGGTGGGTATGGGTCGAAATCCTCTCATACAATATAATTTAGACAAGTTTAGGATCCTATTTTGTCCTTATCATTTAGATTTAACATTAAGTTAAATAATTTTACTTTTACCGTGTCTTCTTGTGTTCTTACACTATAAGGTTAATAAACGTACTATAAAAATCCAAACGAACCCCAAGTTGTTTATTATTAATATATATAACCGTATCTAAGTCATTTGGCTGAACATTAGATTTTTAGGAATAAAATAACAATTAATAATATAATATTTGTTTTAAAAACTATTTTATGTCAATTTTGACACTATTTAGTAATTGATTTTTGTAAAACTAATAACAGAATTATTAGTTCAAAAAAATTTAATTAAATCAATAATAAAATGTCATATTAACCTATAAAATTAGTTTAATTCATAAAAAGTCTCAAATTACATTTATTTGGGTATTTATAACATCAATTATGTCAATATTTCATTAATAAGATAATTACTGCATAATCATTGTGTCATAAATAAATTAAATTATTTAATGTCTAAAAATTACAAATAAAATACCATTATGTAGGAAATCTTTGTATCTTTCTAATGAATATTTATAGTCGAATTTATCTTATATATAACCTTATATTAAAAATTATTTACTTATTAAACTTTGATTTTAACTATTTTAACCCTTATTTAAATAAATTAATAATAAATGTCCTAATCTAATCAAAGTGGGCCTAAATGGTCATATTTTATTCCTAAGTTTGTTTTTGGTCGAATTACACTTATCCAATAGAATTAAGACATGTTTTAGGGTAATAATAATATCATTTTTACCCTTAATTTCCCTATTTACTTTTAACCATGGTAAATAAAAGTGAAAAGTTACTATTCACCAAAAATTATTTTCATCTCATTGAACCACATTTTAATTACTGACATCAACCGTGTGTCTCGGATTTTTGAAATTCCACTCACAGAAGCGGTAAAATTAAGTTTTATGAAAAATTCAGTTTTTTAACTACCACTTAGTGGTTTCACTATTCATCAAAAATTGAATGTTTTCAGAAAAATACCAAAATTTCACCCTAGGATAATTTCGATATTCCGAATCCAAAAATGAAGTCCATTTTGAAAAATAAAATTTATAAAATTTCAAAAAGTGGTTATTACTATTCATAACGGCTAGTTTTAATAATATTTTATTAGCATATCATTGTTTAGTGAAACTCGGTATTGCGTACGACACAAGCTATAGAGGAAGGTCGCGATTTCGTGTAAAGAAAGGCAAGCAAGTGTTGTGTGTAGAAAAAGATTTCCTTTGATGATTTATATAACATAAAAGTCTCGGGTGTTACATTATACCCCCCTTAAAATGAATTTCTCCCTTGAAATTCGTCACTTTGTAACAAACAGATGAGGATACCTCTCCCTCATCATATCCTCAAGCTCCAATGTAGCTTCTTCTAATTGGTGGTTCCTCCATAAAACTTTCACCAATCGAGTGGTCTTGTTTCGTAGGACTTTTTCTCTATGATCCAGAATCTCTATCGGTTGTTCTTCATAAGATCCTGCTCTAGCGGTACAACTTCTGAGCTGAGTACATGTGAAGGATTAGGTATGTACTTTCTCAGGAGAGATACATGGAACACATCGTGAACTTGAGAGAGATTCGGTGGAAGCGCCAATCGGTAAGCTACCTTCCCAACACGATCTAGTATTTCGAAAGGACCGATATATCTAGGGCTCAACTTCCCCTTCTTTCCAAATCTCATGACCCTCTTCCAGGGAGATATTCGTAAGGACAATTTATCACCTACTTTAAACTCTAGGTCTTTTCTTCGGTTGTCGGCATAACTTTTCTGTCGACTCTGAGCTACTCTTATGTGTTGTTGAATAGATCTGACCTTTTCTACCATTTCATCAATGAGATCGGGTCCTAATAGCTTTCTTTTCCCAACTTCATCCCAGCAAGTTGGAGTCCTGCATTTCTTTCCATAGAGAGATTCATAAGAAGCCATCTGAATACTGGAGTGAAAGCTATTATTATAAGAAAATTTCACCAAAGGTAGGTGTTGATCCCAACCACCTTTGAAATCCATAGAGCAAGCTCTCAACATATCTTCTAGAGTTTGAATTGTTCTCTCAGACTGACCATTTGTCTGAGGATGATAAGCAGTGCTGAAACTCAACTCTGTATCCAGAGTATGCTGAAGACTTCACCAGAACTTCGAGGTAAATCTCGAATCCCGGACAGATATAATAGAAAGTGGTACTCCGTGCAATCTTACCACTTCCTTTACATATATCCTGGAAAGCTAATCTAGAGAGAAATCCTCTCTAATAGCAATGAAGTGTGCAGACTTGGTAAGACGATCAACTATGACCCAGATAGCATTATTGCCTTTGGATGTTTTAGGAAGTCCTATGACAAAGTCCATAGTGATGTTTTCCCATTTCTATTCGGGTATGGGTAATGGTTGTAACATCCCCTTAGACTTATGTCTCTCATCTTTAACTTGCTGATAAACCAAGCATCGAGAGACATATTCAGCAACATCTCTTTTCATGTCATCCCACCAGAAGTACTCTTTCAGGTCTTTATACATCTTCGTGCTTCCAGGATGAATAGAGAATGAAGAACTATGAGCCTCATCCAGCAGCTCCTTCTTTAATTCTGGGATGGGAGGAACACAAACCCGATTCCTGAACTTTATTATCCCATTACAATCAAGGTTGAATTCAGGAACATTTCTCACCTTCTTTTGTAACTCAACATCTTCTTTCTGTGCCTCTTTAATCTTCACATGTATAGATGGTTGAAAATTAATTTGAGAAAGATAATATTTTTCCCCTTCTATTATAATTCCAAGATCCATCCTTTGTAAATCCATAAATATTGGATCTTTTGTGATCCTCATCATGGATAAACTTTCATGGTCTTGTCGACCTAATGCATCTGCCACCTTGTTTTCTTTCCCAGGGTTGTAATGGATTGAGTAGTCAAAATCCTTAATCAGCTCCAACCATCTTCTTTGACACATATTCAACTCCTTTTGTGTGAAAATATACTTTAAACTTTTATGATCAGTATAAATGTCACACCTTTCTCCATAACGATAATTCTTCCAAATCTTTAATGAAAATATTACCGTAGCTAACTCCAAATCATGTGTTGGGTAATTTTGCTCATGGATTTTCAACTGTCGTGAGGCATAAGCTATCACCATATCATTTTTCATAAGAACACACCCCAATCCATTCTTGGATTCATCACTATAGATCACAAACCTTTCTCCACTACAAGGCAGTGTGAGCACAGGTGCACTGGATAACCTTCTTTTCAACTCCTTGAAATTCTCTTCACATTCTTCCGTCCAAAAAAACTTAACTCCTTTCCAAGTCAACTTGGTGAGTGGATTAGATAATCGTGAAAAATCATTCACAAAACATCGATAATATCCAGCCAAACCTAGAAAAATTCCGATCTCAGTTACTGTTGTTGGTCTCGACCATCTTTCGATAACCTCTGTTTTTTCTGGATCCACAGATATCCCTTATTTTGAGATTATGTGACCCAAAAATGAAACTTTTTGAATCCAAAATTCACACTTGGTAAATTTGGCATAAAGCTTCTCCTTTATCAGGGTATTCAATATAATTCTCAAGTGATCTTTATGTTCTTCCTTGCTCTTTGAATAGACAAGAATATCGTCTATAAAGACTACCACAAATTGATCAAGATAGTCTCTAAAGACTCTATTCATTAGATCCATGAAGATAGCAGGGGAATTAGTAAGACCAAATGGCATCACTATAAATTCATAGTGTCCATACCTTGTACGGAAAGCCATCTTTGGTATATTTTCCCTTTTGACCCTTAATTGATGATACCCTGAACGAAGATCAATCTTGGAAAAGTATTGAGCTCCGCGTAGTTGGTCAAATAGGTCATCAATGCGCGGGAGAGGATATTTTTTCTTGATAGTGATCTTGTTAAGTTCTCGATAATCAATGCAGAGTCTCATTGATCCATCTTTCTTCTTAACAAACAGAACAGGTGCTCCCCAAGGTGACGCACTAGGGTGTATGAACCCCTTATCAAGATTCTCTTGGAGTTGCTTCTTCAATTCCTGAAACTCAATTGGGGCCATTCTATACTGTGTCTTTGAAATAGGCAAAGCATTCGGTACGAGTTCTATTGAAAAATCAACTTCACTATTCGGTGGAAGACCCGGTAATTCCTCTGGAAAGACATCATCAAACTCCCGTACAATGGGAATATTCTTAATCATGACTTTCTCACCAACCATTTGAGATAAATAACCTTCATTTAGTGGAATCAAGACCCATAAGGTAGAAGGAATTTCCACTGGAAGGTTATGTTCATCCTTGCATTGATAGACGATCATAGATTGATTTGGAATATGAAATGTGACTTCCCTTCTTTGGCAATTGATATGAGCTCCATATAAAGAAATCCAATCCATGCCAAGAATGACATAAAATTCCACTATAAGAAGGATCACAAGATTTTCAGGAAGCACTTTCCCACAAACTTCGATCGGAGAAGAATTATAAACTTTTGATGCGACTGTTGTGCCATTAGGTGTTGTCACAGCTAACTCAACATCTAATTGTTGAGGTAATATGGTGATACCCTTAGAAAATTATTCAGAAATAAAAGAGTGGGTGGATCCAGAATCAAATAAAACATTTGCTACTTTAGAGTGGATGGTAAGTGTACCTTTCACCACATCGTTATCGTACTCCACATCGCTGATAGAAATTGCATGTGACTTTCCTTTGTCTTTAGCCTTAAGAGTTTGTTGATGTCAACCATCATCATCAACCCTTGTATTCGGGCATTGATAGGCATAATGCCCCATCTCCTTGCACTTGAAACATTGAAGTGTAGTAGGGTCATTCTGTGTATCCCTTCCTTTATTTTCATCATTAGACATCTTCTTCCCATAATTGCGGCATTCAAATTCCCGATGACCTTCCTTTCCACATTTGAAACATTTACTTGTCCCTTTAAGACAACTCCCTCCATGTTTCTTTCCACACTTTGAGCATAAAGGAAAGATCATATTCTTTTCAGTGTGCTCTTTAGATTTTCCATTGAATTCCATTTTTCTCTTCTTATCAAACCCATATGACTGATGGGTTACTCCAATCTCCATCTCGACTTTCAGAGCACATCGAATGATTTCCTTATAGCTATTGAAGTCCCTTATGGATAACGCCCTTCGAAGACTTGGTTTTAAGCCACTAAAGAATTGATCGATCTTACTCTCAAGTTGGATAATAATACCAGAAGCGTACCTTGAAAGTCTTGTAAAATTTGCTTCATAAGTACCAAAAGATTCATCATCCTTTTGCTTCAGTTCAAGAAACTCTTTCTCCATCTTTTTTCGGAGAATACGAGGGAAGTACTTATTGAAAAATAAGTTCTTGAACTCGTCCCATTCCATGGACTCAATTTTATCCCTTTGCCTCCTATTCTTAATAAGATTCCACCATTGATCAGCATCTCCTTCCAAACGACACACTGCTAGGATGACTTTATCAAGTTCAGAACATTGAAGAACTGAAAATATCTTTTCAGTAGTACTAATCCATTGTTCAGCAACTAATGGATCAGTAGACCCACTGAAAGAAGGTGGACGCTGCCTCATGAAGGATTCACCATAATGTTGCTCCTTCCTTTGCTCATTTGTAAGTCCTGCATGATTCATAGCTTGAGAAAGTTGTGTGAGCATGGCTATAAGATTTTTCATTCCAGCTCCCATAACGTTGGTTGTTCAGGGGGACAATCATTGCATTGCCCGTCGCATTCCGCATTAACATGGTTCCTTCGGGTTCCGGTCATTGACTAAAACCAAGAATAATAGTGTGAGCAACACTAATTATAATAGAAAAACCACATAATCAATAATAAAATTTCACACTTAAGGTCTTATCCTAGGTTATTCATGGTCATTTCTAAAACACTAAGATTGTGTCCTATGCTTAGACTTATCCTTAGGGTTCTTACTAAGGCTTTAACATCCTAGTTTCCAGAGGTTGACTATACCTTTCCTCTGATACCAACTATAATGACCCATACTTTACATACATTGTTATTACTTCAAAATTGAAGCACACTTATTACAACATATAACAAAACCATGAAAGGACCGTATAGGTATAGTGTCTTTAGAAACTGGAAAGCATAAACAACTGGTTCATAAATCATCTACTTTGCCTCCCATTTATTTCATCATATCTAGAGTCCCTTTTTGGAATATTCTACTTAATAACCTTCTTCTTGAACTGGGGAAATAAAACATACAAAAGGGTGAGCTCAAATTCTCAGTAAGGGTAAACAAAAGAAATATCAATCACATCATATTCATAAGAACATAACTTTTGAAAATCCTAACCTGCAAAAGAGAGAATAATTTCATAACATGGGATAAATCATATTAGGGAAATGCAATCCCAATAATCATAACATAAAACATGAAACTTTGTGGCATACACACATAATCATAGAGAATCATTTCTTATTAGTCAAGACTCATTTCCAAGACTATCTTTGTGGACAAAGTCCATTTCTGAACCGAGTTCACTCCTCGTTTCAGTCCTGTTTCACTGAACCGGTATAACCTACCATTCGAGCCATGTCTATCTCATGAGATATAAAATCTTTACCCAATGCATTAGAGGGAGATATAGGTCCCACCATTCTCATAATTATACCATTCTTATGTGTGCCACAAATTCATAAATCATACATCATTGCATAACCCATGTAATAAAAATGGGATTCTTAAACAACATGGCATCATAAAACAATTCATATAAGATAAAGGAATTCCTAAAAATAATTCCATCACAACATAATAAAATCAATGTAATAATAGGGATAGAAACAGAACCCTTTATTATCTTAGATGGAAAATAATTTTGATAAAACACTTGAACTCCATTCTTGAGGAAAATATCCTTTTTGCTTCAAAAACACTATTCCTTTCTTAACATGTCGTAAAATTATAAACTAAAATAAGTTGATTAAAAATAAACTTGAAAACTTGTAAAGGAAGCTTCTTGGAAATAATGTTTTAAAAATCCATTCATTTTGTATAAGTTAAAAAAACATTCTTCTCGTACTTTTGTAGGAAAAGTCAAAAAGTACCTCGTACGAAAAACGACAAAAGATTCCTTTCATATCTTTTAATAAAAACTCACCGATGGGTAAAATTGGATATAAACTATTTTATAAGGATATAAATATTACATATTGAGGAAACATGGATGTGGATGATAAAATACACCCCAGTAAATACCAAAGTATAAACAATCTCGAATAAAAATGAGATTGTGATATTTCCCTTACCTTAGGTCCGATTTGCCTCGTAAGTGTCCGAAACTCCTGTATAATGATTTAAATAATGTTATTGACTTATTCCAGAATCATAATTATTGTTATGATATCATATATGGTCATATTCTTAGCTTCTTATTAGTAATATTTCATTACAACTTGTTATTCAGGTGTTTATTACTTTTTGTTCTTATGCGTGTTTTGTCAAATAAATTCTTATTATTCTCTTTAGGTTATAGTTACCTCATTTATAGAATTTTATTAGTTGAATATATATCATATTCATTCATTCAATTCATTTATATAATCATTATGAAATGAAGATCATGTAGAACGAGTCGCATCACATCGTGGAGACGGTATTCCGTACGTACGCACGAGCGATGATATCGTTCCCATGATCATGGAATTGTATTGGAGTGCATGTATACTATTTCAGAATCAATATCACTTTACAATAATCATATATAGTAATTATTTACACCATTATACCCATCCAAGTAAGGTGGTGGTGGAAAGTAGATTACACCACGGCGTGGAGACGGTATTCCGTACGTACGCACGCGCGGTGATTTCATTTTCCGTAGGATGGATAGATGGTAAAATATGGTTGTTTAATACTTATAATAAAATATCATAATATGAGTGATGCTTATTTTATTACTTAATAATGAAACAACTAAATAATAAGAAGTGGAAGAAGAAATAAAGATGAAAGAATTGGTAACGGACATTACCTCTTCTTTGAAGTGCTTCTTTGAGACCTCCTTTTAGGGCACTAAAATTGGTCTTTGAAGAAGACCAGGACCTCTAGGATGTCTCTAGGGAAGTTGAGAGGAGAAAGTGTCAGGGTTTGGTCGAGCTTGAAGGCTCAAAGTGGTGTGAGGAAGAGAGGGAGGAGGTGCCCTTTTATAAGGGAGGAGAGGGGCATCTTTGGAATAACTAAAAATATTATTTTATTATAATGCCAAATTCGGTTTTAAATAGCTCCAAATTGATTTATTTCGAAGATAAGGTTGGGATAGGTCATAATCCTCTCATCCAATAGAATTTAGACAAGTTTAGGTTCCTATTTTGACCTTATCATTTAGATTTAACATTAAGTAAAATAATTTTACTTTTACTGTGTCTTCTTGTGTTCTTACACTATAAGGTTAATAAACTTACTATAACAATCCAAACGAATCCCAATTTGTTTATTATTAATATATATAACCTTATATAAGTCATTTTTCCGAACCTTATATTTTTAGGAATAAAATAACAATTAATAATATAATATTTTTTTTAAAACTATTTTATGTCAATTTTGACACTATTTAGTAATTGATTTTTGTGAAAATTATAACAGAATGGTTAGTTAAAAAAAAGTTAATTAAATAAATAATAACATTTCATATTAACCTATAAAATTAGTTTAATTCATAAAAAGTCTCAAATTACATTTATTTGGGTATTTATAACATCAATTACGTCAATATTTCATTAATAAGATAATTATTGCATCATCTTTGTGTCATAAATAAATTAAATTTTTTAGAATCTAAAAATTAAAAATAAAATACCATTATGTAGGAAATATTTTTATATTTCTAATGAATATTTATATTTGAATTTATCTTATATATAACCTTATATTAAAAATTATTTACTTATTAAACTTTGATTTTAACTATTTTAACCCTTCTTTAAATAAATTAATAATAAATGTCCTAATCTAATCCAAGTGGGCCTAAATAGTCATATTTTATTCCTAAGTTTGTTTTTGTCGAATTACACTTATCCAATAGAATTAGGACATGTGTTAGGGTAATAATAATATCATTTTTACACTTAATTGCCCTATTTACTTTTAACCGTGGTAAATAAAAGTAAAAAGTTATTATTCACCAAAAATTATTTTCATCTCATTGAACCACATTTTACTTACTTACATCAACCGTGTCTCTAGGATTTTTGAAATTCCATTCACAGAAGCGGTAAAATTATGTTTTATGAAAAATTCAGTTTTTTAACTACTACTTAGTGGTTTCACTATTCATCAAAAATTGAAAGTTTTCAGAAAAATACCAAAATTTCACCCTATGATAATTTCGATATTCCGAATCCAAAAATCAAGTCCATTTTGAAAAATAAAATTTATAAAATTCCAATAAGTGGTTATTACTATTCATAACGGCTAGTTTTAATAATATTTTATTAGCATATCATTGTTTAGTGAAACTCGGTATTGCGTACGACGCAAGCTATCGAGGAAGGTCGTGATTTCGTGTAAAGCAAGCCAAGAAAGTGTTGTGTGTAGAACAAGATTTCCTTTGATGATTTATATAACATAAAAGTCTCGGTTGTTACACTATGACTATTCATGTTTGTATAAGTTCGTTTTTATCATTAGTGATCACGGTGATACCCCCCTTTTAGGTACCACTTACAAAGGACTTACCCATGGGTTGTTGGAGATTGGGTAGATGATTCCTACATACAAAAGATTGATCACCTCTTTCTTCACTACCTCCTTCATGGGAGGATTTATCCATCATTGTGGTTGTCTAGAGGGCTTTGATCCATCCTCAAGTATCACCTTATGTGTTCAAATGGTTGGGATGACCCCTTTAAGATCAGTGAATGTCCACCCAATAACTTGTTTTCTTCGCTTAAGAACATGTAGAAGTGCATGATCTTGTTTCTGTGAGAGAGATGTGTTGATTATAACTGGTAGCATATGTTTATCTCCCAAATACCCATATTTTAGAGAATATGGGAGAGGTTTCAGTTCAAGTTATGGTGCTTGAAGAACCGAAGGAATAATTGTTTCTACCTTGTATATCTCTAGAATATCTGGAAGAAGTGGACGCCACCAATAATGACTGCTCTAGACTATGATGAATTGCAGCTTCTATGGTTCATAATCAGGTTCGGTGTCCTCGATTACTGGTTCATCAGTGATATAATAACATCCCATGTCAGTTTGTATGTGGCCAAAGTGATTGGCCACTGTAGTCAATGCATAAAAATCATCATTTTCTATAAGTGATACCTACTTAACATCTTTGAGGATGTTGTAGGATACCTTTACATATCATACTCTGACGATAAATTCACCTTGGTGAACATTGATCAAAACTTTCCTGGTATCCAAGAAGGGTCTTCCTAGAATAAGAGGTTCCTCTTGATCTTTCTCCATGTTGAGTATGATAAAATTTACAAGAATAATCAGTCTTCCCACTTTTACTAGAACATCCTCAAGTAGCCCTTTGGGATATTTAATGGAACGATCTTCTAGTTGTAGTTCCACTCAAGTAGGTTGTAAATCATTCATCTCCATCTTCTTAACGATTCTATAGGGAATAATATTGACACCAGCCCCCAAGTCAAAAATGGCTTTCCCAAACTCACAAGATCTGATGGTTCGACGGATTGTAAAACTACTTGGATCTTAGAGTTTTAGAGGAAGATAGTGTTGAACCACCACGGAGCATTCCTTAGTTAGAGTAATGGTTCCCAAATCCTTTATTTTATCTTTTTTTAGAGTATTTCCTTCATAAATTTTGTATATGTTGGAATTTTAGTTAATTCCTCAGTGAAAGGAATACTAATGTGAAGTTTCCGGAATACCTTCATAAATTTGGAAAACTACTGATCCAGCTTCCTCTGCTTCATTCATGCGGGAAATGGTAAGGGGTATCATAAGGTTTTACCAATTCTTTTCCCTTACCATGTATGGCCTCCTTTTCTTTTTATAGTTCCTAGCTTGAGGGGGAGTCCTCAACTTTGGCTTCTTTATCCGAAGAGAATGGAGATTGAGATGGATTTTTGGACTCACCCAGATTTGTAGTTATTTTCTAGGGTAGCTCCTTCCCACTTCGTAAAATGACACCATTGGAATCCTCCTGTTGTTTCTTCTTAGTGTTACCTGGTAGTGTACTAGGTTTTCTTGAAGATATTTGATTGGAAATTTTCCCAATCTTATTCTCAAGGCTCCGAATAGATGCCTTCTGATTCTGAAATCTTGTTTCAATAGTTGTTATGAATTCTGAAACCATTTCCTCTAGATTTTATGGGTGGTTCTACTGAGGTTTTTGGGAAGCTGGATGAGGTTGTGGCTGCCTTGGTGGTTTCATCGAATGAGGTTTTTGATACCATTGTTATTGTAAGGACCTCTACTGTTGTTGTATGGGATATGGATTCTGATATTGTTGTTGAACATAACTAGTTCACCTTTGAGGTCAGGGTTGAGAATTTTGTTGTTGCTACCCCTGTAACACCCCGAGATTTTATGAAAAATATTCTTTTAATTTCATTAATGTCTTGTGTTGTATTCTACACCATGATTACCTTGCGCTATACGCAACACCGTATTAGCTTGCAGTATACACAACACTATTCTTGGATCGTGTTACACACAATTTTGATAATAGTTATTCTATGCAACATTGAGTATATATATATATATATATATTCAATGTATAAATGAAATATGGTTGGATTCTGTTATACTAAACAACGAAGGATTCTTGCACAACACGCAACTCTGACTTGGCTTGCATTACACGCAATCACGACCTTCCTCGATAGCGTGTGATGTACGCAATACCGGGTTTTACTAAACAATGAAATATTATTATAATATTATTATGAAATAGCCGTTATGAATAGTATTAACTAAATTTTGAATCTTATAACATTATTATTCATCTTACACATTTTCTAAAACATGGTATAAGAACAAAATAAATTTTTCGGGTAAAATAAGTATTTTTCAAAAAATGCAGTTTTGCCACCTTTTGATGGCGCACCCACTTTAAATCTAGTTTTTGACATGTTTATAAGTTAAATTTTACAAAATAAAATTCTTATTTTGAATAAGGATATAAAAATTTACATTAGATAAATTTTTGATATTTTTCCGATAACTTTCATATTTTAATGAATAGTAAAAACACGCTATATTTTAATTAAAAACAACTTTTTTCATCGTAATATATTATGTGGTAAAATTATAATATTTAATGGTTTTAAAGTATAAATAGATTATATTTTTACCATTTAATATAATTTATTTCATTAGCATTGATTTTACCTTTATTCATAGGTTAAATCAATTCAATCTTTTGCAATGTTTTAAAGAAAAACCCGTTTTCTTTCGACAGCGGGATTAATTTTAATTTAATTTCTGAAACTTTTGTGTATTGAATTTGGAAAAATGGATTCCATATTTGGAATCAGTGGATCCAAATTATGTTAATAAGCTACTTTTTATTTTTGAGAATTATGAATAGTAACTACGGTAAATTTTATTTACCATAGTTAAAGGTAAATCGGGTAATTATGGGTAAATATAATATTTTAGAATTACCCTAACAAATGTAAAAATTCTATTGGATGACTAAAAGTAGACCCATATAACCTAAGGGTCGGATTATATTCATTTAATTAAATTTTTTCAATGAAAATAATTTAATTATTATTAAAACCAAAGAATGTGACAACATGTCACTTTCTTAAATCTTATAAGTATAATAATTTTAATCTAGTGATAAACTTAATGAAACTTCGAACATGAATAGTATACATAAATATAATACAATTATATACATCACAGGAATTTATTTAGAATTTTAAGGATTAAATAATTATCATTTATTATGACACAAAGATGATGTAGTAATTGTCTTATTAATGAAATATTGACATAATTGATGTTATAAATGCCCAAATAAATGTAATTTTAGACTTTTTATGACTTACACTAATTTTATAGGTTAATATGACATGTTATTGCTGATTTAAGTAACTTGGTTCGAACTTATCATTCTGTTATGAATTTCATAAAAATCATGTATCAAATAGTGTCAAAATTGACATAAATTAGTTTTTAAAACAAATATTATATTATTAATTGTTATTTTATTCCTAAAAATCTAAGGTCCAGCCAAATGACTTAGATAAAATTATATATATTAATAATAAACAACTTGGGGTTCGTTTGTCTTGATATAGTATTTTTATTAACCATATAGTGTAAGAAAACAAAAGACACGGTAAAAGTTAAATTATTTAACTTAGATTTAAATCTAATTGATAAGGTTAAAATAATAACCTAAAATTGTCTAAATACTATTGGATTAGAGGATTTAGACCCATCCCACTTTATCTTCGAAATAAGACCCTTTGGAACCATTATAAACTGAATTTGACCTTAATATAAAATAATATTTTGAGATTTTCCTAAGGTGCCCCTCTCCTCCCTTATAAAAGGGAACCTCCTCCCTCTCCTCCTCACACAAATTTGAGCATTCAAGCTCGGCCAACCCCTGCCAAAATATCTTCTCCACTTCCATAGTATCATCCTAAAGGTCCTGTCCTTCTTCAAAGACCATCCTTGGTTCTTTAAGTGGAGGTTAAGAAAAGGTGCGTCAAAAAGAGGTAATATCAATTACCGATCTTTTTCAATTTCTTTCTTCTTCAACTTCTTCTTCTTTAGTTGTTTCATGATAAAGTAATAACATCAGTATTTCTTATATACTGATATGTTATTATAAATATTAAACAACTCTAATTAACCTTCTATCCATCCTACGGAAAAATGAAATCACCGCGCGTGCGTACGTACGGAATACCGTCTCCACGCCGTGGTGTAATCTATTTTCCGCCACCACCTTATTTTGATGGGTATAATGGTGTAATGAGTAACTATATATGATTATTATAAATTTATATTGATACTGAAATAGTATACATACACTTCAACACAAGTTCACGATCATGAGAACGGTGTCATCGCTCATGCGTACGTACGGACTACCATCTCCACGACGCGATAAGATTCATTCTCCACATTAACCATTCATGAATGATTATAAAGTATATATAATGAATAATAATGAAATATATGACATGTTAAATCTACTGGATTTATATATATATATATATATATATGTATTTGATCTACTTACTTCCATTCAAGACAATAAGGAAAGGAAAACAGCGTTCATGCGTACGTACGGACTACCGTCTCCATGAATGGTGTGTTTCATTTCATTTATCTATCTATTATATATATATATATATATACTGAATATATATGATATATAAATCATGTTTTATATTCTGGAAGTAAGTAAATCGTGATATAAGTAATAATAATGTCAAGAACAACAAGTCCAAACACTTACGATAAATGAAACGATTTTACCCAAAACGCTTCTTTAACATGGAATTTACAAAAGAAAGGGTAATATAAAGTCATAAGTGAACCATATATGATATCATAACAATGAATATGATTCTGTAATAAGTTAATGACATTATTTAAATCATTATATAGGAGGTTCAGATACGTACAAAGCATATCATACATAAGGTAAGGGACAATCTCACAATCTCAATTTTTATCTGAGATTGTTTATACTTTAGTATTTACTGGGGTGTATTTTATCATCCACATCCATGTTTCCTCAATATGTAATATTATTTCCATCCACCTACAATTTTTTAAATCCTATTTTACCCTTTGGTGAGTTTTTAGTAAAAGATATGAAAGGAATCTTTTTTCGTTTTTCGTACGAGGTACTTTTTTGACTTTTCCGACAAAAGTACGAGAAGAATGTTTTTTTAACTTATATGGCATGAATGTATTTTTAAAACATTATTTCCAAGAATATTCCTTTACAAGTTTTCAAGTTTATTTTTAATAAACTTCTTTTAGTTTAAAATTGTAAGACGTGTTAACAAAGGGAAATGTTTTTGAAGTAGAAAGGATATTTTCCTCAAGAATGGAGTTCTATTTTTCTCCCTATTATTAACTTGATTTGATTATGTTGTGATGGAATTATTTTTATGAATTGCTTTTGTTTTATGATGTCATGATGTTTAAGATTCCCATTTGTATTACATGGGTTATGCAATGATGTATAATTTATGATTTTGTGGCACACATAAGAATGGTATCATTATGAGATGGGTGGGACCTATATCTCCCTCCAATGCATTGGGTAAAGATTTTATATCTCATGAGATAGACAGGGCTGGAAAGGTAGGTTATACCGGTTCAGTGAAACAGGACTGAAACGAGGGTGACTCGGTTCAGAAATGGACTTTGTCCACTAATATAGTCTTGGCAATGAGTCTTGACTAATAAGATATGATTCTCTATGATTATGTGTGTATGCCACAAAGTTTCATGTTTTAAGTTATGATTATTGGAATTTCATTTCACTACTATGATTTATCCCATGTTATGAAATTATTCTCTCTTTTGCAGGTTAAGATTTCCAAAATGTTATGTTCTTATGAATATGATGTGATTAATATTTCTTTTGTTTATCCTTACTGAGCATTTGAGCTCACCATTTTATGTTTTCTTTTCCCCAGGATATAAAGAAAGGTTTTAGCTAAGAAAAAAAAGGGAAGATATTTATGGGAGATGTTGAAGATCTTTTGCCACGATTAGAAGATTATATTCCGAGTTTCCAAAGACACTAAACTATTACGGTCCTTGTGTGTGTGTTTTTGTTATAAGTATTTTGCAAAAGTAATGTAATGTCCTTGTATGTTAATCTTCAGGTCTCTACAGTTGGTATCAGAGGCAAAGGAGTTAGGAATGTATCCGATCCTTGGGAACTCTCACATGTAAGTGTTGGATGAAGCATGGCTCTCCGCCCAAGGGCTTCATGAGGAAATGGCTGCCACTGGGGATGGTGGTGTGTCCCGCCCAGGGGGTGTAGCCACCCATGGAGTGCCCTGATAGGTATCAATTATAGTCCACTGGAAGTAATTCCAGACCGCTACAGTTGGTATCAGAGGAAAGGTTTAGTCAACCTTTGGAAACTAGGATGTGAGAACGTTAGTGAGATCCCTAGATATATTTCTAAGGTATGTCTAGGGATGTCCCTAAGGATAAGTATACGTATAGGATATAGTCCTAGAACTATGGTAACAATCTTAGAATTTAACCTAATATGTTAGATATTGAAGTTACTCCCCCTTTATTATGATTTTTTCCTCTAACACTATTCTTTTTGGGTTTTAGAAAATGGCTGGAAACAAGATGATTCACGATAATGGAGGATATTATGGACAATGGAATGATATTCTTCATGAGCAACCAAATGAAATTGTATTTGGAAGTCCAAACATAATTATTATTTCGAATCAGCAATCTCATAATATGATCAATAAAGTAAAATTTGGTAAGTATCCCAACTCGGATAATAAGAGAAAGATGGAGTTTCATGATGATCATAGAGGAAAGAATGTTCTATTTCCACTATGTAAATCATGTGGGAAGAGGCATCAAGGAGAATGTTTCAAAGAAACTGGAAGATGCTTTGGGTGTAGAAAAGGACACAAAGCTAGTAAGTGCAAAGGAAAAGGTTTAGTTAACACCATGGATGAGGATAATGGTATTGCTACGACATCAACAATGGTTAAATGTTTTAAATGTGGAATGTACGGGCATTATGCAAACCAATTCCCTAAGGTAAAGTCTCATGAAGAGAATCAGTATGGTCGTATGGGTAGTATTTATGTTGATGATGATGAAGAGACTACAAATGATATGTGAGATGAAAGAATTGTTGAAGCTCGGTCAATGGTTTAAGAATGTAGTGGAATGATTACATGTTTATCATGTGTAATGTTGTATAAGTAATCTCATGGTACTATAGAATAAAGAGACATCTAAGGATTGTTACACTGTTGTCTTTCCTTGAGTTTTGAAAGTGTATGATTAATGGTACCAGTATCTATGAAAGATTATTCAGATATTTTTGGAATGTAGATGATATGCGCATAATGAAGGGATAAGGAGAAAATTAAATGTTTGATAGTATTCATGAGCTCATGATTGATATAAGGACTAAGTGATATCATGGTTTGAGTATATAGAATTTTGAGGATTTTGGTATGTGGAAAGTGTTAACTTTTAACTGCATTCATGTTTTCACTATGGTTCAATGGGTATTCATTTTTTCAAGAGAATACATGATTAAGGTATTCACATGATTGGAATGTGACCAACAATATATATATATATGGGGGATAAATGATGGTATTCAAATGCTTGGTTGATGACATTTCAAGTAATCGTTTTCTTTATACTATGAGCTTGGACCGAAGTATTTTAGATAAGCCTAAATATTGGAATGGATTATGTTGGACATATGCTAAGTATTATTTAAGGATAGAACTTTTTTCGATATTACTGATGGGATTTTATAGTAATGTAGTTTTAGAAAAAGGACAACCTGTCAGACGGGTGACAGCCCATCGCGTCAGACAAGGCTGTGGGAATCGAACCCACAACTGAAGTGTGACTGGCCTTTATCGCCTACCACTGGCCTACAGGAAGTCCCTGTTTAGTAGAAACTAGTTTTATTATATTAAGCAGTATGATATATGAAGTATAAGTCCATTTTAGGAACTATATATGATTAATCTCACTATAGATTGACTTATGTATATAATTTTTGCTAACCTTTTGTTTGAGATAGATGGAATGACCCGTCATTCTATCACATGATCTGCTAACACTTCATGAATAACAAATTCAACTTCATTTATTTAAGAGATGAAGTGGAAATTGTTCAATGCACGAACAATAGTGAGATTGTACCAAAATAAAGTAAGTATTTATTCTAATTCAAATTCTTCAACTTTAGGGAAATGATCTTGAAATCCAAAAATGTTGTCCTAGTGCCCTTATATCCGATAAATCAGATGGTACCCTAGATCATCACAAATTTATGGCTTTGTGATTGCTGGATTTTCTATAGCCATGTTCTCTACCACCCTCCATCATAACATGATGGTTAGATTTCTCTTCCATATCCATATTTTCACCTATGTGGAAACACAGTGATCAATTTATTTGGGTAACCGTTACGTTTCATACTTTTGTTTTTAAATATTAGTTTTGGTATTCCTTTTTATGACGTGGGTTTCTATTAAAGAAACTTTCGAATAGTAAACCATTTATAACCCCGACAAATTTCGAGGGCGAAATTCATTTTAAGGGGGGTAGAATGTAACACCCGGAGATTTTATGAAAAATATTCCTTTAATTTCATTAATGTCTTGTGTTGTATTCTACACCAAGATTACCTTGCGCTATACGCAACACCGTATTAGCTTGCAGTATAGGCAACACTATTCTTGGATCGTGTTACACACAATTTTGATAATAGTTATTCTATGAAACATTGAGTGTATATATATATATATATATTCAATGTATAAATGAAATATGGCTGGATTCTGTTATACGAAACAACGAAGGATTCTTGCACAGCACGCAACTCTGACTTGGCTTGCATTACACGCAATCATGACCTTCCTCGATAGCGTGTGTTGTACGCAATACCGGGTTTTACTAAAAAACGATATTTTATTATAATATTATTATGAACTAGCCGTTATGAATAGTATTAACTAAATTTTGAATCTTATAACATTATTATTCATCTTACAGATTTTCTAAAACATGGTATAAGAACAAAATAAATTTTTTAGGTAAAATAAGTATTTTTCAAAAAATGCAGTTTTACCGCCTTTTGATGGCGCACCCACTTTAAATATAGTTTTTGACATGTTTATAAGTTCAATTTGACAAAATAAAATTCTTCTTTTGAATCAGGATATAAAAATTTATATTAGATAAAGTTTTGATATTTTTCCGATAACTTTCATATTTTAATGAATAGTAAAAACACGCAATATTTTAATTAAAAACAACTTTTTTCATCGTAATATATTATGTGCTTAAATTATAATATTGAATGGTTTTAAAGTATAAATAGAATATAATTTTCCCATTTAATATAATATATGTCATTAGCATTGATTTTACCTTGAATTCGTAGGTTAAATCAATTCAATCTTTTGCAATGTTTTAAAGAAAAACCCGTTTTCTTTCGACAACAGGATTAATTTTAATTTAATTTCTGAAACTTTTGTGTATTGAATTTGAAAAAATAGATTCCATATTTCGAATCAGTTGATCCAAATTATGTTAATAAGCTACTTTTTATTTTTGGGAATTATGATTAGTAACTACGGTAAATTTTATTTACCATAGTTAAAGGTAAATTGGGTAATTAAGGGAAAATATAATATTTTAAAATTACCCTAACAAATGTCCAAATCCTATTGGATGACTAAAAGTCGACCCATATCACCTAAGGGTCGGATTAGATTCATTTAATTAAATTTTTTCAATGAAAATAATTTAATTATTATTAAAACCAAAGAATGTGACAACATGTCACTTGCTTAAATCTTATAAGTATAATAATTTTAATCTAGTGATAAACTTCATGAAACTTTGAACATGAATAGTCTAAAGAAATCTAATACAATTATCTATATCATAAGAATTTATTTATAATTTTTAGGGATTAAATAATTATCATTTATTATGACACAAAGATGATGCAGTAATTGTCTTATTAATGAAATATTGACATAATTGATGTTATAAATGCCCAAATAAATGTAATTTGAGACTTTTTATGACTTAAACTAATTTTATAGGTTAATATGACATGTTATTGTATATTTAAGTAACTTGGTTTGAACTTATCATTCTGTTATGAATTTTATAAAAATCTTGTATCAAATAGTGTCAAAATTGACATAAATTTGTTTTTAAAACAAATATTATATTATTAATTGTTTTTTTATTCCTGAAAATATAAGGTTAAGCAAAATTACTTAGATAAAATTATATATATTAATAATAAACAACTTGGGGTTCGTTTGGCTTGATATAGTAAGTTTATTAACCATATAGTGTAAGAAAACAAAAGACACGGTAAAAGTTAAATTATTTAACTTAGAGTTAAATCTAATTGATAAGGTTAAAATAATAACCTAAACTTGTATAAATCCTATTGGATGAGATTATTTCTACCAATCCCACTTTAGCTTTGAAATAATACCCTTTGGAACCATTCTAAACCGAATTTGACCTTAATATAAAATAATATTTTGATATTTTCCTAAGGTGCCCCTCTCCTCCCTTATAAAAGGGCACCTCCTCCCTCTCCTCCTCACACCAATTTGAGCATTAAATATCATCAGAAACCTACCAAAATATCTTATCCACTTCCCTAGTATCATCCTAGAGGTCCTGGTCTTCTTCAAAGACCATCCTTAGTTCTTTAAGTGGAGGTTAAGAAAAGGCGCATAAAAAAGAGGTAATATCCATTACCGATCTTTTTCAATTTCTTTCTTCTTCAACTTCTTCTTCTTTAGTTGTTTTATGATAAAGTAATAACATCATTATTTCTTATATACTAATATGTTATTATAAATATGAAACAACTCTAATTAACCTTCTATCCATCCTACGGAAAAAGGAAATCATCGCGCGTGCGTACGTACGGAATACCGTCTCCACGCCGTGGTGTAATCTATTTTCCGCCACCACCTTAATTGGATGGGTATAATGGTGTAATGAGTAACTATATATGATTATTATAAAGTGATATTGATACTGAAATAGTAAACATACACTTCAACATAAGTTCACGATCATGAGAACGATGTCATCGCTCGTGCGTACGTACGGACTACCGTCTCCACGACGCGATGAGATTCATTCTCCACATTAACCATTCATGAATGAGTATAAAGTATATATAATGAATAATAATGAAATATATGACATGTTAAATCTACTGGATTCATGTATATATATATATGTATGTCATATACTTACTTCCATTCAAGACAATAAGGAAAGGAAAACAGCGTTCATGCGTACGTACGGACTACCGTCTCCATGAACGGTGTGTTTCATTTCATTTATCTATCTATTATATATATATATATATATATATATACTGAATATATATGATATATAAATCATTTTTTATATTATGGAAGTAAGTAAATCATGATATAAGTAATAATAATGTCAAGAACAACAAGTCCAAACACCTACGATAAATGAAACGATTTTACCCAAAACGCTTCTTTAACATGGAATTTACAAAAGAACGGGTAATATAAAGTCATAAGTGAACCATATATGATATCATAACAATAAATCTGATTCTTTAGTAAGTTAATGACATTATTTAAATCATTATACAGGAGGTTCGGATACGTACAAAGCATATCGGACATAAGGTAAGGGACAATCTTACAATCTCAATTTTTATCCGAGATTGTTTATACTTCAGTATTTACTGGGGTGTATTTTATCATCCACATCCATGTTTCCTCAATATATAATATTATTTCCATACACCTACAATTGTTTAAATCCCATTTTACCCTTAGGTGAGTTTTTAGTAAAATATATGAAAGGAATCTTTTGTCGTTTTTCATACGAGGTACTTTTTTGACTTTTCCGACAAAAGTATGAGAAGAATGTTTTTTTTAACTTATATGGCATGAATGGATTTTTAAAACATTATTTCCAAGAATATTACTTTACAAGTTTTCAATTTTATTTTTAATAAACTTCTTTTAGTTTAAAATTGTAAGACATGTTAAGAAAAGAAAATGTTTTTGAAGTAGAAAGGATATTTTCCTCAAGAATGGAGTTCAAGTGTTTTATCAAAATTATTTTCCATCTAAGATAATAAAGGGTTCTGTTTTTCTCCCTATTATTACATTGATTTGATTATGTTGTGATGGAATTATTTTTATGAATTTCTTTTGTTTTATGATGTCATGATGTTTAAGATTACCATTTGTATTACATTGGTTATGCAATGATGTATGATTTATGATTTTGTGGCACACAAAATAATGGTATCATTATGATATGGGTGGGACCTATATCTCCCTCCAATGCATTGGGTAAAGATTTAATATCTCATGAGATAGACAGGGCTGGAATGGTAGGTTATACCGGTTCAGTGAAACAGGACTGAAACGAGGGTAACTCGGTTCAGAAATGGGCTTTGTCTACTAAGATAGTCTTGGAAATGAGTCTTGACTAATAAGATATGATTCTCTATGATTATGTGTGTATGCCACAAAGTTTCATGTTTTAAGTTATGATTATTGGAATTTCATTTCACTACTATGATTTATCCCATGTTATGAAATTATGCTCTCTTTTTCAGGTTAAGATTTCCAAAATGTTATGTTCTTATGAATATGATATGATTGATATTTCTTTAGTTTACCCTTACTAAGAATTTGAGCTCACCCTTTTATGTTTTCTTTTCCCCAGGATATAAAGAAAGGTTTTAGGTATGAAAAAAAGGTAAGATCTTTATGAGAGATGTTGAAGATCTTTCGCCACGATTAGAAGCTTATATTCCTAGTTTCCAAAGACAATAAACTATTACGGTCCTTGTGTGTGTATTTTTGTTATAAGTATTCCACAAAAGTAATGTAATATCCTTGTATGTTAAGCTTCGGGTCTCTACAGTTGGTATCAGAGGAAAAGGAGGTAGGAATGTATCTGATCCTTGGGAACTCTCACATGTGAGCGTTGGACGAAGCATGGCTCTCCGCCCAAGGGCTACATGAGGAAATGGCTTCCACTAGGGATGGTGGTGTGTCCCACCCATGGGGTGTAGCAGCCCATGGAGTGCCCTGATAGGTATCAATTATAGTCCACTGGAAGTAATTCCAGACCGCTACAACCCCCATCTTGTGTTTATGTTATCTTTCCAATATGGGTTTTAGTATTGAGGTTACATGTTTGGATATATGTTTTGAGAAACATAGCTCACCTCACTTGCTGAGGCACCGACACTAGCTCCTGGGTATTCACCCATGATATGATTGTCATCACATTCACTGCATGCTGGTTTATTTACCACTTGATCTTGAGATTCGTTTTTCAGATTAAATGCATCAATTTTCTTAGACACAACATCAAGTTGAGTAGTAATCATTCTAGTGGCATCAATTTTATGCATGTCCTGCTTTTGAGTACCTCATTCATAATGCCATTGGAAGCTATTTGCTGACATGTCTTCAAGAAATTCGAATAGTTCCTCTGAGGATTTCCTCATAACCATTCCACTAAAATCTACATCCACCATATATTTGGTATTGGTTATAAGATGGTCCAAAATGGAAGTTCATGATGAGGGAACTTCCTAAACATTTCTTTAAATCGCTCACAATATTCGTACAAAGATTCTAAATCATGTTGCTGAAAGTTGAGAATTTCGTTCTGCAATGTCATCGTCTTTGAGGGTGGAAAATACTTTGATATAAATGTCTGGGCTAATGCCTCCTAAGTGAGGATAGAACATTGAGGTAGTCCTTTAATCTGGTTCTTCACTTTATCCCTTAATGATAAGAGGAATAAGATAAGGTGAATAGCATCCCCGGACACCCCATGGTAGTGGAAGGTGTCACATATCTCAAAAAATGGAGAGATAAGCCTTGGGGTCTTCACTTAATAATACTCTAAATTTCACCATGTTTTGGATGAGCTGAATGATGGATAGCTTGATCAAAAAATGTTTTGTCTCCACTGATGGTCTAACAATACCTGTATCTTCCCCTTTAATGGAAAGAAGACCATACTCTATAAGGGTACAACACAGGGGTAGTTGTTCTTGATGAGGTGGGGGCATAAATTGCTGCTCATGAGAAAAATAAGTCCCTTGGTTAGGTTACATGTATGTAAACTGCTCTGGCAGATACTATTGGGGTTACTGTGGGCCATAACCTGGAATAAATTGAGTTAATTCCCTTTTCTAGTTCCATGGAATGAAATCTATGATGTTTTCTGGTGAAATTTAGATACGCTCATCCTCAATAGCTAATTATTGATTCTAATTGTCCTCAGGCATGAACCGATTTCCAACAGCTTGGATGGAAGTTGGGTCTCCTTCTTCCATGTGTGACTTGGGGGTGTTTTGGTTATGGTCACCCATAAGTGCTCGATTTCACCTTAAGATCGTTCGTTCGATCTTCGGATCAAGTGTAAGGACATCTGATGGCTCAACACTCCTTTAACAAGTGAGTCAGCCACTCATGAACATATAATTCTATGCACAACACTAAACACACACCAAGCGTAAAAGAGGAATACAAAAAAGTAATAAAAAATAAAAATGAGATTAAAGGATAAAATTTTTTAAATTTTTTATTTTTATTTTCACTTTAATTAATACAAACTTGATTTTATAAAACACTATTAACTCGAACTCCCTGGAAACAATGCCATAATTTGGTATCGTTTCAACTAAAGTGTTACTTTCAACAATCCAAATTTAAATACCCAAACTTAATACTATTATAGTGAAATTATGGGATCGATCCATAGGGAGAGGGAGTTAATGTATTTTGTTTCTCAATTTTGTAATTAATTAGGTGAAGTTTACTAAAATTTTGAGTTGATGTTTTTATGTTTCAATTATAGATTAATTAAAATTTCAATTTATTGATAAATTACTTTAAAGATAAAGAAAAATACAAATATTTGATCCTAATGATAAATGGGAAGAATGTGTCGGGGCTGTAGATTTTTAAGAAAATTATTAAATAAATTTTTTTATAAGGTTGTGTTGTTTATAATAACTCACATCTCTTGGTTTTGGATATAATGAAACCCCTTAGTTTGGTGAATTTTGATTGAATTAGTAGAAACCAATTCCTTGGTCTGGAAATGGGTTTTTATTAATTTTTTTAATTGTATCCCCTTTTGAGATAATAAATCCACCCAATGATCATTGATGTTCTTAATTATAATTCCTCAGAAGATCCTTGGAAATCCTGTTCTTGGTCTGATATGGGATTTTTAGTGATATTTAGAAAGAGTTTTTAAGGGATTATGAGAGAAATATAAATAATATGATTATAATATAACAATTGATAAACAACAACACATAATCATCCACAACCCCAACACATAAGGGATTTAGCTTCACATGGAGTAGATAATGACCAAAAAAACTATGATACCTAAATTAAACATTGCAATAACTTTGAATTGAAGATCTTCGGGAAGTTAGTGGTAGTACCTCCTTTGTTCTCGTCCCTCTTCCGCTCTCTTCCTCTCCCATTGGGAATCTTCGGAATTGTCCCCTTTTTGTGTCTGAGTGTGTCTCTCTTGATTTGGAGGGCCTTACCTCCTATTTATAACATTTGGAAAACACATGGTGTGTACCCTAAAGTACACAGAATGTACCCAAGTCAACTTGACTATGACTTACTTTCTCCTCTTGTGGGTGATAAACCGCACCTCCCTTGACTTTGAACGTGACAGCACTCAGTTGGTGGGGGTACATGACGTGTAACGCCACCCCACATGGCATGTAATGTCAATATTCAGCCACCAACCACTTCTAGAAGGGGTAATACGGCATGTACATGGTAATAACATGGTGTGTAAGCTCTGGTCGGCAACATGGGAGTGTATTTGGTCCTACCGATCTGTGTCGGGGTAATAGTACACGGTGTGTGTAATAAGTACACACCGTGTATATTTGAATTTTTTTTCTAACCCTTCCCAATTTGTGTCTTAGGCTGGAAAATACCAGAAAATAATCATGATTAATGGATTAAAACATTTTATCTCGAAAACAACACATATATCAAGTGAAAATGTGTTTTGATACTCAATAGAATGTATGATAATTTGTGCACAAATTGGGCACATTAGAATGCTAAAAGATATTAGGATATAATCAATCAATTTTTTTTAAAGGGAAAAAATAAAATGGTAAATATTTAAATGAAACAAAAAATTATATTTATTAATATTTAACATTTTATTATTCCATGGAATATAGGAAAAGCCATAATGAAAGAATATTATATCTATATTTTGGACTACTTATGCAGAATGAGGAGTTTAAATATTATAAAATTCATGTGGGGATATATATAATTTATACATTTTGTTGTTACAAAACACAAGATTATTATGTATGTAAAAACCAGCAATAGAATAATTTGAAAGATATTTATAGATAATGGAGATGTATATCTAAGAGATCCCTCAAATGTTTGGGAAAATCCTTTTGGAACCAAACCCATCATTAAAATTAATATTGAGTATAATCAAAAATAGAAAATGTTTCTTGATCCAAAAGATGAACTTATGATACATAGAAGGAACTTTTAGAAGGCTAGTTATTTAGAGTGTTCCTTAGGGGAACCAAATTTATAAATTTCACATTTTAAAATAATATTAAAAAAAAAGTTGTCTCTATTAACTATCAAGTCTAAAGTTTATAAGAAAGCATAATAATAGAGAAAGGAATAAATCTCAAAAGAACACAAAGCTAAAAAAATTAAAGGATCAAACTAAATAGTTTAGAACCATGTATTTAACTAAATACATGAAGAAAAAAAAGGTTACTGGAGATATGGATATTGAGATAGATAAAGGGAAAAAAATTATGACTTCATATGAAATATAGAGATGCATAAGAACCAAAAACTCAAAATATTATAAATATTTATCTATTCATAGAAAAAAAAGGAATAAAGCAAAAAATATATAAACTATAACTTCAAAAGAGAAATACTAAGTCAGAGAACAAAGAAGTTGAGCTAAATAAGTCTTCAGTTAAGTATCAAGAAATTATAGAAGTAGGATTAAGTTAATTTTAGAAGAAAAAAATAAAATTATTGAGGAAAAATATAAAAATAGTATGAATGGAATAACTTGAGGATAAAGAAAAATCTTCAAAATAATATCCCCAGGTAGTACTATCACTAGTCAACATCCAATAAAAAGGGGAATATGAAGCTAAATTACCAAGGAATAAATTGACCTACTCAATTACACCATCTAAAAAGGGAAAAATAAATGATAATGTGTCAAATAGTTTAGAATATTATAATTCTATATCACCCCCAAAAATGGAAAAATGATTCAAGGACACTCATTCAAAAGAAGCGAAATTCACTCCAAGTTTAGTTGCAACATCATCCTCATCTTCACCATCTTCTAAAAAACATCTATTGAGGTAGAGTGTGACGGATCCTATTATGGATAAAGGTTTTGTTTGTTGTATTTTTCTCAATTATCAAGTCAATTATGTGAGTTAAATTGAATAATTAGGTCTCTAGTGAAGAAGTAAGTATATTTATATCAAAGAGGTGTTTCTTCCATGAGGAATAAATGGAAAACAAGAAGACCATAGGTCCTTGGGATAACTGTCTAGACAGATTCATTGGATCATGAATAAGAACCCATCCAAGGATTATAAAACATGTTGGTTTTCAAAATAATTGATTACACACTCTTGGGTAAAGGTTGATGTCAATAGAGATGAATCAATATTGATAGTATAGGAATTTCACCAGAGGTGGTAGAGCTATAAAGTCTAGAACTCAAAACATTATATATCTTGATTTTTTAGTCCAGAATTTACATTTTTATATTCTTTGGGATCATTATGATTTATAGTTTTAGATAATTTACTCAAAACTCTTATATAAAAAATCCATCTATTAAAAATTAGATAATTATAATCAATATCCATTTTACCAAAAATATAAAATATTTAAAAATAAATATGTTTTATTTTCATGATAAATCTTTATGACTTTCAACTTAACTTCATATTTGTTCTTACCCATCCTTAAACCTTGTGAAAAACATTTTAAAACATAGTATGAGAAAAATAATATCCTTAATGGATATTAAAAAAAGATAGAAAATTATTAGTCCATTTTAAAACCATGATATCATAATAGGGATTTTGTCTTTAACATAATAAACTTTTAACTCAAACAATTGTTTACATACACATTAAGTAAGATTTAATTCCTAAAGTTTTTCATAAAAAATATTATAATAAAACAAAAATGGATAATCATAATCATGAGGGATTATTAAAAAACATTATAACCCATGAAAAACATTTTCGAAAAAATAAACCTTTTTACCCTAAAAGGGAATAATCATTTATTAAAAATAAATGATCATTAAATTATGTTTTGAAATAAAATGATTTCTACAAAAACTTATAAGAAATTATAAAAAATTCATGTAGTTTATTTGGGAAATTATATTCATAGAACCCTTATAAGAACCCGTATAAGTGGAATAACCAAAAAGATCAATTTACAACATAATTCTTTAGAAAATTTATCATTACCCAATGCATTGAAGAGCTATATTGGACTCACACATCATCAAGATATATATCAGTATCACCAATCATCATGAGCTCTATCAGGCCCAACCATCATTATAAACATTTTACAAGTATAATAAAATCAATGAAACACATAAAAACTTGCATTTTGATCATCAAATGCATAAAAATATACGTTGAAACCCATAAGAAAAACATTTTTGAATATTGATATATTCCTTTCCTTTAAAAAACAATTTTCAAAACTAAAATACCCAGAATAAAATGGGAGGATGGTTTTTATTTGGATAAAACATAGAATATTATAAAGGAATCAAAAACATAAGATAATTTTTTTAATGATGGGAAAAATATTTGAGGTTGTACTTTTTAAAATATAACATTCCTTTATCCATTTGTAAATAATGTCAAACAGTTTATCATAAAATATGTAAAAAAATTCCTTCTGAAAACATTTGGTAGAAATTAAAAAGTGACATAAGATAAACTTTATAATTAATTTATGTATATATAAATATATAAATAAAATAATTTTAATAACATGTACATGGGAAAAAAATTAGAAAATTAATCTTTAAAATATTTAAAATGAGGTTTTATAGGTAAAGTGTATCATACCTCGAGGTTGACTTGTCATGTAAATTATTTATCTTCCAAAGTAATAAACTTATATTAATTATTTAATCTCTTAAAAACCTATTAAAATTTTATTATTCATTTTGTTTTATTTAATACCATGTCATATACAATTACATAATCAATTAAATTCACGTCAGACATTTTGATGATATTCAGCTCATAGGTCCAAAATGACTTTGGTGTTTTAGTATGGTCAATTTATAAACCCTTATTTTAGGAACTTGACCCTTTATTCATGTATGTTCGGTATATATAATGTTCAAGTTTTGTTTCAGGAGGTTCTGAGGGGTTTTGGAATGTTTTGGAAGCTTTTATGGAGGTACACGATTAATGAAAATAGTGAAACACCTCCAAGAAACCGTGAAAGGTAAAGTAGTGGGAACTAGGTAGGTGAAAATTGGTTCACGGTTTGGAAAAACCATTTGAATTCCTAGGAGAAACCATGAAAATTTAAATATAGGTAAAATCATGGTTGGTACATGGTTTTTTTAACCTTGTGAGCTAATCGTGCTAGGTATGACCTTAAGAAAGTAGCACCTCATTGTTGGCGCATAGTTTTCCAAACCGTGTGGTCTAACCATGAAATGTATATTTGGTCCTCCTTAAATTTTTTATCACATGAAAAATAGCCCCTTTAACCCTATTTTTCCCATAATTCCCCCATAAAACGAATTCTTCTTTATCCCAAGGTGTGAGAGACAACCCCCTTCGATCGGGGATTGATCCTTAGGAAAATCAAAGTGTGTCGGAGGCTTAGAGTCATCGATAAGTACCCATTATTCCTCATTCTTCTTATATCCAAGGTTATTATCCCTACTATAACCATATATCTAGTTTTATATGGATATATATATGGTTTAAGAGTTTTTTTATGATTAAATCTTGTTGGATCTAGTGAAGGAAACTTGGTTTGTGATCGGATCTTGAAGTATCATTATGTCGTCTTTTGTTTTTTTCAATTGTTGGTGGGTAAGTAGATTCTCTCTCAAATACACTAGATTTTGAATTTTAAGGATTTGTTTTCATTAAATGTTTTTATGGAAATTGTGGTGAAATACTTTTTTGACTCTTGGTGTAAACCCATTTGGTATTGGTTTTTGAAATTGTGGGAAAATTGGTCAGATTTTGAAAAACTCTTTTTTTTTATTTTATAATGTGTATTTTAAAATTATGGTTTTGTTTTTAATCATGGAATTGGTTTTTGTAAATATTTTAGATAAATAAAAGTTCATGGAATATTTTTACATGAAACTTTTTCATGCATGGTTGGTGTGAGTTCATTTGAATTATACATGCCCCTATGGAAGGGGTTTGTGCCTTTGGGTTACCTGATATTGGTTACCTTATGACAACTTGGTATATCAATGAGAGACCACTAATGGGTATGGAACTATCACCCGATAATGCATGGTGTGTTTATAGATATGGTTATTCATAATCCAAATGATTGTAAAAAATTTTTATACTTATTCGATTGTTTTCCATGGAAAATTGATTATGGGTTTGTTATAAAATATTTTTACTACTTAAATCTATTTTATAAATTGTGCAAACAAGTTTTTTCCTAGTGGAGTGAGTTGGGAAGTAATTGGTGAAATCCTGTTGAGTTTAGAATAAACCCCAATTTGGGAACTATTTTGCATTTACAGATGTCGTCTTTTGGGAAATGGGTAAAGGAAATGTATCTTAGTTATTTAGTGATACTTCTTGACACCTTGGTCTTGGTATGTAAAGTTAGATCTTAGACCGGGTTGGGTGTTTTTGGTTGATGTCACTTTGGATTTTAATGTTTTGAGGCCTTTTGGTTCTCTTTGAGTATGTATATTGGTTTCTTCTTATAATATAATATGTTTTATTGGTTTTTTTATGTTTTGAGTTTTATTTTGTACCCATGCATCATATATAGGTTTTTTGGTTATTTTTTTAGTTTGGATATTTTATCTTTCAAATCAAAAATTGTCCCCCAAATGTTCTTGAAGTCCTTAGAATTTATTTGCAGCCTTTGGTGTATTGGGTATGTCACATAAGGCCTAGTATCACCCCCTTCACTCCTCAATCCAATGATGAGGGGTTGGATGTTATGAATGGTATCATCGTTTTTGGTCTTTCACATAAGAAATGGTGTCAATATTGGATGGCCTATCTTTCATTTTGGGAAAATGGTGTCAGTTTTGTTTCCTTATAGAGTTTTAAATCATATTAGAATCTATTTTGGGTTAGTATAAAGGATATAAAATTGTCAAAACATGAAATTTTGAGCATAAAAAATGCATAGAAAACCGATTTATGTTGAACTTCAAGAATACAGAGTGTTTGGGTACATGAGTGTTTTAAGACACTTATAGGTGAGTTGACACCTCGTTATCATGGGTTTAGCTAATGAGAGTTCCATTAAATGCATTTATATTAATACTTCCTGATAGGAATACATTGTTCACTCTGATTTTATTAGTTTATGAAATGTACAAAAAGGTGTTAATTTTTTAAAATAGTGGAAATGGTTGTTTTCAAAAACATGGTAATAGTATTTTAAAAAATGGTTGAAATGTTGAATATGGGGTAACTATAGAAAGATATGCTTTAATACATCTTGATGTTGTAAATTAAAATTATTAATCCTTCAGTTTCTATGGTGTGAGACTAGATGGAGTTTTTTCTGGTTATAATGAATGGCACTAGGTAGGGGTCATAGAAATCAACTGGGAGAATATGCTGAGAATATGGTTGCACCAAATCCATAAATGAACCAATAACTAGTAAAAAGCATTGTCTATGATTTTTATGCCATGTATAAGAGTAATGAGAATGAATAATAGGGTAAATTTGACCATCTGGTTCAGTTCCAATAATAGAATCCACCCATATTTTGGGGGGACTCTAAGATGGAAAAAGCAGAAGTTTTGTTGAATATGATAAATCAAATATTTGATTTCCTTGGGACAATAGTAGATCTGAAAGTAAAGTTTTTAATGTATATTATGGAGGATTTGGAATACCAGTGGTGGGAATTAGCGCTTTAGAAAAAATAGGACCAAGTCAAAATATGGGAGTTTTTAAAAAATTGTTTAATAAACAATTCTATCCTCACACCATTCATATTATTATAATAATGAAATTCATTGGTTTAAATAAAGATAATCTCTCGGTGACATAGTATGTAGCTAAATTTATAAATTTAGTCCAGTTTTTCCTAAATGTTTCTACAATTTAATCCTTGAAGGAATTCATTTTTTAATCATGTTTGGGGCCAAATATTTAATCAAATATTTCCATCCTTTGTATAACATATTATACAGAGATGGTCAATAGATCAATGATGGTATAAAATGATATATCGGGAAATATGGTTGTGGGGAATATGTTTATTCCTATGGGAAAAAGTGGGAGTTATAATTCTTGGAAAAATAGGAAGAGGGAGACCAACTTTCAAAGTGGTGGTATGCCTTAGAATCAAACTGTAGGATCTATAAATCTCCACCCTCAGTTGAAAATTAAGTTGGGATGTTTTCAATGTGGTTCTTTCATCCATATGAAGTGATATTTTATGAAATAACATAAATATTTTTAAAATTTAAACAAGATGGGATATCTTCAACATTATTATCACAATGCTCCAAGTTCATGTGCTAGAGACACATATCATGCTTCTCAAGAATTTTATGCTTCAATGGGATGAGTACAGTAGAATAATTATCATTATCTTGATAGAGCAATCCAAGTTGATTCTAGGAACACCATGACTCTAGAACTAGTTCAATCTCAATAGGGTAAAAATGAGAAAAGTTTAATGAGTAAGAAACTATATGGAACTGAGTAAATAATCATGGATGATCAATTCTGTCCTTTGATAGCGAGAGGTACAATTATTTTCAATTATACCCTTATGTAATCTTTTCTTGATATGGGCATGACACACTCATTTTTTTCTTCTTATTTTGTTGATAATATGGGTTTGTCTATTGATATGATGCCTTCTATTTTAAAACTACAAACTCCCCTTGTACAAAAAGAGTGTCAAGACTTTATGTGTAAATATTATTCTATAACCATCGATGAGGATGAGTTTCTTTTGGATTTCTCTATGCTTGATATGGAAGTTTATGAGTTTATTTTGGGAATGTATTGTTTGACATCATTTAAGTCTTATATCGATAGTTATTCTAAAAAGGTTAGTTTCACATCTTTGGATGGAATCGAGCATCTCTTTAGAGAATATTGGGATGTAAAGGAAAGTAGATAAGGACATTTAGAACTAGTGGTTAAAACAATATATTATCAGTTTGAAGTACTTAATTTGGAATCTATGGATGACAATGGGAATAAATATTTTCCAACTATTGTTGACTATTTTCCTAACATTTTCCACAATAATTTATCAAGGTTTCTACCCAAAAGGAAAGTCAATTTTATGATTGATCTCCTACTAGGGACCAGTGAAATATCAATTTTATCTTATAGGATGAAACCAATAGAATTTAGAGAGTTGAATTATCAATTGGAAGAGTTCAAAATTAAAGGGTTCGTCTTTCCAAGTACATCTCTATGGGTAACACCAATTCAATTTATAATGAAGGTGGATAGAACTATTGGGATTTGTGTATATTATCATAATCTTAACCAAGTTATGATAAATAATTGGTATCCTCTCCCATGAATTTATGATCTATTCAATTAATTTAGGGTATACCAGTGGTTCTATAAAATTAAACTACATTCTAGGTATCACCAATTGTGGGGAAGAAAGGAGGATACTCTAATGATGACTTTTAGAAGAAGGTATGTTCATTAAAAATATGTCTTTATGCCTTTTAGACAAATGAATGCACTATCTATCTTTATGTAATCAATGAACCAAATATTTCAAAGGTATCTATATGCCTATGTAGTAGTTCTTGTTGATGATATACTAGTGTATTCTATGATAAAAGTGGAGCATGAACAACACTTGGCTATAGTGTTGGGTATCTTGTGAGAAAATTATTTGTGTGTCAAGTTATCAAAGTTTAATTTCCGGATATAATATGTATGTTTCCTTAGGCATTTCATTTTTTAAAATGGTGTTTCTATATATTTGAAAATGATAAAATTTATTATCTCTTGAAAACCATGAAATAATGTCTTTGAGATATGTAGTTTCCTTGGATTAGTAGGATACTACAAATGTTTTGAATGTGACTTTTCATGTGTGTAATAACTGATGATATATTTGATGAGGAAAGAAGTTCCTCTCTAATGGAATAATGAATGTCAAAAATCCTTTCAAGAACTTAAGGTTAAACTTACATCAGCACTTATCCTCACATTTCCATATTTTGGACATGGCTATATATTCTTTTATAATACATCAGGATCTAGTTTGGGATGTTTTCTCATAAAGGGAGATCATGTTATTTCTTATGGTTCATAGTAGTGAACTACCTAATAGACAAGTTGGAATTATCTGTTATGGTCTATGAATTAAATACTTGTCATAATAACCTATTTGGTGATAAATTCATTGTGTTTATGAATCATAATATTTTAAAACAAATTTTATCATAAATATATTTTAATTTAATATGGTGTAGATGGATGGAGTATATGTATTTGTTTGACTTTGAATTGATTTATACATTGGGTAAAGGGAAATCTGTAGTGGATACATTGATTATGAATTCATATGGTCAATTGGATAAAAAAGCTTCAGACTAATGGAAACTAATGTTATTTATAGATAATATAAATCTATATTTCTCAAAACAAGGTGATGTTGCAGTTTTCGTTCCATATTTATTTATTCCTGATTTGGTTGAGAAAGTTATAAAGGCTCATGAATCTAATCATGAATGTGTTGCTATGAGGTCAAAACTTAATGGTGGGGAGACCATTCAGGGTTCTAAGTTGGATGGGAATTTAGTGTTTTATTTTAGATATCGAATGGTCATGCCTTTGTCTTCTCACTAATAACTTCTTAGTGTATAGAATCATTTGAAATGGGTTATTAATCCTAGGATCCAGAAGATGTAAAAAGCATTGAAAACAAAATTTTGGTGGGTTGGCATGAAAAGAGTTATATATAAGTATGTCTTGAGATGGATTGCATGAGCTCAAGGTAGAGAATCACTGACCATATGGTATGTTTTAGTCTTCACCAATTCCCATGTGGAAATGGGAGCATATATCTATGGATCTTGTAACATGTCTACCATGGTTAGGAAATATGATTCCATATGGGTGATTTTGGTTCACCTCACAAATTCAGATCACTTCATCCATATTCATGAAACTAATTCAGTGTAATACTTTCCAAAAATATACATTATGTAAATTTTAAAGATTAATAGTGTTCTATTCTTGATTGTATCAGACCGATACCCTAGGTTTATGTATCATTTATGGAAATCCTTATAGCAAGCCCTTAGAACATAGTTGATTTTGAGTATATCTTATCATCCTCAAACATATGGAGAGTATGAACAAATGATCCAAACATTGGAGAACATTATTAGGGTTCATGTGATGAATTTTTGGGGCATGTGGGAATAGAATATATCGTTATTGGAGTTCTCAAACAAAAATAGTTATCATGCCTTGATACATATGTCTTGTTTTGAAGAATTATATTGGAATCCTTTTCATTATCTACTTTTTAAGGTGTAAATAGTTGAGACTTCACTAATTAGACCATTCCTTGTTCAAGAGACAATGGAGAAGATTCAGTTGATAAAAAATAGGATTGATATGGCTCAATGTCATTATAAATCATATGTGGATCATCATCGATAAATGTTTTCATTTGAGGTGAGTGATCATGTGTTATTGAGAATATATCCAAGGCTTGGGAATCATCATTTTTGTAAGTATGAAAATTTACCTCCTCAATACATAGGCCATTTTTAGATACTTTAATAATTTTGTGAGGTGGAATATCAGTTGGTTTTTTCACAATGGTTTAGTTTAGTGTATAATTTGTTTCATGTGTCTTATTTGAAGAAGTATCAACCTAATCTAGACCATGTGATTCGATGGGGTCACCTTAACCTAGAGCCAGATGATATGTTGATTCATGTGTTGGTATGGATTGTAGATAGGCAAGAGAATATATTTTGTGGGAAAATCATTGGTCTAGTGTGGGTTTTATGGAAACATATTCATATTTTAGAAGAAACATGGGATTTTGAGAAGGAAATTATGGAATAATGGCCTGAACTCTTTCAGTAAAAAAAGGTTTTTATACTTTTAAGGGATAGAAATTACAATGTTGGGGATAATTTAGTACCGTTGGTTTTAGTTACATGACCCTTTATTCAGGTATTTTGAGTCTATATAGTTTTTAAGTTATGTTTCATGAGTTTTTGAGTAGTTTTGACACATTTTGGAGGCTTTTATAGTGGTGAACATTTTGTGAAAAGTTAGTAGAAATCGTGAAGCTACTATATAAAACCATGAAATGTAAAATAGTTGTCACTATAATGGCATACATTTGGCGCATGGTTTGGATAAACCATGAAAATTCCCATAAGAAACCATAAAACTTAAAACAGAGGGAAAATAATGGTTGGAATATGGTTTGTCTAATTGTGTGATCCAACCATGATAGGTATGGCCTTAAGACATTAGAACTACACGATTGGTTAATGGTTTTCTAAACCATATTGAATATAGTTTGAAATCCTTAAATTGTGGATCTAATTTGAATTATCCCCTTTAACCCTAATTTTTCACATATTCCTTCCATAACTTAAATTCCTTTTCTCCCAAGGCATGAGAGACAATCCCCTTCAATCTGGGAGTAAACCTTAGGTGAATCAAAGTGTGTTGTAGGATCATATTCATTAGTAAGTATCCACTATTCCTCATTATTTTTATATATAAGGTTATGCTCTCTAATAAAACCATATATATATTATTTTATCAATATATCTATGTGTTATGTGTTATTTTATAATGAAATATTTTTTGATCTATTAAAGGGAACATGGTTTGTGATCGAATCATGAAGTTTCATTATGTTGTTCTTCATTTTTACCAACAGTTGAAATGTTTTTGGATTCTCTCTCAACTCTACTTGATTTATAAGTTGAAGGATTATTTTTAATTAAATGTTTTGATTGAAATTTTGTTGAAATCCTTTTTTGATTCTGGGTGGAGATCCTAGTTGGTTTTGGTTTTGTAAATTGTGGAAAAAAAATTGGATTTCAGAAAACTCCTTTGGTTTATGATTTCAAAATGTGTATTTTAAAATTATGGATTTTTTATTTATGTAATTGGTTTGTGGAAATGATTTAAATAGAGAGAGGTTTATGGAATGGTTTTATAATAAAATTTGGCATACATGGATGGCATGAGTTCATTTGCATTAGAAATGACCCTATAAAAGGGGTGTGTACCATTGGGGAACCTGGTATTGGTTACCTTATGACGACTTAGTAGATTAATGAGAGAACAATAATGATTAAGGAATTATCACATAGGAATTCATGGTGTGTATGGAGATATGGTTGTGTTTATTCCAAATTATTATAAATTTTTTTTATATTTTGTCTATTTTTTCCATGGAAAATTGTTTATAGATTTGTTTTAAACTATATTTAATTTTTATTCTTTTATAAATTGTGATAATAATTTTTCCTAGTGTAAAGAGTTGGGAATTCATTATAGAAATCCTACTAAGTTTAGACTCACCCCCTGATTGGGAACTGTTGTGCATTTTCAAATATCATCTGTCGAGACACAAGTGAAGCAAGGTATCTCAGTTATTTAGTGAAACATATTGATAACTTGAGATTGAAATGTGGAGCTGTAGTTTGGAGTAGTTTGTATTTTTTTTGTTGATTAAACTTTGGAGTTTTGATTTTGGTGGTATTTTGGTTCTCTTTGAGTATGTCTTTTGGTTTTTGCTTGTACTATAATATAGTTTATTGGTTTGGTTATGTGTGGAGTTGTATTTTATACTCATGAATCATATAGTGGTTTTTTTATTGTTTTTTTAGTTTTTATATTTTATCTTTAAAATGGAAAATCATCCCCCAAATGTTCTTGAATCCCTTGGAATTTATTTCGAGCCTTTGGTGTCTTGTGGATGTCACATAAGGCCTAGTAGATCCTCTGTCACTCCTCGAGACAATGAGGAGGGGTGGGATATTAGAGTCAAAAATTTAATAATTCCATCATCTCAAGAATAATAATCATGATATGATTACCATTTTTATATGTCAATTATAATTTTAAAATCAACCATTTAATATGGTTATGAAAAATGAACTATGTTACAATCATGGAGATGGTAGGTCATACGTACGCTTGAGTAACATTTCTATTTTTCAACTATCATGATGGAAAGAAGGTAAGTATTATTTTATCTTTACAGAATGATAATTATATCCTAAATACCATATTTTTTCTTTAAATACACTTATAAATACAATCCATGTGATTTTCTGATGAAAAATGAATCACATTGCTTCGTGGAGGTGGTAATCCACACATACACACGAATGACATTATCAATTTTCAATGAATGGATAAGTAAGAAAATATATTATATATTATCTTTAAAAAATGATAAATATTTCTTGAATATAATATATATATATATATATATTAAATCCATCATTATAACCATCCTTGAGTGGCGGTGGTGGAAAACAAATTACATCGGTTCACAAGGTGGTAGTTCGTCGTACACATGAGTGATTGTTTTGTTTCCCATTTGATGGAAGATGAGATAGATATAGATAATTTCATTAATATAAAAACATATTATTATATTTATTATATTTTTGTTATTATTTCATCATGTTTTAATAATATTTTATGGAGGTAGAAGAAGAAATAAAAGAAAAATGTTTGGTTAAGAACTATACCTCTTCTTCAAACAACCTCTTAAGTTATATACTAAAATCTTTCCTATGATTGTTTTATGATCAAACTAAGGACTCAAAAAAATTATAGGTATGTAAGGAGAGCATTTTATTAGGTATTTCATGAGATAGAGTTATCAAAATTTGTGATTAAGAGAGTATATGAGGTAGTCTTTTATATGTGAGGGGAGGGGAACTATTGGAATTATATAAAATATTAAATAATATATATATATATATAAATCAAGGAAAGTGGTTAAAAGGAACCCAAAATTATAAGATAAGATATTATAGGGTTGAAATAAACACAAAAAATCACATTTATAGTGTTTTTTTTATATTTTAATCATTGTCGACAAGTTAAACAACTTTAAACTCATTTTAATCTTAACTGTGATAATTTATCTTTTTTTCATGATAACTTATTTAAATGAACAAAAATAAAAGGGGGATTATGAAAAAAAAAACATGTTTATTCCAAATTTTTAATAATTTTTATTATGTTAAAATTCTATAGGTGTAATAAATTATTTTTAATAAAAAAACACAGAACACTTGAAGAACAGTTTTTAGGAAAATGATTGATTTATGTGTAACAATCATTTTATCTTGAAAACAATTAATAAATTAGTTATAAGAAAAAAAATTAAAAATAATAAGTAAATTAATTTTTTATACTTTTTGATCAATCCAAAACTTAATTACTTCTTCCAACCATTCTATTAATCGCAATGACTCAAAAATAGTTTTAAATTTAATAAAATATAACTTATCTTTATAATAGTCAATATTGGACTCCCAATTTCAAGAATTATGTTTTAAAATACATTATTTAACTCCTTATTAATACCTTTTGTCAAAAAACACTGATAAAATAGGATAAAGGAAAGTTTTAGGGTTATTTTAAACTTTTACCCTATAGTTTTAACCTTATTTACCCCATTTTAACCTTTATCGAGGTCATAAATTTTACCATAATTACTATTCATAATTCCTCAAAATAAAAGAGACTTATTTATCAATTTTAGACCTCTTTATTCCAAATATGTAATCCATTTTTCAAGATTAAACTCATATAAGTGTAAGAAATTAAATTAGTACTAAAACGCAAAACGCAATGAAAACCCATTTTTTCAAGCGTTTTTAAGACAAAAAATGAACTTATGTCAAAATCTAGTATAATGATGATTTCTATGTAATTAATTATATTTTTTATAATTAAATGATAATTAAGTTACTTTAATATCAAATGAGACCTCTAAATTACTTTAATTAATTAAAATAAATGATAGTTTTACAAAAATAGGTATTTTTAATTATTCTCTGAAAAATCAATCTATTCAAAAAAATACCATATTTTAACCCTAATATAATTTTGATATAATGATTTAAAAAAGGAAGTTAATTTTTTCAAATTAAATTTATATAATTTTGAAATAAATATTTTAAATAAAACCATATAATGCATGGAAACCCAATTTGGTTAGAAATAATGCTTTTTTTTTGAATAAAAAATTACAGAATATTATTAGAATAAAAATAAATCCATAAAATATAATTAATGAATATTAATAAGACATGAAAATGATTTATCTTGAAATTACCTAGATTTTTACATTATTCCCCCCATTTTTAAATTATTTCCTAAAAATTTTATTTACTTAATAAATAATTGGGTATGTCTTTCCCTCATATCATTTTTATATTCTCATGATTCTTCTTCAATCATATGGATTTTCTAAAAAACCATAACTTGATAAAATTCTTTATTTTTCAACACTTGACCTCGATAGTTAAGAATCTATTCTGGTGGTTCTTTATAAGAAATTTTTTATTCTAACTGAACTAATTCAGGGCTCAAACATGAGATTCATCTAGCACATATTTTCTTAACAACGAAACATGAAATGCATTATTTACACAATATAAACTAAGATTTAAGGCCACTCAGAAGGAAAATATTCTAACTTTCTCCAATATTTGATATGAACAAATGAATCATGTACATATCTTCCCTTTTTTACCAAAATACATAACACTTTTCCATAGAGATACTTCAATAAAAACATTAAAACCTACCTAAAAAGAAAGATCTTTACTCATATTATCGGTGTAACTTTTCTACTTTCTATGTTACAATCATGGAGATGGTAGGTCGTATGTACACTTGAGTAATGTTTCTATTTTTCAACTATCATGATAGAAATAAGGGAAGTATTATTTTATCTTTCTATAATGACAATTATATCCTAAATACCATATTTTTTCTTTAAATACCCTTATAAATACAATCCGTATGATTTTATGATGAAAAATGAATCGCAACGCTTCGTAGAGGTGGTAATCCACACGTACACATGAATGACATTATCAATTTTCAATGAATGGATAAGTAAGAAAATAGATGATATATTATCTTTAAAAAATTATAAATATGTCATGAATATAATATATATATATATATATATATTAAATCCATCATTATAACCACCCTTGAGAGGCAGTGGTGGAAAATAAATTATATCGGTTCACAAGGTGGTAGTCTGTCGTACACATGAATGATTGTTTTGTTTCCCATTTGATGGAAGAGGAGATAGATATAGATAATTCTATTAATATAAAAACATATCAGTATATTTATTATATTTTTTATTATTTCATCATGTTTTAATAATATTTTAAGGAGGTAGAAGAAGAAATAAAACAAAAATTCTTGGTTAAGAATTATAGATCTTCTTCACACAACCTCTTAAGTTTTAAACTAAAATAGTTCCTAGGATTGTTTTATGATCAAACTAAGGAATCAAAAAAATTTATAGGTATGTAAGGAAATTATTTGATTAGGTATTTTTTGAGATAGAGTGCTCAAAATTTTTGATGAAGAGAGTATAGTAGGTAGCCTTTTATAAGTGAGGGGATGGGAAATCTTGGAATTACATAAAATATCAAATAATATATATATATATATATCAAAATCATGTAAAGTGGTTCCAAGGAACCCAAAATTATAAGATAAGATATTATAGGGTTGAAATAAACACAAAAAATCATATTTATACTAGTTTTTTTATATTTTAATCCTTATTGACTAGTTAAACTACTTTAAACTCATTTTAACCTTAACTGTGATAATTTAGCTTTTCCCATGATAACTTATTTAAATGAACAAAAATAAAAGGGGGATTCTAAAAAAATTAAACATTATGATTCCAAATTTTTAATAATTTTTATTATGTTCAAATTCTATAGGTATAATAAATTACTGTTAATAAAAAACACAGAATACGTGAAGAACAATTTTTAGAAAAATGCTCGATTTATGTGTAGAAATCATTTTATCTTGAAAAAAATTAATAAATTGGTTATAAAAAAATTAAAAATAATAATTAAATGATGTTTTTTATACTTTTTTATCAATACAAAACTGAATTACTTCTTCTAACCATTCTATTAATCGCAATGACACAAAAATAGTTTTAAATTTAATAAAATATACCTTATCTTCATAATAGTCAATCTTGGACTCCCAATTTCAAAAATAATGTTTTAAAGTACATTATTTAACTCATTATTAATACCTTTTTTCAAAAAACACTCATAAAATAGGATAAAGGAATGTTTTAGGGTTATTTTAAACTTTTAACCTATAGTTTTAACCTTATTTTCCCCATTTTAACCTTTATCGAGGTGATAAATTTCACCATAATCATAATTCCTCAAAATAAAAAGAGAGTTATTTATCAATTTTAGACCTCCTTATTCGAAATATGGAATCCATTTTTTAATATTAAACTAATATAATTGCATGAAATTAAATTATTACTAAAATTAAAAACGCAATGAAAACCCATTTTTTCATGCGTTTATAAGACCAAAAATGAACTCATATCAAAATTTGGTATAATGATGATTCTTATGTAATTAATTATATTTTTTATAATTAAAGGATAATTAAGTTACTTTAATATCAAATGAGGCCTTTAAATTACTTTAATTAATGAAAATAAATGATAGTTTTACAAAAATAGGGATTTTTAACTATTCTCTAAAAAAATCAATCTTTTCAGAAAAATACCAAATTTTAACCCTAAGATAATATTGATATAATGATTTAAAAAATGAAGTTAATTTTTTCAAATTAAATTTATATAATTTGGAAATAAATCTTTTAAATAAAACCATATAATTCATGGAAACCCAATTTGGTTAGAAATAAAGCTTTTTCCTTTTGAATAAAAAATTATATAATATTATTAGAATAAATATAAATCTATAAAATATAATTAATGAATATTAATAAGACATGAAAATGATTTATCTTGACATTAACTATATTTTTAAATTCTTCCCCCTATTTTGAAATTGTTTCCTTACAATTTTATTCACTTATTAAATAAGTGGGGATATCTTTCCCTCATATCATTTTTAGATTCTCATGTTTCTTCTTCAATCATATGGATTTTCAAAAAAAAACCTTAACTTGATAAATTTCCTTATTTTTCAACACTTGACCTAACTATTTAATAATATATTTTAGTTGTTCTTTTTAAGAAGGTTTTTATTCTAACTGGACTACTTTAGGGCTCAAAACATGAGATTCATCTAGCACATCTATTCTTAACAACGAAACATGAAATGTATTATTTACCCAAGATAAACTTAGATTTAAGGCCACTCGGTAAGAAAAAAATCCAACTTTCTCCAATATTTCATACAAACCAATGAACCATGTACTTATCTTCCCTTTTTTACCAAAATACATAACACTTTTCCATTCTTCAGCAACTTTAGTTTTAAATGGGTCAACAGTTATGCCATATTTAGAAATAATATTCTCAAGGAAAAAATTTGTGCAACCAAAATTCACACTTGCTAAATTTTCCATATAAATTATTTTCTTTGAAATTTTTCAAAAGAATACTTAGGTTTCTTTCATGATCCTTGTGTCTTTTAGAATATACCAATATATCATCAATAAACATAAATATAAACTTATCTAAGTAATCATGGAAAACTCTATTCATAAGATTCATGAATACAGTCGGTGCATTAGATAACCTAAAGGGAATAACTACAAGCTGAAAATGCCTGTTTCTAGTCTAAAACATTGTCTTTAGAATATATTTCTCATTTACCTTAAAATAATGGTACCCTAACCTAATATTAATTTTTTTTAAATACTATAATCCTGAGATCTGATCAAACAATTCCTTGATATGAATAAAATGATAATTATTCTTAATATTTATGTTATCAAAGGATTTATAATCAATGAAAATTATCATTGAACCATATTTCTTTTTAAAAAAATAAAATAGGATCACCCTATGGTGAAGTGATAAGACAAATGAAACCTTTATCTAGAAACTCCTATAATTTCTTTTTCGATTCCAAAATTTATACTTGGTCTATTATATGTGGGGGTTTTGAAATAGAATTTTCATTAGTAACTAAGTCAGTAGTAAACTTAGCCTCCCTATTGGAATAACACCAAGAAAATCATCAATAAATAAATCCATAAATTGATTCACTTCTAGAACATTACTAATTAGAATAGACTCTATCTTCTCAAAAATATGTGCAAGATAAATATTATTTCCATATTTTATTATTTTTATAGCTTATTGATATATTATCAAAGGTATTAATTCATTCTTGTATACAAATTGAAACTAATTCTGAAAAAAAAACTTCTTTAACTCTATAATCTATCTTAGTATGATAAACAGAAATCCAATACATACCCAGAATAATATTAAACTCTACAAGGTGAAATACAACAAGGTTTGTAGGTAAATCATTTCCACATACAATAATATAAATAATCTTATAATTTCTTTTTTCCCTTAATAATTACTCTAGGTTTTGTTACCAAAAGGTATAGATTCATTTTTTAAGGTGAAATTTCCAATTTATCAGAAAAATTATTATAAATGAAATATTGTATAGACCCAAAATCAGACAAGACATTGGAATATTTTGAATAAATATGTAATGTACCTAACACCACATTGTTGGATAGTCTAATATCTTTTGAAGTGATCTCAATGGATTTATCCATACCTTTCTATTTGTGATCATGATGATTTTTATCCTTCATTCCTATCTTTGGAAAAGCACTCACATAATTACCCATCTCATTATAATTAAATCTTCTTAAAATTGGCTTTTAAATATTTCTATTATCATTTTATTAATAGTCACAAGTCATGTGTCCAAACTTTCAACATTAGAAACACTTCCCATATTTTATAAGAAATTATCTATGGTTATTTTTACCACAATTATCATAATATGTAAATTTTATTTTATTAACTTTTGATTTCTTTGATTGATTCTTCCCCATTACCTTCTATCGTGACCTTTTCTTCTGATTTTCATGGAATATATGATCATAAAAAAACTCTATTTTTACCTTCTTAGGAAATCTAAAAATTTTCTCATAACTTTTAAATTTTTGGGAAGAAAGTTCCATTAAATATATTAACTTTAATCCAAAGTAAAACCATTTAATTTTACTATTAATATCTCAAATAAAATTTTGTGCATACCTTTACAATTGAGTGAAGTTTTCATCATATGAATCCAATGAATATTTTTCCTTCTTCCCCAATTCCAAGAATTATTTCTCCATCCTAAGTCAAACATCTTTATAAAAATATTTCTAAAGGAAAATATTCTTAAATTTATCCCATTACAAGTCATTAATCACTTATCTTTCTCTTATATTTTTAACTATTGACCACTACTGATCGGATTAACCTTTAAAATGGTAAATAAAAAGAGTTTTTTTTTATGTTACTAAATCATGAATTTTAATATTTTCTCCAAGTATTTTACCCTTCATAAGGTTATCACATAATAAGATGCTCCAATGAATGCTAGATGGTGTTTTTTCATGAAGTTCTCCATTATAGACAAGTTCTTCTATGGTGAACTCGGTTTCCCAATCACTTGGATACCAATAAAATCTATAACTTGTTTCGACTGATCCATCACCATATTAAATTGCTTAGTTCTAATTACAACCATTCTAGGATGATTATTTGAAAGGATATTATCCTTTTTGTACCTTAAAACTACAGATTCCTTATTTCCTCTATAAAAAATCATTCTAAACAAACATAGTTTAGATAAAGCAACATGGAAATCATCAAATTATATATAATTTCAAATTAACCATAAATTAAATACATGTCAAGGGTATTCTATTAACATTATCCTAACCTAAAAATTTATTGAAAACTTAAATATGATACGAACTATAAATAATAAACCTTAAAACATTACATATCTTGAGTTTTTAGTAAATAGTTCACTTTCTTACAGTCTTTAGGATATTTAAGGTTTCATTTTTTGAAGATTTAAGTTATAAATCTTATATTATAACCTCATATATCACAAAGTGGATGATTATACTTAGTATCTATTTTTTCCATAGTATAAATATTTTAAAAAGAAACACATTTTATTTTCATGAAAAATATTCATAAGATTATACTTGACTTATTATTTGTTATTTATCATCCTTAAACCAAATAGAAAACATTTAAAAACATGGGATGATAAAAAAATATCAATAAAGGGGAATAAAAAATAATAAATAAACTCGTTATTCCATTTTAAAAGCATGAGATCATAAATGAGTGTTTTCTTTTAACATAATAAACTTGGAGCTTAAATAATCATTTAATAACACATAAAATTAGCTTTACTATACAAAGTTTTTTCATAAAAACTTTATAAGAAAACATAAAAGAAAAATCATAATCATGAGGGTTTCTTATAAAATATGAGAACCCATGAAAAAAATCTTCTAAAAAATATTCTTTTAGCCTAAAAGGGCACAATAATTTCTTTAAAAGAATATTATTGGATTACCTTTTGAAATCATACAATATCCATGAAAAATCATAACACGTCATATAACCCTTACAATTGTAATAACCAATGTAGTCAACTTCAAAAATGATTCTCCAAAGAACATAATCATTACTCAATGCATTGGAGAGCTATATTAGGCTCACCCATCATTATAAACAACATACAAGAACCGTAACATATGTGTAACACATAAAATCTTTCATTTACATTATCAAAATCATAAAAATATACTTTTTAACTCATAAGAAAAACATTTTTGTATATTGATATATCCCTTTCCTTTAAAAAATGTTTTCAAAACTAAAATACCCAGAATAAAATGGAAGGAGGGTTTTTATTTATAGAAAAAATGGGAGATTATAAATTAATAAAAAACATAAAATAATGGTTGTGGTGGAAAGAAAATCTATTGATGTTGTATATGTTAAAATAGAACATTCCTTTTTTCCTATCGTAAAGAAATTCAAAATGTTTTGTACAAAATATATAAAAATAACCCTTTGGGAAACATTTTTACTGAAAGTAAAAAGAGATATGAAATTTAAGTTATAATTCATTTATTTTTATATAAATACATCAATAAAATAATTTTAATAATATGGAAATGGGAGAAATATATTTTGAAAAAAAATCATTAAGATATTTAAATTGAGTTTTTTAAGGTAAATTATCACTTACCTCAAGTTTGAATTTTCACATATGTTCTTAATATTCCTGAATAATAAACTTATATTAATTATTTAATTTCTTAATAATAAATTTCATGTTTATTATTCATCTTATTTTATTTAATACAATGTTATATAAAATTACTTAATCAATTAAATTTGCATCGGATGTTTTGACGATATTCGAATCATATGTCCAAAATGACTTCAGCAGTTTGATTATGGTAAAAGAGGTAATTATTATATCATATACATAATAATTATAGAGACCCAAATATTAACGTACATGGAAATTACATTACCTTTTAAGAATACCTAATACGTAATGAAAACAGACACACAAGGACCGTAATAGTTTAGTGTCTTTGGAAACTCGGAAAAATAATCTTCTAATCGTGGTGAAAGATCTTCAACATCTCCCATAAAAATCTTCCCCTTTTTTCCTTACCTAAAATCTTTCTTTTAATCCTTGGGGTAAAGAAAACATAAAAAGGGTGATCTCAAATGATTAGTAAGGGCAAACATAGAGAACATAAAATAATCCATAAACATTTGAAAGCAAAAAACTTGAACATGAAATTTAAACATTAAAATCTTGAGCAAAGACATAAATTGTTGAAGTACGTAAGGCATATATTATAATGGAACATAAACCATGATAAAATATAATGGTAATAAAACATGTAATTGTGGAAACCATTCAGCACATTTTATGATTTTCATAATATCCAAGGCATTGCTTCCAATACCATCTTAGTGGAAAAAGTTCCTTTCTGAATCGAGTTCACTCCTCGTTTTAGTCCTGTAACACTGAACTGGATTAACTTAACGTTCCAGCCATGTCTATCTCATGAGATATAAATATTTACCCAATGCATTGTAGTGAGATATAGGTCCCACCCATCTCATAATGAAATCATTCTTACTTGTGCCACAAAATAAACATACATCATTCATAATAACCCAACGAATAAAATGGGTTTCATAAACATCATCCCATCATCACATAATCCATATAAAAGAAATGGATATCATTTCATAATAAGAAAAGTGAAACCATGTAAATCATAGATACATTATACTCGAAACATACACATATGAAATAATGTCATCTTAGATGGAAAATTATTTTTATAAAACACTTGAAATGAATTCTTGAGGAAAATATCCTTTCTTCTTCAAAATCATTTTCTTTTTACAAAATTCCATGAAATTTTAAAAGAAAAGTATTTTTTTCAAAATATTCATAAAATCTTGTAGAGTAAGATTCATGAAAATGAGGCGTTATGAAACTGTAAAAATCCATTCACTCCATATAAGTTAAAAATAACATTCTTCTCGTACGTTTGTCGAAAAAGTAAAAAAAGTACCTCGTAACGTAAACAAAAGAAATATTCCTTACATACCATGGAGTAAAAGTAAAAAATGGGTAAAAAATAATTTAAAAATACATGAAAATATTTTTAGAAAACATGGGCATGGATGAAAACAATAACCCCAGTAAATACTTACGAATAACAATCTCGGATAAGAACGAGATTGGAATAGTTATCCCTTACCTTAGGTCTGATATGCTTCGTATGGATCCGAACCTCCTGTATAATGATTTAAATAATTCTATTTACTTATTACATAATCATATTAATTGTTATGATATCATATATGTTTCACTTATGACTTTATATTACCCGTTATTTTGTAAATTCCATGTTAAAGCAGCGTTTTGCGTAAAATCATTTCATTTATCATATGTGTTTCGACTTGTCATTCTTGATATTATTACTTATATCCTGATTTAAAAAATTCCAAAATGTAAAACATGATTTATATATAATATATATTCATCATATACATATATATTATAGATCGATAAAAGTAATGAAATACACCGTTCATGGAGACGGTAGGTCGTACGTACGCATGAACACTGTTTTCGTTTCCTTATTGAATTGAATGAAACTAAATAGATAACATACACATATATATATATACATAAATCCAGTAGCATTATTATTTTATATATTTAATTATTATTCATTATATAAACTTTATGATCATTCATGTATGGTTAACATGGATAATGAATCTCATCGCGTCGTGGACACGGTAGTCCGTACGTACGCACGAGCGATGATATCGTTCCCATAATTATTGAATATAATTGGAGTAGATGATATAATATATAAGAATCAGTATGATGTTATAATAACCATATATATTTATTCTTTACACCATTATACCCATCCATTTAAGGTGTTGGTGGAAAAACAGATTACACCACGGCGTGGTGACGGTATTCCGTACGTACGCACGCGCGATGATTTTGTTTTCCGTAGGATGGATAGAAGGTGAAATAGGGTTGTTTCATATTTATAATAACATATCAGTGTATTAGGGATACCTATGTTATTACCTTATAATGAGACAACTAAATAAGTGGGAGTAGAAGAATAATTGAACTTGAAGAAAACGGTAGAAGGTATTACCTCTTTCTCGAAGTGCCTCCTTTAAACATTCTCTTAGGGCACTAGAGTTGGTCTTTTGAGAAGACCAGTACCTCTAGTAGGTTTATAAGGAAGTGGGGAAGTGAAATGGTCAGGGTTGTTTTGAGTTTAAAGGCTCCAAATTGTGTGAGGAGAAGAGGGAGTAGGTGCCCTTTTATAAGGGAGGAGAGGGGCACCTTTGGAAATATAAGAAATATTAGTTTATATTAAATCCCAACCCCACTTAAAAACTTCCAAAATTACTCATATCAAAATATTAGATGATATGGGGTTTTAATCCCATAAAAAAATAAAATTTAGACATGTTAGGAATCTATTTTAAACATTATCAACTTGATTTATCCTTATTTATCAATTTAATTTTATTTGTGGTAATAATATTCTAAATTTTAGATTTTTATAAATAATTACATATGTGTTGTGAATTTTCCATAATTTTACACTTTATGACATTTTAGACCATATAAATTTAAATTTATAATTTTTAAATATTTTTTTTATTTTTAAACAATTTTATAATATATTATTTTTATAAAATAACAATAGTGTCAATTTTGACACTATTCATTTATTTGAATTTAAATAAACAATATACAGAAGATATGTTAAAACTAAAAGATTTAATAGATTCATAACATGTCATATGTATCTATAAAATTAGTGTATCAAATTAAATAGTTCATATAATATTTATTTTTATATTTTTAAAACCATTTATTTGATATTTCTCTTAATAAAATAATTTCAACATCACTATTATGTCACCTTTAATGATAATTATTTAATCCCTAAAAATTCTAAATAAATTCATATGATGTAGATAATTTTATTATATTTTTGGAGACTATTTATATCCTAAGTTTCATGAATTTTATCACTAAACTAAAATTATTATACTTATAAGATTTAAGAAAGTGACATGTTGTCACTTTCTTTGGTTTTAATAATAATTAAATTATTTTCATGAACAAAAGTCCATTAAATGAATCTAATCCGACCCTTAAGTGATATGGGTCGACTTTTAGTCATCCAATAGGATTTTGGCAGGTGTTAGGGTAATTTTATAATCTTATATTTACCCTTAATTACCCGATTTACCTTTAACTATGGTAAATAAAATTTACCGTAGTTACTATTCATAATGCCCAAAAAATAAAAAGTAGCTTATTAACATAATTTGGACCCGCTAATTCCAAATATGGAATCCATTTTTTCAAATTCAATACACAAAATTTTCAGAAATTAAATTAAAATTAATCCCATTGTCGAAAGAAAACGGGTTTTTGTTTAAAACATTGCAAAAGATTGAATTGATTTAACCTACGAATTCAAGGTAAAATCAATGCTAATGAAATAAATTATATTAAATGGTAAAAATATATTCTATTTATACTTTAAAACCATTCAATATTATAATTTAATCATATAAATTATTACGATGAAAAAAGTTGTTTTTAATTAAAATATAGCGTGTTTTTACTATTCATTAAAATATGAAAGTTATCAGAAAAATATCAAAACATTATCCAATGTAAATTTTTATATCCTGATTCAAAATAAGAAGTTTATTTTGTAAAATTGAACTTATAAACATGTCAAAAATTATATTTAATGTGGGTGCACCATCAAAAGGTGGCAAAACTGCATTTTTTGAAAAATACTTATTTTACCCAAAAAAATTATTTTATTCTTATACCATGTTCTAAAAGATGTGTAAGATGAATAATAATGTTATAAAATTAAAAATTTAGTAAATACTATTTATAACGGCTAGTTCATAATAATATTATAACCATATATCATTGTTTAGTGAAACCCGGTATTGCGTACAACACACGCTATCGAGGAAGGTCGTGATTGCGTGTAATGCAAGCCAAGTCAATGTTGCGTATACTGTAAGATAATACAATGTTGTGAATTGCGCAAGATAATCTTGGTGTAGCATATAACAGAAGACATCAATGAAATTAAAAATAATATTTTTCATAAAATCTCGGGGTGTTACATTCTACCCCCCTTAAAATGAATTTCGTCCTCGAAATTCATCGGGGTTATAAATCGTTTACTATTCATAGAAACCCACATAGTAAAAAGGAATACTAAAACTTAATTTTAGAAACTAAAGTATGAAATTTAACGATTACCCAAATTAACTCATCATTGGGTTTCCATATAGGAGAACATAGGTGAAAATATGGATATGGAAGAAAAATCTAACCATCAAGTTCTGATGGAGAGTGGTAGAGAACATGGCTATGAAAATGCCAACAATCACAAAGCCATAGATTTGTGATGATCTAAGGTACCATCTGATTCATCGGATATAAGAGCACTAGGACAACATTTTTGGTTTTCAATATCATTTCCCTAAAGTTGAAAATTTTGAATTAGAAGAAATAATTACTTGATTTTGGTAAAATCTCACTATTGTTCGTGCCTTGAACAATTTCCACTTCATATATTAAAGAAATTAAGTTGAATTTTTTATTCATGAAGTGTTATCAGATCATGTGATAGAATGACGGGTCATTCCATCTATTTCAAACAAAGGGTTAGCAAAAGTTATCAAATATACATAAGTTCATCTATAGTGAGATTAATCGTATATGGTTCCTAAAATGGATGTATACTTCATATATCATACCACATAATAAATTGAAACTAATTTATACTAACCGAGGACTTCCGGTAGGCCAGTGGTATCTGATAAACGCCTGTTGCACTTCGGTTGTGGGTTCGATTCCCACAGCCTTGTCTGACGCGACGGGTCATCGCCCGTCCTGCAGGTTGTCCTTTTTCTAAAATTACATCATTATGACATTCCATCAATAATATCGAAAAAAGTTCTATCCTAAAACAATACTAACTTGTGTCCAACATAATCCATTGCAATCTTTAGGCTTATCCAAAATACATATGTCCAATCTCAGAGTATAAAGAAAACGATTACTTGAAAGGTCACATAATAAGCATGTGAATACCATCATTTATACAATATATCTTGTTGGTCACATTCCAAAAATGTGAATACCTTAATCATGTATTCTCTTGAAAATGAATACCCATTAAACCTTTATGAATACTGTCAAAAGTTAACTCTTTCCACATACTAAAATCCCAAAATTTCTATATACTCAAACCATGATATCACTTTGTCCTTATATCAGTCATGAGATCATGAATACGGTCAAACATTTCATTTTCTTCTTATCCCTTCATTATGCGCATATCATCTTCTTTCCAAAATATTTGAATCACTTTTCATGGTTACCGGTACCATAAAATTATTGAAAACCACAATATACTAATACAAAAATATTCTAATACACCATAAAAGTACCTCAACAACATTATTCGTGAATACCAATACGTAAACACTTCAATCCATCCTCTTCAATGATTGTCATGGAATAAGTCCTTCCTTGATTTAGAAGTAACTTCTTAGGTCAGGGCATTGAGTTGGTTAATGCCCATGTTCTCCACAAATAAGAAATTGAACTCCATAACATTCTGTCACTCTATGACCCTTTTCTCCACATAGATAACATATTTCCCTCCATTTGAGGTATTCCTCAAGGTTCTTTTTCCCTTATTTAGAAATCTCAATCTTTCTTTCTTTATGCTCCTCAACATGCGAACATGCATAAAAGTCTATCTTCCTCTAATTTGATGAATTAGTAATACCACTAAATTTCACCTTGTTAATCATATATCGAAATGACTTATTCGGAATAATCACAATATATTTCTCTCTAGGCATTATGCAATTTCATTTCTCATAGTCACCAATTTGTCCATTGGATTCAATGCTAACTGAATTCCTTCTGGTTCCCTCTATTGACTAAAACACAAAAAGAATTCTGTGAGAGGCAAAAATAATACAAGGAAAATAACATAATCAAGGGGGAGTACCTTCGACATCTAACATCTTAGGTTTAATTCTAATATCATAACTGTAATTCTAGGAATATAACCTATACTTATACATAACCTTAGGGACATCCCTAGACATACCTTAGAAATATCTCTAGGGATCTCACTAAAGTTTTCGCATCCTAGTTTCCAAAGGTTAACTAAACCTTTCCTCTGATACCAACTGTAGAGACCCAAATATTGACGTACATGGACATTACATTACTTTTTCGGAATACCTAATACATAATGAAAACAGACACACAAGGACCATAATAGTTTAGTGTCTTTGGAAACTCAGAAAAATAATCTTCTAATCATGGTGAAAGATCTTCAACATCTCCCATAAATATATTCCCCTTTTTGTTTCATTACCTAAAATCATTCTTTTAATCCTGGGGGAAAAGAAAACATAAAAAGGGTGAGCTCAAATGCTCAGTAAGGGCAAACATAGAGAACATAAAACAATCAATAAACATTTGAAAGCAAAAACTTGAACATGAAATTTAAACATTAAAATCTTGAGAAAAGACATAAATCGTTGAAGTAAGTAAGGCATATATTATAATGGAACATCAACCATGATAAAATATAATTGGAATAAAACATGTAATTGTGGCAACCATTCAGCACATGTTATGATTTTCATAGTAGCCAAGGCATTGCTGCCAATATCATCTTAGTGGAAAAAGTCCCTTTCTGAATCGAGTTCACTCCTCGTTTCAGTCCTGTAACACTGATCCGGATTAACTTACCATTTCAGAAATTTCTATCTCATTAGATATAAATCTTTACCCAATGCATTGTAGGGATATATAGGTCCCACCCATCTCATAATGAAATCATTCTTACTTGTGCGACAAAATAAACATACATCATTCATAATAACCCAATGAATAAAATAGGTTTCATAAACATCATCCCATCATCACATAATCCATATAAAAGAAATGGATATCATTTCATAATAAGAAAATTGAAACCATGTAAATCATAGATACATTATACTCGAAACATACACATATGAAATAATGTCATCTTAGATGGAAAATTATTTTTATAAAACACTTGAAATGAATTCTTGAGGAAAATATCCTTTATTCTTCAAAATCATTTTCTTTTCACAAAATTCCATGCAATTTTATAAGAAAAGTATTTTGTTTAAAATATTCATAAAATCTTGTAGAGTAAGCTTCATGAAAATGAGGAGTTATGAAACTTTACAAATCCATTCACGCCGTATAAGTTAAAAATAACATTCTTCTCGTACTTTTGTCGGAAAAGTCAAAAAAGTACCTCGTAACGTAAACAAAAGAAAGATTCCTTACATACCATGGAGTGAAATTCAAAAATGGGTAAAAAGGACTTTAAAAATACATGAAAACATTTTTAGAAAACAAGGGCATGGATGAAAACAATAACCCCAGTAAATACTTACGAATAACAATCTCGGATAAGAAAGAGATTGGAATAGTTATCCCTTACCTTAGGTCTGATATGCTTCGTATGGATATGAAACTCCTGTATAATGATTTAAATAATTCTATTTAATTATTACATAATCATATTCATTGTTATGATATCATATATGTTTCACTTATGACTTTATATTACCCGTTCTTTTGTAAATTCCATGTTAAAGCAGCGTTTTGGGTAAAATCATTTCATTTATTGTATGTGTTTCGACTTGTCGTTCTTGATATTATTACTTATATCAAGATTTAAATAATTCCAGAATGTAAAACATGATTTATATATAATATATATTCATCATATACATATATATTATAGATTGATAAAAGGAATTAAATACATCGTTCATGGAGACGGTAGGTCGTACGTACGCATGAACGTTGTTTTCATTTCCTTATTGAATTGAATGAAACTAAATAGATGACATACTCATATATATATACATAAATCCAGTAGCATTATTTTTTCATATATTTCATTATTATTAATTATATAAACTTTATTATCATTCATGTATGGTTAACATGGATAATGAATCTCATCGCGTCGTGGAGACGGTAGTCCGTACGTACGCACGGGCGATGATATCGTTCCCATAATTATTGAATAGAATTTGAGTGGATGGTATAATATATAAGAATAAGTATGATGTTATAATAACCATATATAGTTATTCTTTACACCATTATACCCATCCATGTAAGGTGTTGGTGTAAAAATAGATTACACCACGGCGTGGAGATGGTTTTCGGTTTTTTACGCACGCGCGGTGATTTTGTTTTATGTAGGATGGATAGAAGGTGAAATAGGGTTGTTTAATATTTATAATAACATATCATTATATGAGGGATACCTATTTTATTAACTCATAATAAAACAACTAAATAAGATGGAGTAGAAGAAGAATGGAACTTGAAGAAAACGGTAGAAGGTATTACCTCTTTCTCGAAGTGCCTCCTTTAAACTTTCTCTTAGGGCACTAGAGTTGGTCTTTTGAGAAGACCAGTACCTCTAGTAGGTTTCTAAAGAAGTGGGGAAGTTAAATGGGCATGGTTTAGTCGAGCTTAAAGGCTCAAAATTGTGTGAGGAGAAGAGGGAGGAGGTTCCCTTTTGTAAGGGAGGAGAGGGGCACCTTTAGAAATATAAGAAATATTAGTTTATATTAAATCCCAACCCCACTTAAAAACTTCCAAAATGACTAATATCCAAATATTAGATGATATAGGGTTGTAATCTCATCAACCAATAAAATTTAGACATGTTAGGAATCTATTTTAAACATTATCAACTCGATTTATCCTTATTTATCAATTTAATTTTATTTGTGGTAATAATATTCTAAATTTTAAATTATTAGAAATAATTACATATGTGTTGTGAATTTTCCATAATTTGACACTTTATGACATTTTAGACCATATAAATTTAAATTTATAATTTTTAAATATTTTTTTTATTTTTAAACAATTTTATAATATGTTATTTTTATAAAATAACAATAGTGTAAATTTTGACACTATTCATTTATTTGAATTTAAATAAACAATATACGGAAGATATGTTCGAACTAAAAGATTTAATAGATTCATAACATGTCATATTTATCTATAAAATTATTGGATCACATTAAATAGTTCATATATTATTTATTTTAATATTTTTAAAACCATTTATTTGATATTTCTCTTAATAAAATAATTTCAGCATCACTATTATGTCACCTTTAATGATAATTATTTAATCCCTAAAAATTCTAAATAAATTCATATGATTTAGATAATATTATTAGATTTCTGGAGACTATTTATATCCGAATTTTCAGGAAGTTTATTACTAAACTAAAATTATTATACTTATAGGATTTAAGAAAGTGACATGTTGTCACTTTCTTTGGTTTTAATAATAATTAAATTATTTTCATGAAAAAAAGTACATTAAATGAATCTAATTCGACCCTTAGGTGCTATGGGTATACTTTTAGTCATCCAATAGGATTTTGGTAGGTATTAGGATAATTTTATAATCTTATATTTACCCTTAATTACCCGATTTACCTTTAACTATGGTAAATAAAATTTACCGTAGTTACTATTCATAATGCCCAAAAAATAAAAAGTAGCTTATTAACATAATTTTAACCCACTTATTCCAAATATTTAATCCATTTTTTCAAATTCAATACACAAAAGTTGCATAAATTAAATTAAAATTAATCCAGTTGTCGAAAGAAAATGGGTTTTTGTTTAAAACATTGCAAAAGATTGAATTGATTTAACCTACGAATTCAAGGTAAAATCAATGCTAATGAAATATATTATATTAAATGGTAAAAATATATTATATTTATACTTTAAAACCATCCAATATTATAATTTAACCATATAAATTATTACAATGAAAAAATTTGTTTTTAATTAAAATATAGCGTGTTTTTACTATTCATTAAAATATGAAAGTTATCATAAAAATATCAAAACTTTATCCAATGTAATTTTTTATATCCTGATTCAAAATAAGAAGTTTATTTTGTGAAATTTAACTTATAAAAATTTCAAAAACTAGATTTAATGTGGGTGTGCCATCAAAAGGCGGCAAAACTACATTTTTTGAAAAATACTTATTTTACCCGAAAAAATTATTTTATTCTTTTACCATGTTCTAAAAGATGTGTAAGATGAATAATAATGTTACAAAATTTAAAATTTAGTAAATACTATTTATAATGGCTACTTCATAATAATATTATAACCATATATCATTGTTTAGTGAAACCCGGTATTGCGTACAACACACGCTATCGATGAAGGTTGTGATTACGTGTAATGCAAGCCAAATCAGTGTTGCGTATACTTCAAGCTAATACGATGTTGCGAATAGCGCAAGATAATCTTAGTGTAGCGTACAACATAAGACATCAATGAAATTAAAAAGAATATTTTTCATAAAATCCCGGGGTGTTACAATAATAATAATTAAATGATTATTATTTTTATATATCAATTATTATCTTAAAATTAACCATTAAATATGGTTATGAAAAATTAACTACATTACAATCATGGAGATAGTAGGTCGTATGTACACATGAGTAACTTTTCCATTTTTCTAAAATCATAATTGAAAGAAGGTAAGCATCATTTTATCTTTATATAATGATAATTATATCATAAATACCATGTAATTTATTTAAATTCACTTATATATACAATACATGTGATGTGGTGATGAAAAATGAATTGCATCGCTTCGTGGAGGTGATAATCCACATGTACGCATGAATGACATTATCAAATATTAATGAATAGAAAAGTTAAAAAAATATATGATATATTATTTTAAATAATGAAAAAAAATCATTAATATCATATATATACATTAAATGCATCATTATAACCATCCTTGATAGGTAGATATGGAAAACAAATTGCATCGGTTCATTAGGCGGTAGTCTGTCGTACACATGAACAATGGTTTTGTTTTCCATTTGATGGAAGAGGATATGGATATAGGTTATTTAACTAAAATTACAATATATTATTATATTTAATATGTTGGTGTTGTTATTTAATCATGTTTTGAGAATATTCTAGGGATTTGGAAAAATAAATAAAAATAAAACATTTGGTTAAGAACTATACCTCTTCTTCATACAACCTCTTAAGGTTTACAACGAAAGAGTTCCTATGTCAGATTTTTGATCAAATAAAAGACTTTAAGACATGTGGAGGATGTAAATAATATATTTTTTAGGTATTTTTCCAGATATATTTCTTAAAAAGTTGTGAGGAAAAGATTATATGAGGTTCCAATTTATAAGTGAGGGGAGGGGCACTTCCGTAATTATTTAAAAGAATAATAAAAATATCATAATCATGTATATTGGAAACAAGGAACACCAAATTTGAAGATATTATGTGATATGGTTTAAATAAATTCAACCAATCACATTTATATAATTTTTTGTTACATTTTAAGCATTATCTTCTAGTTAATCTACTTTAAACTCATTTTAACTTTAACTGTGATAATTTAACTTTTTACCCTGATAACTTGATTATATGACCAAAAATAGAAGGTGGATTCTGAAAAAAAAAAATTAATATGATGATTCCAAATTTTGAATCAATTTTATCAGGTTTAAATTCTATAGTTTTGAGAAATTACTTTTAATATAAGAACACGAAACGCATGAAAAACAGTTTTTTGAAAAATATCTGATTTATGGGTAAAAAACACTTTTCCTTGAAAAAAAGTAATAAGTTGGTTTTAAAGAAGTATTTGGTTAATTAATAAAAAGAATAATTTTTTAATACCTTTGTATCAAGATAAAACTGAATATAATCTTCCAAACATTCCATTAATTGAAAACACTCAAAAATAGATTTTAATTTGAATAAAATATAACTTATCTTTACAAAAGTCAAGTTGGGAAAAAAATTCAAAATAATGTTTTAAAATAAATTATTTAACTTATTAAGTATTAATTTGATCAAATAATAATAATCTAATGTGATAAAGGAAAGTGTTAAGGTTATTTTAAAGTTTTTCCCTATAGTTTAAACCTTGTTTACCGCATTTTTCCCTTTACTAAGGTGATAAATTTTACCACTATTTCTATTCATAATGCCTAAAAATAAAAGAGACTTAGTTTAAAAAAATTTACCTCCAAATTAAAAATATTTAATACATTTTTCATGATTCAATTTATAAAATTGGTAGAAATTAATATAATACTAAAACACAAAATGCAACAAAAAATAATTTTTTTTAGAAAAAAAAAGTGTTTTTAAACCCAAAATTGAACACATACCAAAATAAAATATAATGCTGATTACTATGAAATTAATTTTATTATTTATAATTAAATTATTATTATATTACTTTAATATCAAATGATTCTTTTAAATTACTTTATTTAGTGAAAACAAATTAATATTTTACAAAAAATCGATATTTTTCACTATTCATTGAAAAATTAATGTTTTCATAAATATAAAAACAGTTCACCCTAAGTTAATTTTGATATTATGATTTAAAAAATTAATTTAATTTTTTAAAATTCAAATTATATAATTTTTAAATTAATTTTTTAAATAAAACCATATAATGCATGAAAACCCAATTTGGTTAGAAATAAAGCATTTCTCTTATGACATAAAAATTATTTAATATTATTATAATAAATATAAATCGATAAAATATAATTAATTAATATTAATAAAAAAATAAAATTATTTATCTTGACATTACCTAGGTTTTAAAAATATTAGTTCATTGAAATACTCTAATATTGAGTATTTTATATATGGCAACACCTTAGAACTGTGTTGAAAGGAGTTTGGAATTATTTTAACAATTATAACAATCATTTGAGGTAGTTATAATATGATTTTAATGAGTTTAAATAATCCCTAGAGAAATTGTAAACCCATTCAAAGATACTTGTAGAAATATGGATTTTGGAGATCATGAAAAAAATGGCTAAGTCATGAACGTAAGGCTTTGTCAGATGATTGTAAGTCTTAGATGTCTAATGTAAAGCTTCAGGTATTGAACATAAGAATTTGATGAGATTATAAGGCTTTGATATCAATCATATGAATATACCAATCATAAGTATTTTATGTCTCTATAAATTCATCATATGGATTCTCTTCCCATCATCTGAATATGGAATCTGCTAAAAATTGAAAAAGGCATAATCATAAGACTTAATCTACCGAGTGTAAAGATTTGAAGTCGCTGACATAAAAATTAAACACCTAGAAAAATATTTATATAGTGTTTGGATCATCAAAAAACTCTATAAGTTTTCAAAAAAAGAGTAGATCATTTAATTCCCTGACACAAGGGCGAAACACTTCAAAAAATTTCAAAGTTCTACTGGATAAAAAATCAAGTTTCCATATTCTAAATTTTATGAGTATGAAATGATTTGGTATGATTAAATAGTTGTTAGTTCAGAGTATAAATATTATAAACACCAAAATTGGTTTGTGATACAAGATTGAGAATAAAGATAATATGTTCTTCATCTATAATATAGGAATATCAAAGGATAATAAAAAAAGAAATTTCCATAATTTGTTAATTTTGAAGAAATACATATCTCAAGATTCGTGTGTTATACTTTTGATTTTAGAACATCATAAAACTTATTCAATCCATGATATGATCTTTTCATTAATAATATTTAAATGATGGTTCCATTGCATATATTTCTTGATGATGAAATTGAATTTTTTTGTTTTTAAAAAAAATTAAGAGAAAGACACAAAGAAGATTTCCTACTCAAAAAGTGCTCGAATTGTCATTTATGAAGAAGGATAGAAGAAACATTAAAGCTCAATACATACAGTAAAGTGCTTAAATGATCTTGATCTAAGGATTTTTTATAATTCAAGAGGAACTGAGATGTAAGTATGAGAATAATCAAAACACCAAAATATTTTAGAGATAAGTATAAAGTTGAGATGATGTTGTTACATGCAGATCTAAGATTAAAGGTTTAATATTTTTATATAAATTCTCATGCTACAATAGATTGTTACACACTGTAGATATTTTTTTAATGCTTTTTATATAGCTATGAAAATTTATACTGTATGAAATTCGTTAAAAAAAATTTATAATAGGAAGAAGAAAACATAAATAATATTGAAGTATAAAAGTATATTTTATTCAGTTGTGTTTCAAAATTGAGGTTAATTTATTAATGTTATTCTTAGAATACACATTGAGTTAAAAAACAATCCAAGTAAAATCATGGGACCCCAAATATGGGTATTTTATGATTTTTCTTTTTTCTATGTGGTTTATTTTTTCAAAAGTAGTGCTATTTATAGAACATTTAAAATAAAATGTGTAATTAATATAGTCTCTTATGCACGTCAATTGTTGAATAGATCAAGGATAAGAAAATAGAAAATCAAGTAGTAGATATTGTTCCTTATATGGTTATTGTGAGAATAATAATTATATTAGAGATATGAATCTCTCAAAGAATAATAAAATAGAGTTTATACGCTATATAGAAGAAGAATAAAAATAAAAGAGTGTGTTGAACATGTGAAATCTATTGGTATGGAAGAAGAAGAAGAAAGATTTGAGTTGAGTTTTGAGTAATGGATTCAATGGATAATTGGAATCTATAGATGGTCTTAGAGGTTGAGTTTTATGAGTTAAGTTTAAAGATATTCTAGAAGTAAAAAATGCTTTGATTTGATGAATTTGACCAGTTATTGTATGGGTTATTGAACCTTTAATGTGTTTTTATGATTACAGTCACTTAAGTTGTTTCTAAACTTTTATAGTGTATTTTTGTTATAGTGTTTAGAAATTATAAAAGGAAATCAATTAGACTAAGTGATGGATTCAAGAGGATCCTGGAGGAAAATTTCCAATGTTCTAACTATTATGTTTCACTGGCTACCCAATATTATGCCACTATAGAGACAGTGGTGATAGAATAACTGATATAAATCAAGGAGTACCACTAAAAACCTGAAAGAGTTTCATCAGCTAGACGGTGGAACTAGATATAAGCATTATAATGGTCGGAAGTCCACTAACTACTAGGTTGATCTTAATAGATACTTTATTATATCTAGACATAACTGGTAAAATATATCAATGGAATAAACTACCCAGTGGCATCAAACTGACTACTTGCTGGCTTCGATCCAACACAGTCAACAGGCATTAAATATGGTATTTCAATAATTTCATATTCTCATTAATGATTTTCACAACCCTAGTGACCCCCATCTCTTATTAAGGATATAAATAGAGATATAAGGAGGCCTGGATCTCAACTCTGATCATCTAAAACAACTTTTTTCCACTGAATCAATCCACGATGAGAAATGTCAGGAGTTTTACAAGAGTTTATCAATTCACAATATTTAAAGTAAAATTGGGTTTAAACTTCATCAATATTTATTCTATATTATCTATTTAATACATTTTCCTTATCCCTTGTAATAATTTATTAACAGATCTTTTTCTTCCACCTTTTCTCTATCTCTATCAATATTTTTAATTCTTTTAAATATTTTAGAGAGAGTTAAGTTCTTTTTAAAGGGTTTCTAAAAACAAACCTCGATCACCATCATGTTTTTATTTAGGTTCTCACCACTATTAAAGTGAGGGTTCTTGGTTCTTGGATTCTGTTAAAACCAAGGGTTTATTGTGGTTCTTAGTTTCCATTAAAACTAATGGATTCATTCCTTTCTTTATTGGTTCTTGTCTTTCATTAAAATCAAGGGATAAATATAACCCTATTAATCCTTCTTGAGAGTAGAATACTTTTTTGCTCATTCTTGAGATATTTTTAATCTCCTTTATCAAAGTATTCCTTTTTAATTTCTATAATTTATTTTTCACTGTGATTAAATTTTCATTTTCCACTAAACTCACTTTACTTTTATTTCTTTATTTTTAAATTCAATACTTTCTGTATAAACTCTTTTATTTTATAGTATCATTATAAAAAAATGCAAATCACCCCCTTACCATTTTATCTTCAACCTATATTTGGTATCAAAGAAGATTTTTTTGTTTTCTACAAATATCTTTATATAAAGAAATTATTTTATATTTTCAATATAATAACCCATTTGAAAGATTGATCTTTTTAAAATGGAATCTTTTTCAAACACCCTTGTTGGTCCTGAAGATAACTTTATGGGCCATGTATATTTTTTTAATGGTTCATAATATAGATATTTTAAAACTAACATTTCAACTTTTTTTGGTAGTATTAGATATCCTTTATGGAAAAATTGTATGCATGGCTTTACACCATTTAAATAATTGGAGGGAAAATGGACTCCTGATGATATAACCACTTTTGAACTTAATAAAAAATCTAAAAAAGATTTACATTTTATATTTAATTATAATTATTTTAATCACATTTCTACTTCCAAAAAAACAAATGAAATATATAAATTTATAGAAGTGACTCATAAAGGACTGAATAAAGATAAAGATAATAATCTTGATATTTTTGTAAAATATTTTTTAAAGCTTTAGTATATATCCAAATGAATCTATTTCTGAAATTTTTTCTTATTTTACTAACATTTTAAATGGTATAAAGTCTATTGGTGATGATTTTTCTATAAAAACATTAGTGAATAATATCTTTTTCTTCTTACATAGAAATGTTTCACCCAAGGTGATGATAATAAAATAATATAATGATATAAAGGAAATTTCACTTGAGGATTTGATCATATCTCTCATGAATTATTACATACCAATGAAGTGATAACCTGATAAGGAATCTAAATAAGTCAAATATAACAATATGATAACCTTCAAATAAATTATTTATGACTCTTATTATGGTGATGAAATGGATCATCTATCTAAGAATATGAAAAAATTATTCAAAAGATATAAATCCTAAAAACATCCAAAAATGATGATAATCAATGTGAAGAAGAATCGGAATACTTTGAATGTTAAAATTAAGGGTCACATATGGAGATAATTTCCCTTGATAAAAAAGAAGAAAAAATATAATAATAACAAAATTAATAAATCCTATGATATTTTAACCTAGACTTTAAGAGATAATTCTCTCACCTCAATCAAGTTAAGCAACAAAAACACCAAGTGTATCATGGATTAAGTCGAGGTTAGTAGAAAAGTAAAGTAATAATACTATTATTTTTCCTCAAATCTATCTTATTTGTCTACTTATTAAATCACTTAAGTTATGAAGATCTAAAATATGCTCATGATCAACTTGAAGAAGGTTTTTATGAACTAACTTCAATGTATTGATATCTTAAAAAGGGTATAATCAAGTGCTTAAAGAAAATGATCAAATAAAAATTGAAAAAATTTAATTATCATAAAAATTAAATGATTAAAAAAATTTGAAATAATTAAAATCAACTATTAATGATCTCAAAAAAAAATTCCATGAAATTACTCTCACAAAATTCATGCAAAAAGAAGAAACTATAAATAAGATTTTGGGCTCTTAAAAACATATAAATAATTTTCTTGGTTTTGTTTTTTGTTTTTGAATAATAATAGTTCTTATGATAATATGAATTTTGTAAAAATAATTTCAAAAAACATGTTTTGAAATTATTTTTTAAAAACAAAACATCTACTTCATGAATTTAATTTAAAAAATTCTCAATATGGTATACTAGAAAGTATCCATATTTCTTCTCATATCTCATCTCAAAAATCAAAACAAATTTGGTTACCAAAATACCTATTAGCCTATACATGTGGACCTAAAATCTTGGTACCAAAGTACATAATTTATTAATTGTGTAGGAAAAATATCTAAAGAGAAAATCTATAAAAATAATCATATACAGAGGATCCTCTCAACACATGTGGGGTGAACACTCTTAATTTAATCAACTTGAAAAACTTGATGAAGGGTACCTGAATTTTCATGAAAATTTAAGTAGTGAAATCACTAAATGGGTACAATCATCTTTATCAATTCAATGATTATAAAATATTATTTATTCGTTGATGGTTTAAAACACAATTTTCTAAAAATTATCTAATTTTTCAATAATGGTTTTAAAATCTATTTTAAAATTTATTTTCGAAAAGTTCTTAATTTCAAAGGAAAACTCTTGTTGATCATGATTTGTTTTCACATAAAAATTATATTATAGATTTAAAATATCTTTCTTCTAAAAATGTTAAATGTTTGAGTGTTAAATATTATGATTATTGGATTTGGAATATATGTTTTAGTCATTATAGCACACACAAACTCATTAAACTCAACTAAAATCAAATGGTATGAGATTTAAAAAAATTAATTTCAAAGGTAATGTTGTTTTTGAACCTTTATAATTTGGTAATAAATAAAAAATATAATTTAAACCTAAATAAGAAGTATTTACCTCTAAATACCTTGATCTTGTTCACTTTGATATTTTTTGATCAACTCAAGTCAAAAGTATCGAAGGAAAATCATACTCTTTTGTGATTATTGATGGTTATACAAGACTCACTTGGTTTTTTTATTAATCTTGTAAATTATTCATAAGATTCACCAAGAAGGTTGAAAATTAAAAAAGAAACAAAATAATTTCCATTAAAAGTGATCATGGGGGATATTTTGATAACAAAACTTTGATGAAATTTGTTCCTCGCATGGTTATAGTCATAGTTTTTCATCTACTAGAACACCTCAATAAAGCAGGGTAGTCAAAATATATAATTTAATTCTTAAATAAATCTCAATATCCCACTTGAAAAACATCAAAATTCCTTGATAATTTTGGTCTAAGGTGGTTGATACCGCTTATTTTATCATAAATAGTGTTCTCATATGAACAATCCTCAGAAATACCCCTTATGAACTTTGCAAAAATAAAATTATGAAAGTCTTTTTTAAGTGTTTGGGTGTAAATTTTATATTCTTAACCCTAAAGATAACCTAGGTAAATTTAATCTAATATATGGTGAAGGAATATTTATTAGGTACTCGAACACACATAAATCCAACACATTCTTCAATAAAAGAACCAAATCCTTTAGAAAATCCATTCATATAAAATTTGATAAAAATATTCAAAAACCTTCATTCCTTTTTTAAGAATATATTGATTGAACTTATGATTTTTTATAATCCACATTTACCTAAAAATCCTATTGAAGTTGAATCTCCTTCTAGTCCTTTACCTAAATCTTTGAAAAAATCCAAATACCATTCCTTGGAAAATATTATTGGCAATTTTCAAGAGGGCATACAAACTAGGATAACTATCTAAAATAAACTTTAGAACCATTATTTTATTTATTTTATAAAACCTACAAAACTTGATGATTATATTAACAAATAAAATTTTATTTTTTTATACAAGAAGAGCTAACAAAATTCTAGATATATAATGTTTAGAATCCTGTTGAAATACCTAACGATCATCCTATTATTGGTACAAATGGGTTTTTAGAAATAAATTAGATGAGCAAGGTAACATCACATCTAAAAAATATAGAATCATATCCATAGGTAATAATCAAGAAGAATTCATTGATTACAGTGAAACCTTGTCCCCTATTTCTCATCAAGAATCCATAAGAATCTTGTCGGAATTCACTACCAATTTTAATTTTAAACATTTTCAAATGGATGTTAAAATTGCTTTTATAAATGGTTTTATTTATGAAAATGTTTTTTTGAACAACCACGTGATTTTGAAATTCCTAATTTTACAAATTCCATTTTTTAGTTAACCAAATAATTATATGGTTTAAAACAATCCCCTCGGGCTTAGTATAAAATGTTAACTAGTTGTATTTTATCAAATGAGCTTAAAATGGGAAAATAAGATTTTTCATTATTTATAAAAAATGTTTCAAATGATCTTTTAGTTGTTAAAATATATATTGATGATATAATTTTTGGATCAACTAATGAATCTATTTTTAATGAATTTTTAATATTATGAGAAAATAATTTGAAATTGGTTTTATAGGCATGTTAAAATTCATTCTTGGTTTTCAAATCTCTCAAAATGAGGATGGAACTTTTATTATATAAATAAAATACACTATTGAACTTATAAAGAATTTTTTATAGATCATGGTACACCTATGAGTAATTCTTATAAGATAACATTGAATAAATATAGTAAACCAGTTGATAAAAATCCTTATAGAAGTATGATTGGGAGTCTTATTTTCCTTTTGAAGACCCATCTAGACATTATTTTTAGTGTTTTTATTTGTGATTTTTTTCAAACCAATCCTAAATAATCACATTTAAAATCAATTAAAAATTATTTTTATATTTTTAAAATGTTATAGAAACATGTTTTATTTTTTACTAAAGGAACCACTTTTTATCGTTCAAATTTTTCTAATGCTGATTTTTGGAATTTTTCAACTATATAGGGAACGTACAACTGGGAATTGTAACCTTCATGAAAATTCCATAATCTCTTAGAGTAGTAAGAAGAAAAATTTGGTTTCTCTTTTTATATCTAAAGTGGAATATATATCCATATAGATTTATTGCACAAAAATTATATGGATGAAACAAACTCTCTTAGACATTGGGCTAACATTTATTCTTCTTCCAATTAAATGTGATAGTTCTAGTGACAAAAGCTTCTATAGAAATCCCATTCATTATGTTTTCACTAATCACATTTGTTGGTCGGAGTGGATACTCAAGAGGGGGGTGAATTGAGTTCCAATTAAAATTTTCTGTTAAAACAATGTAGATTAAAATCCCCCTATTTCAAAAACAGACTAAACTGTAGTGAATTTATACAGATTATAAAGGTTCAATTAGTTTCTAAAAGATTGATTAGTTCTCAGTTAACTTAATCTTATAATTAAATTAACTTTTGAAACTAACTTACTGGTCTATAATAAATACAAACACTTGCGAGTTTAACTATCAAAGTAGCTTTGAAAATAAATTATATTTCAAAGTAATAACAGCGGAATATGAAATAAATATGAAGTATAGATATAGTATGTAGCTACAAACGCATAGAATTAACCAAGAGGTTCAATCTCAAGCCGAGACTTAGTCCTCTCAAAAGTTTATATATGAAAATGATCCACACCCTGGATCGGGGTTAACAACAGTGAACACACTGTCCAGGTCACAAGACCTCTACCACAGTTCTGCGTGGGAAAACAAACAACAGCTTAGAGCTGTCCAGGTCTCATATGACCTCTACCACTATCCACAGTGGGAAATGAAGTGTAAAAAGGTTTGCTAAGGATTTACAGATCCTCTAGTGAAAGTACAGGAGTCAGTGTGTGTGTTTAATACAGCAGATAACACACACTGCTCAAAATGTAAAACAAATGTATCACAGAGCAGAGATTTAGAGTTTAGAAATGGCTCTGGTGATTTCAGTGTAGCTCTGGACTCTTTTGTATTTGGTCAGAATTTATTCTGAGTCCTCTTCTCGTTTTTGTTTGAGAAGAAGAGTTTCGTATGCTTCAGGCTCAAAGGCAGTGAGATGTAGTCGATAAAGTTCTTCTATGTTCTTTTGTATGCACAGAACTCTTCTTAAGTTGGCTTGATTGTGTATGAGGTTCTATTCTGATTGGTTCTACCTCCTCTTTCTTTTCCTCTGTATTCTTCTTGTGTTCTTCTATGTACCACTATTGTCTTCAGTAGAGTCTTCTTGTATTTATGTCACGTGCTTCGGAAGACAGAAAAAGTTTCCTTTCCGCAGGTACGAGGTACGGTTTCCTGACATCCGACAATCTTTATTAATTAATTGACAGAGCATTAAAATATACCTAATATAATCGTTGGTTATATTAAATAAAGATAAAGATAAAGAAATTCAAATAGTTGTTTATGACTAATGAAGAATCAAGTGATCGGTAGGTCATCAGCATTAGTGAGTAATGATCGGTGGCTCATTTGCATCGGTGAGTCATTCTGCGTCGGATCGGTGAGTCATTTTGATCAGCATTGGTCTGTCATCTGATCGGTGAGTCAGTTTGATCAGTAAGTCATTTTGATCAGCATCGGTCTGTCATCTGATCGGTGAGTCAGTTTGATCGGTGAGTCATTTTGATCAGCATCGGTCTGTCATCTGATCGGTGAGTCAGTTTGATCGGTGAGTCATTTTGATCAGCATCGGTCTGTCATCTGATCAGTGAGTCAGTTTGATCGGTGAGTCATTTTGATCAGCATCAGTCTGTCATCTGATCGGTGAGTCAGTTTGATCGGTGAGTCATTTTGATCAGCATCGGTCTGTCATCTGATCGGTGAGTCAGTTTGATCGGTGAATCATTTTGATCAGCATCGGTCTGTCATCTGATCGGTGAGTCAGTTTGATCAGTGAGTCATTTTGATCAGCATCGGTCTGTCATCTGATCGGTGAGTCAGTTTGATCAGCATCGGTCTGTCATCTGATCGGTGAGTCATTTGCATCGGTGAGTCATTTGCATCGGTGAGTCATTCGCATCGGATCGGTGCGACTGTTGTCCTTTGATATTGAATCGGTGCTTCCGATGTCTGTTGATTTGAATCGGTGCTTCTGATGTCTGTTGAATCCAGAAGACTTCCAAAATACTTTCTAATTCAATAAGCATAGAAAAAAACATGATAACAGATTCATTAACACATTGTAATTAAGTTTATGAGAAATCAAACCAGATTAAGCATTAATGGTATGTGATGATTTGTGATTATTAAAACATCAATCATAGACATGAAATCAACAATCTTCCAGAGGGCTCAACAATATCCCCCTTTTTGATAATCACAAATCTTTGTCATAAAATATAAATAATATGATTTATCATTAATAAAACATAAGGAGAATTAAAACATAAGGAGAATAAATATAAACAGATATATAAATCTCCCCCTTAATTTAGATTACCCATATATATTATACAGATTTCTCCCCCTGAGATATATACATCTTTTCTCTCCCATAAAGCCTTCTTTTTCTTCTCCCATAAAGTATTCTTTTTCTTCTCCCATAAAGTATTCTTTTTTCTTTTTCTTCTCCCATAAAGTATTCTTTTTCTTCTCCCCCTTTGGGATAATCAAAAAGGAGGGAAAACAGATAAGAGAAAGTGAAAGTAAAAGCAGGAAGCAGAGAGTATAGATAGAAAAATATTTGATAAAGTACAGACTATTACAAGAAGCACATGGTTTACCCTATCAAAAACAAGACACAACTATTTGTTGGGATACAAAGGGGCTTTGCCTTTGTCTTTGGGATCAATAGTGGGTAAGTTTGAAGGCTTGGAGGCAGGTTGTACTTGGCGAATCTGAAGTGGTGGTAGGACAACTCGGGCAGGTGTAGGAGCAGGGACCACAGAGGGTTGTTGTGGAGAAACAGGAGCTGGTTGAGAAGCTTGCTGAGGGACTGGCCTTAACTGAGATAGAGCTTGAGCAACAGATAGCTGATTTGGAGCTACATCAGAGTCACTGAGAGGTTCAGAAGTAGTAAGTACTATTGCAGTGGCCTGTGCATGCAAATAGGGCTTCAAAAGATGAATGAAGTCCTGAATGACTTCTTCTCCATACTTCATAGCTTTTTCAAAATCATCTTTATTCTCCATGAAGTGTGCCAAGGAAGGGATAAAATCCTGCAACTAATGAACTTGATTTTTGAAGGCCTGAGTGACTGGAGGTAATTTCAGATTCTCTGCCAACACCTTGAAGTTTGCAGTCATCTCATGTTTTGTATAAATCTTGGAAAAGTAATTATCAACTTTCTCTTTGATCTCTTGCAGAGCTTTCTTAGCATCTGCTGAATACACCAATACCATCTTATGACTGTTATCACAGAGCTCTTTCATCTTCCTCAAAGATTCTAAATCAAGAATATGTCTAACAACAGCTAACTCATCATGCACAACTTCTCTTAGAGCTTCTAGCTCACGGGTAGTGATCTTGGTTACCTTGTCTGTACTGTCTTGGCCAACTATGTGAGTTAACTCAGCTTTAAACTTCCTCAGGTCAGACTTGTTGAGATGTTCAATCAAATTTCTCAAAACTTCCATCATACCAGAGATGGTTGATCGAAATTCTCTTGATAGAGATATCAAGCCGGTGTGAAGATCCTTCATAGTCTGATTCAAAAAGGCTATGTGCCTGCCAATAAGGTCACCAGTATTGGCCAGGTCTAGCTTCACATCATTAGATACTCTTTGTGAGAAGGATTCCAATGAATTTTCAGAAACTTGGAGAGACACTTGAGTAAGAGCATTAGAAATTTCTTCTCTAACTGTGGCTCTCACAGCGGTTAGCAATTCAATCTTAAACTTATCAAGATTAGCTTGAGAGATTCCAGAACTAGGTAAATTAACATTTGTAGGATCAACAGCAGGAACAAACCTTGCTTCTCGTGGGAGGTTCCTCTTCACAGCTGCAGTAGATTCTGGTATTTCTTCTTCTTCTTCAGAATATTCTAAACCCAACACAGCATAACCGGGGTAGTCATCCCAAACAGCAGCACACAGGGTGTATTTTTGTTTCTCATAGCTTGATGTTCCACTGATTTTTGGTGAATCATCCTTGCCACTGATATGTATTTGTTGTACTGACTGAGGTGATTCTATTTGATCTTCGGAAAGACCATCCACTGGTCTGTTATCACCATCAACAGCAGCCTCAGCATCATCAGCATGTCCATCATCACTCTTCTCAGAAGCTTCACTGTGATATTCTTCAGTATCAGAATCTTCTTCATCACCAAGAATAGGTTCTGATTCTGGTAGGGCTAAGGGTGGACTAGCAGGTCCAAATTCTATTCTTCTTTTGGGACTAGCAGTGTCAGGATCACTCCTATCATCAGGAGATAACATACTTCCTTCCTCAGTCGCAGCTTCTTCTTTCTCTTGGGTTTCGGTGGCCTCATCCTTTCCTTCTTCTTGCTCATCATCATCAGAATAAACTGGTTCCTCATTTGGTTTCAAACCAGGGTCTCTCAAATCCTTTGGCCTCTTTCCATGATCTATGGGATTGTAGGCTTCATACAATTTATTTTCATCTGCAACCCAGAACTTCTTCCATGGATTCCAATTGATTTTCATCCTCTTGCAGATCTCTTTGTTGAGATAGAAGGTATGATCTGTTTCATCAACTTCATCATCTTTATCAATACATTCTAGATTCTTGAGCATGGTAGATATCATCTTTGAATAAAACAAAGCAGTGGATTTCTTGGACGGTTTTACCATTCCAGCTATGTGCACCATCACATATCTACACAAATTGATCTTTTCATGTGTTTTCAGAAGAAACAACAGGAAAACATCCTGGTACTTTACAGCAGCAAAATCTCATCTCCTAGGGCAAAGTTGGTGCTGAATAAACTTGAAAAGAAGTCTGCATTAACCATCTAATTCTGAAGCTGTGATTCTCCGTGACTCTCTGTTTCTAGTCAGAAGCTCCAGAGCTAATTCATAAGAGAAGTAATCAGATGTTGGAGGAATATTCCCAGCGTAACCTCATACCGACCTTCATGAGGTACGTTCAAGCACTCAGCCCACTGCTTAGATGAGAAGGATAATTTCTTTCCTTTTACCACAGACGACATCCTGGCAGCCTCCACACCATCTAAATTGATTTCCAGATTCATATAGAACTCATGTACCAGCTTCGGATAGTCTATTCGAGATTTGTCAGAAAACCAGTCTATCCATCCCTGCGATTCAAGAACTTGCAGCAACAGTGACTTACTTGACAAAAGCCACGCAGAGCTGACTTCTTTTTCTACAGCAACAATCTGAGTTTCCAAGTTCGGATTTACTGATCGTTGAGAGGTACTAATCGAATCTCCTCGAGCATGCTTTGAAGGTACCGGGCTATCTGGTCCTTTTCTCGGTCTCTTTTTCTTAGCCATTCGAGGATTTTGGGAAGGCAGAAGTTCGAAGGTTCGAAGTAGAGGGGAAGAGAGGTTGAAGGGTTCGGCGGGAAATGAAAGGTCAAAGGTTTAGGGAAGATAAATAGCCGCATATCATTTATTTTATCATTTAGGGTTCCCATAAAAAGTATAAAAGAAATTTACTAATTAATTACAATATAATAATAAAAAAGAATATCGGTATGACAGATCGGTTGCACTGATCGGTTTGACAGATCAGTTTCAGAGATCAGTTTCACAGATCGGTTTCACAGATCGGTTTCACAGATCAGTTTCACAGATCAGTTTCACAGATCGGTTTCACAGATCGGTTTCACAGATCGGTTTCACAGATCGGTTTCACATATCGGTTTCACAGATCGGTTTCACAGATCGGTTTCACAGATCGGTTTCACAGATCGGTTTCACAGATCGGTTTCACAGATCGGTTTCACAGATCGGTTTCACAGGTCGGTTTCACAGATCGGTTTCACAGATCGGTTTCACAAATCGGTTTCACAGATCGGTTTCACAGATCGGTTTGTTTCACAGATCGGTTTCATAGATCGGTTTCACAGATCGGTTTCACAAATCGGTTTCACAGATCGGTTTCACAGATCGGTTTCACAGATCGGTTTCACAGATCAGTTTCACATATCAGTTTCACAGATCGGTTTCACAGATCCATTTCACAGATCGGTTTCACAGATCAGTTTCACAGATCGGTTTCACAGATCAGTTTCACAGATCAGTTTCACAGATCAGTTTCACAGATCAATCATACACAACTCTTGTTTAATAAATTTCATTCTTTCAAAGCATAAAGGCTTTGTGAAGATATCAGCTAATTTATGTTCAGAACTAATAAATTTCAAAGAAATATCACCTTTTTGATAATGATCTCTTAGAAAGTGATGTCTGACATCAATGTGCTTAGTTCTAGAGTGAGACACAGGGTTCTTAGATATATTGATTCCACTAGTATTGTCACAGTTAATTGAAACATGTCTAAGATCAAATCCATAATCCAATAGTGTGTGTTTCATCCACATAATTTGTGCACAGCAACTACCAGCAGCTATGTATTCTGCTTCGGCAGTAGACAATGCAACTGAGTTCTGTTTCTTACTACACCATGATACTAGGGATTTTCCAAGAAAATGACATGTTCCAGATGTGCTCTTCCTATCTAACTTACATCCAGCAAAGTCAGCATCTGAATAGCTAGTAAGGTTAAATGATTGTCCTTTTGGATAAAACAAACCTAAATTTATAGTATACTTAAGATACTTAAAAATCCTTTTAACAGCCATTAAGTGTGATTCTTTAGGATTATCTTGAAATCTAGCACACATACATACGCTGAACAAAATGTCTGGTCGACTAGCAGTAATATAAAGTAAGCTCCCAATCATACCTCTGTAATTGGTTTGATCCACTGGTTTCTCAGCTTCATCTGTATCCAATTTACAGGTAGTACTCATAGGTGTATCACTTTCCTTAATACTATCCAATCCAAAACGTTTTAAAAGATCCTTTGTATATTTACTTTGATTTAAAATAATTCCATCTTTAGTTTGAAAAATTTGAAAACTAAGAAAATACTTAAGCTCTCCCATTAAGCTCATTTCAAATTCATTTTGCATAACCTTTGAAAAATCAGTAGATAAAGAATTTTTAGAAGATCCAAAAATAATATCATCAACATATATTTGTAATATTAATATATCTTTTGAAATCCTTTTTATAAAAAGTGTGGGATCAGCTACTCCTTTTGTAAATCCTTTTGAGATAAGAAAGTTTGAAAGCCTTTCATACCAAGCTCTTGGAGCTTGTTTTAAACCATATAAAGCTTTAGAAAGTTTAAAAACATGATTTGGAAAATGAGGATTTAAAAAACCAGGTGGTTGTTCTACAAAAACATCTTCAACAATAAAACCATTTAAAAAAGCACTTTTGACATCCATTTGATATAGCTTGAAATTCAGATGTGATGCATAGTCAAGTAAGATCCTAATAGCCTCTAATCTAGCTACAGGTGCAAAGGTCTCCTCATAGTAAATTCCTTCTTCTTGATTGTAACCTTGTGCAACTATCCTAGCTTTATTTCTAATGATGTTTCCAGATTCATCAACTTTGTTTCTAAACACCCATTTTGTGCCTATGGTCAAAAAGTCCTTAGATCTTTCTACTAATTTCCATACTTTGTTTATTTCAAATTGATTTAGTTCTTCTTGCATAGCCATTACCCAAAATTCATCATTGATAGCATCATTGATATTTTTAGGTTCTGACTGTGAAAGAAAATCTTGATGTTCAACCTGATTTCTTAGAGAAGCTCTAGTATGTGTTCCTCTATCTAGATTTCCTACAACAGCATCTAAAGGATGGTTCTTTAGAGTCCTAGATGGTCTTGAAAAGATAGGGCTAGAGATTTCAGATTCATCTACAGATTGAGGTTCAACAGAAGTAGGTTCTGGAGAATTTCCAGAGTTGGATGTTTTAACTATAGGTCCATTGTCTTTATCATTGAGATTCAAACCAGAGATATCATCTTCAAGAAAGATTTTAGGTTCATGTGGATCAGTTTCATCAAATTTGATGTGAATAGATTCTTCCACACATTTGGTTCTTTTATTGAAAACTCTATAGGCTTTACTAGAGATAGAGTAACCTAGGAAAATTCCTTCATCACTCTTGGATGCAAATTTGTCAAGATTGTCTTTAGTATTGAGAATGAAGACTTTGCATCCAAAAACTTTGAAGTAGTTAACCTTAGGTTTCCTGTGGTTCCACAACTCATAAGGGGTCCTCTTAAGAACTGGTCTGATCAAGACTCTATTAATGACATAACAAGCTGTATTTACAGCTTCAGCCCAAAGGTAAATAGGCAGTTCATATTCATTGAGCATGGTTCTAGCTATTTATTGCAGGGTTCTATTTCTTCTCTCTACTACACCATTTTGTTGGGGTGTCCTAGGGGCAGAGAAATTGTGACTATAGCCATTGTGTGAGCAGTAAGAATCGAACTCATGATTTTCAAACTCACGACCATGATCACTTCTCAGAGTCTTAATCTTGAGTCCACTAAGATTTTCTACAGACTTGGAGTATTTAACAAAGTAAGAACAAGCTTCACTTTTGTGAGCTAGAAAATATACCCAAGTATATCTAGAAAAGTCATCTACAAGAACATAGACATAGTGCTTCCCATTTAAACTAGAAACTCTAGAAGGTCCAAATAAATCCATGTAAACCAACTCGAGAGGTTGAGAAGTTGACACTTCTTTCTTTGATTTAAAAGAAACTTTATGTTGTTTTCATTTTTGAGAGGGATTAAAAACTTTGTCTGCTGGAAATTCAATTTTGGGTAAGTCTCTAACTAAGTTCTTCCTAGAAAGTTTTCTAAGTGAGTGTACATTGCAGTGTCCTAATCTTCTGTGCCAAAGACAAGACTCTTTATGAAAAGCATTTAAACAAGGAATATTCTGCTTAGCTAAAGAATCTAAATCAACATCATAAACATTTTCATTTCTTAAAGAAGAAAATACTAAAACATTTTTTGAGTTAAAAACATTGCAAGAATAATTTTTAAATTTCACATAAAAACCATCATCACACAATTGATAAATGCTTAACAAGTTATATTTAAGTCCATCGACAAATAAAACTTCAGAAACCAAAACTGAATCAGTGTTACCAATCTGGCCTAAGCCGATGATTTTTTCTTTTGAATTATCACCAAAAGTGACAAATCCTCCATCAAATTTTACTAAGCTCTTGAAACATGAAAAGTCTCCTGACATATGTCTTGAACATCCACTGTCTAAGTACCATATCTTCTTGTGACAGCTCTTCAAGCAGGTCTCCTACAAAATAGATTTAGATGGAAGATGATTTTGGTACCCAGATCTTCTTGGGTCCAGACATGTTAGCCAATGATACTTTAGGTACCCATATTTGTCTAATGGGTCTCATATAATTTGTAGAATTAACATTCTTTGAAAGATAAACCTTATTAGATCCATAACTATGAATATAACTGGTTGAGGCATATGAAGTTCCAGAATTAAATATCTTCTGTCCAGATTTAGGAATGAATCTAGTTTTGGCAACTTTTCTTTGTCCAGGTTGGTATCCTATACCAGTAGTATATCTAGGTGCAACTTGCTTTCCTAGCATTTGTGTTAGAGTATTCTTGCCATTTGTGAACTTCTCTAAGTCTTTTCTGAGTTGTTCATTAGACAATTTTAGTTCAGTATTCTCTTTAAGCAACTGAGCATTCTTTTCTACTTCTATATCTAGATCAGATTTATTCTTAACACTTAAAGCATACTGTTTCTTTAAACCTTTATATTTATCTTTAATCTCATTACATGTTTCTTCAAGCATATCACAATATTCAAACAGTTCAGATTTAGACATGTTATCACATTCAGAATCATCTCCAGAATAATATGAATCTGATACAGGAGTTTCTGATGTTACCTCAGAAGTGTTTGTCATGAAACACATGTTGGCTCGATTCCTTTCAGAGCCTGAAGATTCAGCTTCACTTGTGCTGTCTTCTGAAACACTCCAAGTAGCCTTCATGGCTTTCTTGTACTTGTTATCCTTGTATTCATACTTCTTTCTGTATTTCAGCTTTGGACGGTCTGCTTTTATGTGTCCTTTTCTTTTGCATTCATAACAGACAACTTCATCTGATTTATCAGACTTCTTCCAATCCCTTTTCCAGTGTCCTTTGTTATCATACTTGCCTTTGTAGTTTGACTTTCTGAAAAACTTTTTCTTCCTATATAATTTCTTAAATCTTCTATCAATGTGTGCCATCTCAACATCACTGTCAGAATCATTCTCACTTTCCTCACTACTTGAACTTTCATTGATAGCTGGAGGCTTTTCCTTATCCTTATTCTTTGAGGTTGTAGTCTTGAAGGCAATAGACTTCCTTTTAGGTTCATCATCTTCTTCTTCATTTACTTTAAGCTCTTCTTCATACATCATCAGCTTACCAATTAACTCCTTGACAGGCAGTGTTCCAATGTCACAGGATTCTCTAATGGAGACAGAGGTTCCTCTCCATCTTTCAGGTAGACATCTCAAAATTCTCATGATTTGTTCCTTTGCTGGAACATCCTTTCCCAGAGAAGTCATTGTGTTGACAATTTCATTGAACCTGAGATACATATCAGAAATGGGTTCATCAGGCTTCATCTTAAAATTATCATACTTAATAGTATAGGTATTCAATCTCATCTCCTTAACATTAGTTGTTCCTTCATGAGAAACAGCTAAGGTATCCCAAATTTCATATGCAGTTTTACATGCAGAAATTCTATTAAATTCTTCATCTCCTAGAGCACAATACAGGGAAATCATAGCTTTACAATTATTATTGTAAGCAACCTTTGTAGGTTCATCCCAAGTAGATCTATCAGTACTGGGAATTTTATATTCATCTTCAATGACAGTCCAAATATCAAAGCCCGTACTTTCCAAGTGAATTTTCATTTTTAGCTTCCACTAAGCATAGTTGTTTCCATTAAAGAAAGGTGGCCGGTTAGTAGCAACACCCTCAAGTCTATTATCCATGATATCACAAAAAAAAATTTAAAGAGATAAAAATTTAGAAATAATAGAAATTTTAAGAACTTTAAAATACAACTAAAATCACAGTTGAAAAACAGAGTACTTTAGAAAATATTAACAACCTCTGATACCAAATGTTGGTCGGAGTGGATACTCAAGAGGGGGGTTGAATTGAGTTCCAATTAAAATTTTCTGTTAAAACAATGTAGATTAAAATCCCCCTATTTCAAAAACAAACTAAACTGTAGTGAATTTATACAGATTATAAAGGTTCAATTAGTTTCTCAAAGATTGATTAGTTCTCAGTTAACTTAATCTTATAATTAAATTAACTTTTGAAACTAACTTACTGGTCTATAATAAATACAAACACTTCCGAGTTTAACTATCAAAGTATCTTTGAAAATAAATTATATTTCAAAGTAATAGCAGCGGAATATGAAATAAATATGAAGTATGGATATAGTATGTAGCTACAAACACAGAGAATTAACCAAGAGGTTCAGTCTCAAGCCGAGACTTAGTCCTCTCAAAAGTTTATATATGAAAATGATCCACACCCTGGATCGGGGTTAACAACAGTGAACACACTGTCCAGGTCACAAGACCTCTACCACAGTTCTGCGTGGGGAAACAAACAACAGCTTAGAGCTGTCCAGGTCTCATACGACCTCTACCACTATCCACAGTGGGAAATGAAGTGTAAAAAGGTTTGCTAAGGATTTACAGATACTCCAGTGAAAGTACAGGAGTCAGTGTGTGTGTTTAATACAGCAGATAACACAAACTGCTCAAAATGTAAAACAAATGTATCACAGAGCAGAGATTTAGAGTTTAGAAATGGCTCTGGTGATTTCAGTGTAGCTCTGGACTCTTTTGTATTTGGTCAGAATTTATTCTGAGTCCTCTTCTCGTTTTTGTTTGAGAAGAAGAGTGTCGTATGCTTCAGGCTCAAAGGCAGTGAGATGTAGTCGATGAAGTTCTTCTATGTTCTTTTGTATGCACAGAACTCTTCTTGAGTTGGCTTGATTGTGTATGAGGTTCTATTCTGATTGGTTCTACCTCCTCTTTCTTTTCCTCTGTATTCTTCTTGTGTTCTTCTATGCACCACTATTGTCTTCAGCAGAGTCTTCTTATATTTATGTCACGTGCTTCGGAAGACAGAAAAATTTTCCTTTCCGCAGGTACGAGGTACGGTTTCCTGACATCCGACAATCTTTATTAATTAATTGACAGAGCATTAAAATATACCTAATATGACCATTGGTTAGATTAAATAAAGATAAAGATAAATAAATTCAAACAGTCGTTTATGACTATTGAAGAATCAAGTGATCGGTAGGTCATCAGCATTAGTGAGTAATGATCGGTGCCTCATTTGCATCGGTGAGTCATTCTGTGTCGGATCGGTGAGTCATTTTGATCAGCATTGGTCTGTCATCTGATCGATGAGTCAGTTTGATCGGTAAGTCATTTTGATCAGCATCAGTCTGTCATCTGATCGGTGAGTCAGTTTGATCGGTGAGTCATTTTGATCAGCATCGGTCTGTCATCTGATCGGTGAGTCAGTTTGATCGGTGAGTCATTTTGATCAGCATCGGTCTGTCATCTGATCGGTGAGTCAGTTTGATCGGTGAGTCATTTTGATCAGCATCGTTCTGTCATCTGATCGGTGAGTCAGTTTGATCGGTGAGTCATTTTGATCAGCATCGGTCTGTCATCTGATCGGTGAGTCAGTTTGATCGGTGAGTCATTTTGATCAGCATCGGTCTGTCATCTGATCGGTGAGTCAGTTTGATCGGTGAATCATTTTGATCAACATCGGTCTGTCATCTGATCGGTGAGTCAGTTTGATCGGTGATTCATTTTGATCAGCATCGGTCTGTCATCTGATCGGTGAGTCAGTTTGATCAGCATCGGTATGTCATCTGATCGGTGAGTCATTTGCATCGGTGAGTCATTCGCATCGGATCGGTGCGACCGTTGTCCTTTGATATTGAATCGGTGCTTCCGATGTCTGTTGATTTGAATCGGTGCTTCCGATGTCTGTTGAATCCAGAAGACTTCCAAAATACTTTGTAAGTCAATAAGCATAGACAAAAACATGATAACAGATTCATTAACAGATTGTAATTAAGTTTATGAGAAATCAAACCAGATTAAGAATTAATGGTATGTGATGATTTGTGATTATTAAAACATCAATCATAGACATGAAATCAACAATCTTCCAGAGGGCTCAACAACATTGATAGTCAGCATTAGTTTTTGAGAGACCACTTTTAATAGGGGATATCATGTTAGAATACATTAGCATGGATTTTCAATTATCTAATATCTTCACAAAACCCCTTACTTTAGATTGATTTAATTTTATTAAATGGGATCTAGGAATGGAATGCTTGTAATTATTATTCATTATCTCTTTTTTTATATGTATTCATTTTCCAAATATTGATTTTTTCTTCTAAATTTTTTTGCTTTTTTTACTTCTTAACTTTTTTAAAATTTTGTTTTTATGATAACATTTATTATATTATGAAAGTTTTATCTTATCTATATAACCCTTTTTATTTTTAAGTAGTTTTGTTAGTCATAAAAGGGGATAAGTTTTTATTGTTTATGGTTTAGAAAGGTTTAATGTTCAATGGAGGAAATTCTAAAACGAAAAAATATCTCCCTTTTTTAATGGAATTCATTCAAATGAAGAGAAGGATATTGTTTCAAGGGGAAGTCATATTTTTCAATGATATAGCATTTATAAATATTTTAATATTTTTCCTTTATTATTTTCTATTTCTTATTCACCTCATAATTATCCATATCTTTTATTTTAATATTAAATGAGTGTTTTTAATCATTAAAGGGGGGATATTTTTTAACCTCAAATTTTTTTTTATGATAAAAATAACTTTATTTGTTTATAACCTTTTTTTAGTTTATTTTTATTATAGTGTTTATACATTATCAAAGTAAATAAATTGGTCTAATTGATGGATTTAATAATGGCTTATAAGACCATATCCAAGGTCCTCAATACAGGGCCGATGGTGATTGATAGAACCACCATACTTCCAGGAGTACCACCGAATTGATCCATGATCTACAATTTCAAGAGTTTTACCATATTTATTCAATTATCAATATTCAAATACAAATTGGGAATAAACTTCTTAAATATTTTTTTTTAATTTTATCTTTGATACTTTTTCTTTATTATTTGTTGTAATTTCTTAATAGCTCATCATCTTCAACCTTTTATCTCTCTCTTTTAATCTTTCACATTCTTCTAAATCTTATAAAGAGAGTTTATTTCTTTGTAAAGGGTTTGTAAAAAAACCTCTATCATATTTTTATTCTAATTTAGGTACTCACCACCATTAAAGTGAGGTTTCTTCATTCTTAGTTTCTTCTAAAACTAAGGGTATTCTTTTGGTTCTTAGTTTCCAATAAACCCAATGCATTATTTCCTTTCTTCGTTAGTTTTTGGTTTTCATTAAAAATAAGGAGAAATATATCCCTCTCAATAATTATTTAGGGAATGATATTTAGGGGATCATTGTTGTGCTATTCTAAAACTCCTTTATCAAAGTGTACCTTTTTAATTTCTACAACTTATAATCTGTTACACTTAAAATTTTATTTTCCATTATGCTTTCTTAAATTTCATTATTTTATTCTTTAATTAAATTATTGCATTTTAAATGATTTTAGTTGATAGAATAATTTTAAAATTGTTTTTAAATGTAATCCCACTCACTTTTAATTTTATCTCTCCATCCTACATGGTTTCAATGACATAAATTGACAAAACTTTTTATATACTTCAGAGGTGGAAGGAAGAAGAGAACCAATAGGAGATAAAGACTATGTAAGTAGTATAAAGACCCATTCACTTGTGCATTATAGTTGAGGTTTATTACCTGTGTAATATGTTGATCACACATGTGTAATATTGTGTGAATTGGTTTTAAGATGATCCTTTTACACCCATTGTAATTGATGATTTTATTATAGTGTGTAATTTATGACTTAATGGGAGTTGAGATGGTAAGGAGTTGGTTACCCATAACATGGTTGAACCTTGTAAAAATACCTAGTCTATTTTTAATTTTAGTATCTTCATTGTATATATTTATTTGGAATGGTAAATTAAAAATATATCTATTTAAAAACTAACAGTTGTAAGTGGTTAAAAATAAAAGGGGTTTAAATTTTCAAAGAACAATTGGTTTGTGGTAAAATCAGTCCACAACTGGTCCCCCCCCCCCCGGGGTGTGTCTACACCATCCATTGGAATTTACAAGTGGTATCAAATCCTAGGTTACCTTTTTTTATCTACTAAATTGTCTCAATTGATATCATATCCAAAGGGAAAATCTTATTGTATTGAATTTGTTTCCCAATTGTTTTATCTAATATACATGAATTAAAAAGCATTCATATGTTTTAAGAATAGAACTAAATGGAAGAATCTACATCCATTCTATCCTAAACTAATTTAGATGTCTTGAAAAATACCTTTAGAAATAGATTGAGTGAGGAAGAAAAAAAAATAAATTATTTGGAGAAGAAAGTGGAAATTACATTAGCTAAAGATAGTAATAATTGTGATAATTTCTTATCCAAATATATTAATTATTTCTCCATTTAATGTAGCTCAAGTTTTTGTGATGATTTTATTAAAATGGTCAAATAACGTTGTATTTAGGTTAAGGGTCATTTGAAGAATGTCTGGATCGATATAGTGACCTATATCTTCATATTCCTTAAGGGACATCAAAATTATAAGTCGTGGCTAGAATAAGTGGTTGATGCAATAGAGAATGAATTAGTAAATAAGATGATTAGAAATAACACTTTCATAAATCTTATGAAGGCCGAAGAATAATCTAACCTACTTTACAATTAAATATTATTTTAAACTAATGAATAATTTTAAATGAAATTATGTGAGAATAAATTGTTTAAGAATATTTGGAAGGAGGTGATCCATATATTGGAGAAGTTTCAAAAGGTATCTATAGTTTCCAAATATTCCCAATTGGAATCTAAAGTATCAAGAGTGGAAGAGATAGAAAAATATATTGTTGATAAAAATAAAATTCATGAGGAAAAAAATAAGAAGGAATGGGAAGGAATATTTAACTCAGTTATGGATAAAAATAATACTCTCGGTATCAAGTTTTTGGAGCTGGAAATAAAAATAATAAATTTATATTCAATAAAAGATGAGTCTTCCAAAATAATTGAGCAAAATAAATTGTGCTAAAAAAAACTTCAAAAGTGAGTCTGGTATCAAACAAGTGTCATAACTTTGGGTCAAAGATATTTAGATTGTGTAGATAGTCATCCACCTATAGCTCTTATAAAATGGTAACATAGAGTATAGATAAATTATTACACTAAATCTATTTTTTAAGTACTGGGAAAAAGAAAAAATATATAAAAAATTATAAGTATAAAAGTACTTTTAAAGCCACCAAAATATCAAGAATAGAGGTGTGTATTTCCAAGAAGAATGGTTCCCTAAAAGAAGAAAAAATGTTATGGTTCTAGTATGAAAATAGTAATCTTTTCATGATGGATAGCCTGCACCTAAAGTGAAAAAAACAAGGTTAATTAGAATGTGTTGTTGTTTATTGAGGTTTACACATAGGTCCATTAATTACTATAATAACATGTTAGTATTTTCATGTTCTAAATGTCCTAAATCTAGTGGTGTAAAATCTATTTAAAGGAGACAACTTATAGAAGTAAATAATATAGAAAAGTTGAAGAAGAATCTTTCCATACAAAAAATATTTTAGATCATGAAGAAATTTTGTGATCTCTAAAATATTAGTGGAAACTTATATGATAGATGATGGTATAATATTTCCAGTTATCATTTACTTATTTGAAAGAAAATAGAAAATCCATAGTCTTAAAAGTAGGTAAAAAATAAATTAATATTTTTTGGGTTATAACCAAAAGAAATTAGTGAAGATAAATACTAATAATAAGGTAATGAAGAAATTAAACTGGTAGGTTCAAACTAAAGTGAATAGGTTAATCTTTTATGGTAAGATGGTTCATGCCATATATGAAAGGTTTTGTCATGGGTGATATCAAATGATATTTAGTTTCGGGTTATTTAGGTGATGCAGAGTAGCTGACCAAGGTTGTCTCTCAAAAAAGGAAGTAATTTAAAACAACATATAAAAGGTATTTTGAAAATAAAATAAAATAAAATACACAACCTAGAAGTATGGTGGTTGTTCAATGTTTATAAAATAATAAGAAGCAGTATTTTTGAAGAAGATTTTTTTGTTTTGTTTTTGAAGTGAAATTTGATTAATAAAACACAACGATAAGATGTTTTTTTATAAAATATTCTAAAAGGTGTAATCTAACAAAATATACCTCTTAACTTAATTATTAATCATAATCATTTAAATTAATACCCACTTATTTATGATCCCCTAATTTTTTAATTCTCAAACCCTACGAAAAATAACTTTACCACAAAGATGAAGTGAATTAAACCCGGGGTAGCTTTGAAATATGCAATCATATCACCCTGCTTCGATTGAAATTATAAGACTAGATTATGGTAAATGGTAAATTAGGGCACATATAAATTCTGTAAAATGAGGATTAATTCTGTTAAGCTATTATATTTTAACTCTACAAATTTATCCTGTGTGCTTTTGTTTCACCGATTAAGATTGTGCTCTCACAATTCACATATCACTCGACCATGAGGGTTTTTTGTCAATTGTTAAATTTCTTTATTAGTTTATTTTAATTTAAAAACATAATTCATAAATCATAATATTTTAATTATAGTATCCCATTGATTCAAAATAAATAAATAAAGAAGGTAAGAGGTAGATCAATTACTAAGAAAACTATTCTTCCATGGGCGGTGTAGTCATCGTAGAAGTGAATTACATTTGCAACGGTTTAGAATGGGTATATCCCAATCATGCTTCTACTCTTGAGTTCTAGCCCAAATAGTAATATTAAAAGAAGAATAAAATTTAAAATAATATAATAAATGTAAGAGAAACTAATCTATTATTGAAATCAAAATGGTATTACAAAGTGAAGAAGAAGAAGAAGGAGAAGGAGGCTTCGATGAAGGGATCTTTTCTTCAAGAGCTACCCTTATTGAAATGCTTGGAGAATTGGAGTTTAACCACTTATAATATACCCTAAAATTCATAATGCACATCCAATCACCTCTAAATGATAAAAAAACCAATTTATAGAGTGGAGGTGAGGCTAGGTTTTAAGAGGATTCAAGCGTGAATGGGGAAATTAGGCAAAATAAATTAATCCAACTTTCACCACCTATTTGACCTTCAAAACATGTGAAAAAGCTGTCCTTACAGAATTATGAATTTTGCTAAATTTTTTCTCGAGATCCTCTCAAAATTTGGTCCCAATCAAAGAACGGGTGTAAATGTTATGTCCTAAATACTGAACTGATGTCGAATATGGCGAGTCTAGACCAACATTGACTTCATGGCCCATTTTCTCCAACCAAATGCACGATTTATCTTATATTCCCTAAATAAAATTTTTATCCAATTAATTCAATAAAACAGTTAAAAAATGTTAAGTTCAAATAATTCAAAAAATATATTTATGTTCGAAATACTGACATGAATTTTTAAAGGGTAAAAATGGAATTTTCATCAAATTTTCAAATGAATGATCAATCCCAAATATTTTATAAATAAACATATTTAACACAATGTGAGGAAATTTTTTAATATATTATCAATAAAATATTCAAAAAAAAATTATGTTTTATCAACTCCCCCACCCTTACCCTTTTGCACTCTTGGGAAAAACCTAATATAAGTTATTCGAAAAAAATTTGACAAGATATGCATGTTCATATTTCTCAATACATAGTGGAAATATAGTCAAAGTAAGAATCCCATAAAGAGTCAATATCAATAAATTTTAAATCCATTGTATCATAAAGTATTTCAAAACAAAATTCAGTGAGATTCGTAACACTAATCATAGTGAAACAAGTCATGGGTCTACCATGAAACTAATTCCCCACGTGTCTGTGTGCCAACCATTCCAAGTTCATATCTACACCCTTTATTTAGTATATTCAGATCAAGAAAAACAATTCTTCTTACCTGGTTTAATTCATTGAACCTATTCTACATTCCTTTGTAATCAAATTTAAATACCCACTCACTTAATCATTCATAAAAGTCAAACCTTAAGCTCCTAACCTAGATATCCCCATATGTTATAAATTTCATCACTCCCCTCATTTATTATTTTTTTTGTTTTTTTAGTTTTACTTGGAACAAATCTCACACTCAACTCTCAACCTGTGTTTGATCTCTTCACGACACTAATTGTAATAGTTATAATAAGATCAAAGCTCGAGGAATATTGGTTTTTACCTTCCCAATACACTGGCCATATTTTTTAATTTTTATTATTATTTTTTTGAGGGCGTACAACAGTCGGATAACAGATACACACGCATAGGTCAATTTGGTACAGTAATGAAACCTATCAGATGAGAAACAAATGTATGGATCAACCAATGATTTTTTTTACCAAACTTGACTATACCTTTAATTGAGTAAGAAATATTTCACAAGTCATGTTGAGTGAAAATCTATGTGAAGAAATAAATGACACAATTTACCATGAAAAAATATCATAAATAATGATGTCAAAATCTAAAAGGTTTTATAATGACACAACCAATCATATCATCAACAAAATAAATTTTATAAAAATCAACCCTTTATGATGAAATATTACTCATGATTATCATTGTATAAATAAATTTTGAAAAAAATGCATTTTCCATATGTTCCACATGAGAATGTTACATGATAACTTTTTTTTACTGATTTTTGTTTTTTTTTTGAAAATTTTAACCAAAAACTTGATAGAAAATACACACAAAACACACAAATGAAAATCCTAAATATCTACCCCAAAATTTTGTCCCCTCCCCCACACTTAAAATATTTCATTATCCTCAATGTGAACTTATGAAATGATACGTGAACATGAAATGAATAATTTTAAATAGGACAAGTAGTATATAAGTGAAAGGGTTAGGAATAGCCTGAAATTTTTAAATAATGATGGGGTCATGCAGTGTGATGAAATCCACTATATTAGTAGAAAGTCCCTCAATGTATTTCTTTAAGAATTTCTCACTGACTGCAAATCTTCTTCCAGTGTCCTCTTGTTTGATCTCTACTACACCATAAAGAAAAACATTAGATACAATATAATGATCGAACCATATAGAATGTAACTTACCAGGCATCAGCTTCAGTCATGAACTATAGAGAAGGAATTTCTCTACAACATGAAACTCCATTTGTTGGATCATTATATCATGAGCTTCTTTTGATCTTTCCTTGTAGATCCTTGAGTTCTCATATGATGACAATCGAATCTCCTCAAGTTCTGAAATTTGTAGCTTCCTTTAGATTCCATCTTGTTCCAATTCCATGTTGCATTTATTTATTTCCCAATATTCTCAATGCTTGACTTCCACATGGAGATGAAAATATTTCCCAAGAACAATCCGAAATGGAGATATACCAATGGGTTTCTTGTATGTTGTCATATAAGCCCAAAGTACATCATCCATGAACTTTCTCCAATCCTTCCTATTCGGCTGCACGGTTTTCACCAAAATTTGTTTCAACTCGTTATTTTAAACCTAATCCTAGACATTTGATTGGAGGTGGTATGGTGTTGATGTTTTTTGTGTCACCCCATACTTATGAAGGATGAAATCCAAATTTCAATTGCAGAAGTGTGTCCCTTGGTCACAGATGATGGACTTTGGTACTCTAAACCTAAAAAAAATCTATACCTTGACAAATTCCACTGTAACATGAGAATCATCCATCATATTGACCTTATCCTCCACCTATTTACTCACATAATCAACAGCAACCAAAATATAAAAAAACCCAAATGAACTAGGAAAAGGACCCATAAAATCGATGTTCCATACATAAAAAATCTCACAGAATAATATGGGTTATTGGGGCATCTCGTGTCTTCTAGAAATGTTCCTAATGTGTTGGAAACAAGAACACTACTTGAAAAACACATGATCATCAAGAAATAAGCTAGACCAATATAATCTAGAGTCTAATACTTTTTTAAATATCTTTTGAGGTCCAAAGTGTCCACCACAAGAAAGTGTATGACAAAAATGTAAAATAGACTCAAAATCATGATCAAGAACACACATCATAATAACTAGGTCACTAAACATATTCCATAGGTATATATCATCACAAACATAAAATTGTGACTCACTATTTAACTTTTGGACTTTATGTTTCTTCAAATTTTCAGTAATTTAAGAGGCAACAAGGTAGTTAACTAAATCAGCATACCGAGGATGCATACCTGAGATGGAATAAAGATGATCATCAAGGAAAGTGTCTCGAAGTGGTACCTGGTCTAAGTTTTCAGTCTCTAATATGTGAGTAAGCATACTCATGTGGTCTGCCAATAGGTTTTTTTATCCCCTCTTTTCCTTTATCTTAATAAAAAATTCTTGAAGTAGGAGCATCCATCGGATAAGACTGGGCTTTGCATCTGGCTTCTTCAAGAGGTACCGCGAAGCTGTATGGTCAGAAAAAACCACTAATTTAGAGCCCAATAAATATAAACATAATTTATCTAAAGAAAATATGATGGTAAGAAACTCCTTTTTCTTATTTTTGTAGTTTGATTAGGCTAAACCAGTGTCCTCAATGTATAGGAAATCACATGTGAATGTCCCTCTACCCTCTGAGATAAGATATATCCAACCACAAAGTTAGAGGTGTCACACATAAGATCAAAAGGAAACTCCTACCGTGGGGGATGTATGATCAGTGGAGTGGTTAGACACTTCTTTATCTCATCAAAGGAAGTCCTCCAAGAATCATCAAACACAAAATTAGAATCGTTTTGAAGTAATTGCAACATAGGAAGAGAAATATTACTAAAATCTTTGATGAAGTGCCAATAAAATCATGCATTCCCTAGGAAAGATCTAACATCTTGCACACATTAAGGATAGGGTAAGGATGAAATAATATCTACCTTAGATCTATCAAACTCTATCCCATGTTTTGAAACTACATGCCCTAAGAAAATACCATGCTCTACCATGAAATAAAAATTTTCAAAGTTTAAGACCAGATTCTTCTCAATACAATGATTCAAAACCTTTCCCAAACTAGAGATACAATCCTCAAATTAATACTTATACACTTTAATATCATCCATAAATATCTCCATGTTGGCCTCAATAAAATCAGAAAAAATACTCACCATGCATCTATAAATTCTACTTGGGGCATTGAAAAGTCCAAATGGAATCCTTTAGTAGAAAAATGTGTTGAATGGACAAGTCAATGTTGTCTTCTCCTGAACCTCTAGGTCTATAGGAACCCAAAAATATCCAGAAAATCCATCCAAGAAACAATAGTGTATTTTCCCAGCTAGTCTCTCAAGCATTTGATCAATAAATGGGATGGGGAAATAGTCCTTGCAAGTGGATTGATTTAGTTTCCTATAATCAATACACACACAGCAACTATTTTTCACCCTCATTAGAACTAACTCGACTCTATCATTTCTAACAACAATAAAACCACTTTTCTTAGGCATAACTTGAATTGGACTTTCCCACTAGGAACATAAAATGGGAAAAATTATACCCGCCTCGATCAATTTTTAAACTTCTTTTTTAAAAACTTTCAGAAGAGTTGGACTCAGTCTCCTTTGTGGCTGCCTAACCGGTTTAGCACCATCCTCTAAAAATATCATATGCATGCAAATAGAGGGGCTAATGCCTAATATGTTATCCAAGTTCCACCTAATTTCCCTAATGTTCTCCCTCAAAATATTCAAAAGTTATTCTTCAATGTTTAAAAGGGAGATTGATAGAAATTATAAAAGGTAATTTCTCACCACTTAACAAGTATGAGTATTTGAGATTAGGTGGTGGTGGATTGAGTTCCAATGAAGGGGGTGAATTATGGATAGATACATTGAAGGAACTGAAATATGTTCACAATGAACATTAGTACCAAAATAATAATCATCAAAATCAAATAATAATGCATCAAAACCATCAGTATATTCAATAACCAAGTCATAATTATAGTGAACATGATCAAAATAAGAATATGAATCCATTCCAAAATCAAATATAAGAGAGTTTTGTGCATTAGAAAAAGGTGTGGAAGTTCCCTTAGACATCAAACTTGAACCAATACTCATAATCTCCCTAATCATAAGACAATCAAATTCTATGGGGTTTTTATTTTGTGGTTCAAAATGGGAGATAAAAAAAGTAGAATCGTCCTCTGAGGGGTACTTCATGGAGTCCATAACATTAAATATCAAAACTTCATCCTCAAACTCTATGTAAAGTGTACCCTCATGGATATTTATGATAGTTTTGTAGTTTTGAGGAAGGGCCTACCTAAGATAATGGGAGCATGAGAACATGTCTGGTCATCCTCCATGTTAAGAACATAGAAATCTACTGGAAAGATCATGTCTCTTGCCCAAACAAGTACATCCTCATGGACTCCTGCTGGATATGTTGTAGCTATGTTCACCAACTTCACCACTACTCTCATTGGCTTCAACTCACCAACCTATAAAGAAGACAAAACAGAGTGAGGCATCACATTTATGGAATATCCTAAATCACATAAAGCATCAAAAAAGTTTAACTCCCATATGGTGCATGGGATGGTGAATGTCCCCAGATCCTTACACTTTTTTGGAATTTATAGAGTTATTGTAATGAGGGATAAAACATTCCTTCAAAAAGTGATCCTCTCATTTCCCTTGAACCCTCTTAGATTGGTACAAAGTTCTTTTAAGAATTTTTCATACCTTTGTATTTTCTTGATGGATTCAAGTAGAGGTATGTTGATCTCTGCATTATTGAATGTGCCCAAAACTCTTTTTGAATCACCTCTTCAACCATATTTTTGGTTTGAAAAACTCTATTTGGAAATGGAAGGGGTTTAGGAGGAACATCATCAATAGTTTTCTTACCTTTGACTTTCTCCTTGGGCTGCTCATCAGTGGTTCTTGAATGGGGCCTCTCTAGAGTTGAGGTGAATCATGGTAGAATGACATGTGAAGATGTATCAGTTGTTTGCTTCCCACTTTTCAATGTGATGACATTAACATTCCCCTTGGGATTTGGAGTAGGTTGGGAAGTTAGATTTCCAGAATTCTTACTTACCAGTTCATGGAGGGAAGTGGAAATCTGGCTCATTTGAGTCTTTAACTCTCTCAAATCTGAACCTTGACTCTTCATCTCATTCTGTTGATTAAGAAAAATTTGTTTAAAAATGTCATCAGTGTTATAATTTACCTTAGGTGGTGAATTCTCTAGTTTTTGTCTTGTTGATGCTTGTGATTCAAATATCCTTTAGGGTTGTTGGAAACCATATTGGTAAGGTGGAGGCTAATAGAAGTTTTGTTGAAACGGGTCCTTTGTTGTTTTCCAGAGCCATACCTAATGTTTGATTGATACTTTAAACCTTGGTTATATGTTGGTTCAAAGGAATCATAATTATTTTAGGGATTTTTCTATTGTTGTTGTTGATATGGTCACCTAGGTAATACTGCTAGACAATCCTCTGACTCTTGTAATTGGGAGAAACAATTGGTTGGGTGGCCTGTTTCAGTGCAAATTCCACAAGGTCTCATAGGAGTGGGTTGGGATTTATTTTTATCAAAAGTAATATACCTCACCATAGTGGTAAATTATTTCAACTTAGTATCAATAAAATTATTTTAAATAGAGGAAGGACTTACCTGATGTACTCCTCTAACATATGGTATACCTTAATCACCAAATCGTTGAGATTTTTGTGACATATTGTCGATCAACGCACATGCAGCTACTGGTATTTTATTGACCAATGCCCCTCCAATTGCAGCATCCTCCATGTATCTCTCCATAGGTGTGAGTACTTCATAGAATTACTATATTCTTAGTTTCTCTCTGATTTGGTGATGTGAACAACTTGCACACAACTTCTTGAATCATTCTTAATACTCATACATTGATTCCCTTTGGGATTTCTTGATTCATGAGATCTCTTTACTAATGGAAGTGGTCCTTGATGCTGGAAAAATATTTTCAAGAAAAGATGTTTCAAATCATTCAAAAATTTTACATCTTTAGGTTGTATGTAATACATCCAATCCTTTGCAGTTCCATCAATTGAAAATAGGAATTATATTAGTTTGATTTGATCTTCAGAGGCATTTTTTGGTTTTAGGGTTGATAAAACCACATTAAATTTTTTTAAATGTTTGTTTGGATCCTCACCAGATGATCCATGAAATTTTGTAAGAAGTTGAATTAGCCCAAATTTCAATTCAAAGTCATATTCAAGATTTGTGTATGCAATAAAATTTGGTTTATAGTTAATATTCGGTGAATCCAATTCTTGAATGGTTATATTAAGTTCATTATTATTATTTTCATCGATTGGTTCTTGTTTTATGTTTGATTGAGAGGTGTTTCCAATTTCAATGTTCTTAGAGTGTAGGAATTCCCCATTTGGGTAAATGTCCACACTTCCCATAGACCGAGATTGTCTGATTTGATCCCTAAGGTTGCATTCAATCTCGGGGTCTAGATCAAAGTGATCCTCAGGAGGAGATCATGTCATAAATCATAGAAATTGATAAAATTAGACCATAATATCATGATAATAAGTTCCAATTGATGGTCTAATAGAGAAGAAAAGAGAGATGAAGAAGAATGAGAGAGAGAAAAACAAACAAAAATTGAGAAAGGGGAAAAAGGAATGAAGATAAAACAAAAGGGAAAAATAAAAGAGAAAAAATACCTTTAATTAGTTTAATAAAATAATATCCTCCCTAATAATGGCACCAATTTGAAAGGCTATGTCGTGGGTGATCTCAAATGATATTTGGTTTTGGGTTATTTAGATGCAGTAGAGCGGCTGACCAATGTCGTCTCTCAAAGGAGGAAGTAATTAAACACAACATATTAAAGGTATTTTGAAAATAAAATAAAATAAAATAAAAAACATAGAAGTATGGGGGGTTCTTCAATGTTTATAAAATAATAAGAAGAATTTTACTGGAAGAAAATTTTATTTTTTTGTTTTTGTTTTTGAAATAAAATTTGATTAATAAAACACAACGAGAATATGTTTTTTTAGTAAATATTTTAAAATGAGTAATCGATCTAATTCTACATATTCACTTAATTATTAATCATTTTCATTAAAATTAAAACCCACTTATTTATGATCCCCTAATTTTTTAATTCCCAAACCCTATGAGAAATAACTTTACCACAAAGATGAAGTGAATTAAACCCTAGGCTAGCTTCGGAACATGCAATCATAGAACCCTTATTTGATTGACATTATAAGCCTAGATTATGGTCAATAGTAAATTAGGGCACAAATAAATTCTATAAAATGAGGATGAAATGTGTTTAGGCATTATATTTTAATTCTATAAATTTATCCTGTGTGCTTTTGTTTCACCGATTAAGATTTCACTCTCGCAATTCACATATCACTCGACCTTTTGGGTTTTGTGTTAATTATTCAATTGATTTCTTAGTTTATTTTAATTTTAAAACAAAATTCATAAATCATAATATTTTAATTATAGTATTCCATTGATTCAAAATAAATAAATGAAGAAGGTAATAGGTAGATCAATTACTAAGGAAACTACTCTTCCATGAGCAGTGTAGTCATCATAGAAGATAATCAAATTTTCAACGGTTTAAAATGGGTATAGCCCAATCATGCTTATAATATTGAGTTCCAACCCAAAGAGAAATATTAAGAGAATAATAAAATTGAAAATAAGAGAATAAATGGAAGATAATCTAAGAGATTATTGAAAGCACAAAAATATTACAAAGTGAAGAATAAGAAGAAGGCTTCGATGAAGGGATCCTTGATTCAAGAGCTACCCTTATTTCAATGCTTGGATAATTGGATTTGAATCACTTGTACTCTGACATTTACTTCTTAATGCACGTCCAAACCCCTACAAATGATAAAAACACAAATTTATAGAGTGGAGTGGAGGCTAGGTTTAAAGGGGATTCAAGTGTGAATGGGGAAATTTGGCTAAATAAATTAAAACAAATTGCACTGCCTGTTTTACCTTCAAAACACGTGAACCAATTGTCATTACAAAAGAATTATTTGTGATAAATTTTTTTCTCAAGGTCCTCTCCAAATTTGGGTCCAATACAAGTATGAATGTAAAAGTTATGTCCCAAATATAGAACTGATGTCTAATCTAGAAAGTCCAAACCAACTTTGAATTCATGGCCCATTTTCTTGATACAAATGTTGTATTTTGCGTATATGTACTGAATAAAAGTTGTATAAAATTAAGTCAGGAACAAATTTGAAAAATATTAATTTCAAATAATTCAAATAAAATTATTTATATTAGAAATAGTACATTGAATATTTAAAGGGTAAAAATGGAATTTTAATCAAATTTTCAAATGAAAGATCTAATCCAAAATATTTTATAAATAAACATATTTAACAAAATGTGAGAAAAATTTTCATTTATTATTAATAAAATATTCAACAAATTTTTTTTATCAATATAAAATTGAAAAAATTTCATTAATCTCATGAAATATGGGAGTAATCTAAAAGCAAAAAAGTGAAACAATTTATGAAATAGATAGCTGAATTGGTGTGGATAGTGACACTCCTTATGAAGAGTATGATAATATTCCCAAGAAGGTCAAATAAAAATATGATGAAGTGGATTGTGGAAGGTGAAAAAAGGTAAGTTGTAGTGTTTTTAGATGTATGACGTGGCTTTCTAAACAAGAAGTGTGATTGAATAATAAGGAGTAAGAACTTTTGAGATCAAGTTCAAAAAATGATAATACAAAGAAGAAAATAGCACCTTAATAAATTTATAATAATGTGCACAAAAATTATCGAACCATATAGCCATCTAATCTGATGTTGGGTAGAAATCAAGTGCAAGAAGAAAAATAAGGTTATGATTTATTTCTTTAAGTCTAGAATTCTACTCCAGCTAAGAAGAAAAGTGAAGATGAAAATAAATCCATATTTCCAAGTAATGTTCAAATATATAAACCCAAAGATAATGGAAGAATTAAAAGTTATATACATTTCAAAACGACAAGAAAATTATTTTCTAGGTTGAGAAATATGTCTTAACCCTTTTCCTCAAATTGGGATCTTTTGAAGATCCATATAATTCCCTTACCTATTAAAAATGTGTTTCATATCTTGGAATTTATGGAAAAGAAGGTTTTAGAGCATCACTTGATGGGGATATTTAAAAATAAGTCCAATATTCTAGAAATTAGTTACTCTATATGATTCTAAAATCCTAGATAGATTTTATAAAATTGATGGTTAAGGTATGATTTTAATTCTTTTATTACTATTTTAAGTCATAATAAATATGTTTATCAATGGGGGTGATTATATAACTATGTAGAGAAGACTTGGAACTTTAAATGTTTTTATGTACTTATTCTTGTGAGTTTAGGTTATTAAAGACTCTTGAAAATCAGTTTGTATTGTCCCCAAGAAGAGAAAGTGAGAAATTGGTATCATATGTAGTGAAAATATAGACAGACTTATTGTATAATTTTGTTAATATTTTTTTATAAAAAGGGTCGGTCCATGAAGACCTCAATTTGATTTTTTGATAGAACATTTCTAAGAGAAATGTGATTCCAAGAATAAATCAGATGATTCTATATTATTATGAATTTATTACAATCACTTTCATCTAGTAAGCAGTGGTTCTTATTGAAATCCTTCTCTTAATTAGAAGTTTATTGGATTATAGGGTAGAATATGTTGTTAAAATCCTACTATATATAAAATCATAATAGGGATTTGAATTTGATGAAGAATCATATATTAAATTATAGGTGTTATCCAATAGGTATTAAACATTGAAAGGGGATAAGTTTCAACAATTGTGAACCTTTTATGTGTTCCAAAAAGGGAAATAGAATCTTACTATTTTTAAATATTATCAAAAAGGAAGAGGTAATTTCATTTTCTTTGATATGATATTTTTTTACAAAAAATATAAGGGGTAGATTATTATGTCTAAATGTTGTGTTTGATATTTTTTTTGTCAAACATTAAGTCAATTATGTTATTTTAAGTGAATAATGAGGTCTTCAGTGAATAAGTAAGTATCTATCCATGAAAGAGGAGTTGCTGCCATAGGAAATAAATAGAAAATAAAAGGACCACATATCTTTAATATAGCTAGCTGGATAGATTCCTTTGATCCTAAAGTTAAACCTATATAAGGAGAAAAAAAGAATATTGGTTGCTGAAATAAATATTTGCACACTTATGGTTGAAGTTTGATGTGAGTAGAGATGGATCAGGACTGATTGAAGAATAATTTCACCTGATCTAGAAGAGGAATTTAATTAAATACTCTAATATTGATTATTTAATATACTAAAACACCTTGGAACTATGCTGAATAGAGTTTAGAATTATTTTAATAATTATAGAAATCATTTAAGGTGGTTTTGAGTTAATTTAAAGGAGTTTGTAGAATCCCAGGATCAAGTGAAATTCCATTCAAATATGCCTATAGAAAAATATATTTTGGAGTTCACAAAAAATGTCTCTTTCCTAAACATAATGATTTACAAGCTAATAATAAGTATTTGATGCCAAATATTAGTATTTTAGGGTTAAATGTAATGCTTTGAGTTGATCATAAGTATTTTAGCTTCATCATATTAATCTTCCAATCATATTACTTTTCTAACTATAGGACTTCATTGTATTTATTTACTACCCACCGTATGACTTTGGATTCTATTGAAAATTGACAAAGGTGTGCTCTTAAGAATTATGCTACTAAGTATAAATTTTTATGTCTCTAGTTTAAAGCTTCAATTCTTAGAAAAAAATTTAAAAAACCTATAGATCATCATAAGACTCCATAAGATATCTCAAAAAATTAAAATCATTAAATTCCCCATCATAAGGCTTCAAAAATTGAGAAAATTTAGAATTTATTCTAGATGAAAAATTGAGTTTCCATATTCTAAATCTGATGAAGATAAAATGATTTTGGATAATGTAATAGTATTGCATTCATGGTATAAATATCAAAAACACCTAAATTATTTTGTGATCTAAGATTAAGAATAAATAACAGTTTATCTTCATATATAAAATGCTAAGATCAAAGAACAATGAAAAATAGTGTTTCTTAAAAAAATTAATTATGAATAAATTCAAATCTAAATATTCTTGTGTTTTCATTTTGAGTTTAGAACATCATGAAGTGTATTCAAACTATGATATGAGTTTTTCATAACGAATATTCAAAATATAGTTCCACTACATATATTTCTTGATTTTGAAATTGAATTTATCCATTTTTAAAGAATAATGTATATGAAGACACAAATAATATTATCTATTCAATAAGTACTTGATTATTCATTTATGAATCAAGATAGAAGACACATCAAAGCTTGGTCTGAACATCAATGTTCTTAAATGATATTAATCTAAGGGTCTTCAAGTGTTTGAGAAGAAATGAAATGGAAGTGTGGGAATTTTACCAAGAATGAAATCTTTAGGATATGAGTATGAAGTTGAGATTATTTTTTTGTATGAATATATAAGATTAAAGGTTGTACTATTTTTATAGAAATTTTCATGCTGTAAGAGATAGTTCCACATCACAAACATGTTTGTTGTGTACTCTTTATACGGTTGTGAAGATCTATAAAGTGTGGATTCAGTGGAAATTTTTTGAGAATATGAAGATAAAAAAGCCACACCTATTTAAGAATAAAATATTATTTTATCTAGATGTATTACAAAAGTGAGGTTAATTTATTAATGGTGCTCTTGGAATAAACCTGGAGTCGAAAAATAAATCCAAGGAAAATCATGGGAAACCAAATCTGGTATTTTATGATATTGATTTTTTCTTGATAATTTCTTTTTTCAACATGAGTTACATTTATGGAACATTTAAAACGAATGTTTCAATTAATATATCCACTTATGCATGTGATTTTTTGAGTAGATTAAGAAAAAGGAAAGATAAAAGAAAGTATAAGTCATTATTTTTTGAGTGAATAGTATGAGGATACAGAGGATCCGAGAGAACTGAATCTACCAAAGAAGAATAAGAAGTATTTTCTCTAACATATAGCAAATAATAATAAAAATAAGATACTATGTCAAGAATTTTTAATCTTTTATATCTCAAATAATAAGAAGAAATATTTGAGTATAGTTTATATAAATAGATTATTTAAAGAACTAGAAGTTATTTAGAGTTTTAGAGGTCTGTTTCATGAGATGAGTCTAAAGATATTCTGGAATTCAAATCCACTCTAATTTTAGGGAGTGGATTGGTTATTGTGTGGTTATAGAAAAATACATAGGCAGAATTGTTTATTTACTTCAAAAATTGTAAGGAACCAGAGAACTTGTGGGAGCTGAAGACTATAGGAGCAATATAAATACCCCTTTACTTTTTAAATATAGTTTAGACTTTTTTAACTATGTAATATAGTGTCCACACATGTGTAATATTGTGTTAATAGGTTTCAGGATGATCCCTAACCACCCATTATCATTAGTGATTCAATTATAGTAGAGAATCTATGACTCGACCTGAGTTGACATGGAAAGAAGTTGGTTGCCCACATCAGGGACAAACCCTATAAAATAATTATTTTATTTTTACTTTAAGTATATTCACAACATATAGGTAATTGGAAAGATAAAATACAAATAAATTAATGTATATCCTAAAAAGTGATGGAGTTTAAAAACCAAATGGGTTTAAATTTCAAAGAAGAATATTTTTTTTATAAAATTAGTCCATGCCAAAATCACCCCCTCTTAGATGTGACTACATGTTACACTAAACTCTAAAGATCTAAATACATTACATATAATAAAATTTAATCAGAGAAGAAGGCATAAGAATAAATTTCATAAGACTTTTTGAAAACATTGTAAAAATAGTTTAAAGAGACAAAAAATCAGAAACAGAATAAAAAGGACCTGAAGAAAACTAAATAAAATAAAAGTTATAAGTATTATGAAGAGGAATATTTGATTTAACTAGATATAGAATTTGTTAATATAGTAAATTTTGACTCATAAAATAAGGAAATTGAATGTTTGGAAGAATTAGTTAAAGATTCTGATGATACACATAACAAAATGTCAAGTCTTGATTGGTTAAAATTGAAATTTTTTTAAGAGAAGTTAGAAAATTTTGAAATGTTAATCTAAATAAATTTATATGAAAATATAAAATGAATTGAATTGTATTTATAAATCCTAATAAATAATATAATTCACATATAATAGGATATATTAGTTGTTTCAAAGCTAAAAATAAAGAAATTAATTTGATCTAGAAGCACATGAATCACATATAGAATGTCAAAAATATCTAACACTCTAGTAGTGATCTAGAATGATCATATTCAAATGAAAAAAAACATTAAAATCATTATATATGATTAATATCAGGATTTTTGGTTTCTCAAAGAGTTAGAAATGCAATTGGAAAAATATGGAGAAGATTAAGGACTCTCGAAAATCATTGATCGCATCTGGAACAACAAAATGATAACTTGGAAGATAGGTATCAACATTTAGAAAGGAAGGTTATTAATATAAAACAAAATTATCATGATTTGGTGAATAATAATGAATAACTATATAAATGGACCAAAAAACTTATAAGTGAACATAAATCTTCAATTTATTTTATATTTTGGTTCTTCATGAAACTTTTTTATAAATTTTTCTTCTAAATGATATGTTATTAACTTTTGTGATTTATTTTCAAACTCTTATTTTTTAACACTCTTTTTTTCTTTTTTAAAATAAAAATGGGGTTATTATGGTTGGTTTTATTTCCTAAGGGGGTATTTATTTTTCAATAAATCATATTCTCAAGGGTAGATATTTAGAAAGAACATGAATTTTATCTTTACTTTTCTTTTTTACTTATTCATTTATATTTTCCTTCTCACAAAATATAATTATTATAAAAAAGAAGGATATTTTTTATTTATATATTTAATTCACATCTTCAATATCTTAGTTTTGATAAATCAAAATATATTTCATATAACATCCCAACCCAAACCATCAGGTCTGAGTAAAAGAGTCACATAACCTCATGTTTTATTCCTCATATACAATAGGCCACCAATAAGTAGTGAGGATCTAATTATATTAATAGGGAGACTATATCCTCAGTATCATGTCATAGAAAAAACAATAAATATTAAAAAATGTAATAAAATTTAAAGTAACATGTGGAAACTAAAAGATATTACACATGTCTTATAATAAATAAACAAAACTAAATAAGGATCCAAGATATGGTATAAAGTTACCAAATAAATGCAGCAGTAGACATCCTTCTCAAATTCCATCCAGCAATGTATACATCCTCCTACTCCTCCTACTCAACCATCCACCACAAGGTCATTTCCCTTCACTAGATCCCTAAACATTAAATTTATAATCTCACTGAAATATTTGAGTAGAGTGTGTGTACAAGACTCAATAGGACACCACAAAAATCCCTTAACATCGGTTTATAATATATATAAGTTAATTCCATGAAATTAAATAGGTTTTATATATATATAAAACATATATCACGCAAGTAAAAAACATATATCGGGTCCATGGAGACTGGATCTACCTCCTTCAGCACCATTTCAGAAGGAACCTCGATCGTCCGGCTGACACATCCCCCTTGATGAGATAGACCCAAACATGTCTAACACATCCCACCAACATAGATATCCCAAATACATTCCAACCAAAGTTTGGAACATCCCTCTTTGAGGATAACCCCATGCATGTGACATATCCTATAAACTGGGATAGCCCAAGTACAAGATGACCAAATTTTGGAAGATCCCACTCATAGGATAGTTCAAATAATCTCAATATACATGCTCATCTATATAAGACAAAAGAATAAAACATATTATACAAGAATTGTATGATAGATCATTCATAATATCAAATCAACAAGTATCATAATCATCGCAATCCATATGTAAGAAACACAAGAACAGTTCAAGGATACACATGCATACCTCATGTGATCAAGAATTGCACATAAGTTTTTTAGGGTTATACACACATTACAACAATCATGTCAATAATACATTTAAGACATGAAAAAAATTAAGGGCTTCCTACCTTAGGTATAATGATGATTTATGATAAGGGTTGACATCTGAGTTTAATTGCACCACTGAATCATAGAACCATGCCCGATTCAGCATGATTTAGAATTATCTTCATCTTCGATATTTAAAATGTGAAAAAAAATATTAAATTATATATAAATAAAATACCCTGTTACCTTTAAAAAACATAGTGTCTAATTTATACTTGTCGAGACAAACCTAGTGAAACCAATGGTGCAACAATATAATTATTATCAGAGAATATATCAAATAGATTAGTTTGAAATAATAATAATAATAATAAAAATAAGATAGAGGGGGGAGGAGAGAGGCATGGGGGAGGAGGAACATCCTATGATTTGTTCTTAGAACCTCCCCAAATCCCCCCTTTAAAATATTTTTTTCCTTTTATTTTTATTAAATTGATTCATTCATTTATTATATAATTTATTTTTTTCTTCTCTCTATACTTAAATCCATATACCACCCCAAATACACAAACACACACACACACATATATATATATATATATGTGTGTGTGTGTGTTTAACCTATATGTATACACATTATACACACACACACATACACAAACACATTTATATATATATATAAACCCGCAAATATATATATACCTATATATATATACATATATATTTAACCCATATATATACACATTTTAATTTTTCACACACAAATATTATTTCCCCAATTTCATAATAATAATAATATCAATAATAATTTTTATTGTTATTAAATCCACCCCATCATTACCACCATAAAAATTTCAAATAAAATTTCCATTAAATAGAGATAATAATGATAAATGTTTTTTAATCACACATAATTGCATTTATTTAGCATAAGTAATCATATCACCATTATTACTTTGACCACCAACAAATATTAACCCAGCCAATATTTCTATTGTAACATAATTATTAATTACACATGTATATTTTAATTTTTTTCAACACAAATAATAATAATAATACAATTACTATTATTATTATTATTATTAACTTCCCGACCAAAAATCCAGATACTGGTAAATTTTATTAGTTCAAAAAAATCAAAATAATTTGATAAATTTCATCACAATCATATATTATACATTTTTATAAATTAATTAAAACTAATTAAATGTGTTTTTACAATATCCCAACCATAATTCTTCTTTTCCTCAAGAGGTACTTCAGATCATGGAGACATTACTCTTTACAATGGGAGTTCTCATATTAAAATAAAAAAAATAAAAAAAAATGCAATCAATACATTCTAATTCCATTTAAACTCATTGAAACCACCACTTATACCAAGTGATACCCAATATAAATTAATTATTAAATATAAATTACTTTCAAGTATATAAACAATTTATTAAATAAAACCCATAAAGATATCAATAAAAAATGACATTCAAAGGAAGGAATACACAATAAAATTACCACTTATCCAAGGATTTAGTCCATATACCAACATTGATATGTTATTCACAGCCACATATATACACTCAATCCTAAAATACAACAAGATAAAATAAAATAATTCAATAATATTGAATCAAAGAACATGTCATAATTTCAATGGTAATTTAATTATTTGGGATCTATTTAATATAAGAAACATGTTTATATTGAATGTGAACCTATATGACTCGAATGGTACATAAACAGACACCAGAACCCAAAAATCACATATCAACATCAAGCGCATCAACCAAGGTTAATTTAATCAATGGTAATATAAAATTATTAAAATATAAATACTTACTTTATGAAAACTTAGAGGTCCACTATGCAGTGTTGGTTAGGAACTGGTATAGTTCCCCTACCCAAGTCTCAACCATCCTAACTCATATCTACCATGTCCCAATATCAAGAAAAGGAGAAGAACCAAGTTAGTAAACTTGATTCTCTCATATCTTTTTGTAACACTCCAACTTGAACCACTAGGTCCAACTTAGAGGGTTAAATGACCTCATATGTGCATCCCTGTATGCAAGAGGCTATCAACTAGAAGTAAGAGTCTAAGTCCATCAGTGGGGATACAATGTCATCATATCATGTCATAGGAAAAATAATAAATAAAAAAATGAAATAAATAATCAGATTAACATGTAAAAACTAAAATATGGAATACATGTATTAAAATAAATAATAAAAAATAAACAAGGATCCAAGGTATGAGGTAAACCTAATAAATAAGTGAAGTAGAATATGTCCCACTCAAACTCCATCCAGTGATAGAATCATCATCCTACTCTGCCTTCTCAACCATCCACTATAGGGACTTTTCCCTTCACTAGATCTCTAGTCATGAAATATATATGTACATTGAAATACTTGAGTAGAGTGTAAGTACAAGACTCAGTAAGACACCACCAACTACCCTTAGCATTGTTTCCCAAGATATAAAAGTGGATTCCATTAAATTAAATTGGGTACACCTACAATAATAATGTATCACACAATTAAAAAATATATGTCGGGTCCACAGAGACTAAATCTACCTACTTCGATACTATGCTAGAAGGAACCTCAATTTTCTGCCTAACACGTCCCCCTTAAGGGGATAGCCCCAAAAATGAATAATTCATTCCAATAACTTAGATATAACAAATATATTTTGACCAAACTATAGAATATCCATCTCTAAGGATATCCCCATGTGTGTGAAAAGTCCCACCGGCTAAGATAGTCCAAGTACATACTGACCAAAGTCTGGCACATCCCTCTTGGAGGTCAGTCAAATAGGCTCAACCTGTATACTCAATTTCATAAGACATAATAATAGAACACACGATGTAGGAAACATATTACATATCAATAATCACATCAAATCAACAAGTATCGTAATCATTAAAATCTATATACATACAACAAAAACACAGGTCAAGGATACACAAGAAACACCTCATGTGATCAAGAATTAGACATAGGTTTTTAGGGCTACACACACATGCCAAAAATAATTCCAATTTCCCATATAAAACATACATGAATGTTAAGGGATTTATACCTTAGAGATAATGAATATCTATGAAAAGAGTTGATGTTTGAGTTTAATTACACCATTGAATCCTAGAACCGTTCCTGATTCGACATGATTTAGAATTATAATCATTTTAAATATTTAAAAACTGAAAAAAAAAATATTAAATTATATCTAAATAAAATACCAAATTTCCTTCAAAACCAAACTTATGGTTTAATTTATACTCCTTGATAAGAACTCAACGATGTTGATGGTGAGTTAATATGATATGTATTAAAGAAGATATCGAATAGAGAAGTTAGAAATAATAATAATAATAATATAAGAGAGAGAGAGTGTGTGTGAGGGAGAGAGGTGTCAGGGGGGGACCTCATGTGTGCTACACTAGCATCCCCCCCCCCCAAATTCCCCCTTTAAAATATTTTTTCCCTTTTCTTTTCATTAAATTGATTCATCAATTTATTACTTAATTTATTTTTTCTTCTCTCTCAACTTAAATCCATGCACCACCCCAAATACATATATATATATACATATATATATTTAACCAATATATATATACACATTTTATATATACACACACACCTGCACACACACACAAACATATATATATACACATGAATGTATATATATATATATATTTATTTATTTATTTATTTAACCCATATATATGTACACATTTTAATTTATTACACACAAATATTATTTTATAAATTTAATAATAATAATAATTTATTATTATTAAATATCCCCCCTAATTACCACCATAAGAATTTCAAATACAACTTCTATTGAATACTGATAATAATAAATAAATTTTTATTAATCATACATAATTTCATTTATTTAGAACAAGTAATAATATCACCATTATTAATTTGACCATCAATAAATATTCAACCAAACAATATTTCCACCATAACACAATTATTAATTACACAATTATATTTTAATTCTTTTTATTTTACATAAATAATAATAATAATACACTTATTTTTTTAACTACCTAGCCAAAAAGTCAGATACTAGTAAATTTTATTAGTAAAAACATGTAGCATCCTGTTACTATTTTCAAGTATTCGTATACCCCTATTTTAAATCATTATTTGGTTTGGGTTCTATTTCAGGTTTATTCAGGTGAAATTTTGAGAACTTTGGAAATTTATGGGCTTGTGCACAGTTGGTGAATGGTTTGCGCAAACCATTATCCCTCTCAAACCAAACCGTGCAAACCCAAACAGTGGGATTTTTCATAGTTGGTGAATGGATTTTCAGACTATGTGCCCTCTTAGGCGAAAACATGAGGCCTATTTAAACATATTTACATCTAGACCACATTTTTTGGTCTAACCATATAGCTCTTCCCAGGAAACCATGCGTACAAGTTTTTAATTAATCTTATTTTTGATTAAAAATTCCCAAACCCCTTTTTTGGCCCCTGATGGATCGGAATGACCTATAAGTGATTTCTCCCATCCTTGAAGCTCCCAAGAAGAGTTCCTGGCCCCTTAGAACTCTCCCAAAAGCGATTTAAAGATTGAGAAATTCTCTTTGATCTTCTCCTGGTTAGTTTCCTCGCCCTGATCTCCATCTCTTGTGATCTATCTTCTCCTCCCAATGGTTCCTTAAATCCCTATGTTGATTTATGGATCCAATACCCTCTATTTTGGGATTATAAACCTAGTTTTTATCCTTGTTTCTTAGATTACATGATCTTCATTCTTAGTTGACAAATCCTAATTAGGTTTTGGTATTGCGAGTTTCATTGATCCTGAGGTAGGGGGTTCCGTTACGTTGCCCAATTTATGTTAACCCTAAATTTTCTTGTTTAATTTAAATTGTTTGAATTAAATGAAATTGTTTGATTTTTATTAAATGGATTTCAATTGGTTTATTGTAAAAATCTAATACCACCGAATCGGGCCTTTAAAAAATGGGTTTTGGCATGAAATTGGAAAACCCCCAATTCCATTGAATTAGGGTGTGTTTATGAAAAAATTTAAAATTTAAATTGCTTAATTTAAATTGCAGATTTGATGGAAATTATTTCAATTAAATTTTTTAATTTAATTGTGAAATGTATTTAATGGAAAATTTATGAAAAACTCCAATTCCATTGAATTGGGGGTTTATAGTGAAATTGATAGAATTATTTAAAATTAAATTATTGAATTTAATTGTGAAAATGGATTGTAAAATTGAATTGTAAATTGATTTCAAATCCATATTTGTGAAAATGAATTAAAATGTTTTTTGATATAAACTTTAGTATTTATCTTGGTGAAAAGTCATGTTTTTTATTAAAAACTCATTTTTGGTTTTTAAATGGAAATAAAAAAATTTGAAATAGATAATGGTATTGATTTTATTGTAAGGTTTCTTGAAATAAATTTCCTATATTTGTTTTTTACTAGAGAACATTCAAGTCTTAGGTAGTTTGTGAGTTATTTGGATGTCACTTTATGATTTACAACATTCTAAAACATAATATCAACACATCGCATCCCTTAGGTGATGATGATGAGTCCTCTTTGGCCTAATTTCAAAGGGATGTATGTATATATTTCCATATCACCTTGAGTGTGGAGTCCCTATATCTTAGAACTATCATAAATTCTTATACATATACCATATGGCTCAATTGTTTGTATTTTAAATGAATATATGCTATTGTTATGAACTTTATTACATGACTTCTTGTTTGTATAAATTGTTTTATATAAAAGTGTTTATTTAATCCATTTGTGAAAGTTCCATTGTTTTGGAAATGTTCCATCAATTAAAAAGTAAATACTTTGCTGAATGTATTTCCATCTTTTGAAATATAAAGCATGAATTGTTTTAATTATTCTTATTAAATGTGAAACCTATTTGTTTTAAATTAAAAGCTCTATTTAGTTAATTTAATATTAGAATCTGTTATGGAATCCTTGGTGAGATTGTGCTGAGATTTTTATCTCACACCCTACCTATGCCTTCGGGTGTTTGTAGATTATCTCCTTCCAGGTTTGATCAGGGGTAAATCACCACTTAGAGGTGGTTCTAGCTGTTGATCCGTCGAATTTTTGAGTTGTTTCCTTTAGGAATTGGGAAGTTTTTCCAATTTTTCTAGTACTTGGTTGTAATACATTGGGTTCTTATACCTGTTTGACTTCTAGTATATTACTCTAAGTGGATTTTATTTTATACGCATACTAATTTTTTATCTTGCTTCCACATTATTTGGGGAAAATTCATTCCCAATTTCTTTATGTATGATGTTACGTGATAGTCTCTAACCCATGGGGATCAGGAATGAACTTTGGGATATATCAAGGTTGTATTGGTTATCGGGTTACCAGGGTACCCAGGATAGTTTCTAATAAATTAGTATTAGAGGTGTAGGTTCATGCATCTTACCTTGATGTCAGTATGCATTTGTGAAATCTTATCGGAACTTAAGAGGTGGTTGTGATTGATTATCTTGATATCTCTCATCATAATGAACCATAATTCACCATGTGTAGTTAGGGAAATATGTCTTGAGTATTAGTTCTATTCTTTTCTATACTTTTTATTTTGATATATTGAAATCCAAATCATGTTGTCTAACTATTGGGATTTATTTTCCCTTATTTCTTAGTTTGAGTGTTATCTGATGTCTTCCTTATTGTCTACTGATGTTGTGTAGCAACATTACTCCAAGAAGATGTGATAATTGAATCTAGTAGGAAGATATAGATGAACCACAGTGACCAAATCTTCTAGTGGAACCAAATCTAGTGGATGTGATTGTGCATGTTGTCCAAACTTTGGGACAGGCACCACCTCTAATTCTCGTTCAGGCTCCAACTGTGGAATCTCAAAGGGACATTATCAAGATTTATTATCAAGATTTACTTATCCAGAAGATAATTTTATTCAAAGGATCAAATGATATTAAATTGGTTTAGGAGTTTTTTAATATAATTAATCATTTTTTGGGTTCTTGGACACACCCGACGAAATCAAGGTGAAGGGTGCCACCTTCATACTGGAAGGACTGAGAAGGAGATTTTGGGACACCATGGTGCTGGAAAAGAAGCATGAGGTATTTGAGTGGAATGACTTAAAGGGTACTTTTACCAACCTTTTCTATATAGAGTCTATGTTTTTTTCATAGACTATGTAGTTTTTCAAACTTGATTAGGCTGACAGGACCGTGATAGAGTATCCAAACCGTTTTTCTGATCTTGTGCATTTTTCACATGATATTGTATTGAATGGGAATGTTAAGGCTTGACGGTTTGAGTTCGTACTTTGACAAGATATTTGTTCTTATTTTGTCTTACTGAATATTCCTTTTTATGATAATATACTAGATAGAGTGTTGATGGTCAATATGGATCTGGATAGAAATTCAGGGTTATCGATAGTTTGTTTCACTCCTAGTGGAAGTGCACATTCCTCTAAGTTAAAGAGAAAGTGTGATGATTCTCATGGTGGTTCTTGAAAACAGGGTCATTCTATACCTCTTCAGTTCCTAGAATAGTTCCTTTTGTTTATTACCAGTGTGGAAATCCAGGACATTCAAATAGGGTTTTCATTAAGTCACCCAAGGTATATGGTTTCTACAGACGCTCAAGTCACTTAAAGATATTCTACCATGTTTATTCCACTCCGCGTAGTGGAATGGGATTATCAGCACCTTCTAAAACTATGATGTAATCAAATGCTTCATGTGAAAATGGGCTCTATCCATAGGCATCAAGAACTAAGCTTCTTCGCGTAGTCGAAGAGTCTCTAGGGGAAGTAGATATAGGTCTATCAACTGTGTGGGGTATCATTACTATAGCCTAGTTATTAGTGACTACTCTATTTGATACTAGTGCATATCATTTGTTTATTCCAACCCATGTTGTTAATATGATAAATCTTCTTATGGATCGTTTATCTTGTGCAATGGATATTACTACACCCATTAGTAGGAAGATATAGTAGGGTCACCATAGTCCCTCTTGTGTTTTCTCGATATCAGATGTTGAGATTTCCTTGAGCTTTCTGATTCTTAACATGAAACCTCTAGACATCATTTTCAGGATGGATTGGATCTTTTTTAATAAATCCTAGATTGATTTTTATCTTCAACGGATCTCCTTCACTACACCTGATGGTGTGTTCAGTGTCTTTCAAGTAAAATGGGACCCAAGGTCGACTAGAGCTAGACCTTATTATCTAAAGTTGGTTAAAGTGATATTTATGTTTTCCTTTGATCTATAATAATAATCTTTGAGTGGTGATCTCCCTCCAGTCATCGTTAAGTTTCCAGACATGTTTCCCTCTGACTTCTCTGGTTTTCCCCCCAGTAAGGGAGGTTGAGTTTTCTATTAACTTAATTCTTGGAAATAAACTAGTATATATTACCTCTTACTGTATGACACTAATTGAAATGAAAGATCTAAAGTCCCATTTGGACAACCTTCTTGATAAAGGCTTCATATGCCTGATTTTCCCCTTGGGTGGCCTCGGTTCTATTTGATAATAAAGTTCATGGTTCACTTCTCCTATGCATTGATTATTGAAAGTTTAATCGAGTTATGATAAAGAACAAGTATCTATTTCTATGGATTGATGATTTATTTGATCATTTAAAAGGGTTGAAGTGGTTCTTAAAGATTGATCTTTGTTCTGGATACTATCAGTTAAGGATAAACGAATGCAACATTTAGAAACCACCTTTTGGAGTAGGTATGGTCATTATGAGTACCTTTTCATTCCCTTTGGTCTAAACAATTCTTCTATAGTTTTCATGTATTTAATGAATAGGATCTTTCATGATTATCTAGATACTTTCATAGTAGTCTTTGTGGATGAAATAATTATTTACTCTAAGTCTGAGGAGGATCATGTGCATCATATGAGAACAGTTTTGATCTTGTTGATAAATCACTGAATTTATGCCAAACTTTCAAAATGTGATTTCTAGATCCAGGAAGTGAAATTATTAGAACATGTGGTGTTATAACATGGTATTTTAGTCGATCCTAAAAAGGAAAAATCTATTATGAAATGGAAAAAACCATGGAATATTTTCGATATCCAGAGCTTCTTGGGTCTAAGTGGGTATTATTTTTGGTTTATTAAGGAATTCTCAAAGTTTCATTCTCCAATGATTTCACTAAATCAGAAGGGAGTAAATTTGTATTGGAATGATAAATGTCAGAATTATTTTGTTGATCTGAAACATCTTTGGAAAATTACATCGGTATTGATTCTTCCTGAGTCTGGGCAGGGCTATATGATCTTTTTTGATTCATTGGGTCCAGGTTTGGGTTGCATTCTTATACAGGGTGACCATGTAGTTGCATATGGATCTCATCATATTAAGCCACATGAGAATAATTATCTGACCCATGACCTTGAACTTGTAGCTATGATGCACGTACTTAAGAGTTGGTAGCATTACCTTTATGGAGAAAGGTTTACTGTATTTCTAGAACACAAGATCTTGAGTTATATCTTCTCTAAAAAATATTTGAATCTTTACCAAAGGTGTTGGGTGGAATACTTGTATTCTTTTGATTTCGACATCACCTATACCCTAGGCAAAGGGAATCTTATTTCAGATTCTTTAAGTAGGAAACTTTTGACCTAGGTAGTGAATAAATCATCAAAAGAGTGAAAATTGATGGATCTTTTTTCATAGTTTCATATTGGTGTCCATGAATTAGGGTACAAGGTTTCCTTGGTTAGAGTTTAGTTGGAATATTATCTTCTTAAGATGATTCTTCATGATCAACAACTTGATGATGAGTTTCATAGCATTAGAGACTCTATTAATGGTGGGGAGACCATCCCTGACTGGTCATTATCTAAAGAGGGCATCCTATACTATCAGAATCACTTTTGGGTGATATCTTTGATAATAAAATCTATGAAGGGGTATTTCCATAGTTCTTAATGGTTTATGCACCCAGAAAACACAAAGATGTTCTATGAAATTCAGCCGCAGTTCTAGTGTCTAGGTATGGGATGAGGAATTACTGAGTTTGTCTCTCATTTCTATACATTCAACAGGTTAAGTCCAAGCACTATAAACCATAGAATTTTCTTCATCCACTTACAATCCCTACATAGAAGTGGGATGATATCTCTATGGACTTTGTGGTTGGGTTTCCACATAGACAAAGGAAGAATAATTCTATATGGGTTGTGATCGATAGGCTGACCAAGTTGTCACACTTTATACCTGTAGAGACCCGAAGCTTAACGTACATGAATATTACATTACTTTTTCGGAATACTTAGTACATAACAAAAACACACACACAAGGATCGTAATAGTTTAGTGTCTTTGGAAACTCAGAACGTAATCTTCTAATCATGGTGAAAGATCTTCAACATCTCCCATAAAGATCTTCCCCTTTTTTTACCTAAAACCTTTCTTTATATCCTGGGGAAAATAAAACATAAAAGGGTGAGCTCAAATGCTCAGTAAGGGTAAACAAAAGAAAAATCAATCACATCATATTCATAAGAACATAACTTTTGGAAATCTTAACCTTCAAAAGAGAGCATAATTTCATAACATGGGATAAATCATAGTAGTGAAATGTAATCCCAATAATCATAACTTAAAACTTGAAACCTTGTGGAATACACACATAATCATAGATAATCATATCTTATTAGTCAAGAATTATTTCCAAGACTATCTTAGTGGACAAAGTCCCTTTCTGAACCGAGTCACCCTCGTTTCAGTCCTGTTTCACTGAACCAGTATAACCTACCATTCCAGCCATGTCTATCTCATGAGATATAAAATCTTTACCCAATGCATTGGAGGGAGATATAGGTCCCACCCATCTCATAATGATACCATTCTTATGTGTGCCACAAAATCATAAATCATACATCATTTCATAACCCATGTAATAAAAATGGGAATCTTAAACATCGTGACATCATAAAACAATTCATATAAGATAAAGGAATTTATAAAAATAATTCCATCACAACCTAACCAAATCAATGTAATAATAGGGATAAAAAAACAGAACCCTTTATTATCTTAGATGGAAAATAATTTTGATAAAACACTTGAACTCCATTCTTGAGGAAAATATCCTTTCTTCTTCAAAAACACTTTTCCTTTCATAACATGTCATACAATTCTAAACTAAAAGAAGTTGATTAAAAATAAACATGAAAACTTATAAAGTAAGCTTCTTGGAAATAATGTTTTAATAATCCATTCATTCCGTATAATTTAAAAAAACATTCTTCTCGTTACTTTTGTCGGAAAATTCAAAAAGTACCTCGTACGAAAAACGACCAAATATTCCTTTCATATCTTTTACTAAAAACTCACCGAAGGGTAAAATTGGATTTAAAAAATTGTAGGTGGATGGAAATAATATTACATATTGAGGAAACATGGATGTGGATGATAAAATACACCCCAGTAAATTCCAAAGTAAAAACAATCTCGGATAAAAAATGAGATTGTGATATTTTCCCTTACCTTAGGTCTGATTTGCTTCGTAAGTATCTGAACCTCCTCTTCTTTGAAGCGCCTCTTTGAGACCTCCTCTTAGGGTACCAAAATTGCTATTTGAGGAAGACCAGAACCACTAGTATGTTTCTAGGGAAGTGGAGAAGATAATTTTATAGAGGTTGGCCGAGCTTGAAGGCTCAAATGTGTGTGAGGAAGAGAGGGAGGAGGTGTCATTTATAAGGGAGGAGAGGGGCACCTTTGGAATAACTAAAAATATTATTTTATTATAAAGTAAAGTTCGGTTTTAAATAGCTCCAAATTGATTTATTTTGAGTCTAAGGTGGGGATGGGTCGAAATCATCTCATCCAATAGAATTTAGACAAGTTTAGGTTCCTATTTTAACCTTATCATTTAGATTTGACATTAAGTTTAATAATTTTACTTTTACTGTGTCTGGTTGTGTTCTTATACTATAAGGTTAATAAACTTACTATATCAAGACAAAAGAACCCCAAGTTGTTTATTATTAATATATATAACCTTATCTAAGTCATTTTTCCGAACCTTATATTTTTAGGAATTAAATAACAATTAATAATATAATATTTGTTTCAAAAACTAATTTATGTCAATTTTGACACTATTTGGTACATGATTTTTATGAAATTCATAACAGAATGATACGTTCGAACCAAGTTACTTATATCAACAATAACAAGTCATATTAACCTATAAAATTTATTTAGTTCATAAAAAATCTCAAATTATATTTATTTGGGTATTTATAACATCAATTATGTCAATATTTCATTAATAAGATAATTACTGCATCATCGTTGTGTCATAAATAAATTAAATTATTTAATGTATAAAAATTACAAATAAAATTCTATTATGTAGGAAATCTTTTTATCTTTCTAATTAATATTTATAGTCGAATTTATCTTATGTATAACCCCATATTAAAAATGTTTTAGTAAATAAACTTTGATTTTAACTCTTTTAACCCTTCTTTAAATAAATTAATAATAAATGTCCTAATCTAATCCAAGTGGGCCTAAATGGTAATATTTTATTCCTAAGGTTGTTTTTGGTCGAATTAAACTTGTTCAATAGAATTATGACATGTGTTAGGGTAATAATAATATCATTTTTACCCTTAATTACCCTATTTACTTTTAACCGTGGTAAAAAAAAGTAAAAAGTTAATATTCACCAAAAATTATTTTCATCTCAATGAACCACATTTTACTTACTGACATCAAACGTGTCTCTTAGATTTTTTAAATTCCACTCACAGAAGCGGTAAAATTAAGTTTTATGAAAAATTCATATTTTTTTACTACCACTTAGTGGTTTCACTATTCATCAAAAAATGAAAGTTTCCAGAAAAATACCAAAAATTAGGCCTAGGCTATATTTGATATTATGAACTCAAAAATGATGTGTATTTTACCAAATTCAAAACATATTAGTTACATTAACTAATTTAAAAATTAATTCTCGTCGTCAAAACAAATAGCATGTTTTTAAGAGATAATAACTATCAAAATATTGAAACTTGTTTATAACTAGTTTAAATGTGAAATTACATTCAATGACCATCATTGTATTAAATTGTAAAAATATATCCTAAATATACTTTAAAACAACTAAAATTAATAATTTATCACTATTAATTATTTCGATTGAAAAAGTTGTTTTTAATTAAAATTTAGTAATTTCCACTATTCATCAAAATATGAAAGTTATCCAAAAATTACCAAAATTTCACCCTAAGCTAATTTCGATATTCCAAATCCCAAAATTAAGTCCATTTTGAAAAATAAAATTTACAAAATTTCAAAAAGTGGTTATTACTATTCATAACTGCTAGTTTTAATGATATTTTAATAGCATATCGTTGTTTAGTGAAACTCGGTATTGCGTACTACACACGCTATCAAGGAAGGTCGTGATTACGTGTAATGAAAGGCAAGTCAAGGATTCGTGTTGTGCAATATCCTTTTGGTGTAGCGTACAACACAAGATATTAATGAAATTAAAAAGAATATTTTTCATAAAATCTCGGGGTGTTACATTCTACCCCCCTTAAAATGAATTTCGCCCTCGAAATTCATCGGGGTTATAAATGGTTTACTATTAGAAAGTTTCTTTAATCGAAACCCACATCGTAAAAAGGAATACCAAAAACAATCTTTAAAAATGAAAGTATGAAACGTAACGGTTACCCAAATAAACTAATCACTGGGTTTCCACATAGGTGAAAATATGGATATGGAAGAAAAATCTAACCATCATGTTCTGATGGAGAGTGGTAGAGAACATGACTATGGAAAAGCCAAAAATCACAAATCCATGAATTTGTGACAATATAAGGTACCATCTGATAAATCAGATATAATAGCACTAGGACAAAATTTTTTAGTTTTCAAGATCGTTTCCCTAAAGTTGAAGAATTTGAATTAGAATAAATACTTACTTTATTTTGGTACAATCTCACTGTTGTTCGTGCCTTGAACAATTCCCACTTCATCTCTTAAATAAATGAAGTTGAATTTGTTATTCCTGAAGTGTTAGCAGATCATGTGATAGAATGACAGGTCATTCCATCTGTCTCAAACAAAAGGTTAGCTAAATTTATTAAATATACATAAGTCATTCTATAGTGAGATTAATCATATATGGTTACTAAAATGGACTTATACATCATATATCATACTGCTTAATATAATAAAACTAGTTTCTACTAAATAGGGACTTCTTGTAGGCCAGTGGTAGGCGATAAAGGCCAGTCGCACTTCAGTTGTGGGTTCGATTCCCACAGCCTTGTCCGACGCGATGGGTTGTCTCCCATCCTGCAGGTTGTCCTTTTTCTAAAGCTATATTACTATAACATCCCATCAATAATATCGAAAAATGTTTTATCCTAACTTATGTCCAACATAATCCATTATAATATTTAAGCTTATCCATAATACTGCAGTCCACTCTCATAACATAGTGAAAATGATTACCAGAGATTTAATACCATCGTTGATCCCCATATATCATAAGATATGCTTTGTTGGTCACATTCCAAACATTCAAAGTCCTTAATCATGTATTATCTTGAATACCCATTGAACCTTAGTGAAAACATGAATGAAGTTAAAAGTTAACACTTTCCACATACCAAAATCCTCAAAATTCTATATACTCAAACCATGATATCACTTAGTAATTATATCAATCATGAGATCATGAATACTATCAAACATATTAGATTCTGTTTATCCCTTCATTATGCGCATATCATCTACATTCCAAAAATATCTGAATAACCATTCATGGATACTGGTAACATTAATCATACACTTTCAAAACTCAATGAAAGACAATAGTGTAACAATCCTTAGATGTCTCTTTATTCCATAGTACCATGAGATTACTTATACAACATTACACATGATAAACATGTAATCATTCCACTACATTCTTAAACCATTGACCGAGCTTCAACAATTCTTTCATCTCACATATCATTTGTAGTCTCTTCATCATCATCCACATAAATACTACCCATACGACCATACTGATTTTCTTCATGAGACTTTCCCTTAGGGAATTGGTTTGCATAATGCCCGTACATTCCACATTTAAAACATTTTACCATTGTTGATGTCGTAGCAATACCATTATCCTCATCCCTGGTGTTAACTGAACCTTTTACTTTGCACTTACTGGCTTTGTGTCCTTCTTTTCCACACCCAAAGCATCTTCCAGTTCCTTTGAAACATTATCCTTGATGCCTCTTCCCACATGATTTACATAGGGTAAATTGAACTTTCTTTCCTCTATGATCATCATGAAACTCCATCTTTCTCTTATTAGCCAAGTCAGGAAACTTACCAAATTTTACTTTATTGATCATATTATGAGATTGCTGATTCGGCATAATAATGATGTTTGGACTTCCAAATCCCATTTCATTATGAAGAATATCATTCCATTGTCCATCATATCCTCCATTATCATGAATCATCTTGTTTCCAGCCATTTTCTAAAACCCCAAAAAGAATAGTGTGAGAGGAAAAAATCATAATAAAGGGGGAGTAACTTCAATATCTGACATCTTTGGTTTAATCTAATATCGCTACCATAGTTCTAGGACTATATCCTATACGTATACTTATCCTTAGGGACATCCCTAGACATACCTTAGAAATATCTCTAGGGATCTCACTAACGCTTTCGCATCCTAGTTTCCAAAGGTTGACTAAACCTTTCCTCTGATACCAACTGTAGAGACCTGAAGATTAATGTACATGAATATTACATTACTTTTGTAGAATACTTAGTACATAACAAAAACACACACACAAGGATCATAATAGTTTAGTGTCTTTGGAAACTCAAAACATAATCTTCTAATCGTGGTGAAAGATCTTCAACATCTCCCATAAAGATCTTCCCTTTTTTTACCTAAAACCTTTCTTTATATCCTGGGGAAAAGAAAACATAAAAGGGTGAGCTCAAATGATCAGTAAGGGTAAACAAAAGAAAAATCAATCACATCATATTCATAAGAACATAACTTTTGGAAATCTTAACCTGCAAAAGAGAGCATAATTTCATAACATGGGATAAATCATAGTAGTGAAATGTAACCCCAATAATCATAACTTAAAACCTGAAACCTTGTGGAATACACACATAATAATAGGGAATAATATCTTATTAGTCAAGACTTATTTCCAAGACTATCTTAGTGGACAAAGTCCCTTTTTGAACCGAGTCACCCTCGTTTCAGTCCTGTTTCACTGAACTGGTATAACCTACTATTCCAGCCATGTCTATCTCATGAGATATAAAATCTTTACCCAATGCATTGGAGGGAGATATAAGTCCCACCCATCTCATAATGATACCATTATTATGTGTGCCACAAAATCATAAATCATACATCATTTCATAACCCATGTAATAAAAATGGGAATCTTAAACATCGTGACATCATAAAACAATTCATATAAGATAAAGGAATTTATAAAAATAATTCCATCACAACCTAACCAAATCAATGTAATAATAGGGATAAAAAAACAGAACCCTTTATTATCTTAAATGGAAAATAATTTTGATAAAACACTTGAACTCCATTCTTGAGGAAAATATTCTTTCTTCTTCAAAAACACTTTTCCTTTCATAACATGTCATACAATTCTAAACTAAAAGAAGTTGATTAAAAATAAACATGAAAACTTGTAAAGGAAACTTCTTGGAAATAATTTTTTAATAATCCATTCATGTCGTATAAGTTAAAAAAACATTCTTCTCGTACTTTTGTCGGAAAAGTCAAAAAGTGCCTCGTACGAAAAACGACAAAAGATTCCTTTCATATCTTTTACTAAAAACTCACCAAAGGGTAAAATTGGATTTAAACAATTGTAGGTGGATGGAAATAATATTAAATATTGAGGAAACATGGATGTGGATGATGAAATACACCCCAGTAAATGCCAAAGTAAAAACAATCTCGAATAAAAATGAGATTGTGATATTTTCCCTTACCTTAGGTCTGATTTGCTTCGTAAGTGTCTGAACCTCCTCTTCTTTGAAGAGCCTCTTTGAGACCTCCTCTTAGGGTACCAAAATTGGTCTTTGAGGAAGACCAGAACCACTAGGATGTTTCTAGGGAAGTGGAGAAGATAATTTTACAGAGGTTGGCCGAGCTTGAAGGCTCAAATGTGTGTGAGGAAGAGAGGGAGGAGGTGCCATTTATAAGGGAGGAGAGGGGAACCTTTGGAATAACTAAAAATATTATTTTATTATAAATTCAAGTTTGGTTTTAAATAGCTCCAAATTGATTTATTTCGAGGCTAAGGTGGGGATGGGTCGAAAGCATCTCATACAATAGAATTTAGACAAGTTTAGGTTCCTATTTTAACCTTATCATTTAGATTTAACATTAAGTTTAATAATTTTACTTTTACCGTGTTTGCTTGTGTTATTATACTATAAGGTTAATAAACTTAATATATCAAGACAAACGAACCACAAGTTGTTTATTATTAATATATATAACCTTATCTAATTCATTTGGCCGAACCTTAGATTTTTAGGAATTAAATAACAATTAATAATATAATATTTGTTTTAAAAACTAATTTATGTCAATTCTGACACTATTTGGTACATGAGTTTTATGAAATTCATAACAGAATGATAAGTTATAACCAAGTTATTTATATCAACAATAAAAAGTCATATTAACCTAGAAAATTAATTTAGTTCATAAAAAATCTCAAATTATATTTATTTGGGTATTTATAACATCAATTATGTCAATATTTCATTAATAAGATAATTACTGCATCATTGTTGTGTCATAAATAAATTTAATTATTTAATGTCTAAAAATTAAAATTAAAATACTATTATTTAGGAAATCTTTTTATCTTTCTAATGAATATTTATAGTCGAATTTATCTTATGTATAACCCCATATTAAAAATGTTTTAGTAAATAAAATTTGATTTTAACTCTTTTAACCCTTTAAATAAATTAATAATAAATGTCCTAATCTAATCCAAGTTGGCCTAAATGGTCATATTTTATTCCTAAGGTTGTTTTTGGTCGAATTACACTTGTCCAATAGAATTAGGACATGTGTTAGGGTAATAATAATATCATTTTTACCCTTAATTACCCTATTTACTTTTAACCGTGGTAAAAAAAAGTAAAAAGTTACTATTCACCAAAAATTATTTTCATCTCAATGAACCACATTTTACTTACTGACATCAACCGTGTCTCTCGGAATTTTGAAATTCCACTCACAGAAGCGGTAAAATTAAGTTTTATGAAAAATTCATATTTTTTTACTACCACTTAGTGGTTTCACTATTCATCAAAAAATGAAAGTTTCCAGAAAAATACCAAAAATTAGGCCTAAGATATATTTGATATTATGAACTCAAAAATGATGTCTATTTTACCAAATTCAAAACATATTAGTTACGTTAACTAATTTAAAAATTAATTCTCGTCGTCAAAACAAATAGCATGTTTTTAAGAGATAATAACTATCAAAAGATTGAAACTTGTTTATAACTAGTTTAAATGTGAAATTATATCCAATGACCATCATTGTATTAAATTTTAAAAATATATTCTAAATATAATTTAAAACCACTAAAATTAATAATTTATCACTATTAATTATTTTGATTGAAAAATTTGTTTTTAATTAAAATTTAGTAATTTCCACTATTCATCAAAATATGAAAATTATCCGAAAATTACCAAAATTTCACCCTAAGCTAATTTCGATATTCCAAATCCAAAAATTAAGTCCATTTTGAAAAATAAAATTTACAAAATTTCAAAAAGTGGTTATTACTATTCATAACTGCTAGTTTTAATAATATTTTAATAGCATATCGTTGTTTAGTGAAACTCGGTATTGCGTACTACACACGCTATCAAGGAAGGTCATGATTGCGTGTAATGAAAGGCAAGTCAAGGATGTGTGTTGTGCAAGATCCTTTTGGTGTAGCGTACAACACAAGACATTAATAAAATTAAAAAGAATATTTTTCATAAAATCTCGGGGTGTTACAATACCCATTCATGATGCAACCAATGTTGAGGAGTTGGGAAATATCTATGTGAAAAATATTGTTTGTTTTCATGGAATAATATCTACTATAGTATATGATAGGTATTCTTGGTTCACTTATCATTTTTGTAGAGGCCTTCAGGATGCATGGGATCTCACATCCGTTTAGGTATGGAATACCATCCACAGTTAGATGGCCTGATAGAAAGAGCTATATAGATTATTAAGGATATGTTCCATGCCTATGTTCTCGACATTGGTGGATCATGGGATGATCATTTGGGACTGGTTGATTTTTCTTATAACAATAGTTACCAGTCTATGATAAAAATGGCTCCTTTTGAGGCCTTGTATGGCCACCCTTGAAAATATCTATTGTGTTGGTCAGATATTGGTGAAAGTTCCTTGGTTGGAATGAGCCTGTTTGAAGATACGACATCAAAGATTTAGTTGATTCTTCATAGGATAGTGATATCACAAAGATGATATATGTCTTATGCTGATTTTTTTCATAGACATTTGGAATTCTTAGTTGGTGACCAAGTGTTCTTGTAGGTCTCGCCTCAGTTGGTTCATTGACATCTTTGGAGGAAAGGGAAGCTTGCTCTTTATTTTTTGGGACCTTTTGGGGTTTTTGAGAAAGTGGGTAAATATTCTTACCATTTCACACTACCACTATAGCGGACTTTGATGCATAATGTGTTCCACATATTGCAACTGAGAAAGTACCTATCTGGTCCATCTCATGTTCTGAGAAGGAGTGAACTTGAGGTCAAACCCAATTTATCAATGACTGAATGGCCAATCCAGGTATTTGATTATGAAACCAAGGTACTTCATGGGAGGAAGATACCTTTGGTTTATGTACTATGGTAGCATATTTCTTATTCTCATGATACATGAGAGATGGAGGCACTGATGAGAGAGTAGTGGCCTCATATTTTAGGCATGGAATCTTCTTTGTAGGCTTTTTATGGACATAACGTTTCTATGGTGGGGAGGTTGTAACATATGGTTACTATTTTCAAGTATTATTAAACACCTTTTTTAAATCATTCTTTGTTTGGGTTTCATTTGGGGTTACTTCAGGTGAAATTCTGAGAACTTTGGAAATTTATGGGCTAGTGCACAGTTGGCGCATGGTTTGGGCAAACTGTGTGCCCTCTCAATCCAAGCTGTATAAACCCAAACAGTGGGGTTTTACATAGTTGGTGCATATTTTTTCATACCGTGCACCATCTTAGTAGAAAATATTTGTACCATTTAAATGTGCGCACAGTCAGGCCGCGCGGTTTGGTCTAACTGTGAGGTTATTCCTAGGAAATCGTGAGTATGGGTTTTTAATTAATCCAATATTTGATTAAAAGATCTTGAACCCCCCTTTTTGTCCCCCAATGGACCAGAACGACATAGAAGTGATTTATCCCATCCTTGGAGCTCGTAAGAAGAGTTCTTGGCCCCTAGGATCCCTCTCATAAGTGATTTGAAGCTTGAGGAATTCCATTTGATCTTCTCCTGGTTTGTTTCCTCACACCGATCTCTATCTCCCATGATCTCTCTTCACCTCCCTAAGGTTCCATGAATCCCTATGTTGATTTATAGATCTAATACCCTCTGTTTTTGGATTATAAACCTAGGTTTGATCCTTGTTTCATGGATTATGTGATCTTCTTTATTCATTGAAAATTACTGATTAAGGTTTAGTGTTGTGAGTTCCATTGATCCTGAGGTAAGTGGTTCAATTATGATTACCAATTTATGTTAACCCTAAATTTCTTTGTTTAATTTCAATTATTTTAATTAAATTCAATTTTTTTATTTTTATTAAATGGATTTCAATTGGTTTGTTGTAAAAACCCAATTCTATTTAATTGGGGATTTGAAAAATGGGTTTTTGGCATGAAATTGGAAAACCCCAAATTCCATTTAATTGGGGAGTGTTTATGGAAAATTGTGAAATTTAAATTGTTTAATTTAAATTTTGGATTTACTGGAAAATGTTTCAATTAAATTGTTTAATTTAATTATGAAATGGATTTGATGGAAATTTTGTGAAAAACCCCAAATCCATTGAATTGGGGGTTTATTGTGAAATTGATGGAATTTGTGAAAATTTAATTGTTGAATTTAATTGTGAAAATAGATTATTAAATTGAATTATTAATTGATTTAAAATCTGTATTTTTCAACATTTACTAAAAATGGTTTTTGATAGAAACCTTAGGGTTTTATCTTAGATAAAAGGCATGTTTTTTATTAAAAACTTGTTTTTGTTTTTAAATGGAAATTTGCATATTTGAAATGGGGAATGGGATTAATTTTATTCTATGTTTGCTTGAAATAAATTTCCCATAATTATTTTTTACTAGAGAATATGAAAGCCTTAGGTATTTAGTGAGTTATTTGGATGGCACTTTATGATTTACATCATTCTAAAACATAATATTAGCACATCACATCCCTTAGGCGATGGTGATGAGTCCTCTTTGGACTAAGTTTAAAGGGATTTATATACATATTTCATAATTTCCTTAAGTTCGGAGTCCCTATATCCTATAACTATCAAACCTTCTTAGGAATATGACCATGTTTCTCGTTTGTTTGTATTTCAAATGAATATATGCCATTATTATGAACTATTTTACAATCCTTCTGATTTATTTAAACTATTTTATATAAAAGTGTTTATTTAATCCATTTGTGAAAAGTTCCATTATTTTGAAAATGTTCCATCAATTGAAAAGTAAATCCTTTGCTTAAATTATTTCCATCTTTTGAAATGTAAAGCATGAATTGTTTCAATTATGCTTATTAAATTACAAACCTTTTTGTTTTAAATTTAAATCTCTCTTTGGTTAATTTAATATTGTCATCTATTATGGAATCCTTGGTGAGACCCTACTAGGATTTTTATCTCACACCCTACCTGTCTATTTGGGTGTCTGTAGATTATCTCCTTCCAGGTTCGAGAATGGGTAAAGCACCACTTGGATGTGGTTATAACTGTTGATTAGTGGACTTGGTGAGTTGCGTCCTTTGGTGCTTGGGTATTTTTTCCTATTTTTATGGTACTTGGTTATAGTAATTTGGGTTCTTATACTTGTTTGACTTCTGGTACAATACTCCCAGTAGAGTTTCTTTTGTACACATATTGATTCGTTATCTTTCTTTTGCATTATTTATGGCAAATTCATTCCTATTTTCTTTGTGTATAATTATAGGTTCTAGTCACCAAACCATGGTTATTAGGAACACACTTCAGTCCATGTCAAGGATGGCTCAATTTTTGAGTTACCAGGGTACTCGACTAGTTTTTGACAAAACAAATCAAAATAATTTGTTAAATTTATTTGCAATCATATATTCCACCTTTTAATAAAATGTTTATACGAAAAAATAAAACTAATTAAATGGGTCATTACAATTTAATTGTTTTACTAAGGTTTACTTGAATTTTTTTACGTTTTTTTTACAAAAATTGTACTTTAAAATTTAACTTCATTTTGAATATACAGTATTCTAAAACATTAGAATTTTTGAACTTCAATAATCTACTTAAACTAAATACAAGTAGAATATGTTTCTAAGGTGTATCTAAATTCATTATAGGGATGGAAAAAATCCCAATATTCATTAATAACAGAACTTAATGACAAGATATTGATGTAGTGATGTATTGATGTGTTGATCATGACCTCTATGATTGAGAGTGATTCTGTTTTTCTTTCAATTTAGTGTTAGATCTTTCATTTTTGTGAGGTTTTCATAAAATTGATAAGTTAATTTAGTTATAGTAGTTTTTTATTCTGATCTTTTGTGATCAAATAAGTCCTGGTTAAATGGATTACTATTTCCAATATTTAATTGACAAAGCTCTTAGGATAAGAGCTTGATCTTTTTGGTCTCTTGATTGAATATGTCATGGTGTAAGGAATTGTTGCTTTAGATATACTGATTGAAAAGTTTCTATGTTAGAACCTATGTACTTCTAGATTATTGTTTTGATCCTCCTACTACTTTGGATAAAAGTGAAGAAGTTTTTGGGATAGGAACTTGGATATCCTTTTCTTTATTCCATTTGATTGTTTTAATTTGAAACGTATTTATCTTCTTGATTTTTAATTTATTCCACTACATTAATTTAGTTATTTATTTTTGGATTGATATAGATGGAAAAAAATAGACTATAGGGGGTGAATAGTCTTTTAAAACTTTTTTTAAAAAATAAATAATCAAAATTTTATTATATAATAATCAATAGCATTGTGTAGTGGAAATTAAAATGTGAACATAGTATTTTTATAATGGTTTAGATCACCAAGATCCTAGTCTAATCTTTAATTTTCTCTACTCTCTGAGAAGATCGGTACCCACTAAAAATTCAATATTAAATTTGTGATAACCTGTTTATAGATACTTCCTTTTACAATACCTAAAGACATAACTCTGACTTTCTACAGGGGTCACAACCTAGTTTGGCATGACTTTTCTTCAAGATACACAACCAAATAACCTTTTTTTAGTTGGTAGAATAACCAAGAATGACTTGATTTTGTTTAGGGAAATCATAAATCAATGATAACAATTAAAATAGATTAAAGGAAAATTAACATGAATAAAACTAGAAAATAAATAAAACTTGTAGAGATCAAGAATATGTTGAAGATGGTGTTGTTGGATGATCTTTGATCACTTCAGCAGTAATGAATGGAATAGTTGATGTTTCTTTGTGATCATAGTAATGGAATATTAGTTATAGAATCATTTAATCATACATCAATAAAATCATTCATTCCATCAAGTATTCAAAAAACATTCAATATACAAAATTTTATAAAAAAATCTCTTCACACTGCATCCCTTGGTCACTATTTATCTAATAGTCACCAACAGTTAACTTCAAATCATTTTCTATGGGATTTTCATAAACTCATCACTTCCATATAACAGTTAGAAATTGTTAAAATATGGAAATATTTCATTACCTGTTAATTTTGCATATTCAATAATAAAATTGACTTGCTTTAATTCCTTCATTAAACTCATTAAAATAGTTTCTAATATATTTTTTATAATAAATGACAATATGTCAAATAAATAAAATAATTAAAAACATTCCCACTAACTTGAAGTAAATAAAAATATTTCAAAATTATAGAATAAAATTATAAAATAATATGAAACTAATTATCTCTATAAATAGATTCATTATTTTATTCTATTAAACAACTTCTAATATATTTATAAAAACATACTTTTATTTTTCAAATTAATTAAACAATAAAAATATTCTTTAAACTTGTAGTAGGAATATATAAAATAACATAATATGAAACTTATTCATCCCAAAAATTATTTCCATAATATTTTCTCTATCAAACATTTTACACATATTCATTATAATATATATTAATTTATTTATTTATTTATTTTACAAATCAATACAATGATACAAACACTTTAAATAAAATTATTGTTAAACATTTTATAAAAATAATGAACAAAAATAGTTTTTTATATTTTTCCAATAAAGATATAAATTTTGAAAAATTATTGGATAAATCATGGTATTCATGTTCAATCAACTTAAATGTATGGTTTATATATCGTTTTTTTATTTTAACTCATGGTTGATCAACTTAAACTTATGGTCGATCTAACATATCGTCATTTTAACATAGATTAGATCTAACTCTTAGTAATTTTAACTCATGGTCGATCTTCTTAAGCTTGTAATTATTCTCACAGTTAGTCATTTTAACTCATGGTCAATCTAGTAGTTAGTAACTTTAACTCACAGTCGATTAGATTAAACTTGAAGTGGATCTAACAGTTAGTCATTTTAACTCATGGTCGATCGACTTAAGCTTGTGGTCGATCTAATAGTTAGTCATTTTAACTCACAGTCGATCTAATATTTAGTAATTTTAACTCACGATTAATGATTCTATATTTTCCATTGGATAGTAAAAGGCATGGTCACTTAAATAGATTTTCAAAAAACACATTCAAATTTGGTTGGTAAAGATAAACTCTGCGAACTCTTCACCGGTTTATAGAAAACCCAAATATTGAATCCTATATGTATGCATATACAAACAAATATTTATATAAAAAATAAAACATTTATTGTATTTAATATATATATATATATATATATATTTAAAATATATATTAAAATAAATAAACATATTAAAAAATGTGTTATAAAATTTTAATACTCAAAATAACAATGGTAAACAAAATTAAAATAAATTACATGATAAACATCATCATATTAATTAATACATGATAACCAAAATTAAAATACTCAAATATTAACACAAGTATTATCATTAGATAATTTTGATTTAAAAAAGGTGTGGTGTGTGAAATTTAACAAAACACATAGTATTAAATATAAATTTAATTTTCATGTTCAAACACTAATAATCTCCATATTTTTTTAAATTATAATAATCATTTATTTAAATTCAAAACATTCTCCACCTTTTTAAAATTTATCAAAAAGTGAAAGTAAAATTAGATCATTTAAGTACTCCCCTTAAATAAAAATATTATCTAATACCCAGTATTAACAAATTATAACATTTTCATAAAATTTAAATTTAATAGTAGTATTCATGTAATAAGATATCTAAAATTGTATATAGTTAAAAAATTGTTATAAAAAAATAAGAAAATATGTTTAACCTCATAAAACTCACCTTATAAAAATGCATATATAATTTAAATTTATATAAAATAGTTAACAAAAATTATGCTTCTAACATACCAAGTTACAACTTTATTTTCTAAAATCTTATAAAATCTAATGGTTTGGAAAATATGTCAGAAAAAAAAATTCAGTTGGAACAAACTATAAAAAATATATTTTTTATTATCATAATCCCTAAGAAAATTAAATCTAAAATCTTTATGTTATATTCTAGAGTGTTGTAAAATATTTTTAGAAATTGGAATTAAACTAGAATTATCACATAAAATGTGAACATTATCAAAACTAATATTAAAATCTCATAAGTTCTGTTTAATCCAAATTATTTAAGAATAATAACAAGTAGTAATGACATGCTCAGCCTCAGCAATAGATAATGAAACTGATAGTTATTTCTTAGAACTCCATGGAATTAAAATTTTTCCAAAAAATGACACATACTTGACATGATTTTCTGATCAAACCTACAACCTCCAAAGTTAGGGTCAAAGTATGATAATAAATCAAAACAATTCTATTTTGAATAAAATAAACCAGTACCAATAGTTTATTTAATATATCTAATAACTCTCTTGAAATATTTAAGATTACTTTCCTTAGGATTCATCTGAAACCTAGCACACAAATATATTTAAAACATTATATTCAGTCTAGATGAAGTCAAATACAATATTTTTTTTATCATAACTATTTTTAGTTTAATATCAGAACACTTTCCAAACTCATATAAATTCAATTTGAAATTAACACTCATTGTATTTTTCATTTACTTTTAGGAATCAAGGAAAAACATTTCATCAAGTTCTTTAGCCTGCTTAGATTGATTTAATAAAATATGATCTTTTCTTCGATTAATTTTTAAACCCAGAAAAAATTTCAATTCTCCCATAAAGCTCATATAAAACTCACTAGTCATTAATTTAGAAAAATCATCAAAAATTAAGTCTTTTTTAAAACTAAATATTATATCATCAACACAAATATATACGATCAAAATATTAATTAAAAATTTTTTTATAAACAAGGTTGGATCAACCATTCCTTTAACAAAGTCATTCTACAATAAAAATTGAGTTATTATTTCATATCATGATCAAGGATTTTTTTTTAAGACCATATAAATCCTTATTTTTTTTTAAAACATGATTTGGAAATTTTTCAATTTCAAATCTTGGGGGTTGTTTATAAAATAATTCTTCAGAAATTATTCCATTTAAAAGTGAACTTTTTATATTCATTTGAAATAATTTGATATTTTTAAAATAAGAAAATGCTAAAAAATTATAATATCCTCTAACCTAGAAATATCCTCTAAAGAATATTTAAATTTAATTCCCTCTTCCTGATAATAACCTTGATCTACTAGTCTTTCTTTATTTTTAACCATGTTTCTAGCTTCATCAAGCTCGTTAGGAAAGATAAACTTATTTCCTTTTATTTTTTTATATTTTAGTAATTCAAAAAATCTCCACACTTTATTTTATTCAAATTGATTTAATTAATCATTAATAGAATTAATCAAATTTGAATCATTTAAGTCATTATCAATACAAATTGGTATAAATTCATCAACAAAATAAAAATTAACACAGTGATTTAAAATATAATTACTACTTTGAATTCTAGATTCAATATTTTCAATTAATTTTTAAATATGATGATTCTTAAGATATTTCTACTCTTTAGGATCAGTTTGAGAATATATTTTCTGCCCCTAAAATTATTAATTAATATTTTCTTAGACATTATATTCACAAAAATTGAATTCCTATAATTCATATTCATATTTGTTTGAATTGTAATTATACTTATTAGTATTATTTTCATTAAATTTAACATGAACGGACCCTTAAACCGTTAATTTTATCTTATTGAAAACTCAATATTCTTTACTAGTATTAGAATAAATTAAAAATATTCCTTCATCACTTTTATAATTGAACTTATCTAAATTATATATTGTGTTTAAAATAAAGACTTTGTAATCAAACTTTATAAAATATCTAACTTTGTGTTTAAACTGTTAAAAATTTCATAAGGGGTTTTATTTAAAAGATTTCTAATATAAAATCTATTTAATTCATAACCAGTTGTATTAAGTTATTCTACCCAAAATTATTTAGGCACATTAAATTCAATAAGAATTGATCTATCCATTTCTTTAATTAACATATTCTTTCTTTCAACCACACCATTTTTTTGTGGTGTCCTAAGGATAGAAAAATATTTTTCGTAACCATTGTCTTCATAGTATTTATCAAATTATAAATTAACTAATTCATTGGCTCTATCAGTTATTATATAAAAAATGAAATATTTTTAAAATTTTGAATAAGTTTATAGAAGGCACAAAATTTGGATAAAGTTTCACTTTTATGTGATAAGAAATTAATCTAAATGAGTCTAATGTAATCATAAACTATTAAAGATACATATTTATTACTACCAATAGTAGTAGGTTGTATAGGAAAAAATAAACCAAGATGTGGGAATTCATGAAATCTATCATTATTAACATCATTCACATATTAAAATCATTCTTTATGTTGTTTACATTTAAAATAGTAATTTCATATAAATAAATTACTTGTTTGTAAATTTGGCAATTGTAGAACTTATTCATGATTTGAAAACTTATGCAGAAGTCAAACATTTTCATTTCTAAGTCTCTTATGCCACAAAATATCATTTTTTTATACTGTATTCAAACACTTAACTTTTTATATGGTCAAATCAAAAAAATAAATAGTATAGAATTATTTTTATTATTTGTATAAAATACAACAAATTTATTTTTCAAAACAGTGAATTTATAATTTTATAAAATTACATTTAATATATCATCACAGAAATATGATATACTTATTAGATTATGTTTTAAACTATATGCAAATAATAATTTTAAAATAATAATATTTTTAGAAAAAAAACTTCTCCAATAACTTTAATATGTTCTTTAGAGTTATCTCTAAATGTGACTAGGCCTCCATCACATGAATTAAAAGATATAAATTTTGAAATATCACCTATTATGTGCCTATAATAACCATTGTCTAAGTACCATGAATATTTTATAATTATAAGGTAGATTTCATAAAATTAATCAATCAAGTTGAATGTTTTGGTACCCCTACTAACTTGGGTCCAATCAGATTAGTAACAGAAAATTTAATAATGAAATAGATTTAAAGTATCTATTTTTGTGGTATTTAGAAAATAAATTTTGAGCACTAAATGTCTTTGTATTCCCAAAATATTGTTTAAATCTTAGAGAACATTCATTAGCATAATTCCCCTTCATTCTATATTTACAAAAAGTTAAAATTTAAATAATTCCTTTTAATATTATAACAAAAGTATTATTATTTCTACTTAGTGATAAAATCTTATAACCAAATCCTTTATTGTTATGTTTTGGTTTCATCATAGACATAATTTTATCAAATTTTCCTTTTCCTTGGAATAAATTAGATAAAGTTTCATTAAGATTATAAACTTACATTTTCAAAACCATATTATCTTTTTGAATAGAGTATAAATCAGTAAATATTTTATCATTAGAACCAGAAGTTACATTTATCAAATTTTTATTTTATTTATTGTTCATTTTAAATTCATTCTCAACATTAGTTAAGTTGTCCTAGACAAAATCAAACTATATTTCCCAATATTTAATATTTACTACTGAAAAATATTTTAATATGTCATTTTCTTTTTCAGTTTTAATATCCTAGAATCAAAATTCATTTAAGATTTATCATTCTAGGAAACACAAATATCAAATTACCTTTTTAGTTTCTCGTTTTATTTAATTAAATTTTTATTTTTATTTTTTATTTCAATTTATTTTTTAATAATCTTAACACCATCATTCCTTAATTCCTTATTTTATTTAAAAAGTTTTTTGACTTTAGAATAAGAATAATAATAATAATAATCAGTTTATTTTTCACATTTAGATATATAATTATGATAAACATTAGCAGGATTTATGAATGAAGTAAAAAATGAATCAGTTACCTCAAAATGTGTAATTATCAAAGCAAGGTTCCTTGTCTCATATTCACTTCTAGAGTCACTACTGGAGTTTGAACTATATGAATAGTATCATCCTCTAAACAAATATTTTTTCCATTCTACATTTATCTTTGTCTTTATTTGGGTGCTTGATTTTAGGATATTCAATCTAGATGTGACCTTTTTTCCTTCACTCATAATAGGTTAATTCTGAAAAATCATTATTATTACTAGTATTACCCTAATTATAGTACTTTTTGAACTTTTTTTTTGGACTAAATCTTTTTACCTTTGTTTTTCATAAACTTAAAAAAACTATTGCTAAATTAAAAGATTTATTTTTTAATTTCCTATTACTAAAATTCATAATAATTATATGATTCATTAACATTAGATTTAAAATAAATTCATCTCCTCTTTGTAAGCTCTTCATCAGCAATGTTTTTCAACTCAATATCATATTGTAGCAAAGAACCGATTAGTTCATCTAAAGTATACTCTTTAAAATTATTTCATCGATCAATACATTATTTGTATTCCATATTTTTGGTATTTCTCTCATTACTCTTTCAACTAGAGATATATTTTCCAAAACTTCACAAAGAGTACTCATACCATTTGTAATGCTTATAGACCGGTGAAATATCTAGTTCACCAGCTCTTCTTATACCATCTTGAAATCTAGGTATTCTGATCGTAGAATTCATATTTAAGCATCTTAATTACATAATGAGTGACTTTTAGGATTCTCTATATGTTATCGAATGTATTACATGCTAAAATATGGCTATAAGATCTTCTACTTATAGCGCAGTACAAGATATTTTTTTCTTTGTAATCCAAAACATAATCTAACATATCATTACCTACAAGAGTCTATAAATCAACTTTGGGTAGCTCATATGTTTTATCCATGATTTTCTAATGATTTACACTCAACTTTTTCACGTATGCTTCCATTAGGTCTTACCAGTAGCTATAGTCACTTCCATCAAAAAACAGGGTTTTTGAGGAATCCATCCATCATTGACATTAATACCTACCATATTCAAGAACTTATATTTATTCCTTATACTATTAGATTTAGGATTCTTAGGTTATCACAATAGTTAGAAATAAACATAGAACCTATATTCAGAAGGATTCCCACAATAGTGCAGAAAACGTTATTTACGTCGGTTATTTTTCATTTTTTACGTCGGTTTTTAGCCGACGTTAATAAGGACGACGTTATAAATAACGTTTTTTACGTCGGTTATTTAAAAACTGACGTAACAAACATAACATCGTGGTGTTTATCACATCGGTTAATTAATAACCGACGTGAAAAAACCGGGGGGTGCGGGGTTTATAACATCGGTTATTATATAACCACCGTGATAAACTGGGGGGGTTTATCACGTCGGTTATATAATAACCGATGTCATAAACACGTGCGGGGGATTTTATCACGTCGGTTATTAAATAACCGACGTGCTAAACCAGTCCGAGGGGGGGTTATCACGTCGGTTATTTATTAACCGATGTGATAAATCATTTCCCAGGTCCTTTATCACGTCGATTATTAAATAACCGATGTGATAAACCAGGCCATAGGTTTTTATCATGTCAGTTATTAGAAAAACCAATGTGATAAACCCTTCTCGATTTCTTTATCACATCGGTTATAAAATAACGGACGTGGAAGACAATTTTTTTTTAAAATCGACTGCAGTCCTCTTCTCTCCCCCAGAATCAACCAGAAACCAAATCAATAATTCGTACCATAAAAACAGAAGGAGATCAAAACATGAACTAAAGAAAATACAAGAATTTACATTGATAACATATAAAACTTACCCCACTTAGCCCCCACCCTCATGTATACCCCTTGGAAAACCCTCCCCCACCCCATTGGAGCCCCCACCACACCCCTGGACTTCCCCCCGACCCCCTGGACAGCCCCAAACACCCTTCGACAACCCCCCCCCCCCTCCTGAACAGCACCCCCTTACTCCCTCACCCCACTTGACATCCCCCACCCCATTGGAGCCCCCACCACACCCCTGGACTTCCCCCCCACCCCCACCCCCTGGACAGCCCCAAACACCCCTCGACACCCCCCCCCCCAACCTTCCTAAACAGCACCCCCTCACCCCACTTGACAGCCCCCACCACACACCTGGACTGCCCCCCGACCCCATGGACAGCTCCAAACACCCCGGGACAACCCCCCCCCCCCCCCACCCTCATGTATACCCCCTACACCCTGGACAGCCCTCCCCCACCCCCATTGGAGCCCCCACCACACCCATGGACTTCCCTCCAACCCCCTGGACAGCCCCAAACACCCCTGGATGACCCCCCCCCCCCCCTCACCCTCATGTATACCCCCCACCCCCTGGACAGCACTTCCAAACCCCTAGACAGCCCTCCCACACCACTGGACAGCCCTCCCACCCCCCCTGGACTACCCCCCCCCCCACCCACCCCACCGGACAGCCCTCCCAGACCCCTGGACACCCCCCAACCCCCACTGAACACCCCCTACACCCTTGGAACCCCTCCCCTAGACCAGAATCCATACCAGAAAAACCATCATAAGTAGATCAAAACAAGAAGTAGATTAAAATTAAACATTCACATATATAACATTCAAAACCTACACTGAACAGCACCCCCTCACTCCCTCACCCCACTTGACAGCCCCCACCCCATTGGAGCCCCCACCACACCCCTAGACTTCCCCCCCACCCCCACCCCCTGGACAGCCCCAAACACCCCTCAACCCCCCCCCCCCACCCTCCTGAACAGCACCCCCTCACCCCACTTGAAAGCCCCCACCACACCCCTGGACTGCCCCCCGACCCCCTGGATAGCTCCAAACACCCCGGGACAACCCCCCCCCCCCCCACCCTCATGTTTACCCCCCCCCCCCACACCTTGGACATCCCCAAACACCCCTAGACAACCCCCCACCCTCATGTATACCCCCCCCCCCCCCCACCCTCATGTATACCCCCCCCACCCCCTGGACAGCACTTCTACACCCCTGGACATCCCTCCCACACCCCTAGACAGCCCTCCCACCCCCCTGGACTACCCCCCACCCCACCCCACCGGACAGCCCTCCCAGACCCCTGGACACCCCCCAACCCCACTGAAAACCCCCCCACACCCTTGGAACCCCTCCCCCCCCCCCAGACTAGAATCTATACCAGAAAAACCATCATAAGTAGACCAAAACAAGAAGTAAATCAAAATTAAACATTCACATATATAACTTTCAAAACTTACACTGTCAACTTCAAAAAAAACTAAATCCAACCTAAATGACTACCAAATACACAATTACAAAGATAATATTCAAAATTACATTTTACATTACAAACAACTAAAATTCAATCAAACCTGTAAAATAATTTGACCACTCCACTTGTAAGTGTTTGATATCTTCAGCAGTATTGGGTTGAGGGTCATCAAAAGGCTAAAAATGAAAAGGATAGTAGTTAACGTGTATAATGAATAAATCAAATTGAAATATTATGGAAAATTTTAAGAGGAAATCTTACCAGGTCAAAATTCACAATTGTCCCAGTTGTTATTATTTCATACATAAATCTTAACATATAATATCCTCATTTAATGACGCCTTGTTGTTCATGACAATTCTGTTTGAGTGAGTGTAAATTCAATATATTATTTTTATGTAATAAATCAAAAAGTACAAATTATAAATGGATATTTACCTTCTCATTTACATATTTGATCTTTGCACTCCTTTTCTTTGTGTTTTTTCGAAAGTAGGCCCATGCCCTGTTAGAAAATAATACGAATGGGGTAAATTTAAAATTCATTATAATATATAAAACTTTTGAAAAATTGAAACTTAATTTTCCAATATATTCTTAAAACTTTCCCGCACATCATCATGGACAGAGCATATCTAATAAAGTGCTTTATCCCTTGGGAAAAAAACCCCTAGCATCCAATGATCACTGATAAAAGGAAATTTAACATTAGTGGTTTTTTATATTAAAAGATAATTAACTCTTTGAGAGATATGTGTTTCATACCTATCACAAAAAGGAATCATCCAATATTGTTTGACTATATTCTTTTCAAGTCTTTCAGCAATATAAAGCATTCTTTGTTCCTCATCCAATGCACATGCTTTAGGGGAAATCAATTACGGGTCCATGAATCCATATACATCTGTCAGCTCATTCCTCTCACAAATTTTATAAAGATACCTAATAAAAAACAGACATAAGTATACATTTTTAATAAATATAACATAGGGAAAAGGTGTTAAGTCGTACATGGAAAATATTTACACCACGTTGATGACCAACTTATCTCCAGTAACAAGCTCCATGATATCAATTTTCATAATCCCCACACTTATTTCATGTCCACAAACATGACCTTCCATTGGAAACTCATAATGACCCGCCAACAAATTTGAATATCTTGAAAATCTTTCAAGACTACTAGAATCTGTATCTGATGTCATAGCCATTTGTCTTTGTTGTTGTCTATACAGTATTTCTTTACCTTTGAAGTATTCCTGTAAAAATAAATTGAAAAATATATTAGTTTTCAAATGATAAAACAACTTTAATAAAAAAAATAAAAGATATAACATTCATACCTCTATGGTAATGAGTCGAAGAAGTCTGGATGGCCAAATTAAAAAATGGCTGATTCTATGTCCAACTGTTGCCACCTCATCTGTAGATAATGGTACCCGAGCTGATATATCTATAATATCCTATACAGTGACCCTCTGATTCTCTACCTCTAATTGTTGATGCTTAACTGTATCTCCTCTATAATATACCAAACCATATGCTACTATATGATGTTGAGAATCATCAATATACAACTCGTAGTAAGTAGGAAGCTTCGGCGGAGGAGTAGGATAAAAAATGGGGTCCACAGTCTGAGGTGGGGGAGTGGGAGCTACTGGCGGAGGTGGAGGATAAATAATGGGGTCTTCAGGGGGAGGTGGAGGAGTGGGAGCTACAGTCTGAAATTGTTTTTGCATGTCTGCAAACATAGACCGCACCGATGCTCTAATCTTATCCTCCATCATCGCATTAATATTATGAACTTCAGCCTCCAAGGATTATATTTTTTTTATAAACCCCCTCAACGTTAGAAGTTGAAGAATGTGGCAACACTTTTCTTAATGATACACCTGCCAGATATCCTATTACACAACCAGGATGTTTGGGCATCCCAATGATAGAGATAAAATATCTTCCCTCCCAGTAGTTGTAAATGTCCCCTGTGAACTCTGCTCCTCAAGAGAGTCCTGTATTAATTAATTAAAAATTTCTGTAATGATTGAAATTATATGAAGAAAATAGTTAACTTAAATAAATAAAATAGATATCTTACAATCCTCTCATCAACGATTCTCGATTCTTCCGAAATATATTGCCCTTTTTCCCTTCTGAGCTCTCTTCCATTTTTCATGTCTAGATAGAGGGGATGGAGGGGCCACCTCTCTAGAGCTTGAAGACTCAGCTCTTAGTTGTTTAAATTTTTCCGCCATCATTTGTTCTTCCAAAAATGCATACCCTCCCCGAGATAAACTATGAGGGTATACATTTTCATATTGGATCTCCTGATGAGATTTCCTTGTTTTCTGTAAATTAAGAATAAGAAATCATTAAAAAACATTAATAAGATCATTTATATAAGAAAGATTATAAAATTTTACATTGCCCTTACCAAAAATTACTCTTTTCTTCTACTTTCAAAAAACTGTCTCCATGTGTCTTCATATATAAAAGGATATATCCGACATGGATTGTCATGACTCCTATGACCATAAATGAAATCAGATGAGAGGGTTGATTTGAAATCTTTCCATCTCCTGGCATCCAATGATAATCATTTCTTCCTGACTCCTCCAGTGTCAGGAATATCAAATTTCATCTGATAAATAAGAGGTTAAACATATTATATATACTAGAAACATTTAAATAATAGTCAAACAATAGTAAAAGATTTTACCAAAATAGTCTCCCATAACTGATAGATTATCATTTTATCAACACTTCTCCAGTCATCATATAGAATGCTTACTTTGCTCTTAGCCTGAGTTACTACAAAACTCTTAAAATCTTTTTCATTTGGACCTCTAGGAATATCATCATCATCAAACTCAATGACTATCCTCTGATCCTGCGTACGGGCAAGTGATAATTCTGGTAAATGTGTGCACCCATGTTTACCAACCTTTGAACTCTTTGTCGTAATAGGATCATGTGAATGTTCCTCCCCAGAGGTATGACCAATATTCTCATCTCCAGAATCATGTGGTTGATCAACTGAATGATCTGTCATTATCCTTCAAATAAAAAAAAAACAAACATTAGTTCAAAAATATACAAATTAAAATATTTTAATACTACTGTAATCAGAAAATAGAAAAGTGTACTAAGTTACGTAATAGTAAACATTGGTAATATGGTAAGCATGTTAAACAATGGTAAATATGGTCAAGATGGTCAAGATGGTAAACATGGTAAACATGGTAAAACTTTTAAACATGGTAAAGTAATTGTCACTGAACAAAAATAATAGATATATAATTTATGTAATGGTAAACATGATGAAGTAAACTAAAAAAACTTAAAACAAACAAAAACTTATACTTATTTTGTTTTAAAACATGTTTTAATAAATAAAAAACTTACAATATCTAACATTTATGAAAAAAATAAATGTAAACAAGAAATAAACATGTGTTACCTGTAATTTTAGGAATGTACAAATGGATTGTTTTCCCAAATTCCTTCGTCGTGATCGTTCCTTATGGCACAAAACATGTCTTTAACATGATCATCATTATATTCTGTTAATATTTCCATGGAAGTAGGGATCTCACATAAATCACCATCTTCATCAAGTTCATCCTCACCAACATATTGTTTTTTAACTTGTAAAACAACAGCCCACTGCATATCTGATTGATCTATTATATAGAAAAAAAATTTGCATGTGTTTCCATTATAAAATAATCAGTTGTGTCTTCCAATCTATTCAGATTAACAAGTGTCATTCCAAATTCATCGTGTATGACATTGTTGTTACCGATAAACCATTTACAGTTAAAAAAATGAACTTTAATTTTAAAGTAATCAACCTCCCATATGTCTTCAATCACTCTATAATATACACTTGATGCAGAAATTGGGTTTTTGTCGTTAGCACTCGAAAAATGCATTGCTTCTACAAACACCAATACACCACTATTCTTAACTGCACTTCTATTGTCCTGAGCTTTCGTATGAAATGTATAGCCATTAATTTCATAATCGGACCATGTTATCACATTTAAACATGGAACACCCACTATCCATTTTAATGTCTCTGATACATCTGATCTACCAAGCAAAGTATTTTTAATCCTGACAAAAAAAATTTGATGTGCTCATTCAAAATCCACATTTCTTTCTTCTTTGGATGACATTGTTTCAACTCATTAATATGCAATGTGATATATGGTTGAGCATCATCTGTGTTATTCAAGATGTATAATTCTAACTTCTTCATCTATTTAGCTGAAAATGATTTGACTTTCAGGCCACGAATCCCCTTTCCCTCATTATTAACTCGTTCATGGAGAGATGGAGGAAAACCTATGTGTTGCGCCGCAGCCAAGTAGCTCGTACAAAACTCAGATACCTCCTTAGAAATATACTTTTCAATAATGGATGCTTCAGGTCGATATGGATTTTTAACATACCCCTTTAATATTTTCATATACCTTTCAAAAGGATACATCCAACGAAGATATACAGGTCAACAAAGATTTATTTCTCGAACCAGATGATTCATTAAATGCACCATTATATCAAAAAAAGTTGGAGGAAAATACATTTCCAATTGACAAAGTATAAAAATTGCATCCTTTTCCAAAATTTTCAAAGCATTCACATCAATATCCTTGTTACAAATTGAATTGAAAAAATAACACAACTTCATTATAGTCTTCCTGACACGAATGGGCAATATTCCACGCAATGCAACTGGTAGAATTTGTTGCATCATGACGTGACAATCATGTGATTTCATACCTATCAACTTCAAGTCCTTCAATGAGACAAAAAAATTTACATTTGAAGAATAACCTTAAGGCACTTTGATATCATGAAGACACTGACAAAAGCTAATTTTCTCCATCTTCGATAATGTATGACAAGCCGGGGGAAGAAATGTTCATCTTCCTTTAGGAGTGGGAGCTAACTCCAAACGTATTCCCATTGATAGTAAGTCTAATCTTGCATTCAACCCATCTTTTGTCTTTCCTTTAATATCTAATAATGTTCCAATCAAACAATCACAGATATTCTTCTCCACGTGCATGACATCAATATTATGTTTAACTTCATGATACCTCCAATATGGTAGCTCAAAAAATATTGACATTTCCTTCCAAATATGTCTATCATTACCAGATTTTTGTGTCTTTCCCAATGTCACAACAAGGTTTTTCACCCTCTCAAAATACAGATCATGGGATAAAGGTTTTGGAGCAGTATCAAATTCTTGTGAGCCATTGAATGCCTTTTTTAGTCTTCTATAAGGGTGATCCATAGGCAAAAACTTTTGATGACCCATGTACACTATTTTCCTCCCATGATGCAATTGAAAATATGAAGTCTGTTGTTCACAAATTGGACATGCTTTATTCCCTTTAACACTGTATCCAGAAAAATTTCCATACTCTAGGAAGTCATTTATAGTGAACAGAAGCACTGCATGCAGTTGAAAATATTCCATTTTATAATAATCATACACCCTAATACCATCAGCCCATAACAGTTTCAAATCATCAATAAACGGTGACAAGTAAACATCAATATCATTGTCAGGTTGATTTGGACCAGAGATCATTATACTCAACATGATATATTTGTGATTCATATAAACTTCAGGAGAGAGGTTGTAAATTACTAATAAAACAGGCCATGAACTATGTGTGATACTAAGGGTTCGGTATGGATTCATTCCATCTGTGCACAACCCTAGTCTGAGATTTCTAATTTCATTTCCAAATGTAGAATACTGCGCATCAATTTTCTTCCATTGTAGACAATCAGTTGGATGAAGTATTTTTCCATCACATACCCGCTCATCAGCATGCCATATTAACCTTTTTGCATCATGTGAATTAGCAAATAAACGTTTGAAATGATGAATTATAGGAAGATACCAAAATACCTTTGAAGGGAGCTTTGTAATCTCTACATCAGCCTGTGATTTTTCTTTCACCTTATACCGTGATGTCCCACATTTAGGACACTCTGACAGAAATTCATATTCCTTCCTATATATAATGTAGTCATTTGGATAGGCATGTATTTTCTTGTATCCCAATCCCATCAGGCATAATATTTTCTTGGCCTTGTAATGTGAATCTCGAAGATAGTTATCTTTTGGAAGAATGTCTTTCATCAATTGTAGTAGCTCTGTAAAACTTCTGTCACTCCATCCATGTTTCTCCTTTAGGATAATAAATCTTAACACCACCAACAAAACCGTAAAATCTGTATAACCAGGATATAATGGTTTTTCCGCATCACCATATAGACGTGCAACTATCGGTTCTATCTTAATTTGTTCTGCTACAATATCGTGAATCATTTCTTCAATTCCATAGGAGTTACCATCTTGTGAATCATTATCATCACTGACATTCCGTCCAGTTTCACCATGCCAAATCCAAGGGTTGTAACTCGAATTAAAACCATGACAAATCAGATGATCTTTTATCTCTCTACTTTTCAACTTCTTCATATTCAAACATTTCAGGCATGGACTGAAAAAAATTTCACTACTTGGAACATTTCGTTAGCAAATTCCAAAAAGGCATCAACACCTTCCTCATATTCATTTCTCATTCGATGTGTTGTAATACAACTTTGACTTATTATTACCTATAAAAAATATCAAATATATATATATATTTTTAAGATAATAAAAATATATGTTTATATGAAAAAAATCATAATTTGAATGTAAAACAATTTTGAAATATAAAACAAATCTATGCGTATTTAAAAAAATATGCCTGAATATTATTTTTAAAACAAAATATAGTTAGATATAACAGTTTTAAATTCCATTGAATAAAATAAAACCATGGTGCCTACATGGTTGATAGAAAATTGGAGAAAATGGAGTAAACCTGAAAATAAAATCATATTTAAAATAAAAATTCAGATGGAGAAAATCACAATGTAAATCCAATCATCACGGCACAATCATCATGTCATAATCTCAGAAACCATGATGCAGTAGTCAATCCCCCGGGACAATCCCAACCCTCTGGACAACCCCCCACCCCCCCGGACAACCCCCAAAACCCTCTGGACAGTCCCCCACCCCCGTGGACATCCACCCACACCCACCCACCCCCTCGGACACCCCCCCCCCCTCGGACACCCCCCAACCCTCTGGACAACCCCCCCCCCCTAGATAGCCCCCACCCCTCTATATAGCACCCCCCACCCCTCCTAGACACCACCCCCCACCCCCTACCCCTTGGGCTCCCCCTGGACACCCCCCAACCCTCTGGACAGCCCCCCCCCACCCCACCCCCCTCCCCCGGAAAACCCCCAAAACCCTCTAGACAGGCCCCCACCCCCTTGGACATCCCCCCCCCACAAACACCCACCCCCATGGACACCCACTTGGACACCCCCCAACCCTATGGACAGCCCCCCCCCCCCCCCCCGGCCAACCCCCAAAACCCTCTGGATAGGCCCCACCCCCTTGGACAGCCCCCCACACCCACCCACCCCCTTGGACACCCCCCTGGACACCCCCCAACCCTCTGGACAGCCCCCCTACCCCCTGGACAGCCCCTCACCCCTCTAGACTGCACCCCCACCCCTCCTAGACACTACCCCCCACCCCCTACCCCCTTGGACACCCCGCTGGACACCCCCCCCCCCCCCCAACCCTTTGGACAGCCCCCCCTGGACAGCACCCCACCCCTCCAGACAGCACCCCCCACCCCTCCTGGACACCACCCCCGACCCCCTTGGACACCCCCTGGATACCCCCCAACCCTCTGGACAGCACCCCACCCCCCCCCCCCCCCGAACAACCCCCAAAACCCTCTGGACAGGCCTCCACCCCCATGGACTTCCCCCCACACCCACTCACCCCCTTGGACAACCCCCTAGACACCCCCCAACCCTCTGGACAGACCCCCACCCCCCCGGACAACCCCCCCAAACAATGGTTTACATATAAAAACTAGGCATGGTGAACAAATAAAAACACATGCATTTAATATATACTTCAGCATGAAATTGATGGAATTAAATATTATTAAATATGGCTACTTAAATGATCGTATGATAATTAAAAATAACCACTGATAGTCAACTAGTCAAATGATCACAAGTTTTCTTGGTAACTAATATCATAATGAGGTAATTGATAATTCTAGAAATCTTAAACATATTTTCAAGGCCTAGGCCAAGGCCTCAAAAAATACTAGGGTAAGCCTTTTATTTGGAATCATGAGACATAGCGATGCATCGAAGGTCCATAGAGGTCAACAGCCATTACATTATATGTCTAATAGATTCTCATATAAAAGAGGATAAACATAAGCAGTAACAGCACATGAAATATCATTTCCGAATTCGTACATTTAATCAATAACCATTCTATGCAGTAATATAGGTGAATGAGATCATTAGTTTTCAATGACAACAAAAATTACCACCAATGTCGGGCATTCACGAAACAAAAACAAACTAAATAGAAGTAGTTGAGGCTTACGTGAATATTGCGAGTCGATCTAATATATCTGGGGATGATAAATAAGATGATGATGGCAAAAAGAGTTAAGAGGGTTTGAAATCGAAGAATCTTACCTAGTTTAAACACAAAAATCACAAAACATAAATATAGACTATCCGGGAAAAAAACGAACGAAATAAATTTGTGGAAGGCTTACTTGAGTGATGTGAGTTGAGATGATAGATCCGAGGAGAGTAAAGATGATAAACGATGAAGGAAAAACAAGTTTAATGCAGCGAGATCGACGAGCCGATTGGGGTTTACCGCGCGAGAGAGATGAGCTGCCGGACTGTCGATCAAAAAATCATAAATGACAATCCACGGGGCTTGTTAATTTTTTAAATGTTTTATAACGTCGGTTATTTAATAACTGACGTTATAAACTATTTTTTTACATTAATAACAGCGGTTATTATAATAATCGACGTTATAAATATATCAGATACGGCTTTTTTTACGTTGGTTATTTTATAACTGACGTAAAAAAATCTGTGTGTTGGTTTTTTACGTCGGTTATAGAATAACCGACGTAAAAAATACATCATAAATCACAGTTTTTTACGTCGGTTATTGTATAAACAATGTAAAAAACTGCTGCAGGTTGTTTTGTTACATCAGTTATCAAATAACCGACGTCAAAAAGGCCTCAAAATCCGCGTTTTTTACTTCGGTTATCAAATAACCGACGTAAAAAACCCCACGCTTTGGTTTTTTACGTCAGTTAATTTATAATCGATGTAAAAAACGAATGCGCGCGATTTGTAACGTCGGTTATTAAAATAACAGATGTTAAAAATCTACTCACCGCATGTTTTATGTCGGTTATAAAATAACTGATGTAAAAAATGGTGACGTAAATAACATTTTCTGCTCTAGTGCCAAACTTGGATACCAATTGTTTAGTATCAGATTTAAAAAATCATAGGTGCTAGTTATAATTTAAGTAACCACAATCTAATATTCATTGTTGGATCAAGGTAGATGGAAATAACAGAGCAGAGGGGTGAATATTATTTTCAAAAATTTTAAAATAAATTATTAATCAGTGTTTTATTATATAATAATCAATCATTCAATTCAGCAGAAATTAAAATATGAACATCTTATTTATATAATGGTTCAGATCACCAAGATCTTAGCCCACTCTTTAATATTATTCACATTGTAAGAATATCATTACCCACTAATAAAAATCACTTTTAAAGGTTTGATAACCTATTTATATACATGACATTTTATAATACCGGGAGGCACAACCCTGAATTTGTACAGGAGTCATAACCTAATCTTTCCTGAATTTTATTTGGGAGTCATGACCCAAGAACCTTCATTTTGGTTCATATAATAACCAAGACTAACTTTATTTTTTTTAGTAAAAGCATAAACCAACTCTAATGATTAAAAAAAGATAAAATGGAAAATTACATGAAGAAATCCATAAAATCAGTAAAATCAAAATATATCAAGAAGATATTGAAAATGATATAGCTTGATGATCTTTGATCACTTCAACAGTAATGAATGGAATATTTTAAGTTGCTTTGTGATCATAGAAATTTAATAGTATTCAATGAATCTTTTAATCTTGTATTAATAAAATTATTCTTACAATCGAGTATTTGGAAAAAAATCAGTGTTCAAAATGTCATCAAAAAACACTCTTCGAACTACATCCATTGGTCTCTATTTATTAACTAATTAATATAAGTCATATTCATTTCATTTTTTGTGGTATTTTATTAAACTCATCACCACCATAAAATGTTTATAAATATTTAAAATAATGAAACATTTCATTACCTATTAATTCTACATGCCTATTCAATAATAATATTGAATTTCTTTAATTCCTGCATTAAACTCATTAACAGAGCTTCTAATATATTCATTAGAATAAATGAGAATATTTCAAATAAATAAAACAATTAAAGGATCCCAATAAATTTTAGTAAATCAATATTTCAAAAATTTATATTAACAAATCATAGAATAATATGAAACTAATTATCTCCATAAATAGTTTCATGATATTATTCTATTAAACAACTTCTAATATAGTTTTCAAAATATAATTGTATTTTTTCGAAGTAATAAATAAATAAAAATTATTCTTAAGACTTACAGTAGGAAAATATAAAATAACAAAGTATGAAACTTATTCATTACAAAATTATTTCTGGAATATTTTCTTTATCAAATAGTAGACACATAGTTGTTATAATATATATATATATATATTACAAAGTAATAGAATGATAATAATACTTTAAATAAACTTATAGTTAAACATCTTATAATAATTAGTAGAGTTAAAAGGTTTGAAAAGGAATTGGAGTGACTATGGGGTTCATGTTCAATATATCAGTTTTTTATTTTAAATCATGGTCAATCAGCTTAATCTTGTGATCAATCTAATAATGCATCATTTTAACTTATGATCAATCTAACAGTTAGTCATTTTAACTCATGATCGGTCTACTTAAGATTATATTCGATCTAATAGTTATACATATTAATAAATTTTCAATATAATAGTTAGTCATTTTAACTCATGTTAAATCATCTTATTCTTGTGTTCGATCTAACAATTAGTCATTTTAACTCATGGTTGATTGGATTAAGATTGTGTCTAATAAAAAAATTAGTCATTTTAACTCATAGTTGATCTAATATTTAGTCATTTTAACTCATGTTTGATGTTTCAATACAATGTGGTAGATAGTATAAGGCATGGTTTATTAAATATATTGCTTCAAAAAACATACAAATACAGTAGCAAGAGATAAACTATGTGGTTGCTTCACCATTTTTCCACAAAATCAAATATGGATGTCACACCCGGTTTTTTTTTCTTTTCATGTCATAGTTTTGAATCGGTTCATTGAAAATCTCAATCATTTTATTAGGTGTTAGGTGAGATTAATGTTGACTTTTTAACTACCATATATGTCTAATCACCCTAATTTGGGTTCCCCATTTATTGTTTAGTAGTTTTTTGAGAAAGGGTGGTTACTTCATGATTTGGGCCAACCCTGAGCCCATTTACAGTTTTAAAAACCAAATTTTTTTCTTTTATAACTCCTCTTTTTCAACATTTTTCACCCATTACACTTCATACATTTCCTCCACTAACATATTCAAACCACAATATCCTTTTTTACCCATTAAGAATTCATAATCACGGTGTATTTGGGTTACTTATTTAGGTCATGGGCCAGCCCGTGGGCTCATTTCCAGTTTTAAAAAAATAATTTGTTTCTTTTATATATTTTTTATTTTTTAATATTTTTCAGTGATTACACCTCCCACTTGAATCCAAAATAACTATCCTCACCCCCACTATCGATTTTACCTCTTTGGAGCTCATTTGAATCGCATATTTGGGTGAAAGTTATCAGGTTTCCTCAAATTGTCTAGAATTGAGAGGGTAAATTATTTCATCCATAAATCATTACATTCGTACTCTTTTTCCAACAAATATTCTTTCCCTAGTTATTCCTGAACTTAGGAAACTCTCCAAGAATTTTCAATCCATTTCCTTTTCTATAAGGGTGGAGTTCTAATGAAATACGAAGAGTTTTCTAGTTGAAAAGGTGAGATTCCTTGTCCTTTCTCCTCCCTCTTCTTCCTCCTTTCATTATTTCTTGGTTTTATAATATCCCCTAGTCATGATAGACCTAGGGTTATGTTATCCAATGATTTCTATGGGGGGGTTTTTTTTTGGGTCTGGTCGTCATAGGTTTTGAGTTTGTAAACCCTCGGATGGTGATATTGGGTGTGTGTTTCCATTATGCCAAGGATTTGAGGTAGGATATCCCTTGAACAAGCCTTTATCATTTAAGTTTCATAATTATCATGCTTTTATAACCTTATTTATATGATATTTTCTACTGTGAAACCTTGGTTTTAATTTTTTTTATGTGCCAATGATGTTTTATGCCTAATTTTGTTAAAAATATAGTTGTTTTGGTATAAATGTGCACTCCTCTTGTTTGATAAATTATTCCATGAGCTTTCTCACTTGGTTAATGGTATTTTTAATATATTTCAGTATCTTGAATAAATTTATGGCATGAAAATGGTATTTTACCCTTTTTTAAGTGCTTAAAATAAGTTTTTTTGTTAAAGAGTGCATGTCATGTGTTCGGTAAATTGTCCAGTTGGATTTTATGTGTCGAGTGCAATTTAAAATGATTTTTTTGGATTTATAAATACATTGGCAGCATGAAAAAAATTATTTTGGGATACTTTTCTGGATTTCCAATTTGGATTTGGTTTCACAAAAATGGGTTTTGGTTTACAACATGTTTTGGCCCAGGATGCCGGAAAATGGCCCGTTTCACATCCTTATGAAAATGATTATGTTTTGAATATGTAACTTGGGTGTTTTAAGAGATTTATGAATGTGGTGTGCTGTTGTAAATGGTTTTTATACAACTCCTTAATAAAATTTAAATTCATAACTTTGTCAAATGTTAGTTTTGATAAAAAATTTAAAGGCCCGTTTGGCCTTTCCTAAAAATGAAGATTGAGTGTTTTACATTATATACCATGTTTTGTTAATTGGGATTGTTTTATAGTCCATGAAATGATTTTATTAAATGTTTTTAGGGATTTAAAATATGTTTGTGTATGGTTTTTTTGTGTTTTTATACTTAAATTAGTGTTTGTTAATGAGTTTTATGTGCAAAGCCTCAATAAACTCCTTGAAATTATTTTACGAAAAAATTTAGTGGCTTATTGATTCGTGAAAAAAATGTGAAGCAATTTTGTGGGTTGTTTGTGTGTTTATGGTTTGGTAATGGAATTTTTATGTGAAATATGTATTTTATAATATGTTTAATGTAACACCCCAAGATTCCACGGTACGTTTCCCTTTTAATAATGCAATAGCTTGTATTGTACGCAACTTCGAGATTCTAACACACAGCGACCAATCAAAGTAGTCGTTATGAATATTAATACCTACTTTTTTAAATTTTATAAATTTTATCTCTCAAAATGGATTTCATTTTTGGATTTGTAATATTGAAATTAGCCTAGGCTAAAATTTTGGTACTTTTCGGATAACTTTTATATTTTTATGAATAGTGAAAATTACTAAATTTTAATTAAAAACAACTTTTTTAATAAAAATAATTAATAGTGATAAATTATGAATTTGAGTGGTTTTAAAGTATATTTATAATATATTTTTATCATTTAATACAATTTTGGTCATTGTACATAATTTCACATTTAAACCAGACATAAAAAACTGTCAATCTTTTGATAGTTATTATATCTTAAAAACATGCTTTTTGTTTTAACAACACGAATTAATTTTAAATTAATTTCTGCCACTTCAATGTTTTAAATTTAGAAATATGTATTCCATATTTGAAATAAGTAGTTCCAAATTATGTAAATAGGTAACTTTTATTCTTAGACATTTTGAATAATTACTTCGGTAAATATTTTATTTACCATGGTTAAAGGGTAAATCCGGTAAATAAGGGTAAAAAATAATATTATAATAATATTAATTTACCCTAAAACATGTCATAACCCTATTGGTTTATACATTTCTGATATTGGGCATCTTTGGGTCTATTTTGGGACCTCATGGAGCCACTTGTAGGTGATAAGGACACTTTATATTAATTAAGTTAAAGTAAATACAAAAATGACATAAGCATATATCTTTTAGAAAAACAATTTTTACATAGGGTTATATATGTTATCTTTTTGACTATAAATATTCATTATAAAGATAAAAATATTTTATACATAATGGTATTTTATTTATAATCTTATACATTTAATAATTAAATTTATTTATGACACAATAATGATGCAGTATTTTCCTTATTAATGAAAGAATAAAAAAATTGGTGTTATAAAAGTTAAAATAAATATATTTTGAAAGTTTTGATGACATAAACGAATTTTATTGGTTAATATGACATGTTAGGATTGATTAAATGAATTTTTTTCGAATTAATAAAGTTTTTATGACTTTAAAAAAAATCAATTATTGAATAGTGTCAAAATTGACATAAATGAGTTTTTAAAAAAAAATTATATTATTAATATATATTCTATTTCTAAAAATATAAGGTTCTGCCAAATGACTTATATCATGATAGGTGTATCATTAATTTACCACTTTGGGGTCTCTTGGATGTATATAGTAAGTTTATTAACTATATATTATAAAAATACAAAGTGACATGGTAAATGTCAAACTAATTAACTAAGAGTTAAAACTAAAAGATAAGGTTAATATAATGACCCAAACCTATCTAAAATCTATTGGTTGAAAGTATTTAGACCCATACCCACCTTATAATTTTAATAATACACTTTTGAGCCATTATAAACTGAATACGAATTTATTATAAATTAATACTTTAAGTTTTTTCTAAAGAGCCCCTCCTCCCCCTTATAAAAGGAAATAACTTCTAACCAATTATTCACACCTTAAAATCCTTTTGGTTTGGCCAAAGCCTGCCCAAATACTCTCTCCACTTCCCTAAATTCAACCTAGAGGCCTTAGTTTGATCAAAAATCCAACCTAATGAGCCCTTTTGATCAAATCAAAAGGAAGAACCCGAAGAAGAGGTAACGTTTTCACCACCCTCTTTCAAGTTCCATTCTTTTTCAAATTCTTCTTTCTTTGTTATTTCCATTCTAAAATAATAAATGCAGTATATTATATATAATTTGATGTTATTATAAATATGTTACAACCATATTCAGTATTCTATCCTTCCTTTGAATGACATGTCACCATACGTGCGTGCGTACGGCTTACCGTCTCCACGTCGTGGTGTAATTGTTATTCAAAAACATTATTATTTGGATGGGTATTATAATGATATTTAATTGATGTAAATAATAAATATAACATGATAATGATTCTGTATATATGATATACCATCCAATTATATATTATTTTAATATCAAAAGAATGATATTGTCGCTCGTGCGTACGTACGGACTACCGTCTCCAGGAACGTGATGAGATTCATTCCCCATCGTATCCATGAAATTATAATTCTAATTTGATGATTAAAAATAATGTTTAAGGACTTGATATCATTATGGGTATGAATAATATACAACATATCCATAAATAACATGGCTTATGTAACAAAATATTTAAAAGAAAATGAGTAAGTTAACACCCGAAATGATGATAATACAAAGATATTATTAACAAATCAATGTTAAAAGATCATATATGATATCATATTAATGTATATGATTCTTGTATAATTTAATAACAATTAGTTAACCATTATACATGAGGTTAACCAACCCTCAACCAAGTAAAAGTACAAGTTAAGGGTTTATTTCACAATCTCTTCATTATTCAAGGTTGTTTATACGTAATTATCTATTGGGACCTCTTTATCATCCACAACCATGTTTCTTAAAAATTTATTTCAAAACATTCTTACTATTTTACAGAATATGGGTTAAAGTCATTTATACCCTTGTTTGAATTTTTATAAGAAGTTTATATAGGAATCTTTACGTCATTTTCCACACAAGGACCTTTTTAACCTTTTCGACAAATCAAGGTAAGAATGTATTTTTTTAACTTATACGGTGGGTGCGGCTATTTTCCACCGTTGTAAAATCTTTGAAGATTCCATTAAAAGATTATAAATATATTTTCAAATTAAATGTTTTATTTTATAATTATGATAATTTTAAATGATTTCAAAAAAAAAAAAGATATTTCTCTCAAATAGTTTTGATTTCATCTATGTCAACATCCTTTGATGGATTTTAAGCTTATTTGAAGTTGATTTATTATGATACAAAACTTCCATATTATATTGAATGTTTTGTGATATGTTTGACTGTGGATGTTTTATTTTTATACCATTCATGGTTTATGGAGAATGTATTAACATTTCGTATGCTAGTTTTAATATGAATGTTTATGTTATGTTTAAACATGTTCATATGAGGAATGCATTGGACTTAATAAGTGACAGGTGGAGCCCGCTATAGCTCCTCGATGCATCGGTAGGTATCATGAGAAAAACTAGTTTCTTGGATGAGGCCTTGACAAAATATTATTTTTAGTCTTGGTAAGACTCCTTGGCTACGTGGTTATGATAGTCTGGAATTATGCATTCCATCATAATGAAAGTGGTTATTGATATTGCATGTGATTATTCGATTAGTATAATATCCATGTGAATAAGTAAATGGAATTATTTCATTTTATTTCTACCATATTGTTCTAAATCTCAAGTTTAAAAGGATTTTATTAGTTATACATTGCCTTAAATGTTTATGATTATTTATGAAAGTTTTCGCTATATTGTTATCCTTACTGGGCATCTGAGCTCACCCATTTCTATGTTTTATTTTTTTCAGGATGTGAAGAAGTATTTTATGAATGACCTGCATGGATAGTATGAGGGAATATGAGTGTGGACTATCGAGACTATGTTGTTGTAGTTTTCATTTTATGATGTAATGTAAGACTTATGAATGTATCTAGTGTTTCCAAGGCAACTAAACTAATCGGTATTTCGAGACTTGATCTTTTGTTATCATGCCAATATTATGTAATAATGCACCGACTCTGGGTCACTGGGGTCAAGGAATTACAGTTGGTATCAGAGGAATTTTAGTACAAACCTTGGAAGCTAGATTTAGATAAACTCTGATTAGATCACATAGACCTAAGATGGACTTTTTGGATTAGTATAGAAGAACTTCCTAGAATTTTGGTATTGTAGAGATTTTGTGAGTTTTCTGAGCAATACATCCCTGTCTGGATACGAGAAGGTAGAGGCGGCTCTGGCACAGATGTACCTAGGGGTAAAACCCGAAAACAGTGCTTTGATCTAGACTCAAACGGGAACTGGTGCACGACAACGGGCCTTGCTGCACTCTTGGTTACGACACTCCTGGGGGATATGCTTAGGATAATTCTCATTTTCTTTACAAATCGTTATGAAGGTTTTATGAGTATATAATTTCTCAATGAAAAAATCTTTATGATTATGGATTTTATCCATAAACCATTAAATTTACGTTAGGTATTTTACAAGTTTGAAATTATTCATTGCAATTCATAAACTGACCTAGTTTATGCTATTGTATAGAAATGACGCCCAATAGAAGGAATGTGAACTCCAGCAATATGTATGATCCAAAGAGTAAGAAGGATCATATCTTTCACAGTATTAAGCCAACATTTAGAAGGGAAATCTCCCATATATTCTCAACATATAAATAAATAGTATCATGTGTTAATAAGATAAGTAAAGAATTCTCCAGGTCCAACGGATTTGAAGGGAAGCAAGAGAAGGGCAGATAAAGGGAAGAAGGTAAAGAAGGATTTTCCCATATGTGATAACTGTGGAAAGAATCACCTTGGAAAATGCTTGAAAGGAATAGTAGTATGTTATAAGTGTGGAGAAAAGGGACACCAAGTACGTGACTGCAAGGGTAAGAAAATGGTTTCAAATGTACAATGCTTCATTTGTAAGGAGTTTGGACACTACGCGAACCAGTGTCCCAGTCATCAGACTATGCCGCAAATGATGCTATTGGATAATAACAAAGTTATGATACTACCACAAATGAATAGGAATGACTAGTGTTCTTATGTTGTTATTTTGGAATTATGTTATTGAAGTGTTATATCAATGATGTACTGGAAATAAATAAGGATTGTACTGCAGTACTATTTCATTGAGGATTTGAGATTTTATGGTACTAAGAAAAGTGAATCTACATAAAGTTAAACTTTTTGGAAATTATATGGTTGAAGGAAAGATAAACCTTAATATGGTCCTCATATTGAGGTACTGATTTTGGAATAAGATATGGTTGATTATGGTAAATTATATTGAATATTCTTGACTGCCTTGAAAATAATTAAAGATTTGTATATTCCATCATTGTTGGAGTTTAAAACATTTTTGTATGGATGAAGTATATCTAGTATTCTATAAGGAATGAGGGATCATGAATTTAATCAATAAGGTTTTATGGTAATTCAGGATGTTTCATTGTTTTAATAGAATACATGATGAAGGTATTCACATGCTATTATGGGGTAAAAATGATCTACATTATGTTTACCATTCATATAAATTTTGGACTGAGGGTTTACAGAAGTATTTTGGATAATTATAAAGGTTGGAATGGATTATATTTTACATTGGATACTATTGTTAAAGTTATTTTTGGATATTTATAAAAATGACAAAATGCAGACCGTGTGACAACCCGTCACGTTGGACAAATCTGCAGGAATCGAACCTACAAACATAGTACAATTGGGATTTATCGCCTACCACTAGACTATGTGAAGTCCCTGAAGTGTATAATGTAGTTTTATTTTTTTTAAGTTTTGATAGATTAATTATAAATGTATTTTTGGAACCAGATACGGTTAGGATAAATATAATATTTTTGAGTTCTATTACCTTTTTGAGTGAAAGATGGGTTTGTGGTAAAAATTTATTAAAGAATGAAAGTCTACATGACAAGTAAGTATATTTCCTTACGTTCTTAGTAAATATCATAAATAAATTCCTCAAATTTATTAAAGATAACATAAAACAAAAATGTTGTCGGTTAACTTTTCCTACTGGGGAATCAAAGACCGTTTAACCAAACACAAGTTTGTGATTTTCTTGTAGTCAAATTTCTTCTAATCATGTTTTCTACAACTCTCCATCAGACCTTGATGCTTTGTTTCTCTTCCATATCCATGTCTTCATAGAATCCTAGTATGGGCTATCTCGGGTGACCTTTGTACTTCTCTTTCTTTCTTTTAAAGTTATATTTTTGTTAACCCTATTTCCGATATGGTTTTTCCACAAAGGTATTTTCTATTTTCAACCTTTTATTTTTGAAGAACAATTTCAAATTGCAAGGAATAAATTTATTGAAGTAGGGGATAATGTAACACCCCAAGCTTCCATGGTATGTTTCCCTTTGAATAATGCAATAGCTTGCATTGTACGCAACTTCGAGATTCTAACACGCCGCGACCAATCAAAGTAGCCGTTATGAATAGTAATACCCAATTTTTGAAATTTTATAAATTTTATCTCTCAAAATTGACTTCATTTTTGGATTTGTAATATCGAAATTAGCCTAGGGTAAAATTTTGGTACTTTTCGGATAACTTATATTTTGATGAATAGTGAAAATTACTAAATTTTAATTAAAAACAACTTTTTTAATCAAAATACTTAATAGTGATAAATTACGAATTTGAGTGGTTTTAAAGTATATTTAGAATATAATTTTACCATTTAATACAATGTTGGTCATTGGACATAATTTATCATTTAAAACGGACATAAACAACTATCAATCTTTTGATAGTTATTATCTCTTAAAAACACGCTTTTTGTTTTAACAACAGGAATTAATTTTATATTAATTTCTGCCACTTCTGTGTTTTGAATTTAGAAATATAGATTCCATATTTGAAATCAGGAGGTCCAAATTTTGTAAATAGGTAACTTTTATTTTTAGACATTTTGAATAATTACTTCGATAAATATTTTATTTACCATGGTTAAAGGGTAAATCCGGTAAATAAGGGGTAAAAATAATATTATAATAATACTAATTTACCTTAAAATGTGTACTAACCCTATTGGTTGATATATTTCCGACCATGGGCATCTTTGGGTCGATTTTGGGACCCCATGGAGCCACTTGTAGGTGATAAGGACACTTTATATTAATTAAGTTAAAGTAAATACAAAAATGACATAAGCATATATCTTTTAGAAAAACAATTTTTAAATAGGGTTATATATGTTATATTTTAAACTATAAATATTAATTATAAAGATAAAAATATTTACTACATAATGTTATTTTATTTATAAATTTAGACATTGAATAAGTAAATTTATTTATGACACAATAATGATGCAGTATTTTCCTTATTAATGACAGAATCAAAAAATTGATATTATAAATGTTAAGATAAATATATTTTGAAAGTTTTTATGACATAAACGAATTTTATTGGTTAATATGACATTTTATAATTGATTAAATGAATTTTTTTTGAATTAATAAAGTTTTTATGACTTTAAAAAATCAATTATTGAATAGTTTAAAAATTGACATAAATGAGTTTTTAAAACAAATATTATATTATTAATTGATATTCTATTCCTAAAAATCTAAGGTTCGGACAAAGGACTTATATCATGATATTTGTATCATTAATGGACCACTTGGGGGTCTCTTGGATGTATATAGAAATTTTATTAACTATATAATATAAAAATACAAGGTGACATCGTAAATGTCAAACTAATTAACTAAGAGTTAAAACTAAAATATAAGGTTAATATAATGACCCAAACCTGTCTCAAATCTATTGGTTGAAAGGATTTAGACCCATACACACCTTATACTTTTAATAATACACTTTGGAGCCATTATAAACCAAATATAAATTTATTATAAATTAATACTTTAAGTTTTTTCCTAAAGAGCCCCTCCTCCCCCTTATAAAAGGACAGAACTTATAACCAATTATTCACACCTTAAAAGCATTTTGGTTCGGAAAAAACCTAACCAAATACTCTCTCCACTTCCCTCATGTAAACCTAGAGGAATTATTTTGATCAAAAAGCCAACCTAAGTAGTCCTTTTGATCAAATCAAAAGGAAGAACCCGAAGAAGAGGTAACGTTTTCACCACCATCTTTCAAGTTCCATTCTTCTTCAAATTCTTATTTCTTTGTTATTTCCATTATAAAATAATAACTCCAGTATATTATATAAAATATGATGTTATTATAAATATGGTACAACCATATTCAGTATTCTATCCATCCTTTGAATGACATGTCACTATACGTGCGTACGTACGGCTTACCGTCTCCACATCGTGGTGTAATTGTTATTCAAAAACATTATTATTTGGATGGGTATGATAATGATATGTAATTTATGTAAATAATAAATATAACATGATAATGATTCTTTATATATGATATACCATACAATTATATATTATTTTAATATCAAAATAATGATATTGTCTCTTGTGCGTACGTACGGACTACCGTCTCCAGGAACGCGATGAGATTCATTCCCCATCGTATCCATGAAATTATAATTATCATTTAACGATTAAAAATAATTTTTAATGAATTGATATAATTCTTGATATGAATAAGATACAACCTATCCATAAAAAACACGGCTTATGTAACAAAATATATAAAAGAAAACGAGTAAGTTAACACCCGAAACGATGATAATACTAAGATATTATTAACAAACCAATGTTAAAAGGTCATATATGATATCATATTAATGTATATAATTATTGTATAATTTAATAACAATTATTTCACCATTATATAGGAGGCTAACCTACCCTCAATGAAGAAAAAGTACAAGTTAAGGTTTTATTTCACAATCTCTTCATTATCTGAGGTTGTTTATAGGTAATTATCTATTGGTACCTCTTTATCATCCACAACCATGTTTCTTAAAAATGTATTTCAAAACATTCTTACTATTTTACAGAATATGGGTTAAAGTCATTTATACCCTTGTTTTACTTTTTATAAGAAGTTTATAAAGGAATCTTTATGTCATTTTCCAAACAAGTACCTTTTTAACCTTTTAGACAAATTAAGGTAAGAATGTCTTTTTTTAACTTATATGGCGGGTGAGGCTATTTTACACCGTTGTAAAATCTTCAAATCTTCCCTTACAATCTTATAAAGATATTTTCAAATTAAATGTTTTATTTTATAATTATGTGACTTTTAAATGATTTTAAAAAAAAGAGATATTTCTCTCAAATAGTTTTGATTTCATCTATGTCAATATCCTTTGATGGATTTTAAGCTTATTTGAAGTTGATTTATTATGATAAAAAAATTCCATATTGTATTGAAGGTTTTTTGATATGTTTGGTTGTGGATGTGTTATTTTTATACCATTCATGGTTTGTGGATAATGTATTAACATTTCATATGCTAGTTTTAATACGAATGTTTATGTTATGTTTAAACATGTTCATATGAGGAATGCATTGGACTTAATAAGTGATGGGTAGAGCTTGATATAGATCCTCGATGCATCGGTAGGTCCCATTAGACAAACTAGTGTCTTGGCATGATGCCTTGGCTACGTGGTTATGATAGTCTGGCATTATGCATTCCATCATTATGAAAGTGGTTATTGATATTGCATGTGATTATTCGATTAGTAGAATATCCATGTGAATAAGTAAATGGAATTATTTTATTTTATTTCTGCCATATTATGTTGAAGTTCAAGTTTAAAAGGATTTTATTTTAGTTATACATTGCCTTAAATGTTTGTGCTTATTTATGAAAGTTTTCGCAATATTGTTAACCTTATTGGGAATCTGAGCTCACCCATTTCTATGTTTTATTTTTCCCAGGATGTGAAGAAGTTTTTTATGAATGGCCTGGAGGGATAGTATGAGGGGATATGAGTGTGGACTATGGAGACTATGTTGTTTTAGTTTTCATTTTATGATGTAATGTAATACTTATGAATGTATCTAGTGTTTCCAAGGCTACTAAACCAATCGGTCTTTCGAGACTTGATCTTTTGTGATCATGCCAATGTTATGTAATAATGCACCAACTCTAGGTAACTGGGGTCGGGGCGTTACATGTAACATGATTGATCACTAAAGGGAATCCTATATATTTAGGTGTGTGGACGTGTACTAGTATTCTAGTGATCCCGTGGGGTTTGGCCCCTATTTCACATAAAAAGTTTGACGATGACAACACTAACTAAACTATGATTATGATGATGTTGGGGGGACCACTAGTTTATGGGTATTCTCCCTATTAGTGGATCATGTGCACGAAAATGGATATTTATTATGGTTACTTTCACCGAGATACGATGTACTTACGGTTCACAACTAACTAGTGTCTGGGTGTGTTCACGTGACTTGTGCTCATTGGATTTTTTGTACTCACCGTCGGCATACAGTGTCTTTGGTTGGTAAATTCAGTAGTGTGTGTGATTTATTTAAAAGTGTAGATTCTTTAAAGCAGCCCTCTTGAAAACTACATTCATTTTGAATTTTCACCTCTTTGAAAATTTTTACTATCATTCTTGTTTATAAAATATACAAGTTTTTTCCTGGTAAATGTTTTTAGCATGGGAACTCTTTTGAAAAAAAATACCTTTATATATTGTATTTAAAACTTTAAATTAATTTTTATTTTATTTTAAAATATTTTCATTGGGAATAGAATATTGGGCTAACCTACTAAGTTTTAATACTCACGCCTATAGTCTTCTTCTGTTTTTAGCCCTTGTGCAGGTTTCAGCTTGAGTTTGATCACCTTGGGTGACGTGTGATAATTATATTGGAGAGTGACCAGAGGGGCCACATGGAGTTAGTTTTTTATCAGGTTTTTTCATTTGATTTGTTGGTTTAGTTGTACTTTCAGTTTCTTGAACAATTAATGTTCAGTTCAATTTTTATGTAAATTTATTTTGGGATGTCCATTTCTTTATGTTGTTTGTTTATTGTTTATATTTGGGAGAAATCATTCCATTGTGTACTCTATTGATTTTCTTAGTGCTTTTCACCATCCTGAGAGGATCAGGAATGTCTCTCGTGACTTGTAGTGTGCTAGCCTAGGTGACCGGTTTAAGGTCGACTTGGGCTAGTTCGTGACAACATGGTATCAGAGGAGGTTGGATCATAGTAGACCTTTATTTATAGATCTCCTTTGTTATTTGGGGGATGTCAAGGTAGATGAAGTATGATTTTTGGAACATGATGGGTAAGTACGAGAAGAGCATCGCTAACTCTTTCTCGTTCTGATCCTCAGGTTTCCACGGGAAGTCCGGTGTTATTAGTGTATTTTGTTCTTGTTGATTGTTTGATGTTGGGATATGAAAAGGGGAGTCTGACTAATGGCCTCTGTGAGATCATAGGGCCTGGAAAGCCATGTGGAGAACAATTAATGGTCCTAAGAAGACTCTCTGTGTTGGTGGTGTGTTTGACATATGGCCACCAACTATATGGTCAAGTCACCCACTGACACTAGTTACCTTTTGTGGGTCTCTTGGAATTTTCATGAATTTGGAAGTTTGTTTTGAAAATACTTGTATAAGAATTGTAAAAATGGGTTTTAAAGGAAGGATTGGACTTTGAAAAGTTGAAAAGGGGGTTTCAAAAAATTAAATATAAGAATGGTTTTGGAAGGTTGTGTTTTTGTGGAAAAAAATCAGAGGAATTGGAAATGATTTAACAGGATTGGATTATCCATAATATAACCTTGTGCTTTATTGTAATAAAATGTTTTGAAAGTTTGAATCATTTTAAGGTGATTCTGAATCTTTGTTTTAAATGGGGTGTTTTTGGATTTTGAAAAGTGTTTTAATTTGATGAATTGGTTTTAGAAATTGGTTTTGAGCGGTTGGTATTTTCTTATAAAGTGTATTGGTCTCAATGACCATCATATTATGAAAAGATACCTTGCTAAATTTTAGAAAATTGGAAGGGGTTGTTTGGAGTAGCTTGGTTGTTTTAAAAGTTGTTAAAAATGAAAATGGGTAGGTTTTTAAGAAAATGGTTCTTGATAAAGTGTGGTTTGTTTTTTGAAATATGTAAAGGGTTTTTGACTTGGTGGTTAGTGTTCCTTTTGAAGGTATATGATTTTTGGAATGAAGTTGTTTTTTTAGACTTTGGTGTTTTCATGGGTGCTCACATGCATGGTTTTATTGATATCTGGAAGGATGGCCTATACAGAATGGTGGTTCGGTGCCTGGGGTTTCATGGAAATGTGCATGTGGGTGAGACTTGATGAAACACCATTGGTGAATGTAGAAACCCACCAAGTTAGTTTTTTTTTCAAAAGTGTTTTGAGCTGAAAATTTTTGGACTTTTTTTATAAACCAATGGTTATGTGGATAGTTTTTTCTATGTATTAGAAGATTTGTTTATTCAGTATGCTTCCTTGTGATCTAGAAGTTATACTGTTGTTGTATCTCGAGATGATACCTTGTTGGTGGCTTGTTTTTGGAGTAATGTTCATTGGGTTTCTAAAGATGCGTTTGATGTTGTGATGTGGCCATGAATAGTTCTCTCTTGGAAGTCATTCATGTTGATCAACCTAAGGATTCATTTCAAATGTTAAATCCACCTCATCGGATGATGCCTTGGCATATTTGTTGGAATAGAGAGTTGTTTGGGATTGATTTAAAGTGATGTCAGGTCATGATAATTCTTTTGGACATAGTAGTTGTGTTTGGTGATGTTGATGTGTTTCGATGTATTCCTTGTCCATTCTACCCCTCGTTCGGAGTGAGACATAATTTTGATATGTATCTATGAGTTCCTATTTATATGAATGTGTTTTTTTGAGCATGTGAGTTTTTTTTTTGAGTGGTGTGATCCTTAGCACCCTAACTGCGGTGCAGCAGATGCTTCAAGAATTAGGGATCCATCCATAGGCCTCAGAGTGAAGCTTTTCATGCATCCAGGAAATATCCAGAGGTGTGGGGAGATTGACCAAGATCATGGCTCCACCATTTTGGTATGGTAGTTTCTATGTCTCTATTTTGGTTCCTCATTTCTATGAATTTCCCTTTGTCACAACAATCGTGGTGGACTTACCACTCACATAGTGTCTATGGTTATGCCTTCATGGATGTGGGTTTTCAATCAATGTCCCTGTGTGGACCGCCTGTGAAAATTGGGTGTGGTCTTGGTGTTACATGTTCATAGTTGGAGAGTGTAGGGTAGTTCCTTTGTTTAATTTTTGGTTTCAGTGGCCTAATTATTGGGTCCCCTTCCCTCCCCTCCCCGAGTGGTGGGGGTCCGGATCCATACCAAAATTGTTGGCCCAGTTCTTGTCCCCTCCATTCGGGAGTGGGTGGTTTAGATGTTCATGTTTTAACCCTATTAACTTGGGTTTGTAGGTTGGTGTGGGATATTTTTTTTGAACCTGTACAGGTGAGGCCCAATTCTAGTTCATTTTGAATTCTTTTTTTTTTTGCTCATTTCTAGTTGGTCTCTAATGGTGGGGAGACCCCCATGGGTCTCGAAGATCTTTCTTTTAGGATTTGTCGGATGGTAGTTGTGATTTAATGGTGGGGATCCCATTATGGACTCCACCCCAAGTCATTGGTTTTTTTGAGTGAACTATGGTTTGGGTAATCATGGGGTTCATTGGGAGAAGGCCAAATAATCTTGTTCTTGGCTTGGTTGTGGAGGTGGTGGCTTGATCTTTCCGTTGATTCTCCGAAAGTGGTTGTGAGTTGGTGTTTTTTTTTGTAAAAGTATTAAGTTACATTGTTATTGAATGATATTTACTTATATTTAGAGGCTGTATTATGTTGATAAGGAATCATTAGTTATTTTTTTCCATTTGAAAAGATTTATGGCTTTCTGGGGGTGTAAAGCTTTAATGGTGGGGAGAATTGTCACACCCGGTTTTTTTTCTTTTCATGTCATGGTTTTGATTTGGTTCATTGAAAATCCCAATACTTTTATTGGGTGTTTTGTGAGATTAATTTTGAGTTTTTAACTACCATATATGTCTAATAACCCTAATTTGGGTTCCCTGTTTCTTGTTTAGGAGTTTTTGGAGAAAGGTTGGTTACTTCATGATTTGGGCCAACTGTGTGCCCATTTCCAATTTTAAAAACTAAATTTGTTTCTTTTATAAATCCTTTGTTTCTCAAAATTTTTCACCCATTAAACTTCATAAATTTTCTCCACTTATATATTCAAACCACCATATCCTTTTGGACCCCATAAGAATTCATAATCATGTTGAATTTGGGTTACTTATTTAGGTAATGGGCCAGCCCGTGGGCCCATTTCCAGTTTTAAAAAAATAATTTGTTTCTTTTATATATTTTTTATTTTTTATTTTTTTTTGGTTATTCTACCTCCCAATTAAATAAAAATTAACTATCCTAACCCCAATTATATATTTTACCTCCTTGGAGCTCATTTTAATCTCATATTTGGGTGGAAGTTCTCAGGTTTCCTCAAATTGTCTAGAATTGAGAAGGTAAATTCTTTCATCCATAAATCATTCCATTCATACTCTTTTTCCCGAAAATATTCTTTCCCTGGTTTTTCCTGACCTTTTGAGACTCTCCAAGAAGTTTAAATCCATTCCCTTTTCTCTAAGGGTGCAGATATAATGGAATATGAAGAGTTTTCTAGTTTAAAAGGTGAGATTCCTTCTCCTTTCTCCTCCCTCTTCTTCCACCTTTCATTATTTCTTGGCTTTATAATCTCCCCTGGTCATGATAGACCTAGGTTTATGTAATAAATTGATTTGTTATGGGGTTTTTGTTCATTTGGGGTTGGTCGTCATAGGTTTAGGGTTTGTAAACCCTCAGATGGTGATATTGGGTGTGTGTTTCCATTACGCCAAGGATTTGAGGTAGTATATCCCTTTAACAAGACTTTATCATTTAAGTTTCATAATTATAATGCTTTTATAACCTTATTTATATGATATTTTCTTCTATGAAACCTTGGTTTTAATTTTTTGTGTGCAAATGATGTTTTATTCCTTATTTTGTTAAAAATATAGTTGTTTTGGTATAAATGTGCACTCTTCTTGTTTGATAAATTATTCTGTGAGCTTTCACACTTGGTTAATGGTATTTTGAATATGTTTCAGTATATTAAATAAATTTATGGCATAAAAATGGTATTTTATCCCTTTTTTAGTGCTTAAAATAAGTTGTTTTGTTAAAAAGTGTATTCCATGTGTTCGGTAAATTGCCCGGTTGGATTTTATGTGTCTAGTGCAATTTAAAATGATTTTTTTGGATTTATAAATACATTTTCAACATGAAAAAAATTATTTTGGGATACTTTTATGGTTTTCCAATTTTTATTTGGTTTTACAAACAAATTGGTTTTGGTTTACAACATGTTTTGGCCTGGGATACTGGAAAATGGCCCGTTTCATATCCTTATGAAAATGGTTGTGTTTTAAATATGTAACCTGAGTGTTTTAAGGGATTTATGAATGTGGTTTTATACTTTAAATGGTGTTTATACACCTTCTTAATAAAATTTAAATGCATAACTTTGTTAGTTTTTATAAAATGTTTAAAGGCTCGTTTGGCCTTTCCTAAAAATGAAGACGGAGTGTTTTACATGTATATACCATGTTGTGTCAATTGGGATTGTTTTATGGTCCATGAAATGATTTTATTAAATGTTTTTAGGGATTCCAAATATTGTTGGATATGGTTTTTCTGTGTTTTTATACTTAAAAGAGTGTTTTTGAATGAGTTTTATATGCAAAGCCTCAGTACACTCCTTGAAATTGTTTTACGAAAATATTTAGTGGTTTATTGATTTGGGAAAGAAATGTGAAGCAATTTTGTGGGATTTTTTTGTGTTTATGGTTTTGGAATGTAATTTTTATGTGAAATTTGTATTTGATAATATGTTTAACTTTATTGATCACTAAAGGGAATCTTGGGTATCTAGGTGGGCGGACATGTACTAGTATGCTAGTGATCCCGTGGGGTTTGGCCCCTGTATCATGTAGCAAGTTTTAAGATGAAAACACTAACTAAACTATGATGATAATGATGTTTGGGTACCACTAGTTTATGGGTATGCTCCCTAATAGTGTCTCGTGTGCATGAAAAAGGATATTTATTATGGTTACTTTCACCGAGATATGAGGTACCTGGGGTTCACAACTAACTAGTGCCTAGGGGTGTTCCTGTGACTTGTGCTCATTGGATATTTTTTACTCACCATCTGCATACGGTGTGTTTGGTTGGTAAATTCAGCAGTGTGTGTGATTTATTTAAAATTTTACATTCTTTGAAGCATCCCTCTTGAAACCTACTTTCATTTTGAAGTTGCACCTCTTTGAAAATTGTTACTAGCATTCTTGTTTATAAAATATACAAGTATTTTCCTAGTAATTCTTTTTAGCATGGGACCTATTTTTGAAAAAAATACCTTTATATCTTTATTTAAAACTTGAAATTGATGTTTCTTTTATTTTAAAGTTTTTTCATTGGGGATAGAATATCAGGCTAACGTACTGAGTTTTAATACTCACGCCTATAATCTTCTTCTGTTTTTAGCCCTTGTGTAGGTTTCAGATTGAGTTCAAATGCCTTGCGCGATGTTTGGTCATTATGTTGGAGAGTGACCAAAGGTTTCACATGGAGTTAGTTTTTTATCATGTTTGGTCAGTTGAGTTTTTGGTTTAGTTGTACTTTCAGTTTTATGTAAAAATAATGTTCAGTTCAATTTTTATGTAAATGTATTTTGGGCTGTCCATTTCTTTCCATTGTTTTATTGATTGTTTATATTTGGGATAAATTGTTCCCTTGTGTACTCTATTGATGCCCTTGGTGTTTTTCTCCATCTCGAGAGGATCGGGAATGCCTCTCGGGACTTGTCGCGTGCTGGCCTAGGTGACCAGTTCAGGGTCGACTTGGGCTGGTTCGTGACAATGGAAGCCTATATATATACTTCTAAAAACAAATATTTATATAAAAAATAAAACATTTATTTTATATATATATATAATATATATATTCCAAATATATATTAAAAAATAAACATAATAAAAATTATGTGTTATAAAATTTTAATACTCAAAATTTTGATGGTAAGAAAAATTAAAATAAATCACATGATAAACATCATCATATTAATTAATACATGCTAACCAAAATTAAAATACTCAAACATTAATACAATTATAATCATTACACAATTTGAATTTAAATAAATGTGAGGTATGTGAAATTTAAGAAAACACAAATTATTGAATATAAAATTAATTTTCAAGTTCAAGCACTAACAATTTTTGTTTTGTTTGGAAAATTTTTACTTTAGATCTTATAAACTATAACTTGTTTTAAGAGGGAAATATTTTTTTATAAGATTTTAAATCTCCAATTCACCCCCCCCCCCCTCCCCGAAGTTTTCTATTTTAGGAAAAAAATATACTATAATTATTTGGGGTGATTTATCCTATAATTAAATAATAATGGACAATTAATAATAATAATAATTTAATATTATAAAAAATAAACTAAATAGGTTTGTCTAAAAAATATCTCAACACTAATATATATATATTATATCATGCAGTTATAAATCAAAATCACTAAAATATCAAAATGAGATAACAAATAGAAAATGAGTCTCAGACTCTCCCAATCATCAGGTCTTCATATTCCTATCAATTGTTATATCTTACCCAACTATAATAGGTCACTTTCCCTTAGCAATACCATGAGGTAAAAAAATCACATTCCTGACATTTTTACATAAAGGTTATAAATATAACTCAATAGGATGATAGTGATAGTCCCTAAACATATCACATGAAATAATGAGTATATATGTGAAATTTTGAAATTTTATATACACCAACTTATTGAGTTTAAATTAAAACAACAAATATATTAAGTTATTATATGTTTACCAAGATACCATGGTGTTTGGTCTTTCTTACTTCATCCATTGTTGGAAAATGTAGATGATAGTAAGTATTTAAATAGTATCTCATGTCCACAACATATCATAGATAATTAAAATGCCTCATTTAGAACATAAAATAGCTCATAAAAATTTCATCCTTTCCATTACATGATATAACTTATGGAATTACACATCATCCATGAAAAAAACATAGCTCATAGAAAAATATCATGCTAAATATCATATATCCATCACTAGTAGCATATAGTAGTTTAGCTTAGACTATTAATGCTTTCAACAATGTCATATATCATATCATAATTAACACACTTCATATAAAATATCTAACATCACCAAGATATTCAATAAATAAAATAAATCTCAAATATCATGATTTTTTCATAAATCACACTTATTAGTCCTTTAAATTAATTCATAAGTTAATAATAAATAATATTTCATTAAATTGATAATTTGATAGAATACTTGAACAGTATAACCCATATAATTTCAATTTATATTTTGAAAAATCATCAATATATATAATTTATATCTTTAGTTTTATTAAAATAAAAATTATTTAGATAATCATTTGAGTTTTCAATGTTAAATTCAAAATTACTACATGAAAATTTATATATAAAACTCTATTTAGAACACAAGAGATTTGAAATACCCTACACCAATCTCAATTGAATCCTCTCATAAATAAAGAACACTTAATTACATATAGATCATTATAAATTCATCAAACCATTAACATATAATAAATTAGCCTCATCATAACCAAAAACCATCAAAATAAAATCAATAGAACACAAAATTATAGAGATTACCTTATGATAAATCTAATAATTATAAATTCATCAAGGGATAAAAATTATCACCAATATTCATCTAGATAAAATAGTGAAGGAAAAAATAATTTTAACAAAAAAATGACTTGGAAATGAATAAAATGATTCTGTGAAAAATAAAGTCTTGAACACCACTGGAGTTATGGTGGACCTCGACTGTTAAGGTTTTGGGTGTAGTGGAAGTCAGTTAGGTCCATTCCCGGTGATGGTTTTTCATTGAATATAATCAAGAAATCATAAGTACATGATGAATAATGAAATGTATCATGTCTATATCTAACTAATCATAACAAAAGAATCTTGGAACCAAGGGAGGGGATCTTTCATGTCAAATTTATAATTAATTTAATAATAAGAAATTACCTCAGTCTTTAATACTTTCTTCAAATAAGGTGTTGATCAATAAAACCTCCATTTGGGTTGTACCGACATTTCATCCAAAATATAGTCCCTATAGTAGTGATCTACACATACTTATTTATCTCAAATCATTTTTGATGGTACTCTTGGTGCTAGTGTGTTAGTAAAGATTATTTTGGATCACTCATCTTCAATCACAACACAATACTTTAGGATTTAAGGATTGATTCTTGTTTTCTAATTTTTGAGAGGGTAGGAGTATGTGGGATAAATTCTCTTGAGATTGAGAGAAACCCCTATAGAATTTCTTCATAGAGAGAATTATCTAGAGAGAAAGTTATTGGGTACAACAAAATGATTTTTTACCACTCCCATGGAAATGATAAAAGTAGGTATATATAGATTTGGGGTTAGAAGATTGGTAATTTCACAAATTCTCTTATTTAATATCTTAATCCTTAGAAAATTACACATCTAATAATATTTTTTTTATATGCACATGTCTCATAGATGATATAAATATCAATAAATAAATTAATATTTATTTAAATGATATCTAGTATATCATTTCTATTACTGGGAAAATGAATCATCACATACACCTTCCTCGACATTTATTGAATCTCCAATAATAAATATTATTCATTCAATAAATAAATAAATAAATATTATATTCACAGTCTTGAAAATAAATATTTATTTAGTATTTAACTAACATAAAATAGTTATTGAACATATTTAGTCATTAAATGATGAATAAATATAATTCCTTGGTTTGGGGAGTATTAGTTTTATTCCTACTTTTAAATTAAAATATAATTTAACTAATATCAAAGGAAACACTATGTGTGTGACCCTTGAGGCCTCTTCCTTGGTGGAATTAGGTAGGTTTGCCTAAAGTATAATATTAGCATCTAGAAATATGTAAAGACACTCATAGAGGAAGAAGTTAATGTGGAAACAATGATAAACACTCATTGTGTAATATAATACCTTTATCTCTATATTTCATAAATTTGGTTTCAAACTCATGTAATCAACATATATGATCAATATGTCTTTCTTTTATTATCTGAAATGAACTTTTCAATATAGCATGTCCATGGGATTTAGTTTTATGGTTTAATTCCAATAAAAGTTTAAATATATAAACTTCCATAAATATGGAAGGGACAAATCATACCTTTACTTATTCATTAATAACATATAATTTTTATGAACCCAATGTGTCATACTTCATCGTGAACATATGCAATTACAATTTTTGGTAACACATCAAAGTATGTGAGTTGTGACATGTATTAATAATAATCTTAAAGTCTAAGAATCATTAAAAAAAATCACATATAGGATTATCCAATTACACATAAACATGTGGTATTCCTACTTGTGGGAATGTCCTTATAATCTCCCATCATAGAGATCACTAAGTACGGACTTCATGATATGAAGTCTCATATGCTTATAAGAATATAGCACATGATTTTCCGCATCATACATGTCTCATTAAATGATTCTATATAACCATAGTACTAATATTCTAAAATATTATCATGGAACTTAAAGGTTATTATTATATTGTGGAACTATTATTCCCTTTCAATGCAACAAATACTTTAAGGACATTATCACATTAGTTTAATATAGAATAAAAATCAATATGTAATAATATATTTATTAATATTCAAATCCATGAATATACAATCAATTTAAAGTATAAAGTAGTTGGTTCTAGGGAACCTACTCTAACATACTCCCACTTAAACTAGATTTAACTTCTAATTAATTTTAGCCTACTAATTATCACATCATATTCATGCTTCTGTAGTGAAAGTTCTTTAGTAAATGGATACACCATGTTGTCTTTCATGGAAACTATGATCACTATAACCTCAATTATCTAAGAAAAATCCCTCAAGATATGATATTTATATATTATATGGTTCATCCAGTAATGTGACCTTGTCTTATTGGTAAGAGACACTACTATGGTATTCTCACAATATAGTGTGATGGGATTTTTACGGTTATGCATCACATCTATACCTTACATAAAATTTTGTATCCACATAACCTATTTGGATGTATCAAAAGTTGTAATATACTCGAACTCTACTATTGAATTGAAAACCACTACTTTATTTGGGATCTTACCGCACACAAATATTTCATTAAGGGTGAAAAGATACCCCAATTATGATTTTAGTTTGTCTTCATCTGTTTATAAATTATCATCCATATATCCTCTAATGACTAGCTCCCCATCTCCTCTATAAACCAGGAAAAAATCTGTAGTACACCTGAGGTGCTTTAAGATATTCTTGAATGTCATCCAATGGTAGTATCCTAAATCATCTTAATATATACCTATCATGCTTAAGGCATATGTGACATCCATCCTAGTATACAGTGTATCATACATGAATGAACCTATCATAGGTGTGTATGGGGTCTTTTTCATCCTTTTTCTCTCCTTATGTGTATAATGACATGTTTTCTTAGATATGTAGATGTCATGTGACATTGGAAATAGTCTCCTCTTGGATTACTCCAAACTAAATCTCTTCAGTATCTTATCAATGTATGTACCTTATCTAAGTCCACAAAGCCTCTTGGATATATAATGATGGATCCAAATCCCAAGAATGTAAGGTACTTCACCTAAGTCCTTCATAGAGAAGAATGTGTTTAAATATTTCTTAAAATAATATAAAACTATTATATTATTTCTAATAAGTATTATATCATGAACATATACAATTAGGAAAATTACCACTCTCCCACTAAACCTCTTGTAGATACAAGTATTTCATTCATTCTTTATGAATCTAAATTTTTTTTATAGCTTTATAAAAATGAATATATCATGACCTAAATGATTTCTTTAATCCATAAATGGATCTATATAAATTTATTACCTTATTATCGTCCTATGTAGTTAGAAACCCTTCTGATTGTGTCATATAGACATCTTTATAAAGGTTCCCATTAAGGAAATGTTTTTTTAAATTCATCTTTCAAACCCCATGGTAATAGTAAGATGCTATGGAAAGTATAATTCTAATAGATTTCAGTTTTTAAACTCACTGCTGGAAAAATACCCTATACCAACGGTTTGGAATCGTTGGTATAGGCCTCTAAACCATTGGTATAGCCTATACCAACGGTTTGGAGAACCATTGGCTAGTAAGTCGTTGGGATAGTTCTATACCAACGGTTTTGGGAAAACCATTGGTATATACCTATACCAATGGTTTTCAATACCATTGGTATAAGTAATATGAAAATATTTACCAACGGTTCCATAAAACCGTTGGTATATGTAATTCAAAAAAGAATCAGTCAGTTGGTTTTGATCCCAGCACCTCCCGTTTGTGATTGAATGACCTAACCACTAACCTAACTTACTTTTGTGAACATAATTTCATAAATATATATATGTATTATCATAAGTATTTTAAATTTTGATTTATTTAATGTCTTCTATAAGAAGATTCCATTAAAAATACATGTACCTATACCAACGGTTCTCAAAACTGTTGGTATAGACCTATACCAACAGTTTTGAGAATCGTTGGTATAGGTTCTTTGATTTTGGGACCTATACCAATGGTTTTGGGAAAACCGTTGGTATAGGTCTCTATAATGGACCTATACCAATGGTTTTCCCAAAACTGTACGTATAGGTCCAAATTAGTGAACTATACCAAGGGTTTTCCCAAAACTGTTGGTATAACTCCAAATTAGTGACCTATACCATCATTTTTTGGGAAAACCGTTGGTATAGGACCATATAAGTAACCTATACCAATAGTTTTGGCCAAACCATTAGTATAGGTCCAAATTAGTAAACTATACCAACAGTTTTCCCAAAACCGTTGGTATAGATCTTATTTCCAGTAGTGACTGGTGAAAAGGTTTCATTGTATTCTATGCCTTGATTCTATTTAAACCCTTTTGAAACTATGCATTCTTTATAGGTATTGACTTGTCCTTTAATTCATAGTTAGTTCTTGAATGAAAATTTATAACCAATTATATTTTCATTCATTATAGTATCTACCAACATACATACATGGTTTTGATACATGGAATCCATTTTAGAAATTATAAATTCTTTCCATTTGGAATATTATGTTCTACTTAATACTTTCTTATAGGGCATGAGTTCTTTATTATCAACTAATAATGAATCACCATAATTTTTTATAAGAAACCCATATCTTTCTAATTATATAACCCCTCTCTTACTCCTATGTAGTTCATGTGAATATGTAACATCCTTTTCCATGGGGATTTATAGAATCATTTCTTATACCAAATCTTGGGTATCTTGATCTTGGACTTCATAAAAGTCTATATCATTCCCACTATCACTTTCGGATATTATCTCCCTATCAAGGAATATGAATTTTATTTCCACTATTACCTTTTTTATGAGGGATCATATAGTTTATTACCTTTAGTTTCCTTAGGATATCTTATAAATATATAGTTTTTCACTTGGGGCGAAATTTTATTATCTAAAAAGGACTTAACAAATGCTTCACATCCCTAAATATGCATATGTGACAAAAAAGATTTCTTTCCACACCATAATTTGAATAGAACACCATTTTACAATTTATTTGGCACTAAATTTAGTGTTTATATTATTATTTTCAATGTGTATCCCCAAAAGGATAATGGAAAACTTTCATGACTCATCATTGATCTCACCATTTCTAATAAGGTGCAGTTTCTCATTTGACTAACTCCATTTTATTGGGGTGTGTAAGGAGGAGTGGTTTGAGATAATATCCCAAACTCCTATAAATAATCAATGAATTATTTGTTAAGATATTCTCCACCATGTTTTGAGTAAAGTTTCTATATTTTCTTACCAATTTGGTTCTCAACTTCATTTTTTAATTCCTTGAATTAGTAAAGGATTCATACTTATGCCTCGTTAAGGATACATATTCACACCTACCCAAGTCATCAGTAAAAGTTGTGAAGTTTTAGTATTCACCTATTTCTTTAACAGGAAATAATCTACACGAATATTTATGAACCAATTCGAGAAGCTCTATGGCCCTTTCACATTTTCCAATAAATGGATTTTTGGTTATTTTTTCATGAAAATGATTATGACATATGCCAAGTGGTTTTAGTTTTAAAGAATCTAAATATATATCTTGGTATAGTTTAGTTAATCATTGTTCATTTACATGGCCTAGCTAATGATGCCACAATTGGGCGTGATAGGAGCCATAAAAACTACATTCATTATAAATTCCCATTACTTGGTTTATGTAACCCAAGATATAAAGATCGTTATTTAGGTGTTTTATAACATAAAATAAGTTATCTTTATAAAATTTATTACATTTATTCCCAAATTTAAAAAAAACCTTCAATATAAAGACTAGATATAGAAATAATGTTTTTGGTAAATGATGACACATAATGAAAATTATTTAAAACCATGACCAATCTTGTTGTAAATGTGATTTGGTAGTCTCCAATAGCTACCACAATGATTCTATATTTGCTAGAATCTTATTAATCCACCTCATCTTGATAAAATATTCTAAATATACTTGGTTTGTGTAATTAGATAAAAATGTGAGAAACATAAGCTATATACAATACCTGATTTATAAAAATAGAAAGATTTTACTTGATAAAAAATAAACCTAAAGCTTCCACTTGATTATTTTATGTGGTCTAGTTATTCTTCTATAGGCCCTTATTTCCACATGAAAAACAAATGGCATCCTCTTCCCTTGCTTTCCTCTTGATCTTCATTCTCTTGGATGGTTGTTTTGAAGAATACTTAGACTTATATTTAGGATTAGGTATTTTTTATTTTCCATTATTCTTATTCACCATAAGAAAAGACATATTTTCATGCTTCATGTTCATATCAACCAGTAAAATAAGAGTAAGTAGATCTAGGATAGAATTCTCATTGTTGTTCATATTAAAATATATAATAAATCTATAGAATCTATAAGGGAGTGAAGTAATTATGAGATCAGTGCACAATTATTCTAGAAACTTAAACCCTGGAATCTATAGATACTCAATGTATCCAATCATATTGACTATGTTATGTCTATATGAAACACCTTATCTAAGTTTTCACGTGAAGAGTGATTTGGAGATCTCAAACTACTCATGTCTATATCTCTCTAGATATATATCACAAAGATTCTTGATCATGCTATAAGAATCCATGTTCTCATGAGCCTTTTAAATTTCATCAGTCATGGATGATAGCATGAAACATTATACATCTAGTGAATCATATAAGTGTTTTATGTAGATAAATAAACTCTCTTCACTCACAAGTGTTTGTACCACAATACACAAGTATTTGTACCACTCATGAAAGTTACTATTGGAGAGGAGATTATATTTCTTTGGTATATAATGTAGGGATATCGATGAAATTTCCATTTTCTAAAACAAAATATAAATTTAGAATATTATTATTTTAATTGAGTACTAAAATATGTGAGATGAAATAATTTTAATCATTTTATTATTCTCCAATAATATTATCAAGTCCCAATATCCCTCACCATTGGACTTGGGATGTCCTATCATATGGAAATTCTAGTGGAAAAATCCATATTTCCCTTCTAATAAAACATACTTTGGCCGAAAAAAATATTTGAAAGTATTTAGGTAGGCAGTTTTAATAACTTCTAGTTTGTATCTCCTTGGTATATTGAGTGGACTCCTCAATCTCAAGAACTTAATTCATATTTTCTCATCACTATCCTCTAAGTTCCAACAAATATTGATTTGAAAATTGATAGAGCCAATATTTTTTTTATTTAACTTTAAATTTTGTTGTTTTAAATCCCATCAAATTGTTAATTTAAGTCTACTTATCACATATTTGTATTAAAATAGTGGTTTTTATTGAATTTTGAAAATTTAATAATTATTTATTTCTAAGTTTTTTTATTTGTAATTTAAATTAATTTATAAAATCATATTTTTTTATGTGATGATTTAATAGGAATTTATAATTTGAGCATGGATTTAGAAAGTGAATGTAAATTATTGTTTTTTCCTTTTAAGTGAACTCTAGTATTTAAATCATAAAATATTATAATTCAAAGATAAATTTGATATTTGTTACAAAATTGTACACATGTTGGACTACATGTGTTCTTTGAAGACCTAGAGCTGAATCATAATTTTTCATGGAGATAATGGTCCCTAAAGTCCATTTGTATATCACTTCAATGTTCGGCCAAAAAAATTTACATGTATTATCTTATTTGGAAGAAATTTGGAAACAATTTAGAGAAATAAAATAAAAATATTTAATTAAACGGGATCCACATCTAATTTAGTCATTTTTTAGGGTCAACCATGTGGTACAAAAATAGGGATTCACTTTGACTTTATTTGTCACTTTCCATTTTAAAATAATTGTAACCCTAGCATCCCCTTCACTATATAAATATGTATTATTTACCTTTAGAGAGAAATATTAATGAATTAGGATTTTATGGGGAAATTAGAGATTGGTTTCAATTATAGGTTTTATCATTTCTCTCCCATAATATAATTCACATACTAAAATTTTTCATAAAAAAACTATTTATGTTCACTGTATATCTCTCTCTCTCTTACTCTCAATATCTCCAATGTGATTTATAATACTCATGATAATGATTAACTAACTCAAGTAAAATCTCAAGGGATGGATCCAGTGTCAAACCCAAATATCTATCAGTTCTTGTTAATGTTTGTTATCTGCTTTGGGATATATAGAGGATGATTAGTAGTAGGAAAAGGTGATAGTGTGTCCTCACTATAGTTTTCTTAGGTGTAACTTCTTCTTCTACACTATTTTACCTCCCTTATATGATCACTAAGGTATAAAATATATCATTTTTTATCTATTTCCAAATCAACATGATTTCATACCATGAAGGTGAGTTAGAGGGGGATTTAGATTGAGGATCCCTCTATATTATTGACCTTGGTGGAGGTCAATGTGTAGTGTACTTGGTGATCATTGAGTGCACTTTGTATTCAAAATCGAGGAAGAGTAGTATGATCACACATATGATAGAGTGTCTTAATTAAGAATTTATGAGATTGGTCATGAGATAATGAAGGTTCTCTTGGGATGATCCCCTTGGGAGATTTTTATTTCTTACCAAGTTCATTCAGTTTTTCTGCATTTTCATCTGTATGTTTTTTCTTATCTTTAATTGCATATTCAAAACCCCAAACTTTTATTTATTTAATAAAATATAATAAATATATAATAAATTTTTTATGATTAGTGAGTTATTGACTGAAAAAACTATTTAAGAGGGATAGCATTGGTCATCCACTATACTACATTATAAAAATATAAATATAATTTTTCACACCTCATGACAAGTATTATTAAAATTTGGTTTTTTGGGGGGAGACAAGTAGTATTTCACACATTATTTATTTTTATTTTTTGTAAATATTTTACTTCTTTCAAAATAAATTCAAAAATATAAAAAAAATGAACCATTATTTTACTCACCTTCACCAATGAAAGATATTGTTTTGTTATTTTCTAAGAAAGTGAGGGGAGTCTAGTAAACCAATTTTAAAGAGAGATAATTCCAATATATCATTGAAGGCTTGAAGGAGGACCTTAAACAACTGATTTTAAAATATTTATCCAAGGATTTAATTGAATTATCAAACTAATTTCTAAAATTCCATCAAGAAGTATCGAAGGTACAAGATTATATTATTCATCTTATATTACAATAAGACACCATGGAAGTGGAAACAGAACTACATAACTCTTCTCTCCCACATATTTCCACAATACTCTTAGTGACCTTGCATGAATAACTCTTGAATCTAGTTAGTTTATGGGAGTGTAATTAACATTGGATTCTCTTGTTTTTTATTTTATATTATTATCAAATCCAATTCACTACTGTCATATTTATTTTATAGAATCAGGTCATATGATTTCCTTGTTCAACAAATAATAACTCTAAGAAGTAACCTTTGAAGAAAATTAGATGTTATAATTTTAATATGAAGAGTTTCTTATAGTTTTGTAATAAGAAATAACTTATAAAGTTGATATAAATGAGAAAAAATTAAACCTAAATTCAATCTATTTCAATTTTATTCAAATATAATTATTATCTGAATTTACCCTTATTGAAACCTTTAATAAAAAAAATCATGATACATACCTATATGTTTAAGAAGAAGTGGGAAAAGAAGTTTTTTCTGAAGTAATGGAGTAAGACCCATATTTTCTTCTACCCCACCATGAAAATTGAACTTTATTGTAGTAGGGATGGACCCGATATACTCTATACATAGAATATTCTACAATAAATGAAATATAAATCACATTGGAAGTAAAGTTATGTGGTGTTTTATCTCAAAGTAACCTCACCCACCAATAGATTTTAGGTGAACACTGGTACTACCATTCTGAGATTAGAAAAAACCCAAGGCCCACTTGGGGGGTTAAACCAAAATTTATCCCTTTTATTTCCTTTACCTTTCTATTTATTTTCATTTATTTCACTTTTAATTTTTTTGGATTTTATTTTTTGGATTTTAGAGCATCTAGGATCTTAACTCAAGGCTTCCATTACCAATAAGTTTGGTTGTATTACTCCTTTAAACCATATTTTATTTTCTTTCTAGTTTAATTATACATGCAAAGCTGATGAAATAATTTTTGAATCAAAAAAGGGGTAGTAATAGTTTAAGTTTGTGGGTGTGGTACCAATATATTTAGATTCTCATGTTTTTTTTCTAATTTTAATTTTTGGAGTGTTTTTTGGTTAGGAAATTGAGCTTTAAATGTCATCATACCTAGTAAAAAATGACATAAAATATTTGAATATTTCATTGATTTTAAAGTTATTGAACTTATATGATTATTGAGTAAGTTTTACTACATATTTTATGGAAATTTTTTCTTTAAAATCCAGAAAATATTTCTAAATGAAAAATAATTTAGTGGAATTAACTTGAGGAAACTAGAATGTTTAACTATAACTCGAGAAAATTTTCCATTTTGAAAAAACACCTTAGAGAGACAAATCAAAATACATTCACATAATTCCTTTGAAACTAGAGTAAAATGGAAAATTGGGATACCACATAAAGTTCTATATCATTTTGACACTCAATAAATGGGGGGAAATATAATTTTCTAATTGTCAAAAAGGAATGGATTTAATTGAGGGGAATTTTGAAAACCAGATGAAGGAGAAAATTTACGTATAAGAATTTTATTTGGGCTGTATCAAGTAAGTTTTAAATGAATATTTTTTATAAGAAACCTATGAATGAGGAATTTATGATAGTTCCACTTATTAAAATATTAATTCCACTAAATTTTATTCTATTCACAAACCTTGAACTTGAACTTTGGCATAATTTGAAGTGGGACAGTGGATATAAATTATTAAGGAGGTATGATATTTTTAATGATGAATAAAACTTTGTTTATTTTATTTTATAGTTTTTGTTTTTGTAACTAGGTAGAATAATTTTTTTATTAGTATAATTCATTGAATTTCCCAAGAGTTCAATTTCATGACCCAACCTCTCCGGGATATGAACCTAGTTAACTAACCCCATGGGTCTCATGTAATAACTTAGTTTCCTACCTAGCACACCATAGGATATTACCCTTTGGGGTCACTTATCAAACTAATTAGTATCCCTATAGGACAACACATGTTATTTAAGTGTTATTTTTTCCTCACTCTCACACACCCCTCTTGGGAAGTTTCTTGGGGTGTGTGTGGATGAGTAAAAAAGTATACTGAAAGGATATGTGTTGGCCTCTAGGGGAAATCATTAGTCTGATAAGTAGACCTAGTGGGTAGTATAATTTGGTGTGCTAGGAAGGAAACCAAGGTATTATAGGATAACTATGGGGTTAGTTTACTTGGTTAATGTATTGAGGGTGGCGATTCATAAAAATGGTATCAAAGCCAATACTCAGATAGAAGTGTAGTAGAACTACCTGGGTTTGAAGTGTGGGGTCCACAGTGTGGATGTTGTGATTTAAATGGGTGGACAGTGTAACCTATGGAAAATTGAAACTTAAAAAGACTAATTATTACTAGACATATCAACAAGGTTCACCTTTCTTTTCAGGAGCCTTCTAGATTAGAACTCCACAATTAAGTGTGTTTTTTCTAGAGTAGTGTTATAATGGGTGACCTCCAAGAAATTTTCTAAGGATGTGTGTGAGTGGGGATAAAATCACACTGAAAGAACATGTGTTATCCTTTGGGGATTGTCTCTAATTACCCAAGCTTGACATACATGGACATTAAATTTCTTTTTAAGAAATACTTAATATATTACACAAATAGATGTCTAAAGATCATATTATTTTAGTGTCTTTGGAAACTCAGAACACATTCTTCTAGCTTGGTGAATGATCTTCAACATCTCCCATAAAGATCTTCCCCATTAGTGTTCCTACCTAACCTTTATTTTTATCCTGGGGAAAATAAAACATAAAAATGGTGATCTTAAATGCTCAGTAAGGGTAAACATAGAGAACATAAAACAAAACATAAACATAATAATGTAAAAACTTGAACATATATTTTGAATATCAAAATCATCAGTCATAAAATAAAACTTGGCAGTACGTAAGGAATAAATCATAAAGAAACATTAAACATATAATTGGCATAAAACATGAACTTATGGGAAACATATAATCATAGAAAATCATTTCCATATTATCCAAGTCTCATAGCCAAGACCATCATAGTAAACAAAGTCCATTACTGAACCGAGTTTGCTCCTCTTTCCAGCCCTATATTACTGAACTAGGTTTACTTTCCATTACAATCATATATATCTCATGAGATATAAATCATTACCCAATTAATTGGAGGGAGATATATTTCCCACTCATCTCATAATGAAATCATTCTTAAATGTTCCACAAAAACATAAACCATTCATCATAGCATAACCCATGGAATAAAATGGATTTCTTAAACATCATTCCATCATAACATAATCCATATAAAACAAATGGATTTCATAAATATCATTCCATCATAAACATGATAAAATAATAGTAATATTAGGGATAGAAACATAACCCTATTTAAATAATTTCATATTATATGGAAAATAGTTTTGATATAACACATGAAATTATTTCTTGAGTAAAATATCCTTTCTTCTTAAAAAATGTTTTATTATCTCAAAACACAATGCAATTTTAAAAGAAAATAATTTCTATGCAAATAACCTTGAAAATATTTAAGGTAAGATTCATGGAAATAAGGCTTCATGAAAGCATAAAAATCCATTCATGAAATATAAGTTAAAAAAATTCTCCTCGTACTTTTTCAATAAAAGTCAAAAAGTACCTCGTATCAAATAACGAAAAAATATTCCTTTCATACCATTAAATAAAAATTCACCAATGGGTAAAATTTAATTTAAAAAATTTTAGAAGAATAATATTACATATTTAGGAAACATGGATCTGGATGATAAATATACCCTAGTAAATACGTATGTATAAACAATCTTGGATAATAATGAGATTACAAAATTATCCCTTACCAATATATAATCAATAAAATCATATGCCTCATAAAATAAAGAAAATTATATGCATATGTAAATATCATAACCTTCATAATAATAATCATAAAAATATTCATGGGCAGCATAAACACTACACAAAAGAAATAGGTGGTGTATAAGGTATATGTCCCACAAAAATAAAAGTGAGACAAAATAATCCCTTACCTTAGGTTTGTTATCCATTGTATGTATAAGAACCTCCAGTATAATGATTTAGATAATTTCGTTGACTTATTATAGAATCATATTCATTTTTATGATATCATATATGATCATATTATCATCTGTTTGGTAATAATATTTCATTATTACTCGTTATTTGGGTATTAACTGCTTTATGTTATTATGCATGTTTTATCAGAAAAGTTCATGTTCCACTTATTAGGTTATAGTTGTATGATTTAAATAATTATATTATTATAATATATATAATATTTATTCATTTCATTCATTTATATAATAATGGTTTAATTAAGCTCATTTAGAATTAATCGCATCGCATTGCGGAGATGGTAGGTCGTACGTACACATGAGTGATGATATCATTCCTTTAATTATGAAATGGTATCAAAGTGGATGATATATATTTTTAAAAATAAATAAATTTTTATAATAATCATATATAGTTATTATTTCCATCATTATACTCATCCATTCCAATTGGTGGTGAAAAACATATTACACCACAGTGTGGAGACGGTAAGCCATACGTACGCATGCATGGTGATTTCAATTTTTCATAGGATGGATAGAAGGTATAATATGGTTGTTTCATAATTAGAATAATATATAAGTATATAATTGATACTATAGTTATTACTTTATAATTAAACAACTCAGTAAGAGGAAGTAGAAGAAGAAATAAGTTTGAAAGAATCAGTAGAGGAGAATACCTCTTCTTCGACGTGCTTTCTCGAAATCTCCTCTTAGAACACTAGATTTGGTCTTTGAAGAATACCAGAACCTCTATAAGGTAACTAAGTAAGTTTATAAGGGAAACTTTTAGGTTATGACTGAGCTTTAAGGCTCAAATTGATGTGAAGAAGTGATGGTTGAGGTTCCCTTTTATAATTGATGTGAGGGGCACTTTGGAAACCTCAAAAATATTAATTTATAATAAAATAAAACCCTACTAAAAACCTCAAAAATTTTCCAATTTAAAATTTTATATGAGATAGGGTTATAATATTATCAACCAATAATTTTTATACAAGTTTTTATGTCCATATAAACATTATTATTTTAATTAACACTTAGTTATTCTATTTAAATTTAATTAAGATAACAAATATTTAAATATTAAAAGGGTGAAATATTTATTTATTTTATGTAAAATAGATCATAAATAAGTAAATTAGAGTATTTTGGACCATATCATAATTATTATATATTTTTTTTAAAAAATATGATTTTTAAATAATTTAATAAAACATCGTTTTGACAAAACAATAGTTGTGTCAATTTTGTAACTATTCAACTCGTAGATTTTTAAAAATACAATATAAAATTTTATCATCAAAAAATTGTTTTATTATATCCCTATGGGGTATATTTCATCTATAAAAATCATTTTACATGTTAATTATCTCAAATTATATTTATTTTTAATTTTTTTAATAACATTAATTTGATATTTCCTTTAATAAAATAATTACTACATCAGTTTTGTGTAATTATTTAATATAATTATTTTTTGGGTAAAAATTAAAAATAAAATACTATTATTAATATAAATATACTATATTTTATAATATTAATTTTATTCGAATTTATATTTTGGAAAATTCAACATTAAAAATGATATTCTTATTAAATTATGAATGTGATAACTTTAACATCACTTTAAATAAAATAATATAAGTGTCACAATCTCTTCCATATAAATAAAAATTGTTAATAACTCGATTCTTGGATGATTATTTTCGATATATACTCATTAAATAAGAATTGGGCAAGTTTTGGGTCTTTTGATGGTTATTAGCATTTTAATAATAATTGTTTTATTGATTTATCATCAATTAATTAATTTGTACACCATCAAAGTATAATTATTTAATGTAATTATATATTTCCTAAAAATTACAAATAAATTATCATGATAAATATAAAAAATTATCTTTAAAATAATTATTTATAATATAATTTATCATTTTTATAACCTTATATAAAAATGGTTTACTTATTAAAATTTTGAGTGAGACATATTTAACTTTTCTTTAAATAAAATAAATTAGATGTCCTAATATCATCCAAGTGGCTTCAAAAGGACACCATTTCGACCCAAGGGTGATTTAGTTCAAAAAAACTCATCCAATTATATTAAGACAAGTCTTATGTTAATTTTATAATAGTATTCTTACCCTTAATTACTCATTTTACCCTTTTATCGTATTAATAAAAATTACTGAAGTTACAATTTATAATGCCCAAAAATAAAATAAATATATTTACATAGTTTGGTTATAATGATTCCAAATATCTAATACATTTTTAAAAATTCAAAACACATAATTTTTGAGTAATTAATTTAAAATTATTCACATTGTCAAAAAGAGAGAACATGTTTTTTAAAAGTTAAAACATTAAAAGATTGAAATGTTTTTACATATGAATTCAATGTAAAATTAATAATAATGAAATATATTATATTAAATGATAAAAATATATTCTATTTATACCTTAAAACCATTCAATAATATAATTTAATTACATAAATTATTTTTATGAAAAAGATTTTTTCAATTAAAATTTATTATAATTTTATTATTCGTCAAAATTTAAAACTTTTCAGAAAAATATCAAAAAAACATCGAAAGAAAATTTTTATATCTCGATTCCAAATAAGAAGTTTGTTTTTTTAAGTAGAATATATAAAAGTGTCAAAAACTATATTCAAAATGGGTGTACCATTAAAAGATGGTAATACTGTATTTTTTGAAAAAGAAATACTTCTTTTATCTGAAAAATTGAATTTGTTCTTATATCATGTCGAGAAAAAATATAAGATGAATTTTAAAATTATATTGAATCCATAAAGAGTGATTTTATTATTTTATAGGCTCACTTATCATCATTTAAATATTTTTTTTAGAAGTAAGTTAATACTATTCATACCTTCTATTATAATGACTAGGTTATAATATTTAGTTGTTCACTTATACTCAGTCTTGCGTGAAATAAATTATATCAAAAGAACTTAAAATTGTGTATAACATAATTCAAGCATAGTGTTTTATATACCTCAAGATAATACATTGTTTTTTATAGTGCAAGCTGATCTTGGTTTAGCTTACAACACAAGACATCAAAGAAATTAAAAAGAATCTATCTCATAAAATATTAGGGTGTTAAATTGTCATTAGTGTGATAAGTGACCTCAGTGGGTAATAGCGTGTGGTTTTCAAGGAAACCAAATTATTAGAGGAGACCCATGAGGTCATTTGACCATGTACATGGCCTAAGGAGTTTGGTTCAGGATATTCAATGTTTATGTGTTGTATAATTGATAAAGGAAATATTTCCATATATTTTACTTTGAATTTTTATGTTTTAAATCCCACCAAATTATTAATTTAAGGTAACTTATCACATATTTGGATTAAAGGAATAAATTTTTTTAAAATATGAAAATGTAATAATTATTTATTTCTAATTGATTTTATTCATCTTTGACATTAATTGATAAAGTCATTTTTTTAAGTGATGATTTAATAAGAATTTGTAATTTGAGCATGAATTTAGAAATTGCATGGAAATTATAGTTCTTCCATTTCAATTTAACTCTAGTATTTTTCTTATAAAATATTCTATGTGTCAGATATTTTCACGACCCAACCTGTAGAGACCCAAAGCTTGATGTACATGGAAAGTACATTACTTTTTCAGAATACTTAATACATAACAAAAAAACAGACACACAAGGATCGTAATAGTTTATTGTCTGTGGAAACTCGAAATAAAATCTTCTACTCGTGGTGAAAGATCTTAAACATCTCCCAATAAATATCTTCCCCCTTTTTTTACCTAAAACCTTTCTTTATATCCTGGGGAAAATAAAACATAAAAGGGGTGAGCTCAAATGCTCAGTAAGGGTAAGCATAGAGAACATAAAATAATCTATAAACATTTGAATGCAAAAACATGAACATAAAATCTAAACATCAAAATCTTGAGCAAAGACATAAATCATGGAAGTACATAAAGCATAGATCATAAAGGAACATTAATCATGATAAACTAGCATGGGAATAAAACATGTAATTGTGGCAACCATTCAGCACTTGTTATGATTTCCATAGTAGCCAAGGTATTGCTTCCCAGACCATCTTAGTGGACAAAGTCCCTTTCTGAATCGAGTTCACTCCTCGTTTCAGTCTTGTAACACTGAATCGGATTAACTTACCATTCCAGCCATGTCTATCTTATGAGATATAAATCTTTACCCAATGCATTGGAGGGAGATATAGGTCCCACCCATCTCATAATGAAATCATTCTTGTGACACAAAATAAACATACATCATTCATAAAAACCCAATAAATAAAATGGGTTTCATAAAAATCATCCCATCATCACATAATCCATATAAAATAAATGGATATCATTTCATAATAATAAAATTGAAACCATGTAAATCATAGATACATTATACACATATTAAATAAATTCCTATTAGATGGAAAAATGGTTTTGATAAAAGACTTGAAATGAATTCTTGAGGAAAATATCCTTTCTTCTTCAAAATCAATTTCTTTTCACAAAACGTCAAGCAATTTTAAAAGAAAGATATTTTGTTGAAAATAGTCATGAAATCTTTTTTAGGAAGATTCATGAAAATAAGGCTTTATAAAACCGTAAAAATCTGTTCGTGCTGTATAAGTTAAAAAAACATTCTTCTCGTACTTTTGTCAGAAAAGTCAAAAAAGTACCTCATAGGGTAAACAAAAGAAAGATTCCTTCCATACCATGGAGTAAAAGTCAAAATGGGTAGAAAATGACTTTAAACATAAATGAAAACACTTTTATAAAACATGTACATGGATGATAACAATAAACCCAGTAAATACTTATGAATAAGCAATCTCGGATAAAAATGAGATTTGCAAAATTATCCCTTACCTTAGGTCTGATATGCTTCATACGTATCTGAACCTCCAGTATAATGATTTAAATAATGTCATTAACTTATTATATAATCATATTCATTGTTATTATATCATATATGTTTCACTTATGACTTTATATTACCCGTTCTTTTGTAAATTCCATGTTAAAGCAGTGTTTTGGGTAAAATCATTTCATTTATCGTATGTGTTTCGACTTGTCGTTCTTGATATTATTACTTATATCCTGATTTAGATAATTCCATAATGTAAAAAATGATTTATATATAATATATATTCATCATATACATATATATATTATAGATCGATAAAAGGAATGAAATACACCGTTCATGGAGACGGTAGGCCGTACGTACGCATGAACGTTGTTTTCGTTTCCTTATTGAATTGAATGAAACTAAATAGATGACATACATATATATATACATAAATCAAGTAGAATTATTATTTCATATATTTCATTATTATTCATTATATAAACTTTATGTTCATTCATGTATGGTTAACATGGAGAATGAATCTCATCGCGTCGTGGAGACGGTAGTCCGTACGTACGCACGAGCGATGATATCGTTCCCATAATTATTGAATAGAATTGGAGTGGATGGTATAATATATCAGAATCAGTATGATGTTATAATAACCATATATAGTTATTCTTTACACCATTATACCCATCCATGTAAGGTGTTGGTGGAAAAACATATTTCACCACGGCGTGGAGACGGTATTCCGTACGTACGCACGCGTGGTGATTTCGTTTTCCGTAGGATGGATAGATGGTGAAATAGGGTTGTTTAATAATTATAATAACATATAATTATATGAGTTATACTTATGTTATTACTTCATAATGAAACAACTAAAGAATAATAAGTGGAAGGAGAAATAAAGTTGAAAGAATCGGTAACGGACATTACCTCTTCTTTGAAGCGCCTCTTTGAGACCTCCTCTTAGGGCACTAAAATTGGTCTTTTAAGAATACCATAACCTCTAGGATGTATCTATGGAAGTGGAGAAGAGAATTTTTCAGGGTTTTTCTGAGCTTGAAGGCTCAAAGTGGTGTGAGGAAGAGAGGGAGGAGGTTCCCTTTTATAAGGGAGGAGAGGGGCACCTTTGGAAAAACTAAAAATATTATTTTATTATAAAGTCATATTCGGTTTTTAATAGCTCAAAATTGAGTTATTTAGAATCTAAGGTGGGGATGGGTCGAAATAATCTCATCCAATAGAATTTAGACAAGTTTAGGTTTCTATTTTAACCTTATCATTTAGATTTAACCTTAAGTTAAATAATTTTACTTTTACCGTGTCTTCTTGTTTTCTTACACTATATGGTTAATAAACATACTATAACAAGCCAAACGAACCCCAAGTTGTTTATTATTAATATATATAACCGTATCTAAGTCATTTGGCCAAACCTTAGATTTTTAGGAATAAAATAACAATTAATAATATAATATTTGTTTTAAAAACTATTTTATGTCAATTTTGACACTATTTGGTAATTGGTTTTTGTGAAAATCATAACAGAATGATTAGTTCAAAAATAGTTAACTAAATCAATAATAACATGTCATATTAACCTAGAAAATTAGTGGAATTCATAAAAAATCTCAAATTACATTTATTTGGGTATTTATAACATCAATTATGTCAATATTTTATTAATAAGATAATTACTACATCATCATTGTGTCATAAATAAATTACATTATTTAATGTCTAAAAATTATAAATAAAATACCATTATGTAGGAAATATTTTTATATTTCTAATTTATAACCCTATATTAAAAATGATTTACTTATTAAACTTTGATTTTAACTATTTTAACCCTTCTTTAAATAAATTAATAATAAATGTCCTAATCTAATCCAAGTGGGCCTAAATGGTCATATTTTATTCCTAAGGTTGTTTTTGGTCATATTACACTTATCTAATAGAATTAGGACATGTGTTAGGGTAATAATAATAACACTTTTACCCTTAATTGCCCTATTTACTTTTAACCGTGGTAAAAAAAATAAAAAGTTACTATTCACTAAAAATTATTTTCATCTCATTGAACCAAATTTTAGTCCTTGATATTAACCGTGTCTCTCAGATTTTCAAAATTACACTCACATAAGTGGTAAAATTAAGTTTTATGAAAAATTCAGTTTTTTAACTACCACTTAGTGGTTTCACTATTCATCAAAAAATGAAAGTTTCCAGAAAAATACCAAAAATTAGGCCTAAGATATATTTGATATTATGAATTAAAAAATGATGTCTATTTTACCAAATTAAAAACATATCAGTTGCATTAATTAATTTAAAAATTAATTCCCGATGTCAAAACAAATAGCGTGTTTTTAAGAGATAATAACTATCAAAAGATTGACACTTGTTTATGTCTGGTTTAAATGTGAAATTACATCCAATGACCAACATTGTATTAAATGGTAAAAATATATTCTAAATATACTTTAAAACCACTCAAATTAATAATTTATCACTATTAATTATTTAGATTAAAAAAAGTTGTTTTTAATTAAAATTTAGTAATTTTCACTATTCATCAGAATATGAAAGTTATCTGAAAAGTACAAAAATTTTACCATAAGCTAATTTCGATATTTTGAATCCAAAAATGATGTCCATTTTGAATGATAAAATTTATAAAATTTTAAAAAGTGGGTATTACTATTCATAACGGCTAGTTCATAATAATATTATAATAATATATCGTCTAATGAAACTCGGTATTGTGTACTACACACGCTATCGAGGAAGGTATTTATTGCGTGTAATGCAAGCCAAGTCAGGGATGCGTGTTGTGAAAGGTTATTTTGGTGTAGCGTACAACACAAGACATTAATGAAATTAAAAAGAATATTTTTCATAAAATCTCAGGGTGTTACATTCTACCCCCCTTAAAATGAATTTTTCCCTCGAAATTCGTCGGGGTTATAAATGGTTTACTACTCAAAAGTTTATTTAATAGAAACCCACATTGTAAAAAGGAATACTGAAACTTGGCTTTAAAAACTGAAGTATGAAATGTAACGGTTACCCAAATTAACTCATCATTGGGTTTTCACGTAGGAGAACATAGGTGAAAATATGGATATGGAAGAAAAACCATAAAGTTCTAATGGAGAGTGGTAGAGAACATAGCTATGAAAAATACAACAATCAAGAAGCCATAAATTTTTGATGATATAGGGTACCATCTGATTCATCGGATATAAGGGCACTAGGAAAACATTTTTGGTTTTCAATATCATTTCCCTAAAGTTGAAGAATTTGAATTAGAATAAATACTTACTTTATTTTGGTACAATCTCACTGTTTTTCATACCTTGAACAATTTCCACTTCATCTCTTAAAGAAATGAAGTTGAATTTATTATTCGTGAAGTGTTAGTAGATCATGTGATAGAATGACGGTTCATTCCATCTGTCTCAAACAAAAGGTTATCAAAAGTTATTAAATATACATAAGTCGATCTATAGTGAGATTAATCATATATGGTTCCTAAAATGGACTTATACTTCATATATCATACTACTTAATATAATAAAACTAGTTTCTACTAAACATGGACTTTCTGTAGGCCAGTGGTAGGTGATAAAGGCCAGTAGCACTTCGGTTGTGGGTTCGATTCCCACAGCCTTGTCTGACGCGATGGGCTGTCGCATGTCCTGTAGGTTGTCCTTTTTCTAAAACTACATTACTATAACATCCCATCAATAATATCAAAAAAAGTTATATCCTTAAACAATACTAACTTATGTCCAACATAATCCATTCCAATCTTTATCTAAAATACTTCGGTCCAAGCTCATAGTATAAAGAAAACGATTACTTGAAATGTCATCAAACAACCATCATTTATCCCCCATATATCTTGTTGGTCACATTCCAATCATGTGAATACCTTAATCATGTATTCTCTTGAAAAAATGAATACCCATTAAACCTTAGTGAAAACATGAATGCTGTCAAAAGTTAACTCTTTCCACATACCAAAATCCAAAAATTCTATATACTCAAACCATGATATAACCTTCTCCTTATATCAGTCATGAGCTCATGAATACTATCAAACATTTAATTTTCTTCTTATCCCTTCATTATGCACATATCATCTACTTTCCAAAAATATCTGAATAACCTTTCATGGTTACTAGTACCATTCATCATACACTTTCAAAACTTAAGGAAAGACAACAGTGTAACAATCCTTAGATGTCTCTTTATTACATAGCACCATGAGATTACTTATACAACATTACACTTGATAAACATGTAATCATTCCACATCCTTCTTAAACCATTGACCGAGCTTCAACAATTCTTTCATCTCACATATCATTTGTAGTCTCTTCATCATCATCAACATAAATACTACCCATACGACCATACTGATTCTCTTCATGAGACTTTCCCTTAGGTCATTGGTTTGCATAATGCCTGTACATTCCACATTTAAAACATTTAACCATTGTTGATGTCGTAGCAATACCATTATCCTCATCCATGGTGTTAACTGAACCTTTTCCTTTGCACTTACTAGCTTTATGTCCTTATTTTCCAAGCCCAAAGCATCTTCCAGTTCCTTTGAAACATTCTCCTTGATGCCTATTCCCACATGATTTACATAGGGGAAATTGAACTTTCTTTCCTCTATGATCATCATGAAACTTCATCTTTCTCTTATTAACCGAGTCAGGAAACTTACCAAATTTGAGTTTATTGATCATATTATGAGATTGCTTATTTGGCATAATAATGAAGTTTGGACTTCCAAATCCCATTTCATTTGGTTTCTCATGAAGAATATCATTCCATTGTCCATCATATCCTCCATTATCGTGAATCATCTTGTTTCCAGCCATTTTTTAAAACCCAAAAAGAATAGTGTGAGAGGAAAAAATCATAATAAAGGGGGAGTAACTTCAATATCTAACATCTTAGTTTTAATCTAATATCTTTACCATAATTCTAGGACTATAACCTATACTTATACTTAACCTTAGGGACATCCCTAGACATACCTTAGAAATATCTCTAGGGATCTCACTAAAGTTATCGTATCCTAGTTTCCAAAGGTTGACTAAACCTTTCCTCTGATACCAACTGTAGAGACCCAAAGCTTGATGTACATGGACAATACATTACTTTTGCGGAATACTTAATACATAACAAAAAACAAACACACAAGGATCGTAATAGTTTAGTGTCTTTGGAAACTCAGAATAAAATCGTCTAATCGTGGTGAAAGATCTTCAACATCTCCTAATAAAGATCTTCCCCTTTTTTTACCTAAAACCTTTCTTTATATCCTGGGGAAAATAAAACATAAAAGGGGTGAGCTCAAATCCTCAGTAAGGGTAAGCATAGAGAACATAAAATAATCCATAAACATTTGAATGCAAAAACATGAACATAAAATCTAAACATCAAAATCTTGAGCAAAGACATAAATCATGGAAGTACATAAAGCATAGATCATAAAGGAACATTAATCATAATAAACTATAATGGTAATAAAACATGTAATTATGGAAACCATTCAGCACTTGTTATGATTTCCATAGTATCCAAGGCATTGCTTCCTAGACCATCTTAGTGGAAAAAGTCTCTTTCTGAATTGAGTTCACTCCTCGTTTCAGTCCTGTAACACTGAACCGGATTAACTTACCATTATATCCATGTCTATCTAATGAGATATAAATCTTTACCCAAAGCATTGGAGGGAGATATAGGTCCCACCCATCTCATAATGAAATCATTCTTACTTGTGCCACAAAATAAACATACATCATTCAAAAAAACCCAATAAATAAAATGGGTTTCATAAACATCATCCCATCATCACATAATCCATATAAAAGAAATGGATATCATTTCATAATAAGAAAATTGAATCCATGTAAATCATAGATACATTATACAAATATGAAATATAGTCATCTTAGATGGAAAAATGGTTTTGATAAAAGACTTGAAATGAATTCTTGAGGAAAATATCCTTTCTTCTTCAAAATCAATTTCTTTTCACAAAACGTAAAGAAATTTTAAAAGAAAGAGATTTTGTTGAAAATAGTCATGAAATATTTTTTAGTAATATTCATGAAAATAAGGCTTTATAAAATCATAAAAATTTGTTCGTGCCGTATAAGTTAAAAAAACATTCTTCTCGTACTTTTGTCAGAAAAGTCAAAAAACTACCTCGTAGGGTAAACAAAAGAAAGATTCCTTCCATACCATGGAGTAAAAGTAAAAATGGGTAGAAAATGACTTTAAACATACATGAAAACACTTTTATAAAACATGGACATGGATGATAACAATAACCCCAGTAAATACTTATGAATAAGCAATCTCGGATAAAAATGAGATTTGCAAAATTATCCCTTACCTTAGGTCCGATATGCTTCATACGTATCCGAAACTCCTGTATAATGATTTAAATAATGTCATTTACTTATTAAATAATCATATTCATTGTTATTATATCATATATGTTTCACTTATGACTTTATATTACCCGTTCTTTTGTAAATTCCATGTTAAAGCAGTGTTTTGGGTAAAATCATTTCATTTATCATATGTGTTTCGACTTGTCGTTCTTGATATTATTACTTATATCCTGACTTACATAATTCCAGAATGTAAAACATGATTTATATATAATATATATTCATCATATACATATATATATTATAGATCGATAAAAGGAATGAAATACACCGTTCATAGAGATGGTAGGCCGTACGTACGCATGAATGTTGTTTTCATTTCCTTATTGAATTGAATGAAACTAAATATATGACATAAATATATATATACCTAAATCCAGAAGCATTATTATTTCATATATTTCATTATTATTCATTATATAAACTTTATGATCATTCATGTATGGTTAACATGGAGAATGAATCTCATCGCGTCGTGGAGACGGTAGTCCGTACGTACGCACGAGCGATGATATCATTCCCATAATTATTGAATAGAATTGGAGTGGATGGTATAATATATCAGAATCAGTATGATGTTATAATAACCATATATATTTATTCTTTACACCATTATACCCATCCATGTAAGGTGTTGGTGGAAAAACAGATTTCACCACGGCGTGGAGACGGTATTCCGTACGTACGCATGCGTGGTGATTTCTTTTTCCGTAGGATGGATAGATGTTGAAATAGGGTTGTTTCATAATTATAATAACATATCAGTATATGATTTATACTAATGTTATTACTTCATAATGAAACAACTAAATAAGAAGAAGTGGAAGAAGAAATAAAGTTGAAAAATCGGTAACGGACATTACCTCTTCTTTGAAGCGCCTCTTTGAAACCTCCTCTTAGGGAACTAAAATTGGTCTTTAAAGAAGACCATAACCTCTAGTATGTATCTATGGAAGTGTAGAAGAGAAGTTGTCAGTGGTTGGATGAGCTTGAAGGCTCAAAGTGGTGTGAGGAAGAGAGGGAGGAGGTGCCCTTTTATAAGGGAGGAGAGGGGCACCTTTGGAAAAACTAAAAATATTATTTTATTATAAAGACATATTCGGTTTTTAATAGCTCCAAATTGAGTTATTTAGAAGCTAAGGTGTGGATGGTTCTAAATAATCTCATCCAATATAATTTAGACAAGTTTAGGTTTCTATTTTAACCTTATCATTTAGATTTAACCTTAAGTTAAATAATTTTACTTTTACCGTGTCTTCTTGTTTTCTTACACTATATGGTTAATAAACATACTATAACAAGCCAAAAGAACCCCAAGTTGTTTATTATTAATATATATAACCTTATCTATGTCATTTTGCCAAACCTTAGATTTTTAGGAATAAAATAACAATTAATAATATAATATTTTTTAAAAAAACTATTTTATGTCAATTTTGACACTATTTGGTAATTTATTTTTGTAAAAATCATAACAGAATGATTAGTTCGAAAAAAGTTAACTAAATTAATAATAACATGTCATATTAACCTATAAATTTTTTGAATTCATAAAAAGTCTCAAATTACATTTATTTGGGTATTTATAACATCAATTATGTCAATATTTTATTAATAAGATAATTACTGCATCATCATTGTGTCATAAATAAATTACATTATTTAATGTCTGAAAATTATAAATAAAATACCATTATGTAGGAAATATTTTTATCTTTATAATGAATATTTATAGTCTAATTTATCTTATGTATAACCCTATATCAAAAATGATTTACTTATTAAACTTTGATTTTAACTATTTTAACCCTTCTTTAAATAAATTAATAATAAATGTCCTAATCTAATCCAAGTGGGCATAAATGGTCATATTTTATTCCTAAGGTTTTTTTTGGTCGTATTACACTTATCTAATAGAATTAGGACATGTGTTAGGGTAATAATAATAACACTTTTACCCTTAATTACCCTATTTACTTTTAATCGTGGTAAAAAAATTAAAAAGTTATTGTTCACCAAAAATTATTTTCATCTCATTGAACCACATTTTAGTCCCTGATATTAACCATGTCTCTTGGATTTTCAAAATTCCACTCGCAGAAGCGGTTAAATTAAGTTTTATGAAAAATTCAGATTTTTAACTACCATTTAGTGGTTTCACTATTCATCAAAAAATGAAAGTTTCTAGAAAAATACCAAAAATTAGGCCTAAAATATATTTGATATTATGAATTCAAAAATGATATCTATTTTACCAAATTCAAAACATATCAGATTCATTGATTAATTTAAAAATTAATTCCCGTCGTCAAAACAAATAGCGTGTTTTTAAGAGATAATAATTATCAAAAGATTGACACTTGTTTATGTGTGGTTTAAATGTGAAATTACATCCAATGACCAAAATTGTATTAAATGGTAAAAATATATTCTAAATATACTTTAAAACCACTCAAATTAATAATTTATCACTATTAATTATTTCAATTAAAAAAGTTGTTTTTAATTAAAATTTAGTAATTTTCATTATTCATCAGAATATGAAAGTTATCCGAAAAGTAAAAAAAAATCACCATAAGATAATTTCGATATTCTGAATCCAAAAAGGAAGTCCATTTTGAATGATAAAATTTATAAAACTTTAAAAAGTGGGTATTACTATTCATAACGGCTAGTTCTTAATAATATTATAATAATATATCGTTTAGTGAAACTCGGTATTGTGTACTACACACGCTATCGAGGAAGGTCTTTATTGCATGTAATGCAAGCCAAGTGAGGGATGCATGTTGTGCAAGCTCCTTTTGGTGTAGCGTAAAACACAAGACATTAATGAAATTAAAAAGAATATTTTTCATAAAATCTCGGGGTGTTACACAACCCAAGCCGGGGCTCGAGCCGCAACTACATTAAGCCTACCTCCATAGACTAGGGGTGGTGACAAGCACCAAAGGCATAACTAAACTCGGGGAGGCTTTTTCCTAGAGTACCTATACGCATGCACCCACAAACACCTCAATGAAATAGTACAGAGATATAAAAATCTAGAAACTAAAAATGCCTGCATACATCTATCCCAAACCAGAGTACAGAAAAAGTACTTAAAGTGTAAAAAGGTTAAAACATGAACCCACCAAAGGAAAACTGTAAAAGCATCCAGCCTGATCTGAAGGAGGGTATCATTGTCAAAATAAAATTCCAGAAATATCCTAATCCCAACTCTAGTAAACACCTTGGTCATTCTAGCTCTTTAAGCTCTGACTACCTCGATTCCTTAATGGAATCCGTTGAAAGGCTTTTTATTTGCACAAGACACAACAAGTGCATGAAAAGACCGTGCAAGGGTGAGTATAAAAATACTCAGTAGGCACCCCAAAAACACAAAATAAAAGGGAGAAACTTAAAGTAAATAGTCAGCTTGACCTAGATGGAGGGAACCCAATCTAGAGAGAAACTCCATCTCCAACCATCCTCGACTATACAGGAAAAGTCAGTTCAGTCTATAAGGGGTCAACCCAGACACGTGACAACAGTATAAGAACTCCTAGAATCAACCAAATGTACTTGTCTGGAACTCCAATTATCATGAGGTTTTGACCTCATAGCCAGCAACAGTATTCTACTCGATCCTTTAATGGTATCATAAAACTAGGAGAACACACTCCATGAGCTCATCCATCCCATATGGCACTCGTCTAAGAGATACACTCCATCGGTAATAACCTACTAGGTCCAACTCTAGTGACCATCACCATAGGTCCTGCCATCGCTAACCTACACCCTATGTAAGGCTAAAGAAACCCAAGTGGATATTTCTGCTCCTCACCACTGCACCTAGTTGAGGGAGCACTAATCCAGACTCTACACCATGTGCATTCTCTCTAATGAGAGATAACAGAGGTACCCACACCTCACCACTTCCCTACAGTTAAGGGAGTACTACTTCTATATAGAGTGGCTCGAACCTCAGTTCTTTAAGGGAGAACTAACTCCTAACTAGGTATCGTACATAACTACTGGAGAGGCCCACTCCTCGTAACTATACTCAACAATTGAGGGATCACTAACTCCAATAGAGGACCCATGCCCATGATGTGGGGAGTACCACTATGTGGCTAGAGTAATCGCACCCTAGAAATATAGGATATTTCCACTCTACCATATTGATTATTATGGGGACATGCACCCTAACACAACAAGGGATTATTGACACTGGGCTAGAGGACCCTCTCCCCGGTATGAAGGTGAGTACCAACTCTTTTATACCAACACGTATGGAGGACCCTAACCTTGTAAAAATAGGGGAGTTACGACTCCAAGGATAGAGGAACCACACTCTAATACAGTAGGGAAGTACACACTCTATCGATACATCACGTCTAGAGGACCCATGCCTTGACACGGTGGGGGAGTACCAACTCCGTGAATAGAGGACTCGCACCTTGGTCCACCAGGGGAGTAACTACTCTATCTGAGAAACAAGTATGGAGGTCCCATTCCCTGACATGGCTAGGGATCACTTTCCAGCTATACAAATGATACGGGGAACCTTCTCCCAGATGCCATAGGGGAGTACCAGTACCATTATCTCTCTTATGAACCACACTGATCTACAACATCGGTTAAGCACCACCACACAATAATATTTATCTAATTATTCCAACTCACATATCTTAGGAAAAAATAGAGGCCATTATTGTATTCTATATAGAAAAATATTCAGGATAGGCTACTTACAAGCCTAAATCTGAGTCCTAGAGAAGTATAGATGAAAGGAGGAGGATCTCAAGAAGATCCTCAAGGAGTACACGGCATGCACTGAGGTTCAAACGGTGTGTGATCATGCCCGAGCACCTAGATGTGTATCTTTTCTATATATTTTTGAAACCAATATAGGGGTAAATGGCATATAAAGTTGGTACACGTCATGTCCCGCTTCACTTTTCCCCCTATCCATGTTATTCTTTCACATGTCCCGGACAGTCGTGTCCCTTACACATTGTTTATCCTATAATATATGGCATGTTCGAGCTAAATGGCCACCTGGACGTTTGGTTTTCCCATGTCTGTGTACCTTGGTCATTTAGTTATACATGTCCATGTACTTTTACATGGTTATCCTAAGCCATGTATCATAGTCACATATTTTGGGTCACTATATAGCGTGTAACCCCAATACACAACGTTTAGACCCCAAAATTTATCTTCCTTGAATAGGAAGGGTTTCACAGCATGTCTCACTATACTACATGCTTTGTAGAAGGTGATTCCAATCGAGAATCAGCTCCAAAATTCCTGATTCACCCCGATTCACCCCGAAACCAGCAGATCAACCTAAGAGGGATCTATAGAAATTTTATTTGGGATCTAAAACCTTAAAAAAAAGTAAAATTAAGGGTTTCATGACCAAAACTCATAACCACCTACCTTGAGGGAAAAACGTCGAAGCTTTGGGTGAAGAACGACAACCAGATTGTGATGCTCCTCAATCTAATGACGATCGACATCGGAAACTTAGATCGGCAGAGCTTTATCAATTCAATTTTGGATCATTTCCTTTTTTCATCCAAAGAGGGAGAGGAGGAGGGGTTCCTCATGCTTGTGTTATGCACACCAGGGGTTTGGGGGGAGGAATTAATCTTAATCAATTAAAATTAATTAACTCCCCTTATGCAACGTCACCAAAACTCTCCCAAAAGAAACATCCAACATTGATGACTTTAGGTAACACCTAGGGTAAGCATGATGTTTTGAACTCAACCACAGCCTCATATTTTTTATCCAAGACTCATCTTGGTAGTTATTTATGTTTCAATATAAAATGTGCGCGTGTGACAAAATATGTTTAATATTTTTAAAATCACCTCACTGAGGTTCTCCAGGCCCTATATTACAGTGTTGACACAGTTCCTAGCTTCATTTATATTCTTAGAAATATTCCAAAAGTCATATAGGTAAAAACCAGAGTCACTACATCACTAACACCTTTAAATATTTTTGTCCCTGAAAAGAAAAAAGCTAGCCATGGGGAAAAGAAACAAAGCTCTACACTATAACTCCCACACCAACAAGCTCAATAGGGTTTCTCGTGCTGCTTCCAAGCAAAAACTCAGGGGAACCGCCAAGGATAAACCACACTCACATCCATCTCTAACCAGGTAAATATCATGAAGCAAGTGAGCACATGTCTCCTCAACTACGACAGGTGGAAATACACTGAGAACCACGGTCCCTCTGTATTCATAGGTTCTAACAGTTCACCACCTCGCTAACCAGATATAGATCTCAACAAAACCTAATAGTTAACATCCACCCCTAGATGAACTACACTACAATCGCCTCGGTTATCTTGCATTCAAGGTTAATGTTGATCATGTGAGGCTACCGAAAAACAAAATAGGATAGTAGAATCATCCAAATTTGAGAAACTAGACACATAAAGCACATGTAATACCTCGCATGTCTTCGCCTCTCTTGGAAGGAGGGTAATCCAAACCAGAAACATTGCCTTGAAAACACAAGTAGATGGAACTCGTCCACCACACCTCGACATTTTCCACTTTGGGTAGCACTGTCTCACCTGCATGGTTTTTGGTCATGTCACAAAAATGCATCTCGATGTGGAAAGAATCAATTTTCCTCATGATTCCAAATCTACTTCAAACTATGTCACATCCTCCTTGAGAATCTTGCATACAAATCTTATTCCATGAACATGAGGGTACTAAAAAACAAAAAAGGTTTTCCCAAACACTCAAATAGTTCTTAATGGTCCCTCTATTTACCACCACCAACATGATTTCCAATCCCCGAACACTCAAGTCATAAGGACTCATCCACTGCACCTCAATACTATTTGCTTTGGGCAGCACTGACTCACCCTCATTGTTTTTTTACTCACGTCACAAAAACACATCTTGGTGAGGGTAGGAACCCTCTTTCTTGTGAATTAAAGATACACTGAAAAACACCCACATAGGGTTCTACTGATTCCCCATGTTATCCCAGAAAAACCTCAAGAAAGAAGAAGAAAGAAAAATAGTACCTCATAAAAATGTCAATCAATACTAATATAGAAATTATAAAGGACATGGAGTGTGCCTCTATTAAACCTAGGAGGTTCTAGGTCATAGGACTCTATGGGATACATTTTTCCTATCTCGTATCCTCTAGATCCTTGAGCCTGGAGTGGACCACCTGGGGATGGTGGTGGAAACAACTTGAACCATTTTCCACCTCTTTCTACCAACCTAGATCCTCTTTCGCATCCACCATCTTATAGAACTCCCTGGTCCAAATGTTGCCTCTGCAAAGCCGGACTGTTGACCAAATCCCTCTCAAAAACATGGTGGGTTGGAAAATCTCTATAAATATGTCCCTATCCATCACAAACTTAACATTTCCTCTTCTGTATTTGACCTGATTCTCAGTGTTGCTATTATGCTACAGGCCCACGATCCTGATCCTAGGCATGGGTATGACTCCTATACTACAATCCAGTAATCTGTCATCTTTCAACTACTAAATATTCCCCAGCCTCATGACCACCATTTTGATCTACATCTGCTTGTCCCTCATCCAGGAATCTATCTAAAACCAGATATATCTCCAATATCCATGCATAAGAGGGAAGGCACAAGGATACCACACCCTCTCTGACATCTATGTGGAGGTCCTACTCAAAGGTCAGATCTCTAAAGAATGGGTCTCGCACCATATCCATGGAGTAACATGATAGGTCTATGAACCCTTCTGAATACTCCACCACTGGCATGCTACCCTACTGAAGCTACAGAAGCTCCTAGATACACACTGACCTCAACGTGGCTGGGTATAAATCTTCCCTAAAGAGTCACTTAAACTCTTCCTAAGTGACTGTTTCCTCATCATGGGACTGTGTCATTAAATTACACTATCACTCATCCAAACCATAGATAAGGCTCGCCTCTAGGACTACCATCTGGTCAGGAGGTGTACTTGCGAGGTGGAAAACATGTGTGGATATCACGATACAGTCATTAGTTGTCTGGGGGGCTGGATCACCATGGTACCTCAGATGTCATTACCTCTGGAACTCATGCAGTTCACTCATCCTGTGCGCATTTTCAGCCTGCACTACTAGAAAAAAATACCACTCAATGGGTAGTTTCTCAACTTTTTCAGCACCCAAAGGTGTTTTCTTAGAACCATTTACATGCACCAAAGCCTTATCATTGGGTATATCATCACTACAATCCTATTTTGAAACCCTGTCTGGTTTTTATCATGGAGGAATCCTAAAATAAAATCAAGATGTTCCATGGTCAAAGAGTATATCTAGGGATCTTACTAAAAAAGTAAAAGGAAAAACCAAAACCCATTCCTATATGATGCATGTGCCACTTATTTCCCCGAAAACCAGTTTTCTAATATACCGAGTCAAAAAGCATGTTATCAGAGTCTTAGTGAATTGATACGTCAGCCAATGCACCAACACCAAAACCTCTAGCATGAGAACCGAACTCTAAACACCATGTCACTCTCACTATACAACCCAACCAAGTCCTATTAAGGGGATATTTCTGAAAAAATTCCCAAGGAATGAACTTTCTCTGATACCAATCTGTCACAACCTGACCAAAGTCGGGGCTCAAGCTGCGACTACCCCAAGCCTGAATCCATTGTACAAGGGGTGGAGACAAGTGTCAAAGGCATAACTAAACTCAGGGAGGCCTTTGACTAGAGTACCAATATGTACACACCCAAAAAACCTCAATGAAATAGTGGAGAGATATAAAAATTTGGAAACTAAAAATGAATGAATACATCTATCCCAAACCAGAGTACAACAAAAGTACACAAAGAGTAAAAATGGAAAAACACTTACCCACCAAAGAAAAACTGTAAAAGTGTACAAAATTCTCTAAAGGATGAGATCACTATCAAAATAAACTATCGAAAAGCTCCTCAACCCAGCTTCAGTAAACACCTCGGTCAGTTTATCTCGCTAAAGTAAACCTGCCTAGGGTCCTCCATGGACTCTGTCGAAAGGCCTATGATCTAAACAAGATAAAATACAAAATGGAAAATCCCATATAGGAATGAGTATAAAAATACTCAGTATATTCCCAAAAAAACCCAAAAGAAAAGGTAGAAAATGAATGAAAACAGTCAACTCGACCTATCCAGAGGGAACTTGATCAAGTGAGAAACTCTATCCCAAACCATCCTCAGTTATACTAGAAAATTTAGCTAGGTCCACAAGGGTTTCAACCCAGACATGTGAAAACACCATAATGAATCCCATAATTTCACAGATATACTCATCTCCAACTCCAAGTCTCATGAGGTTCTGACCTCATAGCCAGAAACATGATTCTACTTGAGACTATAATGGTATCACAAAACCAGGAGAACACACTCAACAAGATCATCCATCCCAGATGGAACCTATCTGAGAGATACATTCCATTGGGAATAATCTACTAGGCCTATCTCTAATTCCCAACACCAAAGGTCCTACCACCACTAACATGCACCATGTGCAAGGCTAAAGAAACCCAAGTAGAGAGTCCCTCTCCTCACCACTGCACCTAGTTGAGGGAGCACTGCTCCAGACTATACATTGTGTGAATACTCTCTAATGAGAGATAATGGAGGGACCCAAACCTCTCCACTAACCTAAAATTGATGGATTAATTCTCCTGTAAGGAGTTTCCCACACCTCAATCTATTGAGGTAGAAGTAACTCCTGACTAGGTATCACATGTAACTAGTGGAGAGACCCACTCCTCATAACTATAATCAACAACTGAGGGAGCACTGACTCCAACAGAGGACCTGCACCCACAATATTGGGAGTACCACTATATGGATATTGGACCCAAACCCTGGAATGATAGGGGAGTTCCAGTCTGACAGCTTGATTACTATGGGGAACCTTCACTCTAACACGACAAGGGAGTACCAACCCAAGGCTATAGGACCCACTCCCTAGTATGACATGGTATTACAAACTCTATCATAACAACACGTATGGAGGACCCGCACCCTATAATTATAGGGTAGTTCCCGCTCCAAGGATAGAGGACTCATTTTCTAATATGATAGGTAAGTTCTAACTCTATCGATACATCACGTCTGGAGGACTTGTGCCTTAACACGGTAGGGGAGTACCAACTCCACAGATATAGGAACCATGCTCTGGTCCAAAAAGGGAGTAACTAATCTATCTAAGAAATAGGTATGGAGGGATTGAACCCTAGAATGGTAGTGGAGAACTGTCCAACTATACAAATGATATAGGGAACATGTTCCCTAATGTCATATGGGAGTTCCAGTACCATCATCTCTCTTACGAACCACACCAATCTACAGCATCGGTTAATAATTTCCACACAAGATTAATTATTTAATTACACCACCTCATATTTCATAGTCCAAAATGGAGGCCACCATTGCATTATATGTGGAAAACTGTTCAAGATAGGCTACTCAAAAGACTGAATCTGAGTCCCATAGAAGGAGATACAAAAGGCGGAAGATCTCAAGAAGATCCTCGAGGAGTACACGGCGTGCATTGAGGTTCACACACATGTGATCCCACCTGATCACTTGGTCATGTATCTTGTATACATGTTTTTTCAACCCAAGTAGGGGTACATGGTGTGTAGAGTTGGTACGTGTTGTGTCCTGCTTCACCCATACCCTTGATAGTGTTCCTCCTTCACATGTCCCAGCCAGCCGTGTCCCTTACACATCATGCATCCCATAAAATATGGCATGTTCGGGATAAACAGACACCTGGCCACGTGGTTTTCCTATGTTCATGTACTTTGGTTTTGTATTTATACATGACCATGTACTTTTACATGGCAATCCCAAGCCATGTATCATGGTCACATGGTTCGGGTCACTACACATCGTGTAACCCCATTACATGACATGTAGACCCCAAAATTCATCTTCCATGAATATAAAGGGATAAAAGGCATGACTATATAGACTACATTCTATGTAGATGGTAATTACAATCGAGAATCACCTCCAAAAATGACTGATTCTCCCCGGTTTACCCCAAAACCTATATATCGACCTAGGAGGGATCTCTAGCAATTATATTTGGCATCTAAAATCTTAAAAAAGAGATAAATGAAGGGGATTGGGACCAAAACTCAAAACATCCTACCTCTAGGGTGAAACTCTAAATATTTGGGTGAAAACATATGCCCATATCATGCTTCTCCTCGGTCAAATGATGATCAGTGTCAGAAACTAAGATCAGCAGCACTTCATCGCTTCGATTTTGGCTCATTTCTATCCTTCAGCCAAAGAGGAGGAGGAGGGGGGTTCCTCCTACTTGTGTAATTCCCACTAGGGGTTTGGGGGTAAGAATTTATTTTAATCAATTAAAATCAATTAACTCCCCTTTTAAAACCACATCACCAAAACACCCATGAACGAAACATCTGGCACGGATGACTTTTGGTTGAACCTAGGGTAAAGATGATATTATGAACTCAACTGTGACCTCAGATTTTCAATGAGACTCTACTCAAGAGTTATCTACATTTCAATTAAAACTGTATGAATGTGAAAAAATATTTTCAATATTTTTAAAATCACCGCGTTGAAGATCTTCGACCCCCAGATTCTTGTGCTGACTCAACACCTAGCTTCGGAAATATTCTTAAAAATATTCCAAATTCTTACATGTTAAAACCTGAGTCACTACAAATATAAATTTGAAATTTTTTAACATAATTTTACACATGTCTTAATACATATTTTATTTGAATGCCTAGATCTAGATCATACTTTTTCATGGAGATAATGGGCCATGAAGTCAATGTTGGACTGGATTCATCAATCTGAATGTCACATCAATGTTTGGCCCATAAATTTTACATATTTACTCAAATTAGGTTGAAATTTTGAAAAACTTCAGATAAAATAATGAATAATATTTCATTAAAATGTATCCATATATATTTTAGTCATTTGGAGGGTCAAATATGTGGTAAAATAGAGATTTACTTTAACTTGATTTTAAACTTTCTATTTTGTAATTTTGTAATCCTATCCTCCCCTTAACTTCATAAATATGTATTATTTACCTTCGGAGGGATAGGATTATACATTATAATTTTTTAGGGTTAATGATAGATTAATATATACTATACTTTTTTTATCATTTCTCTCTCGTAATGTAATTCTCGCACTGTATGTTTTCATATAAAAATTTGTTTCTATTCTCTATCTCTCTCTCTCCCGCTATATCTATATCATTCTCTTCATTGTGATCTCCAATAATTATTATAATGAGTAACTAACCCAAGGAATATCCTAGGGGATTAATCTACTGTTGAACTTAAGTCTTGGTGTATTCTTATTTAATATTTCTTATTTGTTTTGCGTTATACCGAGGATGATTAGTAGTGGGGAAAGGTGACAATGCATATTCACTGAAATTTTATTAGGTGTAACATCTTATTATAAAATATTTTCCCTCCTTTCCATGATCACTAAGTCATATTATGTAGCCTTGGTGATCTATTTTTGAATGGGTGTGATTGCATACTAGGAAGTTGGGTTAGAGGGTGCTCTCAATTGAGGAGCCTTATAACTTGTCAACCATGAAGGTAGTGGATGTGCAGTACACTTGGAGATCGTTGAGTGCGCTATGTATTTAAAAACAAGGAAGAATATGATGATTACATATATAATGGAGTTTTTTTATTATTAAGTATGTGAAAGGATAACCATGAGACAATGAAGGTTTGCTCAGGATGATTCCTTCAGGAGAGTTTCTTTCTTACTAGCTTCATTCATTTTATCTATAATTTCATTTTAATGTATCTTTATAGTCCTTAATACCATATACAAAACCCCATATTTTCATTTATTTCATAAAATAAAAAAAATAAAAAAACAAATATAATAATGTTTTTTGGATTAGTGAGTGATTGATTGCAAAAGATCCTCAAAAGAGATGACCCTGACCAGCCATTGTGCTACATTAAGAAAATATATATAATATTTTTCACACCATGTGACGGGAATTATTAGTAGTTAACCTTGGATTTAACATAGTTAAATCAACCCAAAACCTTAGTTATAAATCCTTGATAGTTTAAATCACCCTAACTTTTGTCATATAAGAACTTTGAACTATGGTTCCATTCATAACTTGAGTAATGGAAGGCTTTTCCATATTAATATTTATTCAAGAGATTTTTATTAATTATGCATAAATTTACTTATTTTATACTTTTACATGTATTGTTAATATTATGTGAATTTTACACAATATATTAACCATTCCATGATAAAATAATTTACACATAATCCATATTATTTTAATTCCATCTTTCATGCTTGTTAATATATTTATTTATGTGATCACGATAGAGAATCAATAAAAATTAACCATGTAATATATAGAAATAAAATAAATAAAATAACTTGACCATGAGATTTCTATTAGTTTATTTATTGAGTGAATGATAAATAGACCTATAGCCATAAGGGAAAAACTCATTGAGTCTATATTGGATCGAGTTGCATCATTCCACCATAGACCTCTATATCTTCTTGGTTAGATTCACTAGGGCTTGAGTTTTGAACCACATCCTCTCTCTAAGCTCAATCCTATACACATTTTACTCCCTGTGGGTAAGGGGGACTAGGGGTATGAGATACATGAAATAAACCATGGACACATAGTGGGAGGCATGACATGAAAGACATCATATTTAATTCAATAAAAAGTTCGCATGTAAAAACTATACAATAATATTAAATTTAACAAAAATTCAACACATACATTGGTCGTTCAAGCACATGATCAATCACATACATAAAAAAATATTCATTTTAGAATAACTAGTTGGAATTAATTTAAATTATTATTTATTTAAGATAAATTACCCAAATTAATAATTTTATTAATTCATTCATTCATTTATCCTAATGACCATCCAAACAGTCATATAGATTCTCATCCATAGTAATTTTAAAAAAAAATTAATTAATTAATTTTATTTAAAATTAATTTTGTACACTATGTGTACATAGAGGAAACATGACTTTTACTCATCCAAAATATCCTGAGTAGTCATCATAATTTATTATGTAACGTCCCACTACCCCAAGCCACTAAGCGGTTCCCAAACCAATGGTCACCGCATACCACAGGTTTACCTCCCCATATTCCAATGTTTTCTGACTAGAAATGAGGGCCGGTGAGAATATTTTGGGGAGACTATGACCTCAATATAAAAGTATCTATAGCAGCAGAAATAAAAATAAACAGATAAAACAATCCATTTCAAATAACCATCACAGATAAAATAAGGAAAGTTCCAAAATAAATATATTATCAATGCAATAATAAATGATTATTTCATACATGTCAGACAAATCCCCCATTGGAAGATCATATATACAGAATAATAAAACAATAGAAATAAAATTAAACAAAAACTCATCCCCAAAATGGTCTCGAGTCCTACCCATTCCCATATCTCATGCTTCACTCTAACATGCTAAGAAGTACCTAATGAAATGGTCCAATTATCCTATACCTGTAACCTATGACAAGTAACAATTTATTCTTAGGTTCCCAGGTGTTATAGAGGCCCAAGTAGGATGTGAGTATAACTTAGTATGTAACCACCAAATGTGTCCCTAAAATAACCAATATGGTATAAAATTTCATGTATAAGTGATCAAAGTAAATAGTTTAACAATTATAAAACATTTTTATATAAAATTTAAATAAATCACTAAAGCATTGGGTTCATTATGAAACATTAGGTCATATAAACCATTGTTGATCCCTTTGTACACAACCATGATTGACCATACCTATTTTGGCTAGTGTCGGGGTGTCTTTTAGCACATCATGAAATTGTTCCAACCATAACATCCAGAACCACCCATAGGGCTCATTCTTCTATATAGTATCACAAACCTACACCAGGGAGTATACTTTAGTTATCACATCCCTCCACACATAGAGTATTCTTTAGTTATGATAGTCCTCCACATAAGGATTATTATTTAGTTATCACAATCCTCCACACATGAAGTATTCTTTATTTATCACAGTCTTCCACACATGGATTATTCTGGTTATAATAAACCTCCATCTAGGGAGTATATTAGTTATCACCCCAATCTATGTGTTTTATTATTAGTTCCATAGGCTAATAAGTTATCACATACCACACCTTATGGGTGTTTTCCGAGTCAAATATAACAAAACCACCCATATTGGAATTTTCCATATTATTTAAAATAGAATTACCCCTATGGTCATTTTACAAAACAATTAAAACATAATCTCCCCTATGGACATTTCAATTTTAAAAATAAAATTTTTATAAGCACAAATCACATTTCATAAAAAGGGTCCTCACCATTTATTAACCCATTTATCCACTTTAGAGTTCCAATTCTATTTACAATATCAATGGTTTTGGAATATAAGTTCACAACCATCAATTTAATCCATAAATTACTTCACCCAAACCAATTTCATTTTCAAAAAAACAACTTCCAATTTCAAACCAATTTCCAAGGTTAACATATTCTAAGGGGACATGAATAAAAAATTTCATCTATAAGATTCAAGGCATAACTAAGGGTGTTTAATTAGGGAAACTTTTATTTTTAGATAATTAATTTAGAATAATGTCAAGCATAGTGAATCTGACTTGACCACACTAAGAATGAACCTAGAAAAGTGGGTGAGACTTTGGCTTAAATTCAAGGTTCTACCTACCTCAACCATAAATGAGTATACCCATTGAGTATCAGCCTCTAGTTCACCCTGAATCGAAAGGAAACAAAAAACCAAAAAAAACACCCTATAAATTAGGTTTATTGGATAAATATAATGAAAAACCACTTGGAAACAAAATAAAACTTTAAAAGAGGAGATATGACCCATAGACTCACCAAGATCTCTTGATTACAATTGATGAAGATAGAATCAAACACAGAATGGAGGAGAAACTACCAAGAGGAGAGGATAGGAAGTAGGGATATGTGGGAAATGATACTAGACAAATGGGGGAGAAATGGGAGGTAAAAGCATTAAAAGGGAGGAGTAGAAAATCGTAATTTTTTCTCTTTTAATGAGGAACATGGTTAGGATGCATGATTTTCCAAACTATGTGCAAACTATGAGGACCTCACTATTTGAGTCATACCATGTCACATGCTTAGTGAACACGGTTTTCCAAACCATGGGAAAACTATATGCATGTATCTGTAATTTATTACAAAGGTCACATAGTTTTTTAGGGCCCCTTGCACGGTTTAATCACATTGGGTGCCTTAAAATGTACACTACAAGGTTGGGGTGAATAATTAAAACTAACTTTTCACCAACCATGCACCTCAATCTATCTCCTCCAAAACTAAAACTCTAAACCTTGAATCTCCTAAAACTTATTTGGGAATTGAAGGTACCTCTTGGGCCTTAAACCATATCCAAAAACACTTATTTATAGCTTCCTAACTCTTGAAACGCAATTTTGAATCTCCGATCACAAATCAGTCTGTCTAGTAATCAAAAATTCAAACCTTCTCTGAGATTTCCAACTCGTACGAGCATGAGATCTCACAATATCCCCACCATAACCCTTATCATACCCAAAAATACATGGTGGACATTCAAATTTGTTAACCATACTATGTCAGTCATCAAATCGATTACAAATGGTCTTACTCTTCTCTAAACACCCAACATGTGTCCCAAGGTGTAGTTATAACCACAAGACACAAAATTTCCTGATCCCAAGACATACTCATGCTACTTATCAAACATTGTGATGATTATCCTTGGATCTTTTCTATCCTGAGATACCCAAATCTCATTTATCATTTGACTACCCTACCTATGGTGCTCTCCACCATATGGTATTATCTCATAAGTAATCTCCATGTCGAGCACGTCAGATTAGATGTTTATTTTTAACTAGAATTTCTACAGTATAGTAGTAACCCTATGTCGTCTCTTGAAGGAGCCTTAGATCATTAATTCCAAAATGAGGTTTTGATTATGAAAGTAAAAAATGGGAATGGGATTTTGTAAAACATGGTGTTTTATGATTTAATACGCCAAAAGAAAGAGGAAAGTGATAAAAACTAAGTGGAAGTTAACAAAAGTAATTAAAAGTTATCAACTCAGAGAAATATTGTGATGTTAATCATTTATAAATTAAAGAGATATGGTTATGATATTTTAATCCTTGGTTTTCAACACTTATAACTATAATTTTACTCATTTTATACTAGGATACCTCCTAGGGTTCAGTCAGAAACACCCAATGATTCATCAAATACCGCTGATGATTCGGTGATTTGTGTTCGACTTCATAACTAAAACTCACCGAGGAAACACAGGAAAAACTCGATGTGTTGTCTAGGTTTTTATGTTATTTCAATGTGTTACCATGACTTAAAATTTCATGGTCATGATAGTGTTTATATGAGTTCAATTAAGCAATATGAACCACACTAACACTACAATTGAAAGGGGGAAAAAGAAGTGGTGAATGGTGTGTGAAACATCACATGAATGGATACCCCCAAACATGATCATATGAGTTGAGCATGACATACCTGTACATAACTCAATAAAATAAGAATTGTTGAACCCTCTGGAATTAAGTGGATTTATTGTGTTTTGATAATCCCAACCATTCTTTCTTTATATCTTGATTATGCTTCATACATTCCAAATATACTTTAATATATGTTGTTACTTTCAGTATGCTTAAATTCGGTCTTTTGAATTATCAGATATATGTTTACTATGACTTAAATCATTCTGCAAGTGAATGCTCAAATAGTTTTTAGCTACCATTACACACTAGCTACCGATACAGAACAGTAGCCACCATTATGGATTAGAGCTACCGATATCGAATAGAGCTACTCATACGGAGTTCACCGATACATCACGTTCACCGGTACTCAAGCCTACCGCTAAATCGAAGTCGACAGCTACTGATACAGAGCTACCGATATGCTGAAGTCCACCGTTATGCAAAGTCTACCGATAGAGAATACCGCTACCGATACAAGGCAGAGCCACAGTTACTGTTACAAATCCACCGCTACTGATGTGATCAAGTCTACCGACAAACAAGTTTACCGTTACAAATTTCTACCAATACTCATACCTACAGACACCCACTGTAACACAAGTCTACCGATATCAAGAGCTACCGCTCAAGAGACAGAACCCGACACTGCTTTAATTTCTTTATCATTATTTAATCTAACCAACGGTCATATCAGGTATATTTTAATACACTGACATTTATTTAATGTGTGCTGTTGGATGTCAGGGAACCGTACCTCATACCTACAAAAAGTAAATCATCTTTTTCAGGAGCAGGTGGTTTAACAAAAGGAAGGATGCTACTACAAAAGAGAATGAATAGACGAATACAGAAATAGAGAACACAGACTGTGCGAGACATAGACGAATACACGATACATACAAAACACGAAGGTGTGCTGGAAGAACAATAGAGCGTGAATGCAAAGAGACGACAAAACTTACATGAAGAACTCATTACTGCATACCAGTGAAGAGAAGAGAACGAGAACATAACACAAGAGCTTCATCGACTGTCTCTACACCTGGAAGTCAAGGAAACAGACGATACTCTGTTTTCCAGACAAAAACCAGAAGAGGAATCAGAGCGAATTCTGATCAATCAAAGGAGTCCAGAACTGCATGACAATTACTAGAGCCATTTCTAAACTCTAAATATTTTCTCTGTGATTTATTCTTTTACATATTGAGCAGTGTGTGTTATCTATTACATTTTACACACACACTGTCTCTTGTACTCTAATTGGAGGATTTTTAAATCCTCACTCACCTCTCTTACATTATGCATTTCCCAATGGGATAATGGTAGAGGTCATGTGTGACCTTGACAGCTGGTTGTTGTTGTTCTTTTTCCCACGAATAACAGTGGTAGAGGTCTTGGACCTGGACAGCTGGTTGTTATTTTTTATCCCTGATCCAGGGTGTGGATCATCTTTTTATATAAGTTTTTGAGAGGATTAAGTCTCAGCTTGAGACTGATCCTCTTGGTTATATTTGATGTGTTATATCTTTCAAAGTTATTCTTTTATTCCGCTGCTAATCTCTTTAAAACCAAAACTATTTTAAAGTCACTTTGATAATTAAATTCGCAAGTGTTTATATCAGTTACAAATCAGTAAGTTGGTTTCAAAAGTTAATCAACCTTTCTGTTTTGATTAACTGGGAAATAATCAATCCCTTGAGAACCCAACCGAACCCTTAGTTTGATATAAATTCACTACAGTTTAATTCAGTATTTTATTTGGGGGGTTTTAAGACAAAGTTTTTAAAACAGAAATTTTAATTGGAACTCAATTCACCCCCCCTCTTGAGTGTCCACTCTGACCAACATTTGGTATCAGAGGTTGTTAAAATATTTTCTAAAGTAATCTGTTCAACTGTGATTTTAGTTGTATTTTAAAGTTCTTAAAATTTCTGTTATTTCTAAATTTTTATCTCTTTAAAATCTTTGCTTATAGTTAGCTATCATGGATAATAGACTTGAAGGTGTTGCTACCAATAGACCACCATTTTTCAATGGCACTAACTATTCTCAGTGGAAAATCAAGATAAAAATTCATTTAGAGAGCATGGGTTTTGATATTTGGATTGCTATAGAATCAGAATATAAAATTCCTACTACTGTTAGAACTACTTGGAATGAAGCTACTAAGACTGCCTACAATAATAATTGTAAAGCTATGAATGCTTTGTACTGTGCTCTAGGAGATGAGGAATTTAATAGAATATATGCCTGTAAAACTGCTTATGAAATTTGGGATACCTTAGCTGTTTCTCATGAAGGAACAACTAATGTTAAGGAAATGAGATTGAACACCTATACTATTAAGTATGATAATTTTAAGATGTAGCCTGATGAACCCATTTCTGATATGTATCTCAGGTTCAATGAAATTGTCAACACAATGAATTCCCTGGGAAAGGATGTTCTAGAAAAGGAACAAATCATGAGAATTTTGAGATGTCTACCTGAAAGATGGAGAGGAACCTCTGTCTCCATTAGAGAATCATGTGACATTGGAGAACTGCCAGTCAAAGAACTAATTGGAAAACTGATGATGTATGAAGAGGAACTCAAAGTAAACAAATAAGAAGATGATGAACCTAGAAGAAAAACTATTTCCTTAAAAACTAAAACCTCAAAGAATAAGGATAAGGAAAAGCTTCAAGATATCAAATAAAGTTCAAGCTGTGAAGACAGTGAGAGTGATTCCGATAGTGATGCTGAGATGGCTCACACTGCTAGAAGGTTTAAGATATTTTATAGGAAGAAGAAGTTTTTCAGAAAGTCCAACTACAAAGGTAAGTATGACAACAAAGGACATTGGAAAAAGGATTGGAAGAAATCTGACAAATCAGATGAAGTTGTCTGCTATGAGTGCAAAAGGAAGGGACACATAAAAGCAGACTGTCTAAAGCTGAAATACAATAAGAAGTATGAATACAAGGATAACAAGTATAAGAAATCCATAAAGGACACTTGAAGTGCTTTTGAGGACAGTTCTAGTGAATCTGAAGTTTCTGAAACTGAACACAGAAACAAGGTGAACATGTGTTTTATGACAAACACTTCTGAGGTAACTTCAGAAACTCCTGATTCTAATTCATATTATTCTGGAGATGATTCTGAATGTGATAACATGTCTAAATCTGAACTGTTTGAATATTGTGATATGTTAGAAGAAACCTGTAATGATCTAAAAGACAAATACAAAGGTTTAAAGAAACAGTATGCTTTAACTGTTAAACATAAATCTGATCTGGATATTGAAGTAGAAAAGAATGCTCAGTTGCTTAAAGAGAATACTGAACTAAAATTATCTAATGAGAAACTCAAGAAAGACTTAGATAAATTTACCAATGGTAAAGATACTCTTACTCAAATTCTAGGTAAGCAAATAGCACCTAGATACACTACTGGTATAGGATACCAACCTGGTCAAAGGAAAATTACCCAAACTAGATTTATTCCTAAATCTGGACAGAATGTAGCTAGCTCTGGAACTTCTTATGCTTCGACTAGTTATATTCATATTTATGGATCTAATAAGGTTTATCTTTCAAAATCTGTTGATTCTAGAAATTTTATGTGACCCATTAGACAAATATTGGTACCTAAAGTGTTATTGGCTAAACTGTCTGGACCCAAGAAAATCTGGGTACCAAAATCATTTCCTATTTAAATCTGTTCTGTAGGAAACCTACTTAAAGAGCTCCTGTAAAAAGACCTGGTACTTGGACAGTGGATGTTCAAGACATATGTCAGGAGACTTCTCATGCTTTAAAATCTTAGTCAGAGTTGATGGAGGGTTTGTCACGTTTGGTGATAACTCAAAAGGAAAAATCATCAGCTTAGGCCAAATTGGTAACACTGACTCAGTATTAATTTCTAAAGTTTTATTTGTTGATGTACTTAAATACAATTTGTTAAGTATTTCTCAGTTATTTGATGATGGTTTTTATGTTAAATTTTAAAATGATTCTTGCAATGTTTTTAATTCTAAAAATGTTTTAGTGTTTGCTGCTTTGAGAAATGAAAATGTTTATGTTGTTGATTTAAATTCTTTAGCTAAGCAAAATATTACTTGTTTAAATGATTTTCATAAAGAGTCTTGGATTTGGAACAGAATATTAGGACACTGCAACGTGCATTCATTTAGAAAACTTTCTAGAAAGAACTTAGTTAGAGACCTACCCAAACTTGAATTTCCAGCAGACAAAGTTTGTAATCCCTATCAAAAGGGAAAGCAACATAAAGTTTCTTTTAAATCAAAGAAAGAAGTGTCAACTTCTAAACCTCTTGAGTTGGTTCACATGGATTTGTTTGGACCTTCTAGAGTTTCTAGTTTAAATGGGAAGCATTAAGTCTATGTTCTTGTAGATGACTTTTCTAGATATACTTGGGTATATTTTCTAGCTCACAAAAGTGAAGCATGTTCTTGCTTTGTAAAATACTCCAAGTCTATAGAAAACCTTAGTGGACTTAAGATTAAAACTCTGAGAAGTGATCATGGCCATGAGTTTGAAAATCATGAGTTCGAATCCTACTGCTCACACAATGGCTATAGTCACAATTTCTCTGCCCCTAGGACACCTCAGCAGAATGGTGTAGTAGAAAGAAGAAATAGAACCCTGCAAGAAATTGCTAGGACTATGCTTAATGAGTATGACCTACCTGTTTATTTTTGGGCTGAAGCTGTAAATACAGCTTGTTATGTTATCAATAGAGTCTTGATTAGACCTGTTCTTAAGAGGACCCCTTATGAGTTGTGGAACCATAGGAAACCTAAGGTTAACTACTTCAAAGTTTTTGGCTGCAAAGTCTTTATTCTTAATACTAAAGACAATCTTGAAAAATTTGCATCCAAGAGTGATAAAGGAATATTCCTAGGATACTCTATTTCTAGTAAAGCCTATAGAGTTTTCAATAAAAGAACCAAATGTGTGGAAGAATCTATTCACATCAAATTTGATGAAACTGATCCACTTGAACCTAAGACCTCTCCTGAAAATCTTGAAGATGATCTATCTATTTTGAACCTTAATGATAAAGACAGTGGACATGTAGTTAAAACATCCAGTTCTGAATATTTTCCATACCCTGCTTCTGTTGAACCTCAACCTGTAGATGAACCTGAAATCTCTAGCCCTACCTTTTCAAGACCAACTAGGATTCTAAAGAACCATCCTTTAGATGATTTTGTAGGAAACCTTGATAGAGGGACACAGACTAGAGCTTCTCTCAGAAATCAGGTTGAACATCAAGCCTTATTGTCACAGCTAGAACCTAAAAATATCAATGATGCTATCAATGATGAATTCTGGGTAATGGCTATGCAAGAGTAACTAAATCAATTTGAAAGAAACAAAGTCTGGAAATTAGTAGAAAGACCTAAGGACACTATCACCATAGGCACAAAATGGGTGTTTAGAAACAAAGTTGATGAATCTGGAAACATCATTAGAAACAAAGCTAGGCTAGTTGCATAAGGTTACAATCAAGAAGAAGGAATTGACTACGAGGAAAGCTTTGCACCTGTAGCTAGATTAGAGGCTATTAGGATCTTACTTGCCTATGTATCACATCTAAATTTTAAGTTATATCAAATGGATGTGAAAAGTGCTTTTATAAATGGTTTTATTGTTGAAGATGTTTTTGTAGAACAACCACCTAGTTTTTCAAATCCTCATTTTAAAAATCATGTTTTTAAACTTTCTAAAGCTTTATATGGTTTAAAACAAGCTCCAAGAGCTTGGTATGAAAGAATTTCAAACTTTCTTATTTCAAAAGGATTTATAAAAGGAATAGCTGATCCCACTCTTTTTATAAAAAGGATTTCAAAATATGTATTAATAGTACAAATCTATGTTGATGATATTATTTTTGGATCTTCTATAAATTATTTATGTACTGATTTTTCAGAAGTTATGAAAAATGAGTCTGAAATGAGCTTAATGGGAGAGCTTAAGTGTTTTCTTGGTTTTCAAATCTTTCAAACTAAAGATGGTATTATTTTAAATCAAAGTAAATATAATAAAGATTTGTTAAAACGTTTTGGTTTGGATAGTATTAAGTAAAGTGATATACCTATGAGTACCACCTGTAAATTGGATGTTGATGAATCTGGGAAACCAGTTGATCAAACTAATTATAGAGGTATGATTGGGAGTTTACTTTATCTTACTGCTAGTCGACCAGATATTGTGTTCAGTGTATATATGTGTGCTAGATTTCAAGATAATCTTAAAGAATCACACTTGCTGGCTGTTAAAAGAATTTTTAAATATCTTAAGCGTACTATGAATTTAGGTTTGTTTTATCCAAAAGGACAATAATTTGACTTAACAAGTTATTCAGATGCTGATTTTGCTGGCTGTAAGTTAGATAGGAAGAGCACATCTGGAACATGTCACTTACTTGGAAAATCTCTAGTATCATGGTGTAGTAAGAAACAGAACTCAGTTGCATTGTCTACTGCTGAAGCAGAATACATCGCTGCTGGTAGTTTCTATGCACAGATTCTGTGGATGAAACACACACTACTGGATTATGGATTTGACTTTAAACATGTTTCAATCAACTGTGACAACACTAGTGCGATTAATATCTCTAAGAACCTTGTGTCTCACTCTATAACTAAACATATTGGTGTTAGACACCACTTTTTAAGAGATCATTATCAAAGAGGTGATATAACACTTGAGTTTATAGGCACTGAACTTCAATTAGCTGATATTTTCACTAAGCCTTTAAGTTCAGAAAGATTAAGTTTCATTAGACACGAATTAGGAATGATAACTTATCCTTAAACCGTTAAGAGAAAAACCTCACCGTTAGAAAAACCTCACCGTTAGAAAAACCTCACCGTTAGAGAAACCTCACCGTTAGAAAAACCTCACCGTTAGAAGACCTCACCGTTAAGAGACTTTACCGGTACATCTCGCGTTGTTTTAAAATTCTGTAAAGCCGAGTCATCGAACCGTTATTTATTTTATTTATGATTTATGTGATTTATGAATCTTAAATGATATTAAAACTCAAACTAGACTCACTCAATCTCACCGCGAACCTGTCTGCTCGAATTCTCCTAAACCTAAACCTCTCGATCTTCAGAACCCTAGCCTACAATCCGTAATGGCCCGCATCAAGAGACCCCAAGTCACAGATGGGAGTGATGATCCACAAGAGAAACGATAGAAAGTATCGAATGCCAGTGGAAGTGGAAGTGGAAGTGTAGCTCAAAGGAATCTAATAAACCCACATCTCTCAAGGAGAGAGATTGTTGTTGAAAAGGAAGTGTGTTCAGAATGGATTATGGAAAGCAAATCGTTAGTTCTTAGAGTATTAGAAGAACAAGGTTGGCTAGAATGCTTCGCGAACAACAACGGACCTTATTATCCAGGACTGGTAAAATAATTCTACGAACTCATTCATTTTGAAAAGTCTGAAGAAGAAAGCATAATGGTTTCTGTGGTAAATGGTCAGGAAGTATCTTTTACTTCAGAGGAATGGGCTAGGAAATTAAGAGTTCCACGTGAAGGAGATTATGAGTTCTTCTCAAAGTCTGTACCTTCAACCGGTGATGTGTTTCAATATAAAGATGCTCTGCAGGAACTCACAGGGAATGGGACCCCTAGAAAGGTGATTGCTGCAGAGATGGTAGGAGAAGACAAACTGTTTTTTAAGTTTATTCAGCATGTTGTTAGTCCGAGAAGAGGAGACTTTTCCACTTTGAGATTCCAAGACATGTATCTATTACATTTTCTGAAGCACAGTGTGAGAATGAATCTATGTAGATTGATTATGGTTCAAGTGGAAGAGATGACTAGACCGAAGTCAAAATCAAATGCCTTGTTTTTCTCAAAAATAATTTCTGTGATGCTGAAAGTGAAGGAGATAGTTGGACCTCAGGATGAGCTGGTAGTGGTCAAGGATAACTTCTGTATTACAAGAACTGTCTGTAAATACATGAAAGTCAACTGGAATCCTTGTAAGAAATCATGGGTGAATGATGATGGAAAAATTTATGACAAGTATACTCCTATGGATCATCCTTCTAGACCAAAGGATATGATGGATCCTGGTCTTAGACCAGATGATCCAGAACTGGTCTACAGTGATGATGAAGCTGAGGAGGAAGAGACATCAGTAGAGGAAGGAGGATATCCAGACTTGCCCCCTAGTCTTGTGCATCAAGTTATTTCTTATGAAGCAGCTAGCCCTCCAACAGAACTACCAAAAAGAGAAACTGTCTTAAAGGACAATGATACAGAGACTACAGAAGAAGAAGAAGAAGCATGTCAGTATGTTGTCAAGGACACCTCTGAGGAGGATGAGACAACCAAATCTGATCATAATGTTAATGGAGAAAAAGAGGCTAATGGTGAAGCAGATGATGAATAAAAGGTTGAAAAAGAGCTCAGTTTGAGTCCTCTAATAGTCAGTACAGTCAGGACATTGGCTGATCATGAAGACATAGCAGCAGCACCTGTTAATGAGAGAGTCATTAATGAATCAGAACAAATGGCTATTGAATCTGCTGTGGTTGTAGAGGAAAGTGTAGAATTACCTCAGGAAGAACAGTTGGAAGAAATATCTCAGGAGAATGTCCCAAGTGAGGAGGAGAATCTTGGCTTAGTATCAGTGTTATATGACAATGAAGGTTGGACATCATATCCTGGATATATGATTCTTGGACTTTCTTATGGAGATTCGGATGAGGAAGACCAATCCCAAAAGGAATCAGTTACCTTACCCACTGTGGCTGAAAATGTGGCAACCAAGAAGGACATTGAGTCTTTAAAAGCTGAATTGAAAGAAGAAATAAGAGAATCAGTGGAAGATATGAAGAACAGTATGGTTGAAGAGATGAAAAGCGTGGATCAATCCCTTGAGTTATCCATTGGATGTAGTGTGTCCAGTCCTGTGAAAGAAATGGTGGACAAACATAAGGTGTGCCACACTCAGATTGAGAGTTGGACAGGAGCTGTAGTTGCTCTTAGACAATCAATCGCTTCATTGACTGCTTTGAACAGTTCTCAAACCCAAGTGCACACTGACATTCGGTATATCAAAGAAGTGGTCAAATAGTTTGTGGAAGTTTTTGAGGCCTTTAAGAAGTCAGTCAAAGAACATCTGAACAGTCAGGATGAACTTGTTCATAAGGTAGTTAGTAGTCTGACTCAATCTTTCAAGGAGACAGTGGACTTCTCAATGAAACCTCTTCCCTCAAATAGCTCCAGTGTGAACCTTGACCATATCCGCACTATTTTTCAGGAAGAATTGGCTAAGGCCAGTCCCAGTGGTGCATCAGATACTCAGATTCTTGCTACCACTAGGGAAGTTAGTAGTTTTGTTCGTGATCACCTGCAGGCAGCTACTGCTTCTCAAGAGGCAATCAAAAATAAGGTGGATGCTTATTTTGAAAAAGTTTATACCAAGCACCAAATGAAAAACCATTTCAGGCTTTTGCTTGAAAATATGAAGTTGCCTCTAGTTACCCAAGCATTCAGGGAACAAGTAAGTAAGCTCAGGGAGTTTACTCCTGCTTTGGATAAGTTTATAGAAAATAGAGATGATTTTGTGTCTGCAATGGAGAGAAGAGGAAGCATTATAATGGACTTCCGAAACCTGTTGTTTCCCTTCCTGCATGTGGATGCCAGACCAGTAATTGTACCTCCTACACTTCCTGCTTCTGCCTCTAGGAGTACTCCTCAACTGACTCCCGTTCAACCCATCAGGAGCCTGACACCGATGATCACTCAGAGGAGCTCAGATTACAGATCTGGTACTGTATCAGTTGCTGATCCACCAGTAGTTCTTTCCAGAATTCTCAAGCCTGTTGACTCTACCTCTGAACCCTCTGCTGATCCCAAGGGAAAGACACCTGTTCAAGAGGATGATTGAGTGCTTCTATCCATTTTTTTATGGGATTCATTGTATTTTTCTACTTCTCTGATTTTCCCACTATATCTTTTACTTATCAATCAAATACTTCATTCCTATCTTCCCTGTCTATTTTACTCTGTCTATTTTATTTCCTAGTCCTTCTCTTTTCTCTAATACCCTCCTTTTTGTTAATAACAAAGGGGAAGAAATTTTTGGAAACCTGAGAATGTTGATTCACCTAAGGGGACAAAGGGGGAGAAAATAAATACTTTGGAGGAGCATCCTATAGTTAAATTGATAGGGGGAGAAATATGCAAACCAAAGAATATTGCTTGTGCTTTCCTCTGATACTACATTATTTCTTGATATATTCTTGTTTCCATATTTTTTCCTCTGATATTATACTGTTGATATCATACTTTGATATATATTTTTTTTGTTTTGTTTTGTTTCCTCTGATAATACTTTTTTTTTGAAGGTGGGTTCTGGTCAAATGACCAGAACTAGGAATTTTATTCAAAAGAGAAAGTTACAAATGAGTTACAATAGACGGAAAGAGGGCAATTTTCTACAATCTTTAATGAAAGCAGGAATAAACTATGGCGGGAGTTCATTCATCCAAGTGATCTCATGATAGACACCCATGTTGGCAAGCCCATCCGCGGCCATATTAGCCTCCCGATAGGTATGTGTGGAAATAAAATTAAGGTCACTGAGCGTAGCGAGGAAATCCATCCATCTGGGGGTGAGAGGCCATGCCAAATGTACATCACCCTTCCAGATGGCTTGCACAATGGTAGTGGAGTCGCTCTCGATCCAGATATTCTTCCAGTTGAAGCGCTTTGCAAAGGATACAGCATGAATGGTAGCAAGCATCTCGGCCTCTAGCGTAGAATCAATTCTGTAGCTTCCAAGGAAACATCCGAGGATCCGGTCTTGATGATCTCTAAAAATTCCCCCACATCCAGCAAGACCAGGGTTTCCCTTTGAAGCTCCGTCCACATTTACTTTAATCCAACCAGGAGGGGGTACCTTCCAGAAAACTTCAATAGTGTAACAAGGTTTTGGGAAAATACCTTTGACACCAATCTGGCAGAGGGTTTCAAAATATATGATAGAATTTTCACAACAATCCTTTTGGATCATAGCCGCTTCCCTCATATCCAGTAGAATCCGCATTTTACCTACATAAATATTAAAGGAATTATTGTTGAAAACATAATCATTTCTACCATACCATAGAATATGCATAAGCTCCGCAACAGCCATTAGAAAAAGATTCTTGATTTGAGGAGATCTTGGGAGTTCCAACGATCCTTTCAGTTGAGAGAGAATAAATGTATCTAAAAGCCATCTGCATTTAAAAAGGTCAAAAATATAATGCCAAAGGTCCATAGCAGTATCACAAGATAAAAAGAGATGATTGATGTCCTCGCGATGTTGGTTGCATAATCTACATTTAGAGCAAAGGTTAAAGCCGTATGATTGCAGGCAGATATCAGTTGGAATTTTTTGATGTGCAATGTGCCACATAAGGGTAAGGCGAGAAGGCTTAATCCAATATTTATTGAAGTTATAAACCCAATGAAAATTTTCATCCTCACTAGGGAATTTATAGCGATAAAAAAATTTAGAGTCTAACAGGCCATTATGAGCAGGTTCCCAAACAAGGAGATCCTCATTGGAGGTAAAATAATAATTATCCACAATCCCCTTGATAGGATCCGGAAGTTGAGAATCAGGGGAATTGATCATCTCTCTAATGGAGCAATTTGAAATATTATGAGCCAAGGTATTAGGCATATCAGAAATGAGAGGGTAGCCAGTCCAGTTATCGAACCAGAAATTTAAAGAAGAGTTTTTACTAACAAGCCATCTAGAATTTTCCATGATAGAGTGAAAAGAACATTTGATTGATGGCCAGATAGAGGAAGTCATATAATTAGAAGAGACAGACTTAAGCTTATCAAGAAAGTGGCTTTTGAGGAATCTCATGGAGGGAGATTTGTTATTAATGAGGGACCATGTGAGTTTGGCTTGGAGGGCCTCATTAAAAATTTTAATATTCTTAATACCGATTCCTCCATTTTCAATAGGTTTACAGCAAGTGGCCCAAGAAACGGTAACTAATTTCTTTTCTAGAGTACTTCTACTCCAGATGAAATTCCTGATAGTTGTATTAAGTTTTTTTATCAGCCCCAAAAGGCCATTTGTAGACCATCATGGAATAAACAAGCTTAGAGACAATAGTGGATTTCACAAGGCAAATTCTTCCAGCCATAGAAAGGGATTTACCTTTCCAGGAAGAAAAATGATTTAGAGTTTGATCAACAAGGCTAAAAAAATAACAATCTTTGGGCCGACCCCAGAACAGGGGAACACCAAGATAAGTAAAAGGAAGGGATCCTTCCTTTATCCCTAAAACATTAGTGATATGAGTTTTCCTATTAGAGGGGAAGTTTTTTCCAAAGTAAATGAATGATTTTTGCCAATTAATGCATTGACCAGAAATCTCCTCGTAGTGAGAAATGATGGATTTAAGGTTATTGACATTTCTTTTATCTCCCTGAAGGAAAAGGATAATATCATCGGCATATAGCATGTGAGAGGGAGAATGAAGATTCCTGGAAGCAATGATAGGTTTGAGTCTGCCTCCCTCAACATTTAGGGAGAGCAGTCTATTAAGATAATCTTCGGTGATAGAAAAAATGATCGCAGAAATCAGATCACCTTGCCTAACACCTTTAGAGCATTTGAAATAACCACTAGGAGAGCCATTAATAAGCACAGAGATGGTTGCAGAGTTGAAGATGATTTTAATTTTATTAATAAAGGAGTTATTGAAGCCAAAACTAGAGAGGACCTTAAAAATGAAGGTACATTCAATCGTATCGAAAGCCTTAGTGATGTCAAGATTAAGAGCAATGTTCCCACCCCCAGTATTTCTGTTCAATAAATTGGTGGATTCAGAGGCGAGGAAAATACAATCCTGTATAGATCTACCCTTAATGAAACCAAACTGGTTCCAGGAGACAATTTTGTTACTAATATTAGAAATCCTGTTAGCAAGTATCTTGGTGATAATTTTAAAAAGAGAATTTAAAAGGGAAATGGGACGGAAGAGGTGAATTTCATCCGCATTATCAACTTTAGGAATTAACATCAGGAACTGAGAGTTGAGAGCATGTGGAAGAACACCTTTTTCAAAGAAAGATTTAACTAAGTTGCAGACATCATTTTGAAGGACATCCCAATGTTTTTGATAGAAACCATTGTTGAAACCATCGAGGCCCGGGGCACTGTCCGGGTTAAGACCAAAAACAGTATCCTTGATCTCAGAATCAAGCGGGATGCAATTAAGAAAACATTTATCCTCAGAAGTCACCAAATAAGGGATAATGTTTGGAAGGATATCTTTGTTAGTGCTAGTACCATTGAAAATGCCAGTGAAGTAATAAACAACATAATTTGAAATCTGTTCCTCAGACTCAATGATTTTACCCTCAACTCTTAAGAAAGAGAGAGGCTTACAGGTTTTCCTAATCCGTTGCAGAGAGTTGTAAAATTTGGTGTTTCTATCTCCATCCTTGAGCCATTTAGTTATGAAGATTTTCTTTTTTAAACTATCTTTAAAGTTTAGAAGACAGATCAATTTAGTAGAGATGTTGATTTCATCCTGGGGGTCAGAGATGAATGAAGTGTTGCTAACTTGAATGAGAGACAAATCCTTTTCCAAGTCCTGGATATCTTTGTCAATTAAAGCTGTTTTATCAAAACACCATTTTTTAAGAATGCTCCTTAGATTTTTCAACTTAGTGGTGCAAACAAAAGGATCCCTGTGATTTCCCATATTAGTCCAGGATGAATTTATAAGAGAGACACAATCCGAGTCAGAAGACCAGGCCAAATTAAACCTGAAAGGAAAAGAAGGTTTCTGAGAGTTTTGAAGAAAACTGACTAAGATCGGATGATGATCAGAAGCAAGTTTAGTAAGGGTGGCACACAATATCTGGTTAAAATTATCAAGAGCAGATTCATTAGTGAAGGCTCTATCTATTTTACTCACCACCACTCGGTTGTAGTGGTGTCTATACCAAGTGAATTGGGCACCAGTAAGGTTAGTCTCAATGAGATTATTACCTTCTATGACAGCTTTAAATTCCCTGGCGGAGATAGAGGAGAAGGAGTGTCCAATTTTTTCAGAGGGGGAGATAATAGCATTGAAGTCCCCAACCAAAACCTAGGGATCTTGAGTCCTGATATTGATGTCAAAAATCTCCTTCCAAAGAGATCTTCGATCAAGGTAATTATTCTTGGCATAGAAAAAAGTAATGAAGATATGAGAACTACCAAGGTAATAATCACATGTCAAAGATTGTGCCGTGAGACTAAATATATTAACATTTTGCAGAGAGGAGTGGAAGAAAATCCAAAGAGAGTCCATATGTCCATTATTACAAGCACCCAAGAAAGAGAAACCAAGGTTACTCAGGTGCGTGAACTTAGGGGAAAAATTGACTTTAGGCTCAGCAATAGCAATCAGCATGGGACGATGAGTAAGAATAAAATGCTTCAAAACATTAATGGTTCCAGGGTTTGCAATCCCTTGAAAATTCTAGTATAGAATATGCATAATTATTTACCTTTTGGGTTTGACCCCCCTTTCTTTTTGGAACTAGCATTTTGGCCTCTAGTTTTCCTAGGGGAAGTGGTTTTGCTGGGAGGGCAGATTTTATCCTTTTTGGACATAGGAGACTCAGGATTGGAAGTATTACATCCTGCCTTAATTTCATGGGTAGACAGCACACAAACAGGCTTGAGAACCGAGCCTGAAATCAAAGGGTCCAGGTCTGAAACAGAATTGGTCCCCAAAGCAGAAGGACATCCATCCAAGACAGTGATCCCCTGATGATCAGGATTTTCTTCAGTAGGTTCGGAGGCTGATGGATTTACATCAACCACAGCATTTGGAGTACAATGCCTGGAAACAGTGATGGACAGATCTGCTGACCGGGCAGGCAGATTACCATGAGCAGCAGACTGGAGAAGGGAGGAAGAAGAAACATTATTGTCTAGAGACTCAGAGGGAACAGGACCAGGTGAAGATTTCCTGCTGCATGCTTCCTTTTCAGAATAGCATGATTCCTGTACACATGCAGGTGTACTGGATGGAAAAGGGGGAGGGAGTTCATGATGGGTCTTAGAGGAAGATCCAATCATACAATTAGTCAAAGAAGACTCACCCACAAGACTCTGTGATCTGGGAATAAGAGGAAGATCTTCAGAAATTGGACTACAACCCAATATTAGGGATGTATCAAGTCCAGATTAAGCCCCAGTCAATAGGGGGTGAGAAGGCAGGTTATTAACATTATCCAAAATTTCCTTAATGGATTGATCCTGTAAATCCTAGTCCAGATTCTCCACCTGATCCGCCCAGGTTACCCCAGGTTCCTTTGGGGTTTTAGGAATCCATTTCCCAGGTTTGCTTTGTAAGGGGTCAGAATTAGCAATGGGGGGATCTATCCTTCTTGTTTTTCCTAACTTCAGACCAATAATAAGGGTTATGATGGTTAGGAGCCCTTTGAATGAATCTACAAATTTGGACAGAATGACCCACAATCTTACAAAAGTCACAGAAAGAGGGCATATTTTCATATTCCAGATCAATTATAGTTTTGTAGTCTTTATCATGAAAGTTGATAGTTTTAGGAGGCTTGGTTTCAAGATTAACATCCACTAAAATCCTAGCATACATACCCAAATCAGCATTAATGGTTCTTTGATCAATTTTAAAGGGGGTACCTATGCAGGCTGCAAGATCATTCAGTATTCTAGGATGCCAAAAAAACCAGTTTAGGTTATAGAACCTAACCCAGATTTGAGCAGACTTGCCTCTTTGTGTATTCGGATTGAAAGAGAAGTCCCAGTCCGAGATTCTCATAATTCCAGGCTTCAACAACAGATTACCTATCTTCCAGACAGCATTAAGATCCTCTTGAGAGTACATGAGCATATGAAAAAAACCTTTTCCCAGGGGAATCATTTTCTAGTTTGTGAACCCCTAGCAAAGAGAAATTCTTTGTTTCAGATCAATATAGGACCAGGGTTTTTCTCCTTTAGCATAAGAGACACAACCCATTAAAGAAAACTTACATAGATCTTGGAGTTGTGCGATTGCATCAGGATCTGCTTCAACATAAAATCCTCCATCATCCAGATGCTTGATGGTCGAGCAAGACTTAACACCTGTAGAAGAAACAGGTGATCCTTTAAGAGCTTTGAGGAAAGAAATACCTCGCGGTGCCCCACTGATTGGAGGATTAATTCCAGAAACCAGCGAAGCGTTTCCCGGGTCTGAAACCATCGTATCTGAGCTTTTCTTTTCATTTTGATCTTGCAGAACCACCGCAATTTCCCAATTAGGATCAAAACCAGCCATGACAGCACGAATCAAGGAGTCGACGCAAGACTAAGGGCGAAGATCAGCGAGCTAGGGTTCGAGGAGTTCTTCGGGACCATCCCTCATCTCCTTTCCGTTTTTTCCTTTGTAACCTTACTCCTCTATGATAATACTTTATTTTGGCATAGGTTGTGATTATCAAAAAGGGGGAGATTATTGAACCCTATGGAATTAAGTGGATTTATTATGTTTTGATAATCCCAACCATTCTTTCTTTATATCTTGATTATGCTTCATACATTCCAAATATAATTTAATATATGTTGTTACTTTCAGTATGCTTAAATTCAGTCTTTTGAATTATCAGATATATGTTTACTATGACTTAACTCATTCTGCCAAGTGAATGCTCAAACAGTTTTTAGCTACCGTTACACACTAGCTACCGATACAGAACAGCAGCCACCGTTATGGATTAGAGCTACCCATATCGAATAGAGCTACCAATACAGAGTTCACCGATACATCACGTTCACCGGTACTCAAGCCTACCGCTACATCGAAGTTGACAGCTACCGATACAGAGCTACTGATATGCTGAAGTCCACCGTTATGCAAAGTCTACCGATAGAGAATACCGCTACCGATACAAGGCAGAGCCACAGTTACCGTTACAAGTCCACCGCTACTGATGTGATCAAGTCTACCGACAGAAAAGTTTACCGTTATAAATGTCTACTGATACTCAGACCTACAGACACCCACTGTAACACAAGTCTACCGATATCAATAGCTACCGCTCCAGAGACAGAACCTGACACTACTTTAATTTCTTTATCATTATTTAATCTAACCAACGATCATATCAGGTATATTTTAATACACTAACATTTATTTAATGTGTGCTGTTGGATGTCAGGGAACCGTACCTCGTACCTGCAAAAAGTAAATCATCTTTTGCTGGAGCACGTGGTTTAACAAAAGGAAGGATGCTACTACAAAATAGAATGAATATACGAATACAGAAATAGAGAACACAGACCTTGTGAGACATAGACGAATACACGATACATAAAAAACACGAAGGTGTGCTGGAAGAACAATAGATAGTGAATGAAAAGAGACAACAGAACTTACACGACGAACTCATTACTGCATACTAGTGAAGAGATGAGAACGAGAACATAACACAAGAGCTTCATCGACTGTCTCTACACCTGGAAGTCAAGGAAACAGACGATACTCTGTCTTCCAAACAAAAACCAGAAGAGGACTCAGAGCGAATTCTGATCAATCAAAGGAGTCCAGAACTGCATGACAATCACTAGAGCCATTTCTAAACTCTAAATATTTGCTCTGTGATTTATTCTTTTACATATTGAGCAGTGTGTGTTATCTGTTGCATTTTACACACACACTGTCTCTTGTACTCTAACTGGAGGATTTGTAAATCCTCACTCACCTCTATTACATTTTGTATTTCCCACTGGGATAGTGGTAGAGGTCATGTGTGACCTTGATAGCTGGTTGTTGTTGTTCTTTTTCCCATGAATAACAGTGGTAGAGGTCTTGGACCTGGACAGCTAGTTGCTGTTGTTTATCCCCGATCTAGGGTGTGGATCATCTTTTTATAAAAGTTTTTGAGAGGACTAAGTCTCAGCTTGAGACTGAACCTCTTAGTTATATTTGTTGTGCTATATCTTTCAAATTTATTCTTTTATTCCGCTGCTAATCTCTTTAAAACCAAAACTGTTTTAAAGTCACTTTGATAATTAAATTCGCAAGTGTTTATATCAGTTGAAAATCAGTAAGTTGGTTTCAAAAGTTAATCAACCTTTCTGTTTTGATTAACTAGGAAATAATCAATCCCTTGAGAACCCAACTGAACCCTTACTTTGATATAAATTCACTACAGTTTAATTTAGTATTTTATTTGGGGGTTTTTAAGACAAAGTTTTTAAAACAAAAATTTTAATTGGAACTCAATTCACCCCCCCTCTTGAGTGTCCACTCCGACCAACAAGAATATAGTATGATTAAAAACAACATAAAAAACTATAATTAAATAGATCATTTGAATATTACAAACATGAATCTTGGTATTTACATCATGTTCCTCCTCGGGTGATCACAAGGAGTTTAGAAATCCATGGTAGGGGAGGAAGAAGAAGATGTTGAAGTAGAACTTATCATAGCCTCCAGAACGTATACGGATGATGAGAAGACTCATTTGGGACTCCAAAATAGAATCACCATTCCTCTTAGTCAAACTCTTAAATGAGGTTCCCAAGGTGTTCTTTTATAGGCAAATTGGAAGGTGGTTTTGAGCACACAGATTGTGTAAAACCACTTGGATCATAGGTTTCGGCCACTATAAAGTTTAATATTCCTTTCTAAAAAACTATAAAGTTTTATCCCCACCTTAGTAATATCTCCAATGAAAGTTTTTCTCTATTTGTACAATCAGATCTAGAGATCTTGATAAAATACAGAACACCGCTTTTGACTTGTGCGAATTTTATACCATGGATAGATCAGTTTGGATGGGAATTGTAGATTCCGAATGGGGCTTGGGTTCCTTCATATGAAATGTATCCCATTAAATTTTGGACCAGACCAAAAAAAATCATCCCATTTGGAGCACGGTTTAGTAGTAGTATACGGTTTAGTCCACTGGTGTTCTTGGATCCTTTACAGATTGGCCCATTTTTCTTGGACTTCATCATGAACCCTCCAAATCATCTCCTCCTACAATGTAATTATTAAAACAAGTAAAATTTACCTTTTAATAGTGATAAAAAAATATATTAATCAAATATGAAGTGCAATTTGTTATTAAATTTATAATTTTTGATACAAATTCAATTTAACATAGTGGTAAGTGGGTGAAAATGAAACAGTGAATCGTGGTGCGATCACACCCCCACACCTAAACATTTGCACTCCTGGGAAAAGTCACATTTCTAAAAAGTATGCATGGAGATATTCCCAATTTCATAAAGTTTTAACATTTAATTAAAGTTTAAAATGTGATTAAAATGTGATCAGAGAAAAAATCACAGTAAGGAGTTATTGTCAGTTATCATACAAAAAGATGTCTCATAAATTGTATCAGCATGAAATTAAAGGAGATAAATGATACCAATTTGAGAAAATAATTCAAAAGATAAAATTGTCAATAATTACTCACGTGTGGGTCTATGAAAACCATTTCATGTTATTCTTTCCACTTTATATCCAGTAAATATAAGTAATTTTAATGTTTCTCTGCTTACATGATTTTGTCCACCGAACCTACCCTCCATCCTTTACAATCAAATTTCAAAACCCACTCAATTAAGCATTGACATAAGTCAAACCTTAAGCTCCTGACCTACATATCCCCATATGTTTCACATTTCATCACTCCCCTCATTTATTGTTATTATTATTATTGTTTTTTTTTTAAGTTTCACTTGGAACAAATCTCACACTCTTCTCTCAACACTTATTTTATCTCCTCACGACACTAATTGTAATAGTTATAACAAGATAAAAAGTCAAAGAAGTTTTGGTTTTTGACCTAACCAAGATACAACCCCATTTTTTGTGTTATATATATATATATATACATATATATATATATATATATTGTTTTATGGCGTACAACAGTCGAATAACAGGTACACACGCATAGGTCAATCCAGTACAATAATGAAACAGATCGGATAAGGAATGAATGTATGGAAAAATCATTTAGAAAGCTGATAAATATTAACCTAACTTATATTAACCTTCTATTAAGTAAGAAAAATTCATACTTCATGGTTGTGTTCAAAGCTGTGTGGAGAAATTAAGTGACACAATTTTCCCTTAAACTAGTCACATAAAATGGAACCAATATTCTCAAAGTTTTCTAAGTGATACAATCATTTATATCATTGAAAAACAACCAATTTCCAAGAAAAATTCACTCCTTGATGTTAAATTCATTCAAAAACACACATTCCATCTTTGAAACAATGTTTTTTTTAAGATGCTAAAACAATATGAAAAAGGAAAATTCCTCATGCATGTTCAATAATTTCCATGATTAATCAGGTATCATAATGTGGTGGGTATCAAAAATTAACGTTTTGGCATAAAAGTGAGTGTGGAAAAACAAGGGGGAGAAAGTGAAAATACTATCTAGTAAGAAACAATGGGAAGAAATAAAAAAAACAATGAAAATCCTAATGAACTCAGGAATGTATCTACCCCCCCCCCCCCCCCACACACACACACCTAGAACGTGTAGTGTAATCACTGTAATAAATGATAATGTGAGAAAGAAGGATAAAACATGGTGTTTTTCACTGGTAAACTACTTCTAGAAGGTGGATTTCCTCCACCGGATTCTTTGGAAACTCCTCATAGAAGTTTTTAAGTCACTTCCCATTGACAGTAATACTTCACCCACTCTGATCATGAAAAACCTATATTACACCAAAAGGGTAAACATTATTAACAATATAAGGACCAAGCCATCAAGAACGAAGATTACCTAGGTGTAGATTTAGCATAGAATTGTACATGAGGACCTTTTCACCAAATAGAACTTCTGCTAATGAATCATGCTATCATGGATAGCCTTTGTTTTCTCTTTATATATCCGGGAGTTCTCATATGAATCACATAGAATTTATTCCAACTCTTGAATCTACAGCTTTCTATGCTCACCTACATCTGAGAGATTCAAATTACATTGTTTAACAGCCCAATATGAATGGTGATCTACCTCCACTAGGAGGTGAAAAACCCTTTCCAAACACAATTCTGTATGGTGACATTCTGATTGGGGTTTTAAAAGCTGTATGGTATGCCCAAAGTGCATCATCCAAGTGCAAACTCTAATCTCTCTTGTTGAGTTGTACCATTTTTTCCAAGATTGTCTTAACTTACCTATTTGAGATTTCTGCTTGTCTGTTATTTTGGGGTGATATGAAGTAGAGACTTTATGATCAACCCCATACTTACGAAGCAAATTTTTCATGTTGCGATTGCAAAAATGTGAACCCTGATCACTAATGATGAATCTAGGCAAACCAAACCTACTGAAAATCTGGGACCTAACAAAATCAACAACAACTCAAGAGTCATCAGTCCTGGTGGACTTTTCTTCCACCCATTTAGATACATAGTAAATATCCAATAATATGTACAAAAATCCAAATTAATTTGCAAAATTCCCCATAAATTCAATGTCCCATGAATCAAAAATTTCACAGAATAACATGGGTTGTTGGGGAATTTCATTCCTCGTGGATATATCCCCTGTGAATTAACAACAACTACATGACTTGAAAAATCGATGGGCATCCCTATACAATGTTGGAAAATAAAGTCCTGATTCAAGGACCTTTCGATCTGTACGTTGAGATCCAAAGTGGCCCCCACAGGCCAAATTGTGGTAGAAGGTCAAAATAGAGGTAAAATCATGGTCAGGGACACACCGACAAACTACTTGGTCACCACAAATTTTCCACAAATATGGGGTCATCCCAAATGTACCACCAAGAATCATGTTTAAGTCTCTGGGATTGGAAAGTGATGAAATTAGTGGGGATCCTAGATGTTTCTATAAAGTTAACAATGTCCGCATACTAGGGGGTAAGGTCCACAACATCACAAAGATTTTCATGAGGGAAGAATTCTCCAATGGGGAAGGATGAGTCAACATGGTGGCCCAATGGTGGATAAATCCTACTAATGTGGTCAGCTACAACATTTTCCACTCCCCTCTTATCTCTAATCTCGAGGTCAAACTCTTGGAGGAAGAGCATCCACCGAATGAGGTGGGGCTTGGTTTTAGGTTTCTTTAAGAGGAAACGAAGGGCATCATGATCAAAGAAGACGATGATTTTTTACCCGATAAGATATGAACGGAATTTTTCCAATGCAAACATAATAGAAAGAAGTTCTTTTTCAGTGGTTGTGTAGTTTTTCTGGGTAGGGTCAAGGGTACATGAGGCATACGCAATGACATGAGGAACCTTCTCAACCCTTTGTGATAAAACTACCCCAACTGCAAAGTTAGAGGCATCATATATAAGCTCAAAGGGGAGATCCCACCTTTGTGGTTGGATGATGGGAGGTGATGTGAGACTCCTTTTTATTGAATTGAAAGTGTCATCACATTTTTTATCGAAAAAAAACTCAGAATCCTTTTCTAATAACCGAGACAAGGGAAGTGTGATCTTATTAAAGACTTTAATGAATCGGTGGTAAAAACCAGCATGACCCAAGAAATATCACACCTCATGAACACATTTTGGATATGGAAGGGTTGAAATTAATTCAATTTTTGATTTATCCACTTAAATTCCATCATTTTAAATAACATGCCCAAGTACTATCCCCTACTCAACCATGAAATGGCATTTCTCATAATTTAAGACGAGATCTTTTTCAATGCAGAAACAGAGGAAAGAACCTATATGTTCCAAAAAATCATCGAAAGAAGAACCATATACCGTGAAATAATCCATAAATAATTCCATACAACTCTCAAGGTACTCATAAAAAAATACTCAACATACATCGCTGAAAAGTACCATGAGCAATACATAGACTGAAAGGAATCCTTCTATATGAAAATGTGCTGAATGGATAGGTAAATGTTGTCTTTTATTGATCCTCATAAGCTATATGGATTTGTAAATAACCTGAATATCCATCAAAGAAACAATAATGGGACTTACCAGCCAATCATTCTAACATTTGGTCAATAAAAGGTAGAGGAAAGTGGTCCTTCTGCATGGTTTGATTCAGTCGATGGTAGTCAATACAGACTTGCCAAATATTTTGCACAAGTGTTGGAACCAATTCATTCCTTTCATTTGAAACAATTGTTATTCTAGTTTTATTAGGCACAATTTGAATTGGGCTAACCCATTTACTATCAGATATAGGATAAATGATCTCAACAGTAAATAATTTACTGACTTCCAATTTTACCACTTCAAGGAGAGTGGGATTCAACCGACGTTGAGATTGTATTATGGGATTATCCTCATCATCCAAAAGTATATGGTGCATACAAATAGATGTATTAATCTAGATAATATAAGCCAATTTATATCCTATTGCCTTTTTACACTCCCTCAAAAGTTTGAGCAGTTTTGATTCTGACTGTGGGGAGAGGTTATTGGTAATAATGACGGGAAATTGGTCAATACCCTCAATATAAGAATATTTTAAATTAGAATGAATTTATTTAAGTTCCAACACCGGTGGGGTTTTTTTGAGGGAGAGGGTTTAGGGGGAGTCAGGTCCATGAAACTATCTATCTACTCATGTTTATTCTCTAAGGAAGGAGAATCTATGTAAATGAGATTTTCAAAATCATCGATGGTCATGGATACCTCAGAATGAACACACTCTTCAGTCAAAGTACAAAATTTACATTTTTCAGAACCCACACAATACTCAAAACATGAATCAAAACTCAAATCATCTAAGGGTGAGGAAGAGGAAAATGGGTCAGAGTATGGGTTTAGGAGAGAATTGTGTGTGTGTGCATCATTTGAGAGTACTTCCATCGAATAGACAGGAAGAGTGGAGTGCTCTTCAATGGGGTGTTTCATTGCTTCAAGGATGTTTAAACTTACCTTTTCTCCCCCAAACTCCATGGACAGTGTACCATTGTGAACATTGATGATCGTCTTTGTTGTTTTGAGGAATGGACTCCCATGTATGAGAGGGTTATGTCCTTGGGTTCGGATATCCTCCATATTAATAATGTATAAGTCTGCGGAGAAGATGAGATTATTAACTCTTACAAGTACATCCTCAATCACTCATGTTGGATGTGTAGTACTCTGATTGGAAAGTTGTACGACAATGCCTGTTGGTTGAAGCTCTCCAACCTGTAGAGAAGTATACATGGAGTGAGGCATTACATTAATGGAAGCACCTAAATCTAACATAGAATCTGAAAATAATGTCTCCCCTATGGTACATGGTATCAATCATTCCATGTTCCGTGGGGATAAGTCCCTCATAGAAGTATTGGATCAATAGTTTTTCACTAATCTATTGGTGCAGGCAGCTTGAGCAAAGTCTTTTGAATCTCTCCCAGTATTCATGAAGGGCCTCACCTTGTGATTGTCTAATGCCACAAATTTTTTTCCTAATTGATGTAATTCGAGAGGTAGGGAAGAACTTCTCTATAAAGAGTCTTTTTAGGTCATTCCAGCCCCCAATTGTGGTAGGAAAATAGTATAGCCAATATTTGTTTACACCATCAAGGGAGAAAGGGAAGGCCCTAAACTTAATTAATTCCTCATAAGTATTTTGGGGTTTTATAGTGGCGCACACTATGTGAAACTCCTTAAGGTGTTTATGATGGTCCTCACTAGGAAGACCATGGAATTTAGGAAGGAGTTGGATGATTCCTGATCTTATCTCAAAGTTAGCTGCTTCCTCGGGGTATTGAATGTACGCAGGTTGGTACTTCACATCAAGTGTGGTCAGTTATTTTAAAGTTTGATTATTTGCATCCATTATTTTAGGGGATTGAATTGGTTAAATTTTTTATTGTTTTAAGACCAATTGAGATTCCAAAATGGGTTCCTCAATGTTAATTTATTGACCTACTTTAGATGACCTAATTTGTGAGTGAAGTTTTTTTTTCAATTTTTGGGTCAAATTCAAGGAATTTTTCCTTTTCTGATCGGGTCATGCAAATAAGTTGTGAAGTTTGTTTGTTTGTTTTTTTAACTGGAGATGGATAAAATAAAATAACTTAAGAATGTTGAAATGAAAAAATAAAAGATAATTTTATACTATAGAATGAGATAGAGAGAGAGATAGAGAGAAGAAAAGATAAAAAACACACACAAAAACAAACAAAAACACAAACAAAAAAATGAAAACAAAAAAAGGGAAGGGGTTATTTAAAGGAGTAAGAAATAAAATAAAATAAAATATTAGAAGGAAAAAAATTATCTTGGATCCCCAAAAATAGTGATAAAATTTGATCACGTTTTCAAGTGCATCAAATTAGATGTTTATTTTTAATTAGAATTTCTGCAGTATAGCAGCAACCCTAGGTCGTCTCTCGAAGGAGGCTTAGATCATTAATTCCAAAATGAGGTTCTGATTATGAAAGTAAAAAAGGGGAATTTGGTTTTGGAAAACTTTTGGTTTTATGATTTAATATTCCAAAATAAATAGTAAAGTGATAAAAACAAAGTGGAAGTTAACAAAAGTAACTAAAAGTGATCAACCTGAGGAAATCTTGTGATGTTCATCCTTCATCGATTCAAGAGATATGGTTATGATATTTTAATCCCAGGTTTTTAAGACCTAGAACTATAATGTTACTGATTTTATACTAGGATACCTCCTAGGGTTCAGTCAGAAACACACAATGAATCATCGGATACTGCTGATGATTGGGTGATTTGTGTTCGACTTCATAACCGAAACTCACTGAGGCAACACACGAAGAACTTGATGCACTGTCCAGGTTTGTATGTTATTTCAATGTGTTACCATGACTTAAAATTTCATGGTCATGATAGTTTTTATGTGATTTCAATTAAACAATATGAACCACACTAACACTACAATTGAAAGGGGGAAAAAGAAGTGGTGAATGGTGTGTGAAACATCACATGAATAGATACCCCCAAACATGATCATATGAGTTGAGCATGACATACCAGTACATAACTCAATAAAATAAGAATATTGGACGATGAAAAACAATATAAAAACCTGGAATTAAAAAGTTCATTCAAATATTACAAACATGAAGCTTGGTATTTACATCACGTTCCTCCCTGGTTGATCACAAGGGGTTTAGAAATCCATGGGAGGGGAGGAAGAAGAAGATGTTGAAGTAGAACTTCCCATAGAATCCATAACTTATAAGGATGATGAGAAGACTCATTTGGAACTCCAAAATAGAATAAACTTTCCTCCTGGTCTAACTCCTAAATGAGGTTCCCAAGTTGTTCTTTTATAGGTAAATTGGAAGGTGTTTTTGAGCACACAGATTGTGTAAAATCACTTGGATCATAGTTTTTGGCCACTAGACAGTCGAATATTCATTTGAAAAAAACTAGAAAATTTTATCCCCACCTAAGTAATATCTCCACTGAAATTTTGGATCCATTTGGACAATAACATCTGGATATATTGATAAAATACAGAACACCGCTTTTGACTTGTGCACATTTGATTCCCTAGACAGATCAGTTAGGATGGGCATCGTAGAGGCCGAATGGGGCTTGGGTTCCTTCATATGAAATATATCCCATTAAATTTTGGACCAGTACAAAAACTTTCATCCCATTTGGACTCACGGTTTAGTATCAATATGAGTTTTAGTCCACTGGTGTTCTTGGATCCTTTGCAGATTGGCCCATTTTTCTTAGACTTCATCATGGGCCCTCCAAATTATCTCCTCATACAATGTAATTATCAAAAAAAAGTAACATTTCCCTTTTAATAGTTATAAAAACACAATATATTAATCAAATATGAAGTTAAATTTGTTATTAAATTTAGAATTTATGATATAAAATCAGTTTAACATAGTGGTAAGAGGGTGAAAATGAAACAGTGGATTGCGGTGCGATCAATAAGGCCAAAATTGAACCTCGGGGCCTCATGCCAATGGAATTTTTCTACCAAAACACATTCTCAATATTACATAGACCCAATCAACATAGTTACCAATTCACTTTAACTTAACCCATATGAGAACGCCAATCAACACCAGTACCAACTATCATTTTCCACCTTGGAATCCAAAACGGGCATGCCTCTACCATCCAAGAACACCCGAACATATGGATATCCATTGAAAATCCTCATAAAACTCCCAAACAAGGTTTTTCATTTCTCCACATTCAAGATTAAGTAATATATGAATGATTCATATTGAATCCCATGCACAACAGCTGGTTGGATCTACCCTAGCCAACCCACCATAAGAACGGTCAGTTTCTACCACCGAAGTGCCATTAAAATTCCCGACCATGACACCCCTATCTCCATAGGTATCCCATGGTCATCCCCAAAACATATTTAAGTATATACCCAAACTTTTAGTTCAATTCCATTCTCATTCACTAACCATTGTCATTATTCACCGTACTCTCGCTCAATCACCAATGAGGCACCATATTGAATTGATCTTGAATCAAGCAACCTCATCCCGAGACCAAAATATCTAATTAGACTATGGTCAAAAACATGTGAATACAACCTTTAGAATTACCAAAGGAATCCATATTTCATTGAAAACACACACAGACCATCATTTGGTGCTTTCATGACCATCTAATGACCAGTTACATACTCCATCTATGATTTTAGGATGAAAGTCACACGCCTATGACCGACGTGATTCTCCCCACCATAGGAGTGTCTTTATCATCATCTCACTAGGTTGAAACCCCAATATCACATCCATCAACCCATCCATAAATGAAAAAAATAGTTTTATGTGTCCCAACTCGCTCACTTCCAAGTGCTCCACCAACCCACAACATCATCCTCACCCAAATCATAGAAATCCATTCTCAGTACATGGTGAGACACCTTTGAAATGTGGTTCATGTACTCTATAATGTATAATGGAATCTCCACCATTATATTCCTTACACTTCTCCCCAAGCACTGGCCCTAATGGATCATATATTCAGCACACATGTGTCTCACCTTTTGATCCACACTCACCGTTTTATCACTACTTGACCAGGACTCTTCAGTTTGATCGACCATGTCACATCCCCTCGATCCAAACCAACATAACCACATTCAATAAAGGGTACTTATAACCACAATATCACATAAAATTCATCATCCCCTGGATTTAATACAACCATTCACTAATTCAAAACTTGATAGGCACCACACTCACCAACATGCACTACCTTAATCCACCAAATCGAGATTAGTTCATACTCATGCACCATCCTTTCACATAGTCTGACTCACACTACCATGATTCGTTTTGATTACTAATCAATATTGTACCCCAAAAACATTGATCATGATCATGAACAGTTCATCCTTAATCATCCTAGAGTACCCCTCAGAACTCATCTTTCAAACCGAGCATTGCGCTTGTGATAAGGTCTATTACACGACCGCCTACCAAATGGAATCATTCACTAAAAATTATAAGCGTTCATCTGTGATTGAACCAAGCTACTGAAATCATACTTTGAACTCAATGGGGATAGTCACTCAATCTCTCTTATCATAAACTCCAACTTGATACCAAGAATCAAAATCCCATGTGTTCCTATATTTAAAACTATCAAAGTTGTTTCCATAAATATTCCATATACCCATCCACACCTCACATGCATGGATATGATCTCATCAAAACCTAAGGGTTGTACACTATACTATGACTGATTCTCAAAACCCAGCCCATAATTTAGTGAGTTGAGTGTCACTAATCCTATGCTCATGAACCTATCCAAATAATTAACCACACCATCGGCATGTCATTTCTACTAACCATAGACATCCTAGATGCTTTCTTACAATAGGTTTGATACTCCACCTGTATCAAGGCCAAGTTCACAACCACCCATCATCATCATATCCATTTCAATAACCACAACCACTTACCTACATAAGTACCATGTATCCATAACACATCAAAAAGAATTAGGGTTAGGAATCTGAATGACCCTCCCCTTCAAAACCAGCCTAAACACAAGGCATCAGCACCATGAGTGCTCACTACAACCATGTCACCACCTAGAATCACCAAACACGCATCATTCACATAATATGAATCATCTACCTACCTTACACCACTAAGGAATGTCACAATATTGGGGAAACCCCTCTCATGAGTTACCCTCTAAGGTCACAAGGTGTTGAATCAATAAACTAAGTCTTTATCAAGGGTTACTATGTCCTACCACCCATCCCCTAACATAATTCCAACTAAAGTCATGATTCACAGGATAAAACTCATACCCATATCAAGGTCATAGGGAATCTAGTGTGAAAACACACAAATCAGGGTTCCCATTAACTAGGCTCTATCACTAACCCCAATAAACCCATAAACAGGTTCAATATCATCATCACACATATATAAAAGTACTATACTACCCACATGTCATGGGGTCTCAAAATATAGGCACTCATAATAACCCCAAATACCCATACTAGGGTTAAGCCTAACACAAAAGTCCTCCAAACGATGATATTCATTAAGAAATTCCATAATTATTGAGGATTCAAAAGAATTATGATCACATATTCATTGAGAATGCATCAAATTAATAATTTTAAAAACTACTAACAACTAGTAAATTAGAAATTATGAGTATTGTATCCAAGAAGAATACTTAAATAAATGTGTGACCAAAACAATTAAAAATAAATGAAAAGAAACTATTAGTTAATTAAATGAATGAGATTGTGGAAGTTAAACAAGAGAAATTAGATAGAGACAAGCAATGTATGAATTTAGGGGGTTCAGAATGTTCGGAATTAATTTAAAAATATTTTCTCTATTTAATATCAATAAATGAAATCAAGTCAGTGAATTAAATAAAGGTGTGTAGAATAATCTAACCATAATTAAATTTTTCTACATAGTACAATAAAATATCTTAAAATGATAGTTAAATAAAATTCAGGAAGAAAGATGTTTGTTGATGGAAAATAGTGACATCATCCTTTTCCAATTTTTGGTACTTTAGATGATGATCAAAATTAAAAATTCTCACTAACATCACCTGATTAGCCACTAAATGAGGATAATATTCATTGGTAATATATATAATATTCATGTTATTTATTATTCATAAACACCATTTTAGTGCATTTTACACTTTGAACATCATTTCACATTATGAGTGTAATACCTTCTTAAAATGCACTATTATGTGGTACATTTTTGAACATCATTTAAAGTACCAAATGATTCATCTGATTATACATATTTTAATTTGATATTTTGTTTAAATTTATCTAAACTCCAATATGAACATGTTTTATTCAGGGATCAATGTAGAATTCATGGAGGATGATGGAGATATTTGGCAATGAAAGGAAGCAATTCTGGAGAAGGCAGATTGGACACCAGCCCACTGATGAAACTGTGGGGCCCAAAATAAAGGCCCAATGAATCCCAAATTTCTTGGGATGATATAAGACATGTATATTAACAAATAACTCTTCAGGATCAAAAGCTAATTCGGCCTCCATGGTGTCCATTTAGGCATACCAAGTTAGAGATAAAATTCTGGGCCAGATTCTACGACCCAGAAAAACAGCACACCAATTAAACCATTTCTCGAAAACCATAACTCTTTTTGGGCTGATATTTTAAAGGAGGTTATAAGACATCCTAGGATCCATTTTATTATTCTATGGACCACTCTGATTCTGACATCTAGAAGTTATTCCAAGCGCGTCTGTTCGGTGGATGAAAGCTCGATGCCACCTCGGGTCAAATGTAGAAAAGTCCAAATTCCACAAGCTTTCCACAACCTATGGCCTACCAAAATTAATTGAGATTCTTTGTACTACTGGAGGCTCGACCCAAGGGCTCAAAAATGCCTATTTAAGGCAGTGGTGTTGGAGGATTTAGGAATCTTTGGTGCTTAGTTTCATTATAGTGTTATGCTGCCGCTTTGTGTTTGTAATCGCATTTCTTTCTCATGTAAGTTGTTTAATTCACCTTAGTTTCTTAATAAAAGTTCTTCATTTACTCTTTTTATGTTATTATACTTATCAAATTGATACCTTTGGTTCAAGGTGTGAATTTATTCACACCATACTTTGTGATATTTATCACACAACGGAGGAGTGATCTTTTTTTTTACTTCTTCAATTCCACCCTTGTAAGTCTACTTCCCGCTTCTGTTGAAGACATGTCATCAATGGAGGGATAACTCTTTTATGGGTTGATCCAAGGGAGTAGAAATGGGATGGATTGGATGTTATTTATCACTCCATTAATGGCTAATCACTTCTTTTAAATGAGATTTTTATTTGATGATTTTAAAACATCTTCATCCTTATTGAATTTAAGGTCACACATTCCAAGTGCTAATACGAACCTCTACCTTGGAGTGCTCAAAACTTTGATCCTTAAAGTGTATAGGTGATTAGTATTAGGGTGTGTAGGAATTAAACCAGTAAGTGATGGCTTAGTTTGATCTTATTAAATGAATCGATCTCAATTATAAGAAATTGAAATCATTAAAAAAGTAATTCATCCAATCCACCCCGAGCGATAACCTAGGATCAACTCATTCTTTTAAATTGAATTCACTTAAATATGTTATTTATCCTTTAAACCCATATAAAATCAACCCAAGTTGGACACTTCATAGCCAAAAACAGTCCATAGAATGTACGTGTCTATAGGTTTCTTCTTAGGTCTCTGAGGATTCGATAACCCAAGCTAAGCTACAAGGACCGTTCTACCTTCATCTCTTGGGTAAATTTGAGCGAGAATAAAATTTTGGCGCCATTTCAGGGGACCCAAGTAAGTAATATAAACACACATTCTATTCTCCCCCATTTCTTCTTTTCTCATCCAAATTCTCTTATCTTGTCCCTTTATCATTTTTTTTCTTTTGGCGCATGTCCGCCTACACTCGCGATCAATCAAACCGTCTAGTTAGGGTGGATAGTCCTGGGGTTGGGGAGTCAAGTACACCAAGGTAACTCACTCCATTAGAACATAATATTCCTAATACTCTAGAGTCCAAAATTGATCCCATTTCAATGGAAGGTCTTCAAAGAAACCAACTCATAAACCTGGGTGGGAACCAAAATGGAAACCCAAATGAGGCAGCCCCAAACTTGGGGAATGCAATTGATCAAACCATGAATGACTACCTCACACCTTCCTGGACCAATGCCCCCTCATGCATTAGACACAATTCCCTAGGATATGCCAAATACATATTTAAACCTCATGTCCTAAACCATCTTCTCACATTCCATGGAATGGAGTCCGAGATGCCCTACCTTCACATTAAGGAGTTCAATGACATTGTAGAAACCATGTGTCCCCCACATCAACTAAAATCAGCTAAGATGAGGCCATTTAATTTTTCTTTAAAGTATCGAGCTAAAAATTGGCTAAACAATTTGAGACTATCATCCATAAACTCTTGGGACCAACTACAAAGAGAATTCTACAAAAACTACTTTCCCCACCACAAAACAATTGCACTTAAAAAGAGTATCCAAAACTTTTTTGAAAAAGAGGGAGAGTCATTCTATGAAACATGGGAGAGGTTCAAAGACACTCTAAACATGGTTCCACACCATGGTTTTTCTATACCTGAACAAGTGAGAATTTTCTATGAAGGGTTGGGTCTAGGGAATAAACAATTCATTGACATGATGTGTAATGGAACCTTTAAAAACAAAGCCCCAAATGATGCTTACGAGTATCTAGAAAGCTTTTCTGAACAAAACCAAACATGGGAAACTTAACCTTATTCTGAAAAGCCACAAAGAACTACTGGAATTCATACACTTAGAGAAGAGGAAAGCCTTAGGGCTAAACTCGCAGAACTCTCTAGTAAGGTTGAAGAGAAAGACCTTAGGAAAGCCCATGAAATCCAAACCGTTGACCCTATTTGCACAATTTGTGACAAACATGACCATAAGACATACAACTTCCCAAACATTCCATCCATCAAGGATGTTCTTTTAGGAGGACCCCTAGAAGAAGTAAATGCCTTGAAATTTCAAAAGCCTCAATACCAAAACAACTTCAATCCTAGGTATAACGACCACCCAGGCTTCCGCTGGAAAGATAAACAACAACCAAGCCAACCACAGGGAAAAAAATCCTTACCCCCATCAGAACTACCAGACCCATAACCAGTTCCAAACCCAACCTATCCAATACCAACAGCCACCGGTCCATTTTCAACAAACCATACCACCTCCAAAATATCCCCCTGGGATAAACCAACCTACTCAAGCACACACCCAAACTATTCCACAAAGTCTACTAGAACAACTGTGCAAACAAATGGAAAGGATGAACTCATAAGTCTCTTCCCTTAAACAAGAACTTCAAACCATAAAAACTGGAAAGGCACCCATGCCTACTCAGGCGGTTCCATCCTCAACTTCAAGGGAAGAGTCAAGTTGAACTCAAACAACTCATGAACAACTAAAGGTTGTGACTATTTTAAGAAGTGGGAAATCAATTGAGAAACCTGAACAACTAATTTAGAACCCACCTGAAGATTCAAACATGGATGAAAAATCAAATGAACCAAATGATCAAACTGAGGAAACTAATAACATTGTCAAAGAAACAACTCTTCAACAAACAACCCCACAACCTACACCATTTCCTCAATGCATGAGGGGGAAACCCAAGCCTGAATTGAATGAAACATTTAGGGAAATCTTCTCACAAGTCAAGATGAACATTCCTCTTCTCGATGTCATCCGAACCATACCTGCCTACTCAAAGTAACTTAAGGAATTGTACACTTTTAAAAGAAAAATTTCACATAAAAACCAAGTCCTTTTGGCTGCTAATGTGAGTACCACCATTCAAGGGACCATTCCTCTTAAGTTGAAAGACCCGGGTTACCCTTACATCAATGTTGAACTAGGAGAGAGAAAAGTTTTCAAGGCCTTGTGTGACCTAGGTGCTAGTGTCAATCTCATCCCATATGCTGTGTACTGCCAGTTAGGCCTAGAAGAGATTCAACCCACATCTGTCACACTTCAGCTTGCTGATAGCATTAGGGTTCCAAAGGGGATTTTGAAGGAAGTTCTGGTAAAGGTTGAAAACTTCATCTACCCTGCTGACTTCATTGTCCTTGACAACCATCCAAACTTAGGAAATAAGGAACAAACCCCAATCATCCTTGGTCGTCATTTTCTTGCAACAATCAACTCTGTTATCCGAGTTTGAAATGGTAACATGACCATCACCTTTGGGAACATGAGTCTAGACTTGAACATATATAATGCAATCTCACAAATAAGGGATGATGAGTAAATTCATGAAGTAAACATGATAGGAAGCATTGATAATGAATCCATGGAACATCAAGGAATATTTGATGAATGTTTAAGTCAAGATGAGATTGATTTCCTTTGTTCATATGAAGGAAGTTTATCTCCTTGGCTTGAATCATTTTCAAATTGATCTTATGATGAAGTCTTAGGTCCAACAATCAGTGAAACCTTTCAAGAAACCACTTTCATGGAGACCAATAAAACTTCCTTCCCTCAATCTGATCAAGCCAATCTAGTAGTTGAAACTTCTACATGTGGGGAATCAATCCTATCTGAAACTCTAAAAAAAGAAATTGAACTTGATCCAATGTCCCAATCTTCTGTTGAAATTCTGAACCAACCTGATCTTGAATTGAAGGAACTTCCTGCTACACTCAAGTATGCTTTCCTAGGGGACAATCAAACACATCCTATGGTCATTTCTTCTTCTCTTGAAGCCAATCATGAGAGGATTCTTCTAGATTTCCTTAGGAAGCATAAGAAATCCATTGGTTGGACCCTTTCTGATATTCCCAGGATTAGCCCACTTGTTGGGACTCATAGGATTGTTCTAGAATCTGATTCAAAGACATGTCGTCAACCTCAACGGCGACTCAATCCTAATATCAAGGAGGTAGTAAGGAAAGAACTTCTGAAATTGTTGAAAGCTGGTATCATATATCCCATAGCTGAGAGTGAATGGGTGAGACCAATCCAAGTGGTTCCAAAAAAGGCTGGAATCATAGTGATAACCAATGAGGATGGAGAGATTCTTCCAACAAGGGTGAGTAGTGGATGGAGGGTCTGCATTGACTATAGGAAGTTAAAATCATTCACTAAGAAGGACCATTTTCCCTTACCATTCATTGACCAAGTCCTTGAAAGAGTGGCAGGTCACGACTTCTACTATTTCTTAGATGGGTACTCAGGGTATAATCAAATTGAGGTATCCCTAGAGGATCAAGGTAAGACTACATTCACATGTCCATTTGGAACCTTTTCTTTCAAACGCATGCCCTTCGGGTTATGCAATGCCCCTGGAACCTTCCAACGGTGCATGATGGGAATCTTCTCAGACATGGTAGGGGATTTTCTAGAGGTCTTCATGGATGACTTCTCTGTGTTTGGGGATACATTTGAGGGATGTCTACAGAATGTGGAGAGAGTCTTGTCAAGATTTTAAGAAAAGAATCTGGTCCTAAACTGGGAAAAATGCCAATTCATGGTTAAAGAGGGACTTGTTCTAGGCCATCTGGTCTCGAGTGGGGGGATTGAAGTTGATAAAGCAAAGTTTGAAATCATTCGTCACCTTCCATCACCCAAAACTGTCAAGGAAGTGAGGTCTTTATTAGGACATGCTGGTTTCTATAGAAGATTCATCAAGGACTTTAGTTCAATATCTCATCCCCTTTGTTCTCTCTTAGTAAAGGATGCTCCATTTGTTTGGACAGAAAGTTGTGAGGGTTCATTCTCAACCCTCAAATCCTCTCTCACATCTCCTCCCGTTATGAAATCTCCAAATTGGAACCTTCCTTTCAAACTTATGTGTGATTCCTGTGACTTTTCTGTAGGATCTGTGTTAGGACAACGTTGTGATAAAAATCCTTATGTCATTGCTTATGCAAGCAAATCCTTAAATGATGCCCAAATCAACTACACCACCACTGAAAAGTAGTTACTTGCTATTGTGTTTGCCTTAGATAAGTTTAGGTCCTACCTCTTAGGATCCCCCATCACTGTGTTCACTGACCATTCTGCACTAAAATACCTCTTCCAAAAACAAGATGCTAAGGCTAGACTGATTAGGTGGGTCCTTCTCTTACAATAATTTGACCTCACAATCAAGGATAAAAAGGGAGTTGAAAATGTTGTAGCTTATCACCTCTATAGGATGGAATTCAAAGACAACTAAAATCACCTTTCTGTGTCTAATTCGTTTTCTGATGAACACCTATACTATGTGAGTGACTGCCCTTGGTATGCTGACATAGCAAATTTCTTAGTGACAGGAGTCATTCCAAAATTCTTAGGGACTCAAGCTCAAAGGAAATTCCTTTCTGATGTTAGACACTATGTGTTTGATGATCCATACCTCTATAAGTTTTTCCCTGACTAAGTCATTAGGAGGTGTGTTCCATAATCTGAACAAGAGTCCATCCTTAAATTCTATCATAGTGAGGCATGTGGGGGTCAATTTTCCTCTAAGAAAACATCTTCTAAGATTCTTTAATGTGGTCTCTTATGGCCCACCCTCTCAAGGGACTCCTACACATTTTTTCAAAGTTGTCCTAGGTGTCAACAAGTAGGGTCCATCACAAAAAGGAATCAAATGCCACTCACTCCCATCTTAGTGGTTGAAATATTTGACTGTTGGGGAATTGATTTCATGGGTCCCTTCCCAAACTCTCGGGGATACCTCTACATAATCTTAGCTGTTGATTATGTCTCAAAATGGGTTGAGGCCATTCCCACTAAGTCCAATGATCATCAAGTTGTGATTTAATTTCTGAAAGAGAATATATTTTCAAGATTTGGAATTCCTAGGGCTATAATCAGTGATCGAGGAACCCATTTCTGCAACCACCCATTCTCTTCACTCATGCCTAAGTATGGTATTTCTCATAAAGTGTCCACTGCATACCATACTCAAATCAATGGTCAAGATGAGTTAGCGAATAGGGAGATTAAGCAAATTCTTGAAAAAACTGTCAACCCCTCTAGGAAAGATTGGTCTGAGAAACTCTTAGATACTCTTTGGGCCTATAGAACCACATATAAAACCATTTTAGGAATGTCCCCATATAGGTTGGTTTATGGTAAACCATGCCATTTTCCAGTGGAGATTGAACATAAGGCCTTTTGGGTAATTAATAAAATGGATTATGACCTCTCATTGGCTGGAACAAAAAGGAAATTATATCTCAATGAACTGGAGGAATTAAGGATGAAGGATTATGAAAATTCAAGGATCAATAAAGCTAGAGTTCAAGCCTACCAATCTAGGAATATCAAGGTCAAACATTTTGAACCAGGAAAACTTGTTCTCTTGTATAGTTCAAAACTTCATTTACACCCAGGAAAGTTAAGGTCTAGATGGTCAGGTCCTTTCATAGTGCATCATGTATTCCCCCATGGGGCAGTAAAGATTCAAGATCCCACAAGTGGTTACATTTTCAAGGTCAATGGTCAAAGGTTAAAACCATTCATTGAATCATTCAACAAATAGGAAATAGAGGTTGAGTTAACTGAGCCAACCTATGAACCAAGAAAAAATTGATAGATTTAGGGTTCAAGTCGAGCTAACGACGTTAAATAAAGTGCTGCATGGGAGGCAACCCATGGTTTTCAAGTTTCCTATCATTTTGTTGTTTTAATAAAATTTATATTTTAATTAATCATTTTTATATTTAAAAAAATAGACTGTTGACATGTTCTTCTATTATGAGTATGGATGGGTATGAAAGGGGAGCACCATATTCATCCATGTCACGTGGTGTGATCCTTGAGTAATACCTTACCCAGAAATTTAAAAAGAAGACAATGTATCATCAGTTTATTTTATTTTATATATATAATTATATTTTACTTATATATATATATATATACTCTTTTGTTTTGTTTTTTTGTTTTCCTTTTTCCACTAAGTAACTCTGCAAGCGACATGGATATCAAAGGACTAAATTGGAGCAGTAAGAACTTCAAACTTCAACCACCAGGTGACTTCATTCCATGACCCTCATTTTCAATTTCTTTATTGAACTTCCCTTTTATTCCTCTACCCCCTTCTAAATTTTCTTTTCTTTAAACATTGGGGACAGAGTTATTTTAAGTTGGGGGGAGATAAAATAAAAAATTATTTCGTGTAAAAAATGAATGATTTGAAGAAGAAAAAATTGTGAAAATGGAAGGAAAAATTCCTTTAACTTTAAACATGGTAATACACATTGCACACTTTGAAACTGAATATAAAATAATTTATCATACCCTAATTCTAATTTTAATCCTTGTATAATTTCATGAGCATTGATTTTGGAAAGTGTGGCTGTCCAATGTGATATTTCATCGTTTATATTTTCATCCAAAAAAAATCACAATGCACGTTCTTTGGATAGTGGGGTATTAGTTTGAGTTCATGGGGTCCCCTAAATATATAGCATAGGTTTGGTGGTAATTTTAGTTTAATATGAGTATTCAAAAAAAATTATAAAAAAAATTGCACGTAGAGCAATGAAATGACCTAATGTGTGGCTTTCAGCACTTGGAGATCGTGACTCCATAGTTGTCTGGCCCAGAGTTAGTAATTTTATCTCTATTTTTGGTAATTTGAATTAGTTTTTTACTGATTTAACTCGAGATGATGCCCGAGTATGTGGGCTTCACTTGGTGCCCTAAGGTCTTTGAGCCTGGGAGTCATCGGCAAAGTCTCGCTACAGGGGTTGACTCTTTTGAGTGCAACTTAAATTACCATGGAAAATTTGCAAAAACAAAAAAAAACAAAAAAAAACAAAAAATTATACAAAAAAATGAATACTCATATTAATATTGAAATGTGATTCCACCTAGCGCTTCCATAATTTCCCCTTGAATAAATATGAACCCCCATGTCTATTGTGATGCACAACACATCCTCATACTTAATTGACATTGGATGAAATATGGAAATGAATTTGAACAAAGGAATTGGCTTGGGATTGGGATGTGATTATGAAACTATCTTTTTTTAAAATATTTTGATGGGTTTAATGATTGTTTGGTATAAGGGTTTTTTGGTGATCATTGTGTATTAAAATGTTTTTTTGGAAAAGGGAATTCGAATTTCATATTGTTGAGATATATTTTGCTCGGGACTAGAAAAACTCAAGTTGGGGGTGTGATTAGCCACTAAATGAGGCTAATATTAATTGGTAATATATATAATATTCATGTTCTTTATTATTCATAAACACCATTTTAGTTCATTTTACACTTTGAACATCATTTCACATTATGATTGTAATACCTTCTTAAAATGCACTATTATGTGGTACATTTTTTAACATCATTTAAAGTACCAAATGATTCATCTGATTATACATATTTTAATTTGATATTTTTTGGAAATTGATCTACACTCCAATATGAACATGTTTCATTCAGGGATCAATGGAGAATTCATGGAGGATGATGGAGATATTTGGCAGTGAAAGGAAGCAATTCTGGAGAAGGCAGATTGGACACCAGCCCACTGATAAGACTTTGGGGACCAAAATAAAGGCCCAATGAATCCTAAATTTCATGGGATGATATAAGACATGTATAGTAACAAATAAATCTTCAGGATACAATGCTAATTCGGCCTCCATTGTGTCCATTTAGTCAGCCCAAGTTAGAGATAAAATTCTGGTCCAGATTCTGTGGCCCAGAAAAATAGCCCACCAATTAAACCATTTCTCGAAAACAATAACTCCTTTTGGGATGAGATTTTACAGTAGGTTATAAGACATCCTAGGATCCATTTTATTCTTCTATGGCCCACTCTGATTCGTCCATATAGAAGGTATTCCAAGCGCGTCTGTTCGATGGATGAAAGTTGGCTGCCACCTCGGGTCAAATGTGGAAAATTCCAAATTCCACAAGATTTCCACCACCTATGGCCTACCAAAATTAATTAAGATGCTTTGTACTGTTGGATTCTAGACCCAAGGGCGGAAAATTCTTATTTAAGGCAGTGGTGTTGGAGTATTTAGTAATCTTTGGTGCTTAGTTTCATTATAGTGTTATGCTGATGCTTTGTGTTTGTAATCGCATTTCTTTCTCATGTAAGCTGTTTAATTCACCTTAGTTTCTTAATAAAAGTTCTTAATTTAATCTTTTTCTACTCTTCTACTTATCATGTTGATACCGTTGGTTCAAGGTGTGAATTTATTCACACCATACTTTGTGATATTTATCACACAACGGAGGAGTGATCTTTTTTTGTTGTTGTTGTTTTTACTTCTTCAATTCCACCCTTGTAAGTCTACTTCCCGCTTCCGTTGAAGACATGTCATCAATGGAGGGCTAACTATTTTATGGTTTGATCCAAGGGAGTAGAAAGGGGCTGGATTGGATTTTATTTATCACTCCATTAATGGCTAATCACTTCTTTTAAATGATATTTTTATTTGATGATTTTAAAACATCTTCATCCTTATTGAATTTAAGGTCACACATGTCAAGTGCTAATACGAACCTCTACCTTGGAGTGCTCAAAACTTTGATCCTTCAAGTGTATAGGTGATTAGTATTAGGGTGTGTAGGAATTAAACCAGTAAGTGATGACTTCGTTTGATCTTATTAAATGAATCCATCTCAATTATAAGAAATTGAAATCATTAAAAAAGTAATTCATCCAATCCACCCCGAGCGATAACCTTAGATCAACTCATTATTTTAAATTGAATTCACTTAAATCTATTAGTTATCCTTTAAACCCATATAAAATCAACCCAATTTGTCCACTTCATATCCAAAAACAGTCCATAAAATGTACGTGTCTATAGGTTTCTTCTTAGGTCTCTGAGGATTCGATAACCCAAGCTAAACTACAAGGACCGTTCTACCTTCATCTCTTGGGTAAATTTGAGTGAGAATCATCACCCATAAGTCCTTATAATAGAACAAAAAATATCATCATCAAGAATAAAATTAATTTCATTGTATAAAAATAGCACTGACATAATTTATGAAACTAAATCAAACAAAAAAAATTATCAACTCAGTTCAATTTGAAATCCCTAAAATTATTTGGTTTGCATGTTTGATGTAGAAGGAATGAAAATAAAATAAATTAAATGAATATAGAAACAGGAAAACAAGAAGAGTAGAAATATAAATAAATATTCTCTATTAAGAATGTCTTCTTACTTGATTTCAAACTCCTGCAACTAATTTGAGAGTGTTCCTGCTTCTGCTCCATCTCTCGCTCCATAATTTTCTCTCTATAATCCGATTTCATCTCCATCTTAAAATTTTATCTGTATAAATATCCTCTATACCTCTGAATATTTTTATTTTTATTACTTTATTATGTCATCTAAAATGGATCACATTTTTTCCCAGGTGTCAGCTACAGGATGGTGTGAACCATTTTTCAATGTGATAAAAAGGTGAATGTTGATTCATATTCAAACAAATTAAAAACCAAAATGTGCCTCAAGATCATCACAAGATCACTAATAAAAAAATAACCTACAATGATAAACAAAATCTAAATTCTAAATGGAAACCTTAAATTCAATAATAATCTTCAGTAAAACTCGTTTGTTCAAGATCGATCATCACTCAAGCAATAAGTCGAGAACTTAGTGTACACAAAAAATCAACTCCAATCCTGCAATAAAATGGATAATCAAATCCAAAAAATATTCCATAATTACACCTGAAAATATATCAAGTCCAACAAACACAAAACTCTTTTCCATCTATAACACAAAAACAATCTGATCTTCACTTTTATTCTCAGCATAAAACACATTCAACTCGACAGATCCCATCTTCAAGTCTGAACATCTTTGAGTCAAATTGTTCAGGCCTCAACCTGAAATCTTTCTCAACTCATGTTTAGATTAGATTTATCCATAGTCAAGGTATATATAATTTCCAACATCTTCTAAATAATCATTAAACCTCCATAATGAAATTATTCTACTTCAACAATTCCAATACATTGAGACAATTCATCAAGAAATTAGTGTGAACTATCCTAAATAAATGCAGACACAACATTTGGACAAGAAAAATTACTATCACTTTCATCCTCATCACTAAGCCTGAATAGGAACAAAACAAGTATACTATAAATCATCAACACCATTGTAAGAACTCGGATATTTTTTTCAGGTATGTTTTTCTTTTTTTTTTTTGTCTTTTTGAGGAAAAAGAGGAGTGTATGGAAATTTCTTAAGTACACATTGTGTAATTTATGAGTACAAGTCGTGTACTCAGTTACTGTGGGTAGACATGTGTTGGTCATGTAGCGGCCTTGCACATGGTCGTGTGGGGTGAATTAAAGGCCACCTAAAGCAGAGTACAGAAAAGGCAAGTTCATGTCGTGTACGTAGAAAGTACACACTATGTATTTTGTTTTTTTCATTAAATGAACCGGGGTCACGTCTTATCGATAGAAATGTATTCTTTTTCAACTTCATCGTCTAAGAGAACCCGTACGGCCACATATCTTCGATGAGCCGCCGAGAAAACGTTTGTCCTCTAAATCGAACATCGTCGGTTGTGTTGGAATCGCATTGGTGATCTCTCTCTTCTCCTAGAGCACCATCCCTTGATCTCACCTCTCTCGTGATATTTTCTTGGTTGGTCATTTTGTGTTTTTTTGTAGATCTATGGTGTTATAAGGAAGTTCAAGGCCTGAGATTCAAGTATATCAATCTCACAACACCGAGGTAGGTGGTTTGTTCCTTTCTATTGAAATTTTTTGAGTTATATGTGTAAATTTTCCCAATACCCTTGAACGGGGTATTGCGTGTTTACCGTTTTAGCCCTGTTGTTTTCCTGATCTACTTGTATGCTTGAGTATAGGTAAATTTAATGTGATTATAGTTAAATTTCTATGCTTTGTAGGTGTTTCCCATGCATGTTTTGGTTGCGGTTGTTTGGTTTTTCTTAGCCTGTTAGGCTGCCTTGTTTGTTCCCATGCCTAGTATTGTAGGATGGTGTGACTATTGTTCTGATATGTTGATATGTTATAGACTGTTATCCAAGTAGTTCTTGAGGTTTTCTTTGGCCACCATGCTTTAATATACTTTTTGACTTACACGGGGCCATGAGAACCTAGTGTAGTAGACCATGGGAAGAATGGACGTAAGGGCTTCTCCAGAGTGTCTTTATAATTTTACAATGCAAGACCACAGGGGAAATTGACGTTGAGTGCTTCCTCAGAGTATCTTTAGATCCTAGACATGGGCCACAATGGGAATGAGACATTGAGTGATTCCCTAGATTTCCTTTAGTAACGATACGAGACTATAGGGGTAATTGACGATGAGTGCTTCCTCAGAGAGTCTATACTTTAGCTGACCAGTAGGTTGAGACTGTGTGTGCTTCCCTAAGGGTTTATTGTACTTTTTTGGTTGAAATAGATGGGTTAGGTTGTGAGTACTTCCCAGAGGTTTACCTTCTTTGATTAGCTACTTACTTGATTGTGATTGGAATGTTTGAAACTGTGGATTGTTACTGTTGAGTAATTTTCTTGTTTACTTAATTCTTTTACTTATTACCTGCTATATACTCACTGACTATTAGGAACAGATATTTTGGTGGTTGCCTATTGGTATTTAGTCTCACACCCTATTTGGGTCTTGCTTTTGGGCCCAAACAGATAAAAAAAATTCAGGTATAGGCAAGGGCAAGTGCCCTTATACTTCAAGTACTTGAGTGTTGTGGAGCTGGAGAGCATGGGACCAAGATGAGGTTTGCGATGCTGAGGATTTTATCTATTTTATTTTTTACTTTGGTTTAGTAATGTATTCCATCATTGTTACTTTTTTGGTTACTTTCCTAGACATATGTATCATACATCATTTTATATATATGTGCTCCAGTTTTCATTGCTTCTAGTCTTATGATGTTCATTGTTGTGTGTATGTTTACTGCTACTGCTATTGTATATATGTTTATTTCTATTGTGTTACTCTTCCAATGAGGGAATAGTTTCCCCACTATCACACCCAAGGCCCTCACTTCTAGTCGGTAGCCTCTGGTGTTTGGGGAAATTTTCTTGAGGCCATGTGACCAACCAGGTACGGGGCACCTCTAGGTAGCTTCCAGAACCAGGAAGTTACAAAGTGGTATCAAATTAATTCTTTCTTCTTGGCTTACAATTTGGAGCCTATAACCAGGGATATAACGGAATAGTTACTTGGTAATAATATTTTCTTGGGAGTAACTAACCCGTGTAAAGGGAAAATCCAATCTACCTTGTTTATTGCAATTTTTCTAGTTTTTCAATTTTACAGTTGATTTGATTTCACCTAGAGTGATTAACATGTTTTGTGTTGTTACTATTGATGTTATTGAGGTTCTATTTCTGTCTCAACCCGATGAGATAAGGGTATTCCATCTCATGCATCATATAGTCACTTGCTAGAAATCACATGTCATGCATTCTTTCCATGCCATTTAGGGACCATTAGCAATTGCATATTGTTGTGATAGATGTTTTGTAGAATATGCATGTTGTTGTGATATATGCCTTGATAAAATACCTATTGTTTGATAGGTTTTTGTTTTTGTAAGATTTTTTTTGAATGAATGCCAAACATTGGTTCTTGATGTGTTATGGGCACTCATGGACTGGAATTTGGTGGATCATAGACTTGTTTACCTTGTTATAACATATATAAGATTCCAAGATTTGATTCACAGAAAGTATGGGCCCTCACATATCAGAATTTGGCACTTTCAATGTTCATTTTAGTGTTTTTCTGGGTTATGGAGTAGTTTTTGAGGCTTACTGTCTAAAAAACCCCAGAATACATGGTGTGTAATGTTAAATACATGCCATGTGTTCTTCTCTTCAGGAAGAAATTGTTTTTATTAAGTACACATTGTGTACCATATGTAAACATTGTGTAGTCTCTAACCGTGTCATAGGCCATGTGATAAGAGACACGAGATAGGGAAATTCTTGTGGGAACACGTCGTGTACCTGTTGTACATGTCGTGTGGTGTTGACCATGTGTTTTCTCGTGTGACTAACAACACAGACGAATAAGTCTTAAGTTATACATGTCGTGTCCAGTTTGAACACGCTGTGTAGAGTAATCCTAGAATCCGGCTGTGTAACCAACAAAACAGTTTGGTGAAATTATTTAGGTACACGTCGTGTCCACCTAGAACATGCCATGTAGTGTGAGCCGTGTATCTGGCCGTGTCACCAGCAACACGGGTCGGTGAAGCTCGTAAAGTACACATCGTGTCTAGCACAAACACGCCGTGTATGATTGTTTAGGAAAATAGTGTGGGTTAGCCATGTAAGGGGACTCGGGTAGGGGAATAGATTTCAAGTACACATCGTGTGTAAGGAAAACACACCATGTGTTTGGGGTGTTACATGACCAGTTTTGGTAGGAGTACATGCCCATGTGAATTTCTTAGGGGAACATGCCGTGTAGGGGACATACACGCTGTGTAGTCATGTTTTGAAAAACTTGAATGCTTTCTTCCTTTTGTTCCCTTCTTGTACTTTCAATTTTTAGTCCTTGATAATCTTGATCTAAGGTTTGAGTTCAGATTCATTCCATCGATACTTCCTCCAGTTGTCCGCTAGTTACAGGGTAGTGATCAGACACCGGATATGGTTGATCAAAGACTTCTTGAAGATCCTCCTGTTGTGCCAGTCATGGAACCATAAGTTATACCTAATACCAGTTTTGATGCACAGTTCAAGGAAGGCATCATGAGGATGATGCAGACCTTCTAGATAGCACCACCTCCTTCCTCATCTATGGAAAATTTGACGCGGGTTTTCCAACAGCAGCATCCTCCCACCTTCTCAGGGGAAGGAGGACCTTAGGCTATAGAGTCATGGATGGAAGCCATGATGACGATCTTCGAGCATCGGGAGACACCTCTATAAAAGAGGGTCAAGCTCGCTACCTACATGCTATGAGATTTTTCTAAGATATGGTTGGACTTGATCTCACAAGTGGGTCATCAGCAGGTTATGGCTTTGGAGGAGTTCCAGCGTATCTTCTATGACTACTTCTATCCAGAGACCTTGAGGGCCGATCGATCCCAGGAGTTCATGATCCTGGATCAGGTTACCCTATCATTTATGGAGTATTTTTCTCGTTTCACCAAGATTCAGCATTTTACACCCTTCCTAGGAGGATATGGGTTATTCATGGCAAGGAAGTTTAAGGATGGTCTCAGATAGGACATCTGCTCGCAGGTCAATATCTTCAGGTTGACTTCCATTGCTTCCATCGTCAACCAGGCACTAGTCATGGAGCGGAATCTGAGGGAATCCAGAGTTGTGAGCCAGGGTGGCTCGACATCCAGAGTTAGTGCTTCTCCAACTGATAGTAGGAAGAATCATAGGGAGATTACGTGGGGAGATCTGAGTTGGCGGGATGCATCTTCTGGTAGCCAAGTGGTATGCTACCAGTGTGAGAGAAGTAGGCATATGAGGCCAAAGTGCCAAAGAAACCCAGTGGAGTGATGATCTTGTGGAAATATGGATCACCTTCAGCGTTTCTTCCAAGTCTTCTCACCAGCAGCTGGTGATCGAGGTTCATCTATGACTCCTCATATAGGAGATACTCCACCAGTTTCTCACCAGTATGGAAACTGGAGTTCTTCTGACCATTCAGGACGAGGTAGAGGTCATGGCCGTGGTGGTCAGTTGCCAGGTTATCAACGACAACAGGGTGGATCAGCTCAGATCAGTCAGGCAGGGTCACAGGGCCATGAAGCAGACCATAATTTTGCAGTGGAGCAGACCCAGCAGGAGCAGGATCTCGGACCCTCTATAGTTTGAGGTACGATCCTAGTTGCCTCGTTTTTATCTTCTGCTCTTTTCGACACAGGGGCTTCCCATAGCATTATATCTGTTACGATTGTGGAGATACTTGGGCTCTGTATCCTTTTTTCATTGATATCTTGACACTAGACACTCCTTTGGGGATGATAACATCTAGTGTACGTCAGTGAAAGGAATTCCCTCTTGAGGTTGGTGGGTGTCACTTCTTTTGGGATCTCTATTTCTTAGAGATGACAGGCTATTATGTCATTCTCGGAATGGACTGGTTAGTTCCTTTCCAGCCAGTTGTCGATTTCTATCTCCATAGGGTGAGTTTCATATCACTAGAGGGCGTATTGTTTCTTCATAAGGTCAAATGGGATTTCCAGGCGAGCAGAGCAGGACCAGAGCATCATGGGTTAGGGGGATTTACATCCCAAATTTCTAGTGTGTATCTGGATGACCAGGGGACTTCACAGATGGACTTTCCTTCAGTGGTGGATCGTTTCAGGGATGTCTTTCCGGAGGACTTTATAGGTTTGCCTCTGGAGTGAGAGGTGGAATTTTCTATTGATCTCATGCCAAGAGTGGCACCAGTGTCCATTCCTCCTTATAGGATGGCTACACCTGAGTTGCAGGAGCTCAAGAAGCAGTTGGAGGAGTTGAAGGCACAGAGTTTCATCCGACCCAGTACTTCCCCTTGGGGTTCGCCTGTCCTATTTGTGAAGAAGGTAGACGGTACTCTTAGTATTTTTGTGGATTATCAGACGTTGAACCAGTTGACATTCAAGAACTGATATCCCTTTCTAAGGATTGATGATCTCTTTGATCAGCTTCGAGGAGCCCGGGTGTTCTCAAATATTTACTTGAGATCCAGTTACCATCAATTGCGCATTATACCATTTGATATACCTCTTACAGCCTTTCGGAGAAGGTATGGTCTATATGAGTACATAGTTATGTCGTTCGGTCTCATGAACGTGCTTGCAGTCTTCATGGCACTGATGAACCAAGTGTTCCATCCATACATGGATTCTTTCATAGTTTTCTTCGTGGAAGATATCTTGGTGTACTCTCACACTCGACATGATAATTCCACACATCTTGAGATCATTTTGAGTACACTGAGAGAGCATCAATTATATGCTAAGCTCTCAAAATGCCACTTTTTCATGGATTAGATTCACTTCTTGGGTCATGTTATCTCAGATATTGAAGTATCATTAGACCTAGAGAAAATGAGAGCAGTAGTTTCCTGGGAACAGCTGAAGAACGTATTTGAGGTGCAGAGTTTTATAGGGCTGGCTGGATACTACAGATGCTTCATATAGGACTTCTCATGCTTATCAGCTCCATTGACAGCCCTGACTAAGAAGGGTGCAAAGTTCTTGTGGTCGGATTCTTGTGAGTCGGCCTTTCAGGAGCTGAAAGGGAGGTTGACTTTAGCACCGATACTAGTATTTCTGGATCTAGGCAAGAGCTATACTGTTTACTGTGATTCTTCAGTTATCAGGCTGGGAGATATGCTTATGAAGGGAGAAAGAGTCATTGCGTACGGGTCTTGGCAATTGAGTCCACATGAGAGGAATTACCCGACGCACGATCTCGAGTTGGAAGTAGTTGTTCACACCTTACGCTATTGGAGACATTATCTTCTAGGAGATAATTTTGTGGTTTTCACCGACCACAAAAGTCTCAAGTATTTTTTTCACTCAGCAGGACTTGAATTTGAGACAGTGAAGGTGGGTTAATTACCTTCAGTCTTTTGACTTTGATCTTGCCTATACTCCTGGGAAGGGCAACGCAGTGGCTGATGCATTGAGCAGGAAGACTCAGATACATGCAATTCAAGAGGCCAATAGTGAGTGGTAGCTTATGGATCTGTTCTCTGATATGCATTTTGAGGTGCACGACAGAGAGGGGGAAACATTTCTATCTTCTATAGTTGTTACCTCTACCCATCTCGATCGAGTATGAATAAGGCAGTTATCAGATTCTGAAGGCCTATTCCTACGGGAAAGCTTGTCAGGAGAGGTCTCTATTCCTGGATGGACCATAGGCGAGGATGAGATATTGCATTTCCAGGGGCACGTATGGGTGTCAACAGACATAAGTGAGGATCTGATGTGGGAATTTCATTCCTCAGTTTGGGTAGGTCATCCTGGTGTCACCAAGATGTATCGTGATCTACAACTTCAGTATTGGTGGTCAGGTATAAAGAGAGACATTGCTGGTTTCATCATGTGGTGTTCCACCTGTCAGTAGGAGAAGTCAGAGTATCAGCGACCAACAGGGCTTTTGCAGCAGTTAATCATTCCCGAGTGGAAGTGGAAAAATGTCATGATGGACTTTGTGACAGGTTTTCCGAGGTCGCCTCAAGGGAATGATGCATTTTGGGTTTTCATTGACAGGCCCACGAAGGTTTCTCACTTCTTTCTGACCAAGGAAACCTTTAGTGTTGATGATATGGGATGGTTATAAATCTGAGAGATTGTACGTCTACATGGATTTCCACACTCCATTGTTTCAGATAGGGACGCACGTTTTACTTCTCGGGTCTAATAGGGGCTTTATAAGGCTTTGGGTACACAGGTACTTTTGAGTACATCTTACCACCCCCAGACAGATGGCCAGTTCGAGCATACGATTCAGGTGCTTGAGGACATGCTCCGAGCATGCATTCTGGATTTTGGAGGTTCTTGGGATAATCATATACCTCTAGTGGAGTTTTCCTAAAACAATAGTTTTAAATCAACTATTTAGATGTCACCTTATAAGGATTTATATGGTAGTCCATGCTGATCACCCTTATGTTGGCTGGAGGCAGGAGAGGTAGCTATGTTGGGACATTGTCTTGTCCATGAGACCACCGAGCAGATTGAGTTGATTCAGAAGAGTATGTCTACTGCACAGTCTCAAAAAAAGTCTTATGCTGATCAGTAGAGAGGACCTCTGGATTTCAAGGTCAAATATCAGGTTTTCCTATGTGTCACACCGAGGTTCGGACACGGGAAGATTGGGAGACAGGGTAAGCTTTCGCCGAGGTATGTCGAGCCGTTTGAGGTGTGGGAGAGAGTTGGGTCGGTTTCCTATCAGTTGCAGTTACCTCATAGGTATAGTTCTATGCATGACGTCTTCCACGTTTCTCAACTTCGACGTTACTTCTCAGACTTGTATCATGTTTTCCAACCTGAGGAGGTCGATTTAGAGGTGGATCCATCGTTCGAGGAGCATCCTATCCGGATCATTGACCAAAGTATGAACATTGTCTATGGCCAGTCTGTTCCTCTGATACGAGTGCTATGGTAGCATGGGCGAGTACAGGACGAGACCTAGGAGAGGGATCCTGATGTAAGATCACAGTGGCCGGAGCTGTTGGAGGATTCTTCTTCTACGTCTTACTAGGGAAATTTGGGGATTAATTTCTTTAAGGGGGGGAAGTTTTTAAGAACATGGATATTCTTTTTAGGTATGTTTTTATTTTTTTTGGTGTTTTTTATGGAAAAGAGGAGTTTATGGAAATTTCATAACTACACGCCGTGTACTTTATGAGTACACACCGTGTACTCAGTTACTGCAAGTAGCCGTGTTCTGGCCATGTAGCGGCCTTACACATGGCCATGTGGGGTGACTTGGAGGCCGCCTAAAGCAGAGTAAGGAAAAGGAAAGTACACGCTGTGTATTTTTTTTCATTAAACAGACTGGAGTTGCATCTTATCGACATAAATGTCTTCTTCTTCAACTTCTTCATCTGAGAGAACCTGTATGGACACAGATCTTTGACAATCCCCCGAGCGAATGTCCATCCTCTGAATTGAACATCGTCAGTTGTGTTGGAATCGCATCGATGAGATATATCTTCTCCTAGAGAACCATCCCTTGATATCTCCTCTCTCATGAGATTTTCTCAGTTGATCATTTTGTGCATTTTTGTAGATATATGGAATTATAAAGAAATTCAAGGCCTAAGATTCAAGTATATCGATCTCACAACATCGAGGTAGGTGGTTTGTGCCTTTCTGTTGAAAGTATTTGAGTTATATGTTCAAATTTTCCCAATACCCTTGAACGGGGTATTGCGTGTTTACTGTTTTATCCCTATTGTTTTCTTGATATGCTTGTATGCTTGAGTAGAGGTAAATTGAATTTAATTAGGGTTAAATTTATATTCTTTAGAGTTGTTTCCCATACATGTTTTGGTTGTGGTCGTTTTGTTTTTCTTAGCCTGTTAGGCTGCCTTGTTTATTCCCATTCCTAGTATTGTAGGATGGTGTGACTATTGTTCTAATATGCTGATATGATATAGATTGTTATCCAAGTAGTTCTTGAGATTTTCTTTGGCCTCCATGCTTTGCGATACTTGTTGACTTACACAGGGATGTGAGAACCTGGTGTAGTAATCCATAGGGCAAATGGACGTAAGGGCTTCTCCAGAGTGCCTTTATAATTTTACGATGTGAGACCACGGGGGGAATTGACGTTGAGTGATTCCTCAGAGTGTCTATAGATCCTTTACACAGGTCACAAGGGGAATTAAATGTTGAGTGCTTCCGCAGAGCGCCTTTAGTACTGATATGAGACTATAGGGTGAATTGATGGTGAGTGCTTCCTCAGAGAGTCTATACTTTAGCTGACCAAAGAGGTGAGACTGTGTGTGCTTCCCAGATGGTTGCTTGTACTTGTTTGGTTGAACCAGAGGGGTTAGGCTGTGAGTACTTCCCATAGGGTTACCTACTTTGATTAGCTTCTTACTTGATTGTGATTGGAATGTTTGAAACTGTGGATTGTTACTGCTGAGTAATTTTCTTATTTACTGTATTCTTTTACTTATTACCTGTTATATACTCACTAAATATTAGGCACGGATATTTTGGTGGTTTCCTACTGGTATTTAGTCTCACACCCTGTTTGGGTCATTATTTTGGGCCCAAACAGATTATATTGTTGCAGGTATAGACAAGGGAAAGCGCCCTTCTACTTCAGGTACTTGAGTGTTGTGGAGCTGGAGAGCATGGGACCAAGATGAGGCTTGTGATGCTGAGGAGTTTGTTTGTTTTATTTTGTACTTTGGTTTAGTATTGTATTTCATCATTGTGACTTGTTTGGATTCTTTCCTATACATATGTATCATGCATCATTTTATATATATGTGCGCCATTTTTCATTGCTTCTAGTCTTCCACTGTTCATTGTTGTGTGTATGTTTACTGCTTCTGCTGTTGTATATATGTTTATTTCCATTGTGTTACTCTGCCAATGAGGTCATAGTTTTCCCACTATCACACCCAAGGCCCTCGCTTCTAGTTAGAATCCTCTAGTGTTTGGGAAAATAAAATTGAGTCCATGTGACCAACCAGGTATGGGGCATCTCTAGGTGGCTTCTGGAACCAGGACATTATAACCATTCACACCACACTCAAATCATCTCTTTCATCTTGATGAATCTTGTCCTCGAATCATCTTCAACGGGATCAATAAAAGACACAGTGCTTTTATTTTAATGGTCTTAAAATTCAGCTTTGATCTAGACTGGATCATCATCTTCATCGATCATCAATAGATTCGGTGGATCGTCTTAGTTCAATGGTTTCATCAACCGATCATCATTTAAATTGAATCTGGAATTGTCACCTTCATGGTTTGGGATCTTGTAAATATTCAAACTATGGATTTGAAGGCATCAGAGGTTGGTGACTTAGAAGTTCATCTTCCTTTAGTCTCCCATAAAACATTATTATCATACTCAAACATCATCAACTACAGCTACTCTCTAAAATAAAACTCTGACTATGAAGCTATAAAATCCATCTTCATCCCTGAAGTTTCGATCTTCCTTGGATGGCTCAAGTTCAATTGATATCATTCGGTGATCGATTATCCATCATACTACTAGATCTTGGATGCATCATTATCAGAAGAGGATGATTTGGGATCCCTTGGTTTAGAATAAGTTTTCGTCTCCATCAATTTTCATCTATGGTGATCTTCTATAAAATGAACACTCATAATGAGAATCAGGCTCTCATTCATTCATTTTGAGTAGGAATCGGCCTTAAATCACCTTAATCATACAAGAAAAGTAGGATAAAATTTATTACACATGGTGAATTTATCTTACGGGAAATATTTTTATCTTACATCATTGAAATTTATCCCAACCAGAATTTTAATTCTATGACGTGGAATGATTCTCTTACACCATATAATTTTATCTTACACCCGACACTACTAAAATTTATTATACAGGTAGATTAACTGCTAGGTCTATGCTATAGAAAATAAAAATACAATAATATGAATTATTATTAAATGTTACAAATTATTAAATCATTATTTAAATAAAATTATTTAAAACATAAAAAATAATTAATTAATTAATTAATATGTTAAAACTAAAAATATAAAAGGAATTAAATATTAAGTACATAGAATATAGATTTAAATAAAAGTCAAAGAAGTAGTTAAAAACTACAATTAAAAAAACTAATAAATAAAACAAACCTAAATAAATAATTAAAATATTGAACTATTGAAAGATTAAACATTAAAATAATCATTATTATTATAAAAACCATAAATTTTTAAATTCCACTATAAATTACCCATAAAATGATTATTAACTAAATTAAATTCATTTCATCATTAATATATAGTAAAATTCACAAAAGGGGTGTGGAAAAATGTAATGAATAAAGGTCATGTAAAATTCTCCAACACTTAAGATTTTTCTTTTCCTCAAGTTACCTTTAGTCATATTCAATGGTAGGAAATAAATCCTAAAATAAAAAAAAATAATGCCACTAAGAATTGATTTTCATAGTGATTTTACCCTATGTATTATTTCTAGTAGTAAAAAATGAATGGCCCCTCAAATTAAATTTCCTCAATAAAAAATAGTTACTAATTTAAAAAATGATTTAAATTTAAAATTTTAAATATAATTTAACAAATTTCAATTTTCATCCAACTAAAATTCCAAACTTCTCTTTGCCTCTAGGTGAAAATACAGATATAATTTAAGAAGGTGTAATAAATAGACACGAATTTGGATGGGGTGGAGTTAAAATTTATTGGTGGAATAAATTACTCATCCTAAAGTTTGATAAATAAAGAATGAAATAAATTAAGGAATTTGTTCAATCTGGATTAGGATTTTCATTTCACAATTCATTTGAATGACTATCTTATGATTTAAATTCAAATTAAAAAGTTCAAAGTAAATAAAAGACGTATGACATTATCCCAAGATTTATTGAAAGTTTTTTTTTTCCATAGGTCAAGAGAAAATATTTACATAATTAAATCCACAAGCTAATAGAGATTAATCTTTTCAATGTAGCTTCATAATCCTCAAATTTAATAAAAAATTTCATCCTGTGAAAATTCCTAAGTGATTCTTAAAAACATACAATTTTGAAAATTCTCAATGTTTTTTATGGGTTCTCAATGAATTATAGTTAAGAAAATTTTAAGACTCCTCCACGCACTTAAAATGTAATAGTTTATACCTTTTTGGTCTATTACCTTTATAATTTTGGTGGTTTTAGGTGTTCAGAGAAGGTTCTAGGAGTTTTATGTGGAGGATGGAGGTGAAGCAAAGCTACTGTAGGAAGTACATATTGTGTAAATGTATTACAAGACATGTAATGGTGGTCCATGACTTGTGTAGCCAGGTGTTTCATAGCTTGTATGTAGATATGGGGTAACTCGTGATAAGGGTACACAACATGCAAGTGCTATTCATGACATGTAATAATTCAGGTGTAAAAATCCTTCAAGGTGATGCATTTTTTGAATGAACTTAAAGCCCAGCATTTACATGACCTATAGTGATTACACACTATGTAAATGTATTGTGTGTCACATATTTAAAGGATATAGTGCTCAAGGTTTTTTCTCAAACTTTAAGGTTTGTTCTCCCATCTCTCATTACAGGTTTCCTAGAGGCTCCCTATTCAATGATTTAGAATCTCTTTTGATGGGGATTGATTTCCAGCACCTTGTATTTGATCTGTGATAATTTATCCTCTTGTTATCATCTATTTCTTTCCATTCTTATTCAGAGTTTCACTAAGGTGGTTTATTTTGGTTTTGGTTGTGTGTTTGGTCTGTGTTATGATGATCTTCTAGTGCGGTATAGGTTGACCTGCAAGTTTCTTGTGTGGTAGTGGTTCTTGGGTTGTTTCTTCTTCTCCCTGTGATGCGTAGTGAGATCATAAAGCTTCCTTGAGGTAGGGGATCCTCATTATCGCCATTTTTACATGATACATGTGGTAATTTCATTCTTTTTATTACCTTTGGGTGGATATTAAGGGTCGGTATAATCATATAAAAAAATTTCAATTCTAAAATTGATGGGTATGGGGAGTTAGTGTATGCTTTACTACTTTGATATATGTTGCTGATATTATTATGAATGTCTATTACCAATTCTGAAAATAACAATTTTTGGGACCCTTTTTTACATTGTAATAGTTATTTTTTGATGGCCCTTTCTCTGTCACCCTGAATAAAAGGTCAAAGAACTTATATTTGTCTAATAGTTGGTTTCCCCTGGATATATGATTTGTCTGATGATACTCATTATAAAATAAAGAAGTTATGTGATAAATCCCATGAATAAATGTGAAGTTTGGATGTGTGTTGTGTGTGTGTTTTTGATTATTGTGATTCTTTGTGTGGTTTTCCTTTGTTGTGTGGTGTGCAGGGCAATGACATAGTGGTTAGTTGGCATGGATGTGTTGTGGGAAGTTGTGTGTTGTGGGTAGTTGTGTGTTGTGGGTAGTTGTGTGTTGTGGGTAGTTATGTTTTATGGTAAATTTTTTGTTGTGGGATGTTGTTCAATGTGGCACAGAGGTTTTGGTGAATAGGTTGTGGTGCAGAAGTTGTGGCATAGTGGTTGTGGAACAGTGGTTGTGATATGTAGCGGTTGTGGTTGTGTAATGGATGAGATGTGTGGTTGTTGTGTGGTGAGATGGTTTGGCCGACATAACGCAATGATTATGGTAGATGTGTGGTTCTATGGTATTAGTTATGTTTTTTGGGCCAGTTGTGTGGCATGGTTGAGATAGTTTTCAGGTTAGCCATGGGATGAACTGTGATGATAAAAAAAACAAAATAGTTTGGTAAATAAAAAATGTGGGATAAAAATAAGTATGTGATAAATGTCTTATACTGAAATTAAATGAATAAATGAATGGGTTGGTAATTTAATATAATGGGATGGGATTTTATTTGTGGTAAATGTATTAATTAATAAGTTTGGTGAAACTTATAAGATGGAAGTTGGAAATGTTGTGTGGCTTGTGTGGTAGTTTCATGGTGTTTCATATAGTGGTGGAAGCAATTATGATAGTTAACATATGGTATGTGGTGGTGGTGGGGTTTGTTCTAGTGTTTTTAATTTAAACCCATAGGCTAGGTATTTTGTGGTAACTATATATCATGTATGTTTATGTTATTTTATATGTTCCCCTCTTGAGTTGGATAACCTTACCAATTCTTAGAGGTTCTACATTATGAGTGTTTTCCCTAACATCCAAGATGGTATTAACATGGATGGCTTGCTACCCCCTCTCCCTCACTCTTCCTTTAATAGTGACGTAGTGGAACAGGTGTTTTTGGGGGAGATGTGATGTGTGGACCTAGTGTTTATGGATGGTATGTGATGTGATGTGTGGACCAAGTTTCTACGAGTGAGATATGATGTGATGTGTGGACTAGGTTTCTATGAGTGGGATGTGATGTGATGTGTAGACCATGTGTCTATGATCAAGATGTGATGTGATATTTTTGGAAGGGATGGGAGTATAGGATGTTTGATGTTGGAGCATGAGAGTGAAAAATCAGTGGGGAAGATGTAGTGGGGAGCCTTTCTTTATTATGATCTCAATGTTATATTATTATATTGGATACATGATTTTGTGAGTGAGTCATGGTGAGGTAGTTTTTGGTTAGATTACTAGTATAGGTGCATTTTGGTTTTGATGTTTTTTCACTAGTGCATTATCATGATCTTTTCACATGTACACTTGAGGTATTAGTTATGTCCCTACTAAGTATACCTATTATGATCGCCTTATGTATATAAACTATTTTCAGGTTTCCATGAGGACTTTAGGGACTGATCTAGACATTACTAGCTGGGTTGGAGTTGTTGTGTCGCATTCATAGACTTGTCTCTTTAATATTTTATTTTGGAGACCTTTATATGTGTCAGTTTTACTTTTTTTCATGAATTGTAGGATGGTTTTGGTTTACCTTTATATAGTCTCCAGGAGTTTCTTGATTATTTTTTATCCTATCTCCCAATATAGGGTAATTCCTCCCATACTGGGACATTTTTATACCCTCAGTGCTAGTCTCCAATCTGATACCAACTAGAATCAAGACTCGGGGGTCATTATCTCTCTCCTTTCATTGCGGTGTCTTTAGTATAAGGGTTTTATGAAAGATTTGTATTAGATCCTAATTTTTGAAGGATAGGATGGTGTTTGGAGTTAGGTACAGTGAGTATTTCATGGGTTGGTATGGAAGTACTGTTAGTTGACCATAGTGAGTAACATTATCCAAGGAGATCAACTAGGACGTGGGATTTTAGGACCCCGAGTGATCTAATTCATGGAATATGAGCTTATTTAATGACTAAGTGAGGTTAACCTATTTGCAGGGTAGAGACCTAGGAGAGGTACGTTCATCATAATGACTTGTTTTCATGTTTGAATTGGATGTTTTGGGAAAATAAAATAAATAAATTAAATAATATTTAATAAAATTCCATGTTATCATACTTAGGATGTTCTCTTTATTTTCAAGAATGGATCTAGTTTTTCATTTGTAAATTTCTCAGGCAGTTGAGGTTTAGTAGGCTAATCCATTTTATCCTTAGAGTGTTGACCCAAAAGAGGAGGATGTGGCATGGCAGCAGGCTTTGGGTGCTTTTAAATGGTAGAGTTTAGCTAAGTATGAGGGGATTATTTCATTCTAGAGATAGATCATTGGATAGAGGATATCAATATCACCTTCTATATTATCCAAAAGTGAGATGAGTTTTGGGTGCCTCTAATAGTTATTTAGATGTGGGGAGCTACGTGTTAGTGGTGGATGTTGTTTCTCAGTGATCATGAGGAGGTAGATGTGTTGTGTCCCAAATTTTAGAGAGAGTTTTGGGTAGGGTTTATTTCATTTAAAATAAGGTTAGCCAAGAGGTAGGAGTTTCTCTCCATTTTGTAGGGGAGTTTGAGTGTACAGGAGATTGGGATCAGGTTCAAGGACATCCTGCACTTTTCTCCAGATTTTTTCTCAGATGAGAAATTCATAGCATAGTGTCTGGAGGAGGATTTGCATCCAGTAATCAGATATGAGATCGCACCATTTATGCTTATGATGTATCTAGAGGTGAATAAAATGGTTGAGGTTGTTGATTGTATTAATTCCTTGGGATTTTAGACTCATTAGAGTGTTTGGTAGGGAATTTGGATGGCTAAAGATTCAGAAAGTGGTCCATGGGTGTTTAGGAAATCAGGGTTCTATTTAGTGGGGAACCAGTCATGGAAGTATCTTTCCCAACCATCAGGGATAGGTGATTTATGAGTGCCTTTTGAGGTTTTTCTATTTTCATGCCATATCTATAGGAAATATGGGCACCACCAGGATTAGTTTCTGTACACTCAAGGATGCCATTTTTAGATGGGAAATAAGACCCCTTTTTAGTAGTAGTAGTTACCTCTAAGATAGTTCTGGTGATAGGGATTGTGGGTTGTTGTTCAAAAGCCAATAGTAGGTGGAGGTGGCATAGGGAATCCTAATTATAGTTCACATCCACATGTAACTAGGATATATCATGGACATGGAGTCCAAAAATAGAGAGGTATAGTAGCTAGGCATGGTCAGATGCACGTGTTAGAGGCATCAGTGCTAGTAGAGATGAGATCTATTCGAGGTATGATCAGTTTATCATCTACCCTTGTGTGTGATTTGTTTGATTCAGGAGCCTATCACTCCTTTGTTTCCCCTACTTTAGTTCATATGTTGGGACTATATGTGGAGAGGATTCCATTTCCCCTAGTGTTATCTATGCCAGTTGGAGTCCAGGATTCCTTGTTTGATGTGTGCTAGGAATATAGACCAGTGATGGGGCAACACCAGTCAGTAGGGGACTTCTTTTTATTATAGATACATCCATATGATATTATCCTTGGAATGGATTGGATGTATTTCATGAATGAATTCATCAATTTCTTTAGGAGAAGAGTCTATTTTTCCTATGTGGAGGGTCAGTGATTGACATTCGTTGGCGATCAAGGTTATCGGTTAGGTGATAGGAAATTGGAGGCTCTTTTGTTGCAGTTGGTAGATATATCTATATAATCATGGGTTGGGAGTGTTCTTAGGGTTGTGGATGAGTTCTTGGATGTTTTCCTAGATGGCCTTATGGAACTACCTCCTTGATATTACATCGATTTCAGGATAGAGTTATAGTCGAGTGTGTCTCTGGTTTTGATGGATCCCTATTGGATGGTGCCCATGGAGTTGTGTGATTTGAGGTTGTAGGTGGATGAATTAATGCATAGGGGTTTCATCCAACCTAGTGTGTCACTATGGAGTGCACCAGTGTTGTTCTCCAAGAAGACGGATGGTAGTATGAGGTTGTTCATAGACTATTGTAGGTTGAATCAGGTAATGGTCAAGAATCGTTACCCTATTTCGAGGATTGATGACCTATTTGACCAGTTGAGAGGATATAGTTGGTTCTTTAAGTTTGATCTATGGTCTAGATATCACTAGTTAAGGGTGAAAGATGAGGATATTCAGAATACTTACTTTAGATGTTGGTATGGGCACTTTGAGTTTTTGGTTATATTGTTCAGTGTTATGAACGCACCAGCTGTGTTCATGGGACTTATGAACTCTATGTTCCATGAGTTCTTGGACCAGTTCATCATTGTATTCATCAATGATATCTTAGTATACTCTAAGTTAGAAGAGGAGAAGTATGAACATCTAAAATTCATTTTTTGGGTCCTTCAACACCACCTGCTTTATGGGAAGTTTTCCAAGTTTGAGTTTTGGACATGATAGGTGCATTTTCTTGGACATGCGGTGTCTCATAAGGGTGTGGTAGTGGATTCATCGAAGTTTGAGGCAGTTGCTTCTTGAGAAGCACCCAAGAATGTAGAAAATGTTTGTGTCTTCCTTAGTATCGTGGGATATTATCATAGTTTTTTGACCAACTTATCTCAAGTTTTATCCCCATTGACTAATTTGACCAGGAAGGACTAGCCTTTTGTGTTGATAGATCAGTTCTATACATCCTTCGGTTACCTAAAAAAGAAGTTGGTTAGTGCTCCAATGTTTTAGTTTCCCATGTAGGGTGTGTTGTTTGAGGTTTTATGTGATGCATCCCATCTGGGATTCATATTTATGTTGATATAGTATAGAGAATTAATCTCTTATGGTTATAGGCAGTTACTTCCCCATAAGCATAACTATGCCACCCATAATCTGGATTTGGCGTCAGTTGTGTTCGTACTAAACTTGTGGTGGCATTACCTCATCAGAGAGAACCTTTTGGTTTTCATGAACCACAAGATCCTAAGATATGTTTTCTCTCAACATTATCTAAATCTACTCCAGGGTAGATGGATGGATTTTATTCATGATTACGATTTTGAGATCTATTAAACCCCAAGGAAGGGTAATGTATTTGCTGAGACATTGATTTGTATGTCCCGAGAGGATATGGATCAGAAGTCTATGGATGTTTGGAAAGGAATAGAGGAGATTATAGTAATGCATATTGATGTTTGAGAGATTATTTTTCAAGGTTGACTTTATCAGATGACTGTGGAATAATATTTTATGCAGCAGGTGGAGGTGTCTTGATGGAGAGACTTAGAGGTAGAGGTGGTGTGTGATCATTTTTTCCATGGTGACGCTCCTAAGGGATGATTGGATAATGTTCAAAACTAGGTGTTGTTCCTTAAGAGGATTTTTTCAGCAGGAAATGTATGAGGGAGTTCTCCATGAGTTTCATAGCTCACCCTTTGTGGTACATCCTGGTGTGAAAAATAAGTATCATGGATTAAGGAGACAACTTTGGTGGCTGATGATGAAACAGTTAGTGGTAGAGTTTGTGGAAAGATTTCTAGATTTTCAGTATATGAAATCATAACACCATGTTCTAGGAGGTCTTTTACAATCCTTGGATATTCTTGAGTGGAAATGGGAGGACATCTCAATGGATTTCCTTATAGGGTTACCCCAAACTCTGGGAGGTTTTGATGTATTTTGGGTGATAGTGGACTGGATGAAAAATCGGCTCACTTTCTAGTGATCCATGAGTTGAGTTCCAAGGATGTTTTGGCAAGGTGGCACGTGGATGATGTGGTTGGGATTCACAATGTACCAAAGACCATCATCTCTAATTAGGATCCTCGTTTTACCTTGTGATTCTATAGGGGACTATAGTATGATTTTGGCTTCTAGTTGTGCCTTAACACTACTTTCCACCCTTATATTGGTGGGAATGTAGAGAGGACTATCTAGACACTGGAGGATATGTTGAGGGAATGAATCTTAAAATTTAGTGGATCTTGGGTATGACACCTTCCTTTGGTCAAGTTTGTGTAAAAAAATAGTTATCACTTGTCCATTGGTATGGATATGTTTGAGACATTGTATGTGTGGTCGTGTATTTATCTATTGTTTTGGGTGGAGGTTAGAGTGTTGGAATTTCTTCATCCTAATGTGGTGTAGAGCACGACCAAGAAGATCGAGTTTTTTCAAGAGTGGATGAAGGTAGTGTAGGATCATCAAAATTACTATTTTTATTGTAGACATAGGACCCTGTAGTTTGAGGTTGGAGACCATGTGTTCTTGAGAGTCTCCCCTCATCATGGGAAGTGGGGGTTTAGAAGGGGGAGTGAGATTTATTCTAGGTTTATTGGAAACTTTGAGGTGTCAGGCCATGTTGGTGAGGTGGAATATTGGTTGGAATTTCCACCACAGTTATAGAGTATCAACAACACCTTCCACATGTCCTAGTTTTGTCTTTATCTTCAAGATAACTCCCATGTTATTGAATGGGGAGAGTTGGATATTGAGGATGATGAGACGTTTGTGGATAGGCCAGTAGAGATCCAGGATCGTTGATATAAAGTGTTGTATGGGTGAACAATTTCGTTGATTCATGTGTTATGGAGGCATAGTGTCCTAGAGGAGAGTCCTTGTGAGTAAGAGATAGAGATTCGTAAACAGCACTCATAGTTGTTTTTAGTTTTTCTTTATTCTATTTTTCTTTATGATGTGATGTTTGGATCTCTCTATGTTATGAGATGTGTTTGTTTCCCTTTATGTGTGATGTGTGATAAAACCTCGACATATAGAAAATTAAGGACCTAATTCCTAATCAAGGTACATTAATTGTGATGTGATTAAAACCATGAAGGCGAGTCAGTTCTGGCCAGAGCAGATAGTATCTTCACATGGAGGATGGAATTCATGATTTGTGTGTTTGGGGTTTTGTGGTTCATTGGTTGTAGTGGTTGTTGGTTTGGGTTGAATAGAGGTTGAAATAGTTGTATAGTGGTGGTAATAATGGATGGTTATAGTGTTGTGGTTGTTTAGTTTTGTGGTGATGATGTTGTGTGGGATGTTTTTGGTTGTTTAGTTTGGTGTGTTTGGATGATGGTAGTGTTTGATGTATGGAAAGATCATTGAGAGGTATCTCACAGGGTGATTGTTTGTAAACCTTTCCCTAAGGGAATTATTTTAGATTCTCTAGGGAAAGAATCATTTGATAGGTATATGATGTAACGATCTATGCCTTATTGGTCTATTACTTTGCTGGTTTAGGTGGTTGGAGGTGTTTGGAGGAGGTTTCGGGAGTTTTCGGTGGAAGTTGGAGGTACAACAGAGCTTCTACATGAAGTACACTCCATGTAAATTTATTACATGATGTGTAATGGTGGTTCACATATTTTTTAGCTAGGTGTTTCATAGTTTATATGTAGCTAAGGGGTAGCCCATGAAAATGGTATAAGATGTGCAAGTGGGATTCACAATGTGTAATGATTTAGGTGTAAAATATCTCAAAGGATATGCATTTTTCAGGGGAACTTAAATCCCAACATTTACCCAACATTTGGGGATTACACGTCATGTAAATGTCTTGTGAAACTCATCTTTAAAGGATGCATCGATCAGGGTCTTTTCTCAAACCCTATGGTTGGCGCTCCCTTCTCTTGTTCTAGGTGACCTAGAGGATCCCTCTTCAAGCATTTGGAATTAATTTCTATAAAGATTGATTCTCAGCTCCTCATCTTCGATCAATGTTGATTTCTCCTCTCATTAGAATCTATTTCCTTCCTTTATTCTTTCAAATTTTTTGTGGTGGTTTGGTTTAGTTGGGTTTGTATGTTTAGGCTGTATTTTTATGATCTTTGGGTGTGGTGTAGGTTGACCTTCAATTTTCTTGTGTGGTGGTGGTTCTTGGTTAGTTTCTTATTCAACCTATAGTACACGGTGAGATCAGAAATATTCTTTGAGGTAGGGGATCCTCATTCTCACCCTTTTTACATGCTATGTGTGGGAATTGTATGCTTTTTCTTACAATTGGGTGGATATTAAGGGTTAGTATAATCATATAAATAATTAGAATGTATAAAATTGATGGGAATGGGGAGTTATCATATGATTTTATACTTTGATATATGTTTTTGATATTATTATGAATTCTTATTTAAAATTATGAAAATAAAAGTTATTGGGAACCTTGTTTGTACTATAGTAGTTATGTGGTTATAGCCCTTGTTGTTTTGTTGTGTGATCACACCATGAATAAAAGGTTAAATAACTTATATTTATCTAATTGTTTTTTTCCCCTAGATATTTGTTTTGTGTGATAATACCCATGCTAAAATAAATAAGTAATGTGATAAATCCCATGAATAAATGTGAATCCAGGGTGTATTTTGTGTGTGTGGTTGTGCTTGTTGTGATGATTTTTGTGGCTTTGCTTTTTTTTGGGTGTGTAGGAAAGTGATGTGGTGGTTGGATAGAATTGATGTGTTGTGGGAAGTTTTGTATTGTGGGAAGTTGTTTGTTGTGGGAATTTGTGTGATGTGGTATAGATTTTGTGGCACAGAGGTTGTAACATAGTGGTTTAGGTGCAGTAGTTGTGGTGTGGTGGTTGTGATACATGGTGGTTTTGGTTATGCGTTAGATGAGATGCATGGTTGTTGTGTGCCTGATGGTTTGGTTAATGTGACAAGATGATAATGGTAGATGTGTATCACTATGAAAGTATTTATGTTTTTTGGTCCAGTTATGTGGCATGGTTGAGATAGTTGCCTGGTTATCCATGGGATGAACTGTGATGATAAATGAAACAAAATAGGTTGGTAAATAAATAAGGTGGGCTGGAAACAGGTATGTGATAAATGGATTAAACTGAAATGAAATGAATAAATGAATGTGTTGGTAATTAAATGTAATGGGATGGAAGTTTATGTGTATTAAATGTATTAATGAATAAACACTATAGGAAAACGGTCGTTTAGCGGCGGTTTTTTCGTGGTGGTTTTAAAAACCACCGCTAAACGTGTTTCGGACCGCCATTTCGCGGTGGTTTTTAAACCGCCGCGAAATGCCTTAAATTTTTTTATTTTTTTTATTTTTTTTTATTTTTTTTAATTTTTTTTTAAATTTTTTCGAGGATTAGCGGCGGTTTTTTAAAAAACCACCGTGAAATAGTGGCAGTTTGGGTAAAACCGCCGCGAAATGAAAGTGAAAAAATAAAAAAAACACGAGAAACCCCGAAATCACTAAAACGACCATAACTTTTGATCTGGGCGTCCATTAGAGCGCCACGACCAGTCAAATCTAAGCTCATGAAGAGATATAGAGGCACGTATAATCAAAACAGTGAGACGATCTAAGGTGCGGAAGATATGAGAGTTATAAGAAAGTTGAAAAAAGTTCTCCAACTTCAAACGGCCATAACTTTCGCTCCGGGTGTCCGTTTGGGCTCTACCACTTATCAAATCGAAGCCGTCGAACTTGTCTTCAAACGGACCTAACTTTTGATCCGCATGTCATTTCGGACTCCTCCACCTTCCAGATCGTAGCTCGTTCCATGAGCTTCAGTTTTACTGGTCGCGGCGCCCACATGTACTCCTGGATCATAAGTTATGGCCTTTTTAGTGGGTATCATGTTTGTTATGTTTTTCGATGCCTCGTTTCTAGCACCCGTTCCCCGTCAGCTTTTTTTTAAATAGTCGTAACTTCTGATCCGCCTGTCCATTCGGACTCTTTCACCTATCAGGTCGAACATCATTTTAGGATCTTTGATTTGATAGGTCGCGGATCTGAAACAGACTCTCAGATCATAAGTTATCTCTGTTAATGTGAGTCCAATGTTTTTGTCACTTTATGACCGTTTTGACGGGTTTTAACGGTTTCTCCATTTATTACTGTTTATTTGGGTTTCCATGACTTGTTATCTTTATCAATGGTTTTTTTTGGGTTATTATGATGATTATGTTGAATTCTTAAGGGGTTTTCCAGAGTTCTCATGAGTTTTTATGCATTCTCATTCTTTCTAATGCCTCATTCTTCATGCTTCTCCATCCGTTTTCATGCGTTTTCATGATTTTTCATCCCTTATCACGTCTTTTCATACTTTTTCATGTGTTTCATTTATTATTTATTATTTATTATTTATTATTTATTATTTATTATTTATTATTTATTATATACTTTAATTTATTTATTATCTATTATTTGTTACTGGTTATTTGTTATTTATTATTTATATTTATTTATTATTTATTATTTATATTTATCAATTATTTATTATTTATATTTATTTATTATTTATTATTTATATTTATTTATTATTTATTATTTATGTTTATTTATTATTTATTATTTATTATTTATTAATACTAATGATAAAATATTATTATTAATAATAATATGTGTTACTGGTTATTTATTATTTATTATTTATTATTAATAATTATTTATTATTTATTATTTATTATTTATTATTTATTATTTATTATTTATTATTTATTATTTATTATTTATTATTTATTATTTATTATTTATTATTTATTATTTATTATTTACTATTTATTATTTATTATTTATTATTTATTAGTTATTATTTATTATTTATTATTTATTATTTATTATTTATTATTTATTATTTATTATTTATTATTTATTAATAATAATATTTTATTTATTATGTGTTATTTATTATTTAATATTTATTATTAAATATTTTTTTATTTTGTATTTATTATTTATTATTATTTATTATTATTTATTATTTATTATTTATTATTTATTATTTATTATTTATTATTTATTATTTATTATTTATTACTTCTTATTTATTGTTTATTGTTTATTGTTCATTATTTATTATTTATTATTTATTATTTATTATTTATTATTATTTATTATTTATTATTTATTATTTATTTATTATTTATTATTATTTATTATTATTATTTATTCTTAATTATTATTTATTATTTATTATTTATTATTTATTATTTATTATTTATTATTATTTATTATTTATTCTTTATTCTTTATTCTTTATTCTTTATTATTTGTTTATTATAATTTATTATTATTTATTCTTATTTATTGTTTATTGTTTATTATTTATTGTTTATTGTTTATTGTTTATTTTTTTCTGTTTATTGTTATTTATTTATTATTTATTATTTATTATTTATTATTTATTATTTATTATTTATTATTTATATTTTATATTTTATATTTTATCATTTATTATTTGTTATTTATTATTTATTATTATTTATTTATTATTATTTATTTATTATTATTTATTGTTTATTATTTATTGTTTATTGTTTATTGTTTATTATTTATTGTTTATTATTTATTATTTATTATTTATTATTTATTGTTTATTGTTTATTACTTATTATTTATTGTTTATTAGTTATTAGTTATTATTTATTATTTATTATTTATTATTTATTATTTATTATTTATTATTTATTATTTATTATTTATTATTATTGAGTTTATATCTATTATTTATGTATTATTTGTCTTTTCAAATAATATATATAAGTATATTAAATTCTGTTTATTAACCACATGACGAACTTACTGGAGTGGTAAAGTCTTTGGAAAATATGCAAGAGGTTAGGGGTTCAAATCTCACCAAACGCAGTGTTTCTTTATATTGCATGGGCATGTGCATGGGCATGGGCATGTGCATAGGATGTGCATGTGCATGGGCATGTGCATGGGATGTGCATACATGGATAAATAAAGTAAATAAAGTAATACGAAATAAAAAAATAAATACGAAATAAAAAAATAATAAAATAAAAGAAAAAAAATAAAAAATAAAAAAAATAAACACGAAATAAAAAAAATAAAAGAAAATAAATAAAAAAATATGAAAAATAAAATAAAAATAAATAAAAAAATACGAAAAATAAAATAAAAAAATCAAAATACCGCCACCAAACGTTCTGCGACGGTTTTAAAAACCGCCGCAAATAGTTTCCCGACGCACGATTTCGTGGCGGTTTTTCAAAACTGCAGCCAATCTATTTAGCAGCGGTTTAAACCGCCGCGAAACGTAAAACCAAACCGCCGCTAAATGCCTTTTTTCCGTAGTGAAATGTGGTGAAACTTGTAAGTTGAAAGTGTGAAATGTTGTGTGGATTGTGTGTCAGTTGCATGGTTCTGCATATAGTGGTGGTAGAAATTATGCTAGTTGATGTATGGTATGTGGTGGTGATTCCATGTGTTCTAGTGTTGTTAATGTGAACCCATAGGTTGGGTATTGTGTGCTAACTATATATCATGTATGTTTATGTTATTTTACATGTGTCCCCACCCAAGTTGGATAACCTTACCAATGCTTGGTGGTTCTAGGTTTTGGGTGTTTTTCCCAACATCCAGGTTGGTATTAATATGGATGGCTAGCTACCCCCTCTCCCCTACTCTTCCTTCAGTAATGATATAATGGAACAAGTGTTTTTAGGTGAGATGTGATCTGTGTCCCGGGTATTTTTGGGAAGGATGTGATGTGATGTGTGTCCCAGGTTTCTATAGGCAAGATGTGATGTGATATGTGGCCCAGGTGTCTTTGGGAAAGATGTGATGTGATGTTTATCCCAGGTGTCTGTGGGCGGGATGTGATGTGATATGTATAGAAGGGATGGGATCATAGGATGTTTGAATTTGGAGTATTATAGTGTAAAAACAGTGGGGAAGACACTAGTAGAAATTTGGGCTATATCCATGATTTGAAACCGTGGCTATAAGCCCAAAAATCGTGGCTATAGGTTATAGCCACAATTCATTGAACCGTGGATGGTATCGGCGTGGCTATAGGGTTCGCCCTATAGCCACGGTTTGAATCGTGGCTATATCCTTATAGCCACACCAATAGCTTCCATGGTTCAATGAACCGTGGCTATAGGGATTTAGGCACAGTTTAAAATTTGACTATATCCCTTCCCATTTCATAAAAAATTCATCCCCCCCCCCCCGGGACAGACCCCCCTGCACCCCTGGATAGACCCCCCGTGCACCCCTGGACAGACCCCCCTTGAACCTTGGACAGACCCCCCTTGCACCCCCCCCCCCCCCGTGCACCCCTGGACAGACCCCCTATGCACCCCTGGATAGGCCCCTCTTGCACCCTGGACAAACCCCCCATGCACCCCTGCAGAACCCCCTACAGCCCTATACAGACCCCCTTGCACCCCTGGAGAGACACCCCCCCCCCTCGGCACCCAAGACAGACCCCCCTGCACCCCTAGACAGACCCCCTGTGCACCTCTGGATAGACCCCCCTTTCACCCTGGACATACCCCCCTTGCACCCCTGCGAACCCCCTTACACCCCCGGACAGACCCCCCTTGCACCCCCGAACAGAACCCCCTCCCCCCCTGCTGGACCCCCTTGCACCACCCCTGCTGGACACCCCCCCTGCACCCCCTAGACAGCATCCCCCCCCCCACACACACATCCCTTGCACCCCCCCCCCCACAGACACACACATCCCTTACACTCCCTCGGTCCCCTTGCACACCCCCACTAAAAACCCCTTCTCCCCCCTGATGGACCCCCTTGCACCACCCCTACTGGACAGCAGCCCCCCCCCTAGAAAGCATCCCCCCTATACATCCCTTTCACCCCCACCCCCCCCCCCCGATCCCCTTGCACACCCACACTGCACACCCCTTTCCCCCCATGTTGTACCCCCCTTGCACCACCCCTGCTGGACACCCCCCCCCCCCCGCATCCCTTGCACCCCCCTACACATCCCTTGCACCCCCCCCCCCACACACACACACATCCCTTGCATCCCCCGGTCCCCTTGCACACCCCCACTACACACCCCTTTCCCCCACCCTGTTGGACCCCCCTTACACCACCCCTGCGGGACACCCCCCCCCCTAGACAGCAACCCCCCTTACACATCCCTTTACCCTCCCCCCCCACACACACACACACATCCCTTGCACCCCATGATCCCCTTGCACACCCCCACTACACACCCCTTTCCCCCCCTAATGGACCCCCCTTGCACCACCCCTGCTGGACACCCCCTGGACAGTAGCCCCCCCCCCCCAACACATCCCTTGCACCCCCCCCAGTCCCCTTGCACACCCCCACTGCACACCCCTTTCCCCCCCTGTTGGACCCCCCTTGCACCACCCCTGCTGGACACCCCCCCCCCCTCTGGACACCACCCCCCCCCCCCCCGAACAGCACCCTCCACCGCCCTGGAAAGCATCCCCCCACCCCCCACCCCCTGAACAGACCCCCCCTGCACACCCATGCACCCTCCCCCCTACACAGCCCCACTTGCAACCCCCATGTCCCCTTGCACACACCCCCCTTTACACCCCTGCTGGACACCCCCTGCACATCCCCCCTTGAACCCCCCCCCCCTAAACTTACCTTTCACCCCCCCTGCACACCCCTATCCCCTTGCACACATAACATGTGTGTTAGGATGTGAAATCGGGGTTTTTACACCTATACATGCTGAGTTATGTGGTTCGAAAAAACATAGTATGTGTCCCCTAGGTACACACCATTTAATATTACAAATAAATTCCTTCAATAATGATTAGTATAAATTGATTTAAAATAAATAAACAATACAATAAATAAGAACAAAAGATTTAGTTTTATTTTGTCCATTTAGAGCCTATGTGCATGGAAAGAACACCTCCCAAAAGGAACCTATTTTATTATGCTCAAACAAAATGTTACAAGTAAAAAACCAACAGTATGAACAATAAGAAAATAGAAATGATAAATATATTCTATTTTCAACTCATACATTCACATCTTTTGACTTACACTTATGTTTTATGGGTATTGATGTGTACCCATAAAAGAAAATAAAACCCTCTTAATATCTCAAAACCTCAAGTAGCTCCTGCAACAAAAAACAGTGTTAGATACATAATTAATACAAGAAATTTGTTGCATTATCTTAGTCTCCATGAGAAAGTATTTTAGAAATTCATGACCCATACACTAATAATGCAGGTTTGAACCAACAAGGTACCAGGTAATGAAAATTTGATTCACTGAATGAACTAAAAATACCTGAAGGTCACCATTTCTAGCCACATCAGATTCCACTTTATTAACTATATCAAGCACAAGAGTTAATCCAATAAATTTTCATCTTGATTTTAAATTTTCCATAGCATGTGTGATGGGATATCTCACATGTCATTAATTTCAGTTGTCATTCAAGAAAATGCCAGATTCAAAGCAGAAAAATCAAAATATCAAAGGAATTACCATAAGTTTGCTCCACAAACTTGAACAGCTTAATTATTTCATCCTGCCAAATTGTACTTGAGATGTTTAAAGAAATATCTCTAATGAACATTAATAAAGAAAAAATATAATATAAGAACAATCATATTCTTTGAATGATGTTTTTCTGTAAAATGCATTGTAATGATTAAAGAACTGGCGTAGCTACAAAACCTGGGCTTTTCAAACCTACTAACCCTTCACAGGTTGGGTTGAAGAAGCAGTTATTAGGACCCTAAATTGAAGGTGAAAATGGAAATGGTTACAAAGTCATTGCCTAAAAGATAAATTATTAATCTATAAGTAAACATAATGATACGTTCTCTATAAATGGACACTACTATATCAATAGAATAAAATGCTAAGATGAACTATCGATAAATTCAAATTTTCTACATGAGAGTATACAACTCTGGTTATACGGTTGGATAACAAGATCCCAATGATCAATGTCTGTAAAACAAACATTAAGGGATTGGGTGACCCTAGATGTCAAATAGACTTAAAATTTCTGAAAATAAATTAAAAGTGTTGAATAGTCAGGTTGGACCTTGACCCAAATCCATTTATATATTCGAGTTATGAATCTCACATTGATTTTCTACTATGATGGAATTTTAAAAATGCCTCTTTCTCTGTCTCGAGCCTAGCCATCCACTAAACCTAACCCATCAGGTTTCATGCCGCCTTTGTCCACCAAACCTCGATTTTAGCCTCCCAGTCCACAGCCCAACCTGGTGACCACTTCCTTCTCACCCCCTCATGTAGTCATATAGCCTCTTCCAGGCACGGACCTTCCCCTAACCACTCCACCAGCCCCCCTAACCCCCCCCCCCCACCCCTACACCAACCCCCCTGCACCACCCCCACCTCCCCCTATACTAGCCTCCCCCTAATCCAGTCCCCTCCCCCACAACCATCCCCTAACCCCCCCCCCTCCCCACCTCCCCATGTACTAGCCTCCCCCCTAAACCAATCCCCTCCCCCACAACCATCCCCTAACCCCCCCCCCCCCCCACACCCCCCAGCCCCCTAGCCTGCACCAGCCCCCAACCCCCCCCCCCCCCCCACCCCTTCACCAGCCCCCCTAACCCCCAATGCACCACCCCCACCCTTTCCATGTACTATCCTCCCCCTCAAACCAGTCCCCTCCCCACACCACCCCCCAGCCCCCTAGACTGCACCAGCCCCCCAACCCCCATAGCCTGCACCACCCCCACCCCATCCTCTATACTAGACTCTTCCAAAAACCATCCCCCTCCCCCCTCCCCCAAACCAGTCCCCTCCCCCACAACCATCCCCTACCCCCCCCCCCCCCGCACCACCCCCCTAGCCTACACCAACCCCCCTAAAATTTTCAAAACAACAGTTCAACACAGGTATTATTCTATAAATAGAAGATATAATCATGAATACTTGAATAATACCAATCCTGAAATGTATTACAATAAAATTAAATCTATAAATATTGATTCAAAAATATAAAGTTACAAGAACAAGACATTACATGGAATAGATTCATGTAAAAATTATAGCAGCTTAACATGCTAAACAGAAACTAAAATAACCATTTTGATTAACACCAAATCAAAAATCATGATTAGTGTAAGAAAACAAGATCAAATAGAAGTGATATACAACAAAACCAATAAATATAAAGCAGTAAATAAATCATAAAAAGGACACTGATATTTTTATGTGTTTCACAGAATTGGAAAGAATGAATCACCATAACCAGGTTTCTCCAAACAAAGTAGATGAAAATATGTTAACCTCATGAACCCTCAGTGGTGTTTCAGTTACCCTTCTTCACCTCTATTTAATTATCGATAAATCATCATTTTCCATAAAACCAGGTTTAGGTTTAACAACATATCAATTAAAAAGTTAAAGTTGTACAGGCGGAAAATCAGAAGTCAAAATTCACCTTTTGAAGCCAACAATGAAAACCGTAGACCACATGTTGCACAACACCCATTTTAAGCTCACTATTTCTGATAAGTAAATATTCAATGCAAAACTAATGAACTATAATAGTGAAAAAATGAATGAGTTGGTTTTTCAACCCATATCCTAGGGGAAAAAATGAAGGTTCAAGATACAGTGAAAACATGAGGTTCAATGAGTATACACCATCAAGTAATTGAAAGAGGATATAAACATGTCTTAATATAATGAGAAAAAGGAGTCATCGTATGATCCAGAAAGTGCAAAAAAACTCCATATAGAAAATCTCGTTGCAACATCCACTTTTTCCGCTCTTCCATAATTATAAGTGTTTCACTTCATCAACAAAAAGTCTTCATATTCCTCTCAGACCAACCTGACAATCAAGTAAATAATCATTGTTCAGTCCTCTATCCAATTTAATTAAATTCATATTCAAATAATCATGATTATATGAAACATAAATTTAAATCATTATATCAGATAGGAATTAATAGATAGTCTTAAATAAGAATTTCCTTCAACAAAAGCATGGTTCCAAAAGGATGATCAAAGTGTAGCATGAAAAACACCAGCGATTTATAATTCAATGGGTAGATCTGATTAAGAACTCAAAACATGATTGCCACTAATTTTCAACTCCAATCTAGAAATGTGATACAATATAAAATTAAAAATACTACATTTTATGGTGAAAATATATAGGGAACCAAAACAGGATTTCCACTAATTTGCAACTCCAATCTGGAAATGTAATACAATAGAAAATTAAAAATACTACATTTTATGGTGAAAAGAGATAGGTATCCACAAGTTCATGGAGGGATATAATCATTCATTCTCCTCACACCTACACTAATATAACACTATTAATTTTAAAATAATGAAATAATGAAGGAGTGGAACCACAAGTGCATGGAAGAAATAAAATAAAAGTGAAAAATGATGAATATAATGAAGGGTTCCCTTATATAATTCTCTCATTAATTATATAATAATATCTTATAAAATAAATTCACCCCTTAAATAATACCCTAGAATGACCCAATATCTCAATCCATTCACTCTCTATTTGGTGTGTTAGGTTATGTAGTGAAAAAATGATTTTCGATACACTACATTCACCTAACCATGGTAATTGAGAATGCTTAATCACTCCTTTATCACCCCTCACTCCCCTACATCATATTAGAAATGAATGAAAATTTTGGTAGTATTATGTGTAAACCAAATTAATAGATAAAACCATAATAAAATTTAAAGGCGCGTGGATAATAATCTACTACTCATATGGAAACAATCTGATTTCATGAAAATCACACTAGCGAAATGAAAAAACAAATTCATTTAAATCCACATATTTTGATGGGGGGGTGTCTCCTCAACCACACCATAGTAGTATAAACATAATCACCATATAAAATAATTAACTAATCAAAAACCATTATGACATATTATAATTTTGTTTGAGATCAATCTATTTATAAGTGGGAATGAGGTTATTTATCTAATGGCCACATCAAGGCCATCTTCCACCTATTATTTCAGTGTCGATAGATTAATCTCATTATTCATTAGATGGGTTACATGTGTCTATATTTGAGGGTTGTTATTTCTTTATCTAAACTCTTTAATATCCTATATTTTCTTGACACTCTTCCATAAATAATAAAATAATATTTAGGAAAATATTTCCAAGATATCAATTTTCTCTCTTTTGATTATAGAAAATCACTTTTCTCCAGATTTTAACACCCATAAACAATTTCCCCATGTTCCTCTCATTGAATTTCAACATTCCCTAACCAATTCACTCATTATCTGGCTCTAATTTTTCAGTTTCTAATGTTTTTTATTCAGTTTTTTCTATGATTTTAAAGACTCTAATGGTTTAGGAATCAATGGTTTATGTTTTAAAATAGTTTTCCCAATATTGGGAATAGTCACAACTTTGAGTTGTTCATGAGAGGTTTGTGTGTAATAAGATTCTTCTAAGATATTGAGGAAGGGTAAACCTGAGTGGGAATGGGTTCCATAGCCATTTCAATGTTTTATATATCTAATCTCAATGATAAATATTGATAATTAATTTTCAATATTTTTTTAAAAAATCATTCTAATAATTTATATGGAAAAGATTTGATTTGATGTAGACACAAGGATGCCTACTATGCCACTAGGGTACAATGAGTGGTGACTCTTGAGACCCATAAACGGGGATATCAATAGCTTAAAACATCTTTCAACACATATAAAAAAATTTACTTTTTCATGATGAAAGGGAGTGTTCTGAACGAAAAGATACTCATAAGTATCAAACATCAGAAGAAGTTCCTCAATGGTCATAGAAGAAGATGAAATAGTATAATAAGGAAAATGTATCTAAACTTTCTTTGAATGATATATACATTCCCAATTTTTTGGTTTTTGGGTAGAAGATGTACCTCACACAAAACATGAAATAAAAATCTTATTACAGATATCAAATATGATAAAGGTGGATTGGTTCTATTTTCTAGTGATGAATAAATCATGATCCAAAAACTACTTTTTAAAATAAATCAAAGAGTTATGAGAAGGTACAAACCAAGTTCAGAAAATAATCAAAGGGGAAGACAAAAAACTCTCACCTGGAATTATGTCGGCCTGTAATGGTGAAGATCAGGAGCATCTGTGATGACCGTATTTTCCCCCTCCCCTGGAAGTGATCTGAGACCTGCGAATAGAGTAACCTATTATTCAAAATTCACCTTTGAACCTAGAAAGTCCGCCATTGTGTTCCTTTCATGCCAAGAATGAAGAACCTAAAGGTTGTTTTTCATAAACATTTTGCTTATACATATGGTGTATTCATAAGTCCATGGTATGAGACCGCATCTGAGATGTAACATCCCCAAATGATAAAGGGTTATATGACTAAATGATATGACTCATGTCAACAAGGTGCACCTTCTTTTTTGGGAGCCTGCCTGATTAGAACTCCATAGTTAAGCGTGCTTGGCCTGGAGTAGTGATCAGGATGGGTGACCTCCTAGGAAGTTTCTCAGGGTGTGTGTGAGTGAGGACAAAGCACACTGGAAAGGACAAGTGTTGGCCTGTGGGGACTGTCATTAGTCAGATAACCCGTTCAGACATGTGGGTGGACCCTAGGGTGGGCCCCACGTGTCTGCGGGGCAACTGGGGGTACTTGGTGGGCAAGGACCCGACGGCCATGTTAAGGTGGGGGCGGGGTGTATGTGCTGTCACCGGGACCTGGTTGTCACATTTGGTATCAGAGGTGGTACCCAGCCTTAAGTGCGGGGCACTGCCTGGGTTGAGATGTAGGGCCCACAACGAGGGCGTTGTCCTCTAAAGGGGGGTGATTGTAACATCCCCAAATGATAAAGGGTTATATGACTAAATTATATGACTCATGTCAATAAGGTGCACCTTCCTTTTCAGGAGCCTGCCTGATTAGAACTCCATAGTTAAGCGTGCTTGGCCTGTAGTAGTGATCAGGATGGGTGACCTCCTGGGAAGTTTCTCAGGGTGTGTGTGAGTGAGGACAAAGCACACTGGAAAGGACAAGTGTTGGCCTGTGGGGACTGTCATTAGTCAGATAACCCGTTCAGGCATGTGGGTGGACCCTAGGGTGAGCCCCACGTGTCTGCGGGGAAACTGGGGGTACCTGGTGGGCAAGGACCCGATGGCCATGTTAAGGCGAGGTGTATGTGCTATCACCGGGACCTGGTTGTCACATGAGAAGAGAATTAAAAAACATTAGAGAATTAGTCTCAATTTCATGAAGAGTGATATGCTTCTACCTGCAAATGGTGAGACCACTAAGTAGAGCATTATCCTTGGCTTATATCAAATCATGAGTTCCTAACTGAATTGAGAATGCCAACATAACTTATCACCAAGGATTCTTGACGTCACCCCCTCCCCCTCTCATGTAACCGAAAATACAATAATCATCTATGTTTATCTTCAAACCCAAAATGTGCGGAATCCATTTGATCTATCTACCCATATTTGCACTGCCTGCACTAATGGGGCTATGAGTGACTTTGATAAATGGTATCACAGAAGGGGAAGTGGTGTTATCCTTACATAATCATATCAGATCGATCAAAATGATCCTTTTTTAGATATAGATGCATGTTTTGTGACATGTGTTGCCATTGAAAGCATTGGGGATGAGGGCACCGCGGTGACAGAGGTCATCGAGGAGGAGGGCGCCATGGTGAGAGAGGTCTTCGGGGAGGAGGGTGCCACTGTGATAGAGGTTTTCAGGGAGGAGGGCGCTGTTGTGGGATAGTTCTTCGGGGAGGAGGGCGCCGCTGTGAGAGAGGGATGCGCGGTGAGATCATCGGGGAGAACGTCGGGAGGAGGAGACGTCGTCAGGGAGGAGGCATGCACGGTGATAGGGCTACGAATCGGGGGAGGAGGAGGATGTCTACGGGGAGGAGAAGACGTCATCAGGGAGGATGGATGCACAGTGATAGGGCTTCGAATCGGGGGAGAAGGAGGAGGGTTGCAGATCGGGGGAGAAGGAGGAGCCCGATACAGATTAGGAAAAAAACGACACCTGTGGTGTAATATTGATTTAGCCATGGAGGTTGAATTAAACTATGATAATAAAAAATCTATAGCCACGGACCTATAAAATTGTGGCTATAGGTCCGTAGCTATAGCTTAAATTTCTAGTAGTGAGAGGCAACAGGGTTCCTTTATTTTTTATGATCTCAATGTTATATTATTATATTGGATGAGTGACTTTGTGAGTGATCCATGGTGAGGCTGGGTTTGTTTAGATGTCTTGTATAGGTTCTTATTGGTTCTGATGTTTGTTCATTGGCGCATTATCATGCTCTTTTCACATGTTCACTTTAGGCCTTGGTAAATGTCCCTACTAAGTACATTTTTTATGCTCACCCTATGTATATAAACTATTTTTAGGTTTTCAGGAGGACTTTGGGGACCAAGTTGGACATTAATAGAAAGGTTGGAATTGCTATTGATTCAATGTAGTAGACTTTTATCTTTGGTATTTTATTTTGGAGACTTTTATATGTGCTGGTTTTACTTTTTCCCATTAATTCTGGGATGGTTTTGGTTTACCTTTATATAGTCTACTAGAGTTGTTTGGTGATTATTTATCCTATCTCCTGATCTTGTTTCTTTTATAGAGGGTAATGCCTCCCATATTGTGAGATTTTTATACCCTCAGTGATAGTCGCCAACCCGAGGCCTACTAGGGGTGAGACTTAGGTGGTTATTATCTCTCTCCCTTCATTGAAATCATATTTGGTGGTAGGGGGTCATGAGATAAAACCCAATAATATCCCCATTTTTGAATACTAAAGTGGGATAAAAAAATTTGATAGTGTAGATTCAAAAGGATATTCAACTCAATAGTGAATGAGTCGTGTTTGAGTGTCGCAAGATAGCTCAAAAATTATTTTTCCACTAAAAAACAATAATCACAACATACATATGAACACCTACTAGTTACTTCTTAACAATTCATGAAAATGAATATAATTTTTTTTTAAAATTGGAATCATGATAAACTTTGAATGTCAAAAAGGTAATCATTAAAGCGTCAATATGAGTATACAAGGAATAGATTTAGCATTTCAAGATTTTAAAATGGTATAAATGACCACTTGGTTTTACATGGTTAATTCAGAATGTAAATGTACTCAAATATTAACTATATAAACAATTAAAACACTACAAGCAGTAGGTTTTTATAAATCATAGAAAAGAGCATAATAAAAGGATTTGAACTGTTACTCCCTTGATTGGAATCTTTATCACTTTAATTTCAGAATGAGATACCTCTCATTTTTTCAATTGATTAATTCACCCTTGTATGAAAAATTTCCAACTCCTTCAAATTGAAAAGGATAAGAATTAAATACCAGAATTTTAAAATTAAAACAAGCTAAAACTAGAGTAAATATTATGGGAGTTCGATTCAAGTTTCTCTAACTAGTCGCCCCTGTTGAACTTTGAAAAACATTAAATTTCTGCTATAATAGAATGAAAAATTATTCTTTCCACAATAATAAAAAAGTAAACTTAAAAATATACATACATTAATTTTTTATAGACAACATAAAAGATTTTCAATAAAATTTAGTAATGCAACATGTTTGACATTTAATTCAGAATTATCTAACACCCATGATCCTGAAAAGTGAAGAAAAAATGAAGTTGGAATGTACCCCTCCTCCACACTTTATTTAAAACATGTGATATGAATTTAAATGATTTAAAATTTAAGAGTATAAGGATATTACCTGGAATCTTAGTTAAAACGAAAAATGTTACCTGAGATGGATTACCGTATGGTGGAATATACTACCATCTTATTATTTTTCTTACATGAAAAACTAAAAATATTTATTAAATAAAATATTAATAATTGAAAAATATATATAATGAAAACAATATAATCTTGGGTTTAACCCCCTAAGAGGTTTTGTATTTAGATTGTCCACATCTAGATAGCCCTTGGTTCATCCCCAATCACTTATTGTATGTAGTTTATTACATAGAAACCACCACATGCACTTCTTCCCAGTCTGTTTTTTCACACACTGGTTTATTGAACCAGGAAAACTTTATTTTACTTATTAAAACTCTTCATCAATGTAAAAATATGTCACCACCTCCTATTTTTATAGAGTTGCATGGTTGAAATACAACATAGATGGGAGAAAAAATTAAGGTGCCTTATCAGAAGGTTGGAACACTTCCTCTTAAATTTCAGCCTCCATAGATATGGCCTGGAAACCATCATCTTTAAAACTCACTAGAAAATCAAAAATTTCATCCAACTCATTAAAATATTCATAGGGAAAGACACATTAAAAAATAAACTCATTTAATTAAAAATGAAATCTAAAAACATCTTCTTGTACAATGTAATTATCCCCTGGTAAAAAAATGATCTATTCTTTAATGAAACAAGGTGATCTTGGGAAAAAATTCAAGGCCAGAGAAAAAATATCTATCTCCTCCAAATGCTCATCAAAGTAAAACACTTATGTAGAAAGAATAGGGTGTCATTAACTGGATTAGATTTTTAAACTATGGACAAATCATTAGAAAATTCAGTACACAAAAATTCATTCCAATGAAATGTAGAAATTGTTTGATCATCAAATGAATATCTACATTCTTAAATTTTAGAAAGTTGTTATTCTTTACATCCCTTATAATCTTCATAAATAGGGTTATAAAAGGATAAGTTTTGACTAAAAGACTTGAGAAGAGGGTTATCATGTTCAATAGGAAATGATTCTTGAATATTTGGAATTAGTTTAGATTCCTCTTCCACTTGTATCCCAGTTTTGAAACATAATCGATTTCCCCAGTTTTGAATTCATTGTACAAAGAATTTTTTGAAAAATGATCAAATAAATGAAACTTAACCACCATCAAAATAGACTCCACAAATAGAAAATCCCAAAAATCATTTTCTACAACTATGAGTGCTTCTTAAAACATGAATATCTCATGATGAATCTTGGGGATTTTTAATAGAGTGACCACACTCCCTAAATTCTACTTCCATGGATTAAATTTCTGAAATTATGCCTTGAGAAAATGATATAATAGAATCTATACGAAAACTGGTTATAAGGTCACTATTTTCAAATTAGTTTTTTAACTCAGCATCCTAATATTTAATCCATTGGACATTCTTCTGAATAACTTTATCAAACTGATTATCTATTAAAATCATTTTCTCATGGAGGAGCTTTGAAGAAACTATTAATCCATCATCCTCCTTTTCAGAGTTTCAATAAAGAGTTTTATAAATTATTTTTCCATTGAAGTACAAACAAAAAAAATTAAAATATAATTTTTTATATAATTTTTTATTTAGTTTTTTATGTTGATTTTTTTAATTGTTTTTTTTTTTTGAATTTTTATGTATTCAAAATGTTTTTTGAATGTTTTTTTATTAGACACACATGCCTTCCCTGGTAACATTTCTAAAATTTGATCACGTTTTAGGAAACCGTGTGCAAACCGTGCATTTCCCCTCTGTCAAAAACCTATAATTTGGAACACGACCATGCATCTCCTCTCACATGGTTAGACAAAACTGTGTGAGTCATCTAGGTCCATTGGATCAACCACACGGTTTCTCCTGGGGGCCGCACAGTTTCATACAAATTGTGCACTCTTGTCATCCTCCTCTCAATTTGGGTTTTCAGGGTCCAATTCTCCTGAAACTTGATGGAACACCTGAGGAAACTATTGGGCCATAAAAAAATTATAAAAATCAAATTTAATTGTTTCAAATATTGAATTTACAATACAAATATCGGTTTAAAGAATGGTCCATCCACCAAACAATAAAATTCAAATTCCTTTGTAATTTCATCCGATCAAAAATTATAGGACACTAAAATCTCCCCACCTTAGAAATTATCATCCCTGAGAAGACTTGGAGAAACAATGAAAGTAGCACCCAACTTACTCAGGTCATGAATCTTTTCCCAAATGGTCATGTTGCATTCCAAATTCCCAACGCACCTCCAAGCATCACATAAAACATAATCTACAGTAGTTGTTAAAACTCGAGTCAACGCTCATTTTCTATACTAAAACATCAAGATGGAGCTTACCCAAGCCCATCAAACTATAGATGAGATCATTTTTTTGACCCTTTGATTACCTAGATAATGGTTCTTTCTACCATAGGTTCTAGTATTTAAAGGCCAATTCTGATTCATGGTATTACCCACCATTGTAATTTTATGTTTAAGAGTACCCATAGTGTTCTAGAAATGATCATGACATGATCCCTGATTTGATTTAAGGGTCGATTCCAAATTGACCTCATTTAGCCTGATCGAGCCGAAATACCTAGGAATAACCTTAGTCGACATTCACATTGCACCCATCTCATCCTGAAGACATTCCATGAAGTGATTCCTCATCGACCACATTAAACGAAATGAGAGGAAACAAGTTAAGACATACTCAGCTGACTATTCTCAAAACGCTCATCTTAGACTCTCGACATATCACAACCCAAAACATGATGCATTTTCCTATTCATCACATATTTACTTAGAGAGAATCCTCTGAATCCCATAACCTACTTACAGTGACATCTCATTCCAAATGTTCATTTAAGTAATCGTGTCTTAGAACGTACATGGGTGCACACTCAACCCAGAACCTTCAGATCACCACCATTTAAAACATCACATTCGAGACTGACTGAAGTATAAGGTAACCTTAGAATCATAAAATAGAGTCCAAAGAACTCATCCACGACAGATTATACTCTTATTTTCATAAGTGATACAACGATACACAGCCAAAACTCCCACTCATCAAGAACACTGACTAATCCCAAAGCAGCATCTGCCTAGTGATTAAGAAAAAGGAAATAGTTGGTGTCCATCAGTTTGTTCAAGGAATTACTCCATGGAAATCTAAGTGTCACTCAGGACAACCATACCCATGAACTTACCACGCTACAAAAATTTGATTCCTAGGGAGTTCACTTACCAAGCCCAATGGCGTTTAAATTTAGCACAACGTATAATCGATGCTCTCTCAGTGTACCCAAACTATGTCAACATAGGGAATGTGATATTAATTAATACTAGAGTATACTAAGATGATTTGAATGATTTCCAAAAATGACCTGAGACACTCCTACTACATTAAGGAAGAATTTATTGGTATGTTTTTGAACCAATTTTTTCAAACCACATACAAAAAGGTCAATCAAACCTCTCAGGATGACTTCTTTTGGAAGAGCTTAACTGCACCTATTGATGTGTCATCAATAACTAGCCATGATTCCTTTACCACCTGAGGCATCCCATGATATTCAAGCATAACCACCAAATTCCATCCACTACCTAAGGGTTTTTTTTAAAGGTTGTGCACACATCCAACCATTTCATCACCGTGCTACCCTGCAAGCAACCACACATTTGAGAGCTACAAGCCTCAAGGGAATTCAAAAGAGGAACTTTATATTTCCAAATAGTCCTATTGGGTTGTGTTTCTTATACTTGGAAGGAAACACTTTTTTTGTGATTAGTGTGACACTCCCCGCCTTAGGAGTGTCTTTACCTCCGAATTTACGGAGAAAGGGAACTCATCCCACATCACACGCTTTAGTGACCCCTAACCGTGAGTCCTAGAGGTAGCCATCACACTTTTATAAATTGTTAAATGAAAGGAGAGATAGAATATCTACTCATAAGAACACTAGGATATATTTACTTTAGATGCATGTGTGACACTCTTCCGGGTCATGCTTACATACATCATGGATTTAGGTGTAAAATCCAAACCAATCGACCAGTGTATCAAAACATCTGATCCTATTTTTTGGAATCATCCAGATTATTGGAATGAATCTGATTTCTTCTAATGCCCAGTTCACTCTACTTGAAAGATGACTAGTATTTTAAGTGAAATAGTTCAAGGATCAAATGATTATCACCGAACTCAAATGATTTGTTGCATCATTATCAACTTGATGGGCACCGTGTGTATCAATACATACTACCCCGAGATTTATTTTCACAATGACACATCATTTGACACTATCAATAGGCTTATTGGCCCTATGAATCTAGTATCTTATGGCTTGTAAAAAAGAATCAATGCAGAGTCATACTATCCCACATGAGCGGAAAACAGGCTGACGACCTCTCGAATTGTCCAACACTGAAGAAGAGAAAGAGGAAGAAGGGGATGGGTCACCCGACCTATTAAGCAGCTGACCATGCCCTAGGCATGTCTATCATGTTGAAACTAATCATTGCACAATGCTCATGCCCATAAAATTCTTCAAACTACTGAACGATCATCAGCCCAGAAAAGGTGTCACTTTAGAAACCAAGGAGTCCTGTGAGGGAAAAAAGGGCACCTGAATGACACCACAAGTCTAAAACAACACAATCATTTAGCAAGGATAAAAGTTATGAGGGCACTACCAACCTTGGGTTATCCCCTCGTCGGAACATAAATTGTTGACCCTATATGGGGTATTATTCCTGAAAGTCACTAGGCTTTGAGGCCTATCATTTAGGTTCAAGCTATAGGAGAAGGGGCCTATGGGTAACACTCACATTCCCATTTCAAGGCAGATCTCAGGAAAACATCAAAATAGCCCTTACATGAGGGTTGAAGCTAAGGACACCACTTAAGGTTTTATTTTAGCTATTTCATTAAATCAATTTTTAATTTCTTAAATATTAAGGCTCAAATTTAAAACATTGAGTACTAGTTATAAGGTAAATTGTACTTAGAAAATTTATTTAGCTAATACCATAAGGAACACGGGCAAGTTATTTCAAACTTCACTTTAATCATTGATATTTAACTAACAACTTATCATAATTAGGTAATTTATCCCATAAATTTTCCTTTTATCCATTTTATTTGTTCATAAGGTTATAAAAATTGGGCTTAGTTGAAGAAAATGTCAATTCCAATCTATAGAGGAATACACCCTTTAGGTTGAAGTTGGAATTTAATTAACTAATGCCTCATATAAGCATAACTCAAAAATAGATAAAATGTATTTTATTAATTTAGGAGGGGACTGTTCAAGTAAGATGACACCATATGCTTATATGTAAACCCATTTAAATGGTTTTGGACCCTTTAAATAACCATCTCTATATAGTACAAACTTACCCCTATGGTGTTAGGTATTTAGTCATATCAAAAGAAAGGTGACCAATGAGGGTCCCATCGTATCCAACCTAGATCAATAAACCACAGTAGTTGATTTAATTATTAAAGTTTTAAGACACCATGTAGTGGGTTATCTCACAAGAAACATGCCCTAACTTGACTACTTGGGCACCATTGTGCATTTAGGGGTTTGGTCATATGGGTCATCATGCCCAAGTGATAGAGTTATATGCCTTTACACTATGGGAAAAATGGACATTTGTGACGGGTTATTTGGGATGGGTCAGGGGCTCATCGCAAATAACCCTTCAGAAGGGGTTAATTGCGACGGGAGAATGGTCTCGTCGCAATTAATAGGCATTTGCAACATGGAGGTAACGACCCGTCGCAAAAGGTTTGGCACCAAATGTGCGCCAAACCACAGGTAAGGGTATTTGTGACGGGTTCCTATTCCCGTCACAAATGTCTGGCGATGGTTTTTAGTATTTGCGACGGGATACTTGTCTTGTCGCAAATAGTATGTCGGCAGTCACACATTTGTGACGGGACCTGTCGCAAATAATTTTTCCCAGACGATTGCAATTAATACGGGCAGCGGGCATTTGCGATGGGTCCCGTCGCAAATACTCTAACCTATATATACCTCCATCCATTTTTCTTCTCATTTTACTTCTTTCTCAACTTCTCTCTCTCTCTTCTGAAAAAAAAAATTCTTATAGAATTTTTCATAGTTTAAACTTTTAAATTGGAGCATAATCCGCGACTTTTATACTCTGAAACCTTTAGTTTCAAGGTATTTTTCTGTTTTTTTTTTATTATTTAGTTAATTTATTTTATTTTATATTATTTATAATTTTTGTTAGTTAGATGCAATTGAATTAAATTAGAATTAGATATTTGTTTTTTCAATATTTATTTTTATGAATAATTATGTCTAAGTGTTAATTATAAATAATTAGTAATAATTAGTACTAAATTGTAATAATTAGTAATGAATTGTAATAATTAGTAATAAATCGTAATAATTAGTAATAAATTGTAATAAATTGTAATAATTAGTAATAAATTGTAATAAATTGTAATAATTAGTAATAAATTGTAATAATTTGTAATAAATTGTAATAATTAGTAATAAATTGTAATAATTAGTAATAAATTGTAATAATTAGTAATAAATCAAAATAATTAGTAATAAATCGAAATAATTAGTAATAAATTGAAATAATTTGTAAGAAATTGTAATAATTAGTAAGAGATTGTAATAATTAGTAATAAATTTTAATAATTAGTAATAAATGGTAATAATTAGTAATAAATGGTAATAATTAGTAATAAATTTTAATAATTAGTAATAAATTTTAATAATTAGTAAGAAATTGTAATAATTGGTAATAAATTGTAATAATTAGTAATAAATTGTAATAATTAGTAATAAATTGAAATAATTAGTAATAAATTGAAATAATTAGTAATAAATTGTAATAATTAGTAAAAAATTGTAATAATTAGTAATAAATTGTAATAATTAGTAATAAATTGTAATAATTAGTAATAAATTTTAATAATTAGTAATAAATTTTAATAATTAGTAATAAATTTTAATAATTAGTAATAAATTTTAATAATTAGTAATAAATTGAAATAATTTGTAATAAATTGAAATAATTAGTAATAAATTGAAATAATTAGTAATAAATTGAAATAATTAGTAATAAATTGAAATGATTTGTAATAAATTGAAACAATTAGTAATAAATTGAAATGATTAGTGATAAATTGAAATAATTAGTAATAAATTGTAATAATTAGTAATAAATTCTAATAACTAGTAATAATTAGGATTAATTAGTAATAAATTGTATTAATTAGTAATAAATTAGGATTAATTAGTAATAATTTGTAATAATTAGTAATAAATTGAAATAATTGGTAATAAATTATAATAATTAGTAATAATTAGGATTAATTGGTAATAAATTGTAATAATTAGTAATAAATTTAAATAACTAGTAATAAATTGAAATAATTAGTAACAAATTAAAATAATTAGTAATAAATTGTAAAAATTAGTAATAAATTGTAATAATTAGTACTAAATTGTAATAATTAGTAATAAATTGAAATAATTAGTAATAAATTGTAATAATTAATAATAAATTGAAATAATTAGTAATAAATTGTAATAATTAGTAATAAATTGTAATAATTAGTAATGAATTGTAGCAATTGGTAATAAATTGTAGCAATTGGTAATAAATTGTAATGATTATTAATAAATTTTAATAATTAGTAATAAATTGTAATAATTAGTAATAAATTTTAATAATTAGTAATAAAATTTAATAATTAGTAATAAATTGTAATAATTAGTAATGAATTGAAATAATTAGTAATAATTAGGATTAATTAGTAATAATTAGAATTAATTAGTAATAATTAAGATTAATTCATAATAATTATGATTAATTAGTAATAATTAGGACTAATTTGTAATAAATTGGAATAAATTCGAGTACATTGATAAAGTGGAACAATTTTTAGCGGATTGGTGGTATTCCTTTTGATCGACAACTCATCTCTTTGCAAATTTATCCCACTGAAATCTGAAAAATGTGCTCTGACGTATGTCAAAGCAGATTTTTAATAGTGATTTAAGTCGGATAAAGTTGCAAGGAGGTGATCCTTCGGACAAAAGGGGCTCTTTTTTCCAAGGAATCATCTCCTTGGAACTTCTTCGAGTAAAATCACTATGAAAAGTATACATTGACATACAAATATCAATTTTCATATGCACGAGCATGGAGAAGAGTGCGGAAAGGCCTCCCTAATCTTCATTCTCATGAAAACGAAAATAGATATTCATACGTCGGAGTAGACTTTTCATAGTGATTTTAGTCACAAAAAATTTCAAGGGGATGAGTCATCAAGAAAAAGAGTTTCCACCAATCCATTGGAAATTATGCCACTGGTAATTAACAATAATTAGTACAAAATACCTGTGATTAATAATAATTAGTGGTAATTAGTATAAATTTTTTATAAATGAGTGTAGATTAGTATAAAAGCTTAAAATAGTATAAATAACTATAAAATAATAGAAATTATTATAAATTATTATAAAATAGAATTTAATTGTATTATCTTTTTTGGATAGTGTTTATCATATATCTAATTATAAAAAATAACTTATTATTTCATATTTTTTAGAAAAATATGGAACAAGGAAGTCAAAAACAGTCATTAATAGATGATCGTGCTTGGATAAATCTGCGTAGGAATCTAAACAGTTCTGGTTTAAATCATGTATATATTGAGGGTGTTCAATATTTCTTATCATTTGCATCATCACAACCAAAAAAATTCAGAATGGACAATTAAGTGTCCTTTTAAAACATATGATCTGAGGATGTATGAAACATTTGACAACGTTGTAGGTCATTTATTGCATTTTGGTTTTCAAACAAATTATGTTTTTTGGTATCAACATGGTGAATACAGTTCTAGAGAAGATACTAATAATTTTCTTCTGGATCCAGCATGGTTTCAAAATTTAGTACATGATGTGGAAGGTCCGTCTTTGTAAAAAACTGAAACTCAGGATGATATTGATTTAACTCCTGAGTTGGAAACATATCATTTATATGAGTTGTTGAGGTATGTTGAGGATGCGTTATATCTTGGTTACAAGATTAGTAAGTTTGAAGCAGTTTCTAAATTTATGGCTATTAAATCAGATAATGTATTGTCAAATAATTATTTTCATCAAATATTATCTTTGTTAAAAACATTGTTACCTTAAGAAAATGTGTTGCCTGAAAATTTCTATAAAAGCAAGAGGCTGGCTTGTAATTTGGGTTTTGGTTATTAGAAGATTCATGCATGTTCAAATGACTACATCTTATATTATGGTGAAAATGAGTCATTGGATAGTGGTCCTACATTTGGACAATCAAGGTATGAAGAATGTCAACCAGGGAAGTCTGAATTTATCCCTATAAAACAATTGAGATATTTTCTACTCACACTCATGGAAATGGAGGTTTTCTAAAAACTTTTATGCCAACGGTTTATTCAAACCGTTGGAATACTATTTTTACAACAACCTTTCCCAATGGTTTGTTGAAACCGTTAGTATACTATTTTTAGAATGAATCTTTACCAATAGTTTACTCAAACCATTGGGAAATATTTAATTTTTATAATGTATACCAATGATTTTTTAAACAGTTGGTAAAGATTATATTTCCCAATAGTTTTTTAAAACCATTGGGAAAGTTTTCCCCCAAATACACAACAGATCCAATTCCCCAGTCCATGCGATTCCATCCCTAAACCAAAGCTCTCCTGAAGCTCTCTCTTTACCCTAGGCTGCGAAACACCTTCCAGTCGATAGATCCATCTTCAATCAAGAAATTTTTTAGTCCTTCACTTAAAATATATAAGTGATACCTTAGTTTTAATGTTCTGCATCTATTTTTTTTTGTGTTTTGATTTGGCCTAAACCATAGGTCTGTGCGGTCTATGGCATGGTATAATAAACACTTTGATTTGTATTCTATTTTTGTTTTACACTTCAAGTGTCATTATTGTGTGAATAGCATTTATTTTAAGTCTTCATATCCACTCCTTCTATGTAGAGTTCATGAACCATATGAACTAATGGAGGTGCTGGTGATATGTATCCCCACTCAAAGATGGTAAAGGGTTTGTTAATTCATATGGTCTTGAGGTGGGTAATGGATATAAGTATAGTCCATGTGAAGGGATTAGGGACGATTGGGGTAGTGGTTTAGGTGGTTTTCCATTTTTTTAGTGGGGTGATATGGTAGTTTCTATGGAATTTATTTTAGTTTAAAATTGGATTTGGATTTTGTATTTATAGTTTTTGTTCAAGGAATAATGGGAAGGGTAGTGATATTAAGAAAGAATTAGTTATTGGTTGGGTGATGGATTGGAATTGTGATGTTGGTTGGATTGGGTATAGGTAATTTTCAAGGTATTATATGGGTATTTCCTCCCCTGAACACCCCCACCCCTACCCCCCTGGACACCCCCACCCCCCTGGAAATCCCCACCACCACCACCCTGGACACCCCCCCATTGGACAGCCCCCCCCACCCCCCTGTACACCCCCACCCCTTGGACACCCCCACCCCTTGGACATCCCCCCCACCCCCTTGGACACCCCTCACCCCCTTGGACACCCCCAACCCCCCTGGACACCCCTCACCCCCCATGGACACCCCCCCACCCCCACCCCCCTGGACACCCCCCACCCCTACCCCTGGACACCCCCCACCCCCCCCCCCCACCCCTTGGAAACCCCCCACCCTCGAGACACCCTCCCCCACCCCCATGGACAGTCCCCCCACCCCCATCCCTGGATAACCCCCCCCCCCCAATCCACCGGACACCCCCCACCCCCTTGGAGAGCCCCCCTAGACACCACCCCCCACCCCCCCCCCCCTGGACACCCACCCCCACCCCCCTAGACACCCCCCCACCCACCCCGAACACCACCCCACCCCCTGGACACCCCCACCCCCTGGACACCCCCCACCCCCTAGACACCCCCACCCCCTTGGATAGCCCCCCACCACCATGGAAATCCCCCCTAGACACCCAAACCCCCCTATAAACCACCCCACCCCTTGGAAACCCCCCACCCACCCACCCCCTAAACACCCCCACCCCCGGGACAGCCCCCCCCCCCCCCACCTCCTGGACAGGCCCCCTACCCCCTAGACACCCCCCACCCCCTGGACACCCCCACCCCCTGGATAGCCCCCCCCCCCTGAACACCACCCCACCCCCTGTACACCCCCACCCCCTGGACACCCCCCACCCCCTGGACACCCCCACCCCCTTTGATATCCCCCCCCCTCCCCCGAACACCACCCCACCCCCTAGACACCCCCCCCCCCCCCCCGGACACCACCCCACCCCCAAGACACCCCCCCCCCCACCCCACCCCCTGGACACCCCCCACCCCCTGGACATCCCCCCACCCCCCTATACACCCCCACCACCTTGGACATCCCCCACCCCCTGGACACCCCCCCCCACCCCACCCCCTGGAAACCCCCACCCCCATGGACACCCCCCCCCCACCAACTAGACACCCCCCCCAGACACCACCCCACCCCCTGGACACCCCCCACCCCCCTGGACACCCCCCATCACCCTAGAACCCCCCCCCCCACCCCCACCCCCTGGACACCCCCACCCCCCAACACCCCCCTGGATAGCCCCTCCACCCCCTAGATACCCCCACCCAATTGGACAGCCCCATCCCCCCACCACCCCAGCCCCCCTGGACACCACCCCACCCCCACCCTCACCCCCCTGGACACCCCCACCCCCCTGGACACCCCCATCCCCCCTAGACAGCCCCCCACCCCCACCCCCCTTGTACCCCCACCCCCTGGACACCCCCACACAATGAATACTTCGACTTTGGGTATTGGGTGTTATGAAATCACCTAACTTTTCAAAATATTTCCATTTTTTAGCATCAATAACTTATTTAAAAAACTATCTTTACACATTCTGCTTCTTTAATGAAAATAATTCACTTTTTAATATCTTGAACAATGTTCTATCAGGTCCATGGTGTCTTCTTGTATGTGATAAATAAAAAAATTCCAAAACACATTTCACCTCAAATTTAGGCACACATAACTGAATTAGTATATCTTCGCATTGTTTTAATAAGAAGGTATCAACCCTAGAATAGTTCACTATATAAATTAAAAACCCCTTCCTTTATAGATATCTAAAATGGGGATAGATTATCCCATTTGTAAAATAAATTTCAATCTCATCATTTGAAATCTCCATGTACATGGAATCATGCTTCTTTTCCCCATGGAACCTTCATCTTGTGACATCAAACACCTCTTAGTTCCATTTAATCTTTCTTGGATCATGATCCACATGTATGACCATGATGTTTCAATCCTTAAGGAACCTTTTACCATCATTTTCATATTATATTTCCCATTTATTCAAAATAGATATTATGAGTATCACTCAAATAATCTACTAAAATATAAATTTTTTTCGATCTAAAATTTACTCAACTCCTAAATAATTCTCCTCCACAAGTGTACCTGATATTGTAAACTCATGTATAGTTCTTAAAATGTATTCAAAACCTTCCTTGAAAAAAAAATTGGTCTCATAACACTCTCCAGATCTCACATGATCAAGTTATTACTTAGTTCATTGAATACTTGAGAATAATTGGATTCTTCTCCTTTAAGGCTCATGGATTCAAAATCTATCCTTCTCTTTGACACAAGATGTATAGGAATCTCAAAATTATCCCATTGATTATATATGTTCTCTCAATATGCATAACTGTCATGGTATTATATTTATAATTGAAGTCAATATCATATATTTATATTAATTTATAGTATTTTGTTATAAATATAGTATTTTGTTGTATTTTATATTATGATTATCATAGAGAGTAGTGTGTCGGTTATGGTTTCATATAAAGTGAACAATTATCATTTAATTAAATATATTTTCGATGAAACTTTAATCTTATTTAATTGATTTTGACGAAATGACTTATAAAAATTTTTTTACAGAATGGATAGAAGTTGGATGTATGAAACCGATTAGATCTCGAGATATTTTCAAAAAAAATTGGAGATATTTTTAGATTGTTTATTTCAAAATGCTTTAGATAGTGGTCTCATACACTTCCCATGTTACAATTGTGTCGAAAGACCTTGGTTGAGCCATTAAGAAGTCACCTACCACATAAACAAATATGGTTTTCAAGAAAACTACTATGTGTGGTATCACAATGGGGAGAAAATGAAATCTCAAATCGCTGATGATCCAAATGAGAGGACTGAACTAGAGAATTTGTTATATGACCAGTTTCTATTTATTTTTCATCATAAAAAAGAAAGGATTCCGACCCAAGAAGACTTTGATATGAGTACACGTGATGCATCTAAAGAGAATGATGATGTTGTTAGGGTGAAAAAATTGAATGATGCTGCCACGACTCCAGTATATTGACAATGCGGTAAAATAAAAAAGATGGAATTTTTAATTTGATTGTTTCATGTGAAAACTATTTATGGGATTTCTAATACTGTCATCGATTAAATTCTTACCTTCTTGAAGGAATTACTTCTAGATGATGTAGATATTTCCTCAAACCACTATATGGAATTGAAGTTAGTTGAGGAACTTGGATTTTCAAGAAACAAAATTCATGCTTGCCCGAAAGATTTCAGCTTATTCTGGGAGGAAACTGCTGAACGAAATGATTGTATAAAATTTGGCACATCCCATTGGAATCCAAAATCTAATGGAACACCATCATGTGTGCCACATAAAGTAATGTGGAACTTTCCATTGATCCCCAGACTCCAGAATATTTTTATGTCTGATGAAATATCAATAAAAATGCGATGGCATAATACTGAGAGAAAGAAGACTAATGATGAGTTGGTTCACCCTACAGATGGATTTTCATGGTAGAGATTTGATGCTCGATATTCTGATTTTGCAGCTGACATGCATAATGTGAGACTGGGTATTTTATGTGATGGTTTTAATCCATTTGAGCATATTCTTACTTCGCACAACACATGGATGGTTTTATACACATTTATAACCTTCCCCCATGTTTTTGTATGAAAAAACCTTTCACTTTCATTAGTATACTCATATATGGACCTTTTGATCCCGAAAATGATATAGACGTATACATGCAACCTTTAATAAAAGAGTTTAAACTTCTTTGGGATGTGGGTGTGCGCACATATGATGCATGTTCGAAAGACATATTTCAGATGTGTGTTGTTCTTATGTGGACAATCAATGATTTTCCTGATTATGCAATGATTTCTGGATAGAGAACGAAGGGAAAACTATCATGTCCTATTTTTATGAAGAATACACGATCCAGAAGACTAAAATATCGATGTAGTTTCAGTTTTACTGGACATTGATGATTCTTTCCAATGGACCATCCATATAGAAATAATCATCAAAGATTTGACAATACCATGGAGATCAATGATCCACATTAGCGTATGTCTGGAACTGATGTGCTTAATGAATTGAAAGATTTCATTTTTTCATTCGGGAAGGGTCAAATGAAATCTAGAAAGAGAGAAAAAATTTCCATTGAAACCTATTACAATTGGAAGAAGAGGAGTATCTTCTTTGATTTTTCTTATTTTTCAACCAATTTGTTGCGTCATTTCTTAGATGTAATGCACATTGAAAAAAAAATATGTGAAATTTTGCTTTCGATTCTTCTAAATGTTAGGGGAAATACAAAAGATGATTTATGGTCTTGGCGTGACTTGTTGGATTGGGGCATCAGACCAGAATTGCATCTTGTGCGTATCAGTGAAAATAAATAGAAAGTTCCATGTTCTTCTTATGTGATGACACCTATAGAAAAAAATAAATTTATGGAAGTACTAGAGACTATTAAATTTCCTGATGGCTATTCAAGCAACATATCTAAACAGGTCTACATAAGAGAGTTGAAGATAAAATCTTTGAAGACTCGTGATTATCACATCCTTCTGCATTAGTTGATTCTGATAGCAATTCATCATATTTTTTTCAATAATGTAAGGGTAGATGTTATTCGGTTGTCCCATTTGTTTAGATATCTTTGTGCTAAGAAGTTTTCCAAGTCTTTCTTGCAAAAAAATTTGGCAAATGCCCCATTAATTTTGTGTGAGTTAGAGAAAATATTTCCTCCATCATTTTTCACATGCACGATGCATCTAACTATCCATATTCCAATTGAAATACTTCTTGGAGGACTTATTTCTTTTATTTGGATGTATCCAACTGAAAGAAATATGTACACATTAAATTCTTATGTCTGAAACAGTAATCATCCCGAAGGTTCTATCATGAACGGTTACTTGGCTCAAGAATGCATGGATTTCTTCTCTATGTATTTTTTTGATCTTACTATAAGAATGAACATACCAATGAGAAATGAAGAAGAATATTATGATCAAATTGAACCCAGTTTTTCATCACTTCCTCAAATAGGAGGAATTCTTGGATCATATACATTGATGACATTAAGCCTTGAAGAGTGGGAGATGGCACATCACATAGTTTTTTTCAACTGTGATTTTTTCGATGACTACATCAGGTAAGTAAATTGAATATGTATATATTACATATATATCTCTTAAACTATTCCTATTTTTATCTATAGGATTCATAAGGAAATTATAAATATAAATCATTATTCTTTATCTTTAATAAGGAAGGAGACTTTTCATAGAAAAGAGTTTTCTGCTTGGTTAAAATTAAAGGTAAAAATATTACAGTTTAAAATAATTAAATCAATATTTAATTAAGTTTAATATTCTTTTATATTTTAGGTATTGAGTTTTCCTGCTGAATCTGTCTCTGAGAAAATAAGATCTTTGGGTTTTGGTCCTAATACCTTGGTCCGTGATTGTAAATCAATTGTTATCAATGGGTACAGATTTATTATCACTGAATGAGAAAAGAACATGATAACACAACATGATAGTGTTATGGTTACTACCACAACAGACTGTTATGCTGATTCATAATATAGTATACCGCGATTTGAAAATGTAGTTTATTATGGAGTCGTTGAAAAAATAATAATATTGGATTATTACTCTCATGGACGAGTCACGATGATGAAATGCCAGTGGTTTGATTTGATGAAGAGGCAAGGAAAATTTATTAATGATTGTGGATTTAGAGTAATTAATATGACTCTCACTCTTTCTACCGATGAACCATATGTATTGGAATCAATGGAGAAACAAGTTTTTTATGTCAAAGACCATCTTCAACATGAATTTGGTGTCATTATTGAAGTAATTCCAAGACATATTTTTGATAATCGTGATGATGGAATTTAAATCATCCCTACTTCCATTGGAAACAATCCATTTATTACTTTTGATGACTTCAATAGCTCAATTGTTAGAGTTGACTATGAACTTGAAGTTGTGGTGGGAAATATATAGAATCATTCATCCATGTTCTCAATTATTTTGGTTTATCTTGAATTGGGTTGTTAAGTTTGGTACTATTAAAATTGATTTAATATTGATTAAAAATATGTTGTATCCTACTTGACCGTTATGTGAATTTTCAATGTTTATTGGTTGCAATTTTATTTGAATTGCATTTTCTAATTTGGAATTGAATTGTATTCAAACCTAAGAAACCAACATTTCTAACTTGGTGAACATTTCAATGATTTATTAACCATGTATAAAATTATTATAACTCTAAGACCTCCCTTTAACAGTTCACTAGATAATGAACATGATGGTTTTCCTTCTTCTTCAAAACGTGTATAGAAACCTGCATCATCTACCTAGGCTAAAGAAATTAAATTTTTCCTTAATTTTGACAAGTTATTTACCCCTTATGAATCTGGTAGATATCTTATCCTTGTTCATATGTTTATATCATCATTTAAAACTATCTTAAGGGTTTAATCATTTATAATATATACCTTGCTGAATTTTCTAGAGGCATAATTCAGTATGCTCTCTCTCTTGGTTGTTGAGTGAAATAAAGCCTCAGAATCAATGTTCCATGATTTTAATAAACTGATGAAACTTAGTAAATAACCATCCTACTCAACATTAAATTTCTTTATTACATCTTGTGCGATTTATTTAATTCATTATATATCCATTCAATCTCACCTAAAATAATGGATAGTTAAATTATCCATGAATCCCCCTATTCCCTCTCATATATTTTTGTTTGTTGGGTTACACATTAGTTATCCTTTTCTAATTACTTCCATATTTGTTTTCAAATGTAGTAAATACAACCAATTGAAGAGAGAAGATGGAAAATGATGATGGAAAACAATCGTCGCATGGCTAAGATGGGCATTTCACCACTAGTGCCTGTAGTGAGTATTTTATTTCAAATATATATATTTAAATAATATATAATGTCATGTGATTAATTTTTTTTAAAACATTTTTGCAGGATCCACCTCTTAGGTGATAATTATTTGATGAGAATCCTAGTAGCGGTCCCAGTACCCAAGGTGTTTGTACGAGGGGGGTGGTACGAGAGCTAGGTAATCTGGTCGGCGTACCCAATTAGACCCTGCCCCTCCCACTAGCATACCATATATCCCACATTTTGATCCCAGTGTGTCGTTAGGGACACATAGGATATTTAGTCCTCCCATGTTTTTACCACCCTTTACATCTCAGTCTCATAACCCATCTTTACCATATCCAATGATGATTCTCACTCCCCATCCAGCATTCAGTCAGTCATCTATGTCGTCTTATTTTACTTCTACTTCCTTCTCTATGAGCTTCTATATTTCATCTTCTTCAAATCATTCTCCTCCACAGTCTGTCCCTGTGGAGCATACATTGGGACCCACTCCACCTGTACAGGGTGTTCCGTCAGTTTTTACAGATCCAGTGGTTCCTATTGATCATACTTTCATAGGTATATTTATAGAACCCTAACAAATTTTTATACCATTATTTATTTTCATTATAAGATGTATTGATAAATTATTTGTTTTTCTTTCATAACTGATATATATACTAATAGGAGGTAGGGGAAGGGTCATACACAGATACGTGTGGTGTGTAACCATCACACGCAGTTGATGGAGGACTACAATGAACACAGTCAAATGAATGAAAAAATAGGGCAGCAATGTCAGAGTTTTTTGGCAATGCTTTACAAATATTCCGACATCATTCCTATCAGCCCGTTCTCATAGAGACAGTTGCCAAATGAAGTCAAGGATAATGTTTGGGTAGAGATATGGGTAAAAAAATCTGTTGTATTTATGAAATTTATTATTTTTATATTTATATGAATTAATATTTTTGGTGTCAGCTTTGGTTTAATTTCCCCGATGGTGAGGGTAAACGACCAGCACGTCTAAAGGATTTAGGTGAGATTTGAAGAGCCTATAAGCACGATTTGTATATTGGATGGCATGCTAAAGTTGGCACAGAGTTAGAGGCAGTTCCTATTGTGGATGATTTTCTGATAGAATAGTATCGGGAGATGATTACTCATTGGACGATTATCCAGTTTAAGGTATTAATCACATTTGAGGTATATAAATGAAAATTTTCATGTTTTTCATAAATAAAATCTTTTGTATTATTGAATTTTATTTAGGAATAATCCGAAAGAAATAACAAAACATTGATACTAAAAAATACCTCCCCACATTGGGACGTCCTACGATGTCAGATCATGAGAGGAAGTAGGTATGAAATTTGTTTATAGTTTTTATTTACGACTTGCACTTTATATTGTTTCCTCCATAATTTATTTGATTGATAAAGTTTTCATATAATTTTAGTTATGAAATTAATTATTGGTAACCTATTTTTAGTTATGGTTTCCTACATTCAGTTTTATTTTAGAGGAAAACATTGAATGTTGAAGGACGTGTGCCTCGAGCAAAACTTTTTTGATCGAGTAGAAGGAAGAAAGATGGAAGTGCGGTTAATGAACCGACTCAACAGTAGATTGTAAGTTTTAATTTGTTGATTTAAAATTTTAATATCTATTTTGTAACTTAATAGTCTATTTATATTTTTAATATGCTGCTTTAGAGGCCCTTGATTCCCAAAAACCAGACAATTTTGGGCCAAATGATCACTTACATCAGGTGTTGGGAGATGAGAACCCTAGAAGAGTACACTGCCAACCTGGGAAGAGTATAGTCCTGAAGAGGTATTATCCATCCTCAGGTACGAGTTGTAGTGTTACTAAGTTCCAACAAGTTAAGGCACAGGTAGAAAAGGATGAAAAAAGGGCCATAGAGACGGTAGAATAATCTTCTAAGGAAAACACTACATTTATGAAACTGATGAAAGTTTTATGTCCAACACTTCCACCAGAGGCCAGCACATCTTGTGATGAATATATGTTGTTGATGAATTATATATATGGTGCATCAGTTGGAAGTTATAGTGGTGGTCGAGATGATGTCTAGAAGGATTCCTAGGTGGAGGAGGAGGCCGAGGAGGAGGCAGAGGCAGAGGAGGAGGGCGAGGAGGAGTCTGAGGTAGAGTACGAGGGCGAGGAGGAGGGAGTTGAGGAGGGAAGGGATGATGATGGGGACAACGATGAGGATAGGTATGAGGATAATGATGATGGTGATGATAGTTATGGTTATGAGGGACAGATTGATATGTTACATTTTTGACCGATATTACTGACATTTGATGTTTGATGATTTTTTGTGCCTGAATATATGTGTGATTAGGTAGGTCGCATTATATTTATTTCTTTTCTGTAAATAATAAAACTTGACTTGATGATTTGTTGTGACTGAATATATGTGTGACTAATTCACCCCTCCCCTGGACACCCCCACCCCCTTGGACACCCCCCCCCCACCCCCCAAGACACCCCTACCCCCCATGGACACCCCACATCCACCTGGACACCCCCCCACCCCCTAGACACCCCCACCCACTTGGACACCCCCCACCCCCTAGATACCCCCCCCACCCCCACCCCCTTGGATAACCACCCACCCCCAGATACCCCCCCACCCCCTGGACACCCCACCCCACCCCTTGGACACCCCCTCCCCTATGGACACCCCCACCCACCCCCCCTAGACACCCCCAGCCCCTTGGACAACCCCCCACACCCCCCCCCCCCCATCCCCCTAGACACCCCCTGGACAACCCCCCCCCCCCCCCACCACCCCACCCCGGACACCCCCCACCCCCCTGGACACCCCCACCCCCTTGGACACCCTCACACACACCCACTGGACACCCCCCACCCCCTGGAACAGTCCCCACACCCCTCGACACCCCCTAGACAGCCCCACCCCCTTAGACAGCCCCCCACCCCCTATAACCCCCCCCCCCTCCTCGGACACCCCCATCCCCTTGGACACCCCACCCCCTGGATATCCACCACCCCTTAGACACCCCCACCCCCTAGAAACCCCCACCCCTAGACACCCACACCCCCTTGACAGCCCCCACACCCCCTTGGACAGCCCCACCCCCTTGGACAACCCCCCACCCCCCTGGAAACCCCCCCCCCCCACCCCCTGGACACCCCCTACCCCCTTGGACAGCCCCCCCCCCAACCCCCTGGACAGCCCCCACCCCCTAGACACTGCTGCCCCCTTGGACAGCCCCCCTGGACACCCCACCCCCTAGATAGCCCCCCCACCCCCCCCCCCAGGACACCCCCACCACCATGGACAGCCCCCCCACCCCCTGGACACCCCCACCCCTATGGACAACCCCCACCCCCCTAGATACCCCCACCCCCTGAACACCCCCACCCCCTAGATATCCCCCCCCCCACCCCCTAGACACCCCCACCCCCTTGGACACCCCCCACCCCCCCTAAACACCCCCCACCCCATAGACACCCCCCTCCCCACCCCACTCCCATAGACACCCCTTACTACCTTGGACACCCCCCCCCCACCAACCCCATGGATAGCCCCCCACCCCCTGGACACCCCCACCACCTTGGACACCCCCCCCCCAGACACCACCCCACCCCCAAGACACCCCACCCCCCTGGACAGCCCCCCACCACCTGGACACCCCCACCCCACCCCACCCACCCACCCCCACCCCCTTGGATAGACCCCCCCTCCCGGACACCCCCCTGGACAGCCCCACCCCCCTGGACACCCCCCACCCCCTTGGAAACCCCCCCACCCCCACCCCACCCCCTTGGATCAAATTTTTAAGTGTTGTGTTTATAGAGATGTTTATTTTCTGGGTGTTCTAGTTTACAGTGGTGTATTTTGTTGGGTGTATTGGTGTTATTCTATATTTTGTATAGTGTACTACAATTTCATTGGTGTTATTCTGATGGAATACTATTTGGATCATATTTTTCTTCATTGGTGTTATTTTGAATTATGTATAAATTATTGCAATTGCAGGTAATTGCACAAGTAATTAGAGGTAATTAATTCTAAATTCTGTATAGTTTTGTTTTTATTGCAAGTAATTGCACAAGGGGAGGCTGGTACTGCCTGCTGTTGGAGTTGCAGCAACTCTATGCCAATAGTTTCAAAACTATTGGTATAGATGTGAAAATCGAATCTATACGAGCAGTTTCATCAAACCATTGGTAAAATTATATACCAATGGTCTGTAAATGTTTGGTATAGACCTGTTAACTAAATTTTTACCGACGGTTTCTATAAACCATTGGTAAAATTATTTACCAACGGTTCAAAAAACCATTGGTATATATATGAAGTGATTTATATTGCAGCGGTGTAAAATCATTGGTAAAAAGTTATACCAACAGTTATAGAAAATTATTGGTATAATATATTTTAAAATGACATACCCCAACGGTTTATGAATAATTTTTGTTATACGTATATCCCCATGGCTTAGTAGACAACTTTTTGTACAACTGTTGGTATATCATAGATTTCTAATAGTGTCACACCCAGATTGCAGCATTTATTTATGTCTCAAAACACAGAAGCATTGATGTCATCACACAAAACCAACATTTCAACTAGTAAAAAATTAAATCATCCTTCTGATGGTGATTCATGGAAATATTTTGACCAAGTGCATTTGTCTTTTACTTTAAAATCCTGAAACATGCGATTGGGTCTTTCTACTGACAGTTTCTGTCCATTTGGTTCTTACGGTAGTCAATATTCGTGTTGGTCTATCTTTATAACTCTATATAATTTACCTCCATGGATGTTGATGAAGGATCCATATATCTTTTTGACCTTATTAATTCTAGGTTATCCAAAAAATAATATTCATGTTTATTTGAAACCATTTATTGGTGAGTTAAATTCACTGTGGAGTAATGGTTTTAGTACATATGATGTTTCTATGAAACAAAACTTCCTACTGAAATCTGTATTGATGTGGAAAATTAGTGACTTCCCAGAATATGGAATATTATCTAGCTAGATTACACATGATATAAAATCATGTATGTACTGTATGATACACAAGAAAGCGTTTATGCTCATCAATGGAAAAAAACCTTGTTTTTTTACTGTCAGCACAGATTTCTTCTAACAGATCATCCTTTTCGAAGAAACAAATATCATTTCAGAAAAGTAACAGTTGAAAAAGATGGACCTCTAACAATGATCTCAGGTACATAGTTAAAATAAATTGTCTCTTCATTACCTCCCATCACATTTAGACTAACAATAAACCAACAAAAAATTGATGGGTTTGGAAAAGAGCACAATTGAATAAAACGGAGCATTTTTTGGGATTTTTCATATTGGTCTGATTTGTTGGTCCATCACATGTTGGATGTGATGCATATTGAGAAGAACTATTTTGATAATTTATTTCATACAGTTTTGGATACACCAAGTAAGACCAAAGATAATGTAAAGGCATGATTAGATCTTGCCCAAATTTGCAAGCGACCGGAACTTGAACTATTTGAAAATGTCAGATCACAGAATTTAATAAATCCAAAAGTATCTTATACATTTTCCAAATAGATTCACTTATTATTTTTTCATTGAATTGTAAATTTGAGACTTCCTGATGGTTATGCTTCCAATTTGGGAAAATGTGTTAGAAATGGTCATATTATCAGACTGAAAAGTCATGATTATCATGTTTTAATGGAAAGTCATATATCAATTGGATTAAGAGGTTTGTTAAATACTATGATTTGAGATGCGCTAATAGACATATCATATTTTTTTAAGATATTTGTGTGTCAACAATAGACTATGATGTAGTAAGAAAGCTGCAAGAAGATTTCATTTTAATTTTATGTAAATTGGAAAAAATAATCTCGCCAGGTTTTTTTGACTCAATGGAACATTTGATATTATATTTTTCACATGAAACAAAATTTGGAGGTCTGGTACAGTTCTGATGGATGTACCCATTTGAGATATGCAAGAAGAAATTTAAAAAAAAGTATGTAATAAAGCATCGGTTGAAGTCTCAATTATAGAAGCTTATTTATAAGAGGAAATTTCTTTTTTATTCTCTCATTACTTTCAATCTGAATATACCTCAAAACACAATTTCATGAGCCGTAATGAGGGAAATATTGATGATGACATGATAAATAAATTATCAGTTTTCAATCAGCACAAACTTGGCTTCGGTGGAGTTTATGAATGATGGCTTTCAGATGATGAACATCAAAGAGATCATATATATATTCTGCTCAATTATGAATAAATGACACCATTTTTACTCTGAGTTCTCCTATAACTTATTCTATAATTTTTTTAATAGTACATTAATATTATTTTATTTGTAGGTTATATGATAATCATATCAAGAAAAAGTTTCCACAAATTACAGTAGTGACTCTTGAAGAAAGTCGTCAAAAAAATTCTACTGGTTTCAAAAACTGATAACATAAATTATTTTTTATGTCACATAAAAAATAAATTTCATACTTGTTATAGTGATAATTGTTTTACAAATTTTCAGACATCTCAACATGTTGATAAAATTGATAATCGATTGTGTGTATTGAGTAACCCACCATCCAAAATGGTTAAATCTTATAATGCATATGCGGTGAATGGTTTTCGATTTCATACACTTGCATATGGGAAATCAAAAAAACAATGAATAGTGGTTTTTTATTGAGAGGATCTCATCATAGAGAAACTGAAGTTAATTTTTATGACATAATGAAAGAAATCATTGAACTGTGTTATCTGGGACAATATTACATAACGATGTTTAAATGTCAGTGGTTGGATACTGAGAGAGTCTTGCATGTTCATATGGTCTATGGAATCATTTCTATTAAATATAAGTCTTCTTGTAGTAAATGGACCATTTTTATTGACTCATTAGGCACATAAAATTTATTATGCAAATTATTGTACTACTTCAAGGGAATTGATTGATTGGTGGATCATAATAAAAATTAAATCTCAAGAGAATCAATTTACTGAAAGTGAATGTAGTTCTGCTGAAGTGAAAGGAATTGAAATTTTTCAAGAGACTGCTCTGAATCCATATTTTTCACGAAGAGACATGAATATCATTGATGACACCCCAAAGTTAAGGGATGATGGTGACGATGATTTTAATGATGTTAAAACTGAATTTGAAATGATAAGAGATGATAAAACTGAAACTAATATGGAAATTGATGATGTTGAGGAGGAAGATGAAGATATTGACATCGACAACTATGAAGATGAGAATGAATATGGACATTGACACAGTTAAATGGTGGTTATAATCATATATAATATATATCTATATATAATAGTTGTTTTAAACTATTTTCTAACAACCATTTCATATTTTATATGGATGAGGATGTGTATTGTCTATTGCAGGAGGTTGATCTACCTTTGGATGAGCAGGATGTTAGATCATTTGACCCTCATACTATTGGTGGTTCAGGGGGCACTTGGAGGGGGTGTGGTCTTGCCCGACTGATGATTCCCGACTCTATCCCCAAATGACATCCACATCTTGGGTTTGATCCACACATGCAGAGATATGTTTACCTGTGTATTTTAGTTAGTTTTCATTAATTTATTTATATTATAATTGTTTTATTAATTTTTCTTTTTTTAAAAGCTTTATGCATATAGCTATTGGATAGGGGAGTGCTATATTGCGCAATTATTTTTCTGATGTATGGGTCTCATGGGATTATATTCTCATTGATGTACATCACCTCATGTTTGAGAATTGGCTGGTACGTAAATAAATAATATTTATTTTGAAATTAATTTAATTAATAACTTGATATAATAAATTATTTGTAGGGTTTATGGTATCCCATTGATGAGAGCATGTTTGAGGCTATTTGGAAGGCATGTCATGGAGCTATACGTCTGTGTTGCACTCAGTTTTTGTACAATTTGAAAAGGAAAGCAATGGAGAAAGCAGGAGTGACAGAGTTTGATGAGACATGTTGCATCTACCAACCTGATTATATTTCATCTCAGGTTTGTGATGGATTATGTACAAACTGGTTGAGTAGGAGGTTTCAGAGTAGATCATCAGTAGGTCGGAAAAATCAGGGGAGATAGGAGGTGACACATCGATCTGGTAGTCGTATATTCAGTACGCATAGGGATCATATAGTAAGTACATTTTTTAAATATTGTATATAACTTTAAATGTAAAAAGTTTATTTTATATTCATATAGGCAGTATCACAACCCGATATTATGGAGTACAACGTTTATAGGAGGATGTACAGTAATCTATCCACTGGAGTGATTAGAGGTGCTCACCAATGTCAGATTGTGGTTAGTATAACTTCTTTTTTAGTTTTAAATTTAACTGCAAATAATATTTTAACTATTTTAATTTTAAATTGCAATTGAAGGAGTAATATGAGGCTGTAATGTCTCAGACACATGGTAAGAGTCAGGTCGAGATTGATGGTCAGACTAGTGCCCCCCGATTTCATGAGGCGGCATGGATGCAGGCGACCCAGTATGTCTTCAAGAAAGTCTAAGTTATTGGCATCGCCTCTTGATTGGTTCCTAGAGATTTTTATGGCACCTCTGCGATGTCGGCATCCAGCTCAAGAGGAGCTCGTGAAGAGTCATTATCATCTCATGCACAGTATGAGGAGCAACTACAAGCTTAGAGTGAGCTTATAGAGACTATGCATAGGGAGTAGGAGGAGATGCATCAGTGGCAGTAGCAGCAGCAGCAGGAAGAGTTCTTACAACAACAACAGTAACAGCATGAGGAGATGTAGGATGAGATGCATCGATGGCGGCATCAGCAGGAGCAGGAGCAGAAGCAGATAGAGTACATGTGACGTCTGACTCACAGTTTAGGGATGAAGTTGCATCCACCATCTCCTCCAGCTCCTCCAGACGACCCTCCCCCTCAGTGATGGATTTTATTTTATAATGGAATATTTTAATACATTTTTTTTTGTAATATTAACTATTTAAAGTTTTAAATAGTTCTTTTTTTATATTGTCTTGAATATTACATTTTTTATTATTTATTTAATTTTTTTATTATATTTATTATTTTATTAATTAATAAATTTTTATATTTTTTTTGAATACTGAGTTTTTTATTATATTACCAATATTAATATTATTATTTCATTAATATTAACAATAATATTATTTAATTATTTAATTATTTCATAATTAATTTTATTTTATGAATATTAATATTATTATTTCATTAATATTATTATTATTATTATTTTATAGATATTTTTATTGTGCTAATATTAATATTATGATTTAATTTATATTAATATTATATTATTATTAATATTATTTTATTTTATTTTATTTTCAACTATTTGCGACAGGCCCGTCGCAAAAGTGTTTTTTTCAACTATTTGAGATGGAGCCACTTCCCATCGCAAATATTAACCTTTTGCAATGGACCATCGTAAAAGGTAATATTTGCAATGTTGTTTTCCGCAACGGGACATTTGCGACGGGACCCTGTCAAAAAAGAGCATTTACGACGGGATCCCGTCGCAAATGAACCATCGCAAAAATCCCTTTTTCCAGTACTGTTATAAGGGAAACCAATTCATTCAAAGTAAAAAAATAAACAGTAATTATATTTACAATATTCTAAAGGCATATCATGCTTTTATATAATTGTTTAATTATATGGGTTTCCATATACTAATTTATAAATTACCCATACACTTTATAGATTGAGAATTGTCTACCATTTAATTGAAATCATAAATTTTTCATCCCTTATAACCAATGGTACATGGCTCGGACATCTCATGATTGGTTAAGTAAGGTTTCACCATCATTATATGCAGGAAAAAACTGTTTAGGTTGATGTTGGAACTTTGATAACCAATTATGTAGTAAAAGTATAACAAGGCATGCTAAATATAGCAATTACATACAGGTAAACATTGCAATAAGCACAAAAACATGGCATATAAAGGAAAAGAATGATAAATAAATCATAGAAGCATATTGTATAGACAAACGTACTAAATAAACCACACATCATGTTATAAAAACATGTATCCTAATAAATAACCTAAGCAAGTATAAAACTATACATGTAACTAAAATAACTAACATGGTATATAAAAGGCATGCTAATAAACACATAAGTCACACTAAAAAATCTCAACTAGTCTAGAAATGCAATCTATATGGCATGACATATGCCTGGCATGTGAATTCCTATGTGCCTATAATGATGCATGTAATGTTTCCTCCTTTTCATATCGGGCCAAGGGTAAATACTTTTAATCTCATAAATTATTAGGCGGTAGAAAGTATATCAATCACTCAAGGTGAAATCATAATCAACCACAATAAAAAACAATATGAACAATAATCCCATCCCTGGACACTTGGACTTTTCCCTGTGTGTGTGTTGATCACTCCCAGACATGGATATTTACCAAGAACTAACACATTCCTAGTATCCTATCTACCATCCCAAATGATAAGAAAATAGAAAAGAAGAATTTTATACCACTTTGTAATGTCCCGGCCTGACTGAATATGAAACTAGTTGTTGTGACAGTCACCACATGGTCTCAAGTGTGCCTCCTCATATTCTAGAGGTTACTGACTAGCGGTGAGGTTCTAATGGTGGTACGGTGGGGATATTATACCCGTAATACTAAATTATCATAGTGGTATAATAATAAGGAAATAAAAAAATAATGGAAATAGTGATAAATAAATAAAAAGGCATCATAAGACAAATATAATAACTAAAATTAACATAAATTTTCATTTCCAAATACAAATATGCATGACTGTCAAAATGATGCTGTGAAATCCCCCTATTTTAAGAAAATTTTAATTTTTTAGTGGACCCCGGACAACCCCCCTGATAGCCCCCAGACAGCCCCCCCAACCTGCTTCCTGGACCCCGGACAGCCCGCCCACCCTCCTCCCTGGACCCCGGACATCCCCCCAGACAACCCCCCCCCCCCCACCCTCCTTCCTAGACCCCGGACACCCCCCCCCCCAACCTCCTCCCTGGACCCCGGACAGCCCCCCGGGCATCCCCCCCCCCCCCCACACACACACACACACCATCCGCCCTGAACCTCAGACAGCCCCCCCTCCCCCCACCCTCCTTCATGGACCCCAGACAGCCCCCCACCCTCCTCTCTAGACCCCGAACAGCCCCCCGGACAGCCCCCCGGACAGCCCCCCCACCCTCCTCCCTGGACCCCGGACATCCCCCCACCCTCCTTCCTAGACCCCAGACAACCCCCCTCCTTCCTGGATCCTGGACATCCCCCCTCCCCCACCCTCCTCCCTGGACTCCAAACATCCCCCCACCCTCCTTCCTAGACCCCGAACAACCCCCCTCCTTCCTGGATCCTGGAAAGCCCCCCCCCCCACCCCCCCACCCTCCTCCTACCATGCATAACCCCCACCACATATATCCTCATCATCCATTAGGTACCTCACACAACTGTGTATCACCGACATCATCACACCAATCACTACATCATAAGGTCACTAGCCCAATCTAAACTCTCTTCAAGATTCACCCTAAATCCCAATCTAATTAACATTCCATTACTATTAATTCAGTACCAAGCATAGACCACCTATCTTAATTATAGAGACAATCTCACTCTTAATTCGGCGTCTCAGATCCCAATCTAATCTCACTTCAATATTCACCCTAAATCCCAACAAAAAATAGGGTTTTGGAGCTTTGAAAGAAGATTAGAGAAGAGTGCAAACCCTAATCTAAAAGATGAAGCAAGGAGAGGATTTTAAGTCAAAAAAATAGACATTCGGAAAATTGACTAATCATATTCTGATTGTGTTGATACTTTAGCATAAGGATCCTTGGGTCATTTGTGATGTGTACAATTCAACCCTATCTCAATCTGGAGCACGGTGTGGCTGGTACCACTCAAAGTGTCTCACTTTTATTTGAATTGGACAACATTTTAAGTGAAAACAACAATTGGCATACGGAAAACTAACCAAACGCTTTTAGATTCTGTTTATACATTAGGAAAATGATCCATGGGTCATTTGTGATGTTTAAGAGTCAATCCCACCTCAATCTGAGAACGGTGTGGACAGTATCACTCAAAGTGCCTCTCTTTTGTTTAAAATGGACACTGTTTTAAGTAAAAACAATAGACATTCAGAAAACTGACCAATCATATTCTGATTGTGTTGATACTTTAGAACAAGGATCCATGGGTCATTTTTGACATGTACGAGTCAACCCTGTCTCAATCCGAGAGATGTTGTGGCCATTACCACTCAAATTGTTTCACTTTTATTTGAAATGGACAACATTTTAAGTGAAAACAACAACTTGCATATGGAAAACCGACAAAACACATTAGTATTCTATTGATACTTTATGAAAATGATCCATGGGTCATTTGTGACGTTTACAAGTCAACCCCACCACAATCTGAGGCATGGTGTGGCTGGTACCACTCAAACTGTCTCACTTTTATTTTAAATGGACAGGATTTTAAGTGAAAACAATAACTTGCATACGGAAAACTGACCAAACGCATTCTAATTGTATTTATACTTTAGGAAAACTATCCATGGGTCATTTTTTACGTATAAGAGTCAACCCCACCTCAATCTGAGGCACGGTGTGGACAGTATCACTCAAAGTGTCTCTCTTTTTTTTAAAATGGACATTATTTTAAGTAAAAACAACAGACATTTGTAAAACCAGCCAATCATATTCTGATTGTGTTGATACTTTAGAAAAATAATCCATGGGTAATTTTTGACATGTATGAGTCAACCTCGTCTCAATTTGAGGGACGGTGTAGCTGGTACCACTCAAAGTGTCTCACTTTTATTTGAAATGGACAACATTTTAAGTGAAAACAACAACTGTCATATGGAAAACCAATCAAACGCATTATAATTCTGTTGATACTTTATAAAAACAATACATGGGTCATTTTTTATGTGTACGAGTCAACTCCACCTCAATCCAAGACACGGTGTGGCCGGTACCACTCAAACTGTCTCACTTTTATTTGAAATGGACAGGATTTTAAGTGAAAATAACAACTTGCATAATGAAAACCAAACAAACGCTTTCTGATTGTATTTATACTTCAAGAAAACGATCCATGGATCATTTTTTATGTGTAAAATTCAACCCCACCTCAATACGAGGCACGGTGTGGCCAGTATCACTCAAAGTGTCTCTCTTTTGTTTAAAATGGACATTGTTTTAAGTAAAAACAACAGACATTCGGAAAACTGATCAAAAATATTATAATTGTGTTAATACTTTATCACAAGGATCCATGGGCCATTTTTGACATGTACAAGTTAACCTTGTCTCAATACGAGGGATGGTGTGGCCGGTACCACTCAAAGTGTCTCACTTTTATTTGAAATGGACAACATTTTAAGTGAAAACAACAACTGGCATATGAAAAACCGACCAAACGTATTTGGATTCTATTGATACTTTATGAAAATGATCCATGGGTCATTTTTGACATGTATGAGTCAACTTCACCTCAATATGAGTCACGTTGTGGCCAGTACCACTCAAACTGTCTCACTTTTATTTGAAATGGACAGGATTTTAAGTGAAAACAACAACTTGCATACAGAAAACCGACCAAATGCTTTATGATTGTATTGATACTTCAAGAAAATGATCCATGGGTCATTTTTGATTTGTGAGAGTCAACCCCGCCTCAATCTGAGTCACGGTGTGGCCGGTATCACTCAAAGTGTCTCTCTTTTGTTTAAAATGGACACTGTTTTAAGTAAAAACAACAGACATTCGGAAAACCAACCAAACTTATTCTGATTGTGTTGATACTTTAGAACAAGTATCCATGGGTCATTTGTGACGTGTATGAGTTAACCCCATCTCAATACGAGGGTTGGTGTGGCTGGTACCACTTAAAATGTCTCACTTTTATTTGAAATGGACAAGATTTTAAGTGAAAACAACAACTGGGATACAGAAAACCAACCAAACGCATCCAGATTCTGTTGATACTTTAGGAAAATGATCCATGGCTCATTTGTGATGTGTATGAGTCAACTCCGCCTCAATATGAGGTACGGTGTGGATGGTACCACTCAAACTATCTCACTTTTATTTGAAATGGACAGGATTTTAAGTGAAAACAACAACTTGCATACGGAAAACTGACCAAACGTATTCAGATTGTTTTGATACTTTAGCACAAGGATCCATGGTCTAGCCTCACACAATCCACTTCTCATGTGAGGAACTCTAACCCCTATTCTAAAACACATGACATTTAATACGCCAATCCCATCCTCAAACAGTGGGTTCTAGGACCAAACCAAAGTTCCTTTGGGAACCCAATACCAAAGACATAATTGAATATTCATACCCACTACCCAAAATGGGGATTCATCTTAGATCACGCCCAGGAGACCAAATTACAATTATCCACATACCCCCTTATTCCAATTTAAAAGTCTATGAAAAACATGTAGGCTATTCTGGTAACCCATCTCATATGTCGAGATTGGCCAATGTTTCCCACTAACACATCAGGAACCATTTATACATGGATACATAGTCATTAGAGGAATATAAACATCCCATGTTCTTCCTATAACTCATATTAGGTCTAATTACATGACCACTACCATTTTCTATCTTATGGGTATCATGATCCGTGTCCACTCTACCCAAGTGTTTCTATTGGTTTTAAGATAGTCAACCCAAGACCATGAGTAAACATCCCATGTGCTTCCTATAACATGTAGGATTTTTATCTTGTGTTTATTGGTGTTGTGGTTTGAGTGAGGAGTGAATTATAAATTTTTAATACTGTTATGGGTGTTATTGCTTTTCAATTATAAATTTCAGAATTATGGATGTATTGGATTCTGGCTGAATTGATAATGAATTCTAAATTTTGAATACTGTTATGTGTATTGGATTCTGGATGTATTGGATTTTAATTTTGTATTGGTGTTATGGGTGTTATTGCATTTCAATTCTGGATGTATTGGATTGTGGATGTATTGGATTCTGGATTTCTGTCTTGTGTTGTGGTTTGAGTGATGAATGAATTTTAAATTTCTAAATTTCTGAATTCTGGATGAACTTTAAACATCCCATGTAGGATTTTGGATTCTGGATGTGTATGTGTTCTTGCAGGTCATGGAGAGTTTCAGGTTGGAGGGGTCTGTTGGTTGTTGTGGAGCTGCAGCATATGTATACCAACGGTTTTCAAAACCGTTGGTATAGTCTTCTGATGTATATTATACCAACGGTTTTGTAATAACCGTTGGTATAAACTTGTACCAATGGTTTTTAAAACCATTGGTATATGCTTTGGATGTACAAAGAACACTATATACCAACGATTTAGTATCGTTGGTATAAGGGTAACATATACCAACGGTTTGGGAAACTGTTGGTATATCTCTTCCTTTAACACATATACCAACGGTTTATAGAGAACCGTTGGTATAATCCTTTACCCACGGTTTACTTGTCCATGGTTTGGGAAACCATTGGTATATAATATACCAACAGTTTCTAGGCCTTTACCAACGGTTTTGAACTGTTGGTAAAGGGTAGAATTCCAGTAGTGTATGAACAGGATTAACTGAATTATAAAAATATGGTTTACACATGTATATTTATATTAATAAAATATATATAATATATATTTAATGTAATTTTTAACATTCATCCTATGTGTTTTCTAGACATGATATGAAAAATAAATCCACTTTTAAGCATAAAAAGTTGTATTTTTTGTAAAGGTGGTTTTTCCGCCTTTTAATGATGCACTTCTTTTAAAGATAAATTTTGAACTTTTATAAATTTTATCTGAAAAAATAATATTCATTTTTTAAATCATAATGTCAAAATTTTCTTAGGGTGAATTTTTTTTTTATTTTTTGATAAGTTTCATTTTTTATGAATAGAGAAAAATACTACATTTTAATTGAAAACAGACTTTTCATCTGGAAAAAATTTATAGTGTTAAATTATATTTTAAATTGATTTTAAAGTAAAATTATATCAATTATACATATATCAATCCAATTAAGTTCATTAGAATATTTTTTATATTGAATTTGAATATAAAAACATTTCAATATTTTGAACATTTTCACTTTAAAAACCTGTTTTCGCACCTTGTCTGCGGGATTAATTTTAAATTAATTTTAGCCACTTCTGTGTTTTGAATTTTTAGAAAATGGATTTCGTATTTTGAATAAAAAAGTAAAATATTAGTAAATATTTCCCTTTTATTTTTTTTATAAAATTAATAGTAAACTTAATAATTTTTATTACCACAGTTAAGGGTAAATCGGGTAATTAAGGGTAAAAATAATATTATAAATATTATAAAATGACCCTAACACTTGAACCAATTTTATTGGATGATTATTTTTCATCCATAAACATTAAAGTATCGGTTATGTGGCCATTTATGGTCATTTGGATGAGAATATAACCATTATAATATTTTATTCAAAGAAAAGTCAAACTTGTCTTACATTTGTTTTTAACAAGTTAAATATTTTTAATATGGGGTTATCTAGGGGATATATTCAACTATAAATATTCTTTTGAAAACTAAAATATTTATATTCATCATAGTAATTTATTTTCAGTTTTTAGGAAAGAAATAATTACCTTAAATGCTTGCACAATGATGATGCAATAATTATTTAACTAATTAAAATATCAAATAAATGATATTAAAAATATTAAAAATATTAAAATAAATATAATTTCAGATAATTAATGTCATAAATGAATGTTATAGGTGACCTTAACATGTTAGGGATGTATTAAAAGAGTTGGTTAGAATATATCTTATTTGATTGATATTTTTAAAAGTCAAAGTAATGAATAGTGTCAAATAGACATTAATGATATTTTAAAATTAATAATATTTTATTAAATGATATAAAATTCCTAAAAAATTATTTTTGATCAAATTATTGGGATAAGATTTAAAGTGTCATCCATGGATCATTTATGGTTCATTTGTCAATTTATTGTAATAATATTGACCCTCAAAGAGTAAAAAATCATGTTGTCATGATAAGAGTTAAAGGGATTAAATAATGGTTAAAAACAAAAGATAAGAGTAAGAATGTGACCTAAACTTATCTAAAAATTATTTTATGAAGAGGATTCGAACCTTATCACCTTAATATTTAATTTTAGTTGTTCAATGGACATTTTTTCATGAAAATAACTTAAATATTATTTAAATCAAAGATAGTTACAAAATGTCACTCTCTTTGTATTTAATATCTTTTATGTATCCACATAGGTACAAGATCAAGATATGAACAGACCTAGATTTATATTTTTATCTTAATGAGATTATTTTCATTATAAAAAATTATATTTAATTTTTAAAAATTATATAATTACCTTAAATGCTTTTGCAATACTAATACAATTTTTGTTTACTTAATACAAAAAATAAAATAATTGATTTTAAAAATATTAATTTTGATATGATTTGAATGTGTGAATGTGTGAAATGAATTTTATAGATCTACAGGATATATTAGAGAGGTTTCAGAGAATTATATTTTAATTTTCACTTTCTCATGATGTATTTAAAGTCAAATTAAATGAATAATGTTAAATTTGATAATAATAATTTTTCATGAATATAATATTTTATTAAATTGTTTAAAAATCATAAAAATATTGAATAAGGTCAAATGGGATAATATTTGGTCTAAAATTTAATCCCTTGTGCTTCATAGGCCTTTTGGAATTCTTTTTCTTTAGAATATTCATATTATATTTTTATATTTTGAGGATTTTTGAAAGTGCCCCTCACCTCAATTATAAAATGGTACCTCCTCCCTCACTTATTTACACCACTTTGATCCATATATCTTGACCAAAATATTACCATTTTGCTTATAAACATCCTTAGTTAAGTTATATAGGTTTTGGTCCTTCCAAAATATCAATCCTAGATCACTTAAGAAGAGATTAAAGGAAGTCTGCCGGAGAAGAGGTAATCGTCTACATCGACTCTTTCAATTTTATTTCTTCTAATACTTTCTATTAATGTGTTTTTATTCATTATAAAGTAATAAATACAGTATAATATATATTCTTATATGTTATTATGATCATTGTACAACCATATCCCATCTTTTATCCTTCCTGTGAAAAATGAAAGCATTGTGTGTGCGTACGTATGGCTTACCATCTCCACTCTATGGTGTAATATGTTTTTTATTACCACTTTACTTGGATGGATATAATGATGAAAATAATGGATATATATATATAATAAATATTACATGAAATTTATTTTTTAAAAATTAATATACCATACACTTCCTTACCCTTTCACCATTAAGAGAATGATGTTGTCGGTCGTGATTACGTACAGTCTACCATCTCCACGACAAGATGCGGTTCATTTTCCTTGTTCACCATTCAATAATGATTCTAAAAATGTATATAATGAATAGATATGATATCTATAAACCTAATATCATTTTGTATATGGAGAAAATATATCCTATTCATAAGAACTATGACTTACACGACAAAACATGCATAGGAAAATGAAGCAGTTAACCCTTGAAACAAGGGTAATAATGAAATATTATTAACAAATGGGTGATGAAATGATATAAGAGTATCATATATAATATAATAAATATGGTTATGGTTATGGTATAAATTAATAACATGATTTAAACCATTATATAGTAGGTTAAATCATGTTTAACTAAAGGAAAATGCAAGGTAATGGATTTTCATCTCACTTTTATTTCTATGGGATACATGACTTATTCCCCACTTATTTTTTTGTGTAGTGTATATACTTACCATTTAGTATAATATCATTAATATAACTATCTTCATGGTATTTAAAGTTTCATTTGAATTTATGGGGTATATGATTCAACTGATTACAAAGTGGTAAGGGTTTATATCACAATCTTATCATTATTTGGGATTGTTTCTATTTAAGTCTCCACTAGGGAATATTTATCCTCCATGTCCATATTTTATAAAAATGTTTTCAAATTTTTTTTAATATTCTCATATAAATTTTTAAATTATTTATTTTACCCATGTTTGACATTTTATAAAATGGTTTGAAAGGAATCATTTTTTCATTTTCCAAATGAGGTTTTTTATGAATTTTCCGACAAAAATATAGAATAAATGTTTTTTTAACTTATGTGGTATGAGTGGATTTTCCCATTGTTATGATGAATTAATATTTTTAAGATTACTTTACAAGTTTTCAAGGTTCTTTTCAAATAAAATGTTTTATTTTATAATTTCATGGCCTTTTTAAATAAATTATTTCAAAGTAAAAAAGGGTATTTCTCTCAAAAAAATCAATGATTTTATTAGAGTATTTTCATCTATAGAAACACCCTTTGTTGAATATTTTGCTTAATTAAGGTTGATCTCTTATGATATCATCTATCATATATTATTGAATGGTTTATGATCAGTTTGACTATGGATGTTTAATTTTGATACCATTCTTGGTTTATGGTTTAAGTAATTCACATTTTGTATGATAGTATTTAATATGAATGTTTATGTTGCTTATGTTTCACCCCTTTAATATGAGGAATAAATTGGACTTAATAAGTGATGATCAAGGCCTACTATAGCCCCTCGATGCATCGGTAGGTCTCATGAAAAAAACTATACTAGGTTTTAGTCAAGGCCTTGACAGTATGTTTTAGACATCCAAAATTATGCATTCCTTCATCATGAGATTAATTATTGATATTCCATATGATTATTAGACTAGTAGAATATCCATGGTTATGTTTCATTCTCATGTGATTATTTATATGGAATTATTTGATCATATTTTATTCCTTACATATTATTCTCAAGTTATTGATTAAATGGCATGTGTTTCACTTAATTGCCTTGTCATAATTGTTTTTTCTTATTTATAATAGCTTCCATTGTATGTATACCCTTACTGAGCATCTAATCTCACCTATTTCTTATGTTTCAATTTTCCCCAGGATATGAGGAAGTGTTTTGTGATTGATATACATAGTTACACAGAGGTGGAATAATAGAATTATCAAATAAATTCTTTGTGTATTTTATGTTTAAAATGTAATTTGAATTTAAAATATGTATCTATTTTACCAATACTAATAAACTATTTTGTCTTTTAGGATGCAGCCTCTTATACCTAGTACCAATGTAATAAAGTAACCACCAGCTCCAGGCTATTTGGGTCGAGGTCATTATAGTGAATATAAATTATAGTAGTGTGCGGGTATGTCAGGTAAATAAATTAATTAATTAAATTAAATAAGTCGGATTAGGTTCCTAAGGGATGCTTAGCCAACCATGATTGGATTGACTTAAGCTGTAATGCCTTTGAACATAAATGAACATGTACAAATATAATATCGGTCATCATGAATAAGTAGCAAGAAAAGTATCAAGCCCAGACATATGATTTTTTCTGGCAGACGTGTCCCTGGATAACAGCTATGTGATCTTAGTCCTTAATATTTAAATATCATTATAATTTAATAAAAAGCACCTGGAGCCCGTCCAATATGATCTGAAAAGGAGTCCCAAGTATCGCTCTAGAGACACTTTGAATAACCAATACCATAAAATTATGTCCAAGGCAATCCATAAATGGAATCCTAGGTATAAATATCAGTAAGGGGTGAAGTCAGAAACCTCTAAGTTCATCCCTATTATCTCGTATAGGGTTCACTACTGGAAAAGTTCCCTATACCCATGGTTTGAAACGGTGCGTATATACCATTAAACTGTGGGTATAGGTTATACCCATGGATTGATGAACTATGGGCTCCCGAGGCATTGGGATTTCCCTATACCCACAGTTTTACAGAAACTGTGGGTATAGCCCACTGAAATTTCAACTTACCCACAGTTCTAGTAAACCATGGGTATACATCTATGCCCACGGTTTACAGAACCGTGGGTATACATTTTTATAGTAGAAATTAGATACCCACAGTTAAGTAAACCATGAGTATATAGGGTTCTGCATCAGGATATTTACCCACGGTTTAAGAATCATGGGTATAGAGGGTTCTGTAGCAGCATATTTACCCACGGTTCTCAAACTGTGGGTATAGATTGTTTTCCCAGAAATAGCACATGCCCCACAGGACAGACCCCCTATAACCCCTTCCTTCCCCCTTGGACAGACCCCCCCTAGCACACCCCCTCCCCCTTTTCACACCCCCACTCTCCCCTCTGGACAGAACCCCCTTGCACCCCCCTGACACCCCTAGACACCCCCACTAGACACCCCCCCCCCCTCGGACCCCCCCTGGACCCCCCTTGGACACCCCCCTGGACCCCCCCCCCCTGACACCCCTGTACACCCCCACTGGACACCCCCCTGGACCCCCCCCCCCCCCCGAACACCCCATGGACCCCCCCCCCCCCCGAACCCCCTGGACACCCCCTGGACCCCCCCTAGACCCCCCCCCCTGGACACCCCCCTCCCCCTGCACCCCCATCCACCTTCACCCCCACTACCCCCTGCCCCCTTCACCCCAACTGCCACCCAACCTTCACCCCACCACTCCCCCCCCCCCACCTGCACCCCCACCCCCCCACACCTACACCCCCACTACCCCCCCCCCCCCACCTAGACACCCCCCCTACACCCAGCCCCACTACCCCCTGCACCCAGCCCACCCCCCCCCCCCAGCCCCCCACTACCCCCTACACCCAGGCCCCACTACCCCCTGCACCAAGCCCCCCCACTACCCCCTGCACCTAGGTCCCCCTCCCCCCTACACCCAGCCCCACTACCCCCTACACCCAGCCCCCCCCCCCCCTGCACCCATCCCCCCTCTCCTGCACCCCCACGACCACCTACACCCAACCCCCCATTCCCCCCTGCACCAAGACCCCCCCCCATGAAACCATTGTAAAACAATTCAAACCAGAAACAATGGAACCACAATACATTGTTTTCACCAGTTAAAACATAAGCAGAGCTGGACAAAGTGTTAAAAGAAGAAAAAAGTTTGTATCAGAAAAGTCCTAAATAAATTTTTAATGAAAAATCATCACAATCATTTATCTCTTATTTAAGCCAAAGAAATTCTGATATAGGATGCAAAAAATACATCCTTCCTGCACTGGGTTGCTATAGTAACCCGAATTGAAATCTGGTGCACAGTAAAAAAGATGATGTCAAGTATACTAAGGCATAATTTTTAAACTTGTAATAAGAAAAATATATTTCCCTGAAGTGGAGGATACTATCTTTGACTTACCTTTCCAGTTCTTTTAAGAAATCGTTCATTGCTCTTGTCATTAATTAGAATCCACTTCAGCATGCGCATCATATTTCATTTCATCTTTACTATGCTTGGATGCTTCTCCAAGTTGTTCATCAGATATGACCCTTGATAGAGCATCTTTAAAATAAATTACCTCATAGGATGGATGAGACACATCTACTATATCATCCCATAAGATAGTATTTTTCACCTTCTCTTGAATGGGAGGAATAGGTCCACTAACCTCTCTACTAGAGGAAACTAATTCAAAAACAGGATCATCCAAAGGGGGGATTATTGTAACCAAGGCTTGATTGGTTGGATTTTTAGAAAATATATGAGGTATGAATGAGGTATGTTTGATTAAAGAGGCATGGTATTTTTCAAGAATAATGGCATGAAGATCTATTGCATGAAGATGTGTTGAAAATTTATATATAAAGAGTGCATTTGATGTGTTAACATAAAGAAGAAGTATTGGAAGAGGACTGAGGGTGAAGGTATGCATGGAAGAATTTCATGATGAAATGAAATTCATGATTTGGAGATATTGATATGTGCTTGGTGTCTCGTACAAGGGATTAATCACCCTACTTTTGGGCACGATATGATTGAAAGTTGAAAGTCTTAAAAGGGGCATTTAGTTTTTTCCTACAGAGATTGACAAGTCAATCCAGAGAACCCAATTATCATGAGGAATTTACCAGTCCTTTTCCAGATGAGTGGAATTCCCTAGAAAAAAAAAACGGTGTTGGGTGGCTCTAAGAATGAACGAAATCTTCATATAATAACCGGTGGGAAGATTCACCATGTTCCTAACATTGTATCAGAGAACGAAGGTAGCTTAATACAATCTCAGGTATTTATTTTGGGGATATTGTTGTATTTAGGGTTTTGTGGAACTCCACTCAAGGTATGTGATAAGGGAATAACTGTCTTTCCCCTGGTTGTGATCTGCTAACAAATCCTGAGCCATGCCATGAGGTCAATGAAGGTTTTACTAGGAATTTCAAACCAAACTATCTAGTGTATGATAGAGTATTTTTGGCACCAAGGTATTTATATAGTTGCATTGGAATGGAGTCTAATAATAAACTCCAAAAATGTACAGTAGCTCATGATCTGATATTACATTATCAAACTGGTTATGAATGTAAATTTCCATTTATTAATCCCAACGCATTATCATTTCACCACCTTTTATACCCATAGCATTTTCAGAATCTATATATATTGTATAGTCTCCCATATCTTCTCATTATAAATTCCAATGTCCTCGATCCTTATTCATGGGAATTCACAATTCATTTCTAGAAATTCTCAATACCTCCCTAATTATCCTTGTTTCCTAGGCCTTCACATGGTTTAGACATAGAATCTAATATAGGAATACTAGTATGGACTAAGGTGGATGGGCTACACCCACAGTCGGGAACAAGTGTTCGGGCATCAAGGAATCACCACTCGGAAATGATTTCCCCCACAAACAATTAATTAAAACAGCAGCAGAAAATAAATAAAATTTCATCATGACCCATCTGTATGTCGAACATCCATGCCGAAGGAAAAGGAAATAAACAGAAGAAACACAGTAAAAGTAGACAAAAATGAAACACACTATCAATCCCTCAAATACCCCGATCTCCCTCCCTTGCAAAGAAAACCGCATAGCCGCCTCCAGTGCCCTTCTAGCCCCCTTCACAAAATATAAGTACCCTCCGTCCGTAGAAAGTGGTAAATGGCCTAAGTGGAAAATGCGATAAAGAAAATAAAATAAAAACTCAACTACAACATACCTATATCCTGTGATTAAACAAGTCATCACCCAAAATATACGAACCACAACACCTCATGGGTCTAATCATGTCCCTACAAGCAAGGGGGAAACAGATCCAAGCTTTAAAATGATATTTTCAAATAGTATAGTCCTATTAATTAAGAATCACTCTTCATATTAATGGTATATAATCAGTTTGGCTTGAGTTTCAACGCCTCATGGATCCTTCCCCCTGGACAGGCCCCCCAGCACACCCCCTTCCCCTTTCACACCCCTTTCCCTCTTCCCCAGCACCATCCCCCCTAAATACTTGTAACCCCCCCCCACCCAGCACACCCCCTTCCCCCTAGACAGACCCCCCCAACACATCCCCCCCTTTTCACACCCCCACTCTCCCCTCTGGACAGAAACCCCTTGAACCCCCCCCCCCCTGACACCCCCTCTTGGATAGCCCCCCTCCCCCTGCACCCTACCCCCTCCCTACACACTTTTGGACTGCCCCCTACACACTCCTGGATAGACCCCCTCCCCCTACACCCCCACACCCCTGCCCCCCTCCCCCCACCCCCCCCCCCCCTGCACACACCCCTTCCCTCTTCCCCAGCACCCCCCCCCCCACCCTCTTCCCCAGCACCAGCCCCCCTGAATACTTGTAACCCCCCCCCCCTCACCCAGCACACCCCCTCCCCCCTCACCCCCCTTCCCACAAAACACACCCCTGCCCTCTTCCCTAGCACCATCCCCCCCCCCCCACACACACACACACACACCCTCCCCAGCACACCTTCCTGTCCTCTTCCCCAACACCATTGAGTGGGTTTCTCGTGTCATTGCAGACAGAGCTTCAGCAGGATTCTTCCCATGTTTCCCAGATTTTTCACCCTTGTATTTCCCATAAATATTCATTATGAAAAGGTGTTTTTACAGGTAATGTTTCTACGAACAGTTCTAGTGTAAGCATTTCTAGTCTAGGAACTAATAGTGTAAGCACTACTACTGTAATGATGTTAGTATAAACATTGCTAGTGTGAATACTACTCCTGTAAGAAATTCTAGTGTAATATTGCTAATAATGAATCCAAATGTGTAAATATGTAAACTTTTTCAGTGTAAACATTGTCATTAGTATGGTCTGCTAGTGTAAGCACTCTTAATATAAAGGTTACAGTAGAAGATGTGCTAATGTAATAAATGCTACTTAACCACTGCTAGTCTTATTCTAGTGATAATAATGTAAATATATATTTGAACCTGTTTTTGATGGTGTCAAATATTGGAATATTGGGATTGATCATCAATTTCCTTTCATTTAATGCTGCTACTAAAAATAACAGAACCTGCATAATAGGATTGGGAAAATTATTAGTTGTTTTATGTTATAGAAATTAAAATATTAAATAATATAGGAGTAATAACTGCCTAATATTTTATCTCTCACAAGTTTTAAGGTGTTCATTATGCATACACGTTCATTTGAATACAAATTGAAAGGTGTTTCTTTTATTGTTATATGAGTAGTTTGAATGTAATATTCATTGTATTTTAAACAATATACACACATAGCTTACTAAATACAATCATAGACAGAAAACAACCATGATAATTCTTTGAAAACACATGTAAAAACACACCTTAGTGAAACATACCTTCAGGAAAGACAAGATCCATGGAATCCCATACCTTCAACCCAGCTACAAATAACATCATGAAACCAAACACATTCATATCTCTAGTCATACATGATCTTATAACATTTCCATGAACACTAAGTTGCGTAGCCAAAAAATACCAAAATGAAAAAAAGAAACCATGGATGTATAAAAAGAATTACCTTGCATAATTTTTTTCCTCTAAAGCTCAGTTTTAGATCACAAACATCATGCTTCAGGGAATTGACAAAATCAAATGAACTGTCACAATATTTCAGACATCCTAAAAAATCATTGCATTTTTTTCTTAAATGATAAACAAAAGAAGCACATGATTATCGTTGTATCAATGGAATCATATAACATGTTCCATGTTTTACAAAAAGTGTGGGATTACGTCTGATCTAGAATTATTTTAAACAATATCTTGTGTAACTTCATAAACCAAGAAAAACCCAATGGAGAGTAAAAAAAATGCAAGAGTACATGAAAGAATGCAGTGAGCTAGCCTAAATTTATTATTATTGATCATAGGCTTGTAAAACCAAACACACTTTATGTTGAAGCCAAGAATAATCATTTATAATGTGTCTGATATGAAATATTGTTCTATTCTTTCCCCTCCTAAATCCTTAGAATATAATGTAAAAACATTAGGTGCATAACACCTTCTACGTTTCGCACTGGGATCACATGTATGCTAGCACCAAGATGGAATGAAAATAAGCCTTATATTGGAAAGGTAGATAAAATAAAATCATCTTGGAAAGATAATAATGGCATCATATAACATGTTCTACATTGTACTTTATGATAAATTTTATATAATGATCGGGTAAGGCCAATCCTTTCTATTATGAAACTACCATAGCATTCAATTTAATTTCTTTACATGTCATTTCATTACATAAGGTTCCATTAATGATCATTCTATCCCATTCAATGAAAACTTACAAACATGGCCTAAACATTTGTATCAACATTCAAATAAAACACAAATGCAGGGAGTGGGGGGATAAGAGGGGCATACATACAAACAATTTATAAATGCTCAAGTAGCTCAGAAATTCACAATTAAGCAAAAAAATCCATCTGCACAAAAATTGATAGAAAAATATACATATGGATTACCTGATTTTCACTAGAAATATTGTGATCGTCTTGATCACTGAATCTCCTAGCAGTGGGAAACCCACTGCCCCCCCCCCCCCCGACCTACACCCCCTTCCCCCCCTGCACCCATTCCCACCACCCAACACCCAGCCCCCCCCCCCCCCTCCCCCTGCACCCAACCACACCCCCTGCACCTATCCCCCCCTCCCCCCCACCCCCTGCACCCAGCCCCACCCCCCATGCACCCATCCTCACCTTCCTGCACCCCACCCCCTGCCCCTCCCCCTACACCCAGCCCCACCCCCAGCACCCAACGCCCCCCACCCCCTAGCACCGAACTCCCCCCTGGACCCAGCCCCACCCCCCTGCACCCAGTCCCCCCTGCACCTAGCCCCACCCCACCCCCTCCCCCTGCACCTATCCCCCCCCTCCCCCTGCACTCATCCCCCCCTCCCCCTGCACCCAGCCCCCCCTACACCCAGCCCCACCCCCCTGCACCCACCCCCACCCCCCACCCCCGCACCCTTCTTACAAAGCTACCTATAAACCCAAAAAAATATCTAACATGTACCATATCATTCAGGGACTTGGGATCTCAAAAAACTCAACCATTTCAATCAATAGAACAACTTCAGATTTCAAAAAATGAAAATTTTATAAATAAAAACTGAGGAATATATTTCTTTTTTACCTATATTAATTTATACTTTTAAATTAAATAATTTAGGAAAAATAAAGAGATAATAAATGGAATCCAATGTCACTATATGGGATATCATTTAGAGCTAAGTATTCTATGGTAGTAAGGGCATCGCTTACCCATATGAACGACTAAGGATTTTAATGTTAGCTTTATGTAAATGCATACAAAAATTTATGCAGAACTTTTCAGAAGAAAACAAATTAACCATTCTCATCCATACAAAAATTCAATTCAAGTTCTTAAAGTACATACATAAGTCTCCCTACTAAGTTAAAAATGGAGGGGATTAATATCCCCCCATCCCCATGTCCATGCCCATCATCATCAACATCATCATCATTATCAACAACATCGTCAGCAGCCTCATCACCAACAACAACATCAGCAACATCCTCAACACCAACACCTCTATCGCCATTGCCTTATTTTACACTAAGACCCTCATTGGCATAATCTGACGCATCATTTAAAGAGTACATTAACACCATATATGATTCAAAAGTAGCAATAGGCTCTGATGGAAGCGACTGACTCAAAACTGCCATAGCTTTCATGAAATGTTCACTCATCAGATTACTTCTTTCACGCTCCTCTAAAACTATTTTCTTTGCATCAACTACTTTAGAATGAGTTATTTCCATATAAAAGGTCTAGGAGTCTTGAGAGGAGCCCGGTGACGACCAATACTTATAGGGGACAATGTTTTTCCCTGGTCGACATCTTACTCTCCCCAGGTGCTCCTCACTTAATACCTGACTTAAATGATCATGTGGCTCAAAGTTGTCATCTTACTTACCATCTAGGGACTCCAAGGAAGACTATTGAAATTATAAACATATTAAATTATGAATTTTGTATAAATATTTAAAATATAAATAAAGAACCTTACAATTTTATCTTGTGTCTGTGCATTTACTTCACTTCCATCCTTTTTCTTTCTACTAAAGCAAAATAATTTGGCATGAGGTACAGGACCTTTGATGCCCAATTTATCTTGCTGCAAATGCGAAATGAAAAAATCTAGATTAGTACCATATATGAGAAATGCACAAATCTAGCCTATGTCTATTCAATAATATTTTTAGTAGAACATCCTGTATAACATCACAATACCCGGTTAAAGTACCCAGTGCTTTTCATGATCAGGCATTGTAGTGCACCCCAATGTGTGAAAATATGTCATTGAATCCATATTCTTTATGTTTTTCTCTGAAACTTCCTAAAAAAATCCAATACAAGTAATAAGAATTAAATTTCATATGTCAACCATTAAAGATTGAGATTACCTTAAACTTAACAGTCTTCCAATGTGCAGTCATTTTTTCATATTGACGTTTTGGACAGTCGAGGAATATGGGTACCCCCGCTAAGTCAGTACCAACCCTTCTCTTCCAACCAACATATAACTCATGATTATATGAGCGCCAAAACTCCCCAACATCCATCAACCTTGCTGTCTTAGCAGCTTCTCCATCGGTAAAGTTAAACTGAATCTGCAATGAATATGTTATTTAATTTAAATACACCAATAATATAGATATGACTTTATAAAATTTTATTACCCATATTTTCTCCCATTATTTGTCCTTAACTCTTTACTGATACATCTCCATGACACCGGTTCCACCGAAATGATATCGTGATACTTGGGCAAAGTGGCCATGAAACTTCTACACTGCGTTGCAGTTGGACCTACCATCTGATTGTGTCGATTGTAATCCACCATTAGTTGTTTTTGGAGATTCCAAACTTCCTTCATCCGAGTGTGCCCACTTAGCCTAACAGAAGATCCCACTGAACAAGAAAAAGATGGGGGAAAGAAGAATTAAGTCACGGTACAACATGACAAAAATAAAGTGATATAATTTAAAATGGTTATAATCAAAAAACCATCTGCAGATTACTCAATAGACTGTGATGGATCTGTGGGATGTCCTGACTTAGTAGCCTTTGTAGGAAGTGTCTGTTTTAGTGCATGATCTGGGTGACCTTCATGCACTAGAGTGGAAGCTAATAGAACAGACTCGTCAGATGCTGGCTGGACGGTGGGAATTAGAGGCGGTGTAGACATGGAAGCATATGGGTAGTAGGATGGGGGATACATCATAGGATATGGATATGGTAAAGGTGGAAACATTTGTGGAGGCGGTGTAGTCATTGTATGGGAAGAAGAGGGAAAATGAGGTGATGGAGGTATCGGTGGGATCATACCTGAAGGCAACAAAGACATGGCATGTGAATAAGAGGGTATCTAAGATGATGATGGAGGCATGGATAAAAACATCCTTGAAGACTCAAGAGGAGGATGGAAAGGTGTGGTGGAAGGGGTTTCTGATGGTAGGTCAGTGTGGAAACGGGTATGACGGGTGATCTGTCTAGGTCTAGGAGAATCCCCACTCATACCCATGCTAACCAGATTATGAGTCAAATCCGGTGGAACTGAATTTCCCTAAAAAAATTGATAAAGAATATTAACATGAAATTTTATGTAATGTAAAAAAACATTATAATTATAATACTCACTGATGGAAGCAAAGGCAATGCATGCTTATGCCCCGGTCGATCAGGATAAAATAGTCGCTTCCTTCGACCTTTTGTAGTATTTGGCATAATCTACATAAGAATGAAATTTAATTTTTTTAGAAATAGTTTTTAAAAATCATGCATACAACTTACATCTATCAGCAATTCATGAGAGGAACCAATTTTAATTCTTTTAATTACTAATTGTACAAATTATTACAAGGAAATGACTAACATAGTTTTTAAAATTACATTACCAAGTTATATATTTTTTAAAAAAAATATTTAAACCAAGTTTTGTACATTGAAATAAATCTGATTTAATGAAACGACAACATAAAATACAAAAAACAAACATTTCATTCCAAACTGAAACATAATTAAAGTAATTATAGTAATACTAACCTAATAAAATCATGTCAATATAAACTGAATGAACAGTGAACATATATGGTTGCTTCTATATATTACTGACCACTACTTCAGGTTCAATATCAACTCTCACAATGGGACAATTTGATTCATCAAATGCAATATTTTGGCCAACACCAACGGGGACATCAATGGTGGAAATTTCATCACCAACATCATGAAAAATATGTCTGGGTATTACATCATTAATGACACCATAATAGGGTCTCAGATGATCTTTCACATAAAACACTTGTTTATCCATTGATGCCAAAATGTATGGTTCATCGGTACGCAGGCATCGACTCATATCAATAAATATGAATCCAAGATCATCAATAAATGTACCATGTTGTCTCATTGAATCAAACCATTTACATTTCATCATAGTGACTCTACCTTGAGAGTATTAATCCAATAACAATATTTTATCAACTAGCCCATAATAATACACATCTTCATATCGAGGCTGAATATCTGATACGTTGTCATAACAATCCGTTGTATTAGTTAACATAACATCATCATGTTGTGTTCTCATTTTCACCGCTCGATCCATTGTAACAAATTTATACCCATTGATTATTAAATATTTACATTCACAAACCAAATAATTGGGACCAAAATCCAAAGCTCTCAATTCTTGATAAATGGAGTCAACAGTTAAACTCAACACCTGAAATATATATGAATAATACAATTAAATGGATATCTATTTTTTAAACTAATTAAAGTAATGGTAATACCTTTGATTTCAACCAAGCAGGAAACTCTAGGCTATGAAAAGCCTGTCCCCTTCTCAAAGACAAAGATCGATGAACTCTACTTATAATTTTTTTATGTTCCATACATAAAATGATAATAAAAGTGTAAGGTATATATGAAATTTCATAATATGAGATAACATATAAATATCCAAATTACTTACTTGATATAGTCATCGAACAAACCATAGTTAAACAAGACTGTGTGATGTACCATCTCCCGCTCTTCAAGGCTCAATGTAGCCAATGTATAATACCCAAAAATTCCTCCTGTTTGGGGAAGAGATGGAAACGAGGGCTCAATTTCCCCATACTGGTCATCTTTATTTCTCATTGGCCGATTATTTCTTGTGGTGACATCGGAAAAATAAATTGAACAAAAATTCATACATTCTTGAGCCAGATAACCCCTCACAATCAAACCTTCAGGATAATTCTTGTTTCAAACATATGATTTCATTATTCACATATTTCTTTCAGTAGGATACATCCACCAAAAAGAAACTGGTCCCCCAATAAGTCTTTCATTTGGAAGATGAACCGTTAAATTCAACATGTAAGTGAAAAAAGGATGGAGGAAAAATATTTTCCATCTCACATAAAATTAAAAGTGCCTCCTACTGCATTTTTATCCAGAATGACTTGGATAACCTTTTAGAACAAAGGTCTCTAAAAAATGGCACAAGCGGATCACTTTCACCCTTACATTATTGGATAGAAAATGTCAAATTTCTATGGAATCAATTCATGAAGAAGGATGTGATAATCATGAGTTTTCAGAGATTTTAGTTTCACTTCTCTTATGTTGACTCATTTAGATATGTTGCTGGAATAGCCATTGGGAACCTTGATATTCTCTAATACTTCCAGAAATTTATCTTTATCTGATGGTGTCATCACATAAGAAGCACAAGGAACTTTCCATTTGTTTTCACCGATATACATAGGATGCAGTTCTGGTCGAATACCCCAATCCAATAAGTCTCGTCGAGATCAGAAATCATCTTTGTTCTTCCCCTTGATATTCAGAAGAATTTCAAGCAACATTTCACATATATTTTTCTCAATATGCATTACGTTTAAGCAATGACGTAACAAATTGGTAGACCAATATGGAAATTCAAAAAAAAATACTTCTCTTTTTCCAATTGTAAGTGGTTTCAGTGTCAACATTCTTTCACTTTTTAGATTTAAATTGACCTTTACCTAATGAAAAACTAAAATCTTTTAATTCATTAAGCACATAACTTCCTGACATACATTGAGGTGGTTGTTCAGTCTCAATGGTATTATCAAACCTCTGATGATTCATCCTGTATTGATGATCCATTGGAAATAATCGTCGATGCCCCATGAAACTGAAACTACGATGATATTTAAGCCTTCTTGATCATGTATTCTTCATACAAATAGGACATAATAGTTTTCCCTTCATGCTCCACCCAAACATCATTGCATAAGCAGGGAAATAACTTATGGTTCATATAAGGGTAGCACGCATCTGAAACGTATTCTTTGAAGAAGCATCGAATGTCTGCACACCCAAATACCAAAGTTGTTTCAACTCTCTTATTAAAGGCTGCAAGTAGACAACTATATCATTACCGGGATCATAAGGTCCAGATATCATTATACTCAAGAAAGTGAATAGTTTTTTCATACACATCCATGGAGGAAGATTATAAACATGAATAAAAACTAGCCACGTGCTGTGAGAAGTAAGCATCTGACCAAATGGATTAAAACCATCATAGGATAGACCCAACCTGACATTACACACCTCAGCTAAAAAATCAAGATATTGTGCATCAAATGTCCACCATGCTAATCTATCTACAGGATGAACCAACTCATCATTACCTTTAATTCTCTTAGCATCATGCCATCACATATTGGCTGAGATTTCTGTAGACATGAATATATTTTGAAGTCTGGGAATAAATGGAAAGTGTCACATGACTTTTTGTGCCACACGAGATGGTGTTCCATCTACATTTGTCTTCCATTGAGATATACCACATTCTTTATAGTCATTACGGTCATTTGTTTCCTCCCAAAATAAACTGCAATATTTTGGACAAGCATTAACTTTATTAGTATCAAATCCAAGCTGCTTAATTAACTTCCATCCCTTGTAATGATTTGAGGGAATATCTGCACCATCAAGAAGAAATTCCTTCAAAAATGTAAGAATGTAATCAATAGCAGTATTAGAAATTCCATACATGGTTTTCCCATGATATAACCGCATTAAAAATTCCAACTTGGTCATTTTAGTACATTCTTGATATACTAGAGTTTTGGAATCATCCAATAAATTTTTCACTCTCTCATCATCTTCAATATTTTCCTCATGTGTATTGATATCATTGTCTTCTTACACTAGCATAATATCTCTCTCGGGATGATGGAAAAATGGAAAATGATCGAATATCAAATTCTCCATGCCACTTCTTTCATTTTGTTCATGACCAGTAGAACATTGACTCATCACTCCATGGTGATACCAAACATAATAGTTTGTTTGAAATCCAAATTTCTTTATATGTTATCTAACTTCTTCCCAACTTAACCATGGTCTTCCAACACATTTATAGCATGGACACTATATACAACCTCCATCTTAAGCATTATCAAATGCAAAATCTAAAAAATTCTCCAAATTATTTTGAAACGTGGTTGAATTCATATCGGTACGATACATCCAACTTCTATCCATTCTATAACAAGAAAAATAAAAGTTATCTTCCAATAAAAAATGTAAACCATAATTAAAAAAGTTATATGTACTATAGAAAATAAAACTATTAGAATATAAAAACTTAATAGTTAGTTTACATTTGTATTGTAAGTGCCTTTATTTTTATAACCAATTTAAACCCTTTCAGTATCAGAGATAAAATTCTTACCTCTATCCAATAAATGGATTATCAACAAGGTAAACCATAATGGTCCAAGAAAGGTTTCATGTCTATGATAGAGTGGTATGTGTCATTATAGTTGAACTAAGGGAGAGATAAAAAAGTTTGTCCTCCATTAGGTGTAACATAAAAAAATCAACTTTTAACATTAAAACACACCCTTAAACATGGTTTATTTCATTTAAAAGGCAAGGGAGAGATAAAAAAATTCATCCATCATCAAAAATATTTTAAGCGAGCCCCATATTCATGTAATTTAATATTTTTCATGGGTAAAATTTTAATTCAAAGAGGGAAAAAAATTAAAGAAAACCACTTCATCTCCAAGAATTAATGAAAATCATTTAGATGATTTATATAAAACAATCATGGGTATCAAATATTGTTATAAATATACTAGAAGATTAATTTAATAAACTAAATCACTTCATGAATTTTTTTAATAAAATAATTACCTAGAAACACCTACTGCATACAAAGTGGAACAAATCACAACAAGACTCTTAAAAAGGAAAAGGTCATTTTGGTAAAATAAATGAATTTAAAATCAATTGAAAAATCAAATACACATTATTAGATTAATATCAAACACTAAATTTTACACACACCTTGATTAGGGTTTTCATAAGAAATGAAAATGAAGGAAATTAAAGTGAAATGATCAGGGGAATCACCCTTGGGATTTAGGTAATGTCTTCTGTATCAAATGTCATCGATTACTGTTTTGGATTCTTATGGAGTACCCTCATTTAATTTTAAATGATGAGTTAATTGGATTAGACTTGATCTATTTGGTTGGAATACCTCCATCGTAGGATATGGGTTATAATACTACCATTATTCTAAATGTCAAGGATGGTTCCTTGAGTTTAAACTAGAATAATGTATTAGGAAGAATGGAAAGGCTCACCTATGAGTTTTATTGAGAGAGAATTATATATTTATCCTTCACATAAATTTTTTCAAGTAACTCAAATAATTAACAAGTCATAATTCAAAATCATATATCCTTTGTCATCATTTTAATTTAATTAATATTTACCCATTTATTATATTCAAATATTAACATGGTAAATCAACTAAAATAATTTAATAAATAATGAACATCTTAAATAAAATAATAATAGTTTATAAACTTCTTTGAAATCTCAAATTCTCATTTTTATAATAATTTCATAAAACAAAACATTATTAATCAAATAATTTCTTAATTATATAATATTTATTTTCTCATATTATTCCCCTTCATTCAACCATTAATTAAATATTTTTTTATTTTTATGAAGACCACATTTATGGGTTTGGTGTTAACCCACATAAAAAGATAAATCCAAACATGAAATTAAATTATATAGGGAATCATTAGACCTATCTAAAAAAATTAAAATATTGGAGTCTTGCACCCTATATAATCTATATGTAATATAACTTACCCTATTTTTGGGTCATCTTTAATGAGGTCCTCAAATAAATAGACCATCTTGTCCTAGGTCTTGATAAAATCTTACATGTTAATATTCCCTTCATTAAATACTCAAGGAAAAAAATTGATATTTTTTCTTGATCCACTATTTTTATTCCTCATATGTATCAAATTCTATCATTTGATTTTATATTCAATCAATATCCTCTGGTGAAGGATTGATGGTCAATGTCTCTATCTATTCCTTAGAGTATATAATAATATCCAAATTATATTTTGGATTAGTTCCATCTTTTCATCTGTGGTCCAACTAAAACCCCTTAAATGTGTTTATTGTAGTAGAATACTTTCCCTTAGAGAAGATTTTAGGTTTAAGTTCTTTGTATGTTATTGTCTTTGACAATTGGAGTTAAGTAAACTTATATATTATCCTACCTACATATTCTACCTTCATTCTCAGTTTGGATTTGATCTTCTAAGGCCACTGAATCTTCCTTAGGAACGTCACTTAGAATAGGGTGTCTAGGCTCAAGGGATTCTTTATCCATCCCCTTAATTCTAGTAAATGTTCCCATTGATATTATTAAAAAATAAATATATTGAGGATATCACACCCCATAATGGTGGGGGGAATACCAACCCTATCTGATATATAGGTAGAGGATCTTATGCCCAAAACCCATGGGGTAAATTTCTAACCCTTCCTAGGAATGGTGAGATGAAATTATTCCCTGGTGTAACTTTATCATCAAGGAGGGGTTCTATTTACCAAGAATTATTAATAGATAAGAATGTTTAATATAATTTTGATACAATCGATCATTCTAGATTCAGCACATGCCACATATCTATCTTCAGAAGTAGCTCCACCATCATGTCCAATGTGTAAGGTCACTTTTAAGGTACTGGTTATATGTAAAAATATAATCCTGAATGAAGATTCTAGGTCACCATATAGTCTTGGTATAGGCATACGATGTGTTCCCAAGGTAAACATCATATATCCCTTAGGAAATTGATAGCCCATGTTCAAAACCCAAAAAGGGGAAGTAGAAATATGACTATAATATGTGTGGAGAGTTGAACATGGTGTGTAGGATCCATAGGGATAGTTAGTGGGTTCTCCATCTTCACAGGTCATGTTCTATCAAGGAAAAATGGAATGTGGTATTAAACCTCATGGTTTGTGAGGCTACTCGGGCTTCTTGGGTGTGTATTCCCTATACACAAAAAAATATCTAGATAAGGGTAACATATTGTATGATTTAACCACACAATGTGTGGTATTTAACATATCCTAGAATCCCTAGCTATTGTACCTACCAAAGTACATGATGTGTGATCTTTTGAACTATACACCATGTAGTTGGGTTCTAAGATCTAAACATTACTCTAGTCCTCGATTCATTTCTACTTCCTCTTATTTTTCTTTATATATCACTTTAATTTCCATTGGCCATGCTAAACATGATAATACCACCTATGTAAAGTGTTTTCTATCCTTTGGTACCTGGATTGATGATTCGTATCACAATCTTGTCAATGTTCATATTGTTATTCATGAAGAAACCCCAAATCTAGACTCTCCTATCCCATTTTATCTTATCCTATAATCCATCCTCACGTTATAATCCTACATGGAGAACACACAATGTAAATATATGGAACCTATTTTAATTGTGCAATAAAATCAATCTATGGTATTAGTTGAATCATCAACTAAAATCTAAAGTTAGTGATGAACATGTAAAGAACGGTGGGAGAAATAGAAGAAACCAGAAGAATGGAAATGATGATTCTGTATGACCAGGAATCATCTACGTTCGCATACAATAAATAAACAAAGAAGTAATTTCTAGTACCAATATCAGTTATCCCAATATCATAATTTCAACCAAATGTCATAAGTTAAAAAGACCATCTGCTACCTAAATATTGATTCAATTTAAAGAAAATTATTCCATGTTCAAATCAAGAAAAAAATGGGGATAGATCCATATATATAAATTCCCTACCATGATGGTGAAATGATGTTTATTTGATTCTACTTCACAACCAAGGTACTTTTTATCAACATCACTAAAAAACTAATATTGCTTCCTTGATTTGTCATCACCACCAAGCCCTCACTCCATCTTCTTCTTCCTCTCCCTCTAAGTTTCATGTGGTCATAGAACAACTAACCATAGGGAGATTTCATAATATGGATTAAATAAATAAATTCATGGGTTTCTCAGTATAATAACCAATTAATTAAATAATTAAATTATTTAATTGATCATATCATGACCGAAAACACCCAAGAGTCCTAATTAAAATGAATCTTAAGCCATGAATATGGTAAAATTCACATTTCAAATTCAATATCTATCTTGGTTTCTCAATATGAGACTCTATTTAAGATATATAAGAAACTTTATAAAACATACAATGCATGGACTAAAAATAATATAGTATATTTTTCTATTATTTCTGAAGATCCTTGACACTCTATTTTATATGAAAAAGCAAACTTGGGGTAAACATAACAATATGGAACCAAATAAACCTTCAAAAAAAATTGTGAAGTTGCATACTATAATAAAATTACCTTTTTACCCCTAATAATATCTTAATACTTTTTTAAAAAATAAAATTCATCTAAGTATCATCTGATGAAAACATAGGTCAATACACCTCCCTACTGGTTTCCACTACTTGCATAACTACCCCCTATCTTAGAGTCTGTTAGAATGGATTCCTATAAATAGATGGGTCACTCTGTAACAGTAATTCTAAAAACTCGTGAACAAATTCCTACCCTATTTTTTGAATTACATATATACCCCCTCCCAATAAAAAAAGTGGCATCATTAATACTAGGAAAAACTCATTACAGAGGAGGATAGTGAGATTCTCTCTCCCCTAACCCCACCCCATGAGGGAATACCAAAATATCCTTCCCCCTGAGTGAGGAAAAATTTAACCTAGGATTTCCTAAAGGATCCTCCATTACTCCATGCCATCATGGGATTCACAAAAAATATCAAATTTCCTTTCTATATTAACTCCTACAATATATCTAAAGGAGGATTAATATATCCCCCATCCCAAATGAGAATCATAGACTCACTACACCATAATTAGTTGGTGAATTTACTACAACACTAGTAAACAGATTTGAGGGGGCTCATTTCCACCCCTTTCTCTCCTGCCAAAGCCACCACCCAACTCGTGAAGCTGTGGAAGAGCCTCCATCCTTAACTCCAAAACAACAACAGATAATTCTAATTCAAGCATCAAATTAGTAATAGACTCTATAGGACCATCAGCATTCATCAAAAAATTGAAAGGAAGTATATATCAAACCGCTATATGAATTTTGAGGCATCAATCCATGTGATTCTCCAAAAGGTCAAAGTGATGAAAATATATAGTATTACCTTCATAAAAAATATTAGGGATAAGACTAGTACCATAATCAAAACTAAACTAAATGAAATCTAGGAGAGTTTTATATATTCTTGATTAAATACATAATCTAGCCTGAATAGGTTGCTTCCTTTTCATTTCCAACTAATCAGCCTATAAGAACACCCTGAATGCATCACCAAAATGCTTAATAACTCTTAAATTCTTGGAATAGAGATGAATTATAGGGATCGAAATAAAGAAAATTCAAAAGGAATATATTTCAATGCATTAATCACCAGATTCCAACACATTAGAAAATAATATAGATTCTGAAAAGCATGAAAGATATGAGACCAAACAACTCCAAATTCCTCTTCATCCACTCATCTAATAGAAAAATAGTGGGGGCTAATGCTCCCTAGCATCACCTTTTTACTCCAAACCTCACTCTAGGTTCACTTGTTGATCAAACACATATGTTGAAGTCCGTCGTAAGCTTCATATTAAAATAAGGATAAGTTTGAGAGATGATATCTCAAAAAACCAAATCAATGGAAGAGATCTCAACCATTGGAAAAACAAGGAGAAGAAATTTCATACCTAAATGCCTAAGCTGAGGGCAGGGAGGCGGAGGCCGGGACGGGACATTTCCTGAGCTGGGGGAAGTTGAGGCGGAGGCCAAGGCTGGGAGGAGAGGGAGCCGAGAGGGGGGATGTCGCTAGAGCTGGGGACAGGGAGGCGGAGGCCGGGACGTTGAGGCTGAGGCGAAGGCTGGAAGGGAGGTCGGGAGTGGAGGCGAAGGTCGGGGAGGGGAGGAGATGGTCGGGACGTGGTGGTCGAATGGCCAGGAGGTGGAGGTCAGCGAGGGGAGGAGATGGATGAGCGGCGAAGGTCGGATGGCCGGGAGGTGGTGTTCGGGGAGGGGAGGAGAGGGTCGGAAGTCGGGAGAGTGAGGAAGAGCGCGATGGAAGAGGGTGATAGAAGCAAGGGTACTGAGGAGTGCGATGGAAGAGTGGAGGAGCGCGATGGAAGAGGGAGGAGGAGCGCGATGGTATTTGGGGAATTGGGTATTGGTTTCCTACAGTTTTATTAAAACCATGGGAATAGATAATTAAAAAATAGATATTGGTTCTGAGTATCGCTCATGGAATGGTGTAACCATATCACCACCAAACACATACACAGGTTCTCTCCTGAGGAATCAGTATCACTCAAGGAGGTAAGAATCTTCATAGCAAGCCCATCCATGACATACCAAGTATCGCTCTCGGCATATATACAAATCAGTTAACCTATTATCCCATCCTTGGTATCCCATAAATAGACACCCAAGTATCACCCAAGGTACATATAATCTCTAGCAGTCAATGATCCCACCCATGGAATTCCTTAAATGGAACCTTGGTATCATTCAAGGCATATCAAAAATTATTTAACCATTTAAATTCAATTTTAGGAATAAGAAGTCCATACACATAGCATTTCATTTAATTCACTAAGTGGTCCTTCCCATTATCAAGGAATACTAAGCATTAGATAAAAGTAATAAGTCCAGGTGGACTACCCATGGAAGATAATACCATACATGTAAGGGTAATAGGTAGACCAAGATAACTTACATTCCATATTAAATCATCAAGTATGCTTCATAATAATTCGGCCATAATCACTTAAAATATGGTTTGGTAGATAAGGGATAACTTTGTGGAGTGTCAACCAACCACATTCCACTTAACCAACACATTTTTATTTTGGAAGACACACACCTCATTGAGGGATTTTATTAGGAAACAATCAATTAATTAAGTCGTTAAAGGGACACACCCTTAAGGGTGGTTAGAAACTTGATTTCCAAGACCATCAACAATTCCATCTTAATATAAAAGTTCTACTAGAATTTGGGGCATTAGGTTATACATCATAACTATCACATTTAAGAGGCGTCGCATGGAAATACTAACATGCGACACAACGGTGGAAATTATAAAACACTAAGACTTTAATGGAAAATATATAGACTATCAACCTAATTCTTAGGAAGACCCACATGTCCAATATCGTGGCTTGATTCGGTCTGGTTCGAGAGAAATTGAAGAAACAGAAAAGCAGCCTAAAAATTGGGAGAATTAGGTCACACCAAAATAACACAGATGAGGAGAAGGTAAATGAATAAAGGGTAAAGAGGAGTTGTAGAATTACCAATACGCTTCCAATGTGACAAGCAATGCTTAAAACGGAGGTCAGATGATGGAGTTCTCTTCATACCTAGAGGAGGAAGGGAGGAGCTCCTTTGAGGGCTTGTTGCATGTGGGATGTAGGAAGAAATTAGTGGGGAGAAATAAGGAGGTAAGGTCATTTTTGTAATTTACATCCCCTTTTATGAGGTGCATGGTTGACCAAACTATAAACCAACTGTGTTTTAGCCACTACCCAAGAAGGTGTCCCACACAGTTCATGTGCACAGTTTGGGAAACTGTGTTCAAACCATGCATTTCCCCTCTGTCAAAAACCTACAATTTGGTGCAGAGTCATGTGACTCCTCTTGCATGGTTAGACCAAACTGTGTGAGTCCTCCAGGTCCACCGGATCTGTCGCACGGTTTCTCCTAGGGGCCGCACAATTTCAGACAAACCTTGCACCCCTGTCATCCTCCTCCGAATTTGGGGTTTGGGGGTCCGATGCTCCCAAAACTCAATGAAACACCCGAGGCAACTCTTGGGCCTTAAACCAAGTCTAAAAACATCACATTTAAGTGTTCCAAATCTCATATTTACATTCCAAAACTCGATTTAAAGAACGGTCCATCCACCAAATGATAAAATTAAAAATCCTTAGGAATTTCATCAGATCCAAAATCATGGGACACTAAACAAACTACCTGGCATGATCTGTACACTCTTGATGCGTGTAGAGTACACTACAAGAAAAAACCATAAACAGCTTATAGATTTGGAATTTAACACGGAATTAATTTAATATATAATGGACAATCCTATGATATGGCGTGTACTATAAAATAAATGACATGCAGAACACATGTAAATAGGATTAATCATATATTTAATTTTTCTCTCTGCATCAAATTGAGCCCACTTTCGACAACATACTACACAGCGTGTGCTGTGTTATACAGTGTGTACTGTCTTCTACCTGTGTTTGCAACACACGCCTAGGGACTGGGCATGTTGCTTGTCATGGATGGGTTTGAGGTACACGACGTGTTATCCATCTTACACGGTGTGTGGACTTGGAGTTACACGGATTTTCAGTCCTCGTGTCGTGTATCTGGTACAAGACACACTGGGACCCCCATGTTCACATTCATGAGAAAATGAGGAGTACATGTCATGTAAAGTGGTTACATGACGTGTAGTTCTTCAAACCGTGTGTCAACCTGTCCAAATCTACACGATGATCCACTTTTATCGGATCTTAGAAATTATTTCATCAGGACAATCTGATTTTATCATGAGATACTAACAAGATACATGAGTACATTGTGTGTGGTGAGGCAGTACACATTGTGTAATCTTGTGTTCTTCGGTCGGAACCTTCGGCACCTTGAGATAGTGTTTTCGAATGTTTCTTCATTTTAATCTTAACCATCTTCTGGTTATGTTAGTGAGAAGAAAGAAATTGAAGAGATGAAGATGTTCAAACATTAAGATCAAATCGATCTAAAGTAAAAGAAATTTCAAACACATGAAAACAATCAATGAATAAAAAATATTTATAAATTAAACATGTGACCGCTCTGATACCACTTGTAGGTTTAGGACGCAGCAGAAACATCTTTAAGGCATAGATAACTTGAATTTTTAGTCTTAACTTACAAATAATTGTTGTTGTGCATAACAATTAATGTCATGACCAACAAAAACCATAGATTACTTTACTAGAGAAAACACCAAAACTAGAATAAGAGGATCTCCACATGTAATTTATAATTAATTTATGAGTAGATATAGAATTAACTTAACTTGTAATTCCCTCTTTGTTGATGATATGGTTGACTAGATCTCATCGTACCATCATTGTGTTGCATGACCTAAGTACAAAATCCCTCTAGTGGAAATCCACATATGCACTACAATCTCTAAATGTCATTGTTGAATTAGTGGGTGCTAGCATGGCCAATCCTGATTGCTTGCGTTGTTTGTGTTTGATCGCAAAAAAAATCTTCTTGAAGGAGGAAGAACTCTTGATGTTCTCTCGATGACTTGAGAAAGGAGGAGAAAGTGCACTCTAGATCTCTTGATCTCTCTCTATGGATTAAGAGAGCTCTTTGATCTATCTATTGTGCACAACAAGAGTGATTATGGAAATTGATGTAATTAGATATTTATTATGGCAAGTTTAGGGTTGGAAACTTGCACACATTCTCTTTCCCAAGTCAATAATTCTTAGTTGACCCCATGACCAATAATAATAATAATATAAATATTATTATCAATTACTTGACATGTGAAATACTTTAAGAATATATAAATAAATATCATTTAAATCATTTCCAACCAGACCATTAAACTCAGTGCGCTTATCTTCCTCTGTTTTTACCAAACCTTGAATAATGACTATTTATTTAACAAATAAATATCACTACATTACTCATCGATATAATAAATATCATATTCTCCAAAACTTGAAAACAAATATTTATTATTATTTAACTAGCTTATTTTTTCAAATAACTTATGATTAAATCTTGGAAATCAACAAAAACCTGAATAAATATTATTTATTCTAACTTGTTAAATTCAATACTTGTATTTAACTGAGATTGTGGATACACTTAGTATGTGGCCCTTAAAGCCTCTTTCTCAATGGCATTAGGCATAACCGCTTAAAGTCCAAGGTTAGCATCTAACAACACACCAAGGCACCCATATAGAAAAAAGTTAATGTCGCAATGACATTCAACCTCCTACAAATGCTAATTGTGTAATATAATATTTTTATCGCGATATCTTAAATCAAGCAGGTTGCATACTGGTGTCATTAACTTATGGGTGCGATGTCACTTTCTTTGACTTTCTGGAAATGAACTCGTTTGTAGAACACCATGACCATGGATTTAACTAGGCGGTTTCATTCCATCAAAGGACCTGAGATATCAACTTTCGTCAAGGGACAGAAGGAATAAATTCTTTCTCTCATTATCCATTAATGAAATATCACTCATGACGCACCCAACGTATCTTATCCCACCATGAGCATATGTCGTCGCAGTTTTAATCAATACATAAAATTACGCGAGTCATGATATCCATTAATGATAATCTTAAAGTCTAAGGATCAATACACGCATTCGCTAATAGGAACATCCAATGACACATGAAAAAATAGATTTCTTATTGATGGGTTTGTTCTCATAATCTCATGCACTGGAAATTACTGAGGGTGTACACCATGAGAGGGTGCATCAAAGTCCTATGAGTCTCCACCCTTGATAGTTTGTATCATCTGTGTCTCATCAAATGATATCATCCGACTATATAACATATATTCAAGAATACTATCATGACACCTCCTGGTTCTCAACATAGTGGGGAACTACAATAACCTTTTAGTGCGACATATATTCTTAGGATATTATCACATACAAATTTCATGCAGAAGAACAATAATGATGTGATAAGAAAACTTCATTAATAATGAAAACATGTGATCAAGTACTAAGAAAGTTGGTTCTAAGGCATCAACTCCAACATGTATTTTTCTGCATACATTTATGAGGTACACGACATGTATGTCAGCTATGCATCATGTAACCTCTATGTTGCACAGTTGTCAGTCCTACTCATCATGTAATAAATACATGACGCATGTTTGACCATGCAGTTTCTACAAATTTCACTGTGAAAGCATGTGGACTACACGATGTGTACGTCAGCTACACGTCATGTAGTCCAACAAGTCATGTGCCAATCTGGCCTAGTCAACACACAACATGAAATGATATTGTGTGCCATTTTCTTCACACGACATGTCTGAATTAATCCATGGTTTGTCCAATTGAACGGAACCTAAATACATGGTGTTTACCTACAAGCTACACGCCATGTAGTTCTGTATCTCTACACCTCTAGATGGGCTCTTCGAATGTTAATATGTTTTTAACCCATTCTTGATTATATGAAGATGAACAAAGAAGAAATCTTGACTTCTCAGACTAAGAACAAATAAATTTGAAATAAAAATCAATAACAAATGTGTAATTCGATCAATGATTGATAAATAACTATAAATTTAAGTGACCGCTCTTATACCACTTGAAGGTTCTGGGCGCAACGAAAGTCGGTCAAGTCCACGCCCAATGATGATTTTTCATTGAATCCAATGAATAAATTATAAAAACATAATGAAGAACGACATGTCTTTTGTTTATATCTGAATAACCATAATGAATGAATCCTAAAACCAAGAGAAATGATCTTTCATGTTAAATTAATAATTAATTTAATAATAAGAAATTACTTTGGTATTGATTACTTTCTTCAATGTAGGTGTTGATCGATCGAACCTTCATTCGGGTTGTACCATTGTTGCATCGAGAGGATCCAAAATAGAATCTCTTTAACGATGATCCACGCGTGCTCTTTAATCTCAAAGCGACGCTAGTGGTACTCTAGGTGCTAGCGCGATGGTATCGATCGTCTTGCGTCGCTCGTCTTTGATCGCAACACAATCCTTCGAGATTGAAAGATTGATTCTTGTTTTCTTATTCTTGAGAGGGTAAGAGGAGGTGGAAGAAATTCTCTTGAACTTTAGAGAAAATCCTAGAAAAGTTCTTCATTGTGAGAATTCTTTAGAGAGGAAATTATTGTGCACAACAAAATGATTTTTTTAGCACTCCCACAAAAATGATATAATCATGTATATATAGAGCTAGGGTTACAGTATTGGTAATTGCACAGACCCTCGGCCAATCTCTTAATCCTTGGTGAAACTCATGTCTAATAGTATTATTATTGTTATTATTATTTATTTGACACGCGCATGTCTCATAGATGATATAAATATCAATAAAAACAATCAGTATGTAATAAGATATTTATTAATATTCAAATACATGAATATACTGACAATCTAAAATACAAAGTAGTTGATTCTAAGGCACCGACTCAAACACACTGGACTTTTAATGCCCATCGAAGTCCAAGTTGATGCCACAGGTCGTCGATGGTAGTCCAAATCGAGACTGAATTATATAGCTATGTCAGACCCACCAGAGTCCCTATGGCTTCTCATCAAACTTCAAAAGGATGAAAATGCTAGACATTAGCTCTGTGTGTCCCACTAGACTCTCGATGAGCTCCACCGAAGTTCTGGTGGTCCACTACTACGTGTCATCAAGGCTAAACAGTCCATTAAACCCCAAAATCCTTCTCCAAGCCTCTTTAACCTCAAAACCCAATCCAAATAAATCAAACACATTTAATAAAAAACCGAAAGTGTAGAAATTAAATTTAACCAACTCACCAGAGAACCCAAGTCATTACACAATCTTTTAAAACTGTTATTTTGAGCATCCACTTCCAATACAAATAAACTGTCTAGATTCACCTTAATAGTACTTTCAATATAACATTTCAAACCATCGAATAAAGAAGTTTCATTATTGAAGAAAATATTTTTGGTCTTTTCAATGAATCTCCATACAGCATTATGTGAAACATTATTCCTATACTTTTCTGCCATGTTCTTCATAACATCAACAAAATGAACCATCACATGTAACCTTACATGTTCAGAAATCAATCCACCAAATCTATCACTTAAAACGTGTGTTATTTTCATTGACTTTTATTCACACACATTGAATACTATTAAGTAATTTAATAGAGAAATAACTAGACTACGAAACCAAAATAGTATTCACCCTCCACAAACACCTAACATATTCTTTTAACACATTCAATTGTAACTCTACTCCCGTCATTTTTTAGATATTAAACTCAAAAGCCAACCTCTAACATTTTTACATAAAACAATTTGAAACTCAGTAACACCTTAAAAATTTTGACCTTTATCAACAATGTCAATCAACCATTGACCACAAAGCAAATATCATTTTTTATGGTCATAAATTTTTGGAAACATTTCTTCTCTTCCACAAAATTCAACTTTGTCACTTAAATTACATAAACAATGTAGATCCATCAAAAAAAAATCACATATCAACATTCAACATCATACTTCTTAGCCATAAAAGCATGTTATTAAAATTCTCATCCTTTTCCAACATCAATGAAGAATTTATATCAATATTATAAAAAAACATAAATCTATTTCTAAAACACTTTTATCTTCCATGTGCAAACTTAACTAAATCAGAATATATACGTTATACTTTCATCCTAAAAACAACACTTCAAAATAATTGAAAACAATTACCAACACAACCTCATTTATCACACTTACACGAACATTTAAGTTCAAACAAGATCAAAATATAAATATAAATACAATACAAAACAATTGTTCTAAGAAGAAAAATGTTCTGACTCATATTCTTAATTTTATGTGATTTTACAAGAAATTTCCTATTGTTGCTGTGTTAAGATGAAATTTTATGTGAATGATGAAGTTGCATATTCTAAAAAAACATTTTCCTTCATCAAAATAGAATATTTTGTGACAGTAATGAGTGAAATGTTCAGTGCAAGTAGTTATGTGACTGTCAATGCATCTAAATATTGGATCTCATGGTAACATGGAATATTTGGATCTGCCAATCAACATTATCCAGATATGGATATGACGAATATGGATTTATTGGTAGATTTCTGTTTTTCATATTTAGTCAAATAAAATTATCATTTTAAAAATTACAATCAGGCCCACAACAGGCAATCATACACTGCCACCAGCAGATGCACCAACAGACAGAAGCCATGGTTGTCCGTGATCAGAGATTTGAAACTGGTAGAGCTGTGACACAAAGAGATGAGTTGCTGTCAATACATATATATGTGTATGTATGTAAACACTAATCATAAACAATAATCTCCAAAGATGTTTTTTTATAAGTGTCTTCAGCAGACCAAAATCATCATAAACATCACCTAATTCTTTGGCATTGACAATGCTTGGGCATGCCATTGGAGGAGCGGAATCTTCCTTCAAGAATGACTCCAACCTATTCGCATCAGACCAAACTGGGTATCCTTTAATCTTCCCCTGCAAGACAAGCACAAAACCAGAACAAACCAGTTAAAAAAGCACGCTCACATTGTGGTCAAACCATGACAAAGGATTATTCATGATTTAGATCATTACCAGCACATTCAGAGCAGCCAGGGTAGCCATTCCTTCGCGGGTCCACTGCATAAACCATGAACAATGAGCAATTCTCTCCCTTATTCACAGACCAGAAAGATGCCCATATACATTTCAAGCCTCCTATGGTAGGGTCCTTTTGATAGCGCACTTATTGAGATCTGTTGATAGTGCTTATCACTTATGAATAGAACAAGTGTCAGAAAAACACTTTTTTCAATAAGCAACATGGAAACGCTTATACGCTTATACACAAGCACTTACCGTAAGTGATAAGTGCTATAAGCAGTTTTCAATAAATGTTAACAGATCCTAGGAGGCACATGGAAACTGAATCATGTAGGGTTTTGATGTTACCTTGGAAGCAGAGGCAATGTGTGGCACCACTACAGCATTCTTCATGTCAGCGAGTCCGAGCTTCATGAAAGGTTCGTCCTAACAAAAAAAACATCATCATGACCATCTGGTATACACAGTTTCAGAAGCGATTTTTGTTTCTGGTTTTCCAAGCTCCACAAAAGAAATCTCCTATAAGCTCTCCAATTCAAAGATGAAGACTTTCTTGGTGGAAGTTTCACATGCCCCGCAGGAGGGATTTCTTGGAAGCTTTCCCAAGTCCAGAGAGGGGAGATATCTCTCCTGTAAATAAACCTCCTTGGATTCCATTAGATTAGAAATATTGGTCAAAAAACCACATTATTAAGAAATCATCTATTTTGGGATCATGAATGTAGATCTATTGAAAGATTGAAAATGATATCACTGGCGGATCCCAAGTCCAGAGAGGGGAGATATCTCTCCTGTAAATAAACCTCCATGGATTCCATTAGATTAGAAACATTGGTCAAAAAACTACATTATTAAGAAATCATCTTTTTGGGATCATGAATGTAGATCTATTGAAAGATTGAAAATGATATCACTGGCGGATCCCTTACCTCAAAGACATCAAGACCGACTCGAAACATCGGATTCTGTCTGAGATGTTCCACAAGAGCCACTTCATCAACAACTGGCCCTCGGCTGCAGTTAATGAGAATAGCTTCCTGCAAATATACATTCCATAGTGTTAAAGCGGCAGGGGGCTCAAATCTAAGTAATGCAAAACAGTTAAAAATTTACCCTTTTCATCCTGGAGAGGCTCTCTTTGTTGATCAAGTGGTAGGTTGTTTTGTCTAATACAGGGTGAAGACTGACCTAGAGAAACAATAGGCACAGCCCCGCTCATTAGAAATAAGAGATAAGCCTTTGAAAGAAAACAAATAAAAAAGCTGCAAGCTTTTAAAGCTAAATGGCCTAACCAGATCCGATTCTTGAAGAACCTCATCCATGGTTGCTGCCCTTTTCCAGGTAACCGGCTGTTCACCATTTGCTCTCAAAAATTCTCCATAAGCTGTAATATAGGTGCACAGAAGCTTCAACACTGAGTCGGAGTGATTAAATCTTAGGCAACAACTCAGACCCACCTGTGACAAATTTCTCCAGCCTAGTGGCTTGGTACAGATCATAGTAAATCAGGTTCATTTTAAAACCTTCAACCTGTTTCCATGGACTATGTACAGTTATTCACTTGATTACTGAAAGCAATAAAATAAAACATGGACATAAAAAATAGACCACTGTTTTGGCAAGAGATTACCATCATCCGAGCATAGGCAGATCCGATGCGACCAGCTCCAATCACGCCAACAATCTGTCCTTTAAGCAAGTTCCCCACAAAGCTATGAGGAAGACAAAAACAATCACCCAGCATATTTCAAGCCATAACCATAAAGAATGTTGGAATATTTAAGACATTCAAAAATATATTTGACAGGTCAATGGTTGGCCAATCAATGGTTGACTAGTCAATTATCTTTATGCATCTTTAAATTCTTCTTCCCCATTTGTATTTTGGATCATGCATCTATAAATAAATGACTGGACCTCATATTGAGGGTCATGGATTTTGATGCCAAACTTCTACATGGTATCAGAGCCACCCTACCCGATCCTCTCATCGTGCCACCTCCTCCCGACACATCCCCATCCCGCACCTCCCATTTCAATGGCATTCAGGGCTGTTTCATCTCTCTTCATGGATTGCATCTTTGGCACAATTAAATTCTTAGTGATGTTTTTTACTTGTGCACCTTCAGCGCATTGATTCTTTATTTGTGCACTTCCAGCACCTTGATCTGGTACTTCATGGGTTCTTCATCCGCGCTACCGGACACAATAACCGCTTCCACACGTCTTGTGGACGAACAGTTAGATTCCAACAATTTTATCATGTGGAAGAAATCTGCCGTGTTCGCTCTCAAAGGAATGGGTTATTATTCCCATCTTGCTTCCTCTGATGCCAAATTCGAACAATGGGAACCACAAGACTGCAAGATATTCTCCATGATATTAAACTCCAAGGACCGGGCTGTAAAACATATTTCCAAAAGCGTAAACACATGCAAAAAACTGTGGGATTCATTATTATTAATGCTTTATGAGACTAACAATATGTCCCACATTTCTAAATTATTTCAGCGGATATTTGCTCTACAACAGGGTGCTCGATTGATTTCACCGTACTATATAGATTCGAAAACTTTTGCATTGAAATTAATGATTGATGGCCGATTACACAAACTTCAAAAGAAGCATGTTGTCAACAAGAGCAACAGTTTTTGCTCTCTCTTCTTCATGGTCTCAATAATGAATTTTCAACCACAGTCAGAGTTACAGCCCTGCAACCTTGCAATCCTCAGTGGTTTACAATTGGCTTGTTCAAGCAAGCCGTCCCCAAAACTCTATTGGTGTTGAGTCCTCGGATCGGAGTGCAATGGTCTCCCATAACATCAACCGTGGAGGCGGACGTATCAGTGGTCGTGGACGGTACTCTGCAAAGAAACATTGCACTCGTTATGGTAAAGATTACCACACTATTGATAAGCATCCGGATTGCTCTTCAGCTACAAACCGCTGTCGTTCTGCCCAAGCAGCTTCTCTTACCTCTATGGAAACACCAACTACTCGACATACAATTGATGTTTCTAATCAGGAGAATCGACTTCTACAAACTCAACGCGCTTCTTCTTCTAATGCGACAGTAGCCCATGGCAATGGTCCTGCTGCATGTCTTTGCCAGCACTCCGCCACATGGGTTCTTGGTTCAGGTGCCTCCGAGCATCTAGCTGAGAATGCAAGCATTTTATAGTCCTAGCGCTCGACCTTGACTGGTGGAACTACTTATGTTGTGGATGGTTCATTTGTGCGAATTACAGGTTACGAGAGCAGTTAAATTACACCCACTCTTAACTGTTGTGGATGGTTCATTTGTGCGAATTATGGGTTCTTGATTCAGGAGCTATCGACGACTTAGGTGCTTAGTGGTGGATGACTTTGAGGTGGTGTCAACATTCTTGACTTGACATCTTCTCTCACCAGCTCAGTTGTCCCTGGTCGAGTTATGCAGCTTTACTACCGACTTGACCATCCTCCTGCGTCCGTTCTTAAGCAATATTTTCCTGAGTTGCATCTTGTTTCTTCTTTTGATTGTGAGTCATGTCGGTTTGCAAAATATCACGAAGTATCTTATGTTTCTCGGCTGATCACTCGCGTGTCAAGTCCTTTTTTTTATACATTCTGATGTATGGGGACATGGTCCTATTCCAACCCACTTCAGTTATCGTTATTATGTCACATTCACTGATAATTTTTCTCGCATACTTGAGATCGCTCTAAAATTTTCACTATTTTCAAATCCTTTTACAATGAAATCACAAACCAATTCTCTACATCTCTGAAATGCTTACATATTAACAATGGTCGTGAGTATTTTTTTGACATTTTTCAATCCTTTCTTAATGATCACGATATCGTACACCAATGTTCTTGTCCCAATACACAACAAAATGGTGTTGCAAAATGCAAGGATAAACATTTGTTAGAAGTTGCCCGCGCTCTTCTTTTTCAAATGAAGGTACCAACCATTTATTGGAGCGATGTTATTCCCTCTGCCACATACCTCATTAACCACTTTCATCTATTCTTTAGGGGAAGACGCCCTTTTATGCGTTATGCCCTCCTCACTACCGCATTCGCTTCAACTTCATATTTTCAGCTGTAAATGTTATGTTAGTGACACTCGTCCTTCTGTCACCAAGTTTGATGCATGCGCTCTAAAATGCATTTTTCTTGGTTATTTAAGTACTTAATGTGAATATCGCTGTTTCTCCACAAATTTGCAACATTATGTGGTATCTTCCCATGTTTCTTTTGTGGAATCTTCCTGTTTCAATTTCTCGAGACCCCCATCACCTTCCCTTTTTGATCTTGAAGTCTCCCTTCCATATTCACTTGAACCCCCGTCAATAGCTCCTTTTAGTTCCAGTGGTTCCCATTTTGGTCGATTACTTCCGCACATCACCTCCGAGTTTGATACTCATCATCCATCTGATGACACATCTGCTCATCATCAAACAAATGAAGATTTGCCCCTATTGCACTGAGGGGACCAATTGGGATATGAACCACACTAAGAGGGGGGTGAATTGGTGATGGTAAGTCTTGATCTAATTTTTTTTTTTTTTTTTTTTTTTTTTTTGAGAAGAAGGAATTGATCAGACTCCTTTTATTACATTGCCGCACAAAAAGCAATAGAGGATTTTAGAAGGTAGAAAAATTAGACTAGGAATAAGAAACTCCCGGAGAAAGACCACTCTTCCTGAAGTTAGGCGGAGTGGGCTAGATCCTCCCAGCAACCAGCAGATAATTCCCAAAATGACACCCAAAATGATACGTACCCCCTCCATAACCTGCTGGCCCCTTATTTATTTTCCTACCTGCCAACCAACAAACCCCAACCACTATCTATAAGAAATTACAAAGCTGCCCTTTGCTACAGCACCCACAGCCCCTCCACCGACACAATAGACAGCCCAACACACCAACATTCCCAACAATTCCCTCTCCTAAAAACCATATTGTCCCCAAGGTGGACCTCTAAAACAGAGCTTGGCCTTTGCCACGATGAATCGCTTTCTGATGCAGTGGTTCTTCCTCTCATTTTGTTCGGTCCCCAGCAGCCCATGGTTCAGTCTTGAGTCTAACAAACAGCTTTATTCGCAATTGGATGTCACCTGGGTTCCACAACCGACCAAAAACCTTGAGGAAGATGGGGACCCAAACTCCCATAACAACGGTTGTGCATATTAGACACTGAACCCACTGGTAAACAACACTTCCTTGGTAACCCGGTTGCTTTAGTACCCACGTTGAAGCCTTCCACCAGCTTTTCATCTTCCAACGGCTTCTCAACCAAACTTACCATGGTTTTGCACAATCTGAGAAGGCTGCAGTAACATTGTCACCACACCTGGCCCCAAAAATGCGGACAACAACATTGAAAAATCACTATGCGGCTACTGGAGAAGAAGAACCAGTCTGGAAACTCCTCACACACACTACTGCTACTTCCATTGCCGAGATATATAAGGGTTTCCCAGGAAATCCGGTGCAGCTGGTAGATCACTCTGTCTTGCATCCTCTCCAGAGAGAGGTGGAAGCTGCACTTCCCTGGTATCTCTATACTGCTTATCCACGAAAGGGCTCAGAACAGAAATTACCTCTTTAGGTCACTCCTGACTAGATCCAAAAACTGTTGCTCCGCAGAAACATTTTTCCATAGTGACCCCAAAAATCATCGTAAATCTCCCTCCACGCCTTCCCATATTTCTCAAACACCACCGAATTCAGTTGCTCCCGATCCAATCCTGGATTTTCATACGGCCACGTCTAGCACCAACATTTAACCATGTATTCCATACTAAGTTACGCCCAAAGTATTTTAATGTTCTCTGTTGTTCGGAAAAACCAGAAATTCCTTTCTGCTTTAAGTCTTGATCTAATTGAAACTTTAACTTTTATCCTTTTTCAATTTACCTCTATCACTCGTTAAGGTGAACAAATCACTCTTGTTCACTCTCTCCTTACTTTCTTGCAACACAACTGAACACACGCACAACGAACACAGCAATTTACAAGGTTCACCACTCAATGTAAGGCGGTCGGTCCTTTGTGTGAACTGGATTCCTCCATGATCATACAACCCACTAGATTTCTTCTATGAGCTACAACAAGCAGGGTATAACCTTGAGACTCGTGTTTACACGTCTTCCGACCATGCTTCGGTACATCTCATACACAGGTGTGTCCCGCACCTTACAATGATAAACATTTGGATTACAACTAGAGATTATGATACCAATATAGAATTTTTTCATGTTGTAGATGTGTTGCTTCTTTCTTCTTCTTTCACTTGCATAGAAGCATGCAAGGACTTTCTCTTCTTTTGTATGCAAAGGGTGATGCACACAATCTCCTTCTTCCTCTTCCTAGCAACAAATAATGGCTACCTTTCTTGCACAGCAAGATTGCACTGGTTCTTTTTATTCAATCTTTTACTTTAGTTTACAAATAAGGATACACTGGTTCTTCTCCATCTCCTCCGATACCAAAGAATTTTTCTGATAGAATCCGATATCTGGTCTTCTCTTCTTAGCACACAGAAATTCTGTCTGTGATAATAGTGCATAACTCCTCTTCTCACACTCCTAGATCACACTTGTTCTTCTTCTCCACTCTGCTGCATATTAAGCAATTTGCACAACAGCCTTTCAATTCCTCTAGTTGGAATTTTGAATTTCAAACTCAAATTCAAACCACCAACTTCCTTCCTTCTTTTTCAAAATCAGCCTTTGGATCTTTGACCTAATAGATCCTAATCATCCAATTTGAATTGTAGTTATTTGGAGTTGAAATAACCATCAAACCCAACTGATGGAGCCAAGTAATCAAGCTTCCTCCAATCTACCTAGAATTCAGAAATCATAGCCTGGGCACCTCCATTGCGGCGTAGCACAGTAGTTCAAACCAGTTACTTTATGACGGCTTGAACACATTGCGGCGTGAGCACACTCTTGCGGCATGGAGGTATCGAATTCTCCAAAACCACCAAATTTCAAGCACCTGTGCTTTATGTTGTGGATCCTTTACTGCGGCGTGAGCCACTTCTTTGCAGCGTAGACCTTCATTGCAGAGTGGATGTCTCAGATTCTCCAGATACTCCAAACTTCAGCCTACAGTGCCTTGTGACATGGTCTCCTCTTCAACGGTGCAAACACCTCCTTTTTCTTCTTCTTGCAGCACAACTAGTAATCCACAGTGTGGAGGTCTAGAATTTTCCAGGCCCACCAAATTCCTAAAAATTGAGTATCTCGGCATGGGCACCAGTGCTGCGGCGTAATCTACCTAGGTCTCAACTGGTTGCAACGTAGCCACTTCCTACGGCGTGGAGGTCTCGAAATCTCCAAAAACACCAAATTCATTATCAACTCCTCTATGATGTGGTCCTCCTTCTATAGCCTAAGCACTTAGCTGGTCCACCCATTACGGCGTAGTTCCTAGTTTATGGCGCAGAGCATCTTCTTCAATCAACTTCTACAGAGCAATACCATGCTTTGCGGCTTGAAACTCCTCCTACTGCTCCCTTCAATCTGCTAGCATCATGAACTCCTCATGATATATAAACACTTTGAACCAGCTTAAGCATCATCTGAATTCCTCTTCAAACACCTTCAACACTTCATCTAACTCTCATGGATGAAAATTCTTCAAATCACTTTTGCCTTCAATATATCAAATACTTCCAAGGCAAGGACTTCAACCAACTTCCAAACAATCTTTCAAGATATGTCATCCAATCTTGAAACACATAGAGATAAGTAAACATTTTCTTGGGAACTTCTTTTCTTCAATAAGTCCATATACTTCATCTTTCATGATCAATACTTCATTATCATCATCATTCAACATCCAAGCTACTTCTTCGTAAACAGGCTTGGATTCTTCAACTAGACTTCAAAGTTACTTCTTTTAAACTGCATCTCCAACATATTGACATCAATGAGATCTTTTTTCATTGATAACTATTAACAACAAATACAACTCACACAAAGTGGACTCAACAATCCTCCCCCTTTTTATTTGTTCTCAATATCCTCGTAAAGATATGTCAGTATGTACTCTTCAATCTTTCACTTATCTCTGACCTTCATTTCATTTTACATTCTCCCCCTTTCTTGTAAATCTTTTCACTGTGCTTTCTCTCCCCCTTATTGACAAGAAATACAAATTACTCGGGAAAGGGTATCAATCCATACTTAGCAAAGTGTCATCAACCATTCTACTAAGCCATGGTCGGTTTAGAAAACAAGAGGGCTTGATTTAGACAACTAAGTTGTCCCTTACAAATTGAAATGATACCAAATGAAATGAGACAACTCACAAAGGCATGTTCAAGGACTGTTCAATTCACAAAGGCATGTTCAAGGACTGTTCAATCTGAATCGGGCTATCACAAATGATAGATACCAATTAAGATATAAATTTCTCGTGAATATCAACCTGAGTTCCCTACACTTCAACACACAAATTAAAAACAATCTAGTACAAATGGCAGGTTACAAAAGTCTTGGCACTTCTTCAAATTTCCACTTTTATGTCATCGATAAAAATCAATTTCTCCCCTTTTAAGTTAGAACTTGATTTTGATTATTAAGGATGAAAGATAAAGAATACATACCTCTTCAATGACATTTTTAACAAGCACCTTCCAGAATATTCAGATTTGCATTAGATAATTCCGACACCTTCTTTAACATTCTTCATTTGTCTCCCCCCTCAAGGAGACACTCCTCATGATCTTCATAATGATGAATCTCTTCAATAGATATGTTTCAGGATTTATATGATAAAAAGACATCAAAATGCAATTCTTCATGTGGCTGGCCAGATTTGACAACTTTCACACCCGTGCCAAGGATGATCACTTTAATGTAAGCTTTTTAGAATACCAACTTGTGAGATCAATCTGGGATGAGATCTTCAACTTCTTGTTGTCCAGTGTTGACACCACCTGCTCCAACTTCATCAAAGATGAATCTCCAACATATTTGCATTTGAATACCAATTGAGAAATCATTCAAGGATAGTGACTTCTTCATTTTTGTTGTCCGAAATTGACAGCATCCACTTCATCTCACCCCCCCCCCCCCCCCGAGATCATGTTTCACCCTCAATTCTCTGCATTGTAAGTATAAATACAATGCTCGTATGTTAAGGGAATAAGATGACTCTTCCTATTCATCAATGTAAACAGCAAGGTTGAGAGGATTTTCCCAACCAAGTTGCTCCACCCTTCATGCTTCCGCATCAGATTTGGCCTTTGGTAGCATGGATCTCTTCACATATTCTTCTTCCTTGGGTGAGATATCACCCTTCATTCTCATTGTAGCTTGAATTCTTTTCAAGGTTTCTTCTTATGCTGGCAAGATGATCAAACAACCCTTGGCATTGTGTCCAGTCATTTTGCATCTCTCACACATAACTTCTCTAACACAAGAGTTGTCATTTGTTGACAACCACTCTCGAAATTCGGCATTTTCATGTGGAATTTTCTTCTTTCCTTTTGCACTAGCTCTCGTTTGTGCTTCTTCCAATTTCTTTGTATTCTCCAAATCTGCTGGCCAAATTACTAGACAATCATTAGGAACATTGGCAGCCTTCTTAGAATTTCCACATGGCTTCTTCTCGAGAGTGTTTCTTCACACCATTCACTCTTGATGTTGCACTCCTCTTATCCTTCTTGGACTTGATTTGAATCCGATCTTTTTATGTTTGTTGTCCAAGAGTGACTTGCCAGTCTTCTTTGATATCTTCTTTGATCTTCCCAATGATGCTTCTTCATTCTTCTCATGTGGTCTTTTCTGCTTACTTGCATCTGATACATGTTGAGTTGAGCATGCATCGCTTCTGTGATCACCACCATTGTAAGCATCACAGAGATCTTTAAGTGCTTTGAATCTGCTTGAATGGGACAGGTTCTTCGTCATCTGTGGATGTTGCTTCTTCCTCAACATGTTTCCCCTTGAAATAAGCTTTGTTTGTGCTTTGAATTTAAAGGATTATACCAACAACCCATTGCACAATGCCCAAATCGATTTCATCACCAACATTGCCCAACAAACCTTGTTCTTCTCTTAAAACAACTTCTTGCCTGAAATTTCAAGATTTGTGACCAAGCTGTTTTTGAGCCTTCTTCACCGTTGGTTGGGCTGTTCTTGGGGAACCAGCTTCTTCACATACTCTTCTACCGACCATAGACATGGTGGTAGGCTTCCCATCACTTCTTCTCATCCATACTTGTACAGATTTTGCATTTAAACCCGCATTTTTTATAGTTACAGATTTAGAAAAATCATTACAATGAGATATAAATGGTACCTCGATATGTATCATTTCAAGATTGGCCAGTTTGATCTTCAATTCAAGACACTTCATATTGAGTGCATTCTTCTGATATTCAATGAATGCAACCTTCTCTTCACAATCCTTCCTCATTCTTCCAACTTCTTCATCATGCATACTACTCTTTTGTTGAAGCAATGTATCAAACTCCTTGATCTTCTTATAGATTTAATATCCAATTGTGCATTATTGACATCAATGTTATTTTTCATATTTTCTTCTAATGTATGGATCTTCTTCTCAAACTCTTTAGTGGACTCATCCTTCTCTTGGATTGCACTAAGTCACTCTTCTTCAAATTTGGAGCATCTCTCTTCAACCTCCTCATTTATATCTTCTTTGAAAGTAACTTGTTTTGAGAGCTTTATACAAGTTAGAGTTATTTCTCTCAAAGCTTTCTCCAAGTTATCTGTCTCACCATCAAACTGGGTGATGTCTTCCTGCAGTCATTTAAAAATCCCACAAATTAAAGCAATAATCCCTTTGGGAAAAGAATGCATCATACCATTTAATGCTTCGATAGATAAATCTATTGACATATAAGCACACCCACTTGAATCTTCTTCTTGAGGACAGTTTAAATAAGAATCTTCGCGTATCTTAGGATCACTTGAATCCCCTGATCCCTTTGAGGCAGAAATGCTATCTATATCCTTTGTGGTACATCGAACCACATGTTCTTCTCCTTCCAAGCTGGATTTGTCTTGGAGCACTTGAAACTTCTTCTGCTTTTGACAAGAGGGACATCTTCCTCATCCTTTTCTTCTCTTTCATTTTCATGTTCATGAAAGTCTTAGCAGAAACTGAGTTTTGGTCCGACATAGAAAGAATTTCTCCAAAATTGCACTTCATTATAATTTCAGGAAAGAAACTTCAAATCTTCAAAGAGAACAATTTCAGATTGAGAATTCAATAGTGTTAGAGTTGGTGTCCTGAGAACCAACTGTTTATACTTTGATTACATGAATGTACACTTATTATATATTTTTCATTGTTCCGCATGACTATAATATAATAATGTCCTGGAATATTTGTTGCATTAATAAGGTCATTACAGATCCCCGCTATGATGAGAACCTTGAAATGCTATAACAATATTCTTAAATAAAGTTCTACGGTTGGATGACATACTATGATAGGACACATAGCATACAGACCGTCATGTGCGAGTACTCGTAAGAAGACGAGACTCTCTCTCATTGAGTTCGCACTTGGTAATCTCCAAGATGGGAGATTATGAGAACAGACCCGCCAATAGTAATTCTGCATGTCATGGTGTCATCGGACATTGCTATCTACGAGCGTGTGTAATGGTCCTTAGACTGAAAAATTATCATTAACTCATGTCATGACTCGCGCACTTAGATTTGCTGACGAAAACCGTCACGAAAACAGTTGGCGGGAAGTAGGGTACGTTGGGTGTGTTACGAATGACATGTTGTTAATGGATAAGTCGAGGAAAGGTTTGTCCCTTCCATATTTATGGAAGTAGATATCTCGGGCCCTTTGATTTATAGGACCCCGGGACACCCTGAGAGGGGAGGGGTGAATCAGGGTGTCAACTTTTTCTTCTTAAAGTTGTGAATCTTGTTCCCACGTTGGTAGGAACTACTTAAACCTGTATGATGGACATGATCAGCAATGAAACATTCACATGCACAGAGATAACACAGCAATTTTACTTGGTTAACCACAAAGGGCTACGTCCAAGGAGCATACGCCGACAGGTTGTCGGTCGTACCAAAATCCACTATGCTTCACTAGCTGTAGATTACAATCGTTCGGGCACAGTCACTCTGTCCCAGGCACACTGCCTTTACAAGGGTTCAGGGATAGCTCACTACTTCCCTCGGGTCACTCCCGTTGACTCCCCCTGGCTCACTGCCGTTAGTGAAGTCTCACTCAGTTTATAGACGTGAAGGTTTCTTCAATAGATTTGCATTGAAGTCTTTGTCTCCTGTTCAGCATGAGACTTTGTTTGCATCAGAGTCCTGAATTGATGGTCTTTTGTATTCAACCTTTTACTTTAGTGCAATAACTGAATGCACTATATCTTCTTCTTCTCTTACTTTGATTCTCAATACTAACACCTGAGTGTATTGATATATTTCCCTATTTCTGTGTAGATCTGATTTTAGTTGCATGAACTGTTCTTCTTCTCTTTGCAAATCACAATGAGGATGTTAAACACCAGTCATGTGTGTGCGGTACCACTTCTCTTCAATGAACCAAATGGTTCACTGTTCTTCCGTCTTCGCAAAGCAGATTTGAGAGTGTTAAGCATCTGTCAAAGGCCTGCGGGACCCCCAAATTTTCGCGCACCCTTCCCGGTGCCTTGCGCGTAAAATTTAAACCTTGCGCGTAAAAAATAACTTTTGGCGCGTAAAAGGCTTTTCGCGCAACTCTTCTTTTTCGCGCAAATCTTCCCTTTTTCGCGCAACCCTTCTTCTTTTCGCGCACCACTCTATACCTTAATTTTTCCGCGCATCAGAGCTCGAGATTTGTCTAAGTGTCGAGCCTCTCCGAATGAGAGGGCTTCACCTCATATTTATAGGCGTTTTTGATCCTGTGCGTAAAAACCCCTTCCTGCGCGCAAAACTGTCTCTCAGTTCTTTGAATTACGCGCACCTGTTTGATTTTCCGCGCACATGGCGCGAACATCCACAAATTTTCGCGCACCTCTTTCCTTTGCTGATTTTCTGTATTTCTGATTCGATACACTGCTTGCGCGAAAAATTCACCCAGCAATTCTGCGCACAACATTTTTCCGCGCACATTCCCATTTTTCCGCGCACTGCTCTGGTTTTTCGCGCAGCCCATGCCTTTACCATTTTTCAACGCTCTGATTCTGAAACACTGTTTGCGCGAAGAACTTCGCTCCACTTATTTCGCGCACCACGCTGTTTTTCACGCCCAGCTCACGTATTTCGCGCACATCCCTTATTTTCCGCGCAGCCCATGCCTTTGCCATTTTTCACCAATTTGATTTCGAAACACTATTTGCGCGAAAAACTATTTCGCGCATCCCGCTGTTTTCCGCGCCCAACTTAAGTATTTCGCGCCAGCCTCTTATATTTCGCGCACCACATCCTTTTTGTGCGAACCGCCTTTTGCAGACAATCCATGTCTTCAATTTCCGATTTTGAGGCCCAAAAATTTGGCAAACACTGGGAAATAGCGCCACCTTGTATCTGCTCTTTTTGTACCGCCTCCAGATCATTCATTCCTTTGTCGACGTTCTCTGATCAAACATGGATCATTAACCACATCCCTTGAACTCGACATACCACCATGGAATCTCCTTTGTCAACAAATTTGTATGTCATTTGTTTGTTTTGTCAACAAGCACGATCACCTCAAAAACACTTCTTCTCAGTGATCTGTATCCTTCAGCAACTCTTCTGCTTTCATCACAAACTCCACTATCGTGATATGTATTCCTTGAAAGAACAGCTTTAGCATCATCATCTTCTATGACAATGTGACGTGCATGGCCATCTCAGAGTTCCAATCACTTGCACATTGTCATCTTCTTCAAACATCATTATCCTCATATGGATTATCCCTCACTTCTTCATTGTTGTAAACCATGTGTCACCTTTGACACATGTTCTTTGAACTTATGATCAGTACAACAATCATCTGAATTTCCATTCCTCCATTTCATTGGAGTACTTCTTGATCTCCTTCATTTTGATCTTCATTGACAACTATTGACAACAAATACAACCTTATACACAAAGTGGTTCCAACATGATTGAAATAGAACTGTCGCCCAAATTTCATGGTCATTGTTGGAACCCATTTAAGTGTAAATGGGTGAGTCCCACATCGGACTTACCCGTCCTGTACATTTGTTTCCTAATCTATAAAAGGATGTCCTCACCTCACATTGAGGTAAGGGGAATTCACCCTCTACATGGTATCAGAGGGATTTTTATCCCACATCCTCCCTCCCTTGCGGATTCCCGGCATTCTCCCGGCCCCGCCTCTCTCACTCCTGCCCTAGTCTTCCCGGCAGGCCCTCCCTCCCGGCGCACCTCTCCTCTCCGGCCCTCCCTCCCGGCGCTCCTCTGCTCCCGGCAGGCCCTCCCTCCCGGCGCCCCTCCCCAGCGCCCCCACACCCTCGCCCGCGCGGCTCCCTCGCCCTCACCCGACGGCCCTCTCTCTCCCCGACGCGGCCCGCGCCGGCTCCTTCCTGCGGAATTCCTCCCCGACGCCGCTCCCTCCCCGCGGCTCTCCGCGGCTCCCGGCCCTCCCGACGAACCTCCCTCCTCTCGCGCGGCTCCAGCGCGCCTCCCGGCCCTCCGGTCCGCCGCGGCTCCCACCGCGCCTCCCTCCCGCCGTCGCAGCCCATCCCGTCGCCGGACCTCCATTGCATGCGACGGCCCTCCCGACGGATCTCCTCCCTCCGGCGCCTCCCGCTGCTCCAGCGCTCTCGCCGGCCTCCCGCTACTCCCAGCGGCCTCCCGCTGCTCCCGACGCCATCACCCGCGCGCCCCGCCAGCGGCCTCCCGCTGCTCCCCCGCCGGCGCCTCCCGCTGCTCCCCGCGCCTCCCGCGCCTCCCTCTGCTCCAGCAGCCTCTCGCGGCTCCCGGCTCCGGCGGCTTCTCCCGACTCCCGGCTCCCCGGCTCCCGGCTCCCCGGCTCCCGGCTCGCCCCGCCATCCCGGCGCACCGCCTCCCGGCGTCTCGCCCTCGGCCTCGCCCCGGCGCTGCACCCTTGCCCCCCCCCCAGCAGCTCTTTACCCGCTGCCCTTTCCCGGCGTTGCTCCCGGTTCGGCCTTCCGGCGCCCGGCGCGCCCCGGTCCAGCCTTGCTCTCGGCCCTGCGGCGCTCCTGCCCCAGCACTCGCGCCGCCCCTGCCCGGCCGCACCATCCTGAGCGCGGCCACCTGTCGCTGCTCCCTCCGGCCGCATCTCCGGGCCGCTTCCCTTCCACCGCCCGACTCCCGGCGCACGGGTCCCGCGCCCGCCCTCCATGGACGCATCCTCCGTTCTTCCGTCCCTCATCACGGCCTCCTCCCGGCTTGTCGATGACCGGCTGGATGCCACTAATTTTTCTGTCTGGCGGAAGACGGTCTTGATGTCCCTCCGCGGCATGGGGCTTCATTCTCATCTTGAGAAACCCCCACCTGAACTCAATGATCCTAAGTTCGACTCTTGGCAGCTGGCGGACAGCAAAATATTCGCCCTACTGGTCAACTCCATGGACCGCTCCGTGAAGGATGTCACCCGGACTGCCAACACCGTCAAGGAGCTCTGGGATTCCTTGATTGTCATGTTCTCCGAGACCAATAACTTGGCCCGGGTCTCTGACGTTCTACAACGTCTCTGGCATATCCGCCAGCAGGATCGGACCTTCCCCACCTACTTCATGGAATGGAAGGGTCTCCGCGATGAACTACAGGAACTCTGGCCGATTCCTCAAACTCCGGCCGAAGCGCAGACTCAGCGGGACCAGCTCTGCCTATTCAACCTCCTGAATGGCCTCGCACCGGACTATGCCACGACGGCCACCGAGATGCTTGCCAGCCCATCTACACTGGATATCCCGCAGGTCTATCATCGCCTGCAGAAGGCACATCGGGCCCTTGCACCACCCGTCCCCCTTCCTGATCACACTGCGCTCCTCGGACGTGGCGGTAGTCGTCCTCCCAGCCCTCGTGGGCGCGGCCGTGGGGACGGCCGACCTCGCCCCCTCTGCCAGCATTGCGGCAAGCTCGGCCATCTAGTGGACCGTTGCTGGGTCCTGCATGGTCGTCCTGAGTCGCAACCCCGCCGGGGCCAGACTGCGCTCCGTGCTGCGCCCTCACCTGCTGCTTCTCTTCCCTCGTCATTGGATCTCTCCCTGGCTGAGCTCCAGCTGATTCATGATTACCGGTCCACCTCCATCGCGGGCTCTTCGTCGGCTTCTCTTGCCCATTCCGGTGGTCACACTGCCCTTGTCAGTCATCGTTCTCCGGCATGGATGCTTGACTCTGGTGCGTCCGACCACCTCACCGGGGATGCAGGTATGCTCTCCCACTACCGTCCCTATAGTGGATCCTCTGCCATCACTGTTGCTGATGGGTCCACTCTCCCCATAGCCGGCTTTGGCTCCTGTTCCCTCACCTCCTCCCTCCACCTCTCCTCGGTGGCTCATGTACCCCAGAGTCCTTTTAACCTGCTTTCCATCAGCAAACTGACCAAGGATCTCAATTGCACTGCTCTCTTTTCCTCGTCTTCTGTTTTGTTTCAGGAGCGGACGACGAACCGGGAACTTGGTAGAGGACAGCTTCGGGATGGAGTGTACATGTTCGCTGGCCCGTCCTCCATCGCCTGCGCGTCTCTCCCTGCTCATGCCGTTGACCTCCATTCCCGGTTGGGCCACCCTTCCGCCTCTGCACTTCATCGACTCTACCCCGATATTAGTCCCCGTTTTTCCTTTCCTTGTGAGTCGTGTCGTTTTGCGAAACATCATCGCACCTCCTATCCTCCTCGAGTTGACACACGGGCCGCCAAACCCTTTGATTTGGTTCATTCTGATGTATGGGGTCCTTGTGCTACCTCGAGTCAATCTGGGTATAAATATTACATTTCCTTCATTGATGATTATTCCCGGATGACATGGCTTTATCTTCTTCAGGATCGGACAGAGGTTTTCTCCACCTTCCAGACATTTTTTCATGAGATCCAAACACAGTTTTCTATCCCTGTCAAATGTCTTCGATCTGACAATGGGCGGGAGTACTTATCCACTCACTTTCAGCAGTTTCTCCGCGCCCACGGCATCATCCACCAGACCTCCTGTCCTGATACCCCTCAGCAGAATGGGGTGGCCGAGCGGAAACACCGGCATATTTTGGAAACCGCTCGTGCCCTCCTCTTTCACCGCCAGGTCCCTCTTCTCTTCTGGGGGGATGCCATCCTCACTGCTACTTACCTTCTGAATCGTCTTCCCTCCTCCTTACTTCAGGGGGAGACTCCTTTTCATACCCTGTTCCCCTCTGTTCCTCCTCACTCCCTTCCACTCCGCGTCTTCGGATGTCTATGTTATGTCCGGGACACTCGCCCCAATCTCTCCAAACTTTCTCCCAAATCTCTTCGCTGTATTTTTCTTGGATATTCCCGCACTCAGCGCGGGTACCGCTGCTTCTCTCCAGACCTCCGCCGGTATATCACCTCTGCCGACGTATCGTTTGTCGAGACTTCTTCGTTCACTCTCCCCTCTCCTTCTCCTTCTCCTGACTCTACCATCGATGACTGTCTTCCGCTCTTCGTTCACCCACCTCTCATATCTCCCCCTCCCGGTCATCTCTTTGGCCAGACCTACTCCCGTCGTCCATCCGTTGTACCTCCCATCCCGGCCGAGGACCACCTTGTTCCTGCTTCGTCTGCTGCTCCTGTCCCCGCTCCCGCGGACGAGCCGATTGCGCTTCGGAAAGGTACTCGCTCCTGTCAGACTACTCTCTTTGTATCTTCCTACAGGGGTCTGTCAGCCTTGGAGACCGTATCGCTTCCTCGGACAGTCGGTGAAGCAAAATCTCACCCCGGGTGGCTTGCCGCCATGAGGGATGAATTGCAGGCTCTGGATGACAACCATACATGGGATCTTGTTCCACTTCCGGTGGGCAAACAGGCGGTCGGTTGTAAATGGATTTTCACTATCCGTCTCAATCCCGATGGCTCTCTTTGCCGCCTCAAGGCCCGGCTTGTCGCCAAGGGCTTTGCTCAGACGTATGGCATCGACTACTTTGAGACCTTCTCTCCAGTCGCCAAGATGGCCTCGGTCCGCCTTTTCCTTTCGCTAGCTGCTCATCATCATTGGCCGCTTCATCAACTGGATGTTAAAAATGCTTTTCTCCATGGCTTTCTTGATGAAGAAGTCTACCTCCAGCAGCCTCCTGGTTTTTCGGCCTCTGGTGCCGACCGCCATGTCTGCCGTCTCCGTCGCTCCCTCTACGGCCTCAAGCAGTCTCCTCGGGCTTGGTTTGGCCGCTTCAGCACGGTCATCACAGCCTTTGGCCTATCTCGCAGTATGAAGGATCACACCGTCTTCTTCCGTACGGCGGCGCATGGCTGTATCTTGCTTGTGGTTTATGTGGATGACATCATCATCACAGGGAGCGACTCCAGAGGCATCGCCAGTCTTAAGGCGCATCTTCACCAGCACTTTCACACCAAGGATCTTGGTCCCCTCACTTACTTCCTTGGCATCGAGGTCTCCCGGACTGCGGACACTATTTCTCTCTGTCAGCGCAAGTATGCTCTTGATATCTTGCAGGATGCCGGGTTGAGCACCGCCACTGCAGTGGACACTCCCCTTGAGCCTGGGGAACGCTCCCTTCATTCTGACTCGGAACCCTTTCCTCATCCCGAGAGCTATCGCCGCCTGGTCGGTAAACTCAACTACCTCACCATGACACGTCCTGACATTGCCTGTGCCGTTGGCAAAGTCAGCCAGTTCATGGAACATCCCACCCGCTCTCAGTGGGATGCTGTTCTTCGCATTGCCAAATACATCAAGAGAGACCCTGCCCGTGGCCTTCAGTACTCCCATCATGCTCACATGGATGTTGAGGCCTTCTGTGATGCGGACTATGCCGGCTGCCTCGCTACCCGCAGGTCTACTTCGGGTTTCGCCGTGTTCTTTGCCGGCAATCTCATCTCTTGGCGCAGCAAGAAGCAGACTGTCGTCTCCCGGTCGAGTGCCGAGGCCGAGTATCGGGTCATGGCCACCGTCACTACTGAGATCATCTGGCTTCGTCATCTCCTCCATGAGCTCGGTTTCCCCGCATCGACTCCTGCTCATATCTGGTGTGACAATCAGGCCGCCACGAAGATTGCATCGAATCCCGTCTTCCATGAACGGACGAAGCATATCGAGGTGGACTGTCACTTTCTCCGCCACCATCTGGAGCAGCACCATATCGGCTTCGGCCATATCCCGACGGCCGATCAGCTTGTCGATCTCTTCACCAAGGGTCTTCCCGGAGCTCGCCTTGAGTCTCTCACTACCCGGCTGGGTATTCACAGCCTCCCAGGCCCAGCTTGAGGGGGAGTCTGAGATGGTCCTGTGTCTTTGTTGTCTTTTTCTATTTGTGGGACTCTATCCAATCTGGGCATGTCCAGCTTGAGGGGGAGTGTTGGAACCCATTTAAGTGTAAATGGGTGAGTCCCACATCGGACTTACCCGTCCTGTACATTTGTTTCCTAATCTATAAAAGGATGTCCTCACCTCACATTGAGGTAAGGGGAATTCACCCTCTACAGTCATGGTGCCACGACGAGTTTATTTCTGGAAGTCAAAGAATGATGGATCAAGCATATATAGGTTTATGACACTGCCATGAAACCTGCTTGATGAGATATTGAGACAAAGGATTTAAATTACACGGCAAGCGTTCGTATGAGGTGACACATCAATGCGGCGTCAACTTCTTTCTCTTGGGTGCCTTGACCCGTTGCTAGACAATAATCTTGGACTTTAGGCAAGTCCGCCTAATGCCAACGAGAAATAGGCCTAGAGGGTCACACACTAAGTGTATCCAAGTATCTCAAGTAGAATAAAGATTATTCTCGTATGTTGTTTAATAATTATTCAAGGAAGCCTAAATCGTTTTAATTCTAGAGGAAGAATAAAATGAAAACAAGATATACACGTCGTGTACATTGAATGTACACGCCGTGTAGTTTTCATTTTGGAAAGGAAATGAAAAACAAGTACACGCCATGTATTAATGATTACACGCCGTGTAGTTTTTTCAGTCGGGATTTTGAGGAAATAATATTGTTTTATTAAATGATATTTATTATAATCAGCGTGGACACATGTCAAAAAATTAATGATTCGACATGGGGGTTTTTAATAAGAGTTAATGAAATAAATAAAACGCGTAACGCGTTTATTTATTGTCATAACTCTATAACCTCAAACCCGATTATAAATATCCTCACAACCCCAACACTTTTCCCTAATCGTTGTGCACAACAATTCTGGAGAATTCTCTCAAGGCCGAAAGAACTCCTTCCTCCAAGAACACTCTCAAGACAGAGAGAGATCCTCCTCCATCGGATCAAGGCGATCTAAGGCGGACAACGCAGGCAAAGGCTTCTCCACGCTAGCACCCGGAAACTCCTTTGACGACGTCCAGAGATACGTGGTGCACGTGTGGTGCACGTGGTGCACGTGTGGTGCACGTGGTGCACGTGTGGTGCACGTGGTGCACGTGTGGTGCACGTGGTGCACGTGTGGATCACCCGGAGACTCCTTTGGAAGAAATGCTATTTGTATCCTTTGTGGTACATCGAACCACATGTTCTTCTCCTTCCAAGCTGGATTTGTCTCGGAGCACTTGAAACTTCTTCTGCTTTTGACAAGAGGGACATCTTCCTCATCCTTTTCTTCTCTTTCATTTTCATTTTCATGAAAGTCTTAGCAGAAACTGAGTTTTGGTCCGACATAGAAAGAATTTCTCCAAAATTGCACTTCATTATAATTTCAGGAAAGAAACTTCAAATCTTCAAAAAGAACAATTTCAGATTGAGAATTCAATAGAGGTTAACTTTCCCTCTGATATCAATTGAGAGAACTGATTGGGATATGAATCACACTGAGAGGGGGGGTGAATCAATGGTAAGTCTTGATCCAATTGAAACTTATCTCATTTCAATTTACCTATATCACTTGTAAAGGTGAACGGATCACTCTTGTTCCCTCTCCCCTGCTTTCGTTCTTGCAGCCCAACCGAACACACACACACTAGGACCACAACAATTTAGAAGGTTCACTGCTCAATGTGAGATGGTTAGTCCTTGGTGTGAACGGGATTCCTCCATCACAACCCACAAGATTCCTCCAGGGAACTACAACGAGCAGGGTATAACCTTGAGACTCATGTTTGCACGTCTCCCGACTATGTTTCAATACATCTTGTATGCAGGTGCATCCTGCGCCATACAATGAAAAACATTTGTATAACAACAATAGATTATGATACCATTGTAGAATTTTGTCTTGTTACAGATGTGCTACCTCTTTCTTCTTTTTATTTTACTTGCACAACAACATTTAAGGATTTCCTCTTCTTTTGTATGCAAATGGTGATGCACATAATCTCCTTCTTCACAGAAACAAATGATAGCTACCTTTCTTGTATAGGTCGCAAGACACCTCTTCTCATTTCCACTTTTTTCTTCTTCTAACTTCAGTGCACAGCAAGATTGCGCTGGTTCTTCAATCTTCTACTTCAGTGTAGAAACAAGGATGCGCTGGTTCTTCATCATCTTCTTCAATACCAAAGAATCTCTGATAGAATATGGTATCGGATCTTCTCCTCTTGGCACACAGAAATTCTCTCTATGATAATAATGCTTAACTCCTCTTCTAACACTCCTATATCACACTTTCTTCTTCTTGTCCACTTTGTTGTATATTAAGCAATTTGCACAGCAGCCTTTCAATTTCTCTAATTTGAATTTGAATTTCAAATTCAAACCACCAACCTCCTTCAACTTCTTTTGCAAACTCAACCTTTGGATCTTTGTCCTAATAGATCTTGATCATCCAATTTGAATTGGTAGTTATTTGGAGGTGAAATAACCATCAAACCAACTAGATGGAGCCAAGTCATCAAGCTTCTTCAAATTTACCCAAAATTCAAAAATTACGGCGTGGGCACCTCCATTGCGGCGTAGCACAACGGTTCAAACCAATTACTTTATAACTGCTTGAACACGTTGCGGTGTGGACACTCTTACGGCATGGAGGTATCGAATTCTCCAAAATCACCAAACTCCAGGCACATGCGCTTTACGTTGTAAACCCTTTATTGCGGCATGAGCCACTTTGTGGCGTGAACCTTCACTGCAGTGTGGAGGTCTCGAATTCTCCAAGTACTCCAAACTTCGGTCTACAGTGCCTTGGGGTGCGGTCTCCTCTTCTACGACGCAGGCACCACCTTTCTATTCTTACAACGCAACCAGTAATCTATGACGTGGAGGTCTAGAATTTTCCATGAACATTAAATTCCTAAAAATCGAGTATCTCGGCGTGGACATCACTGTTGCGGCGCTGGTTGAGGCGTACCACTTCCTACGGGGGGTGGAGGTCTCGAAATCTCCAAAAACACCAAATTTCTGATCAGCTGCTCTGTGACGTGGTCCTCCTCCTACGGCCTAAGCACCTAGCTGGTCCACCCATTGCGGCGTGGTTCCTGGTTTACAGTGCATATTATCTTCTCCAATCAACTTCTATGGTGCAATACCAAGTTTTGCAGTGTGGAACTCCTTATACTGCTCCCTTTAATCTGCTAGCATCATGAACTCTTCTCATGATATATAAACACTTTGAATCGGCTTAAGCATAGTCTGAATTCCTCTCTAAACACCTTCAAAACTTCATCCAACTCACATGGATGAACCGTCTTCAAATCAGTTTTGCCTTCAATATATCAAGTACTTCCAAGGCAAGAACTTCAACCAACTTCCAAACCAATCTTCCAAGATATGTCATCCAATCTTGAAACACAGAGATATGTAGACATTTTCTTCAACAAGCTCGGATACTTCATCTTTCATGATAGGTACTTCGTTATCATCGGCATTCAACATCTAAACTACTTCTTCATCAATAGGTTTGGATTCTTCAGCTAGACTTCCAAGTTACTCCATCTAAACTGCATCTCTAACATATTGACATCAATAAAATCTTTCTTCGTTGACAACCATTGACAACAAATACAACTCACACAAAGTGGGCTCACCACTAAGAAAAGGTACACGTACTTCTCAGCCAAACCCATTTTTGACACAACATTATTATGGCTTATCTGCTGTTGCAGCTGCTTTTATTGGTATGCTGAATGAAATTTTGATACCTCGTATGGTGAACGAATCACAATCTCGTACAGGATGGTTACAAGTTATGCAGGAAGAGTTGCAGGCTTTGAAAACTAACCATACTTAGGATCTCACACCTCTTCCTATCACTAAACAAGTTGTTGGGTACAAAATCGATCTATATCATACGTGTTAATTCGGATGGCTCACTTAATCGATATAAAGCCCGTTTTGTGGCTAAGGGTTATGCACAAACCTATTGCATTGACTACTTTGATACTTTTTCTCCGGTGGCCAAAATGGTCTTTGTTCGCCTCTTTATCTCTCTAGCAGCCACTAATAAGGGGTCTCTTCATCAAATTGATGTGAAAAATGCATTTCTTTATTGTTTCCTATATGAGGAAGTTTATATGGAGCAACCACCGGGTTTTATTGCTTAGGGGGAGTCCTCCAAGTTATGTCATCTTCGTCATTTCTTATATGGGCTCAAGCTATTACCACTAGAGCCTGGAGAGAAGTCCATTCATACTGAAAGTAAGCATTTTTGCTCACTTGATAGATATCGATGACTTGTTGGAAAATTAAATTATTTAACAATGACTCGACCTGATATTGCATTCGCAGTGAGGTAAGGTAAGTCGGTTTATGGAATCTCTAAGAAAATTACAGCGGGAGGTTGACCTTCGCATTGTTCGATATGCGAAAGAGCTCGATCAGGGATTATTATACTTGGATCATGATCAAACTGATATCGAGGCTTTTTGCGATGCCAGTTATACAGGGCGTCTTTCATCAAGGAGATCCACATCTAGCTTTATGGTATTCAGTGGTGGTAATCTGATCTCATGGCAAAGCAAAAGGAAAACAATAATATCTCGATCCAATGCAAAAGACTAAATACCGAGCTATGGCACATGTTACTGCAGAGATCGTTTGGGCTCAATAAAATTATAGGAAAATGTCTATCCTATCAAGAAATCTACACACATCTGGTTTGAAAATCAAGTGATAGTTAAAAATGCTACAAATCCAAACTTCCACGAGCGAACAAAACACATTGAAGTTGATTGTCACTTCATTCGGGAACATTATGAGAATAACATTACTCTCATACATGTCCGCACTATAGATCAACATGTAAATAACTTCACAAAGGAGATTCCTGGAGCTCATGTTCAATTCTTTGTTCCAAGCTAGGCATGCAGCTTGAGAGGAAGTGTTGGAATATTCAAGTCATTCAAAAATATATTTAAATGGTCAATGATTGACTGGTCAATGGTTGACTGGTGGTAAATTATCTTTATGTATCTTTAAATTCTCCTTCCCCATTTGTATTTTGGATTGCATGACTATAAATAAATGACCGGACCTCATTTTGAGGGTCTTGGATTTCTATGCCAAACTTCTACAAAGAGACCAATCAAAGGAGGTACGGATGATGATCATACAGATGAGGGAGCCATCCATCATATAAGCCTGCCCTCATGAATCCGTCTGCTTCAACTATTCTTCTAGCTGCTGTTAAAGAGAGCGCAGCTGCTAATTCAGCCGTCGTCTCTGTAAGCACTCCCTACACAAATAGCAACAGTTATAATCGGAGGGGAAAATAAATTGAAGTAAATCCCTGTAAGAAACTAAACCCACAGGTGTATTCCCAACTGCAACACCATACTTAGTAGCAGCATTGACATCTACATTGTTATAACCAACGGCCATGTTGCTAAATGCCTTCCCTCCTGCCTTGCTCAGCGCAGAGAATAATACTTCTCCCCAGTCTTCCGTTAACTGGAAAAAAAAAAGGGTTCAAAACAATGCAGCAGCTTACAAAGGGATACAGGGCATTCAGCTGGAAATTTTATCGAACACTTTACCCTCAATTGCTCCCAATTGAACGAAACTGTTCGTGTTTGGAAAGAAAAATGTTCAGAAGCCATCGATGGAAAGGAAGAGTGCAGTAATATTACCTGCCCAATCACTCCATCGCATTTATCTCCAATAAGAGCAATAATATCTTCGACAGATAAGATTGTCTTCTTCTCCGTGCATATCTGGATACGAGCATGAGCAAGGTTCCATTAAAATCCAGAAGAAAAAATGAATCGTTTCCTTTTTTTTACTTCCATGATGTAACTGGTAAACATGAGAACAGGAACATCATACCTCAACCCGACAGCCCTGCTCGACTAGCAGATTAGTCCATCGGATTCCAGGCATGGGTTTCGTGCTGACCACTCTATATTTCCCATTCGGGTTCCAAACCTCGATCGATAGTGGCTTCGCCATGAAACTAGGTAGCTCCCAAGTTGCAGGGTACAGCTGAGAGCAGGGCGAGTGAACGAAACATGGGAAATGGAACACCAGAGATTCATTTATTGGATGACGCGTGATCCGTTCATGCGTACCGTATCTGGCCCGGAGATACGTGCGGGTCCACGGGTGGAACGGTGGGGTGCCGGTCCACGGTGGAGGGGATGGGGGTGGTGCAGTGTGTGGGGTGGAGAACGGGTGAGGGTTAGAAGCGTCATTTCAGCTTCTCAATCTGCATGGGATCTCGGGGTGATGCCCCGTCGACGATCGATTTAAGTGTGGGCCTGGTCGGTCCATTACAAAAGCCCATTGCATTTTTACCCGATTTTCAGTTGTGATTTAATTATACGTCAATTAAATATTCCTTTGATTAGGTGTGTGGCAGGACCGCCGTAATGAATTTAAACTTAACAAAATATCATCAACCGGTTACAAATACACCCCCAACAGGCCTAACAACCAATCTCCAACACCACAAGGGCTTTGGACACATGCAACCCAAAGTTTCAAAAAAAAAAAAAAAAAAACTTTGAACCCTAAAACCATGAACATTCATAATGGAAGAATCTTCCTTGTCACCCCAACACCACTAGAATTGTCCCCAAAAAACTCTATCGAAATAGACTCAATCGCAACAAACATCAACATGGTGAATCATTCTTTAGGTGGACATGTGAACCAACTGAAATCAGGTTGTTGTAGAAGCAAAATCGTTGTTACTTATGGACCATGTAGTGCAAAACCTCCCCTCGTAACATCAAACAAAACAACTTTTAAATAACACGCCAAACATGCACCATTCAACGAGAATCATCCATGAGCAATAGGAACAATGAACCAAGCATCACCTTGCAACTGAAACCAACTGAAAATGTGTTCTTTAAATTCAAAAAAAAAACATAACACCCAAAACCCTAACGAACGAAACCGACTATCCACTCCTAAATAATTCAATTGAAAGAGAAAGTCATAGAAAGCAACAAACAAAAGGGACATGTAATGCCACAGATTTTCCGTGTATTATTTTTAAATATTATATGGAATTATTTCGAGACCAGACCTTTCGACGGCGTGCGATTTTGAGGCCCAGAGTGTCCGGAATAAATGTTTGAAATAAATTAAACCTTAAACAGCGTGCGCGACCGATTTTCCTGAAAAAATGGAATAACTTTTAAACGGGTTTCCAGATCAGAAAATTGAGGGCACCATTGCGTTTAGAGCATCGACTTTACCTTAGTCAGGGTCTAACATCAACCGGCGCGGGTCAGCTGCAAGAGTTGGTTTTTGGACGTTTTAATGAAAATAAAATAAATTGATAATTTATTTTATTTAAAATGTTTCCTTTTTGTGCAGCGACCTAATCCTCCCCTATTAATACCTGCTTATGGAAAGTTTGCAGGGTTAGTCGTATAACTCTACGAATTGAGGATTTCCTTTGGAGCTTTGGAGGAGAAACCATTGGCGGCCGCCGACGACGCAATCGATCGACGCATCTCAGATTCGACAAACCTCGCCAACGAACGCAACACGATGATCGTTCTTCAATCAAACCGAGGTAGGGGTTGTGTTTTAAATTGTTTCTTCCCCATTCTTTAATTAAACGACGAACGCGGATCAACTCACTAACCGGTTGACCCGCGGATCGTGCGTTCTTGCGGGGGGGGGGGGGGTTATTATTTTCCGTTTTCCTTTGGGGTTTTAATTCAGGATTTGATCTCGTGTTAATTGTTGGATTATCATTTGATTCGCCCTGTTTAATTCTTCTAACAGGAGCAGATCGACATCGTGACGAACGACGGCGGGGGTGCGTTCCTCCTTTGTTTATTGAATCTCTTCTTTTTTCTAACCTCGTGTTCTTCACGTTCTTCGTGAGGTTATGAACAACGAACCATTGCACGTCCGTTTCACGACGCAACAATCTCAAATTCGAATTCAACATCGTGAAGGCTCTACGGAGGTGTGACGACGATGGCACCAGACGAATCGACACGGTTCAGAAGAAATCGTTCTTCAACCGTTCTTCGCACGGATAATCGAATCGAGTTTTTGAGGCCAATCAGACCCCCAAAACCTCCCGGAACATAAATAACATGGCGGGGTGACCTTGGATTTTGAGTTTCGGGGAAAATGGATCGTTGGATCGAGGATCAGAGCATCACTGAGGCGCGACGGAGCAGGTTCACGTTTCTGGATTTTTTCAGAACACACGGCGTGTATTCCGAAGAACACATCGTGTGGTACTGGCGGCAACAACTAGGGTTTCAGGTGTTAGACAGGTAGCACACGATGTGTGACCCCTGTCACACGGAGTGTTGAACCTTCCCCAAAGCTCAGCGTGTATTATGGGGAGCACATGGACACGGGATGGACTACACGACGTGTAGACCTTACACGACATGGTAGAGGCCGGTTATGCGGGTTACCCCATGTATCGGTTACACGGGATGACCCACACGGGTTAAAGTCGTGTACGGGCACATGGCTGCGTACACGGAGGGAACCCCAGTTACTTGGACATGGTGTGTGGTCCGTACTACACGCCCTGTACTTACCTTTTTACACGACAAGCCTTGCGACACGGGCCATTGTACACGAGCAGTACCCAGGGTCAGAGGACACGGCGTGTGACCCTTCTACACGCTGTGTACTTTTTAGTACATGGCTTGATCCTCTTGTCCACCGTACCTTGGATGTGTTTCGTTTGGGTTAGTGCCTGTTTTCTCGTTTCCCTGAAGGTCAAGTATCGTTTTCATCCATAGGAATATGATCCCTTCAACAGGAATTTCCGAGATAGAGTCGGGTATCCCTCCGAGAGGCCCGGAGCGAGATCCTCTATCCATTCTTGACCCTAGGTAGAGTCAAGTATCGACGTGACTATTCCTACAGGATGCTGATCCTCTACTTAGCAGGTGAATCCGGATGAGTTGCGATATCCGCCAAGGCCCTAGCAGTGATCCTCATATGTGTATCGTGATCTTTCCCACTCAGGAGTGTGTTCTCCCGGAATGAGTATATCTATCTCTCATGGCTTTTCCCGACGAACAATACTTCTCGGACGAACGACATCAGAGCTATCAAACTCGTGGAGTGAGTTCTCCTGGATGAGTGCTTCGTGGAATCTTCGAACTGAATCCCTAGTGTGGGTATGCGGTTGTGTGACTTGTCTCTGGACTACGGGTCTAGGTTTCAAGTATATCTGGATTGTGTTTCTCCTATTGTATGTTCAGTAGACACATACTGTGTAGAGTTGACTGTACCTTTCCTTGTGTATTGCTTTGTGGTTTTCGGGGTCCTCTACTGAGTATTGTTGTACTCACCCCTGCATGGGCTTTGCCCGCACGTGTCGTGTCTTGTGCAGATGAGCGGCCTCTTGACGGAGTCCAGGGCGGACCAGTGAAAGACTGAGCTTTCTGAGTTCCCTACAGACCGAGGTGTTCCTACGACTACGAACAGTAGTCTCAGTACCTTTTTGTGTTTACAGGTTGGACTTGTAGTTTGCATACTCTCTTGTTTTTGGTGGGCTTGTATTCTGGACGAGGTTACTTTCTATACTTTACTTTCGTTGTACTCTGTTGGTTGAGTTTAGTTGTATGCATGCGTTTTGTTCCTTAGTGCTTTTTTCATTTCAACATTTGTGGGCTTGGAGATGTGTGCATGTGTACAGGTATTTAGGCAATGCCTCCCATGTTAGTAATATGCCTACTCGGTGCTAGTCACCAGCCTCTGGCCTATTGGAGGCGGGCTTGGGGAGTCGCGGCGCGGACCCCACTAGGATGGGTCATGACAGAGTGGTATCAAAGGTGGTCGGTTCTACCTTAGAACCAAGAGTCTGTGAGATTAGTTTGGGGCAACAATGTTAAGTGTTTTGAGCTCGGCTTTCAGGACAGAGACTCCAGTGTTGGTGTGGGTGACCGACGTATCCATACACCAGGACTCTAATAACCTGTTTTTCAACTCGGTACATGAAAACACTAGTTGCAGGGAAATAAGAGGTTGATACATGCATCATATATGAATGAGTTGTGTTTTCCATGTTCTTTATGTTAGCTATCCAGATATACTCTTTGACCATGGTACATCTTGTTTCTTACGGATGCCTCCACGATGCATACCTGCTAGGATTCAGCAGCGCGATCACGAGGATGACCCCCTTAGTGACGAGACTTCGATACATGGACTAGTTCCATAGGCATTACCTCCAGGTGGTGCACCTGCTATACCACCACCAGTGAAGTAGCTCGTGGTACCTGCAGTACCGACATATGAGGGGCGCAAGCTAAGTGTGCTCTATGAGTTCCAGAGATAGAGGCCCCTTAGGTTCCGAGGCGAGCCCGACCCTTAGGCGGTTGAGGATTGAATTGAGGCGGTAACCAAAGTTTTCCGTCTCGTGAGGACACCGACATACCAAATGGTGATCTTAGGAGCGGGCCTTCTTCAGGGTTCAGTAGAACGATGGTGGAGTTTGACCACACAGACTCACGGCGAGGAAACTCTTTCATGGACAGAGTTTGATCAACTCTTTAGGGAGGAGTTCTCACCGGTTACACTAAGAGAAGTGTGTATCCAGGAGCTTGTTCAGCTCCAGTAGGGCAGTTTGACGATGGCTGACTATTCATCAAGGTTCACCAACCTCGCTAGGTACTCAATGGATATGGTTAGGGATCAGTACTTCAGAGCTTGGACCTTCGAGCGAGGTCTACGACGGGACATACGATCTAGTGTCGTGCCTCTATGCATATCGATTTATGTTGGAGTACTCAAGCGGGTCTTGGTGATCAAGAGCTTCTTGGCAGAGCAGAGACAGCTGACAACAGTCAGCAGTAGGCAGACAGGTGCAAAGACCTCGATAGTAGGGAGCCGACACCAGGCATAGGGATCAAGATGTGGGAGACGTCACAGGAGGACCCAGTATAGGGGATCGATATTCTAGGGCTCTCAGGCAGGATCCAACCAGCCTATGGATAGGCAATGCTACTCGTGCGACGGTAGGGGGCATCTCACTAGAGATTTTCCGACTCGTCGATCTGCTGACAGGGAGGCGGTGGATGGACCACCGAGGCGGAGGTAGAGAATGGATCAGACAGACCCACCAGGCAGTGGACATGGCAGAAGAGTAGAAAGAGATGCAGGTGGTGGCAGACGCTTCGATCTACTTCCACCACCACCCTCAGGAGGTCCGCACTAGGCTTAGGGAGTTGGGGGACAGGGACGGTGCATGCGGTCGAGGCGTATGACCTAGGGAATCTAGGGATGATCCAAGGTATGATCTATGTCTTTTCTAACTTAGTTTCCATACTTATAGACACAAGTTCCAGTTATTCCTTTCTCGCCACATGTCTTGTGTGAAACCTTGAGATTCCGGTAGAGCCGTTAACTCGACCCTTATGCTTGGAAACACCTATGGGAAGAGACTCAATGACCACACACCTTTGCAGACAATGTGATCTTACCCTTGGAGGCGATAGTTTCAGTTGGAACCTCTTAGTGGCAGCATTGAGGCCTTACGACGTCATTCTTGGTATGGATTGGTTATCTTCGGTCTATGCCCAGATTGACTGCTTTAGGCGAAGAGTGTGGTGTGTCCGCAGCGATGGGACGAGGTTTTCCTTTGTTGATGAAAAGAAGAACCTGGCAGTACAGAATGGTCTCATGCATAGGAGGGTGCAACTGATCACTCATGAGTTGGCTAGCCTCACCCTCGGAGTAGTGGATGTTGTGAGATTTCAGTTCCTAGTAGTAGTGGCGGAGTACAAGGATGTCTTTCCCGAAGATGTTCCAAGAATACCTCCCCATTGGGAGATCGACTTTTGCATCAACTTACACCCCAGGATGGCACCGACTTCCTCACCAACATATCAGACAGCTCCCGCAGAGCTTCGCGAGATGAGGGTGCAGTTGGAGGATTTGCAGAGTAAGAGTTTCGTGAGACCCAGTGTTTCACCCTAGGTGACCCCAATTTTGTTTGCCAAGAAGGCAGATGGGAGTTTGAGGTTGTACATGGATTACCGGTGCCTAAACTAGGTGACGGTGAAGAACAAGTATCCACTACCAAGGATTGAAGACCTCTTCGACTAGCTGAGAGGGGAACAATGGTTCTCGAAGGTTGAGCATCAGTCAGGTTACCACCAGTTACGAGTACAGGATGAGGATATACCAAAGATGACTTTCAGATGTCGTTATGGTCACTATGAGTACTTGGTGATGCCTTTAGGCTTGACAAACGCCCCTACAATGTTCATGGGCCTTATGAACTAGATATTCCAGCCGTATTTAGACTGGTTCGTAGTGGTATTCATCGATGACATCCTTGTGTACTCGGCATCAGAGGAGGAGCACGCGAGATACCTGCGGATGGTTCTGGACGTACTCTAAGAGCACCAACTTTATGGGAAGCTCTCAAAGTGCCAGTTCTGGATTCGGGAGGTTTACTTTTTGGGACATGTTATCTCAGTAGATGGAGTAGCTATGAACCCATCCAAGGTGGAGGCAGTGTTAGCATGGGAGCCACCTTGGAGCGTGACAGAGGTGTGAAGCTTCCTTGGGTTGGTAGGATATTACCGGAGATTCATTCCTGATTTCTCCCGAATATCAGCACCGATAGCAGCCTTGTCCAGGAAGGGGAAACCCTTCATGTAGACGGAGAAGTTCCAACAGGCTTTCGAGTAGTTGAGGAAGAGTTTGATGAGTGCCCTGATTTTGAGATTTTCGGAGGAGGGCATCAAGTACGTAGTTTTCTACGACACATTGGGGACCGGGCTTGGCTGTGTCCTAATGCAGAGATAGGAAATTATTGCTTATGGTTCGTTCCATCTTAGGCCACATGATCAGAACTATGTGACCCATGATCTCAAGTTAGTAGCGGCAGTCTTCATGTTGAAAATGTGGCGACACTACCTTATGGGCGTGCGGTTCATCATCTACTATGACCACAATAGCCTCAAGTACATCTTCTCAAAAAAGGATCTGAATCTAAGATAGAGGTGTTGGCTAGAGTTCCTCCAGGACTATGATTTTGAGATTATCTATATTCCTGGGAAGGGGAACAAGGTAGAAGATTCTCTTAGTAGGAAATCGAGCTTGTAGCTGCTGAGTGAGGTGAAAAAATAGTTGGCCTCGTTACAGTTATCCTTCTTGGATAGAGAGGATGCAACTTACCTTCATTCGATGGTTGTCACCCCTCTACTCTTACAGTGATTTAAGGAGGTACAACTTGGGGATGTCGACTGTGAGGCTTTACGTGCTCAGTTATCCTCCGGGCATGCCCTGATGGATATTCTCAAGGTGGGGAGCACGTAGTTATTTTCAGAGGATGCACTATTGCACCAGTGGCATTGCAGGAGGAGGTCCTAAGAGAGTTTCATACATCTCCCTTGGTGGTACATCCTGGAGTGGCGAAGATGTATCAGGATCTTCGACGACAGTTCTGATGGTTAGGCATAAAGAAGGTAGTAACAAAGTTCATTTCTCAATGCCTTACATGCCAACGGGTGAAGGCTGAGCACTAGGTTCCAGTGGGATTAGATCACCCCTGGAAGTTCTAGAGTAGAAGTGGGATAAAATATCGATAGACTTCATGATAGGTTTACTGCAAACATCTAAGGAGCATGATTCCATCTGGGTGATTGTTGACTGACTCACCAAGTCAGCCCACTTCCTAGCTATCAGGGAGCAGAGTTCCGTGGAGAGCTTGGGATGCCTCTACGTGCAGGAGATAGTTCGGCTTCATGGAGTCCCTTCGGAAATAGTCTTAGATCGAGATGCCTACTTCACATCTCAGTTGTGGAAGGGATTGCAGGAGGCTTTTGGGACTCAGCTATGCTTGAGCACAATGTTCAACCCCCAGATAGATAGTCAGACTGAGAGGACCATTCAAGTTCTGGAGGATATGTTTTGGGCCTGTATCTTGGACTTTAGATGCAGTTTGGAGGACCACCTACCACTGGTGGAGTTTGCATACAATAATAGCTACCACTCCACTATTATTATGTCACCGTTCGAGGCGTTATATGGGAGACCCTACCGGTCATAGCTTTGTTAGACCGACCCCGAAGAGTCAGCACTCATGGGTCCAGAGTTGGTGCGAGCTACCACCAAGAAGGTGCAGATCATCCAGGAGCATATGAAAACTACACAAATCCAGTATAAGTCTTATGTTTACAAACAATAGAGACCTCTAGAGTTCTAGGAGGGAGACCATGTCTTCCTTTGGGTCTCACCTCGAAAAGGGTTACAGAGATTTGGTCGGGGCGATAAGCTATCTCCGAGGTTCATCAGACCTTTTCAGATACTACACAGAGTTAGAGAGGTGAAATACTACTTAGCTCTACTGCCATAGTTGCATCGGGTACATGATTTCTTCCACGTGTCATAGCTGAGGAGGTATGTGCATGACCCATCGCACGTCATCGACTGGGGTGAGCTGGAAATCAAGGATGGAGTGACCTTTGCTGAGTACCCTGTAGAGATTGAGGATCAGCAGGAGAGAATCCTTCATAGGCGATCGATTCCCTTGGTGTGCATATGGTGGTAGAATGAGAATCTTCAAGAGAGCATATGGGAGCAGGAGGCTCAAATCCATGCCCAGTATCCACATCTTTTTTAGTAGCCTTTTGTTTTGGATTTCTGGGATGTAAAACCCTAAGGTGGGGAGAATGTAATGTCTCAGATTTTTCGAGTATTATTTTTAAATATTATATAGAATTATTTAGAGACCAGGACTTTAGACGTCGTGCAATTCCGAGGCCCAGAGTGCCCGAAATAAATGTTTGAAATAAATTAAACCTTAAACAACGCACACAATCAATTTTCCTGAAAAAGTGGAATAAATTTTAAATGGGTTCCCAAATCAGAAATATGAGGGAATCGTTGCATTCAGAGTAGAGAATTTACCTTAGGCAGGGCCTAACATCAACCAGCGCGGGTCATGTGCAAGAGTTATTTTTTGGACGTTTTAATGGAAATAAAATAAAATAAAAATTTATTTTATTTAAAATGTTTCCTTTTTGCGCAGAAACCTAATCCTCCCCTATCAATACCTGCTTATGGAAATTTTGCAGGGTTAGCCGCATAACCCTACAAATTGAGGTTTTCCTTTGGAGCTTTGGAGGAGAAACCGTTGGCGGACGACGACAACGCAATCGATCGACACATCTCGGATTCGACAAACCTCACCAACGAATGTGACACGACGATCGTTCTTCAACCAAATTGAGTTAGGGTTGTGTTTTAAATTGTTTCTTCCTCGTTATTTAATTAAATTATGAATACAGATCAACCCATGAACCGGTTGACCCACAGATCGTGCGTTCTTGCGGGAGGGTTATTATTTTTCGTTTTCATTTGGGTTTTAATTTGGGATTTAATCTCATGTTAATTGTTTGATTATCATTTGATTCACCCTGTTTAATCCTTCTAACAGGAGTGGATCAATGCCATGAAAAATGACGATGGTGGTGGGTTCCTCCTTTGTTCATTGAATCTCTTCCTTCTTTTAACCCTGCGTTCTTTGCGTTCTTCGCGGGGTTATGAACAATGGATCATTGCGCATCCGTTTCACGATGAAACGATCCCAAATTTGAGATTTGACATTGTGAAGGCTCAAAAGAGGTGTGATGATGATGGTGGTATATGAATCGAAACGGTTTGGAAGAAATTGTTCGTCGACCATTCTTCACGCGGATGATCGAATCGAGTTTTCGGGGCTAATCGGACCCCCAAAAACTCCCAAAACATCGATAGCATGGCAAGGCGACCTTGGATTTTGAGTTTTGGGGAAAACAGATCATCAGATAGAGGATCGGAGCATCACTGAGGTGCGGCAGAGCAAGTTCATATTTCGGGATTTTTCCTAAACACACGACGTGTATTCCAAAGAACACGCCGTGTGGTACCGGCGGTGGTGGCTAGGGTTTAGGGTGTTAAACAGGTATCACATGGCGTGTGACCCCTATCACACGATGTATTGGAACTTCCCCAAAGCTTGAAGTGTATTCTAGGAAGTACACAGACACGAGATGGACTGCACAGCTTAGCAACACAGCGTGTAGACCTTACACGACATGGTAGAGGCTGGTTACGCGGGTTACCTCCTGTATCAGTTACACGGGATGACCCACATGGGTTAAAGTCATGTAAGAGAACATGACCATGTACATGAATGGAACCCCAGTTACTTGGACACGACATGTGGTCCGTACTACATTCTGTGTACTTACCTTTCTACACGACAAGCCTTGCGACACGAGCCATTGTACACGGGTAGTACCCAGGATCAGAGGACATGATGTGTGACCCTTCTACATGCCGTGTAATTTTTAGTACATGGAATGATCCTATTTTCCACCGTATCTTGGACATATTTAATTTGGGTTAGTTACCCTTTTTCTTGTTCCCCTGAAGGTCAGATATCGTTTCCATCTATAGGAGTATGATCCCTTCAGAAGGACTTTCCGAGATAGAGACAAGTATCCCTCTGAGAGTCTCAGAGCAAGATCCTATATCAATTCTTGAGCCTAGGTAGAGTCAGCTATTGATGTGACTATTCCTATAAAACGCTGATCCTCTACTTAGTAGGTGAATCTAGACGAGTCATGATATCCGCCAAGGCCCTGGCAGTGATCCTCATCTGTGTATCGTGATATTTCCCACTCAGGAGTGTGTTCTTCCAGAATGAGTGAATCTATCTCTCATGGATTTTCCCGACAAACAGTACTTCTCGGACGGACGACGTCAGAGCTATCAGACTCATGGAGTGAGTTCTCCCGGATGAGTGCTTCGTTGAATCTTCTAACTGAATCCCTAGCATGGGTATGTGGTTGTGTGACTTGTCTCTAGACTACGAGTCTAGGTTTCGAGTATATATGGATTGTGTTTCTCCTATTGTATGTTCAATAGACATATACTGTGTAGAGATGACTATACCTTTCCTTGTGTATTGCTTTGTGGTTTTCGGGGTCCTTTACTGAGTATTGTTATACTCACCCCTGCATGGGCTTTGCCCGCACGTGTCGTGTCTTATGCAGACAAGCGACATCTTGATGGAGTCTAGGGAGGACCAGTACCAGACTGAGATTTCTGAGTTCCCTAAAGACCGAGGTGTTCCTACAGCTACGAGCAGTAGTCCCAGTACCTCTTTGTGTTTACAAGTTGGACTTGTAGTTTGCAGACTCTCTTGTTTTTGGTGGGCTTGTATTTTGGCCCAGGTTACTTTATGTACTTTACTTTCATTGTACTCTGTTGGTTGGGTTTAATTGTATGCATGTGTTTTCTTCCTTAGTGGTTTTTTCATTTCATCATTTGTGGGATTGGAGATGTGTGCATGTGTACAGGTACTTAGGCAATGCCTCCTATGTTAGTAATATGCCTACTCGGTGCTAGTCACCAGCCCCTGGCCTATTGGAGGCGGGCTTGGGGAGTCACGGTGCGGGCCCCACTGGGACGGGTCATGACAGGACAAATGTTCAAACACCACAAAAAATAGAGGAAGATTAATACTGAAAAGGAAGCCATTCACCCTAAACAAACCCAATCCAATATTAAAGATTCACTGCCCTCATTAGTTTCCACTTGGATATTGAAATACTAATGACACCCAATGATGATGGTGTTTCACCCCCTTCAATCGACATATAACCCTGACTAGAAACTTCCACAAACCCTACAATATTATAAACAAATATGGGAAAATGTAACTATAATGGTTCAAGACATTATAAAAGGAATTCCACTTCTGAATTAACACATGTGTCATACTTAGGAATATAGTATTAAACATATTCACTTCATTATGTTAATTTGTAATGTAACATGTAAGAAATTTATATCAGAAGTCAATTAAATAAAAATGTTAAATATGATGAAACGAATGTTTGGAACAAAGAAAACATACTTGTATTTAAGGTAAAACATATATGTTTTATTTTAATTAAAATATTTTTTAAGGTTTTGAAATAAAAGTTATTTCCATAAAATGGTTTCATTAAACACTAGCTACTTGATCATATAATTTTATGAAATCATAAGCAATTTTTCTAAGGGCTATAGATTTGATCATGTCATAAAAATTAATGTTTTTCAATAAAAAATATATTTATTTAAAAATTAAATCTGTCATAATTATAAAATTATTTTGATAAAATGTATATAATTTTTGGAATCAACATTTTGAATTTAGGTTAGAGATAATTTTTGATATTTTTTCTAAAAACTAATTTTTATATGAATAGTAAAAATGTAATTTTTACGAATATCATTACTTTTATGAAATCATCACTATATAAATGTAACTTAAAAATTCATGAAACCTTTTTCTAATCCAAAAATGGATTTAGGTTGTATAATTATGCATTTAAAATGATACTTTGAATTTAGAAACCTATATTTAAAATTTTGGGATTTAAGATATATTTTATTCTAATAAAAACTATTTTTGGATCTTATATTTACCTGAGTGGTTTAATGATGTCATTAAGTCATGACATGAGTATAATGTCAACTAACCCTACTTTTTTTAGTAATAAACCAAATTATTTCATGGGAATAAATGCTATTCTGAAGTAGTTGGCCTAAATGATAAAATAATAAATATTTTACTCTAAAAACACCCTCCCCCCTCATAAATATCACCTTTAACAACCTCACTTATCCTAACACTTTAACCCATTTAGATCGACCCAAATCTACCAAAATATCTTCCCAACCCTATTTCCATGTCTTATAAGTCTTGGTCTCAGCAAAAGACCAAACTAAGAAGCCTTGAGGTGTAGCCTAGGTGTGAACATCCAAAGGAAGAAGTAATATTCTCAATCAAATTCTCTTAAATTATTTCTTCTTATACTTCCTAAAATATTTTCTATCCATGATAGTATGATAACATTAGTATTATTAATGTATCGAAAATATTATTATATTAATGGAATATCCATTATCTAACCTCATCTCATTCTATTCTATAATGAAAACTTTGCATGTGTTATGGTCGGTCCACCTCCATGGACGACGTGTCTCATTTCTTATCATTGCCTTACATGGATGGTTTTAAGGATGGAATTAATGAATAAATATAATATTTATGTAATGATTAATATTTTGTAAATATAAATCGGACATTCTATTAATTCTATTACCAAAAAATGATAATAGTAATTTTTACTTCCCAAAACAAGCATAACGGGTCATCTTTTATAATTTGAGTCTATTTTGGACATATATTGAACTGCATAAATTTTTTGCTACTAGAATTATAAAGACTCAATAAATCTATAGTTTTCTAGGTTATGAAACTAATTAATAACACCTTTGACCATGATCAACTTACCAAAGAAGCTTTAGAGAAATTGACTAACCTCAAGTGGTCGATGTGAGAAAAAAAATAATAAATGAATAACTTATGATAAGAAACAAACCTTATAAAATAAAATATATATGAAAAAGGTTCTAAAAAAAGTATTTAATAAATTTAATTTGATTATTTAGTAAGTTATATGAATATACTGAATGAGTCAAGGACCTGAGGTAAAGAATCTTTTGAACCACCCTCATTACTTTTGGGTTATGCATTCTATTTATTTTTCTCCATTTACTTCTATCCTCTTCGAAGACACTCCTTACATATTCTATATATATGTTTCTTACATATAAAACTAGTTTAATTTTCCTTTCTTTATTGGAGATAATACATATTCTCACTGGTGGAAATCCCACCTATACCAACACTTGCATACCAACAGTTTGAAAAAACCATTGGTTTAGGTAACCTATTCCAACGGTTAAATGAAACCGTTGGCACGGGATAAATAAGGTGAATTTTACCAATGGTTTTGATAAAAATATTGGGAATAAAAGGTAATTTTATGAGTTTTCTTGATGGTTTTATGAAACTGTTGGGAATGGATTGGTTTTTCAAATCTATTCCAACAGTTTATTGAAACCATTGTAATAAACAACATTTCCCTACAGTTTTGAGAAACTGTTGGGAAAAAACCCCAAATAATTTTCAGATAGATCCCACAAACAGATCTCTCCTCCAAACAGATCTCTCCTCCGTCAAACCCTACTTCCCAAGCACGAACCCACGAGTTCACTTCCTCCGTCGAACATTATCTCTCCTCCTCGAACAGATCTCTCCACTAAATGAGATCTCCTCCTCCAACGAGATCTCTCCTCTAACCCTACCTCCCGAGCATGAACCCTACTTGGTGAGCTCACTTCCTCCATCGTGAGCTCACTTTCTTCAGAACAGATATCTCCAGGCTTCCAACCCTAATTCATGTCTACCTCATTTGTAAGATACCTTGAATCATAGATCTCTCAATCCATTTTTTTGATTCAAACATCTAGATTTATTGTGTTCTGCTCTAAATTAGTGAATTCATTTTATTTTCCACTTTGATATTCTTCTAATGGGCTTGATGTGGTGTATTTATCAGTTTCCATATGGGATTATGGTGGATTACATTCATCAAAATTTTATTTTTTTGGATTAATATTATTTTTATTGAGGTGGGTGATTTGAAAAATCTCCCTAATGTCTTCATTAGTTTTATAGTATTTACAGTATGTATGATAGTGTCATCATGTCGTGTGTGTGACCTATTCTAATTATATTCCATGGAAATTTCTCAAATCCTCATTGTTAGAACTTCTACATATCCTGTTGGGTCCATTGGTGATTAAGACCATGATCCTTTGGCCACCAAATATGTGTTCTTATCTATAACCTTGGGTCAGATAATGAATGGTATGAGTATAGTGTCTTATACATGTATTGAGAAATTGATTAAGAAATGAATAGAATTGTGAATTGAATTTGTTCTTCTCGTGACATGTGAATTATAATTTGTAATCATCAGTATGTGAATTGGAATTGACACAATTGAAACTTGAATTGATAATGTAGCATGTAACTGTATAATTGGTATGAAATTGGAAAAGACACAATGTTATATTAAAAAGAACTAGTATTTGACATAATGGAATATGAGGAATGAGAATTGGTAATTTTAATGAATTAAAAAATGTGTCATATGTCAAAATATTTTTCATGTTTTGGTGTTTTTTAGGGTTTTTTCTCTTGGTTGTTTTTGACGCATGGTTATATAATACCTGGAATGGTTACTCCACACTTAGCATTATTTATTCTCCTTGGTAATGTAATCTTTTATATAATAAGAATTCATAGAAATTACATTAACCCATGGAAGATGATAGATATCTCTATAATTGGTAATGTGTGTTAGGTCAGTGGTCCATGGAATGGGTAATGTACCTTGTCATGGTTCCTTTTCAAGTAAACCATCCTGGATAATGGTAGGCATGGATAGACATATATGGAACTCTATTGAATCAAGTTTGGCACACCCCAAGTGTCAACCTAGAGCTCGAGTTTTGGCAGGATAATTTGATGTTCAAAATTAAATTAATTAATTCATGAAAATCAATATCATACTATTACATGAAATATAAATTCAGACTAGATTTTTTTTACACCATTGGTGGTGTCATACTATGTTTTACTCCAACCTATTTAGGATTCCCTTTAGAATCAAAGAATACAACATGGATATAGGCCAGGACAAGGGTATGAGGCCCTATGCTTGATTGGTTCCTTGGTAAGATGAGATAAGAGAATGGATATGGGACTGAGCATGGTGTTCGAGACCAGTTTTGGGAGAATTTATTTGGATTTGTTCTTTAGGTTATTTACTTGTATGTCAATCTATTTATATTTTACTTTGTCATACAATATGGAATGATATTATTTATTTGGTTAGTATTTTTTTGTTAATTCCCTATTTATATATTTGAATAGATTTATATTGTTTGTTTATGATGTTTTCCTACTTTTGTATTATATTGTACGGAATTTTATATTCTCTCACTATATATATTATCCCTTCATCAATATTTTTATTCCTATGGAATATTGGGAGGTTTTCTTGAGTTCTTGTGATGACCCATCTCCATCACATGTGGAAGATTCAAGTCGAGGTTAACACAATGTTTTATCATTTTTAGTATTTTCTATTTCATTAGTAGTTTTAGGATTGGTAGATAGGAGAATAGGATGTGTTGGGGATTTGTAATGAGCTCATGCATAAGATTAACTAACCCATGAGAATGGTAAAACCAGGTTTCCAGGGAGGGAATTATTTTTCATGAGTTATTCTTTTTATAGTTTTCATGTTATTTCACCTTGGTTGATGAACATGTTGGGTGATGTTACTATTTTATGTGATTTTACTCATGGTTCGATATGGAATGGGGAACATCTAATACCTCATAGTGAGATAGAAGGAAATTATGCTTTCATGCACTTATCATTCTAGGGATTCATTAATTTCATATGAAATTATATAACATGGTTGATAAAAATAATAATAAAGTATTTTTTACTAAAATATGATTAATTAACTTTCTCAACAAAGAGTTGATGAAACCATTTATCTATGGTTTTCTGTTTTTTACTTGTCCTTCAGAGTTTGATATTTTTATGATCCTGATGACCTGATGAGTGTTTTGATCCATGTAGAGAAAATGATTCTACATTATCGTTTTTTTCAGTGTGAGAATAGTAAACAACACACACCTTATATAGTATAGTTAGAGCTTCCTACAACAATGGATAATCTGATGGATGATCAGCTCCGTGATAGTATTCCATGAGTCTTGTGATCAATGTTGAGACTGAGTAATCACAATTTACCTTCGGTGTATGATACCTAGATATAGTTTTAGATATATTACCCACCCATAGTTAATGGGGAAGGATGCCCTAAGGTAGCAAATATCTAGATTGAGTCTCTCATGAAAATATTTAGTAACCCACAGACAACATTGGATATGAGGGTGAAGTTTTCTACTTGTATTCTACAAGAACCATCTAAGTGCTCGAGGGACATCATAGTACTCGAGGGACATCATAGTACATGTTGGACAATAAGAAGAGCTAACAAATAAAGGATTTAAGGATAAATATACGAGTCACTTTTATCTAGATATTTTGAAGAATGGAATGACTTGGGAAATCATAAAATTTATATAGAGTATGATGTCTTTAATGGACCATGAAGGTTACTTCACATACCTAAAATATTTCCCCCCTACATAGGAAGGAGATGATATATCTAGGGAGAAATTTTTTCATCATGGGATTCAGTATGACATCATTTCATAGGTTAATTCCCTTTTTGTGAGATTTTTTTATTTGATGAATCATGAACCCATCACTGAAGATAACCCAATGGAGGCCCCGAGTCAAGGGAAATGTGTTTTAGTAGGATGATCTAGGAGTTCCACCTTAGGTGTCAATAAGCGTTGATATTAAGATTTCCACCAAGGATGTAGTGGTCAGATCAACTTGTGACATAGGCCACAAGTATCTGAACATCATTCTAATTAATTTTATTAAGAACTTCAGGGTTGAACATAAGACATTTTAGTGTCCTTTTCTCATAGTGTATTATTGATCATTTGATAAGATGGGTGCTATATAGAAGTTCTATAGGAGCACTTAGTAGCTGATCATTGGAAGTGGATCATGGTAGGAACTAGCTACTAGGAGATGCTCTCCCACCCCTAAGTAGATAGGCTGATGGAGTTCTATCAGTCACTCGGGTTGGGGTAGGGGACATGGAACCCCAACATAGGAGTAGTGGTATCACTAGAATGGAGAACTATAAGGGAGTCAATATAGAGACTCGGGAAGAGGGTAATGTAATATCCATATTGTGGAGTATACTCATAATAATCAATATGATGAACCATCTACTTTCATATATACAATTCTTGTGTCATCTGGCATTTTTATAATTTGATTAATACTATTGGTTTTATTCATTTTCTTATTCAAAATTATCCAATTCCATTGGTTAGGCTATGTAAACCTTAGATGTGGTTATGAAAATTGAAACATCGTTAGGGGTGCCACTCTACACTCATTATTTTATTCCTTTAGTGATTGGATAAATTTATTCTTGTAATCTAATGGTCTAAGGTTGATGGATTGGTACACTAAGAGTCATATATAATGGACTCAATACCTTTTAATTCACATGTGATATATATTTCTCTACCTGCAATCAATAGAATACGGGGGATGCACAAAGGCATTCTGACCCTGAGAATATATAATGGACTCAATACCTTTAAAATTTAATTTATGTACTCAATACCTTTTTTCATGGTGTTAAAAATGATCTATGTGGTAAAATTATAATCCTTGTGTCATTGAATGTGTATACAAGTGAATCTTAGGGATTATAAAATTATAATCTAGGTTTAGTGGGATATTGACACATATACGTTTTTAACATTAGCCTAAGATACATTATTGTTTTCATTATTATAAAAATGTCTCAGTAATGTGAGACATATGCATAAATAACATTAGCCACCATAGCTCTGTCATTAGCCACCTTAGCTGTGGTGTTCCCCCTTGGTCTGTTACACTTCTTACCATATCTTAGGGGAAGCTTGACTCAATACCTTAATCTTAGGGTAATAAGTTTACTTAGAAAAAGAATCCATATAAGTGTAATTAATCCATGAGTTCTTTTTATAATGAATAAATTTCATTTTTCTTATTGAAACATATTTTACTTAAAGTGAATTCAAGGATGGAGACATGAATTCAAATGTAATCAAAATGAATCAATTAAAACCCAAATGAATAAAATTTTCTAAGCTAATATAAAAAAAACAAAACAGACTAAATCTAATGAAAATGTACCAAACAAACTTCTATCGAACAAAACCAAACTAAGATGAAACTCAAGATAAAATGATCATATACCATTAATAATAAGAGTAATTGTTAATTAATAGGAATGTACTATTTGATAGTATCATTTTGAAACTTGGATCTATTTACCCCTTGCTTTCAGGAACATGATTTGACCCATGGGGATTTTTGGTTCTTATATATTGGGCGGTGACATGTATAGTCACAAGAGACATGTATGTTGTTTTTTAGTTTTTATTCTATTTTCTTTATCGCATAATCCACTTAGGCCTTTCATCGCTTTATACAGATAGAGGGTAGTTATATTATGCAAAGGGGGCTAGAAGGGCACTGGAGGCGGCTGCACAGTTTTCTTTATAGGGGAGAGAGATTGGGGTAGTGGAGAGATTCATTAATGTGTTTCATTTTTTTTGCCTTTATGCCATGTTTCTTCTGTTTATTTTATTTTCATTCGACATGGACGTCCGACGTACGGATGGGTCATGCCAAAATTTTATTTATTTTCCACTGCTGTTTTTATTATTTGTTTGTGGGAGAAATTGTTCTCAAGTGGTGTTTCCTTGATGCCCAAACACTTGCGCTGACTCATGGGATACTTACTTGGAGATATTGGTCTTCTCCTTATCCTACTACCTTAGTATGAAATCAACTATTTTCTAAAATTCCATTATATTCTTTCTCTATCTTTATACTAGGGAAATTTTAGAAGGCCTTCTATTCCATCTTCATTAATTCCACTGAATCTAGAAAAACATAAGGGATCATGAGCTATCTTTTAGAATTCTTTAATAGTATTATATCCATGTTTTGAATACAAATTTGATAAATAGAACAAAACACCAAACACAACCATAATAGACAACTTTCGATATACTCAGAACAACCTAGTACTGGTGTTATATTCTCAGTGAACATCTTTCTAGAAACTTAGTAAACTACCTGAATAGAGAAATCCAATAGTGTTTTAAACCATACTCTACTTTCGATTATCGGTAAACTAATCACTAGATGGATTCATAATTAAGATCAGATACTATTTTATTGGGAAATACAATACATAAATCAGTGGAAGACAAAACTTCCAATCAACACATCCCCCACAAATCAGTATCTAGAATTGGAAAGTCTAAGCACCCCAAACAACACATATATTTTCTGTCCTTTTGGTTTTAGTCATCCCATAGCCTTCCTTCTATAAAAAGTGAACAAGAAAGACATGCATGAAACAAACACATGAAAAACATAATCACAACACACATAAGATTATGTGTCTATGACCCCACCCCTTTCAAGACCTTCACTTTCAAAATTCTACCACCAAGCTTCCACAATCCTAGAGATGTACAATACATTGAACTATAGAAATATAATTAGAAATCACCTCCATCCATAATTTTGATCTTTTATAAATTTTGACATAAATCAAACTGGTGTACTCACATTGAAATCATCACTTAGTGAAACCAAAGCATGTGAAGTCCTTTTCTCCCACTACATTTCATCCTAGTTTCGATCATGATACCTCTTTTTTTTAAATAACCTTATGATGCTTTGACTTGGGGGGGTGCAGTGGAGTGAGGGATGGGGGGGGGGGTAATGAAGTGTGTGTGTGTGGGGGGGGGTCTGTGGATTGGGGGATGGGGGGGAGGGGCTGTAGTGGAGTGGGGGATGGGGGGGGGATGCAATGGATTGGGGGATGGGGGGGGGGGGTACAGTGGAGTGGGGGGGTCTGTGGATTGGGGGATGGGTGGGGCTGCAGTGGAGTGGGGGGGGACTGTAGTTGAGTGTATGTGTGTGTGTGGGGGGGGGGCTTTAGTGGAGTGGGGGATAAGGCTGTAGTGGAGTGGAGACTGGGTGGGGGCTACAGTGGAGTGGAGACTGGATGGGGGCTGCAGGGGGGGGGGGGTTCTGTGGAGTGGGGGGGGGGGCTTCAGTGGAGTGGGGGAGGGGGGGGGGTGTAATGGAGTAGAGACTGGGTGGGGGCTGTGGGGGGAGGGGTTGCAGTGGACTGTGGGGCTGGAAGGGATGTGGGTTGGGGGGCTGCAGTGGAGTGGGGGGGATGCAGTAGAGTAGGGGGGTGCAGTGGAGTGGGGGGATGTAGGGGATGGGGGGTGAAATGGAGTAGGGGATGGGGGGGATGTAGTGAAGTGGGGGTTGGGGGGCTGTAGTGGGGGTTGGGGGGTGCAGTGGGGGGGGGGGCTGTAGTGGAGTGTGTGTGTGTGTGTGGGGGGGGGGTGCTGTGGAGTGTGTGTGTGTGGGGGGGGGGTCTGTGGATTGGGGGATGGGGGGGTGTAGTGGAGTGGGGGATGGGGCTGTAGTGGAGTGGGGGGGGGGGGTCTGTGGATTGGGGGATGGGGGGGGTGTAGTGGAGTGGGGGGCTATAGTGGTGTAGGGGATGGGGGGGATGCAGTGGAGTGGGGTCTGGGGGGATGCAGTGGGTATGGGGGGGGGGGTGCAGTGGAGTGGGGGGTTGGGGGCTGTAGTGGAGTAGGGGATAGGGGGGATGTAGTGGAGTGGGGTTTGGGGGGATGCAATGGGGATGGGGGGTGCATTGGGGGGGGGGATGGAGGGCTGTCGTGGAGTGGGGGGGGTGTGGATTGGGTGATGCAGTGGGGATGGAGAGGGGGGGTGCAGTGGAGTGTGGGGGGGGGGCTGCAGTGGAGTGGGGGGGTGTCGTGGAGTGGGGGGGGGGGGTCTGTGGATTGAGGGATGGGGGGGGGGCTGCAGTGGTGTGTGTGTGTGTGGGGGGGGGGGGTGTAGTGGAGTGGGGGGGGGGGGGTGTAGTGAAGTGGGGGTTGTAGTGGAGTGGGGGGGGGGGGTGTAGTGAAGTGGGGGTTGTAGTGGAGTGGGGGATGATGGGCTGCAGTGGAGTAGGGGATATGGGGGATCCAGTGGAGTGGGGATTGGGGGGATGCAGTGGGGATGGGGGGTGTAGTGGGGGGGGGTGCGGTGGAGTGTGTGTGTGTGTGTGTGGGGGGGGGGGGGTCTGTAGTGGAGTGGGGGGTGGGGGCTTGTAGTGGAGTGGGGGGGGGGGTCTATGGATTGGGGGATGGGGGGGGCTTCAGTGGAGTGGGGGATGGGGGGAGGGTGTAGTGGAGTGGGGACTGGGTGGGGGATGCAGTGGAGTGGGGGGGGGGGGTTGCAGTGGAGTGGGGATTGGGTGGGGGGATGTAGGGGACGGGGGTTGGGGGCTGTAGTGGAATAGGGGATGGGGTGATGCAGTGGAGTGAGGGTTGCAGTGGGGATGTGGGGTGTAGTGGAGTGGGGACTGGGTGGGGGGTGCAGTGGAGCGGGGACTGGGTGGGGGCTGGGGGGCTGCAGTGGAGTAGGAGATGGGGGGGATGTAGTGGAGTGGGAGATGGGTGCTGTAGTGGGGATGGGGGGGGATGCAGTGGCGTGGGGGTGGGGGGATGCATTGGAGTAGGGGATACAGTGGAGTGGGGGATGGGGGTACAGTGGAGTGGGGGATTAGGGGGGATGTAGTGGAGTGGGGGGGGCTACATTGGATTGGGGGTTTAGGGGGGCTGTAGTGGAGTGGGGACTGGGTGGGGGGCTGTAGGGGACCGGGGGTGGGGGGTGGGGGTGTAGTGGAGTGGGGGGGATGTAGTGGAGTGGAGGGGGGGGGGGTGGAATGGAGTGGGGGATGGGGGGGAAGTGGAGTAGGGGATGGGGGGATGCAGTGGAGTGAGGGTTGTAGTGGGGATGGGGGGGTGGAGTGGGGGGGGGGTGCAATGGAGTGGGGACTGGGTGGGGGGCTGTAGGGGATGGGGGCTGGGGGGTGCAGTGGAGTAGGGGATGGGGGCTGGGGGGTGCAGTGGAGTAGGGGATGGGGGGATGTAGTGGAGTGGGGGTTGGGGGGTTGTAGTGGGGATGAGGGTGCAGTGGCGTGGGGGGGGGGCTATAGTGGAGTGGGGGGGATGTAGTGGAGTGGGGGCTGCAGGGGACAAGGGGGGGGGGGGCTGTAGTGGAGTAGGGGATGCAATGGAGTGGGGCATTAGGTGGGGGGGGGGGGCTGTAGTGGAGTGGGGGGATGCATTGGAGTGGGGGATTTGGGGGAGGGCAGTGAAGTGGGGACTGGGTGGGGGCTATAGGGGACCGGGGGGGGTGTAGTGGAGTGGGGGATGGGGGGATGGGGGGGGGTGCAAGGTGGATGTAGTAGAGTGGGGAATGGGGGGGGGGGATGGAGTGGAGTGGGGGTGGGGGTGGGGGGGGGGGCTGTAGTGGAGTGGGGGATGCAGTGGAGTGGGGGGGGGGCTACAGTGGAGTGGGGACTGGGTGGGGGGCTGTAGGGGACGAGGGGGGTGGGGGGCTGTAGTGGAGTGGGGGATGGGGGGGGGGGAGCTGCAGGGACGAGGGGAGGGGGGATGCAGTGGAGTGGGGACTGGGTGGGGGGCTGTAGTGGAGTGGGGGGGGGGCTGCAGTGGAGTGGGGGATGGGGGGGCTGTAGTGGAGTGTGTGTGTGTGTGTGGGGGTCTGTGGATTGGGGGATGGGGGGTGGTAGTGGAGTGGGGGATGCAGGGGGTTGGGGGGCTATAGTAGAGTAGGGGATAGAGGGGGATGCAGTGGAGTGAGGGTTGGGGGGCTACAGTGGGGATGGAGGGTGCAGTGGGGTGGGGTGGGGGGTCTGTGGATTGGGGGATGGGGGGGGGGGATGTTGTGGAGTGGGGGGGGGGGGGGTGGAGTGGAGTGTGTGTGTGGGGGGGGGGGGCTTCAGTGGAGTGGGGGATAGGGGGGCTGTAGTGGAGTGGGGACTGGGTGGGGGGTTGCAGTGGAGTGGGGACTTGGTGGGGGGCTGCAGGGGTGGGGGGTTGTAGTGGAGTGGGGGGGGGGGTGCTGCTACAGTGGAGTGGGGACTGGGTGGGGGGATTCAGGGGACGGGGGTTGGGGGGCTGCAGTGGAGTAGTGGATGAGGGGGGATGCAGTAGAGTGGGGGTTGTAGTGGGGATGGGGGAGTGGGGGGGGGGAGTGGGGGGTGTGCAGTGGAGTGGGGACTGGGTGGGGGGGCTGCAGGGGACATGGGCTGGGGGACTGTAGTGGAGTAGAAAAAGGGGGGATGCAGTGGAGTGGGGGCTGGGGGGCTGCAGTGGGGATGGGGGGGGGGTGCAGTGGCATGGGGGGTGGGGGGGGGGGGCTGCAGTGGAGTGGGGGGCTACATGGGACGGGGGGGGGGGGGGGGGTGCAGTGGAGTAGGGGATGCAGTGGAGTGGGGGATGGGGTGTTGCAGTGGTGTGGGGGATTAGGGGGGCTGTAGTGGAGTGGGGGGGGGGGCTGCATTGGAGTGGGGGATTATGGGGTACTGTAGTGGAGTGGGGGCTGGGTGGGGGGCTACATGGGATGGGGTGTGTAACGACCCAATGTTTTTCAATGGAAATTCCCTTCTTATAAAGATGTCATAAAATCACTTGAAAACACAACATAATGAACTACTAAGTGCTAAGTGGTTTTTAAACATAAGTTTGTCACTTCTATGTTTGGAATTTCGAAAATCCGACATATACAGTTGTAATCAGTAAGTTATTTGGAGTCCGATAAGGAAAACTTAATTTTTGGTGAATATTAACCCACCCTAATGAATTGTAACATACCTTTATGAATATTGATATACCCTAATGAATAGTAACCTTATATATGATAGTATATAAATATTATTCAAGTTGAAAGTATGATATACCTATATTTTAGAATGAGTAAATGAATGTTTTAAAACCAGTTTTTAATAATAAATTATGATTTTAATTAAATATTAAATTAATAATATTTAGAAAATTATTTTTAAAAAATGGACTTCATTTTTGGATTCTACACTTTGAAAAATGGTTAGGGTTAATTTTTGATATTTTTCTAAAATACTTGAATTTTTTATGAATAGCAAATTACAATAATTTACCGTATATATACATTATAAGCTAAATAGACTATTCCTAGCATCATGGATGATTTCACCACCCTTGGTTCGAATTCACATGACCCATTTACTATTCTTGGTCATGGAAGACTCAATATTCCTTGTCTTGTGGGGAATTAATAAATTAATGAATTTTATATTAAGAAATACCTTCCCTCCTCCACTATAAAACCCCCATCACTCCCTCTTCTCTTCACTCCTCTCAAGCCTTGTGCCTTGCCAATATTCTGCCCAAATATCTCCCCAATATCCTCTCACAAGTCCAAAATCTCCTAGACTCTTTAATATACCAAAACCTCTCACCATAAGAGTTTCTCAAAAGAGGAAGTCTCAAGAGGTAAATTCCTCTTTCCAATTCCTTCATTTTTTTAAGTTCTTTTATTTTTTTTGTTTCTTTCCTCACCTCCCTTCACCCAAGTGGTATGATAACTCCAGTAGCATACATGTACTAGAATGATATTATGTTAATGAGATACTTCATTATCTTCTCTCCTTTCCTCACCTTTTGTTTGAAAGAAATGAAAGCACCGTTTGAGATGTGCCAATTTAGCACATTCAGGGACAACGATTTATCAATTTCTATTATCATATTTAAATCTATTCATGAAACCATTTTTGTTATGGTTGAACCATATTATATATATTTAATATATCCTATTTTTATTCTGTAATATTTTTTTTATAAATGGTATTAAGTTATAAATCAAAACATGTTCTTTGTAATCAAACCCACCAATTAACAAAAACGGTTGTCACTCTGGTTTTATATAATAGTTCAACTTAAATATAAGTAAACAAATTAAATTTAAAACCATTTAATCTTCTAGATGTTCAATAATAACATATAAATTCATTTCTTTACAACCACTTCCATCTTTCATGTTTATCAGAACTTGAATATAAGTGAACCGATCTTTTAAAATCAAGTAAACAAACGAGCCCGAACAATGAAATTGAACCTTTTAACTAATCAAGAAGTCCTTGAATGAACTAAAAAGGGTTATAATAAATCAATTACATATAGAATAGGTTCTGGACTTATTAATTAATAAGTCTAATTTTTTTATTCAGGTCTTTAATAACAAGTGGAGAACACCAACGGATTTAAGGTAAGGGATCCTCTCCTTTTCACTCTTAATCAAGATTGTTCTCTATGCTATGCCTTTTTTTTGTGTAATAACAAGTGATGGTATATTTTCTCATCTCCCCCATACTTCCCTAATGTTTTATCAGTGATGAAAAACCCCTTATCTCTCTCATCAAGCTCTCTTAGTTACACCTGATACCATGCCGATAAACCGTAATGGATTCTACCCGAACTTCCTTTATTCCTTTGGGTTGCTCTATCTTTCTTTTTACCAAAACGTAATTGTCTTTTATTTTTATGTAAAACTTATAAATTCTGTTTATATGATCCAAAATCATGTTCCAAGATCCATCTCTCATTATCTTTCGAGGATATACATGCTTTTAAGTGAATCCATCCTCAATACTTCCCAATAAGCACACTCATTTTAAAGGAACTTCCTGAATTTTTACCCAATTTCAAGTGCACTATATCCTCTGTTTTAAGACACCAATGTCTTTATAAAATCAGTATTTTTATTATGAAAACCTTATTTGTTCAATTCTGTTTTTATATAAAATAATTTCCTCTTTACTATTTTAAAATCTCTATAGTATTTTCCTTAAAACCTCACAAAAATGTTTTAATGCTAATGTTTCTCAAATACATTTCTTATATGTTGTCACTTCTATTTGTCACCACCTACCATGTTATATGCCTATATTACCTTATGAACGCCCATGTATGTTCTAATCCATTTCTTTCATGGACACCTTCATGATACACTCATTGGTTATGCTTTATGTCATGATTGTGGTATCCAATTCTCTCCATGGGTATCCTTATGTTTATGAACGATTGATTATGTATGATTATTTATGTGGAAAGAATATTTATGTGGAAAGAATATTCATGAAAATGTTGAGATGGATGCGCCCAGATAGCGCTCCAATGCATTGAGTAAAGTTAAGTCTCATGAGATGCGATGTGAAACGGGATTGGCGGTTAGCCTTGACCCGTACTAAAGAAATGTTTTATGATTATGCCTCATTTATATGATTCCATGTTTATATTATCCCATGCTTATATGATATGATTTAATATGTTCCATGGATTTGTTATCATTATGTCATGTATCCTAACTCATGTGCTTAAGATGTATCCTTATGTTCATTCCCTTACTGGGCTTTTTAGCTCATCCCTTTGTTCATGTGTTCCATAGGGTACTCTATGCAGATGTAAGGGCTCAAAGGAAGTTATAAGATCTTTATGGAGATTAAATAAAGAAATGTTTTTTAGTACCATGTTTTATGTTTTATGTACCTAGTCTTCCAAGACACTAGACTTAATGATCCTTGGCTTGTACTCTGATGTATAATTATGCTTAGAATCATGAAATGTTGTATATAAAAGGCTTGGGTTTCTATAAGGGGGGGGGGGGGGGCTGCAGTGGAGTGGGGGATGGGGGGGGGGATGCAATGGAGTGGGGGGATGCAGTGGAGTGGGGAATTGGGGGGGATGCAGTGGAGTGGGGGATTGGGGGGGGGGGGGGGGCTCTGTAGTGGAGTAGGGGATGGGGGGGATGCAGTGGAGTGGGGGTTATAGTGGGGATGGGGGCGGAGTGGGGTGGGGGTTACGGTGGAGTGGGGACTGGGTGGGGGGCTACAGGGGACGAGGGCTACACTGGAGTAGGGGATGGGGGGGATGCAGTGGAGTGGGGGTTGGGGGGCTGTAGTGGGGATGGGGGGGGGGGTGCAGTGGCATGGGGGGGGGCTGTAGTGGAGTAGGGGATGTAGTGGAGTGGGGGTTGGGGGCTGCAGTGGAGTGGGGGCTGCATTGGAGTGGGGGATTGGGGGGGGGGGGGTACAGTGGAGTGGGGACTGTAGAGGATGAGGGGGGGGGGGGTGCTGTAGTGGAGTGGGGGATGGGGAGACTGTAGGGGGGATGTAGTGGAGTGGGGTGTGGGGGGGATGCAGTGCAGTGGGGTCCGAGGGGGGGGGGGGGGTTGTAGTGGAGTGGGGGATTGGGGGGGGGGGTGTAGTGGAGTGGGGATTGGGTGGAGGGCTGCAGGGGGGTGCAGTGGGGGGGGGGGGGTTTGCAGTGGAGTGGGGGATGGGGGGTTGTAGAGGACGGGGGCGGGGGCTGCAGGGGAGTGGGGACTGGGTGGGGGGCTGTAGGAGACAGGGGGGGTTGCAGTGGAGTAGGGGATGGGGGGATGCAGTGGAGTGGGAGATGGGGGGGGGGGCTGTAGTGGAGTAGGATATGGGGGGGGGGGTGTAGTGGAGCGGGGGGGGGGGGGGTCTATGGATTGGGGGATGGGGGGGGGGGGGGGTCAGTGGAGTGGGGGATGGGGGGCTACAGTGAAAACCTTCAACTACTTTCTAAAGATACTACCTTCACACTTCCCATCCTTAACTTTTTTAGCCATAACCATGGAACAATGTGAAATTTTCCATGCACCATCTATGAATTTTGTATAAAAACATACATCATCAAGTAAAATTAAGTCTTATTTAATTGTGGTATGCACCATGCACCCCTTAAGTCAAATATACTTTTATTTCCCATCTGCAAGGATATGTTACCTTTTTCTATAATTTTTAGAGCAAGATGATCTATAAAATGAACCTTTCCATATCTTTTTGAAGTATAGTTCTTCATACTTCCCCTATTAGATGTTAATTGAAATGAAGCTCGAGAGTCTATAGCTAAGACTCAATAGAATTAGAGATACTCAACAACACACCACTCTTATCTTCTAATATAAGATTAAGAAATCCATATTCAAAAGTGTATCTTCCATAATTCAATCTCCACTCATTGAAATCCTTTTTCAGGTGTCCTTTCTTCCCGTAATTCCAACACATGGGACCATCTTCCTCTGAGCTACTCCCACTTCAACATGTTTACATTTCCCTTTTCTCTAACATTTTTGTGTCATGGAACTCTCCCTTTCCTTCCACACTATATGCATTTCCAGAAGATGCCTCCTTTCGATGAAGTTATTTATTCTATATTAGGTCTTTAATTTTTTAAAATACCTGGTTAGTTTTTCTACTTTAATTAATCACTATGGTTTCCATCACGTCCCAAGGTTTTAAAAGTTTCAGACTCAAATGCCTACTCCTTTCCATGATTAGTTAGTCACCCCAGTTGCGGATTCTCCACTATAAACCCAAGTGGTTACACTAAGGACCTCTCAATCCTATAAGAATAGAGACCCACTATGCTCCTACTCTAGATTCCAACCAATGAATTCATCTTCCCACTAACCAATAAAAAGGTACGATTAAAATAAAATATGATCTCCTTAATCTCTAAGTTTCTTATGCACCACTTGATGTAGATATCCTTTCATGAACACACTGGATGACCTAGTCTACTCATGAACATAATCTTCAAGATCTTTAGTAGCTAATAGGCATGATTATATTTACTCGTCTCAAATACTCACATCATTTATTCAACTATCTGGGTCTCTCAACCCCTTGAACACTCATTAATTGAGATATCCTCTTTCTTGAATGAATATTGACTTCAATCTCTTCTTGCATTGTTGTGCATTTTTGTTAACTTGGATTTTTTTATTTTTTTTGATTTTGAGTTATTTCCATTTTCTTTATGGTTTGGTTGTTATGGATCATGGTATATTGTGTGTGTTTTTATTATCTAGGGTTAATTTGAAATGAAAATTTTTAAATGGGAAAGTTTAAAAATACATTGATTCTTATAGAAAACTTGGGAATACTTTTATAATGATATTTGTATTTGGAAAAGTGTCTAAAATGTTTTTGATTTAAAATGATAACCTGTTTTTGGAAATTTTGTCAATTTTGTTAGAAAAAGGGATAATGTTAATTATTTTGAAGGTTTTAAAGTGATATTAATAAAGCATAAATAGAATCCTTTAAAGGATTTAAGCTAAATATATTTTTAAAATAGATGCTTTTGAACTTTTTGGATTAGTGTAGCTTGATCCGGTTGGGACGAATGCTTGTGGCCTACAACTTTTGCGGGTTGAGCTTCGCAGTGAGCTCGTTGGGGGTTGTAGGGGGCAACACACCCCTACTTTGGGGGTTTGGGGGCTGAAGGTCCCCGACCTAAAGTTTCTGTGTACTGTAGCAACTCTGACCACTATATAAACTCTGACAATTGTACCAGAGTTGACCACTGTACCAGAGGTATTTCATGTTTCTTCTATTCCTGGGTGTGGTGGAGAAATCTCCAATAAGGGAAAAAGGAAGTGCTATGTCAGAGCCTATAAGTGGTGGTTTAAAAGCAATATTTTTTTCTCATCGGTTTCTTCTAGGATAAAATACTTGGTTTTATATCAGTGCCAAAAAGTGGGACATAAGAAACTTTTTTGTTAGGATCACCAGAGGTATTTCTTGTTATACTACAAGGTGTAGTCTAAACAATATGGATATATTGGGTTACATGGATCAATTTAAACTACCATATGGAGTATTTGGGATACTGAATCCATTGAGGTGGTTCATATTTGTTTTGTTATAGTGGTTAATATCTTAACTATCCAGAATGAAATTTTGGTTGTACTGGGGAAACAGGAAGGCTACTGTGTACTGGCTGGAAGCATGGTGTGTATTGGCTGCTACAGGAAGGATGGCTGTTGTATACTGGTTGGAAGCCTGGTGTGTACCGGTTCCTGCAGGAAGCCTGCTTGGCCCACTATGTGTGTATATCAATGGTTCAACTGAACCATTGTTATTAAGTATGCAAGGATGTATACCAATGGTTCAACTGAACTGTTGGTATTTAGTCCGTTGGTATTAAGGTATACCAACGGTTCAAAGAACCGTTGGTATTAAGTAAATAAGCAGTGTATACCAACAGTTCAACTAAACCGTTGGTATTTAGTAGTATTTAAGCATGAAAAATGCTTCAAAACCATTGGGATAAAGGTATTCGACCAATTTATCCCAATGGTTCAAGTTGAACCGTTGGTATATATCAATTTTAGGATCACTATACCAACAGTTCAACCTGAACCGTTGGTATAGGGCTGTTGCAACGACCAACACCCCAACGGTTTATAAAATCATTGGTATAGGTTATCCCAATGGTTTTGGGGCCTATCCCAATAGTTTACAACCATTGGCATAGTATAGTTTTATAGTAGTGTCTTTAAGTTATCTTCCCAATTCATTTTTTCAAGCAAACTCGTTTAAAGAGAACTTGTTTATTTATTATATTTTTTCATATACCACTCCATCTAATGCTTTTAAACTTCTATGGATTCTAAAAACACAAATTTTTTATGGAAAAACATTTGGGTTAATTTTTTGTTTTAGGTAAATTATTACGCTCTTACCCTTAAAGACTCTTTACCCTTTTTTAAATCCCTGCTTAAGAATTCCATTTCCAAACTTGCTTCTCCACTCTTTTTTTGTGTTCACTTAATCTAAACTTAATTTTCATGAAATATGCTTCTTTATTCATTTATGAATGCCCAATAATGATTTAATCCCTTATTTTATGGTAATCTTTATGATATTCCAGTTGGTTATGCTCCAAGAAAATATCATATAATCCATTTATTTTTCATGGGTTTTTCTTATGCTCATTCCATATGTATGATTTCCTTATGTGAAACACATATGCATGTACATTTTATAAATGTTATGGGTGGACTCAAAAATATAAATGTCCCCAATGCATTGGTAATTGTTTTTATCTCATGAGATATCATGTACGGTGCACGAGTAGTGATCCTAACACACTATGTTATGTTATCTTGGCAGTAAACCTTGACTTATTCTTATGATGTCATATTTTATATTATTTATACATTCCCATGATTCCATGATACTAGAATATCATCTTCTTTATGCCATGCTTTCACGTGAACATATATGATCCTTCTCTTTTATGTTATCATGATGTTCCTCATTTCTCATATGTTGCGCTTGCCATCATGCTTTTCTTTAACTATTCCCTTATTGGTATTTATAGCTCACTCTTTTTACTTATGTAGGTCCCTAGGGTATCCTCTATAGAAAAATAATTTCAATGGTATTTAGGATCACGTTTTGGATATAAAAATAATGATGATGTAGTTTATGCTTAAGTTCGTGTATTTCATGACTAGTCTCCTAAATACACTAGGCCTCTAGATTTATGGGTGGTATTTTATAGAAATTTATATTAGAAATCATTAAATTAGTTTTATAAGATACTTTAATTGTTGTAGAAACCCAAAAGGAAACTCTATAATAGATAAGATAATGACATTGAAAGAGGATAAATCCTAGGAATGGGAAAAAGAAAGAGAATCACCAAATGATTCTTTAAGAAGGATCTATAAAACTGAGTGAAAATCAAAGTGGGACCATGTTTACGTTTTTGAATATTCAAAATAGGATTCAGTAGTTTTCACATAACATCATCATAGTTAGGTTCAATGTCAATTTTATATTTAAATGTTATTTATGGTGGTAAATGTTTTCATAATACTATTTTTATGTGTTTTTTAGGAAAAGTGTTTTGATTGATTAAGTTGGTGTGAAAGAACTTACACATTATTTCCTCTATATTTTCATTAAATTAATAGTGTCTTTAAAAAGAATGAGTTTTATGGAATGAATTTTTTATCAATAAATGTTGAGTAAATAATTTATACCATTGATTTGATAAAACAAGGTTTTCAAAATTTCTTTTTTTTGAAAACACCCATTTATTTTTTTAAATAATGGGTGTTTGGATTAGATAACTAATTCTAAAAAATCCATTTTTATTGATTTTTAAGTGGACCACTCTGGGTTGAGTGGGAACCAAAACATGATAGCTCGGGGAAACTAAATCACAAATATAATAAGAGAGACACTTACGAAACAACTAGCCTCTCGCCCAAGGGTGCTCGTTGATATTTACATGCAAGATTAACAGAGATAAGATCATTATTAATTTTATCAAAAAAATGTATAGGGAAGGATAAGTGGATGAGATCCAATATTTTTTGTCCTATTTAACCACCACCACCAAGGAATCTTGGGATATTGGGTATGGTGGCACAAGAATAACAATAGGAGCAAGATCCTGACCTTTAATCCAAGTTTGATGTGTTGCACCGGATTTGCATTGCTTTGGAGAAGATACATGTTCTTCAATAAGGTATTGAGTTGCACCAATAGCGGACTGGTTCACTTCCTGCACCCCTTTTACTTTTTTAAGGGATCCTTCACGAGTCTTGGATTCTAATTTTCTCCCTGAATATCTAGTGGTCATTATCTTGGACAAATAAAAGTAGTCTTTTCGAGGCTTAGATTTCTTCTTAGGAGACACTAGGAAATCATATGATTTAGAGAGTCCCTTATTGCCTCTATCCGCACCCATTATAAGGTGATCCTTGGGTGCATGAAGATCATCAAGTCCTGGTGAAATCTGGGTATGCTCCCCTTCCTCCTCAGATTCAATAAGACTCCCAAATCCCTCTACAATCAACCTATCCATTTCTACTCCTTGTAATGATGTTGGTGGTGACTACACCATTATTGTCTCACTATCTTCCCTTCTACCAATAGAATTACCACAATTATTTTTCTTCTTGGACCCAACTATCGTCCACCCTCCTTCCTTTATGGGAATGTTGGATATACCACCCAAGTAGGAAACCTGGTTCCATAAAGGTAAGGCCACCCTTGTTTCCATGTTAATGCTGCCCTGCCTAAGCTCTCCCTAAGCCTGATGTAAGCTAAGATGAATCAAGTACCCAATCAGTTGGAGGATTAATAGTCCCCGCCATAAGTTTTTCAGGGGCCTCTACTTCTACCTGATTCACCACTTATGCAAAGGAAACAAAAACACCTTCAATAGGAACTAGAATGTATTCCTTATCCATAGGTCCCTATACCGGTTTGAGATTTCGAATTCTGGAATCCATTATCCAGTCATGGTCTCCATCCTGGGCTACCTCAATATCCTCAGTAGATCCCGAAATATGACAGGAGACCCAAAGATCCCTTGATGTCATAGAATCTCGATCCTCATTGTCATTAACAACTTCACTAGTCCGTTGATCCATAGTGCTACCCCACCGATAATGCTGAACATTATGTCCCAGTCAGAAGAAATTACCACAGAAGTTAGTCCATGATTCATAAGAATCCGCTTGCCTCAAGCGGTATTCCCCAAGAGCATTTCCTATCAACCTAAGTATGGAGAGATTCTAAAAGGGAATGGGAAAGCTAGGAATACCTACCCAAATAGACGAAGAGGTTATATCACGATGCGGGTGAAAATCCATCAACGACTGAAATAAATAGAACCGCATGGAATTGAAAGATCGGGGAGCCCTAGACCACGACCGATCCATATCATCTTTATCCCTAAAGTGAATGAGGAGGTGTTGCATGTCGAGCAAGCCAACAACTTCCTGACTCAATAAGCCATAAGATCCATTGGCGAAGCTATAAAAAGCACCTATCGAAGAAAGAAAACTACCGAATAGAGACACCAAGGATTAGTCGAGGAGAGAAGAAGCCACAACATATTCTGTGGAAGTAATCAGTAGAGATGGAGCCCCTTTTTGGAAACCTAAAACCTTGGGACAAAGGGGAAGATCAGGAAGTGGAAGCCGACGCGAGACGAAGGAAATATCTGCACATTGGGACCGAGTTGAGAAGGAGGTGTTGTACCCCTCCCCTATAGATGGGGGAGGGGCCAGGGTATCAGCCATGGCTGATTAGGTCATCAGGGTAAGGAGTGTCGGGAAGGGGAGGGAAAATATCCAATGAATCTCTTCCCCATTAGATAACTAATTCTTTGAACTCATTTTATCTTTTAAATTAACATGTGACCTTTCTATGAGATTTACTTTAAAAATTTTATCATGCGAATTTGGAAACAAATTGGGATATTTAAATTTTAAAGTGAATTTGATTCAAGAATACAAAAAAGGTTTCTACAATGATGATTTTAAAAGGAATTTAGGATATTTTTTGCGAGGTAATGAGTTTCCCTCAATTGAATTTTAACAATAATATATTAGTGTTTTATTGATTAGTTTCATATTTGGTTTGAGATTTCCTTTGAAATGTTATCAATTTATTAGCATTAATTACTTTATGAGTTGCTTGGTTTAAATTGAAATGATTTCATTGATTTCTAGAATGTTTGGTTTTAAATATTACAGAACATAATTATCATGTATTTTGAATATATCATATCCATAAATCAATTTTTACTCAGTTAAATAAAAATATCCCATATTTATATTAAAGATGAGATTTTAATATTTAAATATGTCATATATAAATTAATATAAATGTTTCAACTAATTAAAATATAAAATCTTTTATCTAAAATAATGTGTTAATTTATGTTAGTTTAAATATTTGATATCTAAACAAATATAATTATGTCACATGATATCAGTTAGTCCCATATATCATTTTGACTTCCTGATGCATAAAAATCTTAAACATTATGTTTAATTATTTATATATCACATGTTGAAATGGAATCCATATTAAATTTTTGAAAGTAGTTAAATATTTCATATTTAAATTATGTCAATATCATGTCAAATGAGTTAGATAATATTAAATATATAATTCAAGTTGGTTTATTACATAACAAATAATTTCTATCATATTTAGACAAACTCATCATCCTAAACAGAATTCTTAGTTAACCAATTAAACATTTTACCATGTGAAACTCATAACTAAGAAAATGATTATGAATTCACATCATAATTATGTTTTTGTATTTCATAATTTTTTTGTTATTTGTGTAAGCCATGTGAATAAAAATAGTATTTTTATATTAGAATAGATAAAGTTGGTTGTACAATAATAAGTTAACCACAAATGAGTTTTAGAGTGAGTTGTATTTTTTTTGAATTTTATTTTAATAATGGTTCAGATGGTGGATTGATACATTTCCATTAATTTGACTATGTTTGAAGACCTTGGTTGACTCATGAAGAATTTAATTACCATATCATTGAAAATGGTTTCTAAAATAACTATCATGTGTGGTATCATAATAGAGAAAATGTTCAAGTGAGGAATGATATTAAATCAACTAAAATGATTGGTATATAGAATTTGATTTATGATCGGTTTCCATTTACTTCCTAATTCAACACTAAATGTAGACTGATAAAAGATAAAATTAATACATGTATAGAGTTTTCATCTGTTGATCATAATGATGATGTTGAGCATGTTAGAAATATAATAGAATATGGAAGTACCACAACATACCATGCATGTGTAAAATTGAAAATACTTGAGTTTTTATTGTGATTTTTCAATGGGAGAACTATGTATGGATTTGGTAATACTGATATCGATTATCTCCTTATAATTTTAAGGTCTTAATACTTGATGATGTAAGTATTCTATAAAATGATTACTGGGAATCAAGTTAATTTATAAAATTGGATTTTAATCTAATAAGATCCATGCATTTCCTAAATATTACCATTTTCAATGGAAATTATAGAGTTGAATGAGTGAAAAAAATTGGTTGATTAATATGTAAGGTTAATAAACATGTAACCCAATCCCGTGCGCCATAAAAAGTGACATGACACTTTCCTTTGATTGCGAGATATCAAAAACTTTTATATCAGAACAAATGGAAATGAATATGAAATGGAATGGAGAAAAAATAAATAATAATGATGATGAAATATTGAATCTTATAGATATATTAACATGGAATAAATTTGATATAAAACATCATGATTTTACATTTGAACAATAAATTGTTATTTTGGGATTATCATTTGATGGATTCAACCTATTTTTCCAAATGCATACTTTACACAATACGTGGTTTGTTTTCATTCACATTTATAACTTTCTACCATGGATGTGTATAAGAATATATTTAAAAACATGAGTATAATAATACATGGATGTACTGATCTTGAAAATGATACTGTCATACACTTTAAACCATTAATAAATGATTTGAAGGAGTTGTGTAAAGTTGGTGTGAAATCTTATAATTCATCTAGAACGGAGTACTTTATGATGTATATGGAACTTTTATGAAAGATAAATGATTTCCCTACTTATGGAATGATTTTTAGTTGTGTTGGTTGGAGTAATATGGTAATAGGGGGGGTGAATTTCTTTTTGAAAAATTACAACAAAAGATGCAATATAAATATGAAATTGAGAGATAAAAATAATAATAAAAAAGTAAGCACAGTATAATTGATAAGTGTTTTGAAATAAAAAAGAATGAGAGAAACATAAAAATAAATTAATTAAGTGGGATATTGATTTACATAAGTTAATTGATTTATATTATGAAATATTAAGTGATTTATTGATTAATTGAAAGAATGAGATTAAAAATAAAAATATAAAAATAGTAAATAAAGAATAAAATTTATTAAGGAAGTTAAAAAATATATCAATTATGATTGTAGCAACACTATTTTGAGTTATGTAGACATTTTTATGCATTTTTATGTGTTTTATGTGCTTGTGATGAGTTGGGAAGAGATTGGGAGAGTTTGGAATGGTTTTGAATAAGTTTGGAGGCTTTTCTAAAGGTGCACTGTTTGAGCACAGTTAGGGGAAACTATGTGGGTTCTCCAGAAAATTGTGCAGGTGGAGACAGTAGGCTTTGCACAGCCTGTGCACAGTTTTCCAAACTGTGTGAGGCAACCATGCAGACACCTTCTCTCGAGATAGTGGCAGGCCCACAGTTAGCGCACGGTTTCCCAAACTGTGCTGACTAACCGTGCAACCACTTAAAAATAGGGGTTTAAATTCAGGATCCCTCAGGGTTAACTCATTTCACTCCAAAATCTCTCCCACTCGAGCCTCACTTAGGATTTTCGGTTCTCAAGGGTTGGAGGGGCTCTCCTACTGATTTTGGAAGCGATTCAAAGGGGTTTCAAGGCGGTTTGAAGGTGGTTTCTCCCGAGTAAGTCTCTTCTCTTGGTTTCTCTTTGGTTTCCTCTAGATCTACTCTTCTCCCTTTATTGGTTTTCTATATCTACATCCTTTGAATGTATATTTAGGGTTTTGGCTGCCTTGGGTGTTGATTTTAAGGCTTGTGGATGTTAGGGAAGGGGGTCTAGAGCAGTTTCAGTGGTGCATTCTCCGGATTTGAGGTGTAGTTGCTTGTTGGTCGATTTCACCGAAACCCTAAAGGTAGGTGGATTATCTCTCGACTCCACTTTGCTAAAACTTGAATCTTGGTCACAATTAATTTGTTTTTCATAAAATTAATTTTGTTTTTGATGTGTGAAATTGGTTAGAAATCCCTTGGTGATGTGTTTGTGATTTTTGGGGAAAAGGGGGCTTTGTGGTGAAACACTCTTGATGTTTGATTTTAAAATGGAGGTTTTACAATGGGTTATTGGGATTAATTTGTGAAAATGGTGGATGAAAATGGTTTTCAATAAATATTTTGTTTTATTGAAATGTTGTTCGACATAGAAAATGATTAAATGGTGATTTTAATAAATGGGTAATTTATTGAAGTGAATTGGAATATGATGGAAATGATTGTGTGTTTTTGTGTGGACTTGGTGTTTAGTTATTGTTGGTTGATTAAGAATTATGGATTGTGTGGAGTTGTGTGGAAGTGGGTGGGAAGTCTCACTATAAAAGGTGATGAATAGTGGTCAGGAAGTACCACTAGTTGGAAATGGGGTGAATGGGATGGGCGGAAGTCCCACCGTAATGATTGTTTTGTTGTGTGTTGCTTGCAAACATGGATTTTATTGTGCTAAAGTGAAATGGTGAAATGGATTATGGAATGCTTGTTAGGGTTTCCCTTGAGTTTCATGGTTTGGGTAAAGGTGGATTTGTAAGGGTGTGTTGGCTTGTGGAAATGGTTTCACTATTTAATGTTTTATATAAACTGATGATTATAAATGCACTAACGGTTTTATCAAAGTGGCATGTGTAGGGAAGTCATTTGGTGAAAACTACCTATTATTAGTACTCTCCCCCTGCTTTGTAACTTGGGTGCTTTTGCAAATGTTGTATTCTGGGACACAGGTAAAGGTAAAGCATCTCATTGCTAGTGGTTCATAGTGATGCTTGGGAGATTTGGTGGTGCTTGGAGCATGGAGCTTGGTGTGGAGTTGTGGAGTGTGTCTTGATTTATTTTGGGTCTCTTGTTTAGTCTTACGCATGGTACTCTGATATTGTGTTTAATTGTATTGGTTCTTGGGAATTCTTGTGGAATTATGGGTTGTCTTATGGTAATGTATGGGTTTGGTTGTTTTGTTGTCATGCATCATATAGTTTTTTGTTAGTGGACTGTTTGGTTGGTTGGTTGTATCTTAAGGGAAAATCATTCCCCAATTTAATATCGAAGCCCTATACATTTATTACTAGCCTTTGACACCTTGGGAACGTCACTTAAGTCCAAGTAACATTCCTCCACCCACTCAAGCCAATGAGATGGGGCAAGATGTTACAATGATCCTCTACATCTCCAACCCTAATAGCTTGAGGATTTATGAATATATACATGTATATATATATACCCTGACTTTAACAGCATCCAAGAAACATGAAAAGAACACAAAACCTTGACTTTAGTGGTATCCATGAAACCTATAAAAAGAACTTGGTTTTAGCAGTTCATTAAGAACCTGAAGAGAAAGATCCTGGTTTTAGTGGTTTTCCAAGAACCTAAAGAGCGAGAAAAAGGGATATTTTCTTAGGGAAAAAATCCTTTTAAGAAAATATATCAATTCTCTAGAATGATAGATAATTTTAAATTTAGATAATTAGGGAGAAAAATATGGGAGATCAAAGTGTTTAGAGAAAGATATACAAAGAGATCTCAAGAGAAAGAAAAATTGTAGCTGATGCTCGTTATCGATTACTATGGATCAATTTATTTTGAAATTTTTCACACTTTTATCTTTAAAATCCCCCATGGGTGGTATTTATAGACTCCATGGGTCCAAGGGTAAAGTGGGAGGTGTAATGGGGTGAACAGAGTCACTGAAGACCACCATAAATGCATGATTTTGAATTACTGAATCAACACCAATGACTAGTCTCTTGATGCCACCGGTTAGTTTCCCAATGAAAATGGCTAGTTGGTAGTCTTACTAAAGGCATCCTAGCTACCAAAGACTCCATTGAGTAGCTGTTAACTACCACTGAGTATCTGGTGAGAAACCTATGATTTTAGAGCTTCTGTCTAGTTCCACCAACTATTTGGTGACAATCCACTGGGTATTTGATGAGTTTACAGTAGCTAGGATCTTTTATCCAATTCCATCGGCTGACCTGTGACATCCCACTAGGTAGTTAGTGGTAACAGACAACGTGGGATCTACTTTTGGACTTATTTATTCAATTTGAAGCCTTATTTTGGTATATTGAAAACCTATCTTCATGATCAAACATAAATACTAAAATACACTCAATTAAAAAGGTTAGAACACCAAAACGTTTTTGTGATCATTAAAACACATATAATATAGTGAGGTATAATAATCTACCCCTTTTTGATGATCATAAGCACTTGGAATAAACCAATGAAAATCTCAAAAGGAATTTTAATATTTCATAATGAAATTAAAATGAGATGATAAAATCATTTTCAATAATCAAGAGAATAAAACAATTGTATTTTAAAACATAAAACAAGTTTAGAAAATTTTCTATTTAACAGATATTTAAAAAAATAAATAAGTCTTTAAAACTACAAAGAACCTTACCTTTATTAGAAATTTATCCATTTCTCATCTAAATTTAAAAGAGATTAAAACAATAAAAATTATAAATATCACAATGATACTATAAATTTTTCTATCAATTTTAAAAACAATTAATTTATCCCCTAATTTTAAAAACAATTAATCTACCCCCCTTTATGATTATCAAAAAATAACGTATAAATAAGGTTAAATAAATAAATGTTAACATAAATAAATATAATAAGAATGAGAGACAAAAAAATTAGAATATTTAGTTACCCATCATTAATGATCCTTTGAGAGAGACAATTTTTTTAAATAAAAATAGATTTTTGAAAATTAAAAACTTATAATTTTCTAAAATAGAAATGTTTAGAAAAAAATAAACAAATTTACAGTATTGAACAAATTTTAAAGTTTTCCAAAATCCAATAATGAGTATGCTCAATATTGAAATAATACTTTAAAGAATAAAATTTTATAAAAATAAACTCAAGATTGAAATAGAACTCTAAAGAATAAAATTTTACAATAACAAGCTCAATATTAAAATAAAACTTTGAAGAATAAAATTCTATAAAAAATAAGTTCAAGAATTAAATAGGTTGTATCCTCTAGGAACATTTTAGTATTAACATGATAATCCCCCTAATTAATTCATTAAAAATATAGAGAGCTATAAAACAATGAAATTAAAGAGATAAATGAAAAATAAAAAACATTTTAAGATCAAGAAAAAATTTCCAATCTATAATTATGGATTATAAATGTTTTGTTAATTATCCAAAACATATTATCTGGGAGTATCAAACCAGGTGTGCAATAAAGGTCCACTTATCATTCCCAGAGTGAAGATCAAATTAAAAATACAACCAACCATTTTTGTAGTTATAACCTCTAGGTGGGTCTACACTAGAACCACATTCACTTGTTTGTATCCAGACATGAATTTATTTTCCAGGAAGATTAAACTTACTTTAGTTTACAAAAATTAATGGTTATAATGTTTAAAAATATTATAATATTTAATTTTTTAAGATATTAAAACATTTTAAACATTTTAAATAACTCAAGATCACCAAAGTTAATAAACTCAAGATTGGTGCTAATGAACTCAAGAAAGATATCACCTTTTTGGATGGTTTCTCTTAAAAAGTGGTGTTTATACTCAATGTGATTATATAAGGAGTGTTGAATAATATTTCAATAAATACTAATGGCACTAGAGTTTTTACAATTAATAGGGATAGAATTGAAATTTTTCTCATAATCTGAGAGAGTGTGTTTCATTAAAATAATTCGGGTGCAAAAAAAACTCAGTGAATATATATTCCACTTTGATCGTAGAAAAAGTAATAACATTTTGTTTCTTACTACTCCAAGATACAAGGTATTTTTCAAGTAGGTGAAAATTACCACATGTACTTTTCCTATCTAATTGGCACCCACCAAAATCGATATCTGAAAAACTTTCAAGTTCAAAAGGAGCGTCTTTTGGATAAAATATACCAATATTTTTAGAACCTTTCAAATATAAAGAAACTCTTTTATGTTCTTTAAATTGTGATTCTTTTGGATTGGATTGAAAATGATCACAAAGACAAATACCAAACATAATGTTTGGCTAGGTAGCAGTAAGGTAAAGAATCCTCTTGATCATACCTCGATAAAGCTTATTATCAACCAGTTTCCTAGATTTATCCAATGTTAAATTACAATAATTTTTTATATGTGTACTTATTTCCTTTACATGAATCATTAAAAACTTCTTTAATATTCTATTAGAATATTTTCACCAACTTAGAAAAATTCCATCTTTATTTTGAAAATTTTAAAAACCACGGAAAAACTTATGTTCTCCTACAAAAATCATTTCAAATTATTTTACCATTAAATCATAAAAATCATTACAAAAATATTCTTCAATAGAACTAAAATAACATCATCGAAATAAATTTTAATAATTAATAAATCATTTGAAATAGATTTTAAAAATAAATTTGAATTGGATTTTCCCATTTTAAAATCATTCTATAAAATAAATTTAGCTAACTATTCATACCAAGTATGAGGGGATTATCTTGAACCAAAAAGGTACTTGGTTAACTTAAAAACATTATTTTGAAATTATGAATCTTTAATATCATGAGTCCATTCAATACCATTTTTTTTGGAAATAAAACCATTCCAAAAATCACTTTTAATATCCATTTGAAAAATTTTAAAATTCAAATGAGCGATGAATGTCAACAAGATTATAATGTATTCAAGCCTAATGATGGGTGAAAAGGTTTAAACATAATCAATGCCATTTTCTTGATTATAGAATTTAGATATAATTAAATATTTTTTATGAGTTATGTTACCTTTCTTAGCTAATTTATTTCCAAACCCCTTGTAAATATTGTATAATCATCAATAATTAAAAGAGTATAAGATTTACCTCCTATACTTTCAAATTTGGTTGGTCTAAAAAGATCAATATGAATATGGTCAAGGGACTTAGAGGTGGATACTTATTTTTTATATTTAAGGGAAGTTTTTTTATTTCTTACTGAGTTGATAAGGTTCACAAAATGTTATTTTTGGAATGTAATTTAGTTAAATCTCACACTAGATTATTTTTGGCCAAAGTGCCCATTCTAAATCCACTACTCACTATCTTGTTCACCTAAACATTTAACAATTTTCAAAGAAATATATTTTAAATCAATAACATAAACATTTTGAAAATGAAAAGCTAGAAATAAAAGTTTTCCTTTAGAATCAAAAAATTTACAAAAATATTTTTCAAAAGATACTTTAAAACCATTTTCACATAATTGAATAATAATTATAAAATTGTGTTTTAAACCTTTAATATATAAAACATCTTTGATAATATAAAAATTTGAAAAACCAATAGAACCTATACAATTGATCTTACTCCTTGAGTCATCACCAAAAGTGAAGTGGCCTCTATTGGGATTTTAAAGATGATTGAACTTAGAGTAGTCACTGCACATGTGTATTGATCACCTATTATCCAAGTACCATTTAACTCCTTGGTTTTTTATCTTAATACACTTTTCCTATAAAATAATCAAGAAACTAAAGATTTTGGTACCCAAAATTTGTGTCCACTCATGTTATCTAAAATAGAATTTAGAATCCATACTTGTTTAGTATATGATTTTACATAAGTATTATTAATAAAAGTATTAGATGAGATATGAATTTACACAGGCCTACCCTAACAAGTACTTTTTTAATCACATTCATAAACAATATTCCCGTTTTTTCTATAGTAATTTCAAAATTTATCTTGTGAGACCCCCTTTTCAAAATTGGTATTATTTTTTTTGAGGTGCTTGCTAGATTTTTAAAACCAAAACCAAAATGATTTTTTACATGTTGTTGAGAACCCAAAATTTTATTTAGATTTTTCTCACCTTAGGAGGATTTATCAGGTTAATTACTGAGATCCATAATGGTTAATTCAAGTTTCTAAACATTAGGTTGTTATTTTAATTTTAAATATATTTTTTCATTTTCTTTATAAATTTGATTCTTTTCAAAAATAACTTGATTATAATTATTTTTTAGTTCTTTTAATTTTTGTGGTAAGTTAAAAAAACCCATTCACTAATTATTCATAATCTAATTAGATTTAATAATAATAAGATATAGAAGAATTAGAATTGGAAGAATTATAATAATTAAATTCATCGCATTCCTTAATTCCATCCATGAGATATTTGGAACTTCTATCACTTGAGTCAGATGAGGAGTGAGAATCATCATTTACACTCCAAGTATAAAATTTGAGGGATTGATTACTTTTATTATTTTCATTTACTTATTTTTCTTATTTTTTATCTTTTTTCTTCATAGTGGTATCATAGGTCATGAGAGAACTAATAAGTTCTTCAATCGATATTTTCTTAATGTCTTTTTATTTTTGAATCATTGATACTTTAAGTTCCTAAGAATGTTTCAAAACCCAAAGTATTTTATTCCCAATAGTTTTTATAGAAAGATCACCACCAATATATTCTCTTCCATTTCATATGTCAGTAAAGTGAGTAAATATCTGAATAATTGATTCATTAGAATGCATAATAAAACTTTCAAAATCTTGTCAAAACATGTTAATTCTATTATCTTAAACCTTTTTAGTGCCTTTATGAGAAACTTCAAGTAATTCATAGGTTTCATGAGAAGTTTTACAAGTGGATACATGATTAAAATCATTTCTATATAAACTATAGTGAAGAGAATTTTTGTCATTATTATATAGTTCAAAAGTAGAAATGTCATCAGGAGTCTATTTTTCTTCCGTTTATTTAGTGGGTGTATGACCATGCGGAAAAATTTTCCAAACAAAATAACTTATGCTTCTTAAAAAGTAGACATGCGAGTTTTCCAATTACTATAGTCAGTTCCATAAAATAAAGAGGCATGACCCATTGAGTTTCATTCGGGAACACCTTGGGTTTGAGAGGCCGAATCCATTTTTTAAAGATATTTTCTTGAAATTGATTAAGATTTTAAAAAACAATATTTTGAAAATGAGGTCTAAATAAGATTTAAAAAACAAGGTTTAAACAAAATTTTGAAAATAATATCTCCTTTGATACCAATTATTGGTCAGATTAATATGTCAAGCGAGGGGTGGATATACTTTTAAAAAATTAAAACCAAATATGCAATACAAAAATGAAATTGAGTGATAAAATAAAATAATTAAAGTAAGCACAATGGAATTGATAAACATTTTAAAATAAAAAATAATGATCATAATGGGAAAAATAAATTAACTAAGTGAGATATTTATTTATATAATTTAAGTGATTGATATTATGACAAAGAACAATATGAAAAATAAGAATAAATGGAAAGTAAATAAATCACACAATTTGTTAAGTTCGATAATTACTCAATTATGATCCCCTACATCTCACACCCCAATTAATTGAGGATTGATGAATATATATAGACTTTGAATTTATCAATTTACAATAAACCTGAAAAAAATAAAAACCCTTGGATTTAGATGTATCTAACAAACTTAGAAAAAGAACTTGGTTTTAGCATTTTACCAAGAATTCAAAGAGAAAGATCTGGGTTTTAGAGATTTTTCAAGAACCTGAAGAGAGAGAAAAAAGGAGATTTTATTAGGTAAAAACAATTTAAAGAAAATATATCAATTATATATAAATATATAGAGGTTGGGATTTAGAGAATGATAAAGAGAAATATTGGATATCAAAGTGTTTATAGAAATAACTATAAAGAGATCTTAAGAGGGAAAAAAATTGTAGCTGATGATCATTGTAGATTTCTATGGATCAATGTATTTTAAGATTATTCTGAAATGTAGATTTCCAATCCTTCCATGGGTGGTATTTATAAACTTTGGGTGTCAAAAGGTTGATTGAGATGTGTAATTGGGTCAAGGGATCCATTGGAGACCACCATAAATGCATGCTTTGACTTTATGAATCAACACTACTGGCTAGTCATCTGATGCCACTGACTATCTGGTAGTCTTTCTAAAGGCATCCTAGCTATTTTAGACTCTACCAGGTAGTTGGTGAGCTACTTAAATTTCTAGATATTTTTTTTAGTGCCATTGGCTAGCCGTTGACACTTCACTGGGTAACTGATAAGCTTCTAGTATACAAGGTCTTCTATTCAATGCCACAGGCTGGCTGGTGACATCCCAATGGGTAGTGAGTGGTAAAAAACTATGTGGGACCATATTTTGGACTTATTCATTCAAATTTAAGTATCTATTTAGTCCATCAACAACCTACCTTCATGATAAAATATAAATACTAAAATCCAATCAATTTAAAATGTTAGAACACCAAAATGTGTTTGTGATCATTACAAAACATCTAAGAGAGTGAGGAATAAAAGGTTAAAGTACAAGTGAGAAATTATATTTCCCCATTTGTATGAAAAAACACATTCCAAGTGATTAAATTTCTAGAAAACATTCAACTTTATAAGGTATCGATTATTTCTACTGATGGATCATCCATATAGGTAAAATTAGAGACATTGATATCATTGTAGATAAAGAATAAGCACCTCAACATATGTTGGAAGATTATATCCTTAAAGAATGAATTTTATTGAATTTTTTATTAGAAAGGGTCACCAAATTCTATAAAGAAAAGTAATATTTCTTCAAATTCTGATAATAATTAGAGAAAGAAAAGTGTACTCTTTGACTTTTCATATTAGTCATCAATTTTCTTGCATCACTATTTGGATATAATAAATATTAAGAAAACCATGCATGAAATATTACTTACAATTCTTTTAAATGTAAAGGGTCAACAAAAGGCGATTTTTTCTCTCACTATGACTTAATGGATTGGGGTATAAAACCAAGGCTTCATCCCAAGTTAATTGGTCAAAATTAGTAGAAAGTTCCTTATTCTTATTTTTTATGAAACAATTCAATGAAAAAAAATTCCTACATGTATTGGAAAGTTAAAAGTTTTTGGATGCTTATTCAAGTAACATATCAAAATGGGTGAATATATGAGATTCCCAACTAAAATATCTTAAAAACTATTATTATCATGTCTTGTTTCTTGATATAATTATCATTTACATTAATATTTAGTGTCAAATATTGTGATGGTCATTGTGATCCTGTTATGTAACTTTTGTTAATATTTTTTTAAAAGGTTGAGTAAGAATGTTGTTAATAAATTTAAAAAATACACTGATCATTCTTGGTGACTTGGAAAAAAATTCCACCATTATTTTTCACATTTATGTTATATTTGACAATTCATATTCAAACTAAAATTATTTTTGGTGGTCCCATTTTGTGTCATTGGATGTACCATTGTAAAATAATGACATTTATGATAGAATCTCATGTGAAGGATAAGAATCATCCTAAAGGCTTCATTATGAAAGGTTATTTGGAACATTAATGCATAGATTTATATTCAATGTACTTTGGTAATGTTACTATGAGATCTAATCGACCAATGAGAACTGAAGATGATTAATATGATCCCACTAAACCTATATTTACATCAAAACCCCAAATATGGGGATATATGGATCATGTTTATTATTTAAATTTAAAAGTAAATAGTGGGAAACGAATCATTGTATAATATTTTTCAGTTGTGGTGCGATTGATGATTACATCAAGTAAATTTAAAATTAGGTTTATTTTTTGTTATGTAAGTTTTTTTATAGATTTTCACATCTTATATTTTCATATTAGTATACAACATATGAAAATTATAAAAACAACCCATCATTCTTTATCTACTGAGAGGATGAAGAAATTTCACAATAAAGAGTTTCTTGCTTGGTTAAAATAAAAGTCAATATGATTAATTTTTTATATGAATTAATTACACATATTTTTTAATATTATAATTTGATATATTTTTGTTCAAAGTTTAGAAATGGATGATGTGTCACTTGATATTATGGTGTTGTCGTTTGATCTGAACAATATGGAATGTGAGTGTAAATCACTAGTTATCAATGGATTTAAATTCATTATAAATAATTGTAAAATAAACATAGAAACACAACATTCCAATGTTACGTTATACAAAATGATAGATTATTATGTTAGTTCATCATTCATGAAACCTTGATAAGAAAATATATCTTATTATGGGGTTGTTGAGAGAATAATCATATTGTATTACTACACACATAGTTGAGTCTCAATGATTAAATTCAAGTGGTTTGATTAAATTACATGTCAAAGAATGCATATCAATAGTCATTGATTTAAGGTGATTGATATTAATAATTTGTTTTATACTGATGAACTATACATTCTTGAATCACAATCTACATAAGTGTTTTATATAACTGACCATTTAAAATAATAATTTTGTGTTATTGTTGATGTTATTCTAAGACATATTTTTGATAAAGGAATAGATGATAAGTATGTTTTGGATAAACCTATCTATATTCAATCAAAAGTTTCATATGATAAAAAAAATGATCCAACCGTTAGAATATGTTATGATCCAAGATTATATTAGAGAATGTATAATGTTGACATGATTTAAAGTATTTGATTTATATCATTGATGTGTGGTAAATATTTAGTTTTATAAAGCATTTACGCATGGTATGTATTTAATTTTGTTAAGTTTATTATATATATTTGTTTATTTATTTTAAATATATTTAATATTCAAATAAAATCATGGTGAGATGATTTATAACATTATTAACCAAAAATTAAATTTTAATTAAATTATTTTTTAACTTGATAAATTCTTTCATTAATTTTTTTAATTGTTCATTTTTTATGTCATATAATCGATTTATTTAATATATTTGATATTCTTAATTTTCTTACATTCTTAGGATTTTTGGTCATAATGTATATATACAAAGAGGCACTTATAAAAACAACATAGTGGAACAAGAGAAACACATACAAGATTTAGGGATGAATATGATGATCACCTATGTGAGTATAGACTTTCTTACCCAATGATTACCTATATGAGTATGAATAGTTCATTATATCTTAATAAAAATAGGTATGTAGATAATTGATTTATCCATGAATGTTTCCAATCTGAAATTTATTTTATCTTCTATATTATGTTAGGGTGCTTTATCAAGGTGAAAACTCTATTTTACTGATGATCCAGAGGGTACACTAGAGTATAAGATGAAATTTCATACTCGTTTTGTGCATAGTAGTACTTCTTATTTTATAATAAATCCTCCAAATTTACCACTTTAGTCACCAATACATCATCCACTAGTGATGACATCACCTTTTGTAGTACCTGTTGATGACCAATATTTTTATTTATCCTTTTCCACCCATAACCATGTAAGATGATAGAACTCACCCTCCAATTCATCCATATTATTTACACCCACCATCCATTGCATAGGGTACTACTCCTCTATGAATTTCAACACCATATCAATATTAACCATATTATATATAGATAATTCCTCCAGTTTTCATCCCTCAATCAGTTTAATATCCTTTATTGATAATATAGATCAGTTGGCCTATTTATATCCCACCAATCATTGTACAAGATATTTCCACCACTGCTACATCCAAGATATTAGTTTCGGGAAATTCAGAACGACTTGATTCTAGTATGTGTTTCAAATATATTGAAAGAAATTTATAACACACACACACACACTAATTGTGTTAGTTTTCATGAGCAGGCAGACCTTGAAACAGATAGTGAGGTTACACAAATATGCGAGATGTTTGTAAAAGAAACACCCAAATTATGGTTGATTACAATGAAGAAATGTCTACAATATGAAAGAATATAAATTAATGCAAGAGTTTTATGGGGATACTTTCAAAACATAGTAACATTATTCCCATTCAATGAATATATTGGAGAGAAGTTGATAAGGAAATAAAGAACAATGCATGGAATGCGATATGGGTAACTGATATTTATTAAATTTAAAATATATTAATTTATAAAATTATGTTAAAAAATATATTTTCCAATGAAGCTTTAATATACCTTCACTAATGGAAAGAATTCAAATATAGTGAGGTTGATCGAGTTGGGAGAAATTTGGACAACATACTAAAATGGATCAGGTGATTCTAATAACATTTATTAGATGCAGTCAAAACAATCAAATCCCTTACCTAGGGATCTCCATACAAGAAATGTAGAACCTATGATAAAACTAAAATTAAGAATGTTATAAATGAGAATATTTTACATTGAATATATGATTACAAAGTATTAAAAAAACTCATATGAATAAGTTTTATGATGATCACAAAGTGGAAAACAAAATCTTCCCACCTCGAAGGTATCCACACTTTGGAAAAATCACTTGAAATTTGAGTAGGATTATTCTTCACCCATGTTTTTCTAGAACATCAATGTGAAAAGGATGATGAAGAGGAGGATAATTGAGTTTTATAATGGGTTAACTAATTGAGAAGTCACTTACACATCCATCACATGGTTTTGAATTTATATAGCTCATGTGGACATGCCTTAAATTCCATCACATTAACTAATGTATTACAATGCATAAGTTAATTCCTTTCTAATTCATGCATCACATTGAATAATTAAACACCATATTAATATTTCATCTTATGAAATAGACTCTTAGATGATATCCTTTATGGGATAAAAGCTCTAGGTAGAGACTGAATGTATGAAATATAATTTCATGCATGTTGAAAAGTGAAAGCAGTAACATGAAAATCATATTTTCATGCTTCCGTTTTGCTATTCCATTATATATATATAGCCTAATTCATCATATACAATAAGAATTTAGGTAATACCAACTCTTTCACATGGAAGTATGACTTCTATATAGGTTGTAAAAGAAGACATGGTATCAAGATTAAGGCTATAATAGTTCTTGATTGTTATCCAATTTCTCAGTATAGTTAGATAATCACACATTGGAATAGTCTAGGTTCTGAGGTATTAATTAATTTTATATTTAGTTATTTATTTATTATAATTTTTTTTAATGTGTTAATTACTTATGTTACTATTATTATAGATAATTAATAATTATATGACTGTTTATTTATAGAAAAAATCTAAAATAAGAAAAAGAAATAAAATTTCCATGAAATATGTTTATAGTCTCAAATGAACATCTCTTACAGATCATGATAATACATAGTTATTGTGTGTATCATGTCCTTTAAGTTTCATGAAGATCAAATCCATGATTTTTTCACACATTTCATTTTTGTTCTTGAAGTTATATTCATTATTATTTACAAAATATGCGGGTTCTTTTCTTCCTATGGAATGATCTTATCTAGATTTACATGGATATAATTATATATCATGAATTTACCTTTTTATATTATTATTATTCCTTTATAATCACCCATTATTTTAGGGGATCACTATATCAAATTCTAGATTAAAATACCATTTTATTCATAATGTAGAATAATAATTTGAAATTCGAAGGTTGATTTGTTACAAATATCCATTATCTAAAAAATATATATGAAATTATGTTTTGGATTGATGAGATAAAAATTCTGAAATTTAATGATTTTATATTGAATAATGAATCAAGAATAAATTAAGGAAACCTTCTATGTTCTTCAAGAAATTTATATATTTTTGTTTTCTTATAGTGAAAATCTTATTAAATTCTACATATATCTTTCTAAAATCCTTATATAATGATCTTGTTATGTAATATTATCAATCCTTCATGTTTATATACTATTTTCATGGACAAGTAATATTTTTATTATATTAAATTGATGATATTTTTATAAAATATCCATTATTATCATAATCTTGAGTTGCCTATTATGCTCATTATTTAACATCTTTATACCTCATTTATTATTAAAAAATATATAAAAACTATTTCAATTATTATCAACATGTAATTAAATACCCAAAAATATTTTAGTAATTGAATCAATAATTGATATGCATATTTGGCTTCTGTTTTGAGAATTCTTTGTAATTATGTGTCATGATTTTTTATTTTTTCATGATTATTATGATTGAGTAATGTTAGTTATGATTTTGTAATTACTTGATGATAAAAATATCCCTATTATATTTAAAAATAAAATTTAAAGATTTTTTTCAAATGTTTAGTGCTATAGGTGTTCTCAATAAATTCTATGGAAATTAAAAACTATATTTTTAAGGGGGTTTCTCAATGCTTGGATGATTTAAGGATACCTCTAAAATATTAATGGCATATCACTAGTCAGATGGTAAGGAATGAGGATCTCAATTAACTTTGATTCTCCTTATTCTTATGATACTTTAATCCCTTATCTTGAGGTATTATTGGGGAATTAAATGTTAGGTTTTGAGAGATATTATGAGGTAATTTGGTGGTTTATTTGGGTAAACTGAACAAAGGAAAACCTAAACTAACACAAACAATAAAAAATCAAACTACATAGAATCAAATAAAATTGAATTAAATTTAAATTAACTAAACTAAATTGAATTTATTAAATTTTAACCCATCAAATCTCAACTAGTGTAAACCTAGTCAAGTATAACTTATGCCATTTGACTGAATTGAACTAAACCAGACCGTAACGAACTAAACCAGACCAAACCAAATGTGATAAAATAAAAATCAACTAAATCAAACCACATTGAACCAAAATATACTAAATGAAATTAAAATAACCCAAACTAACCTAAAAAACCAAAACTAACTCAAAAATATCCAAGTAAATCATGCTAAAAACAATAGAAACTAAACTTAATTAAAATAACCCAAACCAAATTGAAATAATCTTAACATAACGAAACCATATTTTTAACTGAAATAAAATAAATATAAGACAATTGGATATAGAAAAACTAAGTTAAACTAAAATGAATCTTACTAAACCAAACCATATTAAATTATTTTAGATGATTAGGTTCTATATTGCTTTGTTTTTTAGTTCAACATTGTTTAATTAGAATTGGTTCCTTTTATTAATTAAATTCAATTTATTTAAGTTAAATTTATGGTTGTTTGGTTTAAAATATTTTATCCCTATTTATCTTTAATTATGTTCCATTTTGGTTAGTTTCAGTTAGTTTGGTTCAATTTAATTTGGAATAACATTATGTTTATCATTGTTGACTTGTATAATTTATGTTTATTGATAGTGACTATTATAACTTTTTGATAAAATTGTGTAAAAAGATGAACTAAGTATTGAAGGATACATTCCTTGATCTAACTTATTTTACTTATATTGGAAAAGGAAAGATATAAGTACAATAAATAGTGAGATGCAAGAAACAATTATAAGAATATTTCTAACTTTATTAATTTGATTAAATTTTATTCTTTAAATTATTTTATAATTTTAATTAATGAAACAAATTTCCCAATAAAATGATCTTGAAGAATTATGTAATTTCCTAACCTAATTCACTCTACAATAACTATATTGGAGTGTCATTGGACTATAAGTGTGCCACCCTGAATGTTAAAGGCTACTGACTAACATTAAGGGTCTATAAGGTGATAATGGGGGGACTATACACTTTTAATATAAATGAAAACATAATAGATAAATTATAAATACCATTGGGATTATAATATAATATATATATATATAAAACTATATGATATAAATTTTTTTACAAGATTAAATTAGTCATACAAAAATAAAAAAGTTCTCCCTCAGGCTAATTACATGTTCACATATAGAAATAACCAAAATAAACCACCATCCTGGCAATGAGGAACCACCTGACCCATTTTCAGAGCCACAAAATCTATCCCATGCTCAACCTGCACCACCCACTCTACTAGGTTCTCAATATTTAACCTTTCCCTTACCTATACCATAAGACATAAAGTCTACACATGTCTCATTGGCACCATGTAGAGTGTGAGTATAAACTCAGTAGGACACCAACAACAGTGTCCCTGATAATATCTATATGTATACTAGTGTATTAAAATCACAATAAAAAATAGCCCAAAACATATTACACAACCATCCCACTCTTTCTAAACCAACCTGAGTGAGAATTTACCATCCTCATCCAATTCCAGAGTGGATCGATACATCTGAGGTCTATCATACGATAAGTTCCCTTAACCCTTATAACCAAACCCATACCACTAGGGGTATATATCATGAATAACCAATGTGATCATCACTAGCCCATTATGATTACCCTATGACACATCCATAACCTACATCCCATCATCTCTCATATATCTGATAAGTATTCCATTCCCATTTAGTGATCTCCATAACTTTCCATGGATAACTATGATATATCCCTCTTTATCATCCATGGACAACACTATTATCCCAAATACACTAAACTACAAATTATAGCACCCATGATGAGTGGACTAAACCACCTCATGGGACCTGTACTTTGTGAACATGACCCCAATGGACTTATCCCCATAGTGATCAACTATCACCATCTTTAAGGCCACACCTCAGAAAACCTCCATCACCACAATGATAATGAACAAAACCATTTACATCACAATAGAAACCATAGAATCACCAATTTATAATACATTACATCAACCCAGTCACAAATTGAACCCATAAAACTGGCCAAGCATACAATAATTGATCACATCCACTATTTACTACATGATTCTACCCCTAAGAATCACTTATGAATAATGGAACCCTCAAGTGGTTCAGTTCTTCAATTTACCTCAAAACCCTATCCATTATCATTGATTACAAAATTCATAGACACATGTATAACATAGGAAATAAATAGGAACCACCTAAATGGAGTACACAAGACTCTACTCATTTATAATCTCCATCCAAATCATCTTCTGTCGGAAGATTCACTAAAATACGAAAAAACCCTATTTTATAGAACTATCATAAAAAATAGAAAATGGGTGATGGAAACCAATAATAACCACCCTAGGGTATCTATAATTACCCATGAATACCCCTACTTCATATGAAATAAGGATCTGATAGGAATCAATGAAAATCCCTCAAAAAGGGAAAGAGAATTAAGAAAATGTGATAAACTAGGATTTATAGTTTTTTTGCTGAAACACCCTATTTCCCATTTTATAGTCAAATTTCCATTTAATTTATCGTTTTATACTTTTTTTTGAAATATCATAAAAATCCTGAAATATTAAATTTTCACAAACACTTTTACTCTTATACACATACATAAGAGTAAATTACTTACTCTTACACACCGCCCTTGACGAATCTTATGCATCACAAGGCTTCCTATAATTTAAAATTTTTCTAAAGAAAAAGGCTCTACCATACCAATAAATGAATCTTATGCATCATATGGAAATGAATCTTATCTATATAATTTTCCATGAAATGAATCTTATAAGCAAATGGTAACTCAAAGTTAATCTTATGCATTTACTTATCCATTTTTCCAACTCTCTACATAACGACTCTTATGTATCCATATGTTACTTTTACGCATCATAAGAAGTCACTATTATGTATTGCCTTTACAGCATAGTTACTCATGGATATATAGGTTACTCCAAAGTTAATCTTGAAAATGCCTTAGTGTTAGTAATTCTAAAAGATCGTGTTGTATTTTTTTGAAAAAAAGGAAAACAACATTGATGATAAGGAAGAAAAAAATCAAGGTGATTCTTGGAGGATTTTTAATAATGAGATTAATTGCTTGATGTTGGATTTGTTGTCAAGTCGTCTTGAATGTTGTTGTGTTGGATTCATTTTCCACACAAAGATAAGGAGTTCAAAGTCAATACATAAGTGAAACGTATTTCTATAAGGAGCCTATATAGTTAAGGGAATGGCTAGAGGCATCTTGGAGAATGTTGTGTTGAAATTTCATAACATGATAAATACCACACCATAGTTAGTGGGTGTGATGATGATGATGAATAAGGTAGGTGAAACCATTCCATGTCTCATGCTCATGGTATAAATAAGATTCAAAAAATAGGAAAATTAAAAAGGACCACACTGTGGTGATCCTTGTGGCAGAGTTCTAGTGCACCTGTGCAAAATGAAAAATCCCTAGATATGGTGGTGTGGAGTTTTAGTGGATGTATAATTCATATAATATCTATTCGAGCAACATTATTAGTGAATTTTGACCATTCTGTAGAACAAGTTGTGGTGATTGTAACATGGAAAAACTTTTTGTACCATGTTGTAGGGCAAGAATTACGGTCAAGAGTTTGTGCTACATTAAAGACCTAAATCTAAAATTGGTCAACATGACCAAGGGATATGGACCATGATATAGTAATAGGTGTGCTGCCTTGAGATTCAACCTATGATCCATAGGAAGGACCATTATAGTCATGGTGGTGGTCATGGTGATGTTTTTTTCTCAAATGATGGAAGTGGTGAAACATGACCAATAAGTCATGTTACTAGACATGTTTAAGTGTATGTTATCCTAGAAAAACAAAGACCACATAACAAGGTTGGAAAGAAAGCTATGTTTGTGGGAATGTTGATTAGAGACATGCCAAATGAGGAGGAATTTATTTAGACGATGATTTAATGGATCATAAATTCCTTATATATAATGGTCCTCAAATTTAGGCCATTATCCAAGCATGATTAAAATGTGTTTAAAACATTAATAAGGTGAATTAATTGAGAATTAATTCATGCTATAAATGAGATATAATTGGATTCATGAAGTTGTTATCGTGGTTTGTGGTTATGGAAATCATTGAGGAAAATCATGAGAAGTTATGGGGAACTTGGATGACCCATAATGATGCAGACAAGTGTCTAATTTTTGGTAAAATTACCTCCCTATTTCAAGATGGGATATTGACTAAAATATTGGGGTGAAGAGATACCTACATGTATTGAATATCCAAAACTCAAATAAAATAGTAATTCTAGGTGAGGTGTTGGAATAAGAAGAAGAGTTTGGTGCCCGTTGAAGAATCTTCCAAAGAAGAAGAGGGAATTTTTATGAAAAAATATAAGAGGAGTTTTGGATTCATTCTAGAAGAAGAAAGTGTAGTAATAGGAGGTTTTCACAAAATTTGATGGATCATCCTATCCAGACTATAAAAGAGAATTTATCTATATGTGAGGATGCATGCCAAGCAAGTGAATCTAGTTAAGGGACCTACATGTCCATAATCTATGAGAAGGTGATCATTTCCACTACAGTGAGAAAAGGATGGAAATTTTGAGGGATTATCCCTTGGGAAGTAGTGAGTTATCCCTAAACTTTGTAAAGTAGTGAGTCTGGATAAGGAGTGACCTAGCTTGAACCCTTTGTGAATATAAGTACACTTTATAGTTATTTGGGGAATAAAACATCACCGATGAATTCTCCTTAGATGTATCCTAGTGAGGGTGAACTAAGTAAATTCTTATATACCGATTTACTTTATGTATGAACACCAAAAGTGGGTAAAATGAATCATAAATAATAAATGATAATAAATAGTTGGTTAAGGGACTGAATCAGATCAATATTTAATAAAAGTAATATAAAAAATTACCCTCAAGGTTGAGAGGTAAAGATCCATTTAGGGTGGTTAGAGTTAAAGAAAAAAGTGCTTTTAATTGGATAAGAATTTTCATACTTGGATTCACCCCCATATTAGGGTAATATCACTCTAAGGCCCTATTGAGGGACCAAAAGAGTCTATCAAAGTAAAGGTTTATTTTCTTGGATTTTTTATTACTATATATTAGTCTCATGTTTTTTGAAGAGATATATAATCTTAAGTGAAAGTTCCAATGTTTTATGGAAATCATTTCAAAACATGAAAAATGAGTTTATTTCATACATAGAAGATTCTCTTGGTGTTCCATGAGAAGTTGTGGAGGAAGGAATTGTTCTACTGAGTCGAGATAGAGTTATCTTTGAAATATATCAAAGAAAAATTGAAAATTATGTCTTAGTTAAAAAGGAATTAAAGAGAGATCTTAAAAAAGAAATATATAAGGAGGCTACACATAGAAGTTTCTCCAAATATATGTGAATGTCGCTTCCAAACGTTGGACATACACACCAGAGAAAATAAAAAAACAACAACCTAATATCAAAACTAGGAAAACAAGAAAATATCAATGAGCACCAAAAAACTCCCTCACCCTTCGAAAACCCTCTCCTTCATGGAATTCCAACATCCAATGGATTTTACTCACCCACTAGTAACTATAGATACCCTTTATCTGTAGAGAGCAGTAAAAACCTAAGTGGCCATTGTAATAAAGGAAATTAAAATAAAACTAAAATACAAACATACATGTCTCCTTGTAACCATACGAGTCACCCCCAACACATAATAACCATGATTCCCCATGCGCGATAATGAAAGATAATCCAAGAACTATAGATGAAAAATGATATAGATGTAGGAATGAGTATAAAGGATGCTCGATAGGGATTCTAAAAGAAAAACCATGTCCTATGACTTACCTTTAAAGAGAAAACCATTTCAATCTAGTTTGAAAATATCAATATATGAAAATAAGGTTTTTTACTTCCTTTTAAAACAAGTGTAAGTCCAGTTCTTCAGAAAAAGGAACTATTTTCTCCTTTGATTTTAAAAAACCATTTTTAAAGAATGAGTGGTTTACTAATAATCCGTTTATTAGAAATAATGAATTGATAAAGTAAGAGTCTCAGTGAGAAATCATGATAATAAAAAGAAAATCCTTACATGATAAAAAATAGAGGGACAATAAAACATGATTTTTACCATTTTAAACATGAAAAGGAAACCAAGAAGAAGAGAATTTTAAAATGGTACCTTGGAAAACATGAGTAAATGAGAGGAAGCACCATGAGAAATCCCTAAGTATCTAGGTTAGTTAGGGTGATAAGATCCATGTACCCTATGTGATTGAAATACATAATTAACTCCCCTTATACATGATCCACTAGAGAGTATTCCACCAAAGTTCTAGTGGTACCCATAACATCATCATAATCATCATCATCATCATCATAATGTTTAGTTAGTGTTGTAGCGTTGTCCTTCTAAGGAGACCGGATCGTGACCCTGCCATCTCACCCCAACATACTAGTCCTTTTCCACCCACCAAGGTACACAGGATTCCCATGTTCCATGCCTATAATAAAAACACATAAGGGAGGTGTAGTAGCCAAACCAAGTTTCAATCACATGACACAACAAATAAATCGTACAAAAACACCTGTATACAACAACAACTCACCTCCCTTCACTACCCATATGAATCCCTATTTTTATCAAACTATATCAACATGCCAAACATATCAAATATAAGATCCACAAATACATATAAATATAATCTTCCATTAGAGTAATCTTCTTTTTTTTAAAAAGTGTTAGAAAGTTCCAAGTGTGCCTTAACATTCTGAGAATTCAAAATCATGTCCAATAAAACATGTCGCTTTTCAAGATCCAATTATAAAACCAAGGAAAACATCAATACACATTTTAAAGGTGCTAAATGGGCATCATCATTTGGAAATAAACACCATTCATTCAAAAAACTACCTTTAAACCATAACTTTCACATTTCAAAACCTTTCTCTACACTTAGACACATATATACCTTTATATATATATATATAAATACCCCTTGTCCCAATGCTCATATTCCCAACACCGTGTGTGAATATGTGAAAAGGGAACCTATATATATATACCTACATGTGTATATATATATAATTCACAATTTATATATCAAAAGATTATAAATAACTTAGAGGATATTTAGGAAACCAAAACGTGTCATCGACCTTTATGGAAAACCAGTCGAAAGACTGAAAAATATTTGGATATTTCCAATTCACATGGTATAAATCATTTGAAAATATAATCAAACATTTGAGATAATTTAAACTTTAAAACCAACTTTTAAACATGATTTAACAGGGAAAAATCATGCTAAAAGTTTAAGGAAAATGTGGAAAACTAGTGAGAAACCATTTTCAAATGCCACAACCACTTTACATAAAATATAAAATTTATATAAAAATGAAAAAAATTAAAATCATCAAGAAACCATGGTTTACAAATTAAAGGCTTAGAAATATGGTAACTTACCTAAAGAATATGGAATCAAGTTGCACAAGGTCTGAGAGTCACTGCCTTCAAAAAATGTTGCAAGAACGGTCCATAATTCGACCCTTACAAACATAAGGAACCGAGAACCACCCAAAAAATCACCCCGTTTGGGTTAGGGTTCAGATATGGAACACACACAATAAAGGAGGGAAGGGAACCAAGATTAAAGTAGAAATAAAGGAAGGAGAGAAGAGGATAAGCTAACTTAGGATATTTGCACCAAGAATCAGAGAAAGAATCCGCAAAAATTAGAGGAAAATGAGGGGAGGTCGTGCGGCCAAGATCCCCTATGGGTGTGGTGTTGATTGAATGGGGGTGGGGGGGGGGGGAGAAAAACCCTTAGGGTTTTTAATTACCTAAGGTAAAAATGAGATTTTTTTAAAAATTAACCCATATGGACACGACACATAGTTTGGATGCACGATTAGCCAAACCACGTGACAATTGTGTACCTCTACTAGAAAACCTAGGAACCTCACATAGGTAGGCTGCATGATTTAGAAAACTATGCACCAAATATGATATTGGATCTATACAAATTACATACACTCTCATATGGTTTTCACTAACTATGCACCAATCATGCACCTATGCTGAAAAACCCCAAATTTTAAAATTTAAAACCAGTTCAACCCAAAAGTAAAAAATGAGGCTAAATATAATTAAATAATTAAAAAATAATTAATAAATCATGGTCGGGGTGTGACAATTCTTCTCACCATGAAACTTTATACCCAAAAAATGTCCACATATATTTGTTTGATCAAGTTGAAGGTAAAGACAAACTACTACTCAAAACAAGACCCAAAACTAGAAGGCCAAAGAGCTATACTAACTTCCTTCCCAAACCTGAAGCTCTGAAATCCAAAAGATGCCAAAAAAATCATCCTCATAGATCAAACCATGTCCAAGGATAAATTTATCAAGACTAAAGAACTAAAAACATCAAAATAAATAATCAAAAGAGAAAGACTCAAATATCTAAACACAATATCAAAAAAGTAACAACCAAACCCATAACATAGAAATAACTATGTAAAATCATCATGGTCTATTCAGGATCTCCATAAGAAACCATCACATGAGCCACCGTCTTGGATAATGAAACTAGTATGATTGAGGCTGGGCTGGGCAGAAACAAAGAATTACCCCATCAAGAGGATTGAAGACCAAGTTCAACAAGAGCTCCTTCTATGGTGGTCTCCACACCATATTAAGAATCTGGGTGAACATTTACTTCCCAAGCTAGAACAAACTCTTGATTCCTAACTGCAGGTTCCGAGCGCAGCGGAATCACGTTGGTGGGTCACCCAACTTTAAATTTAGCATTAACAACGATCAATTCAAGATCTATCAGGATGTAAAATGCCAGATCTTCGGAATAGAACGAAGAACGAAAAACAAAAGAGGGAGTCCTGGAACCATAGATATAGGATCATCATATGTTGGTTATAATTAATTTAGGTAATTGACAAGAATTACCTTGATGTAATTCTTTCTTCGTTGATGTATTTGGTCAAGATATGATGTGATCCATCGTTGCGTCATAGAATCCAAGTGTAGGATTCCTCTAGTGGTGATCCACACGTGCCCCACATATCTCTGGATGTCACTGAAGGGATATCCAGGTGCTATCGTGGAAGAACCTTCACTTGTGATGTCCGCCTTCGATCGCCTTGATCCGGTGGTGGTGGATCTCTCTCGGTCTTGAGAGCGTTCTTGGAGGAAGGAGTTCTTTCGGCCTTTAGAGAACTCTCCAGAATTATTGTGCACAATGATTCTCTATCTTGAAAAGTGTTGGGGTTGTAAGGATAGTTATAATAGGGTTTGAGGTTATAGAGTTATGACAATAAATAAACACGTTACGTGTTTTATTTATTTCATTAAATCTTATTGAAAACCCCCATGCCGAATGATTAATTCTTTGACATGCACCCACGCTGATTATAATAAATATCATTTAATAAAACGATATTATTTACTCAAAATTCTGACTGGAAAAACTACACGGCGTGTACTTGTTTTCTATGAAAACTACATGGCGTGTACATTAAATGTACATGGCGTGTTTATCTTGTTTTCATTTTTCTTTATTTCGTCCACCACATTTATTAGACCTTGAGTAATGGCTATTTATTTCTTAAATAAATGTAACTGCATTACTCGCTAATAAATATATATTATTTCACCTAAAATATATTCTCTCGAATAACTAGTGTCGAAATAAATGTGATCAGGAATCCTTAAATAATTATTAAACCACAGTCGGAAATAATCTTTATTTAACTTGTTAAATTAATATTTAACTAAGATACATGGACACACTTAGTGTGTGACCCTCTAGGCCTCTTTCTCAGTGGCATTAGGCAGAGCCTACCTAAAGTCCAAGGTTAGAATCTAGAAACACGCCAAAAAAACCATAGAGAAAGAAGTTAACGCTGCAATAATGTGTCAACTCCTGTGAACGCTTACTGTGTAATATAATCCCTTTGTCACGATATCTCGAATCAAGCGTGTTACATGCTAGTTCCATCAACCCATGTGCTAGATTATTCTTTCTTTGACTTTACATAATTGAACTCGCCCATACCTTACCATGGACATGGATTTATTTAGGCTATATCAATTCCATCAAAGAGCCTGAGATATCTACTTCCATTATGGAACAGAAGAGAAAAATCCTTTCTCGCATTATCTATTAATGCAGTATTACTCGTGACGTACCCAATGTATCCTACCTCATTGCGAACAGTGTGTCGTCATAGTTTTTGTCAATAAATCTAAGTGCATGAGTTGTAATACCCATTAATAATAATCTTAAAGTCCAAGGACCAATACACACATCTGTAGATAGGAACATCCAATGACAGTGTGAAATTTGGATTTCCTACTGGCAGATCTTGTTCTCATAATATCCTCTTGGATATTACCAAGGGCGCACACCATGAGAAGGTACTTCAAAGTTTTATGAGTCCTCACCCATAATGACCTGTATTATTTGTGTCCCTCAAATAACATCATCCGACCATAGAACATATATTCAAGAACAGTGTTATGGCACTTCCGGGTTCTCATCATAGCAGGGATCCGCTACGACCCTTTAATGCAACAGCTATCCTTGGGACATTATCACATTCATTATCACACATAAGAACAATCAAAATGTGATAAGGTGTTTATTTAATGAATAAAGTACAAATTAGTGGGTTCTAGGCCACCAAATCCAACACTAACAAGAGTTGGATGCTACAAGAAATGATGCTTGGGATGACACCCACCACCACTTCACAACAACAAGATTTAGATCCCCCCCAAAGAAATACTTCCATTAAAACTAGAATTACCAAGAGGAAGAAACTAAATTTGACAACCTTACTAAAAGAGTGAATCTAGATAGATAACCCAGAGAAATAAAAAGGAAAAAGAAATAGGCAAAAAACATAAGGCTCCTTTGAGAAACCACCACCAACTAGCCATCCTCAAGGCTATTTCCAAAAATTCAAGAACTCTCAAACAAGACACCACCCACGCTTGGTAAAACCAATAACTAAAAGGAATACCACCAAAAATGATACAATGAGTAGCAAATTATTAGATTATTAAGATAAGACACATCTTAGAATTCCCCAAACATACATGCCTCAACAAGATCAATATGGGCTCCAGTATCAGGTCAAGGGAGGATAACCTGAGACTAACTCTTAGAAAACCAACCCTCGGTGAACCCAACTAATCAAAAAAAAAAAAAAAATCACCCATCCTAATTATCCCAACTAATAAATTAAGGCTTTCCTATTCAAAATATGATTCCAACATCGAGGCGTGAACCTCATCAAAATGAACGATCATTGAAATAATAAATAATACAAAAGGAGTTGTCAAAGGGGAATACCCAGATAAACAATTATCTAGAATTTACTTAAGACCTCAATTACCTAAAACATACTAAGTTCAAACCTCAAAATGATATCCAATACTAATTCCCAAAGATGATATTCACCTAAAAACCAAATAAGGCACCATAAAGACCATCAATCGACTCTTTATAAAGAATTTTATGGGGCATACTCAAAGAACATGAAATATGTATCCATAGATTCTTGTTTCTCATTCTAAATAAAATAGTCCTAATAAGAATCACAAATTGATATTAAAAAAACCACTCACAAAAACAGAAATGTATTTAAAAAACTACCCCTTTTCCCTTTAAAATTCCCAAATTGAATTTAAAATGTCAAAACGCACTTTGAAAAAAAGTCCCGTGAATATTTCATCCCATTTTGAAAAAAATCCAACCAAATTTATTTCAATTCATTTTATAAACTTCAATTTAAAATAATTTGAATAGTTTTAAAATTTATAAATCCCACTTGAAAAAAATAGGAACACCACTTTACTTAAAATTATAGAATTTGTCTCTTAAACCCTTTTTTCTAAAACCAAAGCATTTCATTGAAGATTTTTTTAATCACCCATTTCCAAAACTGAGTTTCCTTACCTCTAAAATGAGGTTTTAGATAAAAATACCATGAAAATAATTTTGTAAAATGTTTACCCATCACAAAAGTCCCATTTTTCAATTAAAAATAGATTTTAACCACTTAAAAAATTTAAGAACACACACTACCATTTATTTAAAACCTTAAAAATTTCTTGAAAACCAATTTAGAATATAAAAACCTTTATCAAATTATGGTAAAAACTTAATCGACCTATAACACATCATAAAACTAACCAACAAGGGACTAGTGACCGTGCATGAATTAACTGTATGGCTTGGTGGACCATGTTTCAAACACATGATCATCACCAATATTAATGTATAACCATGTACATAGGATTCACATGAGTTACCAATACATGTGAGATCACTATGTACCACCATCTTAACTCTCATTTCGCCCTCAAAACCAATTCTCAAAATCAAAATTCTGACATCCTCTGGTAGCTCAGGTTTCTTCATGAGTGGTGGTGATCAAGAATCGAACCATGAACTACCTATTGACCCCCCATGATCCTATATCAATACCAGACATCCCAAATAACAAGGTCCAATTATTAAATAACCAAGTTTCCTATAGATAAAAGAATACAACTCCTGCTATGATATCATTTTTTCATGAACCATCCCAATCCATCTCTTTTTCAGATTCCTGACCCAATTCATGATAAGGTACAAAGGGAATTACCAATACCCATAGGCTAGAATAAGTTCTTGCGAATAAAGGAAACACTACTTAGTAATGATTTTACCCATAATATTTAATTGAATAAGAAACATAAAGTAAATAAAATTATGGAATGACCCATGCATACATCATACATCCACTCTAGAGAAAATAAATAAACAATAACCTAATATCAAAACTAAGAAAACAAAAAATAGTAGTGAGCACCAAAAAACACCCCACCCTTAAAAAAATATCTCTTATAAGGAAAATATACCCACCTCCAATGGATCTACTTCTCCCACCAGCAACTATAGCTACCCTCCATCCATATAAAGTGGTAAAATCTTAAGTGGCCAATGCAACAAAGGAAATTGAAATAAAACTAAAATAATAACACACCCATCTCATTGTTTACATAAAAGTAACCTCTAACACACAAGAACCAAGATTCACCATGGGTGATAATGAATGATAACACATGACCTACAGCTGAAAAATGATAGAGATATAGGTGTGAGTATAAAATATTCCCATTAGGGATTCCAAAATAAAAACCATTCCCTATTACTTACCATAAAAGATAAAACCATTTAAATCTAGTTTGCAAATATTAATATATGAAAATAAGTTTTTCCATTTCCTTTCAAAATAAATAGCATGATACTACTTTAGAAAAAGGAACCATTTTCTCCTTTGATTTCCAAATAACATTTTCAAAAGAATGAATGGTTTTACTATAATACATTTATAAGAAAGAAAAATCTAATAAAGTAAAAGTATCAGTGAGAAATAATAACAAATAAAAATAAATTCCTCAGGTTCTACAAAACATAGGGATAATAAAAAAACTTTTTACTATTTTAAACATGAAAATTAAACTAATCATAAGATCATTTTAAAACGATACCTTAGAAAATATGAGTAAATGAGAGAAAACACCATGGGAAATCTTGAAGTATCTAGGTTTGTTAGGGTGTTAGGATCCTCACAACCTCTATGATAAAACCACATAAATAACTCCCCTTGTTCATGAGGCACTAGATATTCCTTAAACAAAGTTATAATGGTACCCATATCATCATCATCATCATCATCAATATCATAAACATTTAGTTAGTGTTGTAGCATCATCCTATTATGGAGACCAGGCCATGGAATTTCAATCTCACCCCAGCATACTATTCATTAGTATACCCACCTAGGTACCTAGGAATACCATGTTCCATTCCTATAACTAGAACACATAAGTAGTAGCCAAACCATGTTTCAAACACATGACACTACAAAGCTTACATAAAATAACACCTACATACAATAACATGCCACCTCCCTGTACTACCAATACGAATCCCCATTTTTTTCTCAAGCCATACCAATATTCCAAACATATTAAATCCAAGTTCCATAACCAAATATAAATTTAGGATTCCATTATAGTACTCTTCCTTTTTTGAAAACCTTTAGAAAGTGAAAACCAAGCCTTAACATTATAATAATTCAAAATTATGTCCAACAAAACACCTATATTTTCAAGATCCAATTCCAAAACCAAGGAAAATATCAAGACAAATTTTCAAGGTGCTGACCAGGACTCACAATTTGAAAACAAACACCATTCATTTAGAAAACCACATTTAAACAATAGATTTCATGTTTCAAAACCTTTCTTCACACTTAGACACATATACACACATATATATAAATACCCCTTTTCCCAATGCACATATTCCCAAAAAAATGTGTGAATATGTTAAAATATAGAACCTATATATATATATATATTTATATATAAGTCACACTTGATACATCAAAATATTAGAAATCACTTATAGGATATTTAGAAAACCAAAACATGCCATCAACCTTTATGGAAAACCATTCTAAATACCAAATAATCTTAGGAAATTTTCAATTAAAATGGTATAAATAATTTTAAAATCCAATTAAACATTTAAGATGATTTAAACTTCAACAACAACTTGGAAACATCTTTTAACAGGGGAAACCCATGTTAAAAGTTTAAGGAAAACATGGAAAACTAGTGAGAAACCATTTATAAATTCTAAAACCACTTTACATAGTATATACACTTTATATAAAAATGAATAAAAATTTAAAATCATCAAGAAATAATATTTTTCAAATTAAAGTCTTGTATATAGGGAAACCTAACTCAAAAAATTGGAATCATGTCGCGTAAGGTATGAGTTTCGTTGCCTTTGATGAATTCCATAAGAATGGGCCTCAAATTGACCCTTATGAATCCTTAGAACCAAGAACAAAAAAAAATTCCCTTTTAGGTTAGAGTTCATACATGGTGAACACACCACATAGGAGGGAAGGGAACCAAGAATAAATAAGAAATAAAGGAATAGGATAAGAGGAGAAGCTAACCTGGGATGATCGTACTAAGAATCAAAGAATTAATCAGCTAAAAATTAAAGGAAGAGTAGGGGAGGTCATGTGGTAGAGAGACCCTATGGGCATGGTTTCAAGTTAATATGGTAGGGGGGATAATTTTAGGGGTTTTAATTTGATAAGATAAAAATATGAATTTTTTAAAAATTAACCCACCTGGACACAACGTACGGTTTGGACGCACAATTATCCAAACCATACGCCAACCATGCGTCTCTACTAGAACACATGGTAACCTCACCTAGGTAGGATTAATGGTTTTTAAAACCATGTTCCAACTATTTAATTTTCATTATCAAAATTATAGACACCCTCTCATGGTCTGCGCACAATTTCTACTAACCTTGTTCCAACTATGCACTTATGCTGAAAAAACCCAAATTTTAAAATTTTAAAATGGTTCAACCCAAAATTAAAAACGAGGATACATATAAATAAATAATTAAAATAATTAATAAATCATGGTTGGTGTGTGATATCAAATAAAAGGATAAAGAAAGAAGAAATGGCTTTGTATTTCAGTATAAAGAAAATGGGTACAAAAATGAAAGATCAATTAGACATGATTGAAGATATTTCTCAATAAATTTCAAAGAAAATGGATATGGAGAAGGAATTTAAGGCAATAATTATTACTCTTAAGACTAAAATTGAAGAAATAAGAAAAATAAGAAAATATGTCACTTCAATTTTAAAGGAAATGGCTGCTATTTTGAAAGGAAAATATAAGAAGACCATAGAATTTGAGGAGAGGATAAGCACCTCAAATGAGAAGATGAAAATACCTCTAAAGGTAGCCTAAAAATAAAGAAATATTCCAAATATAAAATTATAAATAAAACAGAATTTACATTCTAATTTTGGAAGAGGTAATCCACAAATAAAGGAGGCACCAAAGTGTTACTATTGTGGAAGAATTGGGCACATCATGATTAGGTGCTTCGAAGCCCAAAATACCAATGGTGAGAGAATAAATCTATCCATTCCTATATCTCAATTAGGTAGACAACACATGAGGTATTATTCTTATTGTAAATGATTCATTTGTTATGACCTCAGTCACATAGAAAGGTATTAAAATTGGAGGAATTCATGGAAGGGTAAATATTCCATAAGGATACACTCCACTCTTATGACATAAAAGGATAGAGTTTATCCAAGGAAAAGGCATGTTAAGATGGAAAAAATTTCAATTTTTTTATATAATAAAGATAATAATAAACAAAGGGCGTATCATACACCAAGATTAGAACACTCAAAACAACTCTTTTAGAAGGGAAAAAAGTAAATATAGAAACAAAAAATAAGGATTTGTTCCATATGTGAAATAGGTGGAAGTAAATAAGAAACCAAATTATAAGAAGAATACAATATGACACTCCTGTATATCAAGGAAGATAGGTGGATAAGTGTTATTTAAAAAACCACTGAAATAAAAAAGATAAATATGAAATTGAAAATAAAGTCAAAGGTGAAATCTACTAATGATGTAACTCAAGAAAATATTTTTTTAAGTGTGAACAATTCCATAATTATGGAAAACTGAATCCAATGAAGGATGGAAATGCTCACATCATTGAAGAAAAGTATTTTAGTGGTATCACATAAAGGATATACTTTAGAAACAGTTAGGAATACCAACTACAAATGATGATAAATCTGAAGAGATGATGAAATTACTTTCCCAAAAGATAAATAAGGGAAAAGATGGAATTCAAAGGGTTTGTATAATTTAGAAAACACCATTTCTTTACTTAAGAAACCTCGAGCTACCCCAATCCCCATATGCTTTATTTATTTTAACTATTTTTTAATAAGTGTATAATTAAGGGGGACATGTGACCCATGGGGTGATTGTTCTAGAAAATCACATGTGAGTGGGAAGAAGAAGCTCATGAATTTTACATTCATATTTTTTTTCTAACATTTGGTATTAGCTATGATGATTTAAAAGATTTAAAATTATACTAATAAAGAATATTAATTCCCAAAAGTGGTGTCTTGTATTTAAAAATCAATAATTGGTGTCCATAGCTAATGTATCTGGGGGATTTGTGAACAAGATTTAAAGGATTCTTATCCTTATCTGGAGTTTGAAGATGCTTGTGAAGAATTTAAAGAGTATATGTGTAAAGTGGTGTTAATGTGTATTTCATAATTAGTATTAGTTTTAAAAAGAGCTATAATCCTCAAACAAAGTAATTTAATGTTTTTACACTAACTGTTTGGTGTAAAAGTGTGATTGAGATCATAGGTTGCATTGAGAAATGAAAAACCAAAAGTTTCTATAAAAATTTAATTAGTATTCATGAGTGATATGAATAGACTTATTATTTTTTAAAAAAAAATTATTGCCTACACTGGGATCACGCTCATTAGTCTTAGAGGATTTGTTGAAATCCTAAGTTACATGTGTTAAATTCACTCAATGAATCTCTTGAGAAGGCATAGCTATCTTGGAAAGGAAGTGTCTAGAGTTAGGAATCCTAACCAGAAAATGTTTCCATTTGGTTTTAGAATATTTGTCTAATCAATAGGTTGTCAATTACAAAGGATGTAGACAAATATAGTGGGTGGGGTGGGGGTGAAATAAGATGAGTAATTCCACCCTATCCTCATAGGAGGAGTTAAATCCCTTGATGAATCCCTCTTAAAATTTGATGATAAAGGGGAATTTGAGCCTTATTGGAGTTTCTTACCACACATCAAGGGGCATAAAAGTTTAAATATGAAAGTATATAGCCCTATTAAAATGGGGATATTTAGATTCAAAGTAATTTCCCCACATCTGATAGAAGAGGAAGTTCATTTTTTATTTCATTACCAATAAAGGGGTGTAAGAAATATTTGAATTATAAGTGTTGGATATTGTCAACAAAATAAAAAGGGGGGGGGATTGTTAGGAATCCTATAGGATTGTGTTGGATTTATTGATAATAAGGAATATGATCTTGATGATAAGGAAGAAGATGTTCAAGGGGATTCTTGGAGGATTATTAACAATGAATTTTATTTCTTGATTTTGGATTTTTTTTCAAGGCATCTTGAAGGTTATCGTGTTGGATTCATTATCCACACAAAGAGAAGGAGTCCAGAGGCACTATAGAAGTGTGAAATATTTATACAAGGATCCTATATGGTTAAGAGAAGGGTTAAAGATATATTGAATGCATCTTGGAGAATTTTGTGTTGAAATTTCCCAACATGGGAAAGACCACACCATAGTTAGTGGGAATAGTGAAGATAAAAAAAAGTAAGGTGTGACTACACCATGAATTATGGTTGTGTTAGAGAAGGAAATTCACAACATGGGAAAACTAGAAAGGACTACACTATGGTGGTCCTGTGGTGGAGTCTTAGTGAACCAGTATAACATGGTGAATCCTCAGACATGATGGAAAGGAATTTTAGTGGTGGTATCATTCATAGAAAAACTGGTCAAGAAACACAGTCAATGAAGGTTGACCATGCCGTGGCATAATCCTTGGTGAGTGAAACATGGGAAAAGTTTTTATTTCATTTCATAGGGTAGTCAATATGGTCCATAGTTTATAGTATATTAAAGACCTGAACCTTAGAGTGGTCAACATGAACAAGGGATATGGACCACACCAAATTTCTAGGTGTGTTTTCCTGAGAGTACCTATGAGCCATAGTAAAGACTGTCATGGTTGTGGTGGTGAAACATAACCAAAAAGTCAATGTTCTGGGTGAATTTAAGGGAATTCTAGATTAGAAACACAAATACCACATCATAGTGTTCTAAAGTAAAATATGTTGATGGGTGTGTCAACTAGAGATGCACCAAATGTAGAGGAATTGATTCAGATGATGCATGAATGAATGATCAATTATTCATACATCATTGTCCTTGAATTTAGGCCATAATCCATGAATTATTCAAAGGTGTTTTCATAATTCATAATGTGAATTAATTAATAATTTATTCATGATTCAAAGGATATATAATTGGAGACATGAATAATTTATGTTGGAATTTGGTTATAGAAATCATAGAGTGAAATCATATGAATTTATGGGAAATTTTAATGGCCCATAATGATGTTGATAGATATCAAATTATTGGGTGCATGACCTCCCTATTTTAAGAGGGAATGTAAACTAGAATCTAGGTATGTAGAGAGATATACAAATATTGAATATTAAAACTCAAATTGAAGAGGAATTCTAGGAAAGGGACTGAAATAATAATAAGAGGTTGAAACCTATTGAATAATCTTCCAAAGAAGAAGAGGGAACTACTGTGAAAAAACAAAGAGAAGAGGATTTACAGTTTCATTTTGGAAGAAGAAGGTACTGCAACATGAGGTCTTTACATACTGTGAAGGATAAACCTATCCAGACTACAAGAGAGCATCTATCAATACTTGAGGATACATTCCAAGCAAGTGAAGTTAGTGAATATACCTTCATGTCCATAAAATGTGAGAAGGTGAACCTTTCCACCATAGTGATAAAAGGAAGGAAAGTTAAAGGGAGAAAACCTTGGGAAGTATTGAGTTTTCCCTAAACATTATAAGATAGTGAGCCTGGGAAAGGAGTGACCTAGCCCAGATCCTTTGTGAATATTAGTGTACTTTATAGTGATTTAGTGCATGAAACATCACTGATGCATACTCCTTGGATGCAACCCTATGAGGTTAAACCAATTAAATTATCATGTACCTATTTATGTTATTCATGAACACCCAAAGAGGGTAAAAGGAATTATAAATAATATATGATAAGAAAGATATGATCAAGTGATTGAATCAACTCAACATTTAAGAAAAGAATTATAACAAATGACCCTCAAGGCTGATAGGTCAATATCCATTCAGGGTAGTGAGATTTAAATGAAAAGGTGGTTTTAATTAGCTAAGAATTTTCATACCCCGATTTATCCCTCCCTATCAGGGTAATCTCACCCTAAGTACCTATATAGAGGGACCAATACTTAGACAATTTATCTAACCTTTATTGGGTTACTTTTACACTTTTATACTTATCCATTTACTGACCAAGTCATGAACCTTACACATAATGAACTTTATGCATGGGACTTCATCAAATTTTCCGAAATGTTATGAAACTTATGTAAACAAACCTTACATACCAAAGTTACCCAATTTTTAATAAAATCACTACATCTTTTTAAAAGTCATCAAGATTAATTCCAAATTCACCCAGACATCAAAAATCCTGAAAAATTCTCCTAAAAACACTATAACCTACATATTTTTTTTTAAAAACATCCTACAATAGAATTTTTGTATAAAATCAACCCCTAACACCTTTAAAGGATCTAAAATCAAAAATCCAACCTAAGGTCCAACCCAAATTACCAATTTAAATAATTTACACCTTACAACCTCTCCATTATATGATATCTCATCCCTAAACTATCTCGAATAAACACTAACTAACTCTCATTGAAACCCAAAAATCCCAACTCACTCTATTCCCAAAACACTAAGACATTGTCAGACACATACATCTTTTTTTTCACATTGACTACCCATTCCAACTAGTTTCCCCCTTCTATGGGTACTCCCTACAATATAAATCACCTACCCAACCTCTCCCGAACTAATTTAACCAAAATAATGATAGCATCCTACCCATCCATTCCAAACACTGGATATCCATACATAACCATCAATCATAAACTATCATCATCATACATATTACTAATGATCATATCTCAACCAATATGTGGTTATCCCATTTATTATAAATGAACCTCATGAATATATACTTATTGTAAAAATCACATTCAAATCACTCATGGAATACCTCTAACTATATATGAATCTTTGATTTACTCCAAGTATGAGCAATATATAATGTGTATCTAAGATGATGATCATTTACCCAAAGTCTATTATCCATGTGGATCTATACTCACTATAAAACACCGTTCCCACTATTGGGTATCTTTTCCACTGGCTCATCCCACTCATGTAGATGAATCCCAGCTACTAGCTCCTGGTTCCACCACTCTTAGTACCACCTTTTATGCTTGAGTCTATCATGATCCAAAACCCCCAACCACCTATAAGGTCCTTTAACAAAACTGATTGAGATATCCTATCTATCCACAAGCATGAAACTCCTTCAGTGGTCAATCACACTAGACCTAAATGTGACCTATTTACCAGCACTAGAATAAATTCATCAATAACCCACTTTTTGGTGGGATCATTGAACATCTACTCCAACTTCCCTTCTAAATATCATCATTCACCACTTCTAGATACATAGAGATCTATTTACTATCTCACCCAAGAATACTATTTTACTAGATGTATTTTCCTCTTCTAGGTTCAACTCTACTATTAGAACATGGTTTACCACTTCTGAAAATGAATTCAACCTAAAGATATTTAACCACACCATTATATAATACTATAAACCATCCTAAAATAGTCGCAAAATGGGAATCTTGTAACATTGCCTATGACTGTAGTATCCCCCTGCTATAAGTGTATGAACTTGTATTCTTGCTCCACCCTCAATGTCTCAGAGAAGATGTGATCAAAGAAAATCACCTCAAATTCCTTCCATGTAAACATCTCATGTCCACCTACCTATATCTGTAAAAACCAACAATGTTTTTTTGGTTCTTTAAGCATGCTCTGGTGGCTTCATGATCAGGTGAAAAAATTTCTATACCATCTCAATCTAATACTTCACTGCTTGAGGTCCACCTTATCTTTAGAAAAAATAGAGATGTTATGATGGGAACTACCATATAAAAAATGCCATAGATGTATTATCTTCTTATGATTTTAATGACTCAAACTAGGCTCACCTTAAGCTGCTCATCCAACCATTTCCTAGGCTCTCCTAGCCCCTATAACCATCCTTACCACCTTAGACCCTCTACCTAAGACTCATTCTAACCTCCTCCAATAGGTGTTTCATCAGGTGCACACCTTAGTGGCACTATTTTTATACCCTCTTGAATGTCCAACAATGGTCATCTTGGTGTAATATCACTATTAATAAAACACCATGCTCAATATAGATATAACAACCAAAATATTGTAAATAAGGAAAGATGTGACAGGCAGTTCAACCCACTTTCCCACACACTTACCTGTCATACCTATGTCTATACCATCTGGTCTTACAACCCTGCTTACCCATGTAAGGTTTAGGTACTACACACATCATACACATGTAAGATTCACTTAATTATTCATACCAAGATATATATCCTTGGGCTGGCTGAGTATAATACCACCAAGAAGCTATTTGAGAAAACACCATATAGGATGTTGTTGACACTTTAAATAGTCAGACCCCTTTTCATTTCTAGAATCACTACCCTTCCTAGGTTATCTATATATAATTCCTCTAAGTGACCATGTCATAAAACACTATATATCTTGTTGTTGACACTTTAAATAGCTAAACCATTTTTTCCATTCCATAACCAAAGTAACAATCATAAGTAGAAAACATATTTCATGCGATCCCTATGTGTATAAGATTATGCATGAGTATTGCATATTTAATTATAGGGATAAGGATAAAAACAAAAATCAATGACATAAAATACCAATCTATCCAAATCAAATAACTCAACTATAACCATGAAACAAAAAACAATCCCAACATCCCTAGTAAATTGGACTTCTGTCTATACTTGTTTCTAGATAGGAACACAACACAACATCTATCCCAAGTTCAATCATATTCATAGACCTACTGTATACCTTATCCCGAATAATAAAAGAGGCTCACTTATGTATTGTTTAATCCTAACTTTTTATGATTACACTTTGTAATTCCTTGAACCGATTCACTATATAGTAATTGGATCGAAGTGTCACTAGAACTTAGGTGTGTCCCCATGAACACCAAAGAATACTGAATAGTAGTGAGGGTCTATGTAGTGATAGTGGGGAGAATATACCTTATAAAGATAAATGAAAACACAAGAAATAATTATAAAGACTAATAAAATCATAACATAACAAATATCAACATACAACATGATGTAATAGTTTTTACAATATCAGATTAGTCTTACAAAAATAAACAGGATATCCCTTAGGCTAATCATGTATGTACATTCACAAGAAAAAAAACTACCAGATAGGAATCAAGGAACCACTCGACCTATCTGCAGAACCATAACATCCAACCCATACTCTACACACACCACACTCTCTACTAGGTTTTTGATGTCAAAATTTTTACTTATCTATAATTTATGACATAAATTCTCCATGTATATCAGAGGGAATATATAGGGTGTGAGTATAAACTCAGTTGGATACTACCAATAGTTCCCCTAGATAATATCCATACATATACCAGTATATGAAATGATAATAAACAACAACCTAAAACATATTACAAAACCAGATCTCCTCATTCTCAACTAGTCTGAGCAAGTATTTTTAGCCTTGACCAATGTCAGAGTGGAACGATCCATCCATAGTATGTTATACCAAAAGTGTCCCCAACCTTTCTACTAAACCCATACCACTTGAGTTATATACCATCCATAATTAATGTGATTATCATAGGCCTACTATGATGTTTCATTAGCACATATTCAACCTACAAACCATTATATCTCACATATCTAATGAGTATTCCACTCCTATCTAGTGATTTTCATCAGCTTTTGTATCCAACTACAATGTATCCCTCCTCTGACTCAATGGTCAACACCATTACCCCAAAGCTGCTAAACTAAAGATTATACCACCCATGAAGAGTGGACTAAAACACCTCATGGGTCCTATACTATGTGCACATGACCCTAATGGCCTCAACCCCATGGTGAGTGGCTATCAATATCCCTAAATCCACACCTCAGTGAACCTATATCACCACCATGATAATGGTCCAAACCATTTTCATCACACTGGAAACCATAGAATCACCACTTTAAAATATATGATATAAATCCTATAATGACCTAAACCCACAACATTGGGAAATAATTCTATGCCAAATCTCATCCACCATTTACTACATGAGATTACTTCTAATTATCTTATATGAACAACTAAAAAACCAAGTGGTTTCATTATTTGGTTTCCCTCACAACTCTACCCATTTTCATTTATTGCATAACACATATACATATACACAACACATTAAATAGCCAGGACACACTTACCAAAAGTATAAAGGACTCAACTTGTTGAAAATATCTATCCAACTCATCATCAATCATAAGATTCACCAAAATCTAACAAAAACCCTATTTTAGGGAACCATCAATAAAAACATAGAAACCCTATAAATTAAACCAATAATAACTACTCTAGAGTATCTATCCTTACCTATGGATACTCCCTACTTCAAACAACATAAGTATATAGCAATAATTTAAGAAGATCCTTCAAGAAGGGAAGAAGAATGAAGAAGAGGTAGAAACTAGGGTTCACGACTATATTCTTTCTAAAACACCCTATTCCCCCTTTTGTAGTTAAATTTACATTTATTTTATCATTTTATATATTTTTTAAAAAAACATATAAAAAACTTCAAATATTAAATTTTCACAAACACTTTTACTCTTACGCATTACAAAATTTAGACATTTTTGACATTTTTAGAAAAATATTGATGATACTTATGTATCAAAAGGCTTAATATAATTTAAAAATTTTCTAAAGGAAAATACTCTTATTTAACAATAAATGACACTTATTCATCCTCTATAAATGATTAATGAGTATATAATTTTCAAAAAAAAAAAATCTTATGAACATATGGTAACTCAAAGTCACTCTTATATATTTACTTATCCATTTTCCCAAATCCACACAAAATGAATCTTACATATCCAGAAGTTACTTTTATGCATCACATAGAGTTACTATTATGTATTCCATTTCCCACATAGTCACTCTTATATATACAAGGTCCTCAAAAGTTACTCTTAGACACACCTTAGTTTATTTACAAAATATTAATAAAGTTACTTTTATTTAAGAAACTTAACCATAATTTTACTCTTATGCATACAAGATCTTCCAATACTTATCCATTTCTATTGGTAGGACTCTCATGCATGGGTACCCATATATAAGAGTAACTTATCATAGGGTGTTTTATATGACTTAGATGAATTTCCCCAACCCTTCACATGGTTAATTTTACACATTCTAGACTAATCCATTTTTTGATAAAGTCATGAACCTTACACATCATGACCATTACATGCGAGAATTAACAAAATTTTCTAAAATAACACTACCCTTACATAAATGTCTCATATATGCCAAAGTTTTCCAATTTTTAATAAAATTGAAACAAATTTTAAAAAATCATTAAAATTATTTCAAAATTTACATAGAATTTAAAATTCATAAAAAACTATCCCAAAAACACCATAATGTATATAATTTTTTTTTAAACCACATACACCATAATTTTTATAAAAATTCAATCCTTGATACCTATAAAAGGTTTAAACACACATGGACAACCCAATTTATGATCTTAATTACCACTTTAAATACCCAAGGCATTACACCTTGATAGAAAAAGAACCATAATTTTTTAGTCTAAAGGATTATATAAATCAGGTTTTAGGAGATGAAAATCATTACAAGGTTCAATTTTAACCTAAAAAGAAGATTTTATCATCTAGATATTGGTCTTCCAATAGTGTTTCTTCAAGTACCAATCTTGTTATAGTTACAGTGGAGTAATTACATGTTTCTATTAAACAAGAAACACAGAGAGTGGAATAAAAATATCAGTATTTCTTAAATATAATGAATGAATAAATCATGAAATATTTTTCTTTTTCTTGTTCTTCACTTCCACCCAAGAGTGAAACAATTATTGATAATTATTTGATGATGGTGTGTTCAATTTTTAGGGATTCCTCTGATCTAGCTACTGATTTATATGTAGATAACAATGGAAATACTCGTGATGATTATGATGGTAGCAATGTTAAAGATAATGTTGGTGCTGGTTATGGTGATAATGTTTTTAATGATTATGTAGGTAATGATGATACTGATTCTGAGGAGGGTGTTAGTGGCAGTAGAGAGGACTTTGATGGTAATAACAAGGATTAATAACAAAACTTTTGATATACACAATATTTATGATATATAATGATTAAAAATTACTTTATTATGCATACTGAGGATGTTATGTTATATTTGTGTTTTTTTATAAATTATTAATATTTATAGACATGTGTGTGTGTATTAAAATTTATTTTTTTTGAAAAATTAAGATGCACATGACCATGGGAATTGACCATGGTTTTAGAATTATATCCATAGGTTATGCCCATGGTGGTATGATTATATCCATGGGAATTACTTATAATGGTATTTCTATAGTCATAGGTAGAATATGACTATGGTTATACCCCTATTTTCATGATAATAGTGTCTATATGTAGGCTGATTGTGGCTAAAAGGTACAACCATAACTAGCTGGGCTATGGCCACGGTCATGGCATGTGGCATAAACCCTTTTCCAAGTAGGGCCAACCCATTAGAAGAGATTATTTTTCTAGCATATCTCTTACCCCATTGAAATGGGTACCTAGACCCTGGGTATTAGATACCACTTGCAAATCTAAAGTGGGTAAAATACACCTCCTCATGCTAGCCCACACTATTGGAGTTGTTAAATCTATTAGCGTGAAATTATGAAAAATATATATTTTTGATGCATTTATATAATAATATAATAAACATGAGTGTGTGTATATATAAGGGTTTTTATAATTTATAAAAAAATTTAGGATGAATTTCTCACCTGAGATATTGAACATAACCTAGTACAATGTAGATTTCCATCCTAGATATTGAATATTAGATGAGACATAATTGAAATCTATATCAGATACTTTAATTTTTGGGATGGTAATAAAATCCACCTCAGAAAAATAAATAATATATATTCAAATATATAGTTACAAAAATAAATAGGAATATATATATATATATAATAATTACAATAATATATTTTCATAATAATATTAACAATTTGTAAATGTAAATTAATATATTTATAAAAAATATATTTTAATTTATTTCTTTATAAAAATTATAAATATTTAAATATAAAAATTAATAATGTGTGTGTTTTATATTCACATATATATATATATTTATAATAATTTTATAAATATGTAAATAACAATGTATAAATTTATAAAAAAATATTAATTAATTTATTTAATGAAATTATAATTATGTGTATATATATATTTGTGTGTGTGCACATTAATTTATAACTAATTTTTTATATATTTATATAATCCTATGATAATTCTATACATATGTAAATATCAATGTATAAATTTATAAAAACATACAAATAAATTTACTTCTTTAATAAAATTATAAATGTGTGTGTATATTAATTTATAATTAGATTAATTTATTTTTATATATTTCTATAATATTATTATAAATATGTAAATAATGTATCAATATATGTGTGTGTTCATGTGTGTACATCACACCCTTCTTTAATCAATCCATGTTCAAAGCCAAAATGTTATTATCTGAACAAGTGGATCATCCTTCAAACATCATACGTGGAACAAAGACCAGATATCCAAAGGCACCCAATAATGGTGTATCCAAGTAAGACATCACACATCATATTAACTAGAATACCACACAAAAATTTGGAAAGCAATTATGAATGACAAAAAAGAAACACCAGAAGAGATCTCACACAAACAATACTATCATATAAGGACTTTAACATGGTTTGATAAATTCTCTATATCCATGAAGAAATAATGAAATCCACTAGAAGAGAGAGGAGATAGAAAATCCTAAGTTACAAGTAATTAATAGTTTCTAATCAAAATTATTCAACTTAATATTACTATGACCCCCATAAAGACCACTTATTTATAGGAAAATATCATACCCTCTGACCAATCACTGTTCAACACATAGATTGAATATTCTTTGAATACTCCTTTATCACTAGTTTCTAATTTTTCCAGTTTCACTGAATTCCTAGTTAATACTATGGAAAATAAAACTCTATCACCCAAATGAATTTGACCATTGATCATATATCCTTCCACCAACTAAAAGAACACCAATGTTGATCTTATAGTGTGAATAGGTCATCATACATGATTGCTTCACTAGTGCTCTAGTTAAAACTCACAAATACCTTCAGAACAATGCTTTATATGAGAAATAGGATTCACACATCAATGATTTTATATTTTAGGACTATTACCATGGATTCCATTCATAAATATTCTAAACATCCCCAGACTTTTAAAGATTATGACATTTATTGGCATTTTTTCTAGATTTTTGTTCCCATTAACCCTATATAGTTCCATCACTCCATCTTTCACAGGACTTCTGATGAATTATTATCAAACTAAATATACACTACTGGAAATCCAGCATTTCCCAATGGTTTAGAACCGTTGGGAAAGGCTGCAGAACCGTTGGTATATGTTATACCAACGGTTCTGCAAACCGTGGGGAAGTAAGCCGTTGGGAAAGGCTTTTCCCAATGGTTTACACAGAACCGTTGGGATAGGTTAGAAAAAATAAACCTATCCCAACGGTTCTGCCAAACCGTTGGGAAAGGCCTTTCCCAACGGTTTGGCCCGTTGGTAAATCAACAGAGAATTTTCTTTCCCAACGGTTCTATGAACCATTGGTAAAAACAACCATTCAACAGGATATCCCAACGGTTTCAAACCGTTTGGATAGGGTGTTTTTACCAACGGTTCCTTGAACCGTTGGTAAAAACAGCTACATAGATCCTATGCCAAAGGTTTTCAAACCATTGGCATAGGCTTTGCTGTGAAAATTGCACAGCAGCCTGCAATTTGCACAGCAGGTTTGGTTTTTGGGCATTCACCCTCGGTTTCAATTCAATTTTCAATCCAATTATGCCTTCGTTTTCAATTCATTTTTCAATCCAATTATTGTACCTGTAACACATATAATGCATACATATAGAGAACAAACCAACACATACAAATAATGCAAACCAACCAACTAACACATATAATGCATCTTGAAAATATACACATCCATAATTAAAGTAGAATTCATAACATAATTATAAACATACATAATTCATTTAGAATTCATTTTAAAATTTAGATGACAATCATATGTGGAATCCGGAATTCAATTCATAATTTGATTGGTTTTTCATATACCATATATTTTTAATAGAAATTATATCCATTTTAAACAAAATACATACATCTGGAATGATACCGGTCACACCATGCCTCGGATTGAGGCGAGGTTAACTCATACACGTCACAAATGACTCATTGATCGTTGTCCTAAAGTATCAACATATTCCGAAATCGTTTGGTTGGTTTTCCGTATGTCAGTTGTTGTTTTCACTTAAAATGAAGTGTTTTTTAAATAAAAGAGAGACACTTTGAATGGTTTTGGCCACACCGCGCCTCGTATTGAGGCGGCGTTAACTCGTAAACATCACAAATGACCCATGGATTGTTGTGATAAAATATAAACACAATCAGAATGCGTTTGGTTGGTTTTCCATATGAATTTAAAATGTAGTCCATTTTAAAGAAAATAGATACACTTAGAGTGGTCTCGGCCAAACCGCGACTCGGATTGAGGCATGGTTGACTCGTACACGTAACATATGACCCATGAATCGTTGTCCTAAATTTTCAACAGATTCCGAATGTGTTTGGTCAGTTTTTCATATGTTAGTTGTTTATTTCACTTATAATCTTGTCCATTTTAAACAAAAGAGAAACAGTCAGAGTGGTACCGGCCACACCGCATCTTGTATTTAGACGGGGTTGACTCTTACACGTCTCAAATGACCCATGAATCATTTTCCTAAAGTATCAACACAATCCGAATGCGTTTGGCCGGTTTTCCGTATGTCAGTTGATGTTTTTCACTTAAAATGATGTCCTTTTGAAACAAAAGACATACACTTTGAGTTGTGCCGGCCACACCACGCCTTGGATTGAGGTGGCGTTGACTCGTACACATCAAATATAACCCATGTATCGTTCTCATAAAGTTTCAATGGAAACCGAATGCGTTTGGTCAGTTTTCTGTATGTACTTAAAATGTTGTCCATTTTAAACAACAGAAAGTCACTTAGAGTGGTCCCGACCACACTTAGATGACAATTAAATTAGAATTCATAACATAATTATAAACTTAAATAATTCATATAGAATTCAATTTAAAATTTAGATGACAATTATATGTGGAATCCGAAATTCAATTCATAATTTGATCGGTTTTTTCTATACCATATATTTTTACCTCAAATGATGTCCATTTTAAACAAAATACATACACCTGAAGTGATACCGGCCACACCGTACCTCAGATTGAGGAGGGGTTGACTCTTACATGTCACATTTGACCCATGGATCATTGTGCTAGAGTATCGACACAATCTGAATGCGTTTGGTCGGTTTTCCGTATGCCAGTTGATGTTTTTCACTTAAAATGACGTCCTTTTGAAACAAAAGATGGACACTATGAGTGGTGCCGACCACACCGCGTCTCCAATTGAGGCGGGGTTTATTCGTACACGTCACATATGATCCATGGATCGTTCTACTAAAGTTTAAATGGAAACCGAATGCGTTTGGTCGGTTTTCCATATGTACTTAAAATGTTGTCCATTTTAAACAAAAGAGCGACACTTAGACTAATCCTGACCACACCGCGACTCAGATTCATCCCGGGTTGGATCGTACATGTCACATATGACCCATGGATCTTTGTGAAAAATTATCAAAATATTAAGAATGCGTTTGGTCGGTTTTGCGTATGCCAGTTGTTCTTTTCATTTATAATCATGTCCATTTTAAACAAAAGAGACAGAGTTAGAGCGGTGTCGGCCACACTGCATCTCGGATTAAGATGGGGTTGACTTGTACACATCACATATGGCTCATGTATCGTTGTGCTAAAGTATCGATAGAATCCGAATGCATTTGGTCGTTCTTCCGTATGTCAGTTGATGCCTTTCACTTAAAATGACGTCCTTTTGAAACAAAAGACGGACACTTTGAGTGGTGTCAGCCACACCGCATGTCGGATTGAGGCATGGATGATTCTTACACATCACATATGACCCATGAATCATTATCCTAAAGTTTCAACGGAAACCGAATCCGTTTGGTCATTTTTCCGTATGTACTTAAAATGGTATCCATTTTAAACAAAAGAGGGTCACTTAGAATTATCGTGGCCACACCGTGACTCAGATTCATCCCGGGTTGGCTCTTACACATCACATATGAACCATGGATTGTTGGGATAAATTATCAACAGATTTGGAATGCGTTTGGTCGGTTTTCCATATGTCAGTTGATGCTTTTCACTTAAAATGACGTCCTTTTGAAACAAAAGACGGACACTTTGAGTGGTGCCGGCCACACCACGTATCCGGATTGAGATGAAACCACCGTGAAACATTCTAATTATTATTCGTGACGTGTACGCATAGACGGCACGTCAATCGGAAGTGCGGTTTGCGCGGTACGACTCAATATTCGTGTTTTAAGTGACGTTTGCGCTTCGTAAACGCGCGTGAGGGGGGTCCAAATGGGCCGAACAAAGTCGGAATGGCCTGAAATCAGACGAAAAATATGGGAGAGTGATTTATGAAGTGTTCGAGCAGACGGAACGTCAATCGGACATGCCGTGTGCCCGCGGTGACCGACAATGCAGTTCTGGTGTCATAAACGGCCAAAACGAGCGTCCAACGGTCAAATTCATAGAGGACGACCTCAGATTGAGCTAAAACCATCGTGAAACATTCTAATTATTATTCGTGACATGTACGCGCAGACGGCACGTAAATCGGACGTGCGGTTTGCGCGGTACGGCTCAATATTCGTATTTTAAATGATGCGCGCGCTTCGTAAACGCGCGTGAGGGGGGTCCAAATGGGCCAAACGAAGTCGGAATGGCATGAAATCAGATGACAAATACGGGTGAGTGATTTATGAAGTGGTCGAGTAGACGACACGTCAATTGGATGTGCCATGTGCCCGCGGTGACCGACAACGCAGTTCTGGTGTCATAAACGGCCAAAACGGGCGTCAAACGGTCAAATTCATAGCGGACGACCTTGGATTGAGTTGAAACCACCGTGAAACATTATAATTATTATTCGTGACGTGTACGCGTAGACAGCACATCAATCGGACGTGCGGTTTGCGCGGTACGGCTCAATATTCGTGTTTTAAGTGATGCGCGCGCTTCGTAAACGCGCGTGAGGGTGGTCCAAACGGGCCGAATGATTTCGGAATGGCCTGAAATTAGACGAAAAATACGGGTGAGTGATTTATGAAGTGGTCGAGCAGAAGGCACATCAATCGGACATTCCGTGTGCCCGCGGTGACCGACAACGCAGTTCTGGTGTCATAAACGGCCAAAACAGGCGTCCAACGGTCAAATTCATAGCGGACGACCTCGTATTGACCTAAAACCACCGTGAAACATTCTAATTATTATTCGTGACGTGTACGCGCAGACGGCACGTCAATAGGACATGCGGTTTGCGCGGTACGGCTCAATATTCGTGTTTTAAGTGATGCGCGCGCTTCGTAAACACGCGTGAGGGGGGGTCCAAACGGGCCGAATGAAGTTGTAATGGCCTGAAATCAGATGAAAAATACGGGAGAGTGATTTATGAAGTGGTCGAGTAGACGGCACGTCAATCGGACGTGCTGTGTGCCCGCGGTGACCGACAACGCAGTTCTGGTGTCATAAACGGCCAAAACGGGCGTCCAACGGTCAAATTCATAGCGGACGACCTCAGATTGACCTGAAACCACCGTCCAACATTCTAATTATTATTCTTGACGTGTACGCACAGACGACACGTCAATCAGACGTGCGGTTTGCACGGTACAACTCAATATTCGTATTTTAAGTGATGCGCGCGCTTCGTAAACGCGCGTGAGGGGGGTCCAAACGGGCCGAACGAAGTCGGAATGGCATGAAATCAGACAAAAAATACGGGTGAGTGATTTCTGAAGTGGTCGAGCAGACGGCACATCAATTGGATGTGCCATGTGCCTGCGGTGACCGACAACGCAGTTCTGGTGTCATAAACGGCCAAAACGGGCGTCAAACGGTCAAATTCATAGCAGATGACCTCGGATTGAGCTGAAACCACCGTGAAACATTCTAATTATTATTCGTGACGTGTACGCGCAGACGGAACGTCAATCGGACGTGCGGTTTGCGCGGTACGACTCAATATTCGTGTTTTAAGTGATGCGTGCGCTTCGTAAACGCGCGTGAGGGTGGTCCAAACGGGCCGAACGATTTCGGAATGGCCTGAAATCAGACGAAAAATATGGGTGAGTGATTTATGAAGTGGTCGAGTAGACGGCACGTCAATCGGACGTGCCGTGTGCCCGCGGTGACCGACAACGCAGTTTTGGTGTCACAAACGGCCAAAACGGGTGTCAAACGGTCAAATTCATAGCGGACGACCTCGGATTGACCTGAAACCACCGTGCAACATTATAATTATTATTCATGACGTGTACGCGTAGACGGCACGCCAATCGGACGTGCGATTTGCACGGTACGACTCAATATTCGTGTTTTAAGTGAAGCGCGCGCTTCGTAAACGCGCGTGAGGGGGGTCCAAACGGGCCGAACGAAGTCAGAATGGCCTGAAATTAGACGACAAATATGGGACAATGATTTATGAAGTGGTCGAGCAGACGAAACGTCAATAGGACGTGCCGTGTGCCTGCGGTGACCGACAACGCAGTTCTGGTGTCATAAACGGCCAAAACGGGCGTCCAATGGTCAAATTCATAGCGGACGACCTCAGATTGAGCTGAAACCACCGTGCAACATTCTAATTATTATTTGTGATGTGTATGCGCATACGGAACGTCAATCGGACATGCGGTTTGCGCGTTATGACTCAATATTCGTATTTTAAGTGATGCACGCGCTTCGTAAACGCGCGTGAGGGGGGTCCAAACGGGCCGAACGAAGTCGGAATGACCTTAAATCCGACGAAAAATACGTGTGAGTGATTTCTGAAGTGGTCGAGTAGACGGCACTTCAATCGGACGTGCCGTGTGCCCGCGGTGACCGACAACGCAGTTCTGGTGTCATAAACGGCCAAAACGGGCGTCAAACGGTCAAATTCATAGAGGATGACCTCGGATTGAGCTGAAACCACCGTGCAACATTCTAATTATTCTTCGTGGCGTGTACGCACAGACGGCACGTCAATCGGACGTGCGGTTTGCGCGGTACGGCTCAATATTCGTATTTTAAGTGATGCGCGCGCTTCGTAAACGCGCGTGAGTGGGGTCCAAATGGACCGAACGAAGTCGGAATGACCTGAAATCAGACGACAAATACGGGTGAGTGATTTATGAAGTGGTCTAGTAGACGGCATGTCAATCGGACGTTCCGTGTGCCCGCGGTGACCGACAACGCAGTTCTGGTGTCATAAACGGCCAAAACGGGCATCAAACGGTCAAATTCATAGTGGACGACCTCGGATTGACCTGAAACCACCGTGAAACATTCTAATTATTATTCATGACGTGTACGCGTAGACGGCATGTCAATCGGACGTGCGGTTTGCGCGGTACGTCTCAATATTCGTGTTTTAAGTGATGCGCGCGCTTCGTAAACGCGCGTGAGGGTGGTCCAAATGGGCCGAACGATTTCAGAATGGCTTGAAATCAGACGAAAAATATGGGTGAGTGATTTATGAAGTGGTCGAGCAGACGGAACATCAATCGGATGTGCCGTGTGCCCGCGGTGACCGACAACGCAGTTCTGGTGTCATAAACGGCCAAAACGGGCGTCAAACGGTCAAATTCATAGCGGACGACCTCAGATTGAGCTGAAACCACCGTGCAACATTCTAATTTTTATTCGTGACGTGTACGCATAGACGACATGCCAATCGGACGTGCGGTTTGCGCGGTACGGCTCAATATTCGTGTTTTAAGTGATGCGCGCGCTTCGTAAACGCGCGTGAGGGGGGTCCAAATGGGCCGAACGAAGTTGGAATGGCCTGAAATCAGGCGACAAATACGGGATAGTGATTTCTGAATTGTTCGAGTAGACGGCACATCAATCGGACGTTCCGTGTGCCCGCGGTGACCGACAACGCAGTTCTGGTGTCATAAACGGCCAAAACGGGCGTCCAACAGTCAAATTCATAGCGGACGACCTCAGATTAAGCTGAAACCACCGTGAAACATTCTAATTGTTATTCGTGATGTGTATGCGCAGACATCACGTCAATCAGACTTGCCATGTGCCCGCGGTGACCGACAACGCAGTTCTGGTGTCATAAACGGCCAAAATACTGTCCATTTTAAACAAAATAGAGACACTTTGAGTGGTTTCGGCCACACCGTGCCTCGGATTGAGGTGGCGTTGACTCGTACACGTCACATATGACCCATGGATCGTTCTCCTAAAGTTTCAACAGAAACCGAATGCGTTTGGTCGGTTTTCCGTATGTCATTTTTTGTTTTCACTAAAAATGAAGTCCATTTTAAACAAAATAGAGACACTTTGAGTGGTTTCGGCCACACCGCGCCTCGGATTGAGGTGGCGTTGACTTTTACATGTCACATATGACCCATGGATCATTCTCCTAAAGTTTCAACAGAAACCGAATGCGTTTGGTTGGTTTTCCGTATGTACTTAAAATACTGTCCATTTTAAACAAAAGAAAGTCACTTAGAGTGGTCCCGACCACACCGCATCTCAGATTTAGGCGGGTTTGACTCATACACGTCTCAAATGACCCATGGATCGTTGTCTTAAAGTATCAACACAATCCGAATGTGTTTGGCCGGTTTTCCGTATGTCAGTTGATGTTTTTCACTTAAAATGATGTCCTTTTGAAACAAAAGACATACACTTTGAGTTGTTCTGACCACACCGTGCCTCGGATTGAGGCAGTGTTGATTCGTACACGTCACATATGACCCATGGATCGTTGTCCTAAAGCATCAACACATTTCGAATGCGTTTGCTCAGTTTTTCGTATGTCACTTTTTGTTTTCACTTAAAATCTTATGAAAATTCATATAGAATATTTTTATATCATATTTAGTATGGATTAGATTTTAGTTGATCGTGCTATGAAACATTTCAGAGCTAATGAAATTAAGAAAGGTGGAGGGGCTGTCCGGGGGGGCTGTCCGGTGGGTGTCCGGGGGGCTGTCCGGGGACCAAGGAGGAGGGTGGGGGGGGGGGGGCTGTGCGGGGTCTGTCCGGGGGGTGTTTGGGGGTTGTTCAGGGGGTTGTCCGGGGTTGTTCAGGGGGCTGTCCGGGGGTTGTTCAGGGGGATGTTCAGGGGTTGTTCAGGGGTTGTTCAGGGGTTGTTCAGGGGGTTGTCCGGGGTTGTTCAGGGGGCTATCTGGGGGGTGTTTGGGGGGTTGTCCGGGGTCCAAGGGGGAGGGTGGGGGGGTTGTCCGGGGGGCTATCTGGGGTCCAGGGTGGAGGGTTGGGGGATGTACGGGGGGCTGTCCAGGGGGATGTCCGCGGGGGTTGTCCGGGGGGGCTGTCCGGTGGGTGTCCGGGGGGCTGTCCGGGGACCAAGGAGGAGGGTGGGGGGCTGTGCGGGGTCTGTCCGGGGGGTGTTTGGGGGTTGTTCAGGGGGTTATCCGGGGTTGTTCAGGGGGCTGTCCGGGGGTTGTTCAGGGGGTTGTTCAGGGGTTGTTTAGGGGTTGTTCAGGGGTTGTTCAGGGGGTTGTCCGGGGTTGTTCAGGGGGCTGTCCGGGGGGTGGTTGGGGGGGTTGTCCGGGGTCCAAGGGGGAGGGTGGGGGGGTTGTCCGGGGGGCTGTCCGGGGGGCTATCCGGGGTCCAGGGTGGAGGGTTGGGGGCTGTACGGGGGGCTGTCCAGGGGGCTGTCCGCGGGGCTGTCCGGGGGGTGTTTGGGGGGTGTTCGGGGTCCAAGAGGGAGGGGGGGGGGTTGTCCAGGGTCCAAGAATGAGGGGGGTTGTCCAGGGAGTTCTCAAACACACAACCACTAAAAGACAACAACATCCATAAAAACAGACAATATATAAAAATAACTCAACTCCAATACTATACTACGAGTCTAGATAAAACCAACAACTAGAATAGATTAAACATCAAATCTCAGTAATATAAGTCAAAAATGTAACGGATCAATATGTCCCACATCAGCATCACCATCACCATCATCATCATCATCATCACCCTCGTCATCGTCCTCCTCATCGTCCTCACCCTCCACAGCGCCTTCCTCCTCGCCTTCGCCCTCCTCCTCGCCCTCCTCATCTCCCTCCTCTTCCGCATCATACTCCTCGCCATCATCATCTTCAAGCTGGACATCGGCCTGACCACCACTGGAACTGCCACCTGGTGCACCATATATAGAATGTATCGACGACATGTATTCATCAATCGCTGGGCTGGCCTCTGCTGGAAGTGTTGGACGTAGAACTTCAATAAATTTCATAAATGCACTGTTTTCCCTAGCAGACTGTTCTGCCATCTCTGTGGCCCTTTTCTCAGCCTGTTCTGCCTGTGCCCTAACTTGCTGCAGCTCGGTGGCACTACAACTCGTACCTGAGGCAGGCCAATACCTCGTCGGGGCTATCCTAGGTCGGCAGCGTACTCTGCCAGAATGATCCTCTCCCAACACCTGATGTAAGTGATCAGATGGCCCAAAATTGTCTGCTTCTTGGGCATTGAGGGCCTCTAAAGCATCCTGTTACAAATATAAATATATTATTAAGTTACGAAATAGATATTAAAATATAAAATCAATAGATTGAAACTTACAATCTGCTTCTGAGTCGCTTCGTTGACAGCACTTCCATCCTTTTTTCGTCTACTCGAGCAAAACAGTTTTGCTCGAGGCACACGTCCTTCAATATTTTGTACTTGCCTCTACAATGACATTGAAAACAAAAGTTATATAAAAACTTTAGCAAATGATTAAATAATTGAGAAAATAAAAGAAAATGTAAGTCGTAAAGAAAACTTATAAACAATTGTCATACCTCCTGCCTCTCATGATCCGGCATCGTCGTGCGTCCTAGTGTATGGAGGTATTTTTTTGCATCAATGTTTTTTTTTTATTTTTTCCAGATGATTCCTAAATAAAATTTGATAATGCAAAGGATAATATTAATGCAAAACTTGAAAGTTATTATTTAAATACCTCAAATGTAATTCATACCTTAAACTGGGTACTCGTCCAATGAGTAATCATCTGACGATACTGCTCTATAGGACAATCATCCACGACTGGTACCGCCTCTAACTCAGTGCCAACTCTAGCACGCCAGCCAATATACAACTCATTCTTGTAGGCTCTCCAAAGCTCGCCTAAATCCTTTAGACGTTCCAGTCGTGCACCCTCACCATCAGGAAAATTAAATCGAAGCTGAAATCAAAATATTAATTCATATAAATAAAAAAATAATTCATGGCATTAAATACAACAAATTTTTTACCCATATCTCTGCCCAAGCTCTATCTTTGACCTCATGTGGCAAATTTCTCCACGACAGCGGGCTGACGGGAATGATGTCAGAGTATTTGGCAAGCGTCGCCAGAAAACTCCAACATTGCTGCCCTATTTTCTCAACCATCTGATTGTCTTCATTATATTCCACCATAACCTGTGTGCGACGGTTCCACACCGAACACATGCGTGTACGGCCCCGCCCCCGCCTCCTGTCAGTAGATGTATCTGTCATGAAAGAAAAACAAATATTTTATCAAAACATGTTATAATGAAAATAAATATTGCTATAAAAATTTGTTAGGGTTTTATAAATATACCTGCGCTAGTCTGATCAATGAGTGGCGCCGGATCCACAGAACCTGATGGAACACCCTCTGGTGGAACAGGAGTCGAAGACGATGGAATATAAAAGCTCGGAGAGACAGAAGTAGAAGGAAAAGAAGATGGAATAGCTGTATGACCTGATGCTGACTGGGGAGTGGGAATCATCATGGGATGTGAAAATGATGGGGCAGAAGATGCAGAAGGTAGAAAAAACATGGGAGGCCTAAATACCCCGTGTGTCCCTAACGACACACCGGGATCAGAATGTGGGAAGGATGAAATGTCAGTGGGAGGGGAAGGGTCTAGTCGGGCACGCGCAGCTCTACGTCCACCTCTGGTACGAACCCTCCTCGTACCACCGGCCTGAGTACTAGGACCAGTACTAGGCTCCTCGTCGAATAACTGTCGACGTAATGGTGGATCCTAAAAAAAAGTTTACAAAAAAAATTAATCACATGACATTATATATTCTGTAAATATATATATATATATATATATATATATTTGAAATAAAGTACTCACTGTAGGAACTAATGGTGGAATGCCCACCTCCTCCATCTGACGATTGTTCTCCGCCATTTTTTTCTTCGTCTCTCTTCAATTGGCTGCATTTCCTGCATTTGAAAACAAATATGTAATTAATTAGAAAAAGAAAATTAATGTGTAAACCAAAAAACTAAATATATGAGGGAATGAGGGGATTCATTGGTAATTTAGCTATCAATTGTTTTAGAAGAGCTTGAATGAATTTAATAAAACATACAAGTTGTAATGTTCACCAAGTTAGAAATATTGTTTGATTTGGTTTGAATACAGTTCAATTCCAAATTAGAAAATGCAATTCAAATAAAACAGCAACCAATAAACATTGAAAATTCACATAACGGTCAAGTCAGCTAAAACATATTTGTGATCAATACTAAATAAATATGAATATTACCAACCTTAACAACCCAACTCGAGGTAAACCAAAATAATTGAGAACATGGATGAATGATTCTATATATTTCCAACCACAACTTCAGGTTCACAATCAACTCTGACAATTGAGCTATTGGAGTCATCAAAAGAAATAAATGGATTGGTTCCAATGGCAATAGGGACAGTGTCAATTCCATCATCAGCATCATCAAAAATATGTCTTGGAATTACTTTAACTATGACACAAAATTCAGGTTGAAGTTTATCTTTGACATAAAAAACTTGTTTAGCCATTGATGACAACACATATGGTTCTTCGGTAGCAAGAGTGCGGGTCATATTAATTACTCGAAATCCACAATCATCAATAAATGTGCCATGTCTCGTCATCGAATCAAACCAATGGCATTTCATCATTGTGACTCATCCATGAGAGTAATAATCCAATATTATTATTTTCTAAACGACTCCATAATAACCCACATTTTCAAGTTGCGGTCTACTATCTGATGCACTGGCATAACAATATGTTGTGGCATTAACCATAATACCATAATGTTGTGTTCTCATGTTTTTGGCTCATTCAGTGACAATAAATCTGTACCCATTGATAATAATTGATTTACAGTCACGAACCACGGTATTAGGACCAAAAGCCAAAGCTCTTATTTCCTCAGAGACAGAGTCAGCAGACAAACTCAATACCTGCAATATAAATGACAGTTAAACTTAAGTAAATATTGAAATAATTAATTTAAACAGTAATATTTTTACCTTCAATTTTAACCAAGCAGAAAACTCTTTGCTATGCAAAGTCTCTCTCCTTCTCAAAGATAAAGAACGATGATTCCTATTTATCATTGTTTTATGTTCCCTGTAGATAAAAAAATATGAATAGTTTAACAGATATATATGTAAAATATACATATTCAATTTTGTTACCTGATATAGTCATCGAACAAATCACAGTTGAACAAAACTGTGCGATGTGCCATCTCCCGCTCTTCATGGCTTAATGTCTTCAATGTATATGATCCAGGAATTCCTCCTGTTTGAGGAAGTGATGTAAAAATGGGTTCAATTTGCTCATATTGTTCTTCTTCATTTCTCATTGGTCTGTTCATTCTTGTAGTAAGATCAGACAAATACATCGAACAGAAATCCATACATTCTTGAGCTAAGTAACCGTTCACGATAGAACCTTTGGGATGATTCTTGTTTCGAACATAATACTTTAATGTGAACATATTTCTTTCATTTGGATACATCCAACGAAAAGAAACAGGTCCTCCGAGAAGTATTTCAGTTGGAATATGGACAGTCAGATGCAACATGCATGTGAAAAATGATGGGGGAAATATTTTCTCCAACTCACACAAAATTAATGGGGCATCTGTCAACATTTTTTGCAAGAAAGACTTGGACAACTTCTTAGCACAAAGATCTCTAAAAAAATGGCACAACCGAATAACACCCACCCTTACATTATTGGACAAAAGACGACGGATTGCTATTGGAATCAACTAATGCAGTAGAACGTGATAATCATGAGTCTTCAAAGATTTTAGCTTCAACTCTCTTCTGTTGACCCGTTTAGATATGTTGCTTGAATAGCCATCAGGAACTCTAATAGTCTCTAATACTTCCAAAAATTGTTTTTTTTTCAGTAGGTGTCATCACATTAGAAGCACATGGAAGTTGCCATTTATTTTCACTGATATGCACAGGATGCAATTCTGGTCTGATGCCCCAATCCACCAAGTCACGTCGAGATCGTAAATCATCTTTTGTCTTCCCCTTGACATTTAGAAGAACTGAAATCAACATTTCACATATATTCTTTTCAATATGCATTACGTCTAAGCAATGACGTAGCAAATTGGTTGACCAATAAGGCAAATCAAAAAAGATACTCCTCTTCCTCCAATTGTAACAGGTTTCTGTGGAAACATTCTTTCTCTTTCCAGATTTCATTTGACCCTTCCCGAACGAAAAACTGAAATCTTTCAATTCATTAAGCACATCAGTTCCAGACATACGCTGAGGTGGATCATCGGTCTCTATAGTATTATCAAATTTTCGACGATTCATTCTATATGGATGATCCTTTGGAAAAAATCGTCGATGTCCCATAAAACTGAAACTACAACAATGTTTTAGTCTTCTGGATCGTGTATTCTTTATACAAACTGGACATGACAGTTTTCCCTTCGTGCTCCATCCAAACATCATTGCATAAGCCGGAAAATCATTGATCGTCTACATAAGCGCAACACACATCTGAAATATGTCTTTCGAACATGCATCGTATGTGCACACACCCACATCCCAAAGAAGTTTTAAATCTTTTATTAAAGGTTGCATATATACATCAATATCAATGCCGGGATCAGAAGGACCATATATGAGTATACTCATGAAAGTGAAAGATTTTTTCATACACAACCATGGGGGAAGATTATAAATGTGTATAAAAACTGGCCATGTGCTGTGCGAAGTAAGCATCTGCCCAAAGGAATTAAAACCGTCGCATGAAAGACCCAGCCCCTCACATTACGCACGTCAGTTGCAAAATCAGGATGTCGAGCATCAAATCTCTGCCATGCAAATCCATCTGCAGGATGAACCAACTCATCATTAGTCTTCTTTATCTCGATATCATGCCATCTCATTTTTATTGATATGTCATCAGACATAAAAAGATTCTGGAGTCTGGGGATCAATGGAAAGTGCCACATTACTTTCTGTGGAACGCGGGATGGTGTTCCATCAGATTTTGACTTCCAGTAGGATGTGCCACATTTTATACATTCATTTCGTTCAGCGGTTTCTTCCCAGAATAAACTGCAATCTTTCGGGCAAGCATGAATTTTGTTTCTGGAAAATCCAAGTTCTTCAACTAACTTCCATTCCATATAGTGGTTTGAGGGAATATCTGCATCATCTAGAAGTAAATCCTTCAAGAGGGTAAGAATGTAATCGATTGCTGTATTAGAAATCCCATACATAGTTTTTCCATGAAACAATCAGATTAAAAATTCCAGCTTTTTCATTTTATCGCATTGTCGATATACTGGAGTCGTGGCAGCATCATTCAATTTTTTCACCCTATCAATATCATCATTTTCACTAGATTCGTCAGTTGTCCTCATATCGACGTCTTCTTGAGTCGAAATCCTTTCTTTTTCATGATGACGAATAAAAGGAAACCGATCATCTAACAAATTCTCCATTCCAGTCCTTTCATTTCGATCATCACCAATTTGAGATTTCATTTTCTCCCCATTGTGATACCACACAAAGTAGTTTGCTTGAAAACCATTTTTGGTTATGTGGTAGCTGACTTCTTCACGACTCAACCAAGGTCTACCAACACAATTGGAACATGGGCAGTGTATGCGACCACTATTTGAAGCATTGTGAAATGCAAAATCTATAAATCTCTCCAAATTGTTTTGAAAATCGCTTGAGATACGATCGGTTTCATACATCCAACTTCTGTCCATTCTGTAAAAAGAATTCATATAAGTCATTTTGTCATAAACAATTCAATAGGATTGAACTTTAATAGAAAATACATTTAAGTAAACGATAAAGGAAGAAAATAATCATGGTATCAACTACACATGTGAAAAAAACATACTAATGTGTTATTGAAAAAATGTAAAACCAACAAGAACTTAATGTGTTATCACATCAGAGCATGCCTCATCCCATAACCATATTAGTAGGGTACCCTCATGGACAGCCCCGCCCACCCCCGTGGACAACCCACCCACCCCCGTGGACACCCCCTACCCCCTAGACAGCCCAACCACCCCCGTGGATAGCCCACCCACCCCCCTCGACACCCCTTCTCCCTATGGACAGCCCCCACCCCCTTGGATAGCCCGCCCACCCCCCTGGACACCCCTACCCCCTGTGGCCAGCCCACCCACCCCCCCTGGACAGCCCGCCCACCCCTCCTTGATAGCCCGACCACCCCCGTGGACAGCCCGTCCACCCTTGTGGACAGCCCGCCCACCCCCGTACCCCCCTGGACACCCCGTACCCCCCCAGGATAGCCCCGCCCACCCTCCCAAACAGCCCACACCCCCCTCCCCTGCAACCCCACCACCACCACCTAGACATACCAACCCCCCTGGACACCCCACACACCCCTCCCCCACCAGGACACCCCACCCAGACCCCCAGGACAGCCCACACCCCCTGGACAGCCCCGCCCACCCCCGTGGACAGCCTTTCCCACCCCGTGGACAGCCCCGCCCACCCCCGTGGACAACCCACCCACCCCCGTGGACACCCCCTACCCCCTAGACAGCCCAACCACCCCCGTGGACAGCCCACCCACCCCCCTCGACACCCCTTCTCCCTATGGACAGCCCCCCACCCCCTTGGATAGCCCGCCCACCCCCCTGGACACCCCTACCCCCTGTGGCTAGCCCACCCACCCTCCCTGGACATCCCGCCCACCCCTCCTTGACAGCCCGGCCACCCCCGTGGACAGCCCGTCCACCCTTGTGGACAGCCCGCCCACCCCCGTACCCCCCTGGACACCCCGTACCCCCCTGGATAGCCCCACCCACCCTCCCAAACAGCCCACACCCCCTTCCCTGCAACCCCACCACCACCACCTAGACATACCACCCCACCTGGACACCCCACACACCCCTCCCCCACCAGGACACCCCACCCAGACCCCCAGGATAGCCCACACCCCCTGGACAGCCCCGCCCACCCCCGTGGACACCCCCTACCCCCTAGACAGCCCAACCACCCCCATGGACAGCCCACCCACCCCCCTCGACACCCCTTCTCCCTATGGACAGCCCCCCACCCCCTTGGATAGCCCGCCCACCCCCTGGACACCCCTACCCCCCGTGGCCAGCCCACCCACCCCCCCTGGACAGCCCGCCCACCCCTCCTTGACAGCCCGGCCACCCCCGTGGACAGCCCGTCCACCCTTGTGGATAACCCGCCCACCCCCGTACCCCCCTGGACACCCCGTACCCCCCTGGATAGCCCCGCCCACCCTCCCAAACAGCCCACACCCCCTCCCCTGCAACCCCACCACCACCACCTAGACATACCACCCCCCCTGGACACCCCACACACCCCTCCCCCACCAGGACACCCCACCCAGACCCCTAGGACAACCCACACCCCCTAGACAGCCCCGCCCACCCCCGTGGACAGCCTTTCCCACCCCCGTGGACACCCCCGCCCACCCCCGTGGACAACCCACCCACCCCCGTGGACACCCCCTACCCCCACAATCCATTATCCAAAACATATCAAATTGGTTTGAACACAATCCATAATTCCCACAATCCATTATCCAAAACATGTAAACGTTCACGATAGCCTCCCCCAACTCTGATTTACATGTTTTGAACACTCTCCTTCCAAACATAGAATACAAAAACATTAAAGAAGTCTTCACAAACACAAACAATATCCTATTTAGATATTAATTTCAATAATCAATTAAACCACCAACACCTGGAAAAAATCTATTCATTAAAACAACTACAACAATATGGTTGAGATCAAATTTTACCTATTGGTATGGGGGTGTTCCTGTTGGGATGGGGGGTGCTGGTGTTCGGATTCACGAGAGCAGTGGAGTCGGATGGGGTTCGCTAGAGCAGCAGAGCGAATAGATTAGGGCTCTGTCCGAATGGGGAGAGGAGATCGCGATCTGGAATTTGGGGGAAACCTTTGCCAACGGTTTATAAAAACCGTTGGCAAAGGCACACATTTCCCAACGGTTCCAGTGAACTGTTGGGAAATGTGTGAGTTTAGCACCCCTTTCCCAACGGTTCCAGTGAACCGTTGGGAAAGGGTCCACCGAAATTGCCTTTGCCAACGGTTTTGTTAAACCGTTGGCAAAGGCTCACTATACCAACGGTTTAAGTAAACCATTGGTATACTACCGTTGGGAAAAGGCAAAATTCCAGTAGTGATACTTTATCCTTGAATGAAACATTGTATTCTTGTTAATATGGATTACACTCTGACTATCAAAGAATAATACTTCATTCCATTACTTCATTTTATTTCTTATAAAGGAACCTTAATCTATATTAACTTCTTACCATCCTCCATTTTTGTCATATAACCCACTCTTATGGTTGATAATGCAAATAACAGTTATATCCAGGACATCCAAATCACAACCATTCCTCTACAATTAAACACATAGCCTATTTCACTTCTCTAATTTTTTATATCTCCTCTAAATTTCACATCAACATATCCCCACAATAGATCATCCATTCTAAACTGCTGAGATAATTCCATGGTACCTTTTAGATTCTAGAGTATCCACTTCACAACTTCCTAGTGCTCTTAACTAGTATTTAAAAAACTTTTTACTAAAAAATACCACTATAAATCCAATGTCAGGTTTAGTAAAAACAATGACACACAATAGACTACAAATAATGGATAAATATAGAACTCTATCCATATAATTTTACTCATAATCAATTTTGGAGATATTATCTTTGGATAAATTAAAGTGAACTTCTAATAGTGTTGAAATAATCCTTGATTAAAACATTCAAAACCTTTCCACAACCTTTCATAAATAGTCAAACCAAGAAAATATCATAGATCCCATATTTTATTCTTTACTATTCCTTAGCCCTAAAACCCATTTTTTCACTCTATGATATTTCATCTTTAAAATTACATCCAACTTCCACTTAATCTCTATTATCCATTATATATTTCAACCATCCAATATCATATCATCTATATAAAATAGAAGTATGATGAAATTTATATCATCAAACACCTTGATGTAATAATAATGATCTGCATTGCAATATATAGATTATTTCTCTTTCATGAAAACTTTAAATATATTATTCTATTTTATGAGTTTTAGCTTATACAAACTCCATTTCAGCATGCACACTATATTCACCTTTTTTGGATCTTTGAAACTTTCTAGTTTTTCCATGAAAATTTCCTTTAAATTACTATAAATGAATATTCTTTTCACATCTAATTTCTCAAAATGTAAACCTTTTGATGCAATAACTTTGATCAAATCCAAGATAGTTTTATACTTCATCACCTAAGAAAATAATTCACTCAAATAAATCCATTACTTTTATTGAAATATATTCATAACAAACCTCACCTTGTACTATTTTTTGACCATTTTATTTTTCCTTCAACCAATAGATCAATTTGTTTCTTAATTTCTTACTTCCTCAGTGGTAAATTCATCAACTCCCATGTTTTATTTAGATTAAAGGTAACCATTTCAACCTTATTTATTGAATACTACTATTTTGAGTCACTTAGACTCACCATATATTCAAGACTTTATCATTATCCACTATCCATTAAAATTAAATATATAGTAAAAATTTGATTTAAACCTCTACACTAGTCTTTTGACTCTGGTAGACCCTCTTAGATGGGCCTGATCTTCAACTGCTTCTTCTATAATCCTTATCCATGCTTTAGAAATCATTTAAAATTATTATACATTTGTCCTTATTTGTTCCTCTAGAACTTGACCATATTTTGGTCATTTTAAATTTTCTATTACCTACATACACTCACTGATCCCTAAACTAACTATCCTTTTTAGACTTCCATTCAGATCAACTTGGACATGTTAGTGAGGAATAATACGAAGACACACAGGGGGGGGGTTAATTTTTACTTTTTATAAATATTTAACAGATTCAAATTTTATCCCTATTTGTATATTATGAAGATATAAAGTGTTATATTCTTTAAGTAAGTTATTCAAAGAAAAAAAAAGAATAACACAATAATTTTTATAGTGTTTTAGGGCACAAAGATCCCCTAGTACACTCCACCAATGCTCTCTTGGTGAGTTTGGTTATTTTAACTAAATATTTCCTCTTATCATAAGACCTTCATAACTGAATGCAGGCAGTTGAAACCTTTATAACAAGGCTTTTATAGGGACTTTTGGTTATTTTATAGGGAACTAAAATATCCATATATTAGAATGAGAAGCTGAAACTCTACCAACGACTGAGTACGAACAACCAATACTCCAAGAAATCAAGATTATTTGATTTGATTGAGAAACAGATTTATCTCACAGTTTTAGTTAGAAAATGATAGATAATGGATCTTCTTATTTATAGATAAGAGTCTTCAAGAAAGAATAGATTTAAAGATATCCTAGTTGAAAATGATATTTAATAAATACAATAACCCAATAATAGAAGAAACAACAATAGAACAATAGTTAAACAAAAAAAGATTATAAAATGTATATCTCTAAAGTGTAGATCTTAAGAATAGAAGATATATTCATTATTATCAAAAGGTACTTATTTTTTTGAATGATATCACTCTTGGTATTTAACAAGATAAAATTGATTTTATTTTGGTTAAACTAGTCCAAAAAATATCCCTGAAAAAATCACTAGTATTTAAATTTAAAACATTCAATGAAAGTTATAACTTCCCTCATAAATAACAATGATTTAATCAGTTGAACATGAGACTTTGAATAAGTATTTAAGTATATTTAAAAGATATTAAATAATCTCATAAATACCGCTATAGAAATCTCAGAAAATATCTTGAATTTAAACTCTATAGTTTACCAAGTCAAACATAGGTTTAACTTTGAAAGTATGGTTGACAATGTATGGGTAACTTCAAAATGTTGGGTTTTTGAACCATACATTAGTTTCAAAAACATAGGGTTTCTTATCAAAAGTAAAGTTCCTAATCCATACTTTTACAACAATATCGAGTATTCGATCCATACGTTTTCTCCAAACATAGGGTTTAAAAACCATACATCCCACTTATGGATTTAGGGTATAAATAATGTTTCTAAACTACTTAAAAACATATATAGAACACTTTAGACAAAAAATTTAACCCATAAATAAGATAAATTTCCCAATAAATATAATATTGAAAAATACTTAAAGTAATTTCATTAGTAAAATAAATAAGGGTATTTGTGAGCATAAAAATCAACAATTTTCATAGAGTGTTTGTGAGACAATACATATCCAATAATATCCCCCATTTTGATAATCACAAAACCCATTTATCAAAAAATCATAGAAAATATAGGAAATGTAATGACAAATAAAATCTATTCTTAAAGAGATATAACATAAATTATAGTTCTCATTTAAAGTTTTATAAACTGTTGATAAACAAAGAATATTATAAAAATTTTATATTAACCAAACTAAATAGATTTATTCGAAAGATTTAAATTACTAAATTTATTTTATTCTCCTTGTTTAATATATTATAGTCAAAATAATGTTGTGTTCGCTGAAATTTTCTCCCCCTTTTTGTGATATCAAAAATAATTTATTGAAAAATGGCATATAACACAGTTAATGTGGAACAAAACTAGAATTAAATGTTTTTCTAAGCTAAGAAAAAAAAATTATTCTTATTCAGTCAATAGAGGTGGGAAAATAATAAAAAATAAAAAAAATACAATTATAATAAAGAAAATAATTTCACAATTTTTTTATGATTATAATAAATATGTGGCTCAAAAAAGTTAAGAAGTGGTATTAGATGAGGAAGAAGGTTCTAGTTCATATGAGGTGTCAGATGAAAATGTATCTCGAACTACCCAATAAACACCCTTGATCTCTGCCATCATTCCTTTAAAATCGAGATTAAACATCTCAGCTCACTATTCCATTAAAATCTTTGAGTCCTATCCCATTTTCATATTTTCAACTAAATTGACCTTTAAAACTCATGGAAAGTCTCCAAAGATTGTAAAAACCAGATTAATATCACACTTAACTGATTGAGAAGGCTTATAATACTGGTCTCATTAAATTTTAACCTCTCAATATGATATTTTGATTGCCCCTTAAAATGTGAAGTGGAACAATATCACATTGTGGACTTTGAATCTGATTATTTATGGTGGATATAATCACAGTAATATATTCAAACCTTCATATTAAATATGGAGATGTTGGATGACTAATAGTATAATCCCTTTATTAACTTGATCTACTTATTATTGATTCAAATTGACTTATAAGGTATTTCTTTAAATCTCCAAAATCTATCTTTGAAACTAATTATGCCTTAATATTTCCAATATTGTTAGTCATTTCTATTTAAAATGAATCAAAATTTATTCTTGAAATATAATTTACTTGAAGGTTGTATAACTAAACTTGAACTGATTCCAACTCTTCTTGTGGAACAATTGATCTTTTCAATTATTTTAATGATTTTCTAGTAACTTACATCTCACTTTGAAAGTTTTAATTCTCTTATTTCATCTGATTATATTTTCAAACCAAAACTTCAATTTGATCATTAATATAATTAGAATATTCCCCTTCTTTAATTCGAGATAGTTGTCATACTTATCTATAACTAGGGATATACCTTCATTCTTCTCACTGGATAATGATGATAATGATCCAATAACTTCTATTTTATCACTGGATTCACTAGAATCCTTTTACAAATATTATAAAGCAAAAAAAAAATCTGATTTTCAATTATTTTAGTAGTTTCAACAAAAAATTCTTCCACTTTCTCACCATCTTGTCCATTCTTTTTGAACATAATCTTCTACACAAGCCTCAAGATTATCTATATTTTCAGTTTTTCCCTCTAAAGAAGTAGTTGTTACACCTATAAACATTGGTTGTTTAATTTTTGAAACTCCAGATTCTTGTGCCTGAACATTGGGTTCTTCTCTTTGTCAAGGACTTGTTACAAGAGAATCACTATTTTCTTTTTCTAAGGGTTCTTTAAAAGAATGATGGACATATCTTGTAGTAGTTGGGTTACTAACATCAACCTTGAGTCTCGTACAGTTTATTCAATAACATCCCCTATTATAGATTCTATAACTTCTTCACCATGAATACTTATGGATTAATCTAGATTTTTAGTACCTTTCTCCCCCTAAGCATGAGCACCAAATACTTGTTGATCATCAGAACCAACAGACATCAACTTTCATTTAGAGGTTCTCTAAAAGAAACCAAATTTTCTTAAGTTCATATCAGAAATAATATTATTGTGACGACATATAATATCCATAGGAATATCACATATCTTATTATTTTTATACATAATTATAGAAATAAGCCTTTTATATTGATAAAATTACATTTTAACCTATTTTTGATAGTAATGGTGCATATAAATCAATATATATCTACTAAAATTCAACTTTATGTCACTTAACATAAAAAATAATATATATATATATATCTGGAAATAGAATTTTTTCTAACTCATAAATCCTTGGAACTATTTTAGATTGAATAAATTTGACCAGTACCTTCTGGTCAACTTCAAGATATTTGAAAAACATCTATCTCACAAGGGTGAATTCAAAAATAAAAGACATAATGTCCTTAAATTTATGATTATTATCTCTAATAAACAAAATATTAAAGTTAAAAACTCCATCATGGTGACACTTAAAAATATTAGTTATTTCTACCGAAGAGAACAAAAGCTCCATATTTTTTACCTTTGAGGAGACGACGTCCTCCATATTTCCAAAACTAAACTGGGTGTTCCCATAAAACACTTTTTCTTCATTTTCAAAAACAAAATCTATATTTTCTCCATTGAAAATAAATTCTAAACCTTGAAAAGATAAATCTTTATTTAATAGTATATTTGTATGAAATAGCTAATAAAAGTTGAAAACCTTCCCTTAAAGGACTCATCTCTCAGCTCTTGAAGTGCACTAAAACTTAGATCTATTCAGTCCACCTTCTTTTATCCTCTTTTTCTTTACCATTACATAAAATATGAAGGTTTTAGGTTCTTATTTTAGGATTTTGAAGAGAAATCGGCGAAGGATGTGAATTTGCGGTGTGATGTTGGCTTCTTTTGAATTTTGAAACAGGCGACACAGTGTTAGATGCTGTTTTATTTTTTGAATCTGGAACTCTGTTATGTTTGTTTTGTGAGGGGGTGTGTCTTGATACTGGAGGTATAGTTCTATAGGTTCCCACTTACCCTTAAAGTGGTTTTTCAATAAAATAAAAAATGTATTTTCGTGGTGAAGATAAATCGAGTTCTCTAAAAGCCGAAAGGGATCAAGATTAAGGGTAAGAGAGAGAGAGAGAGAGTTTCTAATTGTTTTGTTTTATGTCAGTTTGGTTTCTTAAGCCAAAATATTCAGAGTAACCATTATAGTTTTTAATTTTGAAAAGATGAATTTTCAAAAAGAGTAATAAATCCATAATTTATTAAATATTAAATAAACAAACAATAGATAAATATAAATTATAGTAAATAAATAAGGTTAAATTAAATTAAAAAGTAATAAATATTTTATTTAAAATTAAATATACCTAACTCCTAATAAATTAAAAACTAACAGTGGGAAGTGGTTTAGTGGAAATATCTGCAAGTTTATATTCATTATTAAAAAATTCATAAGATATATCAATTTTTAGAACATGATCTCTTTGAAAATTATGTATTATATCAATATGCTTAGTTCTTGAGAAAATAACATAATTTTTTGAAATATTAATTATACTTTTAATGTCAAATAAAATATGAATATTATTAAAATTGAGTCCAAAGTCTAGTAGTGTGTGTTTTATCCACAAAACTTGTGCATAACAACTACTAGAAAAGATCTATTATACCACATCTATTGAAAAAGAAACTGAATATTGTTTCTTACCTGACCATGATACTAATGAATTTCATAAAAAGTGACAGGTTCCTAAGGCACTATTTCTATCTAACCTATATCCTTAAAAATTAGCATATAAATATGAGATTAAATTAAAATTATAATTTTTTTGGGTAAAGAAAAGATTGAAAAATAGATTCTTTCAAATATCTAAATATTATTTTAACAATAGTAAGATGAGATTCTTATAGATTTGATTGAAATATAGCATAAAAAAAGACAAAAAACATAATGTCTGTTCTTCTAGTAGTAAGGTATAGTAAACTAACAATCATACCTTTATATAACTTACGATCAATTGGTTTTTCCAGTTTCTTCCAAATAAATTTTTATATTGGTACAAATGAGAGTTGTTTTAGTTTTACTATTTTCTATTCCATAATTTTTCAATAAATAGACATTCCCATAATCTTTTTGATAGATTTGAAAACCAATAAAAAATTTAATTATCCCACCATACTCATTTAAAATTACTTTAGAACAAGTTTTGAAAAATAATTATAAAGATTTTTATTATTTGAACCAAAAATAAAATCATCTATATAAATCTATACTAATAAAATATAAGAACAAAAAAATTTCTTAAAGAGAGAAGGATCTTCCAATCCTACAAAAAATCCATTTTCTATTATAAAATAACTTAATATTTCATACCAAGATATTGGTGTTTTTAAGGCTATAAAGAGATTTAGTAAGTTTGAAATTGAATTTGTTAAATGGGGATTTTCAAAACCTAGTGGTTGTTAAATATAAACTTCCTCTATTAAAAATCCATTTAGAAAATCTGATTTTACATCCATATAATATAATTTAAAGTCCATATACAATGTATAAGCTAAAAAGATTCTAATAGATTCTAATATGGATATAGGTGCAAAGGTTTCATTATAATCTATTACTCCTTCTTGATTATATATTTTATCTACTAATCTAGTTTTATTTCTAGTAATTATCCCATGTCCACCTTACTTACTTCTAAAATACCATTTGGTTCCTATTACTGGATAATTGGATGTCCTTGTAACTAATTCCCAAAATGTGTTTCTTCTAAAATGGTTAAGATCTTATTTTATAGCTATTATCCAAATTTAAAATACTAATTATTACTCTAAAATTTTAAGTTTTAATTAAGATAGAAATACATATAATTCAGCTATATTTCCTACATGCCTTATAGTCCTAACCCATGTATTTAGATTTTCTATTATTATTTCCAAAGGATGACCCTTTAAAGTTCTTGGTTGTCTAGGTAATACACTTTTGAGTTCACCAGATTCATGTTCTTCTAGAATAGACTAAACTTCATTATATTCTAGTTTATTTTAAAAATAATATTTAAGAGATCCAAGAATTAAATTGTCTAAATAATTAGTAACTTCATCTATTTTATTTTTACTGTGATCAAAATATCACTTTCATGAAACTTTACGTGAATAGATTCTTCAACTATTTTTGAATTTTTATTATATACTATATAAGATTTAAAAGTATAAGAATAACCTATAAATATTCCTTCATCAAACTTTGGATCAAATCTACCAATATTTTATTTAGTATCCACAATATACACCTTACATCCAAACATTTTAAAGCACACGACCTTATGTTTTCTGTTATTCTTTAATTCATAAGGTTTCCATTTAAGAAAGGGTATTATTAAAACTCTATTCATGATATAGAAAGATATTTAAATATATTCTGCCCAAAAATAGGTAGGAAGAATATATTCATTCAACATCATTCTTTCAGTTTCTTGAATAGTCCTATTTATTCTTTCTGCAATTCAATTTTGTTGAGGTGTTCTTGGAGCAGAGAAGGTATGTTTAATACCTAGGTCTGAGAAAAAAGAATTAAATTTTGAATTCTCATATTATTCACCATGATCACTTATTAATGAAATTATTTTATTTTTTTTTTCATTTTGAACAATTTTATAAAATCTTACAAAATATAAAAAACCACACTTTTTTTATTTTAGGAGAAAACCCAAGTAAATCTGAAAAAATCATCAACAAAGACAAAAACATAAGATCAACCAGCCAATATTTCTAATCTTGATGGTCTAAATATATCCATGTGAATAAGTTCAAGTGGGTTTTATATAACAACCTTATTAATAGATTTTAAGGATTACATGTGTTTCTTTCTTATTTAGCGTGAATCAAAAAATATATCTTTATAAAATTTAAGAATAGGAAAATCAGAAACTAAGTGTTTCTTAGATAAATTATAAAAAGTAAATACATTACAGTGTCCTAGTCTCCTATTCCAAATCTCAGATTCATTTTTCTTAGTAGTTAAACAATTCAATTTTTGTTCACACAAGGAATTAAGATCCAAAGTATAAACATTTTTAGTTTTGGAAACTCTAAACTTAAGAAAATTATCTTAAAAAATAGAGTATGAATTATTATAGAAATAAAAATATAAACCATCATCATAGAGTTGAGATATACTTATTAGATCGTGCTTCAACCCTTGAACATATAGTACTTTATTGATCGAAATTGATTTTGGATCTCCAACTAATCTGACTCTAATTATTTTTCCCTTTTCATTATCACCAAAGGTAATCAATCCTCCATCTAATTTTTATAATTTATGAAAACCAGAAGAGTCCCAAATCATGTGAATTTAGAATCCACTATACATATACCATACTAAATTTTTATTCCTATGACCTTTTTCTTACAAAACATTTAAATAAAATCTTATTTTGGTACCCTAATTTTCTTAGGTCTAGCTACGTCAACGAGTAAAGATATGTGTCACCATATTTTCCTTATTTTTCCAAAACTTATAGCACTAACTTTACACACATTTCTAGAAATAAAATCCTTTTTTGTTCCACTGATTTAAGGATTTCTCAAACAAAAATTATTAGAATAATGACCTTTAATTACACAATAAAAATAGGTGATTCTTGATATGTTGTTATTCTTAGAACAAGGTAAAAAATAATTTCCTTATAATTTTGATTTTTCTCCATTGCTTCCTATTCCATATTTCACATTTTTACAAACATTTTTACCAAGAATTTGATTTAGATATTCTTCTACCTTAGTCAATATATTGGTATCACTTTTTAATTACTATACTTTATCTTTCAACTCTTTAATTTTGTTTTTATGAATAGTGTAGTTTGAGGTAGATTTGCTAAATTTTTCTTTCAAGTCCAATTATTGATTTATCATGGAATCATTTTCATTTAAAATAGCATTATAAATTTTTTATTTTTCTATTAAATAATCATATTTTTATTCAAGTATTGAACAATAATCATCTAATATACTATCATAATAAATTTTAGAATCAAAAGAATAATAATAACAATTAACCTATTCTTCTTATTTATACATAAAACACATATTTGTTTTTAGATTGGTTGGATCTTTTTCTAAATTAGTTTTAGAAGCACTGTTGGAGTATTTAGAGACACTCTAAGTAGCCTTCATATCTTTTTCATCTTTATGCTCATAATCGGTTCTCATCTAATAATTTCATTCTTTCTTTTCCATTTTTATTTTATATTATTTTAGTTATGGGTAGTCAAGTATGATATGTCCCATTTTCTTACATTCATAACATCTTAATAATTTCTGTCCTTGACCATATTTCTTGATACCATTGAAGGAATTTTTGAATCCTTTCTTATTATCAAAAAATATAATGAATCTTATAGCTAGATGAGACAATTCCATTCCAGAAATAGATCATTCTAAATCATTTGGGAATATAGTTTATTCTTTATTTTTTTCATATTTTTGAGTAGTAAATTTAAGATTGGTATTCTCCCTTTTTATTGTCCTATGATCTTAATATTTAGCTTTCATTTCTACTTCATACATATTAATGTTCCAATCAATTCTTTTATTGTCAGTTATGAGACCAGAGTGGATTGTATGATTATTGTAGATATTTCATTCCATTTAGAGAGTAAAACTCTTAGGAATTTTAAATCTTGATCTGCCTTTTTAATTGGATCTCCCAAGGTATCAACACCATTGACTATTTTAGTCAATATTCCATTCATCTGAGTGATTATTTATCCATCATATATTCCAAAAGTGTCAAAATATAGTTTTGAGTACTGAATATTAATTGCATAAAATTTTCAGTTCCTTTAAAAGAAACAATAATAATTTTCCATATCTCATTGGAAATAGTACATTGAGATACATGGTTAAATTCATCTTGACCAAAACCACATATAATAGCATTCGTGGATCTTGAATTAACATAATACTTAGCTTCTTTAAAAACATCCCATTTTTCTAGTTCTTCAGGGATCTCATAATGTTTTACAATCTTCATGTAAAATTTGAATATAATATTCTTAAAATAAATAATCCTGTGATCTTACCAAAATCCATAATTATCTCTATTAAAATAAGGAGCACAGATCATGAACATTCACTCTTTAAGTTCAGTCATCAACATCTATCTTCATATGGAGATTTTACTCAATATTTCTAGAGCTTATCAAGCTACTTCAAAAGGTACTCCTTTGATACCAATTTTTAGGTTGGAATAATACAAAAATACCCAAAGGGGGGGAGCGAATTGTGAATTTTTAAAAATCTTTAACATAATCAAATTTTATCCCTCTCTGTATATTATGAAGATATATAGTGTTATCTTCTTTAAGAAAATTTTGAAACAAAAAAATAGATAAGAAGAATACAATAAATTTTATAGTGGTTTATAACACAAATATCCCATAGCCCACTCTACCAATGCTCTCTTAGTGAGATTAATGATTTTAACTAAATAGGTCTTCTTATCATAATACCTCCACAGTTGAGTCTAAACAGTTGATACCTTTATAATAAGAATTTTATAGGGCCTTCTGGTTCTTTTATAGAGAAACAACACATCCATATCTTATAATGAGAAGTTGACACTCCACCATTTACTAAGTACGAGAAATTGATACTTTAAGAAATCAAGATTTTTTGATTTGATTGAGAAACAAATTTAGCTCACAGTGTAGTAGAAACTAATAGATAATGGATATTTTTATTTATAGATAAGAGACTTTAAGAAAGAATAGATTTGAAGAGATATTGGTTACAAATGATCTTAAATAAATATATCAATAGAATAATATCAACAGAAATAATAGAACAATAGTTAAACAACATAAGATCATAACATGCATGTCTCTAAAGTGTATCTCTTTAGAATAGAATAGACATTTATTATTATCAAAAGGTACTTATTTTTTAAATGATATAACTCTTGGTATTTAATAAGAGAAACTTTATTTTCTTTCAGTTAAATATATCCAAAAAATATCATCAGAAAAATCATGAGTATTTGAATTTAAAACATTCCAAGAAATTCATAACTTTCTTTAGAAATAGGAATGATTTAATTTGTTGACCACAATACTTTGAATTAGTATTTAAGAAGATTTAAAAGAGATTAAATAATCCCATTCCATTGCAAAAATCTCAGAAAATATCTTGAATTTAAACTCTGTAGCTGACCAAGTCAAACGTAGGGTTAACTTTGAAATTACTATTGAAAATATACGCTTGGCTTCAAAACATTGGGGTTTTGAAACATATGTTAGTTTAAAAAACATAGGGTTTCTTCTCAAAAGTTCAGTTTCTTATTCATACTTTTACAAAAATGTAGGGTATTTGATCCATATGTTTACTCCAAACATAGGTTTTGAAAACTATACATTTCTCTTATAAATGTAGGGTATGAAAAATGTTTCCAGAATACTTAAAAACATATCCAAAACACTTTAAAAAAATTATTTAACCCATAAATAGGATAAATTTACCAATAAATATAATTCTGAAAAACAATTAAAGTGATTTAATTAGTAAAATAGACAAGGGTATTTGTGAGCATCAAAATCAACAAGATTCATATAGTATTATTGAGGAAATACATGGCCAATAGTGCATGCTCTATTGATTGTTTGTTTTTAACAACACCTTCCACTAATTAATGATCCTTTTATAATATACCTTTATTAAAGAATAAATTTATAATTCTAATGACCATCCATTCATTATTATCCTAAATAAAAACTCCAAATTCATCATTATGATACCCTATAAATAAATATATCTTGAACTTAGTCTCTATCTAGTCTACTTAATGGGCATCAATATAGATATAAATGATACATCCAAAGTCTTTTTAGTGTGATACATACATAAAAAAACTTATACAATGTTATTTATGAATAAAATTCCCCACCAGTAAAAACATACTTCTATTGGTTATATATGTTGTAATATTCAACACTTTTACCAAAAAATAATTTAGAAAACCAAAATGTAGTCACATACCCCAAGATATCTCATTTAAAAGCTTGTTCATCCATTTTGTCACAACATTCGACTGTGGTGTCTCTGGTACTATCTTTTCAAACCTAATTACCTTCTTCCAACAAAATTTATCAAATCCTTTATTACTATACTTATAACCATTTTTAGACCTCAAGTATTTTAGCTTTAAACTATCCTCATTTTCCACTATGGACAGATGCTTAACACTCTCAAATCTGCTTTGATTACATGAATGTACACTTATTATATATTTTTCATTGTTCCGCATGACTATAATATAATAATGTCCTGGAATATTTGTTGCATTAATAAGGTCATTACAGATCCCCGCTATGATGAGAACCTTGAAATGCTATAACAATATTCTTAAATAAAGTTCTACGGTTGGATGACATACTATGATAGGACACATAGCATACAGACCGTCATGTGCGAGTACTCGTAAGAAGACGAGACTCTCTCTCATTGAGTTCGCACTTGGTAATCTCCAAGATGGGAGATTATGAGAACAGACCCGCCAATAGTAATTCCGCATGTCATGGTGTCATCGGACATTGCTATCTACGAGCGTGTGTAATGGTCCTTAGACTGAAAGATTATCATTAACTCATGTCATGACTCGCGCACTTAGATTTGCTGACGAAAACCGTCACGAAAACAGTTGGCGGGAAGTAGGGTACGTTGGGTGTGTTACGAATGACATGTTGTTAATGGATAAGTCGAGGAAAGGTTTGTCCCTTCCATATTTATGGAAGTAGATATCTCGGGCCCTTTGATTTGTAGGACCCCGGGACACCCTGAGAGGGGAGGGGTGAATCAGGGTGTCAACTTTTTCTTCTTAAAGTTGTGAATCTTGTTCCCACGTTGGTAGGAACTACTTAAACCTGTATGATGGACATGATCAGCAATGAAACATTCACATGCACAGAGATAACACAGCAATTTTACTTGGTTAACCACAAAGGGCTACGTCCAAGGAGCATACGCCGACAGGTTGTCGGTCGTACCAAAATCCACTATGCTTCACTAGCTGTAGATTACAATCGTTCGGGCACAGTCACTCTGTCCCAGGCACACTGCCTTTACAAGGGTTCAGGGATAGCTCACTACTTCCCTCGGGTCACTCCCGTTGACTCCCCCTGGCTCACTGCTGTTAGTGAAGTCTCACTCAGTTTATAGACGTGAAGGTTTCTTCAATAGATTTGCATTGAAGTCTTTGTCTCCTGTTCAGCATGAGACTTTGTTTGCATCAGAGTCCTGAGTTGATGGTCTTTTGTATTCAACCTTTTACTTTAGTGCAATAACTGAATGCACTATATCTTCTTCTTCTCTTACTTTGATTCTCAATACTAACACCTGAGTGTATTGATATATTTCCCTATTTCTGTGTAGATATGATTTTAGTTGCATGAACTGTTCTTCTTCTCTTTGCAAATCACAATGAGGATGTTAAACACCAGTCATGTGTGTGCGGTACCACTTCTCTTCAATGAACCAAATGGTTCACTGTTCTTCCGTCTTCGCAAAGCAGATTTGAGAGTGTTAAGCATCTGTCAAAGGCCTGCGGGACCCCCAAATTTTCGCGCACCCTTCCCGGTGCCTTGCGCGTAAAATTTAAACCTTGCGCGTAAAAAATAACTTTTGGCGCGTAAAAGGCTTTTCGCGCAACTCTTCTTTTTCGCGCAAATCTTCCCTTTTTCGCGCAACCCTTCTTCTTTTCGCGCACCACTCTATACCTTAATTTTTCCGCACATCAGAGCTCGAGATTTGTCTAAGTGTCGAGCCTCTCCGAATGAGAGGGCTTCACCTCATATTTATAGGCGTTTTTGATCCTATGCGTAAAAACCCCTTCCTGCGCGCAAAACTGTCTCTCAGTTCTTTGAATTACGCACACCTGTTTGATTTTCCGCGCACATGGCGCGAACATCCCCAAATTTTCGCGCACCTCTTTCCTTTGCTGATTTTCTGTATTTCTGATTCGATACACTGCTTGCGCGAAAAATTCACCCAACAATTCTGCGCACAACATTTTTCCGCGCACATTCCCATTTTTCCGCGCACTGCTCTGGTTTTTCGCGCAGCCCATGCCTTTACCATTTTTCAACGCTCTGATTCTGAAACACTGTTTGCGCGAAGAACTTCGCTCCACTTATTTCGCGCACCACGCTGTTTTTCACGCCCAGCTCACGTATTTCGCGCACATCCCTTATTTTCCGCGCAGCCCATGCCTTTGCCATTTTTCACCAATCTGATTTCGAAACACTATTTGCGCGAAAAACTATTTCGCGCATCCCGCTGTTTTCCGCGCCCAACTTAAGTATTTCGCGCCAGCCTCTTATATTTCGCGCACCACATCCTTTTTGTGCGAACCGCCTTTTGCAGACAATCCATGTCTTCAATTTCTGATTTTGAGGCCCAAAAATTTGGCAAACACTGGGAAATAGCGCCACCTTGTATCTGCTCTTTTTGTACCGCCTCCAGATCATCCATTCCTTTGTCGACGTTCTCTGATCAAACATGGATCATTAACCACATCCCTTGAACTCTACATACCACCATGGAATCTCCTTTGTCAACAAATTTGTATGTCATTTGTTTGTTTTGTCAACAAGCACGATCACCTCAAAAACACTTCTTCTCAGTGATCTGTATCCTTCAGCAACTCTTCTGCTTTCATCACAAACTCCACTATCGTGATATGTATTCCTTAAAAGAACAGCTTTAACATCATCATCTTCTATGACAATGTGACGTGCATGGCCATCTCAGAGTTCCAATCACTTGCACATTGTCTTCTTCTTCAAACATCATTATCCTCATATGGATTATCCCTCACTTCTTCATTGTTGTAAACCATGTGTCACCTTTGACACATGTTCTTTGAACTTATGATCAGTACAACAATCATCTGAATTTCCATTCCTCCATTTCATTGGAGTACTTCTTGATCTCCTTCATTTTGATCTTCATTGACAACTATTGACAACAAATACAACCTTATACACAAAGTGGTTCCAACATGATTGAAATAGAACTGTCGCCCAAATTTCATGGTCATGGTGCCACGACGAGTTTATTTCTGGAAGTCAAAGAATGATGGATCAAGCATATATAGGTTTATGACACTGCCATGAAACCTGCTTGATGAGATATTGAGACAAAGGATTTAAATTACACGGCAAGCGTTCGTATGAGGTGGCACATCAATGCGGCGTCAACTTCTTTCTCTTGGGTGCCTTGACCCGTTGCTAGACAATAATCTTGGACTTTAGGCAAGTCCGCCTAATGCCAACGAGAAATAGGCCTAGAGGGTCACACACTAAGTGTATCCAAGTATCTCAAGTAGAATAAAGATTATTCTCGTATGTTGTTTAATAATTATTCAAGGAAGCCTAAATCGTTTTAATTCTAGAGGAAGAATAAAATGAAAACAAGATATACACGCCGTGTACATTGAATGTACACGCCGTGTAGTTTTCATTTTGGAAAGGAAATGAAAAACAAGTACACGCCATGTATTAATGATTACACGCCGTGTAGTTTTTTCAGTCGGGATTTTGAGGAAATAATATTGTTTTATTAAATGATATTTATTATAATCAGCGTGGACACATGTCAAAAAATTAATGATTCGACATGGGGGTTTTTAATAAGAGTTAATGAAATAAATAAAACGTGTAACGCGTTTATTTATTGTCATAACTCTATAACCTCAAACCCGATTATAAATATCCTCACAACCCCAACACTTTTCCCTAATCGTTGTGCACAACAATTCTGGAGAATTCTCTCAAGGCCGAAAGAACTCCTTCCTCCAAGAACACTCTCAAGACAGAGAGAGATCCTCCTCCATCGGATCAAGGCGATCTAAGGCGGACAACGCAGGCAAAGGCTTCTCCACGCTAGCACCCGGAGACTCCTTTGACGACGTCCAGAGATACGTGGTGCACGTGTGGTGCACGTGGTGCACGTGGTGCACGTGGTGCACGTGGTGCACGTGTGGTGCACGTGGTGCACGTGTGGATCACCCGGAGACTCCTTTGGAAGAAATGCTATTTGTATCCTTTGTGGTACATCGAACCACATGTTCTTCTCCTTCCAAGCTGGATTTGTCTCGGAGCACTTGAAACTTCTTCTGCTTTTGACAAGAGGGACATCTTCCTCATCCTTTTCTTCTCTTTCATTTTCATTTTCATGAAAGTCTTAGCAGAAACTGAGTTTTGGTCCGACATAGAAAGAATTTCTCCAAAATTGCACTTCATTATAATTTCAGGAAAGAAACTTCAAATCTTCAAAAAGAACAATTTCAGATTGAGAATTCAATAGAGGTTAACTTTCCCTCTGATATCAATTGAGAGAACTGATTGGGATATGAATCACACTGAGAGGGGGGTGAATCAATGGTAAGTCTTGATCCAATTGAAACTTATCTCATTTCAATTTACCTATATCACTTGTAAAGGTGAACGGATCACTCTTGTTCCCTCTCCCCTGCTTTCGTTCTTGCAGCCCAACCGAACACACACACACTAGGACCACAACAATTTAGAAGGTTCACTGCTCAATGTGAGATGGTTAGTCCTTGGTGTGAACGGGATTCCTCCATCACAACCCACAAGATTCCTCCAGGGAACTACAACGAGCAGGGTATAACCTTGAGACTCATGTTTGCACGTCTCCCGACTATGTTTCAATACATCTTGTATGCAGGTGCATCCTGCGCCATACAATGAAAAACATTTGTATAACAACAATAGATTATGATACCATTGTAGAATTTTGTCTTGTTACAGATGTGCTACCTCTTTCTTCTTTTTATTTTACTTGCACAACAACATTTAAGGATTTCCTCTTCTTTTGTATGCAAATGGTGATGCACATAATCTCCTTCTTCACAGAAACAAATGATAGCTACCTTTCTTGTATAGGTCGCAAGACACCTCTTCTCATTTCCACTTTTTTCTTCTTCTAACTTTAGTGCACAGCAAGATTGCGCTGGTTCTTCAATCTTCTACTTCAGTGTACAAACAAGGATGCGCTGGTTCTTCATCATCTTCTTCAATACCAAAGAATCTCTGATAGAATATGGTATCGGATCTTCTCCTCTTGGCACACAGAAATTCTCTCTATGATAATAATGCTTAACTCCTCTTCTAACACTCCTATATCACACTTTCTTCTTCTTGTCCACTTTGTTGTATATTAAGCAATTTGCACAGCAGCCTTTCAATTTCTCTAATTTGAATTTGAATTTCAAATTCAAACCACCAACCTCCTTCAACTTCTTTTGCAAACTCAACCTTTGGATCTTTGTCCTAATAGATCTTGATCATCCAATTTGAATTGGTAGTTATTTGGAGGTGAAATAACCATCAAACCAACTAGATGGAGCCAAGTCATCAAGCTTCTTCAAATTTACCCAAAATTCAAAAATTACGGCGTGGGCACCTCCATTGCGGCGTAGCACAACGGTTCAAACCAATTACTTTATAACTGCTTGAACACGTTGCGGTGTGGACACTCTTACGGCATGGAGGTATCGAATTCTCCAAAATCACCAAACTCCAGGCACATGCGCTTTACGTTGTAAACCCTTTATTGCGGCATGAGCCACTTTGTGGCGTGAACCTTCACTGCAGTGTGGAGGTCTCGAATTCTCCAAGTACTCCAAACTTCGGTCTACAGTGCCTTGGGGTGCGGTCTCCTCTTCTACGACGCAGGCACCACCTTTCTATTCTTACAACGCAACCAGTAATCTATGACGTGGAGGTCTAGAATTTTCCATGAACATTAAATTCCTAAAAATCGAGTATCTCGGCGTGGACATCACTGTTGCGGCGCTGGTTGAGGCGTACCACTTCCTACGGGGGGTGGAGGTCTCGAAATCTCCAAAAACACCAAATTTCTGATCAGCTGCTCTGTGACGTGGTCCTCCTCCTACGGCCTAAGCACCTAGCTGGTCCACCCATTGCGGCGTGGTTCCTGGTTTACAGTGCATATTATCTTCTCCAATCAACTTCTATGGTGCAATACCAAGTTTTGCAGTGTGGAACTCCTTATACTGCTCCCTTTAATCTGCTAGCATCATGAACTCTTCTCATGATATATAAACACTTTGAATCGGCTTAAGCATAGTCTGAATTCCTCTCTAAACACCTTCAAAACTTCATCCAACTCACATGGATGAACCGTCTTCAAATCAGTTTTGCCTTCAATATATCAAGTACTTCCAAGGCAAGAACTTCAACCAACTTCCAAACCAATCTTCCAAGATATGTCATCCAATCTTGAAACACAGAGATATGTAGACATTTTCTTCAACAAGCTCGGATACTTCATCTTTCATGATAGGTACTTCGTTATCATCGGCATTCAACATCTAAACTACTTCTTCATCAATAGGTTTGGATTCTTCAGCTAGACTTCCAAGTTACTCCATCTAAACTGCATCTCTAACATATTGACATCAATAAAATCTTTCTTCGTTGACAACCATTGACAACAAATACAACTCACACAAAGTGGGCTCACCACTAAGAAAAGGTACACGTACTTCTCAGCCAAACCCATTTTTGACACAACATTATTATGGCTTATCTGCTGTTGCAGCTGCTTTTATTGGTATGCTGAATGAAATTTTGATACCTCGTATGGTGAACGAATCACAATCTCGTACAGGATGGTTACAAGTTATGCAGGAAGAGTTGCAGGCTTTGAAAACTAACCATACTTAGGATCTCACACCTCTTCCTATCACTAAACAAGTTGTTGGGTACAAAATCGATCTATATCATACGTGTTAATTCGGATGGCTCACTTAATCGATATAAAGCCCGTTTTGTGGCTAAGGGTTATGCACAAACCTATTGCATTGACTACTTTGATACTTTTTCTCCGGTGGCCAAAATGGTCTTTGTTCGCCTCTTTATCTCTCTAGCAGCCACTAATAAGGGGTCTCTTCATCAAATTGATGTGAAAAATGCATTTCTTTATTGTTTCCTATATGAGGAAGTTTATATGGAGCAACCACCGGGTTTTATTGCTTAGGGGGAGTCCTCCAAGTTATGTCATCTTCGTCATTTCTTATATGGGCTCAAGCTATTACCACTAGAGCCTGGAGAGAAGTCCATTCATACTGAAAGTAAGCATTTTTGCTCACTTGATAGATATCGATGACTTGTTGGAAAATTAAATTATTTAACAATGACTCGACCTGATATTGCATTCGCAGTGAGGTAAGGTAAGTCGGTTTATGGAATCTCTAAGAAAATTACAGCGGGAGGTTGACCTTCGCATTGTTCGATATGCGAAAGAGCTCGATCAGGGATTATTATACTTGGATCATGATCAAACTGATATCGAGGCTTTTTGCGATGCCAGTTATACAGGGCGTCTTTCATCAAGGAGATCCACATCTAGCTTTATGGTATTCAGTGGTGGTAATCTGATCTCATGGCAAAGCAAAAGGAAAACAATAATATCTCGATCCAATGCAAAAGACTAAATACCGAGCTATGGCACATGTTACTGCAGAGATCGTTTGGGCTCAATAAAATTATAGGAAAATGTCTATCCTATCAAGAAATCTACACACATCTGGTTTGAAAATCAAGTGATAGTTAAAAATGCTACAAATCCAAACTTCCACGAGCGAACAAAACACATTGAAGTTGATTGTCACTTCATTCGGGAACATTATGAGAATAACATTACTCTCATACATGTCCGCACTATAGATCAACATGTAAATAACTTCACAAAGGAGATTCCTGGAGCTCATGTTCAATTCTTTGTTCCAAGCTAGGCATGCAGCTTGAGAGGAAGTGTTGGAATATTCAAGTCATTCAAAAATATATTTAAATGGTCAATGATTGACTGGTCAATGGTTGACTGGTGGTAAATTATCTTTATGTATCTTTAAATTCTCCTTCCCCATTTGTATTTTGGATTGCATGACTATAAATAAATGACCGGACCTCATTTTGAGGGTCTTGGATTTCTATGCCAAACTTCTACAAAGAGACCAATCAAAGGAGGTACGGATGATGATCATACAGATGAGGGAGCCATCCATCATATAAGCCTGCCCTCATGAATCCGTCTGCTTCAACTATTCTTCTAGCTGCTGTTAAAGAGAGCGCAGCTGCTAATTCAGCCGTCGTCTCTGTAAGCACTCCCTACACAAATAGCAACAGTTATAATCGGAGGGGAAAATAAATTGAAGTAAATCCCTGTAAGAAACTAAACCCACAGGTGTATTCCCAACTGCAACACCATACTTAGTAGCAGCATTGACATCTACATTGTTATAACCAACGGCCATGTTGCTAAATGCCTTCCCTCCTGCCTTGCTCAGCGCAGAGAATAATACTTCTCCCCAGTCTTCCGTTAACTGGAAAAAAAAAAGGGTTCAAAACAATGCAGCAGCTTACAAAGGGATACAGGGCATTCAGCTGGAAATTTTATCGAACACTTTACCCTCAATTGCTCCCAATTGAACGAAACTGTTCGTGTTTGGAAAGAAAAATGTTCAGAAGCCATCGATGGAAAGGAAGAGTGCAGTAATATTACCTGCCCAATCACTCCATCGCATTTATCTCCAATAAGAGCAATAATATCTTCGACAGATAAGATTGTCTTCTTCTCCGTGCATATCTGGATACGAGCATGAGCAAGGTTCCATTAAAATCCAGAAGAAAAAATGAATCGTTTCCTTTTTTTTACTTCCATGATGTAACTGGTAAACATGAGAACAGGAACATCATACCTCAACCCGACAGCCCTGCTCGACTAGCAGATTAGTCCATCGGATTCCAGGCATGGGTTTCGTGCTGACCACTCTATATTTCCCATTCGGGTTCCAAACCTCGATCGATAGTGGCTTCGCCATGAAACTAGGTAGCTCCCAAGTTGCAGGGTACAGCTGAGAGCAGGGCGAGTGAACGAAACATGGGAAATGGAACACCAGAGATTCATTTATTGGATGACGCGTGATCCGTTCATGCGTACCGTATCTGGCCCGGAGATACGTGCGGGTCCACGGGTGGAACGGTGGGGTGCCGGTCCACGGTGGAGGGGATGGGGGTGGTGCAGTGTGTGGGGTGGAGAACGGGTGAGGGTTAGAAGCGTCATTTCAGCTTCTCAATCTGCATGGGATCTCGGGGTGATGCCCCGTCGACGATCGATTTAAGTGTGGGCCTGGTCGGTCCATTACAAAAGCCCATTGCATTTTTACCCGATTTTCAGTTGTGATTTAATTATACGTCAATTAAATATTCCTTTGATTAGGTGTGTGGCAGGACCGCCGTAATGAATTTAAACTTAACAAAATATCATCAACCGGTTACAAATACACCCCCAACAGGCCTAACAACCAATCTCCAACACCACAAGGGCTTTGGACACATGCAACCCAAAGTTTCAAAAAAAAAAAAAAAAAAACTTTGAACCCTAAAACCATGAACATTCATAATGGAAGAATCTTCCTTGTCACCCCAACACCACTAGAATTGTCCCCAAAAAACTCTATCGAAATAGACTCAATCGCAACAAACATCAACATGGTGAATCATTCTTTAGGTGGACATGTGAACCAACTGAAATCAGGTTGTTGTAGAAGCAAAATCGTTGTTACTTATGGACCATGTAGTGCAAAACCTCCCCTCGTAACATCAAACAAAACAACTTTTAAATAACACGCCAAACATGCACCATTCAACGAGAATCATCCATGAGCAATAGGAACAATGAACCAAGCATCACCTTGCAACTGAAACCAACTGAAAATGTGTTCTTTAAATTCAAAAAAAAAACATAACACCCAAAACCCTAACGAACGAAACCGACTATCCACTCCTAAATAATTCAATTGAAAGAGAAAGTCATAGAAAGCAACAAACAAAAGGGACATGTAATGCCACAGATTTTCCGTGTATTATTTTTAAATATTATATGGAATTATTTCGAGACCAGACCTTTCGACGGCGTGCGATTTTGAGGCCCAGAGTGTCCGGAATAAATGTTTGAAATAAATTAAACCTTAAACAGCGTGCGCGACCGATTTTCCTGAAAAAATGGAATAACTTTTAAACGGGTTTCCAGATCAGAAAATTGAGGGCACCATTGCGTTTAGAGCATCGACTTTACCTTAGTCAGGGTCTAACATCAACCGGCGCGGGTCAGCTGCAAGAGTTGGTTTTTGGACGTTTTAATGAAAATAAAATAAATTGATAATTTATTTTATTTAAAATGTTTCCTTTTTGTGCAGCGACCTAATCCTCCCCTATTAATACCTGCTTATGGAAAGTTTGCAGGGTTAGTCGTATAACTCTACGAATTGAGGATTTCCTTTGGAGCTTTGGAGGAGAAACCATTGGCGGCCGCCGACGACGCAATCGATCGACGCATCTCAGATTCGACAAACCTCGCCAACGAACGCAACACGATGATCGTTCTTCAATCAAACCGAGGTAGGGGTTGTGTTTTAAATTGTTTCTTCCCCATTCTTTAATTAAACGACGAACGCGGATCAACTCACTAACCGGTTGACCCGCGGATCGTGCGTTCTTGCGGGGGGGGGGGGGGGGTTATTATTTTCCGTTTTCCTTTGGGGTTTTAATTCAGGATTTGATCTCGTGTTAATTGTTGGATTATCATTTGATTCGCCCTGTTTAATTCTTCTAACAGGAGCAGATCGACATCGTGACGAACGACGGCGGGGGTGCGTTCCTCCTTTGTTTATTGAATCTCTTCTTTTTTCTAACCTCGTGTTCTTCACGTTCTTCGTGAGGTTATGAACAACGAACCATTGCACGTCCGTTTCACGACGCAACAATCTCAAATTCGAATTCAACATCGTGAAGGCTCTACGGAGGTGTGACGACGATGGCAGCAGACGAATCGACACGGTTCAGAAGAAATCGTTCTTCAACCGTTCTTCGCACGGATAATCGAATCGAGTTTTTGAGGCCAATCAGACCCCCAAAACCTCCCGGAACATAAATAACATGGCGGGGTGACCTTGGATTTTGAGTTTCGGGGAAAATGGATCGTTGGATCGAGGATCAGAGCATCACTGAGGCGCGACGGAGCAGGTTCACGTTTCTGGATTTTTTCAGAACACACGGCGTGTATTCCGAAGAACACATCGTGTGGTACTGGCGGCAACAACTAGGGTTTCAGGTGTTAGACAGGTAGCACACGATGTGTGACCCCTGTCACACGGAGTGTTGAACCTTCCCCAAAGCTCAGCGTGTATTATGGGGAGCACATGGACACGGGATGGACTACACGACGTGTAGACCTTACACGACATGGTAGAGGCCGGTTATGCGGGTTACCCCATGTATCGGTTACACGGGATGACCCACACGGGTTAAAGTCGTGTACGGGCACATGGCTGCGTACACGGAGGGAACCCCAGTTACTTGGACATGGTGTGTGGTCCGTACTACACGCCCTGTACTTACCTTTTTACACGACAAGCCTTGCGACACGGGCCATTGTACACGAGCAGTACCCAGGGTCAGAGGACACGGCGTGTGACCCTTCTACACGCTGTGTACTTTTTAGTACATGGCTTGATCCTCTTGTCCACCGTACCTTGGATGTGTTTCGTTTGGGTTAGTGCCTGTTTTCTCGTTTCCCTGAAGGTCAGGTATCGTTTTCATCCATAGGAATATGATCCCTTCAACAGGAATTTCCGAGATAGAGTCGGGTATCCCTCCGAGAGGCCCGGAGCGAGATCCTCTATCCATTCTTGACCCTAGGTAGAGTCAAGTATCGACGTGACTATTCCTACAGGATGCTGATCCTCTACTTAGCAGGTGAATCCGGATGAGTTGCGATATCCGCCAAGGCCCTAGCAGTGATCCTCATATGTGTATCGTGATCTTTCCCACTCAGGAGTGTGTTCTCCCGGAATGAGTATATCTATCTCTCATGGCTTTTCCCGACGAACAATACTTCTCGGACGAACGACATCAGAGCTATCAAACTCGTGGAGTGAGTTCTCCTGGATGAGTGCTTCGTGGAATCTTCGAACTGAATCCCTAGTGTGGGTATGCGGTTGTGTGACTTGTCTCTGGACTACGGGTCTAGGTTTCAAGTATATCTGGATTGTGTTTCTCCTATTGTATGTTCAGTAGACACATACTGTGTAGAGTTGACTGTACCTTTCCTTGTGTATTGCTTTGTGGTTTTCGGGGTCCTCTACTGAGTATTGTTGTACTCACCCCTGCATGGGCTTTGCCCGCACGTGTCGTGTCTTGTGCAGATGAGCGGCCTCTTGACGGAGTCCAGGGCGGACCAGTGAAAGACTGAGCTTTCTGAGTTCCCTACAGACCGAGGTGTTCCTACGACTACGAACAGTAGTCTCAGTACCTTTTTGTGTTTACAGGTTGGACTTGTAGTTTGCATACTCTCTTGTTTTTGGTGGGCTTGTATTCTGGACGAGGTTACTTTCTATACTTTACTTTCGTTGTACTCTGTTGGTTGAGTTTAGTTGTATGCATGCGTTTTGTTCCTTAGTGCTTTTTTCATTTCAACATTTGTGGGCTTGGAGATGTGTGCATGTGTACAGGTATTTAGGCAATGCCTCCCATGTTAGTAATATGCCTACTCGGTGCTAGTCACCAGCCTCTGGCCTATTGGAGGCGGGCTTGGGGAGTCGCGGCGCGGACCCCACTAGGATGGGTCATGACAGAGTGGTATCAAAGGTGGTCGGTTCTACCTTAGAACCAAGAGTCTGTGAGATTAGTTTGGGGCAACAATGTTAAGTGTTTTGAGCTCGGCTTTCAGGACAGAGACTCCAGTGTTGGTGTGGGTGACCGACGTATCCATACACCAGGACTCTAATAACCTGTTTTTCAACTCGGTACATGAAAACACTAGTTGCAGGGAAATAAGAGGTTGATACATGCATCATATATGAATGAGTTGTGTTTTCCATGTTCTTTATGTTAGCTATCCAGATATACTCTTTGACCATGGTACATCTTGTTTCTTACGGATGCCTCCACGATGCATACCTGCTAGGATTCAGCAGCGCGATCACGAGGATTACCCCCTTAGTGACGAGACTTCGATACATGGACTAGTTCCATAGGCATTACCTCCAGGTGGTGCACCTGCTATACCACCACCAGTGAAGTAGCTCGTGGTACCTGCAGTACCGACATATGAGGGGCGCAAGCTAAGTGTGCTCTATGAGTTCCAGAGATAGAGGCCCCTTAGGTTCCGAGGCGAGCCCGACCCTTAGGCGGTTGAGGATTGAATTGAGGCGGTAACCAAAGTTTTCCGTCTCGTGAGGACACCGACATACCAAATGGTGATCTTAGGAGCGGGCCTTCTTCAGGGTTCAGTAGAACGATGGTGGAGTCTGACCACACAGACTCACGGCGAGGAAACTCTTTCATGGACAGAGTTTGATCAACTCTTTAGGGAGGAGTTCTCACCGGTTACACTAAGAGAAGTGTGTATCCATGAGCTTGTTCAGCTCCAGTAGGGCAGTTTGACGATGGATGACTATTCATCAAGGTTCACCAACCTCGCTAGGTACTCAATGGATATGGTTAGGGATCAGTACTTCAGAGCTTGGACCTTCGAGCGAGGTCTACGACGGGACATACGATCTAGTGTCGTGCCTCTATGCATATCGATTTATGTTGGAGTACTCAAGCGGGTCTTGGTGATCAAGAGCTTCTTGGCAGAGCAGAGACAGCTGACAACAGTCAGCAGTAGGCAGACAGGTGCAAAGACCTCGATAGTAGGGAGCCGACACCAGGCATAGGGATCAAGATGTGGGAGACGTCACAGGAGGACCCAGTATAGGGGATCGATATTCTAGGGCTCTCAGGCAGGATCCAACCAGCCTATGGATAGGCAATGCTACTCGTGCGACGGTAGGGGGCATCTCACTAGAGATTTTCCGACTCGTCGATCTGCTGACAGGGAGGCAGTGGATGGACCACCGAGGCGGAGGTAGAGAATGGATCAGACAGACCCACCAGGCAGTGGACATGGCAGAAGAGTAGAAAGAGATGCAGGTGGTGGCAGACGCTTCGATCTACTTCCACCACCACCCTCAGGAGGTCCGCACTAGGCTTAGGGAGTTGGGGGACAGGGACGGTGCATGCGGTCGAGGCGTATGACCTAGGGAATCTAGGGATGATCCAAGGTATGATCTATGTCTTTTCTAACTTAGTTTCCATACTTATAGACACAAGTTCCAGTTATTCCTTTCTCGCCACATGTCTTGTGTGAAACCTTGAGATTCCGGTAGAGCCGTTAACTCGACCCTTATGCTTGGAAACACCTATGGGAAGAGACTCAATGACCACACACCTTTGCAGACAATGTGATCTTACCCTTGGAGGCGATAGTTTCAGTTGGAACCTCTTAGTGGCAGCATTGAGGCCTTACGACGTCATTCTTGGTATGGATTGGTTATCTTCGGTCTATGCCCATATTGACTGCTTTAGGCGAAGAGTGTGGTGTGTCCGCAGCGATGGGACGAGGTTTTCCTTTGTTGATGAAAAGAAGAACCTGGCAGTACAGAATGGTCTCATGCATAGGAGGGTGCAACTGATCACTCATGAGTTGGCTAGCCTCACCCTCGGAGTAGTGGATGTTGTGAGATTTCAGTTCCTAGCAGTAGTGGCGGAGTACAAGGATGTCTTTCCCGAAGATGTTCCAAGAATACCTCCCCATTGGGAGATCGACTTTTTCATCAACTTACACCCCAGGATGGCACCGACTTCCTCACCAACATATCAGATAGCTCCCGCAGAGCTTCGCGAGCTGAGGGTGCAGTTGGAGGATTTGCAGAGTAAGAGTTTCGTGAGACCCAGTGTTTCACCCTAGGTGACCCCAATTTTGTTTGCCAAGAAGGCAGATGGGAGTTTGAGGTTGTACATGGATTACCAGTGCCTAAACTAGGTGACGGTGAAGAACAAGTATCCACTACCAAGGATTGAAGACCTCTTCGACTAGCTGAGAGGGGAACAATGGTTCTCGAAGGTTGAGCATCAGTCAGGTTACCACCAGTTACGAGTACAGGATGAGGATATACCAAAGATGACTTTCAGATGTCGTTATGGTCACTATGAGTACTTGGTGATGCCTTTAGGCTTGACAAACGCCCCTACAATGTTCATGGGCCTTATGAACTAGATATTCCAGCCGTATTTAGACTGGTTCGTAGTGGTATTCATCGATGACATCCTTGTGTACTCGGCATCAGAGGAGGAGCACGCGAGATACCTGCGGATGGTTCTGGACGTACTCTAAGAGCACCAACTTTATGGGAAGCTCTCAAAGTGCCAGTTCTGGATTCGGGAGGTTTACTTTTTGGGACATGTTATCTCAGTAGATGGAGTTGCTATGAACCCATCCAAGGTGGAGGCAGTGTTAGCATGGGAGCCACCTCGGAGCGTGACAGAGGTGTGAAGCTTCCTTGGGTTGGTAGGATATTACCGGAGATTCATTCCTGATTTCTCCCGAATATCAGCACCGATAGCAGCCTTGTCCAGGAAGGGGAAACCCTTCATGTAGACAGAGAAGTTCCAACAGGCTTTCGAGTAGTTGAGGAAGAGTTTGATGAGTGCCCTGATTTTGAGATTTTCGGAGGAGGGCATCAAGTACGTAGTTTTCTACGACACATTGGGGACCGGGCTTGGCTGTGTCCTAATGCAGAGATAGGAAATTATTGCTTATGATTCGTTCCATCTTAGGCCACATGATCAGAACTATGTGACCCATGATCTCAAGTTAGTAGCGGCAGTCTTCATGTTGAAAATGTGGCGACACTACCTTATGGGCGTGCGGTTCATCATCTACTATGACCACAATAGCCTCAAGTACATCTTCTCAAAAAAGGATCTGAATCTAAGATAGAGGCGTTGTCTAGAGTTCCTCCAGGACTATGATTTTTAGATTATCTATATTCCTGGGAAGGGGAACAAGGTAGAAGATTCTCTTAGCAGGAAATCGAGCTTGTAGCTGCTGAGTGAGGTGAAAAAATAGTTGGTCTCGTTACAGTTATCCTTCTTGGATAGAGAGGATGCAACTTACCTTCATTCGATGGTTGTCACCCCTCTACTCTTACAGTGATTTAAGGAGGTACAACTTGGGGATGTCGACTGTGAGGCTTTACGTGCTCAGTTATCCTCCGGGCATGCCCTGATGGATATTCTCAAGGTGGGGAGCACGTAGTTATTTTCAGAGGATGCACTATTGCACCAGTGGCATTGCAGGAGGAGGTCCTAAGAGAGTTTCATACATCTCCCTTGGTGGTACATCCTGGAGTGGCGAAGATGTATCAGGATCTTCGACGACAGTTCTGATGGTTAGGCATAAAGAAGGTAGTAACAAAGTTCATTTCTCAATGCCTTACATGCCAACGGGTGAAGGCTGAGCACTAGGTTCCAGTGGGATTAGATCACCCCTGGAAGTTCTAGAGTAGAAGTGGGATAAAATATCGATAGACTTCGTGATAGGTTTACTGCAAACATCTAAGGAGCATGATTCCATCTGGGTGATTGTTGACTGACTCACCAAGTCAGCCCACTTCCTAGCTATCAGGGAGCAGAGTTCCGTGGAGAGCTTGGGATGCCTCTACGTGCAGGAGATAGTTCGGCTTCATGGAGTCCCTTCGGAAATAGTCTTAGATCGAGATGCCTACTTCACATCTCAGTTGTGGAAGGGATTGCAGGAGGCTTTTGGGACTCAGCTATGCTTGAGCACAATGTTCAACCCCCAGATAGATAGTCAGACTGAGAGGACCATTCAAGTTCTGGAGGATATGTTTTGGGCCTGTATCTTGGACTTTAGATGCAGTTTGGAGGACCACCTACCACTGGTGGAGTTTGCATACAATAATAGCTACCACTCCACTATTATTATGTCACCGTTCGAGGCGTTATATGGGAGACCCTACCGGTCATAGCTTTGTTAGACCGACCCCGAAGAGTCAGCACTCATGGGTCCAGAGTTGGTGCGAGCTACCACCAAGAAGGTGCAGATCATCCAGGAGCATATGAAAACTACACAAATCCAGTATAAGTCTTATGTTTACAAACAATAGAGACCTCTAGAGTTCTAGGAGGGAGACCATGTCTTCCTTTGGGTCTCACCTCGAAAAGGGTTACAGAGATTTGGTCGGGGCGATAAGCTATCTCCGAGGTTCATCAGACCTTTTCAGATACTACACAGAGTTAGAGAGGTGAAATACTACTTAGCTCTACTGCCATAGTTGCATCGGGTACATGATTTCTTCCACGTGTCATAGCTGAGGAGGTATGTGCATGACCCATCGCACGTCATCGACTGGGGTGAGCTGGAAATCAAGGATGGAGTGACCTTTGCTGAGTACCCTGTAGAGATTGAGGATCAGCAGGAGAGAATCCTTCATAGGCGATCGATTACCTTGGTGTGCATATGGTGGTAGAATGAGAATCTTCAAGAGAGCATGTGGGAGCAGGAGGCTCAAATCCATGCCCAGTATCCACATCTTTTTTAGTAGCCTTTTGTTTTGGATTTCTGGGATGTAAAACCCTAAGGTGGGGAGAATGTAATGTCTCAGATTTTTCGAGTATTATTTTTAAATATTATATAGAATTATTTAGAGACCAGGACTTTAGACGTCGTGCAATTCCGAGGCCCAGAGTGCCCGAAATAAATGTTTGAAATAAATTAAACCTTAAACAACGCACACAATCAATTTTCCTGAAAAAGTGGAATAAATTTTAAATGGGTTCCCAAATCAGAAATATGAGGGAATCGTTGCATTCAGAGTAGCGAATTTACCTTAGGCAGGGCCTAACATCAACCAGCGCGGGTCATGTGCAAGAGTTATTTTTTGGACGTTTTAATGGAAATAAAATAAAATAAAAATTTATTTTATTTAAAATGTTTCCTTTTTGCGCAGAAACCTAATCCTCCCCTATCAATACCTGCTTATGGAAATTTTGCAGGGTTAGCCGCATAACCCTACAAATTGAGGTTTTCCTTTGGAGCTTTGGAGGAGAAACCATTGGCGGACGACGACAACGCAATCGATCGACACATCTCGGATTCGACAAACCTCGCCAACGAATGTGACACGACGATCGTTCTTCAACCAAATTGAGTTAGGGTTGTGTTTTAAATTGTTTCTTCCTCGTTATTTAATTAAATTATGAATACAGATCAACCCATGAACCGGTTGACCCACAGATCGTGCGTTCTTGCGGGAGGGTTATTATTTTTCATTTTCATTTGGGTTTTAATTTGGGATTTAATCTCATGTTAATTGTTTGATTATCATTTGATTCACCCTGTTTAATCCTTATAACAGGAGTGGATCAATGCCATGACAAATGACGATGGTGGTGGGTTCCTCCTTTGTTCATTGAATCTCTTCCTTCTTTTAACCCTGCGTTCTTTGCGTTCTTCGCGGGGTTATGAACAATGGATCATTGCGCATCCGTTTCACGATGAAACGATCCCAAATTTGAGATTTGACATTGTGAAGGCTCAAAAGAGGTGTGATGATGATGGTGGTATATGAATCGAAACGGTTTGGAAGAAATTGTTCGTCGACCATTCTTCACGCGGATGATCGAATCGAGTTTTCGGGGCCAATCGGACCCCCAAAAACTCCCAAAACATCGATAGCATGGCAAGGCGACCTTGGATTTTGAGTTTTGGGGAAAACATATCATCAGATAGAGGATCGGAGCATCACTGAGGTGCGGCAGAGCAAGTTCATATTTCGGGATTTTTCCTAAACACACGACGTGTATTCCAAAGAACACGCCGTGTGGTACCGGCGGTGGTGGCTAGGGTTTAGGGTGTTAAACAGGTATCACATGGCGTGTGACCCCTATCACACGATGTATTGGAACTTCCCCAAAGCTTGAAGTGTATTCTAGGAAGTACACGGACACGAGATGGACTGCACAGCTTAGCAACACAGCGTGTAGACCTTACACGACATGGTAGAGGCTGGTTACGCGGGTTACCTCCTGTATCAGTTACACGGGATGACCCACACGGGTTAAAGTCATGTAAGAGAACATGACCATGTACATTAATGGAACCCCAGTTACTTGGAAACGACATGTGGTCCGTACTACATTCTGTGTACTTACCTTTCTACACGACAAGCCTTGCGACACGAGCCATTGTACACGGGTAGTACCCAGGATCAGAGGACATGATGTGTGACCCTTCTACATGCCGTGTAATTTTTAGTACATGGAATGATCCTATTTTCCACCGTATCTTGGACATATTTAATTTGGGTTAGTTACCCTTTTTCTTGTTCCCCTGAAGGTCAGATATCGTTTCCATCTATAGGAGTATGATCCCTTCAGAAGTACTTTCCGAGATAGAGACAGGTATCCCTCTGAGAGTCTCAGAGCAAGATCCTATATCAATTCTTGAACCTAGGTAGAGTCAGCTATTGATGTGACTATTCCTATAAAACGCTGATCCTCTACTTAGTAGGTGAATCTAGACGAGTCATGATATCCGCCAAGGCCCTGGCAGTGATCCTCATCTGTGTATCGTGATATTTCCCACTCAGGAGTGTGTTCTTCCAGAATGAGTGAATCTATCTCTCATGGATTTTCCCGACAAACAGTACTTCTCGGACGGACGGCGTCAGAGCTATCAGACTCATGGAGTGAGTTCTCCCGGATGAGTGCTTCGTTGAATCTTCTAACTGAATCCCTAGCATGGGTATGTGGTTGTGTGACTTGTCTCTAGACTACGAGTCTAGGTTTCGAGTATATATGGATTGTGTTTCTCCTATTGTATGTTCAATAGACATATACTGTGTAGAGATGACTATACCTTTCCTTGTGTATTGCTTTGTGGTTTTCGGGGTCCTTTACTGAGTATTGTTATACTCACCCCTGCATGGGCTTTGCCCGCACGTGTCGTGTCTTGTGCAGACAAGCGACATCTTGATGGAGTCTAGGGAGGACCAGTACCAGACTGAGATTTCTGAGTTCCCTAAAGACCGAGGTGTTCCTACAGCTACGAGCAGTAGTCCCAGTACCTCTTTGTGTTTACAAGTTGGACTTGTAGTTTGCAGACTCTCTTGTTTTTGGTGGGCTTGTATTTTGGCCCAGGTTACTTTATGTACTTTACTTTCATTGTACTCTGTTGGTTGGGTTTAATTGTATGCATGTGTTTTCTTCCTTAGTGGTTTTTTCATTTCATCATTTGTGGGATTGGAGATGTGTGCATGTGTACAGGTACTTAGGCAATGCCTCCTATGTTAGTAATATGCCTACTCGGTGCTAGTCACCAGCCCCTGGCCTATTGGAGGCGGGCTTGGGGAGTCACGGTGCGGGCCCCACTGGGACGGGTCATGACAGGACAAATGTTCAAACACCACAAAAAATAGAGGAAGATTAATACTGAAAAGGAAGCCATTCACCCTAAACAAACCCAATCCAATATTAAAGATTCACTGCCCTCATTAGTTTCCACTTGGATATTGAAATACTAATGACACCCAATGATGATGGTGTTTCACCCCCTTCAATCGACATATAACCCTGACTAGAAACTTCCACAAACCCTACAATATCATAAACAAATATGGGAAAATGTAACTATAATGGTTCAAGACATTATAAAAGGAATTCCACTTCTGAATTAACACATGTGTCATACTTAGGAATATAGTATTAAACATATTCACTTCATTATGTTAATTTGTAATGTAACATGTAAGAAATTTATATCAGAAGTCAATTAAATAAAAATGTTAAATATGATGAAACGAATGTTTGGAACAAAGAAAACATACTTGTATTTAAGGTAAAACATATATGTTTTATTTTAATTAAAATATTTTTTAAGGTTTTGAAATAAAAGTTATTTCCATAAAATGGTTTCATTAAACACTAGCTACTTGATCATATAATTTTATGAAATCATAAGCAATTTTTCTAAGGGCTATAAATTTGATCATGTCATAAAAATTAATGTTTTTCAATAAAAAATATATTTATTTAAAAATTAAATCTGTCATAATTATAAAATTATTTTGATAAAATGTATATAATTTTTGGAATCAACATTTTGAATTTAGGTTAGAGATAATTTTTGATATTTTTTCTAAAAACTAATTTTTATATGAATAGTAAAAATGTAATTTTTACGAATATCATTACTTTTATGACATCATCACTATATAAATGTAACTTAAAAATTCATGAAACCTTTTTCTAATCCAAAAATGGATTTAGGTTGTATAATTATGCATTTAAAATGATACTTTGAATTTAGAAACCTATATTTAAAATTTTGGGATTTAAGATATATTTTATTCTAATAAAAACTATTTTTGGATCTTATATTTACCTGAGTGGTTTAATGATGTCATTAAGTCATGAAATGAGTATAATGTCAACTAACCCTACTTTTTTTAGTAATAAACCAAATTATTTCATGGGAATAAATGCTATTCTGAAGTAGTTGGCCTAAATGATAAAATAATAAATATTTTACTCTAAAAACACCCTCCCCCCTCATAAATATCACCTTTAACAACCTCACTTATCCTAACACTTTAACCCATTTAGATCGACCCAAATCTACCAAAATATCTTCCCAACCCTATTTCCATGTCTTATAAGTCTTGGTCTCAGCAAAAGACCAAACTAAGAAGCCTTGAGGTGTAGCCTAGGTGTGAACATCCAAAGGAAGAAGTAATATTCTCAATCAAATTCTCTTAAATTATTTCTTCTTATACTTCCTAAAATATTTTCTATCCATGATAGTATGATAACATTAGTATTATTAATGTATCGAAAATATTATTATATTAATGGAATATCCATTATCTAACCTCATCTCATTCTATTCTATAATGAAAACTTTGCATGTGTTATGGTCGGTCCACCTCCATGGACGACGTGTCTCATTTCTTATCATTGCCTTACATGGATGGTTTTAAGGATGGAATTAATGAATAAATATAATATTTATGTAATGATTAATATTTTGTAAATATAAATCGGACATTCTATTAATTATATTACCAAAAAATGATAATAGTAATTTTTACTTCCCAAAACAAGCATAACGGGTCATCTTTTATAATTTGAGTCTATTTTGGACATATATTGAACTGCATAAATTTTTTGCTACTAGAATTATAAAGACTCAATAAATCTATAGTTTTCTAGGTTATGAAACTAATTAATAACACCTTTGACCATGATCAACTTACCAAAGAAGCTTTAGAGAAATTGACTAACCTCAAGTGGTCGATGTGAGAAAAAATAATAATAAATGAATAACTTATGATAAGAAACAAACCTTATAAAATAAAATATATATGAAAAAGGTTCTAAAAAAAGTATTTAATAAATTTAATTTGATTATTTAGTAAGTTATATGAATATACTGAATGAGTCAAGGACCTGAGGTAAAGAATCTTTTGAACCACCCTCATTACTTTTGGGTTATGCATTCTATTTATTTTTCTCCATTTACTTCTATCCTCTTCGAAGACACTCCTTAAATATTCTATATATATGTTTCTTACATATAAAACTAGTTTAATTTTCCTTTCTTTATTGGAGATAATACATATTCTCACTGGTGGAAATCCCACCTATACCAACACTTGCATACCAACAGTTTGAAAAAACCATTGGTTTAGGTAACCTATTCCAACAGTTAAATGAAACCGTTGGCACGGGATAAATAAGGTGAATTTTACCAATGGTTTTGATAAAAATATTGGGAATAAAAGGTAATTTTATGAGTTTTCTTGATGGTTTTATGAAACTGTTGGGAATGGATTGGTTTTTCAAATCTATTCCAACAGTTTATTGAAACCATTGTAATAAACAACATTTCCCTACAGTTTTGAGAAACCGTTGGGAAAAAACCCCAAATAATTTTCAGATAGATCCCACAAACAGATCTCTCCTCCAAACAGATCTCTCCTCCGTCAAACCCTACTTCCCAAGCACGAACCCACGAGTTCACTTCCTCCGTCGAACATTATCTCTCCTCCTCGAACAGATCTCTCCACTAAATGAGATCTCCTCCTCCAACGAGATCTCTCCTCTAACCCTACCTCCCGAGCATGAACCCTACTTGGTGAGCTCACTTCCTCCATCGTGAGCTCACTTTCTTCAGAACAGATATCTCCAGGCTTCCAACCCTAATTCATGTCTACCTCATTTGTAAGATACCTTGAATCATAGATCTCTCAATCCATTTTTTTGATTCAAACATCTAGATTTATTGTGTTCTGCTCTAAATTAGTGAATTCATTTTATTTTCCACTTTGATATTCTTCTAATGGGCTTGATGTGGTGTATTTATCAGTTTCCATATGGGATTATGGTGGATTACATTCATCAAAATTTTATTTTTTTGGATTAATATTATTTTTATTGAGGTGGGTGATTTGAAAAATCTCCCTAATGTCTTCATTAGTTTTATAGTATTTACAGTATGTATGATAGTGTCATCATGTCGTGTGTGTGACCTATTCTAATTATATTCCATGGAAATTTCTCAAATCCTCATTGTTAGAACTTCTACATATCCTGTTGGGTCCATTGGTGATTAAGACCATGATCCTTTGGCCACCAAATATGTGTTCTTATCTATAACCTTGGGTCAGATAATGAATGGTATGAGTATAGTGTCTTATACATGTATTGAGAAATTGATTAAGAAATGAATAGAATTGTGAATTGAATTTGTTCTTCTCGTGACATGTGAATTATAATTTGTAATCATCAGTATGTGAATTGGAATTGACACAATTGAAACTTGAATTGATAATGTAGCATGTAACTGTATAATTGGTATGAAATTGGAAAAGACACAATGTTATATTAAAAAGAACTAGTATTTGACATAATGGAATATGAGGAATGAGAATTGGTAATTTTAATGAATTAAAAAATGTGTCATATGTCAAAATATTTTTCATGTTTTGGTGTTTTTTAGGGTTTTTTCTCTTGGTTGTTTTTGACGCATGGTTATATAATACCTGGAATGGTTACTCCACACTTAGCATTATTTATTCTCCTTGGGAATGTAATCTTTTATATAATAAGAATTCATAGAAATTACATTAACCCATGGAAGATGATAGATATCTCTATAATTGGTAATGTGTGTTAGGTCAGTGGTCCATGGAATGGGTAATGTACCTTGTCATGGTTCCTTTTCAAGTAAACCATCCTGGATAATGGTAGGCATGGACAGACATATATGGAACTCTATTGAATCAAGTTTGGCACACCCCAAGTTTCAACCTAGAGCTCGAGTTTTGGCAGGATAATTTGATGTTCAACATTAAATTAATTAATTCATGAAAATCAATATCATACTATTACATGAAATATAAATTCAGACTAGATTTTTTTTACACCATTGGTGGTGTCATACTATGTTTTACTCCAACCTATTTAGGATTCCCTTTAGAATCAAAGAATACAACATGGATATAGGCCAGGACAAGGGTATGAGGCCCTATGCTTGATTGGTTCCTTGGTAAGATGAGATAAGAGAATGGATATGGGACTGAGCATGGTGTTCGAGACCAGTTTTGGGAGAATTTATTTGGATTTGTTCTTTAGGTTATTTACTTGTATGTCAATCTATTTATATTTTACTTTGGCATACAATATGGAATGATATTATTTATTTGGTTAGTATTTTTTTGTTAATTCCCTATTTATATATTTGAATAGATTTATATTGTTTGTTTATGATGTTTTCCTCCTTTTGTATTATATTGTACGAAATTTTATATTCTCTCACTATATATATTATCCCTTCATCAATATTTTTATTCCTATGGAATATTGGGAGGTTTTCTTGAGTTCTTGTGATGACCCATCTCCATCACATGTGGAAGATTCAAGTCGAGGTTAACACAATGTTTTATCATTTTTAGTATTTTCTATTTCATTAGTAGTTTTAGGATTGGTAGATAGGAGAATAGGATGTGTTGGGGATTTGTAATGAGCTCATGCATAAGATTAACTAACCCATGAGAATGGTAAAACCAGGTTTCCAGGGAGGGAATTATTTTTCATGAGTTATTCTTTTTATAGTTTTCATGTTATTTCACCTTGGTTGATGAACATGTTGGGTGATGTTACTATTTTATGTGATTTTACTCATGGTTCGATATGGAATGGGGAACATCTAATACCTCATAGTGAGATAGAAGGAAATTATGCTTTCATGCACTTATCATTCTAGGGATTCATTAATTTCATATGAAATTATATAACATGGTTGATAAAAATAATAATAAAGTATTTTTTACTAAAATATGATTAATTAACTTTCTCAACAAAGAGTTGATGAAACCATTTATCTATGGTTTTCTGTTTTTTACTTGTCCTTCAGAGTTTGATATTTTTATGATCCTGATGATCTGATGAGTGTTTTGATCCATGTAGAGAAAATGATTCTACATTATCGTTTTTTTCAGTGTGAGAATAGTAAACAACACACACCTTATATAGTATAGTTAGAGATTCCTACAACAATGGATAATCTGATGGATGATCAGCTCCGTGATAGTATTCCATGAGTCTTGTGATCAATGTTGAGACTGAGTAATCACAATTTACCTTCAGTGTATGATACCTAGATATAGTTTTAGATATATTACCCACCCATAGTTAATGGGGAAGGAGGCCCTAAGGTAGCAAATATCTAGATTGAGTCTCTCATGAAAATATTTAGTAACCCACAGATAACATTGGATATGAGGGTGAAGTTTTCTACTTGTATTCTACAAGAACCATCTAAGTGCTCGAGGGACATCATAGTACTCGAGGGACATCATAGTACATGTTGGACAATAAGAAGAGCTAACAAATAAAGGATTTAAGGATAAATATACGAGTCACTTTTATCTAGATATTTTGAAGAATGGAATGACTTGGGAAATCATAAAATTTATATAGAGTATGATGTCTTTAATGGACCATGAAGGTTACTTCACATACCTAAAATATTTCCCCCCTACATAGGAAGGAGATGATATATCTAGGGAGAAATTTTTTCATCATGGGATTCAGTATGACATCATTTCATAGGTTAATTCCCTTTTTGTGAGATTTTTTTATTTGATGAATCATGAACCCATCACTGAAGATAACCCAATGGAGGCCCCGAGTCAAGGGAAATGTGTTTTAGTAGGATGATCTAGGAGTTCCACCTTAGGTGTCAATAAGCGTTGATATTAAGATTTCCACCAAGGATGTAGTGGTCAGATCAACTTGTGACATAGGCCACAAGTATCTGAACATCATTCTAATTAATTTTATTAAGAACTTCAGGGTTGAACATAAGACATTTTAGTGTCCTTTTCTCATAGTGTATTATTGATCATTTGATAAGATGGGTGCTATATAGAAGTTCTATAGGAGCACTTAGTAGCTGATCATTGGAAGTGGATCATGGTAGGAACTAGCTACTAGGAGATGCTCTCCCACCCCTAAGTAGATAGGCTGATGGAGTTCTATCAGTCACTCGGGTTGGGGTAGGGGACATGGAACCCCAACATAGGAGTAGTGGTATCACTAGAATGGAGAACTATAAGGGAGTCAATATAGAGACTGGGGAAGAGGGTAATGTAATATCCATATTGTGGAGTATACTCATAATAATCAATATGATGAACCATCTACTTTCATATATACAATTCTTGTGTCATCTGGAATTTTTATAATTTGATTAATACTATTGGTTTTATTCATTTTCTTATTCAAAATTATCCAATTCCATTGGTTAGGCTATGTAAACCTTAGATGTGGTTATGAAAATTGAAACATCGTTAGGGGTGCCACTCTACACTCATTATTTTATTCCTTTAGTGATTGGATAAATTTATTCTTGTAATCTAATGGTCTAAGGTTGATGGCTTGGTACACTAAGAGTCATATATAATGGACTCAATACCTTTTAATTCACATGTGATATATATTTCTCTACCTGCAATCAATAGAATACGGGGGATGCACAAAGGCATTCTGACCCTGAGAATATATAATGGACTCAATACCTTTAAAATTTAATTTATGTACTCAATACCTTTTTTCATGGTGTTAAAAATGATCTATGTGGTAAAATTATAATCCTTGTGTCATTGAATGTGTATACAAGTGAATCTTAGGGATTATAAAATTATAATCTAGGTTTAGTGGGATATTGACACATATACGTTTTTAACATTAGCCTAAGATACATTATTGTTTTCATTATTATAAAAATGTCTCAGTAATGTGAGACATATGCATAAATAACATTAGCCACCATAGCTCTGTCATTAGCCACCTTAGCTGTGGTGTTCCCCCTTGGTCTGTTACACTTCTTACCATATCTTAGGGGAAGCTTGACTCAATACCTTAATCTTAGGGTAATAATTTTACTTAGAAAAAGAATCCATATAAGTGTAATTAATCCATGAGTTCTTTTTATAATGAATAAATTTCATTTTTCTTATTGAAACATATTTTACTTAAAGTGAATTCAAGGATGGAGACATGAATTCAAATGTAATCAAAATGAATCAATTAAAACCCAAATGAATAAAATTTTCTAAGCTAATATAAAAAAAACAAAACAGACTAAATCTAATGAAAATGTACCAAACAAACTTCTATCGAACAAAACCAAACTAAGATGAAACTCAAGATAAAATGATCATATACCATTAATAATAAGAGTAATTGTTAATTAATAGGAATGTACTATTTGATAGTATCATTTTGAAACTTGGATCTATTTACCCCTTGCTTTCAGGAACATGATTTGACCCATGGGGATTTTTGGTTCTTATATATTGGGCAGTGACATGTATAGTCACAAGAGACATGTATGTTGTTTTTTAGTTTTTATTCTATTTTCTTTATCACATAATCCACTTTGGCCTTTCATCGCTTTATACAGATAGAGGGTAGTTATATTATGCAAAGGGGGCTAGAAGGGCACTGGAGGCGGCTGCACAGTTTTCTTTATAGGGGAGAGAGATTGGGGTAGTGGAGAGATTCATTAATGTGTTTCATTTTTTTTTGCCTTTATGCCATGTTTCTTCTGTTTATTTTATTTTCATTCGGCATGGACGTCCGACGTACGGATGGGTCATGCCAAAATTTTATTTATTTTCCACTACTGTTTTTATTATTTGTTTGTGGGAGAAATTGTTCTCAAGTGGTGTTTCCTTGATGCCCAAACACTTGCGCTGACTCATGGGATACTTACTTGGAGATATTGGTCTTCTCCTTATCCTACTACCTTAGTATGAAATCAACTATTTTCTAAAATTCCATTATATTCTTTCTCTATCTTTATACTAGGGAAATTTTAGAAGGCCTTCTATTCCATCTTCATTAATTCCACTGAATCTAGAAAAACATAAGGGATCATGAGCTATCTTTTAGAATTCTTTAATAGTATTATATCCATGTTTTGAATACAAATTTGATAAATAGAACAAAACACCAAACACAACCATAATAGACAACTTTCGATATACTCAGAACAACCTAGTACTGGTGTTATATTCTCAGTGAACATCTTTCTAGAAACTTAGTAAACTACCTGAATAGAGAAATCCAATAGTGTTTAAACCATACTCTACTTTCGATTATCGGTAAACTAATCACTAGATGGATTCATAATTAAGATCAGATACTATTTTATTGGGAAATACAATACATAAATCAGTGGAAGACAAAACTTCCAATCAACACATCCCCCACAAATCAGTATCCAGAATTGGAAAGTCTAAGCACCCCAAACAACACATATATTTTCTGTCCTTTTGGTTTTAGTCATCCCATAGCCTTCCTTCTATAAAAAGTGAACAAGAAAGACATGCATGAAACAAACACAGGAAAAACATAATCACAACACACATAAGATTATGTGTCTATGACCCCACCCCTTTCAAGACCTTCACTTTCAAAATTCTACCACCAAGCTTCCACAATCCTAGAGATGTACAATACATTGAACTATAGAAATATAATTAGAAATCACCTCCATCCATAATTTTGATCTTTTATAAATTTTGACATAAATCAAACTGGTGTACTCACATTGAAATCATCACTTAGTGAAACCAAAGCATGTGAAGTCCTTTTCTCCCACTACATTTCATCCTAGTTTCGATCATGATACCTCTTTTTTTTAAATAACCTTATGATGCTTTGACTTGGGGGGGTGCAGTGGAGTGAGGGATGGGGGGGGGGGTAATGAAGTGTGTGTGTGTGTGGGGGGGGGGTCTGTGGATTGGGGGATGGGGGGGAGGGGCTGTAGTGGAGTGGGGGATGGGGGGGGATGCAATGGATTGGGGGATGGGGGGGGGGGGTACAGTGGAGTGGGGGGGTCTGTGGATTGGGGGATGGGTGGGGCTGCAGTGGAGTGGGGGGGGGGACTGTAGTTGAGTGTATGTGTGTGTGTGTGGGGGGGGGGCTTTAGTGGAGTGGGGGATAAGGCTGTAGTGGAGTGGAGACTGGGTGGGGGCTACAGTGGAGTGGAGACTGGATGGGGGCTGCGGGGGGGGGGGGGGGGTTCTGTGGAGTGGGGGGGGGCTTCAGTGGAGTGGGGGAGGGGGGGGGTGTAATGGAGTAGAGACTGGGTGGGGGCTGTGGGGGGAGGGGTTGCAGTGGACTGTGGGGCTGGAAGGGATGTGGGTTGGGGGGCTGCAGTGGAGTGGGGGGGATGCAGTAGAGTAGGGGGGTGCAGTGGAGTGGGGGGATGTAGGGGATGGGGGGTGAAATGGAGTAGGGGATGGGGGGGATGTAGTGAAGTGGGGGTTGGGGGGCTGTAGTGGGGGTTGGGGGGTGCAGTGGGGGGGGGGGGGGGCTGTAGTGGAGTGTGTGTGTGTGTGGGGGGGGGGGTGCTGTGGAGTGTGTGTGTGTGGGGGGGGGGGTCTGTGGATTGGGGGATGGGGGGGGGGGTGTAGTGGAGTGGGGGATGGGGCTGTAGTGGAGTGGGGGGGGGGGTCTGTGGATTGGGGGATGGGGGGGGGGGTGTAGTGGAGTGGGGGGCTATAGTGGTGTAGGGGATGGGGGGGATGCAGTGGAGTGGGGTCTGGGGGGATGCAGTGGGTATGGGGGGGGGTGCAGTGGAGTGGGGGGTTGGGGGCTGTAGTGGAGTAGGGGATAGGGGGGATGTAGTGGAGTGGGGTTTGGGGGGATGCAATGGGGATGGGGGGTGCATTGGGGGGGGGGATGTAGGGCTGTCGTGGAGTGGGGGGGGGGGTTGTGGATTGGGTGATGCAGTGGGGATGGAGAGGGGGGGTGCAGTGGAGTGTGGGGGGGGGGCTGCAGTGGAGTGGGGGGGTGTCGTGGAGTGGGGGGGGGGGTCTGTGGATTGAGGGATGGGGGGGGGCTGCAGTGGAGTGTGTGTGTGTGTGTGGGGGGGGGGGGTGTAGTGGAGTGGGGGGGGGGGTGTAGTGAAGTGGGGGTTGTAGTGGAGTGGGGGGGGGGTGTAGTGAAGTGGGGGTTGTAGTGGAGTGGGGGATGATGGGCTGCAGTGGAGTAGGGGATATGGGGGATCCAGTGGAGTGGGGATTGGGGGGATGCAGTGGGGATGGGGGGTGTAGTGGGGGGGGGGGGGGGTGCGGTGGAGTGTGTGTGTGTGTGTGTGGGGGGGGGGGGGGGGGGTCTGTAGTGGAGTGGGGGGTGGGGGCTTGTAGTGGAGTGGGGGGGTCTATGGATCGGGGGATGGGGGGGGCTTCAGTGGAGTGGGGGATGGGGGGAGGGTGTAGTGGAGTGGGGACTGGGTGGGGGATGCAGTGGAGTGGGGGGGGGGGGGGGTTGCAGTGGAGTGGGGATTGGGTGGGGGGATGTAGGGGACGGGGGTTGGGGGCTGTAGTGGAATAGGGGATGGGGTGATGCAGTGGAGTGAGGGTTGCAGTGGGGATGTGGGGTGTAGTGGAGTGGGGACTGGGTGGGGGGTGCAGTGGAGCGGGGACTGGGTGGGGGCTGGGGGGCTGCAGTGGAGTAGGAGATGGGGGGGATGTAGTGGAGTGGGAGATGGGGGCTGTAGTGGGGATGGGGGGGGGGGATGCAGTGGCGTGGGGGTGGGGGGATGCATTGGAGTAGGGGATGCAGTGGAGTGGGGGATGGGGGTACAGTGGAGTGGGGGATTAGGGGGGATGTAGTGGAGTGGGGGGGGGGCTACATTGGATTGGGGGTTTAGGGGGGCTGTAGTGGAGTGGGGACTGGGTGGGGGGCTGTAGGGGACCGGGGGTGGGGGGTGGGGGTGTAGTGGAGTGGGGGGGATGTAGTGGAGTGGAGGGGGGGGGGGGTGGAATGGAGTGGGGGATGGGGGGGAAGTGGAGTAGGGGATGGGGGGATGCAGTGGAGTGAGGGTTGTAGTGGGGATGGGGGGGTGGAGTGGGGGGGGGGTGCAATGGAGTGGGGACTGGGTGGGGGGCTGTAGGGGATGGGGGCTGGGGGGTGCAGTGGAGTAGGGGATGGGGGCTGGGGGGTGCAGTGGAGTAGGGGATGGGGGGATGTAGTGGAGTGGGGGTTGGGGGGTTGTAGTGGGGATGGGGGTGCAGTGGCGTGGGGGGGGGGGCTATAGTGGAGTGGGGGGGGGGGATGTAGTGGAGTGGGGGCTGCAGGGGACAAGGGGGGGGGGGCTGTAGTGGAGTAGGGGATGCAATGGAGTGGGGCATTAGGTGGGGGGGGGGGGCTGTAGTGGAGTGGGGGGATGCATTGGAGTGGGGGATTTGGGGGAGGGCAGTGAAGTGGGGACTGGGTGGGGGCTATAGGGGACCGGGGGGGGGGTATAGTGGAGTGGGGGATGGGGGGATGGGGGGGGGTGCAAGGTGGATGTAGTAGAGTGGGGAATGGGGGGGGATGGAGTGGAGTGGGGATGGGGGTGGGGGGGGGGGCTGTAGTGGAGTGGGGGATGCAGTGGAGTGGGGGGGGGGGCTACAGTGGAGTGGGGACTGGGTGGGGGGCTGTAGGGGACGAGGGGGGTGGGGGGCTGTAGTGGAGTGGGGGATGGGGGGGGGGGAGCTGCAGGGACGAGGGGAGGGGGGCTGCAGTGGAGTGGGGACTGGGTGGGGGGCTGTAGTGGAGTGGGGGGGGGGACTGCAGTGGAGTGGGGGATGGGGGGGCTGTAGTGGAGTGTGTGTGTGTGTGGGGGGGTCTGTGGATTGGGGGATGGGGGGTGGTAGTGGAGTGGGGGATGCAGGGGGTTGGGGGGCTATAGTAGAGTAGGGGATAGAGGGGGATGCAGTGGAGTGAGGGTTGGGGGGCTACAGTGGGGATGGAGGGTGCAGTGGGGTGGGGTGGGGGGTCTGTGGATTGGGGGATGGGGGGGCTGTAGTGGAGTGGGGGGGGGGGGTGGAGTGGAGTGTGTGGGGGGGGGGCTTCAGTGGAGTGGGGGATAGGGGGGCTGTAGTGGAGTGGGGACTGGGTGGGGGGTTGCAGTGGAGTGGGGACTTGGTGGGGGGCTGCAGGGGTGGGGGGTTGTAGTGGAGTGGGGGTGGGGGGTGCTGCTACAGTGGAGTGGGGACTGGGTGGGGGGATTCAGGGGACGGGGGTTGGGGGGCTGCAGTGGAGTAGTGGATGAGGGGGGATGCAGTAGAGTGGGGGTTGTAGTGGGGATGGGGGAGTGGGGGGGGGGAGTGGGGGGTGTGCAGTGGAGTGGGGACTGGGTGGGGGGGCTGCAGGGGACAGGGGCTGGGGGACTGTAGTGGAGTAGAAAATGGGGGGGATGCAGTGGAGTGGGGGCTGGGGGGCTGCAGTGGGGATGGGGGGGGGGTGCAGTGGCATGGGGGGTGGGGGGGGGGGCTGCAGTGGAGTGGGGGGCTACATGGGACGGGGGGGGGGGTGCAGTGGAGTAGGGGATGCAGTGGAGTGGGGGATGGGGTGTTGCAGTGGTGTGGGGGATTAGGGGGGCTGTAGTGGAGTGGGGGGGGGGCTGCATTGGAGTGGGGGATTATGGGGTACTGCAGTGGAGTGGGGACTGGGTGGGGGGCTACATGGGATGGGGTGTGTAACGACCCAATGTTTTTCAATGGAAATTCCCTTCTTATAAAGATGTCATAAAATCACTTGAAAACACAACATAATGAACTACTAAGTTCTAAGTTATTTTTAAACATAAGTTTGTCACTTCTATGTTTGGAATTTCGAAAATCCGGCATATACAGTTGTAATCAGTAAGTTATTTGGAGTCCGATAAGGAAAACTTAATTTTTGGTGAATATTAACCCACCCTAATGAATTGTAACATACCTTTATGAATATTGATATACCCTAATGAATAGTAACCTTATATATGATAGTATATAAATATTATTCAAGTTGAAAGTATGATATACCTATATTTTAGAATGAGTAAATGAATGTTTTAAAACCAGTTTTTAATAATAAATTATGATTTTAATTAAATATTAAATTAATAATATTTAGAAAATTATTTTTAAAAAATGGACTTCATTTTTGGATTCTACACTTTGAAAAATGGTTAGGGTTAATTTTTGATATTTTTCTAAAATACTTGAATTTTTTATGAATAGCAAATTACAATAATTTACCGTATATATACATTATAAGCTAAATAGACTATTCCTAGCATCATGGCTGATTTCACCACCCTTGGTTCGAATTCACATGACCCATTTACTATTCTTGGTCATGGAAGACTCAATATTCCTTGTCTTGTGGGGAATTAATAAATTAATGAATTTTATATTAAGAAATACCTTCCCTCCTCCACTATAAAACCCCCATCACTCCCTCTTCTCTTCACTCCTCTCAAGCCTTGTGCCTTGCCAATATTCTGCCCAAATATCTCCCCAATATCCTCTCACAAGTCCAAAAGCTCCTAGACTCTTTAATATACCAAAACCTCTCACCATAAGAGTTTCTCAAAAGAGGAAGTCTCAAGAGGTAAATTCCTCTTTCCAATTCCTTCATTTTTTTAAGTTCTTTTATTTTTTTTGTTTCTTTCCTCACCTCCCTTCACCCAAGTGGTATGATAACTCCAGTAGCATACATGTACTAGAATGATATTATGTTAATGAGATACTTCATTATCTTCTCTCCTTTCCTCACCTTTTGTTTGAAAGAAATGAAAGCACCGTTTGAGATGTGCCAATTTAGCACATTCAGGGACAACGATTTATCAATTTCTATTATCATATTTAAATCTATTCATGAAACCATTTTTGTTATGGTTGAACCATATTATATATATTTAATATATCCTATTTTTATTCTGTAATATTTTTTTTATAAATGGTATTAAGTTATAAATCAAAACATGTTCTTTGTAATCAAACCCACCAATTAACAAAAACGGTTGTCACTCTGGTTTTATATAATAGTTCAACTTAAATATAAGTAAAAAAATTAAATTTAAAACCATTTAATCTTCTAGATGTTCACTAATAACATATAAATTCATTTCTTTACAACCACTTCCATCTTTAATGTTTATCAGAACTTGAATATAAGTGAACCGATCTTTTAAAATCAAGTAAACAAACGAGCCCGAACAATGAAATTGAACCTTTTAACTAATCAAGAAGTCCTTGAATGAACTAAAAAGGGTTATAATAAATCAATTACATATAGAATAGGTTCTGGACTTATTAATTAATAAGTCTAATTTTTTTATTCAGGTCTTTAATAACAAGTGGAGAACACCAACGGATTTAAGGTAAGGGATCCTCTCCTTTTCACTCTTAATCAAGATTGTTCTCTATGCTATGCCTTTTTTTTGTGTAATAACAAGTGATGGTATATTTTCTCATCTCCCCCATACTTCCCTAATGTTTTATCAGTGATGAAAAACCCCTTATCTCTCTCATCAAGCTCTCTTAGTTACACCTGATACCATGCCGATAAACCGTAATGGATTCTACCCGAACTTCCTTTATTCCTTTGGGTTGCTCTATCTTTCTTTTTACCAAAACGTAATTGTCTTTTATTTTTATGTAAAACTTATAAATTCTGTTTATATGATCCAAAATCATGTTCCAAGATCCATCTCTCATTATCTTTCGAGGATATACATGCTTTTAAGTGAATCCATCCTCAATACTTCCCAATAAGCACACTCATTTTAAAGGAACTTCCTGAATTTTTACCCAATTTCAAGTGCACTATATCCTCTGTTTTAAGACACCACTGTCTTTATAAAATCAGTATTTTTATTATGAAAACCTTATTTGTTCAATTCTGTTTTTATATAAAATAATTTCCTCTTTACTATTTTAAAATCTCTATAGTATTTTCCTTAAAACCTCACAAAAATGTTTTAATGCTAATGTTTCTCAAATACATTTCTTATATGTTGTCACTTCTATTTGTCACCACCTACCATGTTATATGCCTATATTACCTTATGAACGCCCATGTATGTTCTAATCCATTTCTTTCATGGACACCTTCATGATACACTCATTGGTTATGCTTTATGTCATGATTGTGGTATCCAATTCTCTCCATGGGTATCCTTATGTTTATGAACGATTGACTATGTATGATTATTTATGTGGAAAGAATATTTATGTGGAAAGAATATTCATGAAAATGTTGAGATGGATGCGCCCAGATAGCGCTCCAATGCATTGAGTAAAGTTAAGTCTCATGAGATGCGATGTGAAACGGGATTGGCGGTTAGCCTTGACCCGTACTAAAGAAATGTTTTATGATTATGCCTCATTTATATGATTCCATGTTTATATTATCCCATGCTTATATGATATGATTTAATATGTTCCATGGCTTTGTTATCATTATGTCATGTATCCTAACTCATGTGCTTAAGATGTATCCTTATGTTCATTCCCTTACTGGGCTTTTTAGCTCATCCCTTTGTTCATGTGTTCCATAGGGTACTCTATGCAGATGTAAGGGCTCAAAGGAAGTTATAAGATCTTTATGGAGATTAAATAAAGAAATGTTTTTCAGTACCATGTTTTATGTTTTATGTACCTAGTCTTCCAAGACACTAGACTTAATGATCCTTGGCTTGTACTCTGATGTATAATTATGCTTAGAATCATGAAATGTTGTATATAAAAGGCTTGGGTTGCTATAAGGGGGGGGGGGCTGCAGTGGAGTGGGGGATGGGGGGGGGATGCAATGGAGTGGGGGGATGCAGTGGAGTGGGGAATTGGGGGGGATGCAGTGGAGTGGGGGATTGGGGGGGGGGGGGGCTCTGTAGTGGAGTAGGGGATGGGGGGGATGCAGTGGAGTGGGGGTTATAGTGGGGATGGGGGCGGAGTGGGGTGGGGGTTACGGTGGAGTGGGGACTGGGTGGGGGGATACAGGGGACGAGGGCTACACTGGAGTAGGGGATGGGGGGGGGGGGGTGCAGTGGCATGGGGGGGGGGCTGTAGTGGAGTAGGGGATGTAGTGGAGTGGGGGTTGGGGGATGCAGTGGAGTGGGGGGCTGCATTGGAGTGGGGGATTGGGGGGGGGTACAGTGGAGTGGGGACTGTAGAGGATGAGGGGGGGGGGGTGCTGTAGTGGAGTGGGGGATGGTGAGACTGTAGGGGGGATGTAGTGGAGTGGGGTGTGGGGGGGATGCAGTGCAGTGGGGTCCGAGGGGGGGGGGGTTGTAGTGGAGTGGGGGATTGGGGGGGGGGGTGTAGTGGAGTGGGGATTTGGTGGAGGGCTGCAGGGGGGTGCAGTGGGGGGGGGGGGGTTTGCAGTGGAGTGGGGGATGGGGGGTTGTAGAGGATGGGGGCGGGGGCTGCAGGGGAGTGGGGACTGGGTGGGGGGCTGTAGGAGACAGGGGGGGGGTTGCAGTGGAGTAGGGGATGGGGGGATGCAGTGGAGTGGGAGATGGGGGGGGGGGGCTGTAGTGGAGTAGGATATGGGGGGGGGGGGCTGTAGTGGAGCGGGGGGGGGGGGTCTATGGATTGGGGGATGGGGGGGGGGTCAGTGGAGTGGGGGATGGGGGGCTACAGTGAAAACCTTCAACTACTTTCTAAAGATACTACCTTCACACTTCCCATCCTTAACTTTTTTAGCCATAACCATGGAACAATGTGAAATTTTCCATGCACCATCTATGAATTTTGTATAAAAACATACATCATCAAGTAAAACTAAGTCTTATTTAATTGTGGTATGCACCACGCACCCCGTAAGTCAAATATACTTTTATTTCCCATCTGCAAGGATATGTTACCTTTTTCTATAATTTTTAGAGCAAGATGATCTATAAAATGAACCTTTCCATATCTTTTTGAAGTATAGTTCTTCATAGTTCCCCTATTAGATGTTAATTGAAATGAAGCTCGAGAGTCTATAGCTAAGACTCAATAGAATTAGAGATACTCAACAACACACCACTCTTATCTTCTAATATAAGATTAAGAAATCTATATTCAAAAGTGTATCTTCCATAATTCAATCTCCACTCATTGAAATCCTTTTTCAGGTGTCCTTTCTTCCCGTAATTCCAACACATGGGACCATCTTCCTCTGAGCTACTCCCACTTCAACATGTTTACATTTCCCTTTTCTCTAACATTTTTGTGTCATGGAACTCTCCCTTTCCTTCCACACTATATGCATTTCCAGAAGATTCCTCCTTTCGATGAAGTTATTTATTCTATATTAGGTCTTTAATTTTTTAAAAGACCTGGTTAGTTTTTCTACTTTAATTAATCACTATGGTTTCCATCACGTCCTAAGGTTTTAAAAGTTTCAGACTCAAATGCCTACTCCTTTCCATGATTAGTTAGTCACCCCAGTTGCGGATTCTCCACTATAAACCCAAGTGGTTACACTAAGGACCTCTCAATCCTATAAGAATAGAGACCCACTATGCTCCTACTCTAGATTCCAACCAATGAATTCATCTTCCCACTAACCAATAAAAAGGTACGATTAAAATAAAATATGATCTCCTTAATCTCTAAGTTTCTTATGCACCACTTGATGTAGATATCCTTTCATGAACACACTGGATGACCTAGTCTACTCATGAACATAATCTTCAAGATCTTTAGTAGCTAATAGGCATGATTATATTTACTCGTCTCAAATACTCACATCATTTATTCAACTATCTGGGTCTCTCAACCCCTTGAACACTCATTAATTGAGATATCCTCTTTCTTGAATGAATATTGACTTCAATCTCTTCTTGCATTGTTGTGCATTTTTGTTAACTTGGATTTTTTTTATTTTTTTTGATTTTGAGTTATTTCCATTTTCTTTATGGTTTGGTTGTTATGGATCATGGTATATTGTGTGTGTTTTTATTATCTAGGGTTAATTTGAAATGAAAATTTTTAAATGGGAAATTTTAAAAATACATTGATTCTTATAGAAAACTTGGGAATACTTTTATAATGATATTTGTATTTGGAAAAGTGTCTAAAATGTTTTTGATTTAAAATGATAACCTGTTTTTGGAAATTTTGTCAATTTTGTTAGAAAAAGGGATAATGTTAATTATTTTGAAGGTTTTAAAGTGATATTAATAAAGCATAAATAGAATCCTTTAAAGGATTTAAGCTAAATATATTTTTAAAATAGATGCTTTTGAACTTTTTGGATTAGTGTAACTTGATCCGGTTGGGACGAATGCTTGTGGCCTACAACTTTTGCGGGTTGAGCTTCGCAGTGAGCTCGTTGGGGGTTGTAGGGGGCAACACACCCCTACTTTGGGGGTTTGGGGGCTGAAGGTCCCCGACCTAAAGTTTCTGTGTACTGTAGCAACTCTGACCACTATAGCAACTCTGACCACTATATAAACTCTAACAATTGTACCAGAGTTGACCACTGTACCAGAGGTATTTCATGTTTCTTCTATTCCTGGGTGTGGTGGAGAAATCTCCAATAAGGGAAAAAGGAAGTGCTATGTCAGAGCCTATAAGTGGTGGTTTAAAAACAATATTTTTTTCTCATCGGTTTCTTCTAGGATAAAATACTTGGTTTTATATCAGTGCCAAAAAGTGGGACATAAGAAACTTTTTTGTTAGGATCACCAGAGGTATTTCTTGTTATACTACAAGATGTAGTCTAAACAATATGGATATATTGGGTTACATGGATCAATTTAAACTACCATATGGAGTATTTGGGATACTGAATCCATTGAGGTGGTTCATATTTGTTTTGTTATAGTGGTTAATATCTTAACTATCCAGAATGAAATTTTGGTTGTACTGGGGAAACAGGAAGGCTACTGTGTACTGGCTGGAAGCATGGTGTGTATTGGCTGCTACAGGAAGGATGGCTGTTGTATACTGGTTGGAAGCCTGGTGTGTACCGGTTCCTGCAGGAAGCCTGCTTGGCCCACTATGTGTGTATATCAATGGTTCAACTGAATCGTTGTTATTAAGTATGCAATGATGTATACCAATGGTTCAACTGAACTGTTGGTATTTAGTCCGTTGGTATTAAGGTATACCAACGGTTCAAAGAACCGTTGGTATTAAGTAAATAAGCAGTGTATACCAACAGTTCAACTAAACCGTTGGTATTTAGTAGTATTTAAGCATGAAAAATGCTTCAAAACCATTGGGATAAAGGTATTCGACCAATTTATCCCAATGGTTCAAGTTGAACCGTTGGTATATATCAATTTTAGGATCACTATACCAACAGTTCAACCTGAACCGTTGGTATAGGGCTGTTGCAACGACCAACACCCCAACGGTTTATAAAATCATTGGTATAGGTTATCCCAATGGTTTTGGGGCCTATCCCAATAGTTTACAACCATTGGCATAGTATAGTTTTATAGTAGTGTCTTTAAGTTATCTTCCCAATTCATTTTTTCAAGCAAACTCGTTTAAAGAGAACTTGTTTATTTATTATATTTTTTCATATACCACTCCATCTAATGCTTTTAAACTTCTATGGATTCTAAAAACACAAATTTTTTATGGAAAAACATTTGGGTTAATTTTTTGTTTTAGGTAAATTATTACGCTCTTACCCTTAAAGACTCTTTACCCTTTTTTAAATCCCTGCTTAAGAATTACATTTCCAAACTTGATTCTCCACTCTTTTTTTGTGTTCACTTAATCTAAACTTAATTTTCATGAAATATGCTTCTTTATTCATTTATGAATGCCCAATAATGATTTAATCCCTTATTTTATGGTAATCTTTATGATATTCCAGTTGGTTATGCTCCAAGAAAATATCATATAATCCATTTATTTTTCATGGGTTTTTCTTATGCTCATTCCATATGTATGATTTCCTTATGTGAAACACATATGCATGTACATTTTATAAATGTTATGGGTGGACTCAAAAATATAAATGTCCCCAATGCATTGGTAATTGTTTTTATCTCATGAGATATCATGTACGGTGCACGAGTAGTGATCCTAACACACTATGTTATGTTATCTTGGCAGTAAACCTTGACTTATTCTTATGATGTCATATTTTATATTATTTATACATTCCCATGATTCCATGATACTAGAATATCATCTTCTTTATGCCATGCTTTCAAGTGAACATATATGATCCTTCTCTTTTATGTTATCATGATGTTCCTCATTTCTCATATGTTGCGCTTGCCATCATGCTTTTCTTTAACTATTCCCTTATTGGTATTTATAGCTCACTCTTTTTACTTATGTAGGTCCCTAGGGTATCCTCTATAGAAAAATAATTTCAATGGTATTTAGGATCACGTTTTGGATATAAAAATAATGATGATGTAGTTTATGCTTAAGTTCGTGTATTTCATGACTAGTCTCCTAAATACACTAGGCCTCTAGATTTATGGGTGGTATTTTATAGAAATTTATATTAGAAATCATTAAATTAGTTTTATAAGATACTTTAATTGTTGTAGAAACCCAAAAGGAAACTCTATAATAGATAAGATAATGACATTGAAAGAGGATAAATCCTAGGAATGGGAAAAAGAAAGAGAATCACCAAATGATTCTTTAAGAAGGATCTATAAAACTGAGTGAAAATCAAAGTGGGACCATGTTTACGTTTTTGAATATTCAAAATAGGATTCAGTAGTTTTCACATAACATCATCATAGTTAGGTTCAATGTCAATTTTATATTTAAATGTTATTTATGGTGGTAAATGTTTTCATAATACTATTTTTATGTGTTTTTTAGGAAAAGTGTTTTGATTGATTAAGTTGGTGTGAAAGAACTTACACATTATTTCCTCTATATTTTCATTAAATTAATAGTGTCTTTAAAATGAATGAGTTTTATGGAATGAATTTTTTATCAATAAATGTTGAGTAAATAATTTATACCATTGATTTGATAAAACAAGGTTTTCAAAATTTCTTTTTTTTGAAAACACCCATTTATTTTTTTAAATAATGGGTGTTTGGATTAGATAACTAATTCTAAAAAATCCATTTTTATTGATTTTTAAGTGGACCACTCTAGGTTGAGTGGGAACCAAAACATGATAGCTCGGGAAACTAAATCACAAATATAATAAGAGAGACACTTACGAAACAACTAGCCTCTAGCCCAAGGGTGCTCGTTGATATTTACATGCAAGATTAACAGAGATAAGATCATTATTAATTTTATCAAAAAAATGTATAGGGAAGGATAAGTGGATGAGATCCAATATTTTTTGTCCTATTTAACCACCACCACCAAGGAATCTTGGGATATTGGGTATGGTGGCACAAGAATAACAATAGGAGCAAGATCCTGACCTTTAATCCAAGTTTGATGTGTTGCACCGGATTTGCATTGCTTTGGAGAAGATACATGTTCTTCAATAAGGTATTGAGTTGCACCAATAGCGGACTGGTTCACTTCCTGCACCCCTTTTACTTTTTTAAGGGATCCTTCACGAGTCTTGGATTCTAATTTTCTCCCTGAATATCTAGTGGTCATTATCTTGGACAAATAAAAGTAGTCTTTTCGAGGCTTAGATTTCTTCTTAGGAGACACTAGGAAATCATATGATTTAGAGAGTCCCTTATTGCCTCTATCCGCACCCATTATAAGGTGATCCTTGGGTGCATGAAGATCATCAAGTCCTGGTGAAATCTGGGTATGCTCCCCTTCCTCCTCAGATTCAATAAGACTCCCAAATCCCTCTACAATCAACCTATCCATTTCTACTCCTTGTAATGATGTTGGTGGTGACTACACCATTATTGTCTCACTATCTTCCCTTCTACCAATAGAATTACCACAATTATTTTTCTTCTTGGACCCAACTATCGTCCACCCTCCTTCCTTTATGGGAATGTTGGATATACCACCCAAGTAGGAAACCTGGTTCCATAAAGGTAAGGCCACCCTTGTTTCCATGTTAATGCTGCCCTGCCTAAGCTCTCCCTAAGCCTGATGTAAGCTAAGATGAATCAAGTACCCAATCAGTTGGAGGATTAATAGGCCCCTCCATAAGTTTTTCAGGGGCCTCTACTTCTACCTGATTCACCACTTATGCAAAGGAAACAAAAACACCTTCAATAGGAACTAGAATGTATTCCTTATCCATAGGTCCCTATACCGGTTTGAGATTTCGAATTCTGGAATCCATTATCCAGTCATGGTCTCCATCCTGGGCTACCTCAATATCCTCAGTAGATCCCGAAATATGACAGGAGACCCAAAGATCCCTTGATGTCATAGAATCTCGATCCTCATTGTCATTAACAACTTCACTAGTCCGTTGATCCATAGTGCTACCCCACCGATAATGCTGAAAATTATGTCCCAGTCAGAAGAAATTACCACAGAAGTTAGTCCATGATTCATAAGAATCCGCTTGCCTCAAGCGGTATTCCCCAAGAGCATTGCCTATCAACCTAAGTATGGATAGATTCTAAAAGGGAATGGGAAAGCTAGGAATACCTACCCAAATAGACGAAGAGGTTATATCACGATGCGGGTGAAAATCCATCAACGACTGAAATAAATAGAACCGCATAGAATTGAAAGATCGGGGAGCCCTAGACCACGACCGATCCATATCATCTTTATCCCTAAAGTGAATGAGGAGGTGTTGCATGTCGAGCAAGCCAACAACTTCCTGACTCAATAAGCCATAAGATCCATTGCCGAAGCTATAAAAAGCACCTATCAAAGAAAGAAAACTACCGAATAGAGACACCAAGGATTAGTCGAGGATAGAATAAGCCACAACATATTCTGTGGAAGTAATCAGTAGAGATGGAGCCCCTTTTTGGAAACCTAAAACCTTGGGACAAAGGGGAAGATCAGGAAGTGGAAGCCGACGCGAGACGAAGGAAATATCTGCACATTGGGACCGAGTTGAGAAGGAGGTGTTGTACCCCTCCCCTATAGATGGGGGAGGGGCCAGGGTATCAGCCATGGCTGATTAGGTCATCAGGGTAAGGAGTGTCGGGAAGGGGAGGGAAAATATCCAATGAATCTCTTCCCCATTAGATAACTAATTCTTTGAACTCATTTTATCTTTTAAATTAACATGTGACCTTTCTATGAGATTTACTTTAAAAATTTTATCATGCGAATTTGGAAACAAATTGGGATATTTAAATTTTAAAGTGAATTTGATTCAAGAATACAAAAAAGGTTTCTACAATGATGATTTTAAAAGGAATTTAGGATATTTTTTGCGAGGTAATGAGTTTCCCTCAATTGAATTTTAACAATAATATATTAGTGTTTTATTGATTAGTTTCATATTTGGTTTGAGATTTCCTTTGAAATGTTATCAATTTATTAGCATTAATTACTTTATGAGTTGCTTGGTTTAAATTGAAATGATTTCATTGATTTCTAGAATGTTTGGTTTTAAATATTACAGAACATAATTATCATGTATTTTGAATATATCATATCCATAAATCAATTTTTACTCAGTTAAATAAAAATATCCCATATTTATATTAAAGATGAGATTTTAATATTTAAATATGTCATATATAAATTAATATAAATGTTTCAACTAATTAAAATATAAAATCTTTTATCTAAAATAATGTGTTAATTTATGTTAGTTTAAATATTTGATATCTAAACAAATATAATTATGTCACATGATATCAGTTAGTCCCATATATCATTTTGACTTCCTGATGCATAAAAATCTTAAACATTATGTTTAATTATTTATATATCACATGTTGAAATGGAATCCATATTAAATTTTTGAAAGTAGTTAAATATTTCATATTTAAATTATGTCAATATCATGTCAAATGAGTTAGATAATATTAAATATATAATTCAAGTTGGTTTATTACATAACAAATAATTTCTATCATATTTAGACAAACTCATCATCCTAAACAGAATTCTTAGTTAACCAATTAAACATTTTACCATGTGAAACTCATAACTAAGAAAATGATTATGAATTCACATCATAATTATGTTTTTGTATTTCATAATTTTTTTGTTATTTGTGTAAGCCATGTGAATAAAAATAGTCTTTTTATATTAGAATAGATAAAGTTGGTTGTACAATAATAAGTTAACCACAAATGAGTTTTAGAGTGAGTTGTATTTTTTTTGAATTTTATTTTAATAATGGTTCAGATGGTGGATTGATACATTTCCATTAATTTGACTATGTTTGAAGACCTTGGTTGACTCATGAAGAATTTAATTACCATATCATTGAAAATGGTTTCTAAAATAACTATCATGTGTGGTATCATAATAGAGAAAATGTTCAAGTGAGGAATGATATTAAATCAACTAAAATGATTGGTATATAGAATTTTATTTATGATCGGTTTCCATTTACTTCCTAATTCAACACTAAATGTAGACTGATAAAAGATAAAATGAATTCATGTATAGAGTTTTCATCTGTTGATCATAATGATGATGTTGAGCATGTTAGAAATATAATAGAATATGGAAGTACCACAACATACCATGCATGTGTAAAATTGAAAATACTTGAGTTTTTATTGTGATTTTTCAATGGGAGAACTATGTATGGATTTGGTAATACTGATATCGATTATCTCCTTATAATTTTAAGGTCTTAATACTTGATGATGTAAGTATTCTATAAAATGATTACTGGGAATCAAGTTAATTTATAAAATTGGATTTTAATCTAATAAGATCCATGCATTTCCTAAATATTACCATTTTCAATGGAAATTATAGAGTTGAATGAGTGAAAAAAATTGGTTGATTAATATGGAAGGTTAATAAACATGTAACCCAATCCCGTGCACCATAAAAAGTGACATGACACTTTCCTTTGATTGCGAGATATCAAAAACTTTTATATCAGAACAAATGGAAATGAATATGAAATGGAATGGAGAAAAAATAAATAATAATGATGATGAAATATTGAATCTTATAGATATATTAACATGGAATAAATTTGATAGAAAACATCATGATTTTACATTTGAACAATAAATTGTTATTTTGGGATTATCATTTGATGGATTCAACCTATTTTTCCAAATGCATACTTTACACAATACGTGGTTTGTTTTCATTCACATTTATAACTTTCTACCATGGATGTGTATAAGAATATATTTAAAAACATGAGTATAATAATACATGGATGTACTGATCTTGAAAATGATACTGTCATACACTTTAAACCATTAATAAATGATTTGAAGGAGTTGTGTAAAGTTGGTGTGAAATCTTATAATTCATCTAGAACGGAGTACTTTATGATGTATATGGAACTTTTATGAAAGATAAATGATTTCCCTACTTATGGAATGATTTTTAGTTGTGTTGGTTGGAGTAATATGGTAATAGGGGGGGGTGAATTTCTTTTTGAAAAATTACAACAAAAGATGCAATATAAATATGAAATTGAGAGATAAAAATAATAATAAAAAAGTAAGCACAGTATAATTGATAAGTGTTTTGAAATAAAAAAGAATGAGAGAAACATAAAAATAAATTAATTAAGTGGGATATTGATTTACATAAGTTAATTGATTTATATTATGAAATATTAAGTGATTTATTGATTAATTGAAAGAATGAGATTAAAAATAAAAATATAAAAATAGTAAATAAAGAATAAAATTTATTAAGGAAGTTAAAAAATATATCAATTATGATTGTAGCAACACTAGTTTGAGTTATGTAGACATTTTTATGCATTTTTATGTGTTTTATGTGCTTGTGATGAGTTGGGAAGAGATTGGGAGAGTTTGGAATGGTTTTGAATAAGTTTGGAGGCTTTTCTAAAGGTGCACTGTTTGAGCACAGTTAGGGGAAACTATGTGGGTTCTCCAGAAAATTGTGCAGGTGGAGACAGTAGGCTTTGCACAGCCTGTGCACAGTTTTCCAAACTGTGTGAGGCAACCATGCAGACACCTTCTCTCGAGATAGTGGCAGGCCCACAGTTAGCGCACGGTTTCCCAAACTGTGCTGACTAACTGTGCAACCACTTAAAATAGGGGTTTAAATTCAGGATCCCTCAGGGTTAACTCATTTCACTCCAAAATCTCTCCCACTCGAGCCTCACTTAGGATTTTCGGTTCTCAAGGGTTGGAGGGGCTCTCCTACTGATTTTGGAAGCGATTCAAAGGGGTTTCAAGGCGGTTTGAAGGTGGTTTCTCCCGAGTAAGTCTCTTCTCTTGGTTTCTCTTTGGTTTCCTCTAGATCTACTCTTCTCCCTTTATTGGTTTTCTATATCTACATCCTTTGAATGTATATTTAGGGTTTTGGCTGCCTTGGGTGTTGATTTTAAGGCTTGTGGATGTTAGGGAAGGGGGTCTAGAGCAGTTTCAGTGGTGCATTCTCCGGATTTGAGGTGTAGTTGCTTGTTGGTCGATTTCACCGAAACCCTAAAGGTAGGTGGATTATCTCTCGACTCCACTTTGCTAAAACTTGAATCTTGGTCACAATTAATTTGTTTTTCAAAAAATTAATTTTGTTTTTGATGTGTGAAATTGGTTAGAAATCCCTTGGTGATGTGTTTGTGATTTTTGGGGAAAAGGGGGCTTTGTGGTGAAACACTCTTGATGTTTGATTTTAAAATGGAGGTTTTACAATGGGTTATTGGGATTAATTTGTGAAAATGGTGGATGAAAATGGTTTTCAATAAATATTTTGTTTTATTGAAATGTTGTTTGACATAGAAAATGATTAAATGGTGATTTTAATAAATGGGTAATTTATTGAAGTGAATTGGAATATGATGGAAATGATGGTGTGTTTTTGTGTGGACTTGGTGTTTAGTTATTGTTGGTTGATTAAGAATTATGGATTGTGTGGAGTTGTGTGGAAGTGGGTGGGAAGTCTCACTATAAAAGGTGATGAATAGTGGTCAGGAAGTACCACTAGTTGGAAATGGGGTGAATGGGATGGGCGGAAGTCCCACCGTAATGATTGTTTTGTTGTGTGTTGCTTGCAAACATGGATTTTATTGTGCTAAAGTGAAATGGTGAAATGGCTTATGGAATGCTTGTTAGGGTTTCCCTTGAGTTTCATGGTTTGGGTAAAGGTGGATTTGTAAGGGTGTGTTGGCTTGTGGAAATGGTTTCACTATTTAATGTTTTATATAAACTGATGATTATAAATGCACTAACGGTTTTATCAAAGTGGCATGTGTAGGGAAGTAATTTGGTGAAAACTACCTATTATTAGTACTCTCCCCCTGCTTTGTAACTTGGGTGCTTTTGCAAATGTTGTATTCTGGGACACAGGTAAAGGTAAAGCATCTCATTGCTAGTGGTTCATAGTGATGCTTGGGAGATTTGGTGGTGCTTGGAGCATGGAGCTTGGTATGGAGTTGTGGAGTGTGTCTTGATTTATTTTGGGTCTCTTGTTTAGTCTTACGCATGGTACTCTGATATTGTGTTTAATTGTATTGGTTCTTGGGAATTCTTGTGGAATTATGGGTTGTCTTATGGTAATGTATGGGTTTGGTTGTTTTGTTGTCATGCATCATATAGTTTTTTGTTAGTGGACTGTTTGGTTGGTTGGTTGTATCTTAAGGGAAAATCATTCCCCAATTTAATATCGAAGCCCTATACATTTATTACTAGCCTTTGACACCTTGGGAACGTCACTTAAGTCCAAGTAACATTCCTCCACCCACTCAAGCCAATGAGATGGGGCAAGATGTTACAATGATCCTCTACATCTCCAACCCTAATAGCTTGAGGATTTATGAATATATACATGTATATATATATACCCTGACTTTAACAGCATCCAAGAAACATGAAAAGAACACAAAACCTTGACTTTAGTGGTATCCATGAAACCTATAAAAAGAACTTGGTTTTAGCAGTTCATTAAGAACCTGAAGAGAAAGATCCTGGTTTTAGTGGTTTTCCAAGAACCTAAAGAGCGAGAAAAAGGGATATTTTCTTAGGGAAAAAATCCTTTTAAGAAAATATATCAATTCTCTAGAATGATAGATAATTTTAAATTTAGATAATTAGGGAGAAAAATATGGGAGATCAAAGTGTTTAGAGAAAGATATACAAAGAGATCTCAAGAGAAAGAAAAATTGTAGCTGATGCTCGTTATCGATTACTATGGATCAATTTATTTTGAAATTTTTCACACTTTTATCTTTAAAATCCCCCATGGGTGGTATTTATAGACTCCATGGGTCCAAGGGTAAAGTGGGAGGTGTAATGGGGTGAACAGAGTCACTTAAGACCACCATAAATGCATGATTTTGAATTACTGAATCAACACCAATGACTAGTCTCTTGATGCCACCGGTTAGTTTCCCAATGAAAATGGCTAGTTGGTAGTCTTACTAAAGGCATCCTAGCTACCAAAGACTCCATTGAGTAGCTGTTAACTACCACTGAGTATCTGGTGAGAAACCTATGATTTTAGAGCTTCTGTCTAGTTCCACCAACTATTTGGTGACAATCCACTGGGTATTTGATGAGTTTACAGTAGCTAGGATCTTTTATCCAATTCCATCGGCTGACCTGTGACATCCCACTAGGTAGTTAGTGGTAACAGACAACGTGGGATCTACTTTTGGACTTATTTATTCAATTTGAAGCCTTATTTTGGTATATTGAAAACCTATCTTCATGATCAAACATAAATACTAAAATACACTCAATTAAAAAGTTTAGAACACCAAAACGTTTTTGTGATCATTAAAACACATATAATATAGTGAGGTATAATAATCTACCCCTTTTTGATGATCATAAGCACTTGGAATAAACCAATGAAAATCTCAAAAGGAATTTTAATATTTCATAATGAAATTAAAATGAGATGATAAAATCATTTTCAATAATCAAGAGAATAAAACAATTGTATTTTAAAACATAAAACAAGTTTAGAAAATTTTCTATTTAACAGATATTTAAAAAAATAAATAAGTCTTTAAAACTACAAAGAACCTTACCTTTATTAGAAATTTATCCATTTCTCATCTAAATTTAAAAGAGATTAAAACAATAAAAATTATAAATATCACAATGATACTATAAATTTTTCTATCAATTTTAAAAACAATTAATTTATCCCCTAATTTTAAAAACAATTAATCTACCCCCCTTTATGATTATCAAAAAATAACGTATAAATAAGGTTAAATAAATAAATGTTAACATAAATAAATATAATAAGAATGAGAGACAAAAAAATTAGAATATTTAGTTACCCATCATTAATGATCCTTTGAGAGAGACAATTTTTTTAAATAAAAATAGATTTTTGAAAATTAAAAACTTATAATTTTCTAAAATAGAAATGTTTAGAAAAAAATAAACAAATTTACAGTATTGAACAAATTTTAAAGTTTTCCAAAATCCAATAATGAGTATGCTCAATATTGAAATAATACTTTAAAGAATAAAATTTTATAAAAATAAACTCAAGATTGAAATAGAACTCTAAAGAATAAAATTTTACAATAACAAGCTCAATATTAAAATAAAACTTTGAAGAATAAAATTCTATAAAAAATAAGTTCAAGAATTAAATAGGTTGTATCCTCTAGGAACATTTTAGTATTAACATGATAATCCCCCTAATTAATTCATTAAAAATATAGAGAGCTATAAAACAATGAAATTAAAGAGATAAATGAAAAATAAAAAACATTTTAAGATCAATAAAAAATTTCCAATCTATAATTATGGATTATAAATGTTTTGTTAATTATCCAAAACATATTATCTGGGAGTATCAAACCAGGTGTGCAATAAAGGTCCACTTATCATTCCCAGAGTGAAGATCAAATTAAAAATACAACCAACCATTTTTGTAGTTATAACCTCTAGGTGGGTCTACACTAGAACCACATTCACTTGTTTGTATCCAGACATGAATTTATTTTCCAGGAAGATTAAACTTACTTTAGTTTACAAAAATTAATGGTTATAATGTTTAAAAATATTATAATATTTAATTTTTTAAGATATTAAAACATTTTAAACATTTTAAATAACTCAAGATCACCAAAGTTAATAAACTCAAGATTGGTGCTAATGAACTCAAGAAAGATATCACCTTTTTGGATGGTTTCTCTTAAAAAGTGGTGTTTATACTCAATGTGATTATATAAGGAGTGTTGAATAATATTTCAATAAATACTAATGGCACTAGAGTTTTTACAATTAATAGGGATAGAATTGAAATTTTTCTCATAATCTAAGAGAGTGTGTTTCATTAAAATAATTCGGGTGCAAAAAAAACTCAGTGAATATATATTCCACTTTGATCGTAGAAAAAGTAATAACATTTTGTTTCTTACTACTCCAAGATACAAGGTATTTTTCAAGTAGGTGAAAATTACCACATGTACTTTTCCTATCTAATTGACACCCACCAAAATCGATATCTGAAAAACTTTCAAGTTCAAAAGGAGCGTCTTTTGGATAAAATATACCAATATTTTTAGAACCTTTCAAATATAAAGAAACTCTTTTATGTTCTTTAAATTGTGATTCTTTTGGATTGGATTGAAAATGATCACAAAGACAAATACCAAACATAATGTTTGGCTAGGTAGCAGTAAGGTAAAGAATCCTCTTGATCATACCTCGATAAAGCTTATTATCAACCAGTTTCCTAGATTTATCCAATGTTAAATTACAATAATTTTTTATATGTGTACTTATTTCCTTTACATGAATCATTAAAAACTTCTTTAATATTCTATTAGAATATTTTCACCAACTTAGAAAAATTCCATCTTTATTTTGAAAATTTTAAAAACCACGGAAAAACTTATGTTCTCCTACAAAAATCATTTCAAATTATTTTACCATTAAATCATAAAAATCATTACAAAAATATTCTTCAATAGAACTAAAATAACATCATCGAAATAAATTTTAATAATTAATAAATCATTTGAAATATATTTTAAAAATAAATTTGAATTGGATTTTCCCATTTTAAAATCATTCTATAAAATAAATTTAGCTAACTATTCATACCAAGTATGAGGGGATTATCTTGAACCAAAAAGGTACTTGGTTAACTTAAAAACATTATTTTGAAATTATGAATCTTTAATATCATGAGTCCATTCAATACCATTTTTTTTGGAAATAAAACCATTCCAAAAATCACTTTTAATATCCATTTGAAAAATTTTAAAATTCAAATGAGCGATGAATGTCAACAAGATTATAATGGATTCAAGCCTAATGATGGGTGAAAAGGTTTAAACATAATCAATGCCATTTTCTTGATTATAGAATTTAGATATAATTAAATATTTTTTATGAGTTATGTTACCTTTCTTAGCTAATTTATTTCCAAACCCCTTGTAAATATTGTATAATCATCAATAATTAAAAGAGTATAAGATTTACCTCCTATACTTTCAAATTTGGTTGGTCTAAAAAGATCAATATGAATATGGTCAAGGGACTTAGAGGTGGATACTTATTTTTTATATTTAAGGGAAGTTTTTTTATTTCTTACTGAGTTGATAAGGTTCACAAAATGTTATTTTTGGAATGTAATTTAGTTAAATCTCACACTAGATTATTTTTGGCCAAAGTGCCCATTCTAAATCCACTACTCACTATCTTGTTCACCTAAACATTTAACAATTTTCAAAGAAAGATATTTTAAATCAATAACATAAACATTTTGAAAATGAAAAGCTAGAAATAAAAGTTTTCCTTTAGAATCAAAAAATTTACAAAAATATTTTTCAAAAGATACTTTAAAACCATTTTCACATAATTGAATAATAATTATAAAATTGTGTTTTAAACCTTTAATATATAAAACATCTTTGATAATATAAAAATTTGAAAAACCAATAGAACCTATACAATTGATCTTACTCCTTGAGTCATCACCAAAAGTGAAGTGGCCTCTATTGGGATTTTAAAGATGATTGAACTTAGAGTAGTCACTGCACATGTGTATTGATCACCTATTATCCAAGTACCATTTAACTCCTTGGTTTTTTATCTTAATACACTTTTCCTATAAAATAATCAAGAAACTAAAGATTTTGGTACCCAAAATTTGTGTCCACTCATGTTATCTAAAATATAATTTAGAATCCATACTTGTTTAGTATATGATTTTACATAAGTATTATTAATAAAAGTATTAGATGAGATATGAATTTACACAGGCCTACCCTAACAAGTACTTTTTTAATCACATTCATAAACAATATGCCCGTTTTTTCTATAGTAATTTCAAAATTTATCTTGTGAGACCCCCTTTTCAAAATTGGTATTATTTTTTTTGAGGTGCTTGCTAGATTTTTAAAACCAAAACCAAAATGATTTTTTACATGTTATTGAGAACCCAAAATTTTATTTAGATTTTTCTCACCTTAGGAGGATTTATCAGGTTAATTACTGAGATCCATAATGGTTAATTCAATTTTCTAAACATTAGGTTGTTATTTTAATTTTAAATATATTTTTTCATTTTCTTTATAAATTTGATTCTTTTCAAAAATAACTTGATTATAATTATTTTTTAGTTCTTTTAATTTTTGTGGTAAGTTAAAAAAACCCATTCACTAATTATTCATAATCTAATTAGATTTAATAATAATAAGATATAGAAGAATTAGAATTGGAAGAATTATAATAATTAAATTCATCGCATTCCTTAATTCCATCCATGAGATATTTGGAACTTCTATCACTTGAGTCAGATGAGGAGTGAGAATCATCATTTACACTCCAAGTATAAAATTTGAGGGATTGATTACTTTTATTATTTTCATTTACTTATTTTTCTTATTTTTTATCTTTTTTCTTCATAGTGGTATCATAGGTCATGAGAGAACTAATAAGTTCTTCAATCGATATTTTCTTAATGTCTTTTTATTTTTGAATCATTGATACTTTAAGTTCCTAAGAATGTTTCAAAACCCAAAGTATTTTATTCCCAATAGTTTTTATAGAAAGATCACCACCAATATATTCTCTTCCATTTCATATGTCAGTAAAGTGAGTAAATATCTGAATAATTGATTCATTAGAATGCATAATAAAACTTTCAAAATCTTGTCAAAACATGTTAATTCTATTATCTTAAACCTTTTTAGTGCCTTTATGAGAAACTTCAAGTAATTCATAGGTTTCATGAGAAGTTTTACAAGTGGATACATGATTAAAATCATTTCTATATAAACTATAGTGAAGAGCATTTTTGTCATTATTATATAGTTCAAAAGTAGAAATGTCATCAGGAGTCTATTTTTCTTCCGTTTATTTAGTGGGTGTATGACCATGCGGAAAAATTTTCCAAACAAAATAACTTATGCTTCTTAAAAAGTAGACATGCGAGTTTTCCAATAACTATAGTCAGTTCCATAAAATAAAGAGGCATGACCCATTGAGTTTCATTCGGGAACACCTTGGGTTTGAGAGGCCGAATCCATTTTTTAAAGATATTTTCTTGAAATTGATTAAGATTTTAAAAAACAATATTTTGAAAATGAGGTCTAAATAAGATTTAAAAAACAAGGTTTAAACAAAATTTTGAAAATAATATCTCCTTTGATACCAATTATTGGTCAGATTAATATGTCAAGCGAGGGGTGGATATACTTTTAAAAAATTAAAACCAAATATGCAATACAAAAATGAAATTGAGTGATAAAATAAAATAATTAAAGTAAGCACAATGGAATTGATAAACATTTTAAAATAAAAAATAATGATCATAATGGGAAAAATAAATTAACTAAGTGAGATATTTATTTATATAATTTAAGTGATTGATATTATGACAAAGAACAATATGAAAAATAAGAATAAATGGAAAGTAAATAAATCACACAATTTGTTAAGTTCGATAATTACTCAATTATGATCCCCTACATCTCACACCCCAATTAATTGAGGATTGATGAATATATATAGACTTTGAATTTATCAATTTACAATAAACCTGAAAAAAATAAAAACCCTTGGATTTAGATGTATCTAACAAACTTAGAAAAAGAACTTGGTTTTAGCATTTTACCAAGAATTCAAAGAGAAAGATCTGGGTTTTAGAGATTTTTCAAGAACCTGAAGAGAGAGAAAAAAGGAGATTTTATTAGGTAAAAACAATTTAAAGAAAATATATCAATTATATATAAATATATAGAGGTTGGGATTTAGAGAATGATAAAGAGAAATATTGGATATCAAAGTGTTTATAGAAATAACTATAAAGAGATCTTAAGAGGGAAAAAAATTGTAGCTGATGATCATTGTAGATTTCTATGGATCAATGTATTTTAAGATTATTCTGAAATGTAGATTTCCAATCCTTCCATGGGTGGTATTTATAAACTTTGGGTGTCAAAAGGTTGATTGAGATGTGTAATTGGGTCAAGGGATCCATTGGAGACCACCATAAATGCATGCTTTGACTTTATGAATCAACACTACTGGCTAGTCATCTGATGCCACTGACTATCTGGTAGTCTTTCTAAAGGCATCCTAGCTATTTTAGACTCTACCAGGTAGTTGGTGAGCTACTTAAATTTCTAGATATTTTTTTTAGTGCCATTGGCTAGCCGTTGACACTTCACTGGGTAACTGATAAGCTTCTAGTATACAAGGTCTTCTATTCAATGCCACAGGCTGGCTGGTGACATCCCAATGGGTAGTGAGTGGTAAAAAACTATGTGGGACCATATTTTGGACTTATTCATTCAAATTTAAGTATCTATTTAGTCCATCAACAACCTACCTTCATGATAAAATATAAATACTAAAATCCAATCAATTTAAAATGTTAGAACACCAAAATGTGTTTGTGATCATTACAACACATCTAAGAGAGTGAGGAATAAAAGGTTAAAGTACAAGTGAGAAATTATATTTCCCCATTTGTATGAAAAAACACATTCCAAGTGATTAAATTTCTAGAAAACATTCAACTTTATAAGGTATCGATTATTTCTACTGATGGATCATCCATATAGGTAAAATTAGAGACATTGATATCATTGTAGATAAAGAATAAGCACCTCAACATATGTTGGAAGATTATATCCTTAAAGAATGAATTTTATTGAATTTTTTATTAGAAAGGGTCACCAAATTCTATAAAGAAAAGTAATATTTCTTCAAATTCTGATAATAATTAGAGAAAGAAAAGTGTACTCTTTGACTTTTCATATTAGTCATCAATTTTCTTGCATCACTATTTGGATATAATAAATATTAAGAAAACCATGCATGAAATATTACTTACAATTCTTTTAAATGTAAAGGGTCAACAAAAGGCGATTTTTTCTCTCACTATGACTTAATGGATTGGGGTATAAAACCAAGGCTTCATCCCAAGTTAATTGGTCAAAATTAGTAGAAAGTTCCTTATTCTTATTTTTTATGAAACAATTCAATGAAAAAAAATTCCTACATGTATTGGAAAGTTAAAAGTTTTTGGATGCTTATTCAAGTAACATATCAAAATGGGTGAATATATGAGATTCCCAACTAAAATATCTTAAAAACTATTATTATCATGTCTTGTTTCTTGATATAATTATCATTTACATTAATATTTAGTGTCAAATATTGTGATGGTCATTGTGATCCTGTTATGTAACTTTTGTTAATATTTTTTTAAAAGGTTGAGTAAGAATGTTGTTAATAAATTTAAAAAATACACTGATCATTCTTGGTGACTTGGAAAAAAATTCCACCATTATTTTTCACATTTATGTTATATTTGACAATTCATATTCAAACTAAAATTATTTTTGGTGGTCCCATTTTGTGTCATTGGATGTACCATTGTAAAATAATGACATTTATGATAGAATCTCATGTGAAGGATAAGAATCATCCTAAAGGCTTCATTATGAAAGGTTATTTGGAACATTAATGCATAGATTTATATTCAATGTACTTTGGTAATGTTACTATGAGATCTAATCGACCAATGAGAACTGAATATGATTAATATGATCCCACTAAACCTATATTTACATCAAAACCCCAAATATGGGGATATATGGATCATGTTTATTATTTAAATTTAAAAGTAAATAGTGGGAAACGAATCATTGTATAATATTTTTCAGTTGTGGTGCGATTGATGATTACATAAAGTAAATTTAAAATTAGGTTTATTTTTTGTTATGTAAGTTTTTTTATAGATTTTCACATCTTATATTTTCATATTAGTATACAACATATGAAAATTATAAAAACAACCCATCATTCTTTATCTACTGAGAGGATGAAGAAATTTCACAATAAAGAGTTTCTTGCTTGGTTAAAATAAAAGTCAATATGATTAATTTTTTATATGAATTAATTACACATATTTTTTAATATTATAATTTGATATATTTTTGTTCAAAGTTTAGAAATGGATGATGTGTCACTTGATATTATGGTGTTGTCGTTTGATCTGAACAATATGGAATGTGAGTGTAAATCACTAGTTATCAATGGATTTAAATTCATTATAAATAATTGTAAAATAAACATAGAAACACAACATTCCAATGTTACGTTATACAAAATGATAGATTATTATGTTAGTTCATCATTCATGAAACCTTGATAAGAAAATATATCTTATTATGGGGTTGTTGAGAGAATAATCATATTGTATTACTACACACATAGTTGAGTCTCAATGATTAAATTCAAGTGGTTTGATTAAATTACATGTCAAATAATGCATATCAATAGTCATTGATTTAAGGTGATTGATATTAATTATTTGTTTTATACTGATGAACTATACATTCTTGAATCACAATCTACATAAGTGTTTTATATAACTGACCATTTAAAATAATAATTTTGTGTTATTGTTGATGTTATTCTACGACATATTTTTGATAAAGGAATAGATGATAAGTATGTTTTGGATAAACCTATCTATATTCAATCAAAAGTTTCATATGATAAAAAAAATGATCCAACCGTTAGAATATGTTATGATCCAAGATTATATTAGAGAATGTATAATGTTGACATGATTTAAAGTATTTGATTTATATCATTGATGTGTGGTAAATATTTAGTTTTATAAAGCATTTACGCATGGTATGTATTTAATTTTGTTAAGTTTATTATATATATTTGTTTATTTATTTTAAATATATTTAATATTCAAATAAAATCATGGTGAGATGATTTATAACATTATTAACCAAAAATTAAATTTTAATTAAATTATTTTTTAACTTGATAAATTCTTTCATTAATTTTTTTAATTGTTCATTTTTTATGTCATATAATCGATTTATTTAATATATTTGATATTCTTAATTTTCTTACATTCTTAGGATTTTTGGTCATAATGTATATATACAAAGAGGAACTTATAAAAACAACATAGTGGAACAAGAGAAACACATACAAGATTTAGGGATGAATATGATGATCACCTATGTGAGTATAGACTTTCTTACCCAATGATTACCTATATGAGTATGAATAGTTCATTATATCTTAATAAAAATAGGTATGTAGATAATTGATTTATCCATGAATGTTTCCAATCTGAAATTTATTTTATCTTCTATATTATGTTAGGGTGCTTTATCAAGGTGAAAACTCTATTTTACTGATGATCCAGAGGGTACACTAGAGTATAAGATGAAATTTCATACTCGTTTTGTGCCTAGTAGTACTTCTTATTTTATAATAAATCCTCCAAATTTACCACTTTAGTCACCAATACATCATCCACTAGTGATGACATCACCTTTTGTAGTACCTGTTGATGACCAATATTTTTATTTACCCTTTTCCACCCATAACCATGTAAGATGATAGAACTCACCCTCCAATTCATCCATATTATTTACACCCACCATCCATTGCATAGGGTACTACTCCTCTATGAATTTCAACACCATATCAATATTAACCATATTATATATAGATAATTCCTCCAGTTTTCATCCCTCAATCAGTTTAATATCCTTTATTGATAATATAGATCAGTTGGCCTATTTATATCCCACCAATCATTGTACAAGATATTTCCACCACTGCTACATCCAAGATATTAGTTTCGGGAAATTCAGAACGACTTGATTCTAGTATGTGTTTCAAATATATTGAAAGAAATGTATAACACACACACACACACTAATTGTGTTAGTTTTCATGAGCAGGCAGACCTTGAAACAGATAGTGAGGTTACACAAATATGCGAGATGTTTGTAAAAGAAACACCCAAATTATGGTTGATTACAATGAAGAAATGTCTACAATATGAAAGAATATAAATTAATGCAAGAGTTTTATGGGGATACTTTCAAAACATAGTAACATTATTCCCATTCAATGAATATATTGGAGAGAAGTTGATAAGGAAATAAAGAACAATGCATGGAATGCGATATGGGTAACTGATATTTATTAAATTTAAAATATATTAATTTATAAAATTATGTTAAAAAATATATTTTCCAATGAAGCTTTAATATACCTTCACTAATGGAAAGAATTCAAATATAGTGAGGTTGATCGAGTTGGGAGAAATTTGGACAACATACTAAAATGGATCAGGTGATTCTAATAACATTTATTAGATGCAGTCAAAACAATCAAATCCCTTACCTAGGGATCTCCATACAAGAAATGTAGAACCTATGATAAAACTAAAATTAAGAATGTTATAAATGAGAATATTTTACATTGAATATATGATTACAAAGTATTAAAAAAACTCATATGAATAAGTTTTATGATGATCACAAAGTGGAAAACAAAATCTTCCCACCTCGAAGGTATCCACACTTTGGAAAAATCACTTGAAATTTGAGTAGGATTATTCTTCACCCATGTTTTTCTAGAACATCAATGTGAAAAGGATGATGAAGAGGAGGATAATTGAGTTTTATAATGGGTTAACTAATTGAGAAGTCACTTACACATCCATCACATGGTTTTGAATTTATATAGCTCATGTGGACATGCCTTAAATTCTATCACATTAACTAATGTATTACAATGCATAAGTTAATTCCTTTCTAATTCATGCATCACATTGAATAATTAAACACCATATTAATATTTCATCTTATGAAATAGACTCTTAGATGATATCCTTTATGGGATAAAAGCTCTAGGTAGAGACTGAATGTATGAAATATAATTTCATGCATGTTGAAAAGTGAAAGCAGTAACATGAAAATCATATTTTCATGCTTCCGTTTTGCTATTCCATTATATATATATAGCCTAATTCATCATATACAATAAGAATTTAGGTAATACCAACTCTTTCACATGGAAGTATGACTTCTATATAGGTTGTAAAAGAAGACATGGTATCAAGATTAAGGATATAATAGTTCTTGATTGTTATCCAATTTCTCAGTATAGTTAGATAATCACACATTGGAATAGTCTAGGTTCTGAGGTATTAATTAATTTTATATTTAGTTATTTATTTATTATAAATTTTTTTAATGTGTTAATTACTTATGTTACTATTATTATAGATAATTAATAATTATATGACTGTTTATTTATAGAAAAAATCTAAAATAAGAAAAAGAAATAAAATTTCCATGAAATATGTTTATAGTCTCAAATGAACATCTCTTACAGATCATGATAATACATAGTTATTGTGTGTATCATGTCCTTTAAGTTTCATGAAGATCAAATCCATGATTTTTTCACACATTTCATTTTTGTTCTTGAAGTTATATTCATTATTATTTACAAAATATGCGGGTTCTTTTCTTCCTATGGAATGATCTTATCTAGATTTACATGGATATAATTATATATCATGAATTTACCTTTTTATATTATTATTATTCCTTTATAATCACCCATTATTTTAGGGGATCACTATATCAAATTCTAGATTAAAATACCATTTTATTCATAATGTAGAATAATAATTTGAAATTCGAAGGTTGATTTGTTACAAATATCCATTATCTAAAAAATATATATGAAATTATGTTTTGGATTGATGAGATAAAAATTCTGAAATTTAATGATTTTATATTTAATAATGAATCAAGAATAAATTAAGGAAACCTTCTATGTTCTTCAAGAAATTTATATATTTTTGTTTTCTTATAGTGAAAATCTTATTAAATTCTACATATATCTTTCTAAAATCCTTATATAATGATCTTGTTATGTAATATTATCAATCCTTCATGTTTATATACTATTTTCATGGACAAGTAATATTTTTATTATATTAAATTGATGATATTTTTATAAAATATCCATTATTATCATAATCTTGAGTTGCCTATTATGCTCATTATTTAACATCTTTATACCTCATTTATTATTAAAAAATATATAAAAACTATTTCAATTATTATCAACATGTAATTAAATACCCAAAAATATTTTAGTAATTGAATCAATAATTGATATGCATATTTGGCTTCTGTTTTGAGAATTCTTTGTAATTATGTGTCATGATTTTTTATTTTTTCATGATTATTATGATTGAGTAATGGTAGTTATGATTTTGTAATTACTTGATGATAAAAATATCCCTATTATATTTAAAAATAAAATTTAAAGATTTTTTTCAAATGTTTAGTGCTATAGGTGTTCTCAATAAATTCTATGGAAATTAAAAACTATATTTTTAAGGGGGTTTCTCAATGCTTGGATGATTTAAGGATACCTCTAAAATATTAATGGCATATCACTAGTCAGATGGTAAGGAATGAGGATCTCAATTAACTTTGATTCTCCTTATTCTTATGATACTTTAATCCCTTATCTTGAGGTATTATTGGGGAATTAAATGTTAGGTTTTGAGAGATATTATGAGGTAATTTGGTGGTTTATTTGGGTAAACTGAACAAAGGAAAACCTAAACTAACACAAACAATAAAAAATCAAACTACATAGAATCAAATAAAATTGAATTAAATTTAAATTAACTAAACTAAATTGAATTTATTAAATTTTAACCCATCAAATCTCAACTAGTGTAAACCTAGTCAAGTATAACTTATGCCATTTGACTGAATTGAACTAAACCAGACCGTAATGAACTAAACCAGACCAAACCAAATGTGATAAAATAAAAATCAACTAAATCAAACCACATTGAACCAAAATATACTAAATGAAATTAAAATAACCCAAACTAACCTAAAAAACCAAAACTAACTCAAAAATATCCAAGTAAATCATGCTAAAAACAATAGAAACTAAACTTAATTAAAATAACCCAAACCAAATTGAAATAATCTTAACATAACGAAACCATATTTTTAACTGAAATAAAATAAATATAAGACAATTGGATATAGAAAAACTAAGTTAAACTAAAATGAATCTTACTAAACCAAACCATATTAAATTATTTTAGATGATTAGGTTCTATATTGCTTTGTTTTATAGTTCAACATTGTTTAATTAGAATTGGTTCCTTTTATTAATTAAATTCAATTTATTTAAGTTAAATTTATGGTTGTTTGGTTTAAAATATTTTATCCCTATTTATCTTTAATTATGTTCCATTTTGGTTAGTTTCAGTTAGTTTGGTTCAATTTAATTTGGAATAACATTATGTTTATCATTGTTGACTTGTATAATTTATGTTTATTGATAGTGACTATTATAACTTTTTGATAAAATTGTGTAAAAAGATGAACTAAGTATTGAAGGATACATTCCTTGATCTAACTTATTTTACTTATATTGGAAAAGGAAAGATATAAGTACAATAAATAGTGAGATGCAAGAAACAATTATAAGAATATTTCTAACTTTATTAATTTGATTAAATTTTATTCTTTAAATTATTTTATAATTTTAATTAATGAAACAAATTTCCCAATAAAATGATCTTGAAGAACTATGTAATTTCCTAACCTAATTCACTCTACAATAACTATATTGGAGTGTCATTAGACTATAAGTGTTCCACCCTGAATGTTAAAGGCTACTGACTAACATTAAGGGTTTATAAGGTGATAATGGGGGGACTATACACTTTTAATATAAATGAAAACATAATAGATAAATTATAAATACCATTGGGATTATAATATAATATATATATATATAAAACTATATGATATAAATTTTTTTACAAGATTAAATTAGTCATACAAAAATAAAAAAGTTCTCCCTCAGGCTAATTACATGTTCACATATAGAAATAACCAAAATAAACCACCATCCTGGCAATGAGGAACCACCTGACCCATTTTCAGAGCCACAAAATCTATCCCATGCTCAACCTGCACCACCCACTCTACTAGGTTCTCAATATTTAACCTTTCCCTTACCTATACCATAAGACATAAAGTCTACACATGTCTCATTGGCACCATGTAGAGTGTGAGTATAAACTCAGTAGGACACCAACAACAGTGTCCCTGATAATATCTATATGTATACTAGTGTATTAAAATCACAATAAAAAATAGCCCAAAACATATTACACAACCATCCCACTCTTTCTAAACCAACCTGAGTGAGAATTTACCATCCTCATCCAATTCCAGAGTGGATCGATACATCTGAGGTCTATCATACGATAAGTTCCCTTAACCCTTATAACCAAACCCATACCACTAGGGGTATATATCATGAATAACCAATGTGATCATCACTAGCCCATTATGATTACCCTATGACACATCCATAACCTACATCCCATCATCTCTCATATATCTGATAAGTATTCCATTCCCATTTAGTGATCTCCATAACTTTCCATGGATAACTATGATATATCCCTCTTTATCATCCATGGACAACACTATTATCCCAAATACACTAAACTACAAATTATAGCACCCATGATGAGTGGAATAAACCACCTCATGGGACCTGTACTTTGTGAACATGACCCCAATGGCCTTATCCCCATAGTGATCAACTATCACCATCTTTAAGGCCACACCTCAGAAAACCTCCATCACCACAATGATAATGAACAAAACCATTTACATCACAATAGAAACCATAGAATCACCAATTTATAATACATTACATCAACCCAGTCACAAATTGAACCCATAAAACTGGCCAAGCATACAATAATTGATCACATCCACTATTTACTACATGATTCTACCCCTAAGAATCACTTATGAATAATGGAACCCTCAAGTGGTTCAGTTCTTCAATTTACCTCAAAACCCTATCCATTATCATTGATTACAAAATTCATAGACACATGTATAACATAGGAAATAAATAGGAACCACCTAAATGGAGTACACAAGACTCTACTCATTTATAATCTCCATCCAAATCATCTTCTGTCGGAAGATTCACTAAAATACGAAAAAACCCTATTTTATAGAACTATCATAAAAAATAGAAAATGGGTGATGGAAACCAATAATAACCACCCTAGGGTATCTATAATTACCCATGAATACCCCTACTTCATATGAAATAAGGATCTGATAGGAATCAATGAAAATCCCTCAAAAAGGGAAAGAGAATTAAGAAAATGTGATAAACTAGGATTTATAGTTTTTTTGCTGAAACACCCTATTTCCCATTTTATAGTCAAATTTCCATTTAATTTATCATTTTATACTTTTTTTTTGAAATATCATAAAAATCCTGAAATATTAAATTTTCACAAACACTTTTACTCTTATACACATACATAAGAGTAAATTACTTACTCTTACACACCGCCCTTGACGAATCTTATGCATCACAAGGCTTCCTATAATTTAAAATTTTTCTAAAGAAAAAGGCTCTACCATACCAATAAATGAATCTTATGCATCATATGGAAATGAATCTTATCTATATAATTTTCCATGAAATGAATCTTATAAGCAAATGGTAACTCAAAGTTAATCTTATGCATTTACTTATCCATTTTTCCAACTCTCTACATAACGACTCTTATGTATCCATATGTTACTTTTACGCATCATAAGAAGTCACTATTATGTATTGCCTTTACAGCATAGTTACTCATGGATATATAGGTTACTCCAAAGTTAATCTTGAAAATGCCTTAGTGTTAGTAATTCTAAAAGATCATGTTGTATTTTTTTGAAAAAAAGGAAAACAACATTGATGATAAGGAAGAAAAAAATCAAGGTGATTCTTGGAGGATTTTTAATAATGAGATTAATTGCTTGATGTTGGATTTGTTTTCAAGTCATCTTGAATGTTGTTGTGTTGGATTCATTTTCCACACAAAGATAAGGAGTTCAAAGTCAATACATAAGTGAAACGTATTTCTATAAGGAGCCTATATAGTTAAGGGAATGGCTAGAGGCATCTTGGAGAATGTTGTGTTGAAATTTCCTAACATGATAAATACCACACCATAGTTAGTGGGTGTGATGATGATGATGAATAAGGTAGGTGAAACCATTCCATGTCTCATGCTCATGGTATAAATAAGATTCAAAAAATAGGAAAATTAAAAAGGACCACACTGTGGTGATCCTTGTGGAAGAGTTCTAGTGCACCTGTGCAAAATGAAAAATCCCTAGATATGGTGGTGTGGAGTTTTAGTGGATGTATAATTCATATAATATCTATTCGAGCAACATTATTAGTGAATTTTGACCATTCTGTAGAACAAGTTGTGGTGATTGTAACATGGAAAAACTTTTTGTACCATGTTGTAGGGCAAGAATTACGGTCAAGAGTTTGTGCTACATTAAAGACCTAAATCTAAAATTGGTCAACATGACCAAGGGATATGGACCATGATATAGTAATAGGTGTGCTGCCTTGAGATTCAACCTATGATCCATAGGAAGGACCATTATAGTCATGGTGGTGGTCATGGTGATGTTTTTTTCTCAAATGATGGAAGTGGTGAAACATGACCAATAAGTCATGTTACTAGACATGTTTAAGTGTATGTTATCCTAGAAAAACAAAGACCACATAACAAGGTTGGAAAGAAAGATATGTTTGTGGGAATGTTGATTAGAGACATGCCAAATGAGGAGGAATTTATTTAGACGATGATTTAATGGATCATAAATTCCTTATATATAATGGTCCTCAAATTTAGGCCATTATCCAAGCATGATTAAAATGTGTTTAAAACATTAATAAGGTGAATTAATTGAGAATTAATTCATGCTATAAATGAGATATAATTGGATTCATGAAGTTGTTATCGTGGTTTGTGGTTATGGAAATCATTGAGGAAAATCATGAGAAGTTATGGGGAACTTGGATGACCCATAATGATGCAGACAAGTGTCTAATTTTTGGTAAAATTACCTCCCTATTTCAAGATGGGATATTGACTAAAATATTGGGGTGAAGAGATACCTACATGTATTGAATATCCAAAACTCAAATAAAATAGTAATTCTAGGTGAGGTGTTGGAATAAGAAGAAGAGTTTGGTGCCCGTTGAAGAATCTTCCAAAGAAGAAGAGGGAATTTTTATGAAAAAATATAAGAGGAGTTTTGGATTCATTCTAGAAGAAGAAAGTGTAGTAATAGGAGGTTTTCACAAAATTTGATGGATCATCCTATCCAGACTATAAAAGAGAATTTATCTATATGTGAGGATGCATGCCAAGCAAGTGAATCTAGTTAAGGGACCTACATGTCCATAATCTATGAGAAGGTGATCATTTCCACTACAGTGAGAAAAGGATGGAAATTTTGAGGGATTATCCCTTGGGAAGTAGTGAGTTATCCCTAAACTTTGTAAAGTAGTGAGTCTGGATAAGGAGTGACCTAGCTTGAACCCTTTGTGAATATAAGTACACTTTATAGTTATTTGGGGAATAAAACATCACCGATGAATTCTCCTTAGATGTATCCTAGTGAGGGTGAACTAAGTAAATTCTTATATACCGATTTACTTTATGTATAAACACCAAAAGTGGGTAAAATGAATCATAAATAATAAATGATAATAAATAGTTGGTTAAGGGACTGAATCAGATCAATATTTAATAAAAGTAATATAAAAAATGACCCTCAAGGTTGAGAGGTAAAGATCCATTTAGGGTGGTTAGAGTTAAAGAAAAAAGTGCTTTTAATTGGATAAGAATTTTCATACTTGGATTCACCCCCATATTAGGGTAATATCACTCTAAGGCCCTATTGAGGGACCAAAAGAGTCTATCAAAGTAAAGGTTTATTTTCTTGGATTTTTTATTACTATATATTAGTCTCATGTTTTTTGAAGAGATATATAATCTTAAGTGAAAGTTCCAATGTTTTATGGAAATCATTTCAAAACATGAAAAATGAGTTTATTTCATACATAGAAGATTCTCTTGGTGTTCCATGAGAAGTTGTGGAGGAAGGAATTGTTCTACTGAGTCGAGATAGAGTTATCTTTGAAATATATCAAAGAAAAATTGAAAATTATGTCTTAGTTAAAAAGGAATTAAAGAGAGATCTTAAAAAAGAAATATATAAGGAGGCTACACATAGAAGTTTCTCCAAATATATGCGAATGTCGCTTCCAAACGTTGGACATACACACCAGAGAAAATAAAAAAACAACAACCTAATATCAAAACTAGGAAAACAAGAAAATATCAATGAGCACCAAAAAACTCCCTCACCCTTCGAAAACCCTCTCCTTCATGGAATTCCAACATCCAATGGATTTTCCTCACCCACTAGTAACTATAGATACCCTTTATCTGTAGAGAGCAGTAAAAACCTAAGTGGCCATTGTAATAAAGGAAATTAAAATAAAACTAAAATACAAACATACATGTCTCCTTGTAACCATACGAGTCACCCCCAACACATAATAACCATGATTCCCCATGCGCGAGAATGAAAGATAATCCAAGAACTATAGATGAAAAATGATATAGATGTAGGAATGAGTATAAAGGATGCTCGATAGGGATTCTAAAAGAAAAACCATGTCCTATGACTTACCTTTAAAGAGAAAACCATTTCAATCTAGTTTGAAAATATCAATATATGAAAATAAGGTTTTTTACTTCCTTTTAAAACAAGTGTAAGTCCAGTTCTTCAGAAAAAGGAACTATTTTCTCCTTTGATTTTAAAAAACCATTTTTAAAGAATGAGTGGTTTACTAATAATCCGTTTATTAGAAATAATGAATTGATAAAGTAAGAGTCTCAGTGAGAAATCATGATAATAAAAAGAAAATCCTTACATGATAAAAAATAGAGGGACAATAAAACATGATTTTTACCATTTTAAACATGAAAAGGAAACCAAGAAGAAGAGAATTTTAAAATGGTACCTTGGAAAACATGAGTAAATGAGAGGAAGCACCATGAGAAATCCCTAAGTATCTAGGTTAGTTAGGGTGATAAGATCCATGTACCCTATGTGATTGAAATACATAATTAACTCCCCTTATACATGATCCACTAGAGAGTATTCCACCAAAGTTCTAGTGGTACCCATAACATCATCATAATCATCATCATCATCATCATAATGTTTAGTTAGTGTTGTAGCGTTGTCCTTCTAAGGAGACCGGATCGTGACCCTGCCATCTCACCCCAACATACTAGTCCTTTTCCACCCACCAAGGTACACAGGATTCCCATGTTCCATGCCTATAATAAAAACACATAAGGGAGGTGTAGTAGCCAAACCAAGTTTCAATCACATGACACAACAAATAAATCGTACAAAAACACCTGTATACAACAACAACTCACCTCCCTGCACTACCCATATGAATCCCTATTTTTATCAAACTATATCAACATGCCAAACATATCAAATATGAGATCCACAAATACATATAAATATAATCTTCCATTAGAGTAATCTTCTTTTTTTTAAAAAGTGTTAGAAAGTTCCAAGTGTGCCTTAACATTCTGAGAATTCAAAATCATGTCCAATAAAACATGTCGCTTTTCAAGATCCAATTATAAAACCAAGGAAAACATCAATACACATTTTAAAGGTGCTAAATGGGCATCATCATTTGGAAATAAACACCATTTATTCAAAAAACTACCTTTAAACCATAACTTTCACATTTCAAAACCTTTCTCTACACTTAGACACATATATACCTTTATATATATATATATAAATACCCCTTGTCCCAATGCTCATATTCCCAAAACCATGTGTGAATATGTGAAAAGGGAACCTATATATATATACCTACATGTGTATATATATATAATTCACAATTTATATATCAAAAGATTATAAATAACTTAGAGGATATTTAGGAAACCAAAACGTGTCATCGACCTTTATGGAAAACCAGTCGAAAGACTGAAAAATATTTGGATATTTCCAATTCACATGGTATAAATCATTTGAAAATATAATCAAACATTTGAGATAATTTAAACTTCAAAACCAACTTGTAAACATGATTTAACAGGGAAAAATCATGCTAAAAGTTTAAGGAAAATGTGGAAAACTAGTGAGAAACCATTTTCAAATGCCACAACCACTTTACATAAAATATAAAATTTATATAAAAATGAAAAAAATTAAAATCATCAAGAAACCATGGTTTAAAAATTAAAGGCTTAGAAATATGGTAACTTACCTAAAGAATATGGAATCAAGTTGCACAAGGTCTGAGAGTCACTGCCTTCAAAAAATGTTGCAAGAACGGTCCATAATTCGACCCTTACAAACATAAGGAACCGAGAACCACCCAAAAAATCACCCCGTTTGGGTTAGGGTTCAGATATGGAACACACACAATAAAGGAGGGAAGGGAACCAAGATTAAAGTAGAAATAAAGGAAGGAGAGAAGAGGATAAGCTAACTTAGGATATTTGCACCAAGAATCAGAGAAAGAATCCGCAAAAATTAGAGGAAAATGAGGGGAGGTCGTGCGGCCAAGATCCCCTATGGGTGTGGTGTTGATTGAATGGGGGGGGGGGAGAAAAACCCTTAGGGTTTTTAATTACCTAAGGTAAAAATGGGATTTTTTTAAAAATTAACCCATCTGGACACAACACATAGTTTGGATGCACGATTAGCCAAACCACGTGACAATTGTGTACCTCTACTAGAAAACCTAGGAACCTCACATAGGTAGGCTGCATGATTTAGAAAACTATGCACCAAATATGCTATTGGATCTATAAAAATTACATACACTCTCATATGGTTTTCACTAACTATGCACCAATCATGCACCTATGCTGAAAAACCCCAAATTTTAAAATTTAAAACCAGTTCAACCCAAAAGTAAAAAATGAGGCTAAATATAATTAAATAATTAAAAAATAATTAATAAATCATGGTCGGGGTGTGACAATTCTTCTCACCATGAAACTTTATACCCAAAAAATGTCCACATATATTTGTTTGATCAAGTTGAAGGTAAAGACAAACTACTACTCAAAACAAGACCCAAAACTAGAAGGCCAAAGAGCTATACTAACTTCCTTCCCAAACCTGAAGCTCTGAAATCCAAAAGATGCCAAAGAAATCATCCTCATAGATCAAACCATGTCCAAGGATAAATTTATCAAGACTAAAGAACTAAAAACATCAAAATAAATAATCAAAAGAGAAAGACTCAAATATCTAAACACAATATCAAAAAAGTAACAACCAAACCCATAACATAGAAATAACTATGGAAAATCATCATGGTCTATTCAGGATCTCCATAAGAAACCATCACATGAGCCACCGTCTTGGATAATGAAACTAGTATGATTGAGGCTGGGCTGGGCAGAAACAAAGAATTACCCCATCAAGAGGATTGAAGACCAAGTTCAACAAGAGCTCCTTCTATGGTGGTCTCCACACCATATTAAGAATCTGGGTGAACATTTACTTCCCAAGCTAGAACAAACTCTTGATTCCTAACTGCAGGTTCCGAGCGCAGCGGAATCGCGTTGGTGGGTCACCCAACTTTAAATTTAGCATTAACAACGATCAATTCAAGATCTATCAGGATGTAAAATGCCAGATCTTCGGAATAGAACGAAGAACGAAAAACAAAAGAGGGAGTCCTGGAACCATAGATATAGGATCATCATATGTTGGTTATAATTAATTTAGGTAATTGACAAGAATTACCTTGATGTAATTCTTTCTTCGTTGATGTATTTGGTCAAGATATGATGTGATCCATCGTTGCGTCATAGAATCCAAGTGTAGGATTCCTCTAGTGGTGATCCACACATGCCCCACATATCTCTGGATGTCACTGAAGGGATATCCAGGTGCTATCGTGGAAGAACCTTCACTTGTGATGTCCGCCTTCGATCGCCTTGATCCGGTGGTGGTGGATCTCTCTCGGTCTTGAGAGCGTTCTTGGAGGAAGGAGTTCTTTCAGCCTTTAGAGAACTCTCCAGAATTATTGTGCACAATGATTCTCTATCTTGAAAAGTGTTGGGGTTGTAAGGATAGTTATAATAGGGTTTGAGGTTATAGAGTTATGACAATAAATAAACACGTTACGTGTTTTATTTATTTCATTAAATCTTATTGAAAACCCCCATGCCGAATGATTAATTCTTTGACATGCACCCACGCTGATTATAATAAATATCATTTAATAAAACGATATTATTTACTCAAAATTCTGACTGGAAAAACTACACGGCGTGTACTTGTTTTCTATGAAAACTACATGGCGTGTACATTAAATGTACATGGCGTGTTTATCTTGTTTTCATTTTTCTTTATTTCGTCCACCACATTTATTAGACCTTGAGTAATGGCTATTTATTTCTTAAATAAATGTAACTGCATTACTCGCTAATAAATATATATTATTTCACCTAAAATATATTCTCTCGAATAACTAGTGTCGAAATAAATGTGATCAGGAATCCTTAAATAATTATTAAACCACAGTCGGAAATAATCTTTATTTAACTTGTTAAATTAATATTTAACTAAGATACATGGACACACTTAGTGTGTGACCCTCTAGGCCTCTTTCTCAGTGGCATTAGGCAGAGCCTACCTAAAGTCCAAGGTTAGAATCTAGAAACACGCCAAAAAAACCATAGAGAAAGAAGTTAACGCTGCAATAATGTGTCAACTCCTGTGAACGCTTACTGTGTAATATAATCCCTTTGTCACGATATCTCGAATCAAGCGGGTTACATGCTAGTTCCATCAACCCATGTGCTAGATTATTCTTTCTTTGACTTTACATAATTGAACTCGCCCATACCATACCATGGACATGGATTTATTTAGGCTATATCAATTCCATCAAAGAGCCTGAGATATCTACTTCCGTTATAAAACAGAAGAGACAAATCCTTTCTCGCATTATCTATTAATGCAGTATTACTCGTGACGTACCCAATGTATCCTACCTCATTGCGAACAGTGTGTCGTCATAGTTTTTGTCAATAAATCTAAGTGCATGAGTTGTAATACCCATTAATAATAATCTTAAAGTCCAAGGACCAATACACACATCTGTAGATAGGAACATCCAATGACACTGTGAAATTTGGATTTCCTACTGGCAGGTCTTGTTCTCATAATATCCTCTTGGATATTACCAAGGGCGCACACCATGAGAAGGTACTTCAAAGTTTTATGAGTCCTCACCCATAATGACCTGTATTATTTGTGTCCCTCAAATAACATCATCCGACCATAGAACATATATTCAAGAACAGTGTTATGGCACTTCCGGGTTCTCATCATAGCAGGGATCCGCTACGACCCTTTAATGCAACAGCTATCCTTGGGACATTATCACATTCATTATCACACATAAGAACAATCAAAATGTGATAAGGTGTTTATTTAATGAATAAAGTACAAATTAGTGGGTTCTAGGCCACCAAATCCAACACTAACAAGAGTTGGATGCTAAAAGAAATGATGGTTGGGATGACACCCACCACCACTTCACAACAACAAGATTTAGATCCCCCCCAAAGAAATACTTCCATTAAAACTAGAATTACCAAGAGGAAGAAACTAAATTTGACAACCTTACTAAAAGAGTGAATCTAGATAGATAACCCAGAGAAATAAAAAGGAAAAAGAAATAGGCAAAAAACATAAGGCTCCTATGAGAAACCACCACCAACTAGCCATCCTCAAGGCTATTTCCAAAAATTCAAGAACTCTCAAACAAGACACCACCCACGCTTGGTAAAACCAAGAACTAAAAGGAATACCACCAAAAATGATACAATGAGTAGAAAATTATTAGATTATTAAGATAAGACACATCTTAGAATTCCCCAAACATACATGCCTCAACAAGATCAATATGGGCTCCAGTATCAGGTCAAGGGAGGATAACCTGAGACTAACTCTTAGAAAACCAACCCTCGGTGAACCCAACTAATCAAAAAAAAAAAATCACCCATCCTAATTATCCCAACTAATAAATTAAGGCTTTCCTATTCAAAATATGATTCCAACATCGAGGCGTGAACCTCATCAAAATGAACGATCATTGAAATAATAAATAATACAAAAGGAGTTGTCAAAGGGGAATACCCAGATAAAAAATTATCTAGAATTTCCTTAAGACCTCAATTACCTAAAACATACTAAGTTCAAACCTCAAAATGATATCCAATACTAATTCCCAAAGATGATATTCACCTAAAAACCAAATAAGGCACCATAAAGACCATCAATCGACTCTTTATAAATAATTTTATGGGGCATACTCAAAGAACATGAAATATGTATCCATAGATTCTTGTTTCTCATTCTAAATAAAATAGTCCTAATAAGAATCACAAATTGATATTAAAAAAACCACTCACAAAAACAGAAATGTATTTAAAAAACTACCCCTTTTCCCTTTAAAATTCCCAAATTGAATTTAAAATGTCAAAACGCACTTTGAAAAAAAGTCCCGTGAATATTTCATCCCATTTTGAAAAAAATACAACCAAATTTATTTCAATTCATTTTATAAACTTCAATTTAAAATAATTTGAATAGTTTTAAAATTTATAAATCCCACTTGAAAAAAATAGGAACACCACTTTACTTAAAATTATAGAATTTCTCTTAAACCCTTTTTTCTAAAACCAAAGCATTTCATTGAAGATTTTTTTAATCACCCATTTCCAAAACTGAGTTTCCTTACCTCTAAAATGAGGTTTTAGATAAAAATACCATGAAAATAATTTTGTAAAATGTTTACCCATCACAAAAGTCCCATTTTTCAATTAAAAATAGATTTTAACCACTTAAAAAATTTAAGAACACACACTACCATTTATTTAAAACCTTAAAAATTTCTTGAAAACCAATTTAGAATATAAAAACCTTTATCAAATTATGGTAAAAACTTAATCGACCTATAACACATCATAAAACTAACCAACAAGGGACTAGTGACCGTGCATGAATTAACTGTATGGCTTGGTGGACCATGTTTCAAACACATGATCATCACCAATATTAATGTATAACCATGTACATAGGATTCACATGAGTTACCAATAAATGTGAGATCACTATGTACCACCATCTTAACTCTCATTTCGCCCTCAAAACCAATTCTCAAAATCAAAATTCTGACATCCTCTGGTAGCTCAGGTTTCTTCATGAGTGGTGGTGATCAAGAATCGAACCATGAACTACCTATTGACCCCCCATGATCCTATATCAATACCAGACATCCCAAATAACAAGGTCCAATTATTAAATAACCAAGTTTCCTATAGATAAAAGAATACAACTCCTGCTATGATATCGTTTTTTCATGAACCATCCCAATCCATCTCTTTGTCAGATTCCTGACCCAATTCATGATAAGGTACAAAGGGAATTACCAATACCCATAGGCTAGAATAAGTTCTTGCGAATAAAGGAAACACTACTTAGTAATGATTTTACCCATAATATTTAATTGAATAAGAAACATAAAGTAAATAAAATTATGGAATGACCCATGCATACATCATACATCCACTCTAGAGAAAATAAATAAACAATAACCTAATATCAAAACTAAGAAAACAAAAAATAGTAGTGAGCACCAAAAAACACCCCACCCTTAAAAAAATATCTCTTATAAGGAAAATATACCCACCTCCAATGGATCTACTTCTCCCACCAGCAACTATAGCTACCCTCCATCCATATAAAGTGGTAAAATCTTAAGTGGCCAATGCAACAAAGGAAATTGAAATAAAACTAAAATAATAACACACCCATCTCATTGTTTACATAAAAGTAACCTCTAACACACAAGAACCAAGATGCACCATGGGTGATAATGAATGATAACACATGACCTACAGCTGAAAAATGATAGAGATATAGGTGTGAGTATAAAATATTCCCATTAGGGATTCCAAAATAAAAACCATTCCCTATTACTTACCATAAAAGATAAAACCATTTAAATCTAGTTTGCAAATATTAATATATGAAAATAAGTTTTTCCATTTCCTTTCAAAATAAATAGCATGATACTACTTTAGAAAAAGGAACCATTTTCTCCTTTGATTTCCAAATAACATTTTCAAAAGAATGAATGGTTTTACTATAATACATTTATAAGAAAGAAAAATCTAATAAAGTAAAAGTATCAGTGAGAAATAATAACAAATAAAAATAAATTCCTCAGGTTCTACAAAACATAGGGATAATAAAAAAACTTTTTACTATTTTAAACATGAAAATTAAACTAATCATAAGATCATTTTAAAACGATACCTTAGAAAATATGAGTAAATGAGAGAAAACACCATGGGAAATCTTGAAGTATCTAGGTTTGTTAGGGTGTTAGGATCCTCACAACCTCTATGATAAAACCACATAAATAACTCCCCTTGTTCATGAGGCACTAGATATTCCTTAAACAAAGTTATAATGGTACCCATATCATCATCATCATCATCAATATCATAAACATTTAGTTAGTGTTGTAGCATCATCCTATTATGGAGACCAGGCCATGGAATTTCAATCTCACCCCAGCATACTATTCATTAGTATACCCACCTAGGTACCTAGGAATACCATGTTCCATTCCTATAACTAGAACACATAAGTAGTAGCCAAACCATGTTTCAAACACATGACACTACAAAGCTTACATAAAATAACACCTACATACAATAACATGCCACCTCCCTGTACTACCAATACGAATCCCCATTTTTTTCTCAAGCCATACCAATATTCCAAACATATTAAATCCAAGTTCCATAACCAAATATAAATTTAGGATTCCATTATAGTACTCTTCCTTTTTTGAAAACCTTTAGAAAGTGAAAACCAAGCCTTAACATTATAATAATTCAAAATTATGTCCAACAAAACACCTATATTTTCAAGATCCAATTCCAAAACCAAGGAAAATATCAAGACAAATTTTCAAGGTGCTGACCAGGACTCACAATTTGAAAACAAACACCATTCATTTAGAAAACCACATTTAAACAATAGATTTCATGTTTCAAAACCTTTCTTCACACTTAGACACATATACACACATATATATAAATACCCCTTTTCCCAATGCACATATTCCCAAAAAAATGTGTGAATATGTTAAAATATAGAACCTATATATATATATATTTATATATAAGTCACACTTGATACATCAAAATATTAGAAATCACTTATAGGATATTTAGAAAACCAAAACATGCCATCAACCTTTATGGAAAACCATTATAAATACCAAATAATCTTAGGAAATTTTCAATTAAAATGGTATAAATAATTTTAAAATCCAATTAAACATTTAAGATGATTTAAACTTCAACAACAACTTGGAAACATCTTTTAACAGGGGAAACCCATGTTAAAAGTTTAAGGAAAACATGGAAAACTAGTGAGAAACCATTTATAAATTCTAAAACCACTTTACATAGTATATACACTTTATATAAAAATGAATAAAAATTTAAAATCATCAAGAAATAATATTTTTCAAATTAAAGTCTTGTATATAGGGAAACCTAACTCAAAAAATTGGAATCATGTCGCGTAAGGTATGAGTTTCGTTGCCTTTGATGAATTCCATAAGAATGGGCCTCAAATTGACCCTTATGAATCCTTAGAACCAAGAACAAAAAAAAATTCCCTTTTAGGTTAGAGTTCATACATGGTGAACACACCACATAGGAGGGAAGGTAACCAAGAATAAATAAGAAATAAAGGAATAGGATAAGAGGAGAATCTAACCTGGGATGATCGTACTAAGAATCAAAGAATTAATCAGCTAAAAATTAAAGGAAGAGTAGGGGAGGTCATGTGGTAGAGAGACCCTATGGGCATGGTTTCAAGTTAATATGGTAGGGGGGATAATTTTAGGGGTTTTAATTTGATAAGATAAAAATATGAATTTTTTAAAAATTAACCCACCTGGACACAACGTACGGTTTGGACGCACAATTATCCAAACCATACGCCAACCATGCGTCTCTACTAGAACACATGGTAACCTCACCTAGGTAGGATTAATGGTTTTTAAAACCATGTTCCAACTATTTAATTTTCATTATCAAAATTATAGACACCCTCTCATGGTCTGCGCACAATTTCTACTAACCTTGTTCCAACTATGCACTTATGCTGAAAAAACCCAAATTTTAAAATTTTAAAATGGTTCAACCCAAAATTAAAAACGAGGATACATATAAATAAATAATTAAAATAATTAATAAATCATGGTTGGTGTGTGATATCAAATAAAAGGATAAAGAAAGAAGAAATGGCTTTGTATTTCAGTATAAAGAAAATGGGTACAAAAATGAAAGATCAATTAGACATGATTGAAGATATTTCTCAATAAATTTCAAAGAAAATGGATATGGAGAAGGAATTTAAGGCAATAATTATTACTCTTAAGACTAAAATTGAAGAAATAAGAAAAATAAGAAAATATGTCACTTCAATTTTAAAGGAAATGGCTGCTATTTTGAAAGGAAAATATAAGAAGACCATAGAATTTGAGGAGAGGATAAGCACCTCAAATGAGAAGATGAAAATACCTCTAAAGGTAGCCTAAAAATAAAGAAATATTCCAAATATAAAATTATAAATAAAACAGAATTTACATTCTAATTTTGGAAGAGGTAATCCACAAATAAAGGAGGCACCAAAGTGTTACTATTGTGGAAGAATTGGGCACATCATGATTAGGTGCTTCGAAGCCCAAAATACCAATGGTGAGAGAATAAATCTATCCATTCCTATATCTCAATTAGGTAGACAACACATGAGGTATTATTCTTATTGTAAATGATTCATTTGTTATGACCTCAGTCACATAGAAAGGTATTAAAATTGGAGGAATTCATGGAAGGGTAAAGATTCCATAAGGATACACTCCACTCTTATGACATAAAAGGATAGAGTTTATCCAAGGAAAAGGCATGTTAAGATGGAAAAAATTTCAATTTTTTTTATATAATAAAGATAATAATAAACAAAGGGCGTATCATACACCAAGATTAGAACACTCAAAACAACTCTTTTAGAAGGGAAAAAAGTAAATATAGAAACAAAAAATAAGGATTTGTTCCATATGTGAAATAGGTGGAAGTAAATAAGAAACCAAATTATAAGAAGAATACAATATGACACTCCTGTATATCAAGGAAGATAGGTGGATAAGTGTTATTTAAAAAACCACTGAAATAAAAAAGATAAATATGAAATTGAAAATAAAGTCAAAGGTGAAATCTACTAATGATGTAACTCAAGAAAATATTTTTTTAAGTGTGAACAATTCCATAATTATGGAAAACTGAATCCAATGAAGGATGGAAATGCTCACATCATTGAAGAAAAGTATTTTAGTGGTATCACATAAAGGATATACTTTAGAAACAGTTAGGAATACCAACTACAAATGATGATAAATCTGAAGAGATGATGAAATTACTTTCCCAAAAGATAAATAAGGGAAAAGATGGAATTCAAAGGGTTTGTATAATTTAGAAAACCCAATTTCTTTACTTAAGAAACCTCGAGCTACCCCAATCCCCATATGCTTTATTTATTTTAACTATTTTTTAATAAGTGTATAATTAAGGGGGACATGTGACCCATGGGGTGATTGTTCTAGAAAATCACATGTGAGTGGGAAGAAGAAGCTCATGAATTTTACATTCATATTTTTTTTCTAACATTTGGTATTAGCTATGATGATTTAAAAGATTTAAAATTATACTAATAAAGAATATTAATTCCCAAAAGTGGTGTCTTGTATTTAAAAATCAATAATTGGTGTCCATAGCTAATGTATCTGGGGGATTTGTGAACAAGATTTAAAGGATTCTTATCCTTATCTGGAGTTTGAAGATGCTTGTGAAGAATTTAAAGAGTATATGTGTAAAGTGGTGTTAATGTGTATTTCATAATTAGTATTAGTTTTAAAAAGAGCTATAATCCTCAAACAAAGTAATTTAATGTTTTTACACTAACTATTTGCTGTAAAAGTGTGATTGAGATCATAGGTTGCATTGAGAAATGAAAAACCAAAAGTTTCTATAAAAATTTAATTAGTATTCATGAGTGATATGAATAGACTTATTATTTTTTAAAAAAAAATTATTGCCTACACTGGGATCACGCTCATTAGTCTTAGAGGATTTGTTGAAATCCTAAGTTACATGTGTTAAATTCACTCAATGAATCTCTTGAGAAGGCATAGCTATCTTGGAAAGGAAGTGTCTAGAGTTAGGAATCCTAACCAGAAAATGTTTCCATTTGGTTTTAGAATATTTGTCTAATCAACAGGTTGTCAATTCCAAAGGATGTAGACAAATATAGTGGGTGGGGTGGGGGTGAAATAAGATGAGTAATTCCACCCTATCCTCATAGGAGGAGTTAAATCCCTTGATGAATCCCTCTTAAAATTTGATGATAAAGGGGAATTTGAGCCTTATTGGAGTTTCTTACCACACATCAAGGGGCATAAAAGTTTAAATATGAAAGTATATAGCCCTATTAAAATGGGGATATTTAGATTCAAAGTAATTTCCCCACATCTGATAGAAGAGGAAGTTCATTTTTTATTTCATTACCAATAAAGGGGTGTAAGAAATATTTGAATTATAAGTGTTGGATATTGTCAACAAAATAAAAAGGGGGGGGGGATTGTTAGGAATCCTATAGGATTGTGTTGGATTTATTGATAATAAGGAATATGATCTTGATGATAAGGAAGAAGATGTTCAAGGGGATTCTTGGAGGATTATTAACAATGAATTTTATTTCTTGATTTTGGATTTTTTTTCAAGGCATCTTGAAGGTTATCGTGTTGGATTCATTATCCACACAAAGAGAAGGAGTCCAGAGGCACTATAGAAGTGTGAAATATTTATACAAGGATCCTATATGGTTAAGAGAAGGGTTAAAGATATATTGAATGCATCTTGGAGAATTTTGTGTTGAAATTTCCCAACATGGGAAAGACCACACCATAGTTAGTGGGAATAGTGAAGATAAAAAAAAGTAAGGTGTGACTACACCATGAATTATGGTTGTGTTAGAGAAGGAAATTCACAACATGGGAAAACTAGAAAGGACTACACTATGGTGGTCCTGTGGTGGAGTCTTAGTGAACCAGTATAACATGGTGAATCCTCAGACATGATGGAAAGGAATTTTAGTGGTGGTATCATTCATAGAAAAACTGGTCAAGAAACACAGTCAATGAAGGTTGACCATGCCGTGGCATAATCCTTGGTGAGTGAAACATGGGAAAAGTTTTTATTTCATTTCATAGGGTAGTCAATATGGTCCATAGTTTATAGTATATTAAAGACCTGAACCTTAGAGTGGTCAACATGAACAAGGGATATGGACCACACCAAATTTCTAGGTGTGTTTTCCTGAGAGTACCTATGAGCCATAGTAAAGACTGTCATGGTTGTGGTGGTGAAACATAACCAAAAAGTCAATGTTCTGGGTGAATTTAAGGGAATTCTAGATTAGAAACACAAATACCACATCATAGTGTTCTAAAGTAAAATATGTTGATGGGTGTGTCAACTAGAGATGCACCAAATGTAGAGGAATTGATTCAGATGATGCATGAATGAATGATCAATTATTCATACATCATTGTCCTTGAATTTAGGCCATAATCCATGAATTATTCAAAGGTGTTTTCATAATTCATAATGTGAATTAATTAATAATTTATTCATGATTCAAAGGATATATAATTGGAGACATGAATAATTTATGTTGGAATTTGGTTATAGAAATCATAGAGTGAAATCATATGAATTTATGGGAAATTTTAATGGCCCATAATGATGTTGATAGATATCAAATTATTGGGTGCATGACCTCCCTATTTTAAGAGGGAATGTAAACTAGAATCTAGGTATGTAGAGAGATATACAAATATTGAATATTAAAACTCAAATTGAAGAGGAATTCTAGGAAAGGGACTGAAATAATAATAAGAGGTTGAAACCTATTGAATAATCTTCCAAAGAAGAAGAGGGAACTACTGTGCAAAAACAAAGAGAAGAGGATTTACAGTTTCATTTTGGAAGAAGAAGGTACTGCAACATGAGGTCTTTACATACTGTGAAGGATAAACCTATCCAGACTACAAGAGAGCATCTATCAATACTTGAGGATACATTCCAAGCAAGTGAAGTTAGTGAATATACCTTCATGTCCATAAAATGTGAGAAGGTGAACCTTTCCACCATAGTGATAAAAGGAAGGAAAGTTAAAGGGAGAAAACCTTGGGAAGTATTGAGTTTTCCCTAAACATTATAAGATAGTGAGCCTGGGAAAGGAGTGACCTAGCCCAGATCCTTTGTGAATATTAGTGTACTTTATAGTGATTTAGTGCATGAAACATCACTGATGCATACTCCTTGGATGCAACCCTATGAGGTTAAACCAATTAAATTATCATGTACCTATTTATGTTATTCATGAACACCCAAAGAGGGTAAAAGGAATTATAAATAATATATGATAAGAAAGATATGATCAAGTGATTGAATCAACTCAACATTTAAGAAAAGAATTATAACAAATGACCCTCAAGGCTGATAGGTCAATATCCATTCAGGGTAGTGAGATTTAAATGAAAAGGTGGTTTTAATTAGCTAAGAATTTTCATACCCCGATTTAGCCCTCCCTATCAGGGTAATCTCACCCTAAGTACCTATATAGAGGGACCAATACTTAGACAATTTATCTAACCTTTATTGGGTTACTTTTACACTTTTATACTTATCCATTTACTGACCAAGTCATGAACCTTACACATAATGAACTTTATGCATGGGACTTCATCAAATTTTCCGAAATGTTATGAAACTTATGTAAACAAACCTTACATACCAAAGTTACCCAATTTTTAATAAAATCACTACATCTTTTTAAAAGTCATCAAGATTAATTCAAAATTCACCCAGACATCAAAAATCCTGAAAAATTCTCCTAAAAACACTATAACCTACATATTTTTTTTTAAAAACATCCTACAATAGAATTTTTGTATAAAATCAACCCCTAACACCTTTAAAGGATCTAAAATCAAAAATCCAACCTAAGGTCCAACCCAAATTACCAATTTAAATAATTTACACCTTACAACCTCTCCATTATATGATATCTCATCCCTAAACTATCTCGAATAAACACTAACTAACTCTCATTGAAACCCAAAAATCCCAACTCACTCTATTCCCAAAACACTAAGACATTGTCAGACACATACATCTTTTTTTTCACATTGACTACCCATTCCAACTAGTTTCCCCCTTCTATGGGTACTCCCTACAATATAAATCACCTACCCAACCTCTCCCGAACTAATTTAACCAAAATAATGATAGCATCCTACCCATCCATTCCAAACACTGGATATCCATACATAACCATCAATCATAAACTATCATCATCATACATATTACTAATGATCATATCTCAACCAATATGTGGTTATCCCATTTATTATAAATGAACCTCATGAATATATACTTATTGTAAAAATCACATTCAAATCACTCATGGAATACCTCTAACTATATATGAATCTTTGATTTACTCCAAGTATGAGCAATATATAATGTGTATCTAAGATGATGATCATTTACCCAAAGTCTATTATCCATGTGGATCTATACTCACTATAAAACATCGTTCCCACTATTGGGTATCTTTTCCACTGGCTCATCCCACTCATGTAGATGAATCCCAGCTACTAGCTCCTGGTTCCACCACTCTTAGTACCACCTTTTATGCTTGAGTCTATCATGATCCAAAACCCCCAACCACCTATAAGGTCCTTTAACAAAACTGATTGAGATATCCTATCTATCCACAAGCATGAAACTCCTTCAGTGGTCAATCACACTAGACCTAAATGTGACCTATTTACCAGCACTAGAATAAATTCATCAATAACCCACTTTTTGGTGGGATCATTGAACATCTACTCCAACTTCCCTTCTAAATATCATCATTCACCACTTCTAGATACATAGAGATCTATTTACTATCTCACCCAAGAATACTATTTTACTAGATGTATTTTCCTCTTCTAGGTTCAACTCTACTATTAGAACATGGTTTACCACTTCTGAAAATGAATTCAACCTAAAGATATTTAACCACACCATTATATAATACTATAAACCATCCTAAAATAGTCGCAAAATGGGAATCTTGTAACATTGCCTATGACTGTAGTATCCCCCTGCTATAAGTGTATGAACTTGTATTCTTGCTCCACCCTCAATGTCTCAGAGAAGATGTGATCAAAGAAAATCACCTCAAATTCCTTCCATGTAAACATCTCATGTCCACCTACCTATATCTGTAAAAACCAACAATGTTTTTTTGGTTCTTTAAGCATGCTCTGGTGGCTTCATGATCAGGTGAAAAAATTTCTATACCATCTCAATCTAATACTTCACTGCTTGAGGTCCACCTTATCTTTAGAAAAAATAGAGATGTTATGATGGGAACTACCATATAAAAAATGCCATAGATGTATTATCTTCTTATGATTTTAATGACTCAAACTAGGCTCACCTTAAGCTGCTCATCCAACCATTTCCTAGGCTCTCCTAGCCCCTATAACCATCCTTACCACCTTAGACCCTCTACCTAAGACTCATTCTAACCTCCTCCAATAGGTGTTTCATCAGGTGCACACCTTAGTGGCACTATTTTTATACCCTCTTGAATGTCCAACAATGGTCATCTTGGTGTAATATCACTATTAATAAAACACCATGCTCAATATAGATATAACAACCAAAATATTGTAAATAAGGAAAGATGTGACAGGCAGTTCAACCCACTTTCCCACACACTTACCTGTCATACCTATGTCTATACCATCTGGTCTTACAACCCTGCTTACCCATGTAAGGTTTAGGTACTACACACATCATACACATGTAAGATTCACTTAATTATTCATACCAAGATATATATCCTTGGGCTGGCTGAGTATAATACCACCAAGAAGCTATTTGAGAAAACACCATATAGGATGTTGTTGACACTTTAAATAGTCAGACCCCTTTTCATTTCTAGAATCACTACCCTTCCTAGGTTATCTATATATAATTCCTCTAAGTGACCATGTCATAAAACACTATATATCTTGTTGTTGACACTTTAAATAGCTAAACCATTTTTTCCATTCCATAACCAAAGTAACAATCATAAGTAGAAAACATATTTCATGCGATCCCTATGTGTATAAGATTATGCATGAGTATTGCATATTTAATTATAGGGATAAGGATAAAAACAAAAATCAATGACATAAAATACCAATCTATCCAAATCAAATAACTCAACTATAACCATGAAACAAAAAACAATCCCAACATCCCTAGTAAATTGGACTTCTGTCTATACTTGTTTCTAGATAGGAACACAACACAACATCTATCCCAAGTTCAATCATATTCATAGACCTACTGTATACCTTATCCCGAATAATAAAAGAGGCTCACTTATGTATTGTTTAATCCTAACTTTTTATGATTACACTTTGTAATTCCTTGAACCGATTCACTATATAGTAATTGGATCGAAGTGTCACTAGAACTTAGGTGTGTCCCCATGAACACCAAAGAATACTGAATAGTAGTGAGGGTCTATGTAGTGATAGTGGGGAGAATATACCTTATAAAGATAAATGAAAACATAAGAAATAATTATAAAGACTAATAAAATCATAACATAACAAATATCAACATACAACATGATGTAATAGTTTTTACAATATCAGATTAGTCTTACAAAAATAAACAGGATATCCCTTAGGCTAATCATGTATGTACATTCACAAGAAAAAAAACTACCAGATAGGAATCAAGGAACCACTCGACCTATCTGCAGAACCATAACATCCAACCCATACTCTACACACACCACCCTCTCTACTAGGTTTTTGATGTCAAAATTTTTACTTATCTATAATTTATGACATAAATTCTCCATGTATATCAGAGGGAATATATAGGGTGTGAGTATAAACTCAGTTGGATACTACCAATAGTTCCCCTAGATAATATCCATACATATACCAGTATATGAAATGATAATAAACAACAACCTAAAACATATTACAAAACCAGATCTCCTCGTTCTCAACTAGTCTGAGCAAGTATTTTTAGCCTTGACCAATGTCAGAGTGGAACGATCCATCCATAGTATGTTATACCAAAAGTGTCCCCAACCTTTCTACTAAACCCATACCACTTGAGTTATATACCATCCATAATTAATGTGATTATCATAGGCCTACTATGATGTTTCATTAGCACATATTCAACCTACAAACCATTATATCTCACATATCTAATGAGTATTCCACTCCTATCTAGTGATTTTCATCAGCTTTTGTATCCAACTACAATGTATCCCTCCTCTGACTCAATGGTCAACACCATTACCCCAAAGCTGCTAAACTAAAGATTATACCACCCATGAAGAGTGGACTAAAACACCTCATGGGTCCTATACTATGTGCACATGACCCTAATGGCCTCAACCCCATGGTGAGTGGCTATCAATATCCCTAAATCCACACCTCAGTGAACCTATATCACCACCATGATAATGGTCCAAACCATTTTCATCACACTGGAAACCATAGAATCACCACTTTAAAATATATGATATAAATCCTATAATGACCTAAACCCACAACATTGGGAAATAATTCCATGCCAAATCTCATCCACCATTTACTACATGAGATTACTTCTAATTATCTTATATGAACAACTAAAAAACCAAGTGGTTTCATTATTTGGTTTCCCTCACAACTCTACCCATTTTCATTTATTGCATAACACATATACATATACACAACACATTAAATAGCCAGGACACACTTACCAAAAGTATAAAGGACTCAACTTGTTGAAAATATCTATCCAACTCATCATCAATCATAAGATTCACCAAAATCTAACAAAAACCCTATTTTAGGGAACCATCAATAAAAACATAGAAACCCTATAAATTAAACCAATAATAACTACTCTAGAGTATCTATCCTTACCTATGGATACTCCCTACTTCAAACAACATAAGTATATAGCAATAATTTAAGAAGATCCTTCAAGAAGGGAAGAAGAATGAAGAAGAGGTAGAAACTAGGGTTCACGACTATATTCTTTCTAAAACACCCTATTCCCCCTTTTGTAGTTAAATTTACATTTATTTTATCATTTTATATATTTTTTAAAAGAACATATAAAAAACTTCAAATATTAAATTTTCACAAACACTTTTACTCTTACGCATTACAAAATTTAGACATTTTTGACATTTTTAGAAAAATATTGATGATACTTATGTATCAAAAGGCTTAATATAATTTAAAAATTTTCTAAAGGAAAATACTCTTATTTAACAATAAATGACACTTATTAATCCTCTATAAATGATTAATGAGTATATAATTTTCAAAAAAAAAAAAATCTTATGAACATATGGTAACTCAAAGTCACTCTTATATATTTACTTATCCATTTTCCCAAATCCACAAAAAATGAATCTTACATATCCAGAAGTTACTTTTATGCATCACATAGAGTTACTATTATGTATTCCATTTCCCACATAGTCACTCTTATATATACAAGGTCCTCAAAAGTTACTCTTAGACACACCTTAGTTTATTTACAAAATATTAATAAAGTTACTTTTATTTAAGAAACTTAACCATAATTTTACTCTTATGCATACAAGATCTTCCAATACTTATCCATTTCTATTGGTAGGACTCTCATGCATGGGTACCCATATATAAGAGTAACTTATCATAGGGTGTTTTATATGACTTAGATGAATTTCCCCAACCCTTCACATGGTTAATTTTACACATTCTAGACTAATCCATTTTTTGATAAAGTCATGAACCTTACACATCATGACCATTACATGCGAGAATTAACAAAATTTTCTAAAATAACACTACCCTTACATAAATGTCTCATATATGCCAAAGTTTTCCAATTTTTAATAAAATTGAAATAACTTTTAAAAAATCATTAAAATTATTTCAAAATTTACATAGAATTTAAAATTCATAAAAAACTATCCCAAAAACACCATAATGTATATAATTTTTTTTAAACCACATACACCATAATTTTTATAAAAATTCAATCCTTGATACCTATAAAAGGTTTAAACACACATGGACAACCCAATTTATGATCTGAATTACCACTTTAAATACCCAAGGCATTACACCTTGATAGAAAAAGAACCATAATTTTTTAGTCTAAAGGATTATATAAATCAGGTTTTAGGAGATGAAAATCATTACAAGGTTCAATTTTAACCTAAAAAGAAGATTTTATCATCTAGATATTGGTCTTCCAATAGTGTTTCTTCAAGTACCAATCTTGTTATAGTTACAGTGGAGTAATTACATGTTTCCATTAAAAAAGAAACACAGAGAGTGGAATAAAAATATCAGTATTTCTTAAATATAATGAATGAATAAATCATGAAATATTTTTCTTTTTCTTGTTCTTCACTTCCACCCAAGAGTGAAACAATTATTGATAATTATTTGATGATGGTGTGTTCAATTTTTAGGGATTCCTCTGATCTAGCTACTGATTTATATGTAGATAACAATGGAAATACTCGTGATGATTATGATGGTAGCAATGTTAAAGATAATGTTGGTACTGGTTATGGTGATAATGTTTTTAATGATTATGTAGGTAATGATGATACTGATTCTGAGGAGGGTGTTAGTGGCAGTAGAGAGGACTTTGATGGTAATAACAAGGATTAATAACAAAACTTTTGATATACACAATATTTATGATATATAATGATTAAAAATTACTTTATTATGCATACTGAGGATGTTATGTTATATTTGTGTTTTTTTATAAATTATTAATATTTATAGACATGTGTGTGTGTATTAAAATTTAATTTTTTTGAAAAATTAAGATGCACATGACCATGGGAATTGACCATGGTTTTAGAATTATATCCATAGGTTATGCCCATGGTGGTATGATTATATCCATGGGAATTACTTATAATGGTATTTCTACAGTCATAGGTAGAATATGACTTTGGTTATACCCCTATTTTCATGATAATAGTGTCTATATGTAGGCTGATTGTGGCTAAAAGGTACAACCATAACTAGCTGGGCTATGGCCACGGTCATGGCATGTGGCATAAACCCTTTTCCAAGTAGGGCCAACCCATTAGAAGAGATTATTTTTCTAGCATATCTCTTACCCCATTGAAATGGGTACCTAGACCCTGGGTATTAGATACCACTTGCAAATCTAAAGTGGGTAAAATACACCTCCTCATGCTAGCCCACACTATTGGAGTTGTTAAATCTATTAGCGTGAAATTATGAAAAATATATATTTTTGATGAATTTATATAATAATATAATAAACATGAGTGTGTGTATATATAAGGGTTTTTATAATTTATAAAAAAATTTAGGATGAATTTCTCACCTGAGATATTGAACATAACCTAGTACAAAGTAGATTTCCATCCTAGATATTGAATATTAGATGAGACATAATTGAAATCTATATCAGATACTTTAATTTTTGGGATGGTAATAAAATCCACCTCAGAAAAATAAATAATATATATTCAAATATATAGTTACAAAAATAAATAGGAATATATATATATATATAATAATTACAATAATATATTTTCATAATAATATTAACAATTTGTAAATGTAAATTAATATATTTATAAAAAATATATTTTAATTTATTTCTTTATAAAAATTATAAATATTTAAATATAAAAATTAATAATGTGTGTGTTTTATATTCACATATATATATATATTTATAATAATTTTATAAATATGTAAATAACAATGTATAAATTTATAAAAAAATATTAATTAATTTATTTAATGAAATTATAATTATGTGTATATATATATTTGTGTGTGTGCACATTAATTTATAACTAATTTTTTATATATTTATATAATCCTATGATAATTCTATACATATGTAAATATCAATGTATAAATTTATAAAAACATACAAATAAATTTACTTCTTTAATAAAATTATAAATGTGTGTGTATATTAATTTATAATTAGATTAATTTATTTTTATATATTTCTATAATATTATTATAAATATGTAAATAATGTATCAATATATGTGTGTGTTCATGTGTGTACATCACACCCTTCTTTAATCAATCCATGTTCAAAGCCAAAATGTTATTATCTGAACAAGTGGATCATCCTTCAAACATCATACGTGGAACAAAGACCAGATATCCAAAGGCACCCAATAATGGTGTATCCAAGTAAGACATCACACATCATATTAACTAGAATACCACACAAAAATTTGGAAAGCAATTATGAATGACAAAAAAGAAACACCAGAAGAGATCTCACACAAACAATACTATCATATAAGGACTTTAACATGGTTTGATAAATTCTCTATATCCATGAAGAAATAATGAAATCCACTAGAAGGGAGAGGAGATAGAAAATCCTAAGTTACAAGTAATTAATAGTTTCTAATCAAAATTATTCAACTTAATATTACTATAACCCCCATAAAGACCACTTATTTATAGGAAAATATCATACCCTCTGACCAATCACTGTTCAACACATAGATTGAATATTCTTTGAATACTCCTTTATCACTAGTTTCTAATTTTTCCAGTTTCACTGAATTCCTAGTTAATACTATGGAAAATAAAACTCTATCACCCAAATGAATTTGACCATTGATCATATATCCTTCCACCAACTAAAAGAACACCAATGTTGATCTTATAGTGTGAATAGGTCATCATACATGATTGCTTCACTAGTGCTCTAGTTAAAACTCACAAATACCTTCAGAACAATGCTTTATATGAGAAATAGGATTCACACATCAATGATTTTATATTTTAGGACTATTACCATGGATTCCATTCATAAATATTCTAAACATCCCCAGACTTTTAAAGATTATGACATTTATTGGCATTTTTTCTAGATTTTTGTTCCCATTAACCCTATATAGTTCCATCACTCCATCTTTCACAGGACTTCTGATGAATTATTATCAAACTAAATATACACTACTGGAAATCCAGCATTTCCCAATGGTTTAGAACCGTTGGGAAAGGCTGCAGAACCGTTGGTATATGTTATACCAACGGTTCTGCAAACCGTGGGGAAGTAAGCCGTTGGGAAAGGCTTTTCCCAATGGTTTACACAGAACCATTGGGATAGGTTAGAAAAAATAAACCTATCCCAACGGTTCTGCCAAACCGTTGGGAAAGGCCTTTCCCAACGGTTTGGCCCGTTGGTAAATCAACAGAGAATTTTCTTTCCCAACGGTTCTATGAACCATTGGTAAAAACAACCATTCAACAGGATATCCCAACAGTTTCAAACCGTTGGGATAGGGTGTTTTTACCAATGGTTCCTTGAACCGTTGGTAAAAACAGCTACATAGATCCTATGCCAAAGGTTTTCAAACCGTTGGCATAGGCTTTGCTGTGAAAATTGCACAGCAGCCTGCAATTTGCACAGCAGGTTTGGTTTTTGGGCATTCACCCTCGGTTTCAATTCAATTTTCAATCCAATTATGCCTTCGTTTTCAATTCATTTTTCAATCCAATTATTGTACCTGTAACACATATAATGCATACATATAGAGAACAAACCAACACATACAAATAATGCAAACCAACCAACTAACACATATAATGAATCTTGAAAATATACACATCCATAATTAAAGTAGAATTCATAACATAATTATAAACATACATAATTCATTTAGAATTCATTTTAAAATTTAGATGACAATCATATGTGGAATCCGGAATTCAATTCATAATTTGATTGGTTTTTCATATACCATATATTTTTAATAGAAATTATATCCATTTTAAACAAAATACATACATCTGGAATGATACCGGTCACACCATGCCTCAGATTGAGGCGAGGTTAACTCATACACGTCACAAATGACTCATTGATCGTTGTCCTAAAGTATCAACATATTCCGAAATCGTTTGGTCGGTTTTCCGTATGTCAGTTGTTGTTTTCACTTAAAATGAAGTGTTTTTTAAATAAAAGAGAGACACTTTGAATGGTTTTGGCCACACCGCGCCTCGTATTGAGGCGGCGTTAACTTGTAAACATCACAAATGACCCATGGATTGTTGTGATAAAATATAAACACAATCAGAATGCGTTTGGTTGGTTTTCCATATGAATTTAAAATGTAGTCCATTTTAAAGAAAATAGATACACTTAGAGTGGTCTCGGCCAAACCGCGACTCGGATTGAGGCATGGTTGACTCGTACACGTAACATATGACCCATGAATCGTTGTCCTAAATTTTCAACAGATTCCGAATGCGTTTGGTCAGTTTTTCATATGTTAGTTGTTTATTTCACTTATAATCTTGTCCATTTTAAACAAAAGAGAAACAGTCAGAGTGGTACCGGCCACACCGCGTCTTGTATTTAGACGGGGTTGACTCTTACACGTCTCAAATGACCCATGAATCATTTTCCTAAAGTATCAACACAATCCGAATGCGTTTGGCCGGTTTTCCGTATGTCAGTTGATGTTTTTCACTTAAAATGATGTCCTTTTGAAACAAAAGACATACACTTTGAGTTGTGCCGGCCACACCACGCCTTGGATTGAGGTGGCGTTGACTCGTACACATCAAATATAACCCATGTATCGTTCTCATAAAGTTTCAATGGAAACCGAATGCGTTTGGTCAGTTTTCTGTATGTACTTAAAATGTTGTCCATTTTAAACAACAGAAAGTCACTTAGAGTGGTCCCGACCACACTTAGATGACAATTAAATTAGAATTCATAACGTAATTATAAACTTACATAATTCATATAGAATTCAATTTAAAATTTAGATGACAATTATATGTGGAATCCGAAATTCAATTCATAATTTGATCGGTTTTTTCTATACCATATATTTTTACCTCAAATGATGTCCATTTTAAACAAAATACATACACCTGAAGTGATACCGGCCACACCGTACCTCAGATTGAGGAGGGGTTGACTCGTACATGTCACATTTGACCCATGGATCGTTGTGCTAGAGTATCGACACAATCTGAATGCGTTTGGTCGGTTTTCCGTATGCCAGTTGATGTTTTTCACTTAAAATGACGTCCTTTTGAAACAAAAGACGGACACTATGAGTGGTGCCGACCACACCGCGTCTCCAATTGAGGCGGGGTTGATTCGTACACGTCACATATGACCCATGGATCGTTCTACTAAAGTTTAAATGGAAACCGAATGCGTTTGGTCGGTTTTCCATATGTACTTAAAATGTTGTCCATTTTAAACAAAAGAGCGACACTTAGACTAATCCTGACCACACCGCGACTCAGATTCATCCCGGGTTGGATCATACATGTCACATATGACCCATGGATCGTTGTGAAAAATTATCAAAAGATTAAGAATGCGTTTGGTCGGTTTTGCGTATGCCAGTTGTTCTTTTCATTTATAATCATGTCTATTTTAAACAAAAGAGACAGAGTTAGAGCGGTGTCGGCCACACTGCATCTCGGATTAAGATGGGGTTGACTTTTACACATCACATATGGCTCATGTATCGTTGTGCTAAAGTATCGATAGAATCCGAATGCATTTGGTCGTTCTTCCGTATGTCAGTTGATGCCTTTCACTTAAAATGACGTCCTTTTGAAACAAAAGACGGACACTTTGAGTGGTGTCAGCCACACCGCATGTCGGATTGAGGCATGGATGATTCTTACACATCACATATGACCCATGAATCATTATCCTAAAGTTTCAACGGAAACCGAATCCGTTTGGTCATTTTTCCGTATGTACTTAAAATGGTATCCATTTTAAACGAAAGAGGGTCACTTAGAATTATCGTGGCCACACCGTGACTCAGATTCATCCCGGGTTGGCTCGTACACATCACATATGACCCATGGATTGTTGGGATAAATTATCAACAGATTCGGAATGCGTTTGGTCGGTTTTCCATATGTCAGTTGATGCTTTTCACTTAAAATGACGTCCTTTTGAAACAAAAGACGGACACTTTGAGTGGTGCCGGCCACACCACGTCTCCGGATTGAGATGAAACCACCGTGAAACATTCTAATTATTATTCGTGACGTGTACGCATAGACGGCACGTCAATCGGAAGTGCGGTTTGCGCGGTACGACTCAATATTCGTGTTTTAAGTGACGTGCGCGCTTTGTAAACGCGCGTGAGGGGGGTCCAAATGGGCCGAACAAAGTCGGAATGGCCTGAAATCAGACTAAAAATATGGGAGAGTGATTTATGAAGTGGTCGAGCAGACGGAACGTCAATCGGACATGCCGTGTGCCCGCGGTGACCGACAATGCAGTTCTGGTGTCATAAACGGCCAAAACGAGCGTCCAACGGTCAAATTCATAGAGGACGACCTCAGATTGAGCTAAAACCATCTTGAAACATTCTAATTATTATTCGTGACATGTACGCGCAGACGGCACGTAAATCGGACGTGCGGTTTGCGCGGTACGGCTCAATATTCGTATTTTAAGTGATGCACGCGCTTCGTAAACGCACGTGAGGGGGGTCCAAACGGGCCAAACGAAGTCGGAATGGCATGAAATCAGACGAAAAATATGGGTGAGTGATTTATGAAGTGGTCGAGTAGACGACACGTCAATTGGATGTGCCATGTGCCCGCGGTGACCGACAACGCAGTTCTGGTGTCATAAACGGCCAAAACGGGCGTCAAACGGTCAAATTCATAGAGGACGACCTTGGATTGAGTTGAAACCACCGTGAAACATTATAATTATTATTCGTGACGTGTACGCGTAGATAGCACGTCAATCGGACGTGCGGTTTGCGCGGTACGGCTAAATATTCGTGTTTTAAGTGATGCGCGCGCTTCGTAAACGCGCGTGAGGGTGGTCCAAACGGGCCGAACGATTTCGGAATGGCCTGAAATTAGACGAAAAATACGGGTGAGTGATTTATGAAGTGGTCGAGCAGAAGGCACATCAATCGGACATTCCGTGTGCCCGCGGTGACCGACAACGCAGTTCTGGTGTCATAAACGGCCAAAACAGGCGTCCAACGGTCAAATTCATAGCGGACGACCTCGTATTGACCTAAAACCACCGTGAAACATTCTAATTATTATTCTTGACGTGTACGCGCAGACGGTACGTCAATCGGACATGCGGTTTGCGCGGTACGGCTCAATATTCGTGTTTTAAGTGATGCGCGCGCTTCGTAAACGCGCGTGAGGGGGGGTCCAAACGGGCCGAATGAAGTTGTAATGGCCTGAAATCAGATGAAAAATACGGGAGAGTGATTTATGAAGTGGTCGAGTAGACGGCACGTCAATCGGACGTGCTGTGTGCCCGCGGTGACCGACAACGCAGTTCTGGTGTCATAAACGGCCAAAACGGGCGTCCAACGGTCAAATTCATAGCGGACGACCTCAGATTGACCTGAAACCACCGTCCAACATTCTAATTATTATTCTTGACGTGTACGCACAGACGGCACGTCAATCAGACGTGCGGTTTGCACGGTACAACTCAATATTCGTATTTTAAGTGATGCGCGCGCTTCGTAAACGCGCGTGAGGGGGGTCCAAACGGGCCGAACGAAGTCGGAATGGCATGAAATCAGACAAAAAATACGGGTGAGTGATTTCTGAAGTGGTCGAGAAGACGGAACATCAATTGGATGTGCCATGTGCCTGCGGTGACCGACAACGCAGTTCTGGTGTCATAAACGGCCAAAACGGGCGTCAAACGGTCAAATTCATAGCAGATGACCTCGGATTGAGCTGAAACCACCGTGAAACATTCTAATTATTATTCGTGACGTGTACGCGCAGACGGAACGTCAATCGGACGTGCGGTTTGCGCGGTATGACTCAATATTCGTGTTTTAAGTGATGCGTGCGCTTCGTAAACGCGCGTGAGGGTGGTCCAAACGGGCCGAACGATTTCGGAATGGCCTGAAATCAGACGAAAAATATGGGTGAGTGATTTATGAAGTGGTCGAGTAGACGGCACGTCAATCGGACGTGCCGTGTGCCCGCGGTGACCGACAACGCAGTTTTGGTGTCACAAACGGCCAAAACGGGTGTCAAACGGTCAAATTCATAGCGGACGACCTCGGATTGACCTGAAACCACCGTGCAACATTATAATTATTATTCATGACGTGTACGCGTAGACGGCACGCCAATCGGACGTGCGGTTTGCACGGTACGACTCAATATTCGTGTTTTAAGTGAAGCGCGCGCTTCGTAAACGCGCGTGAGGGGGGTCCAAACGGGCCGAACGAAGTCAGAATGGCCTGAAATTAGACGACAAATATGGGACAGTGATTTATGAAGTGGTCGAGCAGACGACACATCAATCGGACGTGCCGTGTGCCCGCGGTGACCGACAACGCAGTTCTGGTGTCATAAACGGCCAAAACGGGCGTCCAATGGTCAAATTCATAGCGGACGACCTCAGATTGAGCTGAAACCACCGTGCAACATTCTAATTATTATTTGTGATGTGTATGCGCATACGGCACGTCAATCGGACGTGCGGTTTGCGCGTTATGACTCAATATTCGTATTTTAAGTGATGCACGCGCTTCGTAAACGCGCGTGAGGGGGGTCCAAACGGGCCGAACGAAGTCGGAATGACCTTAAATCCGATGAAAAATACGTGTGAGTGATTTCTGAAGTGGTCGAGTAGACGGCACGTCAATCGGACGTGCCGTGTGCCCGCGGTGACCGACAACGCAGTTCTGGTGTCATAAACGGCCAAAACAGGCGTCAAACGGTCAAATTCATAGAGGATGACCTCGGATTGAGCTGAAACCACCGTGCAACATTCTAATTATTCTTCGTGACGTGTACGCGTAGACGGCACGTCAATCGGACGTGCGGTTTGCGCGGTACGGCTCAATATTCGTATTTTAAGTGATGCGCGCGCTTCGTAAACGCGCGTGAGTGGGGTCCAAATGGACTGAACGAAGTCGGAATGACCTGAAATCAGACGACAAATACGGGTGAGTGATTTATGAAGTGGTCTAGTAGACGGCACGTCAATCGGACGTTCCGTGTGCCCGCGGTGACCGACAACGCAGTTCTGGTGTCATAAACGGCCAAAACGGGCATCAAACGGTCAAATTCATAGTGGACGACCTCGGATTGACCTGAAACCACCGTGAAACATTATAATTATTATTCATGATGCGTACGCGTAGACGGCATGTCAATCGGACGTGCGGTTTGCGCGGTACGTCTCAATATTCGTGTTTTAAGTGATGCGCGCGCTTCGTAAACGCGCGTGAGGGTGGTCCAAATGGGCCGAACGATTTTAGAATGGCTTGAAATCAGACGAAAAATATGGGTGAGTGATTTATGAAGTGGTCGAGCAGACGGAACATCAATCGGATGTGCCGTGTGCCCGCGGTGACCGACAACGCAGTTCTGGTGTCATAAACGGCCAAAACGGGCGTCAAACGGTCAAATTCATAGCGGACGACCTCAGATTGAGCTGAAACCACCGTGCAACATTCTAATTATTATTCTTGACATGTACGCATAGACGACATGCCAATCGGACGTGCGGTTTGCGCGGTACGGCTCAATATTCGTGTTTTAAGTGATGCGCGCGCTTCGTAAACGCGCGTGAGGGGGGTCCAAATGGGCCGAACGAAGTTGGAATGGCCTGAAATCAGGCGACAAATACGGGATAGTGATTTCTGAATTGTTCGAGTAGACGGCACATCAATCGGACGTGCCGTGTGCCCGCGGTGACCGACAACGCAGTTCTGGTGTCATAAACGGCCAAAACGGGCGTCCAACAGTCAAATTCATAGCGGACGACCTCAGATTAAGCTGAAACCACCGTGAAACATTCTAATTGTTATTCGTGATGTGTATGCGCATACATCATGTCAATCGGACTTGCCATGTGCCCGCGGTGACCGACAACGCAGTTCTGGTGTCATAAACGGCCAAAATACTGTCCATTTTAAACAAAATAGAGACACTTTGAGTGGTTTCGGCCACACCGTGCCTCGGATTGAGGTGGCGTTGACTCGTACACGTCACATATGACCCATGGATCGTTCTCCTAAAGTTTCAACAGAAAACGAATGCGTTTGGTCGGTTTTCCGTATGTCATTTTTTGTTTTCACTAAAAATGAAGTCCATTTTAAACAAAATAGAGACACTTTGAGTGGTTTCGGCCACACCGCGCCTCGGATTGAGGTGGCGTTGACTTTTACATGTCACATATGACCCATGGATCATTCTCCTAAAGTTTCAACAGAAACCGAATGCGTTTGGTTGGTTTTCCGTATGTACTTAAAATACTGTCCATTTTAAACAAAAGAAAGTCACTTAGAGTGGTCCCGACCACACCGCATCTCAGATTTAGGCGGGTTTGACTCATACACGTCTCAAATGACCCATGGATCGTTGTCTTAAAGTATCAACACAATCCGAATGTGTTTGGCCGGTTTTCCGTATGCCAGTTGATGTTTTTCACTTAAAATGATGTCCTTTTGAAACAAAAGACATACACTTTGAGTTGTTCTGACCACACCGTGCCTCGGATTGAGGCAGTGTTGATTCGTACACGTCACATATGACCCATGGATCATTGTCCTAAAGCATCAACACATTTCGAATGCGTTTGCTCAGTTTTTCGTATGTCACTTTTTGTTTTCACTTAAAATCTTATGAAAATTCATATAGAATATTTTTATATCATATTTAGTATGAATTAGATTTTAGTTGATCGTGCTATGAAACATTTCAGAGCTAATGAAATTAAGGAAGGTGGAGGGGCTGTCCGGGGGGGCTGTCCGGTGGGTGTCCGGGGGGCTGTCCGGGGACCAAGGAGGAGGGTGGGGGGGGGGGGGCTGTGCGGGGTCTGTCCGGGGGGTGTTTGGGGGTTGTTCAGGGGGTTGTCTGGGGTTGTTCAGGGGGCTGTCCGGGGGTTGTTCAAGGGGTTGTTCAGGGGTTGTTCAGGGGTTGTTCAGGGGTTGTTCAGGGGGTTGTCCGGGGTTGTTCAGGGGGCTGTCCGGGGGGTGTTTGGGGGGGTTGTCCGGGGTCCAAGGGGGAGGGTGGGGGGGTTGTCCGGGGGGCTATCTGGGGTCCAGGGTGGAGGGTTGGGGGATGTACGGGGGGCTGTCCAGGGGGCTGTCCGCGGGGGTTGTCCGGGGGGGCTGTCCGGTGGGTGTCCGGGGGGCTGTCCGGGGACCAAGGAGGAGGGTGGGGGGCTGTGCGGGGTCTGTCCGGGGGGTGTTTGGGGGTTGTTCAGGGGGTTATCCGGGGTTGTTCAGGGGGCTGTCCGGGGGTTGTTCAGGGGGTTGTTCAGGGGTTGTTTAGGGGTTGTTCAGGGGTTGTTCAGGGGGTTGTCCGGGGTTGTTCAGGGGGCTGTCCGGGGGGTGGTTGGGGGGGTTATCCGGGGTCCAAGGGGGAGGGTGGGGGGGTTGTCCGGGGGGCTGTCCGGGGGGCTATCCGGGGTCCAGGGTGGAGGGTTGGGGGCTGTACGGGGGGCTGTCCAGGGGGCTGTCCGCGGGGCTGTCCGGGGGGTGTTTGGGGGGTGTTCGGGGTCCAAGAGGGAGGGGGGGGGGGGGGGTTGTCCAGGGTCCAAGAATGAGGGGGGTTGTCCAGGGAGTTCTCAAACACACAACCACTAAAAGACAACAACATCCATAAAAACAGACAATATATAAAAATAACTCAACTCCAATACTATATTACGAGTCTAGATAAAACCAACAACTAGAATAGATTAAACATCAAATCTCAGTAATATAAGTCAAAAATGTAACGGATCAATATGTCCCACATCAGCATCACCATCACCATCATCATCATCATCATCACCCTCGTCATCGTCCTCCTCATCGTCCTCACCCTCCACAGCGCCTTCCTCCTCGCCTTCGCCCTCCTCCTCGCCCTCCTCATCTCCCTCCTCTTCCGCATCATACTCCTCGCCATCATCATCTTCAAGCTGGACATCGGCCTGACCACCACTGGAACTGCCACCTGGTGCACCATATATAGAATGTATCGACGACATGTATTCATCAATCGCTGGGCTGGCCTCTGCTGGAAGTGTTGGACGTAGAACTTCAATAAATTTCATAAATGCACTGTTTTCCCTAGAAGACTATTCTGCCATCTCTGTGGCCCTTTTCTCAGCCTGTTCTGCCTGTGCCCTAACTTGCTGCAGCTCGGTGGCACTACAACTCGTACCTGAGGCAGGCCAATACCTCGTCGGGGCTATCCTAGGTCGGCAGCGTACTCTGCCAGAATGATCCTCTCCCAACACCTGATGTAAGTGATCAGATGGCCCAAAATTGTCTGCTTCTTGGGCATCGAGGGCCTCTAAAGCATCCTATTACAAATATAAATATATTATTAAGTTACGAAATAGATATTAAAATATAAAATCAATAGATTGAAACTTACAATCTGCTTCTGAGTCGCTTCGTTGACAGCACTTCCATCCTTTTTTCGTCTACTCGAGCAAAACAGTTTTGCTCGAGGCACACGTCCTTCAATATTTTGTACTTGCCTCTACAATGACATTGAAAACAAAAGTTATATAAAAAATTTAGCAAATGATTAAATAATTGAGAAAATAAAATAAAATGTAAGTCGTAAAGAAAACTTATAAACAATTGTCATACCTCCTGCCTCTCATGATCCGGCATCGTCGTGCGTCCTAGTGTATGGAGGTATTTTTTTGCATCAATGTTTTTTTTATTTTTTCCAGATGATTCCTAAATAAAATTTGATAATGCAAAGGATAATATTAATGCAAAACTTGAAAGTTATTATTTAAATACCTCAAATGTAATTCATACCTTAAACTGGGTACTCGTCCAATGAGTAATCATCTGACGATACTGCTCTATAGGACAATCATCCACGACTGGTACCGCCTCTAACTCAGTGCCAACTCTAGCACGCCAGCCAATATACAGCTCATTCTTGTAGGCTCTCCAAAGCTCGCCTAAATCCTTTAGACGTTCCAGTCGTGCACCCTCACCATCAGGAAAATTAAATCGAAGCTGAAATCAAAATATTAATTCATATAAATAAAAAAATAATTCATGGCATTAAATACAACAAATTTTTTACCCATATCTCTGCCCAAGCTCTATCTTTGACCTCATGTGGCAAATTTCTCCACGACAGCGGGCTGACGGGAATGATGTCAGAGTATTTGGCAAGCGTCGCCAGAAAACTCCAACATTGCTGCCCTATTTTCTCAACCATCTGATTGTCTTCATTATATTCCACCATAACCTGTGTGCGACGGTTCCACACCGAACACATGCGTGTACGGCCCCGCCCCCGCCTCCTGTCAGTAGATGTATCTGTCATGAAAGAAAAACAAATATTTTATCAAAACATGTTATAATGAAAATAAATATTGCTATAAAAATTTGTTAGGGTTTTATAAATATACATGCGCTAGTCTGATCAATGAGTGGCGCCGGATCCACAGAACCTGATGGCACACCCTCTGGTGGAACAGGAGTCGAAGACGATGGAATATAAAAGCTCGGAGAGACAGAAGTAGAAGGAAAAGAAGATGGAACAGCTGTATGACCTGATGCTGACTGGGGAGTGGGAATCATCATGGGATGTGAAAATGATGGGGCAGAAGATGCAGAAGGTAGAAAAAACATGGGAGGCCTAAATACCCCGTGTGTCCCTAACGACACACCGGGATCAGAATGTGGGAAGGATGAAATGTCAGTGGGAGGGGAAGGGTCTAGTCGGGCACGTGCAGCTCTACGTCCACCTCTGGTACGAACCCTCCTCGTACCACCGGCCTGAGTACTAGGACCAGTACTAGGCTCCTCGTCGAATAACTGTCGACGTAATGGTGGATCCTACAAAAAAGTTTACAAAAAAAATTAATCACATGACATTATATATTCTGTAAATATATATATATATATATATATATATATATATATATTTGAAATAAAGTACTCACTGTAGGAACTAATGGTGGAATGCCCATCTCCTCCATCTGACGATTGTTCTCCGCCATTTTTTTCTTCGTCTCTCTTCAATTGGCTGCATTTCCTGCATTTGAAAACAAATATGTAATTAATTAGAAAAAGAAAATTAATGTGTAAACCAAAAAACTAAATATATGAGGGAATGAGGGGATTCATTGGTAATTTAGCTATCAATTGTTTTAGAAGAGCTTGAATGAATTTAATAAAACATACAAGTTGTAATGTTCACCAAGTTAGAAATATTGTTTGATTTGGTTTGAATACAGTTCAATTCCAAATTAGAAAATGCAATTCAAATAAAACAGCAACCAATAAACATTGAAAATTCACATAACGGTCAAGTCAGCTAAAACATATTTGTGATCAATACTAAATAAATATGAATATTACCAACCTTAACAACCCAACTAGAGGTAAACCAAAAGAATTGAGAACATGGATGAATGATTCTATATATTTCCAACCACAACTTCAGGTTCACAATCAACTCTGACAATTGAGCTATTGGAGTCATCAAAAGAAATAAATGGATTGGTTCCAATGGCAATAGGGACAGTGTCAATTCCATCATCAGCATCATCAAAAATATGTCTTGGAATTACTTTAACTATGACACAAAATTCAGGTTGAAGTTTATCTTTGACATAAAAAACTTGTTTAGCCATTGATGACAACACATATGGTTCTTCGGTAGCAAGAGTGCGGGTCATATTAATTACTCGAAATCCACAATCATCAAGAAATGTGCCATGTCTCGTCATCGAATCAAACCAATGGCATTTCATCATTGTGACTCATCCATGAGAGTAATAATCCAATATTATTATTTTCTCAACGACTCCATAATAACCCACATTTTCAAGTCGCGGTCTACTATCTGATGCACTGGCATAACAATATGTTGTGGCATTAACCATAATACCATAATGTTGTGTTCTCATGTTTTTGGCTCATTCAGTGACAATAAATCTGTACCCATTGATAATAATTGATTTACAGTCACGAACCACGGTATTAGGACCAAAAGCCAAAGCTCTTATTTCCTCAGAGACAGAGTCAGCAGACAAACTCAATACCTGCAATATAAATGACAGTTAAACTTAAGTAAATATTTAAATAATTAATTTAAACAGTAATATTTTTACCTTCAATTTTAACCAAGAAGAAAACTCTTTGCTATGCAAAGTCTCTCTCCTTCTCAAAGATAAAGAACGATGCTTCCTATTTATCATTGTTTTATGTTCCCTGTAGATAAAAAAATATGAATAGTTTAACAGATATATATGTAAAATATACATATTCAATTTTGTTACCTGATATAGTCATCGAACAAATCACAGTTGAACAAAACTGTGCGATGTGCCATCTCCCGCTCTTCATGGCTTAATGTCTTCAATGTATATGATCCAGGAATTCCTCCTGTTTGAGGAAGTGATGGAAAAATGGGTTCAATTTGCTCATATTGTTCTTCTTCATTTCTCATTGGTCTGTTCATTCTTGTAGTAAGATCAGACAAATACATCGAACAGAAATCCATACATTCTTGAGCTAAGTAACCGTTCACGATAGAACCTTTGGGATGATTCTTGTTTCGAACATAATACTTTAATGTGAACATATTTCTTTCATTTGGATACATCCAACGAAAAGAAACAGGTCCTCCGAGAAGTATTTCAGTTGGAATATGGACAGTCAGATGCAACATGCATGTGAAAAATGATGGGGGAAATATTTTCTCCAACTCACACAAAATTAATGGGGCATCTGTCAACATTTTTTGCAAGAAAGACTTGGACAACTTCTTAGCACAAAGATCTCTAAAAAAATGGCACAACCGAATAACACCCACCCTTACATTATTGGACAAAAGATGACGGATTGCTATTGGAATCAACTCATGCAGTAGAACGTGATAATCATGAGTCTTCAAAGATTTTAGCTTCAACTCTCTTCTGTTGACCCGTTTAGATATGTTGCTTGAATAGCCATCAGGAACTCTAATAGTCTCTAATACTTCCAAAAATTGTTTTTTTTTCAGTAGGTGTCATCACATTAGAAGCACATGGAAGTTGCCATTTATTTTCACTGATACGCACAGGATGCAATTCTGGTCTGATGCCCCAATCCACCAAGTCACGTCGAGATCGTAAATCATCTTTTGTCTTCCCCTTGACATTTAGAAGAACTGAAAGCAACATTTCACATATATTCTTTTCAATATGCATTACGTCTAAGCAATGACGTAGCAAATTGGTTGACCAATAAGGCAAATCAAAAAAGATACTCCTCTTCCTCCAATTGTAACAGGTTTCTGTGGAAACATTCTTTCTCTTTCCAGATTTCATTTGACCCTTCCCGAACGAAAAACTGAAATCTTTCAATTCATTAAGCACATCAGTTCCAGACATACGCTGAGGTGGATCATCAGTCTCTATAGTATTATCAAATCTTCGACGATTCATTCTATATGGATGATCCTTTGGCAAAAATCGTCGATGTCCCATAAAACTGAAACTATAACAATGTTTTAGTCTTCTGGATCGTGTATTCTTCATACAAACTGGACATGACAGTTTTCCCTTCGTGCTCCATCCAAACATCATTGCATAAGCCGGAAAATCATTGATCGTCTACATAAGCGCAACACACATCTGAAATATGTCTTTCGAACATGCATCGTATGTGCACACACCCACATCCCAAAGAAGTTTTAACTCTTTTATTAAAGGTTGCATATATACATCAATATCAATGCCGGGATCAGAAGGACCATATATGAGTATACTCATGAAAGTGAAAGATTTTTTCATACACAACCATGGGGGAAGATTATAAATGTGTATAAAAACTGGCCATGTGCTGTGCGAAGTAAGCATCTGCCCAAACGAATTAAAACCGTCGCATGAAAGACCCAGCCCCTCACATTACGCACGTCAGTTGCAAAATCAGGATGTCGAGCATCAAATCTCTGCCATGCAAATCCATCTGCAGGATGAACCAACTCATCATTAGTCTTCTTTATCTCGATATCATGCCATCTCATTTTTATTGATATGTCATCAGACATAAAAAGATTCTGGAGTCTGGGGATCAATGGAAAGTGCCACATTACTTTCTGTGGAACGCGGGATGGTGTTCCATCAAATTTTGACTTCCAGTAGGATGTGCCACATTTTATACATTCATTTCGTTCAGCGGTTTCTTCCCAGAATAAACTGCAATCTTTCGGGCAAGCATGAATTTTGTTTCTGGAAAATCCAAGTTCTTCAACTAACTTCCATTCAATATAGTGGTTTGAGGGAATATCTGCATCATCTAGAAGTAAATCCTTCAAGAGGGTAAGAATGTAATCGATTGCTGTATTAGAAATCCCATACATAGTTTTTCCATGAAACAATCGGATTAAAAATTCCAGCTTTTTCATTTTATCGCATTGTCGATATACTGGAGTCGTGGCAGCATCATTCAATTTTTTCACCCTATCAATATCATCATTTTCACTAGATTCGTCAGTTGTCCTCATATCGACGTCTTCTTGAGTCGAAATCCTTTCTTTTTCATGATGACGAATAAAAGGAAACCGATCATCTAACAAATTCTCCATTCCAGTCCTTTCATTTCGATCATCACCAATTTGAGATTTCATTTTCTCCCCATTGTGATACCACACAAAGTAGTTTGCTTGAAAACCATTTTTGGTTATGTGGTAGCTGACTTCTTCATGACTCAACCAAGGTCTACCAACACAATTGGAACATGGGCAGTGTATGCGACCACTATTTGAAGCATTGTGAAATGCAAAATCTATAAAGCTCTCCAAATTGTTTTGAAAATCGCTTGAGATACGATCGGTTTCATACATCCAACTTCTGTCCATTCTGTAAAAAGAATTCATATAAGTCATTTTGTCATAAACAATTCAATAGGATTGAACTTTAATAGAAAATACATTTAAGTAAACGATAAAGGAAGAAAATAATCATGGTATCAACTACACATGTGAAAAAAACATACTAATGTGTTATTGAAAAAATGTAAAACCAACAAGAACTTAATGTGTTATCACATCAGAGCATGCCTCATCCCATAACCATATTAGTAGGGTACCCTCATGGACAGCCCCGCCCACCCCCGTGGACAACCCACCCACCCCCGTGGACACCCCCTACCCCCTAGACAGCCCAACCACCCCCATGGATAGCCCACCCACCCCCCTCGACACCCCTTCTCCCTATGGACAGCCCCCACCCCCTTGGATAGCCCGCCCACCCCCCTGGACACCCCTACCCCCTGTGGCCAGCCCACCCACCCCCCCTGGACAGCCCGCCCACCCCTCCTTGATAGCCCGACCACCCCCGTGGACAGCCCGTCCACCCTTGTGGACAGCCCGCCCACCCCCGTACCCCCCTGGACACCCCGTACCCCCCAGGATAGCCCCGCCCACCCTCCCAAACAGCCCACACCCCCTCCCCTGCAACCCCACCACCACCACCTAGACATACCAACCCCCCTGGACACCCCACACACCCCTCCCCCACCAGGACACCCCACCCAGACCCCCAGGACAGCCCACACCCCCTGGATAGCCCCGCCCACCCCCGTGGACAGCCTTTCCCACCCCGTGGACAGCCCCGCCCACCCCCGTGGACAACCCACCCACCCCCGTGGACACCCCCTACCCCCTAGACAGCCCAACCACCCCCGTGGACAGCCCACCCACCCCCCTCGACACCCCTTCTCCCTATGGACAGCCCCCCACCCCCTTGGATAGCCCGCCCACCCCCCTGGACACCCCTACCCCCTGTGGCTAGCCCACCCACCCCCCCTGGACAGCCCGCCCACCCCTCCTTGACAGCCCGGCCACCCCCGTGGACAGCCCGTCCACCCTTGTGGACAGCCCGCCCACCCCCGTACCCCCCTGGACACCCCGTACCCCCCTGGATAGCCCCACCCACCCTCCCAAACAGCCCACACCCCCTTCCCTGCAACCCCACCACCACCACCTAGACATACCACCCCACCTGGACACCCCACACACCCCTCCCCCACCAGGACACCCCACCCAGACCCCCAGGATAGCCCACACCCCCTGGACAGCCCCGCCCACCCCCGTGGACACCCCCTACCCCCTAGACAGCCCAACCACCCCCATGGACAGCCCACCCACCCCCCTCGACACCCCTTCTCCCTATGGACAGCCCCCCACCCCCTTGGATAGCCCGCCCACCCCCCTGGACACCCCTACCCCCCGTGGCCAGCCCACCCACCCCCCCTGGACAGCCCGCCCACCCCTCCTTGACAGCCCGGCCACCCCCATGGACAGCCCGTCCACCCTTGTGGATAACCCGCCCACCCCCGTACCCCCCTGGACACCCCGTACCCCCCTGGATAGCCCCGCCCACCCTCCCAAACAGCCCACACCCCCTCCCCTGCAACCCCACCACCACCACCTAGACATACCACCCCCTGGACACCCCACACACCCCTCCCCCACCAGGACACCCCACCCAGACCCCTAGGACAACCCACACCCCCTAGACAGCCCCGCCCACCCCCGTGGACAGCCTTTCCCACCCCCGTGGACACCCCCGCCCACCCCCGTGGACAACCCACCCACCCCCGTGGACACCCCCTACCCCCACAATCCATTATCCAAAACATATCAAATTGGTTTGAACACAATCCATAATTCCCACAATCCATTATCCAAAACATGTAAACGTTCACGATAGCCTCCCCCAACTCTGATTTACATGTTTTGAACACTCTCCTTCCAAACATAGAATACAAAAACATTAAAGAAGTCTTCACAAACACAAACAATATCCTATTTAGATATTAATTTCAATAATCAATTAAACCACCAACACCTGGAAAAAATCTATTCATTAAAACAACTACAACAATATGGTTGAGATCAAATTTTACCTATTGGTATGGGGGTGTTCCTGTTGGGATGGGGGGTGCTGGTGTTCGGATTCACGAGAGCAGTGGAGTCGGATGGGGTTCGCTAGAGCAGCAGAGCGAATAGATTAGGGCTCTGTCCGAATGGGGAGAGGAGATCGCGATCTGGAATTTGGGGGAAACCTTTGCCAACGGTTTATAAAAACCGTTGGCAAAGGAACACATTTCCCAACGGTTCCAGTGAACTATTGGGAAATGTGTGAGTTTAGCACCCCTTTCCCAACGGTTCCAGTGAACCGTTGGGAAAGGGTCCACCGAAATTGCCTTTGCCAACGGTTTTGTTAAACCGTTGGCAAAGGCTCACTATACCAACGGTTTAAGTAAACCATTGGTATACTACCGTTGGGAAAAGGCAAAATTCCAGTAGTGATACTTTATCCTTGAATGAAACATTGTATTCTTGTTAATATGGATTACACTCTGACTATCAAAGAATAATACTTCATTCCATTACTTCATTTTATTTCTTATAAAGGAACCTTAATCTATATTAACTTCTTACCATCCTCCATTTCTGTCATATAACCCACTCTTATGGTTGATAATGCAAATAATAGTTATATCCAGGACATCCAAATCACAACCATTCCTCTACAATTAAACACATAGCCTATTTCACTTCTCTAATTTTTTATATCTCCTCTAAATTTCACATCAACATATCCCCACAATAGATCATCCATTCTAAACTGCTGAGATAATTCCATGGTACCTTTTAGATTCTAGAGTATCCACTTCACAACTTCCTAGTGCTCTTAACTAGTATTTAAAAACCTTTTTACTAAAAAATACCACTATAAATCCAATGTCAGGTTTAGTAAAAACAATGACACACAATAGACTACAAATAATGGATAAATATAGAACTCTATCCATATAATTTTACTCATAATCAATTTTGGAGATATTATCTTTGGATAAATTAAAGTGAACTTCTAATAGTGTTGAAATAATCCTTGATTAAAACATTCAAAACCTTTCCACAACCTTTCATAAATAGTCAAACCAAGAAAATATCATAGATCCCATATTTTATTCTTTACTATTCCTTAGCCCTAAAACCCATTTTTTCACTCTATGATATTTCATCTTTAAAATTACATCCAACTTCCACTTAATCTCTATTATCCATTATATATTTCAACCATCCAATATCATATCATCTATATAAAATAGAAGTATGATGAAATTTATATCATCAAACACCTTGATGTAATAATAATGATCTGCATTGCAATATATAGATTATTTCTCTTTCATGAAAACTTTAAATATATTATTCTATTTTATGAGTTTTAGCTTATACAAACTCCATTTCAGCATGCACACTATATTCACCTTTTTTGGATCTTTGAAACTTTCTAGTTTTTCCATGAAAATTTCCTTTAAATTACTATAAATGAATATTGTTTTCACATCTAATTTCTCAAAATGTAAACCTTTTGATGCAATAACTTTGATCAAATCCAAGATAGTTTTATACTTCATCACCTAAGAAAATAATTCACTCAAATAAATCCATTACTTTTATTGAAATATATTCATAACAAACCTCACCTTGTACTATTTTTTGACCATTTTATTTTTCCTTCAACCAATAGATCAATTTGTTTCTTAATTTCTTACTTCCTCAGTGGTAAATTCATCAACTCCCATGTTTTATTTAGATTAAAGGTAACCATTTCAACCTTATTTATTGAATACTACTATTTTGAGTCACTTAGACTCACCATATATTCAAGACTTTATCATTATCCACTATCCATTAAAATTAAATATATAGTAAAAATTTGATTTAAACCTCTACACTAGTCTTTTGACTCTGGTAGACCCTCTTAGATGGGCCTGAGCTTCAACTGCTTCTTCTATAATCCTTATCCATGCTTTAGAAATCATTTAAAATTATTATACATTTGTCCTTATTTGTTCCTCTAGAACTTGACCATATTTTGGTCATTTTAAATTTTCTATTACCTACATACACTCACTGATCCCTAAACTAACTATCCTTTTTAGACTTCCATTCAGATCAACTTGGACATGTTAGTGAGGAATAATACGAAGACACACAGGGGGGGGGTTAATTTTTACTTTTTATAAATATTTAACAGATTCAAATTTTATCCCTATTTGTATATTATGAAGATATAAAGTGTTATATTCTTTAAGTAAGTTATTCAAAGAAAAAAAAAAGAATAACACAATAATTTTTATAGTGTTTTAGGGCACAAAGATCCCCTAGTACACTCCACCAATGCTCTCTTGGTGAGTTTGGTTATTTTAACTAAATATTTCCTCTTATCATAAGACCTTCATAACTGAATGCAGGCAGTTGAAACCTTTATAACAAGGCTTTTATAGGGACTTTTGGTTATTTTATAGGTAACTAAAATATCCATATATTAGAATGAGAAGCTGAAACTCTACCAACGACTGAGTACGAACAACCAATACTCCAAGAAATCAAGATTATTTGATTTGATTGAGAAACAGATTTATCTCACAGTTTTAGTTAGAAAATGATAGATAATGGATCTTCTTATTTATAGATAAGAGTCTTCAAGAAAGAATAGATTTAAAGATATCCTAGTTGAAAATGATATTTAATAAATACAATAACCCAATAATAGAAGAAACAACAATAGAACAATAGTTAAACAAAAAAAGATTATAAAATGTATATCTCTAAAGTGTAGATCTTAAGAATAGAAGATATATTCATTATTATCAAAAGGTACTTATTTTTTTGAATGATATCACTCTTGGTATTTAACAAGATAAAATTGATTTTATTTTGGTTAAACTAGTCCAAAAAATATCCCTGAAAAAATCACTAGTATTTAAATTTAAAACATTCAATGAAAGTTATAACTTCCCTCATAAATAACAATGATTTAATCAGTTGAACATGAGACTTTGAATAAGTATTTAAGTATATTTAAAAGATATTAAATAATCTCATAAATACCGCTATAGAAATCTCAGAAAATATCTTGAATTTAAACTCTATAGTTTACCAAGTCAAACATAGGTTTAACTTTGAAAGTATGGTTGACAATGTATGGGTAACTTCAAAATGTTGGGTTTTTGAACCATACATTAGTTTCAAAAACATAGGGTTTCTTATCAAAAGTAAAGTTCCTAATCCATACTTTTACAACAATATCGAGTATTCGATCCATACATTTTCTCCAAACATAGGGTTTAAAAACCATACATCCCACTTATGGATTTAGGGTATAAATAATGTTTCTAAACTACTTAAAAACATATATAGAACACTTTAGACAAAAAATTTAACCCATAAATAAGATAAATTTCCCAATAAATATAATATTGAAAAATACTTAAAGTAATTTCATTAGTAAAATAAATAAGGGTATTTGTGAGCATAAAAATCAACAATTTTCATAGAGTGTTTGTGAGACAATACATATCCAATAATATCCCCCATTTTGATAATCACAAAACCCATTTATCAAAAAATCATAGAAAATATAGGAAATGTAATGACAAATAAAATCTATTCTTAAAGAGATATAACATAAATTATAGTTCTCATTTAAAGTTTTATAAACTGTTGATAAACAAAGAATATTATAAAAATTTTATATTAACCAAACTAAATAGATTTATTCGAAAGATTTAAATTACTAAATTTATTTTATTCTCCTTGTTTAATATATTATAGTCAAAATAATGTTGTGTTCGCTGAAATTTTCTCCCCCTTTTTGTGATATCAAAAATAATTTATTGAAAAATGGCATATAACACAGTTAATGTGGAACAAAACTAGAATTAAATGTTTTTCTAAGCTAAGAAAAAAAAATTATTCTTATTCAGTCAATAGAGGTGGGAAAATAATAAAAAATAAAAAAAATACAATTATAATGAAGAAAATAATTTCACAATTTTTTTATGATTATAATAAATATGTGGCTCAAAAAAGTTAAGAAGTGGTATTAGATGAGGAAGAAGGTTCTGGTTCATATGAGGTGTCAGATGAAAATGTATCTCGAACTACCCAATAAACACCCTTGATCTCTGCCATCATTCCTTTAAAATCGAGATTAAACATCTCAGCTCACTATTCCATTAAAATCTTTGAGTCCTATCCCATTTTCATATTTTCAACTAAATTGACCTTTAAAACTCATGGAAAGTCTCCAAAGATTGTAAAAACCAGATTAATATCACACTTGACTGATTGAGAAGGCTTATAATACTGGTCTCATTAAATTTTAACCTCTCAATATGATATTTTGATTGCCCCTTAAAATGTGAAGTGGAACAATATCACATTGTGGACTTTGAATCTGATTATTTATGGTGGATATAATCACAGTAATATATTCAAACCTTCATATTAAATATGGAGATGTTGGATGACTAATAGTATAATCCCTTTATTAACTTGATCTACTTATTATTGATTCAAATTGACTTATAAGGTATTTCTTTAAATCTCCAAAATCTATCTTTGAAACTAATTATGCCTTAATATTTCCAATATTGTTAGTCATTTCTATTTAAAATGAATCAAAATTTATTCTTGAAATATAATTTACTTGAAGGTTGTATAACTAAACTTGAACTAATTCCAACTCTTCTTGTGGAACAATTGATCTTTTCAATTATTTTAATGATTTTCTAGTAACTTACATCTCACTTTGAAAGTTTTAATTCTCTTATTTCATCTGATTATATTTTCAAACCAAAACTTCAATTTGATCATTAAGATAATTAGAATATTCCCCTTCTTTAATTCGAGATAGTTGTCATACTTATCTATAACTAGGGATATACCTTCATTCTTCTCACTGGATAATGATGATAATGATCCAATAACTTCTATTTTATCACTGGATTCACTAGAATCCTTTTACAAAGATTATAAAGCAAAAAAAAAAAAAATCTGATTTTCAATTATTTTAGTAGTTTCAACAAAAAATTCTTCCACTTTCTCACCATCTTGTCCATTCTTTTTGAACATAATCTTCTACACAAGCCTCAAGATTATCTATATTTTCAGTTTTCCCTCTAAAGAAGTAGTTGTTACACCTATAAACATTGGTTGTTTAATTTTTGAAACTCCAGATTCTTGTGCCTGAACATTGGGTTCTTCTCTTTGTCAAGGACTTGTTACAAGAGAATCACTATTTTCTTTTTCTAAGGGTTCTTTAAAAGAATGATGGACATATCTTGTAGTAGTTGGGTTACTAACATCAACCTTGAGTCTCGTACAGTTTATTCAATAACATCCCCTATTATAGATTCTATAACTTCTTCACCATGAATACTTATGGATTAATCTAGATTTTTAGTACCTTTCTCCCCCTAAGCATGAGCACCAAATACTTGTTGATCATCAGAACCAACAGACATCAACTTTCATTTAGAGGTTCTCTAAAAGAAACCAAATTTTCTTAAGTTCATATCAGAAATAATATTATTGTGACGACATATAATATCCATAGGAATATCACATATCTTATTATTTTTATACATAATTATAGAAATAAGCCTTTTATATTGATAAAAGTACATTTTAACCTATTTTTGATAGTAATGGTGCATATAAATCAATATATATCTACTAAAATTCAACTTTATGTCACTTAACATAAAAAATAATATATATATATATATATATCTGGAAATAGAATTTTTTCTAACTCATAAATCCTTGGAACTATTTTAGATTGAATAAATTTGACCAGTACCTTCTGGTCAACTTCAAGATCTTTGAAAAACATCTATCTCACAAGGGTGAATTCAAAAATAAAAGACATAATGTCCTTAAATTTATGATTATTATCTCTAATAAACAAAATATTAAAGTTAAAAACTCCATCATGGTGACACTTAAAAATATTAGTTATTTCTACCGAAGAGAACAAAAGCTCCATATTTTTTACCTTTGAGGAGATGACGTCCTTCATATTTCCAAAACTAAACTGGGTGTTCCCATAAAACACTTTTTCTTCATTTTCAAAAACAAAATCTATATTTTCTCCATTGAAAATAAATTCTAAACCTTGAAAAGATAAATCTTTATTTAATAGTATATTTGTATGAAATAACTAATAAAAGTTGAAAACCTTCCCTTAAAGGACTCATCTCTCAGCTCTTGAAGTGCACTAAAACTTAGATCTATTCAGTCCACCTTCTTTTATCCTCTTTTTCTTTACCATTACATAAAATATGAAGGTTTTAGGTTCTTATTTTAGGATTTTGAAGAGAAATCGGCGAAGGATGTGAATTTGCGGTGTGATGTTGGCTTCTTTTGAATTTTGAAACAGGCGACACAGTGTTAGATGCTGTTTTATTTTTTGAATCTGGAACTCTGTTATGTTTGTTTTGTGAGGGGGTGTGTCTTGATACTGGAGGTATAGTTCTATAGGTTCCCACTTACCCTTAAAGTGGTTTTTCAATAAAATAAAAAATGTATTTTTGTGGTGAAGATAAATCGAGTTCTCTAAAAGCCGAAAGGGATCAAGATTAAGGGTAAGAGAGAGAGAGAGAGTTTCTAATTGTTTTGTTTTATGTCAGTTTGGTTTCTTAAGCCAAAATATTCATAGTAACCATTATAGTTTTTAATTTTGAAAAGATGAATTTTCAAAAAGAGTAATAAATCCATAATTTATTAAATATTAAATAAACAAACAATAGATAAATATAAATTATAGTAAATAAATAAGGTTAAATTAAATTAAAAAGTAATAAATATTTTATTTAAAATTAAATATACCTAACTCCTAATAAATTAAAAACTAACAGTGGGAAGTGGTTTAGTGGAAATATCTGCAAGTTTATATTCATTATTAAAAAATTCATAAGATATATCAATTTTTAGAACATGATCTCTTTGAAAATTATGTATTATATCAATATGCTTAGTTCTTGAGAAAATAACATAATTTTTTGAAATATTAATTATACTTTTAATGTCAAATAAAATATGAATATTATTAAAATTGAGTCCAAAGTCTAGTAGTGTGTGTTTTATCCACAAAACTTGTGCATAACAACTACTAGAAAAGATCTATTATACCTCATCTATTGAAAAAGAAACTGAATATTGTTTCTTACCTGACCATGATACTAATGAATTTCATAAAAAGTGACAGGTTCCTAAGGCACTATTTCTATCTAACCTATATCCTTAAAAATTAGCATATAAATATGAGATTAAATTAAAATTATAATTTTTTTGGGTAAAGAAAAGATTGAAAAATAGATTCTTTCAAATATCTAAATATTATTTTAACAATAGTAAGATGAGATTCTTATAGATTTGATTGAAATCTAGCATAAAAAAAGACAAAAAACATAATGTCTGTTCTTCTAGTAGTAAGGTATAGTAAACTAACAATCATACCTTTATATAACTTACGGTCAATTGGTTTTTCCAGTTTCTTCCAAATAAATTTTTATATTGGTACAAATGAGAGTTATTTTAGTTTTACTATTTTCTATTCCATAATTTTTCAATAAATAGACATTCCCATAATCTTTTTGATAGATTTGAAAACCAATAAAAAATTTAATTATCCCACCATACTCATTTAAAATTACTTTAGAACAAGTTTTGAAAAATAATTATAAAGATTTTTATTATTTGAACCAAAAATAAAATCATCTATATAAATCTATACTAATAAAATATAAGAACAAAAAAATTTCTTAAAGAGAGAAGGATCTTCCAATCCTACAAAAAATCCATTTTCTATTATAAAATAACTTAATCTTTCATACCAAGATATTGGTGTTTTTAAGGCTATAAAGAGATTTAGTAAGTTTGAAATTGAATTTGTTAAATGGGGATTTTCAAAACCTAGTGGTTGTTAAATATAAACTTCCTCTATTAAAAATCCATTTAGAAAATCTGATTTTACATCCATATAATATAATTTAAAGTCCATATACGATGTATAAGCTAAAAAGATTCTAATAGATTCTAATATGGATATAGGTGCAAAGGTTTCATTATAATCTATTACTCCTTCTTGATTATATATTTTATCTACTAATCTAGTTTTATTTCTAGTAATTATCCCATGTCCACCTTACTTACTTCTAAAATACCATTTGGTTCCTATTACTGGATAATTGGATGTCCTTGTAACTAATTCCCAAAATGTGTTTCTTCTAAAATGGTTAAGATCTTATTTTATAGCTATTATCCAAATTTGAAATACTAATTATTACTCTAAAATTTTAAGTTTTAATTAAGATAGAAAGACATATAATTCAGCTATATTTCCTACATGCCTTATAGTCCTAACCCATGTATTTAGATTTTCTATTATTATTTCCAAAGGATGACCCTTTAAAGTTCTTGGTTGTCTAGGTAATACACTTTTGAGTTCACCAGATTCATGTTCTTCTAGAATAGACTAAACTTCATTATATTCTAGTTTATTTTAAAAATAATATTTAAGAGATCCAAGAATTAAATTGTCTAAATAATTAGTAACTTCATCTATTTTATTTTTACTGTGATCAAAATATCACTTTCATGAAACTTTACGTGAATAGATTCTTCAACTATTTTTGAATTTTTATTATATACTATATAAGATTTAAAAGTATAAGAATAACCTATAAATATTCCTTCATCAAACTTTGGATCAAATCTACCAATATTTTATTTAATATCCACAATATACACCTTACATCCAAACATTTTAAAGCACACGACCTTATGTTTTCTGTTATTCTTTAATTCATAAGGTTTCCATTTAAGAAAGGGTATTATTAAAACTCTATTCATGATATAGAAAGATATTTAAATATATTCTGCCCAAAAATAGGTAGGAAGAATATATTCATTCAACATCATTCTTTCAGTTTCTTGAATAGTCCTATTTATTCTTTCTGCAATTCAATTTTGTTGAGGTGTTCTTGGAGCAGAGAAGGTATGTTTAATACCTAGGTCTGAGAAAAAAGAATTAAATTTTGAATTCTCATATTATTCACCATGATCACTTATTAATGAAATTATTTTATTTTTTTTTCATTTTGAACAATTTTACAAAATCTTACAAAATATAAAAAACCACACTTTTTTTATTTTAGGAGAAAACCCAAGTAAATCTGAAAAAATCATCAACAAAGACAAAAACATAAGATCAACCAGCCAATATTTCTAATCTTGATGGTCTAAATATATCCATGTGAATAAGTTCAAGTGGGTTTTATATAACAACCTTATTAATAGATTTTAAGGATTACATGTGTTTCTTTCTTATTTAGCGTGAATCAAAAAATATATCTTTATAAAATTTAAGAATAGGAAAATCAGAAACTAAGTGTTTCTTAGATAAATTATAAAAAGTAAATACATTACAGTGTCCTAGTCTCCTATTCCAAATCTCAGATTCATTTTTCTTAGTAGTTAAACAATTCAATTTTTGTTCACACAAGGAATTAAGATCCAAAGTATAAACATTTTTAGTTTTGGAAACTCTAAACTTAAGAAAATTATCTTAAAAAATAGAGTATGAATTATTATAGAAATAAAAATATAAACCATCATCATAGAGTTGAGATATACTTATTAGATCGTGCTTCAACCCTTGAACATATAGTACTTTATTGATCGAAATTGATTTTGGATCTCCAACTAATCTGACTCTAATTATTTTTCCCTTTTCATTATCACCAAAGGTAATCAATCCTCCATCTAATTTTTATAATTTATGAAAACCAGAAGAGTCCCAAATCATGTGAATTTAGAATCCACTATACATATACCATACTAAATTTTTATTCCTATGACCTTTTTCTTACAAAACATTTAAATAAAATCTTATTTTGGTACCCTAATTTTCTTAGGTCTAGCTACGTCAACGAGTAAAGATATGTGTCACCATATTTTCCTTATTTTTCCAAAACTTATAGCACTAACTTTACACACATTTCTAGAAATAAAATCCTTTTTTGTTCCACTGATTTAAGGATTTCTCAAACAAAAATTATTAGAATAATGACCTTTAATTACACAATAAAAATAGGTGATTCTTGATATGTTGTTATTCTTAGAACAAGGTAAAAAATAATTTCCTTATAATTTTGATTTTTCTCCATTGCTTCCTATTCCATATTTCACATTTTTACAAACATTTTTACCAAGAATTTGATTTAGATATTCTTCTACCTTAGTCAATATATTGGTATCACTTTTTAATTACTATACTTTATCTTTCAACTCTTTAATTTTGTTTTTATGAATAGTGTAGTTTGAGGTAGATTTGCTAAATTTTTCTTTCAAGTCCAATTATTGATTTATCATGGAATCATTTTCATTTAAAATAGCATTATAAATTTTTTATTTTTCTATTAAATAATCATATTTTTATTCAAGTATTGAACAATAATCATCTAATATACTATCATAATAAATTTTAGAATCAAAAGAATAATATTAACAATTAACCTATTCTTCTTATTTATACATAAAACACATATTTGTTTTTAGATTGGTTGGATCTTTTTCTAAATTAGTTTTAGAAGTACTGTTGGAGTATTTAGAGACACTCTAAGTAGCCTTCATATCTTTTTCATCTTTATGCTCATAATCGGTTCTCATCTAATAATTTCATTCTTTCTTTTCCATTTTTATTTTATATTATTTTAGTTATGGGTAGTCAAGTATGATATGTCCCATTTTCTTACATTCATAACATCTTAATAATTTCTGTCCTTGACCATATTTCTTGATACCATTGAAGGAATTTTTGAATCCTTTCTTATTATCAAAAAATATAATGAATCTTATAGCTAGATGAGACAATTCCATTCCAGAAATAGATCATTCTAAATCATTTGGGAATATAGTTTATTCTTTATTTTTTTTTCATATTTTTGAGTAGTAAATTTAAGATTGGTATTCTCCCTTTTTATTGTCCTATGATCTTAATATTTAGCTTTCATTTCTACTTCATACATATTAATGTTCCAATCAATTCTTTTATTGTCAATTATGAGACCAGAGTGGATTGTATGATTATTGTAGATATTTCATTCCATTTAGAGAGTAAAACTCTTAGGAATTTTAAATCTTGATCTGCCTTTTTAATTGGATCTCCCAAGGTATCAACACCATTGACTATTTTAGTCAATATTCCATTCATCTGAGTGATTATTTATCCATCATATATTCCAAAAGTGTCAAAATATAGTTTTGAGTACTGAATATTAATTGCATAAAATTTTCAGTTCCTTTAAAAGAAACAATAATAATTTTCCATATCTCATTGGAAATAGTACATTGAGATACATGGTTAAATTCATCTTGACCAAAACCACATATAATAGCATTCATGGATCTTGAATTAACATAATACTTAGCTTCTTTAAAAACATCCCATTTTTCTAGTTCTTCAGGGATCTCATAATGTTTTACAATCTTCATGTAAACTTTGAATATAATATTCTTAAAATAAATAATCCTGTGATCTTACCAAAATCCATAATTATCTCTATTAAAATAAGGAGCACAGATCATGAACATTCACTCTTTAAGTTCAGTCATCAACAACTATCTTCATATGGAGATTTTACTCAATATTTCTAGAGCTTATCAAGCTACTTCAAAAGGTACTCCTTTGATACCAATTTTTAGGTTGGAATAATACAAAAATACCCAAAGGGGGGGAGCGAATTGTGAATTTTTAAAAATCTTTAACATAATCAAATTTTATCCCTCTCTGTATATTATGAAGATATATAGTGTTATCTTCTTTAAGAAAATTTTGAAACAAAAAAATAGATAAGAAGAATACAATAAATTTTATAGTGGTTTATAACACAAATATCCCATAGCCCACTCTACCAATGCTCTCTTAGTGAGATTAATGATTTTAACTAAATAGGTCTTCTTATCATAATACCTCCACAGTTGAGTCTAAACAGTTGATACCTTTATAATAAGAATTTTATAGGGCCTTCTGGTTCTTTTATAGAGAAACAACACATCCATATCTTATAATGAGAAGTTGACACTCCACCATTTACTAAGTACGAGAAATTGATACTTTAAGAAATCAAGATTTTTTGATTTGATTGAGAAACAAATTTAGCTCACAGTGTAGTAGAAACTAATAGATAATGGATATTTTTATTTATAGATAAGAGACTTTAAGAAAGAATAGATTTGAAGAGATCTTGGTTACAAATGATCTTAAATAAATATATCAATAGAATAATATCAACAGAAATAATAGAACAATAGTTAAACAACATAAGATCATAACATGCATGTCTCTAAAGTGTATCTCTTTAGAATAGAATAGACATTTATTATTATCAAAAGGTACTTATTTTTTAAATGATATAACTCTTGGTATTTAATAAGAGAAACTTTATTTTCTTTCAGTTAAATATATCCAAAAAATATCATCAGAAAAATCATGAGTATTTGAATTTAAAACATTCCAAGAAATTCATAACTTTCTTTAGAAATAGGAATGATTTAATTTGTTGACCACAATACTTTGAATTAGTATTTAAGAAGATTTAAAAGAGATTAAATAATCCCATTCCATTGCAAAAATCTCAGAAAATATCTTGAATTTAAACTCTGTAGCTGACCAAGTCAAACGTAGGGTTAACTTTGAAATTACTATTGAAAATATACGCTTGGCTTCAAAACATTGGGGTTTTGAAACATATGTTAGTTTAAAAAACATAGGGTTTCTTCTCAAAAGTTCAGTTTCTTATTCATACTTTTACAAAAATGTAGGGTATTTGATCCATATGTTTACTCCAAACATAGGTTTTGAAAACTATACATTTCTCTTATAAATGTAGGGTATGAAAAATGTTTCCAGAATACTTAAAAACATATCCAAAACACTTTAAAAAAATTATTTAACCCATAAATAGGATAAATTTACCAATAAATATAATTCTGAAAAACAATTAAAGTGATTTAATTAGTAAAATAGACAAGGGTATTTGTGAGCATCAAAATCAACAAGATTCATATAGTATTATTGAGGAAATACATGGCCAATAGTGCATGCTCTATTGATTGTTTGTTTTTAACAACACCTTCCACTAATTAATGATCCTTTTATAATATACCTTCATTAAAGAATAAATTTATAATTCTAATGACCATCCATTCATTATTATCCTAAATAAAAACTCCAAATTCATCATTATGATACCCTATAAATAAATATATCTTGAACTTAGTCTCTATCTAGTCTACTTAATGGGCATAAATATAGATATAAATTATACATCCAAAGTCTTTTTAGTGTGATACATACATAAAAAAACTTATACAATGTTATTTATGAATAAAATTCCCCACCAGTAAAAACATACTTCTATTGGTTATATATGTTGTAAAATTCAACACTTCTACCAAAAAATAATTTAGAAAACCAAAATGTAGTCACATACCCCAAGATATCTCATTTAAAAGCTTGTTCATCCATTTTGTCACAACATTCGACTGTGGTGTCTCTGGTACTATCTTTTCAAACCTAATTACCTTCTTCCAACAAAATTTATCAAATCCTTTATTACTATACTTATAACCATTTTTAGACCTCAAGTATTTTAGCTTTAAACTATCCTCATTTTCCACTATGGATATCTATTTAATGAATGTTCCAAATAATTTTGACATGTTCTTAAAAAATTACTCCCACACTTTTTGTGTAGGATCATCGATGAAGGTAACATAGTATTATGAACCACAATGATAAAATATTGGAGTTGGTCCCCATATATCTGTATACACAAGATCCAATTATGAGGATTGGGTTTCTATCTTTGAATAGCACAATAGATTTGTTTTTCATTCCTGAAATACACTTTTTACATGTTTTGTTCTCTATATGCATAAGTTTCAGCCCTCCTTTAGTGATATAAACACTCATTCCATTCTCATTAATGTGACCATGATAATAATGAAACAACTATAAATCTCCATTATATGTATCGACAACCATTATTCCATATAAAATCATCATTAAATATAATGTTCTGCCTTTAATACCTTTAGCCACCACTATAGAACCTCATTTTATTTTCCACACATTATCTGTAAAAGTTATAAAATTCACATCATCCTTATGACCTACGAAAATTATTTTCTTCCTTAATCCTAATATATATATATACCTACTTTCAACCTCAACAAGAATTTTTTCGATGTCTAAATACTCACATCACTTTTGTCTTATAATCTTGAGATCCTCATCATCAATAAGATAAAACTTATCAATATTTACAGGCACATATTTTTTTATGAATCCTCTTTATGATGTAGAGTGGAATGATAATCTACCATCAATGATCCTTGACTATAATAGAATGTTTACACTTAATAACAATATGTTATCACCTTTATTAGCTATGGTATTTGTAGATAAATTTTTTAAGTTTACCCTACGATCCTTTCAATATTTATTCAGATGTAATTTCTTCCCACACTACCATCATGCAGTATCTTGACTTAATAATTTATATAATATTCTTTCACTAGATTAACTTCTATCATTTTGAATTATCTATTGATTCATTCATCCTATAACCTCCATAGTATATGCGTTTTAGTGTATTATTAACTTTATTCTATCTGACATCTTCATTCAAAATCAGACCCTAGATATCCTTAAACACACAATATTACCACTTGAACTACTCACCGTGGTAATCATCACATCCCAAGATTTTTTGAAATAGTGATAAGAGTATCAATACCTACATTTTACTATTGAATTTCATATTAATAGAAACCAATAAACTTTTGATCATCTTGAATGCATTCACATGATTATCCACTGACTTTACTTTATTTATCTTTAAAATAAATAGCCACTATATCAAAATCACCTCATTCATAGTGGTTAGATTATTATACATGTTTGTGAATGTAAACATCAACTCAAAGGTGGGATTTAGATCCTAGATATGGAAAGAAACATTTTTTTGTTAAAATCATTCATAGAACTCTATGTTTCTTTTAATTAAGATTCACCTAATCAATTTTATCTATCATATCCATCTTGAAACAAGTTAATAAAAAAATAAAGATATCTATAAAATAAATGATACTCTATTTTTATCTCCCATAAACAAAATCCTAACCCTTATAATATTTCAATCCTCACCTTTCCTTCTTCAAATGTCATAGAATCTAAAAATAATACCCTAAATATATTCTCTGACATAAATAAAAAAATATAATTACACATAAAAAGTATTACACTACTCTAGGAATAAGAATATAGATTTTGGAACCATAATCTCTGATACCAATTATTGTTCCCCTATAGAACCAATTCATGGACAGAGCTAAAATTTGATAGTCTACTAGTAAATAAAATTATATTTACTTTATAGGTGTAATTATAGTTTATAAATAACCAATGTTAATTTTTTTATAACATCATTTATTTATATAAACTATGTTAAAAATATTCTAGTTGTATTTTTAATGTTAGTTCTTAAATAATCGATGTTAAAAATGAGTTTTAAATTTTAGTTAAATTACAACCAATATGAAAGTTAAAATTTTGGATCATTCTAAAACAATGTTCTATTTTTTCACAGCACACCTTTGAAATTTTCAATTGCTTCCTAAAATTTATGATTATGGTATTATTTTCAAGTATTGTTTATAAGTTTTCATGCTCCACACATATTCATTTCGAATAAAATATTTATCATTGTTCCATTAGTTCTTCTTTCAATAATCTCATCATGGTATTTATAATTATTTTTCCATGATTTAATTTTATTGTTATTAGTTTTCTTAATTGATACACCCGTTAATGATTTCTTTTTTTTATAATGTAGAATCATTCTTTGGAACACATTAAAATTAAAATACTTCCATTAGAGTCTAAAATTACTTATAAGCCGAAACTTTAGATTCCTCATGAGTTCTTTCCTTTGAATAAAATTATTTTGATGAATAGTACAATAAGATTGAAAATTAATTCAAATATTTAAGTTTGTTTTTATAGATTTCATTTTGTTTATGTGATTTTTACCTTTATTAATATTATATTTTCATCAGAAGGAGTAATCAACATTGATTTTATTTAAAAATATTTTTTTACTTTGGTTATAAAATAACTGATGTAAAAGGTATTTAAAATAATAATTTTAACATTGGTTATAATAACCAATTTTATAAAACATATTTTTAATTCCTCTTACAATAACATCACCTTAAAAACCAATATTTAAAACATAAAAAAACTGAAGTAAAAAACCCATTTTTGTACCAGTGTTCTAGATAAGTTGATCACTATTTGGACCTAAAATTATAAAAAATGACTGAATATCTAAATGAAAGGTTTTGTAGGTCATATATATTCCCATAATAAATAAAAGTAAACCTGAAACAAATACCAAGAATTACTAAGATTAGAATCCAAAAGAGGAAATAATAAAACCATAAGATAGTCATACCTCACTATCCATTATTTTTGTCACACACAAACCTTGAAAATCCTTTTTATTTTATTCTTTTCTTGATATTTGATCCTTGGTTTGAGGTTAAGGTTTAGTCTAGGTTAAAAATTTTAAGTTTTTGGAAGTCTTGGGTGAATTTTGGATTATGTATGGGGCATCACATAGTTAGTATAAACTGTGCGTCCCAGCCTATGCGACCGTGAAGTAGGTCCTGGAGTTAGACAGAAGCTACCACATAGTTTGAACATGGTAAGTCAAATCATGTGGGTTGGTCATGGGGTTGTTATCCTCTTAGGTAGTAGCTACCGCATGGTTGGTGCACAGTTTGGTAAACCGTGCGAGCTACCTAGAAATTTTAAATCTTAAAAAAAATATTTCTATATCCCCTCATTTTATTCCTAATTCATCTCCCTCCCTCTTGGTCAATTTTTGTGAATGAAGGGGTACCAAAACCCCATCTCCTTGGATCCTACACCTCCATGGATGCTCCTCCAAGTCCCCAAGGTGAGTTTCTTAGGGTTTTGGCATCTTTTTCTCCTCTTTCTCCTCTCCTTCCTTGATATCTTGGTTCTCTCATGGTGGGTTCTTGTTTGGATGAACCCTAGAGGATAGGGTTAATGTGTTAGGTTGTTTTTATTTGGATATAGGGTGTTTAGATGGTCCATGGGTCTTAGATATCTCTTCTCTGAAGGTTTCATTACATCCTCACTCTGTTGAGGTAGATGTTTCCATTATTTTCCTTTTCGAAACAATCTATTGAGGCTTGTGTGTTTCCAATTAATTTATAAATATTATTCTCTTGTTTGTGATGCACTTGGTTAGTTTATTTTTTGTGTTTTCTTGTTGGTAGAAGTTGATAAAAATGGTTTTTGAAGTGATTCTTCATATATTCCTATGTATATATGCACTAAATGTGTTTGATAAAATGTAAGTTGAGACTTACAAGTAAAATTGGATAATTTGAGTGGTTTTTCCCTTAGAAATGTTTTATTAAATCGTTTAAATTTTGATTTTGGATTTTATGTGTGGAATGAGGCGGATTTTGTAGTTTGGTTTGTTATGTTGGTTGAAATTAAGTGGTGATTTTGTAAATTAAAATGGTTTTGGTAACTTTTATGGATATTTAGGGTATTCTATTGGATGTTTTCACATCCATGTGTGCAGAAGGTACACACAAGGATGAGAATTCAAATGAATATGGCACTTTAAAATAATTTTTTATGTGGACCTTAGTTTCTTAAATGGTCCCTTGATTTCTAAATGGTATGTTGGTACATTATGAGGATTAAAATTGGTTTCGAATGTGTTCTTTAAACTTGGACCATTTTTTATTTCAGAACATCGTTGGTTTCAAAATGGAGGGAAATACTATTTTTCATCTTTGGTTAAATTGTGTGTGTTTTTATCTTGGATTGAAATGATGTTGGAAGTGAAATTGTATTTGAAACCTAAGGGATTGTTTGGAATTGTGAATAAAAAGGTGGTATTAAATTTCATTTTGGGAAATGGTTTGGAAATGTTACATGAATTTATTTGAAATGGAAATGATGTAAGGATCTATTGGCATTTTATATTGTTTTGTAAAATAATTGTAGTTTTGGAAATATAAATTCCTGATTGGAAACTTTTGGTGATTTGAAAAATGTTTTGAAGCCTAAATGATATGATGTCCCAATTGGAACTTATGAATGATTTTTTATATGATGGGAACCCCTATAGAGGGATTTACCTATATGGGTTATCATATAGGTAGTGTTGGTGTTTGGGGTAGGCAAGAACAATGATGATAGGTAAGGTGAGTCACGATTGTGAGGGACTCCTACTTACACAGTATACTATTACCATGAGTTTTCTGGGAATATTTTAGAGGATCAAGTGACGTTTTCTTATTAAACTCGATTAGATGGGTTGGTTTCACTTAGATGTCTTAGAGACCAGGTGGGTTATGCCACTAGTGAAGCTAGTTTTGAGCATCTATTTGGTTATTGACTATAGAGATGCACCATATGCTAGCAGGTGAGTCCAACTCAAGTATGTCTAGGGATAACTCTAGGAATGTTTATGAAATTCCTATGGTTACTATCTTTATTTTCTTGTTTATTTTCTGTTGCAATTGGCTTATTGTACTATTTATCTATTTACTTTTATCTTTTCTTGGTATCACCTTATTAGATTTTAGTTTTGGGATCTGGTTTCTAAAATGGTGAACCTATTTTGAAAGTGGGAATGTGGAATGTGTTGTTTTTAAAAAGGTAAAGATGTGGTTTTATTTTTAAAATTTTGAAAACCAATTTTCATATATGTATTTCAAACTAGTGTTTATGGAATGTTTTAGGGAAATGAAATATATAGATTCTATGGTGGTTTCCTACTGAGCTGTTAAGATCACACCATACTTGTAATATTCAATGTCAATAGACCCAAGATGTTTTGTAGGTTTAGGTTACTAGTTTGTGTGCTCATTTTTGGAACAACTGGTCTTGTGGCTGGAGGTGACCAAGAGGTCACATGGAGATCTTGTTTGATTAGTCTAGTTTTAGTTTTGTATTTAGTTTCTATTTTTTGTTGTTGTTTAGTTGTATCTATATTTGGATCATCTTGTGTATTTATTATGATCAGTTGTTGGTTATTACTGCATGATCTATTTGATTAGTTTTTTTATTTGATCCTGGTTTATTAGGTTAAAATCATTACCATTTGGATTACTTTGATGCCCAACACTAGTTTCCAGCCCGTGGGGATCGAGAATTCCCTTTGGGACGTATCTCAGATTGGTTTGAATGTTGGGTTGGATGAAATCTTAACTTGGTTCATGAAAAAATGGCATCAGAGTAGGCCCCTTATTATTTGGGGTTTCAGGTAGTTAGAGATTAAGATTTTCAGGACTCAGGAGGTAGGTATGGGAAGAGTGTTGCAAACTATTGCTCATTCTGAAACTCGAGTTACCAGGGGTAGTTTGAGATTTAAATATTTTGTCTCTATTTTGGATTGAGGAATGAAAATGGAGGCGAGTCAATGCTATGTTGTGATCTCACATAGAGTAGTAACCCATGTGGATTCTGAGTGTATGGTTCATGATCCTCTTAGTTTTTGGTGCTTACTTGGGGCATGGACCAATACCATGTCACCGGGTTTGGAATAAATAATATTTACTCATTACAGTAGTTTGGATTGAGTTATATCTTGTTTTGGTCTTGATTTTTGTGATTAAGCTTTTAAAATGAAAATGGTCTTTGAAATGGGAATAATTTCTTTCAAATAGTTTCAGATTGGCCAAATGGGTTTTAAAGGAAAGTGTTTTTGGATGGAAAATTTGGTAAATGCTGGGGTTTTGATGAGTAAAAGAAATGTGTGTCCCTTGGTACTCCTTATGAAAGTTCACATATGTGTGGGTATGTGTGAAAAGTGCATGTCATCATGTGTGGATGGAAACTGATGGACAAATATGTGATGGTTCATATGATTCCACGGGCGAGTAATTGAGATAAATAGTAAAACTTGGTTTTTATTTGAGAAATGGGTTATTGTTTTATGAAAAATTGATTTTTGGTATTTGAAAAGTGGCCTTGGGTGAAGTTAGTTTTGAAATTAAAATGGAAGTGGTTATTTTTAAAAATAGGATTTTTGTTGTGTTTTTATGTGTTTGGCCTGTAAGCCTGTTGTTTTTTCTTGAGGTGTTTCTTTTGATTGTGTTTCTGGTTGATGTTGATTTTTCTTTTACATTTATCACATTGATCAGAACATTCCTCCCAGAAAGTCCCCAAAGTTTATAACGATTCATTCCTAGTTTCTTGTTCTTATCAAGTGTTTCCTATCTATCATGGTGATCAAGGTTCGTTAGAAGTAGTGAAGTGACTTGAGGAAGCTAAGCGAGTATTCAGATCATTGGAAACTCTTAAAGATTTTAGAGTTCATGCTATTCTTGTATTGTTTGAGGATCTAACCTTGGAATAATAGTAGATATTTTACCCACTATAGATGCAAGTTGGGATGATGTGGGAAGTGTTTAATTCCATCTTCATCAGATGGTTTATACCGGAGGAGGTGAAGATAAAGAAAAGGGAAGAGCTTATGTGTACTCAGAAAGGCTAGTAAATGGTTAAGGTTTATGCTGAAAAATTTAAGGAGATAGTTTCCTTTTCTCCTAAGGTAGTGTTTTAGGATATATTAAAGGATTCTTTTTTATTGGGGGTCTTCCTTCAGAAATCAAGGAGTGATTCCTCTCCTTTAAGGATCTTCATTTCTAGGAATTAATCGACGAAATGTTTTTAGCCGAGTTGGCTTCTGGAGTGAAAGAAATTGGAAATCCGGTATTTCTTGTTTCTCATTAGGGTTACCCACCTAGAAAAAGGTGTGTTCTCGAGGAAACTATCTCTTGATTGGAGGACTGTCAATTCCTGGTTGCGGGAAAGCAGATGCTTCAAATATCAGGGCTCCAGCCATAGGCTCCAAAGTGAATCTTTTCATGCAGTCAATAATCTATGGGGGGTTTGGGAAACCTTGGCCTAGTTTTTTCTTCAACAAGGAGGGGAGATAGTTTTAATTTTCCTTGTTATAGTTTTTGCTGCTGTTGTTAGTTTATCATTTTTTTGTAAAAGTGTGATAGACTTGTTCTATCGTATCATGAGTAGTTGTGTTTATTTTAATGTGTATCTTTGAATTAAATATTCTTCTTGAGTGTTATTATCCCTTGAATGGGTTGGTATTGGTTTTAGTTGTGATCATTTAGAGGTTCTTGAGTTTTGTAAAATTGATGGATGGTGGTTCCAAGTTTGTTGTTTGAGTTCATGTTATTTTCATGGGTTTATCCCCTTATGTTGGGAATTTTGGCTGGTGGGGAAAATTTTTAGTCCCGATGGTGGTTTCATTTAGCTTGTGTAAAAAAGTTTCGGTTGGTTATATTGTGAGTTCTTGGTAATGGTGGGGGTGTTGCTTAGTTAAAATGGAAAAGTCTATATTGGTTCCCTCATTGGGCCAATTCAAAGTCATACCAAGGGGTTAGTTGAGTTCTTATGGTGGGGAGAACCCTATCATGTTCTCCCATTGTCCTTCATGCCTTGGTTTTATCTAGAATTGGTATGGTGTAACTTATATAGAGAAATAGTCACCCCAAGGTTCATGTTTTCTTTGGATTTTAATCAGGCATGGATTCAAGTTTTGGTCAACTTTTGACTAGGTGAATTTCTAGGGGAATAAAGTGTCCGTGGTGGGGAGAATTGTCACACAACAAACTTGAAAATCCTTTTTATTTTATTCTTTTCTTGATATTTGATCCTTGGGTTGAGGTTCAGGTTGATTATGGGTTAAAATTTTTATGTTTTTGGAAGACTTGGGTGAATTTTGTCCTATGTAAGGGGAACACACGGTTAGTAGAAACCATGCAGCCCAGCACAGGTAACTGTCCGGTAGGTTTTGGAGTTGGACAGAAGCTACCACATGGTTTGAGCATAGTAATTCAAACTATGCGGGTTGGTCATCCAATGGTTCTTCTCTTGGACAGTATCTACCACACGGTTGATGCATAGTTTGGTAAACTGCAATACCAAACTATGTGAGCTACTCAGAAATTTTAAATCTTAAAAACCTTATTTATCTCCCCCTATTTTTATCCCCAATTTCCCCCCCTCCCTCTTGGTTGATTTTGGCACATTAAGGGGTCCCAAAACCCCCATCTCCTTAGCTCATCATCCTCCATGGATTCTCCTCCAAGTCCCCAAGGTGAGTTTCTTAGGGTCTTGGCCTCATTTTCTCTCTTTTCTCCTCCCATTCCTTGATCTATTAGTTATCCATTGGTGGGTTCTTGTTTGGATGAACTCTAGAGGATAGGGTTAATGCGTTCGGTTGTTTTTATTTGGATATAGGGTGTGTGAATGATTCTTGGGGATTAGATCTGTCTTCTATGAAGGTTTCATCACATCCACACTCCATTGAGGTAGGTGTTTCCATTATTTTTCTTTCTGTCATAATCCATTGATGCTTGTGTGTTTCTAATTAATGTATAAATATTATTCTCATGTTTGTGATGAACTTATTTATTTTATTATGGCATTTTATTTTTGGTATAAGTTGATAAAAATGGGTTTTGAAGTGATTATTCATATATACCTATGTATATATGCACAAAATGTATTTGATAAAATGTAAGTTGAGACTTAAAAGTAAAATATGATAATTTGAGTAGTGTTTTCCCTTAGAAATGTTTTATTAAATTGGTTAAATTGTGATTTGGGTTTTATATATGGAATGAGGTGGATTTTGTAGTTTGGTTTGTTGTGTTGGTTAAAAGAAAGTGGGGATTTTAGAAATTAAAATGGTTTTGGGTGCTTCCATGGATATTTAGGGCGTACCATTGGATGTTGGTGCATCCATGTGTGCACAAGGTTCACACATGGATGAGAATTCAAATGAATATGGCACTTTAAAATAATGTATTATGTGAACCTAAGTTTTTTATATGGTCCCTTGATTTATAAATGGTATATTGGTACGTTATGAAGCTTGAAATTGGTTTTGAATGTGTTATTTAAACTTGGACTATTTGGTATTTCCGAACAAGGTTGGTTTCAAAATGGAGGGAAATCCCATTTGTCATATTTGGTTAAATTGTGTGTGTTTTCATCTTGGCTTGAAATGATGTTGGAAGTGAAATTGTATTTGGAAACTAAGGGATCATTTAGAATTGTGAATACAAAGTGGTATTAAATGTAATTTTGGGAAATGGTTTGGAAATGTTTTGTGAATATATTTGAAATGTAAATTATGTAAGGACCAGTTGGAATTTTATAGTGTTTTGTAAAATGATCGTGGTTTTAGAAATATAAATGTCTGGTTGGAAACTTATAGTGATTTGATAAATGTTTTGAAGCCTAAATGATGTGACTTCCTGGTTGGCACTTATGAATGATTTTTTTATATGACGGTCACCCCTATAGAGGGATTTACCTATATGAGTTATCGTATAGGTGATATCAATGTTTGGGGTAGGTAGTTGCGGTGATGGTAGGTAAGGTGAGTCACGTGTGTGATAACCTCCTACTTACACAATATACTATTACCATGGGTTTCCTAGGAGTCTTTTAGAGGGTTTAGTAATGGTTGCTTATCAACCTTTATTAGATGGATTGGTACTCCTTGGATGTCTTAGAGGCTAGGTGGGTTGTGCTACTAGTGAGGATAGTTTAGATAATCTGGTTGGTTATTGACTATGTAGCTACAACATACGCCAACAGATGAGTCCAACTCGAGTATGTCTTCAGATTTCTCTAGGGATGTTTAGGAAATTCCCATGGTTACTATCTATATTTTCTTGTTTACTTTCTATTAAACCTGGTTTCTTGTACTATTTATCTATTTTCTTTCAGCTTTTCTTAGTATCACCTTGTTGGATTTTAGTTTTTGGATTTGGTTTCTAAAATGGAAAACCTATTTTGAAAGTGGGAATGTATCATGTGTTTTTTGGAAAAAGGGAAATACGTGGTTGTATTTTTAAAATTTTTAAAACATATTTTCATATATTTATTTCAAACTAGTGTTTATGAACTTTATTAGGGAATGGAAATGTATGGATTCTATGGTGTTTGCCTACTGAGCTGTTAATCTCACACCCTACTTATAACATTTAGTGTCAGTAGACTCGAGTTGTTTTGCAGGTTCAGGTTCCTGGTTCGTGTGATCATTATTGGAGTGTTTGGTCTTATGGTTGTAGGTGACTAAGAGGCCACATAGAGATCTTGTTGGTGTAGTCCAATTTTAGTTTTGTATTTAGTTTTTTGTTTTATTTTGTTTTTCAGTTGTATCTGTACCTGGATTAGCTTGTGTATTTATTATGATCAGTTTTTGATTATTGCTGCATAATCTATTTTATTAGTTTTTTATTTTATCCTGGTTTATTAGGCTGAAATAGTTTCCATTTGTATTAATTTGATTCCCAATACTCATTTCCACCCTATGGGAATTAGGAACGCCCTTCGGGCCATGTCTCAGACCAGGTCAGATGTCAAGTTGGATGGCATCCCAGCTTGGTTTGTGACATTATCTTCACTAGAAGAGAGTATAATTGATCACCCTCAATAATAACCAACATGTTTTTTACTTCAAAGCTATCCACCAATCATTGGAATCCTTGAATACTCTGGTAAGAACTCTTCTCCATAATAGTGTACTAGGATCACATCCTATAAATAAAATGGAGAAAAGAGAAATTGAGAGTGTTTATGCCAATAGATAATGATATCTAGTGTACCAAATAAGGTCTATGAGTATCTATTTTATAATTCTCCTTCATTTAATAAAAGATACTATTTTTTAACATTTCATATTTAATGAAACATAAAAACCATTTGGATTTCACATAATTGATTATGTGTTTGTTATAATCCTTCAAACATCAATTACTTATCTACACATCATTATATGAAGTATTGATAACTAAAATGATCATGATAATCAACATAGTAGAAACTTCTGAATGATATAATATATCATTTATCACATGCACCCAAACATGGAAATAAGAACCATGGGAAGCCACTGACCATGATGTAGTTACTTTCACCATATCAAAGTCTATGATTTAATGAACAATACTTAGTAATACCCCACTCATAATAAATCCTAACAAACATTCTAAAAAATTCACAAATTTTCTGAATCCATCCAAACTCTTTTATACATGATTTTTAGGATCACTTTGGGATGTGTTCAACACTTAGTGATGAGGGATGAATTGTTATTGTTTTATTTTTTATCAATTTAAACATTTTATCCATTTACCTCTTATGACCGGTTAAGATCTCAATTCTCTCAATTTTGGTTATCTATCTCATTTTTATATACAAGTAGATGAGATAAAGTAAACAATTTCATATGATATTTTTTTACATGTTTCACTACTCAACAAGAGTCGCTAGTCCTTAATATGTTTAGGAGTACCTGGTACATATAATTTTACAATAATTAAAAATTAGTTATAGTGGGCTATCCAGGGGGTAACCTAAACATGAAGCGTGGTTCTATATACTTAAAAAGTAGAGAAAAATAGTATTGAATCCCTTTGTCTAGTGATAGCCTAACCCAAATGTATCCTCCCATTGGATATTTATACTACCCAATGAAACTATGAAACCTTTTTAAGTGTTTTGAAACAAAAAATGAGTCTAAAATCAATTGAGAATTCAATTTTTAATAGTTATAATTATTCTTCTACTTCTTCCTCTTCTTCTGCTTTCACATCATAATGAAATTACACCTTATTCTACTTCTTCAACTTTCATAGGTGAAAGATAATTATTCTATATGAATTCATAGTGAAATCACTATTTTCTACACTAACTACTTACTTTTATATAGGATATATCACTGGAAAAATTTTTACCTTCTTATTCATAGAAGAAAACTAGGTAGAAACTTATTATTCTTATTATTACGCAATAAAAATACAAAACACATCTTTTTTTCTTCCTACTTCTTCTTCTTCCTCTTCGTTCAATGAATCTGAACTATGCTGGATATTTTTCCTCTTATTTTCTTCTTTAGTTCATAACAATATCACTGAATCTTATCTCCTCATCCATCTTTGAATTATAGAGTATATAGGAGTATCAAAGTTAAATATATTCACTCTCTCAAAAAAGGATTTTTTAAGAATAATAGTGTCAATATAACCCTCTTCATCATGTAATATATATATATATATATATATATAGAGAGAGAGAGATAGATAGACAAAGAATACTGTAATTGATATTGATAATTCATGCATGTGTTCTTAGTGTTTTTCTTAGTGATTATTGATCCTAATTATGTATAATGTGGTTATATTTTGATACATTTTTGATGTTTTGAGGTCATGTTGAGTTGTTGTGACATTGGAGGAGAATTAAGGAAATTACAAATGACTGATTCCATGAAGCCTCTGGTCATGGCGTGAGTGGTTGAAAATAGACTAGAGGTTGAGGAATCTAAGAATTTAGACCATGACCTTAGGGTTTAACGCCGTGAAATAAGCAAGATAGATGAACTAGATAAAATATGAAAACGATTCACACCATGACACATTCTTGGTGACACACTCATGAAATATGAGAAAAAAAAACTCAGTCCTATGAATTTTATGAGACACTTATAAAGTCATATAACCACACTCAAAGTCATATGTGCTCAAATGTCATTCGAATTATGACATCATCTTCACAACATGAATCAATAGTTTAGAAGAAAAATAAATCTAGTTTAGTTAGCACCCATGAGAGATCAGACCAGTCAAGAAGATGACCAATCATTGACCCATGGTTCTTTCCAATAATATTAAAGTCATAAGAAGAGTAAACCTAGTTTGGGTCCATGCTGAGTGGTAGAGGAGAGTAAATGTGGTCCAACAAATGACCCACCAAGATAGGTCAGTCCCTAAGGAATTTATCGAGAGGTGGATATCACATCCCAATATATAAGGAAGAGATATTTCAAGCATGTTTTTGATTTGGTAAAATAGATCATTCTCATAATTCCTTGAGACTATGAACCATGTCGCAATTTAGGTAGAAAATATTGGGAATCTGTGCTGTATTTTTCATTCGACATTCAAGGCCTTTGTGCCATGATGCATATTGTGAAGATTCAAAGGATAAAATTTAGCTAAATTTTAGGGGTTTTGTTCCAAGATATATAGGGGAGATTCATGTTCGAATATAGGGAAAAAAATCACACTATGAAGCCTTCAATCACACAATGAATATTTTTATAAAAGAATTAAATATAATGGATCATGTTGATTCATTTCATGATACCCATATTCACACCTTTATTAGAGCATTAATATTTATAGAAGAACTTATTAAGATTTTAAGGGTGGGGGATTTCCATTACATTTTTTATACATGTTTTTATTTCTTTTCATTATCTTGGTGAATTATTTTTTAATTTAGTGTTATTTTTTGAAGGATTTTTATAATTCAAGTAAATATTATTCTTTCACTATTATCATTGTGCCAGATTTAAATTTTATTCTCATGCACTCTTCTATTAAGAGGTATTTTTCATGTATTATGGTGTTTTACACTATCATGTGTGGTTAAAACACTTAATTAGTGAGGTATAAATCATATAATGATGAGTATGTAATGAATCACTAATCTTAATCATTATAAGTTATCTTGATTATGAATTTAATTTTAAAATCACATTTCATTTCACAAATATGTCCATGAGGAGTGTACAAGGACAAAGATAAAAAGTAATAATAAATTTAATGTTTAGGAACATGATATAACTATGTAATATATTTATTTATTTTAAATAAATACTATGTTTGATAGTGTACAAGATACACAACACCGAGCTTAAAGAGACCCTGAAATATTATTATTTAAATATGGCTGTTATAATATAGCCATTGAGTTGGTGGGTATGAATAACAGTAACTGAATTATGAAATACATATATAAAGTTCATAATTAATAAAAATATATTGATTAATTATTAATTAAATAATCACTCAATTTTTAGTAAATTGATTTTATGCTTCAAAAATATGTTTTCTTCAAAAATGATTTTTATTTCTTTTTATGAGAGAATATTATAATTAATTTCTAAAAATTTTAAAATTTTATTTGATAAAAATGATATAATTTCTGAAATCATTATATCAAAATTATCTTATGGTAAAATTTTGAGATTTTTTTGAAAAGTTATATTTTTTTAATGAATAGTGAAAATACCAATTTTTATTGAAAAATGTATTTTCTTTTATTGAATTTAAAAAGTAAAATTATATTTTGGATTAGTTTTAAAATTTAATTAGTTAATTTTGATAAAAAATAATTCAATTATAGTCTTTCAAATTAATTTTATATTTTAATCTAGTATAAACACATTTTTGTACTTAAAAATCAATTTTTCTGAAAAATTGTTTTTCATTTCATTTTACAGGTTTAATTTTAAAATAAATTTTTCCACTTCTGTAATTTGAATCTTGAAAAATTTATTACATATTTTTAATTAGGAGGTAAAATTTTGGTAAATATTTCCCTCTTATTTTTATTCTTTATGAATAGTAATCATAACAAATTTTGTTTCCACGGTAAAGGTAAAATATGTCAATTAAGGATAAAAAATGTGATAATTACTAGAAATTAACTCTGATACTTTCCTTAATTTTATTTTATTAGTATATTTCATCCATAATCATTAAAATTTATAATACATTACCTTTTTTTCACATGACCATGATTTTGACCCTTATAATATTTTTTGTAAAGAAACATAAAAAATGTCATTCTATTTGTTTTATTATCTTTAATTTTTTGATATAAGGATGAAAAGAAGGAATGTTCAGTTCTAAATATTTATTTTAAATATAAATAATTTTTATTTATCATGTCAATTTATTTCTATTTTTTATTTTTGAAATAATTATCTTAAATGCCTACGCAACACCGAGACAATATTTATTCAATTAGTATAAAAATAAAAATTAAGATTTAAAAAATGTTAAAATTAATATTATTTGAATAAATTATTATTTTAAAATAATTTTTTAGATAAAAATTAGTTATTAAATAGGTTTTAATTACTTATATTTTAATTACACGATTGTATTGTAGTTTTAAAAGTCAAATTAAATGAATAGTTCCAAAACTGAAATTAATGTTATTTTATAATAAATAATATTTTATTAAATTATTTAAAATGAAAAAAAATCCATTTTTTATAAAAGTGATTGTTATATGGTTTAAAATATAAATTGAGGTCCATTTATGGTCCAATTTTCCTTTTAAAGTAACTATATTGACATCTAAAGAGTAAAAAATTTGTTATTGTGGTAATTGTCAAAAAGGCTTAAAAGAGGTTAAAACAAAAAGATAAGGATGAAAACATCAACTAAAAATGTCCAATTTTTATTATATAAGATTATTTACACTAAAAACAATCTTATATTTTAATCTTATCAATTTTGATCCTTTTGAATATGAAAATTACTTTATATTAATTTAATATTTTGAGAAATTCCAAGAGTGTCCCTCTCCCTCTTATAAAAGAGCACATCTTCTTATAATTTCTTTACACTAAAAGAATCATTTTTTTCAGAAAATACATACCCAAATAAATTCCTAACATCCAAAAAATTTTCCCAGAGGCCATGGTTTGATCATAAAACCAACCTAGGAAAGATTTTGGTGTAAACCTTATGTGGTTGTTGGAGGAAGAGGTCTAGTTCTTAACCAAATATTTTCATTTTGTTTCTTTTTATAACTTATTAAAATATTATTAAACCATGATAAAATAATAAAAATATTATATACCATATAATTATATTTAGTTATGTTAATTTCATAACCTATACTCATATCCTCTTCCATCAAATGGGAAACAAAACCATTGCTCATGTGTACGGCGGACTACCGTCTCACGAACCGATGTAATTCATTTTCTATCACCACCTATAATGTCTAGTTATAATGATGTAATTAATGTTTATATTTAATATTATTAATATATTTATCATTTGAAAAATAAAACATATCATCTAATTTTTTATCTTTCCATACACTAAAAAATGATAACGTTGTTTATGCGTACGTGTGGACTACCTCCTCTATGAAGTAATGTGATTAATTTTTCATCAACACATCACATAGATGATATATAAAAGTTTATTTAAAGTAATAATATGTTATTTTATAGTATTATAATTCTGTAAAGATAAAATTATACTTACCTTCTTTATATAATGATCATTTAAAAATGGAAACATTACTCATGCATACGTACGACCTACTATCTCCATGGTTGTAAATAGTTTATTTTTTATAACCATGTTTCATGGTTGATTTTATAAGTATAATTGATGTATAAATATTATAATTATATAATGATAACTATTTTATAGATGATGTAATAATTAACCCTTTGACCATAGTCAACACACCGAAGTTGTTTTGAAATTATGAACCGAACACCCTCAAAATACATGATGTGGACTTAACTAATTAATTAATTAAATGAAACAATAGAATACATGAAATAAATGGTTTAAGTATAAGGTATTAAAACTAGAAATATTTTATTAAAAAATAAAATAATTTATATAAGTTTATTATATAGGAGTTAAAGGACATACAAGGAAAGTTTGGACTCGAGGTAAGGTATTTCATCACAATTTACTTTCATTGAGGAATATTTTATTATTATGCACCTAATTTATTTTATATAGTGTATATAATACCGCTTTTAAATTTAATATCATGATATACTTATTTTCATGATATTTAAAGTTTCATTTTAAGTTATTCATTCATGGGGCTTATGGTTGAAAAGTTACTAATGTGGAAAAATCATTATGTTATAATCTCCTTTATTTTCGAGATTGTTTATGTTCAAGGTTCCTTAGGGGGAAATAATATTCTATTATTTTATTGAACAAAATATCTTTTATTATACTCTATTTATAAATGTGTTTTAGATTTTTAATTTCCATTTCCACCCTCATTGATTAAATAACCATCAATAAATTCATTTGTAAGTAATATTAATCTTGTATCTTCTTTTAGAACATGAATGTTTCTCTTCCGTATCCATGTTTTCTAAAATGTTTTGAAAAAATTTCTTTTCAAAACCTAAATTATTTCCTAAATCTATTTCACATGGTATTTTAACTTCTTTTAAAAGGTTTTAAAAAGTAAATTTCTTAATGTTTTCCAAATGGTTCACTTTAGACTCATTTTACAAAATGTTTAAAAAGAATGTTTTTTAACATTTACAACATGAATGGATTTTTCAACCCTCATAAACATTATTTTCCTTGAAAATTCTTGGTTATTTAAAAAAATAGTATTTTCACAATATTTTGTAAATTTTTAGTTTTTAAAAGTGATTTTTAAAGAAAAAAGGGTATTTTGCTCAAGAATTTTTTTAACAACATTTTCATGGTATTTCCATTCATCAATGTAAATAACCATTTATGTTAATTACACTCCACTAGGGATATGTTGTAATGATACCATCCTTATTATTTCTTTTGATGAATATGATAATTACATGGAACCTGTTTCTTTTCCATAGATGAATCTAGAAATAAAAGAACAATGATTATTGTTATGTAGAAAAGTTAAAGATTATAAATGTTTTATTCATGAATGACACTTGGAAATTATTGGTGATGATGGGTGAGCCCGATATAACTTATATGAAGTTTTGATCCCCATTATATCTCATGATGAATGGGTGAGCCTGATACACCTTATACGATAGGTGAGGATGATATATCATATATGATGGGTGCACCCAGATAGAACTCTAATTCATTGGATAATGATCCTTATCTTTATAGGAAAGGAGGGAGTTAACCATTGTGGTTTATCATATGTATTTAAATGGTTTCCAGTTATTTATAACATGGGATTTGAAGATAATGTTCTAAGATACCAAAACATTCTTCTTTATGCTTACAATGGGTATTTAATGATTTACTTTGACCAAAATTGACATCACATGAAACATGATTATTGATTTCAATAAATTTTTCCTTTGTTAAAGCTTTATTCCATTTTTCATGATCGATGATCCATTTATTGATGAGTATGAATTATCTTATTTTATGCTCATGCACTCTGTTTATGTCATCATACCCTTATTATCCACTTATTATCACTGATGAAATTCAATTTTTAATGCTTATGTTTACCCTTAACAAGCATTTGAGATCACCCTTATTGTTTTTACTTTTCCCAGGTTATTAGGAATGATGTTAAATTATTTGTGTCTATAAAAGTTTCATGTGTGGAGAATTTTATAGAAGATGTTGAATACTTATTGTGAAATAAGAAAATCTAAGTATATATGGGAAAAAATCACTTAAATGCATGGGTATTGTTATTTAAGAGTTTTTACCAATTCTCTAAAATTGTAAACCTAAAAGGGCCTTGGGTATGTAATTGATCTGATATTTCATTTTGATGTTGTAAGTTTTTGATGTCTAAAATTGGGCCATGTTTATCTGTATCAATATAGAAATTTAAAGATCATGTTTTTATTATCGGATCTAGGAGTGTGGGTTCTAGGATATTACAAAATTAGTATAAAATAATGAAAAAAATCAAATAATTGTTAGAATCAATTCTACACGAGTCCCTTGGTCTGGGTAAACACTCTCTATCTCAAGATTCTTCTTTTTTATATCCAATTACTTAGAAAATTCAAAATATAGATTACACAAAACCATTTTTAACCATAGGATGCAATTATACCAATGATCATGGTGAAAAAAATATCATAGTTAATGAATTAACTATCAATCACTCACTTAACCACAAAACAATGGTTATGCATAATAAAATGATATATATATATATATATGAGAATAAACATGAATGAAAAAAACCAAATATGAATTTACATTTAAAATAAAACACTTAAGTACATAAATTTCCCTACTTTTATATTACCATGAAATAAAAAAATCACCCTCTTATGATATCCATGAGAGGGTGAGTAAAAAATAAAATAAAAATCCTACATAAATAGAGCAGCAACAGTTGAACTCATACAACAACACAACATGTCCCATAATGGTTCTCCCCTTTGATCAGAATCCTCATATTATATTTATAGGAAAACATACTTAGGGTTTTAAGCCTTTCTATCTTCCTAAATATCTTTTCTAAATCATCTCATCCATGCCTAAAGATCTACAGTGAACTCAATCCCAATTCTCTCTAAAAATTTCTATAAGATTATGTATTTAAAAATATGTTAACTATATATTTCATAGTGAAACAAGGGAATCACATCATAAATTTTACTTCTCATTCCTCTACTTTTTCTAGGCATGCATAACTCATGACACAACAACTTTAGTTTGTTACAAGATTTTCTCAATGTATCTTCAAATATTTCACTTGTGCATCAACGTATTGTCCCCAAATTTTATCGCAACATGACACAAACCCCATAAAAACATATCAAATCTATTGGTAGGGTCTAAAAATGAACTAGTACCTTCAAGGCATGAATAATCCTTATGAAAGCTTGAAATTTTCTTATAGAAAACATCATGGTAAAAAATATCCAGGCATGATGCGAATAATTATTCACTTCTTGAAAAAGTAACCATTGCATAAACACTCCCATGATGATGCTTATGTGGCTACATGATGATGATTATAAAGTTACCTTTACAGTACTAAATCCCTACTTGTGTAAAAATAAATTTATCTTCATGAATGGGAATATTTATAATTTAGTGTATCTCAAAGAGTTTATCATGTAGATGTATGGTATTGTTTATATTCACATGGGTCTTCCAGTGTTGTCAGTAGGTTTCAACTCTCAAATGAATGAACTTATCTCATTTTTATTTACTTCAAAGTGATCTCATACATAGAGTATTCATATATTATTTATCCATTATCATTTTAATGAAATTTATATGGTATTACAGAGACAAAATCATAGTGGTTCTGACCTTTACATGGTTTCTTGGAGGCAGGCTCAATCTCCAGTACTATGAAAATAATAGTGAACTCTAGGTGGTTGGACACAGTGCGAGTAGTGGAATAGGGTAAGAGCAGTGGTAGGATGATATAGATGATATTTTCAATATTTTCATGTGTATTTCAGTTATTTAGTCCCAAAAAATCTATGAATTTGATCTAAATTGAATCATTTTTGGATTTTAGGGATGTTTTGAGTTTAAATGTCAAAATTGCTTAATTCTACAATTTTAGTAGTTTTATATCACTTATGTATTTCAATAATAACATTTTAAATATTGATCCAAATTGAGGAATTATTTTTTTGAGTTTCAATTTTTTACGGGATTCAAATTCTTCAACTAGATCCAATTCTAATTCGAACTCCATGTGGCCCAAATAAATCAATCAATGTGGAAAATATTTTTTCCCAATAGAATTGAACTTCCCTTATTAGATGAGGCATATTTTGGGATATATGAAAAAATTATTTGATTATTGTTGTATTGAAATAGGAATCTAAGTTTCATTTAAACATTCAATTTTATATAGTAATTCTCTCATTAACTCAGCCAATAAACACATCAAAGTAGAGGAACCTAAAGAGTCTCTTCTGATAGAAAAAGAGAGATTCAGTAATTCAAGAATAAATTTATGTACACATGTCAAAAATCTTTTAAATTTTGATGTTATACATCCAATACAATTTAAAACAACTCATAATAATAAATTTTGGTGATTTTTGGCCATTTTTTGGGATGAAATTGTGAAAAATTTCTATAGATAGATTCTAGAGAAGAAATTTTATATTTTTCCATTTTTATTTTTTTTATATTTTGTAATGGATACCTATTCCCCATTATTCTCAACTACTATTCAGATGAAGGGGTATACTTTTGAGTGATTGAGGAGGGTGATGACTTCTTTATGTAATTCTTGAGTACTTTCACTTCATGAAATAAAATCATTTTCTTTCTTCTATTAAGTTGTTTTCAATATTATAATATCATTTTTTATTATCAAGTATATTGGGAAAAATCCCTTAAGGTAACATTGCATCATTTTTGGGTTGATTGTGTTTGTTGACAATGTAGGTTTCAATGGGGAATTATCTAGTTCTAGAGATGTTATTGAAAATCCATGTTGACAAAGAACCCTGACAAATGAATGGAGGATCTAGAGGTGGTATAAAAGAAAAAATACAAGGTGGCACTATTTTCCAGTGTTTGCCAAATTTTTGGGGTCCAAAATTTGGAGTTTGGTGAGCATCATGAAATATGGATTTCCTTGAATCTAGTATCAAAATATGTCAAAGGCATGAATTTTGAGAAGATAGGATTCATGGTTTGGATTTCACGAAGACCAGAAGAATTTTGACGGTGATTATTCGCGATTACGACGATCTTCGTGAATGATAGAGGTTGAAGAGCATTGTGGCAATGAAGGGATTTATGAGGGAGATTCGCAGTGAAGGCGTGAAGGAATTGACGGAATGCTCCATGATTACGACGAACTCCATGATCAGAGAATTTCCGTGGTGCTTCGGGATATTTAGAGAATTCCAGCAGAATTTTCGGAGTTTCGTGATATGTGATGACGTGGTGTTGACTTCACGTGAAAGGTTCGAGGGTTGGTGGAATTGCCTATAAATAGGCCTCAACTCCCTTGAGAGAAGTATAGAGTTTTTAAAGAAAATTATTTTCTCTCGTCTCGTTAAGGTGGTTCGCGAAGGTAGTGTGCTTTGTGAAAGAAGAGCTTCGCGATGACTAATTTAGCTCTGCGAAAGTTGCGAGCTCCACATTGGCTCAGTGATCTTTGCAAGGGAAGTCGCTCTGCGATGACTTGATCTTCAGAAGAGTTCTTTGTGAGAGTGCTTCATGAAAAGGTAGGATCTTCACAAAGGCTTTTTTGAGCTTTGCGAAATTGGGAGACTCACGAAGTAGGGTGCTTTGCGAAGGTTTTTCCAAAGGAACTGCCTAGTGTTTAGGGGAAAAAGGGGTATTTATCAGTGGATGAAATTTGGAAATCAATAGAGCATCTACATATAGTGGAGGATTCATTCATTAATGGTAATGAATAGACCTACAGGTCTATAAACTGTGAGTGGATCCCTTCCAAGTGCAGTGGACATAGGAAGAGGAAGAAGGTTATCCTTTCTACCAGTAGTGAGCAAGTGAGAGAGAAATAGGGAGTGACCCTTGGGGAAGTAGTAATCTAACCCTAAACATTGTAAAGGCAGTGATCCTGGTCATATAATTGATCTAGCCCAAACATTATTGGTAGTGAGATTTAGTGGATTTGGTACAATGGCACATCGCCGTTGTATGCTCCTTGGATGTAGCCCAGTGAGGGTGAACCAAGTAAAAATCTCTATGTCTTCCTGCTTGATTCCCTACATTGCATTTAAAGCATCATCATCAGATAAAGAAGAAAATAAGTGGTCATAATAAACACACAAGTGCAAACAAAGTGACCCTTGTAATAAAGAGGTCAAGATTCAGTGGGGCAGAAAGAATTTAGAAAAGAATATCCATACCCTGATTCACCCCCCCTCTCAGGGTATATAGGCCCCTATTGGTCTCAACAATTGGTATCAGAGGAAAGGTTTATTTTAGCATATTTTTTTCTCTAACTTGGGTCAGTCGATTTGTGTTGTTAAATATTCGGCCTTATTTTATCTTGGTGTACCATGGAAAAGGGGAGAACTTTAAAGAAGAATCAGAAGTCTTGTGAAATTACTCAGAGTGGAAGTTTCTATGGAAAGAGTGTGATTCAGCTGGAGGAATCATGTAGTGAACAAAATAATGATTTGAATAAATCATATAGAGAAAATACTTACTCATTCAATGATACAGAAGGAATGAGTGAAGAACCTAACATTCCAAGTGATGTTGGAACTACTGATGATGAAGAAACGCCAAGAAGTCGAAAAGTGGAAGTTGTCCATGAAGATAAAGAACTGGATCAGAAATTCACTAATGAAATTAAATCTAAAGATATTCAGATCCAAGCACTGGAAACTAATATCAACAAGCTAAGAGGTTTGAATCAAAGTCTTATTGACGTAGCTACTGATCTGAGGGAGAAGAATGATTCTCAAGATGAATAACTATGAAAGAGATCTACAAAGGTAGAAAAATAAAAAGATGATGTCAAGGAAAAGAATATGAAATCAGATGAGATTCAAAATTTGAAATCTAGAAATGATGATCTTGCTACAAAAATATCTGAATTAGTTCAGAAGAATCAAAGGATACAACAAGAGATTGCATGTTGTTCTGATTCTATTGAAGAAGAAAAATTGAAAGTGAAGGAGAAAAGTGACATAGTAGAAAAGCTCACACGAGAACTGGAAGATGAGTTGAGTAGCTGGCATAATCTCAGAAAAGAACTTAATGCTCAAATTAAATCAAGAGATAAGAAGATTCAACAATTGGAGGAAGAGATAGAAAAATCCAAGAAAGAAATGAAGATATCAAAATAAAAAGGAAAACCTAAGTTGAAGGATGAATTGCACTTACTATTCGATTTTCCTTCAGATGGTGATGATAAAATGAAAAGAAAGTATGAGATTTCTAAGGAGAAACAACAAAATATTTTCTCAGCTCAAAGACCATAAAATTTAGGAAAAATTGGTATTGTATTTGATGAATCCCCTCTCATGAATGATAGAAAGAGATCCGTGAATAGTTCCAGAAATGGTAAAAATCATGTAGGTGCTGGAGAAAGAACTAAAAAGACTTTTACAGGAAGTAATGATAGCATGTGTTATTTTTGTGGGATTCATGGTTATACATCAAGCTTCTGTTCATAGGCTCAGGAATAAATTTCAGACTGTGAAAATAGAAACATTACTAAATCTGAGAATAAGAAGATGTTTCATGAGAAATCATAAAGAAGAGTCTCTCATAGGAAAACATTCATTAGATGCTATTACTGTGAAAGAATGGGACACACCATGAGTATGTGTCAGGAAGCTAGGGAGCTCAATATCAAAGGAAGAACTCAAGCTGCATCAACATCTTGACAGATAATTGATGAAATGAGGTATGCATTTGATGGAAAATGTTCTATATGTTTTGATTATGGGCATTTGGAAAGACATTGCAGCAGAAATAAAGAATGAAAAGAAAAGGGACTAGAAAATAGATTCTTGACTCCGGTGATGAATACTGAGAAATTATACACTGGGAGACAAAGTGGAAAGTTAAAGAGTAGGATTCTAGTCTTTGGGGAATCAAATGGAGCTAAACGAAAGGTGTATCAATCACCTTCTCTATCACACCCAGAATAGCTCTCGTGGAGAGAATGTGAAAAAACCTATAAGATTAAGGGGAGATCTACTCCAACTATGAGTAAAAATAATGCAGATTCAGTGGAGGACTCACCACCAGTGAAAAAAAGTGTGGTGACTCAGATATCTGATAAAAGAAAGATGAATAATGAATGTATTGGAAAATTAACTTTTCATGTGCCACAGAGAGAAGTGGAGGAAAGTGGAAGATCCCTGCAATGGTGGAAGAAGGAAGGGAAGATGACAAGAAGAGAGATTCCTACTCATAGAAGGAATAAGGAACTATTGGAAATCATTCTTTTCCCAACACTTGAATACCAATGGTTCTTTTGAACCATTGGTATAGGTGTTATTTACAAACTATTTGCATAAACTGTTGGTAAAGATGAATTTTAATGGAGTTTTCCCAACAGTTTGATGAAACCATTGGGAAAAAATTATTTTCCCAACGTTTTTTAATAACCGTTGGGAAAATATGCCCCAAATTCGACTAAGTCAGGCGACCCCCCCCCAATTCCAAAATTAGATTGCACGACTCCCAGAAGCGCTGCCCGAATCCCAGAAGCCCTTGAGAAGCCCCAACACAGGTGCACCTCTTCTATCCGATCAGCTGCCAGGTTATGCTCCTTACACCTCTTCTCAAGGATATCCTTCCACCTCTTCTCAAGTATATCCTTTTATTCTCAAGGATATCGTTATTCCCTATTTCTAGTGATTTTGGAAAATTTTATGATTCACTACTCCATAAATTGTGTACTCAAATCACTACATCCACGAATTGTGTACTGAAATCACTACATCGGTGTATAAATTGTCCAATTAATGTTTTCATTACACATATAAATTTATGAGGGCATTTTGTCTCTTTCTTGTGTTCTAATTTTAAATATTCATAGTTTTTTTAATCTCAATGCTTCAAATATTATAGCTTCATGTATATGAACTCATAAGAAAATTTTTGTAATATTTATTCATAGTATTTCATGAAAATTACTCCTTTCATTAAGATCATGTTAAACATGAAGATCTTATTCATCTTAATTTTTTTACACTATGTGTATTACATAACAAGTATGTATCATGTTTCTATCAAAATATATATATATATAAAATGACACACTGTTCACTTATCCTTTGCACAATAGAACATATAGAGAATCTTCTTGAACTTTTCAAAATAGCATGTGGTCCCTAATTATTCTTCACTGAAGAAATAATAAATACTTAACCGTACAATCCAATGTTCTTTATGAATAAAATATCTATAAAGGGAACTCTCGACGGGACCTCTCCTTTTCCCATGTAGTACTTCTTCCTTCTTCATGAAACTAATTCACAGAATGTCAAATTCGTAATATTAATGTGTATTAGTTTTCCTAATATAACCATTAATAATTCTACCTTAAACATCATACATGAGTTATTCAATCACCTTTTTAAAACACAATGCACATTTTCACTGATTTGGGGTTCCTCAAAATGCTTGAAAAAATAAAAAAAACACATGTATTGAATCCTGCTTCTCATATGGTTTCATGGATACAAGTTCATCTCGAAAATCATGACTGCGTGGTTCAAATATCAAGAGGACCATGGGATTATTATTCTTCACACAAATGAAGTTGTTTTATGAAACTATGTGTTTTTGTTTTCACTTTTTATTTGGACGAAAGGGGAGATTTGTGGTCATTAATCATGGTTGTGGGTGGTCATTTAGGATGTAAGATAGTATGACTTCATTTTACTTGATATATCCAACATTATTATTGATTTATGTTCAATTTGATTATATTTGACAAGTGACGTTGTTTAATAAGTTGTTATTAATGTTTATAATAATGACTATATGGTATAAGGGTTCACATGGTGTGTATAATGATTGACATGGTGTCTATGATAATCTAGTGTCCTGAGAATGTACATGGGAATATACACACAGTACATGACTTGGTTAACCATGTAAATAAACATGGCCAATCCCTTATGGTGAAAGTATGTTTGGCCAAATGGGGTGTTGAAAACGTCCCATTTACACATGGCTTTGTTTCATGGGTATGCCCACATGATGTGTTGGATATACTATAGAGTAGGTAGTAATTAGCTCAGTCAAAACACTTTCATCCCTGAAATTCAAGACTACATGGTTAAATGGAAGAACCCATGTTCTAATGACATTCCTAACATGGTTTCTAACTCACCTCACCTAAAAATAAACTATAACACTGGTTAAATGCAAGAATTCATCCTAAACGTACACTATAACATTGGTTAATTGGAAGAAATCATCCTCGTTACTGAATTCCATACACATTTGGGAAAAAACCATCATTCAAGAACATCAATGGAATGTATAGTCTTTTCACAAAACATATATCCCTTAAATGTCTTTAAATTACAGTAGGCACTGATTTAAAGTTGTCGTGTTTACAGGTGGAATCTTTGTAGCTTTGTATAATATATTCTCAGAACTATAGAGTGGAACCCCATTCAGTGTTTTGAGGTCCACCCAGGACAACCCCCCTCCTTCATGGACCCAGGACAACCCCCTCCTTCCTGGACCCTGGACAGCCCCCAGCCTCCTCCCTAGACCCCGAACATCCCCCCACCCTCCTTCTTGAATCCTGGACAGTCTCCCCTCCTCCCTGGACCCCAGACATCCCCCCGCCCACCTTTCTGGACCCAGGACATCCCCCCTCCTTCCTGGAACCTGGACAACCACCCCACCCTCCTCCCTGGACCCCAGACATCCCACCACCCTCCTCCCTGGACCCCAGACATCCCAAAAATTATTATTTGTATGTGAGATAAAACACAATAGAACTTGAAGGTCCCTCTCCAATGAGTGACCATCTGGGTTCGGGTCACTAATGAGTGGCATCCTGGTTTGGGACGTCACAATTCCTGGATATCCTTTTTATAGGTGTTTCTAATCAAATCCAGACCTATAACTATTGAAGGTCCCCCTCCAAAATCAATTGGGACATGATTCAATGAATATACCCTACCAACCTATGATCTATGTCCCCAAACCTAGGATCCTTTAATCCATGGTTAAGGTGAAACTTGATGAGGCCATAACTACTTTTGATGTGATCCTCATCCTACTCCTCATCCTGATCTCCCTGAAGAAGTTAAAGTATAAAACTCATGTACTCCCAACAAGACCCTTAAGGATTATGTATTCCTTGATCCACTTCCAATATCTTACTGGGCAATCCTTGAATATAGGCATTAGAAATTCTGCATCTTATTTTCTTATATACACTGTATTTTTTTGTATTTCTTAATATGATTATCATATAGAGTAATGTGTCAGTTATGATTTTATTTAAAGTAAACAATTGTCATTTACCTAAATATTTTTTTGATTGAACTTCAATGTTATTGAATTTCTTTGAAATTACTTATTGCAATTTTTTACAGAATGGATAGAAGTTGGATGTATGAAACTGATAGGATTTCAACCAATTTTCAAAATAATTTGAACATCTTTTTAAATTTTTCATTTAACAAGGCTTCAAATAGTGGTTGCATACACTGCCCATGTTCTAATTGTGTTGGAAGACCTTGGTTTAGTCATGAAGCAGTTAGCTATCATATAACCAAATATGGTTTCAAAACAAACTATTATGTGTGGTATCACAATAGAGAGAAAATGTAATCTCAAAATTTTGATGATCCAAATGATAAGAATGAATTGGAGAGTTTGATATATAAGGAGTTTCCATTTATTCGGCATCATGATAAGGAAAGGATGTCCAACTAACAAGAATTCGATACAAGAACACATGATGTGTCCAATGAAAATGATGATGTTGATTGAGTGAAAAAATTGAATGATGCTGCGACGACTCCAGTATATCGACAATGTGGTAAAATGAAAAAGTTATAATTTATAATCTGATTGTTTCATGGGAAAACTATGTATGGGATTTCAAATACTACAATTGATTACATTCTTACCTTCTTGAAGGACTTACTTCCAGATGATGCAGATATTCCCTCAAACCACTATATGGCATGGAATTTAGTTGATGAACATGGATTCTCAAAAAAAAATTCATTCTTTCTCGAATGATTATAGCTTATTTTGGGAGTAAACTGCTAAAAGAAATTATTGTATCAAATATGGAACCTCCCGATGGAAGCCAAAAGATGATGGAACACCATTTCGTGTGCCAAAAAAAGTAATTTGGCACTTTCCATTGATCCCCATATTACAGAAACTTTTCATGTATGATGAAATATCAGTAAAAATGTGATGGCATGAAACCGAGAGAAAAAGGAATAATGAAGATTTGGTTCACCCTGCAGATGGATTTTCATGGCAGAGATTTGATGCTCGATATCATGAATTTGCAGCTGATGTGCGTAATGTGAGACTGAGTCTTTCATGTGATAGTTTTAATCCATTTGGGAAGATTCTTACTTCGTACAACACATGGCCGGTTTTAATACACATTTATAACCTTCCCCCATGGTTGTGTATGAAAAATCCTTACACTTTCTTGAGTATACTAATATATGGCCCTTCTGATCCCGACAATGATATATATGTATACATGCAACCTTTAATAAAAGAGTTGAAACTTATTTGGGATGTGGGTGTTCCCACATACGATGCATGTTTGAAAGACATATTTCAGATGCATGCTACGCTTATGTGGACGATCAATGATTTTCCTGATTATGCAATGATGTCTGGATGGAGCACAAAAGGAAAATTGTCATGTCCTATTTGTATGTAGAATACTTGATCAAGAAGACTAAAATATCGTCGTAATTTTAGTTTTATGGGACATCGATGATTCTTTCCAATGAACCATCCATATAGAAACAATCATTGAAGATTTGACAATACCATGGAGAATGACAATCCACCCTAGCGTATGTCTGGAACTGAAGTGCTTAATGAATCGAAAGATTTCAGTTATTCATTTGGGAAGGGGGTAATGAAATCTAGGAAGAGGAAAAATGTTTCCAATGATACATGTTACAATTGGAAGAAGAAGAGTATATTCTTTGAGTTGTCATATTGGTCAACCAACTTGTTACGTCATTGCTTAGATGTAATTCACATTGAAAAGAATATATTTGAAATGTTGCTTTCAATTATTCTAAATGTCAAGGGGATGACAAAAGATGATTTACGATCTCGGCGTGACTTGGTAGATTGGGGGCTCAGACCAGAATTGCATCCTATATGTATCAGTGAAAATAAATGGCAAGTTCCATGCACTTCTTATGTGATGACACCTGTTGAAAAAAATCAATTTCTGGAAGTGCTAGAGACTATTAAAGTTCCTGATGGCTATTCAAGCAATATATCAAAAGGGGTCAACAGAAAAGAGTTGAAGTTGAAATCTTTGAAGACTCATGATTATCACATCCTTTTGCATGAGTTGATTCTAATAGCAATCTATCATCTCTTTTCCAATAATGTAAGAGTCTCAGTTATTCGGTTGTGCTATTTGTTTAGAGATTTTTGTGCTAAGAAGTAGTCCAAATCCTTCTTGCAAAAACTGTTGGCAGAGACACCATTAATTTTGTGTGAGTTATATAAAATACTCCCTCCATCATTTTTTACATGCATGTTTCATATGACTATCCATATTCTGACCGAAATACTTCTTGGAGGACCCCTGAAAGAAACATGTACACATTGAAATCATATTTTCGGAACAAGAATTTTCTCTGAGGTTCTATTGTGAATGACTACTTGGCTCAAGAATGTATGGATTTATGCTCAATGTATTTGTCTGATCTTACTACGAGAATAAACAGACCAATGAGAAATGAATAAGAACAGTATGAGCAAATTGAACCCAGTTTTCCATCACTTCTTCAGATAGTAGGAATTCTTGGATCATATACATTGGCGATATTAAGCCTTGAAGAGCGAGATATGACACATCACACAGTGTTGTTCAATTGTGATTTGTTCGATGAGTATATCAAGTAAGTAAATTATACATGTATCTATTTTCTTATCTCTTGTAATTTTAAATATTTGTTAAACTATTATTATTTTTATCTACAGGGAACATAAATAATTGACATATAGAAAGCATCATTCTTTATATTTGAGAAGGAAAGAGAATTTACATAGCAAAGGGTTTTCTTCTTGGTTGAAATTGAAGGTAAAAATATTTCTGTAATAACTAAATAAAAATAATATTTAATTAATTTTACTATTTGTTTATATTTCAGGTATCGAGTTTTCCTATATAATCTATTTATAAGGAAATAAGAGCTTTATATTTTTGTCCTAATACCATGGTTTGTTCTTGTAAATTACTTGTGATCAATGGATACAAATTTATTATCACTGAACGAGCAAGAAACATGAGAACACAACATGATGGTGTTATGCTAATTGCCACAACAAACTGTTATGCCAGTTCATCGGATAATATAACTCATTCTGAAAATGTAGCTTATTATGGAGTCATGGAGAAAATAATAATTTTGTATTATTACTCACATGGCCGAGTCACGATGATGAAATGTCAATGGTTTGATTCAATGACGATGCAAGGCACCTTTATTGATGATTGTGGATTTAGAGTTATTGACATGGCTCGCACTCTTTCCACCAATGAACCATATGTATTGGCATCAATGGTGAAACAAGTTTTTTATGTAAAAGATCATCGTCATCCTAAATTTGGTGTAATTATTGAAGTAAATCCCAGACATGTTTTTGATGATGGTGATGATGAAGTTGACATTATCCCTACTGCAATTGGAAGCAATCTGTTTATTACTTATGATGACTCCAATAGCTCAATTGTCAGAGTTGATTGTGAACCTGAAGTTATGGTGGGAAATATATAGAATCATACAGTCGTGTTCTCACCTACATGTTTAACCTACATCATTCAGAGTGTGTATCCTAGTACTTACCTTCAAACCACCATAAATCTTCTGTTTCTTTATGTTTTTTTATCAGAATGGTTTTTATATATTTTGTTTCTTGGGTTACACATTAGTTATCTGTTTCTAATTACTTCCATATTTGATTTCATTATAGGAAATGACACCCATTGAAGAGAGGTGGCGGAAAAAGATGACAAAAAATAATCGTCGCATGACACAGATGGGCGTTCCTCCACTCATCCCTGTTGTGAGTATTTTATTTCAAATATATATATATTTTAATAACTTATAATATCATGTGTTTAATTTTGTGTTAAATTTTTTTTCAGGATCCACCCCCTAGACGAGAGATATCCGATGAGGAGCCTGATATTTCTCCCAATACAGAGGCTGGTGGTGTTAGAGTTAGACGATCATATGGTGGTCTCGGTACTGAGGCCGGTAGTACACGGGCTCGTGGTGAGAGAGTTAGATGATCCACTGGTTGTACCCGATTAGACTATTCCCCTACCACAGACGTATCTTCTACTCCTCATTTTGATCCTGGTGTGTCTTTAGGGACACAAGGGATATTTAGGCCTCCAATGTTTACACTACCAGTTGGCCACACGTATGTTCCATCATCTTTTACTTCTGGTTCATTATCTATGAGCTATTATATTCCACCTTCTTCGACTCCTGCTTCGACATAGTATGTGACTGAGGAGCATAAACTAAGGGACACTCCACCTGTACAGGATATTCATTCAGCTTCTACACATCCAGTGATGCCCATTGATCTAAATACCACAGGTATATTTATATAACTCTAACAAATTTTTATACCAAAATTTATTTTTATTATAACTTGTACTGATATTTTTTTTCTTTAATAACAGATTCATCTACTGATAGGAGGAGGGGGAGGGGGAGTACTCTCTTGCGTGCAATATGGAACCTCCATACACAGTTGATGGTTGAATACAATGATGATGGAAAGATGATTGATAAATATAGGCAGGATGTCAGGGTTTTTTGGCGACACTAGCCAAATACTTTGACATCATTCCGGTCATCCCTCTCTCTTGGAGACATCTTCCACACGAATTCAAGGATAATGCACGGTAACAAATATGGGTAAAAAATATATTGGATTTAATGTAGTATTTTTTTTTTGTATTTATATGAATTAATCTATTGGGTGTCAGCTTCAGTTTAACTTCCCTGATGGCGAAGGTACACGACCAGCGCATTTAAAGGAGCTAGGAGAGATTTGGAGAGCTTATAAACATGAGCAATATGTTGGCTGGTGTGATAGAGTGGGCACAAAGTTGGAGACATTACCTATCATGGATGACTTCCTGATAGAGTAATATCGCCAAATGATTACCCATTGGGCGACTGCCAAATTTAAGGTATTAATCCCATTTGAGGTATTTAAATGATAGTTTTTATATTTTTAATTAATATTATCTTATTTATTATTAAACATTATTTAGGAATATTCTAAAAAAAACAAAAAAAACAAAAAAAACATTGATTCAAAGAAATACCTCCACACTTTGGGGCAAACTACTATGTCAGATCACGAGAGTCAGCTAGTATGATATAGTTGTTTATAATTTTTCTTTAGGACTTGCCCTTTTTATTGTTTCTTACTTAAATTATGTGATTTATTTAATATTGAATATATGATTATAATTGAACTTTATATTGTTTCAATGTCATTACAGAAGCACAAATTGAATATTAAAGGACGTATCCCTCGAGCAAAATTGTTTTGCTCGAGTAGAAGCAAAAAAGATGGAACTGTGATTAATGAACCGACACAAGAAAATATTGTAAGTTTTAATTTGATTATTTAAAAGTTTAATAACTATTTTGAAATTTAATAATCTATTAATATTTTTAACAAGCTGCTTTATAGGCCCTTGATGCCCAGGAGCCTGACAATTTAGGGCCACATGATCATTTATATCAGGTTTTGGGAGATGAACACTCTGGTCAAGTACGCTGCCGACCTGGTAAGAATATAGTCCCAACGAGGTATTGGTCCTCTCTAAGTATCCATTCTAATACCACCCAGTTGGAACAGGTCAAGGAGCATACAAGATAGTCTGATAAAAGGGTCACAGAGTTGGAAGAACAGGTTCAAACGAGGGAGAAAGAATTTATGAAACTGATCAAAGCTTTATCTTCATCACTTCCACCAGAGGCCAATGCGGCTTGTCAGACATATATGTCATCGATGGGTGAATTATCCAATGAAACAGGCAGTAGTTCTAGTTGCGGTCGAGATGATTACATTCCTGGTGATGACAAGGATGCTAAAGAGGATGAGGGCGAGGATGAGGATGAGGACGAGGGCGAGGATGGGGCCAAGGGTGAGGATGAGGACAAGGGCGAGGTTGGGGCTGAATATGAGCATGGGGATGATAAAAAGGACAAGGATGGGGATAGAGATGGCCTCAAGGATGAGGCTAATGATGACAGTGGTGATGGTGATGGTGATCAAGGCATATTGATCCATTACATTTTTGAATTATGTATAACTCTATTTTTGAACCTGGGTTTTCACCCTGGTATGGATATTTTTGAATTCAGTATAACTCTTTATTTTTGACCAAATATGGAAGCCTAATGATGTTGTAATGGTTTATGGGGCTTGTTCGGAGCTTGGAACCCCGGTCGGCGTAGAAAAACACTATGCCTCATAGTTAGAAAAACACTGCCTCACAGTTAGAAAATAACATGTTGGTTCTTTATAAAATCCCCTGGAATAGGTCCTGTAGAACACTAGACACTTTTTCACTTACTTTTATAACCAAAATAAGAAATTTGAATAATTATTGCATCCAATAAAGATTCTCCCAAGTCTATACTTCCAAATATGTCTTCTTTAGCAAAATAAACATTATCCAATACCTCAGTAAGGTTGGAAGGCTAAAAAGAACTAGCATCAACCAAAAATCGTCCCTTAGTACCATCTCAAACCTACAATATTTTATGTAATCATTTTTGAAAAGATCTAGTGAAAGATTCACCAACTCAACAATGTGGTTGGAGAACTCTAGAAGAGTATGCTTCACTTTCTCCAACTTCAGAAACTCCAAAGTATTTTACACGTGTAAAGTTTCATGATAAAAAGATGGTTAAATATCTTATTGAATGAAACCCAGGTAAGAAATTTGTGAAACTTATCCTACACTATATAATCCCATAATATTCATTCTGGTCATTGGTGACATGTACGAGTCAACCGCGCCTCAATCTGAGGAACGGTTTGGCCGGAACCACTCAAAGTGTCTCAATTTTATTTGAAATGGACAACATTTTAAGTGAAAACAACAACTGGCATACGAAAAACCAACCAAAAGAATCTGGATTCTGTTTATAATTCAGTAAAAAAATCCATGGGTCATTTGTGATGTGTATGAGTCAACCCTGACTCAATTCGAGGCACGGTATGATGGGTATCACTCGAATTATCTATCTTTTGTTTAAAATGGACATTGTTTTAAGTAAAAACAACAGCCACATGGAAAACTGACCAAACATATTATGATTGTGTTGATACTTTAGCACAATGATCCATGGGTCATTTGTGATGTGTACGAGTCAACCGCGCCTCAATCCAAGGCACGGTTTGGCCGGTACCACTCAAAGTGTCTCACTTTTATTTGAAATGGACAACATTTTAAGTGAAAACAACAACTGGCATATGGAAAACCAACCAAATGCATTTGGATTCTATTGATACTTCAGGAAAACGATCCATGGGTCATTTTTGACGTGTACGAGTCAACCCCGACTCAATCCGAGGCACAGTGTGGTAGGTATCACTCGAAGTGTCTGTCTTTTGTTTAAAATGGACACTGTTTTAAGTAAAAACAAAATCCATATGGAAAACTAACCAAATGTATTTTGATTGTGTTGATACTTTATAAAAGCTATCCATAGGTCATTTGTGATGTGTATGAGTCAATATTTCCTCAATATGAGGCACAGTTTGGCAGGTACCACCCAAAGTGTCTCACTTTTATTTGAAATGGACGACATTTTAAGTGAAAACAACATGGCATATGGAAAACCAAACAAAAACATTCGGATTCTATTGATACTTCAGGAAAATTATACATGAGTCATTTGTGACATGTATGAGTCAACCCCGACTCAATCTAAGGCACGGTGTGACGGGTATCACTTGAAGTGTCTATCTTTTGTTTAAAATGGACACTATTTTAAGTAAAAAACAACAGACATATGGAAAACTGACCAAACATATTATGATTGTGTTGATACTTTATCATAATGATCCATAAGTCATTTATGACATGTAAGAGTCAACTGCTCCTCAATCCGAGGCACGATTTGGATGGTACCACTCAAAGTGTCTCACTTTTATTTGAAATGGACAACATTTTAAGTGAAAACAACAACTGGTATATGGAAAACCAACCAAACAAATCTGGATTCTGTTGATACTTCAAGAAAATGATCCATGGGTCATTTGTGATGTGTACAAGTAAACCCCGACTCAATACGAGGCACAGTGTGGTGGGTATCACTCGAAGTGTTTGTCTTTTGTTTAAAATGGACACCGTTTTAAGTAAAAACAAAGTCCATACATAAAGATGACCAAACATATTCTTATTGTGTTGATACTTTAGAACAATGATCCATGGGTCATTTGTGATGTGTATGAGTCAACTACGCCTCAATATGAGGCACAGTTTGGCCGGTACCACTCAAAGTGTCTCACTTTTATTTTAAATGGACAACATTTTAAGTGAAAACAACAACTGGAATACAAAAAACTGACCAAACACATTCGGATTCTGTTGATACTTCAGTAAAATGATCCATGGGTCATTTTTGACGTGTGCGAGTCAACCCCGACTCAATCCGAGGCATAGTGTGGAGGATATCACTCGAAGTGTCTGTCTTTTGTTTAAAATGGACACTGTTTTAAGTAAAAATAACATCTATACAGAAAACCAACCAAACGTATTCTGATTGTGTTGATACTTTAGAACAACGATCCATAGGTCATTTGTGACGTGTACAAGTCAACCGCGCCTCAATCCGAGGCACGGTTTGGCCGGTACCACTCAAAGTATCTCACTTTTATTTGAAATGGACAACATTTTAAGTGAAAACAACAACTGACATATGGAAAACTGACCAAACATATTCAGATTATATTGATACTTTATCACAATGATCCATGGGTCATTTTTGACGTGTACGAGTCAACCCTGCCTCAATCCGAGGCACAGTGTGGCCGGTACCACTCAAAGTGTCTCACTTTTGTTTGAAATGGACAACATTTTAAGTGAAAACAACAACTGGCATACATAATACTAACCAAATGCATTCAGATTCTGTTGATACTTCAGGACAACAATCCATGGGTCATTTGTGACATGTACGAGTCAACCTCGCCTTAATCCGAGGCATAGTGTGGCCTGTATCACTTGAAGTGTCCATCTTTTTTTAAATGGACATCATTTTAAGTAAAAATAACTGGAATATGGAAAACCAACCAAACGTATTCGTATTGTGTTGATACTTGAGAACAAAGATCCATGGTCCAACCTCACACAATCCACTTCTCATGTGAGTAACTCCTTCCCCTATTAAAAAACACATGTCATTTATTATACCAAGGACAACTACATTCCCTAAGTCACATAATCTCATTGATACACACCGATTATCATCATCACTAAGTTCAAATACTCCCGCCCCAAACCATGAGACATTATATTTGTGTTTGGTTGAAGTCATTTATCCATTTCCTTATTTTGGGGTTATTAGCTTCTAATTTATTTATTCAATCATGTATGTGTTATACAAAATGCAATTTTGTATGTATTATTAATTCTATATAAAACATATAATTACTTATTCAGTTTTTTATGTATTGTATTCATAATTGATAATTAAATTATGTATGTATTCAATTCAGTATTCAATTATGAATTGAATTTTTAGATTGCACATGTAATTTTCTCTCATAATTGAATTCTAAATCAATTATGTATGTTTATAATTGCTTTATGAGTTATGTTTTCATTATATATGTGTATAGTTACTGGAAGGTGGAAACTAATTGATTTAGAATTATGTTTTTCATTTCATATGTTTTCATTATATGTATGTATTCAATTCAGGCTTGGAAATGCAGGCCTGGAAATCACTCAAAGAGGCCTGGACAACAGTAGCTCACCACTCACAGCAGCAGCTCAGAGCATCCTGCTACCAAAATTTCCCAGCATGGCCTATGCCAACGGTTTATAACCATTGGCATATGGAGTTTTATACCAACTCTTTACCAACGGTTTCAAACCGTTGGTGAAAAATTTATACCAACAGTTATGTAAAATCGTTGGTATAAGGTGGATATAATAAGATATTCCAACGGTTTTCCACAAACCGTTGGTATATCTCTTTCCCTACACCTTACTTCCCCATGATTTGGATAACCATTGGTATATATTATACTAATGGTTATCCAGCCTTTACCAATGGTTTTGAACCGTTGGTAAAGACTTATTTTCCAGTAGTGAGGGGAAGTGGAATATTGGTGGAACATCAATGAAAGAAATGTCTACCAGTGGGTTTAAACCTCAAAGTGAAAGGAAGGCCAAGCCTTCAGAATCTACATATCAGAAAAAGACTCAACATGTGGGTAATGAATGCTTAGTCATATGGCCAGAGCAGTTGAAGTTGGCTAGGCGGCTATAAGAAGTAAGGAAGGAGTGTGATTCTTTGTAAGAAATAATCAAAGGGTTGACCCATCAAGATCAACTGAAATCCTCATATTGAAGATTCCAGAAGTACCCCTCTCCTTATGGTTATAAATGCTGGTAACTGATGATTCATGTGTTTCAGGTTTTAAGGAGATACAATCCAAGGGTAAGTGACATCTAAATATACACAGTGAAAAGTGATATGCTCTAGAGTTTCAATTGCCTCAAATTAGGTATGAAAGGTGAAGAAGAAAGGGAGAAACATAGCATAATAGGAAGTGATTGTGTTATTAACTTTGTCTCTTGTTTCCTGCACCAAGTTCCAACTCAGTAGGCTTAGATATTTTGTTAATGGCTCAATTCCGAGTAGAAGATGAGAATAAATGATGTAGGATAAGAAGGATGTTTATGAGTCTAAATAGTGGGACTAACCATAGGAAGTGTTTCATAACATAGGGGTAGCATTCAATAACAAAATCAGATGCAACAACCATCATTGTAATAATTGGATGAATCAGCTCAAGTGTTGTCTATCGAGGATACCAAGAAGATGCGAGAGAGTATCAAAAATGTTTTAACAAGAATCTCAGAAAAGTAGCTGAAATAAATGATGTCACTGAAAAATGAGACAGTGAGAAATTTCCTGATGAATGTGATGAGGAGGAAAGCAACAAAGGGGGAGCAGAAGTAGTAGATGCTGATTCAGAAAAGAATCAGACATGGGAGTTTGTTTTGAGGCCAGCAGATAAGAATATCATCGGGACTAAATGAGTCTTTCACAACAAGTTTAATGAAGATGGAACATTGATTCGAAAAAAGCACGACTAGTGTGAAAAGGATACTCCCAGATAGAGGGAATTGATGTCGATGAGACATTTTCACCGGTTGCAAGGCTCGAAACAACCAGATTATTCCTAGCCATTGTAATGCAACGAAAGTTCAAAGTGTTCCAGATAGATGTCAAATTTTCATTCTTTAATGGGATTATGGAGGAAGAAGTGTATATTGAACATCCAAATGGTTTTCTCATTCAAGAGGATGAGAACAAGGTTTGTTAACTGAAGAAGGCATTATATGGGCTGAAACAAGCACCAAGAGCATGACACTCAAGGCTTGATGAGTACTTGAAGAAGCTTGGTTTCCAGCATGGTGGAGTTGATTACAATCTCTATTTCAGCAACAACAGTAATCAAAGGATGATGGTGCTGGTTTATATCGATAACATAATATTTGGGGGATCAGATGAAGCTATGTGCAAACAGTTTTCTGAATTCATAAAAAGTGAGTTCAAAATGTCAATGATTGGAGAGATAACGTTTTTCCTTGGTCTACAAGTGACACATTGAAGGAATGGAACATCCATTTCTCAATCCAAATATGCCAAGGTGGTTTTGAAAAGATTTGTAATGGAAAATTCCAAAGAGATGAAGACTCCAGTTTCTACCCGGATGAAATTACCTAAAGATGATAATAGAAAGGCAGTTAATATCATAGAATACAGGCATATTATTGGGAGTTTACTATACCTGATAGCAATGAGGCCTGCTATTATTTTCTCCACCTACCAAGCAGCATGATATCAAAGCAATCCCAAGGAAATCCATATTCTTGCAGTAAAAAATAATACTTCAGTATATCAATGGCATGGTGGACTTCTTCTTGATGTATAATGGAAAATCTCAAACAGAGTTATTGAGATACACTGATGCAGATTGGGCCGATTCAGTGGATGACAAGAAATCAATGTTAGGAGGTGCATTATATCTTGGTGGACTATGTATTTCTTGGCTAATCAAGAAGCAATATTGCATCTCATTAAGCACCATAGAAGCTGAGTATATTGTGGCCACTCAAGCATGCTCACAATTATTGTGGTTGAAGAAACAAATTGATGATATGGGAGTTGAAGTGATGTCTCCGATCGGAATCCAGTGAGATAACTCAAGTGCTATCAATCTTAGAAAAAATCCAATCCATCACTCAAGGACAAAGCACATTGAGATAAAGTATCATTTTATCAAGGAGAAGGTTGAGTAGGGAATTGTGAAGTTGGAGTATATGCCTACAGAACTACAGGTTGCAGAAATTATGACGAAGGCCTTACCCAAGGATGTTTTTGAGAGGCATTGAATGGCTCTAAGAGTCCAGTTGACTCCCCACACCTGAAAAAGTATGGATGTGGGACCCCCACCCCCTCTCCCTGAGATATTGCGTGTTTTTCTCTAATGTGCTAATCTGTGTTCTTTCCAATGTTTTAGACTGCAAAGGGGTGACCTTTGGGTTCGTTGACAAAGGGGGAGAAATTGTAACTCCTCAAGGGGGAGAAGCTGACAGGTGGAGCAACGAGATAGAGGGAGAGCAATGAGATAGGGGGAGCATTTTAAATCTGACGATTCTAGAAGTGATCGATCAAATATTAGATATCATGATAGATAAGGATCGTGATAAAAGCAGAAGAGTGATGTTGGAATAGTGTGAGAAGGGTTCCAGTGATCAACAATTGGTATCAATTTGGCCATTGGTATCATTTTAGTGTCAACGAATGGTGTTTGAAATGAATTGATTCATTGATGAACTCTTCATACTACTCTTGTTTCTCATGCCAAGCATTGCTCATGTGGGCATAGAGTATGAGGTGAGTGAATCTCTGGTCACTATCTGAATCGCAATAGGCGAAGGATGTGTGATGATAGAAGGATACTTAGTGAGGTATCAACATGAAAAAAATCATTCTGAGAAGAGTTTTCAACAAACCCAAAGAGGGAGATTGTTGGGAAAAAAATCCCTCAAGGTAACATTACATAATTTTTGGGTTGATTGTGTTTGTTGACAATGCAGGTTTCCATGGGGAATTGTCTAGTTCCAGAGATTTTGTTGACAATCCATGTTGACAAAGAACCATGAAAAATGAATGGACGATATAGAGGTGGTATAAAAGAATAGATACAAGGTGGAGCCATTTTCTAGTGTTTTCCAAATTTTTGGGGTCCAAAATTTGGTGTTTGGTGAGCATCACGAAATATGGATTTCCTTGAATCTCTCATCAAAATATGAAAAAGGCATAAATTTCATGAATATGGGATTCATGGTTTGGATTTCGCGAAGACCAGAAGAATGTTGACGATGATTCTTCGTGATTACGATGAGCTTCGGGAAGGTCAGAGGTTGAAGCGCATCACGACGATGAAGGGATTTATGAGGAAGCTTCGTGGCTAAGGCACGAAGGAATTAATGGGATGCTCTGCGATTATGATGAGCTCTGCGATTGGAGAATTTCCATGGTGCTTTGTGATATTGAGAGAATTCTGGCAGAATTTTTGGAGCTTTGCGATATATGATGATGTGGTGTTGACTTCACATGGAAGGTTTGAGGGTTGGTGAAATTTTCTATAAATAGGCCTCGACCCCCTCAAGAGAAGTAGAGAGTTTTTGAAGAAAATTATTTTCTCCCGGATCGTGAAGGTAGTTCACGAAGGCAGTGTGCTTTGTGAAAGAAGAGCTTCGCGACGGCTAATATAGCTCCGCGAAAGTTGCGAGCTCTGCGTTGGCTCAATGAGATTCGTGAGGGAAGTTGCTTTGTAATGACTTGAACTTCACAAGAGTGCTTCGTGAGAGTGTTTCGTGATATTGCTTCGTGAAAAGGCAGGAGCTTCGTGAAGGATTATTTGAGCTTTGTGAAATTTAGAGCCTCGTGAAGTAGGGTTCTTTGCGAAGGGTTTTCCAAAGGAATTGCCTAGTGTTCAGGGGAAAATGGTTATTCATCAGTGGATGAAATTTGGACATCAATAGAGAATCTACATACAGTGGAGGATGAATTCATTAATGGTAATGAACAGACCTACAAGTCTATAAACTGTGAGTGGATCCCTTCTAAGTGAAGTGGACAAAGGAAGAGGAAGAAGGTTATCCTTTCTACCAGCAGTGGGCCAGTGAGAGAGAAATAGGGAGTGACCCTTGGGGAAGAAGTGATCTAACCCTAAACATTGTAAAGTCAGTGAGCCTGGGCATAGAATTGATCTAGCCCAAACATTATTGGCAGTGAGCTTTAGTGGATTTGGTATAGCATCACATCGCCATTGTATGCTCCTTGGACGTAGCCTAGTTAGGGCGAATCAAGTAAAAATATTTGTGTCTACCTACTTGCTTCCCTACATTGCATTTAAAGTATCATCATCAGATAAAGAAGAAAATGAGTGGTCATAATAAACACACAAGTAAAAACAAAGAGACCCTTGTAATAAAGAGGTCAAGATCCAGTGGGGTAGGAAGAATTTATAAAAGAATATCCATACCCTGATTCACCCCCCCTCTCAGGGTATATAGGCCCATATTGGTCTCAAAAAAGTATGATTGTATTTGGTTTTAGATTCTGTTATTGTTATTGCCTTGTTCAGTGATCATTATTTCCCCCCAACCAGTTCTAGTTTATATATAATGGAATAAACCACTCCTTAATGGTGAAGTAATTGGTAATTGTAAGTACATGTGGGAGGGGTAGTGGCCAATATTGATTATTTAGGATAAATAAGACCTGATCAGATATTTTCTAATTCAATTGAGGGATTTTTCTGCAACTATCCTACACATTGGAAGGAGGATTGACCAAGTTGAGATTTTATAAAGGTTTATTCTCACCATCACTATATGACCAATGGAGTGAGATGAATAGATTATGAAATATCACTTTAATCGTCTTAGTAGAAGATTATTGGATAAATAGGAACAAGGATAACATTGAATTTAAAAGATCGAACCTAACCTAATCACCCCTCTCCTATCACTATTTTTAATCACTTTCTTCATCAATATATTTCAAATATATTTCTTCATTTATTTATTTTGTTTTAAAAATCAAAAAATTTAAAAAACGTCCCTTTATCTAATTTAAAGTGACAAACATGATTATTGTGCACTCCTCTATGGATAAAACCTAGGTTAACCACTACACTACATTTTATCTTAGAAAATAATGGTTTTTTCCACAACCCATGAAAGGAATGTGACAAAATTTTGTGCCATTTTCAGGGAGGTAGTTCCAACAATATAATTATAAATATATTACTATTTTCAAATTAATTTTTTAAAATTTAACTCACCATGGTCTACTATGGATAGTGTTACTTTCTTTTATAAAAAGGATAGGGGAGATCAAATATGAATCATCATAGAAGAGAAATTCAAGGAGCTCATCCAGGACTTTAAAGAGACCCTCAAATACCCAATATTGGAAGGATTGAATAGAAAATTAACTAAAATCTATGAGTACTTCCCAAAATTATATCAATAAATCATCAAGGTAAAAAAATAGTCTTCCTTATTTTCCCTTAGTTTTTATAAATAAATTACACTTGTGAAACACTAAGAAAAAGTGGTTGAAAATGGTATAAAAGGCTAGTTGAAATGGATTGAAGAAAATATACATGAGATAAAGAGAAAAATGGAATAAATAGCTCACGAGTATCAATATAAATCCAAACTTGATCTAGTGGTGGAATAAGTATACCCACTAATATTTCATATCTAAGAACTTGAAGAGGCCAAGAAGGAAGTAAATGAATATCCTTTTCACCTATCTCAACCATTTTTTAGGAGGTTAATGAAGAATATATTTTTACTGATGTATACATATGAGATCAACAAGACTTGAATGAATTTTAGGATGAATATGATAGTAATGAAATGTGACATGATATATCCATTCTTAAAGAATAAAAACCACCACCTTTTTATCTCTCTCTAACTATATAAGAAGAAACCACCAAAGTGGTGGAGTTAGAAGAAATAAAAGAGGAACTTTTCCACCTTCCCCCCTATACTACCACTCAACTCCAAGAGGCACTTTCCACTAAATAAAAAATTAATGTCAATCCAATTAAGGGAGATAATATTTTCCTGAACTCTTTTCATTTTGATTTTATTAAAGATGAATTGGGTATTACCACCCCTTGTTTTAAATTTTCAGACTCTTCCAACACTTGGATTGTCATGGAGTATGATGAAAAATAATATGAACCTAATGAGGAACATATGGTGCTCCCTAAAAATGTTGAAAATTTATTATAGGGATCACAAGTGGAGATCTAAGTGGATTTTTCTAAGGAAACAGATACACAAGATGCTTAATTTGAAGGGAAAAATTTTTATATTGAATTTTCATATTTTAATTTTATTCAAATAGAATTAAAATATGAATTTCCCTTTGATTATTCCATTGATGAAACATACCTAAATAAAGAATTGGAGAATAAAGAATAAGTTGCGCAAGAAGAAACCAAGAAAGAGGATGAATCATTATCAATCATACCCCCACCATGCAAGCTATATCTCATTTCCATGAGGATGTATTTGTTGTAATCTATCTATAGATTCATAAAAACAAAGGAATAAATGAAATATATAAGGAAATATATTTGGTGGTTCAAATAAAATAAACCACAACCATCTTCATATTGGGGATAATTCACTAGAACCGACCATCCAAAGGAATTCAAAACCCAAGACCCAATTGGGGGATTAAACCAATTATATCCTTCTTTTATTTAAATTTATTTTATTTCTATTTTTGTCTTTAAATAAATTTATTATGTTATATTTTATTATATTTCTTATAGGTTTTCAGTGAGAAGTACTTAGGAGTTCAACTCAACACTACACTGACAATAAGTCAAGTTTTACCTCTCTTTAGCAGTTACCTGTTGTGATTAAATTAAAAATATATTTATATGTTAAATCTACTTGAATACATTGAGGACATTGCATCATTTAACTATGGGGGATGGAACCTTTTTATTTTTAAATTTTTAAATTTATATTTTTCAAAAATTTTGTTCCTTTTTGAAAATTTTGTGTGATTCATTTTAAATTTTTGTGTGTTTTTGAAATTTGTGAGCCCAAATGAATATATTTTCTATTTTGAAAACCCATGTAAATGAGTGAAAAAAATTACCCCATGATACTGAACATAAATAAATGCTAAAAATGATTTTTAATGTAAAAAATATTGATAATTTCATGAAAATACCTCTTATTTTTAAAACTCATGCCACATTTTACTATCTTTATCTTTTAAATCACCTTACCATGAGGATTTTGAACCTTTTTTGACATATTATTTACTTTAAACTCATTTATTTATAGAACCAATCCATGATTTATTTAACCATAATTTAGTTGATTTCTATTAAAACTTGATGATTTGAGGTACTTTTGTTTTAAATGATTGAGGCATTTCATTGGTTTTACAAGCCCCCTTTTCCATAAAATACTTGTTATTATGGCATATCCTATAAATTTAATCATTTTCCCCTAAGAACCCATGAATTTCCTGTTATTTTAACCATTATAACAAATTTTAACTTAGATAGTAAATGTTTCCACACCCACAACTGGTTATATCCCAAGAATAGTGTATGATTGATAAAGTGTAATAGGGTAATTTTGGTTAGTATGAACAATACCCCACATTCACTAGTATCACATCATAATTGAGTGTGGTGAGGGGATCTTTTATCATATTTGATGCAGATGTAGCTTCCTAGATGAGAAGACCTTGATTTCCCCATCTTGACCCTCATTCTTAGTGTTGAAATGTGCTAGGACTTCCTCTAACACTTTTTTACTTCTACCTAGTGACAAACCATTCCAGGTATTTCATGTGATCATCTATTGGTTACTATATGTTCCCTATATTACCATATATTTAAAATGAATAATTAAATGGGATATATTAAGGGATTATTCAATATGATTTTTCACATTTTATCTCACCTACCTTGAACATCATAATTCTTAGAATCTGAATTCAAAAGTAATCATGATATGTATGGTTTGATTTATAAGTAGATTTTTTGGTTTCTTAGAAACCTATGGGTAGGTTGTGTGCACTTGAGATTGTGCATAAATATATTATAATAATATCTTGAGTGTTTAGTGTTTTTTTTCCAGATAGTTAAATCATAACATGGACATAGGTTCCTAAGGAAAGTTTAAGAAACTAATAATGGAGGGAAGGAGGGATTAAAATGGAATTTTAATAATAAATCATGTCTATTTTCCTAGGGGGAATGGGTTTTTAGATTTATTTTTTTATTTAACGATTGGTCATATTAACATTATTTATTTTCATTTTTATTTTATTGAAGATTTATTCCTTTTATATTTTTTTGAGATGCTCATTTCTTGAGGATAATTAATTATTTAAGTGGAGGGAAATTTGATATTGATAATACATGAATTCCATTTTAGTATTTTTCTTGGTGATTTTTGAGCCTAATTATATATAATATAATGATGTTTTGGTAAGTTTTTAATGTTTTGAGGTTTTTTTGAGTTTTTGTGACCATGGAGAATAATTGAGAAAATTTCAGGCAACCTGGGTATTTTTTATAGTCATTTTTCTACATTATTTTAGTTTAGGATTGGGTTTTTCTAGAGTATAGACTCGAGGAAACCATTATCAAATCTATTATTAGTTCTTTGGGAGAAAAAATATTGGGTTTAAAAAGTAAATAAAAAAAATCTATTTCATGTTGTGGCACGTATGAGGTGATTCACACCATGAAACATCTGAGGGTGGGGTGATTCATTAATCATACCTCAAAATTTACCCAATATTATTGTTTTGAAAGAAGATCCACATGGTTTACTATTTCCTAAGGTTTGGACTAGAATTTACAAGGATTCAACACTTATCAGTCATGGTGTGTATGAAGTAACCATGATATTTCCTAGAAAAATTCATCGATTTTACTCTAAAAATTAAATCTCCCTTTCACATTGTGAAGTCCATTAACCATGGTGTGATATTTCCAACAACCAAAAGATAATTTTAGGGATTACTCATAAATTATTCATGATGAAAAGGTTTAAAATCACATTTTGACATATACAGGGGATTTAAAACTCATGGAACAACCCTAACCCATGCGTTACCATTTATCCCCCCTAACCAGACCTCCTATGTTCCTATAACCTCTATCCCACCGGAACTCTCCATTTTTAATGAAGGTCTAGGTATTGAATCAACAAGTAATCCTTTATGATTTTCCTCCCCCCTTATACTTTTCTTAACCAGTCCCAAACCCCAAACTATTTCCTTAACCCTCACTGTTTTATTGTCCCTTTACAAATAGTCATCACCTTTCCTCTTTCCCTTTCCTATTCCATAAAACCTCTCCTTTCATTACTTAATTTTTTCCTACCCAATCCAATGGCCCATGTAAAGAAAGATGCCTCCAAACCTCTAAAAAAACTGACCCACTAATAATCTCATTATAACCAACCATGATCCCTCCAAGAAAATAAAAAATCACGCCTCTTCCCTTTCACTTGACCCTTACACCAACCCTTCCTCATCCTCACATCCCTCATCCCATTATTATTTTGAGTAAGATACCCTAAAAAAGCTCACCGACCCATTCCAATAGTTTACTAAGAAGAAACACAGGGAGTTCCTTGATAAAATTCAAAAGAAACCTATATAGACCAATAAAATAGTCAATTTGGTGACCGAAAGTCATATTTAGATGGAGGAGGAGTTCCTTGAGGCTCTCTATGCCAAAAATATAGATCATTGTTGTCCATGTTTTATAGGAAACATTAAAATATATATTTATTTATTTCCTCTATACTTTTGAGGTCACCCATGATTCATATCAATTTTTAGCTAGGTCGATAGTAGTAGAGTTCATCACTGAAGGAGTTAGGTATTGGATTGAGTGTATATAATATTGAATTTATTAAGACTGAGGCATATATGAAAATGATTCATGGGACTAATAAGGAGCACATATTGAAGTTGTGTTCCAAGATCACTATTGATCTAGAAAGTATGCATGACCTAAATACCACAAAGAGTATATAATTGCACAATCCTTTACCATAGATTGTTCATAGGTCTTTGGCCCATGTGTGGTTGGCAAAAGGATATTCACAAGGTGTGATGATACTACCCGAGGTTTTTATCATTTACACCATGATCCATGATTTTTAAATTCACATGACATGATAGTTTACACTTTACTATGAGGTCCAAGAAAGAAAGTCCCAAGGCATGCCGATGGTAAGAAAATTCATCACACATTTGGTCAAGAAACTTGAAATTTTTGAGACCTCCTTACCATTGTCATCCTTGGGTCACTTGAATCTCATCTATTTAAAACTTATATTTCATATTGTCCTAATAAATAAGGACAAGAATCATTATTAATGGGTAGATTATTACACCTTTTTAGAAGGCAAGGATTAGTATTTGGGAGATTTAGATGTTAGATCTACTTATACATCAACTGAGATAGGGGAAACTACCCCACATGAGCAACAATATCCACCCACCCCCACTTAAGAGGTGGGGTTTCATTATTTGGGTTCCATTGTATAGTTTATCATGGAGAGCCTTTATATTATATTTTAGGATAGTGGGATCCCATTCCCTAAGTCATCCATGCGCTCATTTTATCCTCCTCATTGGCCATCCCCTATTACATGGAACTTATCTAACTAACAACCCAACCATTTTCCTACCACTACCTCTATCATTACACCACCATACCCCACAATTTTTTGATTGAAATCACTTAACTATAGTTTTGAGATTTTTTTCAAATTCTAGTGGACATTACACACTCAGTTCCCAATAGGAGTTTATAATTACCTACCAACTTAAGGACATGGAAAAGCCGCAGAGCCAGTGAAATATAAACCTTTTGTTGACTCATATTCTAAATAAATGATATACATTGAAATTCACAATAAAAATTATTATTAGACCATGAAATATAATTTTCCTTTCATACATAGCACACCCATTGCTTAATACTAGACTCCTCATGCCTCAACCTAGAGCACTTTTGAGAAATAGATGGCTGACACCTTGAATTCACCTTTTCTAGATTAGATAACTATTAAGAAAATTGACAATTATAAATATATTTAATAAGAAACTCATGTAAAGAATACCATGATATAGATCTGGTATAGGAAACTAGAGTCTTAGGATTTCCCCATTTCCTTGATTTTTTTTGTTTTTTGTGCTATACTTATGATGGACATGTGTTTCCTTTGTCTTAAGATTATTTTATATCTATTTAAAATTCCACAAATAAATATATGTCATATTATGAAAAATATCTTCCTTCATTTTCATTTCTATTTATATTTTTTAACCCACCAATTTCAAGTGAAATACTTTTGTTTTAGGACTGACCTCCCTTTTGTCACCACTGAATAAAGTTTTCCATACTCAACCACCATTTCCATCACACACTAATTTCTCTAAGGTATTTTTAAAATCCCATTTCTTATAATGTTTTTATAACTTAGTTATTTTATATTTATTTCCTTCTATATTGATCTAAAATAGTGAGGGAACTGTTTGAATTTTGAGTGGGGGTGGGGGCATTTTTGAGCTCACCCGACACCCCTCTTAAATATTGTAATGAATTTATTTGTCTAAGAGGAATTTTACTTTTTACGAATGATTTGGAATTTATATTTTCAAAAAAACCATGGGAAATATAAGTGAAATTTTTAGGTAAAAATAATTTAAAATAAATTTCTTGTTTACTCATTGGTTGAATTTAAAATGATTGTTGAATTGTATATTTTTCATTGGTTTTGATTCCTGAAGTTATTATATATTGAATCATTACTTATTACTCACATCTGGTGTGATTTTCTACATTTTTAAATATATATTCCAAATAGGTTTTATAATCTAACTTTTCATATTCTTCCATATTCCCTCTTTCTTGAGAGGATCCGAGATACATATCACTACTGAAACTTTCTTTCTAATATTACCAAAACATGATAACCTTGAACCACATTTAAATAGATAAGGATATTGATTGATTGTTATTGAACCCATGCATCCTTGAGACCCACTTTACAACTAATCCTTTGATAAACCTATAGATAACATGTAATACCTTATAGGAAACCACATTATAATATTAATAATCCTTCATACCCTTATTCTTGATTATTATTGTACGTTTTTAATTTTAAATATCTAATAAAGGGAGTGAGGTGTTTTATGGTACTATTTTGTAATAATTCTTTGAATAAGTGTGTGTGTATATGGTGAGGGGTGTTCTTGAAAGCTTGTGAGAAATATTGTATTACTGATATCAAGTAGAACTGATCCTTCTATAATTGAAAAAAATGAATTGAATAAAAAGTGATAAATTGGATTCCTTAGATTGACCTATAACCAGAACTACCTCCACTCTTTTTCACTAATTATTGTAATTATTTTAAGTAGGATATTTATATTAGTGAATGAGGTGATATCATAGTTTTACTTCTAAGGGTTTGGGGTCTACCTTAAACTATTCACCAAGAAAATTTAGAGAAAAAAAGAAAAAAAATAAGATAAATAAAGGTCCAATTTTTTCTTCATTAAATCTTTCAGATAAGAATTAATGAGCTATTAGGGTAAGGAGATAGTGATTATATAGTTTTGTAAGAAGTAAGAGGGAGATGATTTTATTTGAGCCTTATTTTGAAAAAATTTCATTGTTATTTAAGGTGTTATCCCCCTTGTTCATCCTCATAGTCGATTTTTCACATTTTATCTCACCTTCCTTGAATATAAAAATAATTGGATCCTAAATTAAAAAGTCCTCATGATTTGTGTGGTTTGATTTATAAGTGTAGGTGCAAGTTTCTTGTAAGAATATGGATAGGGTGTGTGCACTTTATATTGATCATTACTCTAGTATCATAATAAATTGATTATTGAGTTAAATTTTTATGGGAAGTAAAATTAAAACATGGACATAAATAACTAAGGAAAGGTTGATAAAATAATGATTGAGGTAAGGGGGGATTATAATGTAAGTCCAACATTGAAGCATGACTTGTTTCTTAGGAGTAATGAGTTTTTGAAATTTAACAATTTTTTAGATAATGATCGGTTCTATTGAAATTATTGATTTTTTTATTTTGATTTGATTAAGATTGTCACCTTTTTGAAAATTTATTGAGATTCTCATTACTTGAGGAAACTTAATCATTAAAGTGTGTAGGAATTTGATACTGATAATTCATGAATGCATTTTTATAAATTTTCACAGTGATTATTTAGCCTAATTGTGTATAATGTGGTGATGTTTTGATAATTTTTTGATGTTTTGAGTCTTTTTATAGTTTTAATGACCTTGGGGAAGAATTGATGAAATTTTAGGTGATTTAAATTATAAATCCTTTGATCAAAACATGAGTGGTTGTAGACACACTGAAGGTTGAGGAGGCCTAGAATTTAGGCCATTAACCTAAGGTTTAGTGCCATGAAAGAAGTGATATAGGGGACCCATATAGAATCTAAACATGATTTTTTCTACAAAACATGCTTCATGTCATGCTCAAAAAAATGAGGAAAAAATGATAAGTCCTATGATTTTCATCAGGGACTTACAAATTCATACAACCCACTCAAAATCATACATTCTCAGATTTTATTTACATCGTGGAATCATATTCATGTTAAGACCTAAGAATTTAGAAAAAAAAAATAAACCAACATAGCCAAAATCTATGGGAGATTAGGCTAGCCAAGAATTTGGCCAATCATTGACCGTAGTTACTTTATAGTTGGTGTCTAGTCATGAAGAGAGTTCACCAAGCATGGTTCGACATTGATTAGAGGATGAGAGCATGTGTGGGCCTAAACTTTACCCATTGGGATAGGTCGGTCCATAAGGGATTTATCAAGATATGTATATCACATCCTAATATATAAGTAATATATATATATATCAAGTGAGTTTTTGAGATGAGATAATAGTCCATTATCATCATGTTGTGAGACTATACAGTACACCGCAATTTAGGTAACAAATTCTAGGAAGCTATTGTTATGTTGTTCACACTGCAAACAATACATTCATGTTGAAATTAATTTTATGAAGATTAAAAGGAAGAAATATCAGATGATTCCATAGTAATTTCATGCCACGATATACAGGGGAGATTTAATTTTTAATAAAATAAAGAAGTTTCCACACTATGAATCCTTAGATCACACTATGAATAGTTAAATGGTAGAATTAAAGAGAATGGATCCCATTGATTCTTGTTTCAACACCTAAATTTATGATGTTACTGGAGATTTAATAGTTATAGTAGAACCTACAAAGATTTTGAGGGTTATGGATTTACATTATATTTTTACACTACTTTTTCTTTATTATCATTGTTTTGGTGAATTATATTCCACTTTACTGTACCTTTTTGATGGATTTTCATAATTCAAGTAAAATAATTCTTTCTCCATTATTCTTGCACTATGTTTCAATTCCATTCTTATAAACTCATCTCTTAAGACGTTTTATTCATATATGATGGTGATTTCCACTACCATTCATGTATAAACCACTTATAATGGGTGAGGGATCAAGAGTATAAGGATGATTATATAATGAATTACTAATCTCAATCATGGTAAGTTTTTTATTAGGAATTGGCTTTAGTGATTTTATAAATCATATTTCTTTACATGAATCTGGTGACAAAGTGTATAGATGGAGAAACTCAAAGCTAATTGAGTGAATCAAATTAAGGTCAATAACTCATATTGGTTTTCCACTTTAAGAGTCAATCGTAATGCATCCAGGATAATGAATTTCTCCAGACCAAGGGATTTTCATTAATCTAGGTAGAATTAAATAATTTTAATATATAAGTTTGGTTGTAGTTAGAAAACTTTATGGTCAATGAATTCAACTAACCCATGATTTTTAGAAGTGATAATTTATTTTCTAAAATCCTATGAAATTGACCATGAACCTCTGTTTTATAAATATATTTTCATCAATATAATTTCGTATGTTTTCATAATGATTTATCCAACCCATTAGTGACAGAGTCAACATATATACTAACTAAATCTGAAGGATCACAATTCAGTTTCCTTATGTAATAATCTTGAACTTACACCATCTACACGTTTTTAGTTAGTATAGGATCGATCAATCTTATAAATTTATAAATTAATTTGAGGTCATAGGAATTAACAACACCTGTGGCCTGATCACCAATTCTATATCTTCCTTTTTACTTATTCTCCAATCATACCCTATACCATAGGAATACTATGTTTTTAATTAACATAATTTTTAGTAATTCCAAACCTCTTAAAATATCACTGAAAGACTTGGTATATTTCTTACACTTTTTTGAAACATCACAAACTCTTTACTCTTCCATGAAATCTTCATCATAAAAACCAATCCACATATGCATGAATTCTCATGCATATTGTAGTTGTGATTATACTTGTTTTTTTTAAAATCTAACACATTCCATATTCCTTCTACCAAAATCATGATAAGTATTAATGTGATATTTATATATTTGAATAAAAAATTTCCTAGAATTGAATGGATTAAATGTTGAACCTTTGGATACTTTTTTAAGATATATAATATCTTATGAAACCAATATATTACATGCTTCTCATATATCATATGACCTTAGAACATCTTAGACAATAATAATCATATGTGAGTTACATAAAATATCTTACATAAAAATTATTTATGTGAAAAATATTTATGCAGTGGAGATATCTTACACACACTCCAACTCGTACACAGATCCATCATTCTTCACAAAGTCCATACTTTTATACATTTTCATCCATTTTTTGATGTATCTTAAGACTCTAATAGTCTTAGGAAGTTTCAAAGTCATATACATCCTTCAAAGTCATAGGATTACTTCAAATTCACACGCTGCTTGAACATTTGGTAAATTGACTTAGATTTCTTCTGATGAATTCACATAACCTCCTTCTGATGAATTCATGTGAGCATGATCTTTTGATAGCTCTAATTTTCTTCTAAAATTCATTTTGATCTAACTTATATTATTTAAATTCATTAAAAAATTTCACACATGATCTTATGATGATCATAAATCACTACCTTATATTCTTCTATGATTTAATGGAGAAACATGGCTTGAGAATATAAGAATGATGAGAAATCAGTATTGTGAGAGGTAGATGATGACAATAGAATACTTTTTTTCACCCCAATAACACATGAAATTATAAGTTTTAACAATAATCACTATTTTATAATCCCAAATTAAAATTTCATTCAATAATGCATTGGTTTATCAACCACATTATTCCATAAATTCTTCAAACAATCCCTTAGGGATCAATTTCTTGATGGGCCACCGAGCCACACTTCTTGGTGCTTCTTGGATTTTGTACTAACCAATTTAGGGATTATACCTTCTATATTCCATCTCAATGGTCATTTAATTCTAGATACCACCTACAAGATTGAATGGGTATCATGGTGATTCCCTGGTTACTTAAGTGGATGTGTTGGATTGAGTTAGAAATATTTTCCCCAACTCTTCTTCCTCTCTTATACAAAATTATAGTAATAAAACCATCTCAATACCAATCCAAAAACCTCTTAATCCCTTCTTCTAACTTTAAATCTTCATCCATATTTCTTTTATACTTCTGATAAACATGGATAAAACTTTTTTAAAAATTTCTTCTTTATAGAGTTATAGAATTTATCATGATAAATACCCTATAGTGATCAAATGTTAATTTTTTTTTGTATTAAATAATAAATGGGACTCCAAATGATTCCAAGGAAAGAACTAAAACTTCCAATATGTGTCCCAAAAATCTATTCACTTAATATATAATGTAAAAATGCTTGGGATATCTTCTTCTCAATATAACTGGGCTATCCAAACAAATTTCAAGAAAATATTCTTCACTTAAATCATTATTTATTTAACATAAAACATCATTTAAAGCACTATATTCACTGAAAACCATTAAAATAAATAAAACACACACAAAGTGTGCTTAACATGATTATTATAAATTATCTAAAATTTTAGAAAAAACTTTATACTAGAATTAATTCACATTTCAAGAATTTATGTGTAACCCATTTGGTGTTGGAACTATCTTTTTCTTAGGTTAGAGACCTCGGTGAATAAAGAAAATATTTAGTGAAAATGGAATCATATGGAACCCAGGTACCTAACATGAAGGACTTATCCATGTTAATATCTCTTCCACACACCTTGCTTCTTCTCCTAGGTCCCTTTTACACACTTGACTTCCGCGCCCATGTCTCTTCTATGCACCTTGATTCCATCCAAAAGTCTCTTTATATGATTCCATTTAATGTTACTTTTTTTCATACTATGGTATCCTTATGTGAATCCCTTTTACACTTATCTTATGTGTCTGAGTATCTTTATGTGAATCCCTTATAATCTTGATTTCTATACCCAAGTCCCCTTACATAAGGTACTCACTTCACTAGGGTGTGAGAGTTAGTCATCCCCTTGTCTCTACACCATACTCTCCATTTATATATAAAAGGAAATTATCCCTCCCATTTTGAGGGGAAGAATAAAGGGATTTTGATTTAGAAAACCAAGATTTGGAATTCCATAAGGCGATCCACTTCCACACATTCCCAAGTCTCCCACTTCTCTATCAGGAGACTTCCTAATTCAAACTTAAAGAAAATAAAAAGAACTTGAGGTAATTTCATCATCCAAATATTTTAATATTATATCTTTATGAAATATAAATTACCCTATAATCCTTCAAGACTAGGGAAAAGGGCCACTATCTTGGATGAACCTATACTAGGGATTGTTGGACTCGGTGCCCTAGAACCAACTTGTTTTTTACTTGATTACATGTTTTTCTTATTAAAAAAGTTTTCTTAACATGTCTTGATTATTATTATGCATGATATTTTTATGTGATAATGTCCTTATAATATATTTCATTCTAAAAGTTCATAATATTTCCCCATTATGATGAGAACCTAGAGGTTCTATGACATTATTCTTGAACATTTTTTTATTGAAGGATGGTATTGTCTGATGGGATATAGAAAATACAAGATATCAGGGTTAAGAGGATCATAATAAATTGAAACACCTTCTAATGATGTTAAACCTTGGTAATATCTAATATAGGAGGTTATGATAACATGATCATTAATAATAAATCCAAATTTCCATACATCATTGGATTTTTATATCCATAGACATGTGTGTTGATCCTTAGATTTTATGATTATAATTAATGGATATCATGACCCACATACTTTGATGTATTAAAAAAACCGTGATTACATATACTCATGGTGAAGTAGGATACATTGGGTGTGTCATGAATGACATAACATTAATATATAATGTGAGAAAGGTATTATCCTTTTTATATCTTGAAAAAAGTTAACATATTAGAACCTTTTATGAGAATGAAATAGACTAAATAAATATATGGCCATGGTGTTCTATGGGTGAGTTCATTTCCTGAAATTCAAAGAAAGAGACATCAATTATATAAGTTTTTGGAACCATTATACAAACTTCTTGATATGAGATGTTATAATAAAAGGATTATATTACATGGTAAACATTCATAGGAGGTTGGGATTCATTATAACATTAAATTATTTTCTATGGATGTCTTGTCATGTTTCTAGATGATAACCTTGGAATTTATATTCTTATTCCTAATTTCACTGAGAAAGAGGCCTAGAGGGTCATAAAATAAGTACATTCACAATATTAGTTAAATTAGAGTATTTAATTTAACAAGTTATAATAAATAGTATTTATTTAGGTTTGGTTGATTGCCACAATTTATTCACAAGTTATTAAAAATAACAAGTGAGTTAAAAAATAATAATAAATATTTGTTTAAAAGTTTGGTGAATATAATATTTATTATATTTATTGAAGAATAATGAAGCGAAATTTATTTATTAAATAAATAATCATTACTCAAGGATTGGTAAATGAGGATGAGGGAAAATAGACTGAGTTTAATGGTCCAATTGGAAATGGTATAAATGATATTTACTTATATTCTTTATTCATTACATATTTCAAGAGTTTAATAATAATATTTATATTATTATTATTTTATAGGGGATCAATAAGAATTATGGAATTGGGAAAGGACTTGTGTGTGATTTTCCAACCCTAAACCTGCCAAAAATAAATATCTAATTATATCTATTTCCTATAACACAATTGGTTTGCACAACGTATAAAGCGAGACTCTATCAATACCTAAAGAGAGATCAAGAGATATAGAGTGCTATCCTCTCATCCTATCTCAAGAAAATGAGAGACCATTAAGAGTTATTACTCTCTTGAGCATAATTATACTGCGATCAACCTTGAACAATGTAATTGATCAGGATCAGTAATGATAGCACCTGAAGGTTCTACGACATTGTTCAAAGATTGTGGGGAACGTGTGTATCACTTCTAGATGGATTTTTCACTTCGATACTATAATACAATGATGGTATGACAAGATATAGTTAACGAGATAATAAATGAAAGTGAAATTATAAGTTGAGGTAATTCTATATCTGATAAAAAATTAATTATAAATTACATTTAAAGACCCCTTACTTTTGGTTTCAGTGTTTTAATCTAGTAAAGTAATCTACTATTTTCATTGGATATGAAATTTTGATAATGTAAAACAATGATCACATGTGATTTATGACTAAATACTAAGTTTTTCATACTAGAAAAGGATTCTTACAATACAACCAAAACCTACAAGTGGTATTAGAGTGATAGCATGTTTAATTTATAATTATTTATTATTCATTGATTGATTTCATGATTTTTAATTTTTTACTTATATCGATTCATTTTAATATCTAAAATCATCTTCTCTTCTCTTTCTTCATTCTCTATATCATTAATAGTAATCATTTATTGATTAAAAACAAATAAACATATCATTTTCACTATCTATAGGTTCCAAAGGTTTTGCCTAGAAAAAACTAGAATACACTACTAGAAAATTAGGCTATAGCCACAGTTTGGAATCATGGATATAAGCCCAAAAACTGTGTCTATAGGTTATAGCCATAGTTCATTGAACCATGGATGCTATTGTCGTGGCTATAGGACCAAACCTATATCCATGGTTCCAACCGTGCCTATAGAACTATATCCACGGTTTGAAACCGTGGCTATAGGTTTGGCCCTATATCCACAACAATACCAGCCATAGTTCAATGAATCGTGGCTAAAACCCTTCCCATTTCATAAAAAAACCAGCCCCCCTGGACAGCAGCCACCCCCACATCCCTTGCACCCCCTTGAACACCCCTTGCCCCCCTGCTGGACCCCCTTGGACAACAGCCCCCCCACCCCCCTGTTGGACCCCCTGGAATAGCAGACCCCCTGCTGGACCCCCCTGGACAACAGCATCCCCCTGCTGGACCCCCCTGGACAGCAGCAACCCCCTGCTGGACCCCCCCTGGATAGCAGCCACCCCTGCTGAACCCCCCTGAACATAACCCCCCCCAACTGCTGGACCCCCTGGACAGTAGCCCCCCTGCTAGACCCCCCTGGATAGAAGCCCCCCTACTAGACCCCCTAGACAGCCCCCCTGCTGGACAACAACCCTCCCACCTTACACATCCCTTACACCCCTTGCACACACCCCCTTGCACCCCCTTTCACACCCCTTGCCCCCATGGACAGCAGCCCCCCACCCCCCTGTTGGAACCCCTTGAACAGCCCCCCTCCCACTGGACCCCCCTGGACAACCCCCCCGCTGGACCCCCCTGGACAGCAGCCCCCCTGCTAGACCCCCCTGGATAGCAACCCCCCCCTTAATGGACCCTCCTAGATAGAAGCCCCCCTGCTAGACCCCCCTGGATAGCCCCCCCTCTTGAAAAATAGCCCCCCCACATCCCTTGCACATATTCTAAGGGATCCTTAGTTAAACAGATTTACTGCAACGGTGGTCAAAGTTTCTACAGTTTCCGAAAATTTTGACCGAGGGCCTTTGCCCCTCGGGCCCCCAGAGTAGGGGCACGTTGCCCCCTACAACCCCCAATGATCTCACCGCAGAGCTCGACCTACAACAGTTGTGGGCCACAAGCATTTGGCCCTACCAGATCGGGCTACACCAATTCAACAATCTCCCTTGTTGCATCCCTTAATGAGAAGGAGGTTAAGAGTGCACTTTTTTCTCTAAATCTTGAGAGTGTGCCTAGTCCTGATGGGTTCAAAAATTAATTCTTTATGTTCTACTGGGACATATTTCATGATGAGCTCCTTAACGCTATGAGGGAGTTCTTTAACCATGCCTCAATTCTCTATAGAATCAACTCCAATTTTATTTCCCTGATCCCAAAGAAGGAAAATGATGTGGATGTAAAGGATTTCAAACCTATTTCTATTGGGAATACCTTTCCAAAAATCATTATAAAAATTATTTCTATGAGGTTAGGTCCCATTGATCGTGGGTTTATCTCTTCAAATCAGACCCCCAGAAAACCCTTAGACACCCCCCAAGACAACCCCCCTAGACACCCCACCTGCACCCTACCCCTACCCTATAGACCCCCCAAACCCCCCGGACAACCCTTGGACACCCCCCTGGACAACCCCTCCTAGACACCCCACCTGCACCCTCCCCCTGCCTTGTAGACCCCCCGACACCCCCTGGACATCCCTTGGACACCCCACCTGCACCCTTCCCTGCTGACCCCCAGACGTCCCTTAGACACCCCCCCTGGATCGCCCCTCCTAGACACCCCACCTGCACCCTTCCCCCTGCCATGCAGACCCCCCCAACACCCCCCAGACAACCCTTGGACACCCCACCTGGACAACCCCTCTTAAAGAATTCTATAGCCATCAGAACCTTCACTTCATTATGAAATAATTCTAAATGAACAATGCCTTGAAACTTTTCCAAGAATAGACTTTGTCTGTATTAGTCTGAATAATAGACTTCCACCACTTATAACTCAGACCCTCTAGTAGGATGGTTACAAAAATAACCTTAAGAGACTCATAAATCTAAAGCTAGATAAAAATATCCTCAACCTTCAGTACCAAAACCAATTCATCCTAAGAATCTTATTACCCAAGAATTATTGTGGGGATACCAACTTGATTATGGGATTCTTAGGTGTGCCTTCAAGATTGATTTATTCAAGGCTTTTGATTCGGTCCGGTGGGATTTCTTATGGGATGATTTGGATCTGCTTGGATTTCTGGCTAGGTTCTCGTCTTGGGTTAAAAAATGTGTCTTTACCCCAATGTTCTCAGTGAACATTAATGACAGTTTACATGGCTACTTTTTGGGGAAAAGAGGGTGTAGGAAAGGGGATCCGCTTTCCCCTTTCCTTTTTGTGATTTTCATGGAGTTTTTCTCATGCTTCCTGGAATGCAGGAGGCCAGGGGCTGGTGCAGGCTGGAGTGGCTGGTGCGGGCTAGAAGGCAGGTGACAAGGGGATGGAAGGGGGATGTTGCGGGCTGGAATAGGTGTCAGGGGGCTGGTGTGGGCTGTATTGCAGGTGGATGGGGGCTGTTAGGCATGTGGCAAGGGCTGGTGCGGGCTGGGATGTAGGAAGCCAGGGGCCGGTGAGGGCTGGAACTGGTGGATGGGGCTATTTTGCAAGTGGCAGAGGGCTGACATGAGTGTTTTTCAGGAGGCTTGGGGGTGGTGGCTGGTGTGGCGGCTGGTGCGTGCTGGATTGTAGGTGGCTAGGGGCTGGTGCGGGCTCGAATGAAGGTGGAAGGGGGATGAAATGCTGGTGGAAGGGGGCTGGTTGCAGGTGCTGGTGGGATGGTGCGAGCTGATTCAAAGGTGGAAGGGGGGCTGTTGCGGGCTAGAATGCTAGTGGCAGTGGGCTGAAATGAAGGTGGAAGGGGGATGGTGTGGGATGGATGTGGTTGGAGCGGGGCCAAATCACGACATTACCGCAGCGTGACCGCAGCGTGTTGGCCTGGTCCAATGACATCCATGGGGAAGTATCTTCCGTCCAGGAGCAAAGGGAGAGGGAGGAGGTGGGGCAACATTCTGGCCATCGCCCCACTGATAGAAATTGTGATTAGTCAGTCTCAACATTGATCACAAGACTCATGGTATACTATCACTGCGAACCGCCGTGGGGTGTCGTCCTGGAGCAGGGCTAAATCATGGCATTACCGCGGAGTGACCATGACGTGTTGGCCCAGTCCAGTGATATCCGTGGGGAAGCATCTTCTGGCCAGGAGCAAAGGGAGCGGGAGGAGGCGGGGAAACATTCCGTCCATCTCCCCAATGACAGAAATTGTGATTAGTCAGTCTCAACATTGATCACAAGACTCATGGAATTCTATCACTGTGAACTACCGCGAGGTGTCGTCCTGGAATAGGGCCAAATCACGGTGTGACCACGGTGCGACCACGACATGTTGTCCCGGTCCAGCGACATTCGCGGGGCAGCATCTTCTGGCCAGGAGCGAAGGGAGCGGGAGGAGGCGGGGCAAAATTCTGGTCGTCGCTCCGTCGACAAAAATTGTGATTATTCAGTCTCAACATTGATCACAAGACTCATGGAATACTATCATTGCGAACTGCTGTGGGGTTTCATCCTAGAGCATGGCCAAATCAGGGGATTATTGTGGCGTGACCACTGCTTGACCGCGGCGTGACCGCGGCGTGACCGCAGCGTGACCGCAGCGTGATCGCGGCGTGACCGCGACGTGACCGCGGCATGACCGCAGTGTGACCACAGCGTGTTGGCCCGGTCCAGCGACATCTGTAGGGCAGCATCTTCCGGCCGGGAGTGAAGGGATCGAGAGGAGGCGAGGTAACATTCCAACCATCGTCGTGCCGACAGATGATAGAACAGATCAACTATTTAATATGATATAACAAGGGATCTCCAGAGAAGGTTGTAGCGAGCGGCACAATGATGCAATGTCTAAAGGGAAACAAAACAATGGAAAAGAATCATACACCCTACAAAAACCATTTACAAATTCATTCACTTTGCATAAACATGTAAATTTTATTTATAATATTCAAAGCGTGAAAAGGAAAGTGTCATGGTCAAGGCATATGCCTAATCGGGCAATGTCATTTGATTTAAACGAGTATGATAAGCCAATTTATATTATTTAAAGAAAACAAAAACTAACTAGCCAAAAAACAAACACTAACAATAGGCACGTGAAAGACTCAAACCAAATCTAAACATGATACAAATAACTATCACTACTCTTTAGTTTAGAAGATAGCGCACCTCCGTTGGAGGGGTTTTATTATAAAATCATGGAATTTCTTTATCACACAATTCATTTAATATATTTAACAATTATTCTAAAACTCATTCATCACAAATCAAATGAAATAATTTAAGCAACTAGATCAACATAACTATAACTGTGAGTTTTCGCAGATAGCGCACCTCCATTAGATGGGTTTTATTATAAAAACATGACTTTATTTATCAAATGAAACACTTATATTAAAGAACACTTATTCAAGATATTCAATTAAATATAATTAACCAGAATTAAGAAAGAATCTAAATTCAATTTAAAGAATTCTTTAATTAAAGAGGCTAGAAGAGGGATCCTACCTCAAGGTGGAACCAAACCATCCACTTCGTCTCTTGGAGCTTTCTAACTAAAAGTTGTTTCTCCCCCACTGGGTATACGCACCTTGACACACATGCAAGGACACCTATCCCCTATGCACACACCCGCATGGCCATGAGCATGTGCAAGGGGATCCTTATACATATTCTTATATGCATATACCAGTCTCCACTCACCTGTGTATGCATTTATATATATATATACATGGGCACACATAGCCCCATACGTGCATAATCACTACCATGGTTGACTATACACGTAAGGGGGGAACCCACATACATATAATTTCTTACCTATGCACACGCAGGCGAGTCGTCCTTAACTTGGTTACTCGAAACCAACGAGCAGGGATCGACGCACTACACAAAGGATATTAGGAACATTAAAAAAAACAAAGGATGCTACATAACCAGTGAGAAACCAAACACTGACATTAAAGCCTTACCTCGATTGGGAGAACCAAATCCACCCAAACCAACACGAAATGATCCAAATCCCTACTGAAAACATAATATGGAGTCAAAAACACTGAAATCCCCAAATACATGAGGTGCGAGAACATATTAAAACAGTATGCATTAGATAACACTTTATAATTTAATAAAATATGGTTACCCATTCAACTGTATGTGAATCCAAAAAGAACAACACATTTATCCATAAACCAATTTCCCTTCACATGCATCATGAACATATTAAAACAGTATGCATTAGATAACATTTTCATTTGCAAATTACAACACTCCATTCACATGAAAATTGCATCCACAAAGCATCAATGGTATGAATAATTATACACATAAAATATTCTTAACATTTTTATGAGCTCCAAATGATTTCACATAGAATATGATATTCTTTATGAAACTAGAAACACATCATATATTGTTCACCTAAATCGCAAAGAAATAATGTTCTCGTGGTATCTTCTATGTGAACTTCCAATGATTTATATCTACAAACACTACAATGATAACTATTTTTATGTTTTGAGAAAACCAAAATCAATCATATATCACAATATGATATTGATTTTCATGAATTATTATTTGGGGGGGGGGGGTTCCCTACGGTTTCTAAAAACTATAGGAAAATATTGTCTAATGTAATCTATTCCCAATGGTTTAATGAAACCATTGGTAAAACACAGCAAATTATTACTTAAACCAACGGTTTTTTCAAACCGTTGGTATACAGGTGTTGGTATAAGTGGGATTTCCACTAGTGAATGTAATTTAAAATATCATATTGAATCTAGCTATGTACAGGTAAATTCATGCAATGTGGTAGTGGAATCAACCCACTAAAAGGACAGATTGTAGGATCCAAATCTATATTTATAAGCTATAATTAAAAAAAGTGGACATAATGGCCTAAATTTTTAAAAGAAAATGTGTTAAATCCATACCAATAACAACTAGTGGTATCATACAAAATATGATTTGTTGAAACTAATATCAAGCCATGATTTAGTTAAAGAAATCTGTTGTAAATAGGAGGGCATATTTGGAGAAACCTGATGATGAAGAAATGGGGGAGTTAGAGATGGATTGTAATGGTTATTAAACCTTATCTAAGATTAAAGTAACCTATAGAGACTAACTACACCCCCTGCCCCACCCCCCTTGCCCCACTGCCCCACTGCACCACTACCCCACCCCTCCCCCTTGCCCTGCAGACAGTCCTGCAGACCACCCCATTGCCCCCTCCCCCTCCCCCTTCCCTGAAAACCTCCCCCTCCCCACTCCCCCTGACCTGCAGACATCCCACTGCCCCTTCCCCCTCCACCCTGCCCCCTGCCCCCTGACCCCTGCCACCCTCCACCCTGCCCCCTGCCCCTGCCCCCTCCACCCACCCCTTGCCCCTAGCCCCCTGCCCCCCCTCCACCCTCCCCCTGCCCCCTGCCCCCTGCCCCCTGCCCCCTGCCCCCTACCCCCATGCCCTGCAGACCTGCCCCTACCCCCTGCCCCCTGCCCCTGCCCCCCTCCACCCAACCCCCTAGCATGCACAACCCCCATACACCCCCCCTGCACCCCCATCCCCCTAGCCTGCACCACCCCCTAGACTACACCAGCCCCCTAGCCTGCACACCTCCCTGTGAGTCAAAAAAATATTTAGAGATGCCCGTGGTGTCTCAAATTAGAGGAGTAAGGATTAAAATGGAAAACATAAATGCAATAATGTAAAATAAGTTATATAAGCATAAACTACCACTGCGAGTTTTTGCAGATAGCGCACCTCCGTTGAAGGGGTTTTATTACTAAACCATGACTTATTTATAAAAAAAACAATTATTTTAACTTACACTTGATAAAGAATTTCAATTTAATATAAACAAGCAGAATCAAGAAGGCAGCTAAATGCAATTTAAAAAATTCTTGAATTAAAGAGGCTGGGAGAGGGACTCTACGTCAAAGGTGTCAAGCCATGCACAAGAGGATCATTATATAGATACTCACATGCATAAGATTGGGCTATGTTTTGTTGCTGGTTCTCTACATAGCTTGCATCCCTATCCATAGACACAACCTATCATGCGAAAGCATACACACAAGAAATCTAGTTCTTGTGAACACATTGAGACAAATAAAACCGTATAAAGATATATTTAGAATGAGTTATACTAATAAAAGGGATGATAAGAATTCCTGGGGAGGAATCCGTTTCAAAAGGACCATCAGCGTTTGAGAAATAATATTGGAAAAATGAGGTCCAATGACAATGTACTCCAAAAGCCTGTACTAAAAAGAATAGCACATTGGTTATCGAATGAAAGGACCAAAAGTATTATTGCATTGAAATTGATTGTAATTACCTCTCAATGTCATCAAGGATTATGATGCTTAATTGTGACTTATAGGCATCCTCAAATACCTGAAAATAACTGGTGAAAAAAATGACTAAAAGTATTCAGTATACAAGTTTAAAATTCAATAAGCATAAACAAATGGAAACCTAGTTGATTTTAAACCTTGAAAATTTGTGCACATTTACTGGCCTCGCTCACCCCAATCATTGATTCAGCTGAAACTTGGCCATATAGAACCCAAAAAAATTTGAAAACAAAAATAGATGCAAGTGCATGCATGCGAGAATTAAAGGAAATAATGAGAATTATTAAAATGCACTTACAATCTTAACATATGTGAAATCACTTTCAATACCAATGGTGCCTGCATAGCCCCTACCCCCTTGCACACCCCAACCCCCACTTCCCCCTTTCACACCCCCACCTCCCCAACCCCCTTGAACACCCCCTGCCCTTGCCCCCCTACACCTTGCCCCATGTCCCCCTCCACCCTACCCCTGCCCCCTGCCCCCAGCCCCTTCCCCCTACCCCACCCCCACTCGTGCAGTATCCCACCACCCCTCCCTGCATCCCCCCCTGGAAAGACCCCCAAAACACCCCCACCCCACCTTGCACACCCCCTGCCCCCCTTCACACCCCCCTGTGAGTCAAAAAAATATTTGGAGATGTCCGTGGTGTCTCAAATGAGAAGAGTAAGGATTAAAATGGAAAACATAAATGCAATAATGTCAAACAAGATATATAAGAATAAACTACCATTGTGAGTTTTTGCAGACAACGCACCTCTATTGGAGTGGTTTTATTAAAAAACCATGACTTATTTATAAAACAAAACAATTATTTTAACTAACACTTGATCAAGATTTTCAATTTCATATAAACAAGTAGAATCAAGAAGGAAACTAAATGTAAATTAAAAAATTATTGAATTAAAGAGGTTGGGAGAGGGACTCTACCTCAAAGGTGTTAATCCACGCAAAAGAGGATCCTTATATATATGCTCACATTCATAAGAATGGGATATGTTTTGTTGCTGGTTCTCTATATAGCATGCATCCCTATCCACAGACACAACCTATCATGCAAAAGCATACACACAAGAAATCCAGTTCTTGTGAAGAAATTAAGATAAATAAAACCTCATAAATATATATTCATAATGATTTATACTAATAAAAGGGATGAGAAGAATTCATGGGGAGGAAGTCGTTTCAAAAGGATCATCCAAATTTGAGAAATAATATTGGAAAAACGAGGTCCAATGACAATGTACTCCAAAATCCTGTACTAAAAAGAACACCATAGTGGTTATCAAATGAAAGGACCAAAAGTATTATTGCGATGAAATTGATTGTAATTACCTCTCAATGTCATCAAGGATTATGACACTTAATTGTGACTTATAGGCATCCTCAAATACATGAGAAGAACAGGTACAAAAAATGAGTAAAAGTATTCAGTATACAAGTTGAAAATTCAATAAGCATAAACAAATGGAAACCTAGTTGATTTTAAACCTTGAAAATTTGTGCAAATTTACTGGTCTCACTCACCCAAATCATTGATTCAACTGAAACCTGGCCATATAGAACCCAACAAAAGTTGAAAACACAAATAGATGCAAGTGCATGCATGAGAGAATGAAAGGAAACAATGAGAATTATTAAAATTCACTTACAATATTAACATATGTGAAATCAATTTCAATACCAATGGTGCCTGTACAACCCCTGCCCCCTTACACACCCCACAACCCCCACAGACCCCTTGCACACCCCCCGACCCCCACTGCCCCCTTGCACACCCCTGCCCCTTACCCCCTCCACCCTACCCCTTGTGCCCTCCACCCTACCCCCTGCCCCCTGCCCCCCTCCACCTTGCCCCCTTCCCCCTTTCCCACCTGCCTCTTTCCCCTACCCCCTTCCCCCCACCCCCACTCGTGCAGTATCCCACCACCCCCTCCATGCATCCCCCCTCCCTGGACAGACCCCCAGCACACCCCCACCCCACCTTGCACACCCCTTCCCCCCTACACACCCCCCATGTGAGTCAAAAAAATATTTGGAGATGTTTGTGGTGTCTCAAATGAGAGGATTAAGGATTAAAATGGAAAAAATAAATGAAATAATGTCAAACAAGCTATATAAGCATAAACTACCACTGTGAGTTTTTGCTGATAGCGCACCTCCGTTGGAGGGGTTTTATTACAAAACCATGACTTATTTATAAAACAAAACAATTATTTTAACTAACACTTGATCAAGATTTGTAATTTAATATAAACAAGAAAAATCAAGAAGGCAGCTAAATGTAATTTAAAAAATTATTGAATTAAAGAGGCTGGGAGAGGGAATATACCTCAAAGGTGTCAGGCCACACACAAGAGTATCCTTATATATATGCTCACATGCATAATCATGGGCTATGTTTTGTTTCTAGTTCTCTGCATAGCATGAATCCCTATCCACAGACACAACCTATCATGCGAAAGCATACACACAATAAATTCAGTTCTTGTGAAGACATTGAGACAAATAAAACCTCATAAAGATATATTCAGAATGAGTTATACTAATAAAAGGGATGAGAATAATGCCTAGGGAGGAAGCTATTTCAAAAGGACCATCAGTGTTTGAGAAATAATATTGGAAAAATGAGGTCCAATGTAAATGTACTCCAAAATCCTATACTAAAAAGAACACCACAGTGGTTATCGAATGAAAGGACCAAAAGTAGTATTGCATTGAAATTGATTATAATTACCTCTCAATGTCATCAAGGATTATGATGCTTAATTGTGACTTATAGGCATCCTCAAATACATGAAAAGAAAAGGTGCAAAAAATGACTAAAAGTATTCAGTATACAAGTTGAAAATTCAATAAGCATAAACTAATGGAAACCTAGTTGATTTTAAACCTTGAAAATTTGTGCACATTTACTGGCCTCGCTCACCCAAATCATTGATTCAGCTAAAACCTGGCCATATAGAACCCAAAAAAGTTGAAAACACAAATAGATGCAAGTGCATGCATGCGAGAATGAAAGGAAACAATGAGAATTATTAAAATTTACTTACAATCTTAACATATGTGAAATCACTTTCAATACCAATGGTGCCTGCACAACCCCTACCCCCTTGCACACCCCCCTGACCTCCACTGCCCCCTTGCACACCCCCCCTCCCACCCCCTGGACAACACCCCCTCTCCTGCCCCCCTACCCCCTTTCACACCCCCTGCACAAAGCACCTATCCAATCTACTTTCCATCCTCCCCTTTTAAGTATATCGACTGCATGTTTAATCAACTCCAGATATGGAAACTTTGGCTAAGACACATTTATCAATACAAGAAAAAAAATTCACTAGCTGATATTTTATAGAAATTACTACTAGTTTTTTAATCATGCCTCAAAATAACATTAATGTCACCAAGAAAAATCCAACTCTTAGAAATATTCTTTAAGATGGATGTTGGATTTATTCCAAGATATCTTTATCTTGTATATAAATTGAAGGCATAGAAAAAAGTCACAGAAATAGTAGTTTTACCAATGCAATAGGAGATGGTCACTGACTGATGATCATTATGGAAGGAATTGATAGTGACACTATCATTATTAAGAACCAACAAGGACTATGTGGCAGCATCAAATTGATAATTAGAAAAAAATGAGTAACCGAAAGATTTACATTTGAATTCCATCCAATTCTCAAACTTCAATCTTGTATTGGTAAGACTAATTAGTATAGTTTTTTTTCACAATAATGTGCCTAAGGGTTTTAACCATGGGAGAGTTCCCAAGCCCTTGGAATTTCCAAAATATGACCTTAATTACATAGCATACCATAGCCTAGTACTAGGCCTATCATAACATTGTGTCCTTCCTTTATCAAAACCAACAGTTTCCAAAAAATCTTCACCCATATCATCTATTTCATCAGTAGATGAGGGGTCACAAAAGTCCTATTCGGATGGGGAAAACTCCTTGTCATCTCCCATAGAGGATTCCATACTGAGGGAATTGAACTAGTTAGCCGATTAAACAGGGGTCAAAATAAGGCTTCCAAGTAGTTTCCTCCTTGAAATCTTGGATGAAGGAACTATTGATAAATCACTAGTGTGATAATAAACATCTCCTTGTAATCTTGTAAGATAATTATCCTACTCAGTAGAGAATTCATTAACTAAAAAGGAACTCAAAACTAAATAAATTCTCTAGATAGGATCTGCTCAAAATCCAGATTAAGACAAGAATAATCAGCTTGCTCTATAAGTAAAGTAGTTTCTGGTTCCTCATCATAAACAACACATTAATCCTTCCCTAGTAGTAAAAAATGACCTTCTCGAGCTCCATAACATTTAAATACTTATTTGGTACTAATGTATTGGCCTTCTCTATTTCCATCTCATTGGCACCTTCATTGGTAGTGAAACGGTGACCTGATCGGGTTCCATAACAATGATATCCTTAACTGGTACTAAAGTATTGGCCAACTCAGGCTCCATATCATCAGAATAATTCACAAGTGCTAAAGTAGTGGCATGTTCGGGTTCTAGAATGAAACCCTACATAAGATATGAAGTAGTGAACTACTCAGTGGAAAAGACACCTTGACTAGAGACCATGACAATAGTATCGGTAGTAGCATGGATATGATTGGACTCATCAACATTATAGACAACAACAACATAATTAGAGGAATTCCCACATTAGTTCTCTTAGAAAAATCTATGATAGGATCACCCTTGTATCCACCCCCATGAGAAGGGGCCTCCATAGATGTGTCATGACTATAGGGTGGGACCAAGCCCTTATCATTCTTTCTCATGCTACTGGGATCATCATGTACCCTAATCTTTCAATGATTACATAGTTTGTTTCTATTGTAGTCAGAGGCCATATGCCCAAAAAATGATAATTTTCATAGAATTATAGCTTCCGCTCAAGAAAAATATCAATATTAATATCCTCATCTAAGGTGGTTAGAATCACTTCTTTAACAAGGGTGGAAGCCATATCAACCTCAACAAGAATCCATAAATAATTCCCAAAAAATGGATTGTCTATCTACCTGTCCATAAGGACTCTAAATCAACCATAGGGTTTAACTATTTCACAACATTCACAACATGCACATAATAAAACCTTCAAATTTAGATAAAGAATCATCACCTAGAAATAATAATAAACTGGTAAAACATGTAAAAAAACTACATTAGTTGATCCTTCCAGCCACCTAAAGGAAAAATGAAATATGATAGTTGCACAGATGAAAAAAATAATAGAGAATAATAATCCCATAACTAGAAGTAAGATTCAAATCAAACTAAACCAAAAATAGGGGGATATATGAACAATTATCATTGCCTCAAAATTCTGCACAATGATACAGAAAATAAAGGATGAATGAGGGATGTGAACATACCTAGAATCATGAGCAGGAATGATTTTGGTGGAAGAAGGAGACTATCAAAGTTCAAGAATGAATTTCACTTGGACATGCTTAAGAGGTGAGATGTTACCACGAAGGCGATGGGGTTTCCTTGTTCGGTGGCAGTGATGGGCAACATCATGAGGGGGATGAGGATGGGGCATCATCATGAAGGTTGTTTGGGAACTGTTGGAGGATGAGGATCGGGGAGGGAAGAGGTCACCAAGGCCATCGGGGAAGAAGGGTCGCCGCCGAGAGGAGAGGTCACCACTGAGAGTAGAGGTCGCCGCTGAGAGAGGAGAAGTCGTGAGGGTGGAGGAGGGCGGCCAAGATGAGAAGTCACGCCGAGAAGAGAGGGATTCCAAGAGATAAGAGGTCATAAGTATAAGGTGGGTCGCGAGGGGTCGTGGGAGGAGGGGAATCGCCTACAGTGGGGAGGAGGAGCCCGATAGATGGTAAAAAAAAACCATAGATACAAATTCTTTTAATCATGGATATAAACAATGATTTAGCCACAATTTTAATAGAAGTGTGGCTATAAACTAAGCTATAGCCATGGTCTTAGAAAACCATGGATATAGGTCTGTGGCTATAGCCTTGTTTTCTAGTAGTGATACATGGTGTGTACTTCTAGTATACATGCCATGAAATTTTGTTTTCATGTGTGTATCATGTGAAAAGGTTAGATAGATCTGATCCAACTAGATTTAATATATAAGAAAAGTTGATAAACATGTAGATCCAGATAGACTAGAACATGACATGTAGAACTACACATCGTGTAAGTACTTTACACATCGTGTTGTCCCTATCTTATCATGGCTGAGAATATATGGTCTCCCTGCGATTCATGTATTATACACATGGCATGGGGACAAACATTTCATGAAACTCTAAGGTAACATACTGTGTATTACCAATACATGATTCATACCTCAAATACATCCATGAGAATCGACACAACAAAACCTAAGGCATGTTATACGGACATGAACATAAGAAAAGTACATGTCATGCAGTCTAATTATATCAGTGTAATAATTTTTTTACAGAAAAAATAATTAAATGTATAATCAAACCTATTTATTACATGTTTCATGTTTCATTCATTTGATATTACATGACATTTTATAGGATTAAAAATTATATATTAAATTAATTTCCATGTTAATACTTTGATGAACACATGAGGTAACCTCCATGTAAACTTGTGTACTACATTAATTTTAAATGAGATTAACTTTGATGGTGAGTTAAGGATGATTGTATGGAATTAAGATAAATTTAATTAATTAGATTAATTCATGACACATTATCTTAATAAAATAATATATCGAAGTAATTGATAACAAGATTGAAAATGTATTCTCATTTCTTGATGTGTGAATGATCATGATATTATACCATCCTGTGTGTGAGATTGGTTTCTTTTAATTTCTTATTGTTAAATAATTATTGATGAAGTATGTGTTATCCCCTCATCCTTATTATGTTAGTTCCAACATTCCCATGGTTTTTTATGTAAACCTCTTTTATCTAATCCATTAGATCCCCTGATTTGCATGTGAGTAAAATATTATATAAGGATGGTTCTCCCAAGCAAGAGGAGGTGGTCCAAGTCAAGGAGCCGAGGTGAAACCAATCAAGGCAATGGATAAGAGCCAAGGTGGAATACTACAACATGAACCAAGATAAATTTCAATGTGTTTTCCCTAGGTTTGAGGGTTTGTTTATCATCTACTATATAAACTAACCATTATAGAACCTTATGATCACGTCACTTATATTTTATTTCTGTTAGTTTCATGGTTAATTATTTATGTTTATAAATTTTGTGCGATATCCTAATAAATGAATTAAAAATCATGCAAGATAGAATGAAATATAATCAGATTATGCATAAACATTTTATCAGAAATGGTTAATCACTTGAGTAAAATCCACTTAACATTAACAAAGCATGTAAAAGAATAAACTGGGATTTATGTACAAGGATAAAAATCACTCAATTAAAATATTATGTTAGTTTATCCTTCCAATACTTAAGTTATAATTGAATTCGTAGTTCAAAGTACTTGACCAACCCAAGTTAGGGTGATTTAAATTATCATGTAAATTTTATCTCGAAGTTTTGGGTTGACTTAACTTAGTTTACATCAAGGGTTAACTGCCCAAGAAGGGCTTGGTGTACCTAAGAGGCAAATGTTAAAGAAATCTTAAAACATGATTTCAGGATTGGGGAGTCCATTCAACAGATCATGGAACTATGATTTAATGTAGTTGGAAATTTACACCTACCTAAAACCCTTCAAATATATTGTTAGGCCCAAGTATGGGTTATGAGAATGGAATATGGATCCTTGACATTAGAATATCTAAGATACAAGATATTTTTAAACTGATAGTGAGGACTATTGGGTTTTAAACAAGAGTGGGAGATTAAAAATAATTTAATTAATTTTAAATTTATTAATCTATTTTTTAATCAAAAGAAGTATTAATTATCGACTCTTAATTTGTAGAAAATGTAAAATCAAACAACTTTCAAAATATCAATGTGATCTATACCAGATAAGTATAACCTTCTCACCAATGAAAATTTATAGGAATGGTATAGGCTCTAGTATGTTATAATATGCCATGAATGGAAATCCTGTATGATGGAAACCCCACTTTCTAAGTTACTTTACAAAGAGTATAGTGAAGAATAAATATATCTCTACATAAATCATGTGGATGATGCAATTTATGTCCAATGTTTTATGATATCCTCCATGTACAATGAAATTTTAAATTAATATGAGGATATATATGTGTATAACATAATTTCACACCTTCAATATCTCTATCAAGAGAAAGCGATATTTGAGAGATATGAGATATCCAATTACCTTTTCACATTAAATCTTGGAGAGTTGACGCTAGCTGGACCACACTTAGTCATGATGTAATGCTATCTGGTCCACAAGTAATCAAGATGATTGGATACATTGAGATTAGGTAAATCATAGGTTTTAAAATCTCTGACAAGTTACATATAGATCTCATTATATCCTCACTACCGAAAAAATTATCTAGTTTTATTATAAACTATAATATGAGAAATATTAATAAGACATTATGAAAAATTATTACTCATATTTGCCAAGTTGTTAAAGATATGGGGTGTGACAAACCTGCTATAATTATGGTTAATAAGAATAATAGGAACAAGGAAAAGAGGATAAGGATTCATTTCAAATTTATGGATTTGAATCATTGTCCCTACAAGAAGAAGAAGATTTAGAGGCAAGGAAATGAATAGGATGTGGTATTCTTTTCATGTAGAAATCAAGGCCACTAGAAGAGGAATTGAACCAATCCAAAGAAGTAAGGGTAATCTTCAGGTTCATTCATTATCAAGTGTAATATTTATATATCTATAATTTAGGTATTATATAATACATATGGTTCTCACATTTGTATTCAAATACAGGAACCAAGTAGATTTCAGAATATTACTAGAGATGAGGTGGATCTATGGGCTACTAATGGAGTGAGACTGACTCATCTGGCCATTAGAGACTACCATATCACATTACCAATATGATTGATTTTGATTTTAAAGAGTTATTATTATGTTCCTAGTGTTACAAAGTACATTATTTACATTTATTATTTAGATATGGATAGATTTATTTTTATCTTTGTAAATAAAGGTTGATACTTTTATAAATATAAAATATTCTATGGTATAGAATAATTGAATAGTAGTATTTATGTATTAAATTACAAAAACTAAATATTTGTAATTGATAATGAAACTAATATGTGAAAATCATATGACACCCAAGTGTGGAATCACCATCTTGGTCACGTAAAAGAAAATAATTTTATAAATCTCTATCAAGATGGTTATTTAGACTATTTTGAGATAGATCCACTTAAAATATATCATTCTTGTTTACAATGAAATGTGAAAAAAAACACAATTAAATTATAAAGGTTAAAGGGACAAAAATAATTTATAATTGGTACACACTAATGTGTGTGGACCTTTTCAAGTAGAATCTTTAGTTGGATTCATGTACTTTATTATTTTTTGATGAATTAAGTAGGTGTAGTCATATCTACTTGATGGGTATAATTTTAATCATTTTTGAAGTTCAAAGAGTTCAAGAATAAGATTTAGAATTATCTTGGTAAGAAAATAAATAAAATTTGATTGGATTGAGGTGGTGAATATCTTAACCAATACTTTATCTACTTTCTAGGGGAGTATGTAATTTTATTTCAACTCACTCCACCTTATACACCATAGTGGAATGGTGTTAGTGAAAGGAGTAACCGTACCTTATTAGATATGGTAAGGTCGATAAAATGTCATGCATTCCATTATCATTTTAGTGATATGAATTATATAAAACATTATACTTACTTAATTAAGTACCAACTAAAGTAAAAAATGAAACCCCCTTTGAGTTATAGAGCAGAAATAAACCCTTTCTATCACATATTCATGCATTGGGATGTGAGACATTTGTTAAGGGTAGCTGAAGAAACAAACTAGCACCCTGAGGCATAAAGTGTTTCTTTATAGGGTATACCAATGAAACAAGGGTATACTATATATATAATTCTTCATAAAAGAAAGTAAAATTCATAATATAGGCTATATTTCTTGAGAGGGATCATAACCTTAAGGAGGATAGTGGGAGAAAGATTGACTTTGATGAAGTTGATGCTCAAGATACACAAGAGTTGGCACATGAACCAATTCCATAGGTCCCCATAGAATAAGGTGTTCCTAAAACACAAGTTCTATGTAGGAGTATAAGAGAGGTGAGAGAACTAGAGAGATATGATTTTTTAGTCACTGATAATGGTGACTCATTATTAGTTAACAATGATGAACCTCTCTCCTATAAGGAGGTATTAGAGAGCTCTGAAGATACAAGATGTAAATATGCTATGAATTTTGAGATATATTCTATGGATAAAAATCATGTTTGGGTTTTGATTGATCTACCGATTGATTTAAAAACCATTGGGTATAAATGGGTATTCAAGAGAAACATGGAAATGGAATTTAAAGTGAATACCTATAAATCAGGGATAATGGATAAAGGGTTTATACAAAATCAATGAATTGACTAATATGAAACGTTTTCTTTGGTTTCCATGTTTAAATCCATTATAATACTTATTGATATAATATCTTACCATGACTATGATATTTATAAAATAGATGTCAAAACTTCATTCCTTAATGGGAACCTTCATGAGGTTGTGTACATGACACTACGAGAAGAGTTTGTGACTATACGAAATCCCAAAAGGTATAAAAGTTATATATGTCCATCTATGGATTAAAAAAATCATCTAGGTCATAGAAAATTTGATTCAATGAATCTATAAAATAATTTTGTTTCATTAAGGAAAAATATGAGAAATGTGTTTACAAGAGGTTTATTGGGAGTACAGTTTTTTTATAGTAGTGTATATTGATGAGATATTACTAATTGGAAATAATATATCAGCCTTATAATAGGTTAAGGAATTTTTGAGAATGTTATTTTCCATGAAATAATTAGGTGAAGAAGCCAATAATATTGGTATCAATATAATGCATGATAGATCCAAGAGGTTGCTCGGATTAAGTGAAGACACATATATTAACCAAATACTGAAGAGGTTTAGTATATAACAATCCAAGAGAGTATTGGTTCTAGTGTCACATTGTATATGTATTTCCAGGAAAACATGCCCTCAAGAAAAGTGGAAATAGAGAGAATTAATAATACCCCATATGATTTTGTGATAGGAGATATCATGTATGCCATGTTGTGTACAAGTCTTGATGTTGCCTATGCTTTGAGTATGGTGGAAAATATAAAGAAGATCCAAATGAAAAAAATTGGACTAGTATTAAGGCCATCCTTAATTATCTGAGGTATACTAAGGATATGTTCCTGGTGTATATAGAAGATGAAGAAATTTTAATCAGGGGTTATACAAATTCTTGTTTTAAAATAGATCATAATGATCTGAAGTCATAGTTTGGATATATATTTTGTCTCAACAGTGGAGCTGTGATTTGGAAGAGTTCAAATAATCCTTTTGTTGCTAATTATATAGCATAGTCTAAGTATATTATGACTTCTGATGTAGCTAATGAATTAGTTTGGATTCAAAACTTTGTTCAAGAGATTGATTTGGTACCTGGAAATAAGGAACCTATCACAATTTAATGTGATAACACCACAACAATGGCTCCCTCAAAAGAGCCATGATCACACCAAATGAAAAAAACAAAAACTTTGAAATTTTCATCTCTTAAGGGTTTTTTCTCAATAGGTGAAGTTGTAGTTATAATATTATCCATGGAGGAAAATACAAATGACCGCTTAATGAAGGGTTTTTCTTAGAAAAATCATGAGTATCATGTGCGATATAGTAGAATGAAATCTATTTTCAGTTGGATCTAGTGCAAGTGGGAGTCTATTGGAGTTGGTTCCTTAGAACCAAATTTTTTAGTATTTGATTAAATATTTTTCTTATTAAAGTAGTTTTCTTATCACATCATGTTTCTTCTTATTTATGATATTTTATGTGATAATTTCATTAGAATATTTTCATGCTGAACGGTCATATGAGTTCCCCATTATGATGATAACCTAGAGGTTCCACAACATTATTGTTGAACCTTATTCTATGGTTTGATGATATTTTATGATGGGAGATAGATAATATAAGATATCAAGAGTATGAGGATTATAATACATTAGGACACCTTCTCATGGTTTCCTCCCTTGGTAATATCCAAGATAAGAGGTTATGAGAATATTCCCATTAATATGTTATCCACATTTCCAAGTGTTATTGGATTTTCCTATTTGTAGATGCGTGTATTGATCCTTAGATTTTAAGATTATAATTAATGGATATCATGAATCATGTACTTTTATGTATTGATGAATGATATGATGACATATTCTCACAATGAATTGGGATACATTGAGTGCATTATGAATAATATAGAATTAATGGATAATGCGAGAAAGGACTTAACCCTTTTGTCTCTTGAAGAATATTAATATCTCAGGCCCTTTAATTGGAATTAAACTGCCTAAATAAATCCATGTCCATAGTGTTTGATGGTAAAGTTCATTTTTTTAATGTCAAAGAAAGATACATCAAGTATATAGTTCAATGGCACTAACATTAAACCTATTTTATTTGAGATATTATGATAAAAGGATTATAATACATGGTAAACATTCATAGGAGGTTGGGCATCATTATGACGTTAACTTCTTTCTATATGGATGAATTATCATGCTGGTAGATATTAAACTTGTAATTTAGGTGTTTATGCCTAATTACACTGAGAAATAGGCCTAGAGGGTCACAGACTAAGTGCATTCACAATCTCAGTTAAATTATAGTATTTAATTTTAACAAGTTTGAATAAATAATATTTATTCATGTTTGGTTGATCTCCATAATTTAATCACAGGTTATCCAAAATAATAAGCGAGTTAAATAATAATAAATATTTGTTTGAAAATTTGGTGAATATAATATTTATTATATTTATTGATGAATAATATAGTGATATTTATTTATTAAATAAATAGTCATTATTCAAGGATCGATAAATGCGGATGAGGGAAAGCAGATCAAGTTTAATGGTCCAATTAGAAATGTTATAAATTATATTTTGCTATATTCTTTATGAATTGAACATATCAATCATTTAATAATAATATTTATATTATTATTATTTTACATGGAGTCAAATAAGAATTATGGAATTGAGAAAGGTATTGTGTGTGATTTCCAACCCTAAACCTACCAAAATAAATATCTAATTATATTTCTTTTAAAAAACACAATTGGTGGACACAATGGATTAAGTATGACTTTATAAATCCTTATAGAGAGATAAAGATATAAATAATGATCTAATCACCTCCACTCTCAAGCCAATGAGTGATCATCAATAGTTATTCCTCTCCCGAGAAGAATTCATTTGTGATCAACCATGAAAAATGAAAGTGATCAGGATCGGCCATGATATCATCCAAGAGTTCAATGATGTCATTAATAGATTGTGATGTATGTGTAGATCAACTCTATAGGTATTATTCACTTGAATCTTATAGAACAAATATGACACAACAAGATCTTTTTAACCAGATCATCAACATAAGTGAAATTACAAGTAAAGGTAATTTAACATCTGCTCAAAAATTAATTATAAATTACTTGTGAATATCCTTCACTTTTGGTTATGGAATTTTAATCTAGTCAAGTAATATATTTTTTTCATTAGACATGAAATCTTAATCATGTAAAGTAATGACTACATGTAATTTACAACTAAAAGTTGAGCTGGTCATACCAGTAGAGGACACCTCCATTGCGCCAGGAACCTAAAAGGATCCACTTTATACTGGTTCAATATTAGGGTGCCACTTCACTTAGGCCTCTATACCTGGGACCCAATTCTCCTGAGCCTCCATACTAGGGTTCCACCTCACCATAATCCCATACTAGGGTTCCAGTTCACCTTTGTCCTATACCAGGATTCCAATTCACCTAGGACTTCCGACTAGGGTTCCACTTCACCCTAGTCCCATATTAAGGTTCCAATCACTTAGGCCACCCATAATAGGGTGAAAATTCACCTTAGTCACATATTAGGGTGCTATATTCCTAGGTCACCCATAATGCAGAGCCATTTCTCCCTGGTCACATCACTACCAAAAAACTGGGCAAGGCCAGTGCCACCCCTTTATTAGTGCTAACGAAAAAGCGCTGATAAAGGGGGGGCCTTTATCAGCGCTCAAAAAAGCGCTGATAAAGGGTGCCTTTATCAGCGCTAAAAAAGCGTTGATAAAAGTACCCCTTTATCAGCGCTTTTTTTTAGAGCTGATAAAGGCCCCCCTTTATCAGTGCTTGTTTAGTAGCGCTGATAAAGGGTCGACTTCCAAAAAAAAATTTAAAAAAAATATATATTAATATATAAATATATTTATATAGTTATATTGATATAAATATAATATATAATTTTTAAATATATTTTAGATAAGTATAAATGTACATTTACACTTAATATACTTAATATATAAGATATTTAGTGAAAATGGATTCTTAAAAAATTAAAAAAATATTTTTAATTAATAATTTGATAATTATTATGGAGTAATAGTCATTTAATAAAAATTTTAAGCATAAAAAAATTAAAAAAATTAAAAAAAGATCCAAAATATGTTGAAAACGCAACTCAAACTTCAAACGTCCATAACATTTGATACGGGTGTCCGTTTGAGCTATACCACATATCAAATCAAAGCCTGCGATGAGCTCTACGTTACTGTGACCAGGGGGTACCCTGGTCAAGCATTTTTTGAGGCCAAAAGAGGCCCAGAAGGCCTCTAAAACTGAGTTTTTAGTCAGGGTACCCAGATTTTTTAACATTTTGTGGATTTTAAGCCTCGTTTAAGGGAGTATTATTGGATTTTTTTGGTGGGGACTGAATTTATTCCAAGGTATTACATTCATATTGATATTATGTCATTGAAATTTTATCGTTTTTTATAATGAACTGCTATTTATAATCAAATATATAACTATATGTACATATTTTTTATATATTAACACCTAAAAATTAAATTTTTTAAATAAATAATTAAACATATTTACATATAAAATATACTAGCTTTATCTAAATAATAACTAATATCCATTTTATTTAAAATACCAATATATGAATATTTATATAACTACTATATATTAATATAACTATATATATATATTAATATAACTATATATATATATTAATATAACTATATATATATATTAATATAAATATATATATATATATATATTAATATAACTATATATATATATATATATTAATATAACTATATATATTAATATAAATATATATTACTGTACGAATAAATATAACGAAATATATATATAAATAAATAGATATATCATGAATAAGAGAACAAATCAATATAGGGCAGTGGAAAAGGCTTTAGGTGCGCATGGGGGAGGTCTCGAGATCAAATCCAGGTGGAGGCAAGGGCGCGCGTGCAAGGGTGATTTAAAGGGCTAGCACTGATAAAGGGTGTAGGCGGTGCGGGTGGGCACTGGATGTGCGGGAAAACACTGATAAAGGGGGGATCAAGCGCTGTAAAAAGCCCCCCCACGAGATTGACAGTATTTTTTTATTTTTATCAGCGCTAAAAAGAAGCGCCGATAAAAGGGGTATTTTATCAGTGCTAAAAAGAAAGCTCTGATAAAAGACCCTTTTATCAGCGCTTTTTGGAGTGCTGATAAAGGGGACCCCCCCTTTATCTTCGCCGGAATTATCAATGCTTTTTCTAGCGTTGTTAATGGCCATTTTTAGCGCTGATAAAAGCAATATTTGTAGTAGTGCATATTAGGGCACCAATTTCCCATTCCACCCATACCAAGGTGCCACTTTTCCTCCCTCCCATACCAGGGCATCACTTTTTTTAGTAAATGAGAATTTTTTTCATGTTATGATTATTTGACCAAAAGGATGAACTTTAATAGATACGACTTACACTTTTGAACTCAGAGATAGTAAAATCTAGTTGGAGTAGGTGTTTTGGATGTTCATGTTTTGGAACTAGGTTGTTCAAACAGTTGGTTATTCAGATTATTTTAGTGGAAGTTATAATATGTAAGTTATTTCTAAAGGAGTTTTATAAGTTTTTCATCATGGTTTTATGGAAAAGGAAATGCATAAGGATTTCAGAATGTTGCATATGAGTAATTTTTATTATTCATTGAATTTAAATGATCAGGCGCATATTTCTATTGGTGATTGTAGGTTACCATATTTAATATATAGACTCCCAAAAAGATAAGAATTTAGTGAAATTGGATGTACAGTTGGGTCCCACTATAAAGGAGGGGGACCACTTGTATATGTGGTGTTTTATGGAAAAAATAATGTGATTAGTGATTTTAAAATTTTCTAAATTATTAATTGAGATTATAATATTATAATTTTTTATTAATAAAATGGCATAAAAGTGTTCTCCCATGGATCTATGACTTATTATCGAAACCATGAAATAATTATGTCCTTTAATTTATTTCTGATTATTTGATTTTTTTTGAGTTTGTATTAAGTATGTGTGGGGTTTGAATAACTGTGGTTATTTAGGGTTTACTGTCTTCCAAAGTTCCAAAACATCGAGTTTGATACATCCTTACAGTTTGTGAACATTATGGAACTTTTTTTACACTAAAATTAAAGTTTCATAGGTTATATATTATGGTCATCAATTTAGGGATCCCAAAAGGTGGTATAAAATCTTGGTTTAGGGCTCAAAAATACACACTTGGTAGTAAAATCAGGTAACATTCATTTTATCTTGATGTTATTTCAAGTTAGTGGTAGTTTACTATTATCATAAGGTATGAAGTTAAAATAGGGTAAGGTATAGATAAAAAAGTTTTATGGGAAGGACTTTCGATTCTAGAGGATGTAGATGGAAGACCATATGATTCAAAACGATATGGAATTTCCATTTTGAGGAGTTAAACTATAGAAAATGGTTAAATTAGAATGAAAAAGAACATATAGAAGTGTACTTGGATTGATTTAGATGTCATTTACTCAGAATTCAGCATTTAAAATCTGAGAAGTGAAAAGAAAATGAGAGATAATGAAAGATCTAATAGACATGTATGAGAATGCAACAGCTTCAAATAAGGTGTTCATGATGTAGAGATTATTATACATGACATTGTTTGAAGGAAGACCGATGATGAATCATGCGAATAAATTTAATAAAATTCAAAGATAGCTCAAATATGTTAAATTAAAGTTCATAGAAGTTGTGTGGGAACTTATATTATTATCATTACTTATAGAACCATGTGACATGATGGTAATAACTGTAAGTAATTCTTACAGGAAATCTTACTCAGTGTTTGAGGATGTGAGTGATTTGATTATAAATAAAGAACTCAGATAGAGAGAATTTCAAGAACTTGGTAGAAATGCACTAAAAGTGGAAAATATAGGATATTCACCTCAGTGTAAAGGTTATTGGAAATTAAAAGTTAATTCTAGATAGAGTAGTCAACATAAACTAATCTAACTTGGACCCATTTGCTGGGATTGTGGGAAGAGAGGGCATCTCAAGGAGTGTAGGGATCACTGGGTGAACTCTAGAAGGGTATTTTTAGAATTTAATGTTCTATTAATTTAGTTAAAATTATTAGTAACAGTATATTGTGGAGTATTAATGTTCTGTTTGAATCTTGGATCATAGATTTTGGGAATTTTTTTCACTCAATGACTGAGATGAGGTGTATGAAAAATTATATATTCATAAGATTCAGAATGGTTCAATTGGATGATGATAAATATATTGAAGTTATAGTAATGGGTGATGTTAAATTATGGATGAAAAATGAAATTTAACTTGAGATAAGGTCTACTCAACACATATCAAGTTTATAGAATACTTTAATTTCCATAGTCCAGCTGGATGATTCGGGATTTGTGTTGGGATCAAAGGTGAGTTTGGTGTTGGATTTTTCTTTTCAATCACTGGAATCATGAAGTATGGATGAATTATGAATATAAATTGAAGACTTAGTGATGTGAGGTGCACATAGAATCACTAGTAGAGTAATACAAAGAGACACATTTATATCACTATTTTTCAAGGTCACAAATTTGGAAGTGACATGTAGTGGTATGAAGAACGTTAAGATTAAAATTAGCAGGTTGAGTATCATTATGAAAGTTACATGAAAAAAATAATATCATGAGTATAAGAACAATGGTGTGATTGGATTACATCAAACATGAATCCAAGTGTTTGATATATAATATATATTTTGGGAAGCAGTGGAATGTGGAAAAGGAAGAACATGCCCAATGCTATGTAAGATTTTTATGTGATATATAAGTTGTTTTTGAGTAGATGTGTAATATTTTGGTTGAGTAGTATAATTAGAAAATACATGAAAAATCATTCATTTATAAATAAAATTTTTGGGAGTTTCATAAGGATTTTGAAAGTGGAAAATGGAATGAATAAGGTTTTTCCTTGGTGATTTTGAGGAGAGGTGTTGGCCATATCATGGAGATGTCAACCAAAATATAAATGATGTTTATAAGATTTTAGTAGGACTACCATTTTATAAGTTTCCATGCTATAAAAGAGTATAAAATTTTATAACACATATCATACAATATGATTTAAATTGGTCATGTCATGAGAGGTATATTGCACTGTGAAGTAATTTTAGATGAGTTTCACTAGTTCTGGTTATTTGAAGACCTCTGATCCATAAAGGATGGTTATACCACAACCTTTCAAGAGTAAGAGAAGGAACACACCATGATTCAAGGATGTGAATTTTAAGCCTCAATATTTTTAACATTAAATCAGTGCTTTTCACCATGAGGGAACATACCATGCCATGAACTATTTAATAATTAAGAAGAAATGAAATTAACATGATAATATATTTAGATAATTAAAAAGAAATATATTTGGAAATAATTTTAGATCTGATTTTTGACTCATACCACATCATAGTGAAGAAGACAATGCCATGAAATAAATGGAGTCTAGAAGTACATGTTGTGAAGGAAGAATCCACACCGTGAACCAGTGGTTTCCAAATTATCTAGTAGTTTTGATTAGAATTTAAGAGTATATTTTTCTTGAAATTTTATGGATTTATTTAGTTTAATTGGAACTTAATTACTACACTAAAAAAATGTGCTACACCTGACATGATTTTAGAGAATCAAGAGAAGGGGAATTGATCCTAACCCTTGGATAAAATAGGTTTAATGTAATAAATTCTATATAACTTCTCTTAGTAGTTATATAGAGGTATTTTAATAAATTGAAATATATGATTTAGAAAAAATATAATGGAGAGCCTAAGAATATTTCTATATCTGAGATTGAGATAAGAAGAAATAATGACACTGTAACCCCTATTTGGTGAAGAAGGAAGGAAATCAGATAATTCTAGCTTGGAATTATCTTCATCTAGAGGAAATATTTTTTGATCCTATATTTTTTTGAAGAAAAATATTTAACCATTACATAGAGGGGTTTATCTCATATAGAATAGAAGAAGTAGAGAAAAACTAAGTTAATTTAAACAGAGTATCAAATTAAGAGTTACAAGTGAAGTATCATGATAAATAGAGATAGACCCTTAGGTCTATAAACTATTAAAGAAGACGTGAAAGTCTATAAACTATCCAAGCCTTGTCTCTAAGTAGTGTGTAAAAAGATAGAAAGAGGGAGTTCCCCTATGATTTATAGTATATATTTCCTAAACTTATTGTAACAAATATAGTACACTATGTTATCTTCTTGTACATTGACACACCATCAATATATACTACTTGGATTAGCTCTTTTTGTGATAAACCAAGGAAAATCCCAGTATCCTATGTGATTTACTTTCCACATCTTTTTTTATTATTCAGTGTTTGGTTCAAGTGAGAATGAGAAATTTAATGTGTTCCTAATAAAATTATAATATGATTTGTATGGATAAGTTGATTAAATAAAAGGAAAAAGTTTTAACAAATATACACCATGAACCCCACTCTCAAGATGCTTTTGGATAACCCATTACCAAAAAGTGGTATCAGAGCTAGGTTTTTATGAGAAGTTTAATCTAAAAATCCATTTGTGTTTATTATACACATGGATCAATGATAAAACCTCCATTTTTCATAGGAACTAACATTTATTTTTGGTAAAAATAAATTCTTATGTTTCAATATTCTTGTGATAAAGAGTTCATAAAGTATATACTTTGAGATGTTGATACGAAAAATCACAATGAAATGTTTTGTGATGAAAGGATAAAAAATATATTGGAATATTCATTGTCTAGTGAAGTAAACCAGAACACCTCTCATTGTTCTAGTAACTTCATGATGTAGAATATGCTCAAAATAATTAATGGGATAATTAGAGAAGTGAAGGATAAATACATGTTTAATATATGAGTAAATATTTAAATGAATCTAACACAAGGATTGAGAATATGGCAATATAATTTAATGATAATGATAATAAAATCAAAGTTCTTGAATCAAAGCTCAAATATTCAAAAGGAAAAGAGAAGTCGGAGACTCCTCTAAAGGAATTATCAAAAAGTAAAATGGATAGAGGATCAAATATAGAATCATGAAATAAATAGAATATTCTTGAAAAATCTAGAAAAGAGGATGTAAAATAAAGGTATATACAAAGTGATAAAATTGTTGAATATTGGGGCATATCATGAGTGTGTGTCTAGAAAACCAAGGGCTCAATAGTGTAAGAATACCTACTACATCAATATATCAATTGATAAATGACTACATGAGATATTATTTAAATGGGATATGTTTTATATGTTATAAATATTGATATATAGTAAAAAATTAAAGCAGGAAAGAAGCTAAAAGTGTTATAAGGAATTCATTTATCCTATAAAAATTGGTTGAGATGTAACACCAAAAAGAATTTTGTATATTAATAAATAGTTTTAGTATTTTGGAGGAAAATCATAGAGCTCAATGAAGGGTGAATAAAGTTCCTCTTATGTTACACTCACAACAACCATCCTAGAAATAAAGGAAACAAATTTTGATGAAAAATAAGAATGATACTCTATTTATTAGAAATAAGGATGAACATGTCAAGAAAGACTCACAATGGAAAAATATGTTGGAAGTGAATCTAGTGGAAATTTAAGAGGAAAAACATAGGAAATCGATTAGTGGTTTCATAAATCATACCAATAGGAAAAAAGTGAATATATTCGTAAGATCCCTCCTATGGAGTAGGAATTAGGATGAAGGATGAAATAATGGTTCATCAATAAAAAAACATGTAAAAGTGGGGTTAGTGTCATAGTGAATATATAACCCAAGACAAGTAACATAAATAAACATAGAGAAATCATCTAGAGTAATGTTTTTTCAAGTAAAATTGCAATAATAACCACTATAAAGGTTTGGAAGAGGGTCAGAAGTAAAGTTTGGGTTCACTATGACTAACAAAAATCCTCAACTTGAGGATGTTGAAAGTAACCATATCCCCATCCATTTAAATGTTTATAATATCTATTTGAAGTGGTATAGTCTTAAGGGGGAGATATGATCCATGATGTGATTATACTAAAAATAAGATTTTTTTTGAGCTGAAAGGAGATATATGTAATAGGAGTAGTCAGATTGTTTTTAGTTGTTAATTAGTATTGGATATTAACACAAATAAAAAATGGTAATAATACCTTTAACTGAGTCAACAAGTGGTGGTGGTGGTGGTAAACAACCACTTTGGATTTCTAATATGAATATGAAACCTGCATGTTGTGATGAAGAAGAACAATTTATGTAGAGCCTGATCTGGAGTAAAAGAGTTTCAAAGAAATATTTTTAAGTTTTATTGGCATCAAGTAACCATTGGAGATCAATATGTAAAATCATGCTTGTTATGAAGTGAAATTTTCCCACCATAATAATAATATAACAACCTAAGATATGAAGACATAATTATAATGGATTTTATATTTATTTTTTTTGTAATAAAAATGTGACATTGGATTACTGTTTTTAGGATACAAAGAATATGCTAGAAGTAAATTTCAAAACCAAATAATAGTCCCCCATTCTGAAGATTATCACAATACTTGGTGTAAATACTTGAAGGAATTTTGGGGGAGTTGGTGATGATCACTCTAAGGATTATTATTCTCATTTTATTATAGAGAACCTTGTGAAGAATGAAATATAATGGGTATTAAGTGGTATCAAATTTTTTTCACAAAAAAGTGGTATTAGTTGGTACAAAATGTGGTATGTATCACAACCCCATGATTTATTTATTATTTACTGTTATTTTAGAGTAATCATGATTGAGTTAAAAATATTTATTGAAGATAGAAAAAGTGTCAAGCTTCTTGCATTAATTAATGTAAGTGATTAACATGGATATTTTTTTTGTTGTTTACTTAAACTATTATTTCTTACAATGGTATCTAGATTAGTAGTCTTAGAGAATTTTTCAATGTCTCAATACCAAGTAGTAATTTAACTAATTTAAAATAATTGATTAAAGTGCATCTAATGAGTATAAAGTTGTTTGAATATCAAAAGGTGTTAAATATATAATTATTATATTCAATAAGCGGTCTAGAGGATTAAATGATAATCTTGAATTGTGTTTATTCAACTAGTGATGTCATTAAGTCGAATTAAGGATGAAGTGTAAATATAAAGTTTCTTTCCAATAAATGGTATCAAATGGAATTAAAATATCCAAAGAATCAATCGGCTAGTGGTTGAACCTCAATACCTGATAGCGAAAAAATGGAGCTAAAATATCAAGAGATTAAGATGATTTAGAATAAGTTAAAATAGACCTATAGTTTTGAAAATATATAGAAAGAGGTAGTAGAGATAAAAAGTAACCCCTATGGAGTTCAAAGAAATTGGGAGAGAAGACTTGAAGGAAAACTTGGAGAAACCCAAAGGGGAGGGGGATTGAAAAGTAAATATGAATTAGATGACCCTTTTTATTTTTATATAAAAGGGGGAGGAAAAAAAGGCATCATAAATATATAGTTTTAGAAGGTATTTAATGGTGAGTTAATTTATGATAATATTTACAATAAAATCCAAAATGAGAAGAATATTGGAATCAAAGGTGATTTTGGTGTTGAATGTTTTTATAATAATTATAATCATGAAGTATGGATAGAGTATGGTAGATATTGAATAATTGGTAATGTGAGGTTCATATATAAGTAATAGTATATAAATAAAAAGAAACACCTTGATTTCCAAATATATCAAGTTCATGGATTTGTAAGTGATGTAAAATGGTATGAATAATGTTAATGTTGAAATGATAAGGTTAAGTTGTATTTTGGAAGTTATGAGAATAAAATATAGTGTGAGTACAAGCACTATATCATGATTGGAGTTCATAAAAAAATTTCCAATTGTTTTAGATGTAATATATATTTTGGGAATTTATGTAATGTATTATAAGTATAACATGACCAGTCCACCATAAGGTTTTTATGTGATACATAATTTTTTTGAGTAGATGCATAATATTTTAGTTGAACAGTAGAATTAACAAAGGAATAAAAAATAATACCTATATATGTAATTTTTTTGGGAGTTTCTTAAGGATAATAAAATTGAAAAATGGAATACATAAGGTTTTGTCCTTAGATATTTGGTGGAGAAGTGTTAAAAATACCATGGAGATATTGACCACAACATAAAGGATGTTTGATAGATTTCAATGGAACTTCCAATTAAGAGGGTTCCATTCCATATAAGAGGATAACATTCCATTCACATGTTGTAAAATATTATTGACATCAACCATTCCATGAGATATATGTTTCACCATAAATGAAGTTTAGATGAGCTTCACCAGTTCTAGTTATTTGAATACCTCTATGCTACAATGGTTGGTTTCATTATTACTAATCAAGATAAATAGAAGAAAAGTTGTAAAACCCCAAAAATTTATTTATGTTAGTAATAAAACTCTTATTTTATAATGAATTTTTTATTATGAGAACATAAAAAATACTATTAAATTTTATAATAAAATTACACCACATTTTCTATTATGAACTAGTATAACTAGGAATAGTAAAGGGGTAGAAAACAAATACTATAAAATAGAAACACTTTATTTCATTATTTAATAATAATACATTAATTATAAAATAATACCCAATATCATACAAAATATTACAATGGAGGGAAAATTAAGGATAAGTAAAGTGAAATATGAAAATATGGGCTACATCGATCCCCTAGAATAATTACACCGATGAACATCAAAATAATAGAGGAACAAAGAGTTAGTAATACAATATTGATTTTGGAAATGATATTAAACATTGTTTTGAATCAAAGTGAATGATGAAGAGTAATAATGATGGTGTATTTATAGGGAAATATTACTATCATCCTTTATGTTTTCAACTAATAAATTTGATAAACATTATTACCATTAGTCAATAAAATAGTTGGTCATTATTATTATTGGTTATGTAGATGCATTTAAATGATCATCGAGATTATTTAATGATAAAATCAAAATTGTATTATCTTCAGAGACTATAAACATATTATATTAAATAATTATTTATGAGAATGTTTTAAATAAACATTTATTTCATGAAATAATATTATAATTTTTTTTAAATGTTAATATATTTTAATGAATCCCAAAGTAATTTTTATAATGGTCAGAATGTTGATTTTTCTATTAAATTGTTAATGTTCATTAAAATAAGAATTTATTTAAGAATTAAAATTATCATACTTAGAGAATCAATTTAGTGAAATAAATTTTTTTTGGACTCAAAAAATCAAAATTATCTTAGGGTAATTTTTTTGGAATTTTTTTGAAAAAGTTATTTTTTGTGAAAAAGTGAAAATTGCCGCTTTACAAGCACTACAATTTTATGACATAATTATTATGTTAGCATGATTAAAAATTTTATGAAACATTTTTATCAATAAAAAATGAATTTAATAAGTATAAAAATTATTTTATAAACATAAATTTTAATTTATAAATTTATAATTTATTCTTTTAAACCAAAAATTGGATTTTTGAAATAAAGTTCATTTTTTGGATTATATGCATTTATTGGGTTGGATAAAAGGTTTGGTTTGGTTTTTTAAGGACCTAAATGTCAAAACACACTATCCCACTCAATAATTATCCATAAATGTTTTTGAAATCCAATTTACCCACAAGTGGTTGACTTATATGATAAAATAATAAATATTTAATTCTTTTAAACCTAGGCCTCCTCAAGTATAAATACCACCCATTTTCCATCACTATCTATTAAAAATTAATAATCCAAAATTTTTTGGTCATTTTACCTCCCAAATATTCCCTCCAAGGTTCCCTCAAGGTGTTATGGTACCACCCTCAAGTTTTAGGAAGAAAATATTCAAGGTAAGGGATCTCTCTCTTCTTTTCCACTCAAGTACTGTCTTTATTTTATGACTTTGATTTCCAATTCCTAATGTTGGGATATTTTTTCCAAATAGTTAATAATTTAGTTTTTATGTAAAAATAATTATATAACTATTTTTCTCCCATTAAACCATTTTATTAATCTTTAAGTACTCCCCTTATGCTGTGGAAATTTCACTGCGATTTTCATGCCAAGATTTTATTCAAGAACCCTTTTTGTATTATGCATTTTAATTCCATTTTTTCATGTTATATTATGTTCTTAAATAACCCTATTACTTACCTTATTATTACCAAGTGAAGAGATACCCCTTTCACTCTCATTAATTCCTCCCAAGAACCTTTATATTCCCCCGTTATGCTAACGAAATTGTCATATGATTTTCCATGCCAAACATTTTTGAAGTGTACAACCATACCTATTTCCATTCAAGGTTATTCAGCTAGTTGTACCTATAATTAATTGGTTATGTAATTAAATGTATGTAACCCAAAATCCTTAATTGTGGGATTAAATGTGATGAAATATGTTATTATTTTATATGATCTATGTTGCACACCTATGAAGGTACAAGATATTATTATGATGGGTGCACCAAGATAGTGCTCCAATGCATTAGGTAATACCTTAGTCTCATTATATTCCATGTATGGTGCACATAAGGTTATCTTAAGTGATTTAGGTTATGATGTCTTTGTGGTTAACATTGAATAATGTTTATTATATCTTGTTTAATGTTGTTTCCACATTCCTATGTTACCTTTATTCTATCATTCTATACCTCTCTTCATTGTTCATGATTATGTTTCTCACCTCTTATGTTACATTGTTTTGTTTGTTTCCACACATGTATTTATTTACCCTATTTCATGGTTTTTTATTCTCTTACTTGAATTTATAGCTCACCCCTTTCTTATGTATGGCCCCAAGTTATTCTATCCAGTTTTAAATGACCAGTGAAATATTAGAATCATGTTAAGGAAGTTTTCAATAATGGTGTTTTATACATGTAAAAAGTTGATGTTCTATGTACCTAATTACCAAATATACTTCTCTTATCTATTTTATGGGTTTTACTAAGTGTAATTTTATGTAACAAATCATGAATTAATGTTTTAAAAAGAAAAGTGTTGTCATAGTTGGTATCAGAGGAAAGTATAGTTCTTTTTGAAATATAGGATTAGAAAACATTAGAGAAAGATTTAGGTATAATACTAAACATAAGAATACATCACTAAATGTTGGTAAAGTATAGAGAAATTAGTTTCCAATAAAATACATCCCTATCTGGATACTACAAGTGAATGTAGATCTATCATAGATATAACTAGGGGTAAAAATCCCAAAAATGCTATATTGATCTAGACTTGATCGAGAGCTGGTGCATGAAAACAAGCCTTTCCACCTACATGGTTTGACACTCCCGAGGTATATTATTTTTAAATTCACAAGATAATTACAAACCATTATCAAGGGAATAAAAATGTCCTAATATTTTATATTAGGAAATGGATCATGAATAACTTAGATTAAAACATACAAATTCTTAAATTAAGGAATAAATTAAATGATATATTCTTTTATGGATAAAATATATGCTAAAATTTATGATAATAGATTTTAAGTATATTTTTGGTAAAGTTCATGGTAATTTTGGGATATTTATTTAAGGAATTAAGATAAGGGTATGTGGAAAAACCACCTAAAAGAAACCTATATTGATCTAAGAGTGATATAGGTTGACCTGAACGAAGACTAGTCTAAAAATTTGGTCACCTTATACATTTATAAGATGAATTATTTCAAATTTATATAATTTATATTCTTAATATATTTTTTATCACCCATTATTAGCCATATTGGTATTATTTGAAGACTGGAAATATGAGGTATCTAATTTCATTATAATTAGGTGGTGATTAGTCATTTCATGTATTGATTATATTATTTAAAAAATGATTAAAGTTATTTTCCAAGATGGAAGGAGGAAGATCACAAAAAACTATTCTCTCTCTTATAAAAGATCTAATTAAAAGGATTGTCTTAAAGACATGATCAGATAACTTCGAAACTTTTTTCAATATCCATGTTACCTATAAAAAAATTTACGAGGCATCTACTACCACTAATAGTCTCCATTTTTTTAGAATAATGGTCTGTATATGAATAAATATTTTATTCTCATATTTCCTACTATAATAGGTGTAGAAGGTATCATCATGGTATTTTTTAACTCTTCACCCTAACAAAGGCATAAGAAGCACTTATTAATTTTGAAGGATTTGCGAAAGTAGGTGATCTCTGTGAATCATATATCTATCAAATTTTATATTTCAATATTTTTGGAAGTATCAAATAGAATTTTGAGACTGTTGAAGACAAATCTATAAGGATGTTTTATAAAAATAAGGTTCAAACAGATATCCTAAAATTTTATATTAATAATAAAACATTTTTAAGTAATTATTTATGTTTTCAACAATTTTATCCAAAATGCACTAGTTTCATTTGGATAAAATAAATAGTATATTTTGAAAATGACCTAATGTACCATTTGAATTCATGGAATATTTTTCTTCATATGTGACGTCAAGACTGGAGACCTTATTGAATGTATAAATTATTTTAAGAAAATTATTATATATAATTTTAATACTACGTGAAAGTAATAAATTTATTTTTGTAGGGATTAATAACCTAAATATTAAAACTTAGAAAGTTATATTTATGGTTTTCTCATGTATAAAAATAATAAAAATATTGAGGGAGATATTTATTTAATAGGGGAAGAATGCAATGCTCCAAAAATTCATTTATGTTATTAATAAAACTGTTATATTATAATGAATGTATTACTTTTAGAAAATAGAAATAATTTTACATTTCATAATAAAATTACTCCTCATGTGTTGTTATGAAATAGTACAATTAAGAACAGTAAAGGGATAGAAAACAAATAATATAAATCAACAACAATTTATTTCATTATTTAATAATGTCACATTTAGTCTAAAACAATACCCAATATCATACTAAATATTACAATGGGGATAAAAATTAAGCATAAATAAAGTTAAATATAAAAATCTGGTCCATTTTGATCCCCAAGAATCCTTACATCTATGAACATCACTATAATAGAGGAACATAGTTAGTAATACAATATTCATTTCTGAAATGATCTTGTACCTTATTTCGAATCAAAGTGAATGATGAAAAGTAATAATGATGGTGTATTTATAGGGAAATATGATTAGTATCCTTTATTTTTTTCAACTAATATAGTTGATAAATATTATGACCAATAATCAATAAAATAGTTGGTCATTATTATTGTTGTTTATATAGATGCATTTAAATGATTGTTGGGATTATTTAATGATAAAATCAAAATTGCATTATTTTCAAAGACTATAAACATATTATATTAAGATATAATTTGTATGTATGTTTTAGATAAAACATATTTCATGAAATAATCTTATATTTTTTTTAAATGATAATATATTTTAATGAATTCCAAAGTAATTTTTATAATGGCATGAATGTTGATTTTTCAATTAAATTGTAAAATTTCATTAAAATAATTATTTATTTAAAAATTAAAATTCTAATAGATAGAAAATTATTTTGATGAAATAAATTTCATTTTTTGACTCTTCACATCAAAATTATCTTAGGTTATTTTTTGAAAAAGTTTATTTTTTGGTGAAAAAGTGAAAATTACTACTTTATGAGAATTGTTATTTTATGACATAATTATTATGCTAGCATGATTAAAAATTTTATGAAATAATTTTATCAATAATAATTGAATTTAATAAGTATAAATATGAATGTATAAATATCAATTGTAATTTATAAATTAATACTTTATTTTTTTAAACAAAAAATTGGATTTTTGAAATAAAATTAATTTTTTTGATTATTCACATTTATTAGGTTGGATAGAAAGTGTAGTTCGGTTTTGGAAGACCTTTAATGTCCAAAGACACTCTAAAAATCATTAATTATCTAGATAATTAGTTGGAATTCAGTTTACCCACAAGTTGTTAGCTTATATGATAAAATAATCAATATTTAATCCTTTTAAACCCACCCCTCCTCAAATATAATACCACCTATTTCCCATACCTCTCTACTTAAAATTAGTAATACATGAATTTATAGTAATTTTCCCTCCAAAATAATCCTTCTAATAACCCTCAATGTGTTAGGGTGCCACCCTTATGTTTTAGGAAGAAAATATTCTAGGTAAGGGATCTCTCTCTCTTATTTCCACTCAAACACCATTTTTCCACATCCCTAATTATATAATTTTAATTTAAAAATAATGATATAACCCCATACTTCTCATTAAACCATTTTATTAATCTTTAAGTACATCCATTATACTGCTAAAATTTCACTATGATTTTCATTCCAAGATTTTATTCAATCACCTTTTTGTCTTATGCCTTTCAATTACCTATTTTTCATGTTGGATTATGTTATTAAATAACCCTATTACTTCCCTTATTATGATGAAGTGATGATAGACCCCCTTAACTCTCATTATTCCCTCCTAGGAAACTTTATGTTCCCTTATTATGCTGCTGAAATTATCCTATGATTTTCCATGCAAAACATTTGTGAAGTGTATACCCATACCCATTTACACTCAAAGACATTCAACTAGTTCTACCTATACTTTATTTATTATGTAGTTCTATGTATATAACCCACAATCCTTAATCATGAGATTAAATGTGATTAAATACGTTATTATGTTATATAATCTATGTGGAACATTTATGCATGTACATGATATGATTATGATGGGTGTTCCCAGATAACACTCTAATACATTGGATAATGTTTCAGTCTGATGAGATTCCTTATATGATGCACATGAGGTTATCCTAATAACTTTATGTTATAATTTATTAGTTATTAAACTTGACTTGTGCTTATGATGTCATTCTTAATGTTTTTGCCACATTCCTATGCTACCTTTATGCTATCATGTTATACCATGCCTCATTGTTCATGATTATGATTATCACCTCTTATGTTACATTGTTATTCCTATTCTCCCATATGTATTTATTTACTCTATTCCATGATTTTTTATTCTATTATTGGTATTTATATCTCACCACTATCTTATGTATATCCCCAGTTTATCCCATGTAGTTTTAAATGAGTGGTGGAATATTAAAATCAAGTTAAAGAAGTTTTCAATAATGTTATTTTATCCATGTAACAATTTGATGTTTTATGTACCTAATTACCAAATACACTAGACTTATTGATATTATGAGTTGTACTAAGTGTGATTTTATGTAATAAATCATGAAATAATGTGTAATAAATTCAAAGGTTGTTATAAATTCATTGTAAATCATGGACATGAAGGTTAATACTTAGGTATTTTAACATTGGATCGATGGTTTATGATGTTTCACAAAAAAAAATGTTATTCCCTATTAAATAATAAAGAATAAAAAGAATTTACATACTTTGATATTTTGAGAATTAAAAAAGAAGATATTGAGTGGGGATCAGGGATCTAATTGTTGACTAAGACCACACTGTAGTGAAGAAGACCACACTATTAAATGATTGGCGTTGATAAGAAAGATTCCACACCATGAACTAGTGGTTTCTAGATTATCTAGAAGTTTATATTGTAATTTAAAAATAGGATATTAGTATTAATATTTAAGTACTTTATTTGGTTTAATTGGAACTTAATTATCACACTAAAACTATGTGGTACACCTGGCCTTATTATAAAGAATCAAGAGAAGTGGAATTAGTCACAAACCGTGGATCAAAGGGGTTGAATATATAAAAATATATATAAATAATTGTATAAGTTATAGATAAGTTATTTGAATATATTGACATGTTTTATTTCAAAGAATAATAATTAAGATACTAAGAATATTTCTATATCAAATATTGAGATAATAATAATGAAAAATGATACAACATATGGTTGGTGAAGAAGAAGTTCAACCAGATAATTTTAGTTTAGAATTATCATTATTTGTTATAAATGGTTTACACTACTACAGTTTTGTAGAAGAAAAATATTCAACCTTCTCATTGAGGAGTTGATCTCATCAGACATAGGAAAAGGAGAGAAAAAAATTGAATTTCAATAAAGAATCAAATCATAAGTTATGATGTAAGATAAGCCTCATGTTGAATTGAGACAGACCCTTATGTCTATAAATTGTCAAAGAATACTCATAAGTATATAAATTAACTAATCCTTATCTCTAAATAGTTCACAAAAATATGCGAGTATGGAGTTCCATTATGAAGGATAATGAATCTTCATGGAACTTAATATAACACATACAATACATAGTTTTATCTTTTGGTATGTAAACACATCATTAGTGTATAATCCTTGCAATAACCCTTTTGCGGTGAACTAAGTAAAATCCCCATATACTATGTGCTTTAATTTCTATATCTATATTTATCATTTGGTGTGTTAAACACAATATATAATGAAATATTGAACATTTTCTTACTAACACAGGAACAAGTTTCATAAAATTAAGAGTAATAAAGAAAAGGATTTTTTTTAATAGGTATACACCTTGATTCACCCCCAAAGGTTCTTTAGGTCAACCTAGTACTAATAATTCATAGCTAGATTTAGGGGTGGAGTATGGAAGATTACTCTAGGTTCCATGGTCATGGACAGAGGAGTAAAGGATGGGACATTGTATCTAAATGAAAATTTTGATGGTTTAATAATTTCTATAGCATAAATTTCTAAAAGTTTGGAATTGTGGAGTTATAATCTCAGGTTCCTCACTGAGAAGAACATGAAAGTTCTAGAAATAAGGGGAATATGGAAGCTCAATCACATAGAGTTAAAAATTTGCGATATTTTTGTACTTGTAAAATAGAGAATGTGGTCTCTCATATTTAATGGAAGATATCCTAGATCTTAGAAGATATATATTATTCATATGAATGTTTGGGGGTTTCCCCCATCTTATTCTCATGGAGGATCCTTGTACTTCATTACATTTATTGATAATTTAACAAGTACAATATGAGTATAATTCCTAAAAAAAATCCCAGGTGTTTATATTATTTTTTATTGTAAGTCCATTGTGTAAAGAGATACCAAACGAATGTTGAAATTCTAACAATTGTGGTGAATATAGTGGATTTTTTTTCATAACTACCATTTAAAGAAAGTAATTAGAATGGAAAAGTTTACCCAAGACACCAAAGTATAATAGTGTAATAGAGAATATGAATCATACATTAATGTATAAGGGATAGAGCATGGGGATAAATTATAGAATGGCCAAGGAAATTTGGGTAGAATCAGTCAATACTATAGAAAACCTTGTTAATAAGAGTACATCAGAACCAATGTAGTAGAATATTATATAACAACCATGGTCTTGAAATCCTGTGAAAGTTTACCATATTAAAGTTTTTGGAAGTCTACCCTATTTCCATGTAGATTCCAAGGATAGGGAAAAACTTGAAGCTAAGACACATGTATGTTTCTTTATGGGATATAGTTATGAAAACTTTGGATTTTGACCTTGGGATGATGACAAGAGACAAGTAATCAGAAGATGGAATGTTCTATTTAATGAGAAGGTCTTGTGGAAATACTGGAACTTGGCTGAAAAGGAAGTTGAGAGAAAATAATCAATTGAAAAAATCCAATTCTAGTAGATAGAAGTTACATAAGTACATGAGTTTTAGAAGGTTTAGGGGTCATATAAAGTTCTAAAAGTAGGCCAAAAAAATATATACCAGAATGTTTGACAACTGTTGAGGCCCGAGTCAACATAGCAAAATGTTATTTTTGAAAAGTTTTTTTGGAAAGAGTAAACCTACAAGATGAATTAAAAATATCAACCAGAGTCATATGATCATTACATTGGCTCACATATGGTGTGAGATAATTTCTTTTAGATAATATAGGTAAAATTAAGATCCTAGAATAAGCAAATCATCTCAATGATTATGAAAAGTGAGAGTTAACAATGAAAGATGAATTGGATTCATTTCCTGAAAATAAAATCTATTAGCTAAATTTATTACCATAGTCAAAAGAAATTGATTAAGAATAAATGGGTCTTCTACTTAAAAGGATAAGTTTATAGTAAAAATATATACAATTATAATTTGGTGATGAAAGGATTTCAATATAAATGAGTAAAATTATTTGAAATATTTTCATGGGTAGTTAAACACACAACCATATAAAATATGCTAAGCCTTATTTCTTATGATATATTGAATCTAGAGTAGATGGATATAAAAATATAATTCCTTTATGGTGACCTATAGGATGAAATCTACATGAAAAATTAGATGGTTTCAAGGATAATTATACTGATGACTTGGTGTGTAAGCTGAAGAGAACTCTTTATAACTTAAAACAATCACTAAGATAATAGAACCAAAAGTTTGATGATTTCATGGCCAAGAAAGATTCCATGTGGATTAACTCAGATCACTATTTCCACTATAATTCATTTAAGGGTGTAATTTTCATCATTATTCTATGGTATTATGTCATACTTTTGATAGGTCCACAAATTTGGTGGATTCAGGATGTGAAGATTTTTTTATAAAAGTTTAAAGATGAAAGATCTTGGGGAGTACAATAAAATATTAGGAATGATAATTGAGAGATACATGAATACCAAAATCTTTGTTTTTTATCATAGTTAATACATTCAAAATATAATATAAACATTTGTGATTTTCAGATGTAAGCTAGTCTCAAATCCATTGGTTGGACACTTCAAATTTTCTAATGGGAAAACAACAAAAACTAAAGATGAGGCAAATTATATAGTGAAAGTTAAATTTTCATTAGAATTAGGTAGTCTTATGTATACCATAATGTTCAATTTTCTAGATATTTCATTTTTAGTGGGATTCATTATCCATTTCATGTGAAATTTGGTGAGAGAATACTCAGATGCTATGAAATGGATCATCTGTTTTATCAAAGGATCAAAAGATATAAATTTGTGATTTAAAACTGATGATCTACTATAAGGTTATGTGGATGAAGAGTTTTACGGAATTTTAGATACCTAAAGGAGTATAATATGATATGTGTTCACCTTTGGAGGAATGATATTTAGTTCAATGTCAAGGCTATAGTTGGTGATATCATTGTCTTCAATGGAAGTGAATTATGTAGATGTAACATAAGTATAAAAATAATTGAGATGGTTGAAGCATATTTAGAGGATATTTTAAGGTGTCAAGAAGGTGTATTGAAATTTTTTGATAGTCATAGTGTATTATATTTGGTCAATAATTAGGTGTTTCTTACTTAGACAAACAAAAAATCAATGTGAAATATCATTTCATCCAAAAAATACTAGAGGATAGAGAGTTAGAGTTGTATAATATAGTTGGAAGAAAAAATCCAACTAAAAAGTTCACCAAGGTTCTAGTCTGATAAAGTTTTAGGCAACACTATGCCTTAGTGGGATTGGGTTAATCAAAGGGTGATGGATACACTATTGTGGATATGAAAATGGGAGGTTTGGATTTTTCTTAAGTGTTGAAGGTTACTAGTTTTTACTTCAATAAGTCTTAAAGTGGGGTATTTTAAGGAAATGTAAAGTTTTTTTAGTTACTATTAGTTGATTTGAAGGAGGAACTTTTAAAGTTATGAATTTTCCTGGTGAAAACAGTGATAATGGAATATAGTAGAGGCAGGTGTTATGAAAGTTCATGTTCTAGAGCCATGTTGTGCAAGTAGTTAGTTATCCGAATGATGTGAGTGGAAATTATAATATATAAGTTTTTTCCTAAAGGAGATGAATAAAATTTCCACATGATTTTTTGGTAAAGGAAATATGTAAGGATTTTAATATTTTACATATGAGTAACTTTCACTATTCACCAAATTTCAGCGGTTGGGTGTAGATTGCTACAAGCGATTAGAGATTCAATGGAGGGAGTCCTATAAAGATTAGAAGTTAGCAAAAGAAGATGATCGACATGACCCCACTATAATGGTGGGGTGGAAAAAATTGTACATATAGTGTTTTGTAGACTATGGAATGTGATTAGTGATTTGAAAATATGATGAATTGTCAATTAAGATTGTAATCTTTTAATTTTTTATTAATTAAATAAAATAAAATTTTTATATTGTGGATGTAGGGATTATTGTCTAAACCACACAATCCTTGTATATTTTACCTTGATTTATTTCCACTTGTTTGAATTTTTTTGATTTTGTCTTGAGTGTGTGTGAGGTTTAACTCATTACGGTGGTTTAGGGTGCACTGACCTTCTAGGTTATATAATATCAATTTTGAGTGGTCCTTCTAGTACACGAAGATTACATAGATTTGTTTCAGATAAAATTGAAGTTTTAGATGTTTTATCTTTTGGTGATTGGTGGTGGGATCCCAACAGAATTTTCCCAGGTCCTCTACCAAGGTTCCATTTTCCCAATTCCAGACACATAGCCAATATGAATTCTACCTAGGTCCCCCATTGACCTATGTTATTTAATGAGGTTAAATCAGTTTCCAAAAAGACCTTTCTGACACCTAGTATCCCAAACCAACCCGGTACAAAGTTACCTATATTTAGGTATCCTCCTTGACCTCCTAAAGTACATGATTGGAATATGCACACTATATTTCTCCCCTTTGATCATGTATCCCTTTGAAAATAGGGACCAAAAATCCCAAGAGAGACCCTCCCTATATTTTTCTCCTAGTCTGATATAACCTTTAAGGTGTTAAAAATAATGTAATCCCTTTATAATGAGGGTCCTTATTGTTAACTGATTAATAAAGCCTCATATGGATCATGATGTTCACCCTGGGAACCCTAAACATGTGCCATGTCCTCTTAAATTTCAATCAACCTATTAGATTTCAAGTATTTGGTCAGTTTCATTGCATCTAGTCAATGATATATGAATACCATGGGAATCCAATCTAGTGAAAGTACCAGTCCCTCCTCGTTGGGTCATATCATCAATAAGTTTAGTGTTCCTTATTCATATAGTTATAAATTGAAAAAATAAGACTTACATATCATGGGCCTCCTTTTTGGTATAATCTCCAACAATGTCCTCATTGTTGATATGATCCCTACACCCCATCAATGAGATATAAATATCACAGGACACTAATTAAGTGTAAGTCCCAATCATGTCCTCTCATTCCTAGTTACCAAAATACATGATGAAACAAAAAGGTATTCTCAATAATAAGTACCACACCAACCATTAATATGAACATTTCACCTAGTAGTACTAAATTCATGACTTTAAACTACATAACATATAGGCTATTCCGCATGATATTAAATTTATCAAAAAAGGTCACAGTCACATGACCTTAAACTGTAAGACATCATAATCCTAGACACACTGTTGGTGCCTGAGAAACAACTTCTATGTACTTTATGATAGCCTGAATTCATTGTTTTTTAATATTAATAAACACATTATCACACCATGATTGTTCTTATTTGTAACATAGTATGTGATAATGTACTAAGAGTAGTTGTCGCACTGAAAGGTCATTGTAGTTCCCTACTAAGATGATAACCCAGAAGTTCCATGACAATATTCTTAAATATAAGTTTTATAGCTGGATGAAATCCAGTGTATGATATTATAAGAAAGAGACCCACCAATAGAAAATCCACATTTATATGTGTCATTGGATGTTCCTATTTATAGATGTATGTATTAATAATTAGACTTTAAGATTATTATTAATAAGTATTATAAGTGTGTGTAATTTTATGTATCGGAAAAATTCATGATGACATATGTTTTTGGTGAGGTAGGATATGTTGGGTGCATCATGAGTAATATTTCATTAATGAATAATGAGAGAAAGGATTTGTCCCTTTTGTTCCATAACAAAATTTGATATCTCATTCCCTTTAATGGAAATGATAAAACCTAAATAAATCTATGACCATGGTGTTCTATAGGCAAGTTTGATTTATGGAATGTTAAAGAAAGAGACATCAAGCACGTAGTTTGATGGCACCAGCATGAAACCTGCTTAATTAGAGATATCATGATAAAAGTATTATATTAAAAATAAACATCTGTATGATGTATTATGTTGTTTTATCATTAAATTATTTCTATATTGGTACCTTGGTGTATTTCTAGGTACTATCCTTAAACTTTAGGCTACTTCTCCCAATGCCACTAATAAATAGTCCTAGATGGCAACACATTATGTGTATCCAGAATCTCAGTTAAATAATATTATTATTTAAAAATTTGAATAAATATTATTCTCACACATGGTTTAATAATTATTTAGGTTTGATTGATTGCATATATTCCATCACCAGTTATTTGAGAGAATATTATGTGAGAAGAATATTAATAAATACTTATTTTCTATTTAGTGAATATGATATTTATTTATTTATTAGAAAATAATGCACTGATATTTATTTAATAAATAAATAGTCATTATTTAAGGTCAGATAATATTATAGAGGAATGATTCACCAAGTTTAATGGTCTAATGAGAAATAATATATATTGAATATTATTGGAGTAAATAATATTTAATTTAATTCATGAGTTTATCAAATGTTAAGAAATAATAATAATAATATTATTATTATAGACATGGAGTTCTGCATGGATTATAAAACAATAGAGGGTACATGTGAAATTATTATTTTTAAACCCTAGCAGTATATAAACCCAATTATATTATTTTCTTAATAGCGATAATTTAGTTGTGTTGTGCACAATGAGATCTGAAGAAAATATTCTCAAAGACCTAGAGAGTTTCCTCTCCAAGAACACTCTCTAGAATAGAGTGTGATCCTCCTCCACCACCACTCTCAAGTTTAGAGAGATCAAAGAGAATCCTTACTTAAATCGGTTCTTGAGGCAGTAAAAGGATAATGACACAAGCATTAGGATCCTCCTTGCTAGAACTCAAATATTCCTATGGTGATGTTTAGAGGTTTGTGGAACATGTCTAGATCACCACTGGAGGGAATTTATTCTTGATTCCTACAACACACCAACACTATGATGTAGATAAGTTTTCATATCCGTCAATGAAGAAATAATTTCACACAAGGCAATTATTTAATTGGTTAAATTATTTATAAATAATATGTGATGATATTTCACTTTGGTTCTGGTGTTTATCTATTGTGTATATTCTTTGATTCAATTCCTTTGATCATGGAATTTACCATTGTGTAAATCTCAGATTAATAATTGATCATGACAAAAAAAAATTTTGTTCATGCCCCATCTAATGATTATACTGTACCCAAAACCTATAAGTGGTATTAGAGAGGTCACATAATTATTTATAATTATTTAAATATCATTGATTTATTTACACATTTTCATTAGTTTTCAATTCTAGTTTAATCATTCTTTAATCAGAATTGCAAGATCTTCTTTTTTTCCTTTTATTTTCTCATAAATATAATCAAATTGATTAATTTTATGAATGAAATAATTTCAAATCACTCATTTGGAGGTGCCAAGGAGTTTGGTCAGACAACACAAGAGTACACACTATTTTACCTGGATTTACACACAATGTACTAGTATTTATTACATCATGAATTAATTATGAATTAATTCAAGGCGTGTACATTTATTACACATGGTGAATTTAATTAAACACCACATGTTGACCAGGATATCCTGACACATAGTTAGCCAAAGTACACATCATGTAACTTCCATACATGATGTATAGTCTTTTAGTCACAAAAGAGCCATGTATCTTCTTATAAGGCCTACATGACTGGCGACCATGTAACTTGGATACCACATTCCATGTATCCTATGTACATTCCATGTAGGCCAATTTTTCCATGGCATGGTTACATGCTGATTCCCTTGGTGCGTGCCACAGATAGATGGTGATAATAATACATGTCATGTAAATAGTAATATACACATCGTGTACTTTTACCAAATTACATATAATTAAAAAATATAATTTATTTTACTGTGAAAACCTTATCAATATTTGTTCCATGTAGTCATTAAGTTAACAGTGCATTCCATGTGATGAGTTATATATATATATATATAATTAATTTCTACGTAATGTTCAGAACTATATATGATATATAAGTCATATTATAGTTGTTACTCTATGTGAATTGAAGCATAATACACAATATAAATACCATGTATTTCGTATGTTCATTATGTTGATAGTACACACCATGAAATTTAATGATAAGTCATGTATGCCACATATTGCAAGAGTAAATAGTATACGAGTATAATACACAATGGGTAGTTTGGACGAGTACTCACCATGTTACCACTAAGGTACATTTATGTATATAGTTAATTTTAAATAATTTTATTTAATTTTTTAATAATTATGATGGATGAGAATCTTAATAAAATTTGGATGAGAATTAAGATAAAATATTTTGTTAATTAAAGGAGATAATTAATTTATTTGATCACAATTTATCACAAATAAGAACAATTATAACTGAACAATATTTTCATTAAATGCATAATTTGTTGAATGCATGTGTATGATCATGATCCTAGACCAAACTATTGTATATAATTGGTTTCATTTAATTTATTATTAAATTAGATTTTTGGAATGCGTTTCATCTCTTATCTCATTATGTAAGGGTTTGTGTGCCTATGGTTTATTTTATGTAACCCCCTTGACTGATCCTTTGGTTCCCCTCTCCTGTATGTGATGAAAATTATATGTAATTATTGGAGATCCTAATCTAGTGGAGGTGGTTCAAATATGGAACCATGGAGAAATAAATCCAAGAGAGATACATAGGTGGATAGGTGGAAAACCAAAACACAAACCATAAATAGTTCAAGGTGTTTTCCCCTAGGTCAACAGATAGTTTATCATCTGCTATATAAACTAACCATTAGTAAAATTTCATTATCATACCAATTTATTATTTTATTTCATTCAAGTTTTATAGTTATTTCATTATGGATATTTTTTTTCATCACATGAATTAATGAATTAAAAATCATGAAAGATAGAACTAAAATAAATTGGTTTATGTATAAATATTATCTAAGACATGGTTAATCACTTATTCAAACCCACTTAATATTAACAAGAACATAATACATATAATAATTGTAAATTTACACATAAAAAATAAAATCACTAAATTATATATATTAATTTGGTATAACCTTTCACTACTTCAGTTAAATTCAAACCATAGTTTAAAATGATTAACCATCTAAAGTTGGGGTGCTTTAAATTATTGAGGAATTATAACTTGAAGTTTTGGATTGACTTAGCTTAGTTCAAAAAAAGGTTTGATTTCCAAAGAAAGACTTGATTTAACTGAGAGTACAAGGTTGAGGAAATACAATTTAAGGATTTTAGGATTTGGGAGTCCACTCAACAGATCAAGGAACTATGAGTTAATGTAGTTGAGATTTGGAATTCCTACCTAAAAACCTTCAAATATCTTGACCGTCCAAATTTAGGGTGATGAGAATGGGAATATGGACCCTTTCCACTAGAATTTCCAAGAAATAGGATATTCCTAAGCCAGTGGTTATAGATATTGGGTTTTGATAAAATAGTGGGAGATTAATAAATATATTACTTAATTATTTGTCTAAATTTTATTAGATAAAGTAATAAACTATGCTGATCTTATTTATAGAAATTGAAATAAAAAATAATTCAAACATATCACTACGATCCATACTTACATAGGACAACCTTATCACCAGAAAAAATTTCCAAGAGTGGAAAAGGATCTTACACGTTATCTACGCCATAAATGAAAACTTTCTATGCTGGAAGATCCTATTCCTGACACGCCCTCTAATGAGGATAGTGAGTAAGAGTTATATCTATATGATAAACATTTGAATTATTCCATATATTTTTAGTGTTTTATTCAATTATCCATGACCAATTATATTCTGAAGAAACATGAGAAAATGGATGCATATATCATAATCTCTCACCTTCGGAATCTCTATCAATAGAAGATGAGACAAGAGATATATGAGATATACAATGCTCTATTTACAACTATGTTTAGAGAGTCTATTCCAGTTGGGCCCATATAGTCAAGATTATTTATGACATTAAATGCTTAGATATCTTAGGGATTAAATTACCAGATGAGTTTCACATAGATCTCATACATTCCTCACTACCCAAGACCTTATCTAGTTTTATTATTAATTATAACATAAAAAATAATCAAAATAGTCTTTCAAAACTTCTTACTCTGGTTTTATAAGTGGATAAGGACATGGGGAATGACAAAATCATGGTCCTTATGGTGAATAATAAAAGGAAGATCAAGTATAAGGGAACCAAGACTCATAAAAATTCTAAATATCATGATCACCATCCTTCCAAGAATAGAAAGATCCACAAGCAGGGAAATCAAAAAGAGGCAGTTTGTTTTTCATGTGGAAAGAAAGGCCATTGGAAGTGTAACTGTACCCAAAATCAAGGGTAAGATAAAGGTGAATTTGGTATCAAGTGTAATCTTGTAATATCTACACATTCGGTATTAGATATAGATTTTTGTGATCATATATATATCTTAATGAAATAACCAAGTATATTCTAAAATATTTCTATACGAGAGGTGGATTTTCAAGCTGCCAATGGTGCAAGGTTGGATTATCTATCCATTGGTGACAACCACATTTCATTTCCACCATGAATGGTATTGGTTTTAAGATATTGTTATTATCACACCCGTGTCTTCATTTTCTGATATTTATCTAGTTTATTTCGATCCCATCTATTTCCTTGAGTTTTCCTAGGTGTTTTTGGTGAAGAATGATATTTTTTGGGCTTGATAGTATGAGGTGAACGGTAAGAGCATGGTTTTTCAAACCGTGCACCCTTGCCCAAGGAACTGTGTGGCTAGGTAACATTTTTGGAAAATGGGGAACCACATGGTTTGTGCACAGTCTGGTAACCGTACCAAATAACCATGTGGTATGTGCCTTTTGGACAGTGAGGGGTGCATGGTTACTGCACGGTTTGGAAAACTGTGTGGGAAAACTGTGCTACTTGTCCAGGTCATTTAAAATTGGAAAATTCCATTTGTTTCCTTTTGGGATTTAACCCTAAACCACCCCCATTCCACCACATACACAATTTTCAACCATTTGAGCTCCCTCCAAGCTTCTTTGGACCTCTTAGGCGCCATTCCTTAGGAAATTTTGGTATAAGTACTTCAATGAATCTTCAACTAAGTGGTTTCTCCCTTGATTCTTCCCTCTTTCTAGGGTTTTATTCCCTCTTTCTTGGGTTCTTGTTTTCTAGTGGATGTTTGACCTAGAGGGGGGTTATATATTGTGATTTTGGGTAAGATATTGATGTTTTTGGTGGATATTAACTTTTTAGGGTTCTATGGTGGTGCGACTATGGTTTCGTACAAGTTTTCAGAATTTTCCAAGTGTGAGGTAGGTGGTTTCATTCTATAACATTTTTAGATGATTTTGATATTCTTCTTTGGGTTTATAAATGTGTTCTATTAATTTCTTGTGTGGTGTGAAATATGTTTTGGAAAGAGTTTGACATGAATATGTAGTAAAAATGGATCTTTCAAAGGAAAATGGTCATTATTTTCATGTGCTTCATTGTGGTTCCTATTGTAAGTCTTTTTATGATTCTTTGAAAGGTACGAAATATGTTTTTAAAGGAACATAAGGTTTGAATGTGTTGAAAATTTTGTTTCAATTGTAAAATTAATTATTTCGGTATGTCATATTTTATATTAGACCTTTAAATGTTATTTCTGAATTATGTAAATTATGTGAAGCACATCGTGAAGTGAAATTGAATTATATGTGGATTTGAAAGGGGCTCGACCCATGGAAATGGTCAGATTAATTTTTTTGTTTTTGTTATGGAATTTCCAAATGAGTTTCTTTATTTTTTCAAGTGGTGAAAAAAGTGTTTTAAAGCGGTTTTGATGTGTGTGAAATGGAAAGCATTCTGTTTATGAAAAATGGTGATTTCTGTGTGATGGTTTGTGAAAGAGGTGATTTCCTTGTGTGTTTTATGGTGCTTGGAATGTATATGTGAAAGTGTCGATTGTTTTGATATGTGAAATGGTATTGAGAATAAAGGAAATCTTGAGTATCTAGGTAGGAAAACTAGAAATAGAATGCTAGTGTTTTGGAAGTGGAAAGGCTTAGATTATTCTAGTGGATTGATACTAGTTTACTTGGAAGTGGAAAGGCCCTAATTTAATTAACAGGACTTACACTTGCAATATTAAATAAACATATGAAATGATCAGAGACCACTAGGTGCGTGGGATGATCCCTTCTATTGGATCATGCATGATAACATCTTGTCACTGGATTATTATCTGGTGACCACTAGGCCCTTGGGATGATCCCTCCTAGTGGCTCGTGCATGAGAATGCTTTTGGTAGTTGAGTTAGAGGATATTGATCATCGAGGTATGAGGTTATTAGTGAATCAATTATGCTAGCTACCCTTAGATATTTACCCATGGTGATCTATCATGACATTATAAATGTTATGTGGTGCTGACTATCAGTATAACGTGGGTCTTGTATACTTTGTGGCATTGAGACTATTATATTTTGAGATTTTTTTATCTTGAAATAATGTTTTTCTAAATTTTTTTACTTGAAATGTCCTTTTAAAATTATTCCAAGTTATTTCATATAAAAGTGCATGTTGATTTATCTACTAATTTTGTAGCATAAAATATTTTCTTTTATGTGGAATCCTATCAGGATTTGGTTCACACCCTACATACACTTTTAGGTTTATGTATACTTTTTTATGTATGATCTAGGTAAAGGAAATATGTGTCGTGGTGATAGTGGTTTTGGTTTCTAGAGAGTTACACTCGTTTTAGGTGTTGGTGTTAGTGGCTTGAGGGTGACATACCTCATGTTGCACAAAGTATTTTGGGATGTTTAGTGGTTCCATTTACATTGTTGTACTTTGCCTTATGGTTTAAATTTGAAAACATTGATTCTAAAAAGTTGTTACACCATGTTTGGTTTGGTTATTGGTTATGCATTGCCTTACTTTTTTGGGTTGATTATTATTATATAAATGGGTGAAATAATTCCCAAAGTATATTGTTGATATCTAGGTACTAGTTTCCAGCCTGTGGGGATCGAGAACGCCCTTCGTACCTTGTCTTGGGCAGGGTCGGGTATCGGGTCGGATGGTATCTCAGCTTGGTTTGCGATAGTTATTATGTACCAACTGTTACCAAGAACATAATTTTCGTATCATGCCTATATGTATATATTTTTATTTTCAAATTTTTAAATAAAACTTGTTTATTTTATAATGAAAACATATTTCATGGTATGAAATATTTAAATAATGGTTTTTATGCATTAAATTAAAAAAATAAATTATTGGAAATATATAAAGAATCGTATTCACATGAATCATATAACACCCAGCTATGGATTCACCATCTTGGTCATGTAAAGAAGAATAATTTGAAAAAGTTATACCAATATGGTTATTTAGAATCTTTTTAGATAAAACAACTTGAATATGTCATGCTTTTTTACAAGAAAAAATGACCAAACCACCATTTTGTGGATAGGGTGAAAGGTCCAAAAAGTTTTTATGATTGGTATACACTGATGTGTGTAGACAATTTCTAGTAGAATCTAGAGGTGGATATTCTAGCTTTATAATTTTTAATGATGAATTGAGTAGATATGGTTATGTATACTTGATGAGGTATAAGTCCGAGTCTATTGAGAAATTAAAATAATTCAAGAATGAAGTAGAGAATAAACTTGGTAAGAATATAAATAAACTTTGATTAGATCGAGGTGGTGAATATCTTAACCAAGAGTTTATTATATTTCTACGAGAGTTTTGGATTCTATCTTAACTTACTCTGCCTTACACACCATAGTTGAATAGTATTAGTGAAAGGTATAATTGTACCTTATTAGATGTGGTTAGGTTGATAATGAGTCATTTAGATATTCCATTCTCCTTTTTGGTATATGAATTACAAATTGTGGCATACATACTAAAATGATTATCAAATAATGTGGAAAACAAAATTCCCTTGAAGTTGTGGAGTGAAAGAGACCCATTTTATCATATACACAAGTATGGGGTTGTGAGAAATTTGTTAAGTACTTCTCAGGAAACCAACTAGAACTATAGGGCACAAAGTATATATTTATAATGAAACCTAAGAAAAAAAATATGCTATATATATAACCCCTTAGACAAGAAAGTGACCATTTTAAGACAAGTCATCTTTCTTGAGAGGGAGAACATCTGTAAAAAGGACAGTGGGAGAAAGATTGAATTCGATGAAGTTGATGTTAAAGATACATAAGAGTTGGTGTAGAAAAATATTCCATTAGTCCCCATGGAGGAAGTAGTTCCTAAAACACAAGTACTATGTAAGATCACTAGAGTGGTAAGAGAGTTATAGAGATATGGTTTTCTAGTCACCAAATATGGTGAATCATTATTGATTGATAATGATGAACCTATCTCCTACAAAGAGGCAGTAGGAGAGATCAAAATATAAAAGATAGAAATAATACATGAATTATGAAAAAGATTCCATGTATCAAAACTAGGTTTGGGTTCTAGTTAATGCACTGGTTAATATAAACACCATAGGGTTCAAATGGGTATTCAAGAGAAAAATGTACATGGAAGGTAACATAAATACCTGTAAAGAAAGGATAGTGGATTAAGGATTTAAATAGGATCAATGAATTGACTATGATAAATCCTTTTCACTAGTTTCTATATTTAAATCCATCAAAATTATACTTTCCATAGCACCTTACCATGACTATGAAATTTGGTAGATGGATGTAAAAAAAACTTTCCTTAATGGGAAACTTTAGGAAGATGTCAAAAATACACAACTAGATGGTTTTGTGACTTTAGGTAATGCCAAAAGGATATGAAAGTTGAATATATCTATTTATTTATTGAAGAAATCATCTAGGTTATGAAACATTTGATTTGGTGAAGCTATAAAAGAATTTGGTTTCATTAAGAATGAATGTGATCCATGTGTTTATAGGAAGTTTAGTGGGGACTCTATTGTTATCCTAGGAGTATATTTTGATGACATATTACTTATTGGAAACAATATTCCAGTCTTACTGTTTATTAAGGACTGGTTAGAAAAGTATTTCTCTATGAAGGAATTAGGTGAAACAACCTATATTATAGGGATCAAGATCATTCACGATTGATCAAAATCATTCATGATTGGTTCCAATATCACGCGGTATATATCTTTTTAAAAAAACATGTCCTCAAACACAACATGAGGAAGAGATAATGAGTAAGATATCATACACTTCAATGATAGGATCAATCATGTATTCCATGTTATGTACTATACTTGATGTTTCCTATGTATTGATCATGGTAGGAAGATATCAATCTGATCTAGAGGAACAACATTGGTATGAAATTAAGGCCATCCTTAAGTATCTGAGAAGGACTAAGGATATTTTCCTAGTGTATGTAGAAGATGATGAGTTATTCATTATGGGATATATTGATGCTAGTTTTCAAATATATTAAAATGATTTGAAGTTATAGTTAGGATATTTTTTATATCTCAACAGAGGAGGTGTGAGTTGGAAGAGTTCAAATCATCAATTTTTCACTGATTCTACAGTGGATTCAAAGTATATAGTGACTTATAACGCAATCAAGGAAGCCGTATGGATAATAATTTTTTTCTAGGGGATTTATATTGTACCTAGTAATAAAATCCCTATAACATTGTATTGTGATAATACTACAATGGTGGCTCTTACAAAAGATCCAAGGTCATACCAATAGATAAAGAACATACTTCAAAAGTACCACCTCTTGAGGGATTTTTCTCAAAGGGTAAAGGTTATAGTAAGAAGAGTTACCACATAAGAAAAGTGGAAGGCCCATTGACCAAACTATAATATTAGCAGAAGCATGAGTATAATGTGAGAGATAATGGATTGAAGGTTGTTAGCAGTTGGATCAAGTGCAGGTGGGAGTCTATTGGAGTTGTTTCCTTAGAACCAAATCCTGTGTACTTTATGATAAAATATATTTATTGTTTTTAAATATTAATAAACTCTTTATAACATAATTATTGTTCTTATCCTTAACATAGTATGTGATAATGTCCTAAGAGTAGTTGACACACTTAAAGGTCATAGAAGCTCCCTACTATGATGAGAACCAAGAAGTTCCACAATAGTACTCTTAAATATATGTTATATATCTAGATGAAATAATTTTAGGGACACAAATGAAAGAAGTTATTAGGGGTGGATACTTATAGGACTTTGAGTAACCTTCTCATAGAGTATTCCCTTGGTAATATCTAGTGTAGGATATTATGAGAATGAGACCCACTAGTAGGAAATCTACATTTATTCATTTAATTGGATGTTACTATCTATGGAAATATGTATTTATCCTTATACTTTAATATTATTATTAATGATTATTATAAGTAATGTAATTTTATGTATTAATGAAAACTGTGATGACATATGTTCACAATGAGTAGGATATGTTGGGTACATCATGAGTAATATTTCATTAATGAATAATGCGAGAAAGGATTTTCCCTTATATTCTTTAATGAAAGTTGATATCTCATTCCATTTTATGGAAATGATATAGCCTAAATAAATCCATGTCTATGATGTTCTATAAGAAAGTTAATTTTTTGGAAATTCAAAGAAAGATACATCGAGCACATAGGTTGTGAAATCAACATGTAACCTAATTTATTATAGATATAATGATAAAGAAGTTATATTACACAGTATACATATTTATAAGGTATTATGTTGTTGAAACATTAACTTCTTTCTCTTTGGGTTTCTTAGAGTATTGCTAGACTCTAACTTTAAAATTTAGACTGCTTTGCCTAATACCACTGAGAAATAATTCTAGAGGGTCACAAACTAAGTGTATCAAAAATCTCAGTTAAATAATATTATTATTTAAAAATTTGAATAAATATTATTCTTATAGATTGTTTAACAATTATTCATGTTTTATTGATCGCAAATATTCTATTACCTATTATTCAAGAGAATATTAAGTGAGCAAAATATTTAATAAATATTTATGTGTTATTTAGTAAAAATAGTATTTATTTATTTATTATATAATAATGTAGTGATATTTATTTATTAAAAAAATAGTCATTATTCAAGGCTTAATAAATATTATGTAGGAATGACAGACCAATTTTAATGGTCCAATAAGAAATAATATATATTGAATATTATTTGAATAAATAATATTTAATTTAATTCGTGAGTTTATAATATGTAAATTAATAATAATAATAATATTATTATTATAGACACGGGGTTCCGTAGGGATTATGGAAATAATAGAGGGAACATGTGAAATTATTATCTTCTAACCCTAGTAGTATATGAACCCAATTATATTATTTTATTAAGAGATCTAGTTAATTTATCTTGTGAACACTGATATATAGAGAGAATCCTCTAAAAGACCTATAGATCCCCCTATCCAAGAATTCTCTCAAGAACAGAGAGCGATCCTCCTCCACCACCACTCTCAAGTATAGAGAGATCGAAGAGAAACCTTAATTGAAGCGGTTCTTGGGGCGATCAAAGTAGAATGATGCAAGCGTTATGATCTTACGTGTTAGCACTTGGATATTTCTATAATGACATTTGGAGGTTTGTGGAATAAATGTAGATTACCACTGGAGGGAATCTATTATTGATTCATACAATGAAATAACAGTACAACTTAGAGATGTTTTCAGATACATCAATGAAGAAATACTTTATTGAAAGGTAATTCTTTAATTAATTAAATTAATTATAAATAACATGTGATGATCTTATGCTTTAGTTTTGGTGTATATTCATTATCTATATTATTTGATTCAATTCTGTTGATCATGAAATTTATCATCATGTAAATCTTAGATTAATAATCGATCATGATTAAAAGAAATGTTTGGAATACCCCATTCGATGTTTCTATTGCACCCGAAACTTACACACACAACCTTAGAAGGCACTTCATTTGGCCATGGTTGTACAACCTTAAAAGTTACCACATTGGTCATTATCATGTGATCTTAAATGGTATTATGAATCATATTAAGCGATACAGATATATATGGGCTCTAATTTCCTTTAAAAGGATACATAGAAATCCACTACCATGGGACCAATCCAAACTCCAAAACACCTACAGACTCTCTGGATGAAGATAAATTTTATATCAACCAATTGGGTGGATTTAAACCATATCATAACTAACAAATAAGAGAAAGATGAGGAACCTATGTTACATACTGATGTTCACATTGATGTATGGTAATGATCAATCACTCCCATGACCAAGGTAACTAGTATTTACACTAATATATATTTCATGAATTTCTTGTAAAAGTATATTAGAGTCCTGAAATAGGTAATAAAATCCATTAATTAATAATTCTACCTCCCATAATCTTAACCAATGTGTGATTTAAAATGTCACTGGCATGACCCAAAGATCCCTGATATTTTAAATTAGGCACATGGTTGATATACAACCATGAGTATGGAATGTGTGGGGGGAACAAAAACGATGAACCCGATGTGAATTTATTTACCTATGAAAGTAATTGATTGATTGAGAACTATTATTTGTGATATTTAATTAACAGGTTCCTTTGGACTCTCCTTTCAGATATCCCATTACATTTTAAATAGAATTTCTAAATTCACCATTACATGTCATGCTTCCCAGCATGGATGGTGAAAATTGTAGGACAACTCAGGATGTAACACACCATTGGCTGATGCACCAAAAATTTTCTTCCACCACCATGACTGTCATGTACCCAGAGTCCCAATGTAATTTTTTTATAACCCAATACCTATAGTGTTATTTGGTGAATTTACTAGTGTAATAATATCATCTCAATAGCTTCAAACCAACTTTGGAGGTAGCTCATAAAAGCCTATAAGAGATGAATATTTACAAGCCATCTCACAGATGATATGTAGTGGAGAAGTAGGAGGCCACTACTTCTACATTAAATTACCTTGTGAGAATATCCATGAAGTATAATAATACTTGTATTATATGATGAAGGTGGAATAGAACTTTGAATATGTCCTTACTTCCATTCAAAAGCTGGACATAAAGGATCCTACCATTCATCATCTCTACTAGTACTGCACAACCCCAAATACTTAGGAATATTTTGAGGTCACCTTAGATATACCAACACTGATTTTACAAACTAGGACACCCAAGAGTAGGGATTAATGGGGGAATAAAGACATTGAAGTTCAAAAGTAGGTTCATACCCATATTTTTGTAAATTTTCACTAAGCCTGTCGATATATCCCAATGAAAGTTGATGATACTAATAGGAGGTATCCTAATTATGAGGGTAGTTGATCACATTGCATGACCCTAATTACTATTAAGGTTCTGAACCCAGTTTCCAAGAAAAAAAAACATTCATAAGGAGGGATCATTGGGGGTAAGCTATGATCTAGAAGCAATTATCTACCCCTATGGACATTGATATCTTTAATGCTCATTGACATATTTTGATAGTGTCCTGAGGAGTATCTAACTATTAATTAGTAAGATAAGGTGAATATGGATATATAGGTCCTCCCCATGATACCATAACCAAAACATCTATAGGTTCTCTATAAAGAATCTATTTTTAAGGTACTCATTGCAACACCATGATAAATAATTCTGGAGGTCCTCCTTATATAATCATCCGCATAGTTCCTCCCCACAATACCATAATCAATAAATATCAAGGTACTCCCTAGATAATACACTATAGAAGTCCTCCCCATGGTACCATAATCATCATGTCTTGAGGTCCTCCTCAGAGAATCCACTATGAAGGTTCTCTCCATAGTTTCCTAATTAAGAGGTCCTCCCAAGAGTACCTATCATGAAGGTCCTCGCCACGACACTAAACTTACCATCCATAAAGGAGATCCTCAAGATACAAAATATAAATTCAATATCCATGGAGGTCTTCCCCATAGTAAGATATAATCAAGAAACTCTAGAGTTCCTCCCCAGAGTACCCACCACAGAGGTCATCCCAATAGAAATATGAAGATTAATAATGAAGGACCTGCTCAAGATTCTAGTTGTGGATGTCCTTCCTGTAAAATGATGATCAAACAACAAAGAGGTACTCCCATTGATAACTCATAAAATTTTAGTAAACATGGAGACCTTCCCTGTGGAAATATATTTAATAACTCTGGATGTCTTCCATAGATCATGTGTTTTGGATGCTCTTTCCCTGACAAAGCAAAAAATGATGTAATAGTCCCCCCCATAAAGGCATCCAAAAAATTAGTAACCATGAAGGCCCTCCCTATGAAAACCAACACTATTGTAGTTTTGGGTCTATTCAGTGCAAACATTTATCAACGTTAGTGAAAAGAACTAATAAACAACACCTTTATTAGCGCTTTATTTGTATCACTGATAAAGGGTAACCTTTATCAGTGCATTTTATAGCACTGATAATGGGCATGATTGTACGCGCGAGTCCCACATCAAACTTGCAGATGTTCAATTGTTTTTTATATGATTCTACCGCATCACCACTCCAAAAGCCTACTTCGGGGATGGACTCCCACATACACTCTTCACACACCTAAATGAGCCCTTGGTAACATGCATGGGCCCACACGGGCCTTGGCCCACCCTATACTTGCCGCGAGCTTTGACCCGCCCACTACTCAGTAGGCCTTCCTTGTTGGCCCACCCTATAATTGCTGCGAGTTTTGATATTTATGAATATATTATATATTAATATATATATATATATATATTAATTTTTTTGCTTTTATTTTTATTTTTTTAATATTTTTTAAAATTTATTCGTTTTTAATATTTATCTATATTTATTCATTTTTATAATTAAATTATAATTTCATATATAAAAATATATATTGATATATATATATATATTGATATATATTAATGTATATATATTAGATTTTTTTGTTTTTAATTTTTATTTGTTTAATATTTTTTTAAATTTATTTCTTTTTAGTATTTATTTATATTTATTCATTTTTGACAATTAAATTCTTATTTTTAAATATATATTGATATATATATATAAATATTTTGGTTTATATTAATATATATTGACATATATTGAAAAATATTATATTTATTATTTAATTATATATATACATATTTTATTAAATTTAATATATATAGTAATAAATAATAAATAATTATTTAATTAAAAATTAATAAATTTCAAAAATAGTATATATATAATTAAACAAGTAATATTTATTTATACATGTTTTTATTAACATTTAATGTATTTAATATGGTTTTAATTTATATAATCAATATGTATTCATTTCCATTTTGACATATATAAATATTTGTTATTATTATTTTTTGAATTATCTATATAATTAATAACATTTATTCATTTTTTAAATCTATTCATTCTTCTTATTATTTATTTCATGAATAGACATTACATATTATATAATGTCATTGTTCAATTCAATATATATCAAAATTATATATATAGACACACACACACACATTAATTTCACAAGCACAAATATTTATGTAATTAATGAAATCTTATATAGAAACACAAACACCTAATATTTATGCAGTTTATTCAAATTTTAGCATTCATTTTATAATTTCATTATAATATGCATGATACATTTAATATACTATATTTTTAATTGATAAATTTTACTTATTTATTTTTAATATTATTTCATTTAGTATTATTTATTATTTATATTTTTTTTTTATTTTTTTTTTGTAATTTAATAATTTGATAATATTTATTTATACAAATTTATTTACTATTTTTTAGTATTTTCAATATTTATTCATCTTTATTTCAATATGTATCTATATTTTATTTTTTTAATAATTTGTATAATTAATAAAACTTATCCATTAAAAAAAAAATTAAAGTATACTTGTTTATAACTATTTAATTTCACTGATTTTTAATATTCATGCATTTAAGATTATATATTCATTAATAATGTTAAAAATATATATTTTTAACAAATATTTATTGATAAATATTTTTATAAATGTATATTAATTATTTTTATAAAATTATATATTTATAATTATAAATAAATAAATATATATTTTTAAAAAAGTATTTATATAATTATATATAAATAATTATATATTTAAATAATCATAATTTATGATAAATATATTTAAATAATGAATATATTTACTATATTTATATTTTTATTTATTTATTAAATATATTTATAATTCTATAAATATATTTATAATTATATAAATATATTTATAATTATATAAAAATATTTATAAAAATATTTATTTTTCATTATAATTATAAATATATATATTTAATTATATTTATAAATACATATTTACAATTATTTTAATATATTTATAATTATATACATTTATATTTATTTATAATTATATACATTTTATTTTTTTAAATATATTAATTATTTTATTAAAATTAAATATAAAGCTCTTTATTAGTTCATTTTTACCACTAATAAAGATATATGTTTCTTAGTGACAAGAAAACACTAATAAAACATACATTTATCAGTGCTAAAAAAGTGCTGATAAAGAGGTATTTTATCAGCATTTTTTGAAAGCACTGATAAAACTCTTCCTAATATTTTAAATAAAACCCTAACAAAAGCAATTTACCTCATTCCATTAAAGACCTTGCGAAATTTCATCTCTGTTTCTTCCCCTCTCAACTTTATCTTGGTCAAACACTCTTAAATATAAGGCATGTTATTATTTCTCCTCATATGTTCATTTATCAGCGTCGTCGATCACCTCTCTCGCACATCCCTAGTTCAAAACATGCTATATTTTTGTATGATTTATATATTTCTTTCTACTGCCTCGACTCTTTGTCTTCAGCTTAGGCTAACCACTTGCTATCATGAAGCAACCCTCCGGTGACCACCCCTTCCACACCCTCAGCTGACTGATGTAGCAAGTCTTTCCCATTGTTTTTTGTTTTTTTGGGTGTATGTACATAATTTTCTTCTATAAACAATATGATCACTCCCTAAAAAAATCATATATCATTATCCTCTTTAAATTTAAACCAATACTATGAAATTAAGTTATTAAAAAATCTTGACATTGAAGTAACAAGTGGAATGGTTTGATATAACCGCAGGTTTGTTATTCCTGTGAAAAACTTAAAAAATGAGTTTTATTTTAGTTAGTTCTTATATTAAAATGAACAAGAGGAACATAAAAATGGGAAAAAATTAAATCCACTTTAATTTTTTTACTTTTTTATGTTTTCTATTTTTTATAATTTTTTATTATATTAATTATTTGTTCTTTACAAAGACATTTTTTACTTAGAAACTATCCCCAATAAACAATTCCTAAGAGTTCTTGATGATTTTCTTTTAAGAGAACATGGATTATTATAGAATTTTACAAGTTGAAACCGTACCATTTATTCACTAGGAATGGTTTTCATTACACATGTCTTTTGGTGAGTATTTATAGAAAAGTAATAAATAAATAATTTGAAATTGAGAGAAAGGGAAGCAATAAGGGGTTTATTAGCCTAGTTCAACACTCAAGATGTTCAACTTTTCTAGAGTGGTTTACTTATATATGGGAAATGATCTCAATTTACCAACCAACAAATCACTTACAATTTATACTAGTGTAGTCAAGAACCATTATTGTATACCATATATTTCCCTCTCAAGATAACCCATGAACTTCCTAATTTGTCCACAACTACCCACGAGGTTACCTATCTTTCCTTACACGAAATCATGATGTTCTCTCTTGGAAGTGTGATGTTCTCCCACTTTCTTTAGAGATTGATCATGTCATTTTTGTTGTCTAATCCACACAAGTGTGGGTTATCACTCTTCTATAACAATCTATATAAACTATATGTAACTAATCATTAATGATTAGGGTGAGCCTATAATTTTACTCTATCACTCAATAATCTATGATCATCTACCCTCAAGTTGGATGGAAGAAATATTTGGTGAAAAGAAAAGAATCATAGCCAACCACACTCATATTAAGTAAAATGGATGAAAATTAATTGAGATATAAATTCTTACACTACCATTGCAGTGTTGCCCGAGAGTCACCAGTAATAAAATATTAAAATAAGGAAATATAGAAGAAGGATACATAATATATGTAGAGATAATTTTATGGGTACTTTGAATATAATGTTATATCCTCTATATTGGGTTCCCTACATGTTTTCTCCTATACAGATCAACATGGCTCTTCACTCTTGGATATGGTATTTATTCATTTAAAATCCCATAGGGGGTCATATTATCCCCCTCCCTCATCTTTGTCTTCATTAAATAAATGATTTTAAACCCAACTATCACTTCACAAGGTATATATTGTAATAGTTATCTACCAATATTGGCAAGGATCTCATAGGATTATTTTATTCTCCAATAAGACCATATCAACATAGATTTCGGTGTCTTTAAAATGATCTCCACTCCCCAAGAATGAGATCTACATTGACAACTTTTTATTCCATTACCTAATATAGTTAGATAGGTACAGAAAAAAGATTTATTTATCCTTATCTACTTATATATGTATCCCATATGGATCCTCTTCTTCATCAATGGCCATGATATGTCATATTTCCTTCCTTATCCCAATATTCACTTCATATATTCTTTTCTAACTGTTTTTAATAACTAGGGATTTTTATATGTACTGTTTGAAGGTAGATTTTACACTTTTATATAAAATTTTGGATTTTGTTTATCAAGATTCAAAACTCAATATAGTTTTTTACTATTGATTTTGAAAGTCTTTTAAAAGGAAGAATGTATTTTTGGGGTTTTTAAATTCAAAAATATGTTGGTAATTATTTTTTTGTTTTATGGTGATTTCTATGAAAGGGTTTTGTAGTTGATTTATTAAATTGATTTTTTAAAATGAATATGAATAGTCAATGATTTTATAAAATTGATTTCTAAAGTGATTAGTTTATTAAATGGGTAAATGGTCATTTTTTATGAAAATAAACATTGAAATATTTTTTTTGAGTTAAAAATAAGAATATGTTGTTCTAAATGTAAACACATGGTTTTTATTAAGCTTATATAATATTTGAGAGACCTATTAAATGAGATTATTATAGGGGTTTATCATGTGTTTTATTTTAGGTATTCTAGATATGATCAAGTTCATTAGTGGGTTATAATACAAATATATTTTTTAGTATTCCTATAATACATAGTCTAGAATAATCTATAAAAAATGGATTAACATGTAATACAACTTCACATCTATTATCAATAATAGTTTCATCCATTATTTTCATAAAATTCCAAGATCCTTGACCCTATATCAAAATCTGGAGATTACATGACCTTGTATGTTTTGAGGAAATATATTTTTAAACAAATTTAGAAAGTTAGGTCACAATTAAATAAAAACAAAGAATAATAATTTTCATGGGAAGTATTCTATGTAATAATAAATATTTTTTTCTAACATATTTATTACCACCTTTTTGACCTACAAAACATCAAATTGAGAATATGAACTAACAAACACATGTTTACCCCAGGTTGTTTCTTTTCATGCCACCATTGTGTAAAATGATAACTTTTCAGGAATCATAACCGATAAAATTCAAATGTCGGGTTCCCCTTATTAGAATTATTTATAACTTTATGCTTTGATTATAAACATATTATGTGTATTTTTTTGTACAAAATGAATATTTTAAGAATATAATAGGAGGATATGAATCTAAAATGGATTCATGCTAATCGTATGATAATAGAGTATGAAAATTGAGTTAAGGAGTTCATAAAGTTTGTAATAGAGCATGCATAAGACCCTTATCAAATCCTTTTTCCATGTTTACATTTTTGTTATTCAAGAGAAATTATTCCAAATAGTTGGAAGAAAATTTGATTTGTCACATAATAAATCAAATCTATAAATATTGGACTGAACATAGGGGGAAAATGAATGTGTACACCGATTGGGTTGATACTATAGTTTACAAATCATTTGATATGAATACCTGTGTAAATGATGATGGAGATCATAGGGAAGAAATGAAAATGGAAATTGAAGATGGATTTAATGATTTTCCAAAGTTGTTTGATAAGTCAAAAAACTATGATAAGAGATCATTATATATTGGTTGTACCAAACACACAACATTTTTGACTGTATAGAAGTTATATAATTTGTAATCTGGCAATAGATGGAGTGACACCGGCTTTATAGAACTACTTGGTCTCCTAAATGATATAATACCAGAAGAAAATTAACTTTCTTATTGAATATATAACACTAAATGAATGATACATTCAATGGGAATGATCTCTAAAAAAATACATTCTTGTCCAAATGATTTCATATTGCTTTTCAAGGACCATGAATCACTCATAAAATGACCTAATTGTGGCATGAATCAATAAAAGAAAGATGAATCAAGTCCTTCAAAATATGTATGGTATTTTCCTATCATTCCAAAATTTATAAGACTATATGGATGTCAGGAAACCATGAGACAATTTACATGGCACTCACATATACAATAATAAAATATGGAAAACTATATCATCCAACAGACTCTCCTTAGTGGAATAAAATTTATTAGGTGTATTATAAATTTGGAAATGATCCAAGAAACTTTCATCTTTATTTATCTACAAATAGAAAAAATCATTTTGGTATACAGAGTATTACTCATAGTATATGGCCAGTTATATATGTAAATTATAACTTTATGCCACAGTTATGCTTGAAGCACAAATACATTATGTTGTCCTTTCTTATATATATACCAAAACAACCCAATAATGATATTGATGTCTATTTGGATCCATTGATAAAATATCTAAAATTGATGTGGGATACATGTGTTGCAATGTATGATGATCATAGAAGTGAATAATTCACATTGAGGTCCATGTTATAAAATATGATAAATGAATTGCCTATTTATGGATTTTTTTCAAACTATTGTATTAAAAGAATGTTGGGGCATCCCATTTGTGAAGAATTCACACACTCAGTTCAATTGAAACATTACTCAAAGTCTTATTTTTAGTAAATTGGAGAGTTTTACCTCAAAAAACTAAATATTGATCCTAGAAAACAATATTTTATGGTAATACTGAACAAGGTAAAACACCATCTCTACTAACTAGTGATCAACTAATCGATAAAGTAAAAGATATTGACACTATTTTTAGTAAAACATTTCTGAAAAACCTTATAAAATCATGTTAGAAAAAGAGATCAATTTTATTTGAATTATGATACTGAAATTGTTTGTATGTAAGTAATTTTATATATGTCATGCATGTAGGAAAAAATTTATCTAATAGTGTTATTGGAACATTAATAAATGTTCCTAAAAAACAAAAAACTGCATTAAGGCTAGGTTGGACATGACTGACATGGGGATATGGGAAGAGTTGGTACTGGTAAAGGGTAAAAGGAAAACTTTTCTTCCTATAACATTTTACACTTTATCCAAACAAGAAAAATTTCAAATTTTGATTTTCATTAATGTTATAAAAGTTCAAGATAGATATTCATCAAATATTAAGAATGTCATATTAATAATTAATTTGAATTTATAGGGACTAAAATCAAACGAATGTCATATTTTGATGAAATATTTGATGCCCATCACTTTCCATTGTATTCTGACTAGAAATTTATAACATAGATTAACCAAACTCTACTTATTTTTCAAATCCATATGCAGTAAAGTTATAGACGCAGAAAAGTTTCCAATATTGAATAAAGAGGTTGCAGTCATACTATATGAATTAAATAAGTTCTTCCTACCATCATTGTTTGATATAATGGTCCACCTGATACTTTACTTAGTTAGAGAGGTTCAACTATGTGGTTCTATAAATTATAGATGGATGTTCCCCATTGAATGATATATTAATATTTTTAAAGGGTACATCAAGAATCAAAGTCGGCTAGAAGGTTGTATTGCTTAATAATATATTGTTGAAGAACTTGTTAATATATGTACCAGTTAATTATTAGACGTTGATCGTATAAGTATCCAAAGTCTCATCATAATGAACACCTTTTGGGAGAAGGGATTTATAGAATTTATGTTGTTATAATTACCGTCACATAGTAGGAGCAATATCACATTTATATTTTACATAATAGTGATTATTTTGATCAATATGTTGAAGCCCACAAAGAAATTCTTAGATATTTGAATCCACCAAGGGATGAAGGAAGGATATAAAATAAACATAATCAATAGTATATAGGATGGTTTTAAGATCGTTTTTTAAGGATGTATCTAAAAATATGAATTCAATTACTGAACGACTTTGATGGATAGCCAGGGGACGAAATTCAAATGTTATATCTTAAACTACTTTTTTAATTAATGGTTATACATTCTATACAAAAGAACATGATAACTGTAGTATGATGAAAAGAAATGGAGTTACATTTGTGGAAGAAGGGATGCACATATATGGTTCCAATGATATAGATACAATTTATATGAATATTTCATATTTATGCATCATAAAATATATATACAAGTTGGATTATACAACATTTAAGTTCTGATTTTCTATTTCAAATAGTTTGACAATAGGAGTGAAGTGAAAGTTAATGAAATAAGCTTCATGAAGATGAATTTCAACATAGAAGGGGAAAAGTAATATCTATTCATAATGGAATTACAAGTAGTACATTTATTTTATGTTTGAGATATAGAAAACAATAATGGGTCAATTATCCAGCTAGAAACTAAAAAAATTAAAGGGTCAGATGAAAATCCAATCAAGGATCACCCTTTCATTGGGAGATCAAAATTATTTCATGGAAGTCCTAATGTAGGCAATGTCTTCTATATTAGAGGAAACCAAAAATATTGGATTTGGATTCTCAATAGAGGATCCAAATCCATTATACATTTAAAGAAAAGAAATAAAGTTCAATGAGAAAGTTAAAGTGTTTTTTAATATACTATGATTTTCCTCATAATATTTTGTTTTCTCTATTGTATTAATATAATATAAATTAAATGTTTTATTAATAATATAGATAATGACTTCTAAACATGATGATGTTTCCAATATTAGGGAACAATATAAACTCAATGCTAAAACTAGATAATTATTAGTGGATCAATATAATGTTGAGGAGAAAAACAAGAATGATGTAGAATCACTGTGTTGACTGAAATTATCAAGGAAAGAAGCAAGGGTATAAAATTTGAGGTTGGATGGAATAAATGCAGCCATAATGTTGACCTCAAAAAGTCAATGTTCATTAGTTATGTTGGGGTCACAATGAGAATGAATGTTCCAATTGATATAGATTGTGGCACCATGTCCAACTTGTAATGAAGGAAACCCTTTGGGAAGATAGTAAGGTAATTTTATGATATAATTTATCTATTTTAATGAAAAATTATATAATTCAATGTTGATTTAATTTTCATTAACCCTTGTAGGGTTCTTTTATTTTAGATTATTTATATAAGAAACATGTCTTAATGGCCACTAGAAAATTCCATAAAGGCTTCTGGACACTTCTTACCAAGTTTCATATTAGGGATACTGAGGGGAAAGTAAATCCCCACCCACCAGTTACTTATAAACAAATTATAAAGTAGGAATAATGGAATTATTTAATCATTAATCATGATGAGAAATCATTTAAGTTGTATTGTAGTCAATAATATACTATTTTAAATTATTTATTTTATCCAATTTGATTCAAAATTGTTAATTTATGAAACAAAAAATGAGTGCTAAAAATAAACAACGTTCATCAAAACCAATATACCCCTATCTCAAATCAAGGATGGGGTATACTTTACTAGATAAGAAAATGGTATGTATTTTAAATCTAAAATAAATTTTTATGGGATATGAAATAGTATATTTTCCTTTGTTTATATGTATATTGATGAATCAAAATCTGAAGTCACTTCCATCCCACAACATGTATTATGGAAGGAGGTCCATGTAAATAAATAGGGTAAAATATTTGATGAAAACACAAAAGAAGTATGTGAAACATGTGTAAGTATGACATAATAATAATTAATTATACTTTATTTAAGTATTATATAAAAATATCTCTTTATTTTCATATGTTTTTATATGGTTTATATATAATAATAGGTAGTGACTGTACCTGAAGAAAATCTACTTTTAGTAACTTTGAATTGGTTGGAACAATATTGTCATGACCTATCCTAGTGGGGCCCATGCCACGACTCCCCAAACCCACCTCCAACAGGCTAAGGGAAAATGACCAGTGTCGAGTAGGCATATCACAAACATGAGAGGCCTTAGCCTAGGTACTTGTACTCACACTCACATATCCAGGCCTATACAATGCTGAAATGTAAAAAAAAGAACAACCATGCTTGAATACATCTAAATCCCATAACTAGAGTATGATAGGAAGTAAAGTAAGGTAAACAAGGACAAATACAAGACCACCACAAGGAGTCTGAAAAACAAGTCCAATCTAAAAGTAAAACTGGGGCTGCAATCCAAATACTGTAGGAACACACCTTGGTATGCCCGGTCTCACTAAGAACCATCTAGTCCTAGTCTATATAGGACTCTATCAAAGGGTCGATCTTCTACAAAAGACACACAGTTTAAAGGTAAGTCACAACCATAATACCAACATAAGATTCCAACTTTAAGGTTCCAGATAACACTCATCTGGGAGAACACACTCTTATGTCTAAAAACACTGATGATGTCCGGTTGATAGGAAATTCTTGTCAGGTCTCTCCAGAAGAAGTACACACTGAAAGTTTAAAGAGATATGATACACATACGAGGATCACTGCAAAGTCCATGGGGTATACCGACAACTCAATCCGAATTAAACTTATAAGTAGAGGATCGATGAATGCACTATGTTGGTCATGATGATACTAAGAACTCCACCTAGGTCATGAAGATGAATAGATGATATCACTCTGGGTATCACAAAAGGATTCCAACAACTCTATCTAAGAAGTCCTGCTAAAGGGATCACTGTCCTAGGAGTAGAAGCTGATTCCATACTAACACTCAGGGAATGGATAAGGATATGAGGAACACACCCTAAATAAACTAGTCTAAGATTAGAGGAAAATAGATTCAAGCCAGCATTTAAGGAGTACACGATGTACAATAGGGTTACATGCCATGTCTCTTGACCCCAAGACTTGCCCGTGTAAATGGCCTATGTCTCATTTTGTTTCTGTGTTTGTGTATAAGTATATGGTGTGTTGGGTGCCCGTGTACTCTACCCATGTAATAGTACATAGCTTAACCCGTGTACTTATCCAGGCCGTGTCCATGTATGGGAGTACATGATGTGCTCCAACCTGTGTATCTAAACCCATGTCTGTGTACCCTATGATGTACATGCCGAGTTGCTGGGGAGAGGTCACACACAATGTGATAGGGTCACATACTCTGTGATCCTTAAATATCTCCCAAAACCCTATCCAATGAACCAGGGGGTTCACACAACACATGGATCCAAGTTACACAAAGTGTAGTGTGATTTTTTTCTAGAAATACATATTGGAATCCATGTTGCTATCCACTCATCCCGCTTTCGGATATACGGGCATCACCATCAATCATTCCTGTAGAACCTAGATCTAGGTCAACCAAGTCCAATATTCACTGACAAAGTGATTTCTGGTTATTCCATTCATTTGGTAACCATCCTTATCCTCTTTAATCACCGTTCATCTAAGAACCACACCTGGAAATGCACAACCAGTCCTGATTCACTCGCCCCTTCCATCATCACATGATCCCTATACCATCCTGAGTCTGGGTCCATGATATCGAATCATTCTGCCAAGAAACGAGTTAAAAACGTTCAATTCCTTAGTATTTAGGTCAAATCACTGAAAAAAACCCTGATGACAAATATGTGTAGAATAATTGGAGAAAATAATGAAACAAGAAAAGAAGGAGGGAAACTTGGTCATATTCGATTGGCCTCGATTTATTTACATTAGAACGATGAACGAAGAACCATAAAATAGTAAATATACTCCCAATAAAAATCCTCATAATAAATCTCATCCCAAAATGCACATGATTCATAGATTAATCCATTGGTCGATTGATTCATGTTCATCATAAAATCTAAGAGTAGGGAATGAATCCAAATAAAAAAATATCCTAACTCAATTTGGATTGATTACTGATGAAGAATGATCCTGTTTGGTGATTGTTGGCAAGATCCGCTGATTCTATCTCACATCTGTTGTTGATATCTGATCCAGTCTCCATATTCCAATGAAATCCCCTTCTACACTATCCAATGGATCTCCAATGATTTGAAGGGTTATGTGGATAAGCATGAAAATTTTCCATAAGAATGTTTTTAAAAGAAACATTAGGTCGCTATGTCAAAAGATTAATAAAACAATTTTACTTAATTATTTTATTTATTTTACACCCATGAAAACTTTTCTGAAAATTCCCTATGTCGACCAATGTTATGTCATGCCTAGGGTGAGACCCATTTGATGAAATGAATGGTTCCCTCAGATTCTGATATGGCCCCCTATTTAGTAGTTATTCATCTTTTTCATAAAACTATATGTGTGCGCTATTTAATATATTTGAAACCTTTATTCCAGGCACACTGGGTCTTAGAATCTCATTTCATCTAATAAATTGGTCTAGAAAATAATCCATAAAATATCAAAAAATAATACATGGAAAATCCAAGTCATTAAATTCTCCCCACCTTGGGGATTTACATCCCTAAAAATCAAAAAAAGGGCTACATAAAGAGATGTAGGTATTGAGCATAAATCTGAGCCACTCACTCATATGTTACCTCTTGAAGATTCATGTGCTACCACCATGCACACACTAAAGGAATAGATTAACCATGAAGGTTCCTCTCCTTCTGATCCTCAATCTCTATCGAGTACTCAGTAAAGGTAGATCTATCCTGAATGTCCAGCTTTCCCTAGTCAATAATGTGCAATGGGTCATGCACATACTTCCTTAGCTGCAACACTTGGATGATGTCATGAACCCGGTCTAACTACAAAGGTAGATATAAGAAGTACACAACCTTTACAACTATACACATTATCTGGAAAGGGACAATTAATCTCAAAGATAGCTTTCTGCCCTGGCCAAATCTCCACAATCCATATTGAGGTGAAACTTGTAGGAACACATGGTTTCCATACACAAACTCTAAAGGCCTCTATTGTATGTTATCATAATAATTATGATGTATATGTGTAGTCTTAATATTCCCCTAGATGATTTTCACCTTCTCATTAGTAGCTCGCACCAACTCTAGGCCTATGAGTGCCGACTCTCCCAGGCTAGTCCAGTAAAGTGATGATTTGCTGGGTCTCTCGTACAAAGCCTATAATGGTGCCATATAGATGGTGGAATGATAACTATTGTGGTATAAAAACTCTATAAATGGTATGTGATCCTACCAAATATAGAAAAAATCCAACATGATATCCTGCAGCTTATCCTCTAAAACCTGAATGGTCTGTTCAGTCTGACCGTTAGTTTGGGGGTAAAACACTATGACCAAGAGAAAATGATTACCAAACACCTCCTACAATCCCTTACACAACCAATGTGTGAAGCTATCATCACAGTCAGAAATTATCATCTATAGAACTCCATGGAGTTGGACTATCTCCTGAATGTAGAAGCATCACAAGCTCTCTACTGAACTCCACCCCCAAATAGCTAAGAAGTGGGAAAACTTGGTGAGTTAGTCTATGACCACCAATATGGAATCATGTACCCTGAATGTATGTGGTAATACTATAATAAATTCCATGAAAATCCAATCCCACTTCCACTCTAGAACCTCTAGGGGTTGAGCTAAACCCTCAGGAACTTGGTGCTCAACCTTTACTTGATGACAAGTAAGGCATCCAGAGATAAACTCTACAACTCTCTTCTTAATACCTGACCACCAAAACTGATGTTAGAGGTGCTGGTAAATCTTTACCACACCTATATGCATCTCCAAAAAATATGTATGAAACTCTCATAGAACCTCCTCCTGTAATTTCACTGGTACCATCATGCATCTTATGAAAAGAAATACATGCTCCCTACCTTTAGAAAATCTATCAAGAGCATGTCCAATGGATATCTGAGTATGTAGGGTATCACAATCGACATCCCTAAGTTGTGCCTCTCCAAATTAATGTAAAAGTGAAGGGGTAAAAACCATCTACTAGAGGTATGATGCACCATCTCCATCTATAAAGGATAACTACAATGAGGCCAACTTCTCTGACGCCTCATTCAGAAACTGAAAACAAGATCTCCTATTGAGAGAATCTACTACCAAATTCCCCTTCCTAGGAGTAATGACAATTTTGAAGTCATAATCTTGGAGGAACTCTATCCATAACCTCTATCTCAATTTAAGATCATTTTGAGAGAATATGTACTTGAGAATCTTGTTATTAGGATAGAAAATAAACCGCTCACCTATCCGGTAGTGCCGTCACATATTCATTGTGAAGAATACCATTTATAACTCAAGATCACGGGTTATGTAGTTCTTCTCATGTGGTATCATCTAACATGAAACATAGGAAATCACCACTTGACTCTGCATTAGAAGACAACCAAGCTCGGTTCCTGATGCATCATAGAACACTACGTACTTGACACCCTCATCTAGAAATCTCAAAATGAGAAAACTTGTAAATTTATTCCTCAACTGATGAAAATCTCGACGACACTTCTATGGATATAAAAAAGGCTACCCCTTTTGGGTCAAAGTTTTCATGGGTGATGATATCCTAGATAATTCAGGCATGAATCTCCAGTAATACCCTACCAACCCAAGGAATCTCCACACTCCCATCATGCTCTTGGGTGGATACCAAGCTAACACTAACTCAACCTTGGATTGGTCAACTACCACTCCATATAATGAGATAACATGTCCCAGAAAGTGGACCTCTTAAATCCATAACTAACATTTCAAGATCTTAATATAAATTTGGTGCTCTTACAGTATGTTTAGAACCATCCTCAAGTGCCCCCTATGCTCCTCCTCAGACACCAAGTACACAAGGATATCGTCTATTAAGACTACCACAAACCGGTCTAAGAAAAGCTGAAATATCTGGTTCATGAGTACTATGAATACTTATAGGGAATTCGTCATGCCAAAGGGCATCAAAAAGTACTCATAGTGACCATAGAGACATATGAATGCCATTGTTGGTATATTCTAATCCTGTACTAATAGTAGGTGATAGCATGACCAAAGTTAAACCTTCGAGAACCATCATGCCCCTCTCAACTAATAAAAGAGGTCATTGATCCTTGGTAGTGGATAATTGTTCTTCACGATCACCTAATTTAAGCATTGGTAGTCCACACACAACATTAAGATCTGATCCAACTTCTTGGAGAATAACATTGGGGATACCCAGGGTGAAACACCAGGTCTAACAAATACCTTCATCTGCAAGTCCTCCAACTACACCCTCAGCTCACGAAGCTCTACGGGAGCTATCCAATATGCTGATGTAGATATCAGTGTCTTACCAGGGTGTAGATCAATAAAAATGTATACCTATCAGTGGGGAGGTAATCTTGGAACATCCTCATGGAATACGTCCTCATACTCCGCCACCACTCTAGGAAACTAGGAACTCATAAAATCCATTGAACCAATGGTCAGACTATCAAACTGACGAGTAATCTGCTATACTATCCTATGAATGAGTCCATCTTGCACCTTATGAGTTTACTTTTTCACCAAAAAAAGAAAACCTAGTCCCACCACTCCGAACACACTGCATAATTTACATGAAATATTCAATATGGGAATAAAGTGTAAGTAACCACTCCATACCTAAGATGACATCATAAGGCCTCATTGATACTACAAAGAGATTCCAACATAAACTCTCACATCCCAGAGTCAAGTCACACTCTTGGAATAAGTGTGTGACCGCTGAGTCATCTCCAGTAGAAGTATCTAAGTGTAAAGGTCAAGCCAAAGGCTCAACCAAAATCTCCAAGTCTCATACAAGATATGTGGAAAGAAAGGAAGGACTAGAACCTATGTCTATCAGAACTGTAACTAATATAGAAAAGACACAAATCATACTTTGAATCATTCTTGGAGCCTCTAGGTTATAATATTCAACTACCTACAGCTGTCCCCACCCCTATCCTCTATCTCCCTACCTGGGGGTGGTGGTGGAAACAAGTCAAAGCATATACCACCTCCTATTTCTCTACCAAATCCTCTTATATATCTTCTACCCTATGGACCTACCTACTCTTGTTGTAGCCTCTACCTCGATGACCCATCCATGGTCCCTCTATCGACTATATGATGGGTCAGACAATCTTAGTCAAGATGTACCCTACTGTCACATTAGTAACAACGACTCTCTATGAGATGATTGGACCCAACCTATGACCCTTGAACCACAGATCCTCCATCATGGGATCTTCTACTGAAATTTCTCACATGTACAGGTCTCTAATACCAACATTATCTCCCTACTACCGAGGTCTATGCTCCTGTATAACCACCACTAGAAACCACTAGCTGTATCTGCTCAACCAAGAAACTCTCAACCACTAAAGATCTCTCTAGAACCCCAAAATAGGTAGGAATGTATAGAGGAATAATATTAGCTTAGATGTATCTATGCATCCCTCTCCTAAAGGTCCAATCCCTGAAGAACTATTCTAGAACCATATCCATCGAGTACCTAGAGATGTTAATACACCTCGATGAATACTCAGATACTGTTACGCTTCTCTACTGGATCTATAGAAGTTTCTCAACACATAAAGCTCTCAGCATAATAGGAGAGAACTCCTCTCTGAAAAGGTTCTCAAACTCTAACCATGGTAGAGTATCCTCATCATATGTCTGGGTCACTAATCCCCACCATCTCCCTACTGATATGTGAAGAAGGATCACTGCCAGGGCCGCTATCTTCTCTACTAGTGTCCTGATCATATGGAAAACTTAGGTCATCACCTCAAACCAGTCGTTATATTCCCATGGGTCAGGCTTGCCTCAGAACCTAAAGGGTCTCTATTGATGAAACTCATATAGTACACTAATCCTGCTTACCTCATCCACTAGTACTTCAGGTACCATCAGTTTCTTAATAGGTGGTATAACTAGTGCACCACCTAGAGGTAACATCTCTAAAACTGGTCCCTCTATCGAAAACTCATCACTGAGGGGATAATGCTTATGATCATGATGCTGAATCCTAACCGAAATATGTCACATAGGCATTGTGGAAGTAAACATGATATACCACAATCAATGAGTATATCTGGAGAGATGACTCAAGAAGGATATGGAAACCACTACCCATTTCTATATGATGCATATACCATTGTTTTTCCCACAACCAATGTTATCATGTATGGAGTTGAAAAGCAAGTGATCAGAGTCCTAGTGTATGGATACGTTAGCTGCTACCCCAATTCTAGAGTCTCTAGCCTGAAAGGAAAACTCAAAACACTTAACATTGTTTCCCAAAACCAATCTCATAGTATCTTGGTCCTAAGGTAAAACCGACTCCTTTGATACCACTCTATCATGACCCATCCAAATGGGGCATGTTCCGTGACTCCCTAAGGATGTCTACAGTAGGTCAGGGGGTGGAGACTAGTGTTGAGTAGACATATCACTAACATTGGAGGCCTTATCCTAGGTATCTGTAAATACACACACATATTCATGACTATAAAATGATGAAATGTAAGAAAAACGAACAACCAAGCATGCATACATCTAAATCCCACAATTATAGTATGTTAGGAAGTAAAGTAAGATAAATAGGACCAAATAAAATCCCACCATAAAGAGTCTTAAAAATGAGTCCAACCTGAAAGTAAAACTGGGAATACTATTAGAATTCCAAAGGACAACACCTTATTCTGTTTGGTCTCACTAATAACCATATGGTCTTGGTCTAGCTAGTACTATATCAGAAGGTTGATCATCTTCACAAGACATGACACATGTGGAAAAATCCTATGTAGGGGTGAGTAAAAAAATACCTAGTAGGACACCCCGAAACCACTAAGCATACCATGAAGGAAATAAAGTAAAATCTACATAGGTATATTCCTATAGTACATATAATAAAAATATCTAAATATACTTAACAAAGACACACTTTCTAAAGGTAAGTCACAATCGTAATACCAAAATAATATTCCATCTCGAAGGTTCCACATAGAACTCATCTGGGAGAACACACTTATAATTCTAAAAACACTGATGATGTATATCCAAGAGGTAATGCTCATTGGGTATCACCATAGGAAGTACACACTAAAAGTCGGAAGAGATACGATACATAGATGCAGATCAATCCCAAGGTCATGGGGTATACCAAAAACTCAATATGGATTAAACTGCTAAGTATAGGATCAACACCCACATAGTGTTGGGCATGAAGATACCATGAAATCCACCTAGGGAATGAATATGAATAGAGAATATCACTATGATCCTCATTGAAGGATTCTAATAACTCTATCCAATAAGTCATGTTGAAGGGATCACTATCCTATAAGTAGGAGGAGATTCCATACTGACCCTCAGGGAAGGGATACAGATATGAGGAAAACACCCTAATGAAACTTGTCCAAGATATAGAGGATGAGATATCCAAGACAAGATTTAAGGATTACATGGCGTGTAGTAGGGTTACATGCCGTGTCCCTTGACCTTGAGTCCTAGCCGTGTAAATAGCCCGTGTCTCATCCTGTGTCCATGTTTGTGCAGAAGTGCATGGAATTTCAGGTGCTCGTGTACTCTACCAGTGTACCAGTACATAGATTATCCCCTATACCTGTCCATGATATATCCATGCATGGGAGTACATGGCATACTCCAACCCTTGTATCCAACCCATGCCTGTTTACCCTCTAAGGTACATGAAGAATTGCTGGGGAGACATCACATGTCATATGATATGATCACATATCATTTCATCCTTAACAATCACCTAAAACCCTAGCTACCACATAGTGGGGACCACATGATGCGTGGCTTTGAGTTACACACCATGTAATGAAATGTTTTCTAGAAATCCAAATTTGGACTCTACGTTGCCTTCTGCTCATCCTAATTCTGAATCCACCATCACCGCCACCAATCATGCCCATAAAACTTGGATCTAGGTCAACTGAATCCAATCTTTGATGGAGAAGTGATTTCTGGTGATTCCATTTGTTCTAAAACCATCCCAAACATATGTCGTCACCGTTCATCTAAGAAAAATTCCCACACATTCCCAAACAATTCCAATCCTCTCACAGCTTCCATAATCACATGATCCCCATACTATCCCGAGTTTTGATATGTGATATCTAATTTTTTCACTAAGAAATGGGTGGAAAATGTTTTATTCCTCGATATTTGGGTCGAATCACCACGAAAACAAAACCCTGATGATGAACGCACATAGAACTATGAGAGAAAAGAAAAAAACACAAAATATAAGAATGAACCTTGGCCATGTTTAGCTGGACTCGATTCATTTATATTATAATGAAGAACGAAGAACCATAAAATGATAAATAAACCCCCAATAAAAATCCCCACAATAAATCACATCCCACAATATGCACATTCCATAGATCAATCCATTAGTTGATTGATCCATGTTCATCGTAGAATCTTCGAACATAGAATGAATCCAAATAAAGAAACATCATACCTCTATTTGGATTGATTGCCGATTAAGAGCGATATTATATCATGATCATTGGAGAGATCCACTAATTCCGTCTTGCACCAGTCATCGGTCTATAATCTGGTCATCGTCTACCAACAAAATACCCTTCCATTCTCTCAAATGGATATCTAATGAGTTGTAGGGTTATGCATCTAACCCTACAAGTTTTACATAAGTGTTAATTTAAAAGAAACAGTAGGTCATTGCGTCAACAGTTTAATAAAATAATTTTACTTAATTATTTTATTTATTTTATGCTCATGACAACTTTTATAAAAATGTACCATGTAGACCAAGGTTATGTCATGCCCAAGGTAAAACCCATGTTCCAAACTCAATAGTTCCATCATATTTTTTATATGGTCCCCCGTTTAGTAGTCACTTTACTTTTTTAGGAAAACTGTATGCACACATTATTTAATATATTTTAAACATTTATTCAAGGCACATAGGGCCTCAGAATCACACACTGTCTTAGTGTATAGCCTAAAAAATAATCCATGCAATATAAAAAAATAATACATATAAAATCTGTTTCATTAAAAATATGGTGATGTTAGAGGTGTAGGTTTTGGAGTGTTACCTCAAACATATTTCGAGAAGACAAAACTGAAAGAATATACATATCAGATGATGAAACAATTTCAGGAATAAATATATAGTTTTCAAGATTATATTGTTCGATCTAGTTTGGAAGAACAATATATGGGAAAGGATCAAAATAAACTAGGAGTGGAACAAAGTCAACACAAGAACAACCAAATGACCCCACTATATTTGAGTCAATTCATTCCCCTAAACTATATACCTTACCCAATGTAATTAATTTTGTCATTAATCATTCCCCTAAATGTGAATCAAGTAACTTCTGATAACTTTATATTACTAAAATTTTGCAAGGTAAAGTTATATTTGATCTTTGTCTATCAACACCCATGCACCACCTTGTTGTAAGGGGTGTGATGTATAATATACCAAGAGACATGATACACAATAATGAATTCCAAAAAGATAAAATGAGAGTGGGGATTTAAGTAGATCAAGAGCTGATCATTGATTTTACCATTCCACTTGATGATCAAAATATTACAATGTTAAATGATTCTATTGGAACTTTCATAACATGACTATATAATCTTACAAAGACACATGAGGTGTGTTCTTAAAAAAAATTCAAATAAAAACCTATAATAGTTGATGAAAAAATGTCTGAAGTAAGGTATGGTGTTATAGAGAAATAAAATGATGGGGAAACAGAAGGTTGGATCAAGATAATCTAGTGAATCAACAAAGAAAACAAAAGGACCTTTCGAGAGCACCCTCTCCCTGATAGTTCTACTACAACATATGTTAACATTACAACTTCATGAAAAATCAAAATCAAAATATGGATATGTTTCCTATATTAAATATGAGGAATAAATATTTGGAACTATCATTAAAAACGTTATTGGTCTTGAGAGTATAAATTATATTCTCATGTTTGAATTTCTAGGAGTCTCAGTTGTCAATATATACATAAGGTACATTTTCATAATCTGTCTATCTAAAAAATGATTTACTTTTTTCATTAATGATAAAAACTATTCATATTTTCTACATGCATTTATATTACTACTATATAAAGGGAAAATCATACAAATAATTATTTGTATTCATTAATCCCTATATCTATTCTATAGAAAAAATTTATTTGAAAGTGAAAGAAATTAATAAGAAACAAGATAAACTATAAAAGGCATTTGAGAAGAAAATAATAGATGATAGACACTTCCTGATGCCTATAATATAAGGTTAAAACTCTACAATATAATCATATAAAATATATATTTATTTTTTTCATTACTTATTTGTTTTTGTTTTTTAGGAAGTATTGGATGCTGATTGCAATTAATTTAGATACCCCAAATATTTATTTTTTGGATTGGATGCATGTATTTCCATCAAAATGACCACACATGATGTGAATTGTAAATTTATTATGCACTGAAATCAACATTTTATAGATAAACTTTGAATTATATGATTCCTTTTGTGTTTTGACAAGTTTTTTTATGATATGGAAATATATTAATATAGACTAAAACATGGTATGAGGTCAGTGACTGAACATGAGAATCATATGGATTTATTCAAATGGAAACATATTAAGGTATATATAAAAATATTTAATAATTAAAACATATTTAAAAACAATTTACTTATTTTGGTTAGTGTTTCTACAGTATACGAATAAATATAACAACAATGATTGTGGATATTAAGTTTGAAAATTTATGAAAGATATCATATACCATCAAAAGACTAGCATCCTAGAATAGGTAATTTTTTATGGTAATTAAAATTTTATTAAAAACATTTCTTAATAAATTTTTTCTATAATTTCTTAGTAATTCTAATATTTCCAATAATTTATATACTCAAAAAAATTGAATTTGTTTAGAGATGAGTGGACATATTACATGGTGTTAGAATATTTTCCAAAATAAAATTTAGGTGATTGCCTATTATGATTCTGATCTAGCATGAGCTATGAACTTAGAAATATATTTTGGATATAAATCATTAGTATCATAATTCATATATATTACTTTTTATCTGTTTCTAAAGGGGAAGTATAATAGAGGAAATTAAATAGTTTAGAAATGAATGGGCAGAATACATGGTGTAAAAAATGTATACAAACATCATAAAGAGGTTAATTACTAATACTTATTTAGTTAATTTTGTCATCATTTTATCTAATTTTTTTAGTTAAATTCCTTATCATTTTTATATGATACTTATTTTATTAAATTTATACATTAGTTCAAAACACATGTCACATGATCAAAACCAAGTAAAAAATTGAGATTATTTTGATACTTTAGGACATCAATCCATAAGTCATTTTTGAAGTTTTGGAATTAACTGCACCTCAATATAACACATGATATGATCCATATGACTCAAAGTATGTGTTTTTAATACAAAAGTGTCATTTTAGTTTGAAACACATTTCACAGATCCAAAACTGAGAAAATGATCTCATATTATTTTCAAAATTTACAAAAATAATCTATAACTCATTTTTCACATATTGAAATTGACCTCATGCCAACCCAACATTTGATATGGTCAATATGACTCAAAGTATGTTTTTTCAATATAAAACTATCATTTTAGTTTAAAAATCATCACATATAAAAAACTAATAAAATGAGACCAGATTGTTTTCATACATTAGTAAAATATTCCATAATTCATTTATGACTTTTAGGAATTGACCACACATAAATCTGACATCTGATGTGGTCGATATGACTCAAAATGTGTGTTTCTAATACAAAAGTTTCATTTTAGTTCAAAACATGCATTAAATATCCAAAACTAAGAAAAAAACTCAGATTATTTTTAAACATTAGGAAAATAATCTATAATTCATTTGTGACATGTAATAATTGACCGCAGATCAATCTAAAAAATGATGTGACCGAAATGACTCAAAGTACGTATTTTCAATATAAATTTTCCATTTTAGTTTAAAATGCACGTCACATCACCAAAACTCACCAAATAATCTCAAATTGTTTTCAATATTTATAAAGATGATCCATAATTTATTTTTCACATGTAGGAATTGACTACATTCCAATCTAACACATGATGTGGTCTATGTGACTCAATGTACATGTTTTTAATATAAAACTATCATTTTATTTTAAAACACATCACATGGCCAAAAATTGAGAAAACTAGCTCTGATTGTTTTCAAAATTTAGGAAAATGGTACATAAATAATTTGTGTCCTATAGAGATCAAATAAAAATCAATCAGAAACTTGATGTAATTCGTATGACTCAAAGTATGTGTTTTCAATACAACAGTTTCATTTTAGTTTAAAACATACATCAAGTAGCCAAAACTGGGAAAATGATCTTAGATGGTTTTCAAACTTTAGGAAAATGGTTCATAATTTTTTTACATGTATGAATCGAACAAAAATAAATATGACACATGTTGTGATTGATATTACTTAAAGTGCATGTTTTCAATATAAAGGTTCCATTTTAGTTTAAAATTCATGTCACATCGAAAAAACTGAGAAAACGTGATTGGATTGTTTTCAAACTTTAAGACAATGATCCATAATTCATTTTTAATGTGTAGGAATTAACCATACACCAATCTGACACACAATGTGGTCAATATGAATAAAATTATATGGTTTCAATATAAAACTTACATTTTAGTTTAAAATGCATCACATAGCCAAATTTGATAAAATAATCTTATCTTTTTTCTTCAAAAGTTAGGAAAATGATCCATAATTCATTTTTAAAATATAGGAATCAACCACGCATAAATCTGACACCTGATGTAGTCCGTATGACTTGAAGCGCATGTTTTCAAAACAAAAGATTCATTTTAGTTTAAAATGCACGTCAAATAGACAAAACCAAGAAAACATGATTATATTATTTTCAAACATTCAGGAAATGGTCCATAATTCATTTTTTACATGTTATAATCAAACACACATAAATCTGACAAATGATGTGACTAATATGACTCAAAGTGAATGTTTTTAATAGAAAGGTACACTTTTAGTTTGAAATGCATATCACATTACAAAAAATTAGAAAATAAGCACAAATTGTTTTAGAAATTTATGAAAATGACCCATAATTCATTTTTGATATATAGGAATTGACCGCATGAAATTAGACACACGATGTGGTCGGTATGACTCTAAGTATGTGTTTTCAGTATAAAATTGTTATTTTAGTTTAAAATGCATCACATAGATGAAAACCAAGAAAAAGATCTTTTATTATTTTAAAACATTAGTAAAATAGTCCATAATTCATTTTTGACATTTAAGAATCAACCACAAGTCAATTTGACACTCGATGTAATCGGTATGACTTGAAGTGCATGTTTTCAATATAAAATTGTCATTTTAGTTTAAAACACACATCAAATAGAAACAAACAAAGAAAATGAGATTATATTATCTTAAAAATTTATGAAAATAGTCCATAATTAATTTTTTATGTATAATAATCGACTACACATCAATCTAACACATGATGTGGCTGATATGACTCAAAGTATTTGTTGTCAATAGAAATGTGTCATTTTACTTTAAAACGTGCATCACATCACCAAAACTGACCAAACGAGGTCAAATTGTTTTAAAACTTTAGAAAATGATCCATAATTAATTTTTCATGTGTAATAATTTACCGCATTCCATTCAGAGACATGATGTGGTTGATATGACATAAAGTATGTGTTTTTAATATAAAATGGTCATTTTAGTTTAAAATTCCTCACATAGCCAAAACTGATCAAATGAGATTGGATTATTTTAAAACATCTGGAAAACAATACACAATTCATTTTTAACCTACAGTAAATGAAAACATATCAATCCAACACCATATATGGTCATTATGACTTGAAGTTCATGTTTTCAATACAGAAGTGTCATTTTAGTTTAGAACACACATCAAATAGTTAAAATCATACGAACGATCTCATATTGTTTTAAAAAATTATTAAAATGATACATTATTCATTTTTTACATGTAATATTCTACAACACAGAAATCTATCACATGATGTGAATGATATGACTCAAATTTTGTGTTTTAAACAGAAAGGTGTAATTATAGTTTAAAATGTACGTCACAATGCCAAAACTAAGAAAACGAGCTTGGATTATTTTCAAAATTTAGGAAAATGATCCATAATTCATTTTTCATGTGTAAAAATTTAAAAATTTCCAATATAACATATGTTGTGGTCGATATGACTTATAGTGTGTGTTTTCAATATAAAACTCTCATTTTAGTTTACATCACATTAGATATCCAAAACCAAGAAAACAAGCTCGGATTTTTAAAACTTTTTGAAAATGGTCTATAATTCATTTTTGACCTATATTAATTTAATACAAATCAATTAGATACATGATGTGGTCTCTATGACTCTAAGTGCATGTTTTTATTACAAAAGTTTCATTTTAGTTTAAAACACACATCAAATAGAAAAAACTGAGAAAACAAGCTTGTATTATTTTCAAACATTAGGAAAAAAAGTATATAATTCATTTTTTATATATGAGAATTAACATCACATCAATATGACCTATGATGTGACCAATATTACTCAATGTGTGTGTTTTCAACATAAAGGTTCCCTTTTAGTTTAAAACGCTTATCATATTGCCAAAACTGAGAAAATAGGCTCAGATTGATTTCAAACTTTTTAAAAATGATACATGATTCATTTTTCATGTGTAGGAATTAACCACACATAATCAGACACACAATATGGTCAATACGACTCAAAATGCATGTTTTCAAAACAAAAGTTCAATTTTAGTTTAAAGCACACATCAAATATCCAAAAAAAGAAAACGAGCTATGATTGTTTTCAAACTTTAGGAAAACTTTCCATAATTAACTTGTGATGTGTAAGAATTGACCAAACATAAATTTGACACATGATGTGATCAATATAACTCAAAGTGTGAGTTTTGAATATAAATGTGTCATTTTATTTTGAAACATACATCACTAGCCAAAACTGAGCAAACAAGCTCAAATTGTTTTTAAAATTTTTGAGAATGATCTATAATTTCTTTGTGACATATAGAAATTGAATACACGTCAATCTGACACACGATGTGGTTGGTATGTCTCAAAGTGAATGTTTTCAATATATAAGTGCCATTTTAGTTTAAAACATGCATCACATCACCAGAATCAAGAAAAGAGATCAAATTATAATCTCATCATTTTCTCTACTATTATTTAATTAATTTCTTTATAATTTTTATTTGATACTAATTATTTAATTTTTACAAAAACTAATTCTTGATGAAAAATAAGAAATAGTGTGATAGTTGAAGGCTTGTTCTAAAAAAGAAATTCCTATGGAATTGGCTACAATCTGTTGTGAGTTTTTCTCACTATAGATGTGAACCAATTCAAAATATTTTGTGTTTAATTTATTTATTTACTAAATTAATAACATTAAAATTGTTTTATTATATAGGTTAATTACTTTTCTCAAGTTGGGGTGGTTTGTTAGGAAACTAATAGCATGACTAGGGGTTGGGGGATAGAGACAATGTAACATTGATGTTTTTGAATGTTTTTGATAATTTGTACTTACTCAAGTAATTATAAAAACCAATGTTTGAAATGTATATAATATAGTTTTTTTCTTTTATTTATGTTGTAAATTTTATTTCAATTAAATTCTATATTTTCTTCTGTATTTTCTATTTTTGGTGCTACAATGTGCTATAATTTTAACATCACACTACAACAGTATGTCCATTTATCAGCACTACTAAAAGCACTGATAAAGGGATCCTTTATCAGTGCTATGAAAATAACTGATAAAGGTATCCTTTATTATTGATAAATATAAGAACTGATAAATGAGGTCCTTTATCGGTGATTTGATGAATTTCTGTCATGGTGCACTCAACAAAACAAAATTTTAACCCGAGAAATATGCTGTAAAAGTGGGACTCAAATTGTCTCTGGAGAAGTCTGTATTATGTGTGTGTTTAAATATTGTTTTTGTAGGTTTTCATTTTAAAGATACAATTTGTTGATCTAGTTAGTTTTATAAATCAATGAAGAAAGCAGTAGTATAGCCCCAGATTAATGCCTCTTTAACCTATTGAATCATTATTCATTAGGTTTATAATCTCCCTCTCATTAATTGAATCCAATTGATTACTTGCTTCCGAAAATTTCAATTCATAAAAAGAATTACAATAATAAATTTACTTATTTCCCTTTCCTATAATGATATTTGGATATCATTATTTACCCCTGAATTACCTCTATTTTCTGATATCACATTTAGTAGACTTAATAAAAGTGTCTTTTGTGTGAAATGCTGAGAACAAGAAGAAGAAATTAAAATCTAATTAGAAGAAATATCTACTAAATAAAACATTAAATTCCAAAGACAAGATAGAATTAGTATTTAAAGATTATAAATCATCAATATGGGAGGTTAAAGTATTATCCTTGGATGAACTACAAAGGGTTTAATGTTCCATCACTATATTATTAAAAAAGAGAATGAAAAGAACACAAGAGTTGCAACCAGTGGTGATTTCGATCTCTCTTCCTAGAGAATGTTTTATCTTTATATAGTGATTGGCTTCCAAGGTTTTGATCATGAGAGGGAAATGTATTGCTTTATTTAATTCTGTAATGTATGAAGGGAGAAGATATTCTTTAAGATCGATAGTTGACACATGTCTATGAGGAAGGGTCTAGATGAATTTTGTAAGACATCGGTATTCATCCATGATCAAACCCAATATTCCTTAAAGGTGGACTAATCTAGTGTTTCACCATAGTGGGTATAGGAAATTGGGATTAGTTTTTTTAATTGTGGGTCTTTCTATTTTGTATAGCACCTGGGTAGAATTATCTTGCCTGTAAGATGCAATTTCTTCCATAATATGTAGTTGGATTCTTCCATAATTGGATTGAAAAGGCTAAATATTTCCTTGTTATTGGGGTTACATATTTTGAGTAGAATTTATTTTCTTTATTACCTCACGTTTAAAGACCACAACTACCATTAGTTCTATTTAATGGTGGTTGGATATACATAGTTCGATGCTTCTCCTTTATTTCCTTCTAATCATCATGGATGATAGGTCCTTTTCCATATGGATCTGGTGTAATCAAGCATAATTATCCTTTATAATATAGTGGACCTCCAGATCTCATTCAATAGTTGTGTAGACAGGGGGCTTCACTTGTGGTAGCTCAACTGGATCTCAACCTTAGTCAAAGAGGAGCCTAGATCAAAGTGGATTACTTCCATGATTCTTCTGGTAGATTGGATTCACTCCATCATCATAGATTCAAGGGTGGTGGCAAAAGGTAGCATCCAAATAATAGATGGTTCCCTGTATGTACTCATGATGGTAGAAGTTGGATAGTGGAGGTAACTTTTTGAAGTATCACCCAGTCTCAGGATATCTTTCAAGCATCAGATAGGAGGGATCCTTCTTTTTAGGGAAAGTGAAGGCTTGGGGTTTGTAATGGCATCTTATAAAGAAGAGGCATGGTAGGGTAGGTGGGAAAATATTATGGTAAACATTATTACCATTAAGGTCATGGTTAGTGTGATTACTATGAGTTGGTAGATGAAAAGGAAGGGATTATAGTAGGTATGGCTACCATGTGGATAGTGGTATGGTTAATTATTATTTTTCATGAAGTTAGCTATTTTTTCTTTGTGGAAATTCTGAGTATACAGTCAGCTATTATAACGCATGGTAAATAGACTTACCATGATACAATGGGGTCTTAAGGTGGAAAGGTGATTGTGATTAGTGCTTTGTGGTTAGTTGAAGGTGCGATCACCATGCCTACCATGTGAAAGTTGGTTTATGTAGGGGAAAAATATGTTCAGCACCTATGGTAAGCTTGGAAACCATGAATGCAAATTTCACTTCTAGATTTTGTAACTTTCCAGCCTGCATTAATTCACATGTTTTCTTAGTGTATCATTATATTCCACCCTAATAAATCCAAAATAAATAATTACTTAAATCATGGATACATAATTTATATCAAAAGTATGTACACATCAATAAACACCGTATTTTAAATCCAATTTCCAATTTATTTCTAATTTTATAAAGTCAATAAAGCCAACTATTAACCTAGGAATTGAACCACAATTTGGGGTATTTTTAATGAATAAAAGGAAGTAAATGTTGAAAATTCCAGTTCACATCACTCCCCCACACTTAGACTATTATATGCCTAGGTAACGTTTTCATAAAATTCGACTTATTTAAACAGAAAGGAAGAAATAAATAAAGAAATATCATCTTATTTTAAATTTACAAGCAAGAGACAAATAATACACAAATTTATCCATTGTTAAGTCTAACATGACTCATATTTAAATTAAATCACTTCCATAATTCACTTCAATCAAAGTTAAAGTTCATGATGGGATCAAATTAGTTTTGATTTGAATAATTTTTTTACCAAAAATCACTTACATTCATCCCTCTCTCTTAATTTTTCTTATACCAAATTTTTTTCCACTTTATTGAAACAACTTAAATGTTTTTTTATAAGTAAATATACCCTATTTCTATGGGATAAATATTCAAATCACCTAAATAGAATCATTTTTGATAAGGCCCATTTGAATTTATTTTTTTCCTAGCCATAATGTGTACAAAGCACTGTGCATAGAACTTATTGATATGGATTTATTTAATTACAGAAACACACCAAGTGACCTTGCCTTAGATATCCATTGTGGGGTTTTAATTTCCCATTTTCATTCTTGGTTAAAAGAAATTATATCATTTTTATTTAATTTGGATCTCTATGGTGTTTGTCTCACATAGGTCAAGTTTTCTCAGATTAAGCTCAAAATCCCAATGAATTAAAATTATAAAATTGATTCCACACAAATATTTTCACTCACACTCCATATCATAATTATAAAACCAAACTTCTATAAAACTAGTGGTCAACTCTCTCAATAATAATTTTAAGTTCATAGCTTCATAACCATTGAATTGACTTAACTCTATCATGGTATTTTTAAATTAGTTATGGTGGAAACGAAGTTCAAGAAAAGGGTAAAAAATCATAACTAAACAAAATAGTAATGTATAGTACTTAGTTTCTATGAAAATGGTTTTATTTATTTACAAATTATGGATAATCTCTTCCCCCACACTTGATTCTAGCACTATTTCAGTTGAATTACAGTATGCATTTTTTTAAAAGAGATAGTTAAAAATAAAATGAATTGCTATACCAAAATCAAATAATGATACAAATTGAAAGTACTAATTTTTCAACAGTAGGGAGGAGTGTAGACTCCATAGGTTCTTTCCAAAAGTCCTCCTAGCACTTATTTAGTTGCTGGCCATTCACCTAGAATTTTTTCTTTGAAACTTATTCTTTAATATCAATTGTAACAAAAATAAAAATCATTAGTAACTGAATATGGTCCATTCCATTTGGAACAAACATTATCTAGAAAAAGTTTTGTCCATGAAGAAAATAGCAGTACTTTGAAACTTGAAATTTTCTTTTATGGATCAACTTTTTTGGGAAGATTTGATTTTCTATTTGTAGAGTAGAGAGTGTCATATGCCTCTCTCCTCAATTCATTAATCTACATTAATTTAAGTTTCCTTTTCTTTATAGCCTCTCTAAACTCCATTTTTACTCATTTGAAATCCCAATAGTCTTTTTTTCTATATCTCAATTTGAAATTGGAAATTTTTACCATAAACAAATCAGTAAAGAGACATACCTAATGTGGTATTGTAGGAAGTTCTATATTCCCATAGTGCATCTTCAAACTTCTAACTCGAGTCCTTACAACTAGGTTATACAATCTTCTCTAATATCCTTTTGACAACTCAATTGGATACCGCTGCCATACCATTCATTTGTGGGTGGTAGGTAGTGGAGGATTTATGGTGTACTTGATATTTTATCATGAGGGTATTTATGTTTTTATTGAAGAAATGGGTTCCATGGTCACTCATTATAGCGTGAGGTATTCCAAACCTACAAAATATGTTTGATTTTGGAAATGAAATTATAGTTTTTGAGTCATCGGCCTGAGTGGATTTATCTTTAACCCATTTAGACAGATAGTCAGCTTCCAAGAAGATATAGGAAAATCTAAATAACATAGAAAATATTCTAATGAATTAAATTCATCAAACATCAAACATTTCAAAAATGATCAAAGGTTTTTGGGGGTATTTTGTGTTTTTTTGAAAATTCAACTAGTAAACTGATAGTTTGTGAATTTTTACAAAAACCATAATAGTTTTTAAATATGGAAGGTAAAAAAACCAGCCTACAAAATTTTCCCAGAGGTTAATTGAGGTCCAAAATGGACTCAACATGCAAGTGTATGAAAAAAATAATAGAATGTATTTATTAATTTGGAATGAATATTCTAATGACTTGATCACTTCATATTTTATAAAAATATGGGTATTATCAAATAGAGTATTTTAATTCAGATTTTAGTTTAGTAGTTTATTGCTTAGATAAGAAAGTAGGTACCTTTGTTGTGACAAAAAAGTTCACTATGTCAGTATACCAAGGTAGTTGGGTTAGGCTGTAGAGTTTTACACCAGGGAAGGAATCATCTAGATTAGTCTTTAGAACCAGTTCTACCTCATCAATGTGAGGAAGCCTGCTCTTTTGGTTAACCTCTTTATTTTCACAACCCTTATTGTCCTTAATATTGTAGTCAAAAACTTATAGCAACAATGCCCATATTAAAAGATTGGTATTCGGATCAGTCTTTTTGATCAAATATCTAAAAGCTACATGACCAGAATAAACAATTACCTTACTTTCTAAGAGATAAGATAAGATTTTTTATAAAGTTATGATAATATAAAAAAACTCATTCTCTATTGTTGTTTAGTTGATCTGGGAAGTATCTAGGGTTCTTGAAATGTAAGTTATCACTCTTGGAATATTTTTAATCTTTTGTTAGAGAAAATATCCTATAACTCTATTAGAATCATCACATAGTATCTCAAAGGGGTGACTCCAATTTGGTGGAAAGATGATGGAGGAAGGGGTTAAACATTATTTCAATTTGAAAAAGGCTATCCTGTATGAATCATCAAATACAAAATTAGTTTCTTTCTTGATTAAATTAGTTAGGGGAAAATAATTTTTTCTAAAGTCCCTAATAAATATTATGTAAAATCTAACATGGCCCAAAAATAATCTAATATGTATGATAGTGGTGGGATAAGGTAGTGTCAAAATGAAATCCATTTTGGATTTGTCCACATCAAATACTTATTTATAATTAAAATGTCATAATATATTCCATATTTCTACCATAAAATAGAATTTTTCAAAATTCAAAACCAGTTGTTTCTCAATAAATCATTATAAAACATTTTCCAAACATTCCAAACAATTTTAAAAGAAATTCCCATATACAATGAATTCATCAAGGAATACCTCTAAACAATTATCAATCAAGTTTGATAAGATACTTAACGTACAATGTTGAAAGGTACCTAGGGTATTCTAGAGACCAAAAGTCAAACTATATTAGGAAAATCTACCGAAGGGACTTGTGAAAGTGGTATTTTATTGATCATAGGGTGCTATTGGAACTTTAAAATATATTGAAAAACCATCAAGGAAACATTAGTTTCCTTTACCATATATTCTTTATAATATTTAGTCTAAAAAGGGTATAGAGAAATGGTCTTTTTTGGTCACATGGTTTAATATCTTGAAGCTGGTAAAAACTCACCAACTATTCTATATTCTAGTAGGTACCAATTCATTATTTTTATTTTTCATGATTTTGAAACCAGTTTTCTTTAGAATAATTTTAATTAGACTCACCCATTGGGAGTATGAGATGAGATAAATTATTTTATCTTTTAAGGTTATCTCTGATTCCTTTTTTTCTACCTCTAGGAGGGTTGGGTTGAGCCTTATCTAGGGTTGTCTCATATACTTGGATCATTCTTCCAACAATATATAGTGCATAAAAGTGGTAGGGATTATTATTGGAATATCTCCCAATATCCATCCTATAGATTTAACATTGTTTTTTCAGGATTTTTAGCAATTTTTTTTCATGTTCATGGTCTAAATTATTGGAAATTATGGGCAATATTTTCTTATTTTCTCTTCAGAAATCATATTTTAAATTTGAGGGTAGAAACTTTAGTTCTAATTCAAGGGAGGTTTCTAGATTTGTTTTTATTTCACTGTTCTCTATAATGGATACCTATACATGTAAGTCATATTTATTAGTATAAAATTTTAGTAACTCATTAAAATAATTTTCATCAATTTCTTCAATTTGATCAATAGTAAAAATTATCTCCAGATTGAGTTCACTTTTAAAAATATATTTTTCTAGAAGGTTGGGTGTTTCTAAAGCTTCTCCTAATCTAATTATTTCATAAAACATCTCAATTTCCTATTTATATAATTATTGGAGTTTAAATTTTTTTAATGTGAAAAAATATTCTTCATGTGGATGTTTCATTGGATCAAGAATTTTAAAATATACTTTCTCCTCACCAAATTTCATGTAAAGAATGTCTTTATTGACATTTATAATGGTTTTAGAAGTCTTTAGGAAAGGATGACCTAGAATAATGAGATAATGATATTTACATTTACTTTATTCCATGTTAAGAATGTATAATTCCACATGGAATGGGTAACCTTGTATAATTACCAAGACATATTCAAAAACACCTACCAGAAAGGTAGTGACTCTGTTAGAAATTTGTATAACCACACAGGTGGGTTTAAGTTTTCCAATCTATAAATAAGAATAAATGTAATAATTCATTACATTAATGGAATCTCTCAAGTCACACAATACATTAGAAAATGTGATGTCACCAATCATGCAGGGAATAGAAAAAGTTCCTAGATATTATCATTTTTGGGGAATTTTAGGGGTTAAAAGAGAAAAAAAATTCTTATATAGTCATACCTCTTAATTTCATTTTAATCTCCTTCTACTAGCACACATGTTTTTAATAAATTTTGCATACCTTAGAATCTGGACAATGGTTTCCAGTAGGGGATATTGATTTATAATTTTTTTTGAAAACATCCAGTACCTCTTCCTATAGTGATTTCCTTCTTGGTTCTTCTTGGTTCTTTCATTATTTTAGAAAAGGAAGGTCGGGGTTTCTGCGGATCCTCTGTGATTTTTTTTCATTTCCTTTGATAGTGATTTCCTTACATCAACCTCAGGTTCTTTTTCTAAGGAATATTCTTATTATTGATTAATTTTAATTTTAATGTTTCTGGGTAATCCTTTAGTGTCTTCCAGTTCTTTCCCACTACTCAATGTAATGGAATTGAAATTTCCTTTAGGATTTGAAATATTCTGAGCAGGAAGCTTACCTATGAAAAACCTTCTCTTTATTACATATTAATTCATGATTTATTACATAAAACTACACATAATAAAACCTAAAAGATCAATAAGTCTAGTGTCTTTGGGATTCAAGTAAATTACACAACAAATTAAAATAGAAAATACATCATCTTTATTGAAAACTTCCTTAACATGCTTGTACTTAAAATTGTATGGGATAACCTGGAGAAATACATAAGAATGGGGTGAGATATAAAGACTAGTAAGGTAATAAACATGGAATAACATGATGGATGTAATACATGCTATAAAATAGGCATATCAATGGGGAATACAAGAGGTGATAAAAATAAATATGAACAATGAGGCATGATATAACATGATAATCACAAAGCCAAAATGGGAAATGTTGCAACAACTTAAAGCACACCATCATAAATATAGTTCAAGGATAACCCACCAAGAAATAATGGTAAAAAAGTCCCATAATAGATTAGGTTCAATACCCAATCCCTTTAATGATGTCTCATGATACTTAAACATCACCCAATGCATTGGAGTGTTATATAATTCCGGGAACACCTATCACATTCATTTTATTCTCATGCTTAATTGTGCCACATAGATCATACAAAATGAATTCATTCATCATAATATATTATTAAATAAAAAAGGAGTGTATAAGAAATAAATTTATGTAACAATCAATAAGTATAAGTGCATAAAGTTGAACACCCTTGATATTAAATGTGTACAAGTATTCACTACCTAATTATTTGGCATGGAAAATCACTGTAAAAGTTCTACAGCATAACAGGGGCGTATAAATTTCCATGAGAGGAATTGATGAGAGTTAAAGGGTTATATAATAATTTAAAAATAAAATGGACTATAATGGGGGTGTTTAAGAATATATCCCAACATTGGGAAATGAAGATAAAAGATATATGATAAATAATATACTTGAATAAAGAGGAGATAGAAATGATCCCTTACCTTGAGAGTGTGACTCCAAATGATTGGGAGGAGCTTCTTGAGAAACTGGGGTCACCTTGGGACGAATATAGATAGATAATTTTAGAGTAAGTACATTCTCCAAGTATTTTTAGTGAAGAGAAATGTGAGATTGGGTGGGTTTATATAGGAAAAGAGAGGGAGTTCTTTATTATTTCCCAAACTAAGGTTTTGATCTCTATATAATAAAATAAACAAAACCAAAAACAGTCCCATGTTTTCCCATGGTTTATACCAAAGAGGGGTGGTTTTCATTATTTTATTAGGCTAAGTTATGGAATTATTAAAATATTACCCTTAGTGATGTGGAGGTGATTCATACTCTTAATGAAATGATTTTAAAACTTGAAAATAAATTATAGGTTTTGGTGGATTCATATAGTCATTATAAAAACAATAAAATAAATATAAAATAAAATTATTTTAAAGGGAAAATATATATTTGGTCATGTATACCCTTAATAGTATTTATTACATCACTTTTTTGTCATTATGTTGTCATAATACACATCATATATTTATACCATATTTATTTTTTACCCAAAAGTTTCTTTGTCTCCAAAAACTATGAAAAATTCACTATTGGATAATTTTGAAATTCTAATTCCAAAAAATAGTATTCTTTTTATCAAAATAATTTTTTAAATATGTGTATTTTCAATTTCAAAATAATAATTGACATTTATTTAGAAATTATGGTTTTTTGACAATAACCATTTTCGAACCCTTATAAAAATAACATTTGACTTCATAAAAATTATACGATAATTTATATTTAATAAAAATTATTTAAAAATAATATTTAAATAAAATATTATGTATTTCAAAAATCCACTAATTCATCAAAATAAATTCCTTAGTTGAATTTGAATATTAACAAAAAATACAATTTGCATTTTATTGTATCAAAATAAAAATCATTTATAAAGTAAAAATAATAAGATGAAAATATATTCATTATTCTATATAATATAAAAATTAATATTACTAGGGTCTTGATACATATCCCTTTAATACACCAAAAAATTTCCTAAGGTTAAGGTGTATGATAGTGAGAGTTTCATGGGGTGGTTCAACATACATGGTTTGGGATGTGATCTCGATGAGGTTGAACTTCTCCCACAAACAGTTTCTATCACTTTCAAGTTATTGGATATCATATTGGTATTGTTCAAGGGTGAATCCCATAGATTCTATCTACCTCAAAAGCTTTTATAAATGGTATTCATAGGGTACGATCCTACTGGTTAGGGGCCATTACTTCCTTTGTATATGTCAATTAGATTTTCTAAAATCATATACTTATACTAATCATATTATCACTGTTCAATGACTATATTATCAATAGTTAAGATCATTAACTAGCTTTAAATTGGATAGGTTATGATAAAACAAAATAAGTGCATGCATTTTCTGTATCCCTAATATACAGTATGCAATTTAATTAAATTGAAAGGGGATATTTTTATAAAACTTCAGGTCATTAAAATATTATCCCCATTAGAAATTTCTACCTTTAAATTTTCATTTCCTACACTAAAAAAGATAAGGGTAATTCTATTTCATCACCTCCTCTAGTTCCCATGTCGCTTCTTCAAACTTGTGGTTTCTTCATAACTCTTTGACCAGGTGCATTGTCTTATTTCATAGATCTTTGTCTCAATAATATAATATCTTCACCGGATTCTACTCATATGAGATATCATTATCCAATGGTACCACCTTTAGATTGAGAACATGTGAGGGGTCTGGTATGTACTTCCCCAATAGGGATACATGGAATACATCATGTACTTGAGATATGTTAGGTGGGAGTTCCAGTCGATAGGACACCGTTCCAATGTGATCAATGATATCAAGGGGACTAATGTATCTTGGAATAAGATTTCCCTTAATCCCAAATATCATGAATTTCTTCCATGGAGACATGTAGTGGAATAAAATTTTTCTAACATTGAACTCTAGGTCTCATTGAAGATTTTCAACATTACTATTCTGTCGACTCTGAGCAACCTTGATGAAATGCTGGATGGTATTAAAGTTTTACACCATTTCCTCAACCATTTTAGGACCTAGAAGTTTTCATTCCCCAACTTCATACCAACATGTAGGTGTTATGCACCTATTCCCATAAAGGGATTTGTAGGGATCCTTTTGTGTACTTGAGTGGAAACTATTATTGTAAGAGAACTCACTTAGAGGAAGATATTGATTCGATCCTCCTTTGAAGTCAATTGGGTGTGCTATCAATATACACTCGAGTTTCTGGATAGTTTTCTTAGATTGGCCATCAGTTTAGGGATGATAAGCTATGGTGAATTTCAATTCAGTATTTAGAGCATGTTGGAGAGTCTTCTAGAACATGGAGGTAAATATTGGATCTCGATTGGATATAATCGATAGTGGTGTTCCATGCAACCTCACCACTTATCTAATTTATATCCTTACACGTTGATCAAGTGATAAGTCCTATAAATTCATAATGAAGTGTGTAGTATTTGAAAGATAATCCACCACAACCCAGATAGTATTATTTCCTCTTGATGTCTTTGAAAGACCAGTGACAATGGTGATGTTTTCCCATTTCCATGAAGGTATGGGTAATGGTTACATAATACACTTATATTATTTCCCTTTTCATTAACTTGCTGACATACAAGACATCTTGATGTATATTTTGTGATATCATTGTTCATATTTTCCCAATAATAGTGATATTATAGATCTTGATACATCTTTTTGATTTCTGGATGGATGGAGAAGGTCAATCTATGTGCATTATCCAATAACTCTTTCTTTAACTTAGGATTTGACGGTACACATTTTCATGATGCAGATCTTACAACGCCTTCTTCATTAACATTTAACTCTTAGGATTTCCATTTTCTTGTAGTTTCCACTTTCTTCTAAATTCCAACATCATCTCTTTAATCATCCTTTATCTTCTCCAGAAGGGATGGTTGAGTAATAATGTGTGAAAGGATTGATTATGTTCCTTAATTAATGATTCTCATGTCCATCCTTTTAAAATCTAAGATGATTGAATACTTCTAAATTCTCATAAATGATAAAATTGATGGATCCTTTTTTACTTATAGAATCTATCACTTTGTTTTATTTCCCAGGATGGTAGTGGATTGAGAAATAACAGTCCTTGATCATCTCTAACCATATTTATTGGAATATATTCATCTCTTTCTATGTGAATATATACATGAGGCTCTTGTGATTCATATATAGTTTAAACTTCTCCCCAAATATATAATGCTATTAGATTTTCAACACAAAGATCACTACAGCTGAATCTAGATCATGTGTTGGGTAGTTATGTTCACGAATCATCAATTTATTTAGAGTATGAGCTATCACTTTGTCATTACACATTAACAAAAAACCCAATCTCTTCTTTGAATCATTGCTAAATACCATGAAAAGTTCTATACTTATGGGTAGTGTGAGTATAAGTGTAGTGATAATCCTATTTTTCAAATACTTGAATCTCTCTTCACATTAATCATTCCAAAAAAACTTGACTCCCATTCGAGTTATCTTGGTTAGAGGGTTTGAAAATCATAATAAATTTCTCAAAAATCGATGATAATACCAAGCTAATATAAGGAAAGTATAGATATATATCATAGTTATTGACCTCGACCATCCTTCAATTTCTTATGTCTTTGAAGGATCCTCATATATCCCATTTCTTGTGGTAATATGCCCCAAGAATGAGGTTTACTTCAACCAGAACTCACATTTACTATGCTTGGCATACATATTCTCCTTTATTAAGGACTTTAACATAGTGCTCAAATTATCTTCATACTCCTCATTTCTTTTGAAGTATATTATAATATCATCTATAAATACTACAAAAAATTTGTTGAGGTAATCTCTAAATACTATATTCATCAATTCCATAAAGATTTCTAGAGAATAAGTGAGTTTGAATGGAATTATTATGAATTCATAGTGCTTGTACCTAGTATAAAAATAAGTCTTGGGGATATCATCCTTCTTCACCCTAACTTGGTAATACCCCAACCACAGATCCACCATGGAGAAGTAGTGTGCTCCACGTAGTTGATTGAATAAGTTATCAATCCATGGAAGATGATACTTTTTCTTTATTGTGATCTTGTTGATATCATGATAATCAATGAAAAGGCACATTAACCCATCATTCTTCTTGATGAATAGGACTAGTAAACTCCAAGGTGAAACACTTGGGTGTATGGACCCTTTATCTGAATTATCCTATAGTTGTTTCTTTAACTTATTATGTTCCACATTATCCATTCTATATAGTTTCTTGGATAATGGAAACACCCTAGATATAATCTAGATTGAAAATTTAACCTCTTGGATAGGTGTAAGACCATGTTATTATTTGAGAAACAATTCACTATATACCCTTAGAATGGGAATGTCTTCAAGGATGATCCTTTCCTTATCAATCATTTGAGCTAGATATGCTTGCTCATTGGGTAATAATATCCATTATTGAGATTTTGGTGCTAATGAATATTAATCCATCTATTTGCATTTGTATAGTGTTAGATCCCACCTATTTTGATAATCCCAAATCATATTTTGATAATCCAAAATCATATTTTGATAATCCCAAATCATATTTTGATAATCCCAAATCATATTTTGATAATACCAAATCATATTTTGATAATTACAAATCATATGTTGATAATCCCAAATCATATTTTGATAATCTCAAATCATATTTTGATAATCCCAAATATTGTTTTCATTTAAGTGAGAACCATGTATTCATTATTTTCTAATTATGTTTCATTAACATTTCCTGTTCTTATAGAGTAGTATTCATATACTTTCAATCTCACTACTTGATTGGTTAAGATTACAGTGCATAATTTATCTAAGTATAGAGGTTACCACTACAAGGTTACAACTACAAGGTTACCACTACAAGGTCACAGCTACATGGTCACCGATAAAAGGTTACCGTTACTAGTATACTGACGCTTATTCTTCTATACTTTTTCAATTTATCAATACTTTTCTAATGGTCATATTTGATAAAATAAATGCTTTGGCATTAATTAATGCTGATTGTAAACGTTTCAGGAGACAATACTGTGGACAATTTGAGGTACGAGAAAGCATGCACGTGATCTAATCATTCCCATTGTCGGACCTCAAATATAATAAGGGAGGACCAAAAAATAAGAAGAGGATCGAGGATAAAAACAAGTAGTGTAACATATACGTGGACATGAAGAAAGGGTTGCATGAGAAGTGTGATATAGCTTACTTTCCAGATCAAAAAGCTGAACCATCCAACACTAAGATCCTGAACCCACAAGCATCACGAAGATCATTCTGGGATAAACTCATTCCTGCCTTCTATGCTTCATCAACTCCTGATCAACATCAGAAGAAGAACAATTAAATCTTGAACCTAGAGTTGCGACACTCTGTTTTGAAACCAACTTCCAGAGATTGACTCAAAATTCAACATTTCTCATTCCAAGGAGTCAAGGGTTTAACTGCAAACACATAGAGCCTTGTAAACTCTTTCTCATCATAACTTCTCTATTGTGTTTCTTTAGTTTATATCTTTGAGAAGTGTGTGTGTCGGTTTATATCACACACTATCTCCTATGCTTGAATTGGAGGATATTAACTATCCTCACATCAAACTTCACCTTATCTGTGTTTCCCATGTATAACTGTGGAAGATACCTTGTGTGGTCTGTTTTGTTTGTATTTTCCACGAAGAACTATGGTAGAGGGTGTGTTCCCTAGAAAGTTTGTGAAAACTGTTGTAAAGCCCGATACAGGCAGTGTATCTAGTATTAATATAAACTGCTTGGTGGTAAGTGATCACCAAGTGGAGAGGATTAGGTCTCAGCTTGAGATTGAACCTCTTGTTTACATTGTTGTGAAAATCTTCATATACTCTGGTTTGATTTTATCTGCTTCTTATATTTGCTAAAACATAAAACTGTTTTTGCTTACTCTTTGATAGTTAATTTTGGTTAGTGTGTGTATTTATTTAATTCAGTAAACTTGTTTCAAAAGTTTAATTGGTGTTCCAAACTGATTCATCTAAGGATTAATCACCCTTTGAGAAACCTATTGACCAATTGAACATTTAAATTTCTACTTCCTTAATTAACTGGACCGTTTTTAAAATTGGGGGTTTTCTTAACCATAATTTTTTAAGAGAAATTTTAATTGGAACTAAATTCACCCCCCTCTTGAGTATCCATTCTGACCAACATTTGGTATTAGTGGTTTGATTATTTTCAATATTTTAAAATTATTTTTAACTGTGATTTTAGTTGTATCTTAAAGATCTTAAAATTTCTGTCATATCTAAATTTTCAGTTCTTTAATATTCTAAGTAATTATGGAAAATAGAGTAGAGGGTGCTGCTACTAATGATCCACCTTTATTTAATGGTAATAACTATGCTTAGTGGAAATTAAAAATGAAAATGTATCTAGAGAGCATGGGACCTTAAATCTGGGATATAATTGAAGAAAAACATACCTTACCTGGTACTACTAGAGGTACATGGTCTCAGTTTACTAAAGACACATATAACAATAACTGTAAAGAAATTAATGTTTTGTACTATTCTCTAGGTGATGAGGAATTTAGTAGAATATCTGCTTGTAAAACTGCATATGAAATTTGGGATACTTTAGCTATTTATCATGAAGGAATAACCAATGTTAAAGAAATGAGATTAAATACTTACAATATTAAATATGATAACTTTAAAATTAAGCATGATGAACTCATTTCTAACATGTATATCAAGTTCAATGAGATAGTGAATACTATGACTCGGCTTGGGAAACTAGTGGATAGCAAGGACCAGATTATGAGACTACTTCGATGCCTACCTGATAGATGGATAGGGAATTCTATTTCTATCCGAGAATCTTGTGACATAGGAAAACTTCTAGTGAAGAAACTAATTGGAAATCTTATGATGTATGAAGAAGAACTTAAGGTGAATCAAGAAGTATATGAAGAACCAAGGAAGAAATCTATAGCATTTAAGACTACTACCTCAAAGAACAAGGATAAAGAAAAATTTCAAGCTCCTGTAGATACTTCCACAAGTGAAGACTCAGACAGTGACGAGGAGGTGGCTTATATTGCTAGAATATTCAAAAAATTCTACCGAAAGAAGAGATTCTTTAGGAAGTCAAACTATAAGGGAAAGTATGATAGTAAAGGACAATGGAATAAAGAAAAAAAATGGAATGAAAAATCAAATGAAATAATCTGTTATGAGTGGAAATGAAAAGGTCATGTGAAGGTAGACTGCCCCAAGATGAAATTTAGGAAGAAATATGAAGATAAGGGAAAAGGTTATAAAAAGGCTATGAAAGCTACCTGGAGTGCTTCAAAATACATCTCCAGTGGATCTGATGCTTCTGATAGTGAATAGAACAATCATGCCAACTTATGTTTCATGACAGAAACATCTAAGGTAACACTTAACTCTCCTATACATAATGCATATTATTCTGGGAATAAGAGTGAGTCACATAATGATGAAATGACTAAGGATAAACTATTTGAATACTGTGGAAGGATTGAGGATACTTTCAATGAAATCAAGGATAAATATAAATTATTCAAAAGACAATATGCTTTAAATTCTAATTAAAAATCTGATTTAGATATTGAGAACGAAAAATGTGCTCAACTGTTAAAAGAAAATAATGAACTCAAATTATTCAATGAATAATTAAAGAGATATCTTGAAAAATTTACTGCTGGTAGAGATACCTTGACTCAATTTCCAGGACAATAGATTGCCCCAAAATATACAACTGGTCTAGGATATCATCCAGGATAGAGAAGGTTTATTAGAACCAAATTTGTTCTAAAATTTGGACAATTTACAGCTAGTTCAAGTTCTGGACCATTTCTTGAAAAACAATTCTCTAAAGGACCAAACAGAGTGTTTATGTCTCAAAATATATATGTTTATTATAGGAAATCTGTGAGACAAGTATGGGTTCCTAAAGTATTACTTTCTAACATCTCTGGACCCAAGAAAATCTGGGTACCAAAGTTACCCCATGCGTAATTTGTTTTGCATGAATTTTTTTAAAGAGTTCCTATAGAGCTCTGTGGTACTTGGACAGTAGATGTTCAAGACATATGATATGATACTATTCATGTTTCAAATGTCTGATTAAAGTTGATGGTGGATATGTCACATTCAGTGATAATTCTAAAGGGAAAATCGTCGGCTTAGGCCAGATTGGTAACCTTAATACTGTATTAATTTCACAAGTACTTTTTGTTGATGGGTTAAAATACAGTCTTCTAAGTATTTCTCAGTTGTGTGATGATAGTTTTAATGTAAAGTTTTAAAATGATGCATGTAATGTTTTTAATTCTAAAAATGATTTAATATTTACTGCTCTCATAAATGAGAATGTATATGCTGTTGATATAGATTCTTTAGCTAAGCAAAATGTCTCTTATTTAAATTCATTTCATAAGGAATCCTGGTTGTGGCACATAAGACTAGGACACTGTAATGTGCACTCACTTAGAAAAATTACTAGGAAAGGTTAAGTTAGAGACTTACCTAAATTGGAAATCCCTCTTAACAAAGTGTGTGATCATTGTCAAAAGATAAAGAAACACAATGCTTATTTCAAACCAAAGAAAGAAGTTTCTACTTCTCAATATCTTGAGTTGGTTCATGTGGATTTGTTTGGACCATCAAGAGTTTCAAGTTTAAATGGGAAGCACTATGTTTATGTTCTTGTAGATTATTTTTCTAGGTACATTTGGGTATAATTTCTGGCTCACAAAAGTGAATCTTGTTCTTATTTTATTAAATATTCCAAGTTTGTAGAAAATCTTAGTGGACTTTGGATCAAGACCTTGAGAAGTGACCATGACCGTGATTTTGAAAATCAAGAGTTTGAATCTTATTGCTCACACAATAGATATAGTCACAACTTCTCTGCTCCTAGAACACCTCAATGGAATGGAGTCATGGAAATAAGAAATATGAATCTTCAAGAGATTGCTAGGACAATGCTCAATGAATATGATTTGCCAATTTACTTTTGGGTTGAAGCTGTTAATACATATTGTTACATTATTAATAGAGTCTTTATTAGACCGATTCTTAAGAAGACCACTTATGATATTTGGAACAATAGGAAGCCTAAGTTTAATTAATTTTGAGTTTTTGGTTTCAAAGTCTTTATCCTTAACACTAAAGATAATCTTGAAAATTTTTCTTCCAAAAGTGATGGAGGAATTTTCCTAGGTTACTCAATCTCGAGTAAATCCTATAGAGTATTCAATAAGAAAACCAAATGTGTGGAAGAGTCAGTTCATGTCAAATTTGATGAGACTAATCCACATGAATCCAAAACCTATCTTGAATATCTTGAGGAAGATATGTCAATTCTGAACCTTAATGATAATGATAGTGAATCCCCTATAAAAGTGACCAATTCTAGGAATCTTCCAAAATCTACACCTATTGAGTCTGAACCAATAGACAATCATGAAGAGTCTAGTTAAACTCTTTCTAGAGGTATTAGAACTCTCAAGAATCATCCTTTAGATTATGTAGTAGGTGATTTAAATCTAGGGACACAAACTAGAGCTTCTCTGAGAAAACAGGTTAAAAATCAAACTTTTCTTTCACAGATTGAACCTAAAAATATCAATTATGCAATCAATGATGAATTTTGGGTGATGGCTATGCAAGAAGAATTGAATCAGTTTGAAAGAAACAAATTTTGGGAACTAGTAGACAGACCTAAGGACACCTTAACCATAGGCACTAAATGGGTGTTTAGGAACAAAGTTGATGAGTCTGGAAATATAGTTAGAAACAAGGATAGACTAGTTGCACAAGGGTATAGTCATGAAGAAGGAATAGACTATGAGGAAACCTTCGATCATGTAGCTAGACTAAAATCCATTAGGATAGTACTTGCTTATGTAGTTTATCTGAATTTAAAACTTTATCAAATGGATGTAAAAAGTGTATTTCTAAATGGATATATAATTGAAGATGTATTTTTTGAACAACCCCCTGGATTTACAAATCCCCATTTTCCAAAATGTGTTTTTAAACTGTCTAAATCCTTATATGGTCTAAAGCAAGCTCCTAAAGCTTGGTATGACAGAATCAGTTTTTTTCTTATTTCAAAAGGTTTTAAAAAAGGGATAGCATATCTTACTATATTTATTAAAAGGATTTCCAAAGATGTTTTAATAGTAAAAATTTATGTAGATGATATAATTTTTGAATCTTCTAAACATTCTTTGTGTACTGATTTTTCGTCAATGATGAAAAATGAAATTGAAATGGGTTTAATGGGGGAACTAAAATTTTTCCTTGGATTTTGAAATTTTTCAAAACAATGATGGTATTATTTTAAATCAAAATAAATATATTAAATATCTTTTAAAATGTTTTTGTTTGGATAATAGTAAAGTAAGTGATACACCTATGAGTACCACTTGCAAATTGGATGCTGATGAAACTGGAGAACCAGTGGATCAAACCAATTACAGAGGTATGATTGGGAGTCTACCTTATCTTACTGCTAGTAGACCTGATATTATGTTCAGTGTATACATTGGTGCTCGATTTCAAGCCAATCCCAAAGAGTCTCATTTAAATGATGTTAAAATTATTTTTAAATATCTCAAGTATACTATAAATTTAGGACTATTTTATCCAAGAGGACAACATTTTGATTTAATAATTTATTCAGATGCTGACTTTGCTGGTTGCATTTTAGACAGAAAGAGAACCTCTAGAACATGTCACATTTTAGGAAAGTCACTAGTATCATGGTGTAGTAAGAAACATAATTCTGTGGCATTATCTACTGCAGAGGCTGAATATACAGCTGCTGGTAGTTGTTGTGCTCAAATTCTGTAGATAAAACACACTTTACTAGACTATGTATATCAATTCAAACATGTATCTATAAACTGTGACCAAATAAGTTCTATTAACATCTCTAAGAATCTAGTATCTCATGCTAGAACAAAGAATATTTATGTAAGAAATCACTTCTTGAGAGATCATGGCTGATATATTCACAAAGCCTTTGAATTCTGAGAGGTTAAATTACATCAGACATGAGTTAGGTATGATAAATTGTTAACTGTTAGAACCTCACTATTAGAAACTCACTGTTAGAACCTCACTGTTAGAACCTCACTGTTAGAACCTCACTGTTAGGACCACACCGTTAGACCTTACAAATACCTCCTTATCGATATACATTCGATGTCTGGGACTTTTCTTTTTTATGTTCTCTCAACTGGAATCTGAAACGTTTTTCTGCTATTATTTATTTATTTCATCTGTTTTATTTTTTGATCCCTAAATGATAAAAATAGAACACAGACCACATTTCGATCCACATCAAACCCTCCTCTGAACCTCTTGATCTAAAATCTCAGAACCTAAACCTCCGCTGAAACCTCGAACCGATTCGGATTAATGGATAGATTGAAGAGGCCACTGGTCAGTGATGAAGGAGATGCACCTAATCCTAAGAGACCTAGAGCTGAATTGAGTAGAAGAATCTTGAAAGTGGAAAAGGTACTGCACCCACATCTATCCAAGAGGGAGATAGTAACTGAGAAGGAACTAAGTTCAGAGTGGCTGCTTTTGAGTCGATCTTTAGTGATTAAGGCACTGGAAGCTCAGAGCCGGGTTGAATGTTTTTCAAACAACAATGGACCCTATTACCAGAAGTTAGTGAAGGAATTATATGAGTATCTGAAGTTCGGACAATCTAAGAATGAGAACTGGATGACTTCTAGAGTAAATGGAGAAAATATAAGTTTCTCCTCTTCTGATTGGGCTGATTGTTTAAGGATTCCTCATGAAAGAATTTATGATTGTTACTCAAAAGTGGTGCCTCCCACTAGTGAGTTATTTTTCTATGAAGAATATTTATCTGAATTGACAGGGAATGTAATTCCTTGTAAAGTCATTGCTACTGAGATGGAAGGAGAGGATAATATGTTTTTCAAATTTGTTCAGCATGTGGTAAGTCCCAGGAGAGGGGACATCGCTGTTTTGATGTATCAGGACATATTCATTCTGTATTTGCTAAAGCATGGACATAATATTAACCTATTTAGGATATTGATGATTCAACTTGAAGATATAACCAAGCCTAGTTCCAAATCCAATGCTCTATTCCATGCCAAGCTGATATCTATTATGTTGAAAGTGAAAGTAGTTGCTGGAGATAAGGAAGAAATTGTTGTTATACAAGATAACCATTGCATCACCAAAGTAATTTGCAATCTGATGAAGATTAAATAGAATCCATGGCTAAAGAGATGGGTGAATGATGAGGCTAAGGTGTATGAAGAGTTTAATCCTGTGATTCATCCTACTAGGCCTAAGAATATGAGAGACCTTGGTCTTAAGCCTGATAAAACCGAGCCTTCCTACTCAGATGAAGAAGAAGAAGTTGCTACTGTTCATGAAAGAGAGGACTCACCTATATATGATAGGAGTGACCCTGACCTTCCCTCCAATCCTCGTGTGACTACTGTATCCTTTGGTGAGCCTAGCCCACCAAAGAGATTACCTAGAAGGGAAGCTGTCCTAAGGGACAGTGATAAGGAGACCAGTGAAGAAGAAGGGGCTGAAATTGTTTTAAGAGAAGTTAGAGATACCTCAGATTAGGATGAGGACTCTGAATCAATTCATGCTGACCTTGAGACAGCTGCTACTGAAAATGAAGAGGAATTTCTAAGTCTTAGTCCTCTAATAGGACATATAGAAAGGGTAGAAAGTGTAGTAGAAGAAGAAGCTGCTGATTCAGTTGAGGCTAGACCTATCTTAGAAGTAGTTGAAGATTCTGAGGTGGAAGTGGAATTGAACCTTCTTGATGTTGCAGTTGATCAAAGAGGTCTAGAGGAAATGAATGTGTCCGATTAGAAGATTGCTCAAATTGAGGGGTAGGAACCTACTGTTACAGGCTCAGTTTCTATTTTTCATGAAATTGAAGGTTGGTCTGAGGAACCTAGATTTATGGTTTTGGGTCTAGAATATGATGACTCAGAAGATGAGAGGCCTAACAGAAGAACCTCACTGCCAAACCTCACTTTTGTCCCTCCAGAAACCTGTTTCCCTCAAGACTATGCCAGAAAGACAGATCTCGAATCCCTAAAATCAGACCTGCAAAAAGTTTCTAGGGATAGGTATCCAGAAATGGAAAAGACTATTGCTCTAGATCATGAGCATCTAGCATCTGACTCAGCCAAAATGAACTCCAGTATTCTATCTAATCTGCTCCAGGAAGTAAGGAAATACTAGAGTCAAATCCATGAGTTGGCAGATTCTATGGTTTCTGTGAAACAGTCTATTGCTAAATTAGATGATTATATGGTTCCAAGAACCCAAGTGGATAGAGACCTTGAATATGTCAAAAGTATAGTTCATCAAATGGTCACAATGTTTTAGGATTTCAAGAAATCTATAGAAACACATGTGAAAGGGCAAGATGATGTTGTCAAAAGACAGATCAGTGGGCTGACAAAATCTTTCAAGGAGATAGTGGCCTTCTCTCTGGATCCTATAGCTGCATCTAATTCCACTTCATCTTCTCCTCCAATTGACATTGAAGCTTTCAGGACCATTGTCAGAGAAGAAGTGGAAAATTTCTCTGGTGGTAGTTCCTCAGATTCTCGGGTCATTTCCATCACCAGGGAAATTCATAATCTTGTGGGAAACTATTTAAGGGAAGTTTCTTAGGATCAAAAGGACATCAAGGATAAAATTGATTTCTACTACAAACGGGTGTACACAAAACATCAAATGGATGGTCACTTCAAGTTTTTGTTGGAAAACTTAAGGATCCCACCTGTCACTCATGCCTTTAAAGATCAGGTTATCAAACTCATAGAATTGAATCCTGCTTTGTAAAAATTCATGGATAATAAGGATGATTTTATTTCTTCTATGCAGAGAGGTGGCAGTATCATTATGGACTTCAGGAATATTCTCTTTCCTTTCCTCCATGTGGACTACACTCCAATCATAGTTCCTCTTGCTCTGCCTGCTTCTTCAGCTACTTCAGTTTCCACCAGTGATTCTCCTTTGATGACTCCTAACCAGGCCATCAGAAGCTTGACCCCCTCAATTCCTCAGAGATCTACTCACTACAGGTCTACTGATGCTTCTGTTGCAGGTCCTCCTACCTTTCTAACTTCCATCCCTCGACCTATCCCTCTACCTTCAGCACCTGCATCCTCAGCCTCCAAGGAAAAATCTAATATGGGCATATCTGATGTGGATTGAGTGTGGACTTTATTAGTTGATAGTGATTGGTGTATCAATTTTTGTATAATGTACTCTTGTTTTATTAATAAAGATTCTTTTTTTGTCACTATTTTTTTGTTCTGTATTCTTTTTATTAATCACAAAGGGGGAGAAGATATCAAGGGGAGAAAAAGGGGAGAAGTATTTCTCACGGGGGAGAAAATATTCAAAACTTAAATCTTTTGATTCAATGACATTATCATACGTGCTTAACCTTGATTCAAAACTCTTAGAAATGCCATAATTTGTGATTATCAAAAAGGGGGAGATTGTTGGAACTCACCTATTTTGATAATCCCAAATAATATTTTGATAATCCCAAATCATATTTTGATAATCCAAAATCATATTTTGATAATTCCAAATCATATTTTGATAATCCCAAATCATATTTTGATAATCCCAAATCATATTTTGAAAATCCCAAATCATATTTTGATAATATCAAATCATATTTTGATAATCCCAAATCATATTTTGATAATATCAAATCATATTTTGATAATCCCAAATCTTGTTTTCATTTAAGTGAGAACCATGTCTTCATTCTTTTCTAACTATGTTTCATTAACATTTCCTGTTCCTATAGAGTAATATTCATATACTTTTAATCTCACTACTTGATTGGTTAAGCTTACAGTGTAGTATTTATCTAAGTACAGAGGTTACCGCTACAAGGTTACAACTACAAGGTTACCACTACAAGGTCACAACTACATGGTCACCGATAAGAGGTTACCGTTATATGGTCACAAATACAGGTTTACCATGACAAGGTCACATTTACATGGTTACTGGTGTGAGCATACTATTAAAGGTTACAGTTGGAGATTGCCGATGTGCACCTACTATTGAAGCCTACCGATATGAAGGCTACTATTACTAGTCTACAGATGCTTATTCTTCCATACTTTGTCAATTTCTCAATAGTTTTCTAATGGTCATATTTGATAAAATAAATTCTATGACATTAATTAATGCTGATTGTAAATGTTTCAGGAGACAATATTGTGGATAGTATGAGGTATGAGAAAGAATGCACATGATCTACTCATTCCCATTGTCAGACCTCAAATATAAAAAATTAAGACCACGAAATAAGAAGAGGATCGATGATACAAACAAGTAGTGTAACATATATGTGGACACAAAGAAAAGGTTTCATGAGAAGTGTGATAGAGATTACTTTCTAGATCAAAAAGCCAAACCATCCAACACTAAGATCCTGAACCCACAAGCATCACAAAGATCATTCTGGGATAAACTCATTCCTCTATTCTGTGCTTCATCAACTCTTGATCAACATCATAAGAAGAACACTGAAAGCTTGAATCTGGAGTTATGAAACTCTGTTTTGAAAACAACTTCCAAATATTGACTCAAACATCAACATTTCTCATTCCAAGGAGTCAAGAGCTGAACTGAAAACACATAGAGCCTTCTAAACTCTTTCTCATCATAACTGCTCTATTGTGTTTCTTTATTTTATATCTTTGAGAATTGTGTGTGTCTGTTTATATCACACACTATCTCCTGTGCTTGAACTAGAGGATATTAACTATCCTCACATCAAACTTCACCTTATCTGTTTTTCCTACATATAACTATGGAAGAGACCTTGTGCAGTCTATTTTTTTGTCTTTCCCACGAAGAACTGTGGTAGAGGGTGTGTTCCCTAGACAGTTTGTGAAAACTGTTGTAAAGCCCGATACTGTCTGTGTATCAAGTATTAATATAAACTTCTTAGTGGCAGGTGATCACTAAGTAGAGAATATTAGGTCTCATATTGAGACTGAACCTATTGTTTACATTGTTGTGAAAATATTCATATACTCTGTTTTGATTTTATCCGCTGCTTATATTTGCTAAAACATAAAACTATTTTTTCTTACACTTTGATAGTTAATTTTGGTTAGTGTGTATATTTGTTTAGTTTAGTAAACTTGTTTCAAAAGTTGAATTGGTGTTCTACACTGATTCATCTGAGGATTAATCAGCCTTTGAGAAACTTGTTGACCAATTGAACATTTAAAAATTTAATACCTTAATTAACTGGCCCGTTTTTAAAATTGGGGGTTTTCTTAACCATAAAATTTTTAACAGAAATTTTAATTGGAACTCAATTAACCCCCCTCTTGAGTATCCACTAAGACCAACATATAGAATTATAGGATGATTCATGATATGGAGGTTGATTTCCTTCTCATTGAAATTTATGTTGCCTCTATACAGGGAAAGACAATCCATACCTAGAATTGCATCAAATTCCACCAAAGTAAGTATCACAAGGTTCACCAGAAAGTTAATCCCACAAATTTTAATAGGAGATGAGTTATATACTTTGGATGAAATAATTTCCCCATTGTTCATTTTCATTGGAATCTCTACTTCCATGATCTGTTGTGATGTTTGAATAGTTCTACTAAACTTTCATGATATGAAGGAATGTGTATTGTTAGAATAAAAAAGTATTTTCTCTATTATTGAATGAATAACTAGACTACCTATCACCACTTCATTGTTGGGATCCACCTTAGAATTTTTGATAGAATAAGCTCTTCATTGATACATTGTAGGTTGTTGGATATCTTCATAAATCCTTGGCTTAGTGTATTGGTTTGCAAAGTACCCTGGTTCCCTGCAGTTGAAGTAATGAAAAATGTGATAAGGGTTGACCAGATCATTAATTTCCTCCATCGCGTTAGTGGGTTTCTCCCATTAGAAATTTCTAGCCAAGTTTCCATCATTTTAATACCTAAAGTATTTTCTCACCCCCATTAGGTAATTTATAGGGTACTTCTTTCTGCACTTTTTATAATGGGATGTTGAATTTTTTTCCACCTTTAGATTTCTCCATCAGACTACTAGAATTAAACTCCACTTTCCACTTATTATCCCCATGATACCCTTAAGATTCACCAATATCCATTTATACTTTGAGGGAACATCAGATAATTTCTTTATAGTTATCAAAGTCTCAAATCGTAAGGGCGTTTTGTAGACTAGGTTTTAGCCCACCAAAAAAGTAGTCAACCTTTAATGTTGGGATAACAACAAATCCAGAGGCATATTGTGAAAGTATTGTTATGTTTTCCATATATGTGCTGATAGATTCATTTCCTTGTTTCTTGAGGGCAAGGAAATCCCTTTCCATTTTAAGATGGAGAGTGTGAGGAAAATATTTATCGATTTTTTTGGGATTTCCTTCCACCCCATCACTTAGATCACTTCCTCATGATTTTTATTCTTGATTAGTGTCCACCACTGATTAGGATCTCCCTCTATATGATAAAAAACCATTAGAACATTCTCTTTATTATGACATTGAATGATGGAGATGAACTTCTCAATGGATTTGATCCATTTTTCTGTGATTAAGGGATTAGATGATCCATTGAAAGTCAGAGACCTTTGTCACATAAAGGTCTCAATTGCAACTTGTTATTTATTAGGGGGATTTAGGAGCTATTTCTAACCTAGGTTTCTATTTATAACTTGAGTTATCTGAGAGAGTATCATCGTAAAGTTTTCTATTCCTACTCCCATCGGGTTATGCATCTTGTTTGGGAAGTCATCACATTTCCCTTCACATTGGTTGTTTAATTGATTCCTCCTATTTTCATCAATTATCTAGAATAAAGGGAAAATTATGGATGATTATTTTTAAATTATTAAACATATAAATGGGAATCTAATGACATTAAAGTAAAAACTTATAAATTACATGAATTTCCATAACTTATGAATTTCTAGGCTTCAATCTATGTTATCCATGATCTATTTCCTAACATATATTATTATGGGTATTTTTTATTCCCTTAATAATGGTTCATAATGAGCTTATGAATTTACCAATTCTTATCCCCCAGGAGTGTGAAACCAGGTGTACAGCAAGACCCATTGTCATGCACTAGTTCTTAGTCGAGTCTAGATCAATGCGGTGTTTTTAGGTTTCTCCCCTATGTACATCTGTGCCAGAGACACATCCACTTGTAGTATCCAAAAATAAATGCATTTTCTTGATAAAACACTCTATATATACTCAAAAAAATTTATGGATTTTTTTAATACTTATTTTCATCCCTAAGGTTTTATCTAGAGTTTTTTAATCCTAATTCCAAAAATAACTAAACTTTCCATTTGATACCAACTATGACAACACTTCTCTTTATTACATATTAATTCTTGATTTATTACATAAAAGTACATATAATACAACCTAGAAGATAGAGAAGACTAGTTTTTTGGGAATTAGGTACATTACATAACAACCTAAAATAGGAAATACATCATCTTCATTGAAAACTTCCTTAACATGCTCTTACTTAAAATTTCATGGGATAACCTGGGAACATACATAAGAAAGGGGTGAGATATAAAGATAGTATGAGAATAAACATGGAATAACATGAATAAGGTAATAAATTTTATAAAATAGGCATATCAATGGGGCATAAAATGGGTGAGAATCATAAACATGAACAATGAGGCATGATATAACATGATAATCATAAAGGCAACATGGGAAATGTGGCAACAACTTAAAACACTGTATCATAAACATAGGTCAAGGATAACCCACAAAGAAATAATTGTGAAAAAATTCTTGTGATAGATTAGGTTCAATACCTAATACCTTGTATGAAATCTCATGAGACTACAAAATTATCCAATGCATTGGATCACTATATAATTTCAGATGCACTCGCCACTATTATTTTATTCTCATTCCTAAGTGTGCCACATAGATCGTACAATATTGATCAATTTATCATCATATATTATTCCATGATAAATGAGTGTGTAATAAATACATGTAAGTCCCAATAAAGATGTATAAGTTTATAAATGTGAACACCTTTGATATGAAATGGGTACAAGTATTCACTATACAATTGTTTGTCATGGAAAATCACGGTGAAATTTTGACAGCATAACAGGGGTGTATAAATGTTCATGGGAGGGATTGATGAGGGTTAAATTGGTATATAATATTTTATACATAAAATGGAATATAATGGGGATATGTAAGAACACATCAAAACATTATTAAATGAAGATAAAATACATGATAAAGAAGAAACTTGAATAAAGAGGAGAAGGAAAGGATCCCTTACCTTGAGAGTGTGACTCCAAACGATTGGGAGGAGATTCTTGAGATAATGGAGGAATCTTAGGAGTAATATAGAGAGATTAGGGAAGAGTAAATATTCACTCTAAGGATTTTTAGTGAAGATAAATGGGAGCTTGGGTGGGTTTATATAGTAAAAGAGAGGGGAGTTCTTTATTATTTCCCAAACTTAGGTTTTTGACTCTATATAATAAAATTACAAAAACCAAAAAAATTTAAATGGTTTTTTCCAATGTTTTATGTAAAAGGGAGTTCTTTAAATAATTTTATTTGTCCAAGTTCCAAGGTTTTTAAAATATTACCCTTGGTGATGTGGAGGTGAGTCATACTCTTAAAGAAATGATTTTAAAAACTTAAAATATATTATAGATTTTGGAGGATTCATAAAGGACTTATAAAATTAATAAAATAAAAATAAATCAAATTATTTTAAAGGTAAAAAATATATTTGGTTGTTTATACCGTTTATATTATTTATTACATCACTTTTAGGTCATTATGATGTCATAATACACACCGTTTATTTATACCATATTTAATTTTTACCTGAAATTCGTTCATCTCAGAAAATTATGAAAAATTCACCATTGAATAATTTTGAAATTATGATTTCAAAAATAATATTAATTTTACCAAAATAATTCTCTAAATATGTGTATTTTCACTTTTAAAATAAGAATCGACATTTATCGAGAAATGTTGTTTTTTTAACAATAATAGTTTTCAAACCCTTATAAAAATTACATTTGAATTCATAAAAATTATATGATAATTTATATTTAATTAAAATTATTTAATAATAATACTTAAATAAAATATTATTTATTTAAAATATTAATTAATTCATCAAAATAAATTCCTTAATTGAATTTGAATATTAACCAAAAATACAATTTGTGTTTTATTGTATCAAAATCAAAATAATTTATAAAGTAAAAAGAATAAGATGAAAATATATTCATTATTCTATAGAATATATATATTCATATTATTAGGGTCTTGATAAATATCCCTTTAATATACCAGAAAACTCCCTAATGATAAGGTGTGTGATGGTGAAACTTTCATGGGGTGGTTTGGCGTACATGGTTTTGGCCGTGATATTGATGGGCTTGAACTTCTCCTGTAAATGGTTTCACTCAAAATTAAGTTTTTGGATATCAACTTATTATTGTAAAAGGGCAATGTTCGAAGATTCTATATCCCTTAGAATCTTCGATTAATGGGATTCATAGGGTACGATCCTACTAGTTGATGCCATTACTTCCTTTGTTTATGTCAATTAGATTTGTTAAAATCCTATATTAATACTAATAATATGATCAGTGTTGAATGAATATATTATCTATAATTATGATTATTAAAGGTCATTTAAATCTGATAGGATATAATAAAACATGCCTACGTTTTATATATCCATAATATATAATAAGGCCTTTAATTAAATTACCAAGGTAATTTTATTTATAAAGGTTTGGGTCATTACATTACCCGATCCTTGGATTACCATATTATTTAAGGTGGTCATGTGATGGCTGAATTTTCATTTTAATTCATTTAATTCCAACCCATGAGTGGTGAGGGTGGTGTGTTCATTGCTCTAAGATTTTATTAGCCCTCTCAACATGTATTTCATGGATGGTTCTTGTGGTTTTCCATGTCGGTATCTTATAGTTGGTTGGGAATTATATCTTTGGAATGGAGGGGGTTGAGAGTGTTTTTGAGGATCCTATTGAAATGGTAGTCTTTGAGTCTTCTATCTTCCAGCTCTAAATTTGTTAGTGAGGAATTCTCAAAATCCTTGGTTTCCACTTGGTTTGTTCTGAAATTGTCTTTGTAACATAGAATCCCAAATTTTAGTCCCTTGAACTTATGGTAATCTATAAATATAATTCTCCTAAGAATAGAAAATTTGGTAAGAACTTGGGGGTGTGGTAGTGGATAATTCATATATATTGTTTAGAGATAATTATCTCACAATGGAAGTTAATTGTTTAATTTTATTTTCAAATAAGGGCAAGTTGGATATTATTACCTCGTGCACTCCTCTAGTTGTAGTTCTTGTATGAAATTATTAGGAAATTTGTGAGATGCTTTAAATGAGTTCTCTTACCTCTAATAGTGACTTATCAATCAATTACCCTCTTAGAGAAGCATTAAGTAGATTTTGATCATTATCCATCAATAATTGTTATAAAAATACTAATAAGTGATGTTCTTAATTTGGTTGATGTGGGTAGTATGTGGTTAGTTTCATGAACCTTTACTAGAATTCATAGAGAGTTTATCCAGTTTCTTATTTCATTCCATAAATTTCCTTTCAAAGTTGGTCACTCCTTGAAGTAGGAAATAATTTCTAGAGGAACATATCATGTAGATCCTCCCATGTGCTTACTTCTCTAGGTTGTAGATTATAGATCCAATCCTTGGATGATCCTTCAAGTGAGAAGGGTAATTCCTTCTTGCTGATTTGATCCTCTAATACTTATTTAGTTATAAATCCATTGAAAACTTATTTAAATGCTCTTAAGTTCCTATAGGGGTATTCAACAGATATCCCATGAAACTTAGGCGGTATCCCAATCATTCTAGTATTGAGTTTATAGTCTTATCAATAATTTTATTGCACTTTTAGATTATTAATATTGTAATTGGGTGCATGCATTTTTCTCAAAGTTATATTAACTTAATCTAGATTACCTTCCATATCATCATTTTTTAATATATTTTGGGGAAGATGAAACTAAGAAGGGAGATTTAGTCAATGGATTGGTGAAAAACCCTCTTTCCTCTTATTATGTGTTTCTTAAAGGTATATGTCTTTCCAACATAGTTCTATCAACCTCTAGATCAAAACCAATGAGGTTATAAGAACTAAATTTGGTCATTTGTAATTTTTTCTAAAAAAAATTAAATAAAATGATAAAGTATTCCTTGGAAAAGGTGAAAGTTTAATGAACGCTTGTCACGGGGCGATCAGAAAAAAAAAAATTTAACCTGAGAAATATACAGTAAAATTGAGAATCATTTTGTATTTGGAGAATTCAGTGTTATGTGTGTATTTAAATATCATTTTTTGGGTTCACTTTTTTAAGAGATAGTTGGTGGATCAGGTTGGTTTTAAAAATAAATGAATCAAGAAGTGGTGTAATATCATATTAGTCCCTCATTCACATATTTAAGAATTATTCATAAGGTTTCTAATCTCCCTCTCTTAAATTGAATGTAACTAATTACTTTCTTCAGGATATTTTAGTTTAGATAAATAATTACAATGATCCCTATACTTCCTTCCATTACCAAGCCTAGTATTTAGAAATATTATTTACCCTCAAATTACCTCTATTATCTTCTATCGCATGCAGTGGACTTAATAAAATTAGATTATGTGGGTAATTATGAGAACACATATAATAAATTAAAATATAATTAGACGAAATATTTTCTAATAAAACAATTAAATTCCATAGAGGATATATAATTAGTATTGAAGTATTATAATTCATAAACATAGGAGGTCAAAGGATTCTCCTTGGTTTAACCAAAGAGTGTTTAATGTGCCATAAATTGAGTATTACAAAAGAAAATGAAAAGAAAACAATATTTGTGGCCAGTGGTGGTTGAGAGATATCTTCCTGGAGAAAGTCATCTCCTTATATAGTGGTCATCTGCCAAGGTTCTGATCATGAATGAGGATCACGTTCCTTTATTAAATTATAGTATGTTTATAGGGAATATGTATGATGTAATCTCGATAGTTTACACATGTCTTGGATGAAGTTTCTGGATGAATTTTGTAAGGCATCGATATTCTTCCATGATCTAGCACAATATTCCTTAAAGGTGCACTAATCTGGTGCTTCACAGTAGTGGGTTTAGAAAAGTGGGCTAGATTTTTTTAATTGTGGGACTTTCTATTTCATGAAACGGCTGCATATAATTATTTTACTTGAGATATGTAATTTATTCCATAATATTCACTTATATTCTTCCATCATTTCCCAACGAAGGCTAACCATTTCCTTATCAGTGGAACTGTATCTTCCCAACTAAATGTATTTTCTTTCATACCTCATTATTGAATCCCACACCTTCTAATAGTTATATTTAATGGTTGAGTGAGCTCCTTAGTTTTATGTTTCTCCTTTGTTTCATTTAGATTATCATGGGTGTCTGGTCCTTTGTCTCACAATTCTGGTGTCATCAAGTAGTATTCTCTTTTTACAATAGAGTGGAATGCCAGATCTCCTTTAGTAGCTATGTATAAAGGGTGGCTTCAATCATGGCGTGCTCAGATGGATCTCACCCTTAGTCAAAGTGGAGTCCATATTGGAGTGGAGTACTTCCATGATTCTTTAAGTATAGTGGCTTCACTTATTCATCATCTTAGATTCAGGGGTGGCGGTAGAACATCAATAGAATAGATGGCGCCCTGTGTGCACTCATGGTGCTGGCAGTTGAATGGTGGAAGAAAGTTTTTTGAATAGCACCTGATCTCAATATATACTTCAAGCATTAGACATGAGGGATATTTATTTGCAAGGAAAGTGGAGTCTTAGTGTTTTTAATGGTATCTTAGAAAGTAGAGGCATTGTAGGGTAGGTAGGAAAAGTTTGCGGTAAGAATGATTACCGTGATGGTCACAGTTAGTGTTCTTACCTTGAGTTGGTAGTTGAAAAAAAGGGATCACGATAGGTATGCCTACCATGAAAATAGTATCATGGTTAATGATTTTTTTTCACATGGTTAGCTATTTTTTCCTTTGTGTAAATCTTGAGTACACGTTTAGTTGTTAGAATACACAATAAGTATAATTACTATGATATATTTGTGCGATAAGTTGGGAAGGAGACCGTGAGTAGTTCTTTGAACTTAGTTGAAGGTACGGTCACCATGCCTACTGTGTTACAGTGTGTTCATGCAAGGGAAACATATAGTCAACCCCCATGGTTAGCATGGTGACTGTGGATACAATGTTCAATTCTTCCCTTTATAAATTTCTATCATGTAATAGTTCACATGTTTTATTATTGAAGTATTATATTCCACCCTAAAAAATAAAAAAGAAATAATTTTATAAAGCATGGACCCACAATTTATATCAATAGGATGTACAAAACAATAAAAACCATATTTTAAAGACAATTTCTAATTAAGTAATAATTTCAGAAAGTTAAATGAACTAACTATTAACCTGAGAATTGAACTACAATGTGGGGTATTTACAATGAATAAATGGAAGTAAAGGTTTGAAATTACAATTCACATCACCCTTAAATAAGTTTCGATAAAGGTTTACTTTATCAGCGCTTTTTTTAATATTGATAAATTTTCCCTTTATCAATTCTTTTCTAATGATGATAAAGGCCTAGGGTTTTGAATTATTCTTAGATTGTTAGTGCATTTTTCAATGAAAAAGTCATATTATAGTGTCATTAAATGAATTATGTGTATTAGAGAAATATGATAACCCTAGGGGTCCTCTCTAGATCATATGTTATGAAGGTCCTCCTTATGAAAAAATATTCATCCAGAATGGAGGTCCTCTATATGATGAAGAATCAAGAATCAACCATGGAGATCCTTCCCTTGGTTCTCATTATAAATTATCTCCCCAAAATGATATATCATTTTGGTATAAAGGTAATCCCCATTTCTAATTTACCTCATGTTTTTTATCATACAGAGAGGAACTAGGGAAACTGATTTTAACAACATCAGATTCCTCTTCATTGATTAATGAAGTCTCATCCTGGTCAAGGTATAGTTTGAGGCAATGATCATTATTTGTGCCTCCCATAGAATATGATCCATTTGATATGTCTAAATCGGTTTAGAATGATCTTACTTCTCTTGAAAAATTAGTGGATAAATAAACTTTATGGAGGGATCAGGTTGAGGAACCCCTCACTAAGAAGGAAAAATAATCCATGGTCATGTGGAGATAATTTTATGAGGATATAATATCAATCATATTCTTGTCCCTGACCACTAATCAATATGAAATTATCAAAATTTTAAAAGTGAAATTTATAGTTAATTTCTTCCAAAACTTATGGTATATTATCCATCATCTAAACATAATATACTTATCTTACAAGGAGTACCTTAACTATCTTAAGATGTTTGATTAAATTAACTACCAAGTTTAATTGGATTCCTTTTGAATGAATCGAAAATCTAATTCTTGAAAATAGTGAGAGTACCTCCAACATGCATACATCATCAGTAAAAATGTGATCCATGAAATAGTCACTGTCACCCCACTTTATGTTCATATTATAGGGTAAAGGGAATATAGATCTTTCTATTTCACTACACTCACTGGCCAAAAAAGGATCATTAAGGAAAGAACCTTGTAATGGAATCACTTAAAACCAAGCCTAAAGTCCAGAATCTTCTTATTCTATTTGGTACATTAAATGAATTCCTATCATTCCTAAATACCTGAAGTAGTGTACTTGTTAGGAATGATCCATTTATAGACTCCTACATCTGGTTTCTAATAAGGTTAAATAGACCTCTCATTTGAGGAGAGAAAACTATAAAATTGTAGAGAAACCATAAATAATTCCCACCTCTCATCCTATAAATGAGTTTCATCCAGATAATTCTAGGATAGAATCCCTAAAGCCTAAGAAATTACTATAATTAGAATCCTCTATAGAATTATGAGAGCAGCCCCAACCCTTAGGTTTAGGGGAATTTTTATTGCCATCGACACCCCTAGAAATATGTATAAGATCAAGGACATGATGATAGTAAATTAGATTCCATATTAGGCCATAGGAAAAGGAATTTTTTTACCTCCCCCTCCTTTCAGGAAGTCAATATTTTCTAGATTAGGGTCATATTTATGATCATTTCCCCTATGGTTTCTTTTAATTTGTGATTCATCTCCCTCACTAAGAGTTTTTTTAGTGAAAGCATTTGGGGGATCCCTCATGATCACTTTCCAAAAACCACTTCCAAGGGAGTATTAATGAGAGATAGTAAAACATTAAAAGTTTCATAAATCAAAATGGTCCACTGATAAAATAGATATCAAGGAGGATTATGGACTATCCCTTTAAATATATACATAGGATGAAAACACCAATTACTAATTTGATGTGGATGAATATTTGATTCCCACCAAATGATTTTCATCAATGAATGTTGTTAATTTCATCCCTATAGGTAACATGTATCATGAAACTAATACACAAGAATATAACAAGGAGTCATACTTTAAAAATATAGTTAACATAAAGATACTAGATGAAGGTGTGCACACTTAATATCATAGGTATACTCAAAATTTATAAACACATCCAAACATTCATATACCACCTACTCATCAATTTGTCACTAAGGATAATGAGAAAGGTGTAACTTTATCCTTAGCCCACCAACCACCTAGAGGCTGAGGCTCTTTTTTCTAAGGACAAAATCTCCTAGTATGAAGTTGAGTTAGAGAAGCACATGTGACTGAATTCCAAATTTATAAGAGGAAATGTACCTACTAAATGCAACTCCCAAGTTAATAAAAATATCTCTCCTCTATAAATACCCTTCAATGAGAGGAAACTACTTGGATGGTAAGGGAATATTCCTTCCATTTAACCTTCTTGTGGCCTAGAAACTAGTTTATTTAGCCCCAATGACAATAAACTATAAATAATTCCCTCCCTTAGGAAAGAAACTTCTATTATTTAAAGTAAACTACCCTAGGATGACTTAATATGGATACAAATAGAAGGAACATGAGATACAACCATACTTGTCTCTACCTATTTCCAGCACATGAGAATTAGACCATGTTTAGTGACACCAAAACTCTTTGACTCCATTGAGTCCATTTCCACATGAATAGAAGCCACAAAGGGGAAATATAAAATCAAAGAGGAAACTATATCCTGAGTGGGTGAACTTAACACCTCCTCCTACCATATTTATGTATCCTAAATATCTGATGTTCAACAATATGAGAGATTTAAGGTATAACCTCATACATTTTATATATCAAGAAAATCTTATGATGGGAACAACTGAGCAACAAGTTGTAGCCAATCTTGGATGATTTATGAAAATCTTGCAAGGACCTACATTTGTTAAGTACATCAATATACTTGCCAAATCTATCACCAATTGATAATATCTTATGTGGAATTTTCTTTATCAATTTGGATTTACTCTAAAAAATATAATTTTCCTTGACCTATTGAATTTAAAATAGTTTGAAAATTAGAGGGTTTCAAACTTTATTTCCTAGTTAAAGGGCCTAAATTATTCCCTGAATATGTATATTTCACAAGATAAGACATTGAATTTATCCATGTAAAATATCAAATATGAGTTACAAAAAGCTCCCATTCATTTGAAGTCCCCGGTGGGTCTTGGGAGTTTTCATGCATAGCATAATGGTTAAAATATTCTATTTGTAATTCTAAATCCAAATTTTGGATGAAATCATTAATATTGGGTAAGAAATATAGTAAATTAGAAACTTTAATCATAATTATTAAACTAAAACTAATGTCAGATCCAAACCCTAATTCCACTCAATATCATGTGATACCTCCTCCTTAATAATGATAGTAATAAGAGTGTCTTCAACATAACAAGTATAAGGAGAAAAATAAAATAAAATTTTAAGATCAAAAGAAATAAGGTCTATTCCTTTTGAAAGAGTAGGTTCAAGGGTTTTTCATCACTAACTAAAAGGAAAATTTGATTAAATTTATATAGATAATTAGGTCCCATGAAGTTGGTTTTAATTATTTCCCCAATTACTTCCCTTTAATTGTATGTTGGGGCATAATATCTAGGAATTATTCATATTCAAGGACACACACTAGAAGATGATTCACCATGGGAAAGTAGGGTTGGGTAAACCCCTAATGCTGGTGACATTTGTCTCTATAACTCTTCTTGATAAAGAAGTAGTGTGGTAGGAAATCTTAAAAAGAGGGGTGCATAAATTTGATGAATAAATGAGTAAAAGATAATTTATCTAGGAACATGAGATCATATGGGCACAAGTAAATCAACTAGTGCTAACCCAGACCCCCTATAGTACCTAAGGTGACATCTTAATATTTATAATCTTATAAGAGTTAATGAAACATGGAATAGTAATAAGAAACCTCATATTCACACAATATAGTCCAAACTCTTTGATATTTCTTACCCCCATCACTAAGAGTATGGGAACTATCCCTTAAAAGGAACATTCATATGATGAGGAGTCATTATATGGATCCTCAATTTCATCCATTTAATATACCCCTTCACCAATGAAGAGGATTTATATAATCCCTAATTATACATATATAATCATGGAGGAGGTTTCAACTAAAATAAACTAATAAAAACCAAGAAATATTTCCACTGAAGCTATACATATATCCAATAACCAAATTTAGGTGTTTCAATGAGCTCAATATGAACATCTTGAATCCTATAGATCCCATTCTAACCCAATCATACCATTGGAATAATTAATATATAGAAAATTATTTGGTCAACCCAAAGGCATGGGGAGGTTAGTGTAACTCAAAATTATCTAAGGCACCTACTAATTCTGACCAAGGAAAAGAATCATTGGTATACTTAGCTCTAGATACCGGGACTCAAACCTAAGAGAAAATAATTATAAAGAAGTATAATCACTTAGTCCGTAAGTATGAAATTTTAAAGAATCTCATTGTCATCCTATCCAGTCTCTTAATCTTGGACACCCTTTATCTTTCAGAAAAACTTAGGGAACCCCTTATTGGGTCTCTTTTAAGTTCATAAGAGTTCAAGACCAAATTAACCACATATGAGAAATATTAGATAGATACTACCTCTACTAAGTTCTATACAATAATTTATTTCATGGAAAAAGATAGGTAAAATACTATGTAAGGGAATATTGGGCCTTTGTACATATCTATCAAGCTCAAGGATATAGACATTCATCAATCCCTAGTTTATAATGGATTTAAAATCAGCCTTATCCTAATCCATACCCTTTTACATCTAGGCTATACAAAAATCGACAATACATGTATTTGATAAGAGAAAATAGAAACCACTCAGAAGAATTAAGTTAACAACCCATTTTGTTGATTTCATTTCAAACTCCAAGTTTATGGAGGTTCTCTGAGAAAAGTCTTTCAATATCTTACTAGGAATTTAATGACTCCATATGCATGAAAAAAATACCCTCATCATATCATCTGTTCTTGAAATACTCTATTTATGATAAAATAAGGATACTTCACAGTGATGGCTCCCATTTTGATTCTTGTGAATATCAATTCCTAGAAGTAGGGTACTATAAAAGGGAGGGAAATTATTCGAAAATAAATAATGATATATATATTACTACCCAAATATCCTAGAAATCACCACTATAAATATATGGATAGAAATTAGAGTGAAAATTTCATGTTTACCATTAAAATAATTGAGGAAAAAATCTAGATCGTGAGAGTATTTAGGTTACACTAGCTGGCTAATTAAACTCTCCAATTAATTTTCTCTCATATGATGGCCAAGAAGATGCTTATATTGAGTATCCTTCACTAATAGAGGAAAATAAATCCATGAAATCCATGTAGATTAATTCTTCACCAAGAACATATTCTTGAATGTGTTTTTTTTGATATTTAGTCAACCTATAAAAGTCTCTCCAATCAGTTAGATATGAACCCTATAATAAGATCATGAGGGTTAGGTACATTTTCTTTCATTTTAATGGTCTTAGATGCACCAAAGGAACCTAACCATTCTAAAGGAAGATTTCCTTTTGATGGAAGTAATAATGTACATGCATCATCACCTAGATCTCAAGTTGGTAGTTTGTATTCCACTCCCAAAAAATGGTGATAAGGAATAATAAGATCTCAAGGATGATCCTATGACATCCAAGGAAGATATCAAAACCACCGTCAATGAATTGAAACTAGTGAATATGGTTATGATAGAATATCCACAACCTTCAATGATTAGTTCCACTATAAACCCTTAAGAATAGGACAAGTGAATCATTTTTTTGAATTATAAATGAGATTTATTTTCATATAACTACATAGATATTCTCAGGTTAGATCCTTGAATGGATACCCATCATTTGGGTTTACCAGATAAACACTATGGTTACAAACAAGATGCAAGGATAATGTATTTTACCCATACCACCAAATTTGAATTTAAAGTTAATAACCTGATCAAATCCAACTTCATACAAGAAGTTCAATACTTGAAGTGGATCACCAATATTATTACCATCTAGAAAAAATGAGAAAATATGAGTTTTCATTAACTTTAGTGTTCTTTACCATCATCTTCTAAAGGATGATTTCTCATCCCTAATCACTAAAGCATTAATCAATGCAACAATTGGATTCTAATACTTCTCCTTTATAGATATATACTTTGGATATAATCAAATTTGAATATCCTATGAAGAAAAAGAGACTACTTCCTTTAAGGAACCCCAAGGGGTATACTATTACCATGTAATACCCTTTGTCTTAAATAATGTAGGCGCTACCATCCAATATTCCATTCACAATATTTTTAATTCATTTATAGGGAAGATCATAGAATACTACATGGATGATTTGGTGGTCAAATATCAATAAATTTATAATCATATTACCAATATTGAAGAATTATTCCATAAATTTGTCGATATAACTTGAAGATAAACCCCCTAAATTGTTCTTTCAAGGTGAAATTGGGAAAATTACTTGGATTTATAGTATACCGTCATGATATCAAATAATGTTTTTTATAATTTATAACTTAAAAAGTATAAATAAGTGTCATTGGATGAAGTTTTACTTTGTAAACTGGATAGAAATTTATCTGACAGAGGTAGAAATACTATCTGGAAGAAACATTGTAAAAACTATCGTATAAATTTTTTCATTCCATCAGATGAATAAAGTTAATCTCATTAGATAGGAAAATTTTACTCTATCATATGAAAGATTTTATAGCTTTGTGATTATGCTACCAAAATGACCATCAGAATAAGTTTGTATAGAACATTCCAAGAGAAGGAAGAGTTCATCCAAAGTCTTTGAAACCAACTTAGAGAATAATGAAATAATACTTCTGGAAATTTTACTATAAATATATATGCATTCAAGGAGGAGGAAAATGATTCTTTTGCAACTCAATATAGATGATGTTTACTTTTTTTTCTTTGTAACATATTGTTACTAGTATTCACTTTGTAATATCTAAAGAGTTTTATAATTTGAGAAATTCATGTGGGGATTGTAAATATATTAAATATTTTTACATTTTTAATAATTATTTCCAATTATATTTGATCAAGGGATTCCGGGGATAGGAAGACTATTGTGTCTGATCATTGTGATCAAGGGATTCTGGGGCTAGGAAGACAGAGTTATTCTGATATTTTTGATCAAGGTATTTATTATTGAAAAAAGAAAAAACCTTATGGTTAGGTTAAACCATGGATACCATAAGTTAAGGTGTTTTAATTCCTTTACACTAAAGGTTAAATTTTTTATATTCTTTTATAAAGTTTATATAAGTTTTTATATAAAAATTATAAATTTTTTCTTTTATTGTTTCTATAGTTTAAATTTCCAAAATTAAATTTTAAGAAAAGTTTAGATATGTTATAAACCTTTATTATAACTCTATTTATATAAAATAATTTTAACAAAGTCAGTCTGATAATATCTTTGTAAAGATTATATAGATATTTAGTTTGATAAACTGAAAAATTGGTAATTGGTAATTGTATGTTTTATTTTTATATACTTAAATTAACCCTCTATTTTATCCATTTGTGTACTATTATGATCCTACACTAATTATATAGCCCTATGGGAATTGGTAGTGTTTAAAAGAATATATAATCCATATTTTATAGATGTAATCAATGAGTGGACTCTAGAAAATCATAATTGCTACTCAAGTTACTAATGGTTATGATGTGATATTTATTAAACATAATAATATCTCATATAAATATTTCCACCACTAGATTTATCATATACATCACATGTATTCCTATATAATCCCTTTATCCATGACATCGAGTGACCATTAGATAAAGAACAATGTCAATCTAGTATATTTCATATTAGAATTTCTCAATCCATTTATACATCAGATGTCATTCATTTAGTAGATGAGAACATCACATATCCCTTATCTATGTAGCTAAAAAATCAATTGTTACTCAATTAATAATGGCCATGCATTTCTTCTATATAATTCAATCAAGACCCATATGTATGTTTTCATCATATGAGTGGAAAAATCCCATATTTGTTGAGCTATAAATAATGACATGATCAACAACAGACCCAAAAACCCCCTTATTAGATAATTCATAAGGATTTTGTAAGAAATGTATCAAAGTATTAGGGTTATCATGATAGGTATCTCTCCAAATTAAGATAAAAAGGATTGATAATAAGCCTACACACCTAAGTATATTGATGATTGTATGACATTCCATGGGATATAATTTGGTTTCCCAGTCCAAATAACGATTCAGTACTTATCATCTATTGTATTGTCATATTCCACCACCCAATAAATCCTAACATCACCCATATCATTTATTTACCATATGAGATAGTATTTTCAAAGGATGTTTTTGGTCCTTCGGTGACACTTTGGTTCCTTATCCTAAGAAATATATCCATAGTTTTCAAAGTAAAAATCAATTTATCCCTCAATTCTAGTAAACACCTAAAGTTAAGAAATGAACCTTATTTTGAAAAAAACCTCCTTCACTACATTTGATATAGTGATATACACTTCCTCTATTTTTGAGTTTTTCATAATAGCTTTATTAGAACTCTTTTTTCTAATATCTGAACCATTAAGGAAAAATATGAAACTCTACTTTTATCTCATTTCATCTCTATTAAATTAGAAACTAGTAACAATGTAACCCCTTAAAAAGAGATCATCCTCTCCTATAATTACCAAAACATATCCTTCATTCTTCTTAAGTACTAAATAATATTCTTAATGGAAACCTGGTGACTCTCACCAAGATTAAATTGGCATGTACTAGTTATTCTAAGATCATAGGTGACATTTGGTCAACTAAAAAATATGGTATACATGACATAGCCTATGGTAGAAACATTGGGAATTACATACATCCTTTATAACTCCTTATAAGGATCCTCAATATTCCTAATATTCATGTCATGTAACACCAATAAAGACCTATTTTTTTAGTACTCCATAAAAAAACTATTTATAAATTTACAAATGTATGTGTCCCAAATCAGTCTAAGAAACCTATTAGATATATCTTTATAGATCTTCATACCAATTATATAGAATTTTTTACCAATTTATTTTATAGATAAGAATTTACCCAATCATATCTTTACAGAGTGTAAAGTTAGAATGTAATTTCTAATAAGATGTATGTCTTCCAATTAAAATACTAGAAACACTATAAAACTCCCACTAATATCTTATATACACAATAATTATCCACATTCTTGAAGGAACCAAACTCTTTAATTACATCATCAAACTAGATATTTAAACTATAAGAAGATTGATTCAATATATAAATAGATCACTACAAATTTCATACCATAGAAGATACATTTTTCACTCCAAAACCTCCAAATTGTATCATATACATTTTCTTAACTAAATTAAAATTAATTAAATTATTTTTGACATCCATTTGATATATATATATATATATATTAATCAAAATGAGTTGTTATGATTTGAAATATCTGAATGGAATTTATCATCACAATAGATAAAAAATTCTCTTCATAGTAAATAACATGAATTAGGTTATAACCCTTTTCCACCAAGAAATCTTTATAGGTGATACTCTACTATCCATATAAATTTACTGAGAAAAACTGACTTGAACCCTATGGTTCTTACCTATTCAAGTGTATTCACCAAGTTCTAAAATTGGTTAGTGTACATGGAGTCCATTTTAGATTCCACAGATTTTAACCATTTATTAGAATAAAAAATCTTAATATCCACCCTCCGGGTAGTAGGTTTATATCATATAAACATTACCTCATCATAATTATCTATAAGTAATTCATATATATCAAACTCCTAAAAAATATTACAAGGCCTTTGAGGTACTTGTGTAACTTGAGTTAGTTCTTCTTCAATAAGACTTTATTGAAACATCTCAACCTCCATCTAAAAAACACTTCATTATTTTTAGTCATGAACTTCTATAAGTTTAATTTTTCTCCCAATAACTACTTGATCCACATGTTTTATCTCAAATAAAACACCATGTCGATATAAATACTTTTTATTCGGTAGGGTCATAGAAATAAATACCCTTTTTCCTTATGATAACCAATAAATAATATCTTTTTTTTAACATTGAACCTATCTTTTCAAAATCCAAAAATCATGCATGTGATTAATAAAACTAAATACTCATAAAAATATAATGGTATATTTCCCAATCTATATATTTTATGGGGTCTTTATGAATGATTTTTATGGAATACATTTTAATAGGATTGAAATAGTCTCTAGTGTATAACTCCAAAATTAAATAATATGGTCACACAGACTCATCATCAAATGAAAAATGTCTAACAAGTTATATTTTCTATAGATAACCATACTTTTAATATATATATATATTACATCTTTTTATATTAATATTCAATACATAACATATCATCCACATTAGAATAAAATAGGTCTAGTATCTTTGGAAACTTGGATACATAAATACTAGTTCATAAGTGTTGGTCAGAGTAGATTAATCAATAGGGGAGGGGTGAATTGAGTAACTATAAAAATTTCTATAAAAATCATTTCTAAAAGGTTTTTCCCAAAAGGTTATATAAACCCCAGTTAATCAAGGTTATATTGTTATAAGAGTTTGACTATTTAAATAACTTCTTAAAAGATTGATTAGTTCTTCTTACTTTTAATATTTATTATTAAAAATAATTTTGAAGTTATTCTACTAAGACAAGACAGTTATAACTTCTTTCCAAGACCAACTATCAAAGTTTATTTAATGATTTCTAAGTTATGAAGAAAAGTAGTAAAATAGAGAAAACTAAATTAGGCAGCACGGTGGATATGAAACAAGCGGTTCAGTCTCAAGCCGAGACCTAATCCACTCCACTTTGTGGTCACCTACCACCAAGAAGTTTATATAAATAAACATTGATCCACACCCTAGATCAGGGTTAACAATAGTAAACAGGTTTGTCTAGGCCACACATGGACCTCTTCCACAGTTCTTCGTGTGTACAAACTACCAGGCCAAACAGGGACCTCTTACACATTTATCCGTGGGTATACACAAGGGTAAATGAGTGATTGAGTAAAGATATCTTGTATCCTTCAGTTTGATGTAGGAGACAGAGTGTGTTATTATATAGAACCACACACTGCTCAAAAGTTAATAAAAAGATACACAATCAGATAGGTTTAGAAGTGATCTGAGTGTTGGTCTTTGCAGCTTTGGACTTCTGAGATGAAGTAGATGCAGAATTCAAGTCCTCATTTGTAAAACAAAGTTTCATGATTCAACTTGTGTTCTTCATGAGGTTTGACAGTGCGAATATGCTTTCTAAGCTTCAAATATTCTTCGTGTGTTCTTTAACAGTGTCGAGTTGCATGCAGTAGGCCTTTCTTTTGGAAACTTTCTCTAAGTGTGTTCTTCGCTATGGTTCCCACACCCACTTGGTTTTCTTTTTCATGTGTCACTTATTTCTGGGTAGAACTTTTCTTTTATCTTGGAAATCATGTGTTGGGGATGATAGGTTGAATGTATTCTACACCTCATACCTCATATTTTCTAATGATATGTCTACAAAGAAACATTAATTATGTTAGTGAATTAAAATATTAAAATATGACTGTTAGAGATTAAATTGAAAAACGACAAAACATATGAGGAAAAAATGTCACATTATGTCATGGAAACAATGTCTCCTTCACATGGTGTCAGGATTGGTCATGGTTTCTGAATTTCATGGTGTCTCATGATCACAGTGTCTTAAGGTCATGATGTCTCATGGTCACGGTGTATCATGGTCATGGTGTCTCAAGGTCACATTGTCTCAATGTTTACAGTGTCTACTTCACTATGTCTGCTTCACGGTGTCTGTTTCACAGTGTCTGCTTCATGGTGTCTATTTCACAGTGTTTGCTTCACAGTTCCAGAAAGACATAACCAGTAGCAGACTCATGGTGTCTTATACTTTTCAAGATAACAGAATTCAGACTTAAGCAATGATGATCATAGAATGGATTAGACTTAATAATTTTTCAGATAAATCATTATAAAGTGAGTGAAAAGATAGTATAAAGTAATTAAACTGAATGTAGAGAAATTAAAATATTTAATGGATCTTCATAAATCATGAGAATGATTTAAACATTAATACACATGATTTGATATAATTTACAGGATTTAACTAGGTTGAATAGGATTTGTGATCATTAAAACATGAGTAGTACATGAGGAGTCCAACAATATCCTCCTTTTTATGATCACAAATCATGTAAAGTTAAAGTGTATATTTGAGATATAGAGATAAATATATAAAATATAACATATAGATATTTCTCCCCCTTTTGGGATTATCAAAAAGTTGGAATAAGATGAGGCATGAAAAAGTGTACATTTCATTAAAGCAAATAAGGTTCGGTACAAATGTAAAAGAGAAAAACAAAATCAATATAATCCCTATCAAAAGGGAGTAATCATTGTTCTTCTTCATGGGATGGCCTTCTCTTTGCCTTTAGCAGTAGTAGAAGAGGAAGCCATAGGAGAATAGGTCGAGGTAGAAGAAGGGAGTGAGGTGGTTGATATAGAGGGGAAAGGGATGCCTTCAAAAACTGATGGAGCCAGAGTAGGAGTAGTAGAAGATCGAGGCAGTTGTTGATCAAGAATCACAGGTTGGATCTGACTCAGTGATTGGATGATAGACATAGTGGTGGGGGCTAGGGCAGAGGTTAAGGTAGGCAGTCGAGGCCTCAGAGGTGCAGCCACATGAGCAACAGTGGTTGTACTCTGTACATAAAGGTAAGGCCTGAGAAGCTTAATTAAATCCGCAATGATCTCCCCACCATACTGCAAGTCTTTCTCAAAATCATCCTTGTTTTCCATAAACTTGTCCAACAATCGAGTAAACTCTGTGAGCTTTTGGACTTGGGTCTTGAAAGCTTGAGTCACAAGAGGAATTCTCATATTTTCAACAAGATACTTGAAATGATTTGTCATATCAGTCTTTGAGAAGATTCAGTTGAAGTAGAAATCCACTTTCTTGGAAATCTCTTACAGATCATCATTTGAAATTATGGAGTGGATTTGGACTAGATCTAGAACTCGGTCACTATTCTTGATAACATCAGAGAGAGAAGATATGTTGAAACCACTGAGTACATTCTGAAACTCTTCTTTGATTATTGTTCTAAGAAGATCACTGTCTAATGAGGCTTTAGAGGATTGACCAGAGGATTTAGAAGAATTGACAGCGGTGGTGAAAGATTTCAGTTGGTTCAACACTTTTTGAAGACACCCCATATATTCATCAAGGAGTTTGTTAAGATTTACAACAAGCTCTCTCATCTCCTTTATGATATTTTTGTTTCTTTAAGAAACATTTTAATCTAAGGAAGCTAGATAAGGTTGAATCTAAGACACAACAACCTGGGGGGTTTGAGTAACAACATGTTATACAGGAGGAGAAACAAGCTCTAATCTCTTGTGCATCTCTTTTTTCATTTCCTCAATCATACCTCTCAGAGTCTTCACTTCATCACTAAGTATCCAGTTTTCAAATCTGACTTCCTGAATCTCATGAAGCATTTTAGGTTGAATCTAATAGATTATCTTTTCCAATAACAGTGAGGAATCTCTATAACTTAAATTATTCACATGAAGAGGTTGGGTATTCAAGAGTTTCTCAACTCCAGACAAGAGGGTAGCACCAAATTCCTTTAGATCATCCTTACTCATCAAGGAATATTGGTTTGATGAAAGTTCAAAAACAGGTACTGATACGGTTTCGGGTTCCTTTGCAGGGCCAATATTAGAGACCAATTTTAACTAGAATAAAGAGGAAATGTCAAGGTCTTTTACTGAGACTTTCTGAGAGTCATCCACATCTTAGAAGCTGGGGAACTTAAATTGAGTGGCTACAGGACTTGAAATAACCGGATTTGGTACTTCAGTAGATTCAAGGTTTGGGGGTTTCTCCCCCTCAACAGTTTCATCCTTCTATGGACTGAGGGGGCTTAGTATTTTGATCTAATTCTACAAAATTAGCTCATAGTTCCTCACCCATTTCCCGTCTAGAAAACTAAAAAGCTAGCTCCATCATCTCTTCAGCCGAAGGGATGATTTTAGGAATATATTGTTTCACAGGGAGTTCATCAAGGTTAGTTTCTTACATAATAGGTAGCTCTTCCACTATAGATTATTCCATGGAATTCTTTTCAGTTTCTTTGGTAACAGATTCTGTTTCAATCTCAGGTTGATCTACCATGATTAATAGAATCTTTAGGAGCAAGGCCTTCTTCTTCAAGAACTTCATGAGTAAAAGGAGGACTGTCTTACTCAACAGGAATAGTTTCTTTAGGAGGCACAACAACCTCTTTTCTTCTTCTTCGTCAGAAGAGTACTCAACAATCTCATCCGCTTCAAAACCAAGATCAGAAATATTTCTTGGTCTTGAGGGATATTCCACTCGATTGAATTTTTCATAAATTCAATCATCATCTTCCACCCATTCCTTTTTTCCAAGGATTCCAATTTATCTTTATTCTTTTGATATTGGCTTTTGAGAGGAAAAATTCAAAATCCTTAATCACTTCCTCATTAGGTCCAACTATACCTTTGGTAAGAAGCATGGCTGAGATTAGCCAAGAGTAAAACAGAGAAGTTGACTTGGATGTGAATTTGATCAGCTCAAACATATGGTGTATGATATAATTTCACAGGTTGATCTTATGCCCATTTTTCATAAGTTGGATCAGAAACACATCCTGATATTTCAAAATAGAAAAATCACCTTTTTTGGGACTAGCCAAATTCTATATAAACTTGAAAAGAATCCTTCATTATTCATCTAGTTCCGAAGTAATGGCTCTCCTCTGGGTTCTATTTCTAATTAAGTCTTTTAAAGCACCCTCCAAATCAAAGAATTTGGTTAAAGGTGGGGGTCCTCTCTAATAATCCTCACAAATGCCTTCTTGAGGTATCCTAAGGCATGCAACCCATAACCTCAAAGAGAATGAGCATCTTTTTCAATTGATCAAGCTTCTCACAACATATCCATCTTTATACTCAAAAGAGAACTTAACATATTGATAAAACTGAGCTACCAACTTAGGATAGATAGGTCAGTATTTCTTCAAAAACCACTCTAACCATCCCTGATGTTCTAAAACTTTCAAAACCAAAGACTTACTGGACAGAAGCCAATTGGGGAAAACCTCTTTCTCAGGTACAATAACTCGATTTTCTAGATTCATATTTAGAGGTCCTTCATGTGGTATCTTAGGTGCAATTTTCTTCTTCTTTGAGTTGCGCTTCTCAAGAGTCGACGACAAAGGGCATTTTATCCTGGGAATCCACCGAAGGTTCGAGAGAAAGAAAAGGGTTGTAGGGTTGAAGAAGGGTTCGAAATGAGTGAATAGAAGAAATCATGAGTGAATAATTGAGTGATAATTTCTTTATTTTATCATTTAGTAATTCCAAACATCCCAAAAGTAAAAGTGTAGGAAAACAAAAAAGGTGAAAAGGATAATTACCGTGATATAGGTTTTTAAAAAAATCATAAATATTTTTTACGATGAGATCGTGTCTAGTCATTACGGTGAGACAGTAACTGAGCATTATAGTAATATAGTAATATGGTGAGACAGTAAACGCATGTTACAGTGAGATAGTGAATGAACTTCACGGTGAGGCAGTAAAGTATAAAATTGTAAGATATCGAATAGTAAGACATGAAATGGTAAGATATCTATTTGAGGTTTATCATGCCTAGTTCATGTATGATGTAGTCTATTATTTCATAAGTTAATGGTTTGGTGAATATATCAGCAAGCTGATACTCAGTACCAATGAATTACAAAGTGATATCACATTTTTGATAATGATCTCTCAAAAAGTGATGCCTTACATCAATATAATTTGTCCTAGAATGTGAAAAAAGATTTTTTGAGATGTTAATAGCACTTGTGTTGTCATAGTTTATACGTACATTCCTGAATTGATATCCATAATCTAGTAATGTGTGTTTCAACCACAAAATTTGTGCACAACAACTACAGGAAGCTATGTATTCAGCTTCTGCAGTATATAATGCAAAAAAATTTTGTTTCTTACTACACCATGATACTAGTGACTTGCCAAGAAAATGACATGTTCTAGAGGTGTTTTTTCTATCTAAATTACAGCCTCCGAAGTCAGCATTAGAATAACTAATTAATTCAAATGATTTTCCTCTAGGATAGAATAGTCCTAGATTGGGTGTCTGCTTAAGGTATTTGAAAATTTTCTTTACAACATTTAAATGATATTCCTTAGGATTTTCTTGAAAACGAGCACACATACACACACTAAACATAATTTCAGGACGACTAGCAGTTAAGAAGAGTAAACTTCCTGTAGAGACCCGAAGCTTGATGTACATGGACAATACATTACTTTTGTGGAATACTTAATACATAACAAAAACAGACACACAAGGATCATAATAGTTTAGTGTCTTTGTAAATTTGGAATATAAAAATCTAATCATGTTGAAAGATCTTCAACATCTCCCATAACGATCTTCCCCTTTTTGTTTCCTTACCTAAAACCTTTCTTTATTTCCTGGTGAAAATAAAACATAAAAAGGGTGAGCTCAAATGCTCAGTAAGGGTAAACATAGATAACACAAAACAATCCATAATCAGTTGAAAGAAAAAACTTGAACATGAAATCTAAGCATTAAAACCTTGAGCAAAGACATAAATCATGGAAGTATGTAAGACATATATCATAATGGAACATCAATCATGATAAAATATAATGGGAATAAAACATGGAATTGTTGAAAACATTCAGCACATGTCATGATTTCCATAGTAGCCAAGGTATTGCTACCAAGACCATCTTAGTGGACAAAGTCCCTTTCTGAATCGAGTTTACTCCGCATTTTAGTCCTGTAACACTGAACCAGATTAACTTACCATTCCAACCATATCTATATCATGAGATATAAATCTTTACCCAATGCATTGGAGGGAGATATAGGTCCCACCCATCTCATATTGAAATCATTCTTTCGTGTGCCACAATATAAACATAAATCATTCATCATAACCCAAGAATAAAATGGGTTTCATAAACATCATTCCATCATAACGTAATCCATACAAAAAATTTGGATATCATTTCAACATTAGAAAAGTGAAACCATGTAAATCATAGATACATTATACTTGAAACATACACATATGAAATAATTTCATCTTATATGGAAAATGGTTTTGGTAAAGTACTTGAAATGAATTCTTGAGGAAAATATCCTTTCTTCTTGAAAATAATTTTCTTTTAACAAAATGCCATGCAATTTTAAAAGAAATAGATTTTGTTGAAAATAGTCATGAAATATTTTGGAGGAAGCTTTATGAAGATAAGGCTTTATAAAACTGTAAAAATCCTTTCATGCCATATAAGTTAAAAAAACATTCTTCTCGTACTTTTGTCGGAAAAGTCAAAAAGTACCTTGTAGGGTAAATAAAAGAAAGATTCCTTCCATACCATGGGGTAAAAGTCAAAATGGGTAAAAAGGAACTTAAACATACATGAATACTCATTTATAAAACATGGACATGGATGATAGCAATAACCCCAGTAAATACTTACGAATAAGCAATCTTGGATAAAAATGAGATTTGCAAAATTATCCCTTACCTTAGGTCCGATATGCTTCGTATGTATCCGAACCTCCTATATAATGTTTTAAATAATGTCATTGACTTATTACATAATCATATTATTTGTTATTATATCATATATGGTTCACTTATGACTTTATATTACCCATTCTTTTGTAAATTCCATGTTAAAGAGCGTTTTGGGTAAAATCATTTCATTTGTCGTCCGTGTTTTGACTTGTAATTATTCATATGATTACTTAGATCATGATTACTTAATTCTAGAATATAAAACATGATTTATATATAATATATATTCATAATATACATATATATAATAGATCTATAAATGGAAATAAATACACCGTTCATGGAGATGGTAGGTCGTACGTACGCATGAACGTTGTTTTCGTTTCCTCATTTAATTGAATGGAATTAATTGGATGACATACATATATATATATATATATATAAATAAATCCAGTATCATTATTATGTCATATATTTCATGATTACTTATTATATATACTTTATAATCATTTATGAATGGTTAATCATTGAGAATGAATCTCATCACGTCGTGGAGATGGTATTCCGTACGTACGCACGAGCGATGATATCGTTCCCATGATCGTGGAATTTTATTGGAGTGTATTTATAATATTAAATAATCAATATCACTTTACAATAATCATATATGGTTATTATTTACACCATTATACCCATCCAAGTAAGGTGGTGGTGGAAAATAGATTACACCACAGTGTGGAGATGGTATTCTGTCCGTACGCACGCGCGGTGATTTCATTTTCCGTAGGATGGATAGATGGTGAAATAGGGTTGTTTCATACTTATAATAAAATATCAGTATATGAGTGATACTTATGTTATTACTTCATAATGAAACAACCTATGAAGAAGAAGTGGAAGAAGAAATAAAGTTGAAAGAATCGGTAACGGACATTACCTCTTCTTTGAAGTGCCTCTTTGAGACCTCCTCTTAGGGAACTAAAATTGGTCTTTTAAGAAGAACATGACCTCTAGGATTTTTTTAGGGAAGTGGAGAAGAGAATTTTGCAGGGGTTGGAAGATCTTTAAGGCTCAAAGTGGTGTGAGGAAGAGAGGGAGGAGGTTCCCTTTTATAAGGGAGGAGAGGGGCACCTTTGGAATGACTAAAAATATTATTTTATTATAAAGTCATATTCGGTTTTTAATAGCTCTAAATTGATATATTTCTATTCTAAGGTGGGTATGGGTATAAATAATCTCATCCAATAGAATTTAGACAAGTTTAGGTCATTATATTAACCTTATCTTTTAGTTTTAACTCTTAGTTAATTAGATTGACATTTACCATGTCACTTTGTATTTTTATATTTTATAGTTAATAAACTTACCATATACATCCAAGAGACCCCCAAGTGATCCATTAATGATAAATTTATCATGATATAAGTATCTTGGCCGAACCTTAGATTTTTAAGAATATAATAACAATTAATAATATAATATTGGTTTTAAAAACTATTTTATGTCAATTTTGACACTATTTGGTAATTGATTTTTGTGAAAATCATAACAAAATGATTAGTTAGAAAAAAGTTAATTAAATCAATACTAACATGTCATATTAACATATAAAATTATTGGAATTTATAAAAAGTCTCAAATTACATTTATTTGGGTATTTATAACATCAATTATGTCAATATTTCATTAATAAGATAATTACTACATCATCATTGTGTCATAAATAAATTAAATTATTTTAAGTCTAAAAATTAAAAATAAAATACCATTATGTAGGAAATCTTTCTATATTTCTAATGAATTTTTATAGTAGAATTTATCTTATGTATAACCCTATATTAAAAATGATTTAGTTATTAAACTTTGATTTTAACTATTTTAACCCTTCTTTAAATAAAATATTAATAAATGTCCTAATCTAATCCAAGTGGGCCTAAATGGTCATATTTTATTCCTAAGGCTGTTTTTTGTCGAATTACACTTATCCAATAGAATTAGGACAGTGTTAGGGTAATAATAATAACACTTTTACCCTTAATTACCCTATTTACTTTTAACCGTGGTAAAAAAAAGTAAAAAGTTACTATTCACCAAAAATTATTTTCATCTCATTGAACCACATTTTAGTCCTTGATATTAACCGTGTCTCTTGGATTTTCTAAATTCCACTCACAGAAGCGGTAAAATTAAGTTTTATGAAAAATTCAGTTTTTAACTACCACTTAGTGGTTTCACTATTCATCAAAAAATGAAAGTTTCCAGAAAAATACCAAAAATTAGGCCTAAGCTATATTTGATATTATGAATTAAAAAATTATGTCTATTTTACCAAATTCAAAACATATCAGTTACATTAACTAATTTAAAAATTAATTCCCGTCGTCAAAACAAATAGCGTGTTTTTAAGAGATAATAACTATCAAAAGATTGACACTTGTTTATGTCTGGTTTAAATGTGAAATTACATCCAATGACCAAAATTGTATTAAACTGTAAAAATATATTCTAAATATACTTTAAAACCACTCAAATTAATAATTTATCACTATTAATTATTTTGATTAAAAAAGTTGTTTTTAATTAAAATTTAGTAATTTTCACTATTCATCAGAATATGAAAGTTATCCAAAAAGTACCAAAATTTTAACCTAAGCTAATTTTGATATTCTGAATCCAAAAATGAAGTCCATTTTGAAAGATAAAATTTATAAAATTTCAAAAATTGGGTATTACTATTCATAACGACTAGTTCATAATAATAATAATATCTCGTTTAGTGAAACTCGATATTGCGTACTACACACGCTATCGAGGAAGGTCGCGATTGTGTGTAATGCAAGGCTAGTCAGGGATGCATGTTGTGCAAGCTCCTTGTAGAATACAAAACAAAAAATTAATGAAATTAAAAAGAATATTTTTCATAAAATCTCGGGGTGTTACACTTCCAATCATTCCTCTATAAGTAATTTGATCAACAGATTTTCCATCTTCATCAAGATCCAACTTACAAGTGGTACTCATGGGAGTGTCACTACTTTTAGTGCTATCCGGTCCAAAAGATTTTAGAAGATCTCTAGTATATTTACTTTGAGTTAAAACAATTCCATCATTATTTTGAAAGATTTTAAATCCAAGAAAGAATTTCAGTTCACCCATTAAACTCATTTCAAATTCATTTTTCATCATTTTAGAAAAATCAACCCATAAAGAATTTTGTTGAAGATCAAAAAATGACATCATCTACGTAGATTTGAATAACTAAAACATCATTAGAAATTCGTTTTATAAAAAGGGTAGGATCAACTATTCCTTTTGTAAAACCTTTGGAAATAAAAAAAGTACTCATCCTATCATACCAAGCTCTTGGAGCTTGCTTTAAAACATATAAAGATTTTGATAATTTAAAGATATGATTTTGAAAGTGGGGGTTTTTAAAACTAGGGGGTTGTTCCACAAAAACATCCTCAACTATATACCCATTTAAGAATTCACTTTTAACATCAATTTGATATAGTTTGAAATTCAGATGTGCAGCATAGGAAAGAAAGATTCTGATGGCTTCAAGTCTAACTACTGGTAAAAAAGTCTCTTCATAATCAATTCCTTCTTATTGACTATAGCCTTGTGCAACTAATCTGGCCTTATTTATGACTATGTTACCAACTTCGTCTACCTTATTTCTAAACACCCATTTAGTTCCTATGATGAATGTGTCCTTAGGTCTTTCAACAAGTTTCCAAACATTATTCCTTTCAAACTGATTAAGCTCTTATATCATATCCATCACCCAAAATTCATCATTAATAGCATCATTAATGCTTTTAGGTTCGAGTTGTGACAATAAGGCTTGATGTTCAACCTGATTTCTAAGAGAAGCTCTAGTCTGAGTTCCTTTGTCTAGGTCTCCTACAACAGCATCTAAGGGATGGTTCTTAAGAGTTCAAACTGCTCTAGAAAATGAGGGACTAGTGATTTTAGGTTCATCAACAGATTCAAGTTCATTGTGACTTGATTCTAAGGAATTTCCAGAATTGGATGTTTTTACAGATTCTTTCACAGAATGATTTGAAGGTTTTAGATTAATGTTCAGATTTGATACATCATCATCCAGGTTTTCTAGAATGGTTTTAGGCTCATGTGGATATGTTTCATCAAATTTGACATGAATAGATTCTTCCACAAATTTAGTTCTTTTATTGAACACTCTATAGGCTTTACTAGATAAGGAATATCCTGAAAATATACCTTCATCACTTTTGGATGCAAATTTTTTAATATTGTCCTTATATTAAGGATATAGACTCTACAACCAAAAATATTGAAGTAGTTAACCTTAGGTTTTCTATTTTTCCATAACTCATAAGGAGACCTTTTAAGAATAGGTTGGATCAACACTCTCTTGATTATGTAGCATGCTGTATTTACAGTTTCAACCCAAAAATAAATAGGTAGGTCATATTCACTAAGAATTGTTCTGTCAATATCTTGCAGGGTTCTATTTCTTCTCTCCACAACTCCATTTAGCTGAGGTGTTCTAGGGGTAGAGAAATTGTGATTGTAACCATTTTTTGAGAAAAAGGATTCAAAATCTTGATTTTCAAACTCAGGACCATGATCACTTCTTAATGATTTAATCCTAAGTCCACTAAGATTTTCTACAGACTTGGAATATTTGGAAAAATAATAACAGGCTTCACTTTTGTGAGCCAAAAAGAAGGTCCAAGTATATCTAGAGAAGTCATCTACAAGAACATAAATATATTGCTTCCCATTTAAACTAGAAACTCTAGATGGTCCAAACAAATCCATGTGAACCAGTTCTAGAGGTTGAGAAGTTGACACTTCTTTCTTTGGTTTGAAGGAAACTTTGTGTTGTTTTCCATTTTTACAAGGATTACACACTTTGTCATTTGGAAACTCAAGTTTGGGTAAGTCTTTAACTAAGCTTTTTCTAGTTAGCTTTCTAAGGGAGTGAACATTATAGTGTCCTAGTCTCCTATACCAGAGCCAAGACTCTATATGAAATAGACTTAAGCATGAAACATTTTGAGAAGTTAAATAATCTAAGTTAACAGAGTAAACATTTTCACTTCTTAATGCAGAAAATACTAATTTAACTTTAGAATTAAAGATATTTCAGGAATCATTTTCAAATCTAACATGAAATTCATCATCACATAATTGTGAGATACTATGAAGATTATATTTTAATCCATCAAAAAATATTACTTTCGAAATCAAAACTAAATTAGAGAGACCGATTTGGACGAGGACAATAATCATTCCTTTTTCATTGTCACCAAATGTGACATTTCCTCCATCTACTTTTTTCAGGTTCTTGAAGAATGAGTAGTCTCCTATCATGTGTCTTGAACATCCACTGTCCAAGTACCATATAAATTTAAAGGAACTCTTTAGGCATCTTTCCTATAAAAATATTAAGCAAAAATAGATTTTGGTACCCATACTTGTTTGGGTCCAGTAATATTAGCGATATGTGATTTAGGAACCCATATTTTCCTCATAGGTTTCCTATAAGCATTACGTAGAGTATTTGAAAAATAGACTCTATTCGGTCCACAAAAACTTGAAACAATAGAATATGTATCATGATTTGAACTAGATGATTTGTGTTTATAACTGGGAGTAAAACGATATGTCCTAGATTTTGAAACAAAATTTGTTATACCTAGATTTATTTTTCCACGTTGATAACCAATTCTAGTGTTGTATTTAGGAGAAATTTGTTTTCCTAGAATTTGAGTAAGGGTATATTTCCCATTGGTAGAATTTTCTAGGTCACTCTTTAATTGCTCATTAGAAATTTTTAATTTATTGTTTTCTTTGAGCAGTTGAGAACTTTTCTCCTTTTCAGTTGAGAGTTCAGATTTAATAGTTATGGTAAGAGAATGATGTTTCTTTAATGATTTATATTTGTCTTTTAGTTTATTTAATGTTTACTCAAACATGTTATAGTATTCAAAAATTTCTTCATTAGTTATATTTTCAGAGTCACTCTCATCTCCAGAATAGTATGAATTATTCACAGAGGAGTCCAGTGTTTCTTCAGATTTGTTTGTCATAAAACACATATTGGATTTGTTAGCCTGTTCATCATGTGATGTCTCTGAGTCGCTTGAACTGTCCTCAGAAGCACTCCAGGTTACTTTTATTGCCTTTTTATACTTCCTGTCCTTGTCCTCATATTTCTTTTTGTATTTGATCTTTGGATAGTTAAACTTGATATTTCCTTTGCGCTTACATTCACATCAGACATTTTCATCAGTCTTTTCACTTCTTTTATAGTCCTTCTTCCAATTTCCTTTTTGGTCATATTTTTCCTTGAAGTTATGTTTTCTGAAAAAGTTCTTATTCTTGTAAAATCTTTTAAATCTTCTGGCTAATGGAGCCATTTCTTCATAACTATCATATGATGATTGTTCATCCCTAGAACTTTCTATAGAAGCTTCCAGTTTTCCTTTTTCTTTGTGATTAGAGGTGGTGGTCTTGAATGTAACATATTTCCTCTTTGGCTTATCTTACTACTCCTTTTTGACTTTCAGCTCTTTATTATACATCACCATTTTCCCAATGAGTTCTTTTACCGGTAGTTTTCTGATGTCGCATGATTCGATAATAGAGACAGAGGTTCCCCTCCATCTTTTAGGCAAACATCTAAGAATTCTCATGATCTATTCCTTGGCAGTGACTTCTATTCCAAGAGAAATCATTGTCTTAACAATCTCATTTAACCTAAGATACATGTCAGAGATAGGTTCATCAGATTTCATCTTAAAATTATCATATTTAATATTATAAGTCTTAAGTATTATTTATTTTACACTAGATGTTCCTTCATGTGAGACAGATAGGGTATCCCAAATTTCATGGGTAGTTTTACAAGAAGAAATTCTATTGAATTTCTCATCTCCTAAGGCGCAGTATAAAGCATTCATAGATTTGTAGTTGTTATTGAAGGAAGTTTTGGTAGGTTCATCCCATGTGATTCTATCAGGAGTAGGAATCTTATATTCATCTATAATGGATGACCAAATTTCAAAACTCATACTCTTTAAATGCATTTTCATTTTAATTTTCCATTGAGCATAATTGGTTTCATTAAAGAATGATGTTCTGTTGGTTGCAACACCTTCCAATCTATTATCCATAATAAATTACTACTTTAAAAGAGCTAGAAATTTAGAATTAACAGAAGTTTACATATCTTTAAGGTTCAACTACAATAATAGTTGAATGAGATTAAAGAGAGTCTCAATGAACTACCTCTGGTACCAAATGTTGGTCGGAGTAGATTACTCAAGAGGGGAGGGGTGAATTGAGTAACTATAAAATTTTATGTAAAAATTGTTTCTAAAAGGTTTTTCCCAAAAGGTTAGATACAACCCAATTAATCAAGGTTATACTTTTATAAGGGTTTGACTATTTAAATAACTTCTTAGAAGATTAATTAGTTCTCAGTACTTTTAATATTAATTATTAAAACTACTTTTGAAGTTATTCTACTAAGATAAGTCAGTTATAACTTCTTTCCAAGACTAACTATCAAAGTGAATTTAGTGATTTCTGAGTTATGAAGAAAAGCAGTAAAACAGAGAAAACTAAATTAGGCAGCACATTGGATATGAAACAAGTGGTTCAGTCTAAATCCGAGACCTAATCCACTCCACTTTGTGATCACCAGCCACTAACCAGTTTATATAAATAAACTTTGATCCACACCCTGGATAGAGGCTAAAAAAAGTACACAGGTCTGTCTAGGCCACACATGGACCTCTTCCATAGTTCTTCGTGGGTACAAACTACCAGGCCACACATGGACCTCTTCCACACTTATCCATGGGTATACACAAGGGTAAATGAGTGTTTGAGTAAGGATATATTATATCCTTCAGTTTGATGTGGGAGACAGAGCGTGTTATTATACAGAAATACAAACTGCTTGAAAGTTAATAAAAATATACACAATCAGAGAAGAAAGATTGACATAGGTTTAGAAGTGCTCTGAGTGTTGGTCTTTTCAGCATTGGACTTCTGAGATGAAGAAGATGCAAAATTCGAGTCCTCGTCTATAAAACAGAGTGTCTCAATTCATCTTGTGTTCTTCGTGAGGTTTCACAGTGTGAAAATTCTTTCTAAGATTCAAATATGCTTCGTGTGTTCTTCAGCAGTGTCGAGTTGCATGAAAAAGACTTTCTTTTTGAAACTTTCTCTAAGTGTGTTCTTCACTATGGTGCTCACACCCACTTGGTTTTCTTTTTCGTGTGTCACTTATTTCTGGCCAGAACTTTTCTTTTATCTTGGAAAGCATGTGTTGGGGATGATAGGTTATATGTATTTTGCACCTCGTACCTTGTACATTCCGATGATATGTCTACAAAGAAACATTAATTAAGTCAGTGAATTAAATTATTCAAATATGACCTTTACAGATTAAATTGAAAAATGAAAAAACATATTAGGAAACAGTGTCACAGTATGTCATGGAAATGGTTTCTCCTTCACACAGTGTCTGTATTGGTCACAGTTTCTGAATTTCATTGTCTTATGGTCACGGTGTCTCACGGCTACGATGTCTCATGGTCACAGTGTCTCATGGTCATGGTGTCTCAATGTTTACGGTGTCTATTTCATTGTGTCTGCTTCACAGTGTCTGTTTCACGGTGTCTGCTTCACGCTGTCTGTTTCACGGTGTCTGCTTCACGGTGCCAGAAAGATATAACCAGTGGCAGACTCACGGTGTCTTAGATTTTTCAAGATAACTGAATTCAAACTTAAGAAATGATGATCATAGAATAGATTAGACTTAATCATTTGTCAGATAAATCATTATAAAGTGAGTCAAAAGATAGTATAAAGTAATTAAATTGAATATAGAGCAATTAAGATCTTGAATTTCTCTTCTTAAATCATGAGAATACTTTAAACATTAATACACATGATTTGATATAATTTATAGGATTTAAACAGGTTGAATATGATTTGTGATCATTAAAACATGAGTAGTACATCAGGATTCCAACAATAAGTGTACTAAATCATCTCCCACTAAAATATTCATAACCAGGACCCATCTTATACATATCATATTTAGTACCTTTATTAATAACCTTGGGAAAGGAAACATAATAAAAAAGTGATCTGAAATGCTCGATAAGAGTAAAAAATGGGGATATAAATGATCACATGAGTATTACATGAGCATACGGGCATGTGAACATGATCTTAACATTTGAAAACTATACCCTTTATATCAAAGATCATAATCTTGAGTCATGGAATAAGCTTGGAATTTAATAAGACATAAATAATAGAGTAATCAAAGAACATGATCCATGATGAGAGAATAATATTGGCACGATACATAAGTTTACGGAATATATATAATCATAGAAAATAATTTCTTTAGTAGAAAAGGATTACTATAGAGACTGTCATAGTGGATTGAGTACACTCCAAAACCATCATAGTAGTTAAGGTTCACTCCCAGGACTATCATATTGGATATAGTCCCTTACTAAACTGATTTCGCTCCCTTTTCTAGTCCCGTTTATCTCATGAGATATCTATATTTACCCAATGCATCAGGGGAAAATATAATTTCAGGACCACCCATCGTATAACGAAAATCATATATATGTGTTCCATAATAACATAAAACATTCATAATATCATAACCTTTGAGAAAGAAGTGGGGTTCATAAAAATTTCATAACATAACCCATGGAAAAGAAATGAGTTTCATTAACATTTCATCATTACATTATAGCATAACCCATGTAAAAGGAATGAGTTTCAAAAACATATTATCAACATAAAAATAAACCATATAGAGAACGAATAAGGATGTTATCATTGGATCATATCCCCATTAAAAAATAAGTAACACCAAAGGATGTCATCTTAGATGAAAAACGTCTTTAAAGATCACTTGGAACATTTCTTGAGGAAAATAACCTTTTCATTTTTAAATCACTTATTTAAAATCTAAAAATTTACCAAATATTAAGGAAAATATTTTCTTTGAAAATAAAATTGTAAAATTATAAAATAATATTTAAATCTTTGAGCGGTAATGACAATAGGAAATTTTGTTCATGATGTACACATTAAAACAAATATTCCTTCCATATTTTTAGTAAAAAGTCAAAAGTACCTAATTCTTGAAAGAAATAATAGGATTACTTTTATTTTTTAAAAAATTTGAGCTGGGTAATAATATATTTAATCAATCATTAGATATTATTAAAAAAATATTCAAAACATTTTTTTTGAAAGCATGGTCATGGAAGAGAAATTATTTTCAACCGAAGAGTGAAATAAAGTCAATTTTCCTTAAAATAATTATTTTAGTATATTGATTAATTAAGGAGATAAAAATGAAAGGAAATAATTTATTACCCAAAAATTACTGGTGTATAAGAAAATTTATGAGATTATTTTGAGTTTGGTTAATAAATTTAATTATCGTAAGCATAATCAAATTAATCTCGATAAATAATGAGATTTTAACATAAATCACATACCACTTTGGTAAATTTTGAATCATAAGACCAATTAAATAAAAAAATTATATGTGTATTTAAATTACATTAAATTTAATAATTGTAATTATAAAATACTTTCATGTTTAGAATACACACAACATAAAATAAAAAACTAGTGAATATTACATGTGTCTCATAGAAGTAAAAGTGAGACAAAAATCCCTTAACTCGAGTTACAATTGATTAGAATGCACTCTAACATCCAATATAATAAATTTAAATTTATTATAATTATATATTATAATTATTTACATACTTATAATATCATAAATTATCCCTTTATAATATTTAAACACCTATTTATCAATAATTCCTTATTAAAATTATCGTTTCTAGGAGTTAACTATTATGTTTATCATGAGTATTTCAATTATGTACTTCCAATACTTGTACATTGATCATGGTTCAATTATCTCTAAAATGTTAATAATTATATAAATTTAACATTTATTCATTATTTATATATATTTATATTCATCCATAAAATTTAGATATAGAAAAATGAATTACACCTTTTAGGGAGACGATCAACCGTACGTTTTCATGAACTCTATTTTAACTTTTTGATAGATGGAATGAAAGAAATATAAATAATATATAATATTTATAGAATCATTTTTATATCATATAAATGATTTATAGTAATTAAATATATCCTTATTACCATCCAAGTAAAATATAAATGAAAAACGAATCACATCACTTCAATGAAGTGGTAGTCCATAGATGCGCACGAACGACATTATCTTTTTCCAATGGATTAAAATTTAATAAGAAATATATCGTATTATCCTTAAATAATAATAATAATTTAAAAAATATAATTTATAAAACTTAAACCCATTATAATACCCATCCATAAACAATGGTGATGAAAAATGAATTGTATCGTTATGTAGAGATAATATGGTGTACGCACAAACAAGTTATATATTCACTTCCCATTTGAATGGAAATAGGATGGATAATGGTGGTTTCATAATCATAATAAAATTTAAGTATATTTATTAAACTGAATTTATTATTTTATAATAAATACCATAAATTTAGAGGAGGTAAAAGAAGAAGTAAAAATAAAGTAATCAGTTAAGGTGATTGCCACTTCTTTGAAAGCACTCCTTTAGATACCCTATTAAGGATCATAGGTTTGGAATTTTGGGAAGACCATAAAATATATAATGTGGATAAGTATTTTTATGAGAGATTTTGGTAGATTTTAGTTGAGATAGATGGCTTGAAAGGTGTGAAGAAGTGAGGGAATGAGGTGTGCTATTATAATTTAGGTGAGGGGAACTTTTGGAATTTCATAAAATATTAAATTATAATAAATTAATTATCAATAAAAATGCTTCCAAATAGACTATATTTGAATATAAGGTTTTATGTGGTTTTAATCTAATCAACCAATATAATTTTTATAGGTTTAAGTGGTGTTTTATAACTTATTTTTTGTTTAACCCCTTAGTTAAAATATTTTAACCTTAACTACGGTAAAAAAAACAAACTTAGAGGGTTATAATTTTACTTATAATTTAGTGAACCTGAACCTAATATCCTGGATTTAGTGTCTACTTTATTAAATTTTCCTAAGATATAAGTAATAATATCTTAAAGGATTGAATAGTTTAGTAGTATTGGTAAACTAGATACATACTTGAAATTCACATCACATTTTAAAACATAAAATAAACGAATAATTTTATTTGAGAATTCTATTATTATCCTTATATTATCCCTATATATCAATCAAAAAAAACTTCCTCATATCCTGGGGAAAATTAAACATAAGAAATGGGTGAGATCAGATGATCAGTAAGGGTAAGCATACAAAAAAATCTATGAATAAGTAAGTATTAAAAAAAATGGAAAGTTAAATAACTAAAACACATTATATTTAATCAATAACATTAATATAATAAATAAATAATAAATGGTGATCAAATAATAACATATAAATAACCACATGGTCTTGAAAAATTAACCATGGATATTCTAACTAATCGAATAATCACATGGAATATCAATAACTGAATTCATAATGATGGAATTCTTAATGTAGGACATCTAAAACATACCATCAAGGCCTTTTTCCAATACATATAATATTTTTGAGGAATTTTCCCAAGATATATATTTAAATGGGTAATTATTTGTCCAAAAAAAAACAATCTAGTTTGTATTATGATAGATACCAATTCATAGGGGGGTTATAGTAGACCCTTTCCATCACTTACTAAGTCTAATGCATTCCTCATATGAAGGGGTGATACATAATAAATATAAAAATTCATATTTAAAATTGAATATGTTATATAAATACTTTCCCCAATCAATAAACATAATCATAAAATATACAGAGTAAAATGAATAGCATCAATATATCCCTAGTCAAACTAATCATAAACCATATGAAGAAATAATAAGAATGGTATCATTTGATTATATACCCATTACGTCATAAGTAACATCAAAAAATTTATTCTAAGATGGAAAATTATTTTTAAATATAAATTTTAACATTTATTAAGGAAAATAATCTTTCTTTGAAAATCACCCATTTCATTTTAAAACTAGAAAATTCATAAAACATTGTCAAAATCCTTTTCTTTAAAATCCACTTTAAAAAACTAAGATTTTATATAATATTAAGAAAAAAATTTGAAAAAATAAAATTTTAAAAATTAAAATTAATCATCAAATTAGTTATGTTCGTGATGGTGGGTAATTCCATACATGCTATATAAGTTAAAAAGAACATTCCTTTTGCATTGTAAAAATATTAAAAAAGTTCCTCATTCAAAAAATTACAAGAATATTACTTTGAAACAATTATGTAAAAATTAAAACATGGGTAAAAATGTATTTAATAAATAATTTGGATAATTTTAAAATATTTTTTAGAACATTTTTAGAAAAAATGATTTTGTAAGAAAAAGGATTTTCAAGCGAAGAGAGAAATAAAGGTAGATTTTATTTAAAAAAAATCTTAACCATTTTTAGTAAAAAAAGAGAAAAAATTGTACTATTACTTGAAATTTTCATGAATAAATAAAGGACAATAAAATAGATTTATTTTAAAATGTAAATGTAAAATAATTACCCTAATGGAGACTTAAAAAAACAATCCAGAATAATGATGAGATTGTGAAATAAACCCTAACCACTTCGGTAACTTTTAAATCATAATCCCCATGAAATAAATAACTTTAAATGAAAATTAAAATACCATGAATATAAATTAATTCATGATATAATATAAAAAACATCATTGTATAACCCACATAAAAGAAATACGTGGTGAATATGGCGTATGTTTCATGGAAGTAAGGGTGAGACGAGAAACCCTTACTATGCATACAACTCATTATGCATGTTATTTATACTCCTAAATAATAAAATTATGTTAGTTGTTTAATATATTAAGAACCTTTTTTAATTTTATTATTACTTTTATTTTACTTTATTACCATGTTATATATGATTACTTAGTCAATTAAGTTTACATAAGATGTTTTAACGATATTTTACTTATGTGTCAAAAATGAATTTGGTAGGTTGAATATGGTCAATGGGAAAATTATTTAAACATATATAAAACAATAATCATGAAATTATTATCATATTTATACATTAATTATTCTTTTAAAACCAATATTGAAATATGGCTAGGAAAAATAAACAATGTTACAATCATGGAGACGATATGTCATACGTACACATGAGTAACATTTCTAATTCTCAATGATAATTATGGAAAAAAGTTAAGTAATATTTTATATTTATATAATGATAATAATATCATTTATAAAATATTATTTCTTTAAATATACTTATATATATCATCCATATGGTCTGTTTATGAAAAATGAGTCACATTGCTTTGCGAAGGTAGTAGTCGACACATACATGAATGCCATTATCATTTTTCATCGTAAGAAATAAAATGATATATATTATCTTTAAATAATAATAAATATTTCATTAATATCATAATTATTTCATTTATATAACATATATTCATTAAATTTATTCATATTACCTTCCATGTAAAGAGTTAGTGAAAAACTAATCACATTGCTTTGTGAGGTGGTAGTCAACCGTACACACGATTGACATTATTGTATCCAGTACAGAATGAAAAGTAAAAAGTTAGATATGATATAATTAATATTAAGGTATAATTATTTTATAAATATCATATATATCATCAAAACCAATCGTGATAGGTGGTAATGGAAAAACAAATGACATCAGTTCGTGAGGCGGTAGTCTGTCGTACACATGAATGATGAATTCATATCCCATTTGATGGAAGTGGGAATGGTTATAGGTAATTAAATTAACATAAAAACATATTAGTATATTTAATATAATTATGTTATTACACCATAATATTTTAATAATAATTGAGGTATGTGGAGGAAGAAATAAAATAAAAATGTTTGTTGAAGAATGTTATCTCTTCTTCGGGTAACCTCCATAGGTTTGCACCAAAAGAATTACAAGATGGACTTTATGGCCAAAATATGGATTCATTGGTGAGGGGATGGAATTTTGGAAGTTATATGGGTAGGTATTTTACAAACCAAAACGTTTTTAAATTTTTAATAAGAGAGGATAGTGGGTTTCCTTTTGTAAGTGAGGTGAGTGGCACACTTATAATTTTTGAAAAGAAAAAGGTGTAATCATGTTTTTCACATGCCACAAGGTTCCAAAATAGATTATGATCAAGAATTAGACATTATTAGGTCTAAATATGTTTATAAAATATGTTTTATATAAGTTTTGAGGTCATTTTAACCCTTATATTTTTAGTTTTCCCGAGTAAACCCATTTTTACCTTAACCATGGTAATTAATTTTTACTATTTCACTATTAATTTTGGTCAAAAATTAAGTTGAAATAATTATATAATATAAATTATACTGATTCAAAATATGGAATCATTTTTTCTAAGTTAAATTAACATAATTGTAAAAATATAATTTAAAATTAATCCTACAGACATGATGATAAAACAAGTTTTCAAATAGAAAATATAGAAAAGTTTACAATTTTTATATAAAAATTAAATATGAAAATAATTACAATGACCAAAATTGGATTATTATATATATAATTGAAATAATTTTAATTTAAAACCAATTTAAAATATAATTTAACTTTATAAATAATTAAAACAAAAAGAAAGTTTTCAATTAAAATTTAGTATTTGTCACTATTCATCAAAAAAATGAAACTTTAAAAAAAATCCCATAAATTCGCCCTCAGATAATTTTTATATGTTTATTTAAATAGTTAATATTATTTTTTCATTTAAATTTTATAAAATTGGTAAAATTTGATTTTAACTTACGTTCACAGAGCATAACTAAACCGACTTTTAGAAAAAAAATACAATTTTTAAGAAAAACTTTTCTTTTTTTATTTTAAATGATTATAATTTCATTTATAATAAATATATAACCATAATTTTTATAATTTAGTTAGTAATATTTACACCATCAAATTTAATTTCTCATTTATAATGATATACAATATTATAGTTCATTTTGACTCATGGTTATATGTTCTATAAGCCATCGAAGAGATTAAATTTAAGAAATATATTTCATGAGATATTTAAGAATGGTGTTGTGTGTCATATACATTATTAAATACAATGTTATTATTTTAGAATTTTTTTCTATTACATTATACCCACCTTAAATAAATTATATCCTCAAAATTTAAACCTGATCTCGATAATCAAGGGTTCAATATTTGAAAATACATTTATTAAAAAACCCACATTATAAAAGGGTTAATAAAACATCCTCTTAAAAGATAGAAATAGAAGTAAAAAGGTCATATTAAATAAAACATAACTAGGTTTCTAAGTTTTATAACATTGGTGTAAAGTAAAGATATAATCATTTAATAAAAGCATAAATAATTATAAAGAGTGATAGAGGTCATTGATCACAAGAAATTGAAAGATCAATGGAAAGTTAAGGACCTAAAAACCATAAATCCATGATTATTTAAAAGATTATCAGTTCAACATAAATGATTGTTTTAGGATAAAATTTTGTGTTAATGTCATTTTCCTAGAGTTTTTAATTCCTTTACTATCTATACCAAGAATATATAAAAATATACATACTTGATATCTTTTTATTTCATAGGAGAAATTTACTAGTTTTGTTGTTTACTGATAATTTTCCACTTCATTTAATACTATAAGAAATGAATATCCAAATTTTTTTTATTCTTGAAGCACTAAAATTAACATTTAATGGATCATAATATTTATAAGAGTGATGAGTATTTTAGTCTATTTATAAATATTTTCCAAAACTAATATGGTTATCACAAGTTATCCAATATAATACATTATTATCTAAACCTAAATAGTAATATCAGTGGTTCAATATTAATATTTATCCATAAAATTGTTTAACTAAAAGAAAGAAATATTAACCAGGACATCTTGTAGGTTTGTGGTAGGTAATAAACCATTATCATACTTCTGTTGTGGGTTCAAGACACATAGACTTTCTGGACGTGACGAGTTATCAACCATTATGTGGGTTGTCCCTTTTCAATAGCATATTCTTGACCTTGATCTATTAGATTCTTCTAAGGTATATTCCATTGAAGCTTTGGGAATTTGTTTTCTTAGTTCTACATCACTTTCTAGTAGAAGAAAGAAACATTACACATTGGGAGATTCTTTATTTCCCTTGAAATCACAAGCATTGTGGACTTTTCCCCCACACTTTAAGAAAACATCCTTTTCCATTTAATAATGTACTAAGGTGTTTCCTTTCACAAGTATCACATTTTATAAAATCATTCTTTCCCTTATTACCTTTATCTGTATTTTACTCTGTCATCCTCTTCTTCTCTTTCTTCCCTTCTAAGTCATAATACTTGGAAAATTATTTCTCTATTTTGATAGAACATGATACTATATCATCTACAATGAGAAAGTTTGGGAGACTAGTGCCCATAAGAGGATTGTCTTAATCCCATCAAAGAAATAATGAATATTACTATTTGGATTATGTATGTAGTCTACAACATTCCTTCCTAACCTTGTAAATTTATCCTCATACTTATAAATTTTTTCCACTTCTTTCTATCTTAGACTAAATAACTGTCTTTCCATATCTTCTCATCACTCATGAGGAAAATATTTTCCAAGAAGAGTACCTTGAAATCCATCAACTCCATACTTTTTATTTCCTCCTCATCCTTAGTGTTTTTAATTAATGAACACCATTGATCTTAATGTTCTGAGAGATAATCAACTTCTATGAAAAATTTCTCCATTTCACTACTTTCCAAAGTGAGACATATATTCTCTAAGGAAATTATATATTTCTCAACTAAAAATGGATTTTTAGTTCCATTGAATTATGGAGGTTTCTTATGCATGAAACAGTATAACATCATAACACCACATGGTGGATTATAATGATGATCCATATGTAAATGGTTATTACACATAAATTGAGTGAGATTTTCTAATATGGTTATAATTTGCTCATTTCTAGATGTAAATTCAGCTTCATTATCTTGTCGAGGAGGTAAATCCATGTATAGAGTATATGCAATAATACAGTTTCCAATCCTTCCATTAAGCCCCATTTTTAAAAAATTTCATACACTATATTAGATTATAAAATTTTTAAACATAATGTATAATCCCAAAACTAGTGAAACACTTAACATAAATTGAAAAAAGTATTCATAGAAAATCTCATAATCATAAACAAGGTTTCTTTGGTAATGTTTTAAAATCATAAAAATATTTTCAAATCCTTGATAAATGTTTGTAAATAAGATTTTAATTATCATGAGTATATCCAAAAGTATTTTCAAACTAGGTGGGTAGTAAGGCCCATTGAAGTACACTAAGGGATGAGTGGGTCAAGGCTAATGCACCCTTTTAAGAGTTATTACCCCTAGGCACCACAGTTCCAGAACCACGCCCACCTATACTATTTAGACAGGGATGTTTTTTCTAGGATAAACCGTATAATATCTTCCTTAATTAAACTTTAGGATCTTATTCTATACTTAACCTCAAGTTATATCATAGTGTTACATTCCCTAATATATGTTTTCCTAAATCTAGTTCCCAAGGATTCTACTAAAATTTCTTTGATACCAACTGTAGCGACACCAACTTCAGTAGCCCAAATCCAGTGTGTACTTTATTACATTGACATAAGATATATGGAATCACATCCTGAATGACCAAATTTTTTATTAGTCCTGGTAAACTAGATACATACTTGAAATTCACATTACATTTTAAAAAATAAAATAAAAAAATAATTTTCTTTGAAAATTATATTAATCCTTCTTAGCGTATCCCTATATATCAATAAAAAAACAATCCCTCGTATCCTAGGTAAAATAAAACGTAAGAAATGGGTGAAATCAGATGCTCAATAAGGGTAAGTTTACAAAGAAAGATATGAATAAATAATATATAATCTATATGGAAAGGTAAATAACTAAAAAAATTTGATTTAATAAATAACTTGAGGATAATATGGAAAAAATAAATTATGATAAAATTATACCATATAAATAATCACATGAGCTTGAGATCTTAACCGTATATGTTATAACTAATCGAATAATCACATGGAATATCAATAAATGAATTCATAATGATGTACATCTAAAACATACCACCGAGGCCTTGTTCCAATAAATCTAATACTATTTAGGACTTATGCCAAAACATTTATAAATATGGGTAATGCCTCATCCAAAAACCAATCTATTTTTTCTCATGAGACCAACCTATGCATCGATGGGCTATAGTGTGCCCCAACCGTCACTTACTAAGTCTAATTAATTCCTCATATGAAAGGGATGAAACATAATGAACATAAGAATTCATATTTAAACAATAATATGAAATATAAAAACTTTCCCCAGTAAATATAAATAATCATAAACCATTCAGAGTAAAATGAATGGTATCAACATAGTGCATCCCCAGTCCAATTGATCATAAAGAATCCAATGAAATAATAAGGATGGTATCATTGGAGTATATCCCCATTAAATCATAAGTAACATTAAATAATGTATTATTAGATAGAAAATGATTTTGAAATATCACTCGAAACATTTCTAGAGTAAAACTAACTTTCTTTGAAAATCAAACTTTTAATATTAAAACTCAAAAATTTATAAAATATTGTAAAAATAATTTTCTTTGAAAACCAATTTTAAAAACTAATAATTTGTAGAATATTAGGAAAACATTTTAAAAAAATAAAATTGTAATATTTTTAAGGAATATTCAGATAAATGATATTCAGGATGGTTGGTCATTCTAGACAAACTATATAAGTTAAAAATAACATTCCTATTGCATTGTAAAAAGATTAAAAAAGTGCCTCATTTATAAAATGATTAGAAGATTACTTTCAAAATGTTTTTTTAAAATTCAAAAATGGGAAAAAATTTCTTGAATAAATCATTTTGATATTTCTAAAACATTTTGGAAATCATTTTTAGAAATAATGGTCTTGTAAGATTAAGGATTTTTTGGTCGAAGTGGGAAATAAAGTGGTATTTTGTTAAAAACATTTTCTTAATCATTATAAGTACCAAAAAGTGAAAAAATGGTAATATTAAGTGGAATAGTTAATGAATAACCAATGGATAATAAAATAGATTTATTTTAAGATATAAATATAAAATAATTTCCCAAAGGGAGTCTTAAAAAAAATCCCAAATAATGTTGAGATTGTGAAATAAACCCTTACCACTTTGGTAAATTTTCAACCATAATACCAATGAAATAAATAAAATAAAATGAAACATAAAAATACATTAATATAAATTAATTTATGGTATAACATAGATAATGGTAGTGTATACACCACACAAAAATAAATAAGTGGCGAATATGGTGTATGTCTCATGGAAGTAAAAGTGAGACGAGAAACCCTTTCCATGAGTCTAACTCATCACATGCATTCTTTGTCTTACTAAATAATAAAATTATGTTAATTATTTAATTTATTTATAACCTTTTTTAAGTTTATTATTTATTTTATTTAACTTTATTACCATGTTATATATGATTACTTAATCAATTAATTTTACATCAAATGTTTCGATGATATTTGGCTTATGTGTAAAAAATGATGTTGATAGGATGAATATGGTCAAAGAGGTTATTATTATAATTTATCCAGAATAATAATCATTATATAATTATAATATTTATACAAAAATTATACTTTAAAATCTAATCATGACATATTTTTATGAAAAATGAACTACACTGCAATCATGGAGACGGTATGCCATGCGTACGTATGAGTAACGTTTCCTTTTTTCAATAATTATTATGGAAATAAGTTAAGTAATATTTTATATTTCCATAATGATAATAATATCATTTATATAATATTTATTTCCTTAAATATACTTAGATATATCTACCATGTGGTGTGGTGATGAAAAGAGAGTCACATCATTTCGTGAAGGTGGTTGTCCACACGTACACGATCGACATTATCATTTTTTAGTGTAAGAAAGAAAATGAAATATATTATCTTTTTAGAATGATAAATATGACATTAATATCATAATTATTTAATTTATATCACATATATTCATTAAATTTATCCTTATTACCTTCCACGTGAAGAGTTAGTGAAAAATGAATCACATCGCTTCACGAGGAGGTAGTCCACCATACAAACAAGCAATGATATCATATCCCCTATGAAATGGAAAGTAAAAAAGTTATATATATGATATAATTAATAAATAGGTATAACTTTGTTATAAATATCATATATATTATCATACCCAATAGTGATAAATGGTAATGGGAAAATGAATGACATCAGTTCACGAGGTGATAGTCTTCTATACACACGAATGATGATTTCATAACCCATTTGATGGAAGTAGGAATGGTTTTAGGTCATGTACTTAACATAAAAAATATTAGTATATGTAAGATAATTAGGTTATTATATAATCATGTTTTAATAATATTTTAGGGATGTGGATTAATAAATAAAATAAAAATGATCATTGAAGAACGTTACCTCTTCTTCGAGTGACCTCCTTAAGTTTGCACAAAAGCCTTCCTATGTTGGATTTATACCAAAAAAAGTCTTATAGGATGAGGGGATATATATTTTAAAGTTATTTGAGCAGTTATTGGATGAACCAAATGGGTTTTAATGTGTGAATAATAAAGGAGGTGGGTTCCCTTTTATAAGTGAGGTGAGTGACATACTTGTAATTTTTGAAAAGAAGAAGGTATACTTGTATTTTTCACCTGAAAAAAGGGAAAAAATGGATTATTATAGATAATTATACACGATAAAGTCTAAATATTACCATAAAATAGGTTTTATACAAGTTTCTCAGTCATTTTAACTCTTTTCTTCTTAGTTTAACCCTCGGTAAACCCATTTTTACCCTAACCACGATAATTAATTTTTAATATTTTCACTATTTATTATGGATAAAAGGTAATTTTAACTTATTAGATAATATAAATTATGATAATACCAAATATGGAATAAAATTTTCAAAATTAAATTCATATAATTGAAAAAATATAATTTAAAATTAATCCTGTAGCTATGATTAGAAAGTGAGTTTCCAAAGAGAAAATGTTCAAAAGTTTACAAAGTTTTCATATCAAAAGTCAGTATGAAAATGATTTGAATGACATAAATTATATTAATATATATATAGTTGAACTAATATTACTTTAAAAACAATTTAAAATATAATTTAACTTTATAAATAATTAAAATGGAAATCCATTTTTCAATTAAAATTTTGTATTTTCACTATTCATTAGAAAATGAAACTTTTCAGAAAAAACCAAAAATTCACCCTAATATTATTTTGATATGATTATTTAAAAATTTAATTTAATTTTTTCAAATAAATTTTATAAAATGGGTCAAAATTAATTTTAAATTATGTGCGAAAAGCACAACTAAACCGTCTTTAAAGAAAAATACAGTTTTCAGAAAACATTTTTTCCTTATAAATGATTCTTATTTTATTTCTAATAAATAGAAAACCATAATTTTAATAATGTGGTTAGTAATATTCATAACCACAAATTTAATAGATGGGTTATAATGGTATACAATATTATAGTTCATTTGGACTTGGTGTTTCATGTTCCACTCGCTATCATAGAGATTAAATTCGAAGAAATATTTTTTGTGGGTTGTTTAAGATTGGCGTTTCATGTTGCATATGCTATAAAATACAATGTTATTATTTTATAATTTCATGGTGTCACATATAAGGTAACTGTAACACCCTAGGTAAATAAAGAATATAACATTTTCATATCTATCCATATTTGTGAATAAAATATTAATATGACTTCAAAGGGGACGCTATGATCGATGGCGTACCCAACACGCAACAACGAGTTTATTGGGAATCTTACGTTGCACTCTAATAATAAAATAATAGTATTTTAAATGGCAGTTAAAATGTAGCCGTTGTATTGGCGGGAATGGATAGAAATAACTAAAAAATGATTATATATGTTTTTAAATGTTTTTATATTTATCCAATAAAGGATAAAGGCTTAAAATACGGAAAGAATTCAATTTTAGGTGTATATGCCCTAGTTTTCACTAAAGGTTCACTTATTGCCTTTTGATGGCGAACCGTCATTAAATATAGTTTTGTTCACTCTTATAAATTCTATTGGACCAAATAAAACTCTTCTTTAGAATTGGGAGATCAAAATTTACTTTGTGTAAATTTTTGGTATCTTTCCGATAAAGTTCATTTTTTAATGAATAGTGTAAAATGTTGTATTTTAATTCAAAACCTCTTTTTAATCTAATTTATTTATATGATTAGATTATCTTTTGAATTGGTTTTAAAGTAAAATTAGAATATATTTTTACCATTTAATCCAATGGTAGTCATTGGAATCAATTTCACTTTGAAATTGGACTTAAATTGGTGTCAATCTTTTGATACTTATTGTTTCATAAAACACGCTATTTGCTCAGACAGCAGGAATTAATTATTAAATTAATTAATGTGAATTATATGTTTTGAATTTTGTAAAATAGACTTCATTTTTGAATTCAGAATATCAAATATATCTTAGGGTGAATTTTTGGTAATTTTCTGAAAAACTTCAATTTTTGATGAATAGTGAAACCACTAAGTGGTACTTATAAAAACTGATTTTCCGTTTAAATGAAATTTTGCCACCTTTGTGTTTTGAATTTCAAAAATCCGACATACATGGTTGTCATTAAGAAGTAAAATGTGGTTCAATGGGATTAAAATAATTTTTTGGTGAATAGTAACTTATTAAGTTTTTAATCGCGATTAGAGGTAATTAGTGTAGTTTAAGGTAAAAATAATGTTTTAATAATATAAAATGAACTTGACACATGTCCTAACCTTATTATATGTGTCATGGCCGACCAAGAAAAGCCATGGGTCAACTTGGGGACCCCATGGAGCCACTTTGGTTGGGAAATGACATAAATAACTTTTTATTTAATGTTAAAGTAAAAATGACACAAACATGAGTTATTTTACAAAACAAAATTTTATATGGGGTTATACAAGTCATATTTTTGATTATAAATAGTAATTGGATTCTAAAACGATTTACTACATCATAGTATTTTTGTTATAATTTTTTTGACATTGAATAAATAAATGTATTTATGACATCATGAAGATGCAGCGATGACCTCATTATTTGACGATTTAAATAAAATGGAAAGATAATGTAAACTCTATACACTACACATGTCCAAAACTAATTGGATGGGTGGATTTCGAACCCTTAACACCTTATACACGAATTATATCAATGTGGGACCTTAGAAATTCGAAACACTTTTGAAAATAAAATAATAGTTTCATGATTTCCAAAAGTGCCCCTCCTCTCCTCTTATAAAAGGCCCCCACCTCTACCTCATTTCACACACTCCTCAAGCATTTGGCTCGTCCATCCCCTGCCCATTTACTCTCTCCACATCCCTCTCCTCATCCTAGAGTATTCCCTTTGGGCAGAATCCTTTCAAAGGAAGCCTTTAGGCTCAAATCAAAAGAAGTTACACTATTAAAGGTAATTCATTCTCTCATGTTCATTTGTTTTATTTTGTTTCTCCAACCCCCTAAACTCTTTTTATTTACTTATTTTGTAACAACACCAGTATCTTCAATATACTAGGATGTTTTTATAAGATTTATTCTAGCTAAACTCTCACACAACTACATCAAATGGTTAAAGAACATACGGTTTCCGTGGATGGCGAAATTCTGCCTCCCGAAATGATGATTGTTCAATACTCATTTAACACCTTCAAAGGTGTCCATTTTGATGTCACTATTTTTATATATGATATATAATATGTTTATTATTTCCTTAAGCTTCTGTATTTTTCATTTATGTCATACCATTATTGTTTCCATTATGGGTATACACGATATCTTCATTTTAGGAAGTGCGGACTACCGCCCCCTCAAAGTGATGTGATTCGTTAATGCCACACGTGGGACGTATAAAGGATGGATTTAATGTTATTATATATGATGTTATACTGGAATTATTATATACCTCTATATAATTATTATTTCTTTCCATTAATGTATGAGATAGAAATGAAAGTAGCGTTCATGCGTACGTACGGCTTACCGTCTCCATGAACGGTGCATTTCATTTCTTATCCCCAAATGTAATGTACTATTATAAGTACATGTATATAATGGATATATATGATTAATTATACATATAAATTATGAATATAATTCTAGAATTAAAATATACATACCTCTCATTTATTTTTAATTCCATTAATATGACAAAGAAATGAAAGTAGCGTTCATACGTACGTACGGCTTACCGTCTCAATGAATGGTGCATTTCATTTCATACCTCTAAATGATTATTTAATATTATAAATACATGTATATTCTGGATATATATGATATATAAGATATCCAAATCATGAATATAATTCTAGATATAATGAACATTTGACCACATGAACAACATGTAATTGTAAGAAGTCCATTTCGACTTAAGAACCAAATATCGACAAAACAAACATTATTAACTTAAATAATGTTTATAACATTGAAATAATTGATATAAAAGGAATAATGAACTAAAAAAATGTTCTTAATAAAGTGGAAATTAACTCAAGTTTATTATTCAGGACTTTAAAGAACGATCGAGTCAAGTCGGACCCGAGGTAAGGGATCCTACTCCTCTCTTTCTTTTTAAGTACACACTTTTATGTCATTCCTTTTAAAGCTCATCTTTCTTGTTATTGGGATGATATTTTATGTTAAACTTACTTTAATTTTTATGTCCATGTGATGAGAGACCCTATTCTCTCTCATCAATCCATTTTGGAAGTTTTGAGTGGTTCCGTTAGGCTGCCGAGTTTTCGTAAGGGATTTTTCATCTCACTTTTATTCCCATGAGATTTATGCTACATTTGCCACAAATTCATTTGAGTGGTGTATGTACTTACCATTATTCTACTCTTTGTGTAATATACTTTCATTTATGATTATTTACATCAATGATCTATTGTCCTTATTTCATGGGGTGTATGTTTTGAAAGATACCCAAGTCGGTAAGGGAACCTTTCACCCTCCTCTTTTTTAAAAGACTTCTTTTGTTGGGTCTTTTAATTTACATATTTTTATGTTAGGATATGTTCTAATATATCCTTATTTATGTAAATTTTATGTCCAAGTGATGAGATACACTTTTTATCTCTCATCAACTCATTTTGATGTGATGCCGTTAGGCTGTCAAGGGAACTTCTTAACCCAATTTCGATTTCTTTGGGTTCAACATGTAGTTAATGAATATGTCATCCTTTGAATATGTGTGAATGACCTTTTATTGTTTTAAACTTAATATACACTTATATTGGGTGTATTTATATTGTTCACATATAATTTTGAGATTGATTTATCCTTAATTTAAGGATACCTTCTTTATAAGGGATTTCATCACATTTGACATTTCTATTGAGACTTCTTTGTTGTTATGCACCAATTCACTCTTATATGGTGTATATACTGTCCTTTGGAGTATTATATCATGAAAACATTTAATCTCATGATATTATAAAGTTCTGACTAAATGTTATTCCTCAATTATTATATTCAAGTGTCTCTAATTTTGGTAAAACCCCTTTAACCAAAATATCGATTTAAATGTTTTAAATATTTATTCTTATTAATATCCATGTTTCAAAATGGTTTTAAGGATTTATTTATATAAATATTAACGGTTTAAAATTTTAAAATCTTCAAGGTGGTATGGGACACTTTGATTCCAAAATCACTTTATTAAATGTTTTAAATGGTTTTGGAAATGGTTTCTTTTTGAATGGATTCATTATTTCAATATACTAAAATGTTATATTGTGATTGAAAGGTGGGAATGTTATGTTTCCTTTATGCATGTTTTATGTAATATGATTATGTTGAGGTTCTTGGGCATTATTATGAAAATGGGTGGTTCCATGATAAACTAAGGGCAGGTGAGCCCGATATAGCTCTCCAATGCATTGGGTAACACGAAGGAGTGAAACGTTAAGGTTTCTCCGAAGAGATTTAGGGAATATACTGTGATGGGTATTCCAAACATAACCAAGAGGGTTACTCCCTACATAATAATGTTATGAATTCCTCAAGTTACCTTTATGTCACATGTTTTCTATGATTTATTCATGGTTTGATGAGGTATGTTAAAGTGCCTATGTTTTATGGGTAAAGTATGATTTCATTCTTATGTATATATGAACTCATGTTTCCTTTCCATATTTTTATAACCCTTATTGAGATTTTTATGCTCATCCCAAGTTTTTGAAATGTTTTTCACAGTTCAAGGGAAAGGTTAATGATGTCATGATAGTGTCAAGGATGTGTCAAGAATGAATCCATGTTTTATTTTAAATATGTTTCCGTTGATGGTAAGAATGAATACTATATTTTATGTAACCACTTTGTTTAAATGTGGAATGTAATGCAAGTTTCATGATTTAATTATCTAAAACTCTAAACCTAAAATGATCCTCAATGGGTAATCTTGTAATAACTCAAGATTAAGTAAGGTTTAAGGCTGTGGCCTTATAGTTGGTATCAAAGGTCGGTTTAGATAACTTTAGAGGTTAGGGTATTCTCTAAGCACAAGTGACATTACCATAATGGTTAGGATTTCAGAAAGAGTCCTAGTTTTAGATAAAGTGAATGAGTAAGTATATCTTAGTGTTTATCTTCCTCATTAGTACATGATGGTTATATTGATATACTCACACTGACCTTTTTGGTTTTAGTAAATGGCTGGATCTAGCAGGCACCAATGTGACAATGGGTTTGAAGGAAACTATGATGGTTCTCTGATTAAGAGACTGGATGAGATGGGGGATTCAATGAGTAATCTCATGGTTGTTCTAAACCAACTATCAAGTAGTCATGATCAACCACTTCAACCTTGGGGAGTTCTCTAATGCATCATGTACGAGATGGCCAACTCGATGTGGAAATTCAGGTAATAATTATTAAGGTAACCATTAGGGTTTATATGATCCTTACTTTTTAGGTAATTATGGGTTACTCTATGATATGATGGAAAATTAAAGGAATGAGATAAACATTAGGTTAAAATATGTTATGATAATTTTTGAAAATTTTATCTCGTTTTGGGGGATGTTTTAAGAATTATATAGTTTTGGAAAAAGGACAACACGTAGACCGTGTGACAACCCTTCGCGTCGGACAAAGCTGCGGGAATCAAACCCACAACCAAAGTGCGACTGGTATTTATCGCCTACCACTGGACTACGTGAAGTCCCTGGTTATTTTGACTAATTATTTTTAGATATATGATTTTATGAATTAAGAGTAAGTTGATTTTGGGTTATTTATGAAAATGATTAACCAATCATGGAAGATATGTGATTAGGTTAATTACTTTTCAATACGAGACTTTAGGAACAACTGATGTTGTTTAGAGATAAATGTTACGATTTAACTTGGAAGACGATGTGACTAAATCCTTAAAATATTTGGGTTTCAATATTAGTTTGGTTTACTTTGAAGACTTTTATGGAAAAACTGATTATAGAATGGTCCTCGTTGAACTTTGGGTTTTGTTGGACAAATTTTGGAGATTAAGAATAGATTTTATTTTTATAAAGGGTTAACCTTTTCTGGATTATCTAATCTTGTACTAACCTTTTTGGTTTTGGTTTTGGTTAGAGTCTAAAGAAATGGGAAGTATATAGTTCTCTATTGTGGATTAGGTTATTCTCTAGAAGTTGATTATAGTACTCTTAATGCGAACAAGTCTCCCTAAATACTCGTCTTTTGGAAAAAAAATATGAGTTTGATTAAGGAATCTAGTAAAAGTTGAAAGTCAACATGATAAGTGATTATGTTTCCTTATGAATAAATTCCTCAATAAAAAGTAACTTAAAACAAAAATACTGTCTATGAACTTTTCCTTCTGGGGAATCGAATACCGTTTAACCCATCACAAGTTTGTGATTTTCTCATGGTTAACTTTCTCCTAGACATGTTTACCATCACTCTCCCTTAAGAACATGACCCTTTGCTTTTTCGTCCATGTCCATGTTTTTCTACATAGAATCCTAGTATGGGTTAACTCGGGTGACCTCTGTATTTATCTTCCTTTATTTTAAAGTGATTGTTTTACCGACTCTTGTTCCGATGTGGGACTTTCAAGGATGTTTCCAAGCTCAATTTTAAAAATTGTGAGGACGCAATTCCCAAAAGGGGGGAAGGATGTAACACCCCAGGTAAATAAAGAGTATGAAATCTTCATATTTATCCATATTTGTGAATAAAATATTAATATGACTTTAAAGGGGACGCTATGCTCGATGGCGTACCCAACACGCAACAACGAGTTTCTTGGGAATCTTACGTTGCACTCTAATAATAAAATAATAGTATTTTAAATGGCAGTTAATATGTAGCCGTTGTATTGGCGGGAATGGATAGAAATAACTAAAATATGATTATATATGTTTTTAAATGTTTTTATATTTATCCAATAAAGGATAAAGGCTTAAAATACGGAAAGAATTCAATTTTAGGCGTATATGCCCTAGTTTTCACTAAAGGTTCACTTATCGCCTTTTGATGGTGAACTGTCATTAAATATAGTTTTTTTCACTCTTAAAAATTATATTGGACCAAATAAAACTCTTCTTTAGAATTGGGACATCAAAATTTACTTTGTGTAAATTTTTGGTATCTTTCCGATAAAGTTCATTTTTTTAATGAATAGTGTAAAATGTTGTATTTTAATTCAAAACCTCTTTTTAATCTAATTTATTTATATGATTAGATTATCTTTTGAATTGGTTTTAAAGTAAAATTAGAATATATTTTTACCATTTAATCCAATGGTAGTCATTGGAATCAATTTCACTTTGAAATTGGACTTAAACTGGTGTCAATCTTTTGGTACTTATTGTTTCATAAAACACGCTATTTGCTCAGACAACGGGAATTAATTATTAAATTAATTAATGTTACTTATATGTTTTGAATTTTGTAAAATAGACTTCATTTTTGAATTCATAATATCAAATATAGCTTAGGGTGAATTTTTGGTAATTTTCTGAAAAACTTCAATTTTTGATGAATAGTGAAACCACTAAGTGGTACTTATAAAAACTGATTTTCCGTTTAAATGAAATTTTGCCACCTTTTTGTTTTGAATTTCAAAAATCCGACATACATGGTTGTCATTAAGAAGTAAAATGTGGTTCAATGGGATTAAAATAATTTTTTTGGTGAATAGTAACTTATTAAGTTTTTAATCGCGATTTGAGGTAATTAGTGTAGTTTAAGGTAAAAATAATGTTTTAATAATATGAAATGAACTTGACACATGTCCTAAACATATTTTATGTGTCATGGCCGACCAAGAAAAGCCATGAGTCAACTTGTGGACCCCATGGAGCCACTTTGGTTGGGAAATGACATAAATAACTTTTTATTTAATGTTAAAGTAAAAATGACACAAACATGAGTTATTTTACAAAACAAAATTTATTTGGGGTTATACAAGTCAGATTTTTGATTATAAATAGTAATTGGAAATATAAAAATATTTCATACATCATAGTATTTTTTTATAATTTTTTGACATTAAATAAATAAATGTATTTATGACATCATGATGATGCAGCGATGACCTCATTATTTGACGATTTAAATAAAATGGAAAGATAATGTAAAATATATGAACTACACATGTCCAAAACTTATTGGATGGGTGGATTTAGAACCCTTAACACCTTATACACGAATTATATCAATGTGGGACCTTAGAAATTCGAAACACTTTTGAAAATAAAATAATAGTTTCATGATTTCCAAAAGTGCCCCTCCTCTCCTCTTATAAAAGGCCCCCACCTATACCTCATTTCACACACTCCTCAAGCATTTGGCTCGGCCATCCCCTGACCATTTAATCTCTCCACATCCCTCTCCTCATCCTAGAGGATTTCTTTTGGGAAGAAGCCTTTCAAAGGAAGCCTTTAGGCTGAAATCAAAAGGAGTTACACTATTAAAGGTAATTCATTCTCTCATGTTCATTTGTTTTATTTTGTTTCTCCAACACCCTAAACTCTTTTAATTTACTTATTTTGTAACAAAACCAGTATCTTCAATATACTAGGATTTTGTTATAATATTTATTCAAGCTACACTCTCACACAACTACATCAAATGGTTAAAGAACATACAGTTTCCGTGGATGACGAAATTCTGCCTCCCGAAACGATGATTGTTCAATACTCATTTAACACCTTCAAAGGTGGACATTATGATGTCACTATTTTTATATATGATATATAATATGTTTATTATTTCCTTAAGCTTCTGTATTTTTCATTTATGGCATACCATTATTGTTTCCATTATGGGTATACACGATATCTTCATTTTAGGAAGTGCGGACTACCGCCCCCTCAAAGTGATGTGATTCGTTAATGCCACACGTGGGATGTATAAAGGATGGATTTAATGTTATTATATATGATGTTAAACTGGAATTATTATATACCTTTATATAATTATTATTTCTTTCCATTAATGTATGAGATAGAAATGAAAGTAGCGTTCATGCGTACGTACGACTTACCGTCTCCATGAACGGTGCATTTCATTTCTTATCCCCAAATGTAATATACTATTATAAGTACATGTATATAATGGATATATATGATGAATTATACATATAAATGATTAATATAATTCTGTAATTAAAATATACATACCTCTCATTTAGTTTTAATTCCATTAATATGACAAAGAAATGAAAGTAGCGTTCATGCGTACGTACGGCTTACCGTCTCCATGAACGGTGCATTTCATTTCATACCTCTAAATGATTATGTAATATTATAAATACATGTATATTCTGGATATATATGATATATATGATATCCAAATCATGAATATAATTCTGGATATAATGAACATTTGACCACACGAACAACATGTAATTGTAAGAAGTCCATTTCGACTTAAGAACCAAATATCGACAAACAAACATTATTAACTTAAATAATGTTTATAACATTGAAATAAGTGATATAAAAGGAATAATGAACTATAAAAAGGTTCTTAATAAAGTTTAAATTAAATCAAGATTATTATTCAGGACGTTAAAGAACGATCGAGTCAAGTCGGACCCGAGGTAAGGGATCCTACTCCTCTCTTTCTTTTTAAGTACACACTTTTATGTCATTCCTTTTAAAGCTCATCTTTCTTGTTATTGGGATGATCTTTTATATTAAACTTATTTTAATTTTTATGTTCATGTGATGAGAGACCCTATTCTCTCTCATCAATCCATTTTGGAATTTTTGAGTGGCACCGTTAGGCTACTGAGTTTTCGTAAGGGATTTTTCATCTCACTTTTATTCCCGTGAGATTTATGCTACATTTGCCAAAAATTCCTTTGAGTGGTGTATGTACTTCCCATTATTCTACTCTTTGTGTAATATAATTTCATTTATGAGTATTTACATCAATGATCTATTGTCCTTCTTTCATGGGGTGTATGTTTTGAAAGATACCCAAGTCGGTAAGGGAACCTTTCACCCTCCTCTTTTTTAAAAGACTTCTTTTGTTGGGTCTTTTAATTTACATATTTTTATGTTAGGATATGTTCTCATATATCCTTATTGATGTAAATTTTATGTCCAAGTGATGATATACACTTTTTATCTCTCATCAACTCATTTTGATGTGACACCGTTAGGCTGTCAAGGGAACTTCTTAACCCAATTTCGATTTCTTTGGGTTCAACATGTAGTTATTGAATATGTCATCCTTTGAATATGTTTTAATGACCTTTTATTGTTTTACACTTAATATACACTTATATTGGGTGTATTTATATTGTTCACACATAATTTTGAGATTGATTTATCCTTAATTTAAGGATACCTTCTTTATAAGGGATTTCATCACATTTGACATTTCTATTGAGACTTCTTTGTTGTTATGCAGCAATTCACTCTTATATGGTCTATATACTGTCCTTTGGAGTATTATATCATTAATCCATTTAATCTCATGATATTATAAAGTTCTGACTAAATGTTATTCCTCAATTATTGTATTCAAGTGTCTCTAATTTTGGTAAAACCCCTTTAACCAAAATATCGATTTAAATGTTTTAAATATTTATTATTATTAATATACATGTTTCAAAATGATTTTAAGGATTTGTTTATATGGATATTAATGGTTTAAAATTTTAAAAGCTTCAAGGTGGTATGGGACACTTTGATTCCAAAATCTCTTTATTAAATGTTTTAAATGGTTTTGGAAATGGTTTCTTTTTGAATGGGTTCATTATTTCAATATACTAAAATGTTATATTGTGATTGAAAGGTGGGAATGTTATGTTTCCTTTATGCATGTTTTATGTGATATGATTATGTTGAGGTTCTTGGGAATTATTATGAAAACGGGTGGTTCCATGATAAACTAAAGTCGGGTGAGCCCGATATAGCTCTCCAATGCATTGGGTAACACGAAGGAGTGAAACGTTGAGGTTTCTCCGAAGAGATTTAGGGAATATACTGTGATGGGTATTCCAAACATAACCAAGAGGGTTACTCCCTACGTAAGAATGTTATGAATGCCTCAAGTTACCTTTATGTCACATGTTTTCTATGATTTATTCATGGTTTGATGAGGTATGTTAAAGTGCCTATGTTTTATGGGTAAAGTATGATTTCATTCTTATGTATATATGAACTCATGTTTCCTTTCCATATTTTTATAACCCTTATTGAGATTTTTATGCTCATCCCAAGTTTTTGAAATGTTTTTCACAGGTCAAGGGAAAGGTACATGATGTGATGATAGTGTCAAGGATGTGTCAAGAATGAATCCATGTTTTATTTTAAATATGTTTCCGTTGATGGGAAGAATGAATACTATCTTTTATGTAACCACTTTGTTTAAATGTGGAATGTAATGCAAGTTTCATGATCTAATTCTCTAAAACTCTAAACCTAAAAAGATCCTCAATGTGTAATTTTGTAATAACTCAAGATTAAGTAAGGTTTAAGGCTGGGGCCTTGTAGTAACCGTTGACTCATAAATGAAAAAATGATTACATTTTAGATAATATATTATCCTAATTATCCTATTAAAATATTTTTATTATTTTTAGATAATTTAATAGAATATTATTTCTATAAAATGTTATTTATGTCATTTTTCACACTATTCATTTAATTTGTCTTCTAATTAAATCCATAAAAAGGCTCAATTAAAATATAAATCTTCCACACGTTAATAATAAGTAATAATTATCTACAAAATTTATGGGACACTAATTTTTCCAATTCATATTACAATTTGTTTTAAATTATTTATTTTATTTTATATTAATTGAATAAATATTTTATTGGCATTGCGTAAGTATTTAAAATAATTACTTCATTATTAAAATTTATAAATAAGCTACCATGATAAAAAATAATTTATCTTTAAAATACCAATTTGGAACTGAACTTATACTCATTTTTTATTATATAATATTTTAATAGATATTAAAGTAAATAGAATTACATTTTTGACTATCTTTTACTTAAATATTATAAATTTCATTATCAAGGGAAAATGGAACAAAAATTCCATATATAAAGTAATTTAATTTAATTATATGAAATAAACTAATCCAATAGGATAAAGTCCGGTTTTGGGTTGATTTTGAGACCTTATTATATTATTTTTAACACTAATTAACCCATTTTACCTTTAGAGTGATAATACCAATTTACTATGGTTACTATTCCTTATAACAAAAAGTAAAAGTTAACTATTTAATAAATTTCGACCTCATGGTTGAAATATAAAATCTATTTTTAGGATTTATTTCCTATAATTTTAAGAAATTAATTTAACTTAAAAATGTAAAACACAACAAAAAATAATTTTTTTTGTTCAGTAAAATAACCTTTTAATTATAATTTTTTTTATATAAAATTCAAATATAAAATTCATTCCAAAAAACATAATTATATTTTTTTAAAAAATATGCACTAATAATATTTTAAATCTAATTCAAATTATATTTTTAATTTTTAAATACTTAAAACAGAAAATAATGTTTACAATAAAAATTAGTATTTTTCATTATTCATTAAAAAATAAATCTTTTTAGAAAAATAAAAAAAATCTCAATCTATGATAATTTTGATATTCAGATTCAAAAAATTATATCCTTTTTATAGAATTAATTTTCTAAAAGTTTTAATTTTTTTTATAATATTCTATAAAGATATTAATAAAAACCGTTTTTGATGAAAATTTATTTTTGTAGAATAAAATGACTAAAACTTTCAGTGCTTATTTCCTAAGAATTAATAAAATATTTTTATTGATTGAGTCCATTATATAGGTTTTATAATTTGGTTATTCATATTTATACCTACCAAATCCATAGGTAGGTTATAATGGTCATATTTAAATAATAGTATTTAGGGGGTTTTTTAAGAATGGTGTTGTGTGTTGTATATGTTATCAAACATAATGTTATTCTTTTAAAAAAATTCAAGGTGTTACATTATCCCCCCTTTAATAAATTTCATACTCACAATTTGAACTTGTGCTCAGTAATAAATGATTTTTCATTTGAAAATTCCTTTGTGTGGAAACCTATATCATAAAAATGGTTTATAAAGTTTCCACTTAAAAAAAGAAATGGAAATAAGAAGGTCTTCTAAATTAAAAAAAAAAAAAATTAGGTTTCTGAATAGGATAAAATTTGTGGGAAGTGAAAATATGTAAATAGAAGAGAAAATTAATAATCAAGGAGTAATATATAGTGATAGGGAACATATTCTGAAGAAAGTTAATAACCAAAAAACCACAAATCTATAATGTGTGAAAAGACTATCAATTCATCAGAATTAAAGGTAATATGACAACATTTTTTCTCTCAAGATCATTTTCCTAGAGTTACTTTACCATCTATACCAAGGACACAAGGAAATATACTTACTTGGAAAGTATAATTTTATCCTTTAATAAATATCCAAAATAATCTAATCTATTTCTCCAAAAACTGATTATTTGAGATGAGTTTTTTTTTCATTCTTGAATAACTTAAATAATCTTCTAACATATCAAAAAATTATATCAAGAGAATACACTTGTATTTAAACATTAATAAAAAAATGGTTATCCCAAGTTAATATATTTCTAAAAAATGAATAAACCATTATATAAATAAATAAAACATTAATCAATAAATCCTCAATAATAACACCCAAAGTTTAGCTTAGATTATTCCATATATAACATTATAATATAATATAATTTTAAAACCCAAAAATCAGAGGGACTTGATTCATATATTATTCCAAGATCAATATAACACTTTTCTTGGAACTATACCCAAAAATTTATATTCCCTAATCATATAATCTCCAAAATTTTCTAATAATTTCTATAAATAACTGGAATCATCATAAATCCACATTAAAATTATATATTATTCCAAAATACAATTCAACATTTACCCATAAAGTAAAAACTATATTAAAAAAAGTATTTCCATTTGTCTTAGTTATAAAATGTTTCTAAAATAAACTTAATATTTATATTTTAAATAAAATCAATCTTATACAAACTTGGACATCATGTAGGATAGTCATAGGTTCTACCCCCTCATCTCCCTTCGGCTGTGGGTTTAATATGCATGACCTTGATGGATGTGACGGTTTGTCACCCAAACAATGGGGTTTTCTTTTTATAAAACTATATTAATGTAATTCCTATAATTTTCCAAAAAATATGGTGTATATCCTAAAAAATAACCTTATTATTTAAACAAATTTTAAACTCTGAGGTTATTTTATACCCTTCAGCTTACATTTTCACAAATTTAATTTAATTTATAAAAAATAACATAACATGTTATACTTAAGGGTTACATTTACCTCAACCTGGTGAAAAATTTCCCAAAACATCATTAATCACTATGATAAATCACAATATAATCTTATAATATATTAAACTTCCCCAATATATCATGAATAAAATTTAGATAATATCTTGAAATGTATTTATTAACTTAACTATTATTATCTATGAAATATCTCCTTGTCAATGAATTACATTTAAATCCTCATAATTATCTGTATACCAATATCTAATATACTTTAATTATATTAACATCACATTAACCCAAAGGGTTATTTAAACCTAAATAGATTATTCTTAAAAAAACCTAGAAAAAGTTTCAATTCACTTCAAAATCCCATCACTTAAAACATTAAAAGGGGTATATATGTCTTTGAAATTATGATAAAAATTAAACAGGTAAAACCAAGATGGTATCCATAAATTTTAATTTAACCTCACATGAAAAAATATATTCTTTCAAAATTAACATAATACTTATTCCTCAAATAACATCATAAACTATTGAATATATTCAAAAAATCAAAAAAATGTAATAAACTTCATTATATATTACCTAAAACAAATTTTCATCAAATAATTACCCAATTTATAGGTCATCAATAATATCCCATTAATGTAAATCATATTTTTTCCCAAATAAACATTATCACCTTACTAATAAATCACTTTTCTTGGTTATCAGAACTAGTCAACATATCTTTTCAAATCCTTAAAGAAAACTATTGTGGAACAATCCATAGATTTTTAATTATTCTTATATCCAAAATATCATTGATATATTTATTGAATCCTAATATATAAAAAATTTAATCCTTTAACTTCAAATAGTGGCATAACATAAGAGCTTCCTTGGTCTATGAGTTAACCATTGGATTAAGGAATTGGCTCCGATAATGCCCATTTTCCCCCATATCAGAAATTGAACTATAAATGGTACCTTATAATGGATTTCATTTCCCTCCATCAAACTCTTCATTTTTCATCAAAAATTAATTTCTCTATTCCCTTAATTTACAAATATAAAACATCTTCTTATTCCATGGAGACATTCCATTGAGTGCTACTTCCCACATTCTCAACATGTAGGAAGATGAATCTTATTTCTTATGGGGTATTTTTGAAACTAATTTATCTTATTATGTGTGTTAAGAGAATAAAAAAATTATAGGTTATTAATCATATATCAAGATAACTGATTAGGCACAACCTTAATGTTTCACATTCTAGCTCCCATTTCATTTGGTTACTCATTAGGATAATCATTCCATTGTCCATCATCATTAACATGAATCCTGCTAATTATATCCATTGAATAAAAAAATATCACATGAGAAATAATAATAATAATAGTGGGGAATAATTAAAAATTATTCATAAAGTGTCTAAACCATGACACCACTTTTTTTTATCTATGACACCTTATGATTAACCTAGGCCATCCATGATAATTACCAAAACTTTATCATTTTATCCTATACTTATAATTATCCCTATGTTTCTCACTAATTGTTTCTCATCCTAGTTTCTAAATTTAAATTAACCTTACTTGGATACAAACTATAGAGACCCATACTTTTCATACAGATACATTACATATTTTTTAGAATAATATTCAATATATGACATAGTGATCCATGCCATAATCATGTTGGTCTGGTATCTTTTTAAACTTAGATACATAAAATTTATAATCCTAAGTTTCAAGTAAGAAACCCTTCATTTATGTATTTTAAGTATGTAAAGTGTTTGGGTGAAGATTAATAGGGTTTGGAAGAATTTTGTAATGTTTTTAGGGGAATTTATAGAGGCAAAAAGTTTGAGAATGGTTAGTAGAAATCATGAAACACCTATAGAAAATCGTTCAAGGTGAAAAATGGAATTATAAGTAGGTGCATGGTTTGGTTCATGGTTTATCCAAACCACGAAGACACCTAAGAGAAACTATGATACTTAGGATAGAGGTATTTTTCGTGGTTGGGGCATGGTTTTTCTAACAATGTGATCTAACCATGTGAGGTGCTTCTTGAGGTAGTGTCAGGCACTTGGTTGGTGCATGGTTTTCCTAACTGTGCAAGTAAATCATGAATGGATAATTTTATAGATCCTATAATAGTGTATTTCACTCATTTTCACCTCTAAGACTCTTATTTTTCACTAATTTTGACACTAAATCACTTTTTTTCTTCCTTCCATAGGGTGTGGTGACTTTTCCCTCAATCAAGGAGCGAACTGTTGGAAAATCTTGGTGCGTTGAAGCCCGATTCCCTTGGTAACTCTTTGTTTTTGGTAGTTTTCCTCAGATATAATTTTATTCCCTATCTTGAATTCATATATCTAGTCCATTGGGGATAGATATATGATATTGGATACCAATCATGACGAAATATGGCTATGTTAATGTTATGGAATGATATTTAAGGTGGGTTTTTGGAGTTTAAACCCGGTTTTGTTGAAGAATTAGTGTCGTTATTCATTTTTTCTATATTTTTTCCAAGGTAGGTGGTTTAACTCTCAACTCCTCTTATTATAACTTAAAGGATTTGATTCAAATTGAATTAATTGTATGAAATTGGTTGTGATATTTATTTTCAAAGCATCGTAGAGACCCTCTTTAGTGATGTTTTGTGGTTTTGTGGAACTGTGGAAACTTATTGTACAAATTTCTTTGTTTTCATGATTTTAAAATGTTGATTTTAAAATAGCGATTTTTGGGATTTATGAAAAAGGTTTTTATTGAAATGTTTTCAATAAAATAATGATTTTATTAAAATGGTTATTTTGAAATGGTTGGTTTGAAATGGTTTTGACAGAAAATGTTTGAGTGAGTTCATGCTTTGATGTGACCCTGAATAAGGGGCATGTACCATTGGCGTAAAAAAAAATGTGACCCTGGATAATGGGCATGTTCCATTGGGGAATAAAGATATTGGACACTTAGTGACAAATGAGTCGATGGACGAGAGACCTCTCATGAGTATGAAATTTTCACTGACACTAGGGGGAAAACAAATTTTACACGTCGGAATTTTTCATGTCGGTTCTATATAACCGACGTACAAAACATTAATAATCGATATATCATATCGGTTATTTTATAATTGACGTGATATATCGATCATGATCCATTTTTTACATCGGTTATTTTATAACCGACATAAAATATATGAAGATTATATTTTTTACGTCGGTTATTGTATAACCGACCTGAAAATTGAATATGGCACACTTTATAAGGTCAGTTATAAAATAACTGACGTGATAAAGGAAATCTTGATGCTTTATCACATCAGTTATAAAAAAACCGACTTGATAAAGATAATCTCATCAATTTATCACGTTACTTATTTTATAAACGACGTGATAAATTGTTTTCTACGTCAATTATTAAATAACCGACCTTATAAAAATTAAAAAAATAGTTTACCATGTCAGTTATTAAATAACCGACGTGATAAATCTTTTAAATGATTTATCACACCCCATATTCAGTCATTTTGTTTTCTTCGATCGGGCGACCTGCGACTCATCTCTCTCACGCGGAAAACCTAGAAACGATTATTCGAAGTCATGCCCTCCAGCATCATTTTTCCAACATCATTCTTCATATTTATTATCATCAGATCTATTAAGTCGACTCACAACACTCAAGTAATACTCACACGACTCGTTTTCAGTTTTTATTTTCCACGATTCCCTAAACTAATTTTTTGAGATGTTATTTTTCTTTATTCTTGCTATCATGGTAAGTTTCATAGTGTTAATTTATATCATGATAAATTATTTTCTGGTAAAATAAAGCTATGGAAGTGATATCATGTAAGTTTACAATTTTTGTGTGTTATATCATGTGTGTGTGCGTGTACAAGGGGTTTCCAAGGGGGGTGGGGGGCCGTGCAAGTGGGTGGGGGTGTTTAGGGGGTTGGGTGGGCTGTCCAATGGGGTGGGGGTGTCCAGGGGGTGTCAAAGGGGGTGGGGGGTGGTGTCCAGGGGGTGTGGGGGATATCCAAGGGGGGTGGTGTGTCCAAGGGGGTGCAGTGGATGTCCAAGGGGGTAGGGATGATGTCCAGGGGGGTGTGGGGCTGTCCAAGGGGGTTGGGGGTGTCCAAGGATGGGGGGGGGGGGTGTTTAGGGGGTGAGGAGGCTGAGGGGGGCTATGCAAGGGGATAGGGTGTCCAGGGGGTGGGGGTGGTGTCCAGGGAGGTGAGTGGGCTGTCCAAGGGGTAGGGGGTGTACAGGGGGTGGGGGCTATCTAGAGGGGGTGGGGGCTATCCAGGGGGTGGGGGCATATCTAGAGGGGTGGGGGGATGTCTAGATGGTTGGGGGGGGGGGGTTGTTCAGAGAGTTTGGGGGTGTCCAGGGTGTCCATAGAGGTGGGGGGGGGTGGCAGTCTAGGGTGTGTGGCGGGGGGGGGGGGGGGGGGTCCAAGGGGGTGGGGTTGTCAAAAGGGGTGGGGGGGATTTCCAAGGGGGTGGGGTGGGGGTGGGGACTTTCCAAGGGGTGAGGGCCTATCCAGAGGGTTTGGGGGCTATTCGGGGGTGGGGGGGGGGGCTATCCAGAGGGTTGGGGGTGTCTAAGGGGGTATGGGTGGGGGTGGTGTTCAGGAGGGGTGGGGGGTGTCCAGGGGGGGGCTATCTAGAGGGGTGGGGGGATGTCCAATGGGTGGGGGGGGGGGGGGGTGGGGGTTATCTAGAGGGGTGGGGGGACTATCTAAGGGGGTGTTGGTGTCCAGGGGGTGTCCAAGGGGGTGGGGGGTGGTGTCCAGGGGGTGGGGGGGTTGTCCAAGGGGGTGGTGGTGTCCATGGGGTGTGTAAGGGGGTTGAGGTGGTGTCCATGTGAGTGGGGGTGTCCAGGGGGTTTCAAAGGGGTTGGGGGATGTCTTGGGGGGGGGGGTGTTGTCCAAGGGGGTGGGGGGCCTATCCAGAGGGTTGGGGGGGGGGTTGTCCAGAGGGTTGGGGGGTCCAGGGGGTGTCAAAGGGGGTAGGGGTGGTGGTGGTGTCCAGGAGGGGTGGGGGTGTCTAAAGGGGTGGGGGGGATCTCTGGAGGGGGGGGGGGATGTCCAGGGGGGTGGGGGCTATCCAGAGGGGTGGGGGGCTGTCCAAGGGGGTGGTGGTGTCCAGGGGCTGTCCAAGGGGGTGGTGGTGTCTAGGGGGTGTTTAAGGGGATGGGGGTGGTGTCCAAGGGGGTGGGGGGGGGTGTTGTTCAAGGGGGTAGGGGTGTCCAGGGGGTGGGGTGGTTTTTAAGGGGGTGGGGGTGGTGTCTAGGGGGTGGGTTCTGTCTAGAGGGGTTGGGTGGGGGGCTGTCTAGAGGTTTCAAAATGTTAGGATCTGTGTGATTTTTAGTAGTGAATGTATACATATTTTAATATTTATACTTCATATTTATTTTTTACGGAATGGTGAATTTGTTATCTAGTTGCCCCAGGATGTATTATTTGTGAACCTTAAGAAGAAAGTATCCAATATGAATTTAAAAATTTTATTTCTAACTATATTTTCTTTTATAATTATTTTCAAGAATATTTTTTTAAATATGCATAGATTTGTTTTATATTTCAAATTGTTTTACATTCAAATTATGATATTTTTCATATAAACATATTTTTGTATTTTCTTAAAAAGATGTATAATTTTGATATTTGTTATAGGTAATAATGAGTTGAAGTTAGATTATGGGCACATCGAATGATTAATGAATATGAGGAAGGTGTTGATGCATTTTTGGAATTTGCTAAATGAAATGTTCCAAGAAGTGACATTTTTTTCTATCCATGCCTGAAATGTTTGAATATGAAGGAGTTGAAAATTAGAGAGATAAAAGATCATCTGATTTGTCATGGTTTTAATCTGAGTTACATCTCTTGGATTTGGCATGGTGAAACTGGATGGAATGTTAGATCTACTGATGATGATGATTCTCAAGATGGTAACTCCGATGGAATTGAAGAAATTATCTGTGATATTTCAACAGAAAAAATTGAGATAGAACTGACAGTTGCAAATCTATATGGTGATACTGAAAAACCATTGTATCTTGGTTATACAGATTTTATGGTTTTGTCAGTGGTGTTAAGATTGATTAACCTGAAGGCGGAACATGTATGGATTGATAGAATTTTTATAGAGCTGCTACAATTGATGAAAGACATTCTTCCAAAAGATAACGATCTTTCAGATTCACATTATAAGGCCAAGAAAATATTACTCCCGATGGGATTGGGATACAAGAAAATACATGCCTGTCAGAATGAATGTATGATATATAGGAAGGAATATGAATTTCTGTCAGAGTGTTCTAAATGTGGGACATCACGGTATAAGGTGAAAGAAAAATCAGAGGTTGATGTAGAGATTACAAAGATACCTTCCAAGGTATTTTGGTATCTTCCTATAATTCATCGTTTGAAATGTTTATTTTCTAATTCACATGATGAAAAAAAGGTTAAGATGGAATTCTGATGAGAGGATATGTGATGGAAAAATACGTCATCCAACTGATTGTCCATAATGGAAGAAAATTGTTGAGCAGTATCCTACATTTGAAAATGAAATTAGAAATCTTAGACTAGGGTTGTGAACAGATGGAATGAATCCATACCGAACCCTCTGTAGCACACATAGTTCATGGTATGTTTTATTGGTAATTTAAAACCTCTCTTCTGAAGTTTTTATGAAGCACAAATATGTCATGTTGAGAATAATGATCTCTGGTTCGAAGAAACCCAACAATGATATTGATGTTTTCTTGTCACCATTGATTGATGATTTGAAACTTTTATGGGAGGATGGTATTAGGGTGTATGATTCTTATAAAATGGAATATTTTCAACTACATGCAGTGCTTATGTTCAATATAAATGACTTCCCAGTATATGGAAATTTGTCTGGATACAGTGTTAAAGGGAATAAAGCATGTCCAATTTGCGAACAATAGACTTCATATTGTAAATTCCATCATGGGAGGAAAAAAATGTACATGGGTCATCGAATTTTTTTGACTATGGATCATTCTTATAGAAGACTAAAAAATGCATTCAATGGCTCACAAGAATTTGATATTTCTCCAAAACCTTTATCCCCTGATCTATATTTTGAGAGGGTGGAAAAACTTGACATGAAATTGTGAAAGACACAGAAATCTTGTAATGATAGACATATTTGGAATAAAAGGTCAATATTTTTTGAGCTACCATATTAAAGATATCATGAAGTTAAACATAATATTGATGTCATACACATGGAGAAGAATATATGTGATAGTTTGATTGGAACATTGTTAGATATTAAATGAAAGACAAAATATTGGTTGAAGGCAAGATTAGACTTACTATCAATGAGAATACGTTTGGAGTTAGCTCCCACTCCTAATGGAAGATGAACATTTCTTCCCCCGGCTTGTCATACATTATCCAAGAGGGAGAAAATTAGCTTTTTTCAGTGTCTTCATGATATAAAAGTGCCTCAAGTTTATTCTTAAAATGTTAAAAAATTTGTCTCATTGAAGGACTTGAAGTTGATAGGCATGAAATCTCATGATTGTTACGTCATGATGCAACAACTTCTACCAGTTTCATTGCGTGGAATATTTCCCATTCGTATTAGAAAGACTATAATTAATTTGTTTTATTTTTTCAATTAAATTTGTTATTAGGTGATTGATGTGAATGATTTGAACATTTTGGAAAATGATATAATTTGTATAATTTGTCAATTGGAAATGTATTTTCCTCCAACTTTTTTTGATATAATGATTCATTTTATGATTCATCTGGTTCGAGAAATAAAGCTTTGTGGACCTGTATATCTTCGTTGGATGTATCCTTTTGAAATGTATATGAAAATATTGAAGGGGTATGTTAAGAATCCATATCGACCTGAAGCCTCCATTATTGAAAAGTATATTTCTAAGGAGGTTGCAGAGTTTTGTACGATCTACTTAGATGCAACGCAATATATAGGTTTGCCTCTATCTCACCATGAACGAGTTAATAATGAGGGAAAGGGTATTCGTGGCTTGAAAGTCAAATCGTTGTCAACTGAACAGATGAAGAAGTTAGAATTATAAATCTTGAATAACATAGCTGATGATCAACCATATATCATATTGCATATTAATGAGTTGAAAAAATGTTATCCAAAGAAGAAAGAAATGTGGATTTTGAATGAGCACAATTTTTTTTGTCATGGTTTAAAAAGACCTTGCTTGGCAGATCAGATGTATTAGAGACATTAAAATGGGTAGTGGGTGGTCCATGTTTAAATGTAATAACATGGTCCAGTTATGACATTAATGGCTATACATTTCATATGAAAGATCAGGACAACAAAAGTGTAGTTTAGAATAGTGGTGTATTGGTGTTTGCAGAAGTAATTCATTTTTCGAGTGCTAAAGACAAAAACCCAATTTCTACATCAAGTGAATATTATGGAATGATTAAAGAAATATGGGAGGTTGATTAATTTAAAATTAAAGTTCTTGTTTTAACTATAAATGGTTTATCGATAACAATAGTGTCAGACACGATGAATTTGGAATGACAGTTGTTAATCTGAATAGATTGGAAGACATAACTGATTCTTTTATAATGGAAACACATGAAAAACAAATTTTCTATGTAGTAGAGTAATCAGATATGTATTGGGTTGTTGTTTTAAAATGGAAAAAACAGTATGTTGGTGAGGATGAACTTGATGAAGATGATGATTTATGTGAGATCACTACTTCCATGTAAAGATTAACAGAACATAATGATGAGCATGTTGAAGACATGGTTTATGCCATAAGGAACGATCACAATGAAGGAATTTGGGGAAAAAATCTATTTGTACATTCCTAAAATTACACGTAACATTTGTTTATTTGTTGTTTACATTTATTATTTTCATAAAATGTTAGATATTGTAAGTTTTTTCTTTATTAAAAAATGTATTAAAACAAATAAGTATAAGTTTTTTGTTTGTTTTAATTTTATTTTGTTTACTTTATCATGTTTACCATTACATTAATTATATATCTATTATTTTTGTTCAATGACAATTAATTTACCATGTTTAATAGGTTTACCATGTTTACCATCTTTACCATTGTTTAACATGCTTACCATATTAACCATGTTTACTATTACATAACTTAGTACAATTTTCTATTTTCTTTTTACATTAGTATTGTAATATTTGAATTTGTATATCTGTGAAATAATGTTTGTTTTTTTGATTTGAAGGATAATGACAGATCAATCAGTTGATCAACCACATGATTCTAGAGATGATCATATTGGTCATACCTTTGGTGAGGAACATTCTCATGTTCCTCTTGATGTTCCCCAATCTTCCTCATGTGCTCCCATTACGACAAAGAGTTCAAGAGTTGGTAAATGTGGGTGCACACATTTACCATAATTATCACTTTCCCTACGTAGGATCAGAGGATACTCATTGATTTTGATGAGGATGATATTCTTAGAGGTCCAAATGCAAAAGATTTTAAGAGTTTTGTATCAACTCAGGGTAAGAGAAAAGTAAGCATTTTGAATGATGACTGGAGAAGTGTGGAAAAAGCGATAATCTCTCAGTTGTGGGATAAAATTTTGGTAAGATCTTTTGCTATTGTTTTCATATTCTTTAAATGTTTCTAGTATATATAATATTTTTAACCTCTTCTTTATTAGATGACATTTGATATTCCTGACACTGGATGAGTCAAGAAGAAATGCTTATCGATGGCTGCCAGGAGATGGAGGGATTTCAAATCAACCCTCTCATATTATTTCATTTTTGGTCATAGGATTCATGACAATCCATTTCATATATAGCCTTTCATAGATGAAGACACATAGAGATAGTTTGTTGAAAGTAGAAGAAAAGATTCATTTTTTGGTAAGTGAAATGTAAAATTTTATAAGATTTCTTATATAAATGATCTTATTAATGTTTTGTTAATGATTTCTTATTCTTAATTTACAAAAAATGGATATATCATCAGGAGATCCAATATAAAAATGTATACCCTCATAGTTTATCTTGGGGAGGGTATACATTATTGCAAGAACAAATGATGGTGGAAAAATTACAAAAACTAAGAGCTGAGTCTTCAAGCTCTAGAGAGGTGGCCCCTCCATCCCCTCTATCTAGACATGAAAAATGGAAGAGAGCTCGAATGGGAAAAAAGGGAAATATCTTTCGGAAGATTCAAGAATCGTAGCTGAGAGGATTGTAAGATATATATTTTATTTATTTAAGTCAAATATAATCTTCATATAATTTCAATCATTACAGAAATATTCAATTAATTAATACAGGATTCTCTTGAGGAGCAGAGCTCACAGGGGGTATTTATAGCTACTGGGAGGAAAGATATTTTATCTGCAGCATTGGGAAATCCTGAACATCCTTGTCATGTATGAGGATATCCGACAAGTGTATCGGTAAGAAAAGGGTTTCCACATTCTTCAACTTCTTCTATTGAGGGTGTTTATAAAAAGAATAGAATCCTTGGAGGCTGAAGTTCATAATATTAATGCGACGATGGAGGAAAAGATTAGAGCATCGGTACAGTATATGTTTGCATACAAGAAAAGACAATTTCAGACTGTAGCTCCCACTCCTCCACCTCCCCTTGAAGACCCCATTATTTATCCTCCACCTCCGCCAGTAGTTCCCACTCAACCACCTCAGCCTACGGACCCCATTTTTTATCCTACTACTCCGCCGCAACTTCCTACTTATTGTGAGTTGTATGTTGATGATCCTAAACATAATATAGTTGCATATGGGTAGATATATTATATAGGAGATATAATTTATCATCAACAATTAGAGGTAGAGAATCATAGGGTCACTGTACAGGATATTATCGATAGATCAGCTCGAGTACCATTACCTATAGATGAGGTGATGATAGTTGGATATAATATCGACCATTTTTTAATTTGTTCATCCAGACTTCTGTGACTCATTACCATAGAGGTATGTATATTATATCTTCTATTTTTTTTATTAAAGTTGTTTTATCATTTGAAAAATAATATATTTTTCTATTTATTTTTACATGAATACTTCAAAGGTAAAGAAATAATGTATAGACAACAATAAAGACAAATGGCTATGACATCAGATACAGATTCTAGTAGTCTTGACATATTGTCAAGATATTTAAATTTTTGGAAAATCATTATGATTTTCCAATAGAAGCTCATGTTTATGGATGTGAAATAACTATAAGGATTGTGAAAACTGATATCATGGATCTTGTTACTAGAGATAAGTTGGGCATCAACGTGGTGCAAATTTTTTCCATGTAAGTCTTGACACCTTTTCCCTACGTTATATTTATTAAAAAAGTATACTTATGTCTGTTTTGTATTATCTATCTTTATAACATTTGTGAGAAGAATGAGCGGATAGATGTATATGGATTCATGGACCCACATTTGATTTCCCCTGAAGCACGTGCATTGGATGAGGAACAAAGAATGCTTTATATTGCTGAAAGATTTGAACAGAATATAGTCCCACAATGTTGGATGATGCCTTTTTGTGAGAGGTATGAGACACATCTCTCTCAAATATTCCATTATATTTTAACATAAAAAACCACTAACCTTAAATTTTCTTTTATCAGTGATCATGGGATGTTAGGCGTTTTTTCCCAAGGGAGAAAACACTTTATTGGATATGCTCTATCCACGGCGATGTGCGGGAAAGTTTTAAGAAAATGTTGGAAAATTAAGTTTCAATTTCTCAATAGTTTTATATATCATAATGAATTTTAAATTCATCCCATTTGTATTATTTTCTAGTAGGGGATGGGTCTACTTTTGAAATAACACAAAGAAACGGAGTGTGAAGATAAAATATGTAAATGTAAAGTTAAATATCCATTTATATTTTTTACTTTTTGATTTATTACATAAGAATAATATATTGAATTTACACTCATTCAAATAGAATTTTCATGAACAACAAGGCATCATTGAATGCAGATATTATATGTTAAGATTTATGTATGAAATATTAACAACTGGAACAATTGTGAACTTTGTCCTGATAAGATTTCCTTTTAAACTTTTCTATAATATTTCATTTGATTTATTCATTATACATGTTAACTACTATCCTTTTAATTTATATCTATTTTATGACCCTCAACCCTATAGTTCTCAAGACGTCAAATACTTACAAGTGGAATGGGAAAATTATTTTATAGGTTTGATTGAATTTTAGTTGTTTGTAGTGTAAAATGTAATTTTGAATATTTTCATTGTAATTGTGTATTTGGTAGTCATTTAGGTTGGATTTAGTTTTTTTTAAGTTGACATTGTAAGTTTTGAATATTATATATGTGAATGTTTAATTTTTCTCTACTTCTTGTTTTGGTCTAATTATGATGGTTTTTCTGGTATGGATTTTGGTCTGGGGGGAGGGGTTCCAAGGGTGTGTGTGTGGGGGGGGGGGGGGGTGTCCAGTGGGGTGGGCGGTATTTAGGGGTGTGGGAGGGATGTCCGGTGGGGTGGGGTGGGGGGGGGGGGGGTTTCCTAGGTGTCCATGAGAGTGGGTGTAGTCCAGGGGGTGGGAGCATTTCGAAGAGGGTGGGAGGGCTGTCCAGGGGAGTGGAGGGTTATCTAGGGGGTGTCCAGGGGTGTGGGGGTGTCCTGTTGGGTGATGGGGGTTTCTAGGGGCGTGGGAGGGCTGTCCAATGGGGTGGGGGAGTCCAGGGTGTCCATGGGGATGGGGGGAACTCCAGGGGGTGGGAGAATTTCTAGGAGGGTGGGAAGGCTATCCAGGGGAGTGGGGGGGGGGGGGGTTGTCCAGGGGTTGTCTATGGGTGTGGGGGTGTCTTATGGGGTGTGGGGGGGGGCTGTCCAGGGGTGTGGGAGTGTTGTCCAGGGGTGGGGGTGTCCAGGAGGGTTAGGGGGTGTTTAGGGGTGTGGGGGTTGTCCAGGGGTGGGGGCAGTCCATGGGTGGGGGGGGGGGGTCCAAGGGTTTGGTGGTGGCTGTCCAGTGGGGTGGGGGGGTTTTTGGTCAGGTTTGGTCTGCGGTGTCTAGTGGGGGGGTGTCCAGGGATGTGGTGGGGGCTGTCCAGTGGGGTGGGGGGTAGGAGGGTGGGAGGGATGTCCAGGTGAGTGGGGGGATGTCCAGGGGGTGTCCCGGGGTGTGGGGGGTGTTCGGGGGGGGGGGGGGGGTTCTAGGGGTGTGGGAGGGCTGTCTAGGGGTGTGGGAGTGTTGTCTAGGGGGTGTGTGTGTGTGGGGGGGGGGGGTTTCCAGGAGGGTGGGGGGGGGGGGGTTGTCCATGGGTGTAGGGGGCTGTCCAGGGGGTGGGGTGGGGGGGTTCTAGAGGTGTGGGAGGGCTGTCCAGGGGTGTGGGAGTGTTGTCCAGGGGGTGGGGGTGTTCAGGAGGGTGGGGGGGGGGGGGGTTTCCAGGGGTGTGGGGGGCTGTCCAATGGGGTGGGGGGGGGGGGGTTCTAGTCTGGTCTTTGTCTGGTTTGGGTATGGGGGTGTCTAGTGGGGTGGGGGTGGCCAGGGGTGTGGTGGGGGATGTCGAGTGGGGGTGGGAGGGTGTCCAAGAGGGTGGGAGGGATGTCCAGGTGAGTGGGGGGATGTCCAGGGGGTGTCCAGGGGGTGTGGGGGGTATCCAGTTGGGGGGGGGGGTTCTAGGGGTGTGGGAGGGCTTTCCAGGGGTGTGGGAGTGTTTTCCAGGGGCTGGGTGTCCAGGAGGGTGGGGGGGGGGGGTTCCAGGGGTGTGGGGGGATATCCAAGGGGGCAGTCCATGGGTGTGGGGGTGTCCAGGGGTGTGGTGGGGGCTGTCTAGTGGGGGGGGGGGGGTTCTGGTATGGTTTTGGTCTGGGGGTGTTCAGTGCGGTGGGGGGGGGGGGTCCATAGGTGTGGTGGGGGCTGTCTAGTGGGGTGGGAGGGTGTCCAGGAGGGTAGGAGGGATGTCCATGCAAGTGGTGGGGATGTCTAGGGGTGTGGGGGGTGGGTTCTAGGGGTGTGGGAGGGCTATCCAGGGGAGTGTTGTCCCGGGGGTGGGGGTGTCCAAGAGGCTGGTGGAGGGATCTAGGGGTGTGGGAGGGTTGTCCAGGGGCGTGGGAGTACTGTCCAGGGGGTGGGGGTGTCCAGGAGGGTGGGGGGGGGGGGTTGTCCCGGGGTGTGGAGGCTATCCAGGGGGTGGGGGCAGTCCAATGGTGTGTGTGTGTGTGGGGGGGGGTCCAGGGGTGTGGTGGGGGCTGTCTAGTGGGGTGGGGGGTTCTGGTTGGGTTTTGGTCTGTTTTTGGTCTGGGGGTGTCCATTGGGGTGGGGGTGTCCAAGGGTGTGGTGGGGGATGTACAGTGGGGTGAGAGAGTTCTGGTATGTTTTGGTCGAGTTTTAGTTTGTTTTTGTTATGTTTTTGGTCTGTTCCAGGTCTTTTGGCAGGGCATAGCAGTGGTTGATCGGTGTTGGGGGTTGTCTAGTGGGGTGGGGGGGGGGGGGGGTTCTGGTCAGTTTTTGGCCTGTTTCAGGTCTTTTGGCAGGGCATAACAGTGTTTTATCAGTTTTATTTAAAAAAAATTGTTTTTTACGTTGGTTATTTTATAACCAATGTAAAAAACGCATTGGGATTAGTTTTAACATCGGTTATTTGGAAACCGACGTAATAAATGCATGGGAAATTATTTTTATGTCGGTTATTTTATAACCGACGTAATAAATGGAAATTAATAGTTTTTTATGTTGGTTATAAAATAACTGATGTAGTAGATATGTTTTCATGTCGGTTATTATTTAACCGACGTTGGGAACCGCTTGGCAGACATGTTTATCACATCGGTAATTAAAATAACCGATGTGATAAACACTTCAGAGGAGTGATTTATGATGTCGGTTATATAATAACCAAAGTGAAATAGTATATACCACATCTATTATTAAATAATCGACATAATAAAAAACGACTCTGAAGCATTTTCCATGTCATGTTTTTATCAACTGACGTGAAAAATGCTTTAGATTTGTGTTTTTTACATCGGTTGTAAAATAACCGACGTAAAAAACAATGTTTATAACGTATCCTGTAATAACGTCGACCAAAATGCGATGTAAAAAATAAAAAATAACCACTGTAAAAAATGTTTTCTGCACTAGTGTGAAGCATGAATTTGTGGGTTTGTTTGTGAATCACAGTTTTGGTATGCCAAAAAATAATGTGAAATAGTTTAAAGAGTTGTTTGGTTGGTTCCCATGGAAAATATTTTGGAATAATTTTTTTTTGTATTTTGATATAAACTATTAAATTTTTTAAGGTGTTTTGTTTAAATTGTTTTATATAAATGTGCTAACTTGTTCTATCCTAGTGGTGTGAGTAGGGAAGTCATTTAGGGAAATCATACTAAGTTTAATTACTCACCCCTACTTTGTAACATTGATGATTTTGAAGATATTTATTGTCAAGATAATTTTAAAGGGAAGGTATCAAATTTATTTAGTGGTGCTTTGTGATAATTAGGTTGGGATTGTGGAGTTGAAGCTTGGATATTATTGGGAGTTGTAGAGTTGGTGTCTTAGAGTCTTTGATTTTACTTAGTTTTGTCTTCCACTGTGTAGTTGATATTGTTTTGGTTTTCATATGTTACTATGATATTATTGGTTTTCATTATAATACAATGAGTTGTATTACATTTTTATCATGAACTATATTTTGGTTTTGGTTATGGTATGTTTGGTTTTGATTGTTTCATCTCAAAAAGAAAAATCATACCCCAATTTATTAAAGTCCTTGGCATTTATTGCTAACCTTTTGCTTCTTGGGATGTTTTCTAAGGCCAAGTAGAATTTATGACTTGAATCAATCTAATAATGAGGGACATGATGTTACAAGTGACATTAGATTGTTCGGTCTTTGGATTACAAATGATATCAGTTTGTTCGATCCTTGGTTATTGTTCTGTCAGTCTTGGAGCTGAAAATCATTATATTCTAGTCCTTGAGTTGGAATGGTAAAAAAAGTATGATTTTCAGGACTTAAAATGTAGATCATAAAATGATGAAGCTATCCATTTTATGTTGAACTACAAGTTACCAGGGAGTTGGGAACGTATGTTTTTTGGACACACATATAGGAGTTGTAATCTCATTATCACATGTTTAACCAATGAGATTATCATGACATGCATTATTAGAAATGACTTCCCACTAGTAGTGAAAATTTCATTTTGAGTAATGATTTATCATTTTGTGCAAAGATGTTAATTTTTGAAAACTATAGTTTTTTTCAAATGATAGATTTTGAAAATAAAATAATAGTGGTTTTTTTAAAATGGTTTGATTTTGAAAATCATGGAATAATTTTCAAAAAAATGGATTGAAAAAGGAAATTGTTGACTTTTTAAGGCATTGTTGTGACAGTTGTGATGTGGTAAAACTTGAAATTATTAATCCTTCAGTTGATAGAGAGTGAGGCTTATAGAATTTTGTTGTGGTTATAGAAATGGAACCTGGTCGATATAGAAGAAACTAACCGAAAGAATCTATAGATAATGTGGTTTCACCTGAGCCATAGGTGTACCAATAGCTAGTTTAAAGTATAATCTAAGCCTTTTAGGTTTTGGATTGTGGGAATAAGAGGGATGAACCAAGTCAAGTGGATCATTATATCTAGTTCTAGAAGTAGAATCCACCCATATTTCGGGGTGATTTAGAAATAGATAAGTCAGAGGTGTGGGTAAATAGGATAAATCAAATCTTAGATTTCCTAGGCACAACATAATATCTAAAAGTCAAGTTGGAAATGTATACGCAGTAGGATCTTTCACACCAGTGGTGAGATTTAGTAGTTCAGGCTAAATTATACCAACTCTTTACATGGGAGGATTTTGAAGAACTGTTTAACAAAAAATTATATCCTCTTATGTTTAGGATTGCAAGAATGACAAACTTTTTCATCTTAAAGAAAGAAAAGCTCTTAGTGATAGATTATGCAACTAAATTTATGATTTTAGTTTGCTTTACGCCTGAAGTTGCTGCTAGTGCATCCTTGAAGGCACACATTCTTGAATTGGGAATTAGGAAGGAGATTTTCTCAAAGATCATCAGGCTTTGTATAACTGATTATACATATATTCTCAATAGAGTGAAAGTGGAATAAAGGGACACCTTAGGAGATATAGATGGAGGGACCATGTTGATACCTATATGAACTGGAGGGAACTCTACTGTTGGGAACAAGCAGAAGGGAAAAACCTATTTTCATGGTAATGGGATGAATCCAAATCAGATGGCTGGATCAATGAATCTTTCTCCAAGACCTAAGAGAAAAGATGGTTGTTTTCAATGTGGTTTGTTCATCCACATGAAGTGAGAGTGTACATCACCACTGAGATCATCCCATAATTTCAATCATATGGGGAATCTTCAACACTATAATCGTAGTTCTCCAAGGTCAAGTGTTCAAGACACTTCTCATTTTTTTGCAGATGTTGTATGCTTCGATGGGATGAGGGTAGTAGAATACCTCTCATTATCAGAACTGAGTTAGAAACGATGATTCTAGAAATACCATGACTCCTCAAGTAGTGAAATCTCAATAGAGAAAAAATTAACAAAGTGCATCGAGTAAGAAATTATATGGAACTGATCAAGTTATCATGGATGATCAATCTAAACCATCAATAGTAAGAGGTATGATTCTTCTGAATTATACCCTTATGAAATCTTTGTTTTATATGGGTGTATCCCAATTGTTTATTCCTTCTCATTCTATTGATTTTTTTGGGTTTAAATTTAGAGATGATACCTTATATTTTGAAACTTCAAACTCCTCCTAGTCAAGGAGAATGTCGAACCTTCATGTGTAGAGCATGTTCTATAACTATTTATAGAGATGAGTTGAGATATAGTTTATCTATAATTTATATGGATATCTATGACATAATATTGGGTATGGATTGGTTGAACATTTTCAAGGATCACATCAACTATTACACAATGGGTTAGTTTTATGACTGATTATAGTGTCAAGCATCTCTTTAAAGGAGACTTGAATATAAAGGAAGGTTCAATGGGATTTTTTCCACCATTAATTGGAATGATATCATACTAGTTCACAAATTTGAATTTGGAATCAATTTAAGAGATTTAGAATACTTGTTTTCCAATAGATGTTGGTCAATTTTAGGAAGTTTTTCCTTAAACTTTCTCAAGCATTCCACCCACAAGAGAAGTAAAGTTTATGATTTATCTCCTTCTAAGGACTAGTAATATTTATCTTCTATTTTACCATATGGAACCATTATAAATAAGGCAATTTAAAGTTCATTTAGAATATCTAAAAAGCAAATGGTTAGTTTAGCCTAGCACATCTCCATGGGAAACACCAATCTTTTTTTGTCAAAAAAGAGTATGGAACTCTTCACTTGTGTGTGGATTATCATAAGATTAACCAAGTTATGATAAAGAATTGTTTTCCAATTCCACACATTGATGATATATTCATTTAACATAGAGGTGATGGATGGCTTTCTAAAATTGAATTACGATCAAGATATCACCAATTGTGGGTTCAGAAAGAGGGTATTATAAAGAAATATTTTAGGAGTAGATATGGACATTATGAGTATGTTGTTGTGCCTTTAGGTATTAAGAATTCACTAAAAATCTTTATGGAATTGGTGAATCAGATATTTTAGAGATATCTTTATTCTTTTTTATTGGTGTTTGTAGATGATATATTGGTTTATTCAAAGATAAAGGATGAGCATGAGCAACACTTGATGACATTGTTGGGAATTTTTTAGAATCCTCATATGTATTAAAAATTATCAAAGTATTATTTTTTGATATAATAAGTATATTTTCTTATTAATTTAATATCTAAAATAGGTGTTTATATCGATCTAAAAAATATATAGGCTGTTATCTCTTGGAAACCACCAAAGAATGTCTTCAAGATATGCAGTTCCTTTGGTCTAGCTGGTCATTACCGGCATTTTGTTCAAGACTTATCATTACTAGATTATCTAATGACATATTTTACAAGAAAAAAAGTTCCATTCCAATGGAATGAGGAATTTTAGAAGTCTTTTCAAGATATTAATGTTTCCTTACATCAGCACCGATCTTGATATTATTTGAATCCGGAAAATGGTACATGGTGTATTGTGTTGCTTCATGATTAGGGTTGGGATGTTTTTGCATGTAGAGATATCATGTTGTTTCTTATTTCTCAAGGTATTTACATTTTCATGAGAATATTTACCCAATTAATGATTTAGAGTTATCTTCTATATTTCATGCTTCGAAGACTTGATGTCATTACCTCTTTGGTGAGAAATTCATAGTGTTTATGGATCATAAGAGATTGAAACATATTTTCTCACAAAGATAATTGAACTTAAGACAAATAAGATGGTTAAAGTATCTCCAAATGTTTGAATTTGACTTGATGTATACACTGAGTAAAGGAAATTCAGTGGAATATAAATTAAGAAGAAAGTCATATGGTTAGTTGGAAAAAGAGGATTCAGATAAGTATAAGTTGATATCAGTGACAACATATATGCACTTTGAATTTGAATTCCAAAGTGGTTTTGTGGTTTTACTTCCAGTTTTTTTGATTCCTAATTTGGTTAAGATGGTTAAAGAGGCATAGACATCTGATTCTGAATGTGTTTCAATAAGGTCAAAACTCAATGGTGGGTAGACCATTGAGGATTAGAAACTAAATTGGTGTTCAGTTTTGTGGTTCCAAAATTAGATAGTCGTACCTATGGATTGTTATTAAAAACTTCTTCATGAATACCATCATTCCAGATAGTATATTTATCCTGGAATATAGAATACGTATAAGGTGTTAAAAGAACATTTCTTGTGGGTCGACATGAAAATTAAGGAAGATAAGTTTTTTTCAATACACCTTACTTATCAGCATGTTAAGGTATAGAATCAGTGACTAGTAGGTATGTTGCAGTGTTTACATATTACTATTTGTAAATGGGGGAAAAATATCCATGGATTTTTTAATAGGTCTCTCAAGAATGGTTTGGAAATATGATGCCAAATGGGTGATAGTGGGTTATATCACAAAGTCGTCCCATTTCATCCCAATTCATGAGTCTCATACAATGGAGGACTTGTCAAAAATCTATATTTGAGAAGTATTAAAGAGGCATTGAATACTAGTTTTGATAGTTTCATATAGATATCCAAGGTTTACACCTCATTTTTAGAAATCCTTACAGAAATCCCTTGGGAATCAGTTGACTATAAGTATAGATTATCATTCTCAGATGGATGGGAAATCTGAAAGGATGATCCAAACATTGGAAGACATGCTGCTGGTTTAGGTAATGGATTTTAGGGGCTCATGGGAGAAGCACATACCATTAGTGGAGTTCTTTTATAACAATAGTTTTCAAGCCTCGATACATACTGATATTTTTGAATCATTTTATGGGTATCCTTTTCATTCTATAATAATTTTAGTGGAAATAGGAGAGACTTAATTGGTTGGACCAAACCTTGTCCAAAAGAAAATAGAGAAGATTTGGTTGATCCAGAATAGAATGGGGATGGGTCAAAGTCTTCAAAAAGAATATCTGGATCATTGTTTATGGTCGTTGTCATTCAAGGTGAGTGATCAAGTGTTCTTGAGAATCAATCCAAGGCTTGTTAAATGTCATTTTGGAAACAAGGGAAAGTTATATCCTCGATACATATTCCCTTTTGAGATACTTGAATAGTTTGGTGAGGTGGAATACAATTTAGAATTTTCCCCATGGTTTAGTGAAGTGCATAATGTGTTTCATGTATCTCAGTTGAAAAGTATCATCCTAATCCCAATAATATGATTCAATGGGATCATGTTGACCTAGATCCAGATTCTTTATTGGTTTATATGCTATTATAGATTGTGGATAGGTGAGAGAAAGTTTTTTATGGGAAAAGCTTCAATATATTGTAGGTTTTGTGAAAGCATGGATAAATCCAAGAATAAAATTGTGAATGGGAGAAAGAAATGGTCAAGCAATGAGCCAAAATATTTTAGGTAAATGATGTTTTTCTACTTTCCAATGATGAAAAGGAATATGATTGGGAGAATGAAACACACTCTATTTTAAGTAAGTAACTCTTAATTTATGTATTTTAAGTATATAAATTGTTTGAGTGATTTTTGGGAGGGTTTGAAAGAACTTTAGAAAGCTTTTGGGATTTTTTTGGAGGAGTATGGTTTGAGCATGGTTAGTAAAACCATGAAAATACTACATGAAACCATGCAAGGTAAAATAGTATCTTCTAGGAATGTGCATGGTTATACTCACAATTTGGCCAAACTGTATAGACACATATGAGAAACTATACTACTTGGTATAGAGGGATTTTGTATAATTAGTGAAAAGTTTTTCTAACCATGAAATCCAACCATGGGAGATTCTATTTGTGGTAGTGGATGGTGCTCAGTTGGCACATGATTTTTCTAACAATGCAATCCAACTATGCACTATTAAGTTTTTACATCTAAAAAAAGTAGATCTCACTCATTTTCAACTCTAAGCCTCTCATTTTTCACTATTTTTTATCCTAACTCAGTTTTTCTTCCTCCAAAAGGTTTTGGAGACTTTACCCCTTGATCCAGGAGTGAACCATTGGAAAATCTTGATGCATTGAAGCCTGATTCCCTTGGTAAGTCTGTATTTTTGGTAGTTTTCCTTCGATCTACTTATATTCCCTATCTTGGGTTCATAGATATAGTTAATTGGAGATATATCTAAGATAATGGATTCAAATCATGATGATATATGACTTTTTTAATGTTAGGGGATGATATCTAATGGTTTTTTTTGAGTTTCAACCTGGTTTTGTTGAAGAATTATCATCGTTCTTTGTTTTCACTGTATTTTTTCCAAGGTAGGTGGATTCAATCTCAACTCCTCTTATTACAAATTGAATGATTTGTTTTTAAATTGAATATATTTCATGAAATGTTTTGTGAAATTAATGTACAAATCATTGAAAATACCCTCTTTAGTGATGGTTTTAGGTTTTGTGGAATTAGAGAAAGTTTTTACACAAAGTGATTTGTTTCCTTGTTTTTAAAATATTGATTTTAAAATATGGATTTGTTGGATTTATGAAAAATGGTTTTATTGAAATGTTTTCTAAAAAATAATGGTTTTATTGAAATGGTTGGGTTGAAATGGTTGTTTTGAAATGTTTTTGGCATACACAGGTTGGTGTGAGTTCATGCTTTCAACGTGACACTAAATAAGGGGTGTGTACCATTAGGGTACAAAGGGACATGACCCTAGATAAGGGGTGTGTTCTATTAGGGAACAAAGATATTTTCCACTTAGTGATGAATTATTGTATGGATGAGAGAACACTCATGAGTATGGAACTATCAATAAATATTGCATATGTGGGCGTGTGTGTGTGAATCACGGTTTTGGTATGCCAAAAAGGAATGCGAAATGGTTTAAATATTTGTTTGGTTTCTTCCTTTGGAAACTATTTTGGAATGAAAATTGTTTTCTATTTTGATATAAAATCTTAATTTTTTTAATTTATTTTGTATAAATTGTTTATATAAATTTTATAACTTATTATATCATAGTGGATTGATTAGGGAAGTCATTTGGGGAAAGCCTGCTGAGTTTCATTACTCACCCTTGATTTGGAACTTTAGTACTTTTGTAGATATTGTTTGTTTGGATACTTGTAAAGGGAAGGTATCACATTTATTTAGTGAAAAGTCATGATAATTGGGCTTGGATTATGGATTTGGATCATGGATATTGCTGGGAGTTGTAGAGTTGGTGTCTTGGTCTGTTTGAGTTTACTTAGTTTTTCCTTCTACCATGTAGTTGATATTGTTTTTGTTTCTGTTTAGTACTATGATATTTTTGGTTTTCTTTGTCAAAAAACGAGTTTCCTTACATTATTATCTTGAATTATATAGTGTTTTTGGTTATGGTATATTTGGTTTTTATTTATTCATTTCAAAATAGAGAATCATCCCCTAATTGTATTGAATCCGTTGGAATTTTTTTCTAGCTTTTGGCATCTTGGGGATGTCACCTAAGGAAAAGTAATAATTCCCCCTCGACTCAAGCCAATGAGGATGAGTGAGATGTTATATATCCAACCAATTCATAAGTGTACACAATCATGTACCACTAAAATCTTTATGAATATCACCATTATTATACATATCATACTTAATACCTTTATTCATAACATGGGGAATGGAAACATAAGAAAAGGATGAGCTCAGATGCTTAGTAAAGGTAAGAAAGGGAGATATCAATGATGATATGATCATAACATGATCATAAGGGTATGAGAACATGAGATTAACATTTAAAAACCATACCCTACATATCAAAGATCATAATACTGATTCATGGAATAATTATTATCATTTCATAATACATGAACCATAGAGGAATCAAAGAACATGAGCCATGTGAGAATAACATTAGCATAAGACATAAGTTTGTGGCATACAAAAAAACATAAAAAATTATTGAATTAGTAGTCAAGGATTACTTTAGAGACTATCATAGTGGATTGAGTTCACTCCCCAAACCATAAAAGTAGTTAAGGTTCACTCCAAAGACTATCATAGTTGACATAGTCCCTTATTGAACTAGGTTCACTCCCCATTCCAGTCTTGTTTATCTCATGATATATATATCTTTACCAATTCATTGGGGGAAAAAATAATTTTAGTTCCACAGACCACATAATGAAAATCATACATATGTGTTCCATAAGATCATCAAAAATTAATCATATCATAACCTATGAGAAAGAAACGGGTTTCATAAACATTCCATCATAGCATAACCCATGGAAAAGAAACATGTTCCATAAAAATTTCATCATTTATTCATAGAATAACCCATGGTAAAGGATTAAGTTTTATAAAAATGTTTCCATTGTAAACATAAACCATTTATAGAAAGAATATGTAGGGTATCATTTGATCTCATCCCTCGTAAAACTTAAGTTACATAAAAGTATTTCATCTTAGATTAAAAATGTATTTAAAGATCACTTGGAACATTTCTTTAGGAAAATAACTTTTTTCACTTTGAAGTAACTTATTTAAAATCTAAAAATTTACCAGATATTAACAAAAATATTTTATTTGAAAATAACCTTGGAAAATTATGAATGAAAATTTCAATCATTGAGCAGTCATAACAGTGGTAAATTCGGTTTATGTCGTACACATTAAAACAAAAATTCCTTCCAAATTTTTGTAAAAATTCAAAAGTAAATAATTTTTGAAATTTATAGGATTATTCCCTTTAAGCCATTTTTTAAAAATTAAAAGATTGGTAAAAATAATTTTAATCAATAACTGGAGATTAGTAAAAACATTCTTCGAAACATTTTTTTGTAATCATAGACATGGAAGATAAAATATTTTCGATCAATGAGAGATATAAAGTAATTTTTTCTTAAAATAATTATTTAGGTCACTTGTGTAATTAAGGTGAAGAAAATGAAAGGAAATAATGTATTCTATAGAAATAACTAGAGTATAAAAAAATTCATTATATTCTTGTGAGATAATAAAAACAATCTCGATAAACAATAATATTGTAACATAAATTCCTTACCACTTTGGTATCTTTTGAATCATAACCCCTGTAAATGAAATAATCATGTTTGGATATATAAATTCCTATAAGTTTCATAATAGGAATAATAAATACCTTCATTTTTAGTATATATACCACATAAATGAAACAAGTGGTGAATGTTACATGTGTCTCATATAAGTAAAAGTGAGATGAAAATACCTTACCTCGAGTTATGCTATCTTCAAAATAACTCTAAAATCTTGAATAATAAATTCAAATTTATTATAATTCCATATAATGATCACTTAAATACTTATAATATCATATATGATCCATTTATAACATTTTAATACCCATTTATCAAAAATTCCTTATTAAAAGCACCGTTTTTGGGTGTAAACTGTTTCGTTTATCATGATTATTTTAACTCAGTAGTTCCAGTCCTTGTACATTGATCATGGTCCCATCATATACATAATTTTAATAATGAGTTAAGTATCATATATAATCATTATATATATATATATATTTATATTCATCTATAAAGTCATATATAAAAAAAATGAATTACACCGTTCATGGAGACAATAGGCCGTATGAATGCCTTGACACCGTTTTCACATTTTGATAGATGAAATGAAAGAAAATTAAATAAGAATTCACATTTATATAATCATTATTATATTATATATATCATTTGTGTTAATTAAATATATCCTCATTGCCATCTATTTAAAACATAAATGAAAAAATAATCATATCACTTCATGGATGTGGTAGTCCACACGTACACACGAGTGACATTATCATTTTCTAATAAATTGAAATGTAAGTTAACCATTTACTCATAAATGGAAATAGGATGATATTTTAGACCATATACTCACCTAATTTTCCTCTTCTATTTTTTTATAATTTTTGTATAATTTAATTAAATATTATTTTCATAAAATATCATTAATTTTATTTTTGACACTATTCATTTAATTTGAATTTTAATGAAATTAAGAAAAATATGGAATTAAAAAATAATCATGTTACTAATTCATAATATTTAATAATTTAAAAAAATATGTGGTACATAATAATTTTTCCAAATTAAATTACTTAATATTTTTAAAATCATTTATATTATTTTTCTCTTAACTAGATAAATACTTTATTAGCGTTGCGTAAGAATTTAAGGTAAATATTTAATTCCCAAAAATAATAAATAAATTAACATGATAAAAAATAATTTAGATTTAAATTACCTATTTGGAACAAAACTTATACTCTTTTCCTTATGAAATAATTTAATAGATATTAAAGTCAAGAGAATGAAATTTTTGTCTTTATATTTTACATAAATATTATAAATGTCATTATCAAGAAAAAATGGAACCAAATTCCATATATTAAATTATTGGATGGAATTGGCCGAAATAAAATCATAAAATTGGATAAATTCATGTTTTGGGTAGATTCAGATACCTTATTATATTAGTTTTAACCTTAATTAACCTATTTTACCTTTACTGTGATAATAAAAATTTACTATGGTAACTATTCATTATGAAAAAAGTAAAAGTGAACCATTTACCAAATTTAGACCTCATGATTACAAATATGGAATCAATTTTTCAAGATTAATTTCCTAGAAGTGGAAGATATAAATTTAACAAAAAACAAAAAATGTAATGGATTTTTTTAGAAAAATTACCTTTTAAGTATAAAATTATCTTTTATATCAACTTAAAATAGAAAATTCATTAAAAAGAACATAATTATATTTTTTTAATCAATAAAAACAAATTATAATTTTAAACTAATTCAAAATATAATTTAAAATTTTAAATACTTAAAAATAAAATACAGTTTTCAATAAAAATTAATATTTTTCACTATTCATTAAAAAATCAATCTTTTTAGAAAGGTCCAAAAAATTAACTCTAAGATAATTTAGATATTATTATTTCAAAAATTATATCTGTTTCATAAAATAAAATTTTTGAATGCTCCAAAAAATAATTATAATATTCTATCACAAAAAGCAGTAAAACCATTTTTGAAGAAAATATTTTTTTAAAGAATAAAATGACTAAAACATTTAGTGATTATTTTCTAAGAATTAATCAAATATTTTAATTTATTATTACCATTATATATGTCATATATTTTGGTTATTCGTATTCATTCTCTTCAAATCAACAACTAGGTTATAATAGTCATATTCGAAAAATAATATTTCATGGTTTGTTTAAGCTCGATGTTACGTGTTGTATACACTCTCGTATATAATGAAATTCTTTAAAAAAATATTTGGGTGTTATAATTTCTCCTTTGAAACAAATCATTCCATCGTGGTGTTATTGGATGAATGAGTTGCAGAACAATTCCACAATCCCTCTCGTGTTTAGTAAATACCTAGGTCAAGTATTCACCACTCCGATCTCATTGAAGAATATTAATACTTTTTCTCACATTTGATTTTATTATTCATTCTAAAACTATTAAAAAATTTAAATTTTTTGATTATTATGAATCATCATAAACCTATAACCATATTGACTAAATTTATCAGTAAAAGTAATGAATTACATAAAACTACCATTTTCTTAAGTAATAATTGGTTCGCATATATCACCATCCACTAGCCCATTCACCTTTTCCACTAAAAGGTTATTTGGTCATCATTCCTTATAAAAAATATTCACATATACCAAAATATTCATAATTTAGGGGTACTAAAAATCCATCTCTATGGATTTTTTGGAATCATTTCTCATTTATAAGTCCCAGGCGACAATGAAAAAGGTAGGTGAGATTAGAATAAACCTTGACCTTATTATTCCAGATATTATAGACTAGGTAATATATATCTATAATGTATAAAATATTTAACATATTCCCAATTCTATAAAATATTTTATTCTTAAATATAGAGCAAACCTTTTTCTTAATAATTAATGAAAATTCCATCTTGTCCAAATATGATATATACATAAAATTTATGTTAATAATGGGAAAATAATATATGTTCTCTAATTATAAAACTAATCCACTTAGAAAATTTATATTAGAAGATTCAACTTCTAATGTTTCAATTATTTCTCCATTACTGTCTTGAAGATATAATTCACCATTTTCAATTCCTTCATATATCCGAGTGTATATTTATCACTAAAAATGTTTGATTCACACCTTGAATACAATATCCATGAATAAAATTTGGTGAAATTTATCTCTATAACATTCACATTTAGATTCTTAGAATGATTCTATTTTATAACACTTATCAAGGTTAGATATTAATATATAATTCTTTTACTGTTCATAAATATAATGGGAATTAGTACAATTATCCTAAAGTAATACATAATATACAACAAATACATATCTATGGGTGAGTATCATGTTTTATATATTTTTATCATGGACTTTAATGAAGGTAATCCCATTAAAAATTATGACCCCACACATAATATCTATTTAGTGAACTGAGATCCATATTTCACTAATAAATGATCTCACTTTGGTATAAAACTCATAAATTTAATTATCTAGCTAGGTAAAAAATGCTAATAACAATAGTTCTGGTTCTTGGGTAGTTGATTTGGAAACTCTTTATCCATATACATACTATAGATAATATTTAACTACATTCCTTTGTTATCCTAACCCTTAGGGTTTCCTAACTAATTGTCACCAAAATATTTTAGAGATATATTTTTGCATAACTCTTAGAATTAACCAAACCTTCCATGCCTCAAGAAAAATAATCCCTAAGAACCTTTGTTTGGTGTGAAACTACCTGGTTGTATGGTCAGGGTATTTACACGTGTTTGATTTAAAAGGAATATTTCATTTAATATTTTAAGGGTTTTTATTTTAAAAGTTTCAACATTTTAATATACATGACATGCATATTAAACCCACTAAATCTCATGAAACTATTATTATATCATTTTTTAGACCTTTTTATATGGATGCTTATAATGATTTAGTTTTGTAATCCCTATTCCATTCACAAAATTATTGTGTTCAAACCACAGTAATGTATAACTCTTTAAACAATCCACATGTTTGTGTTACTCACCAAAATATAGAATCTAAACATATTCATACATATTCAAATGAATCTCATGCATAAGGTTAATAAACTCTAAATGTAAAGTCTCAGAGTTATATGATATTGAAAATATCTACATGAGTAAAATCAGAGCGATAAATAGCCAACCCATACCTTTATAGAACATGATATAAGCCTCCAGGAAAGTGGTAATTCTGAACCCAAGTCCCTCTCCTAGGGGATACATTACTCCATAAAAAGGCTAATTCATAATAATTCTAGAACCTAATATAAATAAATAATATATAATAATAATATTCAATATCATAACTTCAATTATAAACTGAGCTCAAGGTAGATGAAAACTAAATCTTATGGTAGTACGTAATGTAAGGCATAACAATCAACTAGAAGAAATTTATCACATAAATTAAGGCATTCAATTTTTATTTATTTTTGATAATACCCCTTTCGATGGATGATGGGGAACCCTTACAAGGCCCAAAGGATTAAGTGACACATTACATGAACCATAGGTATTAGTGGAAATCAACCCAAATAAGAAAACTTGGATGTACCCCTCTCCATCAAATATCATGATTTCATCTCTCCTTCTTCGCATGGCTAGTCAGATAGCTATCCTGTCCATATATACACATGCTTAGTACCATTGGTAATTCCATACCCTCTCAATCTTCCATGTATGGTGAGATCTACTCTAGTGAATGCGCCTGCTCTAAATCCTCATTTGGAGCCTCATTCCTTGTAATTTTTATGGTTTCATCTACATTTTCATATAGATTTAAGGCCTTAAGGTGGATCGAAAGCCTTACTGTCCTGAATGCCTTGGGTGTCTGGAAGTCCTTGAGGGACTCGAGGACCAAACCGGTGGCCCAAAGGACCAAATAGATAAATAGTTCTAGTTTCTATGGTACCTACTATCGTACATTATATAGTATATACTATAGTACCAGAAATATGTCTCTACCTAGATTTGATCTCAGGTCTCTTGGATTCACTTTTTGAGTCCTCGCTAACTGGGCTGAGGCTAATGTGCTTATCATATAAATTAAGCATACAGAATATTCACATTTAATAAAAAATTTATAAACATGAATATTCTAATGGAATTAATAAATAAATAAACTCTTTATTTTTTTTCCAAAACATGAGATATCAATATAAACATTTTATATTTAATTTAGGCTTTGAAAATTCCATTTTAAATGACCACACACTTATAATTTTTAAACCTTTTATAATCCCTAATAAAATTTCTCAAAAATAATTTTTTTTAACTTTCCACCTATATCATATTTTATGACTAATAGTAATAATTATCAGTCATAAATCATTATTGATACAAAAGTAAATTATCACGTGTAATGATATTATTTTACGAGTTAAGTTTATTTATGTTCTATGATTGAAATCATATGTTATGACATGTGTAATTTCAAAGATCTTATCACATCTAGTGATATATATTATATTGTATTTATTCTTTGATACTATATTTTATATAAATTTAAAACTAATTCATATTTTATGATAGCCCATATCTTATCCCACACTCTAGTTCAAATCTATAGGGTACCAACATATGGTATTTATGATATAGTTCATTCGTACATCATGTCTAACCAAAATAAAAGAAATAAATCCTATCATATTTTATTATATGCCTCAAATGATTTACAATAATGAATTATTTAAAAAATGATTCAAATCACACATTTATACCTTGAAGAACAAGTCTGTAATACCTTTAAGGTGTTTAAGGATATTTATAATGTTCATTTGAAAGGAAAAACCCATTATTTTCCTGACATATCTTCAGAATATTAACAAGAAAAGAATATAAAAAATAAAACCATGAAGTGTATTATAGTGTTGTAAGATCTATATTAATTCCTGGATGGAGTGAGTTTTAATGGGATTTTTGAAGTAGAAAATAAAATCTTCTTGCCTTCGTGAAGATCACACCGACCTTTGATCCTTGATCATATGATGAGGACCCCAAACCAGTAAAGGGGTTCTAGCAGCATCTCCAACATATAAATAATATTTCAGGAAGAAGATTTCTTAAACTATGGCATGACAGTAATTATAATCACTAATAAATGGAATTATTCCCTTTCATAGTCCATCCATTATGATTTTTATTAAATGGAGTGTGTTAGATGTATCAAGTGGAATCCCATACACCGATATGTTACCACTCATTGGAAATTTTCATTAAACACTTCAATGAATCCATTAATAGTTTTTAATTAACCATTATCATTTATTTATCATTGATTTCCATTTGGGAGAAGTGGTGTATGCATGTGTATCCTCTAAAAAATGTACCATATGCGAATCATATAGTACGATAAAGAAATAATACAACATCCAATATTATTTTATGATACCAACATATCATATTCTATGGTATTCATCACATGAATATTGTATCCTAGGATTTGGTCATATTATAAATTATGATATAAACCTACATTAAGTTCAAATCCATTAAGAAGACTAGGAAATAATTGATAATCCACATACTTAAAACCCCAAGGTTTAGGGGATTCCATGGACATCTCACTTATGTTAGATTCTTCATAGAAAACCTATCTAGTAAGTGATTTCTCATAATATAGTTAATGAAGAAAGGGGTTACCTACCACTAAGATGAATATTTTATGAAATCATTTTATGATATCAAATATCACCTTCTAAACCCATTATTATTAATGTGTCTCATAGAAGGAAAACCCATAATCCTTTATATAGTGACTTTGGAGTGAATGTTTAGTTCCCTCCATTTTTAAAATAATGACATAGGTAAGGATAATAATCTTTATCATTTCCATAAGAAAAAATTAGATTCTAATACTTGATATTAAGATATTGAGAATAACTTTCTTTCATTATTTTTAACATTAAAAAATTTGAGATACTATTTGACATCCAGTTCATGACTCAAAAGGTGATCAAGGGGAATGTGTTAGTAGATTTCCTCATAGAATAACTTATTCTATAGAATTCACCATTAGACACATATATCCCTAATAAAAAGGTATTATCCATATATTATATGTCCTAAACATGATAAATTCACTTTGATAATGATTCTATAAGTACAATATTTAAAATAATGGAAAATTCACAACTCAAGTGGGTTGAAATGGGGGTTTTGTTCATCTCATAGGAAGTAACAATTCAGCCTAAATCCTTCCTACATTTAAAGGGATGTAACAATAATGAGGAGGAATATGAATACCTCATTATAGTTTGGGAACTATACTAATAGATACTAATTACCTAATTTGGAATTAGAGGAAATTCAATGTTGGTGATCAAAAAAATCAATAGTGATTGTACCATAAAATAGGAAATGTTGATTCCATTTGTTGATTATATATTGGGGTTGATGGATGAATTCCCCTTAGAAAAAACACTGTCTCACATTCCACATTCATTAAACACCCAAGCAGATTCACTTACCAATAAAACTATGACCCTGATAAATCTATAAGAGGATGAGATAATCATTTTCATATCAAATCACAAGGTGGTGTCTCTACTTATCATTAACGATATGGAGAAATTCAATGTAATCAATGAAACCAAAAATAAAGGTGACAATTTATCCTTATTGATTGATGCTATAATTAGTTTTATATCTCCCACAGTAGTCAACCTCATAAGTGGGATCCTACTTTTATATTAAGCCAAGAAGTAATAGATCCATCACCAGGTAGAAAATTTCATCCTTTATAGGGGCCCAAATACTCAAAATCTCTAATGTATGAAAGGATTTTATAGAGTCCTCCAAAAGTGAATTGGAGGAAGAGAGACCCTCACTGTTATGTATAAAGTCCATGTTGGTACTGATTATTCTCATCAATCAGGAACCAAGACATCAAATCAAATCAAGATACTTGGATTCTTTTTTACATTAATTATACCTGACTTCATGAAATTCAGGAAAAAAACCATGCCTTCTAGATACATTCCAATTTTATTCCTCAACCTTAGAGTTGTTTCACACTACTAAATACTCATTTATATTTCCCATATGGGGAATATATATCCTGAGTACATAGCCACTAACTATATCTTGTAATTCAATTTCATTCCCACTATAATTGATTTCTTATCAAAGTAAACTGAAGATATATCCCTCAAGGAAGATAAAAAAAGATATCATCAATTTTGTGAAGTCTAATATCATTACCATATTTAGATCCCCTTATATAACATTGATGGATAATGATAAAAATTTATATGCTTATGAATTTAAGAGGTTGTACTAGGAGTATAATATTCAATCCAACAACTCATCCTTCTATCATATAGAAATAATCAAACAGATTGTTTCCTTTAATAAAACTCTATATAAAATTTTTCGTAAGATTGTGGATAAAGATAATAATTCTTGGACAGATAAAATTTTCATACTTTGTGGGATTATCACACTACAACTAGTATTGGAGTATAGGGAAACCCTGTACTTTATTGTATATTGAATAGAGGAAAACATTCCCATTGAGCCTTAGTTTTTTCCACTTCACATTTAAATTTTTGATTAATCAATAGGAGATGAGCTATATCAGATCTAATTGGATAAATTATAGTAACTCAATGAGAAAAGGTTACACATAGTGCATAACCTGGATGTTCATTAAAATAATGTTGCAAAATGTTCCATATGAAGGTATAAATTTTCTCATTCATCTAAAGATAACTAGTTCTGACAATTAGAACTCCTATGATACCACCAAAGATCAATAAAAAATAGTAAGGACCTTATAACATACATAAGGTTTACTCCAATGGATCTCACTCCCAGATTACAATGTACGGAAAGAATTTGATTCCTACCACTAATGGAAGGTTTCATAAGAAATAATTATTATAAATTCACATTGGATCCATATAAGATTATTTTAAATGAATCTAAACTACTTAGAGATGGTCCAAGTTATATAACCTTAAACTACAAGACATGATGGTCCTAGTCGCATAACCTTAAAATGCATGTCATGTTTTTCCTATTCATATGTCCTTAAATTAAAAAACACATCATTCTTACTATAAATACATAAAAAATATGGTATATATTCCATCCTACATGAATTTAAACTTCTCAAAGTTTCCCATCTAGTATATCCTTAAACTACTTGGTGTGGTCTATTCTAGGTGACCTAAATTACAAAATTCACCTTTATATAAGATATAGATCTATGTAAGTTTCCTTTTTCTAATGAGATTCTAATTTTTATTGAAAAATATTCCTTCCCTAATGTTATAGTTCATATAACCTATGAAAAATTACATTTTCTAGAATTATGTGTGGCCTGATTACTATTACCATGATATATGCAATGGCGATTAGATCTATTATTCCATACCCAGCCACAAATCCCATTTATATGCTTGGGTATAAACTGGTTGAGAGACCTTTACTAGATCACATCAGGTATTACCATATTTTTGAATTAGTGTGGAACTATTTGAATTTATATTTGTGCTAATACCCCATTCATGTTGTTCTTCCTCCCTTCTCACACTAGGATAATCATCGATTTCCTTAACATGTCTCATGTGCATGAGGTATATTTCCATAGAGACACTCTTTTTCAAAACTCTATATGGATTATTTATTGTTATTCAAGGATTTATAGTGGTGCCCAAATTTACTATTTTGGGTGCATGAAATAATCTCACAAGTTTTAATTCTAGTTCCCAACATCTTACTTATTCAAGTCAAGTCTACAACCATAGCCTTGAATTGGAATGAATCCACTTTATTGTCTCCCATGTATGAGCTAGATAGATGTATAAATTACCCAGAACAATATATTTATTTATTTATATTCCCATGAGATATGTAGTGATACCCAAATATTTTATATTGTGATTAGCTCAGAAATATTCTTCCCATATAATCCTCCATTCCAATTCATATTAAGTTTCCTTGAAAAGCCCTATATTAGGATAAAAATATCCTATACCTAAAACTAGATGTGGATTTATTTACATTACCATAAGATATGTATTTATTATTAGATCTCCTATCCTAGGACCAGACATAAATTTATATGCTATTCAATCATTATTTATACCTTTCTGTTTAGATCCTACTATCTCATGTTGGATATAGGATCCCATTATATCACTAGGGTACCATTGGTTTAAGAATCCTGGCCTTAAACTAAATAAACCTGTACTTGTGTCTCTCTAAATTATAATTGGTATCTCCATTCACATCATGTTTTCCTTTTCCTTATTTCCATATAGACTGTCTCAATATTTTTTCAAAGTTGTATAACCCTAAACATCAGCAGTACTTGGTCAAAACTATATGACCTTAAACTTCAGTTACACAATTAAGGTCCAAATTGAAATACCTTAAATGAAAAATTAGAGGGACATAAAGAATTGTTAGATTAAAAATTCATAAAGGGAGGCTTGAGAAAAATCCAAGTCTCTACTTGCTAATCCATTTCTTTTTATAGCTTAAGAAAAAGTTAGGTCATATGATAAAGAAGAAAAAAATATTTTAGAGACCAAAATATAGCCCTATAAAATGTCTATCTATGATCATTGGACCCACTAATCTAACAAAAATTTAGAATAGGTCTTCTTTCCCCCCTAAAATTGAATGTAAACTATACTATGGATATATTTTCACTCAGGACAAGGCCAATTTTTCACATTGACCTGGCCCTTACTTTCAAATGATTATGTATGTAAAGACCCCAAACCCAGTTTCTTGGAGATGGTGCCTTACTTTATTACATTTTATAATAAACAAGGAATTCTCATCCTGAATGACAGAATATTTTAGTAGTTTTGGAAAACTAGATACAAACATAATTTTTACATTACTACTTGAAAATAAAATCAACATAGCAACTCTATTGGAAACATCAATAACTCCTAGATTATCCTTTCATGTCATTCATAATATACATCTTCGTGTCATAGGGAAAAATAAAACATAAGAAAGGGGTGAGATAATATTCTCAGTAAGGTTAAGTAATATAGTATAAGATACTATAAAAAATAAGGCATGGTGAATGACTAAACATGAATATCATTTTAACATAATCCTAATCATAATATGGAAAGAATAAAAGCTAAATAAATAATGCCACATAAATAATTGCATGAGAATGAAGCTTAAACATGGATATTATTCTAGTCTAATAATCACATGTATTATCAATTACTATTATCATAATGAGGGAATTCATAATTTTGGACATCATGAATATACTATCGAGTCCTTAGCTAAGACATCTGAAAATAAATGGTTAAGGCCTTAGCCAAAATCCATTTCTATTTTGTCTGATGAGACCTACCGATGCAACAAGGGGAAATAGAAAGCCCCACCCATCACTTACTAAGTCCAATTAATTCCTAATGTGAATGGGGTTAAAGATAAACAACATATTCATATTAAATTTAAATAACTTTCCCCAATCAGTAAACATAATCACTAACAATTCTGAGTAAAATGGTGAATGGTATCAAAGTAGTAGATCAACCATAAATGTGATCACAAACCATTTAATAAAATATGCTAGATTATTATCATAATAGATCAATATAAATTAATCATAATGTTCAATATTGTTGTTGAAATATATGAAAATACTCTAATAAAATAATCACGGAATTCTTGAGAGAAATACCCCTTTTAATTTGTAAAGAATAGTTCTTTTGAAAAAATCATTTGTATTTTTCATAATTATTTGTATAAAACTATAAATGAAAAATATAGTTTTTCATGACAACATTATTGTTTTTATAAAAATAATGGTTTCTTAAAATAGATTTTTGATGATACTTGAATATGGGTAAGAAATCGAGAAGTTCCCTTAGGCTTGCTTATTGGGAGGAATTGAAAGGGAAAACTTATAAAATATGCATTTCCCCATAAAATAAGGATTAAATGATCTAGATAAATGATTTAGGAACATATAAAAATAATTTAAAATATTTATATAAAAATAATGAATATTTACATTAGTGTAAATAGGGATAAAACATAACCCGAATGAAAAGGGAGGTTTAGGGAGAAACCCTTACCTTATGTCCAAAATTGTTCTATAGTTGAACTTAATGTCTTATATAATGAAATAAAATCTATTAATTAATTAATTAATAATATTTCCTACATTTATTTTATTTTATTAAAATTTTATTAAGTTCATTTATGGTCTTTTTGTTAGGACCAATAGGGGCCTATATACCCTGAGAGGGGGGGTGAATCAGGGTATGGATATTCTTTTTCAAAGTTCTTTCTGCCCCAATAGATCTTGACCTCTTTGTTACAAGGGTCACTTTGTTTGAACTTGTGTGGTTAATGTGATCACTTGTCTCTTTTACCTGATGATGATGCTTTGAATGCAATACATGGAAATAAGCAGGCAGACACAGAGATTTTTACTTGGTTCACCACTAAGGGCTACGTCCAAGGAGCATACGCCGACAAGTTGCTGGTTCGTACCAAATTCCACTAGACTTCACTAGCTGTGGATTACAATGTTCGGGCTAGATCACTTCTATGCCCAGGATCACTGCCTATACAAGGTTTAGGGTCAGCTCACTGCTTTCCCAAGGGTCACTCCCTATTTCTCTCTCTCTGGCTCACTGCCGGTGGAGAGGATCACCTTCTTCCTCTTCCTAAGCTCACTGCTCCAGAAGGGAATCCACTCACAGTTTATAGACCTGTAGGTCTCTTAATTTGCATGAATGAATGCATCTTCCTCTGTGTGTAGATGCTCTGTTGAATTAAAACTTTCACCCGTAGATGAATATCTCTTTGCACCGAAGGTATCGGGAAAACATCCAGCTTCAACGCAGCCCGAAAAACACTGCTGGAACAAACCTTACTTGGCGTGCAAGTCAACCTCAACGCGCAAGTATCGGCGCGCAAGTCACAACGAGCGCTCAAGTCCTCCTCTGACACTTGCGCGACACCAGCTTCCTCAACTCCAAACTTGCGCGACTCTCTTCCTTTTACGCCCAAACCACTATTGGCGCGCAACTGCAAACCGGCGCGCAACTTCTAACACCGGCGCACAACTTCAACCACTGGCGCGCAAGTCCCACCTGCGCGACCACACACACCACTTGCGCGACCACCACACCTGCGCGACGGGAGCTATGGTTTGAACTCCGGTGGAAAATGAGGAGGGGTGGTCCAGTATTTATAGGCAAATTGACCACCCTGCGCGACGACGCGCAAGTCACCTGCGCGACCCAGTCTCAGCGCGCAAGTCTTCTCTCCTTTTAGACACTTGCGCGACCAACTCACAAACTTGCGCGAACCTATTTCCCTAGCCATATTTTGATCTTCTGATCTTGAAAAACATATGGCGTGCAAGTTTTCTGTACACCATGTTCACGGCGTGCAAGTCCCTTTGCCAAAAACACTTTTTTTCATTTGCCGATTTTCAGGCCCAAAAATTTGGCAAACACTGGAAAACTGCGCCACCTTATATCTGTTATTTTGTACCGCCTCCAGATCATCCATTCCTTTTATCGACGTTCTTGAATCAAACATTGATCGTTGACCTTAGCTTTTGAACTCGACATTCCACTATGAAATCCTCTTTGTCAACAAATTTGTATGTCATTGTTTTGCTTTTTCAACAATCACTACTCAGATGTCTACTTTGTCAACAAACACAATCACCTCAAAAATGCTTCAATGATACCTTGAGGGATTTTTGCCCAACACTTTTTATTAGTTATAAAATTTAATTCTGTCGGTCTAGAGTGTTCTTCTCCTTGGTTTTCATGATAAGTTTACTTGTATAAGAGTATGGAGATTCATATAAAATGAGAATAATTATCTAGAAATGAAATTATATGTTTCTAATTATAATAAATAAGATAAAATTGTTATATGAACATTTTTTTATATGGGGTGAGTATGAATCATTTGATAAGACAATTGTGATAATTGTTTAGATTATTTTGGCGATTCTTCAATCACCACAAACTAGTTTTGTTTCATTAATTAATATCATGAATATATACTGGTTATATAACAATAAATGAGTTATAATATGTATAATAAAATATTATTTAACCATAATTATTGTTTTATGACAAGACTTTAAAGATTTTTTGAAAAATTAAAAATCATCATCCATGGTGGCAGTAAATTGACACACCACAGACGATATTTTCATTTAAATAATAAAAAGGAGAGGGAAGTGATTCAAAGATGAATTATTCCATAAACATAATAAAATTATAGTATATAAAATATAATATATTTATAATTCCTCTTGTATAGGTGGAGGTGAGGATATGATAAGAAATTAAATGAAACTGAAAAGAAAATAAACAAAAAGAAAGAGGATTTTACCACTTGAATTTCTCCTCCTTGAGAACCTCCATAATATAAGGATTTTTTCTTTTGATGAGACCAAGGGATACTAGAAATGGGGGAGAGTATAGGTATGGGTATTAGGTAGAAATTTTACAAGATTTAATGTTTAAGTGGTGTGAGGAGAAGAGGTGGTGAGGGTGATATTTAGTGGAGGAGAGGGGTGTTTTTTGAATATTTTATTCATTTTTTTATTATTTTAGATCAAGGATATGAATAGTTTGAGAATTATCAACAAGTATAATAAAATAATAAAGGATAGTTTGATATTATGAGCTTACATCAAACATAAATCATCTAAGACTCAATAATTTATGTATTTATTAAATACCGTAAATTATCATATTTCACTATTCATAAAAATTCATGTATTTTAGAAAAATACCAAAAATACACCCTAATGATTTTTTGATGTGTAGAATTAAAAAAGGTGCTAAATTATATGAAAATAATTTTCTAAACATTAGAAATTTAATTTTTAAATAAAATCATCTTTTACTCAAAAAATACTGATTTTAATATTATAATTGTTTTTGTGACACTTTCAAAAATTAATGAAGGTCTCATAAAATTATATTATAATCATAAAACAAAAACTTATTAATTTATGAATCTGTTTTATGAAAATAAATTTTATTTCAAATCATTACATTAATTATAAAGTTTTAATTAAATATTTATAACTTACAAAAGTACAAACAATTAATTTACTATTTTTAAAAAATTTATTTACTTATATTAAGATATAAATATATCCTATTTTCATCTATAAGATACCCCAATTTTATTTATACTTTCATAGGTAAAGTTACTATTCTATTGGTCATGTTACTATTCCTAATGGTCACATTACTATTCCAAAGTTCAAGTTACTAATCCATTGGTATAGGTTCCTTAACTTAAAAAAACACCTCTTATTTAATTCATTATTCATTCATAAAGTTTTTATTGTGTTCTATTTGTGTTTTTCTGTGATTTATATTATATAAATTTAACTATAAGAAGATAAATTTCATTGATAGAATTCTGGGTCATTACATTCTCCCCTCCTGTAAAAAAAATCATCCTTGAAATTTCCAGAATGTCACCTTATAAAAATATTTGGGTAGTTATTCATCATAACCTCCTATGGTTCCCACATCATATCTTCAATTTTATGGGTTTTACAAAGTACCTTTACCATCCAAGTCATCCAATTCTGAAACACCTGTTCTCTAGTGTCCAGAATCCTGACAGGCTCTTCACCGTAAGATAAATCAGGTTCCAATTCTATTTCATTAGAATTGAGAACATGTGTTGTGTCTGACATTTAATTCCTTAATAAAGTGATTTGGAAAACATTATGAACCTAGGAAAGGCTAGGTGAATTTACTAAATGATAATCCATAGATAAAATTCTATCTAGAATTTGAAAATGTTTGATGTACCTAGGGTTTAGTTTCCCTTTATTACTGAACCTTATGACACACTTCTATGGAGATAATTTCAGAAAAACATGATCTCCCACTTGAAACTCAAAATATTTCCTCTGGTTATCGACATAGATCTTTTTCCAACTTTGTATTTCTTTGATACATGTTTTAATAGTATTTAACTTTTCCATTGTTTTCTTCACATGATATGGTTCTACAACCTTCCTTTCACCAACTTCATCCCAACATGTTTGTGCATGAAATTTCATTCCATAAAATGCTTCATATGGTGCCATTTGAATACATAAATGGAAGATATTATTTTAGGAAAATTTTACCAAAGGAAAATACTGATCCTATATACCTTGAAAGACAAGTGATCATGATATTAACATGTCTTATAATGTTTGAATCATCCTTTTAGACTGCCGATCGGTTTGAGGTTGATAAGGGGTGCTCAAATAAAGCTCAGTATCCCAAGATTTATGAATAATTTTCCATAATTTCAATGTAAATTATGAATCATGATCATACATAATTGAAAGCGGTGCACCATGAAGTCTTACAACTTCATTAATATAGAGTCTTGAAAGGTTCTTCAGTGGAAAATCTTCCCTTATTGTGAGTAAATTTGCATATTTGGTAAGTCGATCAACAATTACCCATATTGCATCATTCTTTCTTGGGACCTTGGTAATATAGTAAAAATATCCATAGTAATGTCATCCCATTTCCATGTAGGAATATATATAGGTTGATGAATCCTCTAGTATGTTGTATTTCAGCCTTCACCGGTTGACAAACTAAACAACTTGACATAAATCATCAATTTACCACTTCATATTATCCCACCAGAAATGCTCCTTCAGATATCTATACATCATAGTGTTACCAATGTGTATAAATAAATTCAAAATATGGACATCATCCAATAACTCCTTTTTTAGATTGGGTATATAGGTAACACAAATTATCTTCCCAAATTCAAGAATTCCATCCTTATACACAGAGTATTCCCACTTCCCATCATTCAAAGAATTAATTTTCATTTGAACATTATAATATTTAGGATGAGAAATTTTAATCATTTCTAATAAGGATGATTTGCAAACCAATTAAAAATTAGTGATGTTTCACCTTTCTTTATAATTATTATACCCATCTTCACTAGATCTATGAACACAGGATCCCTTTCAATACTCATTTTGTTTATAACTCCATGAACCTTCCTTCTCAAGGCATATGTTACCTTATTTTCCTTCACATGGTGATAGTGTATTTAATAATCATAATCCTTGAGTAGTTTAAGCCATCGTCTTTGCCTCATGTTGGGTTCTTTCTGTGATAATATATATTTCAAATTCTTGTGATTTATATATCTCTCACATATTTCACCATATAGATAGTTTCTCCATATTTTCATAGAAAATATTAAAGTTTCTAACTCAAGATCATGAATTAGATATTTTTGTTTCTGAGTTTTTAATTTCCTTGATTTATAGGAAATAACTCTATCATTTCTCATAAGAAAACAACCAATTATTTTCTTTTATGCATCACTATAAATCATAAATCTAGAAATTCTCGATGGTAGAGTCAATATCATAGCATTCACGAGTCTCCTTTTCAATTCTTCAAAACATTCGTTACATTATTTTGTCCATATAAACTCAACCCCTTTATGAGTAATCTTGGTTAATGGATTAGCTAATCAAGAAAAATTCTGAATAAAACTCTGATAGTAACTTTCTAATCTAATGAAACTACGTACCTTAGTTATGTTCATTAGGGTAGGACTTTCTTGGACTGCCTTTTTCTTCACAATATCAACTGAGATTCTATCCTTAGAGACAATATGGCCAAGAAAAGAAACTTTTTAAAGCCAAAATTCACACTTTCTAAACATCCCATATAAATATTTTCTTCTAAGAGTATCTATAAAAACCCTAAAGTGTTTCTTATAATAATCAAAGCTTTTGGAATATGTCAAAATATAATCAATAAATACCAAAAAATTCAAGATATTCCTTGAACACTCTGTTCATTAGATCCATAAAAACAGAGGCTGTATTAGTTAGTATAAATGAAATTACTACAAATTCGTAATGTCTATACCTAGTTTGAAATGATGTCTTTGAAATTTATTCCTTCCTAACATGAAATTGATGATATCCATATTGAAGTTCAATTTTTGAAAAATATTGAGCTCCATGAAGTTGATCAAATAAATCAACAATGCAAGGAAGAGGATATTTTTTCATTATTGTAATAATTTTTTTTTCTATATAATCAATGCATACCATCATGGATCCATATTTTTTCTTGAAAAAGAGAATAGGGGATCCCCATAGAGAAAAACCAGGGTGAATAAATCCCTTATCACTTAATTCTTCTAGTTTTTTCTTCAACTTTAATAATTCCACAGAGGTCATTCTATAAGGAGTCGTTGATATAGGTCTTTCACTAGGAATTGAATCAATAGAGAACTAAAATTCCCATTCTAGTAGATGTCCAGGTAAATCCTCAAGAAATGCATCAATTTATTCAAGAACAATAAGTGCATATTCAATTTGAACATCCATAGATGATCTTTTCTCTTCCTATCCAAGGATTTCATTTTGAAGAGCTACCAGAGGTGGATTAGGATGAGAACCAGATGATGAAGTTTCATCTCTATTGATAAGGGATTATATATCTTCCTTAAAAATTATAACTTCCTTCTTATTGTAGTATATTTTAACGTCACACTTTGATAGCCAATCCATACCAAGTATTATATCAAAATAAAACATAGGTATGATGATAAAGTTTTTAACTAAAGCATGTTTATGTTTTATAAATGGGTTTGATTGATGCATCTTTATTACAATGATACTTCCCTTAGGTGTTTGACTGATAACTCATTTATTAAATCAAAAGGGAAATGTATAATTTTCTTGGAAAACTAAGAATATATAAAAGAATTTGATGATCCAAAATCAAATAAATCATTGGCTAAGTTTAAGGAAATGATTAAAGTACCTACCACCACATCATTAAGACAATAATTTATAGATTTTACCATCTACCTATAATTGAAACATTAAATATTATTAGCTTCTTCATTTACCTTGAAATCAAGGTATTGGTGAAATTTTTCTCTACACTTGTAATAGACTCATTTTCCTTTTAAGCAGGCATCAAGGTGTTTCCATCCATAAGTATCGCATGTTGGAAAATTCCATTTTTTATTCTTCCCTTTATACATTCTTTCTTCCGCCAACCTATACTTCTATCATTTTCATTTAATGTTCTAAGACATAGAGAAATATTCATTTTCCTTGATATCACATGAGACAATATCTTTGTATAATGAGAAATTTTAGGAGACCAGTTCCATTTAGAGGAATGGTTTTAAACCATCAAAGAATCAATCAATATTTCTCTTTGGGTTATGTATGATTCCAAGGCATTCCTTACTAATCTTGTAAAGTTGGATTCATAATTCACAACACTTTAATCCTTTTTTGTTTTAGAATCAATAATTCCCTCTCTATATCTGCTCACTATTCTTGATGGAAATATTTTTATATTAAAGTTTCCTTAAAATATTTCCATTACATGTTTCTTATATCTTACTCCTTCTTCGTGTTTTGAATCAATGACTACTGTTTATTTGAATCTCCCATGAGATGATAAATTTCCATGAAAACCATCTCCCTTTTGTTACTTCCTAGAGTAAAAAATATATTCTCTACGGAAATTATCCCCTTCTCATCTACAAATGGGTTTATAGTCCCATTGAATGATAGAAGTTTTTGTCTCATAAAGTGGTCTAACATTTATCCTCCATGTTGTGAATTAGGGTGCTCCATATGGGTAACGTTATTGTTCATAACCTGAGTCAGCTATCCCATTATAGTTATAAGTTTCTCAGCACCAGTCGCAACTCCAGTACCAACATAATTATCTTGTATATGAGGGAAATCCCCATATGATATATTTATATTGATATGATTTCAATTCCATCCACTAGGTGACATTTATAAATAATGGTATACACTAAATTAGGTTATTAATCCTAATGAATAATTTTCAGACTAGCAAAACACTTAACATAAATTAGAAATTTATGCATAGATAATATCATAATCATAAAAATGGTTTATTTGGGGAAATGTTTAATTTTAAATCCTTCATAATGGTTTGTAAAAAAATGTGAATTATCCTAAGCATATCCCCCAGGAGTGTCAAACCCGGTATGTAGTAAGACCTATTGTCATCTACCAGGTTACCCTGAGTCAGGATCAAGATACCTTGTTGAAGTTGTTACCCCTAGGTACATATGCTTCAGAATCAAGTCCACTTGTAGTATCCAGATATGGATGTATTTCTAGGAAGACCCACATAATCTCTACCTTACCAAAATTCTAGGATGTTATTCTATGTTTATCTTCAAAGTCTATGTTAGGGTTTGTTCCCTAATCAATGTTTTTTAAATTCAGTTTCCAAGTTTTCTAATAATCTTCCTATGATACCAACTATAATGACCTAGATCCCAATTGTTTAAAGTTGGTGCCTTAATTTATCACATTATTATTCTAAACAAGGAAGTCACATCCTGAAGGACTGAATAGTTTAATAATTTTGGAAAACTAGATAAAACATAAGCTTTATATTACAACTTGAAAGTAAAAAAAACATAGAAACTCCATTGTAATAATCCATAAATCCTAGATTATCCCTGAACACTATTGATAATATACATATTTGCATCCTAGGGAAAATAAAACATAAGAAATGGGTGAGATCAGATGAAAATTAAGGGTAAGTAATACAATAGAAGCTAATATAAACAATAAGTCATAGTGAATGACTAAAAACACATGCCATTAGAACATAATACAAAGCATAATATGACAAGAATAAAAGTTGAATAAATAATTCCATATAAATAATCACATGAGAATAAAGATTAACCATGAATATTCTACTTGTTGAATAATCACATGTATTATAAGTTAATAATATTATAATGAGGGATTTCATAATTTTGGATATCATAAACATACCATCAAGGCTTCATCCAGGACATATAAAAATAAATGGTTAAGGCCTCGACCAAAATCCATTTTAGTTTTGTCTTATGAGACATACCGATGCTTCAAGGGGCTAAGGTGGGCCCCACATATCACTTAATAAGTCCAATTAATTAATCATATGAATGGGTTTAAACATAAAAAACATATACATATGAAATTTAAATAAATTTCCCCAATTATTACACATAATCACTGACCATTCTGAGTAATATGGTGAATGGTATAAAAGTAGAACATACATAGTAAAACTGATCATAAACCATTTAATAAAATATGATAGATGATAATAAAAATAGATCAATCTCAATTAAGTAGAATATTCAAAAAGGGTGTTCAAATATATGAAAATAACCTTATAAAATCATCAAGGAATTATTAATAGAAATACTTTTTTTTACTTTTCAAAGAAGAGTTATTTTGAAAAAAATTCTTTGACTGACTGAAAATTAATTTTTTATTGAAACATAATCCCCCTTTTAAGGGGTGAGGGGTAACCCAAAAAGAATTCAGTACTTAAAAACCATCAAACCTCCATGGTACAAAATTCAAAGGCCCAACCTAGATCAATATAGAAAAGAAACACCCCTACCCAGTAAGAAACAAATTGTATTAACTAGTTTCCACATTCTCTTTACTACTCGGCCAACTGTCCCGTGCAGGGATGCATGGGCCTGGTACTGATGGAAATTTCCATACCCTCTGAAACATTCAAATCCTAAAGAAATTATCAGATGAAAAATCTCAGCTCTTAACCTATTTTGGAGCATACCCTTGAAGGTTAACTGGTATAGCCCCTTAAATCACAAACTATAGGGCCAAAAAACCGAATCTATTCTAGTCATCAACAATATAATAAAAAAACCAATAGACAAATACATCATAGAACCTAAATCATGAACTTCCCTCCAAATATTATGACCCACCACTAGAATTGAAGCACCCTACCGAAACCAAAGGCACCCTCCGACTCCACAACCGCAACAACCTGGAGAGGAAGACAAACCAAGGAGAATGAAGCCAAGACTTAGTCTCCCAGGACTGGAAGACCCAACAACACATAGAGGGAGAATCACTGTAGAGGGGATCTGAGATGATTTGAGCTGGCAACACCACTCTGGGCTGAAGCTGGACATATCAAAACCATGGAAGAACCTCCACCAGTTTCCAAAACGGAAAAACCATGGGGAGCAGGAGGGACTAACAAGGGAGAACATGGGACACTACATAGAAAATGATTACACAAGAACACCAATTAAGTCTCTAATAGTAAAACCTTCAGATCAACCCAAAACCTATAAAAAAATCACAGAAACACCAAAATCCATAACTTCTCCCTCTGATCCACTCCAGATCCTTCGTCAAGCCACACCGAAAGTGATGTCAGAGCCATCACCGAGTCGTGCAACATTAATCCATGTCGCTGAGATACCAATGCCAAGACACACTGATCTGATCCCAAGAAGTCAATTCATTGCTGATCCATGTTATCGCTGAGGTTGAGAAGCCAGATAAAAAGTCGCACCGAGCCCCGCATCTCTATGCCACACCATCGCCAAGCCTGTCTCGAGGGCCAATGTTGAGACTGAGCCACATTGGAGGAGGGAGAAAAAAACCAAAGCATAACTCTATCCACTACGAGAGGAATAGATATTCCACTCAAAATCCTTCTTTCAAACAGATTATTGGTGACACTTGAAAATAGGTAAGAAATTGAGAAGTTCCCTTTAATTGGGCTTGGTTATTGGGAATAATTGAAAAAGAAATCATATAAAATATGTATTTAACTATCAAAGAAGGATGAACGTATCTAGATACATGTTTTTGGAAAAAATAAACATAATTTAGAATAATTATATAAAAATAATGAACAATTATATTTGTGTAAATAGGGATAAAACATAACCCGAATGATAATGAGGTTCTGGAAGAAACCCTTACCTTATGTTCAAAAGTGTTCTACAATTGTACTTAATGTCCTGGATAATGAAATATAGTCCATTAATTTATTAATTGAGAACCTTTAATACATGAATTTTATTTATTATAATTTTATTAAGTTCATTTATAGTATTTTTATTAGTTAAAATATTTAATTCTGTTGTTCGGGGGTGTTTTTTCCTTAGTTTTCATGGTTGGTTTACTTGTATAAGAGTGTGGAGGTTCATATAAAATGAGAATAATTGTCTAGAACTAAAACTATATGTTATAAATTATCTTAAAATATATAAAATGGTTTTATAAATCTCTTTTTTATATGGGGTGAGGATGAATCATTTGATAATAAAATAGTGACAATCGTTTAGATTATTATGGTGATTCTTTGATCATCATAAACTAGTTTTGTTTCACTAATTAGTATCATGAATATATACTGGTTCTAGAACACTAAATGACTTATAATATGTATAATAAAATTTTATTTAACTATAATTATGGTTTTATGACCATCCTTGGAGGCGTTATTGAAAAATTAAAAAGCATCATCCACAGTGGTAGTAAATTGACACACCATGGACGATATTTTCATTTTTTAGAATAAAAGGGAGAGGGAAGAGATTAGAAGATGAATTTTTGAATTAACATAATAAAATTATAGTATATAGAATATAATAGAGTTATCATGCCTATTGGATAGGTGGATGTGAGGAGAGGATAATAAAAAAAATAAAATTGATAATAAAATAAAATAAAAGAAAGAGGATTTTACCTCTTGAATTTCTCCTCAATGAGAACCTCATTAGGGAAAAGGGTTTGGTCTTTTGATGAGACCAAGGGATCCCAAAAATGAGGGAGAGGATAGGTAATATTACTGTTTATAAATTGGACAATCTTAAAGGCTTAAGGGGTGTGATGAGAATAGGTGGCGAGGGGTGATATTTATAGTGGAGGAGAGGGGTGTTTTTTGAATATTTTATTCATTTGTTTATTATTTTGGATCAAGACTATGAATAGTTTGAGAATTATCACCAAATATATTAAAATAATTAAGGATATTTCTAGATTATGGTCTTACATCATCCATACATCATCTATGTCCCAATAATTCATGTATTTATTAAATATCATAAATTACTGTATTTCACTATTCACACAAATTCAAGTATTTTAGAAAAATCCCAAAAAATTACCCTAACCATTTTACAAAATGTAGAATTAAAAAATGAACTCTATTTTATGAAAATAATTTTATAAATATGATAAATTTAATTTATAAATAAAATCATTATTTACTCCAAAAATACCGATTTTAATATTATAACACTTTTTATGACACTTTTAAAAATTAATTAAGGTCTCATAAAATTATTGTATAATAATAAGGAAAAAAATTATTAATTTATGAATATATTTTATGAAAATAAAATTTCTTTTAAATCATTACATTAATTATAAAAATTTTAATTTAATATTTATGACTTACAAAAATACAAAAACATAATTTATTATTTTTAAAACATTTATTTACTTATATCAAGATATAAATATATCATATTTTCACTTAAAAGATTCCCAAATTTTATTTATACTTTCATAGGTGAAGTAATAATTTTTTTGGTCATATTACTATTCCTAATGGTCACATTAATATTCTAAAGGTCAAGTTACTAATCCATTGGCATAAGTTCCTTAACTTTTAGAAATACCTCTTATATCATTTAGTCTTTCACTACAATAGAAATTGACTTTAGCGGCGAGTTTTTAGTGGTGGTTTTGGGAACCTCCAATAACCCTTTTTTAAAATAGTTTCATGGCGGTTTATAATAAATCGTCGTGAAACAATATTTTTTTTACACTCCCGACCCTTCCCCCCCACCCCGACCCCCCTTCCCACCCCGCGACCCCGCTTCCCCCAGCCCCCCGCTTCCCCCGAGACCCCAATGACCCTGCTTCCCCCACCCCCCTACGACCCCCGTGACCTATACGAACCCTAAGGTTTGAATTATAGTAATTTTACCTCAATTCTTGTCTCCTTATATTATGAATTATGAAGATTCATGGTTGATTTTCCATTCGATTAATTAAATATACACATAACTCACATTTAATATGTTATCCTTAATAGAAAAACTTATTATCACTTTGTTGTTATTTATGTTTAATCCCTGTAGACTATTTCAACAACTTAAGGTGTTCAATTGGAATATCCCTAGGTATTGTGCATTCTTAGGTGACCAAACCACATTCTATATAGTTTTTTATTGAATCTTAATTGTAATGACTATAATGAATTTGATGAGAAGGGTATCATGAGACCATATCACATGTTTCTACATAAAAAAGGATACTCCCTCATTAAACTATAATGCTGATAGATTATAAGGCCTACTTGACTATAATGAATTATGAAACTTAGGTATGGAGTTTCTTATAATTTTGATACTCGATCATGGAGTCCATCAAACATGTGTTACTCAAGCATAGCATCCCTTATATGTGTGGTACTCGGGCATTGTGTCCCTTATACTTGTGACACTCGAGCATGGTGTCCATAATACTTAGAATAATTAGTCATTGAATCCCTTATACTTGTAATACACGGTAATCACATCCCTAATTATAGTATTACTAAGGTCTAGAGTACCTCATACTTGTGATATATGGTCATGGAATCCCGTATACTTTTAATACATTTTCATGGAATCCCCTACTAACATATGAGACTCTATTGACTTTATAGGGATTCCTGAGTAATGCCTCGGGCCATGGATTGTTACTCACACATTGTAATCTTTTCTTTTCAGTAAAATGGAATGTTGTAGTGTTTCTCCCTTAGAAGCCAAAATTTCAATCCAAACAACATAAAAATGAAGTGTTCTTTAATACTGTCATTTACTTTACTTTTCATAAATTTATTTTGTGTGTTGAAGTGAATGGTATTGAATTCATTATAACTTATTTTAGTAGTTTGGATGAATATAATTCTTCCAAGTTATCAAATATAATATTTAGAGAGAATTCATTCTGGGATCTATTTCCACCTATGTGATTCTGATTATCTTATAATGTTGTCCTAGAGGATAGTACCAACACCCCACATCTCATCTCAAAATTACCAACATTATTATACTATGAAACTCCAAACACCAATCCCAAACACATCAAATATTCTTCAAATACCCTAGTTTGATCCCCAAGCCACATCAACCGTATCTTGAACGAAATTTCTGATGTGGTCTCCACCTTACCACATCAATTTTTATGCAACAACACTAGTAGGTCCTTCTCTAGATGAATTATACCAAAGGTTATAAATCCCACACACCAATGCACTATCATATCCCAACCACAATGACTTAAAAATCATGGAATAACAAAAATGTTCAATTCCCACACTGAAGTCTGAATCTAACTCTTAGTTCAACTCCATGGTCAGATCCTCTATCATCCCATTTAACCATAATTATCCACTCATGAGCACTAACACATATATGATCAGAATCACCCTCAAGTCACACCACCACTCTTTTCTATGTGAATACACCAAAGAGAGGTCTAGTAATTCAATCCACACAAGGTTCATAGAACCTCAAAACCTAATCTCCCAAGTTATTTCATCATGCATTTCTATGAACACCACCACTTATCATGCCTCAAGACTACCATACCTCACTTGGTTCTTGCCACTCCAAGGAACAAACAATGAATTCATCCAAATCTATGGGCACAAAACCCCCTGACCGCGACGACCCTGCGACCCCGGCGAACCCGCTTCCCCCGACCCCCTGCGACCCAGCGACCCCGGTGACCCTGACGACCCCGAAACCCTAGAGACCCCACTTCCCTCGGCCCCCCACGACCCTATGACCCCGACGACCCCGCTTCCCAGGCCCCCTGTGACCCCAGTTATCCCTTTATTTCCCTTATTTCCAACATTGGGCATGTATCACATGGGATTTGGTATTTTGGATCTATTTTCTCATTAGTATTACTGAGTTTACCTCATACTCATCCTCACCGTATGATGTGAAACTACATATTGAACATCTTTAACACATGTAATTAAACATTACAATATATACCCCCATCTGATGACTTTAAACTATGTGATACCTTAGCCCATTCTTATGTGGAGGTGTATTCCCTTATCTTGATTTTATTGTACCTAGTGGTGTGGTGTTTTTTATATGTATTTATCCTATTTGATTTACCCTATGGTGTTGTACTTATAATTTGTTATTCCCATTTTGCATTGTATACATTTTAATGGTTCCTTTATATATATTAAAGGTATTTTTGGTTATTTTTCATATTGAGGATGCATATATATTGAAGGTTATTATAAGATATGACCTCAGTTATTATAGGATATGGCTTCCTATATTATGTGATATTCCTACTCAGTCTTTTTCACCATTCCCTAGCCTATTGGAGTTAGGATTTGGTTGTCACACTTAGTTTATAATCATCCTAGTTTTGGTCTCTATGGGGTAGGTCATGTTAGGGTGGAATTATATTGGTTCAAGTCCTAGGAATAGGTTTTTGAGTTATTATTCACATAAGTAATAGTTTAGGAATTTAATGTTGTGATTTCATGGGGTTTTTTTTATTATAGTTATCATACCAGTGAGGTTAGAGTATGTGTGGTTGTAAATGTATCCTTTCACCGAGAAATTGGTAACCTGTTAGTCAACCCAAATCTCTAAATCATCTTATATAGGGTAAAATTAAGTTAATACATGAATCATATAGTTCTCAACCATTATATTTCATGTAACTCCTATTTTAGTAGATTTAGATATTCTATAATCATTATGGGCTCATCCTATCAAATGAATAATTCCACCCACACAAAAACAAATTTTTTTAGATTTAAGTTTTTCAAAATCTCAGTGCTTGATCATTTTTACACTTTTAATTTAAGTGATGAGGTGTTGATTTAAATACTTATATAATAGATATAATTTCCCTATTATTTTTGATATCTTCTCTCCCCTTTTTATTATAGAACTTCTCATAAAGAAGACAGTACTTCCCACTGATGGAATACCCATAAGCAAACTGTGTAACATGAATTCTAGTAGTTAAGGCCTCCTAGATTCTGAGAAGCCACTAATCCTCTTATGGTATAGTATTTAGGGGAGTCATCAAATCATGCAATTCATCTATTTCAGAAACCCACAAACCATATGGTGATCCTAGAACCAAGTTATCTACACAACAGACTAAGTTTTTAGTGGATGATGTTTTCTCAAACTCATATGGTATTAATATGTTATGGTTTTAATTTAATCCCTTATTCTAGATGAGATTCTATCCACAAATACTAAGGATAGTTTGAGTTCTGGATATGTTAAACCCTTTGTAGGGTTTCATGACCATATCTAATAATGTGTTAAGTTTTGTAAGAATCATATGGTTTTCCCTAAACATTATTTATAATAGATTTATTCGATATTAGAGTTTTATATGAAGACTCTATAGAGAACTTAGGTTGGGGTTTTATCTTACAAAACTCCATCTGTGTTGGAGTCCTTATGTGAGTGTTGTTAGGTTGAGAATTCCTGGTAGGGATGTATCCAAGATTTAGGATAAGGTTATAGTTTTTATTGAAAATTTCTAGAGAAATGATGTGCTAAAACCTTTATATTAGAAGTAACATTGAGGTCATAGACTCTACCATTATAGGATAACTGACTTACTTGTAATTGGTTTTGGTTAAGAAGCTGGTGGTGTAGGATTAGTAAGAGATGAGTAACACTTTGACACACTCCCACAATCACCACATTTGATTGTTTCTTGTTAATAACATAGTGATAAGAGTTATATATATAGGTTTATGTGTATAGATGATTTAGGTGACATCTAATTTTGTTTTAGGTATGATTTGTGTCCTATCTTCATGTACCTTCATACTGGATGATATCGATCATGATATTATTTCTGTGTCGATTTTTTGGGAGTTGTACATTCTAATTTAGACCCTTATCATACCTTTTATCAACTAGAGAATTTCCACTAATGGTGACTATCTTTCAATCATACATTCTGGTAAAGTGATTTTATCCCCAATAGAGAAAGAGATCATTCATGGGATTCCTTTTTGGTAGAGATGATACCCAATAGTATCTTCCTTGGTTTGTATTGGTTACCCTTTTCTATTGTTATATGGTGTTATGTGGTTTTGTAAACTAGATGAGTTCCACCTTCAATAGTGAATGATACCCTATTAAGTGTATCAAGTAGCGCCAACCCTTGAGAAGTGGTAGTGATTTTCCCATCAGATGGTTTCATAGTTTTATATGACTTTGGGGTGGTTGAGTATTTACTTCATGTGAATGTTGAATAATTCAAGGGTACTCAAATATAAAAAACCATGGTTGTTTCTTAATGTGAACCTGACATATTCATCAACGTGCATTCCAAATATGAAATCCAAGTGTTATTGCATAGGATTATGCATTCCCTTAGATTTATCTCTTTTTTCTCACAGAAAGAATGAATCGTGTGGACATAGATATCGTGAGTTCTTATCTCATAATGTGGTCAAAGTGAAAAAATCAATGCAAGGAATTCAAATAAGAAATTATTTTATTTGTTTGTAAACTTAGAGTAGGATCACCCGCTTATTGAATCCTTTTCCTTTTAATACTAAATACCCTCTATATTTTTATCTAGAGATAGAATATTTGTGCTTGTAAAACCTAATTTGAGTGGATTTGACAGCTTCTGATGGCTTGGATAGCTCATTGTAATCCATGTCAACTCTAGGAAAAACCTCATCTACTCATAAATAAATTGTGGATTTATCATACTCATATATAGCTGCTTTATAAGTTTTCGAAGAAAACTCATGTTCTACTATCATTAGTTCATCCTACAGGGTGTATTTGGTGTATTTTTAGGAAAAGGTTACATCCTGCTATTTCTATGCTTCTTCATCAAGATTGGAAACATTATTTTTTTTCCTCATGAACTGTGATTCCAACCATGTTATTCTTATGTTAATTTTTGTTATCTAATATTATATTTTGATGCTATAAAGGATTTCAAAAGTCAAGGGTTGAAAATTTGGAGATTTGGGAGAAACATGATAGGAATACTGTTTATCATAACTTTTAGTATTGACCATGTGGTAGTTGAGTAATATGACATTGTTGGTTTTATTGACGTTTTTTATTATTTCAGTAGATTTTTCTTAACCATTAATTTCCATGAAAACCATTTGGATGAATGGACTATATTATAGATGTTTTCTCATACCTTATGAATGATTTTTATATCCACGTAGTTATTCTAAATTAACAATGTGCTTTGGTTTTCATGGTAATGTAGCTACCATGTTGTTATCACACTATTTCTCTTTACCAAAGAAACTCCCCCTATCCCAAACACTAGAGGGTTCATGTCTAACTCAAGGGATCATCTTTATTATATTATGTTTCTGTAATCTTAGAATATTGTATATATGAATCTCTTTCTCTATTTAGTAGTAACTATGTGTTTTAATTTTTTTTATTATTGTTTAGGAACATTGTGAGATAAAACCTAGATCACATTACCAAGGAACACACCTCAGTATGTTAAGGGTTTGAATGAGTTTTTAGATTTTTCAATTTCTAACTGATCTGTTGAAGGGATAATAAGATTTCCATGTCCTACATGTAAATTTAGAACATGGTTGAAGAGAGATGAAGTTTATGAACATTTAATACTGAAGAAATTCCATAGTCAATATTTGTGTTGGATTTGGCATGGATAATTGAACGTTACAGAAAGATTGAGCACTGATGTTAATCCACAGAATGAGGTCCCATGTTCGTCGAAAATGGAAAATGAAATGCAAAACCTCATAAATAATGCATTCGGCACTACAAGACACCACTATCAGCAACAAAACGTATCAAAACAACCAGAAGAGGGTGTTATAAATTTCAACGTGACAAGTGATGTTTTTGATACTATAACACAAGCAGATAAAGATTGTAACATATCATTGGATCCTCCTCTTGATTCTGTGGAGCCAAATGTAAGAGAAAACTTCACTGAGGAAAATGCGTTTCATGATTTAGTTGACGATGGAAATCAAGAGTTGTATAGTGGGTGTTTGAAATATTCAAAGCTTTCATTTCTGCTGAAGTTCTACCATATCAAATGTCTATGTTGAATTAAAAATAAGGCAATGTCCATGATATTGGAATTGATTCATGATTCATTTCCTGAAGCAAAAATCCCAGAATATTTTTATGATATGAAAACAATTGTTATCAAGATTGGTCTGAATTATACAAAAATACATGTGTGTCCTAATGATTATATTCTTTATTGGGGATAAGATTCAAGTAGACAGAATTGAAAGAAATGTTCTTCTTATAGATGGAAGTCAAAGGGTGATGTCAGAAGTCTGAATGAACATAATTTCATGGAGAAGAAGAAAAGGAACACACCTGCAAAGGTTTTGCATTACTTTCCTTTGAAGCCTCGATTGAAAAGATTATTCGTGTTATTGAAAACTGCTGAACACATGAAGTGAAATTCTATAGATAATAAAAATGATGGGTTAATGAGACAACCACCAGATTCCCAATCATAGAAGAAATTTGATTCATTACATCTATATTTCTCAGATGATCCTAGGAATGCTCAATTGGGATTGGTTGCCGATGGATTCAACCCATTTGGGACTTTGAGTACCAGTTATAGCATTTGGCCAGTTGTTTTGATCCCTTATAATCTACCTCCATGGATGTGTATTCAACAAAAATATTTTATCATTTCAATGATTATTCCTGGAAAACAAATTTTTGGAAATGATATTGATGTATACTTGCATCCTTTGATTGAAGAATTGCAGGAGTTATGGAGCAACAATGTTGATAAATTTGATGATTCTTCTAAAACAATGTTCAAAATGCATTCTAATTTAATGTGGACCATTAGTGACTTTCCTGGTCTTGGGAATTTATCTAGCTAGAACACTTACACAGATGACGCTGTAGGTTTACTTGGCTAGATTCTAGGCCAGCTGGTAGCGGAGCCCATTTCCCTTCCTATTTATGATGATGATTGGAGACATATGCCTACAAGCTGGAAAAATGAAGTTTTTGATTCCCAAATAAAGGTAAATTTATTAAATTATGGTTTAATTGATTTTCATGTTATTAATATGTTCAAAATTAATTTCTATATACATATGTTCTTCCACTTTACAGTTGCTGATGTGATAGCATGGAAGTGGATGTTGAAAAATCTTGGTAATAAATGGAAAGATTTAAAATGGAGATTATGGTGTGATGTCAATGGTACTTAGTTGACTGTGCAACAAATGTATGAGAAGCTACATAGTGGGGTACCGAAAGAACAGTGGAAAGTTTTTGTTGACAAAAATCGTGAGGAGAAGCGGATGGTATTGAAATATATATTATTATATTATCCTCATTTTAAATTTATACATGTATATTAAGAGTATATGACATTGAATACATTACTATTAACTTTAATTTTATTTATTTCAAGATCTCTCAAGACATAATGCATCAAACCGGGCTAAGCAAGTCATCCCTCACACTACGGGCTCAAAAATATTTTCTAGAAGCCGAATGACATTGGTAATATTTTAATTAGATTAAATATTTATAAGAAAATATTATCTATTTAATATATTGAATTCTTGATTTATCTTTGCTTAATGTAGTCACAGAGTTTAGGGCATGAAGCATCCTGAACTGAACTGTGGTTTGATGTTCACAAAAAATCAGATGGAAGTTTTGTTAATGAGCCTGCCAAAGAAGTTGGGGTATGAAGTCAATTTTTTATTATAATAACTTATTATCAGTTTTTACTGTGTTAATATATATTGATATTTTATTTATTGGTAAAAATTAAAGAACTATGGGATGCCAATCTTGGGAAGTCCTACTCAGTATCCCAGGATGACCAAGTTGTTAAAGTCCTTGGGAAGGAGCATCCCGGTAGAGTGAATGGGATGGGTTTAGGACCCATAGCATCTGAGGTCTTTGGCATTCCACCAGGGATTCCAGCTGCATCTACTCCTGGTTATAGTTAGTTCATACCTGAAGATGCTCAGAGGGATATTGCTTCTCTATGAACCACAGTTCAAGACCATGGGGCTCAGATATCCGCTTTTCAGAAAGCGATGACTGATATACATCAGCAGATGAGCAGATATTCCCCCAGTGATAGTTCATCGATTGGTGGTAAGCAGGTAAATCACAAAATATCAAAATCATTTTGTTTTCAAACATTCATGGGTTTTAAGTTTTAATATAAATATGAAACAATATTTAATTTTCAATATAATGTTCTTACAGGTGATAATAAAAAGTGGAGATAGAGGTGGAGAGGGTGATGATGCATCATCTGACCATGAGCAGTTGATTTTTTGATGTGTTGAACAAATATGGGAATAGATGGTTTGTATATGTAACATGTGTGGCACATAGTTTCCACCAAACATTTTCATGTCCTAATTTTTTTTTTGATTTCTCATGTTTCCTTTTATGCATTTTATTTATTTATGATGTTTCCTTTTATGTCTTGATTTCTCAAGTGTGGTATACATCATTCCATTTAGGCCTGTGTTTGAATTTGTAGTCAAGATTTTGGATGACTAGGAGTTAAACCCATAGTTGTTGTGTTGAACAAATTGGGTCATTTCATAGTGATCAAGGGGATAGTATTGTAGACACTTTGGTGAGGTAGAATGTGTAGATAGTGAATCTCCATGCGTTGTAAATGGTTATCATATTCTGTTCATGATGATAAAATGTGGTCATAACCCATATAAAACCTAGGTTCCTCTTAATGGGAGATGGTACTAAACCGTATAAAACTGGGATTCATTGTACGATGTGTATTGGATGATCTAAAAGTCTTACACTATATAAAATTTGGATTCCTCTTACGATAATTATGATATGTTCAAAAACATTACCTCATATAAAACATGTAATAATCACATTATGTGAGATGAAAAAAATCATTTTCTTCAATACATGACATTAAACTTTATCATAATCTCATTCCTTCGAAATGTGATGCCTCATGATAATCATTATATTCCAAAATTTACTCTATATATAGGATTACCCCTATTTCCAATGTTGTTCTTATACTATGCCATATTCTAGAATAGCCTGTGTATTGATTCACACTCTCATGGGATACATAATGATGCTTAGACGTCTTTTTTGGGTCTAGATGTAAATTTATTAAGCCTTTGTCCCCATTGCTCCATTTATGGTCCACAGATTATAACCTTAAATAATGTTCAGTTCATATCAAAATGTTCATGTGGTACATGGGACTACATTAACCCATTATACATTGGTTTTTACCTATACAATGACACATAGATACCATGTAGAGAATCATCATCCTTGTCTATGAATCATGATGTTAAAATTTTCATCATGGTCTTGGTTGTATGATCATACACTATGTGTAATCATATTCAGGATTTCTTCATGGGTTGAAGGGCCTATTTTATCCTATAACCCTAGGTTATATTCACCACAAAAACATTTTTGATTCCCCCACCTCACCAATCTATACTATAATAGTTTATATCAAGAGATCCCTAGTCCAAGAATTATGACAATAAAATATGCTCATACATCCATCACATGGGTTTATTCATCCATGGAGTTTCATCAAACATCTATTTCCACAACATTCTAGAACTATGGGTTGATTGATTCCCATTTCCACGGGATACGTATTGATGAATATATATTATATCATTTATCCTAGCTGATGATTCACCATATAATAATCCTTTACATAAGGTTTTATTGCCCTAAAACACTCACATCAGCCTCTTCTTTAGCAATAATCTCCTTTCATTTATGTTGACACATCAATGGGCCAAGATGCTCTCATTTCCTGATATGAGGAAGTAAATAATAGGTATATAGATGCAAAATACCTTCTAAAATCCTAATAAGATGAATTTAAACTATATCATTACCCCATGTAAAATATATATACCTATTAATGATAGATAATTTAACCCCATAAAAATTGATATCTCTTAAAGAGCGATAATTTCACCTCTTATAAATTCTTGATGCCTAATATTATAATATGTAATTATTCAATATCATCACCCAAGAAGGTAAACCCTTCTGGATTTCGTATCTTATGACACTGTGAATCATAAAAACATGTGGATTAATTCCAATAATCATGATATAAGTAGTTACATATAAATAATTAATCTAGGGCACAACCCTATCACTGACTCATTATAGGTTTCTCCCTTTCCTATCTACTTTGGTCAAATCTTGGAGACCTTTAACTCAAACCTATTCCTATATTTGGAGCTCTAGGAATTTAAACTAGTTGTAGTCATAGTCCATGTTGTATGATTTTAAACATCAAAGCCCAATGTCCTTATCAAACAATGTTAATTGAAAACCATACCCTATTAAATGAACTAAGGATGCCTCATCCGATAAGTGTGGGATGATTATAAAAATAATTACCAAATATAAAACTGAGATTCATCATATGATAAGTATGAAATGAACCACACATTACCCATATAAAACTTGTATTTCTCCGAATATGAGATGATATGATATCCTTTCCAGAGATGAAATCACTCCACCGACAATAGTCTATTACTCAGGAAATTTCATGTTATATCATTATTCCATGAGAATGTGTTTAATACATGTTGGTATAACCTTGTGGTAATTAAATACTTATTAAATACCCTTTTCTCCATGAAATTACTTCATAAATTTTATTTCTAAATCATCATCAACTCACATCCTTGAGTTAATATTCTCCCATTGGAATTCTAAACCCTGAGCATATCCTCTCACTTCCCCCTTTCATAGAAATTTGTAATGAGTGTATCTGATTTTAAAAGTAAACCTCTAATTAGTATTTATATTTTCTACACATATCTAACCTACCAAAAAGACTCATGTTTTCATCTTGAGGAGAGTATCCTCTAACCATATGAACTATTTCATAATGATGCAGTGGTGGTCTCTCCATTACCAATGGTTAACTTATTCCAACCTATATTCATTTCCACTAACTCAATAATTCTTTTATTATGATTTAAAAATTCCATTATCAAAAAATTCAAGTGGATTCAAATACCATTGATGTTATGCATTCATGAATCATACCCATTATCAAATCAAGATTATGCCTTCCTATTCTTGTACCATTTTAAACCTAGGTATGGATTTTCTATGAAGAAAATAATGTTATGAATTAAGATACTCATCTTTAAAACTCAAATGATTTGAGTTGAGATACTTCAACTAGTATCCAAAATTCCTTGAGTCAAGATACTCCTATTCGAAACCCCAACTACTTGAGTTGACATTATCCTCTTAGGAAATTCCCATTAGGAACATGGTCATGATCACGCGACCCTAAACTAAACAACAAATAGTCTATATTGTTTAACCAAAAACTACTTAGAGTGTTCTATTATATATAAACTAATTCCCTTACATATAATCTATATTTACATAAGAATTCCCAATGTATAGGTTTACCATATCATGTTTGGTCTTCTTCAAAATACCTACATTTGGATAAAACCATTTTATTTTCTCTTTTTCTTAAGCCTAATCTACATAGAAACCTCAACATTTTGAATAAATTATTCCTTGATTATTATTATTCTAAGATACCTACTAACATCTGGACCACCTATCCTGGTCCCAACTATAGTTTCTCATTTTCACCTTGTCCTTGGTGCTGAGACCTCATTTATGTTGTGTTTAGTTCTTATCTCTCTCACAAGGGTACTCATTCATTCCATTTCATATTTTCTTACACTTGAGATAAATTTGTGTAGAGACCTTTAATAACTAAGTGTAGATAGATTTCTATTATCTCAAGATATGTAGTGATGTCTAGGCCATTCAACTTTGATCCAACCAAAAAGATTTAATTCCTATTAAACCCCTACCTCATCGTGGTATTTGAGACTTCATTAATACACATCATATTTTCCCACTAGATCAACAGTAAGATGAATCCATTTTATCTTCCTCTGTGCATGATCTAGATTCACACAAATACTCCTTTACAAATTTCCTCATCAAACAAACATAAAATTCATGACACATGATTCTTTATCACATGATGTTAAACCACATGACATATAGTCCACCTTTCATGAAATTTAAACTACTTGAAGTAATATATTTTATAAATCCATACCTCTATATATGATATTGATATACTTGTAAGAATACTATGAATATTGTTACCTATCCATAAATCTTTGCCAAGATAAATTTATCACCTTACAAGGATTATATTTTGGTGTTTTGTATTCAATGATTCATGTTAGTCTATTCCTTCCATAGCTCAACACTGGGATAGAGAACATGATCTAAATGATTGAAAATATATTATATGAACTTTTTGTGGCTTGATTATTTGAATCCCAAGATACATAGTGATGCCCATATCACTTATCTCAGACCTATTCACGAGTGCCACTATCATCCAAGCTCTCTTGGTGTTTGGTCTCCACATTTATATTAGGTTTTATACCTCATACATACACTATAAAACTATATTCATAAACCCATATTTTCAAACCTCGGTATAGGCATGGAGATCTTTATATTTATAGTCTTATATTATAATGAAAATACACCTATTAAAAACTATATGTGACTTTATTCCTATTATCAAAAGATACATAATGACTTATAGGCCTTCTAAATTGGATCTAACCATAAAACTAGTTTATATCCCATTTCCAATCACTATATTAACACTCAGGGATCCCAATTCACATTAATATTTTCATTATTAGCCTCATTATAGAATGATACATTTCATACAATTTTGTAGAACTATGTTTTAGTTGATTATTATTATAATAGGATATATAGTGACACTTTGATGTCTTGAATCGAGTCTAATCATAGATCACACCAATTCCAATCCCCTTATCAATCTTAATATTTTTTCCTCTCATTCATTTCAGGTTCTTCAATGGATCTTTATTAGGATGAAGTCATTACAATTTCCCCTTTATATGAACCAGATCTATACAAAGGCTATTTCTCAGAACTATGAGTGGCATTATTACTATTATTTCTATAAAAGTAGTAAAGTATGGTTACCTAACTTGGATATGGATTTGGATTTAATCACCATAGATCCCCTCATAGTATATGGTCAAATTATTCAGGTCAATTCTTTCCATAGTTGACTCTATAAAGGGGTGATATATATCATTTATAGAACTCCATGTGGATTTATTCCTATTAATATAGGATATGTGATGGTAACTAAACCATATTTATTTGTCCATTATGAAAATATTAATCTTCGTTCACTCCCCCTAAATGCTCTATAACAACCCAACATTAATCAGTTTTGGATTGGATTATTTTAATCACCTTCTGAATATTCCCTTACCATAGGACTCAATTTATACCTTAAGTGATTGAATCACCACAAACCATCCATAGATATTGGTAATGAGTGCATCTAATCCAAAAATGAACCATCTTTTTTGTAATGATATTCATATTTCATATCATGCCTTCCAATAAGAGGAATATTTTCATCATAAGGAGAAGATCCTATAACCCCATCTACCATAAATAATGATATCATGGAACCTGTATTTTGAATTTAGTCAGCGATTGTGCTCAACATGTTTAAACTATTTCACCACACTCTTATTCAAATAACTCATGGGATGATTTATGTTGTTCACATCTTTAATTTAAAGGTATTGAATCACAACTAACTCTCGAGATTTATTTGGGTTATTACTCCCCTCCAAACATTATTTCAAACAGTATAACCTTAAAATGTATGCATCATTTTCTACCAATGGTTGTTCATATAGGTGTTGTGACATCACCATCCTTATTGAGTTTATTTCACCATTTTCACTAGATGTGAAATGATCTGACCCGACCCATAGGGTCCTAACCAGGTTGGTGATAAGATGAGAGTGACACCCCAAGCCTGTCTCTAATAGTCCAAGGCCTATTGACTAGTATTGATTTGGAATATCATACAATACGAGAGTTCTTAGCCTATATCAACCCTTAATAGATACAAATATTCAATGCATAAATTGACATTAACACTAATAGGGAGAATACATACAATAAAATGAATTTAAATGAATAAAATACATGAATGTAGAAATAAGAATAAGTACATTACACAAAGAAAATACAAGGGAAACAATATATCTAGAAATATCTAAAACACAATGCATTGAGAAACATATCCACACTGCATGTACTCCTAGATAAATCTCTACTTGTAGTGGTCACCACCACTAGAATGAATCATCATTCTCTTTAATTCACTACTAATAATCACTAGGAATTATCCTTAAACAATCCATGTTTTTTCCTCGTTAACCCATACCATCTCCAAACCTATGCATTGTCTTTATAGAAAAACAATGTATTGGAACAAGTCCCATGTAGAAGTGAGTTTAAACATATCCAATAGGATGCCCTGAAAACCCCAATAAAATGGTATAAATGACTCATCTCTACTCCTGGTATGATAGGTGACTAGGAGGAGTAAAAAGTGTAAAAATAGACATTGAGTCATCTTAATCCCCTAAAACTAATGAGTGTCCATGTGAATAAAAATAAAGAATAAAATCACATATAATCAATCACTAGAAGTCTTAGGGAAATACATAGAAGTACCAACCATCATATCTCTAACCCACAGGGGTTAAAAGTTCATGAGAAACTATAGATTCTTAAATTAAAGAAAAGTACTTAAATTCTAATGTAGATAAGAAGTTGTACAACTCATCTTGAAGGCCACATAGGAGCGATTGAGGAGTCAAAATACTCAAATAAGTCCACAATGCTTATCCTTTTCATCTATAATACCACCACTAGAATCTATGATGGGTAACTTTCTCACCACCTAGGTATGATATCTAGTTAAGGTAACACCACATCCTTAGAACCATCAATACCTCATTATTAATCAAATATGAAAACTACACATAAATCAAGAAAACTATGTAATCTATCTCAAAATGTAATGGAAGATCCCACAACCTAATAATATGGGGGGATACAAAATATAGTGGAGGTTTATGTTCCATTAATAATCTCTTAGATAGAGGGAATACCAACTCCACATACAAAGTATTCCATGCCCCAGGTATGTGAGGGTAATACTAACTATATTTGATCCATAAGTATAAGATTCTATGCCCCAAATTAATTAGGGAGTTTTCAACTCTACCTTAGAATTGTTGGAGAACCACTCCCTAAAACAGAATTTTTAGGGGGTTGTTATCCCTAATAACATTCTGATCAACATTCCCAATCCCAATCACTATTTATCTAAAGCTAAAGAAATAATAACCTACTCAAACTACCTTACATACCTTCTTTGATAATAATAAAAAGTACACTACCTTGTTATATATGGGAAAACACATAGAATAGGATATCCACTTGCCTAAATTTGAGTTACGAGCAAAAAAAATATGAAAATTAACTAAGTCCATAAAATTACATGACACGTACTTATGAGAAAACATGACATGTATCCCTCGGGAACCCATCTGGTTGTGAACATCCCAACAAATGGTGTAAAAATAAAAACTATAAAGCATATACTACCTGGTACACAACATGTGAAAATAATATGGAAACTTAGTGTGTGCTACAGGTTCATCGAGCAATGTATTCCCTGGCTACATAGTGGGTCCTACGTGAAATATGACGTGTAAATCATGATAACACCCCGAGAATGTACTACTACCCATCCTGTGTTTTGTAGGACAAAAATGGAATGTATCATGACTATATACCATATGAATGGTGATGTACTATATTGTGATAAATGTTTTGTAAATACCAATGACACACCATGTTATATTTATATTCACTAGAAACCCTAGCACTATACCCATGGTATCACACCAAATGTATTCTTTAGAACTATATTCCATGTAGTTGGGTTCTTCACCAGGACTTGTAGAATCATTTAATTTTTCAGTTTACTATTTTTACCATCATTCTCACCCATTTCATTGTCTAAGGCCATGGAATTGATTTTTGATATTTGATTACTAGAAATGGAATCCATTGATATCTACAAAATTCTCATCCCTTTATATATCATTGACCAAGGAAAAATTCATACCTACCTTCTACAATCCACTACTATAAGATGATATTCCATATGGTTCAATATTTGGGTATTGATCCCATCAATGCACATGGTCTGAAATTTGATCTCGATTCAAATCATAACCATAATGTAGAATCATAATCCTAACCACAGGTTAAAAAAATACATAAGGAATAACATGAGGAATCTAAATAAATAATCAAAGGGATTATAAATGATGGTCATTGTGAAACTGACCATCGATCATATGTGAGATAATCAAGAATCATATAAAAACATTCACAATGAATTATTCCATGCCAAATAAAAATATGAAAATTTATAGATCCATGTGAATAGTGTATTGAAAGTGGAACATCAATCCTTGCTTGGAATTCATAAAATACAGAGCAATTACAATAATAACAAAGACTTACCTCATCAATAATATGATATTTGGAGATGAATATGTCCACATTGGTGTTTTTGGTGATCCCTATCAAGTTTGACGTTGAACCTATGAATCTTTATTAGTTACATGACAATATTCCCCCATGATTTATCCTCTCAAATATCTCAGGGTTATGCAGATAACCCTAGATATTTGTGATAGATGGGGCTAAATAAAAGAATATTAGGTCAAATAAATAATTAAGTTATTTAATATTTTTTCATCAAACTCTTCTAGTGACTATGAATTATCATGGGAGTCATTGTGAAAATAACTTACATTATTCCTAGGGTAAAAAATGGGTTCCGGAATAAACAGTTTTGTTGGTTTTTCTATCTAACTCTACATTCATGAGATATAAATATTTCATCACAAAACCATGTGCACAGGAAAAAGATAATATTTTTTTAGTTAATATATTTTTATCTATGGCATTAAAAGTTCTGAATCTTCTCATATTAGTGGTAAACACACCACCCATGAATCAATGAAACCATTGGATAAAATTTTCAAGGTTTTCTACTTGGGTAAAATTATTAATTTACCCTTGTAAATGTCATAAGACCCCAAAATAAATTTTTTTGCTAATCTCAATCGAGAAAAACCTAGGTGTTTACATCTTTCCCACTGTAAAACATTTTCATCCTCAAAAATGAAAAAAAAAACTAAGATCAACCATAAATAATCTCCCAAAATATCCCCATGTGGAAGATATCTCACTATCACATGTGTTTACTTCATCTATAAAGGTATGATATCTAAGAAAACTTGACACACAACTTACAAGTAAAAAAATCATTTTTATTCATTAAGATACTATCTATGGACAATATCAAAGTATGAAGCAATAAAAAACATACACCCAACCTAGTAAAGAATTTCTAAGAATGTTCTCTCAAAAAATAACTCCATTAAGACATTTTCTTTCCACATGGGATGAAAATAATCCATAATCCACTAACATTTAGCTGACAAGGTTTCATTTTCAAGGATAACTCTAGTGGGAGTTATCTACTCCCATTCTTTAAATAGTGTTCTATATGATTTTCATATAATAAAAATCATTATATGAACAATCCAAAATTGAGTGATTTTCCATGTTTCATTCCATCATCAGAGAAGTTGTAGGAATACATGATCTTTTTGATTCACTTCTCTCCTCTTCCATCATCTTCCAAATAGGAACATGCATCATTATCACTTGATCATGGCAGAAGAGAAACACGATCCTTCTTCCAAACCTCCCATAAAAATATTTGTATGATTCCGCCCCATTTACATATTGATATCTAAAAGACTCTCACCCACTATCGAAGATAACTCAGTTGCATCACTATCACTCATTCTTGAAAGCTACTAAAGAGAAAATCAGATGTAGGTCTAACCTCACCAACTACACAACAACACACCCTTACTAATTGAGTGGTATAATCCTCCATAATCCAAAGTGGGTGGTCTTTACTGTTTATATGGACTTTATTTGTTAGCTCAAGAACCTAGAAAAACACCTAGCTGAGTGACCATAAACCACAACCACTCAGTTAAACCTCATTATCCATCACATACCAAGGTTTTAATTGTGGTGGGTACATCCACATTTATTATTTAGTAATTACATAATGAGGACCATAATCTTCTAAATAATTATATTATTATATTACCCATCACCACATTCAATATTAACATCATGAGATAAACACTATCTACTAGATTAGTGAGTGAAATAATCCCCACCATAAGGAACCCATATCAGTCTCACATCTAAACACATTTAGTAATCTCAGAATCACCAAACTAACACCACCACCACTTTTTCCTCTCATAAATATGAAAGAGTATGGGGGAAAACACCATTTATAAAAGTTTATAAATTTATCCCTCTATACATGAGAATCACCGCTCAAAGTTAGATTCTCACATACCTATATCAACACCCAGACACAACGTCTTCTACTAAGAAGTTCCAACCACCACACCAATATTCTATCTCTCTTATCTCATTAGCCTCTATAGATTCAACTTCATAGAATCCAATATTTCAAAATAAATTCAAACCTCAAAATTTGATGATTTAATATATAGTATATGCTCTCATGTTAAAATAACAGTAGCCTCTAAACACCCAATAGGATTTGTCTCAAATCATTTCAAGGGGAGGTGTGAGTCACAAGATACACAGGCTATATAATGTTGTTCACCACCCCAACCACCAATATTGAACATCATGATTCGGAATAATCCATTTATTATATTATCCCTTTGTCAAAAACTAAATATAAGTCACCCTCTGAGAGAATTCATGCATTCCCCAACATTCATAGGAAGTGAATTCATTTCCACAAACTCAGTATGAATCAATATTTTCTAGATGATGGTTAGTGATCCTAACATTTGAAGAGTTTTCTCTACTCACCAACCTTAAGAGGTTCCATTCAATACTATATATAGATCCTAACACATATATAAAATAGCCATCACCTCACCACACCAGCTATGGATAACCAATTTATACCAGGGTCAGTAATACAATACCTCCTCCCTATCACAAAAAATCCCTAAAAATGCCTTTTTCTCTACCAAGGATATACTAAAATCATCAGAAGGGGTTAGTGAATAATTTTTATCATCAATGGAGTTCCCCTATATGGAAAAGGTTCTAATGGAATCTCTAAATTTTGAACATACAATGTAGGATGAATGGATCATACCCATATTGAATAGTATGAGAGTTTATGAAGAACAAAAATGAATCATAATATGATTTACACATAATATTGTCTGACCATAGAAATATCCTCTATGTGTTATCTCACATGAATGAATATCATAACTTTATGCTAAACATTAACTAACCCATGCTAATGACCATCTAAGAGGATTGATGCATCAACCAACTCCAACTACTTTCTCACCATAAGATCACCACCAAACAACTCCTCAATAGTCAATTGGGTTTACAAAAAGGGAGTCCCTGATCTCCTAAACAATATTAATATGGAGTTCCATATGTGGAATAACCATAAATACCTTTAGGTTGAAAATTAAAATTATCTCGAAGCTAAGGTGCATCTCCACCATGGATCCTAATATTCCAATTCTCAATCAATTGACCCAAAATAGGTGGTTGTGTATGAAATAATAATCATAAATCATAATCTCCGCTATAGAGTATTTTTAAAACTATGAATCTCAAATAAATTAATCACAAAACATACCCAGAAGATACCTCATAGGGTATGTAGGATTCAACTCATACCATAAAATAGTTTTTATGACCTAATAAAAGTTCACAATCCTTTGAAAAAACTCTATATTGAATGAAGGGCCAAAACTAAAGTCATGGAAGATAAGTATTATTACAAGTATGAAAAAAGGAAACATCAATCCATAATGGATCATAGTTTCATATAGGAAACTCAAGGAAGTAATCTTCATCTATTTAGTATATTAAAAACAAAAAAACATGATTCTCATACTACAACCAATCACCTATCACCTAAGGATCATTATTTCCTTGATAATCAGAAAGAATAAAACATGTAAAATCATGATTAGTTTTGAACTACTACATAAGAAACATCATATACACTAAGCATGAAGGTGATAGAATATACCTCTGATCAAAGGCAATGGTTATCTATCAATTTAATTTAAAAAACAACACCACGTCGCTTGTAAATTGGTGGAATAAAGGGCTACATATAAGAACTAAATCATAATGAGCCTATAACTACAAACACGATGGATATAACAGGGATTCATAGTTTATCTGATTGGATAAACCCAAAAGTATTTGACAATATATGGGTGATATGACATGGAAAAAACATGAAAAAATCATAACCAGATTCTATATTATGTATGTAACAACTTGTATATACCCTAAAAATTATGCCTTAAGGATCTGGGTCAATTATTAGGTTATTAGAGTCATATATAAAGGATATTACAACTATATGACCAACACTAGTCTCCCTAGTATGACAAATGAACTCAATACAACCTTAACATCATTACCCTAAGTTCCCAAACCAAATCCTCACAAGAATGATAACTTAAAATATGTACTCAGGAAAAAACTACTCTGATACCACTCTGATATGATTTCACACACCAGATCCATGTTAGAACTAGTGCTAAACCAAGAGTTCCCCCCCCATACCCACCTATAATATGTTAAGGACTCGTGATTAGCACTGAGTTGGAATATCTCACAATAAGGTAGGCCTTAGACTATATCAACATGAAATATATACATATCTAAAACACATAAATAGAAAATGACATTAATAAGGTGAATAAATATAATTAAATAAATTTAACTAAATATAATGAATTCATGAGACTATAAGAACAAGTACATCCCACAAGGTAAATACAAGGGAAGTAGTGCATTTGAAAGTATCCAAAACAAAAATCACTGAGAAAATATTCCACACTACAAGTACTCTTGGATAAATCTACAGTCTCATCTGTCACTTCCACCATTATTAATCACAATAATCCATAATGGTTTTCCAAGCATCGCTAGGTGTTAGCCCTAAAAAATCCTTGTCAGTTTCACATATACCTGGAACCTATCGAAACTTGTGTATGATCTCCATTGATGAAACATGTGTGGTAATAAGTCTCATACAAGTTTGAATATAAACATACCTAGTAGGTTTCCCCAAAAACCCAAATAAAACATAAGCAATAAGTTAGCTCAACTCCTAGTATGAGAGGTGATTCAGAGGAGTAAAAATGGGGAAACCAGACATAGAGTTAGCTCAATCCCCCAATATTAAAGAGTGGATATATTAATAATATGTATGATTAAAACCATATATTCTCAATCATTATAGTTTTTATAAAAATACTTATAATCCCCAACCATCCCATATCCAACCAATATGGGTTATAATTTCACAAGAAATTATGGATTCTTGGAATATCAAAAAGTTCATGAAGTCTAAAGCAGATAACTATCCATACAATGTATCATGAAGGCCACATGTGGGTGCCTAATAAATCAGTAGACTTAAATAAGCCTGCACTAATTAGCCTTTAAAACTATTATACCATTTCTATAATACATGAATGGGAACTATTTTACTATTTAGGCACACTCACTAGTCATAGGAATAATGTATCCACCATCCCATCAAGACCATATCATTAAAAAAACCCAAAATACCCATAAATCTAGTAAACCACATATCCTATTTAGAAATATAATAGAGGATCAAATTCCCCAAGAAGATGGGTGGGGGGAGTACTGAATCTAGTTGAGGATCCCATGCACTAAATGAGATTTTAGGCTAAGGGAATAAAAAATCTAGAGATAGGGGACCACATTCCCTATGTGTGGGGCGAATACTGACCCCATCAGATCTATAGATAGAGGATCCCACACCCTAAATTAATGGGGGAATTTTTAGACCTAACTTAGAATATAATAAGACCTACAACCAATAAAAATAACATTTCTAGGGTGTTTTCATCCCTAATAAAACTTAAACCATCACACTCGAATCCATTCATTATTAATATGAAGATGAAAAAATAATAACATACTTTCATCACCTCACGTCACTTCTATGATATCAAGGAAACATTTATAAACATTTTCTATATGGGAAAACACCTAGATTAGGATATCCAATTTTATAAATCAAATTTCCAATTTAGGAGGTATAAAAATACACTAAGGAAAAAATTACATGATGTATACTTATAAGGGTATGCCATGTGTATACAATGGAAACCCATCTGGTCATGCACTACCCAACACATGATTTTTAAAGTAAGACTAGATGATGTGTATTACCATGTACATAATGTGTGTATCTAATTAAAAAATTTAACATGTACTTAAAATTCAATGAGTTATGTGATCAATGACTACATGGTGTGTCATACCAGACATATATGGTGAAAACCATGATAAAACCTTAGGTGGGTACTACCACCCATATTGTTTCATTTAGGAAATACATGATGTGTATAATAATTTATCACCATGTGACTAAGAATTTACTCTATCATGATACATGGTATTTAAATACCAATGAAATATCATGTAATATTTATATTTGTTGGAAACCCTAACACTGAACCCAATATAGTAAACAATATGTTTTCTACTAAACTACATATCGTGTAGTCGGTTTCTTCACAAGAACATGTCGAATCACCTATTTTTTCACTTTATTCTCCCATTAAACCATAAAAATCACCCATTACATCATCTATGGATCCGATAAAGGGAATACATCTATACGATATCGATTTTTGACAATCAGTTATTAGAAAAATAATCTATAAACATCTACATAAATCCCATTACTACATATGTCACTTCCTAGGGAAGAATTCACACTCATATTCTATAATATATTACCACATGATGATATTCCATGTAGTTTAATATCTAGTGTTTATCCCATCAACACACACAATCTGATATTCAATCATGGTTTAAATTAGACCAATAAAATCAAATTGTCAACCTAACCCTAGGTTGATGAAAAACACATGAATATTGGTGGAAGAAATCTAAATAAACAATCAAACTAATTATAAATTATTTTCATTTTTAACCCAAACATTGATAATAGGCATGGTAATTGATAATTAGATAAAAACAATGCACACTAAATTATTCCAATCCAAATAGAAATCCAAAAATTGATAGGGCCATGTGAATAGAGAATCAAAAAGTGGAACATTAATCCATTCTTGTAATTCATTGAATATTGATCAATTCCCCCAATAAAAATCTATATGTCCTCAAAAATATGATCTTTGGTGATGAATATGTCAATTTTAGTGCTATTGGTGATTTCTATCAAGTTTGTTTTTGATACAATAAATATTCCTCAATCACATGACATGATTTTCCCATAATAAATCCTCTAAAATATCTCAAGGTTGTGTGGATAAATCCAAATATTTTTTATAATGGTGTTTAAATAGAGGAATATTAGGTCAAATAATTAATTAATTGGTATCATTAATTATTTAATTTATTCCTATAACTCCATTCATGACTGAGAATGATCACAAGACTTGATGTGAATAAAACTTACATTATTAATAAGGTAAAAACCACATTTGAAACTCAAACATTGTCTCAATTTTCCCATCCAATTCTCCATGAAATAGATATAATCATTTCATCACAAAAAAAATACATTCTGGATAAAAATAATATACTTATACATAACATATTTTTATTGAGGCCTTTTCATACCTATAATTCAATGGAGGATCAAATTTGGGGGTAAATACCACACCATAGAATCAACAAAACCATTGGATAAAATTTCAAATGTCATTTAATATGGTAAATTTAATATTTTACCCATGAGAATTTCCTAGGTCTCTAAAACTCGAAATTGATCAAACTCTTGATTAGAAAAAACTTGGGTCTTATGAAACCTCATTATTATTCATAGATTTAGACATTGGTAATTGTTGGTCCAAGAACTGAGAACTTATACTTCGTGATCTTCCCCTCAAGTTTTTATATACCAAGATGGTCCCTTTTCTTATTCAATTTGGGTAATCACCATGCCTTTATTAGTAAATAGACCACTTCATTTTTGGTCAAAAATAATTATGGCCTTAAACTTTGTACATATGTCCTTTAAATTGTCTATATAAGAATCAGGATATCATTTACATTGGGTTTGTCTTTCCCTTATTGTTATATAGACTATCTCACACTCTTGGTAAATTCACGAGTGTGTATAATGATTTAAAACATTGAGTTGATATCATCCTCTTAGAAAGACTCTTCATCATGACTCAACTCCAGATATCTAAAGAATTTGAAAAAGTGATTTATCTTATATCAGAATTATATTCACTTCATTCTAGTCACATATAAATTTTAGGGGTGGGGGGATTTGTTGGCACTCCTTTTTTCTAAGGTTAGAGGCCCTTCTAAATGAATAAATACTATGGTGATAAGATAATTCAATGGAGACTAGGTCACTAGTGCATAGTCCTTTACCATGTTAAGGTACCTTCTGAATGCCATGATTCTACTATAAAATACCTTCTACGTGCCCATGTCCTTTACATTCTCCTTGATTACTCATAAATATCTCCTTATGTTAATCCTTCACATGATAAAGTTAATTTCTAAAGTTCTCTTACGTGATCCACTCACCTTACTAGGGTGATAGAGGTAATCATCAACTTGTCCCAACAACCTACTATTATTTTGAAAATAAAAAAACCACATCCCTCCCATTTTGAGGGGAAGATGGAAAGGAGGTATATCTAGTTGAGACATGAAATTCTAGAAGTCGATCCACTTCCACATGTGTCGAAGCCTCCCACTTATCCTTTAGGTGACTCCCTAAGTAAATCATAAGGAAAATAAGTAGATTTAAAGGTAATTACATCATATGAAGATGTTAAAATTAAACCATAATGAAATACCACTTCAATTATACTCTTTTAGGATGAAGGATAAGGCCACCAATTCTGAAAGAACCTATAATAGGGTGCCACTTCACCATGGTCCAATACTTGGGCACTAATTTACCGAGGACTCTATACTTGGGTTCCAATTTACACAGTACTCCCTACTTGGGTGTCACTTTTCAACAGTCTTATGCTTAGGGAATACATCAACTAGGCCTCCATACTAGGGTGCCACATAGTCTCAACCTCGCTAATAAGGCACCACTTCATTGTGGTCCCATATTAGGGTGATACTTTATCACAAAACAACTCGGGTCGACCCAAAACAGTTACCCAATCTAATCCATGGAAAGGCCCGAAGGGCATTCCCGATCCCCATAGGCTGACAACTAGTTCCAGGGTATCAACAGAGTAACAATAGTAATTATTTCTCCAAATAAAAATAAACAAAATCAGTAGAATAAAAAAACAAAAATAAATATGATTACCAAAATGAACATCATTTACACTTAAAATGAAAATAAAAAAACTAGAAAACAAATCTCCACAAGAAAAACCCAAACCTGACCCTCAGAACCATGACATCTCCATGTAACCCTCAGGGTCTCTCTCCAATCCATAACCAACCATCACTCAAGGCAATTAAACCTGATATGAAACCTACAATAGAGACTAAAAACAAGAAAGAAATATAGGCATGAGTATTAAAAATCAGTAGGTAAGACCATATAAATCTATTCCCAATTCACATCATTTAAATAAAGAAACATTGATTTCTGGTTTGAAATACATCATATAAATTTAGGTTTTCCACACTTTTTATTTTAAAGAAAACAAATCACAATATATTTCCCTCATGATTTAAAAAAACCATACTTTCATAGAGGATGACTAATTTCCTAGGGAAAATAAGGGAAAGGAAACTAAATGGTAAATGTTAATTTTTCATACAAGTGAAAAATGGGAAAATATTTATTCTTTCAAAACAAATTTCTTGAAAAGTTTTTATAAAAAAACCTCACATCCTCTTTTTACCAATAAGACACTATAAACCATGAGCATAAACTATGATTAAACAATGATGAAAATGGGATAACAGTGCTCAAGAAACCATACTATGTAATAAATATAAACCATCCGCCGAAGATAATCCACTGTTGGAGAAAATAAAAGAATACCTAGGATCTCAGAGGAAAATCCCGAACATACTATACATGTGACTCATCCTGAAGGCATGCCTTACCCAATGAAATCATAATGCCCAAATGATCGATCACACCCAACCTGGAATGGCAGAGGAGCATAATGCCAAAGAAGATGGTCCATACTAAGGGTCACTATCCAGTGTGTAATCTAAAATAGTGTAGAAAGAGTTATCAAAATTCATTGTATCTACGATAGGTTCCAATCTCATGTTCAAAAGGGTGTGTACCGGACAAGCCAAGAAACAAACCATACATATAAGACATTATAGAAGTCACACAAACTAGAACCACCCTGTCCAACCTAAGGAATAGTCCCTTTCATTTAATCCATCATTACACAAGGGAAGTCCCAAATCAAGGACAATCTCATATACCATCAACCAATAAGGTGAGGACCCATTCCAAGGATTGTTTTTCAATGAAACCATTTTTAAAGTGGCAACCATGCCTCACACAACCATCACATATTAAACCCTTTTCTTAAAGAACCACACACGATCCACTTTGAAAAACAAAAAAACATTTGGAAACTCATTTAAGAAACCCAAATCATCACTTCAAATCAAAAATGAATTTACAAGGTCTAACCGGGCATTTTGTCAAGCACCTGGTGTAAAAAATCCAATACAACTATTTGAACAAATTAAAATCAAGTTGAAATAACTTCATTTCACATCAAACATTAATTCTAAAAAACATTCATAACTAATTGATATCCACATAAGGTTTGAAAATCAATCAATAAATGTATTCTTGAATTTAAAGGGGAAATAAAAAGGGATCCGAACTCAAATGGTATCTGCTTCAATGAAGCCCAACTGAAAAGACTCCATGATGGTTCTAGGAAGTAATAACACCAAAAAGAACCCTAAAAGAGAAAAAATCCCAATTTTCACAAAATTAAGTATGTTAATCTTCCAAACATGGCCACTAGATTTATAGGAGAAAGGGAAAATGGAATAAAATAAAAGTAGCAAGATAAAAGATCCCTAACTTTTCGATCTGGGAAAAGAATCACTAAGAAACCACATCAAAATCACCTTGGAGGGGCCAAGATAATCCATGGGATGCATCTAGATTGGGAGAGTTCGAGTGGGGTGTCCAAGGGATGAAGACACAATTTAGAAGAAGTAGAAAACCCCCCAAATACCCTTTCTTGAGTGGGCGACACAATTAGATCACACGATTTAACAAATAGTGTTCAAACCATGTGATTTCCCACTATTTAGTGTTGCATGGGTTGTACACTTAGGCTGTATGGTTAGTTAAAATGTGTGACCAAACCATACAACCCCTACACACTTAGGCTGCATGGTTAAAATAACCATGAACCTTAACCATGTGACCTAAAAAAATACCACAAACATCACCCTTTTTACCCCAAAACTCTAATAACTCAAGGGAACAAACCATCCATTAAACACACCCCATAGAGAAGTAACACTAGGGGTTTCAAAAACTATACACCAAACTATTTCCTCCCCATACCTTCACACTAACAATGAACAAGGCCAAATACCACCAAAACTTCCATGACTCAAATTTCAAATCAAGGACACCCAAAACACCAAATTTAAACCCGGAACACCCAAAACATGAGATAAAAAACAAGAAACAAAATATAGTTTGAAACAAAGGATGGATATAAAGATCTGGGTGTGATAATTCTCCCCAATATTAATCTTTTTCCCCCTAAAAGCCAAAAAATTTCCAATTGATCGATCAAAGACAAAATTTCACACACTTACATGATTCAAATCCTCAAATCAAAGAACACCATGGAAAACACCACGATGAAACACAAAATTCTACCTAAAATTAATCAAAAAACCAAAACCACTTCTCAAAAAATGATGAAAATCTCAAACGAGGACTTCTATAACCTCTTTAAAACAAAAAATTATGTCTACTCCATAATCACAATTTTAACTTGGAATGAAAGACTTGAAACCTACAACCCCAAATGAAACTACTCATTATCAAACTACCCCAGAGGTTATACATAATTATAAATACAGGGAGGCCCGAACAGACTCCCCACTATTAGAGAACAATTAGCCGCAATTTATCATAGGAGAAATATAAATGAGACACATGGTGGATCTCCCCACCATTAATGATTCAATCAACATGGGAAACCCGACATGAACCAACTTATAAACTTTCCCCAACACTGATCAACAAACCCGCACCATAAGGGGGGAATCAAGAGCTGTAATAGGGAACATTAAACTCTATCCATTCTTGTACTAAAGAAAAAGAATAAAACAAGGTCCCTCGCACTGTTGGGATTCATGAATACACACCATATTTACTACGGGCCCTATAGCTATAGCCCTAATATTTGAAGCATCCACTTTCTCATAATCAGAAGCTGAGAATTCCTAATTGGTACACAAAATTAAGAATTTTCCAAAACATCATTCCATTGAAATATAAATTCTCAAGGGATTGACAATATCCATTATTACAATCCAAAGAGATTGAAACACTAAAAAACACCACTAAATACAACCATTACAATAAAGAAACATTACAATGAGAGAGACTCTAAACCGAGCCCAAACAGTACCCCACTCCTACAAATGGACTGGGGTGTCTTTCAAAGAGTTGGATCTGGATCCACGACACTTACTGGAAACACCCTGACAAAACCAATGCAAGTGATCTAGGTACCCACAATCATGAAAGGTCTTTGGTGCACTTAGAAAAGATTAATTCTTATAACCATGCTTACCACACTGATTACATATCAGGATATTCTGCTTAGAAGTGGTTTATGAAAGATTTAAATGCCTATTAATTCCACTACCAATACCACCAGCTTCAAGATACTTACCATTCTTATTATTGGGATTACCTTCACCATTTATAATGACTGGACGAAGGTCATCCATCTTAAGAACTTTTGATAACATATCTTCAACTTGAATATCTTGCCTCACCACATCAAAAAAATAGGTTAAGTTGAACTCTGACACCTTCAACTATAGATTAGGATGAATCACATACTTGAAATGTCGAGAATTCAAGGGATTGTTCGAAACATACCTCAGATCATATGGAATTAGATCTATAAAGTGATGATAGAACTCCAATACCGATCCAACACCCTACTGAAGATGAAACATCTCCATCCCCTTCCTTACCTTCGTCATATTAGAAAAGTACTATTGGGTGAATAAATCCTTGAATAACTATCAGGTAAGATCTTCTCGAGCCTTGTTTTGAGAGACCGACTTCCACTATTTCTAGGTTGGAACTTCGAGCATAAAGGTACAAAAATTTACCTTTAATGACTTAGGAAACTCAAGGAAATAGAAGTTTCTCTGAATCTTCTACATCCACTCTTCCACTTTGAGATGATCTTCTTGACCGTAAAAGATATTAGGATTCAACTTCTAAAATTCAAGAAGGTAGTCTATGGTTTGATCAACTTTAAAGTTTTATAATGGTGCACCAATCATAGCTGCACCTTGATAATCCATCCTATTTTTTGGGGGGAAGACACTAAGAAACAAGAAAACAAAGAACTCAATTAAGACCAATCCATCAATAATAATTATAAATCTCAAAACACCACATAAGAAATATCATCCCCAAAACATAGTAATACCAAAGGAAAACAACAAATTCTTTTCCACTTTCTAAATATAATATTCAACCCAATTTTTCACATTTTTAAGACACATAGACACTGTCCATGGTTAGGCCGCACGATTTACCAAACTTTGTGCCGACCATGCGCCCATTATTGGAAAACATGAGCACTCACATGGTTTGGCTGAATGATTTACAAATTGTGTGCCAAACACACAAAAAGGTTCTATCCCTAGACAGTGGATTCATGCATGATTTAAAAATATTTTGAATTACCATATGTGGTTCGTGTTCCCCAAACTAGAAGAAAACCATAGCTTGTATGGTTACATGGAGAAAGTCGCACAGTTTTCCTAAACTGTGTGTTGATTGTGTACAAAGAGGAAATACCCCAAAACTAAAAATTTAAATCTTAATCACCAAAATTGAAAAATATAAATTAAAAAAAACATAATTCATAATAAAACAAATTCATCTCACTGAATATGCTTCCATTAATTCCAAAAATCTCATTTCATCACGAATTGTTTGACTAAAAACTCATTTATTTTGTTCAGAATTAATTCCAAAACTCTCATAAATTTCTTTTCTAATTTTCAAACAAATTATTTCAATAAACTCCATATTTTTATTATAAAATTCCAATCCTATTAAAAAATTTCCATCTCACCCCAAAAAACCATTTTACAAATATTCACTTTTCGAAAGCCTTCTTTAAAGTAAATTATGAGAATTGACTTTCCACTTATCTAAAAAAAGATGTTACCACTTTAAATTGAAGTTTTCACAATTCTAAAACAAGAGTTTTCAAAAGAAAATAGAATCAAGGAATACCCAAAACAACACACTTGGGGGAACTAGTGTCGATGGGTGACTTAACCATATAGTTGTCGGCCATATGCCAATCATGCCACCATTATGGGTAGTCCTTTAGAACCATATTCCTAGCTCCACATGGATTTCTAGGACATGAAAGTTAATGAATACTACTAGCCTAACTCCATTTTAATTTATCAATACCAAAAAATCCACAAGAATCAATGGAAACTAACAAAACCAAATATTCCATAGAAACTCGAGGATCAGAACGAGAAAGGGTTCATGACGTCCTTCTCGTTCCTATCTATCGAGTCCCAAAAGTCTTACTCCATCTACCTTAACATTCCAAAGTAAAAAAGGGTGCTCTAAAAATAAAGGTCCTCTAAATATCTAACCTACTCTAATATGATTTTGTCATAAACCAACCTGGGTTGACTCTGAATCGGTCACCCGAGTCAATCTGTGGCAAGGCCTGAAGGTTATTCCTAATCCCCATGAGTTGGAAACTACTACTAGGGAATAAAAAGAGTAACCATGGAAATTATCTCCCCTAAAAAATAAATAAAACTAGTATAATAATAATGTAGCAGCCCAAAATAAATATGATTACCAAATTGGACATCTTTTACACTTGAAATGAAAATAAAACATACTGGACAAAAAATATACACATGAAAAACCCAAACCTAAACCTGACAACCACTACATCTCCATGTGACCCCAAGGGTCACTCTCCAATACATAACCAACCATTTCCCATGGTGATCAAACCTATGATGAAACCTACAACAGAGACTATTAAAAATAAAGAACTGTAGGTGTGAGTATTTAAACTCAGTAGGTAAGCCCACAAAAATATATTCTTAATGCACTTACTTTAAATAAATAAACATAGATTTAAGGTTTAAAATACATTATATAAATTCCTGTTTTCCATGCTTTTAATTTTAAATAAAACAAATCAAAATTCATTTCCCTCATGATTTAAAACAAGCATCCTTTCATAGAGGAGGACTAAGTTCATAGGGAAAAGAAGGGAAAGGGAACCCAATGGGAAATATTCATTTTTCATACAAGTGAAAATGGGGGAAAAATTTATTCTTTAAAAACATATTTCTTGAAACATTTTTATAAAAAAACACACTTTCTATTTTTACTAAGAAGACACCATCCACAATGAGAATAAACTTTGATCACACAATAAGGGAAATGGGATAACAATGCTCATGAAACCATACCAGGAAAGATATATAAATCATCTAATGAAGATAATCTAGTGCCAGAGAAAACATGGGAATACCTAGGAGCACGGAGGAAAATCTAGAACATGCTATAAATGTGACTCATCCCGAATGAATTCCTTACCCAATGAAATCATAACACCCAAATAATCGATCTCACCCTACCTGGCCTGACCAAGGGGAACAATACCAAAGCAAATAGTCCATACCAAGGTCCACTATCCAGTGCATAATCAAAACTAGTGAAAAAATCATTCTCAGAAGTCCTCATAGCTATTTTAGGTTCCCATGTTATGTTTACAAGGGGGAGTTCTAAACAAGACAATAAAAAACCATATATACATGCCATCATAGAAGTTATGTAATCCGGAACCACCCTTAACACCCCAAGGAATATTCCATTTCTTTAAGACATCATTACACAAGGGAAGTCCAAAACCAAGGACATTCCCATCTCTAATCAACCAATAAGTCAAGGACTAATTCTAAGGAGGGGTTTTTTATGAAACCATTTTTAAAGTGCCAACCGAGCCTCGTGCAACCATCACATGTTAAACCCTTTTCTCAAAGAACCACACAAAAGCCACTTTGAATAAACACAAATTTTGAAACCCATTTAAGAAACCCAAACCATCAATTCAAATAAAAAATACATTTATAGGAGGCAACTAGGAATTTAATCAAGAACTTGGTGTGAAAAACCCAACACAACCATTTAAAATAATCAAAATCAAGTAAAAATCACCTCATTTCACACAAAACATTAATTATAAAAATAATCCATAACAAATTGATATCCATAGAAGTTTTAAAAATAAATAAATCAATGTATTATTGAATTTAAAGGGGAAATGAAAAGGGATACTACCTTAAATCGCATCTTCTTCAATGATGACCAACTGAAAAGACTCCACAAAGGTTTCAGGAAGCAATAAAAACTACAAGTAACCCTAAAAAGGAAAAACTACCAATTTTGCACCAACCTAGGTATGAAAATCATCCAAAAATTTCCACTAGGGTTATAATAGTAAGGGAAAATGTTATAAAATCAAATCATAAGGATATGGGATCCCTAACCATTCAATCCAGGTAAAGAATCACCAAGAAACCACATCAAAATCACCTTAGAGGAGCTTATAGGGGACAAAATTCTCCAAGTGAAGCATATATGTTAGGGGAGTTTGAGTGGGGTGTCTAAGGTAAGAAACCCCAATTTAAAAAGAAAAAAAACACCAAAATATCCTTTTCTCAGTGGGAAATACGGTTAGCTCGCACAGTTTAACAAACTGTGTGATTTCCCACTGTCTAGTACTACATGGGATGCACACTTAGGTTGCATGGTTAGTTAAACCATGTGAACCGTACACACTTTGGAAGCATTGTTAAAATAACCATGTACCTTAACCATGTGACCTAGAGAAAATCCCCCAAACATCACACTTTTTACCCCAAAACTCTTTTAACTCAAGGGAATAATCCATCCATCAAACACACCCCATAGAGAAGTAACACTAGGGGTTTTGGAAACTCTTCACCAAACAATTTTCTCCCCATACATTCACAATAACATTGGGAAAGGCCAAATAATACCCAAAACTTCCATGACTCAAAATCTAAATCAAGGAAACCCAAAACACTAATTTTAAACCTGAAATAGCCAGAACACAAGAAAAAAAACAAGAACCAAAAGATATTCCGAAACAAAATATGGAAATGAAGATATGGGTGTGACACACTATCCTATTCCACCCATACTTGGGAATAAATTCTACTTGGTCCATAACTGGGAGCTACTAACATATACAAAAAAAAATAATAGTTCTCCAATTCACCATGGTCCCATATTAGGGCTCTACTCTCCCAAGCTACCCATACTATGGTACCACTTCACCCTAGTCCCATATTAGGGCACCACTTCACCCATACCCTCTACTAGGGTGAAAAGTTTCCATAATTTCATAATAGGGAGCCACTTCACTATGAACCATACTAGGTAGATAATTTTCTCAGGTTATCTATTAGGGTTCCATTTTCTTGGTTCCTAACACTTAGGGAATATGAATCCCACATGGGTTCCCTATTCACCGAAGTCTTTTAATAGGGAAAAACTAATTACCTAAAAGTCATTTCTAATAATCAATATCCAAGACTAACATGTTACTGAGTTACCACTATACATGCCTCCACCATATCCTCTTAAAGTAGTTTACTAGGATATGTTCATCAGAGTTATCCCCTTAAATCATGTATTATTTTGATAATAGGGATCAAGCCTCCCATGAGAAATCCTCCTTGGGGTCTTTCAACCCAACTAGTAGGACCCTTGGGGTGTTAACAAAAATGTATTACCTTTTGTTACAATTATTTATTTATTGATGAATTAGTTCACCACTCTAGTTGTTTGGTCATTGAAATTAATGACCTAAGTGTAGGATCCTATTAGAGGTAATCTAAAAATGATCTAGAAACCTCAAAAACATCATCAATGTATATTTTTTTTACTATCACAAAAGATTGATAACCTTTTATTATTCATTTTTATTACTACAAGAATCTTTTATAATGAAAAATTATTCTACTGAGTTTTCTCATGTTACTAAGAGTGAGGATGAGGATGTATGATCTTCATTCTTGAGATAATTATAGATAATAGGTTCTCTCTAGGTTTGAGATAATTCTCAAAAGATGATTTATTGTGTACAATAAATGATTTCCCAACATATTACCCTAGAAATGATATAAATAGTTTTATATATCTAGGTTAGAGAATTGATTATTTCACATAGGACCTTATCCAATCTCTTAATCATTAGAGAACCCCATGTATAATAATAATAATCATAATAATAATAAATATTATTATTTCTATTATGAACTAGCCTAGGTCCACCCTCAGACTGGGCACATGAGCCAACTCATGAGAAGGCCTAAAGGTGTCCTCGATCCACATAGGCTGATGAAAAGCATTATGGAATCAAAAGATAAATCATTGAGGGTGATTTTACCCAATAATCACAAATATAAAATAGAACAGAGCTTGCAACATAATCATGTGTATATACAAATCACTGAATATAAATAAAAACAACTATAGTGGAACCAAAACAAGATCCATATAAAATATAAAAAAACTACAACCAAATCAGAACCAAACATGATCTTCACATGACCTCTTGATCACCACCACTCACAAAACCAACCCGCACCATGAGAATACCTGAACGACAACCTAAAACTGAAAAATAGACCAGGTCTACTGAAGTCGAGTGGCCTAAGTAGGGTGTTAGAATACGAAAACTCACTAGGTAAGCACCACTAAATCCATACATGTCCTTTCATGAAATATTCCATAAACACTGTTTTGAAAATATAGTTAAAAATGGTTTTTATTATTTAAATAACCAATAAAATATTCCAAAAATCCACTTTCAAAAACAAAACATTTTTATCCAATAAAACAAATTCCCATTTAAAAATCCACTTTTGAAACTAATTATAATAATAAAATTAAAACCCTTATAATTGTATAAGAGAAATCATAATTTAGGATAAACATCAAGTTGTATCAAAATAGTAATGAAAAAAATAGAAGCAACACAAGTACAAGTAGGTACAAGTAAACATAACAAGAAAATAGGGTGAAACAAAAAAAAGAATAGAATATATATTGTACATAGTCATGTGTATATCCTGAACATCCTTATAGGCAACCCTAGAAATTATCAGTTAGGAGCTGTATGTTGGCGTATGATTAGGTACATAGTCTATCAGAAACTTGGTTGCTGAACTAGCCTAACACAAGTGGCACAATCTGCTATGGTAGTTCATCTGCTTGGGGGATTTGGTCTGCCTCATCGGGAACTAAATAGAAACACTAACTTGACCCTATAGATGAAATCTTGGATCCCATGATAATAATATAAGGAAAAGGTAAAGAGGATATCACACCCTTGACATTATCTATAAACCACAGATTCTAATGTGAATGCTTCTCCCACTCCTCAACACTATCCATGCAAATAACCTCTATAATTTGAGGGAAACCATAGGGCTTCCCATCACTCAAAAAAAATTAAAAAGGTTCCAAATGGGCATGCACAGTCAAATAATTCAAAAAAAATTGCAAAGGAACATTTAAAAGTACTAATCAGGAATGAGTAGACAATAATCCTCAATAATTTTCTAAAGAGACATCCAAATATACAAAATGGTTATTATCATCTGACATCTAAAACCATTTTTAAAAGAAATAAATTTCTTTCCAAAACCATTTTTGAAATCATGGTAATTGTACAAATACATTTCCAAGGTTACAAACTATAATTTCAAATAAAAATTTATAAAACTCATTTTAAAAACTTATTTGGGATATATTTGGAAACTAAGAAACCATTTGTAAAACATATAGAAATAAAGAATTCATTTTAGGAAAACAAGTTTTTTTAGAAAAAAGGCATCCAATTGAATTTTCCATTTATATGAATTCACACATATAAATGCATGCCCTATGCGCATATGGTTAAACACATATCGCACTGGAATATTAATGGAAATCTATATAAATGTCAAAGGTTCAATCAAAGAAACCCAAGTAAGTGACATAATGAAGAAAAAGAGTTCCCATATAAGCACCAAATTAAAAAAGAGGAAAAAAACCCATGAAAACCACAATTCCACTTGTCACCTAATTTTATCAAAACTCCATCATGTAGAAAAAATGATTTAAAACATCCCAATCCATTTGACATGCCACTTTAATTTTCTTTTCAAACACCTATTATACATATAACAAGGAGACATGTAATCATAACCATATAAATCCTTTGAAAACTCCATTTTTATCAAAACACGAACACATAAATCTATAAAAACAGCTTCAAAAAAAACTAGTGTGGAGAAAAAAATTTATGTTCATCTGGAAATGATCAAGTGTCACATGGAATGTTTTATAAATAAAATGTATAGAAACACCTACATCAATGTCGTGAAAACATGATGAAAATCCAATCATGGGGAAAATAGAACCATATAACCAAACCAAACACCATAAACCAAAATAAAAAACAATCCAAAATCATCCCACATTCCCCAGGGTTCATCCAAGAGAGAACCTAGCTAAAATAGAACAAATAACTAAGATAAATAAGTAAGGTAATGGAAAATAAGAAATACCCAAGGATGAATCCACTCAAAATTAAATAAGGATAAACCCAAAATCCAAGGTGAGGAGATGAAGAGGTTACCCAAGGAACTAAAGGCCCATTTGAATGAATGTGAGGAGAAACACCCCATTTGGGGTTTTAATTTTAGAAGAGTAAAATGAGGAATTTCACTTTTTAGGGATTATCTAAATGCTGCATGATTTACCAAATTTTGTGCTAACTATTCACACCCTATTGTAAATAAAAACCAACATCACATAGTTTTTTTTCATAGTATGGAAAACATACAACAAAGATGAAAAATTCTTTGACAAAAAATAAATAAACCCTCAAACGCTTTCTGCATGATTTACTATAACCATGCACAAGTCATGTGTTGGGCCTCAGACACCCCAATATGGACACATAGTTACTTATTTCTCTTGAATAGTTTGGGATAAAATGTGTGCAGACCATGAATGAAAAACCACACAAGAATAAAATGAACTAGGAACACTGATTTGATGAAGAGGTCATGTAGTTTCCCACCAAACCATGCACACAAACAAAGCACCCGACCAAGAACATACCAAAAACTAAAAAATAAAAAATTGTACTAGGGATTTATCCTGATAACCAAAAAATTATTAAGGACCACAAACTAGAAAAAATAATAAAGAAACCCAAGTTTGATTTGTGATAATTATTCCCAACAAAAAAATTGTGCCACCAAAAAGTCACCTAGAAAAATACGAGGAGAAAAAAAAGTGAAAATCTCAAATCCAAATGAGATAACTCTAAAAAAACTCCAAAATAATCTCAAAATCAAATATATTCACCAAAACTAATGTGACCTTTCAACATCACAAGTCACAAATTACTATATTAAGAGAGAGAAATTAAGAGATCGATGGTAGATCTCCGCACCATTTTGGAATAAACTACATGGCATCAACCACCAACACGAGAAAGACCCAACCAATAAAAATATATTAAAACATTGAAACGAACCACGATTCATAAATCCTCAAGACACATTCATCTCCAAACTAACATGAGATAAGTAATCACCAAAACTAATACACAGATCAAAGAAAAAAAAGAGGAAATAATAAAACCATAACAAGAGGAGAAAGGAAAAACAAGGAAAGGTATAAAAGGGTTACCTAAAAAATTTAAATAAGAAGGGAAGCTGGGATATAAAACTGTAATGGAATTATTTTTATTTTATCAAGGTATCACCCCATATAATTTCTAAACATTACCCATCTGACCACATATATGGAAGGTATTTGGAGTGTTACAGAAATATGGCTTAGAATTCCCAAACCGACCACATAGGAAGCACATGAGTGAATAGTCCTTTCTATTAGAAGTGGGAACTATTAAATATTACTCTTATGGAACATTTTCCTCTAGTTTACACTCTTCACCAGATGGGGTTCCCTTACTAGCACCAATATAGTTTGGGCTACTAACCACCATGGGATACCCTTTAGAAACCGTCTCAGCTAGAAACGCCTCATCCACCAACTTTCTAAACAAAAATTTCCTGGATGAAAGAAATCAATCCTTAATCTATAAACAAAGACCCCTCCCAAATAGATGAGCTTTTAAAAAATTACTCGACACCATATTGAGAGAAAAGGGAACCAACACCTTGAAATGGTCAACATACCCCTTCACTTTCCATTTTCGTCACTGAATATCCATGAGCATTTCCACTTTCTTCACCTTCACTTCCTTGGTGTTAAACCATTGAATGAATGGGGTATTAATGTTCTCCCAATTCATACTAACTTGAAATGAGGATGGAAATATCTATTTCCATTTTTCCAAACCTAAACCCTGATAAATACCTAAGATAACTTTTACCCTTAATGCTTCTGGAATTCCCACGGACTTAAAGACACTTTCAATTTCCTTGATCCACTTCAAAACCTCTAATAGACCTCAATAAGCATAGAGAAAAGAAATGGTTGAAAATAACTTGTCTCCAATACTCCAATAGAATTTTGGGAAAGGGAAACAAATATAAGGGACACCTTAGAATCTTTTTCGACATTTATGGGTGAAATAATATAAATAACATGAAAAAAAAACAAATCAACATCAAACCAAAACTCAAAAAAGGCAACGCTCCATGAAAAATTCCAATCTCATAAAACTAAACATAACATAAATAAATACCAAAAACCACCATTACCATTTCAAATTCAAAACCATTTTACTTTAGAACTATTTAAAACACCAAAAAACATTTTGATAAAAACATTTCATGTACTAAAACCATTTCCAAACTAAGCTTCCTACCCGAACATATTCCGACACAAAAACTATTTCAAACTCACCTAATTTTAATTTCAAACCATAAAGTTCACTCTTTCCTTAAAAAAATATCAATTGAATGGAATTCCTATTTACTAGTTTTAAATTTCCCAAAATCATTTTTATTTCAAAATCCACACATGAAAATCAAAATCAGACCAATATCATCTCCTTCACAAAACCATTGAAATAGGGGACCAGGAGTTAGGAATGACTTGGAAACATGGTATAATAGACCATGTTCTAAAAATGAAAAAACCACTAAAATAATGTTAAACCATGAACTCATGTTCTATATGGTCTTCTAGGCTATGTAAGATCACTATGTGACACTAGTTCACTTCCATTGTCATCCCCAAACATGTAAAAGCTCATCAAACTCAACAAGAACCAACAACATAAATCCAAAATCAAAACCAAAGACCCAAAACCCAGAAACCAATGGAAAATTAAGGATTGGGATAAGTAGGTTCTCAAGATACTCTTCCATCTCCTACTAATTGAGTTTTGATAGTCACATATCTAGTCTCCATGAAACCCCATATTTCAAAGTGATTCTTTAATACCATTTTACCATGAACTATCCTTGGCCAACCCCTAGACCTATAAACCAATTAGGCTCACGATAAGGCCTGAAGGGAGTCCCCAATCCCCATGGGCTGATGAAAATAATAAAGGAATCTCAAGATAAATGGTTGGGAACAATTTCACCCTATATTTAAAAACATAAAATAAAATAGTGGATGCAACACAGATAAAAGGATACATAAATCACTGAACATAAATAAATAACTACATTAGAACCAAAAAAATATCTATATAAAATATAACAAAAGTAAAAAAATAAAACCAAATAGGAACCAAACATGATCTCCATGTGGACTCTTGGTCACCACCATCCACAAACCAACATGCTTTGTGATAAAAAACTCAATGATAGCCTAAAACTTCAATACAACTTAGGTTTAATGAAACCGAATGGCATATATAGGGTGTGAGGATACAATATCTTAGTAGGTAAGAACCACATAATACATTACCTTTACCAAAATAATCCATAAATAATTGTTTATAAAAAAAGTTAATTTTTTTATCATTTAAAAAACCAAACAAAACAATCCCAAAATCCACTTTTGAGAAAAAAACAAGGCTTTCCTTTAAAGCAGTTTCACATTTTAAAATCTAGTTTTGAAACTATCATGACCCATCCTAGTGAGGCCCGCACCGTGACTCCCCAAGACCACCTCTAATAGGCCAGGGGATGGTGACTATAATTGAGTAGGCATATTACTAACATGGGAGTCATTTCCTAAGTACCTATACACACACAAACATCTCCAAGACCACAAATGATGAAATAGAAGAAAAACCACTAAGTAACAAAATGCATGCATACAACTACACCCAACCAACAGAGTACGATGGGAAGTAAATTACTGAAAGTAAACGGGGCTAGAATACAAGCCCACTAAAAACAAGAGTCTGAAAACTACAAAGTCTAACTTTTAAGCATAAAGAAGTACCAGAACTACTGCTTGTAGCCGTAGGAACACCCCGGACTGTAAGGAACTAAGAAAGCTCAGTCTTGTCCTAGTCCACCCTAGACTCTTTCAAAATGTTGATTTTCTGCACAAGACATGATACGTGCAAGAAAATCCCATGTAGGGGTGAGTATAACAACACTCAGTAGAGGACCCCGAAAACAACAAAGAAATACACAAAGGAAATGTACATTCATATCTACACAGTATATGTCTACTGAATATATAATAGGAGAATACAATCTAGATATACTAAAAACCTAGACTTGAAGTCTAGGGATAAGTCACACAACCACATACCCCTCCTCTAGGGATTCAGTTTGAAGATTCCATGAATTAATCATCTAGGAGAACTCACTCCATGAGTCTGATGGATCTAATGACTTTTGTCTGAGAAGTATTTCCCATCGGGAAAAGTCATGAGAGATAGATAAACTCATTCTGGGATAACACACTTCTGAGTGGGAAAAGATCTCGATACACAGATGAGGAACACTTCCAGGGCCTTGGCGAATACCGCGACTCATCCGGATTCACCTGATAAGTATAGGATCGATTAACTATGGGGATATTCACATAAATACCTGACTCTACCTAGTGTTAAGAATAGATAGAGGATATCGCTCCTGGCCTCTCGGAGGGATACCCAACTCTATCTCGGCAAGTCCTGCTGAAGGGATCATACTCCCAAAAAAGGAAACAATACCTGACCTTCAAGGGAACAGGAAAACGGGGCACTAACCCAAACCAAACATGTCTAAGATATGGTGGAAAAGAAGTTCAATCCATATACTGAGAAGTACACGTTGTGTAGAAGTGTCACACGCCATTTCTTCTGACCCCGAGTACTACCCGTGTACAACAGCCTGTGTCATAAGGCTAGTCTTGTATAATAAGGTATACACAACATGTAAGAGAGTGACATGTTGTGTGGAGCTATGATCTTTGATCTAGCTATTTTTTTTTCTACAAAACATGAATATTAAGGTCACCCCGATGTGTTGAAGTCATCTACACTATTTTCAGGCCTCTGATTGGCCCCAAAAATGTGTATCGATCCACCCATACGAAGAACGCTCGAATAACGGTCTCCCCTGATCTAAGACAATTTGCAATCCGCCATTTCCTTCGCACCTCCATCGAGTAATTATGACATCAGGTCTCCAGTTTCAGATTGTTGTGTTGCAAATAGGATGCGTAACGATCCGTTGTTTGTCTCCCTACGAAGAACACGAAGAACAGGAAAAAAAGAGAAAGAAAAATCCAATAAAAAAAGTGGAATGAAACTCACCATCGTTTGTCACAGCGCTAATATGATATCGTTAGATGGTTTTAAATGGGAGTATATTAAAAGCATAAAACATGGAATAAAAATCTCCCAGGAAAAAACCCAAATAATACCTCCCGCAAAAACAATGATGCGTGGATCAACCAGTTTGTGGGTTGATCCGCGTTTGTCGTTAAATTCAGAATATGGGGAAGAAAAACAACTTTAAAAAATAACCTCCCCCTCAAGGTGGGATCACTTTCTAATGAAGGGATTGTGTTTTCATTTTCATCTAGATTCGATCGAAAGTTCTAAGAATTCACCTGAGCTTCTCACAATTGTATGCCAATGACCAACATTTGATTAACCCATTAAAAAAAGGAAACACGTTTCTGTGTCCTATTACACGAGAAAATTAATAAGTCAGCATTTTTGTTTCTGAGTCATTATAGAGTGGTATTAATTATCGAAATAGCTACCCCATCGTTAAGTAGTAGTGGATATTTCAAATTTAAAATAAAATAATATAAACCTTTCGAATTATTTTATTTTATTTGATTTTACTAAAAACATCATGAAATTAACTTTTTCCCTTGACTCGCACCAGTCAAAGTTATCCATGTTCTTGGGTAAAGTCATCATCCCATATTCTAGGGTTCCTTCAGATTTCTCTTCCAGACATCCATTTGGAAACCTCCACAACCGTACACACCTGCCAACTTACTTAGCTAAAAAAAGTTCAAACCACCATTCCGGGCTCATCGGACCTTAGAATGACGTTCCATATCCATGCTTGGTCTCATAATAATTCCGTATAATATTTAAAAATAATACAGGGAAAATATGAGACATTACATTCTCCCCACCTTGGGGATTTGTATCCTGAAAAAGCCAAAACAAAGGCTACTAAAAAATATGTGGGTACTAGGTATGGATTTGAGCCTCTCGCTCCCATGTTCTCTCCTGAAGATTCCCGTGATACCACCAGACTTGAACCAAGGGAATAAATCACCCACAGAGGATCCTCTCCTACCGATACTTGATCTCTACCGGGTACTCAGCAAAGGTTGATCCATCCTTGATGTCCAGCTCACCCCAGTCGATGACGTGTGACAGTTCATGTACAAACCTCCTTAGGTGTGACACATGGAAGACATCATGTACCTGAAGCAACTATGATGGTAGAGCTAGGTGGTATGCCACCTCGCCAACTCTACGTAGTATCTGGAAAGGTATGATGAATCTCAGAGATAGCTTGCCACCCCGACCAAATCTATGCAACCCTCTTTGAGGTGAGACCCGAAGGAAGACTTGGTCTCCATCCTCGAACTATAGAGGTCTCTGTTGTCTGTCAGCATAAGACTTATGCCGGCTTTGTGTAGTCTTCATCTACTCCTGTATGATCTGAACCTTCTCGGTGGTAGCTCTCACAAACTCTAGATCCATGAGTGCTGACTCTCTAGGGTCAGTCCAACAAAGTGGTGACTGGTAGGGTATCCTATATAAAGCCTCTAATAGTACCATACTAATGTTGGAGTGGTAGCTATTATTATATTCAAACTCCACCAGTGGTAGGTGGTCCTTCCAATTACGACCATAGTCCAAGATACAGGCCCACAAGATATCCTCTAGAACCCGAATGGTCCTCTCTGTATGACCATCGGTCTGGGGATGAAACATTGTTCTCAAGCGTAGATGAGTCCCAAAAGACTCCTGAAATCCCTTCCACAATTGGGATGTGAAGCAAGCATCTTTATCTGAGACTATTGTTGAAGGGACTCCATGAAGCCAAACTGTCTCCTGCATGAAGAGGCATCCCAAGATCTCTAAGGAACTCTACTCTCTAATAGCTAAGAAGTGGGACAACTTAGTGAGTCGGTCAACGATCACCCAAATGGAATAGTTCCCCTTGGACATTCATGGTAAGCCTGCTATGAAGTCCATTGATATTCCATCCCACTTACACTCTGGAACTTCTAGGGGTGAGATAATCCCAATGGAACATAGTGCTCAGCCTTCACCTGTTGGCATGTAACGCATCGAGAAACGAACTCTACTACTGTCTTCTTCATGTCTGACCACCAGAATTATTTTCAGGGATCCTGGTACATCTTCACCACCCCAAGATGTACCTCCAAGGGGGATGTATGAAACTCTATCAGGACCTCCTCCTACAATGCCACTAGTACAACAGTTCATCATATGAAAAGGAGTACGTTCTCCCCACCTTGATAATATCCATTAAGAGAGAGTCATGTGGATAACTGAGCATGTAAATCCTTACAGTCAACATTCCCAATATGTGCCTCCCTAAATCGTGGTAAGAGTGGAGGGGTAAAAACCATCAACTGAAGGTAAGCTACATCCTCTCTATCCATGAAGGATGACTGTAACAAGGCCAACTATTTCATTTCCTCACTCAGTAGCTATGACCTCGATCTCCTGCTAAGAGCATCTGTCACCTTTTTCCCCTTCCCATAAGTATAGATGATCTCAAAATCATAGTTTTGGTGGAACTCTAGCCAATGAATCTGTCTCAAATTAAGATCCTTCTATGAGAAGATGTACTTGAGGATCTTGTGGTCAGAGTAGACAATGAACCTCTCGCCCATAAGGTAGTGTCTCCACACCTTCAATGTGAATACTAATGCATCCAACTCGAGATCATGAGTCGCATAGTTCTACTCAGGTGGAATAAGATGGCATGAACCATAAGAAATCACTGCCTGTCTTTTCATTAGGACATAGCCTAGCCCTGTCCCCAATGTGTTGTATAAAACTACATACTCGCACCCTCCTCTGGTAATCTCTAGATCGGGGTGCTCTCCAAACTCTGCCTCAACTACTCGAAAGCCTTCTAGCACTTCTCTGTCCACATGAAGGGTCTCCCCTTCTTGGTCAAGGCTATCATCGATGATGATATTCGGGAGAAATCAGTAATAAATCTCTGGTAATATCCTTCCAACCCAAGGAAGATACGTACCTCCATCACGCTCTGAGGTGGGTCCCATACTAACACTGCCTCCACCTTGGCTGGGTCCACAACTACTCCATCGGCTAAAATCACATGTCCCAGAAAGTGGACCTCCTAAATCTAGAACTAGAACTTCAAGAGCTTACGATAAATTTGGTTCTCTCGGAGTACATCCAGAACCATCCACAGGTGTCTCAAGTGCTACTCCTCTGACGCTGAGTACACAAGTATGTCGTTGATGGAGACTACTATGAACCGGTACAAGTATGGCTGCAAGATCCGGTTCATAAGTCCCATGAACACTATGGGGGAATTCTTCATGCCAAAAGTCATCACCAAGTACTCATAGTGACTGTAACAACATCTAAAATCCGTCTTCAGTATATCCTCATCTTGTAATTGTAATTGGTGTTAACCTGGACAAAGGTCAACCTTCTAGAACCACTATGCCCCTATCAGCTGGTCAATGACGTCTTCGATCCTCGGTAGTGGATACTTGTTCTTCACCATCACCTGGTTCAGGCACCAGTAATCCATGCACAACCTCAAACTCCCATCTTCCTTCTTAGAAAATGAAATTGGGGCTGCCCAGGGTGAAACATTGGGTCTCATGAAACCCTTTCTCTGCAAATCCACCAACTTCACCCTCAGCTCGCAAATCTCTATGGGGTCCATTCGATATGATGATGAAGAAATTGGGGCAGTACTAGGGTGTAAGTCAATGCAGAAGTTGATTTCCCTGTGGGGAGGTATTCCTGGAACATCTTTGGGAAAGGCATCCTCGTACTCCACCACTACTTTAAGAAATTGGAATCTCACAACATCTAATGCTCCAAGGTTAAGTCTAGACAAATCATGAGTGATTCAGTTGTACCCTCCTATGCATGATCCCATCCTATGCTGCCTGAGTCTTCCTTTCACCAACAAAGGAAAACCTCATCCCATCACTGCGGTCACACCACAATATTCACCTAAATTAGTCAATCTAGGCATGGACTGAGGATAACCAATCCATATTGATAATGACGTCGTAAGGACTCGAAACTGCCACTAAGAGGTTCCAATCGAAACTCTCACATCTAAGGGTAAGATCACACTATCTGCAAAGATGCATGACCATCGAGTCTCCTACCGTAGGTGTCTCCAAGCGTAAGGAATGAGTCAATGGCTATAATGGAATCTCAAGGTTTTACATAAGACATGTGTCAAGGAAGGAATGATTGGAACCTGTGTCTATAAGTATGATAGCTAATGTAGAGAAGACACAAATCGTACCTCAGATCATCCTTGAAGTCCTTGGGTTGTAAGCCTCGACTGCATGTAGCTATACCCACCCCTAACCCCCAGCTCCCTGAGCCTAGTGCGGACATCCTAGGGGTGGTGGAGGAAGTAGATCGAAGAATATTCCACCACCTGCAGCTATCCCTGCTCCTCTGCCACATCTGCCACCTAGCGAGTCTATCTACTCCACTCTCTGCCTTTGCCTCAGTGGTCCGTCCACCGCCTCCTTGTCAGCATCTCAATAGGTCAGACAATCTCTAGTGAGATGTCCCCTACCATTGCACGAGTAACATCACCTCACTCTAGGATGACTAGATCTAGCCTGAGAGACCTGGACTGCCAAACCCATGTCCTGGGTCCTCCTGTGACATCTTCTGCATCTTGAGCCCTGTGTCTGACATTGGCTCCCTACTACCGAGGTCACTACACCTATCTTCCTGCTGCTAACTACCATTGGCTATCTCTGCTTTTCCAAGAAGCTCTCGATCACCAAGGCCCACTTGAGCACTTCGACATAAGTTGGGATGCAAAGAGGCATGACACTAGCTCGTATGTCCCATCACAGAACTCAGTTTAAGGTCCGAGATCTGAAGTACTGATCCCTGACCGTATCCAGGAAGTACCTAGCAAGGTTGGTGAACCTTGATGAATTATCAACCACCATCAAACTGCCCTAATAGAGCTGAAGAAGCTCCTGGATACACACTGCTCTTAGCGTAACCGGTGAAAACTCCTCCCTAAAGAGTCGATCAAAATCCATCAATGAAAGAGTCTCCTCATCGCGAGTCTGTGTGGTTAGACTCCACCATCGTCCCACCAAACCCTAAATAAGTATCACTCCTAGGATCACCATCTGGTCCGCTGGTGTCCTCACGAGGTGGAAAACTCTGGTCACCACCACAATACAGTCCTCAGCCGCCTGAGGGTCAGGCTCGCCTCGGAACCTGAGGGGTCTCTGTCTCTGAAAATCATGGAGCATGCTCATCCTGCGCCCCTCGTCGGTCGGTACTGTAGGTACCATGGGATGCTCCACTGGTGGTGGTATAACTGGTGCACCACCTAGAGGCAATTCCTGAGGAACTTCTCCCTGTATCAAAGCCTCATCACTGATGGGGTCATCCTCATGATCGCGCTGCTGAATCCTAGCAGGTATGCATCACTGAGGCATCCTATAAGGAACAATATGTACCATGGTCAAGATTATATCTGGATAGCTGACACAAAGGACATGGAAGACCCAACCCATTCCTATATGATGCATTTACCAATCTATTATTTCCCCACAACAAGTGTTTTCATGTACCGAGTTGAAAATCAGGTTATCATAGTCCTGGTGTATGGATACGTCAGCCGCCCGTACCAACACTGGAGTCTCTAGACTGAAAACCGAGCTCAAAACACTTAACAATGTTTCCCAAAACCAATCTCACAGACTCTTGGTTCTAAGGTAGAACTGACCAGCTCTGATACCACTCTGTCATGACCCGTCTCAGTGGGGACCATGCCGCAACTCCCCAAGCATGCCTCTAATAAGCCAGGGGCTAGTGACTAGAACCGAGGAGGCATATTACGAACATGGGAGGCATTGCCTAAGTACATGTACACACGCACACATCTTGAAACCCACAAATACTGAAATGTAATAAAAACTACTAAGGAACAAAATGCATGATTAAAACTACACCAAACCAATAGAGTATGACTGGAAGTAATTTACTAAAAGTAAACTGGGCTTGAATACAAGCCCACCAAAACAAGAGTCTGAAAACTACAAAGTCCAACCTATAAACACAAAGAGGTACTGGAACTACTGCTTATAGATATAGGAACACCTTGGCCTATAAGGAACTCAGAAAGCTAGGTCCTATCCAGGTCCACCCTGAACTCTATCAAAAGGTTGGTCATCTGCACAAGACACAATACGTGCAGGAAAAGCCCGTGCAAGGGTGAGTATAACAATACTCAGTAGAGGACCTCGAAAAACACAAATCAATACATAAAAGAAAGGTATAGTCAGATCTATATAGTATATTTCTACTGAAAATATAATAGGATAATACAATCTAGATATACTAAAAACCCAGATCCGTAGTCTAGGGACAAGTCACACAACCACATACCCCTCCGCTAGGGATTTAGTTTGAAGATTCCACGAAGTACTTGTCCAGGAGAACTCACTCAATGAGTCTGATGGATTTGAGGACATCCGTCCAATAATTAATGTCCATTGGGAAAAGTTACGAGATATAGATACACTCATTCTGGGAGAACACACTCTTGAGTGGGGAAAGATCTCGATACACAGATGAGGATCACTACCAGGGACTTGGAGGATACCACGACTCATCCAGATTCACCTTCTATGTATAGAATTGACACCCTATGGGGATAGTCAGGTCGATACCTGACTCTACCTAGGGTCAATAATGGATAGAAGATCTCACTCCGAGCCTCTCAAAGGGAAACCAGACTCTATCTCAGAAAGTGCTACTGAAGGGATCATACTCATGAAAAACAAAACGATACTTGACATTTAGGGTAATGAGAAAAATGGTCAATAACCCAAAAGAAAAATGTCCAAGATGCGGTGGAAAAGAAGATCAATCTATGTACTAAGAACTACACGGTGGGTAGAAGTGTCACACGCCGTGTCTTATGACCCCAGGTACTGCCTGTGTACAACAACCCGTGTTGTAAGGCTGGTTGTTTAGAAGAAGGTATACACGACATGTAAGAGAGAGACACGTCATGTTCCTCTATTCAGGGAGGACTCCATGTACGCTATCTATGTGCCCATACACAGCTTTAACCCGTGTGTTACTACTCGTGTATCAGGTACACAGGGTAACCCATGCAGTCGGCCTAGTCTGGCAGTGTGGTGGAGTACACAGCCGTGTACTACACCCCATGTCTGTGTATCCCCTAGATACACGTAAAGTCTCGTGTAAGGACCCACACGCCATGTTATTTGGAGAACACAATGTTTCATCGCTTCACACACCACATAACCCTAGCCACCACTTAGCTGGGCCTACACGTCGTGTTCTTCGGGATACACACCGTGTGTTCTAGAAATTTCCAGAATCACGAACCTCCACCATCGTGCCTTGGGTGGAGCTCTGATCTTCAATTCAATCATCCATTTTCCATTAAACTTGAAGATTAAGGTCGCCCTGAAATCCCGAAGTCATATCCATTGTTTTCAGGCCTCTGATCGGCCCTGAAAATGCGTATCGATCCACCTACACGAAGAATGCTCGAAGAACGATCTCCCCGGATCAGAGTCGATTCGTTGTCCGCCATTAATGTCTCACCTCTATTGAGTCATCTCGATGTCAGGTCTGTAGTTTTGGATCATTTCATTGCGAAATGGATGTACAATGATCCGTTTTTTGTCGACCCACGAAGAACATGAAGAAAAAAAAAGAAAAGAGGAAGAAAAATCCAATAACAAAAGAGGAATGAACCTCTCCGTCATTCTTCACAGCATTAATCCAATCCCGTTAGAAGGTTTTAAACAAGAGTAAATTAAAATCATAAAACATGAAATAAAAATCTCATAGGAACGAACCCAAAGAACCCCTATCGCAACAACGATGATGCTCGGATCAACCAGTTCATGGGTTGATCCGCCTTTATCGTTAAATTCAATGGACGGGGAATAAAAACAACTTTAAAACATAACCCCAACCTCAAGGTGGGATCGATTGCTGAAAAAGGGATTACGCAGTTGTTGTCATCGATATCCTCTCCAAAGTTCAAAGAATTCACCAGAGCTTCTCAAAATCGTCTTCCAATGACCAACATTCGATTAACCCATTAAAAGGAGGAAAAGGTTTCTGTGTCCTGTTGTGTGGTGGAATTAATGAGTTAGCATTTCTATTTCTGAGTCATTATGGTGTGGTATTAATTATCGAAATAGTTTCCCTGTCATTAGGCTGCAGCAGATGTTTCCAAATAAAATAAAATAAAATAAACCTTTCAAATTATTTTATTTTATTTTATTTTATTAAAAACATCTAGAAATTAAATTTTTCTCTCAACTCATGCTGGTCGAGGTTAGGCATGTTCTTAGGTAAAGTCATCGTCCCGGATGCAACGATGCCCTCAAATTTTTATTCTGGGCATCCATTTGGAAACTTCCACAACCACACACACCTACCAACTTAATTAACTAAAAAAAGTTTAAACCACCATTCCGGGCTCATCGGGCCTTGGAATGATGTGCCATATCAGTGATTGGTCTTGTAATAATTTCACATAATATTTAAAAATAATACATAGAAAATCCGAGAAATTACATAAACCAATTCCAAGAAGAAAACCACAACCAAGATAAATTCATAAGTAAGGTAAATTAAAAATAATCCTAACTATAATGATGTATCAAATGAGAAATTCCAAAAGAAAAATAAGTAACAAAAGTATAATAAAGTAAATGTAAATAGAACAACAAGACAAGGTTACAAAAAATAATAATGGAACATAGAGTCAACCCTAGATGTACTTATTTCATACCATATACTGGCATATGATGCACTCTATAATCTATAACTAACTTGGATACTCTACTAGACTAACACCAGTAGAACAATATGCTCTGGACATTAGTCTACCAAGGGGATTTAGCCTATCTCATTGAGAACTAAATAAAAACCATCTCTCAACCCTCGAGATGATGTATATGATCTCATAACAACAACATGAGGAAACATTTAGGAGGTCATCACATGCATAAAATTAACTATAACCCAAAAATTCTAACATGAATGCCTTTTACACTTCCTTACACCATCCATGTGGAGACACTCTTTAATTGGAGGACAACCATGGGGGTTCCCATCATATAGAAAACATTACAAAGGTTCCAACTAAGAATTCACATTTCTAATAATTCAAAAACACTTCCAAAAAGAACATCTAAAAGTACCAATCAGGCATGAGTACTTGACAATCTTCATTCATTTTCTTAAGAAACTTCCAAAGGTACCAAATGGGTCTTATTATTCAAGATTTAAAACCAATTTTGAAATAAACACCTTTCTTTCAAAAACCATTTTCAAAACCAAGGTAATTGTAAAAATACATTTCCAAGGTTCCAAATGATACTTTTAATGAAAACTTTAGAAAACAAAATTTTAAACCTTATTTGAGAGACATTTGGAAGCCAATAAAATGTTTGGAAAACTTTTAGGAATCAATAAATCAATTTATGAAAATAATATTTTTTATAAAATGGACTTCTGGTGTAATTTTCCATTTATATGTATACACACATCTATATGCACGTCCAGTGTGAATATGGATATGGAAATATCACAATGACATATATATGTAAATAAAAATAAATTTCAAAGGTTCAATCAAAGAAACACAAATAATCATCACAATGAAACAAAATATTTCCCATATAAGAACCAAATCCATAGAGTCCAAAAACCCATCCAAACCACAATTCCACTTATCACCCAATTTTTTGAAAAACTAAAACAAATACAAATAATGATTTAAAACATCCAAATTCATTTTAATTCCACATGGAATTTTTTTCAAACACCTATAATACATATACATTGGATACATATAAGCATAACCATATGAATACTTTGAAAATCACATTTTCTATCAAACCACCAACATATAAATCCATAAAAAACACTTTAGAAAACCTCTCGCATGAAGAACTAAATTTAATTTCATTTGGAAAATATCAAGAATCACATGGAATGTTCAAGAAAAGAAATGGATGGAAACACATACCTAAATGATGTGGGGACATTGTGAAACTCCAAACATAGGATAAGAAGAACCCAAAAACCAAACTGTTCACCCTAAATAAAAAGAAAACCCAAGACAACATCATCACCATACCCTTGGTTTCATCTAATATAGAACCAATGAAAAAGAGAGAAAATAAACATGATAATTAATGATAAAGAGAGAGAATAAGACTTACTATTTACACTCTGTTCCATCACAAAAATAAAAAGTGACAGAGGTAAATGCATTAGAAAAAAGAGGAGAAAGCACATGAAGAAAATCAATATTTTAAAAGGATTGAAACTTGGATCTCCCTAGTAAATCTGAGGCTCCGTCGGCACACATGATACTTGTGCAGCACATTTCTGGCGCACAATCCAATTGAGCACCTGATCACTATTCTTCCAGGGTCACTTATTTGCCTATAAATAGACCCTTGGGGCCTTCATTTTTTAGACGAATTTCCATGAATCCTAATTGCTACTCTGGTCGCCCTAGTGTTTCACACAAGTCTTCCAAAACCTTCAAGGAAGTTCTTTAACACCTAGAGTGGAGGAATTGAAGGATGATCATAGGACTTAAGTCCCTTTAGTGTTTGAAATCCATAACACTTGCGCGCCTAAAGTGCCAAACCTTCCTAAATCAGAAACACATGTGCTCCACCTATTCCTCTCAAAGGAACTGGAGCTCCCCACTTATGGGAATACCTATGAATACTCATCAAGGATTGATTCAAGTCTCTCCCAATTATTAACATCCATGTTGTTCATCACTTATGTCAACATCAGGTATCCTAAGCCTACTTGCACACCGATACCTGCATGCCAGATACTTACTTGGGTGCCCTTCTTTGATTCAACTTATCCCTTCAGTTTATACAAGCCTTTCATCAAGCCTTATTCAAAATAATTCATGGAATGTCTTATTATTTATTTTCTCCATTGTCTAAAAAGTATTATGTTGAAACTTCCACCAAAATCTCTTGACTTATCAAATATTTGGGAAGGACACATCAACGTGTCTCCTATTTGGGTTTGTATATCCACAATCAGAGGTTTCACTCATTTTTTTTAATGGGGTTAGGATTCATGGAGTGTTTGTGGGTTTATATATCCATAATCACATGGACCTTCCTCCCAGGAACAGTGTTGGGAAGTTACTAGTTTGTAGTATTAGGGTTTGGGTCATGACATACCCTTCTCATATATAAAACCTGAAACCTCAAATATCTAGTAGGAAAGGTACAGTTCACACCTACTTTTCTTTTTGAATGAATGAGAAGTCTCCCTCCCCTAACATAACCAATTTTAGGGAAACCATAATACTATAATCCCATATCCTTTCATGTAGTAGGTTACAATCTTTCCCCTCTCTACTTCCTTCACCTTCACTCCTTTATATTGGACCCTTGTCTAATGTAATGTGAAGAGAGGGAAGGTTCATCACCTCATCATCTTCCACTGTCACTGTCATAGGCCCGTCCTCTTCCACTAGAGGAGGAGGAAAGGTGTATGGTCCTTTGTTGAATATTTTACATCCTCTTATTTCTCACACTGAGAATAACTAACGTGGACATAGAGATTTGTGTTGATCACAACATTTTCACAAACACCTCATTGAATTAACTACGAGAACCCTGATTACCATAAAAACTAGGATTCATGGGAATCCTTCCTAAGGCCTAAGATCCACCTCATTTCATCCATAAAAAAGGAATCCTTTTCAAGAAGTAAGCCCAAACTCATTCCTCGCAAAGGACTACACTCTCATATGAGACTCATCGACCTATGTGGGCTTTGATTCTTATCCAAGTGGGATACGTAGGGAGCACCCCTGAGGTTCAAACCCAACACTTCAAATAAACCCTATTTTTCCTGGACCATATTCCCAAAAGGGTCTAATCCAACTTGGAAAATCATATATTTTCCAATTTCCTTGGGCTACTTAGGCATAAGTCCCACACCAAACTTTGACTAGGCACATTTCACATAGATGTACTTACCACATGTCATTAAACTGTGCGGCTAGGTCCTTATCACATGAACTTAAAAGATATGATGCATCCAATTAAGTGACACTAAACTAAAAAGGTTCTAATTAATTTCACAAGGATACGTAGGTAGCCCATTTATGGGTAGGATCCAGACATCAAAACAAACTTTCATCTCCCTGGATGACAATAAATTCTAGAGTTCCCCACTGAGTGGCTTAAAAATCAGTATTTCATGAAAATGGTTAAAAGAATCTCTAAATAGTATATGAGAGGATTCCATTTATGGAGAACCTCAAATACATAGGTATGTATCCATTAATGAAGAACCTTGAATGCATACTGATGATTATAAAATTCACAAATGCTAATAATTGATTTCAAATTTCAAGGGAAACCTATGTTATGCTTGTTAAATTAATAAGGATTCACAATAAATATCTTAAATCTATAAGAGAGTCTTGAAGTAGGCAATACTTCTCCCCAAAAGGGTGTGATGAGTCCGACCTCCCATTCTCTCGACCAATGTATATTCTCAAGTATCGTAGGCTTAAACCTAACGAACATCTGCCTTTGGAAAGAAGGTCCCTTTGGATAAATAACTATTGGATGTTTATGGTTCCATAAATAAATCCAATGTAAACTTCTCGGAAGTAGTGATTCCTAATCGGAACACACATTCTGAGAGACATGAAACAAAAAATGGTGAACGTGACGTGAATCCTTAAACGAGTTAATAGTGTTACCCATATTTCAGGCTCCTATCAATTGATAAAGGAAGGCCATACAAAGGAATCAATCATGTATGTGTCCATATAAAAGATGTTTCTTTAATGGAGTTCATTGTTTCTCAAGTTTTCTTAGATATCCCTTTACTCCAAATGGCTTCCTTCAAGTTTGCACCCGTGAATGCCCTAACCACTGCTCAAGCTGGATCCACATGTGCTAAAAGGAAACCATCACAAAATAATCATCTTCAGTGTTGGGTATCAAATGTATTGGTATGGGAATACCATTAACACATTACTATACCAACCAAGGAGGCTGCTCGACAGGACCTCCAAGTTAACAACAACCCTTGATCATCCGGTCAACGACGACCAGTGGTCAAGAAGAAAACAATGCCAACCACTGTCTTCAACCATTTTGAGTCCTTATCCCCAGAACACAATAACCAATCCCTCCCATACTACAGGGAGGTGGATGAAGAGGTCACTCATGGCCTCAACTAATAGATGAAGGGGTCCTTTCCGAGGGCTCCCACCAACAATCGTCGCCATCATAATTGTGTGGCAGTGAACCCCCAATATGATGGGGGTGTTGCCTTCGGTTGTTTGGCTCAGGTCCCTCAGACCCAGGCATAAAAGAAGAATCATCAGGGATAACATCTAGCCAACAAGTAGCAGGTTATTATCTTTTCCCCATTTAGAGAAGTCCACCATCCTAACTTGGTGGAAAACCATGAACAGGCACATACACCCGTCCATACCAATTTTGTTGGCCAACAGACTCATATGGCAGAAACCAACTAATCTCTCCATTTAAATTCAGTGGACTACCATGAGAAGGCACATAAACCTATTTAAAAACTATCATCCATTTGGAAAACTCATATGACTGCATTCAAGGAAGCCCACCAATCAAATATGGAGGAAACTGGTAAGTAGGAACATACACCTACCTACACTCACCAATCCTTCTAGCAGTATCATATATTAGTATTGAGAAATATCCATCAACCATGCTTGTAAGAAAACATCCATAAAACACATACAACTATTAGTGCCCATGGAGCCTTCCAGTAGTCTCGTTTGGCAGCACCCGTATAAGGCAGTCAGAAAGCTCCGATGACAAACCTGGGACAGACTCAACTCTCTGCCCCCCTATACATGAGTACTTCCAGTATCCACTGATAGGAAATGGAGGACATGAGAAGGCACATACACCTACTCCAAAAATGAAATGGACATATATTCTCATCCCGACCACTGAATTCACCAAACACATTTTAACAATAGTGAAAGGGAGACACAAATTTCTACCCATATTCTAGAAGCATGCCAGAATATCATAATAGAAACTTTAATAGTAACATGGGAAAAAACAAATAATTCTATCCCTTCACCTAGGATAAATCGTTGTCATACCATCCTAGAGTAGATACACACCTCTTTTCTAGTCTAGGAGGGTTATATGGAATAATCCCCCATATCATACATACAACCAGATTGGGAACATACACCCATTCCAATTGGAGATAATCATTCCATTTTGATGACCACTCTAAGGCAAGCACACACACTTGTCTATAAAAACCACTTCTCCCAGCAAGTGGCCCCAAATACATGTAAAAGATCATATAAGAATAAGTCTCACCAAACAAAGATGGAAAATCAAGATCCAATATGTGATCTAGATCCTCTAAATAATGGAGTTCTTAAATCCCTAATACATTCATCTGTTGCAACTCAAGATCCTACCCTCCTATTACCAAACTATTGGAGTAGTAGTAGTAATTCTGAATTTTCCCATCAAACACTTCATTATGAAGGATTTCTTCATGAAAGTTTAGTTAATCTAGAGAACCCATCTCCAGATGAGATCCATAGTAACCCTTCGTGTGGAAAAAATTCCAAATAGAAAGTGGATTTATCCCTTGCTGTAATCCACCATAGTGGTCCTCCCCATGATGGTATTCTCTGTGAAAGTTCTCTCTGCAGTATCATTTCACATTTTCAGGATAATTCTCTAATTTACAATGTAGTAATGAGAAATTCCTCTTATATAGGGGAAATTTCCAACATAAGGCCAGTCATGACTAATTCTTTGTTACTAACAGGTGAAATAATTTCTCAACTAGAAGACATCCCAAGGTGAAAATCATTCTCCGAACCTCCCTTGGGTCATTTTTATTCTAATATAGAAGAGGAAAAATTAATTGATTCCATTGTTTGTAATAAAACAATCGAGAAGCGTCCAATCTGGTCGGACCAAGTGGAGAAACATTTAGAAAAAGATGATGAAGATATGTTGAATATGAGAAAAAAATTGGTTAAAGGTGAAATATCAGTCATGTTCTGGCCTTTGGAAACCTCTCGATACAACATTCCAGAATTGATGGTAGAAGATTGCATTCATGATATCCGGCTCAACATATGGAAAACACTTCATCATCTAAAAGACAAAGTATTACCATATGATGAATATCAAAGTCATGTAAAGGTAATATAAGGGTTGAAATGAAAAATTGACTTAGAATCTCTCTTAGTTTCCTGACATCCAAAGGTGGATAAGCAGAAGGAACCCTTCAGTGTACTTGCCTCGATGCACTAATGAGACTACGCTAGTTAATTTCTAATACCCCATCTGGTGTTCATATCATTGTATGGGGTTCACATGGATAATTTCATTTCACTGTGCTCCAAAATTAGTAAATCTATCTAACAGTGGTCTCATTAAATATTATTGTCCATGGCTGGATACAATCAACAGATTTTGTGTGTAAACAAAGATACGCTCAAGAACAGGTATTGAATAGCTCTCATCAGAGTCAATCCCAAAGAGAGAAAGCTGATGAGATAATTTTGAATCAAGCATCTAATAGCATTAACACGGCCTCTTGTTTAGAAGATGTCGACCATCAGATTGTGAAAATGTCAGAATTAGCATAGCGGTCTTCCGAAACATGTGATTTAAGTGGTTGTTGGATAATGCACCCGACCAATGTTCGGACCAAAATTTGCAAAATCAAAAGAGCCATTGTGCGAATATTAGCCATAGCAGTTCATGATCCACCCCATCCTGCAGTGATGGGGGATTGTTTAACTCAACCTTCGAATTCAATAAATAAGATTCTAAGGTTTGAAGAACAAGAACATCTCTAGCCTGTAGGTTTGGGGGATTTTTCACATCTATAATCCCAACCTCAATGGAATTCAGTTTTCTCCTGATTAGGGAAAAAGTCACAAAGTGAACAAAAAACTGAACTATCTAAGGATTTCCTTCATGTTACTGTCTTTCAAATGGTTCCTAGGAATTCAGAATATAAGGGAAAAAGGTCTTATGGAGGATACAAAAGGATACGATCTTACAAAGATATTTACAGAATTCCATCAATGCATTATGCATCAATGAATGTCATTAATACCATTACAGAAGATCCTATAGAGAATGAGTCTAGTACAAGTGATTCAAAGGATGAAGTTCTTATCCATAATATAGTACACACTATAGAAAATGAAGGAGGTGTGAATACCCAAAATCGGAGGCTTACCCAGAATATAGGTATTCCCTCAAGTAACCGACTCCCACCCCTTCAAAATACATCTAACAAGGGGAAAGATAAAAATCAGATCATGTATCACTTTTCCATTAGAGAAGGTTGATATATTTCACTTGAAGAAATATTTTTCCAGAAAGAATAGGATATGAAGGAGTTGAAAATACTCAATGCAGAGTTACTTAAAAGCTGTATTTCTGCCAGAAATGCTCCCAAAGAAGATCCTCAACTTTCACATCCTATAAGAACTCATCAAAAAAGAGTGTCTGCTGCAAATATAGATACAAATAATGAATTAACTTCATTGGGTACACAACCAGGTAATGATCAAACACATCCTTATAAGCTTTTACTCATAGGTTATCCAAGACAAATACCCGCAGCACCACCACAAGCAATTTTTCTAGTTGACGTGCTAGTTCAAGCTTCATCTACTGTACCTATATAGCTCTCAGCTCATCCAGATATTCCCCAAATGATTATGAATACAATCGATGAATTAACAACTATATTGGATGCTATGGAAGAACAATATTCACCAATACAACCAGAAAATAAAGCTTACCCAGAAAGGGTAGATCTGATCCCTCCCCCACTAAACATTGTGGATACCACATTTCTAATCTTTAATGGTTCGGGAGATCCAGATCAACACTTAAAACATTTTTTTCTCATTGTGATCCCATTATAGGGACCCTTAAACAACAAGAATCAATAAAACTTAGATTCTTTGTGCAATCATTATAGGGTCTAACCTTTTTATGGTATACAAGTTTGTAGTATCGATCAATTATTAGATGGGAAGACCTCTGTTAAAAATTCCTTCTCCAATTCAGCTCAACGCTTCCAAAGACAACAATTTTTATTCTTACAAATTTCAAACAAAGATATAATTAATGAATTTTATATTTCATTGTTTGATGGAAAGGATTAACATATTCCTTAAATCTAGAACTCCATCAAGAAGAGTTGCTGCCAATTTGTGTGGAAAATCTACATGATGAGTTATGCACACCACTAATCCCTGTGAAATACACAAGAGGGTTTTGAGAACTTACTTCAATCACCCAATAAGTGGAGGATTCAATTGTGGAAACCAAAGATAAATCTCATGTAATTATATCATCTCTGAGAAGAAGAATAGTGAAATTAGAGTCTCCTATAATCACACTCAAACAAGCACTTGTACTTGCTTCTACCTCAAAATATTCATTATACTGAAGGGATCCACCTTCCAAATGTTAGCAGCAATGAATACCTCTTCAAGATGATAAAAAAGATTAAATGCATAGAAAGTTTGAAGAATTAAAGATTTTTTTATTATTTTTGTAATGAACAGGTTCCCGATTACTTCATTTCATCTTTGGAAAACAATTTGGTTTAGTTTCCAAGGCCAAAGAAACTATACAATGAAGGAGATGAAGATCTTATGAATTATTTCCCCTTTCATCAAATGTTGGGGAATCCTATTAAGGAGTATTTTGTTTTCAAATACCTCCTGCAAAAAATGGTAGACTCTGGAAAGTGAAACTAAAAAGTTCATCATCCCAAGCAGCATGTGTTACTGCTAATGATCCCGAGAAAGAATATTACTGGTAGGAAGTCAAAAGAAAAAATGTGCAAAAGTATGATGATTGGATGGTTAGGAAAATGATCAAATGAACTCATTCCATTCTACGAACACAGTTGAAAGAACTAACTATATCTTCTGCCACTTCCACTACAACAAATACATCTTCATCAAAAGATCATTCCTCTAAAGGTCAATCCTCAAAGAAGCGACGTGATCCAAAAGATAAAGAGCAGTTAGAAGATGACAAGATCATGTCAAGGACAAATTTTTCCTTGAATTAGAAAGATTTCATTCCATCTGTATCAATAGCATGGGAACTGCCCTACCAAACAGAACAACCAGAATCGACCTGTCAACCAGAATATTTATTAGATTATGAATTGATATTTGGTTCTGTTAATGTTATCCACCTAACAGACCCCTATGAAAATGATAATTATGGTAATGATGAACCTCAATTACTTATAATTTATTAGGGAAATAGGGGAAGAATCCAAGGATATAGATATAAGGGGAGATTTGGATATGCTAGAAACCACTATTTTAACTATACCACTACTCAAACTGTGTTTGCAGAAAAAAATAACGGGAGAGCCCTTCAACAGGCTCATCAAGAATAAGGAAATTATCCTAAGAATGACTAGACCAGTCCTAACATGATTATCTCGGAAGAATGATTATAGGTTACACCATCACTCTATCAACAATTAGATAGACCTAGTCTGTCTAATCCAATAAGAGCATAATTATTTCTAGCTTCTTCCCCGACACATGGTACATCTACATCAGGAGCTTCAAATTCCAAGTCACCTGAAAAACCACATCACTATACTATAAAATGAAAACCTTTGGACAAAAATTATGATGTTTTGAAATAGCTAGACAAAGTACCAACCATCTTTTCAATCTTGGACTCCTTTAATCTGTCAAAAGATCTTCGAGAAGCGCTTATTAAGGCTTTGTTAAGTCCTCAAGTGTTTGAAACCAAGGTTACTGCAACTGAGTTACTGTATAGAGAATGATATTGTAGAATTTCATGCATTTATATCTTTCATGGATGAAGATGATGTTGTACATGGACACATCAAACCCTTATATCTATCGGGCATGGTTAATGATACAGACATCTGATGAGCCTTTATTGATAATGGGTTAGGAGTCAACCTCATTCCCATATGTACACTTCATCAATTGGGTCTCATAGAATCTGACTTATCTTCTTCCACTTTTATGTTTCAAGATTATAAAAATAATGAACAAGAACCTCTAGGTGATATTACACTAAGAACGTAGTTTGGAGATCTTATGTCTAATTCAGATTTCATGTTTGTCCGAAAAGACACAACCTTCAATATTCTTCTTGGAAGGCCTTTTCTAGATCAACATGTGACTATTAATTCATCATATAACCAATGTATCAAGTATTTCTTCAATGGTTAAATTGGGACATTGTATGGTGATAAGAATTTGTTCAAAACATGTGAATCTTAGTATATTGAAGAAAAATTCTATCACACAAAGGGAATGAAGTCCATGAAAAAAGATATAATAAGAATAAATGCTACGAATGGCCTAGAAAATATCCCAACTAACCCATTAAGGAACTTGAGTATAGATTAGTCGTTGCCTATCAATCAAATTGAAAAGATAGACCCAAATACAAGCACTCTTCCAGTGAATCCCATATTGTCAATTGAAATAATCGACCCTAATAGCATGGAAGAATTTGTGGATAGTGAAAGCTTAAATGGAGTTGTTTTCCTTTTATCCACTAAACTTTGGAAAGTTTTTTCTTCACCAATAAAGCTATAAGAAGTTGTCGTAGTAATAAAGAAAGATAAGGATGTTGATTCCCAACCCATCATTCTCTCTTAAATACTCCAAGAAGACCCTTCATCATCAGTAGGGTTATAATTGGTTGCCTCTTCTTTAGGGTGTCCAAATACTGACTCCTCCCCTTGATTTGAAAGTTTTTCTTCATCACTTACTCTATAATTAAAAAAGAAGAAGTGACATGTAAGGAAGAAAAAGAATAATATCTCAAGGAAGCTCCTCCAACATTTGAGGAAGGAGTCTCCACCACTATGGATGAGCTCAGAGAAATAAATATGGGTAAAGAAGAAGATCCACACCCCACTCGAATTAGTGTGGCCATGACTTATGAAGAGAAATATGTGTATACTTTATTTATAAAAAAAATCAAGATATATTTTCTTGGAACAATAAAGAAATTTCAGGAATTAATTCTGATGTGTTCACTCATAATTTGGGTTTTCCATAAGAGAATCAAGGATTTAAGTAGGAAACAACAAGAACACACCCAACTCATGCCTCTAAAATTGAAGCTGAAGTCGACAAGCTTATCAAAGAAAACTTTTTCAGGGAGGTGAAACATCCCAAATGGATAGCCAACATTGTCCTAGTGAAAAAGAAGAATGGAAAAACTAGAGTTTGCATTGATTTCAGAGAAATTAACCGGAATTGTCCCAAATATAAATTTCCAATTCTGATCACAAAAATTTTGATTAATGCAACATCTGACTATGAATCTATCTCCTTCATGGATGGCTACTCTGGGTACAATCAAATCCTAATGGCCCTAGAGGATGAGGATTCTACAGCCTTAAGATCTCATTGAGGTATGTTTTTCTATCAGGTAATTCCCTTTGGATTAAAGAATGAAGGTGAAAGATATCAATATTCCATGCACCATATCTCAAACCCTTCTTGAAAAAATTCATCGAATGTTATGTGGATGATATAGTGGTTAAATTCAGACAACGTTCTGGTCACCTGAATAATAATGGGACCATATTTAGTAAACTTAAACAACATAATTTGAAGATGAATCCATTGAAATGTTATTTTGGGGTAACCTCATAAAAATTCCTCAGCTTCGGTGTACACCATCATGGCATCAAAGTTGATCCTAAGAAGACAAAAACAATCCTTGGCATGTCATCTCCTTGAAATTTAAAAAAATTAAGAGGAATTCAAGGACACTTGGCTTATATTTGGTACTTTATCATCAATTTGGTAGGAAAGTGTTTACCCTTCACCAGATTAATGCAGAAGGGAGTTATATATCAATGGACCGAAGACTACTAAGAGGCATTTGATACCCTCAAGAAATGTTTCTTGAGTTCATCAGTATTAATGTCACCTGTTGAAGGAAAGCCACTTATTCTCAATGTGACAACTTTAGAGCGATCACTAGGTTCCTTCCTTGCACAAAAGAATAATGTTGAGAATGAAAATAGCTTTTATATCTCAGTCAAACTATTATTGACACAAATAGTTGATATTCAAGTATCGAGAAATGCTATCCGACGTTAATCTTTGTAGTTCAGAAGCTGAGCCACTAACTGCAACATCATGAGGTTCACTTGGTATCTCACAATAACCCGATCAAATTTATCATTAGGAATCCTATACTTATATGATGTTTGGAATGATGGGCAGTTATTTTGGAAGAGTTTGATATCTATTTTGTGCCTCAAAAATCAATAAAAGGTCAAGACTTGGAGGAATTCCTTACTGAACATCCATATGAAAAAGATACATCATTGAATACTGAAATTCCTAATGAAGAAATATTATCTATTCAAGATAATCCCCAAACATGGGAAATGTACTTTGATGGTGCTTCCGAAAGTTCAACGGGGAAGATAATAGAAAACCCTAAACTCCAAAAAGTTGTTTTAGGAATTGTACTTAACTCCCTAGAAAAGGAAGTGTTTCCATATTCCATCCTATTGTTAGAAGGCAGTACCAACAATGAGGTAGAATATCAGGCTCTCATTGTAGGCTTGGAATTGGAGCTCCAGGTATGAGTGAACCACCTAAAAGTGAAAGCTGATTTAGAATTGGTAATAAAACACATAAATGGAGATTATACTATCAGAAAATAAGAGTTAATCCCTTTGTGTGATTATGTCAAAGGGTTAATGTTTTAATTTACGTTAGAACCAACATTGTCTTATGTCCTACAATCACAAAATACCCAAGATGATGCATCCACAGGCCCGGAAGATCCAAATCAGGATAAAACAATCATTAATATTTCCTATCATTGTGTGGTTTCACTTTTGGTTCAAATTAGAATGGAGGAAATTAATGAAATCATCCCTATTTACAAGCCCCATGGTTATACTACGGGATGGATGACACTTATCATGGAATACCTTCAAAATGGAGTACTTCCACCAGATAGAGATAAAAAAAGAATAGATCTGACAACGAGTGGACAATTTCACTCTTTATGATAGTTTAGACCACAAGAAGATCATCTACAAATGATGATTAGATGGGGTCCTCTTTAGGTGTATTAATGGAGAAGAAACTGCAGTTTTCATGAAAGAAGTAAATGCATGAGCTTATGCTGCTCACCAGTCTAGGAACAAGCTTTTTGATTAAATCCGAAGGCTTGGATACTTCTAGCTTGCAATGACTCTGGATTACACAAATTTCACGAAGAAATTTCACCTCTACCAAGTGCAGGCCAACTTCATTCATCAATTCCTAGAGTTACTACATACATCTAAATACTCATGGACATTTTCTATATGGGAAATGGATGTAGTAAGACCTTATCCTCTAGATATGGCTAAGAAGTTCAATTATATTCTTACTACAACTGATTTCTCCTCTAAATGGGTTGAGGAAATACCTATCAAAGAATTTAGGGCCAAAAGCATTGTTATCTTTTTCAAAGCTGGTATCATTACCATATTTGGTATCCCTCATACTATATTGACTGATAACTACACCAATTTCTGTTCTATTGAGTTAAATAAGTTATATCAGGAGCACAATATCTAATCCAACCATTCATCTCACTATCATGCAGCTACCAATGGACAGATAAAGGATTTCAATAAGACCCTATCAAATATACTCCAAAAAATTGTGGATAAAGATAAGAAATCTTGTCCTGATAAACATTTACATGCTTTATGGGATTATCTGACTACTACCCCTACTACCACTTAGGAAACTCCATATTTATTGGTGTATGGAACAAAAGAAGTTTTTCCAATTGAAATACAATTGCCTTCACTCTGAGTTGAAATCTATGAATAGTTATCTACAGATGAAAATTTTCAGAAACGATTTGATGAGTTGGAATGATTAGACGAAAATAGGTGACATACTTTTCATCATTTGGAAGTCCATCAGAATAGAATAACATGAGCGTTTTACAAGAAAGTTCACATCTGATCATTTCTTAAAGGATAATTGGTATTAGTCCTCAAGAATCTAATGATACCAAGAAGAAGCCTCCAAAACTTGAGCCAAAGTGGGAAGGACCTTACTCTATATATAAGGTATACTCTAATTGATCTTATTACCTAATCTCAATGGATGAATAACATATTAAAACTCAAAACAATGAAAGATTCTTGAAAAGGTAATTTGTTTAATTTTACATTAACATGTCCTTGCTGCATGAATCTAAAATGTACAACACAAAGTCCTATTTACAAGACAATAAACTGCATAACCACTATATGTGTCCATGCTACATGAAAATAAAATGCGTAGCATCTTTATCCTTGTCTCACAATGTTAAACTGCATGACATCATTTTTCCTCGCTATACGACATTAAACTGTATGGTTAGAATCTTCTTCATTTGATGTTAAGAAATCCCATAAGATACCACAAATTGGTGTTCTTTGTAATTATTTAAAAAAAATTATAAACTTCCATGTGCAAGCATCACTTACATTATCGCTACTCTTTAGTGGAACATGAGTTCTATTTCTCCTTATGTTTGAATCAGATCTGTATAGAGTCCTCATTTCAAGAACTACATGTGGATTGATTCTCGTTCCAATGGGATAGATAGAGACACTTAAATCTCCAATCATGGGCCTAGCCGTAATCACAAAGAAATTTATTCCCCTTTTCACCTCTTGTATATGAACCAGATCAATACAGAATATTCTTTCAGGATACATGGTTTGATATTTATACCATTTTTGTCTTAAGTTTAACCATTCTTCCAGAATGTGTTAAAATCCCCCGTCTCTCACATCAAACTCAATTGGTGAGGGAAATGATTATTTCAAGAACTACATTTGGATTGATTCTCATTTAAATGGGATAAGTAGATACGCCTAGATCTCCAATCTTGGTCCCATATATGATAAAAAACATGTTATTCCTTGTTTGTATGAATCAAACCTGCATAGGGAATGTTTCAAGAACTATGTGTGGCTTGATTCTCATCCATATGAGATACGTACTGACACTTGGGTTTAATTCCCTGGTCCAACCACAATATTTCTTTTTCACGTCGAAATCACTTCATGTCCCCACTCCATGACTCTAAACTACACAACATAATGTCATTACGACATGAAATTAAACTAAAAAGTACCCAAATAACTATATATGGCTTCATTCTCATCCCATTTAGATACGTAGTGAAAACTAGGCCTTAGTTCCTAGTCCCATCCATGATATAAATTTTTATATCTCCTTCACATATAATTAAGAATCTATGTGGAAGTCTTCATTTTGGGTCATCTCCTTAGAGATCCCACCAAGGAAACAAGAAATTTTCACATTTTACATTTGAGTCGCACTATGCCAAAATTTGTATTTAGCAGCAGTTTAAACCCCCGCTAAATCATTCTACGGTGGTTTTGGAAAACCGCTGCTAAATCGTGTGTCGGGAAATAATTAGCAGCGGTTTTTTAAAACAACCGTGGAATTATTTAGCGGTGTTTTTTAGCGGCGGTTTAAACCATTTCTAAATCGTTTTTATTTTTTTTATAATTTTTATAATTTTTTCGATTTTTTTATTTCACCATTTTTTTATATTAGTAATTTATTTATTTATTTATTATTTTTTTTGTAAATTATTTATTTATTTATTTATTATTAGCACATATATGCCCATCTCCATGCATAAGTCCATGTCCATGCACATGCCCATGCCATATATAGAAATTATGCGTTTGATGAGATTTGAACCCCTTACATCTTGCTTATTCTCCAAAGACCTTACCACTCCAGCAGGCTCTTCATGTGGTCAATAAATCGAATTTAATATACTTATACATACATAAATAAATACATACATACATACATACACACACACACACACACACACACACACACACACACACACACACACATATATATATATATTAATTGAAAAAACAAGTAATACATAACAAATAGATACACACTACATAATTATTCATCAATAATTATTAATCAATAATGATTAATCAATAATTATTAATCAATAATGATTCATCAATAATCAATAATTATTAATTATTAATATATAATATATAATATATAATATATAATATATAGCATATAATATATAACATATAATATATAAGACATAATATATAATACATAATATATAATACATAATTTATAATACATAATACATAATATGTAATATATAATATATATTAATTAAAAATTAAAAATTAAAAATTAATAATAATTAATAATTGATAATTAAGAATTAAAATTAAAAATTAAAAATTTATAAATAATTAATAAATAATTAATAAATTGTTAATAAATAATTAATAATTAATTAATAAATAATGAATATTGAATAAATAAATAAATAAATAGAAAATGAATAATAAACTAAGAATAAATAAATATTTAATAATTAAAAATAAAATAATAAATAATAAATAATAAATAATAAATAATAAATAATAAATAATAAATAATAAATAATAAATAATAAATAATAAATAATAATTAATTAATAATTAATAATTAATAATAACTAATAATTTATAATTTATAATTATAAAATTAATAATTCTTAATTAATAATTAATATTTAAATTTTAATATTTAATATTGAATATGGAATATTTAATATTTTATAAAATATTAATAATTAATTAACATTTAATTAACAAATAATCAATAAATAATCAATAATAAATAAATAAATAAATAAATAAATAATGAATAATAAATTAATATTTAGTAAATTAACAATAAATTAATAAATAATAAATAATAAATAATAAATAATAAATAATAAAGAATAAATAATAAAGAATAAAGAATAAAGAATAAAGAATAAAGAATAAAGAATAAATAATAAAGAATAAATAATAAAGAATAAAGAATAAATAATAAATAATAAATAATGAATAATAAATAAATAAATACATAAGTAAATAAATAGATTAATAAATAATAAATACATAATAATTAATAATAACTAATAACTAATAATTTATAATTTATAATTAAGAAATAATAATTAATTAATAATTAATAATTAGTTAATAAGTAATGAATAACGAATAAATATATAAATAATAAATATATATATATATAATAAATAAATAAATAAAAATGAATAATAAAATAATAAATAAATAAATAATAAATTAAAAATAAATTAACAATTAATGTGTACAAAATAACTAAATAATAAGTAAATAAATAAGTAAATATTAAATATTAAATAAATAAATAATAATAATAAATAATATATAAATAAATAAATAATAGATAAATAGATAAAGAATATATATATATATATTAAATAAATAAATAAATAAATAAATAAATAAATCATAAAAAAATAATTAAATAAATCACAAAACGTTAAGAACCTTTGAAAACCACAAAAACATTGAAATAACCATAAAATATGATCTGAGATTCTTTTTTTAGTGCCACAACCAGTCAAATAGAAGATCGTGAAATGAGTTTTGATATGATATGTGGTACAGTCCGAACAAACACTTGGACCGAAAGATATAACCATTCGAATTTTAAGAAATAAGTGTCTGCAACTAAAACCTCTGTTTCGGAGGCCTTCTAGGAATTTCTGGTAGAATAAAAAGAGTTACAATACTTAAAGAGTTATTACTAGACCTAAGTGGTGTAGAGATCATCATAGGCTTCGATTTGATATGTGGTAGAGCCCAAACGGACACTCAGATTAAAAGATATGCTCGTTTGAAGTTCGAGTTCGATTTTCAACTTTTCAACTCTTGAATTTTGAATTTATTTTTTTCCTTTAATTATCACATGATTTAAATCTCACTTGGTTTTTTCTCATTTTGTAAACTTCGATTTAACTGGTTGTGGAGCTGAAATGGACTCTTGGATCAGAAGTTATGGTCCTTTGATGTCGTAGTCTGTTCTTCTACTTATTGAAGATTTGTTTTCACTTTGAAAATATTATTAACTAATAATTATAAATATTAATTAATTGACACATTATAAAAATATAAAATTATAAATAATAAACTATATTTTATTTTAAATAATAAAAAATATTAATAAATAAATAATAAATAATAAATATTTTTTTAAACTTTCTAAAAAAAAATTCATAAATTTTTTTGTGGTTTTTTAAAAAAATCATCGTTAAAAAATTGAAATTTTTTTAGAAGATATTTTTAAAAAAAATTAAAAAAAACATTAGCGGCGGTGTTTTCATGGCGGTTTTAAAAACCATTGTGAAAAAATCGCCACTAAAACACTATTTTCTTATAGTGTTAGATCTCTATAAAGGGCTCCAAACTCATGGCCAATACTGATTTAGATATTTCTCCTGTTCATTGAGAATTACCTCCTTTCATATTTCACACTCTTAATCTTGAATACTTTCAAATATTCATAACCTTTCTTACAGTTTGGTAGTAGAGTTTTTGATATATGAGAACTCTTTTACCTGACTATGTAGTACATGCCCCTAGGTGGCCTTGCATAAGTTGCCTACATAATGGGCCTATTAGTCAAAATATTCCACTATTTGGCTATGCGACATATTCCCTAGTTGTCCCTACATAATATATCCCCCATAACATGTTTGTAAAATAATGGTAACTTCATTCTTGGTTAAAGTGTCTTTTTTACCCTTCAAACTTTGATGAAAATATACAAAAATTTGTATCTCAAAGCATTCATCCATGTGTATTTGTCCCATTACCCTTCTCTTGATCTAAAAGTCTTCAAGACTGTGGTTTACACATTTCTCTCTCCATGTGTTCAAAGCATATTGAAATAACCTTGGATCATTTGACAACATATCATCTATTGTTTCTATTATATTTTGGTCCTAGCTATATGACCTAAAACTACAGATTCCATACTTTTTATGTTTGGGTCAGACCTTGGTAGAAATCATATCCCTTTATTCTTTGGAAATCGTGATTAGAAATACTCTTTCAGTATTCAGGTACCTTTCTCTATAAACTGAACACTATGCTATGGAAAATCAGAATCTCCATAAACTTTCTTCATCTTTTAGCAATAGAATGTCAAATTTTTTAGATGTCTTTTGTCTGACTATATAGTACGTGCCCCTAGTGGCCTTGCATAAAATTTGCCTACATAACTGGCTTTTTAGACAAAATATTACACGGGTTGGCTATGCAACATATAACCTAGTCAACCCTAAATAATACAACACCCATAATGGATTTTTCAAATAATGGTAACTTCCTTCTTAGAAAAGACTTCCTCTAATGCCTATAGCCCTTTTCCCATACCATTATTCGGATCCACAAATTCTCAAATCATAGTTTACAATTCTTCCTTTCCATACTTGAACATGTTAGTATGGTTCCAGAAAAAGTATCACGAAATTAGAGACTCGTGAACATTTGGTCAAAGATAAAGACCTTAAATTAAAGCCACTCAATGTCCTCACTGCATGACTTAAAACTGCATGGTATAATGTCCTCACTGCATGAATTAAAACTACACAATATGATATCATAAATCCCCTTTTTCAAAAAACATTTAGTCATTCCTCACACACCAAATTTGTATAGAAGTGGTTTTCCCATTCATGACAGAGGTCATCATAGATAACCCTTTATTCTTAAAATCCATTTCCTTGGAAGAACCACCCACTACGGTCTTGAGTTACCCAAATCCTATATTCCCTTGTCTATCAACAATTAAATGTTAAATTCCAGATAGCTCTTTTTCTTGACTATGCAGTACGTGCCCCCATTGATCTTGCATAAAATTTTCCTACATAACAGGCATGCCAATCAAAATATGACACTATTTGGATATGCAACATATTCCCTAGTTGTTCCTCCATAATACAGCCCCCATAACAGGTTCTTCAAATAGTGGTAACCTAATTCTTGTAAAATACCTATTTTATGTTTATACAAGTTTTAGATTTGGTGACCATAAAAAATAACAACACAAGATTCCCTTTGTAAGCATTTAAAGAATATTTGAGCAATTCCTATTGATTGAGCCTTGTTTGGGATCTAATTTTAAAAAAAAATTCAAAGCTATTTGACCTTAAACACTATCCTTATTAGTCCTACATGCATGACTATAAACTTCCAATAATAAGAGACATGGTACTCATCAGATTTAAAATCTACAAAGGGTGCTCTGGACAAAATTCAAAGTCTCAGCTCTCTAGACTTACATTATGTATGTTTTAGGAAATATTAAGCAATAAAAAGCCAAAAGATAAAAAGTTTGTGGAGTTTTCTATATAAACTTAGTAAAAATAAAACTACACTTACTAGGCCCATTGAATTAGGTAAAAAAGGAAGTAAGTATGAAGACGCATATGATTAATGAAAAAATTATTTTCATTTCAGATTAAAAAATCCATAGAGGAGCATCCAAAAAATTGGAGTCTCTCTATCATAAATCAAAAGAGGCTTTATACATAACTTCTCATTTAATTAATGTATTCTTAATCCCCATCAGCTACCTGTTGAAGTTCGGTTAGCCGACCAATTTCATTCAATTCAGCATGATGAAGTGATTCCTTGGCATCTGCAATGGATTTTTCACCGTCTTTCTGGACATCTCTATTTAATCATGAAGTTGGTCAAGCTCCTCTATAACAATATTCAAATCTTATTAAAGAAACAATTGATGAACAATCTTTTCTTTAATTTTCTGCTTAAGTTCTGTCAACTTTGTAGTATGATTGGCCTCTTCTTGGGACAATGCTTCTTGGAATTCATCAGTATTGGTAAACATTCTGGCTTTTATCATATATTGTTGATGTTTCTGCTCTTTCTCCCTTTTTCATATAATTTCTTTCACTATAGTATGAATTTCAAGGTAATCAAAATCACAAAATCCCAATGTAATGAACAAAGATGAATGTCATGGAATTCGAGAGGGTAGTTCCTCAAGGGGAATTTCATATATTATATTCCATATGTTCTGTCATGCCTTGCGATGTTCAAGATAAAGATCCTTTTGCAGATTCAGATCTAATTCATAATATCTGTCATAAGAAGAAATGTATTCTATCATTAATGTACTTAAAGAAGTACCATGTTTTTCTCCTTCCATGACAATGGTTTCTTCACTTCCTAATGTTGTTTGAGCTAATGAAGAAGCTTCACCTCTAGACCTATCCATTGAAGTTTATAATCCTATATAGTGAATTAAAATTATGGTTATGGTTAGTTTCAAAAGGATAAAAAGAGCAATCACAATCAAAACATTGGTAACCCTTACATAAAAATAGTTCAAATCCTTGAGAAGACTCCTCCCCAATATTCTCATCTTTAGTAGTTTTGTTTGATGCCTTTTGGTGGGGGAGATTTCTTTAACCTACTCAGGATTCTCTAAATGAACCTAAGGAAGATTTTCTATTTCAAGGTTCACCTGAGCCAATGTCTCCACAATGGTGGTATTGACCATGACATCGACACTTCCTTCAAGCATCGTCACTGTAGCAGTTTCATTAAATGAAACTATATATTTCAACCGATCACGATTAAAAAATCAATCATAATAAGATTGATAGGACGAATAATAAAAACTCACGTCTATTTAGTTATATATAAGGAACATCAAAATCTTCTAAAGTATTTGGCCTATTAATGTGTTCTAATAATTCTTCAAAATACATGCCAATATTCATCATAACATACAATGATATCTCAAAACCCATATTAGTTTCACCAATGGGATCACATGGAGTGGTTCTTTCATGACCCTCCTTTGACAACTTTTGACCCCGAACAACTCCCTTAGTAAAAGTTATGGGGTTAGCATCAGTTATCACATTATTTTCTAGTTCATGCGATGAACCTAAAGTATCATAGAGTGGAAGTCAGTTGTTGTTACATTTAGTTTCTCATGAAGATCTTCTGATTTTCCATAGGTCTCTTCTCTCCTAGTAACATGAACAGGAGAAATTCTATGAACAGATGTTGGATCCTTTGGCCTAAATTCTTCTTCAGTCAAAGGAATCACTGGATTGGAAGGAATTAGTGCTTGTTCAGAAGCACCTCGCATGGTTCCTCATGTATCATCAGTGATTTCTCTAAGAAAAGAAACAAAAGAAGTTCCTACAATTCCAATAAGTTAAAAAACTTTCTACGAATAAAGCTAAAATTCATGTTTCCAAGAATGCTTACCACTACTGAGAAAACGTTTAACCACAATTTTATTTATTTGATGTTTTTGTTTCTTCTCCTTCTTGGGAGGAATTTCATCATCATCTATAAAAACAGGAATTGGAGACTGTAATCCCCTTTCTATCTCATCCTCCATGGCCTATTGTCATGGAGATATATCTCCTGATTCATAGGGTCATCCAATAGATCCAAGTGAAGTACCACCAGGGAAATATTGTGGTGACGGAACTTCAGCCAATTTTCCATTATCCATCTACAAGTTAAAATGATATTTCCCTTGAGTAATAGTGATTTGACTAAATTCAAATATAAAATCAGAAAATAATGTGAGAAAAATAAAACTTACATCTTCAAGATCAACAAAATCATGCTATTCTTCGTCTAATGAAAGGTTAATCCATTTAGTGGTACCACAATCTATTATCTCTTTTACTCATTTTGTGGTGGGAATTGATTCATCAGTTATGCATATGAGAATCTCTAGTTCTTAGATATAAGTTTTCACTTCATCAGGGTTGTTCTTAAAAAGAATATCAGAAGAGGCTTGTAGATCCCATATTCCTAGAATATTCAACCCTTCACATAAATCTATCCATGTGGTTTCAGCATCACAATTCAATCTTTTCCATGTTTGAACTGCCTATAGTCATACATATTCAATTTACATTACAGAGGTTTGTGACGATGATCCTATAGTTTTAGATTTTAGTTTCTTCGCAATTCCTTCAGTCACAAAATGGTGGATAAGAAAATGGGACTCGTTTCCCTTCTAAATGATGACGACTAGACCTCCTCGGTATAACTTTAGTTGAGATTGATGGTGTGGCTCTCTTAAATCTAACAGGTGGATTATATCTTTCATGAGGTCTCTCTAGTGATCTTGGAGCCTTGTCATCCCCACCCTCTAACTCCAATTAATCATCCCTTTATGATGAAGAATTACCTTCCAAATGAGAGGGTTCTTTCTAAATACCTCTCTTTATCCCAACTCGAGGGACAACATGGTTTAACACCCCTTCAGGGTATGATGAAACCCAGCTATCAATATACCTAATAGTAAATCTTCTTATTGTATCGGCAATAGGTATGTTGAATATTTTCCTATTTTCTCTACATTCGTCAGCAACCATAGTTTTCAGGCCACCATTAGATGTTTCTCTAATATGACATACACTAGAAGAGATGAAATAATTTGTTGCAGACATTTTAATTAAAGTGAAAATATATAAGGATCATAGGCCTCATATATGATTTCCTTATCAACCCTGATGTCTAATACACCATCCTTATAAGCTAACATATATGCACTTAGCTCTAAATTGGTCATCCCGTCATCAACAAATCACCCTATAGGTATATTACCATAAGGGAAAAGATGAAATTACTTGTACATACTTAGCCTGACCTTATTGTAATAATAATTCAAATATAGAGGTCAAATACTAAAAATATCTTAAACGGATGGTCAGAATGAACTTTAAAAGACCTGTACCCCACTTTTCTCAACAAAAGTTTGGAAATGAGTGGTGATCCTCCCCCATAACAACTCGAATCATCCTGATATTCTGAAAGGATACTTCCTTCTATAGATATGAAAAAAGATCCTATGAATCTTTTCCAAAATAGGGGTATCCAATCCTACCATCCTCTTCTCATCCAGCTTGGCCATGATAAAAAAAGTTCATGTCCTTACGCCACCCTTGGAATCTCAGACAAGCAATAGGTATACACTGAGCCACATGACTAGGAAACCAGCAGGATGGGTCTTCAAAGGAATTTTGGAATTGACTTTCTACCCCCAGTTTTCAAATTCTCCTTTCTCTAATGTTTTCTATAAAGTGTCGGGTGTACCTCTCTTTTCTACCTTTGGAAAAATTGTTGGATGAGTGCAAGTGGGACCCTTATCCTTCTTATTCACTGGGAATATTTTCATCTACTCCTCTGGGTGAATATCCCTTCTTATATGGGACTTTGTTGTGTTCTAATTCTTGAGTTTATAAATTATATCCATTAACTGATGAACCAAGGATGGTTTATTTTTCTAAGTCATTTCATGTCACCTTTAGAGGAATAAACTCATAATACATATCTCTAAGGATTGGTTTTCTAGAAATCTTGTAGACATCCCACAAACTGATGCCTAATTCTCCATATGTCAAATAGAAGGAATTATTCTCTATACTCTATTAGCTTAGAAACTCTGGCATGAAATCATCATTCCTATATACATAGGTTTGCCCGACCCATATAACCTCATAAATCCAAACACCTTTTAAGTCATCTATAAACTCTGCACATGTCTTGTGAACCCAATACACCCACATCCATGCAGGTTTAATATCCCATCCTGGGGAAAAAACCCCAACTTTTTCATCCATCCATTTGATTGATCTGGATGAGAATCATGAAAAATATACCAATAGCAGTGTGGCTATAGCTCAGGTGTATGTGATTTCAAATATGGAGCACACAGGCTGTGATGTATAAAATGGTCCTTAGCTACTGTCCCAAAATTGATATATATTCCCACAATAGAAATATTGGTAGACGAGAAATTGGTATAGTCTTGAAACCAAGAAAGTGGAATATAATTCTTTGGGTTTGGTATGTTGGCATCTTGCAATTGGATATAACCATACATAGGAAAATAAATACTCCTTGGAAAATTGAATTGATATTTCCTTAGATTATTTTCCAAGTCTGGGAAAGTAGTGTCACAGATGTAAAAGTAATCATGCCTGCCAATATTTATCATATAAACAATTCTCTTACTAGACAATTCGTCAACAGTTCCGATTCTCTTGGGAGCCATTGAACCAGGAAAAGAGATAAAAATTCATCTTTAAATTAAGTTTATTTTAGATGTTTTTAAAAAAGGAATTAAGAAAATTTGAAAAAATAATTAAGGTGATCAATTATGGATTCGACATGCAAGTATAAATCCAACGTGAAAGTATAGTGCCCCATTTTTAGCGCACACATCAAAAACATATAGAAGAATCACGATCAATAGGAGCATTTGAGCAAAAACACTTGCACGCCAAGAGATGAACTTATGGAATTATTTTTAATATTTGCTGAAGTGAATCCACTATATATAATCAAGGAAGATTACCTTGCGCGCTATCACCTTGTGAACCCATACCTTGAACGCTATCACTTGTACACCATATCAACTTCTTTTAACCCTTTTAATAATTTTATCTTAGTATAAGATCCTCTTTTCATTTCAGATCCAATTATGATGGGGGATTTTATTGACATTTTTTTCCATCATAGCAATAAAAAGTGACAAATGGAAATGTATTAGAGAAAATATGATAAAATACATGAATAAAATCAATATTTGAAAAGGCTTGAAACTTGGATTGCCCCAGTCAAGCTGAGGCTTCGTCGGTGTGCAAGGTACTTGTGAGCCACATTTCTGGAACACAAACCACTTGTGCGCCTGATCATTATTTTCCCATGGGCCACTTATTTGCCTATAAATAAACCCTTGGGGACTTCATTTGTATGGAAGAATTTCCAAGAATCCTAATTAATGCTCTAGTCACCATAGTGATTTTACCAAGTCTTCTGAAACCTTCAAGGTTGTTATTTAACACCTAGAGTGAAGGGATTGAAGGAGGATCATAGGAATTAATTCCCTTTAGTGTTTGAAATACATAAAACTTGTGGGACTAAAGTTCCCAACCTCCCTAAATCAGAAACACCTGTGCATTACCATTCATCTCAAATGAACTTGAGCATCCCACTTATGGGAATACCTGTGAATACTATTGAAGGATTAAGTCAGTCTCAACCAAGTACTAACATCCTGGTAGTTTGTCACTTATGTCTACATCAAGTTGCATAAGCCTACTTGCGCGCCCATACCTGCACGCCAGATACTTACATGGGCACCCTTCTTTGATTCAAATTATCCCTTCAGTCTATACGAGCCTTTCATCAAGCCTTATTCAAAGTCATTCATGGTAAAGATTCTTCTTCATTGGATCCCTTGTCTGCAAGGGATTATGTTTAAAATTAAACTAAAACTTCCCGAATTATCAAACCTTTGGGAAGGGAACATCAGTATGTCTCATATTTGGTTTTGTATACACGAAATCAGAGGTTTTCTATATTTTTTGGCAATGGGGTTAGGATTTATGGTGTGTCTGTGGGTTTGTATATCTGTATTCACATGAACCTTTCTCCTAGGAACAATGTTAGGAAGTTCCCTATTTAGAGGATTAGGGTTTCGGTCATGGCCTCCCCTTATCATATTTAAAACTTGTAACCTTATTTATCTGGTATGAAAGGTACAGTTCACACCTACTTTTCCTTTTGAACAAATGATAAGTCTCCCTCCCCTATTATGACTAATTTTAGGGCAACCATCCTAGTGTAAGCCCTTAGCCTTTCATGTAGGAAGTTGCAGTCTTTCTTCTCTATACTTCATTCACCTTCACTCCTTCCTTACATTAGACCCTTGTCTAATGTAAAGTGAAGATAGGGAAGGTTCGTCGCCTCGGCCTTTTCCACTGTTGCTACTGTAAGCCCATCCTCTTCCACCAGTGGAATAGGAAAAGTGTGTTTGCATTTATTGAATCTTTGACATCCTCTTGTTTCTCACACCGAGTATGACTCACGTGGGATTAGAGATTTTTGATGATCCCAACATTTTCACAAACACCTCATTGAATAAACTACGAGTAATCTGATTCCCATCAAAACTGAGATATGTAGGAAGCCTTCCTAAGACCCAATCTCCATCTCATTTCATCCATAAAAGGCATCCTTTTCTGGAAGTAAGCCCAAACTCAATCCTATAAAAGGACTACACTCTCCTATGAGACTCATTGAACTACGTGGGCTTTGATTCCCATCCAAGTGGGATACGTAGGAAGCCTCCCTGAGGTTCAAACCCAACACATCAAATCAACCCTGTTCTTCCTAGTCCATATTACCAATAGTATCTAATACAACATGGAAACTCATATCTTTTCCAAGTTCCTTAGGATTTTTAGGCATAATTCCCACAAAAATCATTGACTAAGAACCTTTGTATTAGATGTCCTTACCAAATGACATTAAACTGTACGAATAGGTCCTTATCACATGAACTTAAAAGGTATGATGTGTCCCATTAAGAAAAAATTAACTATGAGGGTTATAATTCCTTTCACAAGGATACGTAGGTAGCCCATTTATGGGTACAATCCTGACATCAGAACAAATTTTCATCTCCCTGGACAATAATAAATTCCAGAGTGCCCCATTGAGTGGCTTAAAAAGAAGTATTATCATGAAAATGGTTAAAAGAATCTATAAATAGTATATGAGAGATTTCTATTGATGGAGAACCTCAAATACATATGGATTTATCCATTAATTAGGAACCTTGAATACAAATAGATGATTCTAAATTTAACACATGAAAATAATTGATTGCAAATTTCAAGGTAAACCTATGTTATGCTTGGTAAATTAATAAGGATTCACAAGAAATATCATAAATATATAAGAGAGTCCTAGAGTAGGCAATAATTCCCCCCCAAAGGGTGTGATGAGTCCGACCTCCGATCCTATCAACTAATGTACGTTATTAAATATCGTAGGCTCAAAACTGAAGAACACATGACTTTGGAAAGAAAGTCCCTTTGGATAAAAAACTATTAGATTTTTCTAGTTCCATAAATAAATCCAATGGAAACCGCCCGTAAGTAGTGATTCCTAACCAGAACACATGTTCTGAGGGATGCAAAACACTTACCCAATGAAGAATCTACCAAATATTGAAGAAGGAGACACCCAAAATCTAGGGGGAGGAGAAGAGGAGGCCACCCATGGCTCTCAAGGTCCATTTGAATAAGTGGGATGAGAAACAACTGTTTTAGGTTTTTAATTTTGGATGGTGAGAAATAGAAGATTTCACTTTTTGGGGATTTCGGGCTAGCCACATGGTTTACCAAACCGTGAACCAACCGTGCACACCATATTAGAAAGAAAACTAGTCTTGTATGGTTTGGATTCTTGGTTTGGAAACCATACACCAACCATGGAAAATTATTCTTCTAAAAATGATGAAACCATCAAACGCTTTCAACATGGTTTCCTCTAACTTTGAACAAGTCATGCACCTGGCCTTAGACCCCCCCAAGAAGGCCACACAATTACTCATTTTTATCACATGGTTTGGGCTAAACCATGCATATACCATGAAAGAAAAATCACGCAAGAAACAAAATGAATTTGGAATGACCCTTTCATCAAGAGGTCACACTATTTCCCTCAAAACTATACACACTAACCAAGAAAATTTCCACAAATAAACCAAAAATTTAAAAACTCAAAGATTACACTAATGATTCAACCTGAAAACCACCAAAAAGATTAAAGAAAATGAAATAAAAAAAATACTAAATAAAACTAAGGTTGGAATGTGACATTTTCTTTGATGTACAAAAAACTCATAGGTAATTGTAATATCATTTCATTTAATAAAAAATTAATATTTATTTAATTGAAATTAAATTCATCATTACCACTTAACCCTTAACGTGGTTCTTTAATCCTCCTAAAAATTTATCAAACCTTGAATAATGAAAGAATATTTAAATTAAAAAATATCAATTCATTATTTATTCAATAAATTTATAAATGTTATATTCATTGAACTCATGAATAAATATTTATATAATATTGCATCCATAAATTAATCATTTGAATAATTTATGATTGAGTATTTGTGATCAACCTTACTAGAATAATTATTAAACCATAAGTTGGGAATAATATTTATTTATCTTTTTATATTGAAACATAATTTAAATGAGGTTTTAGATACACTTATTGTTTGAACATATATGCCTCTTTGTTAGTGGAAATAGACTAACTTTCATAAATTCCAAGATCAGTATCTAAAAACTTTTCAAGGAACCCATAGAGAAAAAAAATTAATATCCTAATGACAATAAAATCTTATGAATGCTTACCATGTAATATAATCCCTCTGTCTTGATATATCATCAACCAGGTTGCATACTTTTTGTCATCAAACTATATACTTGATTTATATTTATTTTACTTTGATAAATGAAAATGTTGACATATACACTATGGCCATGGATTTATCACACAACTCCATTTCAATCAAATGGCCATGGATTTATAATTCCATTAAAACTAAAGGGAAAATCCCTTCTTGACTTATTTATTAATATTGTATCACTTGTGAGACACCCAATGTATCCTACCTTATCCTGAGAACATGTCATCACATATTTCGTAAATATATAAATGTATATGATTCATGATTTATGTTAATAATAATATCATGTGTAAGGAACAATATACACATTCATAGATATAAGTATCCAATGACACATATAACATGTGTAATTTCTACTAGAGGTCCTCTTATCATAACATCCTTTTTGGAGATTAATAAGGGAAGACTTCATAAAAATATGTATCAGTGTCTTATAATTATTTTAACCTAGATAGCTTGTATCATATGTGTCTATTCAAATGATTTCATCCAGATATAAAACATTTATTCAATACTATCATCATAACACTTTAATTTCCTAATTATAGAGTTTAACTAATATGAACTTTAAATGTGATAGATAATCTAATAAAATTATCACATTAAAGTTACAAAAAAGAACAATCATCATGTCATAAGTTATTTAACAATATTTAAGCCCCTGAAAATACCATTAATTTAATGTATAAATTAGTTCGTTCTAGGAAACCAACTTCAACATACTCCCACTTGAACTAGATCAAACAATTAGTAACTTAACATTATCCTAGTTTTCATATGATATAGATTCTTATATTTGGATATGATTATAGCTGTTTATCCCACCACATTTCATTGCATATTATGATTACTACAACATTATCTCATTGAGAAAATCCTGCAACTGATAATAAAACTAAGTATATACCTTTTAATCCTTATTTTAACCCAAAAATATGGAATAATACCATAGAATAAAGTTCATCATAATATAATTACACTTTATTATCTTAGTAAAATTACAAAATATGGATCAATTCGTTTCTAAAACTACTTATTAATCTACATTAGAAGCTATAACGTACTCAGTTTATGTATATTTGTAAAATAGTGATTGAAATATGTTTTATGTTTCATATTACCTTTGAATTAATGTGATACTACTTAAAAGCGATTTAAAAGAAGAATAGTTTTCCATCTACTTAATACCTAGTATTGAAAATTCTCTATATACCATAAGTTAATCCAATTCTACTTTCTCAAGTACTATTAGGGAATTTTGACTATCATCCTTTACGGTTATGAAAGTGTTTTTTGATATTTTCCTTTATGATTTACACATAAGTGATATCAAACCTCAGTACATATCATGGAATGTGATATAGATTTCAAAAGTTCTCTTAGGAATATGTATTCTATTCATCACAAAAATATACTCCTATGTTTTCACACATCAACTTGGGAGATATCATGCCATGTGATAGTGGAATTTTTATTATTATGATTGTTCCGTTTTTATATTTTTCAGCACCATGTCAATGTATGCACTAGGACTAGTAATAATAAACCCATAAATTTTTACTTGTTAAATCATATTCCCCTAGAATTGTGTTATTAATTTATTCTATTCTTAGAGAAATTATATTTAATATTCAATAACTATAAGACTAATAATTATTTTTCTGTGTGCCTTTAGACATATATGCCTTAGAAAACTATAGGTCTCTCACTTACCACATTTAAATACCTTTCAAAAATTCATTCCAAATGAATATTCTATGATTTTAATTATTACTTTAATCCATGAATTGATTTCTATAATTTGAATCCCTTATTGAATTTAACTAATGTCACCAACCATTCTTGGTCATGATGTATTGATATCATACATAATGTTTCTTAAAAAAAGGTGTATTTGACATCTAATTCCAAATGAAATGATAATATAATGTCGATATGACAAGTATAATTCTAATGTACTTAAGAATGGTGATTTTTTATAACCAATCAAAACTTATTGTTAGTATTCTTGTACCACCCATTTCTTTTTTCTCTTTAATAACCACCAATTAATTTATATCAATTAGAAAAATTATCATAATGTCGAACTAAATTTTAATATATAAAATCTATCTTTAAATTCATATGAACTTATCGATCATATATAGCTGAAAATTTTTAATCACTATAGGATTCATTATTATTATCAAAGAAAATAAATAATCTATATAAGTTAATATAAAACGACCTATATAGTTTTTAACTTTCCTTCACATTATGTGTCATTGGAAAAATTCCTCCCACTAAGACTTTTGAAGTTTAGTGTTCACATTCATATTATTTTTCATATAGAGCATATAGATCATTGATTTACAACTTTATCCTCTATTTACAATACATGTAATTATATCATTGAAATGTATCAATAATGATTAATATTTTTCAATATTAGGGGTGTTAAATACCCTGAGTAGATATAAAATAATTAATTAACATTCAATTTTTGTTTCCTTAAATGTATGTTTTAAGTTTAAAGTACTTTAATCAAATGGTTACTATCAAAAACTTGTGGTTATAATATAATAGAATACCATAACATTGAAACTCATTTGATATACATTAGTAAATTTCTTTGACGTAGCTGTTACAATTAAATTCTCATAATATAACTTTGAAAGGAATCATGGAAAAATTTCAATACATATAAGAATCCCCATCAATATTCCTTATATTAAAATCACCATAATGATGTGTATAAGTTAATGTGAGTTTAGAAAAACATTAACTCTATATTTATATGATTGATGGATACTTGTTTTATGATATACTTCAATAAACCATCCTAGAGGATCATGTATCTTTATAGAAAATGAAATCATTTTTCCACTGATCGTTACTAAAAAGAAATATCATGTAGTATATTAATCTACCTCTAGCTTCTCCATATAATAATATTTGTGGAAAGTATCCAATAACCCTAGAAGATTTGCGTCATACCTTTATTTCTAAAGGTTTCTTTGCCTAAAATATTATATGCATTTCAAACTAGGGTTTTATAATTACCTTTAGTTTTATTTGACTAAGAATTATCTTTCCATAATAGGGTAAATGTATTATATTTTATATTAATCATTTACTTATGATGATTCAAGGATAATTAAACTATTAGTTAAGTATAAAATACAATAAAAATATTCACATCCATGAATAAATAATTACTCATTTTGTATAATAGTAAAAATAAATATTAATATTTTAGAAATAGTAAATAAAATAGAGTAGTTTTATAAGAATCTCCAACTTAGAAAGCTGAAGTTGTGAACTTCTCCCTAATAATATAGTAATCACCCTTGCTTAGAAACTAAGGTATTTTACCATAATTATAGAAATTTTTTGAACTTACTTGGTTCCTGTTTTCAAAAAAAAGTTTAAGAATACATGTTTCACTTAATTCCCAAGAATTTAAACATATTAAATGTTTAATATACCTAAAAGAAATGAATTTTTTATATTTTTATTCAATACATTGTAGTTTCTCTTCCATTTCACTTTTTGGATACATGAAAAGAATGTATCCTTTAGTCCATGATCTTCCTTTTAATAATTTATCACTTTAATGTATGTTTTAAGGGATCCATTGAGTTAGAAATGGGCATGGGATTTTTAAAGTTGTTTTAAAAAATTTGACCATAAAGGATGAGGAACCAAGTTCCCTAAAATACTTATCTTCTTGGTGAAGCATAATCAAATGATTCATGATCATTCTATCAATATTATTCATCCGGTGATTCTTGATGAACATGGAGATACCGATAGTTATGGATTATAATATAAGATTAATAGATAATTTAATAATCATATTGAATCCTAACTTCACTAACTAATCAATATACTCACATATTTTGGAGGAATGATCAATAGTCAGTACAGTGTATTCTAGTTTAAAATGGTATAGTGTAATGGAAATCTTAATTATCTAAAGCCTCTACTTCTCTCTTTCATGTTCAAGGAGATGTGTTTTCATGGTTTAAGAATCATTGTCCTTATATTGAACCATCATATCTCCAAAAATAACTTATAGAATGATGAAAAATACATAACAAGCATCCTCCAGGAATCCATGTTGGACTTACTTTTCATCTTTTCTCACTCTATGAGGTAGCTGAAGAGGTGTAGGAGACTCTAGTATATAATATATATTGTATCATATTAGTGTAAGGAATAAATGACTATACCACTTTTGAAAATTAGTGTTGGTAAGGACATTGTGTTTGAGCATAAATTTTCACCTTGAACTCATGGTTTCACTTTAATTTTTGAAAAATAAATAAAATAATATTTTATAACTTTATCATGATTACCAAAAATGTCTTATAATAAATTTACTCATTAGTATCCAATTAACTTATCAAATCCCAATATCCCTTGTAACAACCCCAACTCGAGTAACCCAAAGATTTTAGTTTATTTATTAAATTGAAATAGCTACTATGATTATAATCACTAAGGACGAATCAATTTATTATCCTTAGAGAGATATATGCATACATTATACCCATTTTACATTGGGAATAAAATATAAAAAATAAAAAATTAAAAATTCAGTATCCTTGAAACTCATTCAAGGAATTCATCTTCTTATCTTGGGGAAACGAAACAAAATAAGGGTGATATCAAATGATTATTAACGGTTAAATAAAATGAAAGATATTATGAATAAATAATGAATAATCATTATATAAAAGTAAATAATTGAATACACATTCTATTTAATCTATAAATTTAGTATGAAATGCATCCATGGATAATATAAACACAAAAATCTCAAATAAAATAAAAATTGTATTCTCAAGGAAGGAAATGATTAATATTGGACTAAATGATCTTACACATCATGATATCTATACCATTAATACCTTTCTCTAAGATAGTTTGAAACTATGGGTAGGTATACCCAAAAAACCCATTTAATTTGGAAAACTAATTTGCCACATGAGACTTACTGATGCATCGAGGGGATATCTATAACCAGACCACACCTATCACTACATGTCTAATGATTTCCCCATTTATGTAAAGATAAATTCAATTCATAAACAATATGTTTTATCAATAAATATATGTATTGAGTAAAGAATAAATATTTATCAAGATTTCTCCTAGTCAATCAAATAAATTTTATAATAAAACATCATATACAAAAATGGAATATAGTTCAAGAAAAAATCATATCCATTATACAAAGAATATGGATAATTAAGAGAAATTTAATTTAAGATTATCACAATAAATTGAATGTTTAAAGAAAAAGTTAACATCCAAAAAATTAATAATACATAAGAGATGACCATCAGTTCATCCAAAATATGGTGTTTGTAATAAAATCAAGTCCTTTGGAAGAATAAATGTAATGTAAGAAAAATATTAAAAATAAGATTTCATAAAAATATTTAAATTAATAAAACGATTTAAAATTTTTAGAACATTCAAAATATTATAAAACAATTATTGTAGTGGGGAAGCCTCTCATTATCGTATAAATTAGAAAAAATTATTTTTGACTATTTTGTAAAGAAATTCGAAAACATACATTTCAAAAATATTAGAAAGTTTTCTTTCAATAAATTTTAAAAAGTCAAGGATAAATTAAAATTTTACCTAATAAACCATTTTTATAAATAAAAGGATGTTTGTAAAGTAATTTTGAAAATTATAGACATAGGAAAAAATATACTTGATAAAAACATAAGTAAAATCGATTTTCATTTTAACCATTTATTTAATTGGTTCAAGTACCAAAGGGAGGGAAATTTGGAAGAAAATATTTAAACTGCTTAAATATATAGAGGATAATAAAATAGATTGAGTTTAAGAAGGATAGGTTATAATATTTCTTCAAAGGAAATAATAGAAATCACAAAAGATGATAGTGTACAATAAATTCTTAAATCTTTGGTAACATTTAAATTGAAACCCCTCAAAATAATAAAATTAAATTGAAACATTAATCATCATGAATAATTAGTTATTCATGTTAAATATATTAATGTTTCAGTATACATGGCACATAAAAGTGAATGGGTGCATAATAACAAATATGTCTCAATAGAGTGAAAATTGAGATGAAATTCCATTACCTCACGATTTACTTTAGTTTAACATGATTTAAACTCTAGTATAATGGTTTTAAAATAGTTAATAATTTATACTAGAATCATATTCATATTTATAATATCATATATTATCTTCTTATATAATCTTTTCACTCTTTCATTAATAATATTTCATTATTACCATTGTTTCGGATGTTAACTAATTTATTTTCTCATACTTGTTTTGTCATGGAAGTTTTGGTTCTTGTGAATATAATATATTTTAATAATATCAATAATGATATTAATGTTATAAATATCACATTTTTTCATTAGATGTATGTTTATAATTATTCTTCAAATTTGAACATGGAAAATGAACCACATCACTTTTTGGAGAGAGTGGGCCATATGTATGCATGAGTGATGTTATCATTTTTTAATGAGTGAAAGGGTGTAGAATTATATGATATATTAAATTTATAGAATCAATATTAGGTCATAATTATCATATATATTCATTTATTCTATCAGTATGACTATCTATGTGATTTGGTAATGGAGAAAAAATTACATTGGTTCACAAGGTGGTAGTCCGCTATACACATGAGAAATAGTCTTATTTATCATTTGATGGAGAAGAGGATGGATAACTATTATGTAATTACACAGAAAGATAGTTGTATCACTGAGAGAGAGAGGGGTGAATCAGTGATATCTTTTTCATTTATGTTTCCTTACTTATGAAACAACCTTCTCCTCCTGTTAAATATTTCTTTCCTTGCTAAAAACAATACAAGCACACATCAACAAGAATAGAAGAATTTATCAGGTTTACTACTCAAAAAGTATATCTTTGCCCTTGGTGTTGTTTTTAAATGATCTAATACCACAAAATCCACTAGAAAACTATCCTTTTGTGTGGAATACAATGATTAGGATATTCCCTTACACTTTTTTAGCACTATGATTAATACAACAATGACTTTTATTCAAGTAGAACAAAATTATATAAAAACGTTTTTGTAAAAAACATGTTACGATGATAATTAATCAACTTTCACAAATATATTATTCAAAAAAATTCTTCACTTACCCAGTAGTAGGAAATAACTTATTTTAGACTTCATAATGATACTCAGTCTGATTTCCCAATCTGATTCCAAAGTATGATTGCTCAATATGAAAATATATCTTTGTCATAATAAAATTGAAACAATTTTGAACCACTTCTTGTATGAGTCCAAAAATCCCATTCTGATTATTCATCCCCATAAAATGACCAGATGAATATGATCTTGTCTCTTATCCTTTTTTTATTTCTGGAAAACTTCTTCAAGAAAACTCAATTCAAAAACTTCTTCTCCCTAATTTTTTTGTGCTTCACTATCTTCACTCTGAACAGTAATTCTATTAAAAAGTAAAAAACACTTTATCCTTTTATAGGTGTCCCAAATGTGTTTTGGACAGGATTATGAGAATATTTCTTACTCAACCAAATTTCCCAAATCTACATGTTCCTTTAAATTTATGATACATTTATGGATTTTTCAACACTTTTAAACTCTTCTCAAACATTATTAAATCTTATAAAAACTTAATCTAGCTTCTAATTTCCTCGAAAAATATATTCAGATTCTGATCCTATATTCCACTTCCCCAATATTATTTTCTAATTATGATGGTTCGAACCACTTTTATATAAGAAGAAATAGACAACTTCAATCTTAGAAAATTTCAGTCCGATTATGATTTTTATTTCCACTACAATTTCTTCATTAAGATGAGGTTATTTGGTCACTATAATTTTTCTTACCCACTTGAAAATAAATCAGAACTGAATACATCCCATTACATTACTTGGTAAAAATTTGAAAATCAATCTTCTCATTCTGATTTCTTCATTATGATGAATATAATAGATTATTCAATATGATGGATCTTGACCCACATGTGAGAAAAAATTATTAAAATCAAATCAGAGTTCTTCTTTCTCTTGAAAAACTTATAAATAAGAACAACCAATAATTAATCTTGATGGAAATTATTGAATAAATGTTGATTGATCGATGAATTTCTTTTTGTATCATCTTACAACAACTTTACATATTTTTCCTTTTCACCGATTCTAAAAACTCTCAATAAATACAATTCTTCTTCTGATGATAATGATGGTATACCAGGTCTGATGGACCAGTTTCAGTAGCTTTAACTTCAATAACTTTTTTCCTTTCTAAAGGTGATACCAATGACATCTCAGCACTCAACTTATTTCTGTTTTCTTATTATGATGCTCATAAACTTCTTTCTTTGAAGATTTAAATCTTTTTTCTTTTTGGTTCAACTGAAATCAAATAACTCTAATTTTTATCAGTTCAATCAACCTTCTCAACCTTTAACAAATATGTGTCTATTAATATCATATTGATAGACTATGACAAGAAATGTTTTTTACACAAAAATTATTCTTCTTTAACTTATTTCTTGTATACATGAATTATTCATGACTTTGAAAACATTTAAGATCATCTTTAGCATCATCTGACTTATATTGGGAAGTATTGTAACTTCTCATTCTTCCAGAAACATATTCCTTTTCTACCAATCCCTAATATTATTGGTCTAAATATGATTAAAAACACCTTTTCTCCCCCATTTCTTTAATCAATATTGAATCAAAAGTTTTAAAACTTAATTATGAGCTGGGATAAATACAAAATAACAAATCATCATTAGATTTATGTTAGATCCAAGCTGAATTTGATCCTATAATTCATTATGATTAGAACCTCATTACAAAGACAAGGTGAGTCCTATGAGCCTTTTCTTCTAAAAAAATTCCTAATATGATGTAATTTCATAAGCATCATGAGTCCGAAATCCAGAATATGATGGTCAGTCCAATTTACAACTTTTACAAAGTGATTTTTTTCATTGACTAAAAAGGAAACACAATTATAAAACAAACTTCTTCTTACTTCCAAAAACCTTCTCTAGCCAACTTGGTTCCATCAATCTCCCCCTTTGGAATTTATTTTCAACCAATATTCATAAATCACGAAACTTTATAACCTAAAGATATAGATTAATTATCAACAATTCAATGCCTATGTGAGCTAACTCACTATAGGAAACATCAATTATTGATAGTAGAGGCATGTTGTCCACAAGTAGTGACTCGTGAAACTTCCTCATCATTCCTTCACAACATTATTCTTCTTCCAATTTCCTATAAAAAGTTTTTTTTTCCTATAACGATTCAAAAAAATAGTTAGAATTGTTCATAAAATTACAAGCTAAAATCAAAGCTTACCCACAAATCCCCATTTATAAATTTTCCCATAGGGATATATTTATGAAACAATTCTCCCACTTGACAGAAATATCCAAATATAAGATGAGATAGGGGTTAAAAACAAATACCTAAACCTTGATGAGAAAGAGGTTGGACACCCATGTCTAACATAAATTTAGAAAAAATCTTCTTTCGGTAAAGGTTTTGTGAAAATCTCAGTAACTTGATCTGATGTAGGAATACACTCCAACTTCAACTCATTCTTATCCACATGCTCTTTGATGAAATGATATTTTATATCAATATGTTTTGAATGATAATGTTGTATTGGATTCCTAGTAAGTTTTATTTCACTTTGATTATCACAAACCAAGAGCAAGAGTAACTTTACTTCAACAAGTAAGTATTATAACTGAGTCTTCATCCACATAAGTTGGGTAGAAACTTGAGTGGAGGAAACTTTCTATGCTTCATTCATGATAAGAGTTTCTGAATTTTGTTTCTTTGCATACCAAATAATAGATATTTTCCCCATAAAGAAAACTCTAGTAGATATGGATCTTCTATCATCTACATTTCCTTCCCAATTAGCATCAGAATACCCAAACAAGTAAATAATTTCTTAGCTATAATACTTGATTCTTAAATTTTTTTGTGCCTTTGATATATATAAGAATTATTTTTCCAGCAGTTAAATGTTATTATTTAAGAGAAATCTAAAATCTGGCACATAAGGTAAAAATATAAACAATGTCATGTCTTGATTAAGTCAAATATAAAAAACCTCTAACCAGCTACCAAAACTCTTTCTAATTAACTTACTTTCCTTCTCCATCTTTAGAAAACATGGTTCCCAATTAAATTGGTGTGGAGTATGGTTTTTAATTTTCTATTCTAAACTTCTTAAGAAGTTCTTACCATAGTTTTCTTGAGAAAGAAAAACGTTTTTCTTATTTTGTAAAATTTGTAACCCAAGAAATTATTTCATTTTCCCCAGAATAGAAATACCAAATAACCTTTTCGTCTTTCATCAAATCATTTAAAAGTTCTTTCATAATTCCTAACAAAGATAATTTCATCGTCATGAACAATTATGATGAGGGAAAACTCCTGACTTTACTTGATGTAAACATTGATTCAAAATCTTACTTTATTGAAACTCATCTTCCTCAAGAAAGTATCTAATTTGGAATACCATCATCCTAGATATTTTTTCATCACATAGAAGGATTTATTTATCTCAAACACATAAATTTCATCTTTCCAAAAAATAAATCCACAAGGTTGTTCAATGTAAACTCACTCATCAAGATCTCTATCCAAAATAAGGACTTCATATCCATCTGAAATATTTTTTAACTTAATTGTGTAGAAATAGAAATAAAGACTCGGACTGTTTGTAACCTTTCCTCCAAAGAAAAAGTCTCATCAAAATCAACACCTTCAACCTATGAGTAAAATTTTCACACAATTCTTGCTTTTTTCTTTATCACTTCACCTTCTTCATTCATCTTGTTCCAGAAATCCCATTTTGTATGAATAATTTTTTTATCCATATTGTGTATGATTTACCATGTATCATTATTTCCTATCTGATCTAACTCTTCATTCATATCCTAAACCCATTATGGATACTCAAAATCTTTATTCTCATCATTTCGCTCCACTTTTGAATAAAAATAATTTTGTGAAACTATTCTTCTTGATTGAACTCTTTAATGTTGATCACCAATAATGTTTTGAGCTTCTACATGTTTCTTAAGACTAGGATCAGATTTTAGAGATTCATCTTCATCACTAGAAATAGCTGAGTCTGATTATTCTTCTTGAGTAGGATTACTATTGTCTTTATCTTTATCATAATTATTAACAAAAATTTTACGATCCTGCTCATCTTCCTTATCATCCAAAGTCTGTTTATCTTCCTCATATTTTTCAAAAACTTTTACATCAATAGAGTCAACTAAAATTGTTGAATATTTGTTGAAACATCTATATCCTCTTCCTTCTGGAGCATAATAATGGAAAAATCCATATTCATCTCTCTACTAAAACTTTCCAAGGTTTCCACCTTTTCTTTTTATGATGCACGGACTCCCAATAACTCTTAAGTGATTCAAACTTGAGGTTTTGGTATAAAACATTGCATATGGATTCATATGTGAACTTAGTCAGTGGAAACATTAGTTTTGAATATATAAATTAGGGCTCATGGCTTGACTCTAAAAGTAATGAGAAAGACCATGTTCAAGTAACATAGTTCTCCCAATTTCCACAAAACATCTATTTTTTCTTTTATCAACCCCATTTTGTTGAGGAGTGTATGGTGAAGTGAACTCATGAATAATTATATGATTCTAAAGATAATTTTAAAATTATTCATTCTTATACTCACCATCATTATCAATTCTCAACTTCCTTATAGAATACTCACATTCTTTCTCAACCTTACTCCTGAAGCTTTTAAAAAATTTCATAGCATCTAACTTATGTTTCATATACATAACACAAGTAATTCAATAAAAGTCATCAATTAAAGTGATTAAGTAATTATCTCCATTAGTTTATTTTTGGCTCATTTTCCCACATATATCAGAATTAATAAGTTCTAGGGGCCGTTTTGAGAAAATCTAAACTTTCTTATGCACAAAATTTGTTATCTTTTCCATCTGCAAAATAGTGCAACACCAGTCTCTTATTATTGGAAAATCAGGAATTCCATGAACACTATATTGTTTTAATATCTTGATCATGTTTCTCAAACACATATGTCAGAACCTTTTATGCCACAATATATTATCTTCTATCATGCTCAAGTAAAAAGATTTTTTTTATTTCACAAAAATGAAATAAAATTTCTTTTATATGTTGGCCTCTTATAAATATTTTTCCTTCTTCCTCATTCTTCCCAGAAAATACGTATTTTCTAAAAATAAATTTTTTCCTTCATTATAGAGTTTTGAAACACTTAAATAGTTTGGTTTCATCCCATAAACATACAAATATTTTTTGTACTTTAATTTTTTACCAATGAAGGCTGATCGAGAACCTTTGATTCTCAGAGATTCATCATTTCCAAATGTCACCGTTCCTTCTTTGAATAATTTCTAATTATTAATTTTTTTTAAGTCTCCTGTCATATAATAAGAAAAGCCACCATCAATAATCCAAGTTCATTCTCCTTTTTTAGCTTTCAAATTAGTTTCTACAATAAGACCTTCCCCCCCCCTTTTCTTTCTTCATCTCCATCTTATAAGAATTGTTAACAAACTTTTATTGTGTAGGTTATAAAAAAAGACATCCTTTTCCAATGTTTATAGGTTTTTCTCACCTTTCAAAAATAATTTCTAAAAAATTCTATTTTCAAGTTTCATACCAACCTTCTCAGGTTTCTTTCAAACATCCTTATTAGACTTCTTACTTTGAGGGGATTGGATACCCCTCAAACTTTTACTTCTTTAATTCATGGAATAGTGATAATGTTGTTCGTTAAATGAACACATATTTTCCAAATAACCAAATACACAAAAATACCATTACTATACCTAGAAATAGTATTTCCCTATGAAACATTCATACGGACCAGAGTTGTGAACATGTTTTTAATCAACCTTCATATCTTTCTTATCAAAACTTTATTGACCACTAACCTTTCAATTATCAACAAGAATATTCTTTTTCAGCTCAGTTTTATTTTTTTCCTTATCTTAATCAGAAGTAATAGAAAATTTATCAGACTCATAATATTTAGAAACTTACAACTTCTCATTTTTTTGGTCTTGGGCATATACAAAACTTTTTCAGCTTTATTATTTTTAGAAACATTTCCGTCTTTCTTCTTCTCAGGAACAACTTTAGCTTTCTTCTCAAAATTTGAAGGTAAATTTTGATTCATCTATGGTTTACCCTTTATAGTACTTTGATCAAGATCAAAGATAGAGTTTTTGAAACTTATATCCATCTGTTCATATTTAGAAATTTTTTGTTAGAAAAGTTCCAACTCTTATTCTTTTTTCCTTCAGCTTCACTTCCAGATGTTCATTACAATTCTTTTTTTTCTAAGGATATTTTTTCAAGTCATCAATCTCTTCCATCAGCTTGAATTTCTATTTAGGAAAAAATTCTTTATTCTTTGATGATAAATTTTTATTTTTTAGTTTTCTGATTTCTTTTTCAATCCTCCCAATCCTTCTCAAAAATTATTTTAATTCTTCTTTAAGATGATATTATAATAGAGTTTCTTATTCACCTAAACTACTACTTTTAAACACTTCATTATTCACTATTCCAATAAAATTATTCTCACCTGCATGCTCAGTAGAATTTTTTTATTCAACATTACTATCTTCTTCATCATCATATTCAGATAAGAAACTTAACCTTTTGGATTTAGAGAATTTTCTATATTTACCTCTAGAAAATGATTTAGCCTTATCAACATATTTATTCCATGACCTTTTTGAGATTATTTCTTCTTCATCACTATCCTATTCTTTCTTTCTTAGAGGAAAATTAGCCGTAAGTTCCCAATAGGTCCACATTCAAAAGACCTAAATGGAATTTTCCCTCTATATTTACCTGTACCTATTCTCATAATTTTATAAAACAAGGATACAAATTCTTCAAGGTTTTTGCATACGACATTTTCAGAGTCAAATTCAGAGCCATCAACATTACCTTCCTCGGGAACCTTCTTGAATTTTTCATTCTTGGCATCCTTTAAATATATTTCTCAATAAAATTTTGTTTTTTCCTTCAAAAACTTTTCCCTTATCATGTCATAAGTGATGAAAGTACCATGAAGATCATTTAGATATAGAGTTTCAGGATCCCTATCTTCTAAATAGGTGAAGTTCGCATCAAACCTTTTAGGAATAATTCATAAGATTTTTTTAAAAACTATAGAATATTACAAATTTTCACTAAGACATTTGATAGTTCTGAAAATGTTATTCACTTGGGTAAAGAAGTACCCAATAGATTCATACTCACCCATTTTCATATCTTCATACTTTAGCCTCTAGATTTTTAATTTTTTCTTATTCACTTTTTTATTACCTTCATAATTCGTTTTCAACTTATCCCAGATACCTTTGGAAGTAGAAACACCTTTCACCCTTAAAAACTAACTTTCAAAAAGTGAAGAGAGTAAGGAATTTTTAGATCATCAATCATTCTCAATATTCCTCTTATCAAATGATGTAAGTGGAACTTTATCATCAATATGAGGAAATCCATATGTTTCTGCTTCAAGAGCATCACACTAAAGACACATAAGATAAGGTAACATTCTATATTTAAAAATATGATAGTTCTTACCCTCAAAGACAAGAATACATTTACTGTTGACACAATTCATATTCTCCATCAAATTATCTTCAAAACTTCATCAAAGAAAAAAATATGGGAACCTTCATCACTAATACTACTTGTAATTGCCTAGTAAAGATAGTTGGGTCGCTGAGAGGGAGAGGAGGTAAATCAATGATGTATTTTTATTTTATGTATACTTACTTATGAAACAACCTTATTATCCTGTTAAATATTTATTCCTCTATTGAGAACAATACTAGCACGCATCCATAGGAATACAAGAATTTATAGGGTTCATTACTCAATAAGAGTATCTATGTCCTGGGTATCATTTGGAAATGATCCAATAACACACAATAAACAAGATAACATTACTTTGATGTGGTATAAAAATATTAGGATATGACCTTACACTTGTGTATCACTAAAATCAATACAATAGTGCGTATTATTCAAGTATCACAAAATAATATAAGAAAGATTCTCTAACAAACATGTTACAGTGCTACTTAATCAAATTTCACAAATACTTTCTTCAAAACAATTATTCACTTACTTACCTAGCATCTGGAAAGAACTTCTTATAGACTTCATAATGATACTTAGTTTGAATCCCATGTCAGATTTCTAAATAAAGAAATATAACTTTGTCAGAATATAGATGAGACAATTCTGCACCACTTTTAATATGATTCTAGAAATCCCAATCCGATTATTCAACCCAATATGATGACCATATAAATAAGATCTTATCACTTATACTTTCTTCTTCTGTCTAAAAAACTTATTTAAGAAAAATAAATCTAGATAATAATTATCCCTAAAATTTTGGAGCTTCTCTCTCTTCACTCTGAATAGTACTTGTGTTTTAAAGTGCAAAGTACTTTTTGCCTTTTATAGGTGACCAAATATGGTTTGTGTGGGATTCTGAGAATGTTTCCCACTCAATTTTTTTTTCCAAAATCTACATTTTTCATTAAATTTTGGATACATTTAGGACTTAATCAATGCTTCTCAAATCTTCTTGAACCTTCTCAAATCTTTTAACAACTTTACCCTGCTTTTGACTTCCTTATCAAACTCTGATTTGATTCAAATTTTCCGTTCCAATTCCCCAATACGATTTATTCATTTTGATTATTTGTACCAATTTTATATAGGAATAAATAGACACCTTCAATATTCTTATAAAACTTCAGTCTGATTCTAATTATGATTTTCCACTATGATTTCTTCATTAAGATTAGGTCATTTGGATACTTTGATTTTCTTGAACCACTTGAAAATAAATAAGAACTAAAGACATCCCATTATGTTTCTCTATAATAATTGGATAATCAATCTACTCATTCTAATTTATATATTATAATGAAGACAATACATTCTTCAATATGATGGATCTTGAACCACATGTGAATAAAAATTCTTGAAATCAAATAACATTTCTTCTTTATCTTGACCCACTTGTAAAGAAGAACAACTAAAAATTCATCTTGATGGAAATGGTTGACTACATTGTTGATTGATATCTTATATTATTTTTACACCATACTATAGCAACTTTATATATTTTTTATTTTCATTGATTATAATAAAAAATTATTATTTTGATGATTATGATTGTATATAGAGTCTGATGGACTGATATTTGTAGCTTCGACTTCAATGAATTATTTATTTTCTGAATGCAATACCAATGATCTTTCAACACTCGACTTCCTTTTCATTTATGATTATAATGATCATAAAATTATTTTTCTAAATATTTAAATATTATATCTTTTAGTCTGACTGAAAAGAAGAACCTTCAGTGTCCATCATTACGATCCACCTTCTCATCCTTTAACAAATCTACGTCCGGTAATATTATATTGATGAACAGAGACTGGAATGGTTTTTTACATAAACTTTCTTCTTATTTAGTTTTTTTCTTGTAAACACAAACTCTTCAGGAGTTTGAAAACATTTAATATTAGATTTAGAATTGTCTGACTTATATTGGGAATTATTGCAACTTCTAATTCTTCCAAAAACATCTTCCCTTTCTACGAAGACTGAATATGATTGGCATCAAATTTTCTCCCAACTTATTTCACCAAGATTTCACCACAAGTTTCAAAACATACATATGATTTTTGAGAAAAAAGAAACAAAAAATCATTGTTAGATTTCTATTAGATCTAGGCTGAATCTGATTCTCTTTTTCATTATGATCAGAACCTCATTACAGATCCATGGTGACTTTGATGCGCCTATTCTTTTAGAAAAAAATATTCAAAATACAATGAAATTTCTTAATAATTTTGAGTCTGAAATATTTAATATAATGGTTAGTCCAAATTTCAAATTTTACAAATTGAATTGATTTATCTTCTTTGACAAAAAAATACAATGCACATGTAAAACAAACTTCTTCTTACTACCAAAAAGCCCTCTCCAACCTACTTAGTCCCAACATATTATGAAATCAATATAATAAAATATTAGTATATGAGATATAATGGTGTTATTATATTTTAATTTATAAGACATAATTGATTTTGGTGAAATAAAATAAAAAAGAAAGATCTTGTTGAAGACAATTACATTTGCTTAGAAAAACCTCCTTTGGATATCTTATTAAGGACCATAGGGTTGGTATTTTGGGAAGAAAAGCACATCTAAAATATGGATAAGGATATTTTGGAGATATTTTGGTATATTTGTTTCAATATAAATGACTCGATATGTGTGAAGAAGTGAGGGGAGGAGGCACTCTTTTATAATTGTGGTGAGTGACACAGGTGTAAATTTTCAAAGTTTTTCAATAATCTCATATCACTTTCACAGAAATATTGTTCCCAAATTGATAAAATTAGAAGTAGAAATTGATAAGGTCAAAATAAAACCTACCAATAGTGTTTCAAAAAGTTCTTAGGTCCTTTCAAACATTATATTTTTATATTTTTCCCTCGATAAACCTGTTCTAACCTTAACCGCAATAATTAATTTTTACTATTTTACTATTCATTATAAAAACATTAAGTTGAACATATTACCTAATATTAATTATTTTGATTCCAAACCTTCAATACATTTTATAAAATTCAGTTTATCAAAGTGTTTTATTTTAATTTAAAAATAAACTCGCAAAATGTGTCGAAAACGGGGGGTTTTCATGAAATGTATTTTTAAGCATAAGGTGATATTATATTAATTATATGTCTAGTAATAATAATTATATGGATTTAAATTAATATATTTAGATATATAATCAATAAATTTCATTTCAACCATTCATAATTAAATATTAATTTAATTAATTAATATAGTATGACATTATGCCTTAAAAAATAGTTCCCTGAAAAATATCTATTTTACCTCCAAATGATCATATCTTTATCTCATTAAAATTAATAGTAAATAAATTATTATCTAAACATATTATAATACATTATTATAAATAAAACGAGTAACAGTTAAATAATTCATTTTAAATTATTCATAAAATCTTATTTCTAAGGGAAAATTTTGAAAATACATTCTAGTCTTATTATAACCTAGTAAGTTCAAAATCCACATTCATATTACTAAATTATAATTAGTCTCTTTAAATATTAAAATTTTCATTGTATTATAGTTTTATTAAAATATAATTTTCACTTACTATAATTCAATCTTGGGTGTTACATTCTTCCCTTCAATAAAATTTTTTCCTTGAAATTTTCAAGGATATCACTTTATAAAAAAGTGAGGGTGGTTCTTATTCATTACATATTAGGGTTCCTATGTTGATTCCTCAATTTTATGATCTCCCAAAAGTACCTTTACCAGTTGAGTTGTTCAATTCCTCAATACTTTTTCTTTAGGGTTAATAATTTTTATAGGCTCTTTATAGTAAGATAGATTAGGTTCAAATTCTATTTCTTCATAGGTGAGAACACGTGTTTGGTATCACATGTACTTCCTTAACAATGATATATGGAACTCATCATGTAATTTATAGAGTCTCTGTGGTATTTAAAAATAGAAAACAACAACGAAAATAATTTCTAAAATCTTAAAAGTTCAGATGTACCTAGGGATCAATTTCCCTGTCTTACTGAACCTTATAACACCCTTACACAAAGATACATTCAAGAAAACATGAACCACACTTAAAATTAAAAAACATTATTCTTATTGTCACCACAACTATTTTTGACTAATTTTTACAAATTTAATATAAGTATGAATTATATTTAACCTTTTCATGGTCACCTCAACAATTACGGGCATACAATTTTCCTTTCACAAACTGTATCCCAACAAGTTTCAATATGACATATCTTTACATATAATTAACAATACATATACATTTGAATACTTGAATAGAAACTATTATTATAGTAAAACTATACCAAAGTTAAATATTGATCCCACTTACCTTAAAAGTAAAGTGATCATGATCTCAACATGTATTATAATATCAGAATAGTCCTTTTAGAATGTCCATCAGTTAGAAGGTGGCAGACGGTTCTAAAATGAAACCCATTATTAATATCCATATGAAAACTATTCAAAAAGATCAATGTAAATAATGGATCATGACTAGAAAAATTTAAAGTGATAAACCATGAAGTCTTAAAACATCATTAATATAGATCCATGCAAGGTTCTCAAGAGGGAAATATTCTTCTATTGTAAGGAAATATGCATATTTGGTAAAGTAATAAAAAATAATCCATCATTATTTTTAGGAGTATTTGTTATTCCTATGAAAAATTTCATAATAATTTAATCCCATTTACAAATAGGTAGAGGTATATGTTTCATGATTCCCCTAGGATGTTTTCTCTAAACCTTCACCAGTTGAAAAACCAAGAATCTTGATACATAATCAACAATTTCTTACTTCAGGTTCCCAAAAAAAAAATGTTCCCTCAAATCCATATACATATTGGTGCTACCTGGGTGTACAGAGTAATTTGAGCTATGATCATAATCCAAAAATTTATTTTTAAGATTTGGTTTAGATGTAACACATAGTCTCTTTAAAAATTTCATAGTTACACCTTAAAAAATGAAGTCTTCCCATTTTCCATCATTCATGGATTTAATTTTCTTTTGAAAATTCACATCATTTTATTGAGAACATTTTATATTTTCTAATAAAGATGGTTTTAAAATAATTTTAAAAAGAAGAGAAGTTTCCCCTTACTTAATAATTCTAATATCTATATTTATTAGATCCATAAACATAAGATCCCTATAAATCATTATTTTGGTTAGGTCACCATGATCTTTATTTCTCAATGCATATGATACCTTATTTTCATTCCCTAGATGGTAGTGTTTTTATAAATCATAATCCTTGAGTAATTTGAGCCATCCATTTTGCCTCATATTGAATAAATTCTATAAAAATATGTAATTTAGGATCTTATAGTCTATATATATCTCACATATTTCACCATAAAGATAATGTCTCCATATCTTCAAAGAAAAGATTATGACTTCCAACACTAAATCATGAGTTGGATAGTTCTATTCATGAGTTTTTAACTACCTTGATGCATCTAAAATAACTTTATCATTTTTTATAAATACACATCCAAGTCCTTTATTCGATGAATCACTATATATCACAAACCCATCATTTTTTATGGTAGAGTAAAAATTAGTGAATTGAACAATATCAAATTCAATTGTTCAAAGCATAATTCACATTCCTTTTTTCTATGTGAACATAACCTCTTTATGTGTAATATTGGTGAATGGGTTAGCCAATCGTGATTTTTTTGAATGATTCTCGAATAGTAACCTATTAAACCAATGAAACTACATAGATTAGTTATGTTCATTGGTGTAGGAAATTATATGAATACCTTTTTATTTACAAGATCATTTTATATTCCATAAATGGAGATAATATAGCCCAGAAAAGAATCTTTCTAAAGCTAGAAATCACACTAGATAAATTTACCATATAACTCTTTTTCTTAAAGAGTCTCAAGAATGATATGAAAGTGATTATCATGGTCCTCATAGCTTTTAGAATACACAAATATATCATAAATGAATACCACAAAAATATTATCAAGATATTCCATGAATAATTTTTTTATTAGATCCATAAAAATAGATGGTTTATTATTCAATCCAAATGGAATTTCTATAAACTCATAATGTACATACCTCATTCAAAATGTTTCCATCAAAATATATTCCTTCTTTACTCACAGTTGATGATACCCAGAGTGAAGGTAATTCTTTGAATTTTTTTAACTCCATGAAGTTGATAAAATAAGTCATTAATGTGAGGTAGAGGATACTTTTTTTATCATAATATAATTTATTTCCCTATAATAAATTCACAACCACAATTATCTATCTTTATTTTTAACGAAAAGAATAGGGGATCCCCAAGGTGAAAAACTAGGATGAATAAATATATTATCACACAAATCATATAGTTCCTTTTTTTACTCCACTAATTCCATAATTTCCTTAAATAAAAATTCTTTAATATAGGCCTTTTATCATAGAATAAATCAATATAAAAATAGGATTCATGATCTAGTGGATTTCTAGGTAATTACTCCAGAAATACATTAATGTATTCCTATAAAATAGGTGCATCCTTAATTTGAATATTTCCTTTTCCAATTGTAGATTTTGTTTACTATTCTCACCCAATAATATAATTCTGAAGCGCTACTAGGGGTGGATCTAGACATGAATTATATGATTATTTCTCCACTCTAAATATAAGAAATTTCAAATATTTAGCACAAATCATAATTTCCTTATCTTTGCAATAGATTCTTGCATGATATTTTGAAATCTATTCCATAATAAAGATTCAATCAAAGACAACCATAGGTATAATAATAAAGTATACAAATATTTCACATTTATGTGTTATAATGGGACCTTACTAACACATTGTTGTTGTAGTGAGATTTAGTCATGCCCGCATCATCCAACCCGTGTCACCAGGTCTGTGTCATTACTGCATCACTGCATGCGTACATCATTCCTATGTCACCACTTATGCCTTTAGTTCATTTTCATGGGACACTTCTCCTTGTCTCTATAATCTATTTAATGATAATCCCTCTAATTAGATACATGGGTGTTTTTTCTTTAATAATAAAAATATTTTCAACACTAACATTTAAATAAAGTGCTAGGGAAATATCTACTTTTCTTGGTAAAAATGGAATATATAAAATAGTGATAGGATCCATAATAAAATAATTAATTATTTAAATATGAGGCAATTATTAAAGTACTTACCACCACAACTTTGTGAACTGAAACCTCAGTTGTAGTGATTTCATAATCTTGGTATTCTCCCCTTGGCCTCTTCTATGGTAAATTCATTTGATTCTAGATACATTAGATTGAATAATTCCCTATTTACTTGAAGTTAAAACACTTTATTTCTTTATATTATATTCATATACTATATGACCCTTTTCAATACACTTGGAACACACTCCCATTTCCTCAAGTCATTTTATAGGATGTTTCTTTCCACAATTTTCAGAAGATGGAAATTGATTTATTTTCTTATTCTTCTTCGATGTGATCACTTTTAATTGGTGTTCTACAGTCATATTTGTATATTGTTTCCTGTTTAATGTATAGGATATAGAAAATTCATTATCTATGTTTATGGTACATAAAAATATTTCATCATATGATGAACATTTTTGAGAAACTAGTTCCCTTCAAAGTCTTGTCTTGATCCAATCAAATAAATTGTCAATTTTGAATTCTGTATTCCACATGTAATACATATATAGTATTGTAAAGGTAGAACCATTATCTACAACACTTTATTATTTATTTACCTTTAAGTTGAAAAAATTTCTCTTCATTTCAGTTTGTTTTACACGATGGAAATAATTATGAAAAAAATTCCTTAAAAGATCTCCACTCTGTGTTCTAATTCATCATCCTACCTAGTATTCTGTATCAATGAACACCATTGAAAAAAATCACACTTGATACAATATACTACCACTATAACCCTTTCATTCTCATCTCATCCCAAGCATAGAAATATATTTTCAAGGGACTTAATCCATTTCTCAACTACCACTGGATCAATAGTTTCACTAAATGATGGGGTTTTTTCACATGAAATGTTCCAATATAGGTGTATCATGTTTTGGAGTAGTAGGATAATCTATATAAAAAAGTTTATTAATTATCACTTGTTCCATTTTCCATAATATATCCATGATCTACTCAGTTCCATTACTAGTTGTATTGTCTTTCTCAGTAGGAAAATTTATACATTGACCATGAGTGTTGATACATTTATTTTTACCAAACACTATTTATAAACAATGGAATTTACTGAATTAGTTATTAAATGTATTAATTTTAAATAATAATGTATAATTCTAAATATGGTTTAACACTTAATATAAATTTAAAATGTATGAGTTTTTAATATTAGAATCATAAACTTGGTTTCATTGGGAATATCTTTAAATCATAAAAATATTTTTAAATCATTTATAATGTCTTGTAAAGAAAATGTGAATTAACCAAATAATATCCCCTTGGATTACCAAAACATTTATGTAGTAAGGTAACACTCACCATGAAATAGAATGATGGCCAAGATATACTCAAATCAACCTTTTTCAGGGTTATTACCCCTAGATGAATTTGTGCTAAAACAACATCTACTTGTATTATGTTGACATGGATACATTTCTAGGAAAACCAAAAAATTAGAACCTCACTAAAAAAATTATAATGTTATTCCATAATTTTACATATCCTAAAATTATATCATTGGGTTATGTGCCCTAATCTATGTTTTTCAAAATCTCCTTCCCAAGGTTTCTACTAAACTTTCCCTGATACCAATTGCAACAATATCAACTCATGTGACCCAGAGTTGGTGGTTTATTTATTAAATTGGCCTATATACAAGGGTTATAATACCAAAATACCTATCATTTTAGTAGTCGTGATGATCTAGATACAAACATGACACCCATTTTACATTGGGAGTAAAATATAAAACATAACAAAAGTGACCGTTCTGCATCCTTGAAACTCATTCAATGAATTCATCTTCATATCCTGGGGAAATGAAACAAAATAATGCTAAGCTAAAATTATTAGTAAGGTACACATAAAATGTAATATATCATAAATAAATAAGGAATACTCAATATTTCAAAGTAAATAACTGAAAAAACGTCCCATTTAATAAATAACTTGAGCATGAAATGCATCCAAGGATAATATCAATGAAACAATTCTCATGGATAATAATAACATAATTCTCAATGAATTAACTGATTAATGTTATATTTCATGATATCAAACATCCTGATATCTGTTTCATAAATATCTTTCACTAAAACAATTTTAAACTATGGTTTGGTATACACGAGAAACCAATTTAATTTTTCCAACATATTTGACTCATGAGACCTGTCGATGCATCAAGGTGCTATCTTTAAACATGACCCAACCATCACTACATTCCCAATACATTCCTCATATATTAAATTATCAATGAAATTCCTAAATAGTATGAATTATTAATATATATATATATATATATCTTTATTGAGTAAAGAACATGGATTTATCAAGGGTTTCCCCAGTCCATCAAAAAAATTTCATAATAAAACACCATATGTAAAAATGGTATACATTTTATGAAATTAATAATATCCATGAAACAAATAATATAGATATTTAAGAGAATTATAATATTTTTTTAAAGAGTTGAGGGAAAAAACCCTATTTATTGAACATAGAAGAAAGATCTCCTTTTGAAGATTGGGAAAAGGAGGAACCCATTACAAGGACTAAATGAGAACATGAAAACCAATGGGACATGAAGGCCTTACATGGACCCAAACACCAAATAAAAAACAAACATCAAAATAAGAACAAGCCAAGAGTCTTTTCTCCCCCTGTCTGAACCTGCAATAGTAAAATCAGTCCAATATGATGCGCCACCCCCCTTGATAAGAAATGCGTCGTGCTGGAAATATAGTCAAGGAAAGGAACTCCTCTATCTCAGACTAAAATATAAGAAGAGAACTGGATGATAGGTTCCAGCACACCTATCTCTCTTGCGAGCCACCCACCCGATGATACAAGTGAAGAAATCACTGCACTGTCAACCTGATGCAGCGTACAACTAGACAGAAAACACTGTGCAGATACCAACAGAGTACCCATCATTCCAGTTGAGGAAAAACAACAAGATGATGGGCGTAAGCACACCCATACCTCTTTCGAGGTCACCCACCTGATGCCACCTGCAAGAAACAGTCACACATACCAAATGCCAAGAGACATTGACCAATTATCACCACAACATCTGTATCTCATCTATCCTTTAGATCCAAAGCATCATGAAGCAAAAACCAAATAGTCCAAAGAAGATAAAAAAATTGAAAACCAAAAAATGAGAAACCAAAACACAACAAAAGTGAAGCAAAAACCCAATATAAAACTTGTTCCAACAAGATTTTGTAGCGCAATATTCACCCAATACCAAAACCATCCATGGCAGAAAAGTCACCAAGAAGCAGAACCAACAGCACATCTTGAGCAAGTAGCAACCAAGGCATCGTGACAAGGGATGAAGAAACTGACCCCCTACAAATCAGAGTCTACAACCCACCACCAAACTATCAGAAACCACCACTCGAAGGAAACCAAGTAGAAATGGATTCCTTCACCGTTGTGTAGAGTAATATCAGAGATGCCGCTCAAAGAAACGCCACCACCGAAAGAATGATGGTGCCCATAACTTAAATCAGATCTGTTGGTAGAGATGAAACGTGATCCACTAAAAGATGACCACCGCACAAAAGTCCCCAGAAAGAGGTCAAGTAGAGAGCACATCGAAACTCTTCAGAGAACCATCAGCCAGGAAAAGGAGGTGAGAGCTGCAATTCATGATGAGTAAGAAAAAACACATCAAATGGAGGGTGAAAGGATGAGAGAAGACCATTACAGAAGAATAAAGATGAGAAGGAGGTGAGGCCTAAGAAACTGACAAAGATATAACTCCTGAATGATGATTTTGATGTAGGATCAAAGAGCTGATGCTGGTTGGGGTAGCTATAAGCACAGAAACCCTAATGCCACAACTCTCCTAGAGAGTACGGTGTTATCCCATTATCCTTTGGGTTTGTTTATTTATATAATATAAGATAACTTTAATATAAAATTATTATAAGAAAATTAATGTTTCAATAGAAAGTCAATGACCACAAAATTAATAATAGATAAGAGATGACCATCAGTTCACCAAGAATATAGGTTTTATAATAAAATCATGTCATTTGGAAGAATAAAGGGAATGAAAGAGACATATTAAAAATAAGCATTCATAAGATTTTTTTCATTGTAAAACCATTGAAAATTTGTATAAAAATATAAATATCATAAAATGGTTATGGTGTCAGGGAAGTCTGTTATCACTGTATATCTTAAAAAAATTATTATGACTTTTTATAAAGAAATTTTAAAACATACCTTACATAAAAAATTGGAAAGAATACTTTGAAACCTTTTAAAAGGTCATGGATAATGTAAAATGTCCTTAATAAATCATTTTAGTTAATAAAAGGACTTTTTTAAAACAATTTTGAAAATTATGGATATAGAAGAAAAATATACTCGATTAAAATAGAAATAAAGTTGGATTTTAAACATTTATTTTCTCTATTTAAGTACCAAAGAGAGGAAAAGTTGGAATAAAATAAGTACAATCCTTAATAAATCATTTCAGTTAATAAAATTACTTTTATAAAACTATTTTTAAAATTATGGTTGTGGAATAAAAATATACACGATTAAAATAGAAATAAAATCAGTTTTTAAACATTAATTTTCTTGATTCAAGTACCTATGATAGGGAAATTTGAAAAAAAAGTACACTCCTTAAATATAAAAATTATAATAAAACTTATAGTATTTATTAAGGATATGTTATAAGATCCCTTCAAAGAAAATAATAGTTATCTAAAAAATTTAGATTGTAAAATAAATTCTTACATCTTTGGTAACTTTTTAATTGAAACCCCTTAGAATAATAAATTTCAATTGAAACATTAAAAATAATGAATAATTATGTATTATGTTAAAAATATAAAAGGGTTAGTACATACACCATATAAAATAGAATAGGTGCATAATAAAAAATATGTCTAAATGGATTGTAAATCAAGACGAAATCCCCTTACCTTATGCTATACTTTAGTTGAAAATAATTTGACCCCGTATATAATGGGTTTATGTATGTTATTAATTTATACCATAACCATATTCATATTTATAATATCATATATGATCTTCTTATATCATCTTGTCACTTTTTTGTTAATAATATTTCACTATTACCATTGTTTCAGTTGTTAACTGCTTCATTTTGTTTTACAATTGTTTTAATGGAAGTTGCGATTCTATTGAATAAGATATAGATAAATAATCTTCATAAGGATGTTAAAGTTATAAATAAAATATTTTTTCATTAGATAAATATTTTAGAATCATTCTTAATATTTGAAAATGGAAAATGAATCACATCTCTTTGTGGAGAGGATAGGTCATACATACGCACAAACGATGTTATCATTTCCTTAATGGGCGAAAGGGTAAGAAATTATATGATATATTTAATTTTCAAGAATCAATATTATGTCATAATTTTCATATATATTAATTGGTTCCATAATTATGACTATCCATCTTAGTCGATATGGAAAATAAATTGAATCAGTTTGTGATTTGGTAGTCCACTGTACACACAAATGATTGTGTTGTTTCCCATTTGATGGAGAAAGAGATGAAGAAATATTATGTCATCAACATAATAACATATAATTATATGAGAGGTAGTAGTGCTATTATATTATAATTTTTAATACATAAATAATGGTGTTAAAATAAGAAGTAAAAAAAGTTCTTGGTGAATACTATGAACTATTCTTAGACGAACCTCCTTTGGATCTCTTATTAAGTACCCTAGGGTTGGTATTTTGGGTATACAATCATATCTAGAATGTGGATAAGGATATTGAGGAGATAGTTTTGTATGGTTTGGTCGAGATAAAAATATTTATAGGTGTGAATAAGTGAGGGGATTATGCTCCATTTTATAATTGAGGGGAGTTACACACTTGTAATTTTTCAAAGTTTTTCCATAATGTCATGTCACTTTTATAAACATATCTCTCTAAAATGGATCATATTCCATGCTTACAAATATAATGTTACAATTAAATCAAACAATGGGTTTTCATCAATTTTTAGGTCATTTTGATTCTTATATTTTTAGATTCACGCTCAGTAAACCTATTTTAACCTTAATTGTGGTAATTGAATTTTACTATTTTTACTATTCATTATGAACAAAAATTAAGTTAAACATATTACCTAATATTAATTATTATGATTCCAAATATGAATCTATTTTATAAAATTTAATTCACAGAAGTGGAAGAATTTAATTTAAAAATAAACCCACAAAATGTGTTAAAAAATAGTTCTTCAAGAAATGCATTTTTCAAGCATAAGATGATCTTATATTAACCCACTACTACAAAATAGGCCTTTAACAACATTGACCTTTATCAACACTAGAAAAAAGCGCTCATAAAGGGTTCCTTTTTATCAGTGCATTATTTTTAGTGCTGATAAAAGGTACTCTTTATCAAAGATTTATTTTTAGCACTAATAAATGTCCCGAATAAAATGAAATAATTAAAAAAAATAAAAAATAAAAAATAGTTAATTTTAAAAAAATATTTAGAACTTAATTAATTAATTAATTATTGATAAAAATTAATATTTTTAATATATATATATATATATATAAATTATAAATATTAGTAAATTGTATATATTAAATATATAGATTTGTAAAATGAATAAAATGAAATAATTAATCAAATAAAAATTAAAAAAGAGTAAATTAATAAAAATATCAAACATTTTATTAATTAAATAACTATTGGAAAAAATGAATAAATTTAATATGAACATATATATATATTATATAAATATTAATAAATACTATATATTAAATATATATATATATATAATGAATAAATTGAAATAATTAAACAAAAAAATAAAAAATGAATCAATTTTAATAAATAAAAAAAATGAATAAATTACAAAATTATCAAAAAAATTATTTATGAAACAACTATTAATAAAAATGAATATGTTTAGTATATATATATATAGTAATTAAAAATATTAATAAGTAATATATATTAAATATAAATATATAAAATGAATAAAATATAATAATTAAAAACATATTAGTGTCTTGTTTATTTTTAATGGTTTTTATACAAAGCTATTCATTAATTCATTTAATATAAAAACATATTCATATATATTTCTATATATATATATATATCAATGATTATAATATTTCATAAAATATGATTTATATAATACAAAATATTTATTCTTATATTAATTAAGTCATATTTCTTCTCAAAAATAGTTTATAATTAAAAATTAATAATAATTAAAAACAACGACTAATTTCATTGAGTAATGGAGATAATTGAATATTGTTTGATTTTTCAATTTAACATATATCAAATGTGTGTCACATTTATTTCACATACAAATATGTAGTTAATGCATTTTTATATACAATGAACACACAAAAATATTTACATAATTAATGCAATCTTACATAGAAACACATACACCTAATATTTATGTAATTTATTAAAATTTTAGTATTCATTTTAGAATTTCATTATAACATTCATGATACATTTATTATATTATATTTTTAATTGGTAAATTTTATTTATTTATTTTTAATATTATTACAAATAGGTATTTTTTTATGAATTTAATCATTTTATATTATTTTTTAGTATATATTTATTTATTATGTTTTAGAATTTTCAATATGTATTAATATTTAATTCAATATATATCCAAATTTTTAAGATGCATTCATTTAAGATTATATATTCATTAATAATGTTAAAAATATATTTTTAAATAAATATTTATAAATATATATATTTATAAATAAATATATTTATAAATATATATATTTATAAATAAATATATTTATAAATTTATGTATATTTATTGTATTTATAAATTTATAAATTTATAATTATAAATATATATATATATATATATATATTTAAAAAAGTATTTATATAATTATAAATTAATAATTTAATATATTTAAATAATTATAAAATTATAATAAGTTTATTTATATAATAAATATATTTACTATATTTATATTTATATTAATATTTATTAATAAATTATATAAGTATAATTATACAAATATAATTATATAAATATAATTATATAAATATATATAATGATATAAATATATAAATATAATTTTTAAAATTATATATATATATAATTATATATATATATATAATTATATAATTATATAATTATATAATTATATAATTATAAGATTATAATAAATATATTTAAATAAAAAATATATTTACTATATTTATATTTATATATATTTATTATATATAGATAATTATATAAATATATATAATGATATAAATATATTTATAATTATAAATAAATAATTATAAATAAATAATTATAAATATATTTATTTATATTTATATTTATAAATGTATATTTACTATATTTTTAAAATTATATATTTATAATTATAAATAAAAAATGTATTTTTTAAAATATTTATATAATTAGACATAAATAATTATATATTTAAATAATTATAAAATTATAATAAATATATATATAATTATATAAATATATTTACAATTTTTTTATTTATAATTATGATTATAAATCTTTTATCAGTGATGAAGTTCTATCACTGATAAATATGACTTTTATCGGTTCTTTTTTAGCGCTGATAAAGATGGAGCTTTATCAGTACTAAGGAATCGTTGATAAAATATATATTTATCCGCATTAAACATTTAGCACTAATAAAAATATCTTTTATGAGAGCTTGTTTAGCAATGATAAAGATATATTTTATAATCACTTATTAATTTAGCACTGATAAAAGATATCTTTATCAGTATTTTTTCAGATGTGATGATAAAGGTCTCCCCAATCTATTTAAAAGAACCCTAATCGCGGCTGATTTAGTCAAAATTCTTAAGCTTTCGCAAAACTCCCTTACTATTGGTGCTCCTCCTCTACATTTTCTCTGATGAATCAAGGATAGAATTCAATGTATATTTTATGAACCTGACTTCTCTTCTCCCATAACTTTAGTCATGATTGGTCTCTCTCATTCTTCCTCATTATTTTCATTCTAATCACCACCTTCACCCATGGCTCTTTCCATTTTTAGTGTTATCTTTGTCCCCATCACCAAAATCATCATTAACTTCCCATTTTTCTTCATCCTCTACCACTACTTATCTTTGATTTTTCTCCATGGTTTTTAATTATAGTTCTGATTTCTTCACACATCCAAGGACTGTTTAATTTTTATTTTTTTTGTTTTTAGCTTGTTGTTTTCTTGTGGTTTTCTTGGGGTTTTAAGATATGCTTAGTAGGTGTTTTATTTTATTGAAATATTATTTAACAAGTGTCAGGACAACTAAGGTATGTTTAATTTTCATGAATGATTATTTAAGTGGTGTTATATCTGAAGAATAATTTTTTGATGAATGAGCATCTTGTAAATTTTATAATGTTTTTCTACAACATTTAAAGTATGTTTAATTTAATTATTAATATTTTTATATCATGTAAGGTATGTTTAATTTTCCAAATGAGTATTTGGATGTTTAATGAATTTTATTTTCTTACATTGTGAATGGGTGTTTTGAAGGTATAATAGATATTGTAGTTTGAATATGGATTGTTGATAATATATATTTAAATGAGCAACCTGGGAAAGTTTTTATTGTGTTTATTGTGTAATTTCAGTATAGTGGAAGTTATTTTATAATTATATTTGAATAGCAAAAGAATAATATAATAGTTTTTAGAGTTATCCCCCATTTATTTTCTATTCTATAGTTTAATATTTATATAAAATTCATTTATGATTTTTTCAACTTAACCCTCATCAAGTACTATAATTATTTCCCCAAAAAATATCATCACTTCCCTAATGTTACTTTCTAAATCATCTCTAGTCATATAGTACACTAATATTGATCATTATAAAATTATATGATAAGTATAAGAAGATTTTAATTTATTTTTAATATAATTAGAAACAAAAATATAATTATCTCCATATTTAATCATGTTCATAGTATACATCACTTCATATTTAATACATTAAGTGACATTTTCATTTTCAATATAATGTATGAAATCGTATGCCTCCTTTTGTATCCTTATAAATTTAGATATTTTTTTCATCACCAATCTATTATTCCTAATGTTATTTTATAATTTATATTTATTTACATATTTTTAAAATAATAATTACCAAATTATATAATGAAAATAAATAAAAGTTGAGTTTTATTTGTGGTCAAGCTTTTAAAATCAAGGTTAATATTTAGGTTTTTTTGGGAATTTTTTATGAGTGAATTATAATTGAATAAGTCTAAGGTGAAACTTTTTTTTTAAATCTATTGCTGTTATTTTATTTTTAAAATATTTTTCATATATTTGATTTTATTTTTATTTATAAAGTTATTTTTTTGAATTTTTTAAAAAATTATATTTAGTACTTGAAATTTATTATAGGTGTTAATGAATCATAGTTGGGTTACAACACTATAAACAAGTGATGAATATGAGGAAATGGTTGATGATTTTTTATAATTTTCAAAATAGAATATTCTAAAAAATGACATGTTTTTCTATATTTGTTTGAAATGTTTAAATATGATAGAGTTTAAAAGTAGAAAAATTAAATATCATTTAATTTTTTATGGTTTTAATACATGTTAGAGTCCATGGATTTGGATGCTAGGGGTTTGAGGCTAAATCTCAAGGTACCTGTAATGTGGTTATTTCTAGACAGAGATAAATAAATTTTTCTTCTCCTAGGTTTCAAAGGTTAACCTCTTATTAGTGAAATGATTTTAATGCTAGGGATTAACCATGGTATAAATTTATGGTATGATTAGTATAATTCATTGGTATAAAATGAAGTAAGTATATTTCATTATCATGATGTCCTTGTTAGTACACAATGAATTGACTTACATGTGTATTTTGAGTATTACTACTTTGAATATATACTTAAATATATGAATATTTTATATTTTAGGGTCCATGTTAGAATTTAATTGTTTATTTTTATACTCAAACCCCAAACATGAACCAAAGTGGACATAGAGAGCTTATATTTGAGACATAGGTGAGGGAAAAGGACTAGTAACATATATTAGAGTTGGTGAAAATTTGTGGGGATGAGATGATGTTCTCATGCTAGTGTTGGGGTCTTTTTATCATTTTGAGATGAGATTTGAAATTTTAATTTAATATGGGGTAATTTAAATTTTTTTAAGGTGAAAACTTTTATACTGACTAGTTTTATCTTTTGTATATTTATTATTTTATTTTGTTGCTTGAGACTCATCCCTTATCTATTATATGTTTCTTGAACTACTCTAAGTAGTAGTCATCCAAAATGATAAGAGGTACCAGGGTTGGGATGACTACTTCTCAAAGTAGTTCAAGAAACATAGGTTCATGTCTAGAAAATATGAATGATGTGTCTCAAGAAATAAAATACAATAATAATTTTTTGGAAGATGAAGTTGATGAGGATAACAGTTTTCTCTAACTTTCACCATTGGATGAATTTAGAGGATAACACCTACCATAGTGGAGTAATTATTTTCTTAAATTTAATTACCCATTTTCTTAAAAATGGATACATGATGATCATTTGACAAAAGAGTATGAAGATGGAGTTAAATATTTCATCAAGTTTTCAATAAATCAAGTATATAACCATTCTCAAATCCTTTATCCATGCTTATGTTGTTATTATTCAAGAAAAATTAAATATTTGAATACTCATATAGACAATTTCTTCTGTACATGATGCCAATCCTGAGGATGAACAGACTGTTGATGCTAAATCTGTAGAATTATTAGGGTATTAACATCATATTTATGAAAAAAAGAACAACACAACATTATAGTGTTGAATATAATTATCAAGGCAATACGTAAAGGTATAAAATTTAAGGTTGGTTGGAATCAACTCAACCAACTTTTTGACCCCAACAAGTTAAAGTTCATTAGTTATGTAGGGGTCACAATAAGGATGAATGTGCTGAATGATATTGAATCATGGTGCCACATCCAGTCTGTAATGAATGAAACCCTTTGGAAATACATAATGGTAATGTTATGATATACTTTATCTATTTTACTGAAAATTTATATAATGAAATTTTTATTTTATTTTCATTATTCCATGAAGATTTCATTTATTTTAGAATATTTTCATAAAAAACTTGTCTTAATGGCAGTTGGAAAATCCCAAGAGGATTTTGGACTATTTTTACCAAGTTACATCTTATAGATACTGAGGGGAAAGTGAATCCCCACCCAATAGTTAGTTATGAGAATATTATAAAGTAAGAAACATGAAATGATTTCATGAATCATCATAATGATAAATCATTTTAGGAATATTGAAGTATATTATATAATGTTTAAAATTATTTATTTTATCGAATTTGATTCAAAATTGTTAATTTATTAATAAAATAAAGGAGTAATGAAAATAAAGAACATGCATCAAAACAATGTACACCTATCGCAAATCAAGGATGTGGTACAATTCACTAGAGAAGAAATAAGTATGTATTTTAAACCAATAATAAAGGATTTATGTTATATAAAACAAAATATATTCCTTTGTTTATATGCATATTGATGAATAAAAATATGAAGGCACTCCCATCCCATGTCATGTGCTATGGATGGAGGCTCACGTAAATAAAGAGGGTAAACTAATTGATGAAAAACAAGATAAGTTTGGGAAACATATGTATGTATGAAATAATAGTAATTTTTTATTATTTATAATATTATTACATAAAAAATATCTATTTATGTCCATATTTTTTTATACAGTTTCGAAATAAGAATCGGCAACAGCCGTATCAGAAGAAAAATTACTTTTAGTAGCTTTGAAGTGGCCAGAACAATATGGTCGCATTATAGGATTAGGTTTTTGAGTGTCTCCTCGAACATATTTTGAGAAGATAAAACCATATGAAGATACATATAATATGGTGAAAGGATTGCATACAAAAATAGATGCTTAGAAAGACATTATTATCTGGTCTGGTTTGGAATACCAATGTATGAGAATGGATTAAAGTGAACCAGTGGTGGAATAAAGATATGGACATGAACCAAATGACCCAACTAGATTTGAGTCTTTTCATTAACCTCAACCACATACCTTACACAAGGTAATCAATTTTGCATTACTATTTCTCCTAAATGTCAATCAAACAACTTCTAAATAATTTTATATTAATAAAATTCTACAGTGTATAGTTGTATGTGATTTCTATATGTCAACAACCATGCACTTCCTTGTTGTAAGGGGTGCAATGTATAATATCCCAAGAGACAATCTATACCTAAAATAACTCCTAAAATATCACATGTGAGTGGGGATTGAGCTAGCCCATGACCCAACTACTAAGTTTAGTGTTTCCCTTGAAGATTATGATATTATAATGGTCAATGATGATATTATAAAATTTCATAACATGGCCATCTGATCTTATAAAGATACATGAGGTATGTATTTAAAAAAAAAATTCATTTGAAAAACATGTAATAGTTGATGAAAATGGTCTGAAGTGAGGTATGATATTAAAAATGGATAAAGTTATAGGGAAATAGAAGGTTGGATCAAGACAATCTAGTGAATCCACAAAGAAATCAAAACAACATTCTAAGTGTAACTTCTCCATGTCAGTTATAGAGAAACATTTATTATCATTACAACTTCTTGTAGAGACCACATTTAAATATGAAAATAAGTCTTACATTCCATATGAAAAAAATATGGAACTTTCATGATATACTTAGTTGTCCTCGAGACTATAAATGAGATTCTTAATCATGAATGGATGAGAGTCTTAGTTGTAAATACATACATAAGGTACATTTTCATAAAACGTCTATCCAAATAGTGATCTAATATGTTTATTAAATTAAATAACTATTCATATTTTTTTTCAAGAATTTATATTACTACTATATAAAGGGAAAACCATGTGAATAATGATTTGGATTCATTAATCTCTGTATAATTTCTAGGAAAAAATGTAATTTGTATAATGATGAAATTAAGAAGAAAAAAGATGAGCTACTCAAAGTGTTTGAGAAAAAAAACATCAGTCATCATACTCTTTTTATGACTAAAATTCATAAGAAAAAATCTACAATTTAATCAAATAATTATTATTTTTTGTTTTTTTCATTAATTATTTGTTTTTGTTTTTTAGGCAGTATAGGTTGCTGATTGCAGTCAATATGGATACCCTCAATATTTGTTTTTCAATCTAATGCATGGATATCTAACAAACATACCACACATGATGCGTATTGTGAATTTTTAATACACTAAAATCATCATTTTATAGATAAACTTTGACTTACATGTTTCAGTCTGTTTTTTAACAAGAAGTTTTTTATGATATGTTGGTTACTAAATATAGGATAAATCATGGCATGAAGTCAGTGTCTGAACATAAAAAGCATGTGGATTACTAAAAATGAAAACTGATTATGGTATATAAAGAAATATTTAAATATCAAAACATATTTCAAAACAATTTACTTATTTTGGTCCATGATTCTACAGTGTATGAAGTAAGATAATGGAAAAGATTGTGGATATTATTTTTTTCAAATTTAGGATAGAGATTATAAACCATGAAAAGACCAACATCCCCAAACATATAATTTCCAAAGGTAATTAAAATTTCATTAAAAAATTCATAATCATTTGTTAGTATATATTTTCTAAGTACTACCGGGATTTCTAATGACCCTATTACTAAAAAATAGAAGTAAATTTGTTTAGATATGAGTGGGAAACACATATGATGTCAGAATGGTTGCTGAAAACAAATGTAGGGGTTTACCTACTATCTTTGTGATCTAATACAGGCTATGAACTTAGAAATATATAAGGGGTGTGAAAAATTAGTGTCAAAATGATTATATATTATTTTTGATATGTTTATAAAGGAGAAATATAACGGAGGAAATACATTTGTTTAGAAGAACTGACCTACAAATAATAAAATTGTTAGGTAATGATGGAGGTGAAGGTGAGGGCAGATGCATAAGTAGAGGCGAAGGTGGATGTGGAGGACGATGCATAGGTGGAGGCAGAGGCAGTGGTAGAGGTGGAGGTGAAGTCATAGATCAAGGTGGATGAGGAGGCAGAGGTGGATATAAAGGCAGAGGTGGAGATAAAGCTCCAACTTATAAACAATAAACTTTTTAGGAAATGAATTAGAATGGGCATCATACCAATGTTGTGTTTTATAAAAATTTTGTAAAAGTTTGAAAACCACCTATCACTTAAGATAAAATCCATTATGAAAGTGTTTCAGGTTTCTTAATTAAAAAACTGTTTTCAATACTTGTTTAAGATAATTTTGTACTAGAATTTGAGTGCAGTATTTTTTAGAAACAAAAAAACACCACTATTTTTTTCAAACTGATTTTCAAAGGATAAAATTTATATTTGAAAATTCTAAGTACTATAAAATATTTTTTATGTGTGAAATCAACCCATTTCCAAGAACAAATTGAATAACCATAAAAAACAACCATAGTTTCTTACCCATGGATTCTCTACACTACAAATAAATGGTCTCTACAGTGAAGCCAATAGTCACTTGAGAGTCATAAAACACCAATTCAATCACCAAAATAGTATATAATCCAGCTAAAATGTTTTAATAAATATGTGTGTAATCAACCACAAAAGATAGATGGTGTATGAGATAACAATTGGAGGATGACCAACATTGAGAGATCATGTTCATCAGGGAGGGATGGTGATAAAGGAAACATGAAATCAAATGAAAAGAAACCACTTTATGAAGAAATCCATGAAAATTAAAAATCCAATTCAAATGAAATCATGAAGCACCAAAAATAAAAATGAATTCCCCTTTGGAAATGAAGTTAGTTTCTTGATCTAAAACCTCTAAAAAAATAAATACAAAATTTCGTCAAATGAATTATGAATTTTCATTAAAGAACAATATAATGGGTTTACTTTTGTGGGTGGTGGAATTATTTATGCTATTCCATCATCAATTAGATGCATGATATAATATCATAGATGCTTGTGACATGCATATAAGTACCATTAATTATGCATGTGCACATTCATTATATAAAATTATCCATGTTCACAAGATCAATAATAAAAAACTCATCATCATTAACATTAAAAAATAAATGAGAAAAGGGATATTCCCATTTTTTTAACAAATAATGATGATTTTATGTTATATTTTATCATCACCTAGAATATTTAAAAGGATATACTAATCTATAGCACAATCCATGAAGAATTATTGAATGGACTATATTTTAGTGTCATTTAGATGCTATAAAGGGTTATACTGATGTTCAATATTGTCAAATATGGGTAAAACTTTTATAATGTATTTTAATATGTTTTGATAATACATATTATATCACACTGAATTTTTTCCATAAAAGATGGTATATGGTTTATCATGGAGTTTGTACGCTCTATGATGGTGAAAGGGAAAGATAGATTTTATTATGTTCCATAAAAACTCATATGTAAATATTTATTTTAGTTTAATCAATGAACATTAATAGGTTTATACTAATGGTTAATGTTTTGTTGTAATAAATGACTTCATCAATAATTATTATTTAAACTTGTACTATGATCATGCACTCAACAAGGACGATTCACTCATGATGATGTAATTTTATTTTTATTCTCCAATGCATTCAACATTATGGGTTATCAAACTAAAATATTATTAGATAACCTAGAGTGTTTAATTCACTATAGGATAAAAATTATGGTAGAATCAATCATACATCAAATAAAAAAATGGTGCACCTGGTATGACTAAAATTGTGTGGTTTCAGTTTAAAATTGAAATTTTCATAATGTATAGTTTAATATTTATATTTAATTTATTTATTTATAATATTAATAATAAAAGAATTATTTTATCATATTGGTGGATTTTTTTTCTCGAGTTTGGGTGGTTTGTTTGTATATTCTTGTGCTCATGAGAGATTAGACTTCAAGTCTGCAGCTAAGATAACAATAATAAGGAAATGGGTTAGGAATGCATAAAAACATCATGAAAATAGAGAAAACATGATCATATTTTTTTTATAATTTTTTATAACAATTCAAATATCATTTTTGATGTGTAGGAATAAGTCTCGTGTCAAACTAACACACTATGTGACCGATATGACTCAAAGTGTGTGTTTCCAGTTCAAAATGACATTTTAGTAAAAAACAAAAGTAACATGCTCAAAACTTATAAAAAACATTCATATTATTTTTTACTTTAGTAAAATTTTACATAAGTCATTTGGGATGTTTAGAAAATAGCCACCCCTCAATCTGATGTACGGTGTGACCGATATGACTCCAAGTGTGTCTTTTTATTTAAAATTGACTTTAATTTTAGTAAAAAATACAACTAACACATTCAAAATTGAGAAAAAAATTCATATTATTTTTATACTTTATGAAAATGATCCATAATCTATTTTTTATTTGTAGGAATTAGCCATACCTCAATCTGATACACGATGTGCACGACATGACTCAAAGTGTCCGTTAACATTTTAAAATTGGCGTTTTAGTTCAAAAAATGTCCCTCACTGAAAACTGATAAAATCCACTTGTATTGTATTTAAAATTTATAAAAATTATTCATAAGTCATTTGTGACAAGTAGGTATTGGTATCACATCAAACTGACACACTATGTGACCTGTATGACTCAAAGTGCAGGTTTCTGATTTAAAATGACATTTTAGTAAAAAACACAAGGTACATAATCAAATATGAGAAAATAAATTTGTATTGTTTTTATAATTTATTAAAATGATCCATAATTCATTTCAGATGTTTAGTAATTATCCATACCTCAATCTGATGCATAGTGTAACCGGTATGGATCTAAGGGCGTCTTTTTATTTAAAATCGACATTATTTTTAGTAAAAAAGAAAATCAACAAAATCAAAACTGAGAAAACACATTATAATTATTTTTATACTTTATAAAAACTTCAAAAAAGTCATTTTTGACATGTTTGAATTATCTTTACCTCAATCCGATACATGATGTGCCCGACATGACTCAAAGTGGTCGTTATTAGTTTAAAATTGACATTTTAGTTCAAAAAGTGTCACTCACTAAAAACTAAGAAAACATACTTGAATTGTATTTATAATTTAGTAAAATTATTTATATTTAATTTTTTATATGTAATAATTATTATCACATCAGACTGATACACGATGTGACTAGTATGACTCAAAGTGCGGGTTTCTAGTTTAAAATGACATTTTAATAAAAAACACAAGTGATGTACTCAAGACTGAGAAAACTCATTCATATTGTTTTTATCCTTTATTAAAATGGTCCTTAATTTATTTGGGACATGTTGGAATCATCCTCTCCTCAATCCGATGCATGGTGTGACCGGTATGACTCTAAGTGTGTATTTTTATTTAAAATTGACATTAATTTTAATAAAAGAGACAATTGAAATACTCAAACCAAAGAAAAAACATTAATATTGTATTTATAATTTAGTAAAATGATCCATAAGTTATTTTTGATGTGTATTAATAAATCAAAAGTCAATCCGATGCGTGATGTGATCAATATGACTCAAAGTGTGCGTTATCGGTTTAAAATTGACATTTTAGTTCAAAAAGTTTCACTCACTAAAAACTGAGAAAACATGATTATATTGTCTTGATAATTTATAAAAATGATTAATAAGTCATTTTTTATGTGTAGTAATTATTCTCACATCAAACTGCTACATGATGTGACCGATATAAATCAATGTGTGTGTTTCCTGTTTAAAATGACATTTTAGTAAAAACACAAGTGATGTAATCAATACTGATAAAACACGTTTTTATTGTTTTGATAATTTATTAAAATTATACATAAATAATTTGTGATGTGTATGAACCATCATTACCTCAATCCTATGCATGGTGTGACCAATATTACTCCAAGTGTTTCTTTTTATTTAAAATTTACATTAATTTTTGTAAAAAAGACAACTAGCATACTAAAAACCAAGAAAAATCATTCAGTTTATTTTGATACTTTATTAAAACTATATATACTTCATTTTTTATGTGTAGGAATAATTATTAACTCAATATGATACACAATGTACCTGACATGACTCAAAAGTGTCTGTTATAAGTTTAAAATTGATATTTTTGTTCAAAAAGTGTAACTCGCTAAAAACCAAGAAAACATGATTTTATTGCCTTAATAATTAGGAAAATTATTCATAAGTAATTTTTTGATGTGTAAGAATTATTATCACATCAAACCGATATACTATGTGACCGTTATGACTCAAAGTGCATGTTTTCAGTTTGAAATGATATTTTAGTAAAAGACACAAGTGACGTACTCAAAATAAAGAAAACCCGTTTTTATTATTTTGATACTTTAATAAAATGATCAATAATTCATTTGGGACATTTATGAATCAGATACACCACAATATGATGCATGATGTGATCGATATGAATCCAAGTGCATCTTTTTATTCAAAATTGACATTAATTTTAGTAAAAAAATAACTAACATACTCAAAATTGAGAAAACTAATTATTATTGTTTTTATAATTTAATAGAATGATCCATATGAAATTTTTGACATGTAGGAATTATCTTCACCTTAATCTGATAAACTATGTGCTCAATATGACTCAAAGTGTCTATTATCAGTTTAAAATTGGCTTTTTAGTTCCAAAAGTGTCACTCACTAAAAATTGAGAAAACCAACTAGGATTTCTTTGATAATTTATTAAAATTATTCATAAGTCATTTTTAATGTGTAGGAATCTATGTCATGTAAAACCAACACATTATGTGATCGATATGACCTAAAGTTTGTGTTTCCAGTTTAAAATGACATTTTAGTAAAACCCACAAGTAATGTACTCAAAATCGAGAAAACACATTTGGATTATTTTGATACTTTAGGAAAATAATCCATAAGTCATTTGATATTTTTAGGAATCATCCACCCCTTAATTATATAAACTATGTGACCAATATGATTCTATGTGTGTCTTTTCATTATATAAGTGTCATTTTAGTTTAGAACACACATCACATCCCCAAAACCGAGCAAATGAGCCTAGATTATTTTCTCATCATTCAATCTACTATTAATTAATTAATTTCTACATAATTTTTATCCTAAACTTATTTAGTTAATTTTCATATAGATAATGCTTGAGATTAACAAGAAATGGTGTGATGTGTAAGAATCAACTATAACTCAATATGATACACAATGTTCTTGGTATGACTCAATGTTTAGTCCAAAATTAATACTTTATATTTAATTTATTTATTTATATTATTACTAAAATATTAATGATTTTTAATATATGTATATTATTTTTCTCGATCAGGGGTGGTTTTTACTTTTATATAGGTGCGATATTTTTCTCTATAATAGTGTTTGTATTCTTGTATCTATGTTGTAAATTTTATTTCATTCAAATTATTTATTTGTATCTAATTTTACTATTTTTTTGTTCTATTTCTAGTGATGCCGTGTGATGTTACATCACACTATAGTATTACCCTTTATCTCTGAATCTAAAAGTATTGATAAAGGATCCATTTATTAATGGTTTTATTTAACACAAATAATGGAATCCTTTATTAGTGCTTTTAGAAGTTATAATAAAGGGACCCTTTATTAGTACTTCAAAAAGCATTGATAAAGGGACCCTTTATAATTTCTAAATAAAAATTCTGATAAATGAGGTCTTTTATCAGTGAATATACAAGTGCTAATAAAGGGCTACTTTATCAGTGTTTTTTAGCACTGATAAAATCCTAGGGCTTTTAACCAGGCTCTAGTCGTCAGCACTGATAAAGGCCATTTTTAGCATTGTTAAAATCCTTTTTTTGTAATAGTTACTATATGAATAGTAAATATCATTATATGTATTTAAATTCATATGTTAATATATATAATCTATATATTTCATTTGAATCATTTATTATTAAATATTAAGTTAATTAATTAAAATGGGAAGACATTATTCCTTAAAAAATATTTTTGAAAATTTTACCTTTTAACTCCAAATGATATTATCTTTCTCTCAATATAACTGACAGTCAATAAATTATAAATTCTATATATTATAATAAATTATTATTTATAGAAGTATTAATATTATAATACCACATTTTCAATTATTCATAAAATCTTATTTTTAAGGGAAAATTTCAAAAATTCATTCTAGTCATATTTTGAACTAGTAAGTTCAAAATCAATATTCATCCTAGAAATTTAGAATTTTTTTAACTTAAAATATTAAAATGTTCATTTTATTATAGAATTATTAAAATTTAATGTTCACTTACTATAATTGAATCTTGGGTGTTACAACCCTCACTATTAAATTCTTAATATCCAATCACATGGATATTTTAGTGGTATAGATCCATATATCCCTTATCATAATCCAAAACCTTGGAAAAAAAATATTATTTTAAGGTATTAATATAGGAGTCTCTTTCCAATAAAATTATCTTATAGATCCTTGATACATTGAGTGGCCTCCACAATATTGGAATCTTGAATTCACATTTCCTAAAAACTTGCCTAGTAGTTTCACCAAGTCTTCTTGGGGAAATCAACCCTTGATGTGAATTGGGTTAAGTCAATTTGAAACATTAGTTAAAACTAATTGATAATTGAAAGTACCCTGAATTGGGAAAGATAAGCACTTTGAACTATTATTTCATCTTAAATTATGTAATAGAATACAATATATACTTAATATTTTCATCAAAGAAATTTTATCATTATATGTAAATATTATTTATTTTATCTATTTACATGGTCATTAATAAAATATGGATTTTTCATAAGTTATTAACCTTGTATACATAAAATAATTTACATATAATGACTTTATTTTATTCCATCTTTTATATTTGTTAATTCATTTATTTTATAAGATCATGGTAAAGTATCCAATAAAAATAAATAATTAACCATGAATTTAGAATAAAATAAAATAAATATATATGGAATAATCATGAGTTTTTATAATGACTAGTTTATCAATAGGATGATAAAATAACTCTTGAACCTAAGGGAATAACACCTTAAACTAAAATTTGGTTCAAGATGTAACATTCCACCCAAATCTAACGTATCATTTTGGTTGATTTAACTTTGAATTGGGATATGAACCATGTTATCACCTTGGAGTGAAATCCTTTACCTGTATTTACTCACATAATGGTGAGGAGAACCAAGGGCATGAGGCTACAAAAAAGAAACCATGGTCATGTAGGCCCATACATAATAAAAGTGAGAGGGAATACTCGTAGACCATCGTATTTAATTTAATAAAACCATTATAACATTATAAACCCATGAGATAAATATTTTTTAGAACAAATCCATCATAATGGTGATTTTAGGCTGATTGTGTTTGTTGACAAGGTTTGAGGTTATTAAAGAAGGATGGTTGTCAAAGGAGGCGTGAATATTGAGAGGGAATGAATGATCTCATAAATCGTAAATGTCTAAAATTGTGGAGGATAAATGTAAAAAATTATCTCGAAGAGCATGAATGTATACAATGATGTCATGGAGTACAAATGTCTAAATGGATATCACATATTGAGAATGATAGAACTGGTCACATGGAGCATGGATTTTATAAATGAACTCGTGTAACAGTCTTGAAAAACACCAAATTAATGTCATAAGATCTCACATTGAGATCATGAGAAGCATGTGAAGACATCACATGATTGTCAGAGGTTCTCATGGATAGATCATGTTAAGAACTTGAAGACACCACATGGTTGTCTTTGGATCTTGTGATGGGTTCTCACAAAGCACTTGAATTCAATGTCACTAACACCACATGAATTTCATTTGATCTTGTGATGGGGTTACACTAAGTTATGGAAGATAATGGAACTGGTCACATGATTGTCTTTGGATATCACAATGATATCACATGAAGTGCCTAAAGATAATGATGATGATCATGCAAATGAATTATGAAAAGTAGTAGGTGATCATGCGAAGTTCTTGTGACATGCGTCAGATGATCATGTAAAGTTCATAAGGTAGATTTCTTTGGCGTGGAACAGATGGATAACTTCAATTTATAAAGTTAAAGAGGTGGATATATTCCTATAAATACCTCCTAAACCATCCTTAATAAGTTAATAAGTTTGAGTAAGAGGTTTTATGTAAAGAAAAATTATTTTATATGAACTTAATAAAGTATTATGCTGGAGTCTTTCAATTTGTGAAATGAGTATAATGTCTTGTGAAAGGATCTCATGAAGTGAAGTATGCAATAGGTTTTTTCATGCATAGGAATACCTATGGATGTCACAAGATCCACATGAACAAAATAAATCCCCATGATCCACATGAACTGAATAAGGTCTCATGATCCATGTAATCTGGACAAGGTCTCGCGATCTGCATGATCTGAAAAGGGTCTCATGATTTGCATAATCTGAATAGGGTCTCGTGATCTGCATAATTTGAACAAGGTTTTTAGATCCATGTGAACCAAATAAGGTCTTGAGAAAACGTCTTGTGAAGGGTATTATCCATTGGTAATAGGAAAAATAATCATATTTATGTGATCCATATGAATAGAACAAAGTATCAAGGTGAAGTCACATGATCCGTGTGATATAAATGGTGACCCGCAAAGAGGTCTCATAGAGTGGTCTTGTGGAGGAGTCTCACACAAATTTGGTTTTCATATCATTGATTAATCATGTTTAAAAATACACACACAAGATTTAATCAACACATAATTTATTTTTAGAAGATTCTACTAGAGGAGTAGTGAATTCATTTTAGTAGAGAGAGTAGTGAGATTTAAAATTGTGATTGGTTATAAACCAGAAGTGATAGTGAGTCCACTCATAACTTTTTAATAGTATTGATATATAGTGTATTTGGTACATTGAAATATTTCCTTTGTATGATCTTTGGACGTATCTTGGTGAGGGTGAACCAAGTAAAATTGTTGTGTCCTATTCATATTTTAATTTACATTTATATTGTGCAATGGAAAATAGATAGAAGAGAGTTTTGTCCAATGAGGAAAAATGATCCAAAGAGATAGTTGTTTTAATTTTTCATACCCTAATTCACCACCACTCTTATGGTGTTTAACCTAGTTGGGATAACACTTGGTATCTGAGAGAATGGTTAAAATAAACTGTAACGACCCAAAGTTTCATTAATATAAAATCCCTCTTGATCAAGTTAAATGTTTCATTATGAAAAAAGTTTTTATAAGATGTCAACTTATTTAGTTTTATGTTAATATTTGTGACCGTTACTTTTATAGCCGTTGAACAGTGATCATCTGAGTAGTATAAATATAAGGCTTTAAAGAACCCATTTCTACTTAGACAAAGGAAGCGATGGCCTCATCCAGTAGAATTGCCCCTTACGAAGCCCATTTGTCAGAGGTCGGAAAAGAGGTGGCGTCTTTGGGATTTGCCCTTGACCAAGCCCAAGCTGAGATTCATCAAGTCAAGCTCGAACGTGATCGTCTACGGGAAAAGTGGAAGTTGATTGAAATTACCACTGAGCGATGTTATCCGAGCCGCCCCAAGAGTCTGTCACCATCGCACACCTTACCCTTAGGTCTTATGCGGCTATTTTAAGGGGTTATGTAACAAATAAGTAGCACCATGTTCATGTACATTATTTTTTTTATATAATAATGAATATAATTTCTAGTCATTTTTGATACATTGTAATTAGTTTTTAAAGTACAAATCGTGTTTTTAGTTATTATTTAATTAAGAATTATATTTTATTAAATTAAAGGATTTTTGAATTAAATAATATTTTAATAAAATATTATTATTAATATTAAATTAATTTTTTATTAAGTATAAATGATCTTATAATTTTATGAATGCAATTAAAATTTTTATTAAGGTTTGAAAGCCATTTCTGTCAAAACCCGTGAATTTTTTTTATAAATGTCGGTTTTTATTTTAAAAGTCAAAATTCACATATTTAAAAAATTAGTTAGATAAAATAAATATTATTTTTGGAATCAGGACGTCGAAATTATCCAACGGTGAATTTTTCATAATTTTCTAAGACAGTCAAATTTTTGGGTAAAAATTAAATACCATTTAAATATATAATGTGTTTTATGACATCATAATGACCCAATAGTGATATAATAAAATAACATAATCCTTATGTTCGGCCAATATGTGTTTTATCATTAAAATAATGAGGTTTTGGGTTTGTTTGACTTACTTTTCAAAGCATTAATGGAACCCTCAAGACTTATTCAACACTTTGCCTTTTTAAATTAATTTCCATGGGAGTGTGACTCGCCTCCACATAAGCAACCCCTTTTTTTAATAAGTTCGGACCTTGGCCTTGTAAAATATTGTTTTACTCTTTCCTTTTCCAGAAACCATGGACAAATACCATGGGATGGTTTGTGGTTTGGATTATTTTAATATAAGGGGTCCCAAACCTAAATAATAAATAATTCTCTCACCTTTCCTATATAAACCCACCCAAGCTCCCACTTACTCCTCACTAAAATCCCTTTTAGTTCGTCCAAACTCTGCCCTACTCTCTCTAGAATCCTCCCAAGGTGCCCCAAGCTCCCAAGAAGCCTCTAACAAGCCTCTCTCTAGCCTTTGAAAGCACACTTCCAAGTAAGGGTTTTTTCTTCCTTTCTCATTTTTGTCAATTTTCTTTAAGTTGTATTGCCCTTTTAATTTTAATTATGAATGTTGGGGTATGGTTTCGAACCTCCCCCATACTACCCTCTTATTGTTTGAATGATGGGAGAACCCTTTCTCTCTCATTAAATGCCTCCCATGTACACCCGTTAGTATGCCGAAATTCCGAAAGGAACTTCTCTCTCTTCTTTTACATTCAAGCAATACTTTTGCATCATGAATATAAATTCCTTTTCAATTGTTGGGAAATGTATCTATATGACCTCCTTACTTTACATTACATGTAAATATGATGAGGAACCCCTTTCTCTCTCATCAACCTTTTTTATGAATTCTTATGTCATGTCGTTACGCTGCCGAAATCACATCGATTTTCTAAGCCAATGTCATTGTGTAGGGAATACCATGCCCATTTCTCCATCAAGGGTATTCACCTTTATGCACATTTACTTATTGATTGTAAAGTTTCATGTATTAATTCCACATTCCTTTATTGTGTAATAAATGATTATGTTTTATGAACCCTTGTTTTATGATCCATGTGGTACACTTATGCATGAAATGAAATGTTTAAGAAGGGTGCACCCTTTATAGCGCTCCAATGCATTGGGTAAAGTATAGTATCATGATACGTCATGTGAAATGAGTGTTGACTCATGATAATTCAAGTGCAATGAGGGTTTACTCGTGCTTCAAGTGCAATGAGGGTTTACTCATGATCTATATGCAATGAGCCTTGGATCATGCTAATTCAATGTTAAGTGTTGTTTCCACATTTCCATGTTATGGTTATCATGATTTATCATGCCTTTATGTTCATGTAAATATAATGCTCTATTTATGTTTCTATTGCCTAACATGTATTTTACTCCTCATGTTATTCATTGTGTACTCCCTTACTGGGCTTTATAGCTCACCCTTTTCTTATGCATGTCCTCAGGTTATCCTATGCAATGCTAAGTACGAAGGAATGTAGTGGTCATGTAAAGGAAGTTTTCAATAAAGATGTTGTATTTCAAGTTTAAAGTTTTTATGTAATGATCCTAAGCCCCAAAGACACTAAAACTCTCGATCTTATTTGTTGTACCAAGTGAAGTTTTATGTAATAAAGCATGCTTAAGTTGTAATAAAAAGCAGGGTTGTCATAGTTGGTATCAGAGGATAGGTTTAGTTATTTTTGGGATTAGGAAACCCTAGTAAAGCCTTAGATACAAGAATAAGCATAATAAAAACATCCCTATGTTTTGGTAAATACTAAGTAAGTGGTTTATCAAACAAATACATCCATGTCTGGATACGAGCAGGTAGAGGCGGCTCTGGCACAGATGTATCCTAGGGGTAAAACCCGAAAACACCGCTTTGACCTAGACTCGAACGGGAACTGGTGCACGACAACGGGCCTTGCTGCACTCTTGGTTACGACACTCTCGGGGGATATGTTTTGATAAATTCACAATCTTAGTATGAACCCTTATTAAGGGAAAAATGCCCCTAAGAATATATGTTAGAAGGAAGATCATGAAAAGCCTGGATTGAATCCTATAGACCCATGAGTTAAAGAGATTAAAGTTTATTTATAAGTCATCAAATTTTGTCTTTGGATTACCCTTTATGTGTTACCCCTAACTTTCGTTTTATTCCAGCCAATGGCCGGTAATAGGAGAACTCGGGCTAACAACCGTTGTGAAGATCAGTGTGATGATTGTACTAATGAGATGCCCAATCCAATGGGAGCGAGAATCGTGAACTTTGTCACACTTCTCTCTTATCTAACTCAAGTTTTGAATAGAAACATAGGTCAAGAGGAACGTTCAACCCCCCCACCCCAAGAAAGAACAAGTCGCTATCGAGAGCTTTATGAGACAAAGGCCTCCTACTTTTAGTGGATCATCTGATCCCACGATCGCTGAGCAATGGATCAACTCCATTGAAAAAATCTTCTCTATCCTTCAATGTTATGAACAAGAGAAGGTTCTCCTGGTGGCTTATAATATGGAGGGTGAAGCTGATCAATGGTGGACGTTGATCAAAAATACGAAGCCTGAGGAGGTGATCGAGGCTTTGGAATGGAAGGAATTCTGGAAGATGTTCTTCGATAAATATTTTCCGCGCACCCTCCGTCTTAAGATGGAAAGGGACTTCCTTTCCCTCAAGCAGAAAGATGAAGAATCTGTGGGAGTGTACGAGGAAAACTTCATAAGGCTTGCACGATATGCTTCCGGCTTTGTCGTTACCCCCGAATGCAAGGTTGACCGCTTCTTTGGTGGGCTGAAGCCTAGCTTGCGGAAAGCATTAGTGATCTGTGACTTCGACAACTATGAGGAAATTGTCCGATGTGCCCTCAAGGTTGAAATGGAGATCGGAGAATCACAGGGGTATCATGGGGACAAGAAGCGTAAGGTGGACTTCAATGCTGGTGGTCCGATGGATAAATCCAACGGTGCTAAGAAGTTCCAGCACCCCACTTGCCAAAAGTGCGGAAAGAAGCACCCTGGAAATTGCCTTAGGGGGTTGAGAAAATGCTTTAGGTGTGGAAGAGAAGGGCACCTAGCTATTAACTGTCGGCAAGAATGACCTGCGGCTGCGACAAAGGAGCGGAACGCTCCGTTCGAACCTCAATGTGTTTTTCAATGCTACAAATGCAAAGAACCGGGTCATTTTGCGAATCAATTCCCTAATCCAAGGTTATCGGAGGCAACCAACAACCTCCAAGACAGCAAGGAAGATCTTTTTCCATCACTTCTGCTGAAGTGAACCCTGACAATGAAGTGGTGACAGGTACGCTAGTTATTCATTCAAGAATAGCGAACATACTTTTTGATTCAGGTTCTACACATTCTTTTATATCTCGAATGTTTAGTAGAACAATCCCAGCACCACCACAAATCCTGGAAGTAAAGATGTTGGTGAGTACGGAAAATGGGGCAATCACTGCATCCCATGAATATAAGTCCTCCCCTGTTATAATCTGTGGATTGAATTTCCCGGTGAACCTCATCATACTCCCTTTGGTGGAATTTGATGCAATTCTTGGCATGGATTGGCTTTCCTTATATAGAGCCAACATAAATTTTCAGGAGAGGGAAATCACACTCCATATGGAGAATCGACCCCCGATTCTTTACAAGTGTCAGGAGGAAGATGAATCTCCTTTATCTCCATCATCTCAAGCATGGATATTACTGCCTTATGAGCATGCATATCTGTCTTAGATGATTGAGTCCAAGGAAGAAACCACCCTTGAAGAAATGCCTATTGTGAGGGAATTCGCTGAAGTATTTCCCGAGGAACTTCCTGGTCTTCCTCCAAGAAGAGATGTTGAGTTCTCAATTGAACTTATACCTGGGGCGCTACCAATATCCAAGAATCCATATAGAATGGTTGTTGTTGATCTTGAAGAGCTGAAGAAACAACTACAGAAGAATCTGGATAAAGGGTTTATACGCCCAAGTGCATCACCATGGGGTGCACTAGTCCTCTTCGTCAAGAAGAAGGATGGGTCAATGCGGCTTTGCATCAATTATCGTGAACTTAACAAAATAACGATAAAGAACAAGTATCCTCTCCCAAGAATCGATGACTTGTTTGATCAGCTACGTGGAGCACAATACTTCTCCAAGGTGGACTTGCGGTCGGGATATTATCAAGTAAGGGTGAAGAAGGAAGATATCCCCAAGACTGCATTTCGTACAAGGTACGAGCACTATGAATTCATAGTAATGCCTTTTGGACTCACCAATGCTCCAGAAATATTCATGGACTTGATGAATAGAGTCTTTAGAGATTATCTTGACAAATTTGTGGTAGTCTTTATAGATGATATTCTAATATACTCCAAAACCAAGGAGGACCATGAGGAGCATTTAAAAACTGTACTAGAGACTTTGAGCAAGGAGAAGCTCTATGCAAAGTATAGAAAGTGTGAGTTTTGGTTGAAGGAAGTCTCATTCTTGGGCCATATCATCACAAGAAATGGGGTATCTGTGGACCCCTCCAAAACAGATGCAATTGAGGGATGGCCGAGGCCAACATCAGTAAGTGATATCCGTAGCTTCTTGGGGTTAGCTGGATATTATCGACGATTTGTGAGAAAATTCTCACGATTGTACAACCCTCTTACCAAGCTAACTCGAAAGGGAGTAAAGTTTTCTTGGAGTGATGAATGCGAAGAAATATTCAAGGAGTTGAAAAGGAGGCTTATCACTGCACCCGTGCTCACTTTACCCACAAGTGGGGAGATTTTTGTGGTATTGAGTGATTCTACGAAGAAGGGCTTAGGATGTGTGCTGATGCAGAATGATAAAGTGATATCCTATGCCTCGAGGCAGTTGAAAATCCATGAGCAAAACTATCCAACGCATGATCTGGAGTTGGCGGCGGTGATCTTTGCCTTGAAAATCTGGCGGCATTATCTCTATGGAGAGAAATGTGAGATATATACTGACCACAAGAGTCTTAAATATATATTCACACAGAAAGAGCTTAATATGAGCCAGAGAAGATGGATAGAGCTCATCAAGGATTATGACTGTTCAATACATTACCACCCTGGGAAAGCAAACAAGGTGGCAGATGCCCTAAGTAGAAAGGATCCAGCGATTCTATCAAAGATGAGAATTGAGAAGGATCCAATCTTCTTAGACTTAATGAAGATGGATGTGGGAATCATAAAGAAGGGAACATCATCAATCCTCTCACAAATGATTGCTCAACCATCTCTTTTGGAAAGGTTAAAGGATGCTCAAAAGGATGATGTGGGAATCCAAGAAAAAGTGGAAGCTATCAAAAAGGGAAAATCCTTAGAGTTTAATGTTAATGAAGAAGGAATTGTGCGGTTTGGGAAAAGACTATGTGTTCCATCAAGTTCGAAGCTAAAGAAGGAACTTTTGGATGATGCACATAGTTCAAATTTCTCTATTCACCCAGGGAGCACAAAGATGTATCGAGATCTCCGAGAAAACTTTTGGTGGGATAATATGAAGAAGGAGATCGCTGAGTATACATCAAAGTGCCTGGTGTGTCAGAAAGTGAAGGCAGAGAGGCAGAAGTCTAAGGGTATGATGCAACCATTGCCCATACCAGAATGGAAATGGGAGAACATCACCATGGACTTTTTCACTGGACTTCCAAGGACATCCAAAGGCAACAATGCAATCTGGGTTGTTGTGGATCGTCTTACAAAGACTGCACGCTTCATTGCTATTCGAGAGGATTTATCTTTGGATCAACTGGAACAAATATATATCAGGGAAGTGGTATGGTTTCATGGAGTACCACTATCTATTATTTCTGACCGAGATCCAAGATTCACCTCTATGTTTTGTAAGAGTCTTCAACATGCTCTGAATACTGAACTGAACTTCAGTACGGCCTATCATCCTCAAACTGAAGGCCAATCCGAGCAGACTATCCAAACACTTGAGGATATGTTGAGAGCGTGCTCAATGGACTTTAAAGGAGGATGGGATCAACATATTCCTTTGGTTGAGTTCTCTTATAATAATAGTTTCCACTCGAGCATCCAAATGGCACCATATGAAGCCCTGTATGGGAAAAGGTGTAGAACACCAGAATGTTGGGATGAGGTCGGTGAACGTAAGCTTCTTGGACCAGAAATGGTCGAAGAAATGGTGGAGAATGTGAAAACCATTCAGCAGCATATCAAGGCAGCCCAAAGTCGACAGAAGAGTTATGCAGATAATCATCGATGAGACCTTGAGTTTAAAGTCGGAGACATGGTGTTTTTACGCATATCTCCGTGGAAGACGGTCATGAAGTTTGTAAAGAAAGGGAAGTTAAGTCTAAGGTACATCAGCCCCTTTGGGATTCTTGATCGTGTTGGGGCTGTGGCCTATCGACTAGCACTTCCACCTACTATGGCCAAGGTGCATGATGTCTTCCATGTATCCCTCTTAAGGAAGTACATACCAGACCCTTCACATGTACTCTCTTTCGAGGTGGTACAATTAGAAGACGATCTTTCTTATGAGGAGCAACCAGTGAAGATCTTAGATTGTAGAGAAAAAGTTCTACAAAATAAGACAATGCCCCTCCTCAAGGTGTTGTGGAGAAACCACAAGTTTGAAGAAGCATCTTGGGAGTCAGAGGATATGATGAAGCTAAGTTACTTACATTTGTTTTAGTATAGGAAAAGGAAAATTTCGAGGGCGATATTTCTTAAGGGGGGAATATTGTAACGACTCAAAGTTTCATTAATAGAAAATCCATCTTGATCCAGTTAAATGTTTCTTTATGAAAAATGTTTTTATAAGATGTCAACTTCTTTAGTTTTACGATAAGATTTGTGACCGTTACTTTTATAGCCGTTGAACAGTGATCATCTGAGTAGTATAAATATAAGGCTTTAACGAACCCATTTCTACTCAGACAAAGGAAGCGATGGCCTCATCCAGTAGAATTTCCCCTTACGAAGCCCATTTTTCAGAGCTCAGAAAAGAGGTGGCGTCTTTGGGCTTTGCCCTTGACCAAGCCCAAGCTGAGCTTCATCAAGTCAAGCTTGAACGTGATCGTCTACGGGAAAAGTAGAAGTTGATTGAAATTACCACTCGAGCGATGTTATCTGATCCGCCCCAAGAGTCTGTCACCATCGCACACCTTACCCTTAGGTCTTATGCAGCTATTTTAAGGGGTTATGTAACAAATAAGTAGCACCATGTTCATGTACATTATTTTTTTTATATAATAATGAATATAATTTCTAGTCATTTTTGATACATTGTAATTAGTTTTTAAAGTACAAATGGTGTTTTTAGTTATTATTTAATTAAGAATTATATTTTATTAAATTAAAGTATTTTTGAATTAAATAATATTTTAATAAAATATTATTATTAATATTAAATTAATTTTTTATTAAGTATAAATGATCTTATAATTTTATGAATGCAATTAAAAGTTTTATTAAGGTTTGAAAGTCATTTCTGTCAAAACCCATGATTTTTTTTTATAAATGTCGGTTTTTATTTTAAAAGTGAAAATTCACATATTTAGAAAATTAGTTAGATAAAATAAATATTATTTTTGGAATCAGGACGTCGAAATTATCCAACGGTGAATTTTTCATAATTTTCTAAGATAGTCAAATTTTTGGGTAAAAATTAAATACCATTTAAAAATATAATGTGTTTATGACATCATAATGACCCAATGGTGATGTAATAAAATAACATAATCCTTATGTTCGGCCAATATGTGTTTTATCATTAAAATAATGAGGTTTTGGGTTTGTTTGACTTACTTTTCAAAGCATTAATGGAACCCTCAAGACTTATTCAACACTTTGCCTTTTTAAATTAATTTCCATGGGAGTGTGACTCACCTCCACATAAGCAACCCTTTTTTTAATAAGTTCAGACCTTGGACATGTAAAATATTGTTTTCCTCTTTCCTTTTCCCGAAACCATGGGCAAATACCATGGGATGGTTTGTGGTTTGGATTATTTTAATATAAGGGGTCCCAAACCTAAATAAGAAAGAATTCTCTCACCTTTCCTATATAAACCCACCCAAGCTCCCACTTCCTCCTCACTAAAATCCCTTGGAGTTCGTCCAACCTCTTCCCTACTCTCTCTAGAATCCTCCCAAGGTGCCCCAAGCTCCCAAGAAGCCTCTCACAAGCCTCTCTCTAGCCTTTGGAAGCACACTTCCAAGTAAGGGTTTTTTCTTCCTTTCTCATTTTTGTTAATTTTCTTTAAGTTGTATTGCCCTTTTAATTTCAATTATGAATGTTGGGGTATGGTTTCGCACCTCCCCAATACTGCCCTATTATTGTTTGAATGATGGTATAACTCTTTCTCTCTCATTAAATGCCTCCCATGTACACCCGTTAGTATGCCGAAATTCCGAAAGGAACTTCTCTCTCTTCTTTTACATTCAAGCAATACTTTTTCATCATGAATATAAATTCCTTTTCAATTGTTGGGACATGTATCTATATGACCTCCTTACTATAAATTACATGTAAATATGATGAGGAACCCCTTTCTCTCTCATCAACCTTTTTTATGAATTCTTATGTCATGTCGTTACGCTGTCGAAATCACACCGATTTTCTAAGCCAATGTCATTGTGTAGGGAATACCATGCCCATTTCTCCATCAAGGGTATTCACCTTTATGCACATATACTTATTGATTGTAAAGTTTCATGTATTAATTCCACATTCCTTTATCGTGGAATAAATGATTATGTTTTATGAACCCTTGTTTTATGATCCACGTGGCACACTTATGCATGAAATGAAATGTTTAAGAAGGGTGCGCCCTTTATAGCGCTCCAATGCATTGGGTAAAGTATAGTATCATGATACGTCATGTGAAATGAGTGTTGACTCATACTAATTCAAGTGAAACGAGGGTTTACTCGTGCTTCAAGTGCAATGAGGGTTTACTCATGCTCCATGTGCAATGAGCCTTGGCTCATGCTAATTCAATGTTAAGTGTTGTTGCCACATTTCCATGTTATGGTTATCATGCTTTATCATGCCTTTATGTTCATGTTACTCTAATTCTCTATTGATGTTCTTATTGCCTAACATGTATTGTACTCCTCATGTTATTCATTGTTTACTCCCTTACTGGGCTTTATAGCTCACCCTTTTCTTATGCATGTCCTCAGGTTATCCCATGCATTGCTAAGTACGAAGGAATGTAGTGGTCATGTAAAGGAAGTTTTCAATAAAGATGTTGTATTTCAAGTTTAGAGTTTTTATGTAATGATCCTAAGCCCCAAAGACACTAAACCTCTCGATCTTCTTTGTTGTATCAAGTGAAGTTTTATGTAATAAAGCATGCTTAAGTTGTAATAAAAAGCAGGGTTGTCATATAAACAATTCTCTCTCAGTGGTTTCAATGGAGGTTGTTAATCGTAAAGGGATTCCAATCCTTAATGGAAAAAATATATAGTTATGGAAGAATATGACGTAGAACTTCTTCCAATAGATAGTTATGGATGTATTTACAACTGCGATGTATTCTATTTCTTCTGGTGAGGATAGTGGATTTTTATTAGAAGCAGATTAGATGCTGATTCCAAAGGAATCAATTCCTTAGGAGGAGCTTTATCAAACAGACTCTTCACGAAGTTGATATCATATAAGTCAACACATTTCATATGGTAAAATCTACTCAATATCTATAAAGGATATTCAAAATTTAGGTAAAATATTATAGTTTATGTGGAATAAATATAAGGATTTGATAATTCACCCCAATGAGTTTTTAGATATATTATTTGATTGGGTAATTGTTTTTATAGAATATATGCATGGTTTCGAAGAAATTATTGAATATATAAATAACATTATGTTCATCTTGAGAATACTTACACCTTGATTCAATTTAAAAGTCTCTATAGTAAAAGATAAAGATCTAAAGGATTTAACATTGAATATCTTACATAGTACTCTTATCGCTTACAAGATGATAAATGATGTTAATGAGTATGTGAAAAAAGGTAAATCTAAAGAGGTGTATTTCAATTACATGAGAAAGATCAGTATATAGTATGGCTAGGAATAAGAATATGAGATGATATCATGTCATTAATTTTTTCAAATATACAAAGAGGGAAAGGAAAGTTAAAAGAGAAACATCATTAATCTGATTTCCATGTGGAAAGGTTTGATATATTGAATCTAAGTTCCCTGATAAGTTCCAAGATGATGACGAGGATGAATTCCAAAATCCCATGAAAAAATATTGAGCCTATGTGAAAGGAAAGAAAAATGTGAAGAGAAATTTCTTCAAGAAAAATAATATTCTTTCACAAGAGAATGATAGTTATAAGGAAATTGAGGTGGAAGAAATAGAAGAAAAAAGGATTATTAAGAAGATGCTATGGTGGAAGCTGTCGGGAAATGTTAGTTAATGGAATAAATTGAATATGATGGAGGAGAAGTTAAAGGAATAGTTAACCTTGAGGTTTAATTATAAGATCTTCTTAAGGATATATATGTCTATAGTACCAAAATTAAAAAAAATCCAATAATATGTTTCATGATGTTAAAATCTATATGTAGTAGCAGGAAGAAGATAACTTTGAGCTGTAGGATGAAATTGAAAATCTTAGATCTAAGAATCAAGATAACTCAGAGAAAGTTGTTGAGTTTAAACTCAAGGTTGAAGAAAAAACCAAGGTTATATATGGTCCGACTAACATAATCAAAGATCAAGTCAAACATATTGAATAACATGAAGAGGAGTTGTCGATCTATAAATAAATTTAAAGGATAAGAAGAAACTCTTGAATAATAATATTATTTTGGGAAAGCAGGTTCCAAGGTGACAGAAAAGGTGAAACTGCAATATGTTGTTTGAGTAAGATAGTCAAAGGAATGTTTGGATAAGAAGATGTCATATCAGAATGAAATTGTTGGTATGAGAGTTGATCACAAAAAAGAAGAAGTAATAGTTGATGTTATACCACAAGATCCCACTCCTATATTGAATATTTATTTGGTTGTGAATCATAATTATAAGATTCATAGAACTCAAGGGATGATAAGTGGTACAGAAATAATGCACAATAATACACCTCATATCTGATGTATTTTTTTGAAATATTGTGCAATATCAATATGATTATTCTATAGTTATGAGGTATAAATGGGATAAAGATAAATAGTATATGACAAAGAAATTATGGTATTAAAATAATTCCTTTGATGGTCGTTGTTTTTGGTTTGGAGGATTTGGACACATGGCTAGATATTTCTAATCAATAATTCATAGAAAAGTACCAATAAAGAACCAAAGTGGTTGCATATATAATCCCAATGGATCATCAAGTGAGTAAAAAAAATTTGAATCTTTTCAACATGAGGTTAGACCATCATACTCTTATTAAGATAAAAAATATCATTTAACATCAAGTATGAATCCAAATACCATGATTATAAAGAAAAGAGTTGAGTAGATATTGGTTATAGAGATTTACTTTAATGTATCAGATCAATCTAGAATATGGAATATTGATAGTAGATGCACCTCCCATATGACATGTAATAAAAAAATGATGATAAGAATTAGGTACAAAAAGGAAGGTGTTATATGATTTAGAAATGATAAAGGCCTAAAGAACACTGGCTTGGGGAAATCCAAATTTGGGGGTAATGACACGAGATGTGCAGATTTTTTTTATTTTTGATGGGTTTAGTCACAAATTTCTAAGTATGAGTCAATATTTTGACTCAATACATGCTATAAACTTTAACAAAAAGTTATATATTATCAAGGTAAAAGATAGGTAATTTGTTTTACAAGGAAATAACAAGAAGTGTATTTTATAACAGGTGAGTGGAGAAGAATACTTATGTTTCTTATCTAAGGAAGAATAAAACAAGTTGTGGAATAAGAATCTTGGTTATAAAGCCAATCATCCTTGGAAAATCTAGTGAAATATGATGATGCTCAATATCTCCCTTAATTATCATGGGACTATACTCATTCGTGCGATGCCTTTCAACAAGGTAAGATTAATTAGAAGAAAAACCCAGAAAAATATCAAAGGTCAACAAAAGTTCTTGAATTGGTGAATATTAATGTATGCAGACATATTTCACAAAGAGTTGTTGGTGTGAAGAGATATTATGTCCTTTTAATTGATGATTTCAATATAATAGAATGGGTTTCAATTATCTACCACAATAATGAGGTGTTAAATAGCATAACATGTTATCAAAGGGAAGTTGAAAAGATTCTAGATCAAAAGATCAATAATTCTGAACTAATAATGGAGTAGATTTTACAAATATCCAAGTAGAGTATTATCTCAAGAAACATGGTATAAAGAACTATGTTTTAGCATTAATAACTCCAAAACAAAGTGGAGTGCTTGAGAGAATAAATTGAATTGTCAACAACTGTTGACGCTCCTTTTCATCAAAGAGTCTAAACGAATGAAAAGGGAAAATACCTTGAACCCAAAGTGATTCATCCTTTGAAGAAACCTAAAAATTTGACAAATCCATGAACAAAGTTTCATTTTTACTTGGTTCGTGCAAGTTCCACCAAGGTTGCACAAGTATACTTGCGCGCTACCCAATGGTCACGTAGGTGACTTGCGCACCCTATCTGAATTTCGCCCAGGGTCTTCACCAGCCTATAAATACCCATGTGGGGCCCCCATTTAAGGAGACATGGAAAAATTCCAGAAACTCATATTTGAGCTCCCGACACCCTAGTCTCTTCTCGAAGCTTCCGAACACTTCTAAGGTAATTTATTACGTAGAATAGAAGATCTAAAGAGAGGGAGTAAGGCCTAAGTGTTGAAACTCATCAAAACTTGTGCGCCTAAGTGGCCAGCCCTTAAGGGAAATGGCCACACTTGCGTGCCGCCTTACCCCCTCAACAGAACTTGTGCACCTCTCTTATGGAAGCCTATAGGGATAGTACTAAAGGATTGATCCATGCCTCGCCCAAGTTTTACCCTAAGGGTTGACCATCACGCAAGTACCCATGTGTCGCGCAGGTACAGATGCATGACCAAGATGCTAAACTGTACAACATCCTTATTGTTCAACATGACATTAAACTGTGTCCCTTTAATACATCTTACATGACGTTAAACTGTATTTTTTCCCTGCTACATGACACAAAACTGTGAAGCCCCAATAGTCCAAACTGCAAGATTTTAAACTGCATAGTCCCTTCATATGTCCTACACGACATTAAACTGTGCATTGTTAAGGTTGTTGCTACCTCTTTTTTATCACACCGAGTATGAGTCACGTGATCTTAGATTAAACTTCAACCATAACACCCTCTCTAGGCCACTAACCATGCGTAAGTCCCAATAACATTTTTTAGGTCGTTGTCCCCAAGAACAAATTGATCACTAATTCATTTTTTAATTGAACTATGCGGACTTTGATCCTTGCCTTCTAGGCTAGGTACGTAGGCAACCTCCCATGGTTCAAGCCCAAAACAAATCTATTTACATCGGTTCACCTCCATCTCATACGATGTTGATTTGTGAAACCACCCCCAGAATCAATATCTTTACATTGGTTCACCTTCGTCCTTGCTATACAACGTTAAAATGTACAGCACCTTTTGTCCTATACAACAATAAACAACAACATTCTTTGATACCCTCACCTGATATGGAATCATTATTTACATTGATCTCCAATCATGTTATATTCCAAAGACTATGTGCATACATGGAAATGCCCGAACCTTTTATCTTGGGTCAAACCATCATTGCACTAAAGTCCCCTATCACCCTTCACATGTACGAACCAAATATGTACAGAGGGTATTTCTAGAACTACGTGGGCTTGATTCCCATCCTTATGAGATACGTAGGAATGTTCAAGTGTCCCTTGAATCCAGCCCCAAGTCTTTTGGGCCTAACCCCAAATTCCACTTTCAGTCCCCTAGGTGAAAATTCCCTGTGAAAACACACATTGTGTATTTCTTATAATGGTCCGAGTTCTATGACCCTAAACTAAGATCTCTTACACTTTCATCCCACACAATGTTAAACTGTATTTCAAGAACTACATATGGCTTGATTCCCATCCTTATGGGATACGTAGTGAAGTCCAACATTTCAATTAAGGACCTTACCACAACATGATTATGGTTAGCATTGATCTGTGTATCTCTAAATACAATGGACAATACCCATTTTTATGTGTCATAATCCTAACCTTAAATGTTTTCAGATCTTCGTGATCCTTTTTCTTGAATTCTGGTCAGAAAATTTCCGAAACCTGAGAGTTCTTTTGCTTGACTATGCAGCACGTGCCCTTAGGCGGCCTTGCATAAGTAGTCTCATAACAGACCTGTCAGCCAAAAGATGCTATTATTGGACTATGCAGCCAATGCCCTTAGGTGTCCCTGTATAATTCAACCAACTAAAGGGTTTGTTAAATAGTGGTAACTTCATTCTTGGGAAGAAAACATATTTTGTCTTTATTGGTCTTAATGACAATATGTCGGGATCCACAAAAATAGCCATCCTTAACATATTTTACCCATGTTCTTTTTCATGATCTGAAAGTATTCAAGTCTATGGTTTATATTTTCCTTCCCTATGCTTGGGTCAGACCTTCGTAGGAGTAACATTCATCCAGTTCTTAGACAATCTTTTTTAGAAATATCTTCTCCATATTCAAGTACCTCTCTCCATATAGCAAACTCTATGCTTTGGAAAAGTTGAATCTCCATAAACATTCACTGGCTTTTTAGCAGTAGAAAAGTAAATTTCTGAGAGTTGTTTTTCCTGACTATGCAGCACATTCCCTTAGGTGGCCTTGCATAAGTATTCTACATAATAGACCTGTCATCCAAAAGATGTTATTATTTGACTATGCATCCAATGCCCTTAGGTGGCCATACATAATTCAACCCACTAATAGGTTTGTTAAATAATGGTAACTTCATTCTTAAGAACTACTTATTATAATTCCTTTTACCCCTTTTTCATATCATTCCTCAGATTCAAAATTTCTCAAGTCATAGTTTACATATTTTCCCTCATACTTGAGTGTGGTAATATGTTTTCAGACAAATTGTCAAGGAATTGAGTCAATTTTAATTCATTCGGTCAAAGCTATTTCGACCTTAAACATTAGCCTTGTTATGTCCGACATGCATGATGTTAAACTACCCTCAAAAGACAAGGGAACTCTGACTAAAAGTCAAGTTAAATCTCACTAAACATACATTTTGTATGATTTTAGGTAATATTGAGCAATAAAAAGTTTTGAAAGTCTGTAGGGTTATTTATAATAATCCTAGAAAAAATCAAACTATGCTTACTAGGCCCATTAGATTAGGTAAAAATCCAAAGCAGGTAGCAAAGGAAAATATGTGCACAAATGATTGAAGATGAAAGCATTCTTTCCATTTGATACACAAAAGTTAGAAGGACATCCACAGACTGGAGTCTCTTATCTTTTCCAAGAATTACAAGAAGCTGTCAACATAAGTCTTCACTTGACGTACAACATCCCGAGCTTCATCAGCAGCTACTTGAAGCTCATGCACTCAACCAACTTCACTCTTTTCAGCTTGATGGAGTGCTTTATTGGCATCTGTGATGGCTTTCATTCCATTTGTTTGGGATCCCTCTAGTTAATTATTGAGTTGGTCAAGTTCCCCAGTAACAGCATCTAACTGTTGCTGATGGTGCATTTGCTGGACGACTTTATCTTTGATCTTATGCTTCAGCTCCTTCATCTTGACAGTATAATCAGCCTCAGATCGGGATACCGTAGCCTCAAATTCGCTGATATTGTCTGATAGCTTCACCCTGGTCAAATCTTGACGACACTTTTTCTTATGCTCCCTCCTTAAGATGACTTGTTTTACCGTGGCATGGATCTTTTGATATCCAAAACTGCCAAGTCCCAGCATGAAAAACAGGGATGACAATCGTGGGTTCTTCAATGATAGATCTTCAAGAGGCACTTCAGATATGATCTTCCATATGTTTTTCATGCCTTGCATCGTGAAAATTGGAGCTCCTTTTGTACTTCTGGATCCGACTCAGCATCACTGTCACATGGGGGAATATAATTCGGGATTAATGCGCTTCGGGAAGTGCCCTATTCTGCTCCTTCCCCCATGATCTGTGTTTCTTCACTTTCAATTCCCGTTGGGGCTGAGGCTAAGGCTTCACCTCCAGATCTAGCCACTGAAATTGATGGCTCTATATAATCAATTAAAACCTTTGGTTAGTTTCAAAGAATAATAAAAGTTGATTGGTTGTAACACCCCGAGCATCCATGATACGCTTCTCATTCAATAATACAATAGCTTGCATTGTACGCAACTTCGAGTTCTAAAACACCGCGACTAATCAAAGTAGCTGTTATGAATAGTAATAACCACTTTTTAAAATTATAGAAATTTTATATTTCAAAATGGACTTCATTTTTGGATTCGGAATATCGAAATTAGCCTATGTTGAATTTTTGGTATTTTTCTGAGAACTTCTAATTTTTATGAATAGTGAAAAATACTTTAAAACAACTTTTTTAATCAAAATAATTTATTGTGATAAATTATACTATTTAGTTGTTTTAAGGTATAATTAGAATATATTTTTACCATTTTATCCAATGGTGGTCATTAGAATTAATTTAACATTGAAATTGGACATAAACAATTTCCAATCTTTTGATATAAATTGTTTCTTAAAAACACGCTATTTGTCGTAACAACAGGAATTAATTATAAAATTAATTAATGCAACTTATATGTTTGGAATTTTTTAAAATAGAAATCATTTTTGAATTCGGAATATCAATTATAGCTTAGGGTGAAATTTTGGGCTTGTTCTGAAAAACTTCAATTTTTGATGAATAGTGAAACCACTAAGTGGTAGTTAAATAACTGATTTTTCGTTTAAATGAAATATTACCACTTCTGTGATTTGATTTTCAAAAATCCGACATACATGGTTGTCATTAAGAAGTAAAATGTGGTTCAATGAGATTAAAATAATTTTTTGGTGAATAGTAACTTTTAAGTTCTTAATCACGATTAGAGGTAATTAGTGTAGTTTAAGGTAAAAACAATGTTTTAATAATATGAGATGAGAACTTGTCCGACTCCTATTGGATGAGTCATGGCCGACCAAGACAACCCATGGGTCAACTTGGGGACCCCATTGAGCCACTTTGGTTGGAAAATGACATTAATATATATTTATTTAATGTTAAAATTAAATTGACACAAACATGAGTTGTTTTACTAAAATAGTTCTTAAGTAGAACTACACAAGTCCAAATTTTTACTATAAATATTCATTAGAAATCCAAAAAGATTTTCTACATCATAGTATTTTTTTTAGAATTTTTAGACATCAAATAAATTAATTTATTTATGACATCATTATGATGCAGCGATGACCTCATTATTTAACGATTTAAATAAAATGAGAAGATAATGAAAAATCCAAGGCTTACACTTGTCCAAAGCCTATTGGATGAGGATATTTAGAAACCTTATCACCTTAGCCTAGAATTATATAAGTGTGGGACCTTTAGAATCCGAAAAGCATTGTGAAATAATGTAACATTTCAATCTTTCCAAAAGTGCCCCTCCTCTCCACTTATAAAAGGCCCCCACCTCTCCCACCTCATCTACACTTTCAAGCCATTTGGCTCGGCCAAACTCTGCCCAAATACTCTCCCAACATCCCTCTCTTACTCCTATAAGCCTCACTTTGGGCAGAAATCTTCCCAAGGAAGCCTTTGGCTCAAATCAAAAAGAGTTACCCGATTTTGAGGTAATGTCTTCTCTAATGTTGTTTTGTTTTGTTTTTCTTCTCCAACCCCCTAACTCTTTTTATTCATTTCTTTTGTAACAACACCAGTATCCTCAATATACTAGGATGTTTTTATAAGAAGTATTCGAGCTACACTTACACACACCTACATCTAATGGTTAAAGAACATACGTTTTCTGTGGATGGCGAATTTCTGCCTCACAAAACGATGATTGTTCAACACTCATATAACACCTTCAAAGGTGGCCATTAAGATGTAACTATTTTTATATATGATATATAATATGTTTATATTTTACTTATTCTTCTGTATTTCTCATTTATGTCATACTTTATGATTTCCATTATGGGTAAAACGCGATAATTTCATTTTAGGAAGTGCGGACTACCGCCCCCTCAAAGTGATTTGAATCGTTAATGTCATATGTGGGATGTATAAAGGATGGAGTAAATGGTATTATACACTATATTATATTGTAATTATATTATAAATTTATATCATTATGATTTAATTCCATTAAATACGAAATAGAAATGAAAGTAGCGTTCATGCGTACGTACGGCCTACCGTCTCCATGAACGGTGCATTTCATTTCTTACCTCTAAATGTTACGTGACATTATGAATGAATGTATATACTGTATATATGATATATATGATATCTACATCATGAATATAATTCTGGATATAATGGATATTTCACCACATGAACAACTTGTAATTATAAGAAGTTTATTTTTGACTCAAGTACCAAAGATCGACAAAACGACCGTTATTAACTTAAATAATTACATAATGTTCATAACATTATAATAAGTGATATAAAAAGGATAATGAAATTAAAAATGGTTCTTAATAAGGTAGATATTAACTCTAGTTTATTATTCAGGAGGTTAAAGAACGGTTGAGTCAAGTCAGACACGAGGTAAGGGAATTTCTTAACCCAACTTCCATTCTTTGGGTTAATCTCATACTTTCAAATTATGTCATAATATTATTATGTCTTATTTTGCATTCTTTATGTGTACCTATAGTGAATACACATAATAGATCTATTTTATTTTAAAAATGATATTTTTAAGGACTTCGTCTCAATCTCCTTTCATTGAGCCATATTTGGTTTTATACACAACTTTCTTTTATACGGTGTATAAACCCCTTTGACTTTTAAGTTTATTCAAAAGGAATATTTTTATACAAAGCGTTTTACTAAACGAAAAAAAGGGAATGTTTTTCTTTCCATACTTATGTGGCGACAACGACTTCTCCGCCGCCGTGACCATTATTTGAGTTTCGGCTTCCTCTACAAGCCATCTTTTTTTTAATGAAAAATAAATACAAAGTTTTAACTTTCTTTTATTTTGGTATTGAAAATGGTTTTGAAAGCATTTTTATTATATCAATGTGTTGTATTGATATCTTGTGATTGAAATGTGGAAATGTTATGTTTCCTTTATGCATGTTTTATGTGATACAATTATGTTATGGTTTATGATATGTTTAAACCTATTCATATGAGGAATGCATTGGACTTAATAAGTGACGGGTGGAGCCCGCTATAGCTCCTCGATGCATCGACAGGTCTCATGAGACAAACTAGTGTCTTGGCACGAGGCCTTGATAAAATCATATTTGCGGTCTTGGCACGAGGCCTTGGCTACGTGGTTATGATAGTCTGGCATTATGCATTCCATCATTATGAAAGTGGTTATTGATATTGCATGTGATTATTCAACCAGTAGAATATCCATGTGAATAAGTAAATGGCATTACCTCATTTTACTTTTTCCATATTATGTTGAAGTTCATGTTTAAAAGGCTTTTGTTTTAGTTATACATTGCCTTAAATGTTAATGTTTATTTATGAAAGCTTCCGCATTATTTTTATCCTTACTGAGCATCTGAGCTCACCCCTTTCAATGTTTTAATATTTTCCAGGATGTGAAGAAGTATTTTATGAATGACCTGCAGGGATAGTCAGAAGAGGATATGAGTGTGGACTATGGAGACTTTGTTATTGTAGTTTTTCACTTTATGATGTAATGTAACGTTTACGAATGTATCTAGTGTTTCCAAGGCTACTAAACTAATCGGTCTTTCGAGACTTGATCTTTTGTGATCATGCCAATGTTACGAAGTAATGCACCGACTCTGGGTAGCTGGGGTCGGGGTGTTACAGTTGGTATCAGAGGCAGTTTAGTACTAACCTTGGAAGCTAGATTTATATAAACTCTGATTAGAGCACATAGCCCGAAGATAGACTTTGAGGATTAGTATAGAAGAACTTCCTGGAATTTTGGTATTGTAGAGATGTTGTGAGTTTTCCGAGCAATACATCCCTGTCTGGATACGAGCAGGTAGAGGCGGCTCTGGCATAGATGTACCTAGGGGTAAAACCCGAAAACACCGCTTTGAGCTAGACTCGAACGAGAACTGGTGCACGACAACGGGCCTTGCTGCACTCTTGGTTACGACACTCCTGGGGGATATGCTTAGGATAATTCCCATTTTATTTACAAACCACTATGAAGGGTTATGAGTATATACTTCCTCAAAGAAAACATTTCTTTTTATGATTATGGATTATATCCATAAATAGTTCAATTTATGTAAAGTGTTTAACAAGTATGGAATTATGTATTTTGATTCATAAACTAATCTAGTTTATGCCATTGTTTAGAAATGGCGCCTAGTGGAAGGAATGGAAACCGTATCAATGCACGAACTCCGTGTAGGGATTTCCCTCCTGCTCAAGATAATTATTGTGGATCTGGAGATACAACTGGTGCTGATCAACTTATTACCATACTGGGACAACTCACTCAGGTTATGAATAATAACCTTACTCGTATGGATCACCCTGATCCGCAACGTGGAGGATCAATGCTAGATCGATTCATGAGGCAACAACCACCAACCTTCAATGGGAGTACAAATCCTATAGTATCTGAGCAATGGATAAATTCCTTAGAGAAAATATTCCATGCCTTGGGGAGTAGTGAAAGGGAGAAGGTTGTCATGGCAGTTTACCGCCTCACTGGAGATGCCGATCAGTGGTGGTCGCTGATTCGAAACACAAAGGAAGATGATGACGTATCGAATATGGGATGGAGGGAGTTCAAAGAGATTTTCTTAGAAAAATACTTTCCTCGTGACCATCGAACAGATATGGAAAGGAAATTTCTGAGTTTGAGGCAGAAGGAGGATGAGAATGTCGCAAAGTATGAGGCTAACTTTACAAGGTTAGCGAGGCATGCTGCCGATTGTATACGTAACCCAAGGAGAAAGATTGATTGTTTCTTTGATGGGTTAAAACCATTTCTCCGTCGAGCTTTAGTATCACAATCCTTCTCATCATACGAAGATATTATCTCGTGTGCTATCAAGACAGAAAAGGAATTCTCTAAGTCTTATGACAACAAAGTAAAGCAAGAGAATAAGAGAACGGTGGAACAAGAGACAGATAAAGGGAAAAAGGGAAAGAAGGATTTTCCATTATGTGATAATTGTGGGAAGAATCACCCTGGTACTTGCCTAAAAGGAATGGGAGTTTGTTATAAATGTGGAGAAAAGGGTCACCAGGCTCGTGATTGCAAGGGAAAGAAAGAGGCTGTCAAAGTTGAATGCTACAATTGTAGAGAAATGGGTCATTATGCAAATGAATGCCCTAAGCGTCAGGGAAACTTACCTCAGAAAAGGCCAAGGGATCAAGGCCAATCTTATGTTGTGACTACAGTTGAAGCGGAATAATTATTGTATTTGTGTTTTTGGACTCAAGAACTAGATTATGGTTATAAGAATAATGTGATATATAAGGATTGTACTGCAGTACATTTTGTTTTCATTAAGGATTTAATATGATGAAGGTAATCATATTTTTAGTATGTGACAATAAGAGAAACTTTACTTTGTTTGGGGAATCTGAGGTTACAATTGATTTTGGAATTTAACGACCCTTTAGAGAAAGTCTGGACGGAGGTATTTTGGATAACTATTAAGGTTGGAATGGATTAAGTTGAACCATGGATAGTATTGTTTAAGGTTAAAAATTTATGAATATTATTTTTGGAATATTATGATACTATAGTTTTAGGAAAAGGACAACCTGCAGGGTGGGGCATAACCCATCGCGTCGGACAAAGCTGCAGGAATCGAACCCACAATCATAGTGCGACAAGCCTTTATTTCCCACCACTAGCCTATAGGAAGTCCCTGGTTATTACAAAATAGTTTTACTAATCTAAATGGTATGTGTTAACATTTGGAACCTTATACAATTAGGATAAATAGAATATTTTTGAGTTTCGTTACCATTTGGAGTAAAAGTTGGGTTTGTGGTAAAAATTTATTAACGAATGAAAGTATACATAACAAGTATGTATATTCCCTTACGTTCTTAGTAAATCTCCTAAATAAATTCCTCAACATTATAAAAGATAACTTAAAACAAAAATGGTGTTGGTTAACTTTTCCAATTGGGGATTCAATGACCGTTTAACCAATCAAAAGTTTGTGATTTTCTTGTGGTTAAACTTTCTCCTAATCCTGTTTTCTATAACTCTCCATCAGACCTTGATGGTTTGTTTCTCCTCCATATCCATATTTTCATATAATCCTAGAATGGGCTATATCGGGTGACCTTTGTACTTATCCTGCTTTCTTTTAATGTTATATATTTATTAACCTTATTTCCGATGTGGGTTTTCCTCAAAGGTATTTTCTCTTTTCAACCTTTTATTTTCAAAGAAAAATTTCAAATTGCGAGGACGCAATTTATTGAAGGAGGGGAGAATGTAACACCCCGAGCTTCCATGATACGCTTCTCATTCAATAATGCAATAGCTTGCATTGTACGCAACTTCGAGTTCTAAAACACAGCGACTAATCAAAGTAGCCGTTATGAATAGTAATAACCACTTTTTAAAATTATAGAAATTTTATATTTCAAAATGGACTTCATTTTTGGATTCGGAATATCGAAATTAGCCTATGTTGAATTTTTGGTATTTTTCTGAGAACTTCTAATTTTTATGAATAGTGAAACATACTTTAAAACAACTTTTTTAATCAAAATAATTTATTGTGATAAATTATACTATTTAGTGGTTTTAAGGTATAATTAGAATATATTTTTACCATTTTATCCAATGGTGGTCATTAGAATTAATTTAACATTGAAATTGGACATAAACAATTGCCAATCTTTTGATATAAATTGTTTCTTAAAAACACGCTATTTGTCGTAACAGCGGGAATTAATTATAAAATTAATTAATGCAACTTATATGTTTGGAATTTTTTAAAATAGACATCATTTTTGAATTCGGAATATCAATTATAGCTTAGGGTGAAATTTTGGCCTTGTTCTGAAAAACTTCAATTTTTGATGAATAGTGAAACCACTAAGTGGTAGTTAAATAACTGATTTTTCGTTTAAATGAAATATTACCACTTCTGTGATTTGATTTTCAAAAATCCGACATACATGGTTGTCATTAAGAAGTAAAATGTGGTTCAATGAGATTAAAATAATTTTTTGGTGAATAGTAACTTTTAAGTTCTTAATCGCGATTAGAGGTAATTAGTGTAGTTTAAGGTAAAAACAATGTTTTAATAATATGAGATGAGATTGACACTTGTCCTACTCCTATTGGATGATTCATGGCCGACCAAGAAAACCCATGGGTCAACTTGGGGACCCCATGGAGCCACTTTGGTTGGAAAATGACATTAATATATATTTATTTAATGTTAAAATTAAATTGACACAAACATGAGTTGTTTTACTACAATAGTTCTTAAGTGGGGTTAAACAAGTCCAAATTTTGACTATAAATATTCATTAGAAAGCTAAAAAGATTTTCTACATCATAGTATTTTTTTTATAATTTTTAGACATCAAATAAATTAATTTATTTATGACATAATTATGATGCAGCGATGACCTCATTATTTAACGATTTAAATAAAATGAGAAGATAATGCAAAATCCAAGGCTTACACTTGTCCAAATCCTATTGGATGAAGAGATTTCGAAACCTTATCACCTTAGCCTCGAATTATATAAGTGTAGGACCTTTAGAATCCGAAAATCATTGTGAAATAATGTAACATTTCAATCTTTCCAAAAGTGCCCCTCCTCTCCACTTATAAAAGGCCCCCACCTCTCCCACCTCATTTACACTTTCAAGCCATTTGGCTCATCCAAACTCTGCCCAAATACTCTCCCAACATCCCTCTCTTACTCCTAGAAGCCTCACTTTGGGCAGAACTCTTCCCAAGGAAGCCTTTGTCTCAAATCAAAAAGAGTTACCCGATTTTAAGGTAATGTCTTCTCTAATGTTGTTTTGTTTTGTTTTTCTTCTCCAAACCCCTAACTCTTTTTATTAATTTCTTTTGTAAAAACACCAGTATCCTCAATATACTAGGATGTTTTTATAATAAGTATTCGAGCTACACTTACACACACCTACATCTAATGGTTAAAGAACATACGGTTTCTGTGGATGGCGAATTTCTGCCTCACGAAACGATGATTGTCCAACACTCATATAACACCTTCAAAGGTGGCCATTAAGATGTAACTATTTTTATATATGATATATAATATGTTTATATTTTACTTATTCTTCTGTATTTCTCATTTATGGCATACTTTATGATTTCCATTATGGGTAAAACGCGATAATTTCATTTTAGGAAGTGCGGACTACCGCCCCCTCAAAGTGATTTGAATCGTTAATGTCATATGTGGGATGTATAAAGGATGGAGTAAATGGTATTATACACTATATTATATTGTAATTATATTATAAATTTATATCATTATGATTTAATTCCATTAAATACGAAATAGAAATGAAAGTAGCGTTCATGCGTACGTACGGCTTACCGTCTCCATGAACGGTGCATTTCATTTCTTACCTCTAAATGTTACGTGACATTATGAATGAATGTATATACTGTATATATGATATATATGATATCTACATCATGAATATAATTCTGGATATAATGGATATTTCACCACATGAACAACTTGTAATTATAAGAAGTTTATTTTTGACTCAAGTACCAAAGATCGACAAAACGACCGTTATTAACTTAAATAATTACATAATGTTCATAACATTATAATAAGTGATATAAAAAGGATAATGAAATTAAAAATGGTTCTTAATAAGGTAGATATTAACTCTAGTTTATTATTCAGGAGGTTAAAGAACGGTTGAGTCAAGTCAGACACGAGGTAAGGGAATTTCTTAACCCAACTTCCATTCTTTGGGTTAATCTCATACTTTCAAATTATGTCATAATATTATTATGTCTTATTTTGCATTCTTTATGTGTACCTATAGTGAATACACATAATAGATCTATTTTATTTTAAAAATGATATTTTTAAGGACTTCGTCTCAATCTCCTTTCATTGAGCCATATTTGGTTTTATACACAACTTTCTTTTATACGGTGTATAAACCCCTTTGACTTTTAAGTTTATTCAAAAGGAATATTTTTATACAAAGCGTTTTACTAAACGAAAAAAAGGGAATGTTTTTCTTTCCATACTTATGTGGCGACAACGACTTCTCCGCCGCCGTGACCATTATTTGAGTTTCGGCTTCCTCTACAAGCCATCTTTTTTTTAATGAAAAATAAATACAAAGTTTTAACTTTCTTTTATTTTGGTATTGAAAATGGTTTTGAAAGCGTTTTTATTATATCAATGTGTTGTATTGATATCTTGTGATTGAAATGTGGAAATGTTATGTTTCCTTTATGCATGTTTTATGTGATACAATTATGTTATGGTTTATGATATGTTTAAACCTATTCATATGAGGAATGCATTGGACTTAATAAGTGACGGGTGGAGCCCGCTATAGCTCCTCGATGCATCGACAGGTCTCATGAGACAAACTAGTGTCTTGGCACGAGGCCTTGATAAAATCATATTTGCGGTCTTGGCACGAGGCCTTGGCTACGTGGTTATGATAGTCTGGCATTATGCATTCCATCATTATGAAAGTGGTTATTGATATTGCATGTGATTATTCAACCAGTAGAATATCCATGTGAATAAGTAAATGGCATTACCTCATTTTACTTTTTCCATATTATGTTGAAGTTCATGTTTAAAAGGCTTTTGTTTTAGTTATACATTGCCTTAAATGTTAATGTTTATTTATGAAAGCTTCCGCATTATTTTTATCCTTACTGAGCATCTGAGCTCACCCCTTTCAATGTTTTAATATTTTCCAGGATGTGAAGAAGTATTTTATGAATGACCTGCAGGGATAGTCAGAAGAGGATATGAGTGTGGACTATGGAGACTTTGTTATTGTAGTTTTTCACTTTATGATGTAATGTAACGTTTACGAATGTATCTAGTGTTTCCAAGGCTACTAAACTAATCGGTCTTTCGAGACTTGATCTTTTGTGATCATGCCAATGTTACGAAGTAATGCACCGACTCTGGGTAGCTGGGGTCGGGGTGTTACAGTTGGTATCAGAGGCAGTTTAGTACTAACCTTGGAAGCTATATTTATATAAACTCTGATTAGAGCACATAGCCCGAAGATAGACTTTGAGGATTAGTATAGAAGAACTTCCTGGAATTTTGGTATTGTAGAGATGTTGTGAGTTTTCCGAGCAATACATCCCTGTCTGGATACGAGCAGGTAGAGGCGGCTCTGGCATAGATGTACCTAGGGGTAAAACCCGAAAACACCGCTTTGAGCTAGACTCGAACGAGAACTGGTGCACGACAACGGGCCTTGCTGCACTCTTGGTTACGACACTCCTGGGGGATATGCTTAGGATAATTCCCATTTTATTTACAAACCACTATGAAGGGTTATGAGTATATACTTCCTCAAAGAAAACATTTCTTTTTATGATTATGGATTATATCCATAAATAGTTCAATTTATGTAAAGTGTTTAACAAGTATGGAATTATGTATTTTGATTCATAAACTAATCTAGTTTATGCCATTGTTTAGAAATGGCGCCTAGTGGAAGGAATGGAAACCGTATCAATGCACGAACTCCGTGTAGGGATTTCCCTCCTGCTCAAGATAATTATTGTGGATCTGGAGATACAACTGGTGCTGATCAACTTATTACCATACTGGGACAACTCACTCAGGTTATGAATAATAACCTTACTCGTATGGATCACCCTGATCCGCAACGTGGAGGATCAATGCTAGATCGATTCATGAGGCAACAACCACCAACCTTCAATGGGAGTACAAATCCTATAGTATCTGAGCAATGGATAAATTCCTTAGAGAAAATATTCCATGCCTTGGGGAGTAGTGAAAGGGAGAAGGTTGTCATGGCAGTTTACCGCCTCACTGGAGATGCCGATCAGTGGTGGTCGCTGATTCGAAACACAAAGGAAGATGATGACGTATCGAATATGGGATGGAGGGAGTTCAAAGAGATTTTCTTAGAAAAATACTTTCCTCGTGACCATCGAACAGATATGGAAAGGAAATTTCTGAGTTTGAGGCAGAAGGAGGATGAGAATGTCGCAAAGTATGAGGCTAACTTTACAAGGTTAGCGAGGCATGCTGCCGATTGTATACGTAACCCAAGGAGAAAGATTGATTGTTTCTTTGATGGGTTAAAACCATTTCTCCGTCGAGCTTTAGTATCACAATCCTTCTCATCATACGAAGATATTATCTCGTGTGCTATCAAGACAGAAAAGGAATTCTCTAAGTCTTATGACAACAAAGTAAAGCAAGAGAATAAGAGAACGGTGGAACAAGAGACAGATAAAGGGAAAAAGGGAAAGAAGGATTTTCCATTATGTGATAATTGTGGGAAGAATCACCCTGGTACTTGCCTAAAAGGAATGGGAGTTTGTTATAAATGTGGAGAAAAGGGTCACCAGGCTCGTGATTGCAAGGGAAAGAAAGAGGCTGTCAAAGTTGAATGCTACAATTGTAGAGAAATGGGTCATTATGCAAATGAATGCCCTAAGCGTCAGGGAAACTTACCTCAGAAAAGGCCAAGGGATCAAGGCCAATCTTATGTTGTGACTACAGTTGAAGCGGAATAATTATTGTATTTGTGTTTTTGGACTCAAGAACTAGATTATGGTTATAAGAATAATGTGATATATAAGGATTGTACTGCAGTACATTTTGTTTTCATTAAGGATTTAATATGATGAAGGTAATCATATTTTTAGTATGTGACAATAAGAGAAACTTTACTTTGTTTGGGGAATCTGAGGTTACAATTGATTTTGGAATTTAACGACCCTTTAGAGAAAGTCTGGACGGAGGTATTTTGGTTAACTATTAAGGTTGGAATGGATTAAGTTGAACCATGGATAGTATTGTTTAAGGTTAAAAATTTATGAATATTATTTTTGGAATATTATGATACTATAGTTTTAGGAAAAGGACAACCTGCAGGGTGGGGCATAACCCGTCGCGTCGGACAAAGCTGCAGGAATCGAACCCACAATCATAGTGCGACAAGCCTTTATTTCCCACCACTAGCCTATAGGAAGTCCCTGGTTATTACAAAATAGTTTTACTAATCTAAATGGTATGTGTTAACATTTGGAACCTTATACAATTAGGATAAATAGAATATTTTTGAGTTTCGTTACCATTTGGAGTAAAAGTTGGGTTTGTGGTAAAAATTTATTAACGAATGAAAGTATACATAACAAGTATGTATATTCCCTTACGTTCTTAGTAAATCTCCTAAATAAATTCCTCAACATTATAAAAGATAACTTAAAACAAAAATGTTGTTGGTTAACTTTTCCAATTGGGGATTCAATGACCGTTTAACCAATCAAAAGTTTGTGATTTTCTTGTGGTTAAACTTTCTCCTAATCCTGTTTTCTATAACTCTCCATCAGACCTTGATGGTTTGTTTCTCCTCCATATCCATATTTTCATATAATCCTAGAATGGGCTATATCGGGTGACCTTTGTACTTATCCTGCTTTCTTTTAATGTTATATATTTATTAACCTTATTTCCGATGTGGGTTTTCCTCAAAGGTATTTTCTCTTTTCAACCTTTTATTTTCAAAGAAAAATTTCAAATTGCGAGGACGCAATTTATTGAAGGAGGGGAGAATGTAACACCCCGAGCTTCCATGATACGCTTCTCATTCAATAATGCAATAGCTTGCATTGTACGCAACTTCGAGTTCTAAAACACCGCGACTAATCAAAGTAGCCGTTATGAATAGTAATAACCACTTTTTAAAATTATAGAAATTTTATATTTCAAAATGGACTTCATTTTTGGATTCGGAATATCGAAATTAGCCTATGTTGAATTTTTGGTATTTTTCTGAGAACTTCTAATTTTTATGAATAGTGAAACATACTTTAAAACAACTTTTTTAATCAAAATAATTTATTGTGATAAATTATACTATTTAGTGGTTTTAAGGTATAATTAGAATATATTTTTACCATTTTATCCAATGGTGGTCATTAGAATTAATTTAACATTGAAATTGGACATAAACAATTGCCAATCTTTTGATATAAATTGTTTCTTAAAAACACGCTATTTGTCGTAACAGCGGGAATTAATTATAAAATTAATTAATGCAACTTATATGTTTGGAATTTTTTAAAATAGACATCATTTTTGAATTCGGAATATCAATTATAGCTTAGGTTGAAATTTTGGCCTTGTTCTGAAAAACTTCAATTTTTGATGAATAGTGAAACCACTAAGTGGTAGTTAAATAACTGATTTTTCGTTTAAATGAAATATTACCACTTCTGTGATTTGATTTTCAAAAATCCGACATACATGGTTGTCATTAAGAAGTAAAATGTGGTTCAATGAGATTAAAATAATTTTTTGGTGAATAGTAACTTTTAAGTTCTTAATCGCGATTAGAGGTAATTAGTGTAGTTTAAGGTAAAAACAATGTTTTAATAATATGAGATGAGATTGACACTTGTCCTACTCCTATTGGATGAGTCATGGCCGACCAAGAAAACCCATGGGTCAACTTGGGGACCCCATGGAGCCACTTTGGTTGGAAAATGACATTAATATATATTTATTTAATGTTAAAATTAAATTGACACAAACATGAGTTGTTTTACTACAATAGTTCTTAAGTGGGGTTAAACAAGTCCAAATTTTGACTATAAATATTCATTAGAAAGCTAAAAAGATTTTCTACATCATAGTATTTTTTTTATAATTTTTAGACATCAAATAAATTAATTTATTTATGACATAATTATGATGCAGCGATGACCTCATTATTTAACGATTTAAATAAAATGAGAAGATAATGCAAAATCCAAGGCTTACACTTGTCCAAATCCTATTGGATGAGGAGATTTCGAAACCTTATCACCTTAGCCTCGAATTATATAAGTGTAGGACCTTTATAATCCGAAAATCATTGTGAAATAATGTAACATTTCAATCTTTCCAAAAGTGCCCCTCCTCTCCACTTATAAAAGGCCCCCACCTCTCCCACCTCATTTACACTTTCAAGCCATTTGGCTCATCCAACCTCTGCCCAAATACTCTCCCAACATCCCTCTCTTACTCCTAGAAGCCTCACTTTGGGCAGAACTCTTCCCAAGGAAGCCTTTGTCTCAAATCAAAAAGAGTTACCCGATTTTAAGGTAATGTCTTCTCTAATGTTGTTTTGTTTTGTTTTTCTTCTCCAAACCCCTAACTCTTTTTATTAATTTGTTTTGTAAAAACACCAGTATCCTCAATATACTAGGATGTTTTTATAATAAGTATTCGAGCTACACTTACACACACCTACATCTAATGGTTAAAGAACATACGGTTTCTGTGGATGGCGAATTTCTGCCTCACGAAACGATGATTGTCCAACACTCATATAACACCTTCAAAGGTGGCCATTAAGATGTCACTATTTTTATATATGATATATAATATGTTTATATTTTACTTATGCTTCTGTATTTCTCATTTATGGCATACTTTATGATTTCCATTATGGGTAAAACGCGATAATTTCATTTTAGGAAGTGCGGACTACCGCCCCCTCAAAGTGATTTGAATCGTTAATGCCATATGTGGGATGTATAAAGGATGGAGTAAATGGTATTATACACTATATTATATTGTAATTATATTATAAATTTATATCATTATGATTTCATTCCATTAAATACGAAATAGAAATGAAAGTAGCGTTCATGCGTACGTACGGCTTACCGTCTCCATGAACGGTGCATTTCATTTCTTACCTATAAATGTTACGTGACATTATGAATGAATGTATATACTGTATATATGATATATATGATATCTACATCATGAATATAATTCTGGATATAATGGATATTTCACCACATGAACAACTTGTAATTATAAGAAGTTTATTTTTGACTCAAGTACCAAAGATCGACAAAACGACCGTTATTAACTTAAATAATTACATAATGTTCATAACATTGTAATAAGTGATATAAAAAGGATAATGAAATTGAAAATGGTCCTTAATAAGGTAGATATTAACTCTAGTTTATTATTCAGGAGGTTAAAGAACGGTTGAGTCAAGTCAGACATGAGGTAAGGGAATTTCTTAACCCAACTTCCATTCTTTGGGTTAATCTCCTACTTTCAAATTATGTCATAATATTATTATGTCTTATTTTGCATTCTTTATGTGTACCTATAGTGAATACACATAATAGATCTATTTTATTTTAAAAATGATCTTTTTAAGGACTTCGTCTCAATCTCCTTTCATTGAGGCATATTTGGTTTTATACACAACTTTCTTTTATACGGTGTATAAACCCCTTTGACTTTTAAGTTTATTCAAAAGGAATCTTTTTATACGAAGCGTTTTACTAAACGACAAAAAGGGAATGTTTTTCTTTCCGTACTTATGTGGCGACAACGACTTCTCCGCCGTCGTGACCATTATTTGAGTTTCGGCTTCCTCTACAAGCCATCTTTTTTTTAATGAAAAATAAATACAAAGTTTTAACTTTCTTTTATTTTGGTATTGAAAATGGTTTTGAAAGCGTTTTTATTATATCAATGTGTTGTATTGATATCTTGTGATTGAAATGTGGAAATGTTATGTTTCCTTTATGCATGTTTTATGTGATACGATTATGTTATGGTTTATTATATTTTTAAACCTATTCATATGAGGAATGCATTGGACTTAATAAGTGACGGGTGGAGCCCGCTATAGCTCCTCGATGCATCGGCAGGTCTCATGTGACAAACTAGTGTCTTGGCACGAGGCCTTGACAAAATCTTATTTGTGGTCTTGGCACGAGGCCTTGGCTACGTGGTTATGATAGTCTGGCATTATGCATTCCATCATTATGAAAGTGGTTATTGATATTGCATGTGATTATTCAACCAGTAGAATATCCATGTGAATAAGTAAATGGAATTATCTCATTTTACTTTTGCCATATTATGTTGAAGTTCATGTTTAAAAGGATTTTGTTTTAGTTATACATTGCCTTAAATGTTAATGTTTATTTATGAAAGCTTCCGCTTTATTGTTATCCTTACTGAGCATCTGAGCTCACCCCTTTCAATGTTTTAATATTTTCCAGGATGTGAAGAAGTATTTTATGAATGACCTACAGGGATAGTCAGAAGAGGATATGAGTGTGGACTATGGAGACTTTGTTATTGTATTTTTTCACTTTATGATGTAATGTAACGTTTACGAATGTATCTACTGTTTCCAAGGCTACTAAACTAATCGGTCTTTCGAGACTTGATCTTTTGTGATCATGCCAATGTTACGAAGTAATTCACCGACTCTGGGTAGCTGGGGTCGGGGCGTTACATTGGTTGTCTTGAAAATTAAGTACAGTCGCAACAATTGTTATCCCTTACCCAACGGTAAATCAGTAACTTGAGAAGGCTCCTCCCCTTCTTTCCTAGCTTCAACAGGATTTTTAGGGTGAGTTTGAGGAAGCTCTATGGGGTTCAGCTCCACATGCGCTAATGTCTCTGCAATAGTAGGGTTTTCTGTACCCCCTTCAGGCATTTGTAGTTCAACAGCATGCTGAGATAGAACTATATATTTGAATCGATCATGATTAGACATGTAATTAGAAGTTATTTTTTAACAGGATGGAGGATAACACTCACGTCCATATTCTTCTAAATTACATGGTAATTTTTCATGATCTAAAAAATATTCAAATGATGCGCCAAGTTCCATCATTTCATCCAATGTAATCCCATAATCTTGGTTAATCTCACCGGTGGCAACATTCAATATGTCTTCTTGGCATCCTTCATCCTACAATCTCTGATCTTGGATAGCTTCTTCAGATAAAGTGGTGGCGTCAGTTTCAATGGTCGCCAAATTCTCTAATGCAGGGGTTGAACCTAAATTTTCATAGAATGGAAGTTAGTCAATGTTTCATTCAACATTTTATGAAGCATTGTTAACATACCAGAATCAAGTTCTTCTGTTCTTGCAACAACAGCAGGAGGGATACTAGGAACAAACGTTGGCTCTTCTCTAGGAGCAGCCAAGTCAGTCTGAACTTGTAATTTTTCACCAGTACCCTCAATGGTCCTCAAAGTAGGGTAAGTCCTTTCCCTTAGAGGGGAAATTGAAGAAGCCCCTGCAATCCTAAAAAGTATGAGCAACCTTTTCATGGGTTAAGACTCACGATTATCTGAAGGACTTACCACTATTAATGAAGCATTTAGTTGTGGACTTCTTCCTTCGATGCCTTTGTCTCTTTGGATTTTTGGGAGTTTCGGCATTCTCCCTTACAGGTACATGAATTGGAGAATGGAAAACCATATCCAACTCCTCATCCATGGCTTGCTGGACTAGAGATATCTTGCCCGACTCACGAGGATATTCAGCAGTAGCCCCGATGGAAGTACCATAAGGGCTATACTATGGTGAAGGAACCTTAGTAGTTCTTTTCTTTGCAAGCTGCAGGATGAAGAAAATAATTTCCTTAAGTAACACATGTTTGACTGAAATAAAATTGAAAAGTAAATAAGTAAAGAAAACTTACATCTTTAGGAGCCACGTAATCATTGCACTCCTCATCTCCGGAACCACCAGTCCCCTCAGTGGCACCATGATCAATCATTTCCTTCACCTGCTCGGTGATAGGAATGGAATCATCGGTGGCATATATGAGCATTTCCAGCTCTCTAATGTAAGCCTTCACTTTATTGGGGTTATCCTTGTAATGGATATCTGTAGAAGCCAGAATATTCCCTATTCTAGGGAGGTGTAGCCCCTTGCACAAATCCAGCCAGGCAGTTTCAGCACCACAGTATAAACTCTGCCATGTCTGGACAACCTCTACTTGTAGATATTCAGTATATGTACCAGAAGGCTGCGAGGAAGGTCCTACAATCTTGGAATTCAGCTTCTTTCCAGCTCCTGCAACTACAGATAGAGAATAAGAAAATAAGACTTGTTTCTCTACAAAGTAATGGTGATTAAATTTCCACAATGAAGTAACTCACTAGGAGTTTATGGAGTGGGTCTTTCAATTCTGACAAGAGGATTATATCGGGCATGAGGAAACTTTTCTGCTTGGTGTGCCTCATCATCCCCATCTTGGGAATCTGGTGAGTCATTCCTAGATGTGGAATCCGGCGAATCAGCTCCAAGTGGGGAAACATCACCTTCCTGAGGAAGGGTTTCTTTCTCTACAGTTCTCTTCCTTTTCCCCACCTGATAAACCAGGTGATTCAGCACCCCTCCAAGGTATGATGCTATCCATTTCTCGGCATACCATGTGGTCAAGTTATTTGCCACTTTATCAACTAGTAGATAAAATACTTCCCCGGTATTCTCCATAGATGTCAGCAACCACAGTTGTCGGGCAACCATCAGATGTTTCTATAACCTGACATGCACTGGGGGAGATACAGCAGTCTGCTACAGACACTTTAATTGGCGTGAAAATATGTATGGAGCATAGACCTCGCATATAATCTCTCTGCCAATCCTGGTGACCAGTACACCATCTCTGCAGGCCAGCATGTATGCCCTCAATTCCAGGATAGCTGTTCCATCATCAAAAAACTGCCCGGTTGGCGGGTTTCCATAAGGAAAGAAATTGAATTCCTTAAACATGCTCAGCCTCACCTTCATATCATAAGAATTGAGAGCTAGCGGAGCAATTCCAAAGAATGCCTGCACTGATGGCCTAAAAGAACTTCCAGGAATCTGTACTCCATTCTGTACATTACACTTCCTGAAGTGAGTGGCGATCCATCCCCACAAAACTTAGAATGGTTCCACTATTCTCAATGGAGACTTACCCATGAAGACATGGAGTAAGATCCTATGAATCATTTCTAAAATGGGGGTAGCCAACCCAACCGGTTTCCCCTCATCCAAATTGGTTGCGACAACGAAGGTCCGTGGCCTGACGCCTCCCTTCGAGTCCCTGACTGGTAAAAGATAAAAACTGAGCCCCAAGTCGAAGAAGCCTTCCAGACGAGTCTTCTTTGGGATTATCTAATTTACTTCGTATCCCCACTTCTCAAATTCTCCTACTTCCAGATTCTTCCAGAATGTCCCAGGAGCACCCCTCTTCTCTGTTTTGGGGAAGGTGGTAGGACGAGTGGGCCCCTTCTCCTTGGGCCCCTTTCCCTTCAATCCCTTCTCCTTCAGTTCCTTCTCCTACTTCTTGGTAAGAAACATATTCATCCACTCCTCTAGATGAATATCCTTTCTAGAATGAGTTAAGCAGGTCTCTGAACTCTTGATCTTGTGAAAAAATTTCAATAATTCTCGAGCCAAAGTCGGGGTCTTCTCCGAATCATTCCAAGTCACCTTGGGGGGGGATGAATTCATCATACATATCACCCAACATTGGAGCCCCTAATATCTGTTTTAAACCCCACAGACTGATTCCTACTTCTCCATGAGTCAGATGGAAGGAATTGGTTTCTGGGCTTCAATGGCTGAGTATCTCTGGCATGAAGTTATCATGCATGTAAACATATGTTTTCCCAGCCCAGATGACTTCATATATCACAAATCCTTTAAAATCCTCGATAAACTCTACATAGGTTTGTCGCACCCAGTATGACCACATCCAAGTTGGCATTACACCTCTTCCAGGAAGGAAGTCCCAACTTTTCTTCCAGCCTTTGGATTGATCCATCTGGGAATTTCGGAATATTGAAGGATAACAATGTGGTTGCATCTCAGGCTTGTGAGGTTTCAGATCCGGTGTACAAGGGCTATGATGCATCATATGATCCTTCTCCAATGTTCCAGTATTTATAAATGATCCTACACATGAATTATTTGTTGAAGAAAATTTGGTGTAATTCTGAAACCAAGAATGTGGTAGATAGTTCTTTGCCTCTAGAATGGTAACTTCTCACAGATGACCATAGCCGTACAGAGGTAGATCTGTGCTCTGTGGGAAGTCAAGATGATAATTCTTCAGGTACTTGGCCAAATCCGGGAGAGTAATGTCGTAGACGGTATAATAATCATGGCCAATTATTCTCACCATATCATCAATTCTCTTGCTAGAAAATTCATCATCTATTTCGATTCTCTTGGGAACCATTGAATCTACACAAAAGTTGAATAAATTAACTCTCAAATGGGTTGAATTTTTATAAAATTTGTGAATAAATTCGAAAGAATGGATAATGAATTAAGGCATGCAAGTCTAAATTATGGCACACAAGTATGGATGTGTCGTGCAAGTTTTTGGAGCGCAGGTATCACCACACAAGTCCAAATACCTCTACAGCAGCGTGACATCAAAGAAACAATGGAAAACAGAGCAACTTGTGCGACGAAGGAAACTTGCATGGAGAGAGCTCGAATGTTTGAAATTCGGGTACTTTGCACGAGAATGGACATATATATATATATATATATATATATAGGCCAGGCCTCAACCCTACGCACCAAAATCCAGTGCGCTCAACCCTTGCACACCTCCATCTGCGCACTCAACACTTGCGTGCCGCCATCTGTGCACTCAACACTTGCGCACCAGAGTTTCCTTGGTTTTCTTCTTTCCTTGGAGTTATATCCTCATTTCATTCAGATCCAACTCTGAGGGGGGACTTTTTTTGACGCTCCTTTCCATCATAGAGTCTAAACAAATAAAAAGGGAAAATACCTTGAACCCAAAGTGATTCATCCTTTGAAGAAACATCAAAAATTGACAAAGCCATTAACAAAGTTTCATTTGCACTTGGGTCGCGCAAGTTCCACCAAGGTTGCGCAAGTATACTTGTGCGCCACCCAGTGGTCATGCAGGTGACTTGTGTGCCCTATCTGAATTTTACCCAGGGTCTTCACCAGCCTATAAATACCCCTAGTGGTCCCCCCATTTAAGGAGATGAGGAAAAATTCAAAAAACTCAGATTTGAGATCCCGACGCCCAAGTCTCTTCTCAAAGCTTCTGAACACTTCTAAGGTAATTTCTTACCTATAAAGAAGGATCTAAAGAGAGGTAGTAAGGCCTAAGTGTTGAAACTCATCAACACTTGCACGCCTAAGTGGTCATCCCTTAAGAGAAATGTCCACACTTGTGCGCCGCCTTACCCCTTCAACAGAACTTGCACGCCTCTCTTCTAGAATCCTCTAGTGATAGTACAAAAGGCTTGATCCAAGCCTCGACCAAGTTTTACCCTAATGTTTGACCATCGCGCAAGTACCCATGTGTCACGCATGTACACTTGCGCAACCAGGACTTGCGCGCCCACACAGGACTTGCACGTCCCCCTCTTTTGGGGTGCCCTTCCTGCCCATTTCACCTCTCCTATACCTATCCACCTCTCCTATTCAAGATTCCCCCTTCAAACCCATATTCAAAGCCATTTATGGAATGTTTCATTTATTGGATTCCTTATCTAAAATGAATTTTGTGGAACATCTCTCAAAACCTAGTGATTTACACATCTTTATGTCACTAAGGTTAGAGATTTCATTCATTCAACCACATCCTTTAAGATGAGATAATCCTTAACCTGTGATTCCTTTTCAAGAGTAAGCACTAGTACAAGTTCTATTAATTTGGGTATCCTCCTCAAGAATAAGCCACAAGTCCCCTAATTTGGGCATCCTCTTTAGGAATAATCCCCAAGTCCCCTAATTTGGGCATCCTCCTTAGGAATAAGCCCCAAGTCCCCTAATTTGGGCATCCTCCTTAGGAGTAAGCCCCAGGTCCCCTAATTTGGGCATCCTCATTAGGAGTAAGCCCCAGGTCCCCTAATTTGGGAATCCTTTTTAGGAGTAAGCCCCAGTCATAATTTCCCAAGTCTGGGCTTCCTTTTCAAGAGTAAGCCCCGGTCTCAAAGTTCCCAAATATGGGCATCCTCCTCAGGAGTAAGCCCCAAGTCCCTTAACTCTAAAATTCCCTTACCTGGGCCTCCTTCTCAGGAGTAATCCCCAGTATTAATTTATCTTAACCAGTCTTAGTTTAATTTTTGATCTGGGCTTCCTTCTCAAGAATTAAACCCAATCATAAGTCCCTCCTAATTTGGGCATCTTCCTCAAGAGTAAGCCCCAAGTTAGAGTATCCAAATATCCATAATGTACATATACCTTTATGGAACCTGTTCCCGGACTTCTTATTTGAAATAAGTCCCAATCTCTATCTATTTAGGCAGTCATACATACATAATCCCCAAATCATTTTCTATGATTGCATCTTTCATGGCACAATTGTCTGGTTTTACCAATACCTCTTGTTTCTCACACCGATCATGACTCACGTGAGCTTATAGTGTAAAAGTAATTATGACATCTTTCTTTGAGACATCAATCATACATAAACACCATACTACCTTAATCTAACTATGTGGGTTCTGATTCCTTTTCTAAATAAAGGATACGTAGGTAGCCCATATACGGGCACGATCCCAACTCTGAAATAATATATGTCCTTCTAAATGAAAATAAACTTCAAGTGCCCCACTGAGTGGCTTTAAAACTAGTATGGTCATCATAATGACCAAAAGAATTTTATATAATATATTAAAGGATACCATTGACTAAGAATCTCTAAAAAATATAGATGATTATCTATCGATGAGGAACCTCGAATACATATAAAAGATTCTCTAAATTTCCTACATATCAATCATTGATTGTCAGATCTAAAGGAAAGACCATTTTATACTTGGTAATTTAATAAGGATTCACGAACATAACTCAAATCTATAAAGAGAGTCCTAAAGTAGACAATAATTCCCCTCAAAAAGGTGTGATGGTTCCGACCTCCCATCCTCTCAACCAATGAAAATTCTTAAGTCTCATCGGTCCATAACTAATGAGCACCTACCTTTGGAAAGTAAATCCAAATGAATATAGAATCATTGGATGTTTCCGGTTCTACGAAAAAACCCATTAAAAACCGCTTGGAATGTTTTAACCTTAAATCAACAAGGTCATTCCCAATTCCAGAGAAATCAAAAAATGGCAAACCGATGTGAATCCTGAACCAAGTTAAATTGATGTTTTACCTATTTGTTAGGCCCCTATTTAAACTCAATAAGAGGGCCAACAAGACAATCAATAACATATGTGCTTATCCAAAAGATGTAGTGGCCGGAACTATCTTGATTATGTCTGTTATATTAAACAGGCACTCTTTTCCAAGATCTTATGCGTTACAGAAATGGATTCTCTTAAGTTCACACCCGTGAATACTTCTACTGTGAATACTTCTGTTGTGAATGACTATGCTGCTACTCCTGCTAGATCATCATCCACTCTAAGGAAGACATCACCTAATCAGCATCTTTAACACTGGGTATCAAATGTGCTACTTAAGGAGTACCGTAAAAAAGGTACTATTCCAACTTTATAGGCTGCTCGACAAGCCCTCCAAGTCAATAATTCACCCTGGTCATCCAGACATCGATGACCAGCGATCAAGAAATAGATGGTTCCAACCACCATCTCTAACCGTTTCGGGTCGTTATCCCCAGAACGTAATCACTATTTACTCCCATATTATGTGGAGGTGAATGAGAAGGTCCCTCAGGGCCTTAATTCAAGGATACAGGAGTCCTTCTCGAGGGATCCCATCAACAATCGCTGCCAGAATTGTGCGACAGTGCGCCCTCAACATGATGAGGGTATCATCTCCAGGAATTCGGCTCAGGTTCATCAAACCTGAGATGGTAAGACGAACCGCCAGAGGTGAAATCCAGTCAATAGTGAGTAGGTTCTCATCTCTTCTATCTCCGGAGAAGTCCACCAACCTTACTTGGTGGCAATCAATGAGAGGGAACACACACCCATCCGTTTTAATTCCGCTGTCCAGCAGACTCGTCTGGCAGCAGCATTCCAATCCCGCCAAGAAATTCCAGAAAAGTACTATAGACAGGAACATACACCTATTTATAAATCATCAGCTAGTCAGCAGGCTCGTCTGACTACATATGATGGATCCCGCCAACCCAATGTGTTGACAACTGGTAAACGTGCACATACACCTGCTTACACTCATCAATCCTGCCAACAGCCTCATCTGTTAGTATTGATGGAAGCTCATCAACCACGTTCGGTGTAGTGAAATCAGCAGGCACATACACATGGTAGTATTTATCAAACCTACCAACAGTATCATTTGGTAGCAGTCAGAGAAGTCAGTCGAAAAGCTCCGGTGATAAACAGGAGGCAGAATCAACTCTCTGCCCCTACACTTGAGTACTTTCAGGATTCAATGAAAGGAAAAGGAGGACAGGAGCAGGCACACACATCTACTCCAAACACGGAATGGGCTTATATCCCCATTTCGGCAGCTGAAGTCACCAATCATATTATATCAATGGTGAAATAGTAGAAGCAAATCCCTACTCATATTCTGGATGCCTGCCAGGATATTATAACAACTTCAGCAGCATCTCAGGGAAAGACACATAAATCTATCCCTACCAGTGGAGTGACACATCAACAGTTTACTCCGGAATAGAAACACACCTTTGTTCCTATCCAAGAGGGTTGTGGGGCATACTCCCCCATATCATACGGACAACCAAGTCAGGCATATACACCTGATTTGAGCAGAGATAATCAGCCTAACCTGATCATTTCTCATGATCAGGCACATATACCAGCCCATAATAACCACTTTCATCAACAAGTGGTTCCTAAATTGAGTAATAAGGCATCTAATAAGAAGACCCGCCCAACAAAGTCAAGAAATCAAGGGCCAATCTGTAATATGGCCTTACTCAATGCTGGAGTTCTTGATGCACTCAGACAATTATCTGCTGCAACTCAAGATTCTACTCTCTCAGTTCCCAATAGTGGGAACATTAATTCTGAAGGTCTTCATCAGACACTTCCTCATGAAGGCTTGCTTCATGACAGTTCGGTCGATCTAAAAGATTCATCTTCAGATGATAGCCACAGGAACCCTCTATGTGGTCAGAAGACCACAGAGAAAAATGTTTCATCTTTTGTTGTAACCCACCATGGTGGTCCTCCCCATGATGATGTATTTAGCTGCGAAAGTCCTCTCCACATTAGTAATTCACATTGTCTGGAAAATTCTTCAGAAGACAATTCAGTGATAAGAAATCCCTCTTATCTTAAGGCACATGCAAATGTGAAGCCACTCATGTTTGATGTTTTACCGCTAGCAGGTTAAATACTTTCTCAATCAGAAGATAGCCTAGGGTGTAGATCATTCTCCGAACCACCCTTGGGTCGTTCATCTTCTAATTTGATCAATGAATTCTCTACCAATATTGTTGAATCCGATGAAGCAACAAGGAAGTACCAAATCTGGTCCAATCATGTAGAATAATCTCCATTGAATGATAAAGAGGATGTACCGAATATGAGAAAACAATTAGAGAAAGGTGAAGTGCCAGTTATGTTTTGGCCTTTGGCTGACTCTCAGAATAACATTCTAGAGATGTTGATGGAAGATGGAATTCATGATATTCATCTCAACATATGGAAAATTCTTTGTTAGTTGAAAAAGAAAATATTATCTTATGATAAATATGAAAATTATATCAAGATAATAGAAGGGTTACAATGCTAAATTGACTAGGCATCTCTCTCAGTTTCTCGATATACGAAGGCTGAAAAGTAGTAGAGATCCCTTCAGCATTCATGCCTTGGCGCACTAAGAATATTGTGCCAGTTAATTTCCAATTCCCCATCTAGTATTCATATTAGGGGATGGGGTGTTCATAGAGAACTACATTTCACTGTACTCTCTAGTCAGCAAAGCCCACCGAAAATGGTCTCATGCAATGTTATTGCCCATGGCCGGCCACAATCAATTGGCTTTGTTTGTAATCAAAGGATTGCTTAAGAACATGATTCAACTAGTTCTTCTCAAAATCAAGCATATAGAGAACAAGTTGTTAAATTACTCCTACATCAAGCGAACGAGAATATTTAACATGCCTCTCATTTAGAGCAAGCACATCATCAAGTGACAGAATTGTCAGAAATCATCCAACGGTCTTTTGAGCCGGGTGATAAAAGTGGATGCAGGTTGATGCACCCAACTAATTTTTGGACTAAAGTCCACAAGATCAGGAGAGCTTACAAGAAAGTCTCAGATATAGCATGTCAAAAACCACCCCATCTTTACAGACTGGGGACTCTTTTAACCCAACCCTCAGAATCAACAAATAGGATTAGAGGGGTTGATCAGGAACAACAGGAATAGCCCTAGTCCACCAGACTGAGGACTTTTTCAAATCCTCAATCTCTTCCTCAGAGAAAGTCTCTCTTCTCTCGATTAGAGAAGAAGCCCCAAGAGTAATAAAGAGCCAAATTATCAAGATATTACCTCCAAATTACGGTTCAAGAAGATGTTCCTGAGGGATCAAATCGACAAAAGGAAATGTCTCATCAGAGACATGGAAGAAGACAATATCACAGAAATGCCAATAGAAAAGATGCAATGAATTATGATTCAATTAATTTCATCACTGTAGTTATTACTGATCCACCAGATGAGGCTCACTCAGAGGGATCAGATGAGGAGGTTCCTGATCAAGAAGTTTTACGCACAGACACAAATGAAGAAGGTGTGCGTACACGAAATCAAAGGCTTACCAAGAATCTAGGTGTTCCTTCAAGTAACCCACTTCCCCATCTCTGAAAGAAATCCAACAAGGGGAAAGGAAAGAATCAGGTTACATACCCTTCCTCTGGAGAAGGTCAATATCTCTCACTAGAGAAAAGATTTGCAGAACAGGAGGAAGAAATGAAGGAATTAAGGAGGATGAATGCAGAACTACATCAGGTTAGTCTTCCTCCTAAGCGTGTTGGAGTTAGTCAGACAAGGGAATTTTTTGCGGCTACTGAGATGGATCAAGAATATCCTCCTTTATCAGTACACCCTCACAGGTCTAATCCTACAGGTCAAGTGCTGCCATCAGTTGCAGTACCAGCTGCCACATCTATCCAAGCTCTAGTCAGTGCACCTATTCAGGTCCAAGATTAACTAGATATTTCTCAAAAAGTTAATAACTACTATTAAGTCATTAACATCTCGGTTGGAAGCTATGGAAGGAAAGTGTGCTCAAATTCAACCAGAAAAGAGAGCTTATCCTGAATGGGATGACGCAATTCCTCCCCCATCAAATTTTTCAAGTACCACATTCCCAATCTTTAATGGTTCGAGAGACTCATAGCAACACTTAAAAAATTTTGTTTCTCATTGGGATCCCATGATGGGAACCCCTCAGTAGCAGGAAGTAGTTAAGCTCAGGTGTTTTGTATATTCATTACAATGGCCTGCCATTATCTAGTATACAAGCTTGCAATCCCAGTTAATTACCGGGTGGGAGGATCTCCATCAATGATTCCTTCTTCAATTCAGCTCAACTTTGCCAAAGACAACATTTTTTTATCTTACAGACTGTAAGAAAAGGGAGAATGAAAGGGTTTTAGATTTTATTACTAGCTGGAAGGGATTAACATATTCCCTAAGCTTAGAACTCCCTCAAGAAGAACTGTTACCAATCTGTGTGAAAAATTTGCGAGATGAGTTACGCACGTCATTGATCCCTGTGAAATACATAGGAGGGTTTCGAGACCTTACTTCAATCGCTCAACAGATTGAAGATTCTCTTATGAAGACCAAGGATAAAACTCATGTAATTCCATAAGCTCCATGAAGGAGAATGGGTAGAGCAGAGACTGCTACAGTTTTTCTTAAACAAGCACCTGTACCTATTTCTACTTCAAAACCTTCATCTTCTCGAAGGGATCCACCTCTTGAGCATCAGTAAAAGAGGTCATTTCATCAAGATAATCAAAGAGATCAGAGACGAAAACAAATTTAGGATTTGGAAAGCAAAGTTTACTCTTTCCGAAATGAGAAAGTTCCTGGCTACTTCATTTTCGCTCTGGAAAATAACTTGGTTCAATCGCCAAGACCCAAAAGGTTGAACAAGGAAGGAGATGAAGACCATCCAAATTATTTCCACTTTAATCAGATGTTGGGGCATACCATTTAGGAGTGTTTTATCTTTAAGGACCTCCTGTAAAAAATGGTCAACTCGAGACAAGTCAAATTGAAAGGTTCTTCATCTCAGGTAGCATGTGTGACTGCTACAAATCCAGAGGAGGAAGTCGAGTGGAAAGAAGTCAAGAACAAAAATGCACAAAAATATGATGATTGGATGGTCAGAAAAACGATCAACCGAACTCATCATATTTTATGAACACAATTGAAGAAACCAATTGCGTCTTCTTCTATGAATGCCACAGCAAAACCCCCTTCATCAGAGGGAAAATCCTCAAAGAAACGACATGATTCAAAGAAAGAAGAAGAATCAAAAGAATATGAGTATGTGTCAAAGCTCAAGTTGTCTTTGACTCTGGCAGATTTTATGCCATCTACTTCGAAGCAAGAGGCACCATCCCACCAAACGGCACAACCTAAATTGGCTAGTCAGGCAGATTCTTCATCGGATGAAGATTTGATCTTAGGTTCTGTTAATATGATTCACTTAATAGATCCTTATGCCAGTCGTAGTTTTGATTTTTATGAGCCTGGGTTCCCTGTATCAAACAGAGGAATCAGAGGGAGTTCTAGAGGTTCAGGATATAGGAGAAGATGTGGATCTTTCAGAGGCCACTATTCCAGTTCTACCCCTACTAGAACTGTGTATGTGGCAGAAACTCATGGCAGAGCCATTAAACGAGCTCAATAAGAACAAGCAAGTTCTTCTTCACAAGGCAGATTCAGTCCTGAAATAGTTATTTTGGAGGATTAGTTGGAAGTTACGCCTTCTTCCTCTCAGCAAGTAAATAGACCTATTTGGTCTAATCTTCCTAATCTAGGAGTACTACCAACTCCTACCCCGATACAAGATGCATCAACTTCCAAGGCACCTACTAAACCACATGTTCTTATTGGGAAACACAGACCTTTGGATCAAAAGTATGATGTATTAAAACACTTGGCCCAAGTACCAGCCAAGTTATCAATTCTGGATGCCTTGAATTTATCAAAGGATCTTCAGGAGGCACTCATTGAGGCTTTGTCAATTCCTCAAGAGTTTGAAACTGAAATTGTTGCAGCTGAAGCCTACCATGTGAAGAATAATCCTGCAGAATTTCCTGCAGTGATATCTTTCACAGATGAAGATGAAGATGATGTCGTTCATGGAAATATTAGAACTTTTTACTTATCTGGAAAGGTCAATGGTGTAGACATTCAAAGAGCTTTCATTGATATTGGTTCAGGAGTCAACCTCATCCCCATTCGTACACTTCATCGATTGGGCCTCACAGAATCTAATTTATCTCCTTCTACTATGATGTTACAAGGATATGATAAAAATGAACAAGAACCACTGGGAGATATTACACTCAGAACTCAGTTTAGAGATCTTGTATCCAATTTAGATTTCATGGTTGTTGATCAAGACTCATCCTTCAACATCTTTCTTGGAAGACCCTGGGTACATCAACATACGAATATCCCTTCATCATATCATCAATGTATCAAATATTGTTTCGATGGTCAAATTGGGACATTATATGGTGATAAGGCCCCGTTCAAGACATGTGAATCTCAATACATGGATGTGTAATTCTATCACATGAAGCGTAAGGAGAAATCCACAACAAGGGAGATTATCAAAGTTAATGCTCCATATGGTTTGGAAAGATTCCAGTAAATCCATTTGCACATTTGAGTATAGATTATGTTTTTTCTATCAGTCAAATTGACAAGATAGACCCAAATCAAAATACTCATATGTATACTTCCATAATGTCAATTATGGCAATCAAGCCAGATAGCATGGGAGAAATTGGTGATTCACCAAGAAATGATGAAAGCCCAAATGGGGATGTCTTCATTTCATCTGCTGAAACCCAGCAAGTCTATACTTCACCAATCAGGCCAGAAGAAGTTATATCAATGCTAGAGGTGAACGATAATGTCGATTCTCAATCCATCATATCCTCTTTAATACCCAAGGAAGACCCTTCATCATCAATCGGGTCAGAAATGAAAGCTTCCTCATCAAGATGTTCAAATTTTAACATCTCTTATGATCATGGAAATTCTACTACATCAACTACTATGCAAGTAGAAATAGAAGAAATAAAACATGTTGAAGAAGAAGAGGAAGATCACAGGGATGCTCCTCCAGCATTTGAAGAGAGTATCTCTACCACCGTGGATGAACTCAGAGAAATAAATCTGGGTACAAAAGAAGATCCACACCCCCACTTTAATTAGTACGACCATGACTCTTGAAGAGGAAGAGATGTATGTTTTGTTTTTAAAGAAAAATTTAGATATATTTGCTTGGAACTATACAGAGATTCCAAACCTTGATCTTGATGTTGCTACTCATCGTTTGGGTTTGCCAGAAGAACATCGAGGATTCAAACAAGCTGCAAGAAGAATACACCCAACTTATGCTTCCAAAATTGAAGTTGAAGTGGATAATATTATCAAAGCTAACTTCATCCAAGAAGTTCAATATCCCAAATGGTTGGATAATATTGTACCTGTGAAGAAGAAGAATGGAAAAATTAGAGTTTGCATTGATTTCAGAGATCTTAATTGGCATTGTCCTAAGGATGATTTTCCAGTTCCGATCACAGAACTCTTAATTGATGCAACAACTAGCTATGAATCACTTTCCTTCATGGATGGATATTCTGGGTATAATCAAACTTGAATGGCTCCAGAAGATGAATAATCTACAGCCTTTAGAGCCCCTCAGGGTGTGTTATGCTATCGGGTAATGCCCTTTGGCCTAAATAATGTAGGCACAACATATCAGCGTGCCATGCATCGTATCTTAAAACCCTTTTTAGGGATGTTTTTTGAATGTTATGTGTATGATTTCGTGGTTAAATCCAGAAAACGTTCTAATCACTTGGCTGATTTGGAAATCATATTCCACAAACTTCAGCAACATAATTTGAAGATGAACCCCTTAAAATGTGCTTTTGGGGTAACCTCAGGAAAATTTATTAGCTTTTTTGTATGCCATCGTGGCATAAAAGTCGATCCTGAGAAGACAAAGTCAATCCTTGGTATTTCACCTCCTCAAAATTTGAAATAATTGAGAGGACTTAAAGGACACGTGGCATATATTTGGCATTTCATCGCCAATTTGGTAGGAAAAATTTTACCCTTCATCAAATTGATGAAGAAGGGAGTTACTTACCAGTGGACTGAATAATGTCAAAAAGAATTCAATATTCTCAAGAAGTATCTCTTGATTCCACCAGTATTAATGCCACCTATTGAAGGAAGACCACTTATCCTCTATGTGACAGCTTTAGAGAGATCATTGGGTGCCTTTATTGCTCATAAGAATGATGCTGGGAATGAAAACAGCCTCTACTATCTCAGTCAGACTATGCTTGAAGTAGAAACCCGATATTCAAGTATTGAGAAGTGCTACCTAGCATTAATCTTTGTAGTTCAGAAGTTGAGACACTACCTGCAACATCATGAGGTCCAATTGGTATCTTGCAATGACCTGCTCAAATTCATCCTTAGTCGTCCAATTCTTATAGGACGTCTGACAAGGTGGGCAGTTATTTTTCAGCAATTTGACATTTATTATGTGTCTCAAAAGGCAATAAAGGGAAAATATCTAGCTAATTTCCTTGCTGAACACCCTTCAGTGGAAGATACATCTTCAGATATTGAACTTCCTGATGAGGAAGTCTTCTTTATTCAAGATAGTCTTTAGACATGGGAAATGAACTTTGATGGTGCTTCCAGAAGTCCAACAGGAAGGAAAATGAAAAATCCTAAATTCAACAAAGTTGGCTTAGGAATTGTTCTCATTTATCTAGAAATATAAGTGTTACCTTATTCCTTCTCATTATTGGGAGGCGGTACAAATAATGAAGCGGAATACCAATCTCTCATCACAGGCTTGGAGTTGGCTCTTCAAGCACAAGTGACTCACTTAAAAGTGAAAGGTGATTCAGACATGGTAATCAAGAAAGTCAATGGGGATTATGCAATAAAAAAAGAAGAGATAATCCATTTTTATGATTATTTCAGAGAGTAAATGGTGGAATTCCGTTCGGAACCAACATTTTGTTATGTCTCGCGATCACAAAATGCCCAAGTTGATGCCCTGGCTAATATAGCCACAGCTCTGGAAGATCCAAATCGGGACAAGACAAGCATCGGTATTGCCCACTGTTGTACAATTTCACCGTCTATTCAAACCAAAATAGAGGAAATCAATGAAATTAGTCCTATTCATGAACCATATGGTCATGCTACAGGATGGATGACACCTATTAGGGAATACCATCAAAATGGAATACTGCCACCTGATAGAGCTGGGAAAGAACAAATCCGGCGACGTGTGGTCAATTTTACTCTTTATGATAGCCTAGATCACCTAAAGAAAATTCTCTACAAGTGTGGTTTTGATGGAGTTCTCTTCAGATGCATTGATGGTGAAGAGACAATGGCTGTCATGAAAGAAGTGCATGCATGAGTTTGTGGTGCCCACCTGTCTGGACATAGACTATCTGATCAAATTTTAAGGATTGGATACTTTTGGCCATCAATGATACAAGATTGTGTTGATTTCACAAAGAAGTGTCATTCATGCCAAGTACATGCCAACTTCATTCATCAGCCCCCAGAGTTGCTTCATACAGCTAAATACGCATGGCTATTTTCCACATGGGGAATGGATGTGGTGGGACCTTATCCTTCAGCTACAACAAAGCAGTTTAATTATATTATTACTGCTACTAACTTCTTTTCCAAATGGGCAGAGGCAATACCTCTCAAAGAAGTTAGTTCTAAAAGCATTGTTTTCTTCATCAAGTCTAACATCATTACCATATTTGGTGTGCCTCATACCATATTGACGGACAATGGTACCAACTTCTATTCATCCGAGGTGAGGAAGTTATATCAAGAACACAACATCAAATCCAATCATTCATCTCGGTATCATGCAGTGGCCAATTCCCAAATAGAAGCCTTCAACAAGACTCTTTCAAACATACTACAGAAGATGGTGGATAAAGATAAGAAGTCATGTCCTGATAAACTCTTTCATGATTTATGAGATTATTGGACCACCACCCACACTGCAATGCGGTCAACTCCATATTCACTGGTATATGGAACAGAATAATTCTTTACCATTTAAGTTCAATTACCTTCGCTCAGAGTATCCATTTTTGATCAGTCATCTACAGATGAACAATCTCATAAGCGATTGGATGAATTGGAACGATTAGATGAGAAAATATTGTGCACCCTACACCACTTGGAAGTCTATCAGAATCGAATAGCACGAGCTTTCAACAAAAAAGTTTGTCTTTGTTAATTCATTCAGGGAGAATTGGTATTAGTTCTCAGAACTCCAATGATACTAGGAATAAAACCTCCCAAGCTTGAACCAAAATGGGAAGGACCTTACTAAATACATAAGGTCTACTCCAATGGGGCATATTCTTTAATCGCAATGGATGGATAACTCATCACTACTCCAACCAATGCCAGATTTATGAAGAAGTATTTTGTATAAACACAAAATACACCACCAAAAGTCCATGCATATGACCTTAAACTATTCACATCATCATCCAACATGATGATAAACTGTATCATCCCTTTTCGTCCAACATGATGTTAAACTGTGTCAATGTCCAACAAGACGTTAAACTGCACCATCTCTGGTCCATGCATATGACCTTAAACTATTCGCACCATCATCCAACATGACGTTAAACTATGAAAAAATCCCTAATACGTCCACCATGACATTAAACAGTGTCCTCTTTTTTCCTTACTGCATGATATTAAACTGCACAGTCCCCTTTCGTCCAACATGACATTAAACCGTATTTTCCACATCATCTTAGCTACAGGATGCTAAACTATACAACACCCTTATTGTCTAACATGACGTTAAACTGTGTCCCTTTAATACGTCCTACATGACGTTAAACTGTATTTTTTCCCTGCTACATGACACTAAACTGTGCAGCACCAATAGTCCTAACTGCAAGACTTTAAACATCATAGTCCCTTCATATGTCCTACATGACATTAAACTGTGCATCGTTAAGGTTGTTTCTACCTCTTGTTTCTTACACTGAGTATGAATCACATGATATTAGAGTAAACTTCAACCATAACACCCTCTCTGGGCCGCTAACCATGCGTAAGTCCCAACACCATTTTTATGTCGTTGTCCCCAAGAACAACTTGATCACTAATTCATTTTTTAATTGAACTACGCAGACTTTGATCCTTGCCTTCTAGGCTGGGTACCTAGGCAACCTCCCAAGGTTCAAGCCCAAAACCAATATCTTCACATCGTTTCACCTACATCTCATACAATGTTGATTTGTGAAACCGCCCCTAGAATCAATATCTTTACATTGGTTCACCTTCATCCTTGTTATACGACGTTAAACTGTACAACACCTTTTGTCCTGTATGACAATAAACTACAACATTCTTTTATACCCTCACATGAGAGGGAATCATTATTTACATTGATCTCCAATCATGTTATATTCCAAAGACTATGTGCATACATGGAAATGCCCGAACCTTTTATCTTGGGTCAAACCATCATTTCACTAAAGTCCCCTATCACCCTTCACATGTACGAACCAAATATGTACATAGGGTATTTCTAGAACTACGCGGGATTTATTCCCATCCTTATGGGATATGTAGTAATTTTTGAGTGTCCCTCAAATCAAGCCCCAAGTCTTTTGGGCCTAACCCCAAATTCCACTTTAAGTCCCTTGGTTGAAAAGTCCCTGTGAAAACACACACTGTGTATTTCTTATAATGGTCTGAGTTCTATAACCCTAAACTAAGATCTCTTACACTTTCATCCCACACGACATTAAAATGTATTTCAAGAACTATGTATGGATTGATTCCAATCCTTATGGGATACATAGTGAAGTCCAACATTTCAATTCAGGACCCAGCCACAACAAGATTATGGTTAGCATTGAACTGTGTATCTCTACAGACAGTGGACAATACCCATTTTTATGTGTCATAATCCTAACCTTAAATGCTTTCAGATCTTCGTGATACTTTTTCTCGACTTCTGGTCACAAAATGTCTGAAACCTGAGAGTTCTTTTTCTTGACTATGCAGCACGTGCCCTTAGGCGGCCTTGCATAAGTAGTCTCATAACAGACCTATTAGCCAAAAGATGCTATTATTTGAGTATGCAGCCAATTCCCTTAGGTGGCCTTGCATAATTCAACCCCCTAACGGGTTTGTTAAATAGTGGTAAATTAATTCTTGGGAAGAAAACCTCTTTTTTTCTTTATTGGTCTTAATGAAAACATGTAGGGATCCACAAAAATATCCATCCTTAACATATTTGTCCCATGTTCTTTTTCATGATCTGAAAGTATTCAAGTCTATGGTTTATATTTTCATTCCCTACGCTTGAGTCAGACCTTCGTAGGAGTAACATTCATCCAGTTCTTAGACAATCTTGTTTGGAAATATCTTCTCTATATTCAAGTACCTCTCTCCATATAACAAACTATGTGCTTTGGAAAATTTGAATCTCCATAAACTTTCACTAGCTTTTTAGCAGTAGAAAAGTAAATTTCTGAGAGTTCTTTTGCCTGACTATGCAGTATGTTCCCTTAGGAGACCTTGCATAAGTAGTCTACATAACAGACCTATCAGCCAAAAGATGCTATTATTTGACTATGCATCCAATTCCCTTAGGTGGCCATGCATAATTCAACCCCCTAACAGGTTTGTTAAATAATGGTAACTTCATTCTTAGGAACCAATTCTTCTAATTCCTTTTAGGCCTTTTTCATATCATTCCTCGGATTCAAAATTTCTCAAGTCATAGTTTACATATTTTCCCTCATACTTGAGTGTGGTAATATGTTTTCAAACAAATTATTAAGGAATTGAGTCAATTTTAATTCATTCAGTCAAAGCTATTTCGACCTTAAACATTAGCCTTTTTATGTCCGACATGCATGACTTTAAACTACCCACAAAAGACAAGGGAACTATGAATAAAATTCAAGTTCCAGATCACTAAACATACATTTTATAGGATTTTAGGTAATATTGAGAAATAAAAAGTTTCAAATGTTTGTTGGGTTATTTATAATAATCCTAGGAAAAATAAAACTATGCATACAAGGCCCATTGTATAAGGTAAAAATCTAAAGCAGGGAGCAAAGGAAAATATGTGCACAAATAATTGAAGATGAAAGAATTATTTCCGTTTGATGCACAAAAGTTAGAAGGAAATCCAAAGACTGGAGTCTCTTCTCTTTTTCAAGAATTACAAGAGGCTGTCAACATAAGTTTTCAATTGATGCACAACATCCCGAGCTTCATTAGCATCTACTTGAAGCTCATGAACTCGACCAACTTAACTCTTTTCAGTTTGATGGAGTGCTTTATTGGAATCTGCGATGGCTTTCATACCATTCGTTTGGGTTCCCTCCAGTGAATTATTGAGTTGGTCAAGTTCCGCAGTAACAGCATCTAACTGTTGCTGAAGGTGCATCTGTTGGATGACTTTATCTTTGATATTATGCTTCAGAACCTTCATCTTGGCAGCATAATCAGCCTCAGATCAGGATACCACAACCTCAAATTCGCTGATATTGGCTGATAGCTTAACCCTGGTCAAATCTTGATGAAACTTTTTCTCTTGATCCCTCTTTAAGATGAATTGTTTTACCGCGGCATGGATCTTTTGATATCCAAAACCGCCAAGTCCCAGCATGAAAAACAGGGATGACAGTCGTGGGATCTTCGATGACATCTCTTCAAGAGGCACTTCATATATGATCTTCCATATGTTTTTCCATGCCTTGCATCGTGAAAATTGAATCACCTTTTGTACTTATGGATCCGAATCAGCATCACTGTCATAGGGGGGCATATAATCTGGGATTAATGCACTTAGGGAAGTGACCTGTTCTACTCCTTCCCCCCTGACCTGTGTTTCTTCACTTACAATTCCCGTTGGGGCGAAGGCTGAGGCTTCACCTCCAGATATAGACACTGAAATTGATGGTCCTGCATAATCAATTGAAAGATTTGGTTAGTTTCAATGAATAAAAAAAGTTGATTGGTTGTCTTTAAAATTAAGTACAGTCGCAAAAATCAGTATCCCTTACCCAATGGAAAATCAGTAACTTGAGAAGGCTCCTCCCCTTCTTTCCTAGCTTCAACAAGATTTTCAGGGTGAGTTTGAGGAAGCTCTACGGGGTTTATATCCACTTGCTCTAATGTATCTGAAATAGTAGGGTTTTCTATACCCCCTTCATGCATTGGTAGTTCAGCATCTTGCTCAGATAGAACTGCATATTTGAACTGATCATGATCAGACATGTAATCAGAAGTTGTTTTTTAGCAGGACGAAGGATAACACTCACATCCGTAATCTTCTAAATTACATGGTAATTTAACATGATCTAAAAAATCGTCAATTGATGCACCAAGTTCTATCATTTCATCCAATGTAATCCCAGAATCTTGGTTAATCTCACCAGTGGGAGCATTCGACATGTCTTCTTGGCGACCTTCATCCTACAGTCTCTGACCCTGGACAACTTCTGCAGATAAAGCAGCAGCGTCAGTTGCAATGGCCTCCAAAAGCTCTAATGCAGGGGTTGAACCTAAAGTATCATAGAATGGAAGTCAGTCGATGTTTCCTTCAACATTTTATGAATCATTTTTAACTTACCAGAAGAAATTTCTTATCTTCTTGCAACAATAGAAGGAGGGATACTAGGAACAGACGTTGGCTCTTCTCCAAGAGGAGCCAAGTCAGTCTTAACTTGTAATTGTTCACCAGTACCCTATGTGATCCTCAAAGGAGGGTCAGTCCTTTCTCTCAGAGGGGAAATTGAAGAATCCCCTACAATCCTCAGAAGTATGAGCACCCTTTTCTTGGGTTAAGACTCACAATTATCCGAATGACTTACAACTACTGATGAAGCGTTTAGTTGTGGACTTCTTCCTTCGATGCCTTTGTCTCTTTGGATTTTTGGGAGTGTCGGTAGTCTCCTTTACAGGTACATGAATTGGAGAATGGAAATCCATATCCAACTCCTCATCCATGGCTTTCTGGCCTGGAGATATCTCGCCCAAATCGCGAGGAGATTCATTAGTAGCCCCGATGGCAGTACCACTAGGGCTATACTATGGTGAAGGAACCTCATTCGTTCCTTTCTTTGCAAGCTGCAGGATGAAGAAAATAATTTCCTTAAGTAACAAAGTTTTGACTGAAATCAAATTGCAAAGAAAATAAAAAAAAGAAAACTTACCTCTTTAGGATCCACGTAATCATGCCACTCCTCATCTCTGGAACCACCAGTCCCCTTAGTGCCGCCACGATCAATCATTTCCTTCACCCACTTGGTGATAGGAATGGAATCATCGGTGGCATATATGAGAATTTATATCTCTCTAATGTAAGACCACACTTCATCGGGGTTATCCTTGTAATGGATATCTTTATAAGCGAGAAGATTCCCAATTTTGGGAAGGTGTAGCCCCTCGCACAAATCCAGCCTAGCAGTTTCCACACCATAGTATAAACTCTGCCATGTCTGGATAGCCTCTGGTCATAGATATTCACTATGTGTACCAGAAGGCTGTGAGGAAGGTCCTACAATCTTGGACTTCATCTTCTTCCCAGCTCCTGTAACTACAGATAGAGAATAAGAAAATAAGACTTGTTGCTCAATAAAGTAATGGTAATTAAATTTCCACAATGAAGTAACTCACTTGGAGTTGATGGAGTGGGTATTTTTTATTCTAACAGGAGGATTATATCGGGCACGAGGCCACTTTGCCGCTTGGTGTGCCTCATCATCCCCATATTGGGAATCCGGTGAGTCAGTCCTAGATGAGGAATCTGGTGAATCAGCTCCAGGTGGGGAAGCATCACCTTGCTGAGGAAGGGTTTCTTTCTCTACAGTACTCTTCATTTTCCCCACCTGATAAACCGGGTGATTCATCACCCATCTAGGGTATGATGTCATCTAGTTCTCAACATACCATGTGGTCAAGTTATTTGCCGCTTTATCAACTGGTAGATCACATACTGCCCAGGTCTTCTCCCTAGATGTCAGCAACCATATTTTCTGGGAAACCATCAGATGTTTCTCTAACCTGACATGCACAGGGAGAGATACATCAGTCTGCTGCAAACACTTGAATTGGTGTGCAAATATGTATGGAGCATAGGCCTCACATATAATCTCTCTGTCAATCCTTTTGACTAGTACACCATCTCTGCAGGCCAGCATGTACGCCCTCAATTCCAGGTTGGTTGTTCCATCATCAACAAACCGCTCGGTTGGTGGGTTTCCATAAGGAAAGAAATTGAATTCCTTATGCATGCTCAACCTCACCTACATATCATAAGAATTGAGAGCTACCGGAGCAATTATAGAGAATGCCTGCATTGATGGCCTAAAAGAACTTCCAGAAATCTGTACTCCATTCTATACATTATACGTCCTGAAGTGAGTGGCGATCCATCCCCACAGAACTTGGAATGGTCCCACTATTCTCAAAGGAGACTTACCCATGAAGACATGGACTAATCTCCTGTGAATCTTTGCTAAAATGGGGGTAGCCAACCCATCCATTTTCCCCTCATCCAACTTGGCTGCGAAAACGAAGTTCCCTAGCCTGATGCCTATTTTCGAGTCCCTGACTGGTAAAAGATAAACACTAAGCGACAAGGCCAAGAAGCCTGCCAGACGAGTCTTCTTTGGGATTCTCTGATTTACTTCATATCCCCACTTCTCATATTCTCCTGCTTCCAGAGTCGGCCAGAATGTTCCAGGAGCACCCCTATTCTCTATTTTGTGGGAGGTGGTAGGACGAGTGGTCCCCTTCTCCTTGGGACCCTTTCCCTTAAATCACTTCTCCTTCGACTCCTTCTCCTGCTTCTTGGTAAGAAACATATTCATCCACTCCTCTGGATGAATATCCTTTCTAGAATGAGTTAAGGAGGTCTCTGAACTCTTGATATTGTGAAATATTTTCAATAATTCCCAAGACAAAGCCGGGGTCTTCCCCGAATCATTCCAAGTCACCTTGGGGGCGATGAATTCATCATACATATCACCAAAAATTAGAGCCCCTGAGATCTTGTGGACATCCCACAGACTGATGCCTACTTCTCCATGAGTCAGAAGGAAAGAATTGATTTCTGGGCTCCAATGGATGAGTATCTCCAGAACAAAGTTATCATGCCTATAAACATATGTTTGCTCAGCCCAGATGACTTCATATATCACAACTCCTTTCAAATCCTCGACAAACTCTGCGAAGGTTTATCGCACCCAGTATGCCCACATCCAAGTTGGCTTCACACCTCCTCCAGAACCGAAGTCCCAGCTCTTCTTCCATCCTTTGGATTGATCCATCTGAGAATTTCAAAAGATTAAAGGATAACAATGTGGTTGCAGCTCGGGATTGTGAGGTTTCAGATCCAGTATACAAGGGCTATGATGCATCATATGAGCCTTCTCCATTGTTCCAGTATTTATTAATGATCCTCCACATGAAATATTTGCTGAAGAAAAGTTGGTGTGATTTTGAAACCAAGAATGTGGGAGATGGTTCTTTGCCTCTGGAATGGTAACTTCTCACAGATGACCATATCCGTACAGAGGAAGATAAGTGCTCAGTGGGAAGTCAAGATGATAATTCTTCAGGTACTTTTCCAAATTTTGGAGAGTATTGTCGCAGATGGTATAATAATCATGGCCAATGATGCTCATCATATCATCAATTCACTTTCTATCCAGTTCATCAGCCGTTCTGATTCTATTTCGAGCCATTGAATCTGCACAAAAGTTGAATGAATTAACTCTCAAATGGGTTGATTTTTTATAAAAGTTTTGAAGAAGTTCGAAAGAATGGATAAGTCATTAAGGAGAGCAAGTCTAAATTATGGCGCACAAGTATGGATGTGTCGCGCAAGTATGGATGTGTCACACAGGTTTTTGGCGCGCAGGTATCACCGCGCAAGTCCAAATACCTCTACAGCAGCGCGACAACAAAGAAACAGTAGAAAACAGAGCAACTTGCACGGAGAAGGCAACATGCACGACGAGAGCTTGAAATTTTGAAATTTGGGTACTTTGCGTGAGAATGGCCTCATATATATAGGCCAGGCCTCAACACCACGTGCCTAAAGCCAGCGCACTCAACCCTTGCACACCGCCATCTGCGCACTCAACACTTGCATGCTGCCATCTGTGCACTCAACACTTGCATGCCTCTATCTGCGCGCTCAACACTTGCGCACCAAAGTTTCCATGGTTTTCTTCTTTCCTCAGAGTTACATCCTCATTTCATTGGGATCCAACTCTGAGGGGGGACTTTTTTTGATGCTCCTTTCCATCGCATAGTCTAAATAAATGAAAAGGGAAAATACCTTGAACCCAAAGTGATTCATCCTTTGAAGAAACATCAAAAATTTACAAAGCCATGAACAAAGTTTCATTTGCACTTGGGGCGCGCAAGTTCCACCAAGGTTGTGCAATTACACTTGCAGGCCACCCAGTGGTTGCACAGATGACTTTCACGCCCTATCTAAATTTCTCTCAGGGTCTTCACCAACCTATAAATACCCCATGTGGGCCACCCATTTAAGAAGATGAGGAAAAATTCTAGAAACTCAGATTTGAGCTCCCGACACCCTAGTCTCTACTCGATGATTCCAAACACCTATAAGGTAATTTCTTACCTATAAAGGAAGATCTAAAGAGAGGGATTAAGGCCTAATTTTTGAAACTCATCAACACTTACGCGCCTAAGTGGCCAGCCCTTAAGGGAAATGTCCACACTTGCGCGCCACCTTACCCCTTCAATAGAACTTGTGCGCCTCTCTTCTGGAAGACTCTAGGGATAGTATTAAAGGTTTGAGCCAAGCCTCTCCCAAGTTTTACCCTAAGGGTTGACCGTCGTGCAAGTACCCATGTGTCACGTAGGTACAATTGTGCGACCAGGACTTGCGCGCCCATGCAGGACTTGCATGCCCCTCTCTTTTTGGGTGCCCTTCCTTCCCATTTCACCTCTCCTATGCCTATCCACCTCTCCTATTCAAGATTCAGCCTTTAAACCCATATTCAAAGCCATTTATGGCATGTTTCCTTTATTGGATTCCTTATCTGAAAGGAATTATGTGGAACATCTCTGAAAACCTAGTGATTTACACATCGTAATGTCACTAAGGTTAGAGATTTCATTCATTCAACCTCATCATTTAAGATGAGATAATCATTAACCTGGGCTTCCTTTTTAGGGGTAAGCCCCAGTCCAAGTTCTCTTAATTTGGGAATCCTCTTTAGGAATAATCCCCAAGTCCCCTAATTTGGGTATCCTCCTTAGGAATAAGCCCCAAGTCCCCTAATTTGGGCATCCTCCTTAGGAATAAGCCCCAAGTCCCCTAATTTGGGCATCCTCTTTAGAAGTAAGAATCAGGTCCCCTAATTTGGGCATCCTCCTTAGGAGTAAGCCCCAGGTACCCTAATTTGGGCATCCTCCTTAGGAGTAACCCCCAGTCATAATTTACCAAGTCTGGGCTTCCTTTTCAGGAGTAATCCCCAGTCTCAAAGTTCCCAAATATGGGAATCCTCCTCAGAAGTAAGCCCTAAGTCCCTTAACTCTAAAATTCCATTAACCTGGGCCTCCTTCTCAAGAGTAAGCCTCAGTCTTAATTTCTCTTAACTAGTCTTAATTTAATTTTTGATCTGGGCTTTCTTCTCAGGAATAAAACCCAATCATAAGTCCCTCCTAATTTTGGCATCTTCCTCAGGTGTAAGCCCCAAGTTAGAGTATCCAAATCTACATAAAGTACATATACCTTTATGGACCCTGTTCCCGGAATTATTCTTTGAAATAAGTCCCAATCTCTATATATTTGGGCAGTCATACATACATAATCCCCAAATCATTTTCTATGATTGCATCTTTCGTGGCACAATTGTCTGGTTTTACCAATACCTCTTATTTCTCACACTGAGAATGACTCATGTGAGCTTAGAGTGTAAAAGTAATTATGACATATTTCTTTGAGCCATCAATCATACATAAACATCATACTCCCTTACTCGAGCTACGTGGGTTCTGATTCCTTTTCTAAATAAAGGATACATAGGTATCCCATCTGCGGGTATGATCCCAACTCTGAAATAATCTATGTCCTTTTGAATGACAATAAACTTCAAGTGCCCCACTGAGTGGCTTTAAAACCAGTATGGTCATCATAATGACCAAGATAATTTTAAATAATGTATTAAAGGATACCATTGACTAATAATCTCTAACAAATACAGATGATTCTCTATCGATGAAGAACCTCGAATACATATAAAATATTCTCTAAATTTCCTACATATCAATCATTGATTTTCAGATATAAAGGAAAGCTCATTTTATAGTTTGTAATTTAATAAAGATTCGTGAACATAACTTAAATCTATAAAGAGAGTCCCAGAGTAGACAATAATTCCCCTAAAAAAGGTGTGATGAGTCCGACCTCACATCCTCTCGACCAATGAAAATTCTTAAGTCTCATCGGTCCATAACTAATAAGCACCTAACTTTGGAAAGTATGTCCAAATGGATATAGAGTCATTGGATGTTTCTGGTTCTACGAACAAACCCTTTAGAAATTGCGTGGAATGTTTGAACCATAAATCAACAAGGTCATTCCCGATTCCAGAGGAAACAACAACATAACCAGAATGATTCTTATCAAGAAATATTTTCTAGAGAAGTTTTGGAAATAAGTAGTGTCAATATTAATTTGCATTTATGAAAGAGCCTTATTATTCCCAAAGAATAAAAATAATACACATGAGCAATGGTATGGAAAGAAGCAAACTTGGGAATTATTTAGAGTTTTTAGGAGTAAGTTTTTTATTCACAATATGGATAAATATAAGAAATTTTATTCCCATAGAGATGAAGGGATATTTCTTGGTTACTTAGGAAAATGAAAATCCTTTAAATTACTCAATAAGTAGCTGGGAAAAGTTATAGAGATAAATGATGTTGTTGCAGTGGAAAATGAGAATAATATTAAAAAAAAACATGAACAATCTGAGGATAATAGTGATGAAGAAGTGAGGAACATTGGGGGTGTAGGTTACAAAGAAAAATTCAGAAGAAGATTCAGATGATGAAAAAAATAAACCTATAAAGAAACCAAATTGTCGAGACAAAATTAATAGGTAGAATATCATCAGGGATGTAACTACTCTAGTACAGATAGAAAGGATAAATAATCTATAGTAATAATATATCTTATTGTAGGTAGAGACAAAGTTTTTTAAATAATCTTCTAGATATGGGATTTGGGTTCAAGTAATGAATGAAGAAATTGATCAAATAAAAATTAATCAAACATGGGAGATTTTTTTGAGGAAAAAAATAAGAATTCCATCAAGACTGAGCATGTTTTCCATAATAAGATAAATGAGAATAGAATTATAATTATAAACAAATAATGAATATCATGCAAGGTACACTCCCAAATAAAGGGTATTAATGTTGATGAGATACTTTCACTTGTTGCAATTCTATAGACAAATCAATTATTTTTGTCCATAATAGTGAAAATGAAATTATGAGTTTTCTATATAGATTTCAAGTTATCATTTATGAATGCGGTTTTAGAAGAATAAGTTTATGTTAAAAATATAGATGGTTTTATCATTCTTGAAGATGGGAAAAAAGTTTTTCGGTCAAATAAGGCTCTATATAGGTTGAAGTGGGTACTAAGAGCATGATATAAACTACTTGATCCGTATTTGAAGTGGCTTGGTTTTAAACATGGTGTAATTGATTATAATGTCTATGTTAATAATGAGAGTAATAAAATGATTATGTTTTTGGTATATATATTTTTACATAATATCCAGTGAATCGAATGAATATCACTATAAAAAGTTTATAGAATTAATGAAATGCAAGTTCGAAATGTCAATGATTGGTGAGATAAAATTTTCCATTAGTTTATAGGTAAATTAAGGAAGAGAAGAAACTGTTATTTCTTAATAAAAATATGCTAATGAGGTTCTTATAAGAGTTAGTTTGGAAAATTAAAATGTAATGAAAAATCTGGTTTCTAAATAGATGAAATTGTCATGGGATGATAAAGGCGAAGAAACCAATATCACTGAATACAGACATATCATTCATAGCATGTTATACTTAATAATGAAAAACCCCAATATTTTGTTTTACACATTCTTGGTGTCACTATCTTAGAGTAATCCCAAATAAATCCACCTAATTATAGTAAAAAATAATACTTCGATATATCAAAGTCATAATGGATTTCAGTTTACTATATAATGAAAATACCCAGCAAGTGTTATTGGGATTCACAGATACTGATTGGGTTGGTTTAGTAGATGATCTAAATTCAACATTAGGTAATTAATTCTATCTTGGATGACTATATATTTCTTGTCTAAGAAATAAAAAATATTTCATTTATTTGAGCACTATTAAAGCTGGATATATTAAGGCTACTCAAGCATGAACATAGTTACTGTGGATAAATAAACAACTTGATGATACGAGGGTTAAATTGAATTATCTAATAAGAATTAATCATGATAATTCAAGTGTTATAAATCTTATAAAAAATATTTTCTATCACTCAAGAACAAATAACATTGAAATCAAATATATATTTATCAAAGAGAAAGTAGATAATGAACTAAAGAAGCTGGAGTATATTCCTATTGAATTACAGGTTGTAGACATCCTAATGACGGATTTACCCATAAAAGTGTTTTAATAACATTGACAAGATCTTGGACCCAAGGTATGGTGTGTTTTCCTATATATACTGACATGTGTTCTTTATCATGTTGTAGACCACAAAGGATTGACCTTTGGGTTCATTGAAAAGGAGGAGAAAATTTCTTAATCAATTTATATAGATAAGATGATAGAGGGTAAGCTGATATAGGGAGTAGTTAATCGTGGGGAGCTTTAAATATAATGATGCTAAAACTAGACTGCCTATGAATAAGAATCATGTAAATGAGTTTCCTTTGGGTTCATGATACATTTAGAAGCTATGTGTGGGTTAAGAAGTGATCTCAAAGGCCAAGCTTGTTTTATATTTTGGTATCGAGAAGGTTTCTAGTAGAAGGTTTGAGAATTAAGTGATTCACTGAGGAAATTTACATGTTACTCTTGTTTTTCATACTGAGATCAACTCATGTGGGATTAGAGTACATGTTAAGGAAGTCATTGATCACTATCTAGGATTATAGAAGGAAAATGGGTTCACATGTTCTTGACTTATCAATATGTTGGTTCTTGAAGTTTATATGTGTTTTCAACAAAACCAAATGGGATATTATTGTAAAAACCCCCTCTTAACGGTTCTATTAGGTTGTTTTTTATTTTTCATATGGTTATAGGTTATTGATGAAGGATGGTTATCAAAGGAGGTTCAAAGAGTGAGCATGACTATCTGATCTTGAGCAGTAAGAATTTCTAATCTTAAAGAGTGAGATTGTATGAACTGATCTCATGGAGTGTGAATGTTAGAACATATCTCACAAAGTGATAATTTATGAACTGATCTCACAGAGAACAAATTTCAGATCTAGTCACACAGAGTGTGAATGTAAGAACTAAACTTGCGGAGCATTCATTCGATGAACCATATGATTGTATAAAGATATCACTTTGATATTATGTGAAACATTTGAACACTTCATATGATTGTGATAGGATATTTTAGAGAGATCATGTGAAGCACTTGAAGACACCATGTGACTATATTTAGTATTTGTAATGGGATCTCATGAATCCCTTCAATACAATTCCATTAACACCATATGATTTTCATTTGATCTTAGGATGGGGTCAGGGGAAGTGATGGAAGACAGTGGCACTGGTCACATGATTGTATTTGAATATCATGATGATATCACATGAATCACCTAAAAAAATGATAATGATCGCAATAATCACTTGCGACATGCAATGGGCGATCATGTGAAGTTCTGGTAACATGCGACATGAGATTACGTGAAGTGCATAAGGTGGATTATGTAGGTGGTGTAACAAATGGATAACGGAAATATATGATGATAAGGTAGTGGATTTATGCTTATAAATACCTCTTAACCCATCCTTAAGAAGTAAATACATTTTCTTAAGTGGTTTTATACAAAGAAAAATTATTTTACATGACCTGGAAAATGTCTTGAACTTGATTATTGTGATCTACGGAATCAGTAGAAAGTCTTGCGAAAATATATTATAAAGGAGTCTCAATAATTGAAGTATAAACTATGTGTTTTCATGCATAACAAGACCTATTGATATCATCTGATCTATGTGAACTGAACAAGGTCTTATGATCCCCATAATTTGAACACGGTCTCGTGATTTTCATGATCTGAAAATAGTGTCACAATCTTCATGATCTAAACATGGTATTTCAATCTTCATGATCTGAACAAGGTCTAATGATATATGTAATTTGAACAAGGAATTTCAATCTATATTAATATAATAATTTATTGAGAAAGGGACTTTATAAGGGTATTATGCACTCAAAATAGTCAGACTGATCAGAGTTACATGATCTTTTTGAACAAAAGAGTCTCATGGTGAAGTACCACGATCTGCGTGATCTAAAGGGTGACTCGCGGAAAGGTATCATAGAGGGGTCTTAAGAGGGAGTCTTGGGCAAAGTTGGTTATAATCATATTGATGAATAAGGGGAATAAATACACACACAAGTGTGAATTAACTTGGAATTGATTGTAAGAAGATTCTCCTGGGGGAGTAGTGCGTTCACTTCAGCAGAGAGAGAAGTGAGATTTAATATTGTGATTAGTTATAAACCAGAAGGGATAGTGATTCTATTCCAAACTTTGTAATGACAGTGAGCTTTAATGGATTTGGTACTTTAGAACATTTCCCTTGTATTCTCCTTGTATGTATCCTAGTCTAGGTGAACCATGTAAAATTTTTGTGTCCCATGCATGTTTTAATTTCAATTTATATCATGCAATGGAGAAGAGATAGAATAGAGTTTTTTCTAATGGTGAAACAAGATCTGAAGAAATATTTGTTTTAATCTATCTTACCTTGATTCACCCGCTATTAGGGTATTTAACCTATTTGGGATAACAATATTAAATTAAATAAAACCCCAACACATACATAGGTTGGCCAATATAATTATTACCCACACAAGAAATGACTAAACACTTAATAAACGGCTTGTCATTCATTTAACTCATTCAATATTAAGATAAATAACTTAAATTAATAATTTTAATTAATAATTTTTTTATTTTAATTTTCTATCCAAATAGTTATAAATATTCCTATTATTTGAAATTTTAAATAAATTTAATCATTAAATTTAATTTAAAATTACTTACACGACGTGTACTGGATGAAACACGACATGTTCCCCTCTAAACTACGCACTATCCCATTTGGTCCTCATCGTGTACTGTGTAATTATAATGTATGTAGCATACATGACCTACCACATAATTGCATTGTGTGTAGTTCTATGAGTCAAGCTAGGCATTCAACTTGACATTTATGACACACTAAACAAGTTTATATAGATGAAATGTATCACTTTAATGACCTTGATGTACACAATATATACATGAATCATAAATGATGTGTAGTTCTAAAATTAACATGGATATTAATTATGAATTTAATATTTTGTAAAACCATTTCACACAACTTTTACATCAGCTAAACACCACATAGTTACATTTAATACAACACTTAATTTTATTTCTATATAATTAATTGATTTAGTGTACAACTTGAATCGACATGCACTCCATGTAAATGGGTATGAGTTACTCAACATGTACATATTTCTACATATTGTGCATCCCTTTATATAGACACCTTTGATACATTCCTAGGGAATACGTGGGTATTTTTTAAAAAATATTAATGATTTACATGATGTGCATGCTTGATACACACCATGTAATCTCATATGGTCCAAGTTTCTCGGATGATGGTAAAAACATAACATATAATTAATATGAGTTTCATATGTTGACCACACAACTAACATGTTTCCTGTGGGGTGAAACCATGTACGTTACATGACATGTATGATAGTTATATGCCGTGTAACCTATTAAGAAACATGGTATCTAACCCTATCAACACATGACCTATAATGACATTGTACATTCTTCTCCTACACTAAATTTCATGATTTTCACAACTATTTTAAGTGTAGTGAATTTGGGTACATTAAATATACCTTTTAGTTATGCATCACATACTCCCATGGTATCCGAATAGAATCACTTTCCCCTAAAGATAGTATCTTTGAGAATTATTCATCTGTTTTAGCCTAGTTCTTGATCACATGAAAGTGAAGGAAGATTATATTTTGACTTCCGAGTTATGAATGGATAATTTCAAAAATAAAAAACATGCAATCAAATGCTTAAATATACTATATATTAATAGATAATTATAAATTAAAATGTAAACTTTTTGATATAACATAATGTTTTTGGGGAACAACAGAAGTAGTCAGGCCCATTACCTATAATGATGTTTTTCGATTTATTTGGATCTCAGCTTAGAATAAGATGAATAACAACCCTGAAATCCCAGATACAAGATCTCTAATATATAATTTATAATTAATTTGTATAAATAAGAATTACTTTTTATTGTAATCATTTATTTATTAATGAATATGTTTACCACTCTAGTCTTACTATCATTGTGAGAAGGATCCAAATGTAGAATCCCTTCAGTAGTAATCCACATGCACTCCACGAACCTCAAAATTCAATTGAAGGATTATTTCATGCTAGCATTGAAGATCGATCACCTTACATAATCCCCATTAATCTAAATATGAATCCCTTCTGATGTGGAAGGATTCAATTAAGTCATATCATGTTTTTGAGAGGGAGGGGGATGATGGATGGTTTTCGTTCTTAAGATCATTATAGAGCATATTTTCTCTCTAGGTTTTAGAGAATTATAAAGAGAGGATTTATTGTGCATAACAAATTCTTTCCCAACCTATTACCCAAGAAATGATATAACCGGGTTTATATAGCTAGGTTATCAAATTGGTTATTTCACATAGGCCCTTAACCGGTCTCTAAATCCTTAGAATATCCCACATCTAACAACAATATTATTATTATTATTATTTCTTTCACATGAGAAAAACTCAAGAGTAAATTTAATATAATTTCTTAAATAAAAAAAATAATATTTATTTATTTGATATTAAATTTATTATTCCCATTAGACCCTTGACCCAGTATATTAAACCTCCTCAACATTTATGAAACCTTGAATAATGAGAAAATATATAAATTAATAAATATAATAGCATTATACATCCATGAAATAAATAAAGATTATATTCTCTAAAATTGATAATAAATATATATTTAATATTAAACTCCCATATTAATCTTTCAAATAAATGGTGATTGAATTTATGCGATCAATGATACCTAAATAATTATCAAACCACATGTTATAAATGATTTTTATTCAATATGTTAAATCCAAATCAAATTTAATTGAGGTTCTAGATACACTAAGTGTGTAACCCATTAGGCCACTTTCTCAGTGGCGTTAGAATAACTCACATATTTTCTATGATCAATGTCTAATAACATATCAAGGTACCCATATAGTAATAAGTTAATATCATAAAGAAAACAACCTCCCATGAATGATTATCATGTAATATAATCCCTTTATCTAGATATATCATCAAGTAGCTTTCATACTTTAGGTCATTAACCTATACACTTGATTTATATTTATTTGACTTCCAAAAATGAATATGTCGCCATATACACCATGGTCAAGGATTTATTAGATAGTTTTTTTCAATCAAATGGCCAGGGATATCCACTTATATTAAAATGGAAAGGACCAATAATTTATTAACTTATTAATTAATGGTATATCACTTATGATACAACTAACGTATCCTACCTAAAGGTAAGAATATTCCATCAAATTTTTCATAAATACATCAAGGTACACGATGCATTTTATACACTAATAATAATATCAAGTCTCTTGACCAATACGCAAAAAATATACAGATTTTAATATCCAATGACACATATAACTTGTGGAATTCCAACTAGGGGTCTATTCTTATAACATTTACTCTTATAGATTACCAAGGGTGAACATAATGAGAATAATTATCAATATATTATGATCCTCCTACCCCTGACAGCTTTTATAATCCTTGTCATTTAAGATGATATCATATGACCATATAATATCTATTCAAGATCACCATCATATAACTTTGAGGTTCTCATTATAGAGTGGAACTAATATAACCATTCAATGTGATGGATACTCTAAGGAAATTATGACATTAATTCTACATAGAAGAATATTCATCATATGATAAGTTATTTAGTAATATTAAATCGCTTGAATATACTAGAAATAAAAAGTATAAAGTAGTTGGTTCTAGAGAACCAACTCCTACAACAACAAGTGATACATTGTGCTTTGTATATATAATCAAGAAATGTGTACCCCTATCCATATCTATCGATTTGGTATAGGTCCTCAATCAAATTTAAGTACATTAGATGTATTAATTTCATATAATAATTGAGAAATATCATACCATAAATAAGTTTCATAATGTATGTGCATGAAAAATCCAAGTATTGTGATCTAATCAACATCATCAGCTAAATGTGAAGTGTTCATTTATCCATGACATGAATAGACAACTACCAATGACATACCAACTATCATCCTAGACCTAAACACATAGTATTACTTGAACAAAATTTAACCAATCACCAATAACTTGGTTTTTCACATCTAAACCCTTGATAGGGAGGCTTAAAATAAGGGAATAATTCTTGAGGATAATCGTTATCTCTCCCTCTGATAGATAAAACATAAATGTCTTTGGCCTCTATCTCTCTATATGGGATATAGTGATATGGTGATTGAAAAAGGTAAAATCACACATTGCTATACCATAGATCCATGCACGTTGATGGAAAGGGGTGATAGAAGGAGGGGGTGAGACATTGATTCAAACATGTCATAATGTGTGCAAAATTATTTTTTACATATTTGTTTAAAATATAGTATATATGGAATCCGAAGGTTGTATCCTAGATAAGAGTGAACATAAAATTATTTTCAATTATTAAAAAGATTTTTTTTTGAGTTTCTGATTTTAGAAAAAAATCAAGGAAATGAAACACATTTATGGGATAAAGATGATGAGAAATGTGATTGGGTCATAATAAGACTCCCAAATACAATGATATCATAGTCCTAAAATGGTTTTACTTCACTTTATTGAAGATTTTTAAGAAGAAGTTCACTTAATTTGATTCACTATACACCTTCAGAAAAAAGTTATTTTGGATACTGATCTAAGAGTGATAATTACTTGTCAACCAACCTTCATGTCTGTGTAATATTAGTAAACCACTAGTAAAATATGAAGGAAATATCCAATTAGGTATTTATTTTCCTATTAAATTTATAAGTGTATCACTTCTTCCATGAATGTGATAGAAATTTATAAACACACACCACATAACACAACACGTTCCTTCAAGATTAGATATAATAAGTAGAGGGTGATGATAGGTTATCATTCCAAGAAACTAAAATAAAAATGACTAAAAACAAAGAACAAAAATTTATCAAATTGATTAAAATATCCAAAATGAACCAAAATCAATCACTTGGAAAGAGTTTTTATTCATTAATGCACGGTGACTCTAGAATTATTAGAGAAAAACTTCCCTTATAAAATCAATCAAGAATAACCCCTAAATTCAAAGGGTATTAGACATGAATTAGGAAGAGAATGTAATTCCAAAAAATAAAAAATAGAAAATAATACTAAACAGTAGTAATAAATTCTCTATCAAACCACATATCAGACAAATCTCATTTCCATCACATCATGAGTATTTTAAAGATCTATGGTCCCCTCTCTTATATGGTTAAGACCTAAATATATTCACATGTTTTAAAATTTTCTTATTACTTTTATTTTATGGATTATAAATCTAAAAAAAATTCAAACATTTCTTCTCTTCTCTTTATTGAAACAACATGCTTATTATGATTCATGTTGAATATTTTAAATGGCTACATGAAGGCTGATATAACATCACAAATCTTTATCTCAATATCCTGATGAGTTACCCAAAAACTTATTATGATTTTACTTCATCCAAATTATGATCCATAAATTATAATACGTGGAGGTTACATAGTAAAAATTATATTATGTTTGGTAAATTACTTTATGGGTAAAAAATTCCTTTATGATCAAAGAAATTTCTTTTCTAAATTCCAACTCACATAAAATATTATTACTTGGGTTCAATAATACTCTCATGGATGACTCACATATATGTATTATTCTATGGATGTACCACCAAAAGATAAATTATTTTACATGTGATAAAATTCATTTTCACTCTAACTAATTTTCCCTCACATTAATTAATTCTCTTACAAACACTCAATAATTATCATAAACATAATCATCATAGGATTCATTCCTTGGCCATTTTTATACTTCAACATAGTAATTAAAATATGAATTAAAAATTATAAAAATAAAACACAAACCTTTAAATTCACTCAATACCTCCTATAATAATATCGAAACACACAAAATTAAATTTGGGCTTTATTAAAAAAATTACAATGATGAAATAATTAACTAAAAGAGAAGTTTTGAGCATTTTTTACAATTAGATTCTATATTATTCCACAAACTAAGAAATTTGATAATCTCATTCCAAATGGTTAAAATGGTGGGATTAATTCATTAAAATTAAAAGTGAAATATATTAAAATATCAACTCAGTCAATTCCCCTACACATAATCCTTGGACTCCTAGAAAAGTAAAATTTTAAAAGATCAGTCCTGTAAAATTAAGACACTAGCCAATGCGATTTCCATTTCTGAAACCATAGTCCTTAAGTATTCATGCATCCTTAATGTTCTTAATTCCAATTTTCCTAATTAAGTGCATTCAATTAATTCTCTTTTCTTTTATCATTTCATGCACACTTATGCATACCTTTTAAAAATATTTCACTCAACACTCACATAGTAATTTAAAAAAATTTCTTCTATATTACAAGTTTATATAAAATTAACCAAAGGATTGATTAATTAATTAATATACACCCAATTGTTCAAGTATTTGTTCATATAATAAGAAATTTTTATGGTGGGTTTGAGAATTGAGTTCAGTGGTTTCTATTGATAACAATTTGAGGCCAATTGGATTATTTTTATATAAGCTAAATCGTATTAATGATTTCTAGTTTACCTCATGAATGTATTTCTCCTTTAATTTCTCATATGATTCAGATACACTCTTTTTGAGATTCAGTAGGATAACTCACACCCTTCTTCATTTCAGTATTAGAAAACATTCCCTTCCTCTATTTCCTTCAGTAGGTTTTCTTTAATTTTTTTGTTATACTCTTTTATGTAGTGGGGAGATATAAAATTTATTCATATAGATTTTAGATCCACCCTACCATAGATTATCTTTTATTTCCTATATTATGATATGTTTTAGTGACATTCAAAATAACAATATTACTTCCTTTAAAATTACTCATACTAGACATACTTCCTGGATTTAATCATCTCCAAAAAAAATTCATTCTTTCCACCACTCTAGCTTATTGACTAGTCTATATTAGATATATCTGGTATCAAATACATATTTAATTACTCCTTCCCCTTTTTGTATCATTGTTTCATCTTTTTAATAAGATATAGTTCCAAATTTTATTTTTTATAATTTTAGTGCATATTTGAGTTTTTAAAGGGTAATAGAGGTATCTTTCCATTCAAACAGAAGTGTACTTCAATAACTAAAAATATATGATATATAATCCATTTTTAAACCCTTTATAGGAGTACTTTCTTCCCAAATTAGTAACTTAAAAGTTATAACACTTCCACCCTTTAGTTCAAGAAGATATGTCAATATAGCTTCTTCTATTTCACATTCTCCCTTCCCTCATACTTAAATTCAACCTAGATCATGCATTATCTTCTAAAATAAGGTAGATAAGAATATTTGTCTTATAATATGGATGCCTAAAATATTCATCCATGACTAATAAGGTCTATAATCTTAAATGTCAATGTATTCATGAAAATTGAGTTTAATGTAAAAGGGGATTTCATTCAAAATAAGGTAACAAAAATTTATAGAAAAAGGTCCTTGAAAAATCAAAGGTTTTAGTAGGTTAATTAGAAATTTTTTGTCGAAAAAATATGACTCTATTCTATGAGTAAAAATGTAATTGAAAAAAAATTCATAATTGGTTAATAAGACTCTCTGGTAATTGGTTTAAAATATAATAAAATATGTCATTCCATGATATTTATAAAATCAGTGGTCTTTACAGGAATATATCTCACTAAGAATTTGAAAAATAGTTATTTTCAGTATTAATTTATGGTAAGGGAATTCAACAGGATTCAAAAATTATTAGAAAATAAAAATAAATATTTTTTTTAAATACAAAAAAAATGATAATTCATAATCTAAAAAGGTTCCCTCTCCCATAGTTACATGATTTACTATATTAAATTCATTATAAAAAATTAATTATGTAATAAAATTTTAAATAGAATCATAATAACAAGTGAATATTAAGAAGTGGTATAACCTAATGTATGTTTATTGAGAAACTATTTGGAGAATTGTGATATCCTCCATTGGTTCTTGGGTAAGATTACCATTGTACTTATTTAGCCTATAACCATTAACAATGAATGAGATCTATTTCACTTCTTTCAAAATATGTACAACAAAAAAGGGGTATAAATTAATGATTATAAATGGGACTTACCATATGGAATAAAGCTTATCTATCATCATATTGAGTCTCAAGTTGTATAACAAGAAATGTTCCCCAAGATGTAAGTCTTTTTGTTGAAGTATCTTCTCATGGTCTACTATTTTACTTTATTTTTAATTCTTGGGATTTTCAAAACATAATATTTAAATTTCCTTTAGTTCTTAAAACTGTAATATTCTTTCTTTTCTAGAACTTTATAGGTATATTTTCATCTCTCTAATAGCCTAATATGCTTTGTGTTTTAGAAACATATATTAGTGAAAAACATTTAATTAAATGAGACTATATGGGCTCATTCCAATGAGATTTTTTGGCTATCCTATAAATCTATAAGGTGTCTACCAACTTTTGGGTATAGTATTTTCTGTTTGGTTTGAAAATATTTTCTAAAATTATTTTTATTTCTGTATTGGAGAATTCATCTTGTTTATTTTTATATAAATGTTAAGGTGTGGATGTTTTGGGATTTACTCCATATCTACTCCTTAAAGCTTCCATTATTCTACTGAAAATGTGTTTCCATTGGTCACTGATGATGGCTTTTGGTATTCCATAGGGTATCTTACAATCTATATTATTTGAACAATCCCATAAGGTATATTCTTAATGTGTGTCCCTTGGTTACTAATTATAGATATTGGATGTCTTATAAGCCCATAATTTATCTTCCAATCTCTTATATTTTTAAAATATTTATAGAAAACTAATATTTTTCACATCATTTTAAAAATTCATTATCATCTTTAAACATGATGGGACAATAAATTCAAGATTAAGAAAATTTACTTATTGTCCTTCGAGGCCCAAAGAATCCTCCACATGATAAAGTGTGAAAAACATCAAAAACATATTATACTTCACATGGAAGAAATCAGATTCTTATCACTGGGTCATTAAAATTTTTCTACATTTAAATATCGTCTTAATTGTAAAATTTTGAATCAGATTTATATCTATGATTTTTTAGGGAATTTGAAGAGATGTAACCTAGTATGTTACTAAATAATTAACTATATCAGAATACTAGGGTACCTATTCTTCAACTAAGTAAAGATACTCTCTTGGTATGTGATCACTCAATTATTCTTGATCTAGAATTTCTACTTCACCAATTTTAGTTAGCCTATTAAGGTGTTCAGATACCTAGTTCCCGTCTTCTTTCTTACCCTTAATCTCCAGGTTGAACTATTTTAGTCATAACATTATTGTAACTATCATTGGTTTTAAATCTTAATTATTTATAAAAAATCTAAGGGATATATGGTTAAAAAATATTATGACTTTAGATATTAGAAAATATAATTTGAATTTATCTAAAGTAAAAAAAACTATAAGAAATTACTTTTTAGTGGTGGTTTAATTGAGTTGGGTGACATAAAAGGTTTTGTAAGAATATGAAATTACTTTTGGTTTCCATTCAGTATTTTTGGAAAGAAATTCTCCCATGTCTTGGTTGGAATCATCCCAAAGTTTCTCAAAGGGATACTCTAAATTTGGTGACTACATCACCGATGGAGTGATTAATATAATATTCAAAAAAATAAAAAATTCCTTTCACTCATTTTTAAAATAAATTTTAGAAAACTTTAATAGTAATATAGTGAGTTGAAGAAAAATTTTACTTAAATTCTTGAAAAACCTTCTATAATGTCTAAATAATTATCTAACATGTTTCAAATATGTTGTTTAAAGAAAGGAATATATCACTATTTTTTTTATTTATCCACCTCAATTTACTTTTATGAAATGAAATTTCCTAAATTTATTCCTTTTTTACCATGTAATTACACTTTTCAAAATTAAAAACATTATTTTCATGGAAATTTTCCAAACATTTTCACAAATTGTTCAAAAAATGATCAAATGAATTAATAAGGCATTGAAATAATCCAAAAACATATCTAAGTAGTTTTAAATTTGGTATAAAAATATACTTACCATGGGCCTTTAAAATGAAACTGGATAATTACATAGTCCAAAGGCAATCCTCTTATAGGAAAATGTTCCAAAGGGACATGTGAAAGTGGCCTATCTTGGTCTTCTAGAGTAATTGATACCTGGAAACAACATGAAAAACTATCTAAAAAGTAATAGTGAGATTTCCTAACAAACCTATTAAAAAAATTATCACTAAAAGGGAAGGGTAAGTGATCATTCATAGTGATTAGGTTCATCTAATTTTAATAAATACACAATCTCTATATGGTTTTATTTATCATAAGGATCAACTCTTTTGCTCACTCTTCACAATGGTAAAACTTTTTTTCTTAAAAAATACATAGATTGGGATAAACCATTGTGAGTTAGATATTAAGTAAATGATTTACTATTCTAGAAACTTATCTATCTAATTTTTAACTACCTCAATTATGGTGGGATTTATCCTCCTGTGGGACTACCTAACAAGCCTTGAATTATCCTTAAGTTAAATTCTCTGTGTATTGATATTTTAGGGTTAATTCATCAAATATCACCTAAAATATACCCTATTGTTTTCATATTCTATTTAGAAATATCAATTAATTTCTGTTTCCTGATAATTTATGCGTTATATTAATGATTAATATAATATTTTTCCTTTCCACGAGACACGTATATTTCAAATCAATGGGAAGTGGTTTCAATTCTAGATTTGGTATTAATCTAAATATGAAATATAATTTTTGGATCTAAATTACACATCTTATATTTTTGGAACATAAAATGATATATAATTTTCATTTTCATTAAATAAATAACTAAATCTTCCAAGGTATTCAGGTGTTAACTCTTCCTCTAAAATTAAGATAAATTAATCTAAATTCTGGATAGCTCTATTATAGATGGATTTTTCAATCATTAAGTGTTTTCCTAAAGTCAAGATTTCATTAAAAATATGAGAATATTAAAAAAGATCACCCTATTCAAAGAGATAATGTTTAAGAAGTAAATTTTCCTTTGATGTGTGCCTTATAGAGTCAAAGATATTGAATAGAACTCTTCTATCTCCAAACCCCATGGCAAGTTTTCCTTGATGTATAAATATTATAGTCTTGGTTGTATTCAATAATGGTATCCCTAAAATGATTAATTAATGGCCAAGTGATCTATATTTCTATATGTTAAGTATATAAAATTATTCTGGGAATATCAGATCTTGGACTCTCATAAGGACATCCTGTAAAACTCATAGTATAAAAATAACAGTTTTTTTCATGTTTTACACCACTCTTATGGGATTCAAGTATCCCATTTGTAAATATGTATACACTAAGTGAGTCATAATATTTATTAAGAGACCCAAATAACATTAATAAACAAGAAAATTAATATAAACAATGTTGAAAATTTAGGAAATGTCACTCGTTCATGAAAGTTTGTGAGAAATTATGGTGTTATAAATGTTGACACACTTATTCCTAAATTAATTCTCTCATTTCCATAAAGTCTTATTTTTTAATGTTTCTTTTATAAATTTAACACACATAATAATATTATTTATGGATTCAAGAAGAAGAAGACTAATCTCAAAATTCTATAAGTTCTCTAGAATTTATCTTTAGATTTTTTGTTCTTGAATTTTAATTTACTCAATAATTATTGACGAGGAATGAAGTGAAAGGTCATTATTTTCTATTTTACATCTCTTCCATGATGTCTATGGTACTTTAATCCTCCTTATATTATCTAAACTCTCACCCTTCTTTTATTTATCTTGGGACTATGTTTCAAAATACAACTTATAACATTAGACTTAGTTTTGTTTAACCTCACCCATAACATGCTCTTCAAGTCATGACTGATCTTGTTCAGGTTTAGGTTTTTCAGCCTTTTCTTTTTCACTTAATTGTTGGTTTTATTCCATATCTGTTGTGATCATGGGGTAAAGTTTCTTAAAAATTATGATGGTTATCATTTTTACATTCTCCTTTGGGGTAGTCATTATTTAAGATGGTAATTTCCTTGGGTTTTTTAATAAAATATCGATTAGACTACTGAGTTGGTTCCTAATTTCCTGACTTTATTCCTAAACTTATCAACTTAAATTTTTTATTTTTTCTACGACACAAGGGGTGGGGTACTGGTCTATGGTTTTTTAAAGGGTATATTTTTTTAATGGAGGGTTTATTGGTTTATTGGTTGATTATAAGTTTATTTGTAAGGATGAATAAATGGTGGTGGGTTTCGGTATGATTATTTTTTACTAGAATGAGGGATATTATTAGTACTAATTTTGGTATCATGTTCTATCCTAGTTCTTACAATTTATAAATTCATATTGGGATTGGTTAGGATCTCTCCATACATGATTTTTTTGAAATTTCCTTAGCTAAAAGGCTGCATTAAAACTCTCCATTCCCCACAATTCAACAAATTGATTAGTAAAATGGTTATGTGACGATTATAGACCACACACCTTAACTGTTTCTTATTTTTTAATTTATTACTTAAAATCCATTTCTCTCACTAATATTGTTAGATCTTAAAATCTATGTTATAGTAATGTTGTGGAAAAAAGTAATTAACTCTTGTATTCCTCATGTACCAGTACCTCCTATCCCAAATTTTTGTGTGTTTTGAGAAATAATCTCAATCAATACATTAGATTGTGATGGTGACTTTTGAATCAAAGATCCTATAGATTATGCATCTAATAAGTTTCCATCATTTTCTATAAAGACTTTATAGAATAATACTATAAATTATTGTTCCACAATATGTTTATATGGACAACTAGAACAAATATTTCTAAATCTTTCTCAATACATATATCGAGTCTCCCAAGATGATTTATTGATGGAATATATTTCTTACTAGATGTATATAATTATATAAGTGGGAAGAATATTTATAATAATAATCTTTGAATTTTTCCTAGTCCACACTTCACCTCGTTATAGGTTTCACAACCCTTCTTCAGCTTCCCCTCCAAGTGAAAATGGGAATTACATCTACTTTTATTACCCCTAAACTACTCCTTTAGGATTCAATATAGATCACATTAGGGAGAACTTCTTGATATGTTTTTAGGTCATCGACTATAAAATCATTGATTTTTTGTAGTAATTTAATCAATAAAATTTTGATTTCAAGTCATTTTGAAAGAAAAAAAATAACAATCTGGTTATTTTAATTTAATAACAATGGCGCACATAGGTCTCTCAGGGTCTAATTTGGATTAGATGCTATGATGTAAGACTCAAAGTGATCACTAGAAGTCTCACTTTAGTCCATCAAATAAACATTTTAAAATTCAGACTGCATGTTTAAAATTTTAAGTATTATTATAAGGGTTCTCTCTATGTCTGGGTTGAGTGAGTGATTTTGGTTAGTTGAATATATATATTCATGAAAACTAATGGTCTTTTTTTTCACAGCCTTTCCAAAAATGATGCTATGTTTTTATGTACAACTATCATAAGTTGTGGAAAAACCTTTTTATCTCCAAGGTTAAAATATATTGTAAGTGGTAACCTAAGTTTGTATTCTAGAGAGGTGTGTGAAAAAAATCAGTTTTCAATTACTTATTATGTAAATAAAAGGGATTTTGATTTGAGTTTGTGTTTTTTAAAGACAAAGAAAAATAATGGGAAAAAAAGTTTGGGATAAAGATTATGAGAAAGGTGATTGATTAAGGGTAAAATTCATAACTAAAAAGATATCATAGTTATAAAATGGTTTTAATTCTCTTTAATGGTAATTGATATGTAAAAGGTCATTGAATTTGATTCAAAAATACCATAGGATAAATTTTATAGTGGATATTGATCTAATAATTATTACTTCCCGATCAGCCTCCCTTTTTACTTGTATGGTTGTAAGATTAGTAAACCACTACTAAACTAACAAGGAAATACCTAATTGGTTATTGATATTCATGGGAAAATCAAAATATACCCATATATTCAATACATGTTCCAACAATTTCTAGGCAGTCACCACCTAGAAAAAAGTTACTCATTCAGGAAAATATGCACTATGTGGACGGAGGTGAAACATTATCAACCTAAAAATCTATAATGAAAAAATTCAAGATTAAGAACAAAATTATATTAAAATATCCAAACAATCACTAAAAACCAAAATCAATGATTATTAATGAGTTTTATTTATTAAATGATTATGACTCATGCATTACAAGATGTAACCTTCCCTTTTCCAATAACTTGATAATTACCCCTCCATTTGAAGGACAACATACATAAATCATAAAGATGAAGGAAGTTTAAAAACTAAGAAAAAATAAAATAAAACTAAACAATATAAATATATTATCAAAAAAAAATCTCACAATAATTTTTTTTCCATGGTCTCATGCTTGTTTTAAAGATCTAAGGCTCCATCCTATATTATATGGTCAAACCCCTATGATTCTAACACATTTGAGATATTCATTAGTCCTTTTCCTCTATAGTTTCTAAATCTCCATGAAATCGAAAACTTCCCTTATCTGCTCTTAATTGAAATAAAATTCTTATTATAATACATTATACATCCTATAAATGGCCACATGAATGGTAATGTGGCACCCCAAAATCATAACTAGACATCAATATGATTTCCCTAAAATATTATAATGATATTCCTTTGGATGAATTATGGAATGTAAATTATCATGGGTAGAGGCATTGTAAGATAAATTATCTTACACATGGTAAATTCTTCTAAGAGCTGAGAAATTCTATTATGAGTGGAAGAATCCAATTTTTAAATTTCAACTCCATTCAAATTTTATTATGTGGGCTCAATAATCCTCTTATGGATAGCTGACAAGATATAATATTCTTATAATACACCTCTATCAGATAAATTATCTTATGCATAGTAATTGGTGTGATCTTCATACCCTTAGAGGTGGAAAAATACAAACCTCTAAGACTATATGAAAAACATTCTTAGCTTGGAATGTGAGAAAATAAACACCCACCATATCTATATAATATATAATAATTACTATTTATAGTTAATGTAATACCACAGCACAATACATATTTTTATATTTTCAAATAACACTTTTATAGGCTTAGTGTGAACCTTAACAGAAATCCAATCGGACAAAACAAAACATCACAACCCACATTCACAGAAACAAAAATTGAGAGCCATCAACAAAAGTTATCAAATTCAAATTGAAAAAAGTCCAACCATCCTTAGACCATGTGTTTTCAAATCAAGGTTCTTCTTGATCGAAGTTCCCCCTCACATCGTGTAACCATCGAATTGCACCCACTTGAGCCGTGCGCCAATCACACCGAGCCTTATCATCACCTCCAACCAGAACGCCAGTAAGCCTCCACCAAATTCCATCCTCACCAATAGAGATTCAACGACGTCGAGACATGAAAGATGAAAAAATAGAATATAATAAAAAAACTATACAATAATGGTAAAATACATAAATATAATTAATGTTGATGTGAAGTGGATATCCTTCCCTCCACATTGGGACATTTTTTATGAGCATGAACTTCTTTGTGACATATGTTTCATCATAGTACCACTCTCCAGTCACAAGTTTATTCCATATATTTTCTAATATGAGCATTTTTTTCTAGGGTTTAACCGAGTAATAGCATGGAACACAATTAGTTGATTAGAAGGCAATGTAAAATAATGATAATCACCCAATGGAATCCAAGACAAACTATAACAATCATTAAATGTGTGCAAGAGATATTCTGGATCAACATAGGGTTTTGAAGATATGTAAACTGGTGTAAAATATATAATGACATGTGAACATATATACCTCAATGTTTGGACAGAACTAAAATCACAATATCTATTTTCTAGTAAGATCACTAGAACTCAACCACTATATCCTATGATTGGGTCATTAAAATTTATTAGATAAAATATGATCAATTTCCAATCAAATCATTGAACATTAAATTGTGATGAATATTTTAATATCCAATCAATAAATCTTTAGAAGTTTTGATCAAAGTGGATCGCTTATTGCATCCTCCGATAATAATGTTTGGAGTTCTTGAAAAGGTACTTCATACATCGATAAAATGCTTCATGTAGTAATATTTTTGATTAGTAGTTTATAGAAAACCTTGAAGACCATATTTATGTACTTGATAATATTAGTGGTTATATGGTCATATCTAATTCCACTATCATATGGTAATAACCATCTATCCTTCCAAATATAAATATTTTAATCATATATAGATCGGTTAGCCCTTTTAATACCTTTAATATAATCCTCAAATTTTCCCTATTAGTACTCATATACTGAAACAATAAGTCATCAATACATTTAAAAGGATAATAAAATTCATTTGAATATATATAAGTGTAATAAAACATACCCAACTTAATCATCATATTCTTTATTGATTAATCTTTAAAATGATTATAGAAATTTCTAATAATACATATGACACAATATCAATGATAATAATTAGATACTTATGATGAATTTTATTCATTTTTAACACCCTATATAATTGCTTTATGATGATAAGATATCAAGAACCCTCTTTTTATTTTAATAACATGTATGATTATACATTCCACAACCAACTCCATGATTTAATGTTCTCATTCACAACATTAGAGAATAAAAGTGGGTCATAGAATGATTAACATCCTATGAGGTAGAAATGAGTGGTATGATTATATAATTCCCATAAATAAATGTCCCATAAACTTAGATAAAATATTTTCAATAAATAATTGTGGAGATACACGGTCTGAACAGCCTATAAAACTTCACCTTCATTCGATCAAACTAATTATCCTAGGAGATATACTGAATGGTTTTAAGATGATAAATGACTTGATTGTTGAGAGACAATAATCACATTATCTGTTAAAAATCATATATTATTCATCCCAATCACTATACACTTTCATAATTTTCTTATATTTTCCATCCAATATTTTCCATAGGATATTCTATATTTAAATAAATTTTGTAATCATTCCTGGGTGAGGGAAACAAGAATATTCAAAAAAGTTTATATCATATAAAAAATAGTAGTCAATATAAATTATATAACCAGTATAGAATGATCATGTGATAGGATTAGGTGTGAAAAAGTATATGGACCTTCAAATATAGATATATTACAATATTCTAAAACTTTATCACATATTTTTCAAGTGTGAAATTTATATTTTAGCCTATATTTTTCACACCAAATAATCTATTTTACCTTTATGACTCATAAACCATGAATGAAAATTTTCACTCTATTTATTATTTGTTAACCACATTTTCAATGTATTTTTACTTTGAAACTCTTTTCTAACATGTAACATGTTATCTGTGGAGGTAGATGTGATACCTACAACACCTAATAATTAACTACTTGGTGGAATGAAATCCTAGTCAAACCATTGTTCACAGGAAATTACTCCCACTAATAAATTCAATAAAAATTATGGTTACCACTTTATGGATCTTTCCCATCCATAAAAGGAACCTTATAAGGTTCATTGACCAAATATTCATCTCATATACTATTTCATAATCAGATACTTCATAATCATAGAAAGCCACATTCAGTAAATACTAAGTGTTGATAGGGATGTATCCTATATTTATCTTGATATTTTGATCACCGTGTTTTTTATACTTATACAAGGGTCTCGGATTGAGATTTCCATAATAGGGGGTGGGTGGGTGGTGAATCAGGATTTTCACTGTCCATGACAAATAAAACTCTTAGTTATTAAAATATACTAAAATCCATTAAGAACCTTAACTTATCAATGTTTAGGGTCACTTTTTATTATATTTAACCAAATATTATTTAGATTTCTTAATCTATTTTTCTTTGTTTTCATAAAGTAAATATGGACATGAGTATTTACTTGGTTCACCACAAAGGTCTAGTCTAATGAGCAAGATATAAACATTGTGTTGGTGCCACAAACATACTACGCTCACGACATTTTGGTTTAGTTTAGGACAATTCTATTCCCTAGATCAATGCCTTAAAAGTTTAGGGATATCTCCAAACTTCCCAAGGGTCACTCCCTCAAACCTTCCTTCACCAGATCTCTATCGGTGGAAAGAATCACCTTCATCCTCTTCCTTTTCACACTACTCAAAAAGGATCCACACATAGTTTATGGACATGTAGGTAAATTTATCAGCATCAATTACATGAAATGGTTCCTTTACTATAGATATATTCTCTATTAAAGTCCTCTTTGGGATGCTTCTTTAATTTTGTAAAATCACCTTTGCAAGACTTCTTCTTTACTTTCCATATTCTATCTAGAATGACTTTACATTTTTGGGGGAACAACAAAAACCTTCTTCAACTTAGTCAATGTCTCTAATGGATTACAATCCTACAAGGCTTCCATAACCTCATCAGAATAATAAATTCTTCTTCATCTCAAAAATAAATATTTAACTTGATCTCAATTTGGATATATTTTTCTCTATTTTCTGGATATTCAAGTTGTGCACAAAGAAATATCTCCCTCCTCATATCTACCTAGTTGATCTATTATTCTTTAAATACATAGGCTAGACTATCCTTAATAGAGAACATAGAGAAATCCTTTTTGAGCTCTAAATATATCTTATAAATCTTTCATAACTCTTCCATAGTTTCTATAAATAATTACTAAGGGATAAATGTTTATGGAAACATAGAAAACTCTTAACTACAGCATGGCTTGAAGTACTATAGTGTAGCCTCCTTCATTTTTCACATACTATGGCATGGTCATCTCCACCATAGTTTAACCTTAATAAATTAAGTCTTCATTGTGGTGTGGTGTGGCACACCATGGCATGGTCTTAAATCTTTTTCCATATCTTCTTTTCTCAATCAAAACTCTTACAGTAACTTCCCCACATAATTTCTAACATGATATCTTCAAATCACGAAACATGCCCATCTAGTATCAAATATAGATTCAGATGATGTGGAGTATCCTTATTTATAATAGAATATCTAAAGACACCAATTATTCATTTTTTTGACCCTCTATGTTGTAATTCATAGCTACAGTGTGGACACATTGTTGTCCAAGGGGGAAATAACATAGCATTTCCTACTATGACCTGTGCACCCCCAATACTCATGTGGCACCAAAATATTCTAAGACATGATTTTCATCAGGGTAAAACCTTATGAATCATAGAAAAACCATTTATCTTATGATCCTACTTATTATAGAATAGTCATGTATAGTGTATTATAGAAACCTCCATAATTACATAGGTATCAAAATCCTCTGAAAATAACTTTGTTCTGTGGTTTTCTAGATGCAGTGTAACCTAAAATAATCTTGTCTCATGTCATAAGTTAAATCAGTTGAGAAATTTCATTTATAATTATTCTCCCCCACAACTACTTGAGCTAAAAGAACGGTTCGACAAATAAAACACTCACAAACTCACCACACATCACTGTACCACCATGCACGATGGATCAAAACCTCCTTGGATACACCCATGCACCCATCTTTCTACCCATTCATGCACTCACCCCTGCACCTCCATGCGGGGAACAATTCATCTTCATACTAATTCTGTGGATTACTGGAGGTAGATCTTCCTGCATAAGTAGTGGATGAATATCATTTCGATTGGCTAGGTAGTTGGACAATTTTTTAGTAAAGTCCCATAAAAATAGTTATCTAATTTATCATATAATTCAAAGACAACTTAAATATTCTTCATGCATAATAATATATACTTTTCATGGACTTATCCTCATGTAATAATTTCTATATTCATTGCAATTATATATCTTTATGAAAATAAGAAAAATTTATATGAAATCATCAACATTTTATTTAACTTTTCTAATAACCTTTGGGATCTATTAATCACCTAAGTAACACTTCAATACTTTGGTCATCATCAATATATATTATCGAAAAATGGAAATGTCAACAAATAAAAATTTCTTCATTGAGATTCCAACACTCATATTCATTTTGTTCATTAACCTCAACCAATATTATTGTCAAAAAATCCAACATAAATATATAAGGAATACTAGCAATATATCCCTTTGGATTTATTTAACAATACCCCTTGATAATATCACCTTGATATCAAGTGAACCAAACTTTATTTTCCCTTCTCCTATATCCCCTCAAAAATATCACCTTGAGATCAAGTGAACAAAACATCATTTTTACTTATCCCCCTTATTTTAAATAAAATATAAGGGATTATTCCATGTTTTCTACTTACACTAGACATTTTAATTTAACAAGAAACAATCCATTGATGTAAGAAAGTTCTCCCCATATGAATATAGCCTTTTCCCCTTTTAATCTTGAAATCATTATCCCTATTAGTCTATGGGAAGAATCCAAGAAATAAAAAATTCAACTTTAGGGATTTAATCTCCACCAATTACAAAAGAAATAATTCTTTATCATCAACCACATATTGATCATCTAAACCCTTTAAAACTACATGAAAAAATTTTCTTGTTTGAATTACCATTTCTTAAAAATATCACTATCCAATATCCTTTACTACTATATTTTCTCAAGATATTCATTTATTGAATTTACCACTTGGAACTCAAGAAGTAATATAAATCCTATAATACTAATAATCCAAATAATGGTGTAGAAAACATAATTATTTATAGAAAATCAACAAGGATGTCTATGTCACTCATTAATTCCAATAAACACAAAAAAATTGGATTTACATTATAAAACAGATAACTTGAGATCTATATCACTTCACACAAAACCGTAAAGGCCTAAAAAAATAACAGGTTGTGATAAACATAACATATTTTTAATTAATTTATATCACTTGATGAACATTCACCACTTGTTTCAAAGGTGAATCAATTTTAAAAAATGATATCATATGAACTCCTTTCTGTATAGATCTTTATAGGCTTCATAAAAAAATTATGAGACTTAGTAGCCTTTGATGTTCATCAAAACATCCCATGATTTTTTATCTCTATATTCCACTCTCTTATACCACTTTTTGGTGTTCAACAATAGAGTACCACTTTTTTGGGAAATAATATGTTTCAGAAAATTCTAGGTATACTAAAAATATTAGATGATACCAAACACCAAGCCGCTTATTAGAAAATAATATATAAAAAATAGAATTCGTTTTTGTATCCCCTATTGTTTCTCATTAAATCCTCTTCAATAGAAATGAAATCACTTGATTTGTGGCCTAATTTAAAATAATATCATGATAGCATATTTATTCTATAATTTCTAAGAATTAATTCCATTTAATTTATGTTTGAAATTATTTCATGATCAGTAATATTCAGTCTTGAAACCAAATTATATAATTTAATATCAATTGATATTTGGAACATAACTAAAATCCCAATTTCATGAAAATTTATTCTAATCAAGATTTGCATTCAACTCTATCCACTCTTGATTTTCTAGCACAAAAAACCTTGTTCCTTTTCAATTATAATCACCCCATGGATCATATCTCAACCATAATTATGCACCTCTTCAAAAATAGTTAGAATAATAAAGCATACGGTGATAGGGGTACCTAGAAATTCATCAATTAAAGGATGACTTGGAGTCAATAAAGACCACTATTTTTCGTTTTTCTTTAAATTTAGAATGCATATTCAGACTAGAACTTGACTTGATGGAATCCTACTAACTTTAACACTCTTTGGGTTTTTTCTATTTCACACAATCAATTCTTTATTGAGAATTTTTACCATAAATGTATTATTTTTCCAAAGTATAAAGATTTTTCATTATCTAAACCTTTGGGTTGCCTTGACTATTTTATAAATAATTATCATGTTTTTCATTTCTTTCTTTTATCAGGTATGTCACTTTCTCATAGACCTTCTTGATTATATCATCAAGTAATATAATTTCTTACTTCTAAGACCTTTTCTGATATATCTAGGATGTGTGAGTTTTATAGATTATTTTGGAGATTTTCTTTAACTCAGTTTAATTAAAGGAGTCTTCTTTATATAATCATTGAAATATGTTTATCAAGATAATATTTTTCCCTTTGAATCCATTCTGAAATATTCCTTTAACCACTACTAAATATCCATTGAAACTTCCACTATAGACATGGTTTTAAAGGTAATATTTTTTTAGAGAAGATCCATAGCTTCTTTTCTATGTATGGAAACACTGTATTTCAAGTTTTATAGAATATTCACAACATTTGATATTTCCCCATGCCTCAATGAACAAATTGAAGGTGTGTCCATGCATCCCAAAAAAGTAACACATGTTACTATGTCTTCTATGTATCATCATCTGTTTGTTTTTAACTCTTGCGGGGTAACTTTTAAGACCTTTTATGGAACCTTCACAACATTAAATTTTCTTGGTATTATTCATATTTCCCTTCTTCTCATTCCTTTGTAGAGTTTCTTCATAGCCCATACCATCTTTACACACGATGCATGATCTTTATGAAATTGGAATCTTTTATTTTTTCTCATCAAAGATGGAAAACTTATTCTTTTCTTCATCATCACGCGTAAAGGGTTATCAAATAAAAAATGTAAAAAAATTATTGAAATTAGGCTTAACCATAGAATATAACTTCTTATTTGATGAAAATAATTTATCTTCTAACCTCTGGATCACCTTTATCTTTGATTCATATTGGGCACTAAGTTCTTCCTTGAGAGTCATCCCACTAGAAATATCCTCATCAAAGTCTTATTTAATATTATATAGAATGTTCTCTTACTCCATTTAATATTTTATTTGAATAATAGAGTCTTTCAAGCATTACATTTCTTGTTTAAGTCTTCCATTCTCATTAACCACTTTAGCTAAATTACCATACATCTCACCCTTCATCTCATTCAGATTCTGAAATTCATTCGAGTTTAGATTAGTTTTTCTTGAATAATATTTGAGTTGTTCCACCTTTGTTGATATTCTATTTAACTCTATTGTTTGATAATAATTCTTGTCACTGATTTTAGTTATAAATTTAACAAGCCTTTTGTTTAGGCCTCTCATCTTCCATACTTAATTTTCTAGAAGTTGAAACCTATATATATTGAGTATTGTTATTCTCCTTTAACTTCACATTCTATTTTCTTGATTGTTGATCTATATCCTCTACTAAGTAGACAATATCCACTTTTAGTTTTTTTGGGATCTCCACATAATTAGTTGTCCTATCATCACTTATCATACTAGGTTCCTCATTCATTCCTATGACATCATTATAAAGAGATGCACAACCTAAATCATCGATACCTTCATTTTGGATGTTTTTGGACTCATAAAATAGAATATCACTTTTACCGAAAATAGTTCCACATAAATGGATTCCACTTGATTTGGTATTATTCTTTGAAATTATTCCTTTTTTCATGAAACTCCACAAGATATAGTCAAAATGAAACTTCAACTTCAACAATTATAATAACAAGATTAGTGAAAAATCTAATAAATAAACCTAACCCTATGATATAAATTTTTATACTTACACAAGGGAGTTAAAGTGACATTACCCTAAGAGGGGATGGGGGTGAATCAGGGTATGTACTATCTGTGACAAATAAAAATCTTACTTCTAAAAATTTACAACAAGGATTAAATGATCTTAACCTCTCAACCTTGGGGGACACTTTTTATGATCTTTAACTGAATATTATTTATATTTATTGATCACTTTTGGTGTAATTTCATAAATTAAATATGGACATGAGTATTTACATGGTTCACCAAAAATTTATAGTATAAGAAGTATGCTACCAACATTGTGTTGGTGCACCAAAAATACTGAGATAACTAATTTTTGGATTAGGATAAGTTACTCTTATAACCAAGATCACTACCTTACAAGTTTAGGTGTATATCAATGCGTCCCATGGGTCACTCTCCAAAACCTTCCTTCATTGGGTCAATTTTGGTGGAGAGAATCACCTTCAACCTATTTCTTTTTGTCACTACTCTAGAAAGGATACCCACATAGTTTATAGACATGTAGGTCCCTTAATGAGAATAATTTACATGAAATAAATCCTTCACTCTAGATCGATTACCCGTTAATGTCCTTGATGCGTTTCTTCTTCACTTATAAGAAAAAACATTGGAAAAAATTCTTCTTCTGTTTCCATATTCTATCTATAATGACTTCACTTTGCTATTGGAACAAAAAAAACTTCTTAAACTTGGGAAAGGCCTCCAATGGATTCTAATCCTATAAGAATTCCATCCCATTAATAGTAAAACACCTTCTTCTTCCTCTAAAAAATATACCAATAACATGATATCTATTTGGATATCTTTTTCTCTATTTTATTGATATACAAGATATGAATAGAGATGACTCTCCCTCCTAGGCTCTTCCCAGTTCATTTATTCTTCTTGAAATATTGTGGTTGTACTATCCTCAATGTGGTACCTAGATAGATCCTTTACAGTATTGGAAAACCATTGATAACTCCTCCATAACTCTTCCATAGTATCTACAAAAAACTATTAATAGATAAATGTTTATGGACATTTGGAAAACTCCTAGATATGGCATAGTCAGAAGGAATATGATGTAGCCTCATCCATTTTCCACATAATATGGTGTGGACACATCCACCACAATGCAACTAAAAAACCTTAATCTTTACTATGGCATGGTGCGGAACACTATGACATAGTCTTATATGTTTTAATAAACCCACTTTTTCACTCATACCTCCTACAGTAACTTCCCAACAACATTTCATGAATAATATATTTAAATCACATCTCATTCCAAAATTCTAGTGACATGGACGTAGATGATGTGATGTAGACATGTGTAGAACAAGAGGTCTTAAAACATCAATTATTATAATTTCAAAATATCCATATCAAAATGTATAACTATATCATGTACACATTTATGTACAAGTTTACTATGACATAGCCTATCTTGATATGTCATGGGAACATCGAATACTTGAGTGGCACTGAAATTTACTGAGACTTAATCTGTTTCATGGACCACCAAGTCGTTCCATATAAAACCCTCATATCCCTCGACCCCATTGTGGTGTATTCATGTTTACTATGGCATAGACACCTCTAAAATTAAAGAGGAATAAAAATAATCAGAAACAAATATGCATCATCGTTTATCTAGTTGCGATGTATCCTAAAATAACATTTTTCCCACATTAGATGTTTGATAAGTTGAGCAATTCCATTTATACTTTTGTACTCCCATAGCCACTCAATATAAAAGAGGGGTTCAAAACCCAAAACTCTCACACACACACACCACATTCCATTGTGCTGCTATGTATGGTGGCTTTGTATTTACTTTCACACACCCATTCATATATCTAGTTGAAAATGTATGACCTCACCCACACACCTCCCTATTGGGCACTATTCTTCCTCCTATTGATACCATGGATGTATATTGGTTGATCTTTGCACCTAAACTTTGGTTACATATCCCTTTAACTGGATAAGAATATGGATAATTTTTTAGTAAAGGCCTATCAAACGAGTTAGCCAATTTATTATATAATTTCAATCCAACTTAAATCTTCTTCATGAATAATAATATATTTTTTTTTCATGGTGTTCCCTTCATACATTAATTTCTATATTTCATGGCCTTCAATAATATTCATGTAAATAAGAAATATTCATATAAAATTATCAATATATGATTTACCTTGGAAAATCACCTTTGAGATCTATCAATCACCCAATAAACACTTCAATACTTTGGTCATCATCAACATTTATTGTAAAAAATGGTATAGCCAACAAATATAACTTTCTTCATTGAGATTCTAATACTAATCTTAATTTTTGGTAATTAACTTTAACCTATCTTATTATAAAAAAATCCAACAACAATCCATGTGGATTTCTAAAAATGATCATAATTAATCTATGTTACTGGAGTTATATGATAATATATTGAATTATATTTTTGTGAAGGACCAAGTTCAAAATATCTCCCACAATAGGGTTCTATAGTACAAGGTTTCACCTAATCTATAATATAAATATCCACATGCAATTCTATAAAACCATTATTACACTATTTCTAAAATATAGATTATGCTTCCAACCAAGAATCATCATCAATCATAGGATAAGTAATGTTCCATAGGTGATCATCGTATTGAATATGCCAAAATGTGATTAAATTTATTACTTAATTCACCTATGTTTTATGTACCTATGGGTATTATATTAACTTCTTACAATTTCATAAAATCTCAAAGATTAGAAACTATTATTAGTGGTAAAATATATTTAAGAAACTAATTGTTAAATTACTTCTCTATTTTTGTATATGGATACAAAAATTATTTCTATGAAAGACGAATTAGTAAAATATTATATACATTTGTAAAACATTATCAAATGTTGAACTTTTTTTAATTAGTTCTGGTTAGATAAATGTGACTTGATATTTATAAATTTCCAATGGATTTATCATTGTATAATAAACCAAAAAAGACCTAGGGGAAAATAATTGTGCCTCTATTAATAAATTTTGAAATACCATAAAAACATTCATTCCAAATTTGAAATAATTTTTCCTTGTCTGTAATTTTAAACTTAGATAAATGTTTTGGAAATACTCGATAAAAAGGTATAGTTAACAAAAATCAATCCACTATGAAATTAGAAGTTGTTTCCTCCCCTTAGATGACTTAGGAATCACCCTTTTTCAAATACATATAGTATTTACCTCACTTCCTTCAATTTTCCAAAAATTGATTGGTTTTTATTTTTGAATAAAAATATACAAACTGCAAATTGTATTTAATACCCATGATTTTAAACATAAATATTACCTGAAATTATGAATATACTTGAAGTATATTCTTATACATTTTTATTCTATACTTCATTGTAGTTCATTTTCTAATGAGATTTATCACCACATGAGAAGTATATAACATTATGTTCTATACCTTGCATCCGAATTGTTTTTGTTATTGAAAGATATTATAAAGGAACCATTGAATTTGAACTAGTCATTGGATTTTCAAACCATATTTTCACTTTTATTAAATAGGAGGTGTGGGGAACTATGATCCCATTATTCTCTAATTTCTTAGAAAAACATGGTCAAAATATTCCTAAGGAGCTTCTCTATACTATTCATATTTTAGTTCTGGATGAATATAGAGTATTTGGGTGATAAAGATGATAATATGATATTAATGGGTAAATTATTATCCAAATGGAAGCCAAATTTTACTAAATAATCATTGTAATTTTATATATTTAATGTAATATCACTAGACATATACCGGTCTCTTTGTTTACACTGGTATAATATAGTGGAAATCTTTTTTATCTTAATCCTATCTTTCTCTTTCTTAAGTGGTAGAAGATGAGATATCTTGGTTTATAAATCTATATATTTATATTGTATCATCAACTCTTAAGTAATATTTAAAATCATTATGAAACAAAAATTAGAATCATCCTCTATAAATCTATTATAAGAATCCCTTTTTCCTACACTCGCTCGATGAGGTGGATAAATAGGAATAAAGGACTCCAACACATAGTATAAATTCTCCTAAAGTAGAGCAATTTATAAAAAACTACACCACTCTTGGAAATTTATACCTATAAAGAAAATTTCTATTCCCATAAATGATTGCATTGATCTCATGTTTTTTCATTCCATTTTTCTACAAAAAATAAAAGTGTGTTTTAGTAATTTATTTTGATTATAAAGTGTGGTGTACTGAATTAATTTGTTTAATTTATTCCAGTGAATTGTTTTTGTTCTTAATGATACAATATATTATTTACTTTATTAAAAAATCACAACACTATTTATTTTACTTAAATAAAGTGAAAATATCATTTAGTTTGTAAATATATATATAATATAAATTTGAATTTCATAATATTTTTTTAAAATAATTTAAAATTATATTTATATTATTTTTAAGATATATATATTCATGATTTTTTTTAAAAAATTACATTGATATTATATGTGTGTATTAATTTACAATTTATTAAATGTTATAAATGACATTCAAATTTAATACTTTTTAAACATTGTAGGATACGTACAACGATACATAATTTGGGCCCTCTGTGGATTCTCTATTTTCTACTAGTGTTTTATTATATATTATATTTATTATTATTTAAAAAATAAAATATTTTATATTTTATGAAAATTTATTTTTATAACATTTTATACAGATACAGGGATATATTAATGTTTTAATTATTTTTTTTGTTCTCCAAGATGTATTTTGTTATTCATTTTATTAAAAAACTATATATTTTATTTATTTTACATTTAAAAAATAGACAAATTGTTTATTTTTTAAATATATATATAAAATAAATGAAATTATAAATATATTTTTCCAAAAAAATTTAAAATACTATTTTAATTATTTTGAAAAAATATATATATTCATGATTTTTAAAACATTTAGTTTTATATTATAACTATAAATTAATTTAGAATTAATTGAATATTATAAATTAAATTTCATTTTCATTTTTTACATTAATTATTAAATTTAATACTTACATTCACATTAATAACTATTTAATCATTATTATTAAAAATAAAAAATGATTATGATCTATATGACATGGTTTGGATTTATAAAAAATGATAAACCAAGCACAACCATGGGGTAAATCTTCATACCGTTGGATATATTGAACTATCAAAAGATAGTGAATCAACTTCACCGCCTTATATAAATGCAACATTGAACATAATCAAATCATTTGGAACCTCCTTCTTTCCAACATTACTCACATGCAAGTGAGTGTTACTGGGGGATTGTGATATATAAAATATATCAAGGATATACATGTCATACATATAAGGTAAATGAATGATACACATATCATAAAAAATAAAATTAAAACTTATTACTATAAACTATAAATGAAAAAAAACATAGATTGATCAATTTAACCCATGACCATTATACGTTAATTAGAACTATTGAAAAATTATATTTCATAATTTATTACTTATTTGAAATAATAAAGTTTGACATATAATAATCGATATAAATTTATTAAACCAATCAACAATATTTTAATCATCCAAAAATCATATATAAATTATTTAAATAATTTTGAAGTCATATTTAAATTTTCCAAATCATTCAATATAATTTAAATCATCCAAAAAACCTATTATTTAAATCATATAATCATATCATCTAATAAATTAAACCATATAAATAAAATAAATAAACCAATTTTTAAAAAACAATTAAAGAGAAATTTTACCTTCCTGAATACTGTAAAGAATAATTTTAAAAAGTGATTTTAATCTACAGGAGATCCACTTCAAATTCAGAGGATAAGAATGAATAAATTAGGGTTATGGGATCTCTTTTATATTTCTTTTTATAATAGGATGTGTGAAACTCATTCACACATCCTATCTATAGATCACATAAGAAGTGTGAAAGAGATTCATATTTCTTATGAATTCGTGGAGGATTCATGAACCATGTTCATGATTCCAAGATAAAGTGGAAACATGAATGTGATTCAAGCTTCCATAGACCCATTTTAAAAAATATTACAAACCATAAACTTTTTAAAATGTTTAATAAACCCCATTAAGAAAACTCCCAACCACCCCACCCTCCCATTTTTTAAAATTTTATATATTTTTTCATGAAATTTTATATATTATATTTCTATCTTTCAATGAAGGAAATTATTATTATATTTTATGTCCTAGACCTATTCACTCATTGATTCCTTTTACCCATAATTTGTTAGCTGACCAATTAGTCAAAAAAAATCATGAATTTTTCTTATTATTTTAGATTATTTTAGTGGATTTATTATTAAAAGACCATGAATAAATTGAGTTTAATTGATATTAGGGTTTTATATATTTATTTTTTAAAAACAGTTCTTTAATTCCTTTTTAAAATCATTTTTAATGCATATTAAAAACACCATTTTGAGCATACTTAATTCATACTCAAATTCATTTTTTGTTGATTTTGATCTTATATCATATGTATTTACACTAATTCATTCAATTATTCCATTCATAAATTACTACATTTGGTTTTATTTTATATTGACATACGCATTTAAATATTCATTTATAAGAATTCTATATATAAAATATTAAATTGAAAACACTTTTTGTATCAAGATTTTATAATATTCTTGGTAACCAATACCATATTTTGTTACCAATTGGAACAATGTTGGATGCTAATTTAGCCTCATGCATGAACCTAACAAGGAGTTTCAACACCAATGTAATCTTTTGTCCAAGCTTGAGGGTGCATCACCTGCCAAGGTCGTACTACAAATCCAATACATAACACATTACCACTCAATGTAGTTGTAAGATCCAACACATATTCCAAAATCAGGGAAATATAAAAAATTTTGTAACACATTATTGGAGAGGAATTTGGATTTCCACATCATCACACTCCAACCAAACCAATTTATCCTTAATATGCAATGTTGGAACCATCTGTTGCTCTACATAATCTCAAGCCTCAACTCTAATAGGAATAACTTCCAATGTTATCTGAAGCTACCACATAACTTTATAAAAACCACTAAATTTAACATGTCTCCTACATTAATAATATATCAATATATGAACATATTTTTCATTACCCAAAAATAGAAATCAATATGTGAGGTGCCCATGAACATCATTCAAAGCACAAATTCATCATTATAAACCTAGGGAAATTCATAGATGGGTGAAAACGATCATGGGTTGTTAGTTGATTCCATCCTATATACACATGGATGATATTCATAAAAGGGATCATCTTTATTGAATTTGTTTCACAAAATTTGGAAAGGGGACCAAAATAGCTCCATATGGCATGATTGTATGCTATGAGAAAAGAGAAGTATCCCAATTCAACTAAGAAAATTGGAAGAAAATCTTGGAATCCTCGATGAAGCACATTCCACGTGAAATTGATCAAAGATGATGTTGTACATATGTTTATATCACACAGATGGGTTTTAAAATGAAATTAAGGAATATTTTAAGTGAAAGATATGGAAAATAGAGAAGGATTTCACTAGTCAGAGAATATAGGCATATAAAAAGATTCCAAGAATAAGCTAAGTCTGAGGATAATATTTCTATGGGATTATATGATCTTGTAGTATCACAAAAAAAATATACAAGAAGTGTAAAAGATATATTTTTAGGGGTTTCCTAATATTTCTCTTTACTTACACTTAATTTCACAATTGATTATTCTATATATTTGTCTTATTTTGAATGTTAATATTGAAATTTATTTTTAATAAATTTAGTCTCTCAAATTATACAATGAATTGTTTTCATATGATCTCATATTCTGAAAATAATGCCTCTTCAACCTAAATAGTGGGTAAATTATTAGATGATTCTTTGGAAAAAATGTGAAAAAAAAGTTTTTTGAACTAGAGGATAAGACATTATTACTTAATTGATGATTGTGAAGCCAAACAATCTTTCCCTATGTGTATTTGAGAATACCATATAGTGTATACAAAATCTAGAGGTAGTGGTATAATAAAAACACCATAAAACATTTAAATCTTTTGATCAGTAATGATTTATATTATGAAAACATGAATGGACCTAAACCTCATTAGAAAGAAGTTAGGATTACCTGAAAGATAATTCTATGGGATATAGTAATGGTTAGTAAACTTAATCTTCATGATCCTTAATAGGGATACAATTATTAGTATGAATCATATTCTCCTTGAATAGGTAGCCACTTATAGTGAAGTAAAAAACCCTAGTTTTGAGTTATTTTATAAGAATATTCCATCATATTATAATATATTAGTGATAATCACTTCATCTCCTATATCTTTTACTGATTTTGTTTTAACATGAAACCAAGAGAACGAGTATGCCCAAATTGTCTCTATAGATCAACCAATATTCCCAATATAAATTTACTTTTTCTAAATATAATTAAACATACAAATTGGTTCCATTTCCGGGTATAGGTTTAGGTTACCTATTGTTTTTATGGAAGAATAAAAACAAAATTTTGAAAAATATAAAAACCATAAAATCAACATCACCAAAAATACATAAGAACCTTTATGGTTATATCCTTTTTTGAAAACTTCATTGATAATATTAAATTGTTTTTATTACTTGTTTATATTGATTTGTTTAACTTCACCCAATTTTATACTACTATATTATGGATTTTTAATAGAAACATGAACACATAATGTTATATTGATTAATAGGAAATGGAGTACTATATTTATGGTGGTAATGGAAATACTTTATAGTGAAACATGGATCATAGAAAGAGGAAAACCCAACCATAATAAGAATATCATAATGAAGATTGGTCTTATGAGAAACAAATAATAATATTTACAGTTGAAGAAATAATTAAAGACCATGAAAGGAGGGAATCCCAGTTAGAGGAATTTGATTCAATCAAATAAGATAAGGTTGATGGTTGGATTTCAATTTTTATATAACATTTAGTTCATGTAAAAGGGAAATAAATACATGTTTTAATTTTGGCATATAAAATAGAGTAGAATGATGAATAGGTTGAGGACACAACACATGACTTTTATGAGATATAGGATGTCTATAGAGAAGAAGAAGATTATGGGAATGAGGACACATTGTAAGTGGTAAATTACTATAAATAAAATGAGGAACTCAAGGAGGGAAACACTACGATTTTACCACCCAATCAAAACTAAATTTGTATAGAATAAATCAAGGAGGAGTTAGAAAGATTATTTGACTATGGTGGATAAGTACAACATCAAGGTATAATTGTAGCATTTGAATAAAAACATTATTTCATAGAGCATCTAAATAACATTATAAATATTATAATTTACGGGAGTATAGGGGTATCTAACATGTGGTAGTTTAAATTGAGGAAACTATAAACCTAATAGAATGGTTATATCTTAACAGGACAGATTGATAAAGAGATTAAAACTCAATCACTATTGGGAGGTAGTCTAAGAAGAATTAAGTATTTTTATTTTCTTTTATTTTCATTTTATTTGATTTTTAATTATTTTTAAAAAATAAACCCACTATTTTGAGTCCCTATGTCATTTTTATAGGATCTCGAGTCCCTTTAGAAGTTGAAGAAGATAAATACCAACCAACTACTATATGAAGGAGAATCACTCATATTAGAGGGATTATTCGACTTTACCATAAATGTTTCTTATATATCATGCTTTTCAATTCATTTTGTATAATATTTTCTACCTAACCTAGTCTTATTAATTAGACATATATTATAGGATAATAGTGTGAGGAATTTTCAGTGTTATACCCACTTGAATGATGTATCATTTATTAGATTATGAGACATATTACTTAAGATAAACATGATTCCTTGAGTTTAAAAATCTTATTCTATTGATGTTAAATGAAATGGTATAACTATATTAGTATGAATATAGTTAAAACACTTGATCAGGAATATCTGACTTAAGTAATTTTATGAGTTTTTAGAAGTGAAACATTTAATAACTTCATTTTAAATGTATAACATATTTGAGTATTACTCAAAGTAGATTATATGTGTTACAAAATACATTTGAAGTTTTCAAATATGTATGGGAAGTGTGAATAATAAAATTTATGTGAAAATTAAAAAAAAACAACGAATATAAGTAAAAATAAATCTAATAGGTTACTATCCATGTAAATTATATGCCTTAACTATCATAAATAGTTTTGAGAGGAATTTGATAATAGAATTTCTTAGTTCCAAATTACCAATACTTATGTTAAATAAAAAAAGTTTTTGACCAAGCTATCCAATTATAATTCCATGAATTTTTAGTTACACTTAACCTTAAGGGTATTACTACTAATTGAAATGGTCTAATTTCAAATATTCTCAATTAGTTATTTAATAATTTATTTTCAAAAAATTTCTTGAAAAAGAAAAATACAAAAAAAGAGTGTGGCGTGTGTGGTCAACCATAAGATAGAATGAAGGATAGGTGGGTTTTATTTATAAATTAAGAATTATAATCCTATATATTAGTTCAAAATTTAATTATGAATTTTATAGTGGATCAATATAAAATTAATTTATCAAAATTCTATAAGGAGAAGATTGAAATATTTTAATAAATTATATCATAAAAATACACTCAATTTTATTTTTTTTAAAGTGCAATAAATTATGATATTTAATCTTATTATCAAGTGAAAAACTCTATAAAAATGTTTTGGTTGGTGCTTGAGGACAAGCATGGTTTAAATATTGGTCTATGATTAGCTAAAACTTGTCATAATTTTTTTGATTTTTTAGGATAATTTTAGTGGATTTCATGTTGAAACCCTTATATATATTGAGTGGAATTAGTTTTAGTGCCTTACATATTGATTTTGGGAAATAAGTGCTTTAATTCCAATTTTGATTAATTTTCGATGCATATTTAAAACAAAATTTTGAACATACTTATTTTATACTCAAATTCATTTTTATTGATTTAGATCTTATAACATGTGAATTTATAGAAATTCATTCAGTTATTACATTAATTAATCAATTATTTTATTTTAACTTATGAATTTAATTATTTATTTATAGGAATATAACATAGATAATATTTTTATAAGAACATTGTATGCATCATCATGTTAGAATATGTCTGGGAATCAACACAATCTCCCATTATCACCTAACACTACGTTAGAATTCAATGTAGCCATATATAGGAACCTAATAGGGGGTTTAAATGCTAATATAACCTCACATTAAATCTTGATAGTGCTTTTCTCACCAACCTTGTACCACAAATCCAATGTACAAGGTGTTACCACCCGTCGTGGAAAAAGGATTCAACATACATCTCGAACTCAAGGTAACATAAGAAGCATCACAAAGATATATTTTAGAGGAATTTTTGTTCTTTTATAGTGATATACTCCCATAGATCTAATATATATTTAATAGGTAATAGAGAAAGTTCTTACTACTCAATGTAATTTCAAGTCCCAATATTGGTCAACATCACTTCCAACTCTATCTAAAGCTCATTCTAAACATTAATACATATAACCAATGTAACATGTATGAAGCCTTAATATTATGTTATTCCAATAATATAGTATACATTTATCATAAAACTAAATCAACATGTTGGGTTCCCATGAGAATAATTCATAAAAAATAACCATCATACACATGGGAAAATTCAATTAATGGATTAGAATACCATTTACCATTTGTTGAATTCATCTCAAGTCTATGTGGATGAAATTCAAAAAAAGGATCATATTCATTGGATTTGATTCTCAAAAAATGGAAAGGGGACCATAATAGCTCTATGTGGAATGATATCAAGTTGGGAGGCATGGGACATATCCTAATTTAGTTAGGAAAGTTAGATATAGATACCCGAATCTGAGAGAAAGTAAACTACATGTGGAAGTGATAAAATATGCTATCATAAAAATTTATAGGTCAAATAAATGGGAATTAAAATTAAATAGTATAATATTTTAAGTGGAGAAGAATGTAAATAGAGTAGTTCTTCATTAGGTGGATAATATAAGAATTTATAAAGAAGTTGGGAATAAGATAAAGTTAAGGAGAAAACTTCTAGGGTATGAGCTAATAATGGAGGAGCATATATATAATCAGAAGGAAGAGTAGAGAATATCTTTTTGTGGAAACCTAATATTTCTATTCCCATTCAATTACTATTATAATTGATTGAGGTAAAACTCAATCCTATTTTGAATGTTAATTTTGGGATTTTTTAATAAATTTACTCTTTTCTATTCAACTGTGAGTGTTTTATCATATTGATGGAATCTATTGAACTTAAGGCCTATTCTACCTAAATAATGGGTATTTGAATGGATGATTATTTTGAAACAAAATCAGGATCAAGGGTTGTTCACTAGAGGACAGGAAACTATTAGTTGAGTGAGGTTTGTGAATCCTAACAAACTCACCTTATATAGATTTGATAGTATCACATAATGCATCCAAATTATGGTCGTAATGTTATCTTCAAAACCTTTATAAATAGTGATTCTTATTGAATTCTCCTAGGAAAACATGAAAAGAACTATAACTTCACTCAAAGGCCCATGGTGCTTACTCAACTTAATCTTCATGATCGGTATGAGGAATCATGTTTGTTGGTTAGACTCATCCTCCCATTGTTTTATGTAGAAACTCTTAGTGAACTAATAACACTGGTCATTGAGTCCTTGCCTAGGTAAATTCATTGTTTTCAAATTCATTAGTCATAATCACTTTATTGCCTCTATTTTTTTACTGATTCTGCTTTAACATCTTACCAAGATCACTGGTATACCCAATGTATCCCAATATATTGACCTATATTCCAAGAATAAATTTATTTATTCTCAATATAATTCAAAAAATTGATATTGATTATAAAGTTATTAATTTTATTTGTTCATGTAATTATTTTATTAATTTAATTAATTTTTATTTAATATTTTATTTTTTCATTTGGTTTACTTAATTATAATTAATTTTTTATGTTTTTTATTCTAAATATATTATTCTTATATTATTTTATATTATTATTAATTTATTAAAAATAATACAATATTTTATAAAATTTTAATTCTATTGAAAGAAATTATTATTTTAATATTATAAGAAAAAGTATTTTTAATTTTTTTTATATTTTATCTCAAATATATGTAATTTTTTATAATTACCAAAAAATGATAATAACATTTATTAAAAATTTTATCATTAATTATTTTTATATTGATTTTTATTTTATAAAAACTCAAATAAATTTTCTTTCGTCCATGTTATAACATTTTGTTAACATGGAATGCATTCACTTATTAAGATGAATATTGAATTTTTTATATTAATTGTCTGGATGTATTTTTTAAATTTTCTATCTTTTTAAATTACACTAAAAAATTTTAAATATTAAATATTTTCTAAAAATTATAGTTTTAAAATTAATATATTAATATTAAAATTAGAAATTTAATAAGTTTTTAATACCAACCCAGTTCTTTATATTACTATTAAGAAAATATTATATATTTAAATAATCCCAATATTACAGTTAAAATTTTTTATATTAAATATGAATTTATTTTGAGAAAATAGAATCTTAATATTAAGTTATTAAAAAATTGTAATAACAAATGATGGTGAAATATGATGATCTAATAGCTTGTAAAATTTAATTCATATAAAGAAAAAAAGTCATATAGTCACGGTATAAACCTTATATTTTAGTGGGGGGAGGGGGTCGAGAATTTTATTAAATTTTTATATTATGTGATCATGGTATGTTTTCTATTTTACTATTTATCATACCATAATTAACATATATTTATTTTTGATTTAAACTATTTCTTTTTTAATAGAAAGCTAACGATATAACTATAAATGTGTTTATATTATATATTAGAATAAATATGATGATGAAGGATTTGTTCATGGATGACGACCTAAAAAAATATTGGATATTTAAATGTTTTATAATAATATAGATTTATTATTTAGTTCTTTTATAATTTATGTGTTACATAAAATGTATAAAGTAAAAAAAAGTCTTGCAAGGGAACTTACTGATGATAATATGATTCTAGATGGAGATGAGAATACTTTGTTGGACCAAATATCTTCTTTCAATTGGGATTCATCGTTGAAGGTAACATGGCTCAAGAAGGGTATTCCTATTATTGTTTGGAGTAGAGAGAAACTAAGTGGTTACCATGGATATTATATGACACTATGTAGTAATCAATAAATTTTTCATACACGTTATCGTTCATTATAACAAGCATAAAAGTTTTGAGGACTTGTGAGGGTACTTCAAGAACAAACTATTAGGACAAATGAAAAATGAAGGTGTTACAAGAAAAGAATTCTATACTTCATCAAATACCTGATGAAAAAAATTAGTAAAGATAGAATGAATGACATTAATTTGAGGATCATATGATGAGAAGGTTCAATATTTTTTAGGAAAATTATAAACATCATTTGGCTTAATTGTTAAACTTTGTCTATATTAATGAATCTTTTATTTTTTAGTTATTTTAATAATTTATTTATTTTATTATAATACTTTTCTATATATTACCCAACAATGAATAATGAATAAAATATACAATAAATAATATAAATAATAAAAAATATTTATTCTTTTACAAAAATAAGCTATCCTAGAAAGTAATATAATCTAGGATAGAAGATCCATTACTACATAAAAATATAATCTGGGATGGAATAATCTATCCTAGGTTAATTTTTTTAATGTATATAATAATATGTACCAGCTAAAATTACTATATGGGATAACTTATTCTGTCCATGATTTATAATATTTTTGGTTATAATTATTTCATCCTAGTTATTATATAATATGAGATAGAATAATCCATCCTAAATAATTCAATCATGTGGGATAAATTATTTGATCCCAAATATGAATTTTTAATATTTTTTTCATGTTTTTTTGGGATAGATTCAATTTTTCCTTAATAATATATTTATTGGGAAGGAAATTATATTTCATCCCAAATAAGAATATTTATGATGCTATTTTTTGGTACAACCTTTATCAGATGGATATCTTTCCTAGAATTATTTCAGGGATGAAAATCTAGTCATCTAGAATGAAAAGGTTTCATCCCAATTATCAAATTTTCTTTTAGTGTGATATTTTTTATCAATGTGTTTTATCTAAAAATGAAAATTTGGATTACTTATAATGTGAAAGACATTGTTATATGATCCTTATTTTAGGGTATGTTTTAGATTCCAATTAATTAAGTGGAAAGTGAAAAGAAATTAAAGAAATATAATAACATATTTTTTATTATTTCATGAGAACCATTTTACAAACCTACAACCATTAATATACATTGCACCATTGAAATTTAAAATATTATTGAAAATTAAACTAACAAAGGGTATTGGAAGCCTTAATTGACAATCACTAATATTATAAAAAAAAAAAATAGACTATGGCGATCACCAATGACATAAATTCCCATAATTTAAAATGATGTATAATATTTATTCAGATAAGATAAAGTAATTTAACTCAAAAAATGGTGTGAATATATATATATAAATATATTATATATATATATCATCAAGTAATTTTTTTTTTAATTTAAAACGAAACTATCATATAATATAAATAATAAAATATTTAAATGTTAAAACTTAATATTGAAATCCAATTTGATTGTTTTTTAGTATGCATAAATAATGTACTCTACACAAGTAACACATTTTTATCAAAAAACAATACATCAAATTGTATATTCACTCATGGTTCATTCCTATATGCTATAAATGAATCAAATATCTTTATCCTAAATTATTTATCATTTCAAACATATTATATTTTTGATTTATGCACGTTTTGTACCTAAAATAAAAAATTACTCAAGTATATTTATCTTAATCTTTTTAACTAAATTTGTTCAATAATTTTGATCATTTAATGCTCGTTTAACACCTAAATTTGAATATAAATACATAAAATTAACTTTTAATTATTTTTATCATCTCATACATTCAATTCATACATGATTGTTTGTAAAATTTACAAATGACTGAAGCATTGTTTTTAAATAAATTTACATGAAAAACTAAACTTTTTTTTTAAATTACATTTATTTCAAAATTAAAAATAAATTTTCATTGTTAAAAAATATATATGATCATTATAATCACATAAAAAATTAGATTCACATGTGGTTTATTCTTACCAGTCAAAATTGATAAAGTTTCATATCTTAAACTTTCATAAAATTTTGTGCTTGTTTGTCTATTTTTGGACATTTTACACTATTTTCACACACTACTAGAAAATAGGGCTATTCCAATTCTTTGAAACCATTGTTATAGTCTATGAAACCATTTTTATAGCCTATACCAATAGTTTCATAAACTTTTGGGCATAAACCTATCAGAATAGGTCTATAAAAATGGTTTACTAGAACCATTATTATAGATCTATTGGAATGGGTCTATACCAAAAGTTTCTATAAATAATTAAATATAGTTACACCAATGATTCAATGAACTATTGGTATAATCCACCCACCATCTTGTAGAAACCCATCCAACCTAAAAAACCCTTACAAACACAACTATTACATTCAGAGAAGAAAATAACCAATACATTAGTTCTAGTCAGAATAAAATTTTAAAATAAGAAAAATAATATATAATTTATAATAAAACAATTAATAACTTAAAAACCAAATGATAACATAAATGTAAAATGAGTTATATTATGTTAGAAAACACCAACCACAAAAAATAATGTTTCATAAACATGAAGTCAGAAATGGAGCGCATCAACATACCACTTCAAACAATTATCATCATGATTTCCAATACTATATTGGACATCACTAACACCTCTATATTTATGAATATAACCACTAGAATAATTATCTATAACAATTTAATCATAATTATCACTAGGATGACCATTTCCTTAATCACCAATAAGGTTTTCACCACTATTTCCCAAATCATCATACAATGAGAAAATCATTGACATACATGAATCAAGAACCACAATAATATCTAGAAGAAGTAATTGAAATATATCTATAATATATTTAATGAACTTATGTATGATATTTTTATTTCTTTCACACTACTAGATTGGAATTTTTTTTCCTATATTACTTTTGGATGAGGCACTTGTTACGAGTTCTAAGTACTATCAGATGTATTTGAATTACTTGAAGTGGGATAATACCTAATCATAATGATGGAATTCATGGGTCTATAGTGGTCCCTCCCTGAGTGTTCCCCACACATTAAATATGAAAATTTATATTTTAAGACAAAGTTGTTATCTTTATTCTCATTAAACTTCTAGTGAACTCTGTTGAAAATATAAATTAAATATATATTTATGATATATAAATTATAATTTAAAAGAAAATAATAAATCTTATAATATTTTCTTATGCATCAATATTAACAAAAATTCCATATTTATTCTTTCTTCTCAAGTAAAACAATTTGGAACAAGGTACACACCCTTCAATGCTCAACACCACCAACTATAAATATTAATACATGAAAGAAAAAAATATCCAGTAACACTATACTAATGACTAAGTTAAAGGAATATCAATTTTATATACGACATAATCTTTCATATTTTTCACAACTTAATGCTAAAACAACACAATAAAATTCCATTGTAATTGAAAAATAACAGTTTTATCCTATTATTATTCATAGTCATCCATCAAAAAGTGTAAACATGCTTTATAACACCATTGTTTTTTATTTCTTTTTGAAGAATCATAAAAAAATAAAATTAAATAATAATAATCAAAGTATTAATACAAATCATAATAATTTTCAATAAAAAACAATTAAATTTCATTAATACCTTAAACCCACCGCACTTCCAATAGGAAATCATTCATTAGTACTGTATAACTAGACAACCATTGAGGCTGGTATAACCACCAACCATGTGCCAACTCTACTAGTCCAACCAACATATAAGATATACTTTTATTTTCTCCACAGTTCCATTAAATCCATTAACAATTCAGTAATTATAGCATGAAAATTGAAAAAATTAAAGTAAAGAAGAAACCAAAAAAATAATTCACATAATAATAATAATAATTTTAATTTTAATCTAACAAATATTATTACCCATATCTCATCCCCTGCCTTGATTTGACCACTAAATTGTCACTAGGATATTTATTACACGAGAATTATTTCACCATATTTTCTGATCATCTTCATACAATTTTAACATTTTCTACCATGTTTAAAAATAATTTGATTGTATTTATTATCCTCTACCATTACTTGTGTATGTTAGTTCCATATATCACACATATGAGAACACTCATCTCACCTAGAGGTGGATCCATATTTAAAATTTAAAAAGATATATTTTTCAAAAAATATTCATAATAACTTAAATAAAATAATTTTGAAAAATATTAATATTGATGTAAACATATACATAATGAAGGATGATCAATGGGATCTGATATATCTGATGCTTATGAAGGATCGATACCATATAAGGGGTAGGATGATCAGTATGAAGTAAATGATCAAAATAATCTATAGAATAAGTTAATGGATAATAGGTATAAAACCATGGATAGACAAGATAAGTAGGAAATGTTAGTGTCACATAAGTTGGTGGGAAAATATAGTAGGTATGGAGATACATCAATGGAAAGTAAAATGGTATATGAGTAGTAGATTTTGATGAAAATGATAAAGAAAACATATGTGGTTTGAAGATCCCTAACACCTTAAGGGGAATCATGTAATCATAAATTAATCTAGATATGATATGCAATGAAGGGTATGGGTGTGATTGAGTATGCCAGGTGCTCTGATAACCACTAATACCACCCACTTGACTAGTCATGTTGGTAACCAATGCCACTAGTTTGATAGAAGAACACTTTTCTACTAGTTGGTGGTTCATGATTGAAATTTAAAAATAATTAATAAAATGGAATTTTATGTTTTAATATATACATATATATATATATATATATATATATATATATATATATATTTGATATAATACATTCATAGAAAGATCCAGTGTTCATAGTCCTATATCTAACATTTTTCAATCATAACCAAATAATATCTTTCTAATAATCTTTTCAATATATTTTTTATATTTTTCATAAGAAAATAAAATTTACAATGTATTAGAAATATAATAATAATAGTAAATATAAAAAATACATAAGAGGTGGCATGACATAATTATGGAATACTAATTAGAAATTAAATCAAGGAATAAGAGGTTATATAATATAATCAAGATGTACTAATTGGAAAGTAAAATATGACATAAATAATGGAATAACATAATAGATTCAAACTAATTATAATTTTAAACAAGTCATAAAAGAAGGAATAACCTAATAAAGTCTTAATATTTTTCAATAAATATTTAAAAAATTAAAGTTCATGGGAATACCATGTTTAAACCAAATATTATATCAAAACATCGATATATAATATTTATAAAATTAAAAGTTAATTTTTATTTTAAATGTTCAGTAACTATGATTTTTGTTGAATTTTTTTTCCATATTATTCATTTTAAACATCATATCACTTCTCTATTATGTAAATTTATGGGATGTAGTGTTTTATCAATATATTATGTGAAAAATGTAAAATGATTTAAGTTGTTGTATTATCTTCTATAAATTTCTATATATTTTAGATTATATTTCTTACTATATATTGAGTTAAAAATTTAAAAATTTAGTGATTATAATCTTATTAAAATTATATTAAAATTATCTAAAAATCATTAAACTATACCTAAGAATTATTTAATTGTTTAGATATCCAAATATTTTCCCAAAGCCATGGAATTTTTGTTGTCAAAACTATTATTTTCTAGATTGTTTTTACTCAATTTTTTATCATATAATGAGTTATTCAAGTCTACATTTTATGTTATTTATTATGTTGGGAATATAATGAAATTTTATAAAAATATTATAAATAGATTTTAGACAATTTTAATCATTTTTATAATTAGAAGGTTTCCTGAAGTTACTATGTGTTTGCCGCTAATTAAATTTTCATATATCATTTACTTTTCAGCATTCATACTCGATTTTAATTTTTTTTTTAAAATTGAGATTTAGTTTAAATTGTTAGTTTTTAACTTTGTAACATTAATTCAAATCCATATTTCCATTGAATTGTGACCAATAATTATTACTTTATAGATTTTCCTCAAACTAACTCCACACTTAACACATTCATATTCAAGATGGTGTAACACCAATACCAGTTGATAATCTCATTTTTAAACTCAAACCATCTTTAAAATAATATATTCAATACTATATTTAAGGAAGAAATATTCAATCTTTGAAAAATGTTATAAATCCATGGAATGAAACTACAATAGTTATAATAATAAATAATTATTCAAAAGAATTTATGAGTATATATACCATCACTTATATAAATTACCTATCCCTATGTTAGGTTCACAATCAAATCTAACAATTTAATTATTTGAATCATCATATTAAACAATTTTTCCAAGACTAATTGGGGCTATTAATGATTCCAATTTTATCCTAACCATCATAAAAAACATGTCTTGGGATTACTTTAATAATGACACTAAATTATGGGTTTTAAGGATATTTTACATAAAACACTTATTATTAAATTTGGTGATATAATATTTGGAACATTGGTAGGTATAAAGTGATTAATTTAAATAACCCTAAATCCATAATTATCTATAAATGTTTTTTATCTCACAATTGAATCAAAGTACCTGTATTTTATTATAATGAATTTACAATCATAGTAATAATTCAATATTATTATTTTATATACAACTCCATAATAAGAAATATTTTCCTATAGAGGCTGAATATCCACAGTACTAATATAACACCATCATTTTTTGTTCTTATATTCACTTCTCGACTAGTAATAAAAAATTTTATATGCATTTTCCACCAATTGTTTACATTCACAAAAAATATTATTAGTGCCAAAATCCAACACTATTATTTCTAGAGAGACTATATTAGTTAGTAAATTCAATGATTGAAATATATAATCATATTATAAGGAATAATTAATATTAAAATTTTATTTTATATAAGTAATGGTCTTACCTTAGATTTCAAAATGGTAGGAAAATATTTATTATGAAATGTCTCTCTCCATCTCAAAGGTAACAAAAAATGAATTCTATTTATTATCTATTTATGTTCCCTATAAAATATGTTACTAAAATTTTAATATATATATATATATATATATAGGATGAGATAACATATAGATATTCAAACTACTTGCTTAATATAATTATAAAACAAATTAAAATTAAAAAAGATTGTACGATGTGATATATCCCACTCTTCAAGGATCAAATTACCCAACATATATGATATAGTAATTTTCCTTATTTAGAGAAGTAATGGTAAAGTTGTTTTATTTTTCTAAAATTTCACTTCTTAATTTATCATTTTAAAATTAAATATTTTCCCCATATTATATCACTCTGAACTAGGAGCCAATTAACCTGTGCTCCATGCCAGAGGTCCACTTGGGCTTAGGCGTACCTCCCCATATGCCAAAGGATTCTGAAAAGAAGAAAGGGTTAAATTATTTGATGTTGGGGAGACTGTACTCTCTAGTGATAATAATAATGATAAAAAAGACATAAATATGGAACTAAATAAGAATTTAATCAAACTCAATGTAATCATATATAAAACATGGAAATATAAATCCAAAATAAAACCATATATACATTGAAGATAATGTATAAAAGTCAGGAAAGTCATATAAAAGAGATATTCAAGATCATCTATGGATGATCAAGTAAGAACACATGAAAAATACCTGAAATAACTCCATCTTGCCATAGATGAACCACATGTTCCACTTCCATCCATCCCCCGTACCCATGATGCATCCCTAATTGTTAAGGCCTAGCCCACAAGTTTGATCCTTTACCTGATCTCAAAGTAATAAAGTCTACACGTATCTATAGGGGACCATATGAGGTGTGATTATGAACTCAGTAGAAAACCTACAATATGTTCTTATCTTACATCCTTATTTATACTAGTGTATACTATGTAAATAAATAACATCAACTTAAGCATAAGATACAAAGCACGATTTTCTTATTCTCAACAACCATAAGGAAGAATTTACCTGATTCTGTCAACATCATAGAGGAATGATACATCTGTTATCATTAATACTTGAGAAAACTCAATCTTCCATCAATAACACAAAACCATGTTCCAACCATTTCACTCATGTCACATGTCAATTCAAACTGACACCCCATTAAAACTCCCAATAAACAAGTCACGTGTCCCTCAAACTTCCACTTAAACCATTACTATTTTCTAAACAACCCGAAGATTAAGGGAATGGAGATATCCATCCTTCAATAAACCAATCCCATCAGCCTCAACATCATGATGATCCTCAGCACCCATTCGATGTTCTCACACCATCAACAATGATTTTCTATGTTGATTAGCTACTCTATAACTTATGGTTATCACCATCCCCTAATATGCTAATACTTTGGAGGACTCCACCCATATTGAATGGTCAATACCACCTCACTGAGTCTTATCTTGTGTGAACATGTCTCCAACAATGATATTAGGAAAACATGGTGAGAGGAATTCACAAAATTTTCTAACCCACACCATACAGAAGAAATCTATCTCCACATACAAACCTTATCAATGAACCCATGGCTTGGGTTATCATAATCTACCTCAACCTAACGAACATTGTTGCCTCAATCCCAGTGATCAACATCACCTTAAGTATCTAAGGCCAATCCCCACACATCCCTATGGGAATCATATAAGCAATATCAGAATTTAAATTAAATTAAACAATTAGAAAATCATTCAATACAAATTCGGAAACCCTTTCACTCGCATACACATCCCATCCCAAATCAACCATACCATAATATCCATGACACAACCCATCAAAATATTACAATAATAAAATAATATTAAAACATTAATAAATCATACATATACCACTCTATTCATGAATATTTATTCTATCACATAAAAAATAAAAAAATAATAGAATTCTTGGAAGTACCTAACTTGTACTTGTAGGTGTTCACTTGTCGATGACTGACCTCTAATTCGAGTTGTATTAGAATAAAATGAAGAATCTGAAAAAAAAAACCTATAAATAGGTTAAATTAACTCATATGGAAATAAAATTCCATGAAGTGAGATAAAATAAGAAAGGAATAAATCATACTGTTAAACCTACCACTAGTTATCCAATGCAACTGATGAAAATCGAATTAGTGATCAAATGGAGACGGACTATGAAAATATCTAAAGAGTGAATAAGGGAGATCCCCCCACTATTGTGCATGCGGATGAGGAGGAAAATAGGATAATAGGGTATAAATGAGGTAAGAGAAATTGGTAATTTCATCCCATTTAATGAATATCATGGTTATGCCACATCGTTTGGCTAACCATGCACCAATCGTGCAGTGAAACCGTCAAAAGGGCACCACACGTCGCACGGTTAGGTACACAGTTTTTCAAACCATGTACAACCTATGTAGTCACATATGAAATTTTATATAGGTGGATTTCTTGTTATTCCACCACTTTCATAGTTTTCTCTAACCATGACTCAACATAAATGGGCCACATGGTTTGGGCTTCATGGTTATCACTAATCATGCGCTAATCATGTGCCCAGTGTTTCGTCTCCTAGATTTTGGTTTTTTGAAGCCTGATGAACCCAAAACGAAAATGAACCCCCCAGACACTTACTAAACCTTAATACCTATACAATAAAAACCCACTGCTATTTTTTATCACTCAAAATTGCATTATAAATCTTAAAACCAAAGTTAGATCATCCAATAACTACAAGTTCAAATTCCATTAGAAATTCCAACCTACTCAAAAACCATGGATGCTACAACCTCCCCACCTTACAATAGTTCATCCCTAATCTATGTGGTAACACAAAAAGATTACACTAAATGTACTCATACCATGAAATTACCCCATACCACTTTGGTCACTTACACATGGATAATTCCTCTTGGGGATCCCTGTCTTAGAAATTACCTACCCAGTCGCTTCCCAACCAAAAAATAAAACATTTAAATAGTTTATCTAACCATACACCAGACCTACAAATCCCCTCCTGACATACCCTAATTCCTTCACCTCATTAGATACTCAATTCATACTTGTTCCATACATAACGCCCACATGGTCCCATATCACAACTGATGTCCAAAATTTCTTGTATCACAGCTAATTCCAAAAAAAATATCCCAAATCATATATATATATATATATATGAATTCCCAAAAAAAATGTTTTGATGCCTACGCATCTTATAAAAACCATTCACCATTCCCAGTGCCCACATATTAACTAGCACCTAGTTAATTAAAACACTGCACATGAACCTTGTACACCAAAATTAGTCATACAAAAAAAGAAAAAGAACATTCCCCTAATAATGGTGTACGTCTCAACATAATTAGCTCCCCAACTTGTTCTAACCCTAACAGATCAATTGTATGCACCTAGCCTAAATACCGAATGCCCGATGCTTTTCTTCCCTATGGAGTTGTACGCGCTACCTGCCACTGACCCACATCAAGGTATATCTATCCCTGCCATAACATATGCATACTATAGTATACCAGATACATGCTCTTGGTACCTCTCCTAGTCCCAACTCAGACCCCTAATTATGACTCGATCCCTAACTCCTAGCTATCATAGAAGTCTTCTAGCAGAAACTATCTAGATGTTCCATATACCTTCATGATCAACACTCATTTGAAGGCCACTCACACTGAGTTTGAACATGAAAAAAATTATCATACTTGAAGCACACCATGGATGATCCCTTCTTAGTGGTATGCTCGAGTCTCTAACATGGATTCCCTGATGAGGCTACTCATTGACTCTCTTCTATCTACCCAAAGAACCACTTCTTGTCTCACCTAATTTTGTTTCCTTGCTATAATAAGTCCTTCCCATCAAGTTCCACTCATCTATCAATGTTTTATTAGCTACCTCTAATCACTACTACAAATACGGCTTTTATCAGTGCTAAAAATGGCCTTTATCAGCACTAGAAAAGCGTTGATAAAGCCGGCGAAGATAAAGGGTGGTCCCCTTTATCAGTGCTCCGAAAAGCGCTGATAAAGACCCCTTTTATCAGCGTTAAAAAAATGCTGATAAAAGGGGTCTTTTATCAGCGCTAAAATGAAGCGCTGATAAAAGGCACCTTTATCAGCGCTTTGTTTTAGTGCTGATAAAAAGGTCCTTTAAGAGCGCTTCCTTTATTAGCGCTTTCGTTTTAGCGTTGATAAAGGATCTGTAACACCCAAGACTTTTGTGTCATATAAATCATCAAAGGAATCTTTTTCTACACAACACTTTCTTGTCTTTCTTTACACGAAATCGCGGCCTTCCTCGATAGCTTGCGTCGTACGCAATACCGAGTTTCACTAAACAACAATATGCTATTAAAATATTATTAAAACTAGCCGTTATGAATAGTAATAACCACTTTTTGGAATTTTATAAATTTTATTTTTCAAAATGGACTTCATTTTTGGATTTGGAATATCGAAATTATCCTAGGGTAAAATTTTGGTATTTTTTTGAAAACTTTCAATTTTTGATGAATAGTGAAACCACTAAGTAGTAGTTAAAAAAAACTGAATTTTTCATAAAAATTAATTTTACCGCTTCTGTGAGTGGAATTTTGAAAATCCTAGAGACACGGTTAATATCAAGGACTAAAATGTCGTTCAATGAGATGCAAATATTTTTTGGTGAATAGTAACTTTTTACTTTTTTTTACCACGGTTAAAAGTAAATAGGGTAATTAAGGGTAAAGATGATATTATTATTACCCCAACACATGTCCTAATTCTATTTGATAAGTTTAATTCGACCAAAAACAAACTTAGGAATAAACTATGACCATTTAGGCCCACTTGGATTGGATTAGGACATTTATTATTAATTTATTTAAAGCAGGGTTAAAATAGTTAAAATCAAAGTTTAATAAGTAAATAATTTTTAATATAAGGTTATACATAAGATAAATTATACTATAAATATTCCTTAGAAAGCTAAAAATATTTCCTACATAAGGATATTTTATTTGTAATTTTTAGACATTAAATAATTTAATTTATTTATGACACAATGATGATGTAGTAATTATCTTATTAATGAAATATTGACATAATTGATGTTGTAAAAACCAAATTAAATGTAATCTGAGACTTTTTATGAATTACACTAATTTTATAAGTTAATATGACATGTTAATATTGATTTAATTAACTTTGATCGAACTAATAATTCTTTTATAATTTTCACAAAAATCAATTACTAAATAGTGTCAAAATTGACATAAAATAGTTTTTAAAACAAATATTATATTAGTAATTGTTATTTTATTCCTAAAAATCTAAGGTTAGGAAAAATGACTTAGATAAGGTTATATATATTAATAATAAACAATTTGGGGTTTTTTTGTCTGCTTATAGTAAGTTTATTAACCTTATAGTATAAGAACACAAGAAGACATGGTAAAAGTAAACTTATTTAACTTAATGTTAAATCTAAATGATAAGGTTAAAATAGGAACCTAAACCTGTATAAATTCTATTGTATGAGAGGATTTCGACCCATCCCCACCTTAGATTCTAAATATATCAATTTGGAGCTATTTAAAACCGAACATGACTTTATAATAAAATAATATTTTTAGTTTTCCCAAAGGTGCCCCTCTCCTCCCTTATAAAAGGGCACCTCCTCCCCCTCTTCCTCACACCACTTTGAGCCTTCAAGCTCATCCAACCCCTTCCAATTACTCCTCTCCACTTCCCTAGAGACATCCTAGAGGTCCTGGTCTTCTTCAAAGACCAATTTTAGTGCCCTAAAAGAAGGTCTCAAAGAAGCACTTCAAACAAGAGGTAATGTCCGTTACCGATTCATTCATCTTTATTTCTTCTTCCACTTATTCTTCTTTAGTTGTTTCATTATGAAGTAATAACATAAGTATCAATCATATACTGATATGTTATTATAAGTATGAAACAACCCTATTTCACCATCTATCCATCCTACGGAAAAAGAAATCACCGCGCGTGCGTACATACGGAATACCGTCTCCACGCCGTGGTGTAATCTATTTTCCACAACCACCTTACTTTGATGGGTATAATGGTGTAAATAATGACTATATATGACTATTATAAAGTGATAATGATTCTTAAATATTATACATACACTCCAATAAAATTCCCCGATCATAGGAACGATATCATCACTCGTGCGTACTTACGGAATACCGTCTCCACGATGTGATGCGACTCGTTCTATATGATATTCATTTCATAATGATTATATAAATGAATTGAATGAATGAATATGATATATATTACACTAATACCATTCTGGAAATGAGGTATCTATAACCTAAAGATAAGAATAAGAATTTATTCGACAAAACACGCATAAGAACAAAAAGTTATAAACACCCGAATAACAAGTAGCAATGAAATATTACTACTAAGAAGCTAAGAATATGAACATATATGATATCATAAAAATAAGTATGATTCTGGAATAAGTAAATAACATTATTTAAATCATTATACAGGATGTTCGGACACTTACGAAGCAAAACGGACCTAAGGTAAGGGAAATATCACAATCTCATTTTTATCCGAGATTGTTTATTCTTTAGTATTTACTGGGGTGTATTTTATAATCCAAATCCATGTTTTCTCAATATATAATATTATTTAAATTCACCTACAATTTTTTAAATCCTATTTTACCCTTTTGTGAGTTTTTAGTAAAAGATATGAAAGGAATCTTTTGTCGTTTTTCATACGAGGTACTTTTTGACTTTTCCGAAAAAAGTACGAGAAGAATGTTTTTTAACTTATACGGCATGAATGGATTTTTAAAACATTATTTCCAAGAATCTTCCTTTACAAGTTTCCAATTTTATTTTTAATAACTTCGTTTAGTTTAAAATTTTAAGACATGTTAAGAAAGGAAAATGTTTTTGAAGTACAAAGGATATTTTCCTCAAGAATGGAGTTCAAGTGTTTTATCAAAATTATTTTCCATATAAGTTAATAAAGGGTTCTATTTCTATCCCTATTGTTACATGGATTTGATTATGTTGTGATGGAAATATTTTTATGAATTCCTTTATCTTATATGAATTGTTTTATGATGTCATGTTGTTTAAGAATCCCATTTTTATTACATGGGTTATGCTATGATGTATGGTTTATGATTTTGTGGCACACATAATAATGGTATCATTATGAGATGGGTGGGACCTATATCTCCCTCCAATGAATTAGGTAAAGATTTTATATCTCATGAGATAGACATGGATGAAACGATAGGTTATACCGGTTCAGTGAAACAGGACTGAAACGAGGAGTGAACTCGGTTCAGAAAGGGAGTTTGTCCACTAAGATAGTCTTGGAAATGAGCCTTGACTAATAAGAAATGATTCTCTATGATTATGTGTGTATGACACAAAGTTTCATGTTTTAAGTTATGATTATTGTGATTACATTTCACTACCATGATTTATCCCATGTTATGAAATTATGATATCTTTTGCAGGTTAAGATTTCCAAAAGTTATGTGCTTATGTATATGATGTGATTGATATTTCTTTTGTTTACCCTTACTGAGCATTTGAGCTCACCCTTTTGTATGTTTTTTCCCCAGGTTAGGAAGGTTATTAAGTAAGATATGCCAAAAGGGACTATAGATATGATGAAATAAATGGGAGACAGTGTAGACGCTTTATGAACCAGTTGTTTATGTTTACCAGTTTCTAAAGAAACTATACCTATACGGTCCTTTCGTGGTTTTGTTATATGTTGTAATAAGTATGCTTCAATTTTGAAGTATTAACAATGTATGTAAAGTATGGGTCATTATAGTTGGTATCATAGGAAAGGTATAGTAAACCTTTGGAAACTAGGATGCGAAAGCCTTAGTAAGAACCCTAAGGATAAGTCTAAGCATAGAACATAATCTTAGTGTTTTAGAAATGGCCATGAATAACCTAGGATAAGACCTTAAGTGTGAGATTTTATTCTTGATTATGTGGTTTTCCTATTATAATTAGTGTTTCTTACATTATTCTTCTTGGTTTTAGTCAATGGCTGGAACCCGAAGGAATCGTGTTAATGCGGAATGCGGCGGGAAATGCAATGATTGTCCCCCTGAGAAACCAAACATTATGGGATCTGGAATGCAAAATATTGTAGCCATGATCACACAACTTTCTCAAGCTATGAATCATGTAGGACTTCCAAATGAGCAAAGGAAGGAGCAACATTCTGTTGAATCCTTCATGAGGCAACGTCCACCTTCTTTCAGCAGGTCTACTGATCCATTAGTTGCTGAACAATGGATTAGTACTACTGAAAAGATATTTTCAGTTCTTCAATGTTCTGAACATGATAAAGTCATCCTAGCAGTGTATCGTTTGGAAGGAGATGCTGATCAGTGGTGGAATCTTTTTAAGAATACGAGGCAAAGGGATGAAATTGAGTCCATGGAATGGGATGAGTTCAAGAACTTATTTTTCAATAAGTACTTCCCACGTATTCTCCAAACAAAGATGGAGAAAGAGTTTCTTGAACTAAAGCAAAAGGATGATGAATCTTTTGGTACCTATGAAGAAAATTTTACAAGACTTGCAAGGTACACTTCTGGTATTATTATCTAACCTGAGATTAAGATCGATCAATTCTTTAGTGGCTTAAAACCAAGTCTTCAAAGGGCGTTAGCCATAAGGGACTTCAATAGATATGAGGAAATCCTTCGATGTGCTCTCAAAGTCGAGATGGAGATTGGAGTAACCCATCAGTCATATGGGTTTGATAAGAAGAGGAAAATGGAATTCAAAGGAAAATCTAAAGAGCATACTGAAAAGAAGATGAGCTTTCCCTTATGCTCAAAGTGTGGAAAGAAACATGGAGGGAGTTGTCTTAAAGTGACAAGTAAATGTTTCAAATGTGGAAAGGAAGGTCATCGGGCATTTGAATGCTGCGATGATGGGAAGAAGATGTCTAATGATGCAAACAAAGGAAGGGATACACAGAATGAACCTACTACACTTCAATGTTTCAAGTGCAATGAGATGGGACATTATGCCAATAAATGCCCTAATCCAAGGTTTTATGATGATGGTCGACGTCAACAAACTCTTAAGGCTAAAGACAAAGTAAAGTCATATGCAATTTCTATCAGCGATGTGGAGTACGATAAAGATGTGGTGAAAGGTACACTTACCATCCACTCTAAAGTAGAAAATGTTTTATTTGATTCTGGATCCACCCACTCCTTTATTTTTGAAGAATTTTCTAAGGGTATCACCATATTACCTCAACAATTAGATGTTGAGTTAGCTGTTACAACACCTAATGGCACAACAGTCACATCAAAAGTTCATAATTCTTCTCCGATCAAAGTTTGTGGGAAAATGCTTCCTGAAAATCTTGTGATCCTTCCTATAGTGGAATTTGATGTGATTCTTGGCATGGATTGGCTTTCTTTATATGGAGCTCATATCAATTGCCAAATAAGGGAAGTCACATTTCATATTTGAGATCAATCTATGATCATCTATCGATGCAAGGATGAACATAAACTTCCAGTGGAAATTTCTTCCATTTTCTGGGTATTGATTCCACTAAATGAAGGTTATTTATCTCAAATGGTTGGTGAGAAACTCACGATTAAGAATATTCCCATTGTACGGGAGTTTGATGATGTATTTCCGGAGGAATTACTGGGTCTTCCACCAAATCGTGAAGTTGAGTTTTCAATAGAACTTGTACCGGGTGCTTTTCCTATTTCAAAGACACCTTATAGAATGGCCCCAATTGAGTTGTAGGAATTGAAGAAGCAACTCCAAGAGAATCTTGATAAGGGGTTCATACGCCCTAGTGCGTCACCTTGAAAAGCACCTGTTCTATTCATTAAGAAGAAAGATGGATCAATGAGACTCTACATTGATTATCGAGAACATAACAAGATCACTATCAAGAACAAATATCCTCTCCCACGCATTGATGACTTATTTGACCAACTATGCGGAGCTCAATACTTTTCCAAGATTGATCTTTGTTCAGGGTATCATCAATTAAGGGTTAAAAGGGAGGATATACCAAACATGGCTTTCCGTACAAGGTATGGACACTATGAATTTATAGTGATGCCATTTGGTCTTACTAATACCCCTGCTATCTTCATGGATCTGATGAATAGAGTCTTTAGAGACTATCTTGATCAATTAGTGGTAGTCTTTATAGAAGATATTCTTGTCTATTCAAAGAGCAAGGAAGAGCATGCAGATCACTTGAGAATTATATTGAAGACCCTGAGAAAGGAGAAGCTTTATGGAAAATTTACCAAGTGTGAATTTTGGCTTCAAAAAGTTGCATTTTTGGGTCACATAATCTCAAAAGAGGGGATATCTGTGGATCCAGCAAAAACAGAGGTTATCAAAATATGGTCGAGACCAACAACAGTAACTGAGATCCGAAGTTTTCTTGGTTTGGCTGGATATTATCGATATTTTGTGAAATATTTTTCATGATTATCTAATCCACTCACCAAGTTGACATATAAAGGAGTTAAGTTTGTCTGGACGAAGGAATGTGAAGAGAATTTCAAGGAGTTGAAAAGAAGGTTATCCAGTGCACCTGTGCTCACACTGCCTTGTAGTGGAGAAAGGTTTGTGATCTATAGTGATGAATCCAAGAAGGGATTGGGGTGTGTTCTTATAAAAAATGATATGGTGATAGCTTATGCCTCACGACAGTTGAAAATCCATGAGAAAAATTACCCAACACATGATTTGGAGTTAGCTGCGGTAATCTTTGCATTAAAGATTTGGAGGCATTATCTTTATGGTGAAAGGTGTGATATTTATACTGATCATAAAAGTTTAAAGTATATTTTCACACAAAAGGAGCTGAATATGCGTCAAAGAATATGGTTTGAGATGATTAAGGATTACGACTTCTCAATCCATTACCACCCTGGGAAAGCAAACAAGGTGGCAGATGCATTAAGTCGACAAGACCATGCCAGTTTATCCATGATGAGGATCACAAAAGATCCAATATTTATGGATTTACAAAGGACGGATCTTGGAATTATAATGGAAGGGGAAAAATCTTATCTTTCTCAAATAAATGTTCAACCATCTATACATGTGAAGATTAAAGAGGCACAGAAAGAAGATGTCGAGTTACAAAAGAAGGTGAGAAATATTCCTGAATTCAACCTTGATTGTGATGGGATAATAAAGTTCAGGAATCGGGTTTGTGTTCCTCCCATCCCCAAATTAAAGAAGGAGCTGCTGGATGAGGCTCATAGTTCTTCATTCTCTATTCATCCTGGAAGCACGAAGATGTATAGGGACCTGAAAGAGTACTTCTGGTGGGATGACATGAAAAGAGATGTTACTGAATATGTCTCTCGATGCTTGGTTTGTCAGAAAGTTAAAGCTGAGAGACATAAGTCTAAGGGGATGTTACAACCATTACCCATACCCGAATGGAAATGGGAAAACATCACTATGGACATTGTCATAGGACTTCCTAAAACATCCAAAGGCAATAATGCTATCTGGGTCATAGTTGATCGTCTTACCAAGTCTGCACATTTCATTGCTATTAGAGAGGATTTTTCTCTAGATCATCTTTCCAGGATATATGTAAAGGAAGTGGTAAGATTTCATGGAGTCCCACTTTCTATTATATCTGATCGGGATCCGAGATTTACCTCAAAGTTCTGGTGAAGTCTTCAGTATACTCTGGATACAGAGTTGAGTTTCAACACTTCTTATCATCCTCAAACAGATGGTCAGTCTGAGAGAACAATTAAAACTCTAGAAGATATGTTGGGATCTTGCTCTATGGATTTCAAAGGTGGTTGGGATCAACACCTACCTTTGGTGGAATTTTCTTATAATAATAGCTTTCACTCCAGTATTCAGATGGCTCCTTATGAAGCTCTCTATGGAAAGAAATGTAGGACTCCAACTTGCTGGAATGAAGTTGGGGAAAGAAAGCTATTAGGACCCGATCTCGTTGATGAAATGGCAGAAAAGGACAGATCTATTCAACAACACATAAGAGCAGCTCAGAGTCGACAGAAAAGTTATGCCGACAACCGAAGAAAAGACCTAGAGTTTGAAGTGGGTGATAAAGTGTTCTTACGAATATCTCCCTAGAAGAGGGTCATGAGATTTGGAAAGAAGGGGAAGTTGAGCCCTAGATATATCGGTCCTTTCGAAATACTGCATCGTGTTGGGAAGGTAGCTTACCGATTTGCGCTTCCACCGAATCTCTCTCAAGTTCACGATGTGTTCCATGTATCTCTCCTGAGAAAGTACATACCTGATCCTTCACATGTACTTAGCTCAGAAGTTGTACCGCTGGAGCAAGATCTTTCTTATGAAGAACAACCGATAGAGATTCTAGATCGTAGCGAAAAAGTCCTATGAAACAAGACCACTCGATTGGTGAAAGTTTTATGGAGGAACCACCAATTAGAAGAAGCTACATGGGAGCTTGAGTATATGATGAGGGAGAGGTATCCTCATCTGTTTGTTACAAAGTGACGAATTTCGAGGGCAAAATTCATTTTAAGGGGGGTAGAATGTGACACCCGAGACTTTTATGTTATATAAATCATCAAAGGAATCCTTTTCTACACAACACTTGCTTGGCTTACTTTACACGAAATCGCGGCCTTCCTCGATAGCTTGCGTCGTACGCAATACCGAGTTTCACTAAACAATGATATGCTATTAAAATATTATTAAAACTAGCCGTTATGAATAGTAATAACCAATTTTTGAAATTTTATAAATTTTATTTTTCAAAATGGACTTCATTTTTGGATTTAGAATATCGAAATTATCCTAGGGTGAAATTTTGGTATTTTTCTGAAAACTTTCAATTTTTGATGAATAGTGAAACCACTAAGTGGTAGTTAAAAAAAACTGAATTTTTCATAAAACTTAATTTTACCGCTTCAGTGATTGGAATTTCGACAATCCGAGAGACACGGTTAATATCAAGGACTAAAATGTGGTTCAATGAGATGAAAATAATTTTTGGTGAATAGTAACTTCTTACTTTTTTTTACCACGGTTAAAAGTAAATAGGGTAATTAAGGGTAAAGATGATATTATTATTACCCTAAAACATGTACTAATTCTATTGGATAAGTGTAATTCAACCAAAAACAAACTTAGGAAGAAAATATGACCATTTAGGCCCACTTGGATTAGATTAGGACATTTTTTATTAATTTATTTAAAGAAGGGTCAAAATAGTTAAAATCAAAGTTTAATAAGTAAATAATTTTTAATATAAGGTTATACATAAGATAAATTCGACTATAAATATTAATTAGAAAGATAAAACGATTTACTACATAATGAAATTTTATTTTTAATTTTTATATATTAAATAATTTAATTTATTTATGACACAATGATGATGCAGTAATTATCTTATTAATGAAATATTGACATAATTGATGTTATAAACACCAAAATAAATGTAATTTGAGACTTTTTATGAATTACACTAATTTTATAGGTTAATATGACATGTTATTATTGATTTAATTAACTTGGTTCAAACTAATAATTCTGTTATGATTTTCACAAAAATCAATTACTAAATAGTGTCAAAATTGACATAAAATAGTTTTTGAAAAAATTATTATATTAGTAATTGTTATTTTATTCTTAAAAATCTAAGGTTCGGCCAAATGACTTATATAAGGTTATATATATTAATAATAAACAACTTGGGGTTCGTTTGGATGCTTATAGTAAGCTTATTAACCTTATAGTAAAAGAACACAAGAAGACACGGTAAAAGTAAACTTATTTAACTTAATGTTAAATCTAAATGATAAGGTTAAAATAGGAACCTAAACTTGTATAAATTCTATTGGATGAGATTATTTCGACCCATCCCCACTTTATCTTAGAAATATATCAATTTTTAGCTATTTAAAACCAAACATGACTTTATAATAAAATAATAGTTTTAGTTTTCCCAAAGGTGCCCCTCTCCTCCCTTATAAAAGGGCACCTCCTCCCCCTCTTCCTCACACCACTTTGAGACTTCAAGATCATCCAACCCCTGCCAATTACTCCTCTACACTTCCCTAGATACATCCTAGTGGTCCTTCTCTTCTTCAAATACCAATTTTAGTGCCCTAAAAGAAGGTCTCAAAGAAGCACTTCAAAGAAGAGGTAATGTCTGTTACCGATTCTGTCATCTTTATTTCTTATTCCACTTCTTCTTCTTTAGTTGTTTCATTATGAAGTAATAACATCAGTATCACTCATATACTGATATGTTATTATAAGTATTAAACAACCCTATTTCACCATCTATCCATCCTACGGAAAAATAAATCACCGTGCGTGCGTACGTACGGAATACCGTCTCCACGCCGTGGTGTAATCTATTTTCCACCACCACCTTACTTGGATGGGTATAATGGTGTAAATAATGACTATATATGACTATTATAAAGTGATACTGGTTCTGAAATAGTATACATACACTCCAATACAATTCCATGATCATAGGAATGATATCATCACTCGTGCGTACGTACGGAATACCGTCTCCACGATGTGATGTGACTCGTTCTACATGATCTTCATTTCATAATGATTATATAAATGAATTTAATGAATGAATATGATATATATTACACTAATACCATTATGGAAATGAGGTATCTATAACCTAACGATAAGAATAAGAATTTATTCGACAAAACACGCATAAGAACAAAAAGTTATAAACACCCGAATAACAAGTAGCAATGAAATATTACTACTAAGAAGCTAAGAATATGACCATATATGATATCATAAAAATAAGTACGATTCTGGAATAAGTCAATAACATTATTTAAATCATTATACAGGAGGTTCAGACACTTACAAAGCAAAATGGACCTAAGGTAAGGGAAATATCACAATCTCATTTTTATCCGAGATTGTTTATACTTTAGTATTTACTAAGGTGTATTTCATCATCCACATCCATGTTTACTCAATATGTAATATTATTTCCATTCACCTACAATTGTTTAAATCCTATTTTACCCTTCAGTGAGTTTTTAGTGAAAGATATGAAATGAATCTTTTGTCATTTTTCGTACGAGGTACTTTTTGACTTTTCTGACAAAAGTACGAGAAGAATGTTTTTTTAACTTATACGGCATGAATGGATTTTTAAAACAGTATTTCCAAGAAGATTCCTTTACAAGTTTTCAAGTTTATTTTTAGTAAACTTCATTTAGTTTAAAATTTTAAGACATGTTAAGAAAGGAAAATGTTTTTTAAGTAGAAAAGATATTTTCCTCACGAATGGAGTTCAAGTGTTTTATCAAAATTATTTTCCATCTAAGATAATAAAGGGTTCTGTTTTTATCCTTATTATTACATGGATTTGATTATGTTGTGATGGAAATATTTTTATGAATTCCTTTATCTTATATGAATTGTTTTATGATGTCATGTTGTTTAAGAATCCCATTTTTATTACATGGATTATGCTATGATGTATGGTTTATGATTTTGTGGCACACATAAGAATGGTATCATTATGAGATGGGTGGGACATATATCTCCCTCCAATGCATTGGGTAAAGATTTTATATCTCATGAGATAGTCATGTCTGGAATGGTAGGTTATACCGGTTCAGTGAAACAGGACTGAAACGAGGAGTGAACTCAGTTCAGAAAGGGACTTTGTCCACTAAGATAGTCTTGGCAATGAGCCTTGACTAATAAGAAATGATTCTCTATGATTATGTGTGTATGCAAAAAAGTTTCATGTTTTAAGTTATGATTATTGTGATTACATTTCACTGCCATGATTTATCCCATGTTATGAAATTATGATCTCTTTTGCAGGTTAAGATTTCCAAAAGTTATGTGCTTGTGTATATGATGTGATTGATATTTCTTTTGTTTACCCTTACTGAGCATTTGAGCTCACCCTTTTGTATGTTTTCTTTCCCCAGGTCAGGAAGAAGTTTATTAAGTAAGATATGCCAAAAGGGACTATAGATATGATGAAATAAATGGGAGACAGTGTAGACGCTTTATGAACCAGTTGTTTATGTTTCCCAGTTTCTAAAGACACTATACCTATACGGTCCTTTCGTGGTTTTGTTATATGTTGTAATAAGTATGATTCAATTTTGAAGTATTAACAATGTATGTAAAGTATGGGTCGTTATAGGATCCATTTTTTCAGCGCTTTTAAAAAAGCACTGATAAAAAGTAAAAAATTAAAAAATTAAAAAAAATTAAAAAAAATTAAAATAAATTAAAATAAATAAAAATAAATAAAAATAAATAAAAATAAATAAATAAATACTTCCAATATGGGGGGCTTTTATAGCGCTTGATCCCCCCTTTTACAGTGATTTTCTCCCCCCTACAGTGCCCCCACACACCACCTCCCCCCTTTATCAGCGCTTGCTCACTTATTCCCCCATGCACGCGTGCCCCTACCTTTACCAGGATTTGAACTCCAGACCTCCCCCCTGCGCGCCTAATCCCTTACCACTCCTCTATTTTGATTTGTTTTCCATTTCATGATATCTATATATATATATAGTTATATTTATTTGTATAGTAATATATATTTATATTAATATTTATATATATATAGTTACATTAATATATATCTCTATTTATATATATATAGTTATATTTATTCATATAATAATATATATTTATATTAATATATATATATAGTTATATTAATATATATCTCTACTTATATATATATATTTAGTTATATTTATTTGTATAGTAATATATATTTATATTAATATATATATATATATATAGTTATATTAATATATATATATATAGTTATATTAATATATATATATAGTTATATAAATATATATATTTATAGTGATATTAATATATATACTTATAGTGATATTAATAAATATATTTATAGTGAAATTAATAATATATTTATAGTAATATTAATATATATAGTTATATAGTTATATTAATATATATAGTTAGATTAATATATATATATAGTTAGATTAATATATATATATAGTTAGATTAATATATAGGTATATAAATATGTATATATTGGTATTTTAAATAAAATGGATATTAGTAATTATTTTGATAAAGCTAATATATGTTATATGTTATATGTAAATATGTTTAATTATTTATTTAAAAAATTAATTTTTTTATGCGTGAATATATAAACAATATGTATATATTGTTATATATTTGATTATAAATAGCAGTAAATTAGAAAAAATGATAAAATGTTAAAGACATAATATCAATATGAATGTAATACCTTGGAATAAATTCATTCTCTACCAAAAAATTCTAATAATACCCCCTTAAACGAGGCTGAAAATCCACAAAATGTTAAACAATCGGGGTACCCCGACTAAAAACTCAGTTTTGGAGGCCTTATGGACCGCTTTTGGCCTCGAAAAAACCTTGATCGAGGTTCCCTAGGGTCACAGAGACGTAGACATCGTCGCATGCTTCGAGTTGATATGTGGTAGAGCTCAAACGGACACCCGGATCAAAAGTTATGGCCGTTTGAAGTTCGAGTTGCGTTTTCAACATATTTTAGATCTTTTTTTGATTTTTTTTTATTTTTTTAGTTTTCAAATTGTTATTAAATGACTATTACTCCATAATAATTAGAAAATTATTAATTAAAAATATTTTTTTAATTTTTTTATAAGCCATTTTCACTAAATATCTTTATTATATATTTAGTATATTAACTGTAAATATATATTTATACTGATCCAAATTTTATTTAAAAATTATATATTATATTTATATCAATATAACTATATTTTTATATTTTTATATTTTTATATTTTTTTAATTATTATTTTTTAAGCCGACCCTTTATCAGCGCTACTAAAAAAGCGCTGATAAAGGGGGTCCCTTTATGAGCGCTAAAAAAAGTGCTGATAAAGGGGGGTAGCTTTATCAGCGCTAAAAAAACACTAATAAAGGGGTGCTTTTATCAGCGCTTTTTTAGCACTGATAAAGGCACCCTTTACCAGCATTTTTTTAGTGTTGATAAAGGTACCCCCATTATCCGTTCTTTTTTGTTAGCGCTGATAAAGGGTGGTGCTGCGAAAAACTATTTTTGTGGTAGTGAATAATGAGGTTAACATGAATATATTCACCTAGAACTTGATGACTTGGTGAAATACATCCTTGAATTTCCTCACCAAATAAATGGTATCACTTTCTATAGAATTCACAAAATAGGACAATTTCATAAAACTCCCAATATAATCCATGATAGATGTATCCTCTTACTAAAAGACCATGAACTCAAAGGATAGATATAACATCAACGTCTTTGGGAAGAAGTCCTTTAAAAACTTGGTCTCAAAGCCCTTCCATGTGATCCCATCATGACTACCTGCATGCACTTCTACATCCCACCACTACATTTCTAGTCCTCTAATCTAACAAGTCACTAGCTTTACCCTCCACCCAGTGGGTGTATCAATAAAATCGATTATGGTTTTCACAAACTCGATCCAATTTTCCTCTTCCAACATTCCACTAACACCCTAAAATAATGTTGCGATCTATGACTAAAACTTGCACACTAGATACGCCATGAACAACTCATCTCTCTGATCTCCCTAGTCAATACTCTGAACAACCCTCCCCAAGATTGTCCTGGGATACTCATATATCCATACCCCAATCTATACCATCTTCTGCAGCTACCCTTCCTTCCTTCAAGCCTCTACCTTTGGCTCATGCTCATCTCGGCCATAGGGGATCTTATCCCATACATGCTATAGAAACACCAGATCTCCAATATCCATGGTCAATAAAAATATTATATATATATATATATATCAAAAATATGGAAAGCTATAATTGGTAGTGCATCTCACCACACTTACACTTCCAACCACACCCATATCACATATCATCTGGCACAATGTCCCCTTAACTACTCATATCAGAGTCAAGAATCACATAACAAGAATACTAGAAATCACCATCTCAGGGTGGATGGCTATAATACCACTAATAATATATTTAATAAAAAACTATTTAGCTTGTTTTATACACTTTAAACAACACAACCCATTTCTTTATTCCCTACCTACCATAATCAGGATTAGGCCCATATATATTCCATGCATGCATAAGATCACATATTAATATCATAAAAAACCACATACCTAGACTTACTGACCATAATTATAACAAGAAGCTAAGTAGGAAAAAATTTATTAGATTGTTGTAGATACTTTTAACAACCCAACCCTTTTTCTCGTATTCAAGAATACAATTGAAAATCATAAACACGTAAAGATGTTATATGAACCTAAGTTCCTATCATAATACATGAATTATCCTCCATTTCCATACCATTCACAGGGTCATAATCTCATAAATTAACAAAATCACACCCAAGCGTGCCACAAGAGGTGGAAAATCAATCCACTGTAAAAGCATAAAATAAGAACATTCATTTCCCACCCTTGGAAACGTTTTCTATCCACTGTGCATGGGGATGTAGGCACCCAAACACATGATCTTTACCCAGTTCCATGTAGATAATAGTCTTCAGTCTACCATAGGCGAAATAAAAGATCATTTCAAAAACCTACCTTTAATAACACTTCTAAACCAACTGAATTCTATTTCCACCTTTAATTAACATATAGTATCAGATACCACTTACAGAACCCTGACCTATGAGCTAGATAATGAGTAATCCAAGATGGATGGGGAGGTGCACCTAAGTCCCATTACCCCTCTAACCCAGAACATAGGTTAAGTGGATCTTGGGTCGTGGTACTACACACATCACCGAAATACTTTGAACAGAAATCTATACATTCTTGATCAAAATTACCTTTCATAATGGAACCTTAAATATGATTCTTATTCCTGATATAAGGATTCATTATGAACATAATTCCACTGACTGGATACATCCAAATAAAATCAATGGGTCTGCCAATAATAAGTTTAGTAGGAATATTGGATGTTAGATACAAAATAAAAGTGAAAAAAGATGGACAAATTTTTTCCCTATGTCACAAAAATAAGTGATCTTTTTGCTACAATTTTTTCAAGAAAGTATTCATCAACCAGATAGATCAAAATATCTATAAAAATAGAATAATAGAATCCTAATAATCCTTACATTATTTTATAATAAATCCTAGATTTTTATTATAATCAACTCATGAAGAAATATGTGATATCATGAGTTTTCAAATATTCCAGTTTCACTACTCTTGTATTGACCCATTTCAATATATTGGCTGGATAACCATTTAAAAAATTTATAGTTTATATTAATTTTATATTTTTTTCTCTAAAATTTTCCTCTCATAAGAAGAATTGGGATCTTTATAGTTATAATGACTAACAAACTCAAGATATATTTTAGGTAGGATATTCTAATCTATCAAGTCATGCTAATAATATAAATCATTTATGCTCTTCCTTAAAACACCTAGGAGCACTGGAAGAAAAATTTCACATATTTTTTTCAATGTTATATATATATATAGTGATGTAGAAAATTTTTTGAACAATAAATCGAATTAATGAAGATATATTTATTCGTCTAATTTTAATTGAATTTAAGAGAAACATTCATCTTATTTATATGTTGGAATCCTTTTGTGTTAATCATGTTTTAATGATCACAAATCCTATACATTCTGTAAATCTTGTTAATCCTGTTTAATCTATCTCAAATCATGCGTACAAATGGTTGGTTTTTTTATGCTTTAAATAAACCTATCCAAGATCTTAAGTGCTATGTTTGATTATTGTAAACTATATTTAACTCCAGTCTATAATTATTTATTTTAAGAATAATTAAGTCTAATTCACTCTATGAATATTACTTCTCAAGTCTATATATAGATATTTGGCTTAGTCTAAGAAAATGTGAGTTTTCCACCAGTTTTGTTTTTTTTTTGAAAAGGACCCAGACACTGTGACCAGACACTGTGACTAGACACCGTGACCCAGAAACCATGACTGGACACTGTGACCAGACTCCGTTACTAGAAACTATGACCCATACACCATAACCCAGACATCGTGACCAGACACTGTGACCAGACACCGTGACCAGACACTGTGACCCAGACACCCTGACCAAACACCGTGACTAGACACTGTGATCCTAACACCACATCTATGCTACCAGTTCCTGATCTCTATATTCAATTATTACATCATAACTATCTCACCGCTCAAAGGAAAATAAGAAGGCATCGTTTCATTGAGACATCACTTCATGGAGTTATCGCTTCAGGGAGACACCATTTCCAAGTGACACAGTTTCTATATGGACTTTGAAACCATTATTTAATCTGTTTTTCCATTTTCTATTTAATCTCTAATGGTAATATTTGAGTCTTTTAAATGAACTGACATAATTAATATTTATTTGTAGTCATATAACCAAATAGTACGAGGTATGAGGTGAAGAATAAATGCATCCTTTTGGCTCCAACTCCAAGAATAAAAAGGAAAAGTGTGTCCTAGAAACAATGTGTGTGATATAGTGAATAAGCGTGAACTGACACACGCAACAAGATACATCTGAAGAACTCATGAAGAATTCACGAATAAAAAAGCTGGAATACCATATATCTGACTCAAGAACATCTTCTAAATACCAACTCCACGAAGAACATGATCCAAATCCAACTGGAAAACAGAGCACCAAACTTGTGATACTATTTTTTTTATCAAGAGAACCCAATTCTTACATTCGATTCATCTTAGAAGTACATAGATATATAGAATAACACTTAGAGCACTTCTAACCTTATCTCATAATCTTTTCTCTATTGTGTACTATTTTTTAACTTTTTAGTAGTGTGTGTGTATCTGTATAAAAACACACATTGTATCCTGCACTAAACCAAAGGATTAAAGATATCCTTCCTCTCATATCTTTTTATACTTTGTTACTCCCATGGATAAGTGTGGAAGAGGTCCCTGTGTGACCTGTTAGTTCATACCAACAAAGAATTGTGCAAGAGATCATATGACCCGGATAGTCCTGTGCACTTTTTTTTACCTTGATCCAGGGTGTGGATCAATTTTATTAATATAAACTGCTTGGTGGTAGGTAATCACCAAGTGGAGTGGATTTGGTCTTAGATTGAGACTGAAACACTTATTCTATATCCACTATGCTGTTTAATTTAGTTTTCTCTGTTTTACTGTATAATTAAAATATCACTAGATTTACTTTGATAGTTAACATTTGAAAGAAGTTATAAACATTTTTACTTATTATAATAGCTTTAAAAGTAATATTAATAACTAATATTAATATTAATGAGAATTAATCAATCTTCTAAGAAGTTATTTAAACAATCAAAAATTAATAATCATATTATTTTTATTAATTGGGTTATATTTGTTTTTATCAGGGATCCTTTTAAGAAAAAATTTCAAACATAAATTTTTACAGATACTCAATTCACCTCCCTCTTGATTACTCTACTCGAACCAACATTATATATTTTAGTTGATATTTCTCAAAAAAAACATACGTCTTTCAATTCATTAAGTAAATCAATTCCTAAGATAAACTAATGTGGATTCTCATAATAAATAATATTTTAAAACTTTTGAAATTTTTTCCTATATGGATAATTCATTGGAAATAACCATTGATGTCCCATGAAATTTAAAGAATAATGAAATTTAATCCATTTGGATCATATATTCTTTATACAAAAAAGAACATGATAGATAACACTTTTTTAATTTTACCAAATATCATTCCATAAGTAGGAATGTTTTTTATCATACACATAATCATAGCACACATATGAGATGTAATTTTGAAAAAGAATCATATGTTCACATACCCAAAATCTAGAGTTTCTTCAACTATTTTATTGAAGGATTTAAGTAAATGACTATATCATTTCTATGATTAAAAAGTCCATATATGAGTGTATTTACGAAAGTAAATGGTTTTTTTTATACATAAATAGAGGTAGGTTTTAAATGTGAATGAAAACTGTAAACATATTGTTTCAAGTAATAATAAAACCAAAAATATTAAAATCGTCACATTGAAGACACAAACTATAATTATTTACATAAATTATATAATTAGGATATTATGAATAAAATTTCTACCTTGATAATAAAAAAAATGACAAAAAATCATCATTATTCTTATTTCTATCAATATCATGAAATCATATATTTGTTGAAATTTCATAATATATGAAAATATTTTGAAGATTAGGATTCAATGGAAAGTGACACATTATTTTTTATGGATTAAAATATAGTGTTCCGTCTTTACTAGGATTTCGTAAAGATGAACCGAAATGTCATCACACATTTAGTATCGTTGTTACCTACAAAAATAAGCTATAATATTTTAGGTGATCATGGGTTTTATTAGTTTTAATTCTATGATGATCAATTAAATTTGATTCCATATAAAGATTTATGGGAATATCTTCATCATTAGAAAGTAATTCCTTCAAAAAGGTAAGAAAATAATCAATCCCATTATTAAAAATTCCATATATATTTTTTCCATGGTACAATCACATTAAAAATATCAACTTCCCCATTTTACTACATGCTTGATTTACAAAAGTCCGTACATCATACAACAATTTTTCACTCTATCAAAATCATCATTATCAGTAGTTTTATAATGTATTCTTATATAGTTGTCTTCATTCACCAACCAACTTTCAGGGTTAGGGGGGAATGATGTCTGTTTAGTGACTTAGCATGATACATACTATTCACTTAGGGCCTTATATCCATTCTTTAGTCTTTAAGTCAGTGGTCTTTTGGGACATTTTTCATGGGTAATTTTGACCACTGGGCCTTTGGTTCATGTAAGGGTCACCTCTCAACTCTGTTTAGAATAGGGGTTTCTTTTTAATTTAATAAAAGTGGCCTAATCCCCAACGTATTAAAAAAAGAAACCAATTAGATACCAAATTCCCCATTCAAATTATTTTGTATATACCATCATTATCCCAATCTTGATTTTCTCTACATTGCGATAATTAACATAATAGTTCTTGACTTAACAATGGACTTCCAACATAAATTTTAAAAATGGAACTAGATAATCCCTATATCCAAAGCATTATTAAATACAAAATATTTTAAAAAATACAACTCATTATGAAAATAAATTGAGATATGATCGGTAGAATACACCTTCCTTTTATATTTTCTAATAAAAAAGTAATTTATTAATAAAATTAATATAGTATTTTATAGTTATAAAACTCATAATAATAATAAATCTACTAAATAAAAACCAATACAATAAAATATTTCAACAACATAATATATATATATATATATTTGGTTTATAATATTTTTTAAATATTTTAAGTTCACATTATGCATTGGGTACATTACCATGTTATAATATTCTATTTTAATATAATAAATTATAGAAAACCCAAAAAAACAATTCTATGAGATTAATGGAATTTGAATACAAATATGGTATGGAATTTAGTTTAGTTGATTGTTAATTTTTATTTTAAAATACTTTTGAATAAGAAAAATTGTAAATATAATAAGGTTGAAAATCACTTTATAACACAAATAATCATTAAAAATATATATATTGGTCAAAAATAGTCATAATAGAGCCAAGTAAGTATAAAAGTAAAAAAATACAGTTTTCATTCTAAAAAATAAATAATTCACTTCAACATTATTCCAAAATAATAAGATATATTCTAAACATAATTAACACCCAACATACATTAAAAAATAACTACATATTTTGAAAACATGCTTGTATAAAAATTCAATTTTTATAAGTACCTCAAATAACACCCAACAAGCATTAAAAACAACATATCTAATTAAATCTATTATTTTAATGATTAAAAATATTTAACCACAATAAATATAATCTATATTATATAAAGTCCATAATAAGAATAATTTTTTTATCAAAATGTTCAGTTAATATTTCATATATATTTCAGCATGCCTTTAAACAAGATATTCCCATCATGTGAAGAAAAAACAGTAAATAAACAAATACTTATACCAAGATACAAAAGTTTCAAACAATAATGATAAAATTTCACTCAAAATTAAAATTTATAAACACAATAGACATAATATTCACTTCTACCAGTATTTTTAACAAAAAAATCACTTACCCATATATTATAATGCACATAAATACAATTAAAAGTGTATCTATGAAAGTAAAAGTTTTAACACAAGCTATAATATATCATTATACCTCTTCTTTATGATTTCACTCAAAACATCAAACCCATTATCATAATTTCTATCAAAATATAATTGTGGTCAATTAATATAAAAAAACCAAAACTATCATCATATTGAATTTAAGTTACTCTTATATAATATCTTTTCAATTATTAGGGTACATATTCAATCATTCCAAACTAAATTAGACTAAAATTAATTATTTTAAAATTATGATAATTAATTAATTGTAATAAAAATATTAAATTCATAAATTCATAACCTCTTAAAACATTTATAAAAAAATTAATATAATGATTAATTCTATAATCCCCTAATATATGTAACACATAAAAAATCAATATTGGATTTAGGCAGAGGAAATGAGTAACTAATATTAAAAAAAATCTTAGACTATGATCACATTTATTATAAAATAATATAATAAATATAATCTAAAAAAACCTTGGTTTAATGAATCATGACCTAATGAGTTCTTACTTATTATTTGATACCCAGAAAAAATGAAATCGATAATTAAAAAAATAGGCGATGAAACAAAACTCATTAATTTTATATTGAATAATAATTCAATTAACAAACATATGAATAGGGGTGGGGGATATTTGGTGGGTTGGTCCAAAGAGAATGAGGGTATTCCACATAGGTTAAGAGGAAAAATAAGGCATGATGGGGGAGGGAAGACCATGAATTTGACACTTTTTAGGGGACCCTATAACTAATACATTAAAAATCATTGATGTAGCCAACTTAATAGAAATGGTTTCTAAAAAAATGTTTTAGGGTATTAGTTTGGAGTCTATACTAATGGTTAGTGTAAACTGTTTCTATAAGGACTTGTATACCCAAAACCCTAATGGCCCAATGGAATTATTTTTATTTTATTATGGATGATCCCCCTTTTAAGGGTTGAAGGGGAACTAGTACCTGACTTGTAGGCCCAAGGCACAAGGCCCGACATGACTTTCAATACTTGACTCGAAGGCCCAGAGGCATACCATGCCCAATACATGACCTGTAGGCCTAACCCACTAGAACTACCCCTCCCCAGCTTCTGCATTATTGATTTCATATCTCCCCGCCTTTCATTTCTGATCGGCTAGTATTGCCTCATACAAAGATGCATGGTGCCTGGTCCTCATGGAGGTTTCCATACCCTCTGATTCTTCCAATCCAGTTAGCTTTGCTTCTAGTGACTGCTATTCTTGTTTCCCTGATCCTCTTCTGAGGCCTAATCTATGTGAATTGGGATACTCTATAATCTCAATGGCCCGAAGGCCCTATGGCCTGAAGGCCTTTGATAGCCCGAAGGCCCTTGAGAACCGTAGGCCAAAACAGGCAGCCTGAAGGCCCAAATCAGGTGAATAGTTCTAACTACTACAGTACATAACATTAACTGCTACAGTAACTACTGCAGTACCCCAGAAATTCTCCTCTACTTAGTTTTCAACCTAGGTCTCTTGGATGCCAAGCATGAGCCCTTACCACTTGGGTACGGGCTCATTGGCTGTATACCCACAATTATAAAAAACTATTATTATAAAGGCATGGGTATAACCCATATTTTTAAATGTGGTAATTTAAAACAATTTATAATGATGAAATGAAATTTTTTATCACCTTTATAATCTAAAAAATTAAATTCACATGGTGTTTACTTTTAAAGTTCACAACTAAACTGATAACTATTTTTCTAAATTTTCATGAAAATTCATTTTTTTCATGCTCATTTCTTATCATTTAACACACACTCAACACATAAAAAATAATATTAATACACAAACAATACTGTCAATAATTTTAAGTATCTTGAATTTTTTATTCATGTTTGGTTGGTTTTTATAGGTCATAAAATAATTCAGAATTATTTTTTTGAAATTCCCATAATAAACTAAGTTTTTTTTCTCATTTTTGACCATTTTATGATCGTTTCATAATTTTAAATGGATTATAGTTATTAAAAACACTTTTTATCATATAAAGAATCATATAAATTTAATTCTTTTGTGATTCATTCATATATCAAAAAAATTACTCAAGCATTATTTCCTTAAATTTTCATGACAACTGAATACATCTTTCTTGTTTTTAAAATTTTTGGAACTTTTTCAAATTTTAAAATTAATTTTAATTCATAAAAGTTTCTTAGAATCATTAAAGGTACCTTATATGTTAGATTCTTGTATGTTTCATTCCTATAGGTTAAAAAATACTTCAAAATGATTTTATTAAGCTTATACAGAAACTGAAACTCATTTTATTATAAATGAAAATTTTATACTTTTTTAATAGATAAAGATGAATTTTAATTGTTGAAAGAAACATTTGATATTTTTGATCACTTAAATTATTTGATCCAGGCATAGTTTTTTTCTATATATAATAAGTAACTCAAATATATTTTTTATAATTTTTAAAATTAAACATGTCTACTTGATCATTTTTAAGAAAATGACTCATTTCATAATTTCAATCGAATTTTAATTCTTAAAAGAAAATTTACATCCCTTTAATAACTCAATAAATCAAATTCACACATGGTTTGATACTAGATCATTTTATTAAATTTTCATTAAAAACTATTTTTTTCTCTTTTTTGAACATTTTATACTTTTTTCAAATTTAAAAATATATTTTAATTACTAAAAAAATTATGATCATTTTGTATAATTAATAGGTCAAATTAACATGGTTTATTTATAAATTTCATAAATAACATAAGGACCATTATATTTAGAATGGGATAAGATATCGATCGTTGGAAGTCCCTTCTTTCTATTCTCTAGTATAGCAGAACACCAACCATAGAAAGTATCTCCCTCTGATCGAACACCCCCCATAAATTTGACATCTAGAATTGAGAATATCAAGGACCCCAACCACCACATTGTGACCTCATAAGCCTATAGATCCTGTGAATTCAGGATCTTCCTCCCAAACAATGAATAAGTAATAAAGAATGTGAAAAAACATACATGAAAGAATAAACACAAACAAAAATGAACACAAGGATTAGGTGATTCAGATATTGTTTCTTATATCCATGAGAAAATGACAACAACTTATTTTATTTAGGGAAATAAAGTACATATTAGTTACAAGGATTATCAAATTTATAAAATCCTACACTGAATTTTATAATAATCCTCACTAATGCCTTAAGTGTTGCATCTTTCAAGACTCCAACATTCCTTCTACATATAGCATTCCAGCCCCTGACAATTGGATGCACCCAAATGTTCTTATTCAGGTGCCATATCTACTTTTTTAAAATTCTAAATTTCATTTGTCATTCATTTCTCTATTATCAATCACATGTAGAACAGTACCACTTATATAGTGGGTCCAACGAATCATCCAGTCAGCATCATCATTTGATATTTGTGGGAGAAACTATATTGACTTGAGAGATACTATTGAGTCCCTTTATTAATTGATATTATGACCACTAAAAACCATTGATAAAATCTTTTCATCTTTGAATCTCCATTAATGATTCTTCCACAAAATTTATTTTACCAAAAACCCCTAAGGATAGATTAAACCTAATATACTCAGTGCCTTCTCATTGTGAATTCTACACGATATTCATTAAATCTAGAAATCCATTCGACATATAAAAGTTGAAACTTCTATATACTTTACTCATTTATCTAAATCATTATTGAATCCATAATTACATTCATTTTATGTTCCTCTTTAGTGTTCACACACTTAGACTCCACTATGCTCCATCTATTGAACTCTCTCATTCATCTGCTTCCACTAGATAGACCATCGGGAAATCTCACAATCTAGAATGATTCTACTCATCTGATACTTAGATGAACCCATCAAGATTATATTCAACTTATAATAATACTTATGGTGAAAAAACATTCACTACCATAATATAGACATGGAGATGATTTAAAACCACTATCTTGGTCATCAAGTTTAATTTTTAGTGACTTAAATTCGTGAGATTTCAATACTTAACCTAGAAAATTTTATCACAGTAAAGCCTAAAAATATCTCAATTGTGAATTGTTTTTATAGGTTGAGTCAAAAATTGTCATACTCAAATACTATTCTCATTCTCACACCAAAGTCCCACATTCCTTCTTCTATTCACCCTCTACTTGTAGCACCTTTTAAGTTCTCCTCTATACTCCTTCCAATAATCCAGTCTCCCACTGAAATAATCCTCCCCAAATATTTAGAACCATGATACTTCAATATGATGCATCTATAAAACTCATCTAAATTACTCCATGAAATTATTCCAAAGTAAATATTAACTGAGCTATATTTCTCTAACATTATTTAATTTATAGTAACAAGTTTCACCATGAACCTGGTCCACAACCTTACTCTTCTACAAATCTATAGAAGAAACTATGATTCTAAATAGTAAAAACTCAAAGATATTTAAAATATAATACTCTAATGTAAGAACTAAAATGAACCTTGATTCAAAACTCAAAAAAATTATGAATTCATTAACATGAAAAACTCCAACATAAACTTCCTTTAGTAAAAATAATACATTCTTGACCCTTTTCTCTCCTCACATCCATCCTCAATTACAACCCTTTTAGGATCACACATCTATTCCAGAGGTCCTTCCAAAAATTTTCTAGTTTTATGATGATCATTTACATAGATTTTTAATCCCTATAATAGAAAAACATTCACAAACTTTGGGTTATTATTCCTTTGGTTTTAGCATGGCCAAAATTGACACCTTATATAGAATTTTCTGATGAGAGAAAAACATGTATTCTAATTTCAAACTTTTATATTATTCTCTAGATTATCCTACCCTAAAATAAGCCAATTTCTAGTTCACAACACCAAATTCTACTGTAAGAAAATTCACCCATTAGTTCTTTCGAAACTCATACTTTCTTTACATCCTTTCATCTTCTGTACCAACTTTAATTACACCTCTATCATGGTTATTATAGATTTTTTATAAAGATAAGTTGAATTACTATGAATTTACATAAGATAGACCACTAAAACTTGAACATAAGATACAGCCAATGAATATTTTTCTCAATGCAACAAAGTTTTATTAATATTTTTCACAAATCAGAATTTTAATCCTCTCTATTATCTCACTACTATGTGTTTGTGAAAACCATGCCTCAGACTCCATATTTTATTTATATAATACCTAACATGGAAAAACTATTTTTTGATACATAAATCCAAATCATGAATCCTATCTACACATTCCATAATTATGAATCCACCAAACATGAATTCACATTCCATTTCATAATTTCTCCTCTTCTCAAACTAACCATATTCCAATGATTAAGGAACATACCACACCACACCTGATTCCATTCATCCTATGGATTTAACCATATAATTCCCTTATCTAAATGGGGATTTAATTTTTGGAGGAGGAAATTTTGAATTTTGGTTTGGTGGAGGGGATGATTTTTTAATCGAGACTCTGGTCAAAAATTTGAGAGGTTAGATACCTCAAAGAGGTGAATTTAGATGTGGAATGCAATTTCATGGTGATTTATTTAGAATTTAGAGTGATTATAAGGATCCAATTCCTATAACAAGATTGTTATAGTGCCATCAGCCAACCAGTGGCATGTCTAGTAACCTGATAAGGGCTACTATACACACTAATGAGTCAATGAGGGGCAAGTGGATAGCCAATGGCCCCATGGGATATTGTCAAATAGGGTAATCCATATAATTTCTCCCAAGGCTACCCTCTATTTTTTTATGTGATAATGTCTCCAAAAAATGGCCAATAGACCTCTTCTATTTCCCCTCTTTACCTATCCACTCCCAATTGGTGGTTCTCCTCCATTCGATGTATGATTTCACTTTTTTGGGTTGAGTTGGGAATATTGAGGTATTTCTAAGTGTCTATCACATTTTATTATTTGTTTCCTTCACATTATAATTCTCTATAACTATAATTGTATAATATTATCTATTTTTAGGGAATTATTCTGGCTTCTCAGCTTCTCTTAATACCAGCTGAACCGAAGATTGATATTAGTGTAATGGGAATCCCTAAGGTCAAGGTATGTGGTCCCTTTAATTTATCCTATAGTATCTCCACTTTATAAGTGTTTTAGTATTTTTTTCAAGAAGTATACATCTTGATTTTACCTTGTATTAATTTAATGAATAAAATTTAGTTCTAATTTGTTTAATATTTTTTAAACATTCCTTAAACCATAGAAAAAATATTTTTCATTGAGGACAGCTTAGTTGGGATTAACTGTGAATGGGATTGGGATAAGAAATGGTTATTTATCCTTATAAGTTAAATGATAAGTTATTATTAAATTTTATGGTTGTAAAATTTTATTTCATAACCATCAATAATTTTTGTAATGTGTTGGACCTTTGAAGTGGAAATTTGGATTGTAAATGTTGAATTATAAAATGGATCTTACCCTTAAGATGAGTCTAACCGAATGACAAATGTATTGGGTGGGAAATGATGAATTATGTTGAAATTTATTTCATGAGAAGTATATGATATTATCTAATGAACTTGATATAGTGTAAAATGGATAACTATGGGTAGTGAAGTGTTAAAAAGAGAGTTATTATTTTGTGAAATTAAATGAATATATTAAATGAAGGTGTTGGTTAAATAGAGTTCTAGTATGAAACCTAAAATGTGTTTTCCCTTATATCATATGAATTAAATCCTATTTGATCAATCCTTGGGTATTATATAAGTCTCTTATGATATGAAAAGTTAAATGGGATAATGAAATCTTCTCTAATAATGATGTTTCTTGATGACACATGTATGCTTGGTCAGTAAGGTTTGGTATTTGGGTTGTTCATGTTTTAATGATTGATATGAGTGGAATGACATGGGGTTAATGCATTAGATTCAGTTATGAACATGAATTGTTTATAATTACTTAAGTTAATGTGGATTCTATTAGGTTACTCAATTAAATGCAATGGGAGGATACCTCATTAGATTCAAGGATGTCCAAAGCTAAGGAATGAAATGAGATACCTTGTATTCCTCACCAATTCATCATTATAAATACCTCAGGCATATCCACCTTAGATTTAGGTTATATATCATGTATTTAATGAAACAAATTAATTTAATGGATTGACTTGGGGTACTCTAGAGAACTTTGTGGGCTAATCTCCCCAGATTAGGATTTATGTAACAAGACATAATGACATATGTGTGGTCTTGCATTTCATTCAAGACTAATACTATGAATTCCTTTGACTCATGTTTATTTAGATTTAGTGTTGAGTATTCCAAGGTTATATTAATTGTATTCACCTAGATATCATTCAGAATAATTTCATGTATGATTTACATGGATTCTGTATGATTTTGTTAGAATGGAATGCCTGATGGAGGCCCCATAAACTCCCTTGTTCTATCATGACAATGGTTGCCTTGGTGGAATTCCTTGGAACTAGTTGTTCTATTTTTTATACTATGGTTTTTATTATTTTTAATGGATATGGTTTCCTAGGTTACACACCTTGGAATTTACAAGAGTTATAAGAAATATCACCATGTTACGAGATATCCAGAACTAGCCAAACTGGGTAGGTCCAACCTGGGGTGTCACCGTGGAGCTTGGGGTCAGAGGACATGTTTTATTTATTTATTTATTTCCATACGATAGTATTTTATTAGTATCGATTTTCCATGAACTTGTTATAGAAATTGGTTGTTTTAGGGATGCCATTGGTGGGGGCCTATTGAGTTATACTCGCACCCTATTCGGGCCACCAGGACACTTAGGTACTTGAGAAGAATACTTTTTGTTGAATTTTATGTTAGGGTAGGAAACTGATGTTCTTTATTTCTTCGTCTTAGCATGGATTTCATGGATTATAGACATCAAGACTAGGTAGGACATGGGAATGGTATGGGGATACATGGTCCACCATTTTGGAACAACTGTTATATGTATGATATTACTCACTATTGTATCATTTTGATATTATAGTTATTTTCGAAGTTTACCTACTATATCTGGAATGTTTATTTTTCTTAGTTATATGTTTTATTTTATTTCCTATTTCTTTAGCCACTCTAAATAGTATCCTCATGACATCCTTATAGACCCTCACCACTAGTCAGTATCCTCTAGCATATGGGGAGGTGACGTGAGGCCATGTGGTGCACTAGACTGGGAAAATTTAGTGGAATTTGGGTAAAGGTGTCACAAAATGGTATTAGGTATTTTTCTTTTGTATTACTATTTTGGGCATTGGTAGACATTAGAGTAGGATTATGTTGGAACTTGGTAATTAGATCATGCCTATGGGTGATAAACCCAAGTATGGGGAAATCCCAAGTTAATAGTAATGGAAATTTTTTATCTTAGAATTCATTAGTTATAGTTGTGTTTCTTCACATTATGTGATCCATTTGGTTTAAGATGTTATGATTTATGTGATTTTTGGATCTTAAGCTAATATGGAAACAGATGGTGCATGTGTTAATGTATCATTTTATGCATATAATATTTGTATATAATCCATATGTTCCATATGATTGATATGTTAGTTTCCTAATATTTATACTATCCTATGTTCTTACTTATCATATCTATATCTGCCTAGGTCTTATGAAGATTTACTAGTAAGAAGGGTGTTGGTGATTTAAATTTTCTGCAAAATTTTATATGGGGTTTTCTATATAATGATATGGTGGTATCATATTTGAAAAATTCATGAGAATATATATTGATAAATAGGAAGATATAAATGGATTGGTGATGGTCATGATTAAATAAGTTTCCAATAATAAACCTATATGTTTTTCCCCAAATCTTTTGAATGAAACTTTATTTAATCAAGCCTTGATACTTGATATAAATTTTTGATAAACCGTAGAAATTATGAACATAAATGAGGGAATTAAAGGAAAGTTAATACTATTAAAATTATAACCTTATTTATTTGTAGTAATGGAAATCCCTTATAAATGCAAGTCATGTGAAAAATTATGGTTGGGTTTAAAAAAATTTGAAATATTCTTATCAGGAATCTTCCCTCATAACTTGTGAATGAGAATATATTTATCCAAACTTAGAATGTGAGCTTTATGAGATACTAAATGCTGAATAATGTATGTTTGTAATGTATTTACCCTTGAATGGATGTAGTGACTAATAAGACTTATATGTTTGGATTGACCCATTGTAAAGGTAGTGTGAGATGCTATGAGGGTTTGAATTATGTGGTTTATATGTTATGTGTTGAGATAGAACCCAATGGGGGTGGTGTAACCTAGTAAATGAGGCAATGACCCTAGTGAGGGTAGTGGGGATATATGGAGAGCCCACGGTTATGGTACCTCTATGATGCGTAGTGGTAGCTTGAGACCCTTGTGAGTTATGTTGTATGTGATAACATGTAAGGTTGGTTGGGTTTTCATTGTTTCATGAGAACATGAGTTGTGTGTTTGGCATGTTGGATGTTGGGTGAACTAGCGGTAAGAGAGAGAGTTACCCTATGTATAAATATCAGGTCCTTATTTAATCCATTATTTCATTTTTTAAATAAGAATTCATTTTATTGAATTTCGTAATATATTTTCATGTTTAGAGTTATAAATAATTAGGTCATAACCATTAGATAAAAAAACCATACATTACAAATTGAACAATTCCTCTTAGTATCCATTTTAGCATAATATAATACTTAAACGAAAACATGATTTCTTTTCATGGAAAATCATTAATATTTTCAACTTGACTTCATCTTTGTTACTAATCATCCTTAAAAACTATGAAAAATATTCTAAAATAATGGATGAGTACAAAAATATCATAAAGGGACATACAAAAATAGAAACCTATGAGTATAATTTAAAACCATGATATTATAAAAGAGATATTTCCTCTAACATAATAAAATTTGACTCAAGTAATCATTTACTTAATCATGAAATCATATTTACAACACCAAAATTTCATAAGACACTTTATAAGAAAAAAATAAAATAAAAGTACTAATTATGAGGTTTTATTATAAAACATGAGTACCCACGAAAAAAATTTTCTTGAAAACAAACCTTTCTAACCTAAAATGACATAATCCTTCCATGAAAATTAAATATTATTATCTTACCTTTTAAAATCAAATGATTTCCATGAAAACTCATTTATAATCATATAAAATTCATATAGGTTCCTTGTAAAATATTCTTCATAGAAACTTTATAATAAACCTTACAATTAAAATAACCATTATGGACAACTTATAACATAATTATTTAAAGATAATAATCATTAATCAATGCATTGGAGAGCTACATTGGGCTCACCCATCATTATAAACTTTTTCAAGCTCACTAATCATCATGAGATATATTAGGTTTACTCATAATTATGAGATATATCGGTCTAAATCATCATCATAAAAAATTTCCACATACCATATCATGAATAAAATATTTTAATAATTCACCTTTTCATCCTAAAGACCTTGGAAAACTCTTTTGAACCTGTATGCCAAAAAATTTTGGATATCAAAATACCCTTTCTCTTAAAAATCCATTTTAAAATATAAAATATATTGAATAAAAGGAATTATTCTTTATATTTAAATAAAAAATGGAATATAATAATGTAATGAAAAAATTAAATAACAATTTTAAAGCCATGAAAATTTCTTGACACAACACATCTTGAAATAGAATATTCGTTTGGTCAAAACATTCCATCAAAAATCCTTTTGAAAACTATTAAAAGAAATTAAAAAGAGATAAAAAATGTACTTAATAATTAATTTATGTATATATAAATACATCAATAAAATAATTTTAAGAATATGGATATGGAAGAAAAATATTTAGAAAATAAATATTTAAAATAATTAAAAATGAGGTTTTTAAGGTAAAGTGTCCCTTACCTAAATCCGGAATCGTCATGTATGTTATTTATATTCTTGAATAATAAACTTATATTAAATATTTACTTGAGTAAGAAACTTTTTCAAGTTAATTATTCACTTTATTTATTACGATATTTAATCTAATTACTTAATCAATTAAGTTCTCATGAATTGTTTTGATGATATTAATCTAATATATCCAAAATGAATTCGGTAAGTTGACTACGGTAAAAGTGGTTGTTATTATATCATATTCAGAATAATAATCATTAAATAACTATAACTTTTATACATAAATTATAATTTAAAAATGAACCATTAAATATGGTTATGAAAAATGAACTATGTTAAAATCATGATGACGGTAGGTCATACATATGCATGGGTAACATTTCCATTTTTCAAAGTACATAATGGAAATAAGGTAAATTTTATTTTTTATTTATATAATGATGATTATATTATAAATATAATATTATTTATTTAAATAAATATATATATATTATTAATGTAATGTGGTTATGAAAAATGAACCACGTCGCTTTGTGGTGGTGGTAATCCACACATACGCATGAAAGATGTTATCATTTTTTATGGGATGAAAAGAAAAGAAAATAAATTATATATTACCTTTAAAAAATGATAATAAAATCATTTATATCATATATATATATATATATATTAAACCTATAATTATAACTAGCCTTTATAGGTGGTGATGGAAAATAAATTACATCAGTTCGTGAGGCAAGAGTTCAGTGTACACATGAATAACGATTTCATTTCTCCTTAGATGAAAGAAGAAGATGGATATAGGTTATGAAATTAACCTAGTAATATATTAATATATGTTAGATTATTATTTTATTATTTTATCATGGATGAATAAGATTTTAAGTAGGTAGAAGAAGAAATAAAATGAAAACATTTAGTTAAAAACTTTACCTCTTCATTGGAAAAACATATTTGCTTCACAACTTAATTACTATAAAGATTATATTATACCAAAAATAATATTATATAATGTGGGGAGTTTTTTTAATAAGGTATTTGGGTAAGTATTTTATGATATAGAGAGATCAAATTTTTTGAGAAATAGAGGACATGAGGTGCCCTTTTATAAGTGAGGAGAAGGGCGTTCATGGATGTTCTTAAAGTATTAAATTAATATAAATTAATTTTCATGTTAAAGTAGACCCAAATTGATATAATTAGAATATAGGACGTGTGTGGGTCTAAATAATCTCATATAATAAAATATAGACAAGTTTAAATTATATTTTTTTCTCTTATCTCCTTGTTTTAACCCCCCGTTAACCCCTTAGACAATTATAACGATATTAATGTTTTTTACACTTTAAGGGTCATAAAAGTTAATATAAATAAAAAAAATGAAACATAAATGGAATAAAATTAATATTTTAAACCTTATATCATTTACATGGCCAAATATAATATTTTTATAAATTTTAAATCATTTAATAAAATATTTTTTATTATAAAATATCATTAATGCCATATTTAGAATTAATCATTTAATTTGACTTTGAAAACAACATGAAAACAATTAAATTTAAATATAAACATTTAAAAAATCCAATATTTGTTATTTTTATCTATAAAATTATTGTGAAACTTAAAATCACCAAAAAAAATACTTTTAGTGTTTTTAAAAATCATTTACTTAATTTCCCTACTGCTTTTATAAGCACTGTATCAATATTGTGTAAGAATTTAAAGTAATTATTTCATCAATAAAAATTAAAAATAAATTAACATGATAAAAAAATTATTCTTATTTTATATAAATATTTATAATGGAAAATAATTTATTTTTATCCATTTCAAAAAACTATTATATATATTAAAATATAGAAAGTGACATTTTAGAATTTATATTTTACTTATATATTATAAAGGTTAAAAAATATTAAATTGAATCAAAATGTCATATTTTTAAAGTTTGGATAATTATAGATAAAATATAATCATCCAACAAAATAAAGGTAATTATTTTAATGAATTTAAATCATTTTCCCTTTAGTTTTAAACCTAATTAACCCATTTTACTTTTATCATAATAACAAAAAAGTACTATGGTTACTATTCACATTGACAAAGAATAAAAGGGTCCTATTTAATAAATTTAGATATATTGATTCAAAATTTGAAATACATTTTTAATGATTCAATTTCTATAATTTACATGGTTTAATTTAAAATTAAACCCATATAACATGATGAAAATGGGTTTTGAGAAAAATACATTTTTAAGTATAATTTTTTTTATACCAAATAAAAGTATACATGTCATGAACCAAACCACGAGGCCCTACCTGACTAGTGGAAGGCTGATCTGTCACAACACCAAGCCCACTTCTAATAAACTAGAGGCTGTTGAAAAGCTCCTAGAACGAATAAATGAAATGGGAGGCCTTTTCCTAGTGTACCTACATGCACACTCCCAACTATCTCTATGAAAAATTGTATATGTATATAAATTAAAAATATAAAATCTAGAGGGAAAATGTACATGAAATAAACTATATGGAATACAATAGATTATGATAAAATAAAACCAAAGTGTAAAAGTGAAAAATATATGCCCAACCAGAAATGAAGTCCCAACCTTACAAAAACTAGAATAGAAGAAAGCTGAGAGAGCGTGTATCATGATATTTATAACTGAAGACCATACATGGTCTATGTACCCAAGTACCACTATGCTCCACAATAATCACTATTGATTTTTCAATCATTTTTATTAGACAAGACATGTGAGGGAAAATCTCATGTAGGGGTGAGTATATACATACCCAGTAGGATGCCTCAAAAATTGAAGAAGGAGAAATAAAAAGATACCATAGAAGTAGTTAGATAAAACCATAAAAATAGGGATATAAAAACCCAATATATATGTATATATATTCTCATAAAGAAACCCAATAGAGAGAGAAATGTGATCTCCATCTCACATCCCAACCAAAGTTGATGAGTCGTAATTCAGTTCCAAAGGTTCATCTTTGATGCCCAGCATCAAATGAATCCTCACAAAAGTCTGTATGGAGGTTCCCACTCCTCACTACTACTCTCCAAAAATAATGGAGGACTCACTTCCACGGAGGACCCACAACTTGCAAGAGCTCAATGATAAGGGAGTACTGCTCCATAGGTAGAGTACCCATGACCAATGTAGGGTATTATCATCTCTATCTATATACAGAGTATGAGGAACCCATGCCCTATTGTGATGGAGGAGTACCAACCTCATAAACTCCCAAATGATCCCACATGATCACTTCCATCATCTAGTATCACCTGAAGAATAATCATGCTCAGAACGCCTTGTATCATATCTCATATTCAACATCTAAGTCCCCCATTTTACCCGATGTGAAAAAACACTCAGTATAGGCCACTAACAATCCAAAATCAGAGTCATGAAGAAGAATATGGGAGAGTAAGATGAATATGGAGGGAATATATAATGTGTATGGGTCCACCACCTCATTTTCTATCCATTTTATCTTCTTTATAGGGCTTAGGAATCCATGTCACACTACACAATGTGTAAAGGTGGTACACATCATGTCCCATCTACTCAAAGACTACCCAGATTCTCCTAGCCATGACCATGTACATCAGGCCATGGTTCTATACCAAGCTATGAACCTGTACATGCCCAAGTTCCATCCCATTCCTATGTACTCTCGGAGTACATGGATTTTCCAACCAGATGGGGTCTTGGGCTTGCATATCTAGCACATGTCTTCACTTCTCAAGTGGGTTCACATTACGTGTGAGCCTAACCACACAACATGTGATCCTTTACTCAGATGGAACCCCTTGTCAATATGAAAATGAAGTATAATACATGTTTTCTCCCAAACTACATGGCGGGTGGTCATGTTTTTTTACAGAAAGCTTAGATATTTTACAGGGATTCCAGATTCATACTCATCGCTATGAATCTCACTCGTTGACTGCCCAAGATCAATGGGGGTTGTTTTTAGCCATTAATTACTAAACATTAGTGTCCTAAAATCCAAAATATTATGGTTCTATATTGATCCATATAGCCTCTAATGGATGATGATACAAAACCCTGCCTCGATCCATGTTTCCTTCCCCCATGACCATGAATCCATACCGATCTGCCCAATAATCACCATCCTGATCATCATTCAACAAACCTCTAGGAATATGGGGGTCCAATCACACTCAAAATCACCCCAAACATGTTTAAACACGACCTCATAGGTCAAATATAAAATATTCTAAGAACGGTGGGTGAAATCCACATAAACAAGGTGACTCCTTCATTGACCAAGAGTTCATAGACAAAAATCATATAAACAAGACATACATTTGTATTATCAAGGTAAAAATGATTTATCAGATTAAAACAACAAATAAATCATGGGGATCATGAAAAGAATAAATAAATTTCATATTATTATTAACATAAGAAAATACATGCTTAATATTTTAATACAAAGGGATGAAATTAAAAATGATAAGTCATACCTTTTTTATGGATCATTCTTTGGTGAGTAATGAAATTTACTATGAAGGATAAGTCCTACTACATTCATTGACTCTCGATCCACCTTGATCTGATCACTTTTCATCCTTTAATGTGATCCACCAAGAAAGAACAATGGTTTCCTCCTCTCAAAGATCTTAAGATTATGTGGATAAACATGGAAAATTGATATAGTAGCAATTATATAGAGGATGAGAATTTAAAAAAAATTAATTATTTACTTTAACTAAACACACCTCTAATGAATACATCTACCAAACATTTGATACCGACAAACCTTTAATTGTTCCTAGAGTAAAACCCATATTACAGATTCAACCATGGTCTCATATATTTTATATGAGACTCTATTTGGGATTTATTCTACTATTTTAGGAAAACTGTGTGTGTGTGTGATATTAATATATTTAATAATTTTATAATATCATTGTTCATGACATTGAGATTGCTCACACATGGAGGGAGGTATTTTTCCATGGAAAATTTAGTAGTAATGTAATGTCCTAGTGAGAGTCGTCTTATTTCTCATACCACATGCTCTCTTCCTATTGATGGTAACCTCATTGTCAGTGGTGATTCCCTTGGGCTTCATCACTTCAGACCCCTTGGGTTTCATGGATTTTGGAATAAAAAGTTATTTGTAAGTAACTATGTGTTTGACTCCAAAAATATTCCTTAATATATTCCAAAGTCTTAAATGGGAAAAATAGATTCACTACATTCTCATCTGCTTCAAGGATTTTCACCCAAAAAATAATAATCTAAACAAAAATGTTGGGATACTAAGCTTGCATATGACTCTATTTCTCCTAGGACCTCTCATGCATGCTCCTATGCTGCCACAAAAAATTAACCAAGGGAATGGTCCATCCTGATAAGATCCTCTCCTATCGATCCTCAATCATCACCGGGTACTCCATGAAGGTGGATTAATCCTCAATTTACTCATCACCCTAGTTAATAACATGTGTCAGATCATTCACATGTCTCCTTAGTTGTGATGGATGGAATGTGTCATGCACCTAATCCAACTATGGGGGTAAGTCCAAATGGTAATAAACCTCACCAACTCTCTATAGGATCTCAAATGGCCTAAAGAAACTTGGATATATCTTACCTACCAAGATGAATATTTGTAGTCCTCATAATGGGGAGACTCTCAGGAAAACATTGTCTCCCTACTTGGATTCCTAAGTCTTATAACATTGATCTATGTAAGATTTCTTTCAGCTATAGGTTGTCCTCATATAATCATAGAACACATAAACATTATTTTTCATCACTTTCACCTTTTATGAATAAACAAGAGATGTTTTTCCAATCTCAAACCAACATAAGGGTGATCAGAAGGGTCTTCCATATGGGGCCTTGAAAGGTGACATGATGATTTTAGGTTGATAGCTGTTATTATAAGAAAAATATACCAATGGAAAGTGGTCCTATTAGATTTATCTAAAGTCTAACACACAAGCCCTAGGAATATCCTCCAACACTTGGATCTTCTACTTGGTCATCCCATCCATTCGGGGGTGAAATTCCATGATTATTCTCAACTAGTTCCTGAATTCCTCCTCCAAGCTTCTCCACAACCATTACATGAAACACACATAATGTTTAAATATAATCATTGCGGGAATCCCATGTAGTCATATGATCCACCACACATAAAATTTCCCTAAACTCTCGATCGAACTCTTCTCCATAATAGTAAGGAAATACACTGACTTGGTAAAGTGATCAACTATCAACTTGATGGAATATTGGACTCTTTCTATCCATGGAATTACTTTCACAAAGTCTGTACATATTCCATCCCATTTACCCTATAGAGTTTAAAGAGGCTACATCAAGCCTACTATAACATGGTACCTAGCCTTTACCCACTGACATGTGAGGTAATGAGAGACAAACTCAATGACCCATGACATCATGTCAATCCACTGAAACTACCACTAAAGTTACATGTACATCTTCTCCAATCCTAGAATTAGAGCCAATGGAGAAGTGTGAAACTCCCTCATCACCTCCTCTCACATCACATATAGAACCACCATCCATCCTAGAAAAAGGATGACATGATCCTCTCCTTCATTGAATCCATATGGTGCATCCCTTGAAAATATCTACTCATGTAGAACCTCATAGTATATTTCTACCAACTGAGCTTATCTAACACATTGAAGGATTAGAGAATTTAGCATAATCGACTGAAGAAAATTTTCACCCCTATCCTCTACAAAGGTTAGTTGTAAATAATCCAACTTCTCAGACGCCTCCACCACCATGTGAGAATGTGAATGCCTACTAAGGGAATCTACCACCACCTTTACCTTCCTAGGATTATATACTATCTAAAATTAATTGTGATACATGAAATCCAACCAATGCCTCTATCTAAGGTTAATATCTCTCTAATTGAAGATGTTCATGAGACTCTGGTGTCCTGAGTATACAACAAAGTTCTCACCAAGAAGATAATACCTCCACATCTTTATAGAGAATACTACCACTACCAACTCTATGTCATGAGTCATATAGTTCTTAGTTTGGGGTCACACCTTCCTCAAACCATATGCGACCATTACATTCCTCTACATTACACACAACCGAGTTCAACTCTAGAGGCATCAAAAAAAATTTATTATAAATTTTCCCCTTTGGAAGTCTCAACACTTGATAACAGGTCATACCCATACTTAACTCCTCAAATTGTCTATGAAACTACTTGGCCCAGGTAATAGTTCCCTTTCCATGTCAGGGTGGTCAAAGGGGATGCAATCTTAGATAAGTCTATTAAAAACCTCCCATAGTACCATGCCAGGCCAAGAAATCCACACACCTATATTATGATATTAGGTGGATCCTAATAAATAACTACATAAATATTTTTTGGGTCCATAGCTAAACCATGCACAAAAATGCCATTCCCCATAATGTGAACCTCACAGATCCAAAACTGGAACTTCAAAATCTTACTATAAATCTGGTGCTCCAAGATAAAGTTTAGGGAAATCATTAGATTCTCATCATGCTTCTCCTATGGTGTAGAGTAAATTAGTATCTCATTAATGAAGACAACAAAAAATCAGTCCAAGAATAGATAAAATATCTAGTTCATCATCACCATAAACACTATGTGAGAATTTTTCACACCAAAAAGAATCAATAGAAACTCATAGTGTCCATTGTGACATAGAAATGTTATCTTCATAATATCATCCTTATAAACCCTCAACCTGTGGTATTCGGACTTGAGATCTATCTTCGAGAACCAATTCATGGATAGAAACTAGTTAAAGAGGTATTCAATCCTCAACAAGGGGTACTAGATCTTTAGTGATACCTGTTTTAGGTGATGATAATCAACATAACAACTCAAGATCCAATATGCCTTTTTCATGAAAAAAACATGAGAGTACCAAGGGGAAAAACTGGGTCTATAAATCATATCTCTAAAAGGTCTTCCAATTCCAACCTTAGCTTCTGGAGCTTGATAGGGGCCATCATGTATGATGCTGAATATATTGGCATGGTCTTGGGGAGAAAGTCGATTTAAAAGTCTATATCCCACCATATAGGTAGTCTCGTAACATCCTTGGGGATGAAATCCATATAATACTCCATGTCTATGGGAATAAAGATTCCTAAATACCATGTTGTGTGAAGGGATAAAATGACCAACTGATGGGTGATGGGTTGCAACTTCATACTCAAAAAAGTCACTTACTCTGCTATGAGATCTCCCTCTCCCACAAAGTAGATTCTTGTCCCATTTGTTTAAATCTATCTAAATTATCTTTAATGATAGTAAATCTAGGATTGGACCATCAACAACCAATCCATACACAATATGAAGTTATATTTTCTCATTGTGATGAACAATAGGTATAACATGAAACTCTCTCCACTAAGTGATAGCTCGCATTACCAGTAGATATGAGATAAAGAATAAGAATTCCCTATAGGCATATCTGGCCATAGATGCTGGGATAAAGTTTCAAATGGAAGGTCCATCTCTCATATCAGTAATAATGAGATGAAGGAATGGTTTACACTTATGTCTATCAGTATGGATGAAAGAGTATAATAAATAGAAAAATGAGAAAAATGAGACTTTGTTGGCACAAATTTCTCTATGGAGACACTACACGAACTTCATTGTATGGAATAATCCATCTTGCAACATGTTAAGGGGGTATCATTTAAGGTTAGTGAACCGCGTGGTATACTCTAAAACTATCATATCACCCTAATACAACTCAAAAATTTCTTGGATCCGAACTAATTGTAAGAATGATGGTTAATAGTCTTCAATAAATAGATGTTGGATGTCAGACCATGAGATAATTGTCTCGTCATGGGTCTGCATCCCCAGACTCCACCAGTGCCCTATTGCTCCATAGAAAAGATAGGATTATATCACAACCATCTATTCTATTAGGGACTTAATGAGCATGAAGAATCAGATCCATGAATCTAGATAATCAACCACTTACTAGGAATATAGATAACCATATAACATCAATAGTCAATAGCACTAGAACTCTTGTAGTTTCCACACATCACAAGCCTAAACTATAAGTATTATATGAATCTAAATGGGTGGGGTTGCTACTTCCTGACCAAATGTAGGAGACAAATCGTGAGATGGCCCCTAAATTAAGGTCTCATCACACATCAGATCATCATCATGATCTAGAATCAGTATCCTGGATGTATTTCTTCGTGGAGGCATCTTGAAAGTAATCTGGACATACCATAGTTAGATGAGAATATATAGGTATAGGGATATTAATGAAGAAGCATAGTCAAAGGGATCAATCCTATATGATGCATGTACCATTATTCCTTACAACCAATGTCTCATTATTTTAAGTTTTCTAGTGGGTAGTCAGAGTCTTGTTGAATGGATACATTAGCCTCTGCTCCAAAACTGGGTTCCCTTGCCTAAAATCCACAATCGAGATGCTTCAACACCATTTCCCTAAGTCATAACCAATTAATCATAAGGAGAAAACTCCAAACATCATCCCAAGGAATTAACTGCTTTGATACCACTCTATCATAACCCATACCATAGGGGCCTTATAGGCTGGGGTAATTCTGAGCCATCACAACCCAAATCCCACCACTAATAGGCTAGGTACTGGGGAAAACTTATGAGAAGGAATAAATAAAATGTGATCCCTTTTTTATGTGTACCCATATGCATTCACCCAACCATTTCCACGCAGAAGTGAATATGTATATAAAGTAAAAACTGTAACATCTAGAGTAAAGCCAATGTGGAGTGGATTTGGAAGTCTCATTGGCATCGATATACCAAAGGGAAATGGTGATGTGTTTATTCATCCTTCGTTTCATAGGGTGGATTCTAATGGACTAGATTAGAAGATGAGGGCCAATTTGATTTCAGATGGTTGTTGGTGTGTTTAGAATGATAGAAATAAAGAAGGGGTAAAATGATCTACTAGATCATGTTTGGCTATAGAAATTAGGTCTTGGTGTCGAGAGTTTTATCTAGGTAATCTATTTAACTGTTGTGAAAAATCCCTCTCCGTAAGGATGGTCATGAATGGTAGAAGGATTGAGCCTACTTCCCAGTTGGTGGTTCCGTCAAGTAGATGGGTCTAGTTGAAACCTCATAGAAACGGTTTAAAGAAAAAATATTGATGTCTCATTTATTCATGGTTTCATGAGAGGTGGATGTTTACTCCAATATTCCAAAGGTTCATTGGTTATTTCATTCAAATTCTTCTACGAATGCAATGACTCTCTTATGGTGGAGGATCATTCATTACTTAATGGGATGGAGATTTTTCAATTCCTCTACTATCACCCTCATAGATATTGAAACTAATTCCTCAGTTATTTTAAACTCTCTCCAAGGAAGGTGTGATACCCCATGGTCCATTATTTATATCATCTATAAATGAAAGATCCAAATTGGTATAGTTAGTTTGATTCAAAACTGGTGTGAAGTAAATTACATTGAGAAATACCTTCCCTCAAAGGGTAACTAGAGTAACTATCTTATTATTTTCTCTAATATAGGTTCTATTCCCCCTAAGAGTGTTCATTTTTATGGGATAATACTCTTGGACTTTATTAAAGAAGTAATCATTAACCTTGTTGTTTTGATTATTTCTCTTCTTTTTTACTAAAAAAATTATTAATTTCATGAATACACTCTAAGAAATAAATCAGAGTATGATAGAATAAAACTAATGTATAAAGGGGAAAAATAAAATCCCAACCAGAAATGATGTTCCAACCCGAAAATTATTGAAATAAAAGTAACACGAGAGATACCTACTCTTGATTTCTAATACTGACCACCGTACATGATCTATACACAAAAGTACCATTATCATACACCATAATCACTTTTAATTTATTCATATTCTACATAAGACATGACACATTTGGGAAAATCCCATACAGTGGTGAGTATAAACATTTCTAGTAGGATTCCCTGAAAAATGTTGTGGGAGAAATAGAAATATAATATATAAGTATTTATCTTAAACCACAATGAGAGGGATATGAAAACCCAATATATACATATTCTAGTAAAGAAACCTAGTAAAGAGAGAAAGGAGATCTATATCTCACAAACCATCCAAATTTGATTGTTTTCATACAGTTCTGAAGGTCCATCTATGATTCCCAACATAAAACACAACTACATAAAAATCTATATAAAAGCCCTACTCATCGCTACTATACTCCACCGCCAAGGGATAACTCACTCTCATTGAAGAATTGTACCCCAATGGAGCATAATGAAGATGGTTTACTACTTCGTAGATAAAGGACCCATGCCCAATATAGAGGAGTACCATATTTATTAGTTTAAATAGTATTTGGAACTCGTTCCTTAGTGTGACAGGGGATTACAAACCTCAAAAGTCTCCAATGATCCCTCCTGATCACTTCCATCATCGTGAATTTCTTGAAGAAGCGTCGTGCTTGGAACACCAATCATAATATTTTTTTCCATAGAAAAGGACACCAAAACATCCTATGAAAACAACACTCAGGGTTGGATACGCATGAGTCAAAATATGAGTCCCAAAGAAGGATATGTGAGAGGAATAAGTTTCTGGAGGGATTACATGATGCGTATGGGGGTCCATACAATGCGTGACCCAACCTCAGTGCTTGGAAATTTTCTTCTTTGGACATTTCTTGGAAATACATGTCATAGTACATGGTATTCCTTATCCAATCGATGACTAATTATGTTATACTTTCTATTCACATTAACTTTGGTTCATGCCCGTGCACCTTGACATATACTTGGCTACACAAGGGTGCCATCCCGTTCCCATTTACTCTTGAAGTATAGGTCATGTTCAACCACATAGGGTCATGGGACTGTGCAAATAGAATAAAACTTGGATTCCCATGTAGTGACACTTGGTGGGTGGGCCTATCCACATGGTGTGTGAATTTTAACTCTACTGGAAACCCTATAGTCTATAGAAAATTAAGTACATGATGCTTAATTATTTACACTACATAGAATGTAGTCATGTTTTTTAAAAAAAGTTCATATACTTCATGAGGCTTCCAAATCCATGATCATTACTATTAATCTCACCTTTTGACCACCTAAGATTTATGGGGTTCATCTTCAGTCATCGATTCCAAGCCTCCAGTAGCTGAAAATCATAAAAATGATGTTATTGCATTAATATGTCATTCATTATGTAGATGACAATAACAAACATGTTTTTGATCCATGTTTACATCACTCGTGTCCATGAATCCATCCTGATCCACACACAAATCAACATCCCAATCATTTATTTAAAAACCCCGTGAATTTAAGGGTTCCATTTTTCTGGAACCCACCTCGAAAATGTCGAACCATGATCCCATGGGAAAATGGTGAAGAACATGAATAACAGTGGGGAGAAATGATAATAAACATGGTGAATAAATTTTTGGCCAATAATTCTTAGAAAAATATCATATTAATCGGAATACATGGGTATTAGAAAAGGAAAACATATTTATCATATTAAAATAACAAATAAAATTTAGAGTTCATATGAAGAATAAATAAATCATAGATTAAGAATAGAAGATGAAAATCCATTATCAATATTTTAATAAAAAAAGAGAAAGCCAAAAATATTGAGTCCTACCTCATTTATTGATCATTAATCGGTGAAGAATAAATTCAATAGTGAATGAGAAGTCCTATTATGTTCAATTAATCTTGATCCACCTATATCTAATCACCTTTTGTCCTCCTATATGATACACTAGTGAAGAATGATGGTTTCCTCCTCTCAATGCTCCTGGATAACCCTCCTAAATTTCTATAGACGAAATTATATAGAGGATTTTAGTTCATGGGATTTTAAAATAAAATAATTAAATATAATTATTTACTTTAATTGAATTCACCACCAATAAATACATCAATCAGACGTCTGATGTCGGACAATCTTAGGTCGCAACTAGGGTAAACCCCAAGTTCCAAATTTTACCGCGATATTATATTTCTAATTCGAGAATCCATTTGGGAGTTATTAAAACATTTCATAAAAAATACATACATGGGATATTAATATATTTAATATTTTTAAAATATCAATATCAGGCTCACAAAACCTCAGAATCTTGTACTGACTCAGCACTTAACTCAGAAAATACTTCTTAACATATCCCACAGTTTTATAAGGAAAAAATAGTGTCACTACAATAAAATTCATTACAAAGATCATAATTGGTTTTTTTAATAAAAATTAACTAATGAAAATTTGAAAAAAATCCCAAATATAATTTTATTTTATAAATACTTGAAAATTAAATAAGGTTTCCAATAAAAATCAGTACTTTTCACTATTCATTAGAAAATCAAACTTTTCAAATGATTCTAAAAAATTCATCAAAAGATAATTTTGACACGATAAATTCATTAATGAATTCCATTTTGTTAAATTAAAATCCAATAACTTGGTAATTGATCTGTTAATTAAAACCATATAATGCATGAAAACCTAATTTAGTTAGAAATAAGGTTGTTTCCTTTTTGACTGAAAAATTACCTGATATTTTTATAATGAATAAAAATCTATAAAATCTATTAAATTAATATTAATAAGGAATAAAAATGATTTATTATAACATTATCTAGGTTTTTATTTTATTACCCTTTTTGGAAATTTTATCCTCGCAATTTTATTTATTACTCAATCAAGTGGGGATATTTTTCTACAGAGTATTTTTAGATTTCCATGTTGCTTCTTCAATCATACAGTGTTTTTAATATAGGTTCTGGATGTAGCATAAGCATATGATGGGCCATGCCCAAGGTTTCTTTTTTTTCTATGATAGATGATCAATATGAGATTTACACAATGACAAAAATTATGATCTATGAAATTGAATCAAAGAAAATAGTCACGGGATAGAATGTCAGAACTAGAGAGAGGATCATCACATATTATTTATAATTAGTTTATTTAATTAAACAATTACTTTGATGGAATTATTTATTCACTGATGGGTATGAAAATAAACTAGTGTTTTACTGTTGTTGTGTTTTATGAATCAAGAGAATATTCACACTAGTGATGATACACATGTGTTAAAAACATATTTGAATATTTCCATATGAATCTTTGGGTGGTAGCATGTTTTCTCCCATCTCTTGTGTCGACCATCTTTTATTACCTAGAGAACCACTTACAAATAATTCTACTGGATCTTTCTTGACTTGAGAGTGGGAGGTGGATGAAGATCACTCTCCATTCTTAAGATCTTTCTTAGAGAAGGGAACTCTCTAGGTCTTGAGAGGATTCTCCAAATCCATTATGCATAACCAAACAAATGAATTGATTCTCTTAAAAAATAATATATTTGGTTTTATAAACTGCTAGGGTTAAAATAAAATAATTTCACAAGTTCCTTTTATTAATTATTAAATCCATACAAAACCCCATGTAAAATAATAATAATAATATTATTATTATTATTTCTCGACATGAACTTAACTTTAAAATTTAATTAAATATTATTTAATCAAATAATATTCTATATTTATTATTTTTCACCTGGCCATTAAACTCGGTCTTCTATTCCTCTGCAATATTTATTGGGACTTGAATAATGACTATTTATTTATTGAATTAATATCACTAAATTATTCACTAATAAATAAATAAATATTATATTCAAAAAATAGAAAATAAATATTTATTAAATATTCCACTCACATTATATTCTCTAGAATAACTGGTGACAAAATATAAGAAATCAAGTAAACATGGATAATTATTAAACCATGTATTGGAATAATATTTATTCAACTTGTTAAATAATAAAAAATAATATATTATTTAAATGAGATTACAGATACACTTAGTGTGTGGCCCTCAGGGCCTCTTTCTCAGTGGTAGTAGGTGAAGCAACCTAAAGTACAATGTTATCATCTAGAAACATGTCAAGGAACCCATCAAGAAAGAAGTTAATGCCAAAATGAAATAATACCTCATACAGACACTTACTGTGTAATATAATACATTTATCATAATATCTCAAATTGAGAAGGTTGCATGTTGGTGCCATCAACGTATATGATCGATGTCTCTTTCCTTGAATTCTTGGAATTTGAAATTTCTTATAGAACACCTTTGAAATATATTTATTTAGGATATATCATTTCTATCAAAGGGATAAATATATATACTTATGTTACAAAATACAAGGGAAAATCCTTTCTCAAATTATTCATTATTTAAATATTACTCGTGATGCACCCAACATATCTTACCTCTCTATGAACATATTTCATCGCAATTTTCATCAATACATCAAAGTATGTGACTTGTAATACTCGTTAATAATAATCTTAAATTATAAGGATAACTATAGATGTACATAGATAGTAACATCCAATGACACATATAAATATGAATTTTCTACTAGTGGGTCTCGTTCTCATAATATCCTACACTGGATATTACTAAGTTCATACACCATTAGAAGGTTCCTCAATGTTCTGAATCTCCACCCCTGATATCTTATATCATTTGTTTCCCTCAAATGATATCATCTGGCTATAGAACATATATTTGAGAATAGTGTTGTATCACTTCCGGATTTTTATCATAGCGGGAACTACTTTAACCTTTGTAGTGTGAAAACTACTTTTGGGACATTATCACATATTATGTTATGTAGAAGAACAACAATAATGTGATAATTAGTTAATTAATATTCAAAATCTATGAATACAGGTTATCATAAAGACACATGTGTTTCATCGAATATAGGCTTCTTCGCCCATTTCCTTCACATAGAAACACTTTTTTAACTAGTCCTTAACAGATTGTAAGACTAGTATGTCATTTCCAATAAGTAATAGGTCATCAACATAAACTAATAGGATAATGACCACATTTAATCTAAGCCTCTTGTAAACACATAGATAACATCCTTTCTTAATGCAACCAAATTATTTTATGGATTCATTTAATCTAATGTTTCGTGCCTTAGATGCTTTCTTCTATCTATAAATGGATCTAAGAAACTTGAAAATCTTTTTGGCATCACCTATAGTCACAAACCCTTATGGTTGTGTTATATAGACATCTTCTCAGAGGTTCTCATTAAGGAATATAGATTTGATATCCATATACCAAATATAATAGTCATGGTAATTTGCTATAGAAAGTAGAATTCAAATGGATTTAAAAATGGAAACTTGTGGAAAAGTTTCATCATAACCAATTACTTGAAATTGTTTAAACCCTTTAGACACTATCCTTGCTTTATAGGTATTTACTTAATTCCATGTATTGTTTCCTCTTTAATACCCATTTGTATCCAATGGTATTTACATCAACTGGTGTATCGTCTAGAACCCAAACATGGTTTTAATACATGGAATCCAATTTAGAATTCATGGATTCATTCTATCTTGAGCTCTTGATCTCTCTACTACCTCTTTGTAGGGGTGAGTTTCATCATTATCAAACAGTAATGAGTCTACATATTTTATTACTAGAAAACCATATCCATATGGTTCTCTTACCTCTCTTTTTCTCCTATACAGTACTTGTGTTTTAGGAACTAATTATTCTATGGGGACCTATGGAACCTATTCCTGCTCCAAATCTTGTGTATCTTGTGCATGAACTTCATCAAAGTCAATCTTTATCCCACTATCCTTTTTGAGGAAGTGTCCCCCTAAAGAAAGATAAATTTTCTAGTGATAATAATATTCTTATTTGAGGGGTTTCATAGATAGTATCCCTTTTATTCCTTTGGATATCATATTAAATACACTTCGTGCAACGAGGTGCTAGTTTGTTTACTGATAATCCCTTAACAAATTACTCACAACCCCATACATGTGTATGAAATAAAAAAGGTTTCTTTCAACTCCATAACTCAAAGGTAATTTTATTTTTATCTTTAGTTGGAACTCAATTTAATGTTCATTCCATATTTTGTAATTCATATCCCCAAAATAATAATGGAACATCTGAATGAATAATCATTGACCTTGCCATGTCTAACAATGTACAATTACTGATTCCACAAACACCATTCCACTATGTTGCGTAAGGTAGAGTGAGTTCAGATAGAATCCCAGACTCTAATAAAAATTATATAAACTTTTGGTTAAGATATTCACCACCTCAATCTGATTGATTCTTCTTTATCTTCTTTCCTATTTTATTTTATAATTAATTATTTAATTCATGAAATTTATCGTAGAACTCATACTTATATATCATAAAGTAGATATATCCATATCTACCCAAGTCATCAGTAAAAGTTATGATGTATGAATATCCACCTCTTTCTTTTACTGGAAATGGTCCCCACACAACTGTGTGTACTAATCCTAGAAGCTATATTTCCCTTTCATTCTATCCACTAAATGGTGGTTTGGTAATTTTTCCTTGTAAACAAGCATGAACACTTTGAAGTTTTTTTAGCTCTGAAGAGTCTAAATAACCATCTTGACATAGATTTTCCAAGTGCTTCTCGTTTACATGACCAAGATGGTGATGCCAAAGTTAGGTGTTATATGAGTGGTGTGAACATGATTCATTATCAATTACCAATACTTGATTTTCATAATTTAATACATAAATACCATTATTTAAATGTAATATACCATAACATATGATGTCTTTATAATATAAACAATGTTTATTTCCAAACATGAAAATAAACCCATCTACATCAAAGCATAAAACAAATATTATGTTCTTTGAAATGGTAGGTACAAAATTACAATATTTTAAAACCAAAATCATTATCATTGGAAAAGAAAGGAAGTAGTCACCAATGGATAGAGAAGTAAACCTCACACCATTATTAGCTCTCATATCCACATATACTAGATTAATATTTTAGAATATACTTGGTTCCTATATTTGGATATATATGTGAGCACCACAAGTTGTATCTAATATCCAATGTGTAGATGTTGAAAGATTACACTCGATAATGAACTCACCTTTCGCTTCCCATTGCTTCTGGTTGTAGTTCATCTTCTAGTGGCTCTACTTTCCAAATGAAAAACATACAACCTCATTTTCCTTTAATTGTCTCTAGATTATACTTTTATTGGAAGGATGGTGCTCGATGGATTTACACTTTTTTTAATTCTTCAGCCCATTTTCCTTTTTATTAATTTTATTATTCACCATAAAGACTATGGGTTTATTGCGTCCCATGTCCTTATCCACTTGGTGAATAAAATTAAGAACTTCCAAAAGACTCTTCTAATTATTTATCATATTGTAATTAATAATAAAACTAGAGAAGGTATTGGGAAGTTTTGAAAATATGAGATATATACACAACTCATCTGAGAATTTAATACCTAAGATGTCTAAGCATTCAATTTAGCCAATAATCTAGACTATATGATGCCCATATGGAACAAACACTCCAAGATTAGTTATAAATAAATAATTTTATATCTTACACCTCCCTTGTCTTGCCTTCTCTTGATAGAGATCCCAAAGGTGAGATATCATGATATATGAATCCATGTCCCCATGTTTCTTCAAAATCCCATTAGACGTGGATGATAGCATGAAACATTGAACATCTGTGGAATCATTAAAATGTTTCACATAGATCAATAACTCTTGATCACTTGCCTCATTACCAGGCATATCAGGAATAGGTTCTTCTAGCACATACAATTTCCTTTCATGGTGAAAGATAACATTTAGGTACCTTTCCGACTCTTGGAAATTTGTTCTAGTGATAAGGTTATCCTTCTCAAGTATAGTTCACAGTGATATGTTTGATGAATTTTTATTATTGTTTCTAAAAATAAGATAAGAATATATTTTAGTACTTTATCTAACAGATTTATACAAATAAATAAATATTATATTTATTAATCACCAACTATTTTATCGAAACCCAATAGCCCTGAACATTGGATTTAGAATATACTATTTCTTGGAAATTCATGTGGAAATGATCTATATTCCCCTAATCATTACCCCAAATTTGGTTGGTCAAGTAACTTGAATGGTTTTAGGTAGTCATTCCAAATTCTAACAACATTAACTCTCAATTACTTGATATGTTGAGTGGACTCCCTAATCCTGAAATCTTTATATTGGATTTCCTTGACCCTTGTCTCTTCGTTACACCAAGTACTAATTTAGAAGTCAACACTTGATGTTAACTAAGTTAATTCGACCCAAAAATTCAAATTAGAATTCCCTGATAATTAAAATCACCCCAACTCTGGTTGGTCAAGCACTTTGAACTATGGTTAAATTTTAACTTAAGTAGTGGAAGGCTATACTGACTTAATGTATATAGTTGAGGGATTTTATCCTTTTATACGTAAATTTAAAATTATTATCTTTATCACATTCTTATTAATATTTAGTGTATTTAGTTAAGTGATTAACCGTGTATTAGATAATGTATATGAATAATCCAATTTATTTTAGTTCTATCTTTCATGCTCATTAATTTCATTAATTCATGTGATAATGAAAACACATCCATAATGAAATAACCCTGAAACTTGATAAAAATAAAATAATTAAGTGGTATGATCATGAAATTTTATGAATGGTTAGTTTATCTAGATGTTGAGAAACTAATATTTGACCGAAGGGAAACATCTTGAACCAATTAAGCTTCATGTTACATATTTCCACTATTCCACCTACGTATCTCTCTTGGATTTGTTTAACCTATGCTTTAAAATTGAACCACCTCCACTATCTTGACAGGTCTATCCATTACATATTCTTTTACTCACATGTTAGTGAGGGAAATAGGGGTTTTACATAAAATAAACCATGGGCATATAGGCCCTTACATAATAAGTGGTGATAAGGCACACATGCCAAATATTTAATTTAATAATAAATTAAATGAAACCAATCACATACAATGGTCTAGTCTATGATCATGATAATCCATAGGCATGAAATGAATTAAGTATTTAGAAAAACTAGCATTCAATTATTAATCATTATTATTTAAGATAAACCATTCTTGAATCAATTTATTATTATATTTAATTAATCTATTATTTTATCTTAATTCTCATTCAAATTTCCCTGAGATTCTCATCCATCATAATTTTAAACAAATTAAATAAATTTATTAAAAATTAACTATGTACATAAATGTAACTTAGAAGAAAAATGGCGAATACCCATCCAAATCTACCTAAAATGTATTATACTCATTCATAGTTTGTTCTTTGTGACATATAGAATACATGGCTTATCACGTACATTCATGATGTGTAATATCAACTTAATGATTAAATGAATTACATGTTTTTTCTATAATGTGTAATGCTTTAATTCACATAGAGTAACAACTGTAGTATGACTCATACATGCTATGAAGATCGAAACATTATGTGGATATTAATTAAACACACACACACATATATATATATATATTAAAACCAATCATATGGTGTGTCCTATAAACTTAATAACCACATGCAAGCTCATGCTGTTAAGTTTTACAGTGTAATAAATAAAATTTAAATATGTATAATTTGGTATAAGTAAATTGTGTGTTCTAGAGAACCACACTGTGTGTACACATCTCATTTTGTATCTTAGGAACACTCCTAGGGACTCAGCATGTAAATTTTGCCTCAAAAAATTGGATTACACAACCTGTATAAGCCACAACACAGCATGTGGTCTTTGAGTTACAGAGTCACGGGTCAGGTAGGTTGTGTATGGTAATAAAAAAACTTGTCTATGAATCAAAGGGACTAAACTCCATGTACGTTTCTATAGGCATGTACTCTGGTAGACAATACGCCACTCTGGCCCAGTCAACATGTGGTGTAAGAAATAAATACACCACATTTCATCAATACACACTATTTAAATTTATATATGAATTAATTCCTGATACATTGAACATAATTACAGGAAGTGTAACTTTAGTTACACAGTGTGTATTCCTATATTATCTAGTTAGAATCCATAAAACCTTCATAGGATTTATTTTATTTTATTTTGTTCATAAAATTAATTATATTGATTAGATATATGAGAAACGAAGGAGGAAGAAACAAATCTCACAATTTGGATTAAAAAATGACTAAACATGAATTTCAAACTAAATCAAAAATGTGTATATCAATTAACAACATTTAAATAATTATAAATAATCATGTTACCACTCTAATACATCATATTGTTTTTGGGCACAGTGGAAGCATGTGGTGGGTCATGCCCAAATTTTCTTTTCTGCTATGATCGATGATCAATCCATGATTTACACAATGATAAACATCAGGATATGCAGAATTAAATTAAAGAAAACAAAAAATAGATAGAACTCAGAAACTAGAGAGAGGATCATCAAATATTATTTATAATTAACTTAATTGATTAGAGAGTTACCATGATGTAATTATTTCTTCATTGATGGATTTGACAACAAATCTGCAATGTACCTTCATTGCATTGTAGGAATCAAGAGTACATTTCCTCTAGAGTTGGTCCACACATGTTCCAAAAAAATTCAAACATCGCCATAAGAATATTCAGGTTTTAGAACAATAGATTCTATTGTTTGCATCATCTGCCTTTGATCACCTAGAGAACTGCTTCCAAAGCATTCTGGTATATATCTCTTAACTTGAGAGTGGGAGGTGGAGGAATATCACTCTCCGTTCTTGGGATCATTCTTGGAGAAGGTATCTCTCTAGGTCTTGAGAGGATTCTCCAAATCCATTGTTCACAACCAAACAAATGAATTGTCTCTCTTAGAAAATAATATAATTGGGTTTATATACTTCTATGTTTAAAATAAAATAATTGAAAAAATTTCCTTTATTACTTATTTAATCCTGAGAGAACCCCATGTAAAATAATAATAATAATAATAATAATATTTCTCGACATGCACTTAACTTGAAAATTAAATTAAATATTATTTAATCAAATAATATTCAATATTTTTTATTTCTCACCAGACCATTAATCTCATTCCACCATTCCTATACAATATTAATTGGGACTTTCAAAATGACTATTTATTTATTAAATAAATATCACTGCATTATTCTCCAATAATTAAATAGATATTATATTCACTAAATAGAAAATAAATATTTATTAAATATTCCAGTCGCATTATATTCTCTCGAATAACTAGTGAGAACATATATGTGTTCAAGTTAACATCAATAATTATTAAACCATAAGTGGTAATAATATATATTCAACTTGTTAAATAATAAATAATAATATATTATTTAACTTTGATTCTAGATACACTTAGTGTGTGACCCTTTAGGACTCATTCTTAGTGGAATTAGGAGAAGAAGCCTAAAGTCCATGGTTAATATCTAGAAACACACCAAGGCACCCATAGAGAAAAAGAAAATTCTTAAATGACATAATACCTCATATGGACACTTACTGTGTAATATAATCCCTTTATCATGATATCTCAAATAAAGAAGGTTGCATGATGGTGCCATCAACCTATGTGCTCGATGTCTCTTTCATTGACTTCTCATAATTTGATTTTTCCAATATAACCACATGGCCATGGATTTATTCAGGCTATATTATTTCAATCAAAGGGATTGATATATTTACTTCTATTAAATAACAAAAGGGAAAATTCCATTCTCGCATTATTCATTAATGCTATATTACTTATGAAACACCCAATGCATCCTACCTCACTATGAACATATTTCATCATGGTTTTACTCAATACATAAAATTATTTGACCCTTAATACTCATTAATAATAATCTTAATGTTTAAGGATCAATACACACATCTGCAGATAGGAACATCCAATAAAATAAATAAATTTGGATTTCCTACTAGCAGGACTCATTCTCATAATATCCTACACTGGATATTTCTAAGGGCGTACACCATGAGAAGGTAACTCAAACTCCTATGAGTCTCCACTCCTCATAGACTATATAATTTATGTCCCTAAAATGATATCATCTATAAAATATAACATATATTTAAAAATAGTGTCGTGGGACTTCCTGGTTCTCATCATAGTGAGGAAATGCTATGATATTTTTAGTGCAACAACTATTATTAGGACATTATCACATACTATTTTATGTATAATAACAATCATGATGTGATAAGTATTTTATTAATATTCAAAAGATGTGAATATAGGTTATGATAAAGTACAATGAAGTTGGTTCTAGGGAACAAACTCCAACATTTATCAAAACCTTAACCTGGTGAATCACCTTATTTTATAGTACTTTCTCACTTTAGTCAAGAATATGAACATACAGTTCCTCATATGAAATATTCTCTTCCAACTAAATTAGTTTAGGGTTTAAAACATGAGATGCATCTAACACATATTTTCTTAATATAGAAACATGAAATACCTCATATACCTAAGATAAACATAGAGGGAATTCCACTTGATAAGAAAAAAATCCAAATTTATCTAGTATTTAATACAGTCTGAATAAATATGTATTTAACTTTTCATTTTTACCAAAATGCATAATACTTTTCCATGGAGATACTTTAAAAAAAACATGATCACCTACCTCAAAATAAAGGTATTTCCTCTTGTTGTTTATATAAATTTTCTTCCTACACTAAGTCGTCCTCATATACTACCAAATCATATTAACATTCTCAACCATTTATTCTAAAAATCTTGGTCCTAACAACTTTATTTCACCTACTTCATCTGAACATACTTTATTCTGATACATATTTCCATATAAATCCTCAAAAGGTTTCATATGTATACTGGAATGAAAACTACTATTATAAGAAAATTCAACTAATGAAATATAGTGAGTCTAACTTTCTTGGTAATAAATTAAGAAAGGTTAAATCATGTCTTCCACTATTTTAATCATTCTATTTGACAGTTCATTATATTGGGGATGAAAAGATATACTAAATTTTAATTCAGTAATAAAAAACTCTTGAAGAATTATCCAAAAATTAGAAACAAACCTCATATCATAGTATGATATAATGGAGAGTGGAATTTTATGTAACCTAATTATATCCTTGATATATTGTTTTGAGTAATGATATAAAGACATAGATACTTGAATAAGAAGAAAATGTGTAGATTTAGTTAATCGTTCAATAATAACCCAAATCCCATTATTACCTCGTGATGTATTTGGAAATCTCACCATGATATACAGAGATATATTTTCCCATTTCCACCATAGATCTAAAAAATTCTAAACCATCCTATTTAATAATTATTTTTCTCATTTAACCAATTGAAAAGTAAAATATTTCATGGTAAAGTAAAAAATATACTTTTTTATTCCATCCCACCAGTAATACCCTGGAAGTCCTATGTACATCATAATACTGCCAAGGTGAACCAAAAATAAGGAAATATGAGATTCAATCAACAATTCTCTCTTTTACCGGGAATCATAAGGAACACATAATCGCTTTAAAAATCTAATAATAAATTATTCATAAATATTATACTCTAGAAACTTAACCTTTTTGACATATTCTGTCTTTTCCTGTAAAACCTGATCTGCCTTCTAAGCTTTCTTAATTATTCCTGAAATAGTAGATTTTATTATCACTTGAAACAAAATAGAGGTAATTCCTACATGAAAAATTTATAGTCCAAAATCATTCAAATAATAAACCAAAGGGTATTATTAGAAATTTAATATGGTTATTATAGAATTATATTTCCTATTGAAAGCATCATCTACTATGTTTTTTTCAGGATGGTAATGAAGCATACATTCAAAATCCTTAATTAGTTCCATCCATATTCTCTACATCATGTTGAACTCTTTTGATGTGAATATATACTTCAAACTTTTATTTTCAATATATGTTTCACACTTTACTACATAAAATAATGCCACCAAATTTTTAAAGAAAAATCACAGAAGATAATTCCATATCCCATGTAGGATAATTTAACTTATGAGGGTTTAGGTAACATGAAACATAAGAAATTACCTGATCATTCTTCATCTAAACGCAACCAAGTCCCTTAAATTAAGCATCACCATAGATGAGAAATTCACCATTTCTAGTGGTAATGACCAAAACTTGAGCATTCACCAATATTATTTTCAGTTCCTAGAAACAATCATCATAATCATTCAACCAAATGAATTTAACTCCTTTTTTAGTTAACTCAGTTATTGGGATATATAACCAAGTAAATTTATCAATGAAATATCTGTATTAACTTGATAATCTAAGAATAATATGAATATTTGTTACATTTTTAGTTCTATTATTCTTCAACAACTTTAGTTTTATCATGTTCAATAGTTATGTCTTCTTTACAAACAATATATCCAAGGAAAAAAATTATTGCAACAATAATTCATACTTAATAAATTTCCCATATAGATTCTTTTCCTTTTATATTTGAAAATAATAATTAAGTGTATTTAATGATCCTCATAAATTTTAGAATATACAAATATATCATCAATAAATACAACCACAAAATTACCTAAATAGTCATAGAAAACTCTATTTATTAGATCCCTGAATATAGTTGGTGAATTATACAACCCAAAGGGAATAACTAAAAATTCATAATTCCCGTATATATTACTAAACAATATCTTCATTATATCTTCCTCTTTCACATTTGACTAATGGTACCCTAACCTGAGATCTTAAAAAAAATACTACACTCCCTATAAAAGATCAAATGAATCATCAATATAAGGAAAATGATACATGTTATTAACAGTGAATTTATTCAAGGCTAAATAATCAATGGAAAGACTCACTGAAACATATTTATTTTTAACAAATGAAATAGGATCACCCCATAGTGAAGTTCTAGAATGAATGAATACATTAATAAGAAACTCTTACAAAATTATTTTCATTTTTAAATGTTTTTTTTGAGACATTCGATAAGGGGTTCTTGAAATAGGCTTAGCATCAGGAACTAAGTCGACAGTAAACTCAACCTACGGATCAGGAATAAATCCAAAATAATAATTAGAAAACACATCCATATAATCATTCAATACTATAACATCACTAATTTCAATAGTTTATTTTTTTAACAATAAAAGATATGTAACTCTAACTTCCATATCTAATCAATCTATCTACTTCTTGATATATTAAAGGTATGAAATCAATTAATAAATGTTTCATATATCTAAAATCAATATTAATAAGATAAAATTAGATCCAATACATACCCAAAATAATTTCAAACTCTACCATGGGTTGTTTAACAGGATTTATAGGAAAGACTATCTTAATGATAATAATAGGAAGATTATTATAAATCTTGGTTAATTTAATATTTCCACAACGAGTTTTCAATAAAAAATTTATCTTCTTTTCATAAGATGATATTCCAATTTCACTTAAAAATTTCTTATAAATGAAGTAATGTGAAGATCAAAATTCAAATATGGTATTGGAATAATTTTAATAAATAATTAAAAAACCTATCACAACTTTATTATATTTCCCAACATCAACATTAGTAGTAAAAAATGATTTTGATACACCTTTTTTCAATATATATTATTTACTTCCTTAATTTTTATATTTGGATAATTACTCACAAAAATACCCATATCATTATAAATGAAAAACATCGCCATCATATTTTCATTATTTGTGTGATCATTTTCATTATTGTCATAAGAAAAATTAACAAACTTACCACATCAAAAAAAAAAACATCCCGTATTTAATAAAAAAAATTACAGGGTGATTTCTTCCATACCTATCACAAACTAAAAAAATATATTTTATTACCTTTAGGTTTCTTTGATTGATTCTCCCCCATTTCCTACTACCAGAACGTTTTCTTATTTTTGTTGTTATAGAATACATAATGGTCAACAAAATCCAATTGTACATTATTTTTATATCAAATAAGTATCTTATAAATTTTGAATTCACAAGAATCCAATGTCATTCAATATCTTGGATTAAATCCTATGTAAAACTAATTAATTTTATTATCAATACCCTAAAGTAAATTTCATTAATATCTTTCTAATCAAGGGAAGTTTTCTTCATATGTGGTCATTTAATCTTTCTCATTCTATCCCAATTCCAAGATTTTTTTTCCATACTAAGTAGAATAGCCTTATAAAAGTATTTATTATGGAAAATATTCTTAAATTTATCTCATTCAATGCATCAATATCCTATATTTATCTAATACTCTTAAACATTGACCATCACTAATCTGCTTCACCTTCAAAATGATAAATAACAAGAGTTACCTTTTTGTGCTCCAAAAACCCCATGAATTAGAATATATTTTACATGGATTTAATCCTTACCTAAGATACCATAGGGTTAGATGATCCACTAAATTTTTGTGTGTTTTGATTCATAAAATTCTCCAATATAGACATGTTTCACTATAGTAACCATGGTTTCTATCACATAAGGATATCACCAACATATCTATATTATTTGAACTAATCCATCATAATAACAAACTACTATATTCCAATTCCAACCATTCCTGGTTGGTAACTATAAAGGATATTGTCCTCTTGGTCATTTCCAACATTAGATTCCCTATTTTCATTACAGAAATCCATTCCAAAGAGATATAATTTAGATGAAAAAACATGGTAATATGAAAATTCTATATCATGATAACCATAAATTATAATCTATTTTGGGTTCTTACTAACATTGTCCAAACCCCTAAAATTATATAAATCTTTTCTCTGATACTAATTATAAGGACACAATTTTTATTTAAGGTATAATTTCATTTTTTAAAATATATTTCATTATTTACATTCCTGAAGATATTTGCAGTTTTAGAGTTTTATATAATTAGTTTATAGATCTTACATAATAAACCCATAAATTCCAAATTTTACACTTCCTCTTAGAATACATTTTACCCATATAATAATACTTTTAAAATAAAATATATTTTATTTTTATGACAAATAATTATGATTTTTAACTTGACTTGTTCTTTGTTAGTACTCTTAAAACCCATGAAAAACATTTGAAAATGTGGGGTGAGTAGAGAAATATTAGTAAGGAACATAAAAATTATAAATAAAATATTCTTTTCTATTTTAAAACCATGATATCAAAAAAAATATAGTTTTCCTTTAACTTAATTAACTATGATCTCAAGTAATCATTTAGTTATTCCTAAAATTGGATTTATTGCACAAAGTTGTTCATAAACCACATAATAATAAAACAAAAATAAAAAATCATAATCATGAGGTTTTATTAGAATAAATTTATTCCCATGAAAAATATTTTCCAAAAAAATACCTTGGAACCCAAAAATTTCATAATCCTTCCTTTAAAACAAAATATCACCAGCTTACCTTTTGAAATCAAATCATTTCCAAGAATAGAAAAGTCTTGTAGGTGCCTTGGGACTTTATATTCATATAAAAATTACAAAAAATCTAGAAATAACCCTTATAATTGGAATAACCATTACAAATAACTTACAACACAATTCTCTATAGAACATAATCATTATCAAATGTGTTAGAGAGTTACATCGGTCTCACCCATTGTAATGAGCTATATCGGGCCAACCTATTATCATGAGATATATTAGTTTCACCCATAATCATGACGAATATTGGGTGAAACAATCATCCTAAAAAATTTCAAATGAAAATATAATTAATAAAACATTTTATGCATTAAGTGGTTGGTATAACTAGGAAAGTAGCACACAACACAACAAAGAAAATGGCAAGAAACTATTGGCTGGGGACCATATCGAAATACCCTTTCCTTTAAAAAATTATTTAAAAATCTAAAATACCCATAAAAAGGGAATTAGTGGATTTATTTGAATAAAAATTGATACTTTTAAAGGAATAAAACATCAATTAATGGCTGCGATGATGGAAAAATCCATTGATATCATATAAGTTAAAATAGAATATTCACTTTGTCAAATCATTATATAAAAATATTCATTTTTAAAACCTTTGAAAGAAAGTAAAAAGTGACATAAAATGTATTTTATAATTAATTTATTTCAATATAAATACATCAATAAAATAATTTTACGAAAATTTCGAAGGAATAAAAATATTTAGAAAATAAATCTTCAAAAATAATTAAAAAGGATGTTTTAAGGTAAAGTGTCCCTTACCTTGAGTCTGAGTCATCACATATATTATTTATATTCCTAAATAATAGAATAGTATTAATTATTTTCTTAATTAATAACCTTTTCATGTTTATTATTCCTTTTATTTATTTCCATGTAATATTTAATCACTTAATCAATTAAGTTCACATCGGAAGTTTTGATGATATTCAACATTTATGTCCAAAAAGACTTCGGTAAGTTGACTATGGTCAAAGAGGTAATTATTAAATAATATCCAAGATAATAATCATTAAATTATTTTCACTTTAATATAGTAATTATAAATTTTAATATAATAATTAAATATGGTTATGACAAAGGAACTGTCTAACAATCATGGTGATGGTAGATTGTATGTATGCAAGAGTAATATTTTCATTTTTCAATGAACATTATGGAAAGAAGGTAAGAATTATTTAATATTTATATAATTGGGATTATGTAACAAATATAATATTATTTCTTTAAATAAACTTTTATATAGTATCCATGTGACGTGGTCACAAAAAATGAATCACATCGCTCTGTTGAGATTGTAATCCACATGTATGTAGGAGCGATGTTAACATTTTTTAATGGAGGGAAAGGAAAAAATATATATTATATATTATATTTTAAAAATGAAAATTATTTCATGAATATCATATATATATACATTTAATCCACCATTATAACCAGTTGTGATAGGCAGTGATAGAAAACAAATTACATTTGATTGTAAAGCTGTAGTTCGTTATACACACGAACAGTTGCCTAATTTCCTATTTGAAAGAATAAGGAGATGGATATATGTTATTAAATTGAAGTAATAAGGTATTAATATATTTGTGATACTTATTTTGTTATTTTATCATGGATGAATATGATTTGAAGGTGGTATAAGAATAAATAGAACTAAAACTTTTTATTAACAACTATACCTCTTCTTCGGAAAACCTCCTTTGATTTACCCCGTAATTCCTATAAAGTTGGTATTCATCAAAAAATAGGACTTATAAAATGTGGGTAGGGATGTTAGGAAGGGATGTTTTCAGTTATTTTCTGATATATAATGATGAAATAGTGTGAGTAATAGAGGATAGAAGGTTCCCTTTTACAAGGGAGGGGAGGGGCATTCTTGGAACTTCATAAAGTATTAAATTAATATAAATTAATTTTCATGTTAATAAGTCTAATATTGATATACGTTTAATATAGGATGATTATGAGTCTAAATAACATCATTAATTAAAAGTTTTACAAGTTTATATTATATTCTTACTCTTATCTCTTTGTTTTAATCTCTCGTCAACCCTTTTGACTATTACGATAATATCAATGTTTTTTACTCTTTAGTTGTCATGAATGTTACTATAAAAGGAAAAAAGACCCATAAATGGAATTTTAATGAAATTATAAACTATATTCCAATTATTTATCCTAATATAGTATTTTTATGAATTTAAAATCATTTTAAAAACAATTTTTATTATAAAATATCATTAATATCATTTTTAGAACTATTCCTTTAATTTGACTCTGAGAACAACAAGAAGGAAAATTAATTAGAATATAAAGATTTAAAATATCACTAATATAAAATTTATATCTATAAAATTTGTGTGACACTATAACACATCCAAAAAATATATCTTTTAGTGTTTTTAAAAGTCATTTACTTTATTTTTCTACTATCTGTATAAGAATCGTGTCAGTGTTGTGTAAGCATTTAAGGTAATTACTTCATCACAAAAAATTAAAAATAAATTAACATGATAAAAGAATAATATATATTTATAATAACTATTTATAACTAAATATAAGTTGTTTTTTATCCTGTCCAAAAAAAATATAGATATTAAAAGCAAGAAAGTGACGTTTTGGATTTTTCTTTTACTTAAATATTATGAAGGTCCAAATAAAAGTTAAATGGAATGAAAAGGATATTTTTTTTTATTTTTGGATGATTATTGAATAATTATACTCATAAAATTAAGTAAATAACATTTTTTTAAATAAATTTTATGCACTCTCGCATTAGTTTTAACCATAATTAAACCATTTTACTTTTACCACGATAACAAAAATTTATTATGGTTTCTATTCATATTGATAAAAAATAGAGTGAAACTATTTATTTAATTTGTAACTCATTATTCAAAATATGGAATCTATTTTCCAAGATTAAATTTCTATAAGTGTTCAAAATTAATTTAAATTTAAACCCACAAAACGTGAAGCAAATTGTTTTTCAGATAAATGTCATTTTGTATAAAAATATTTTTATAACAAATTCAATTATAAAATTCATTACAATGACCACAATTATATTTTTAATAAAACTTAACAAAAATTGTTTAATGTTAATCCAAAATATATTTTTAATTTTCATATACTTGAATATAAAATATAGATTCCAATAAAAGTCAATATTTTTCACTATTCATAGAAAAATCAAACTTTTCAGAAAATTATAAAAACTTAAGCCTAAGATAATTTTTATATGATGAGTTAAAATATGAAGTTAATTTTTTCAAATTAAAATCCTATAATTTTGAAATATATTTTTTAAATAAAACCATATAATATATGAAACCCCAATTTGGTTAGAAATAAGGAATATTCATTTCGAATGAAAAATTACATAATATTATTATAATGAATATAAATCTATAAAATCAAATCAAATAATATTAATAATACATGAAAATGAGTTTTTATAAAATTAATTGAGTTTTTACATCGTGATTGGTGATCATTATAAAGTTTTGTTTATGGTCTAGGTGATAGGACCTTGTGACCCTTGAGAGCAACTCTGGTTTAGTGAATTAGTATTGCATATACTTATGATGGGAGCATGTCACAAAGAAAGCTATGTATGTAGTGAGATATCAACTAATGTACTAGGTGGGAAGACCTAGTTACCTTTCTAATACAACTTAGAAATTTAAGTGAGATCTTTCCTAGTGATGTTTGAGTGTAACCCACAAGAGGGTTAGTAAGTTCCTATGAGTGCCTTTAGAGGTTTCATGTATCGGTAAATGATTTGGTTTATTAAATCGATGCATGTTAAGTGGAACCTTATTTTGAAATAGATGTTGTTCAACACCCTTAGTGTTAGTGCCTTGTATCAAGGATGTCTTCAAAGTGAAAGATCATTCAGATTCATAACCCTGTCAATTATGGATGTGTATTTGGTATATTGTGGCAACATATTTAAGTACTTTGGGGTTTCGAAATTATTATTAGGTTGAGAGGTGGTCATGTACTTAGAATGGATTCATTTAAGGTGTCATTCCTATTATATGAGTGGTATCTAGGATTCCTCAGGTAAGTTAAAGTGACATTCCAAAAGCAGGTTCTATTATATGATTGGGCATAAGAGCCTATAATTATTAGAATTAAACTCATGGTCTATGATTCTAGTTCTATCAATTGAATAAAATTGGGTTGTTCGATGAGATTAGATGATATGTGAGAGAACACCTATTTTTATATGGAATAAAAGTGGTGTGCTTGGGGCTTGAATAAATGCATGTGTGTTGCAACTGGTTATACGACATAGGTGATGCAATTCCTTATATGGTATTAAATGAAAAATCACCTAGGGTTTTGGTGTTTTCAATCTAGGTTGGGGTAAATGGAATAATTGGTCAAGTTTCTGGCCCTATCGAGCTTGGGTTATGATACTCATAGCTTGGTGAGACCAGGGATAATATCTTATAGTTTTGAGATGATTCATATTGATATGTGGTTGTGTTATGGATATAGGCACAAGTGAAGTGACCAATTTTAAATAGGAGTCACAAGGGTACTCTTGGTTAGGTAAGTTTGACCTCTTTATGATTATGGTTAGTGGTTTAGGCAAGCATTATTAGTTTGTATGAGATATAACTCAAGGGTACATGAGTTAGCCTATGTGATTGATTAGTGCGAGAGTGTATGCCCATTTTGATTTAAGTGATCAAGGAAGTGTGCACTAGTATGTGTGATTCGAAAAAAAATCATTAGTGAGCATCCATGTGTGATCCAAGGCTCAATGAACTTGAGGGTAGATTCTAAGCATAGATTCCCAAGGATTGGGTGGAAAAGGAAAATAACTTTGGTTGAGAGGGTTTAAATCAGTTTGTATCAAAGAACCATGATATATTCAATCCAAGAGATCACTCTCAAGTAGGTTTTTATAAGATAATGGGTGTGGATCATAAGGAGAGACACATGTTTCTTGATGGTAGGACTCATTGAGGTCGATGATGAAGGGAAAATATGAGAGAATATATATGTTTGGAAACTGAAATGATCCATTAAAGGTTGTAACCCTCACTTCAGATGATTTTCAATGAGTAATGGGGATGGTTTTCCCTGAGCCAAGAATGAACAACGTTTTTTTTCTAGAGTGGCACTCATGTGTCAGTATTTGGTCCATGTATGACCATTGTATTTAAGGACATATGTGATGTGGGAAGTGACATTAGGGTTTTTACCTAGTGTAATGTTGACAAGAAAACTCATATGGTTTGGAGTTTCATGAAAATTATGGTCAAATAAACATTATTTTAGAGTGGATGTTGATATGTAAGATAAATTTTTAAACGATTATGATTGAACCAGATGATGGTGCCCCAATGCTTTCGAGGTAACCTAGGTTCCTTAGGGGAATGCCAGAGGATAATAACCTTGTGGTGATGGATGAATTTTGAGTGATTATTTCAGGATCAGGATGGAATGGTGATTTAATCTTGGTTTAGTATAATAACACATTGGTTCTCAAGTGATAAATTGAGGATTAGTTTGGTTGATCGATGCTTTCCCCATGGAATTGCATCAGGGATCGGGATGGATCTTCATGTTCTTGGAAAATTTTGAGATTCCTCTAGTGATCAAATCATTGTGCACTAGTGGTTTATGGATGCATGGGTAGTTGAAAATGAGTGTTATATAGATGGGTTGGAAAAATAATATAAAATAAGTTATTTTCTATGGAATTTGATGTGGGGGTTCATATAAGTATCCCACACATCCATGGGGATGGGAAAATTTTTTTGGTAGTTATCTATGGATTTTCAAGTAAAAGTTGGCATGTTTGGGTTATACTTGGATGGTAGAGGCGCATCAATTATGGTTTGGAGTGGGGAAATGATAATTGGCACTATAATGGATCTACAATCTCACACTTGTTGAGATATGGTGCATTAGGAACCATTCCAATCGGGTCGGTGGACCATTGATAACAAACTTTAATATGAAAATTCTAACAGTGGAAGGCACCAAGGTTCAGAATCAGCCTCATGAAATAATTCCTATTATTGGGATAACCATATTCTAGTAAAACAATTTTATGAAAACATGATCATATCTCAAGGTATAAGCACTTAGATATGTTTCATATTAATGATTTGGAATTGGATGAAAATGGTGAATCAAGTTTTAATAAACAATGTTCTTGGTTTTTGTAACTAGTGCTTCGGAAGCATATTGATCATTTGGGAATGGAACAAGGATATTGGAAATGAATTGACAAATATCATAGATCATGTAATGAAGTTGGATGTCCACCAGGAATTATAAGGGAAAAAATTACTATAGTGGGGAGTTTATAATTTCCTTTTATATATAGTCCCATAATGTTTTGAAGAGGAATTTTGATTTTTTTTGTAAGAGGGGCCAATTTTTTAAACAGGATTCAAGTTTTAAATTTGAGAGTTTGGACACCTTAAATAGGTGATTATATATATGGAATAGATGTTTGGGGTGGTCATGTTGGCATTAATTTGGAATAAAATGAGTTGAGACATGCAATAACGACTCTATAGTCTCAAATGCTATCCATCTTAGAGCCACCAGATGGCTAGTTGTATGTCCAGTAGCTTATTAAGGGTTGTTGGACACACAAACTAGCCAATGGGGTCAAGGTGGGGATATCTAGTGGCCCCATGGGATATTTTTATTGAGGGTATCCCCTTTATTTTACACAACAGATTACACCCTTCTTTTTATGAGGGATTTTGGCCTGTAAATGTCTAGTAGGCCTCTTCCATAGAGCATCCTTCCCTATCCTCTCCAAATGAGTTGTTCACCTCCATTCGGTGTACAATTTCACTTCTATATGATGTTTTGAAAGTATTATGGTAATTCTAAGTGTTTATTTCCTTTTATTCTTGGTTTCCTTAATATTATAGTTCTCTCTATTGATTTGTTTAACATTATCTATTTTGAGTGAATTTTTTTTCTTCAATTTATCTTGATTCCAGTAGAACTGGAGTCCAATATTAGATTATTGGGAATACATAAGGTCAAGGTACATGGTCCCTTTAATTTAAATAATTTTATTTCTAATTTATGAGTGTATGTATGATTCCATCAAACTAGGTATATTATTATTTGACATCAGATTAATTTAATGTTAAAAATTGAGGTTATATTGGTTTAATATTTCTTTTAACATGAACTAAACTATATTAAAATGATAGTACCTTGAGGGATTAATGTAGTTGGGTTTTACTATGAATGTGCCTGATATGATAAATGGATATATATTCTTAAAAGTTAATTGTGGAGTTTTAATTTTATTCAATGGTTGTGAAATGAAATTTCAAGAACATTGAAAATTTTCGTAATGGGTTGGACCTTTTAAGTGGACTATTTGATGTAAATGTTGAAATTTAAAAAGGATTTTTACCCTTGAGATGAGTCTAAGGGAAGGTAAAGTGTAGTTAGTTGAAAATAATGAATTATGTTAAAATGGATTTTTTGATAAGTATATGAGATTATGGAATAACTTTGATATTGTGTAAAATGGTGAATCATGGTTAAGAAATGGGAGTAGAATGTTGAAAAGAGAGTTGTTAATTTTTTAAATTAAATTAATATGTCAAATGAAGGTGTTGGTTAAGTAGAGTGTCAATAATAAACCTGAAATGAATTTTTCATTGTAGACTATGAGTGAAATCCTATTTAATCAATCCTTGGGAAATTGATAAGTATCTTATGAGATGACAAGTGAAATTAAACAATGACATGGGCTCTAATAATGATGTTTATTGATAAGAAATGTTTTGTTTGGTAAATAAGGTTTATTAATTTAGTTTTTTATGTTAAAGTGATTAATATGAGTGGAATTACTTGGTTATTATCCTTTGAATTTAGTTATGGATATGAAATTGGTGGAATGACTTCATTGATCATGGATTATATTAGGGGACTCACTTGAATTCCATGTGAGGTTTCCTCATTGAATTCAAGGATGTTCAATATGACAACCCTTGTCTTTAATACACATTAATTCATAATTTATTACATAAATGTGCATGTAATACATCCCCAAATATTGATAAGTTTAGTGTATTTTAGAATAAGGTACATTACATAACAAATTAATACTGGGGGTACATAGACATTATTGAAAACTTCTCTAAATTTCTCATATTATTCCTTCTTTCTTAAAACTATATGGGATAACATGGAGAAATACATAAGAAAGTGGTGATATATAAATCCCAATAATGGAATAAACAAATAACAACATGATGAAGGTATTACATTTTATACCATAGGAATATCAATGGGACATAAAATGGGTGAGAATCAAAATCATGAACAATGAGTCATGATATAGCATGATAACATAAAGACTACATGAAAATGTGGAAACAACTTAAAACATGATATCATAAGCATAAGTAAATGTTAACAACCAATAAAACATAAAATAATGTTCATAGGAGAAACTCCAGCACACTATACATGGAATCTCATGAGACTAAAATATTGCCCAATGCATTTGAGATCTATCTTGGTGCACCCATCATAATCATATCATGAACATGAACAAGTGTTCCACATAGATTATATACATAAGAAAGAATTTCATTACATTTAATCCCATGATATTTGAGTGTGGATTACATAATTTTATGTCCCCAATAAAATAATTATAATTTAATAAATGCTAATACCATTGATATTAAATTGTTATGGGTATTCACTACACAATTGTTTTTCATGGAAAATCAGAGTGAAATTTTTATTACAGAATGGGGGTAAATAAAGGTTCATCGTATAGATTAATCAGACAGAAAGTTGTATATCATCATTTAGACATAATAAGGTAAGTAAGGGAGATATGAGAGAGAATATCCCAACATTAGGAAATGGAGATAAAAGGCATAAGATATTAAAGAAGCTTTGATAAAGAGGGGAATGAGAGGATCCCTTACTTTGAGAGTGTGATTCCCAAAGATTTATAGGATATTATTGAGAGCTTGGGGGAACCTTGGGAGGAATATAGAGAGGGTATGGAAGATTAATGAAGTGATTCAAGATTTTTTAATGGAGAGTAATGAGATATTGGGTTAGTTTATATAAGAAAATATGGGGGAGTCCATTATTAATTCTCAAACATAGATTTTGGACTCTATATAATAATGTAACCAAAACCAAAAAACTTCCAATTGTTTTTCCCATGTTTCTACCAATGGGAGTGTTTTTCATTATTTTTTAAGGTGAAGTTATGAACTTATTAAAATTTTACCCTTCGTTAGGTGAAAGTGAGGCATGTTCTTAAACAAACGATTTTAAAACATTAAAATATAATATAGGTTTTAGAGGATACATAAAGGATTTATAAAATTAATCAAAAACCTAAAAATATAAATTGAAAGGGGAAACATGGATTTGGTAATTTATAAATTTTATATTATTTATTATATCACTTTTTTTTCATTATGATGTCTTAATATGTACTATATATTTATACCATATTTATTTTTTACCCGAAAATTTGACTGTCGAAAACAATTATAAAAAATTCACATTTGGATAATTTAAAAATTATCATTCCAAAAAAAATATTTAATTTATCCAAATAATTTTCTAAATATATGAATTTTTACTTTTAAAAATAGTAATTTACATTTATTGAGAAATAATGGCCTTTTCGACAATATTTTTTTCAGAAACTTATAAAAATTATTTTTGACTTCTTTAAATTATATTATCATCTATACTTAATAAATATTTTTAATATTATTATTTTTTGAAAATATAATTTATTACAAAAAAATCACTAATTAATCAAAAGGAATTTCTTAATCAAAATTATAAGTTACCAAAAAATATAATTTGTGTTTTATTGAAACAAAATACAAATAATTTATAATATAAAAATAATAAGAAATAAATATAATTATTATTCTATTGAAAATAAAATATACATATTGATATTATTCACGTCTTGATACATATCTCTTTATTACACTAAAAAACACCTTGAGGGCAAGGTGTGCTATTGTAATATTTTCTTGGGGTGTTTCGACGTGCATGGTCTAGGCCATGATCTCGATGAGATTAAACTTCTCCCGTAAATAGTTTGTTTCATACTTTAGTTGTTGGATATTAGATTGGTCTTGGTCAAGGGAAAAGGATAGTGATGTTATCTCCCCCGGAAGCTCTAATTAATGGTCTTCATAGGGAACAATCCTACTGGTTGAGACCATCACTTCCATGGAAGATTTCACTAGATTCTAGATAACTTGATTAGAAGGGAATGCCTTATGTATCACTCATATATTCCCTTATTATTTCATAATAGTGGTTTTATTAGTTGTATTACTTAGAACTAGTTCTTCCATTTTATATACCATGGTTTCATTTATGTTTTCATGGATACAGTTTCCTTGGTGGTGTACCTTGGAACTAACATGAGTTATATGACCTATTTCACTATTTAGAGATATCTAGAACTATCAAATGTAGGTAGGTCTAACCTTGGGTGTCATCATAGAGCTCAAGACCAAAGGATGTGTTTTATTTATTTATTTATTTATTTATTTACCATGTGATAGTCTGTTATCAGTAGAAAATTTTCATTCACTTTTTATATTGACTGGTTATTTTAGGGACACTATTGGTGGTGGCCTACTAAGTTTTACTCACACATTGATCAGGACTCTATGGATCTTGGGTACCTAAGCCAAAGAAATTTTGTGGATCCTCTAGAATTTGAACCTTCCAAGCATATACCATTTTATATCTATTGATTTCACTTGAATTGAACTAAAAAATGACTCCACTTCTAGTAAATCCTCCCAGTAACATGCATAATTTTTCTTGATTACAACCTCAGGAATAATCCTTGCACCTTTTTTTATGGACTTTCAGTTCTACTAACCTTGATTCCAACTGAATCATCCATCCAATATAACTAAAAACCCACTAGATATAACAACACTATTTTCCTCAAGGATCATCAACTTTCATCATTGGATCACGAGACTGTGACTAACCCATTGCAATTCTATACTCCAGAATTGAGATATCCATTTTAACTCATACATTGTAAGGGATCTCTAGATTTTTTCAGAATTTATAGTATCCTTCCACCATTTTCTAAATGCCACCCCCAATAAATGGAACACACTAAATTACACCTATATGTCAATTATAATTTCATTATTCTTAAAAACATTGTTGGTACCACCACAATATTTTAGTTATATCCTTTCTATAACCTGATAAACAACTTGATCATGATAACCCGATACTAATTGTTAAGTATGGATGTAGATCATGATCAATGGGAGTTTCTTATTCTAGTTCTCTACCATAGTATACAAACAACCATCAGAAGCATCTCTATCCGATAAAATGTCCCCCTCTACTTTAATATCCAAAAATGAGAAGTTAGCACACCCCAACCACCACATTGATTCATCCTTCACCTATGGTTCTAGTCACCTCATTATATTCATCCTGAGAAATGAACAAAATAACAAGCATATGACACTCATACACATGTAAGAACAAACACAAAAAATAATGCACACATGAATTATGTGGTTTGAAAATTATATCCCACAACTATGGGAGAATAATAATATATTCTATTATTCAATGAAAAAAGTATATGTTTTTTTTAAGATGGCCAAATCACAAATATTATTATAAAAAAGAGAAGGATTACAAGATTCTAAAAAATGGCATCATATTACAATCATTTTCATGCAAGGAAAGCAGAGTAGTGAGAAGGTCTTCGAACCAAGTAGTGTCCTGATTGAATCCCATGTTGTCTAGGCCATATGCAACTGTGTTTGCTTCTCGATACACATGGGTGATGATATAGTTAAGATTGATAAGCAAGCAGGAGCATTCCATCCAGCGGGTAGTAATCAGCCAAGCTAGGTGAATTATTCCATTCCAAATAGCTTAAACTATAGTTTTTGAGTCACTTTCGATCTAGAGGTTATTACAACCAAAGAGTTTGGCAAAATCAATGACATGAATCAAGCCCAGCATCTTAGCTTCAAGTGAGGTGGCATTGCCACATTTTCCCATAAAGCATCCAAGGTTCTGAACGTGGTGATTTCTGAAAATTCCACCACACCCTGTAGGTCCTGGATTTCCTTTGGATGTGCCATCAATATTAATCTTGATTCATCTGGGTAGGGGGGCTCTCCAGAACACCTCCAAAGTGTGATTTGGCTGACAGAAGTTACCTTTAATATTTAGACGCCACGGGATTACAAAGTCATGTACTGTATTGTGGCAGAGACCCTTTTGAATCAAGGTAGCTTCTTGTATGGAAATGAGGATCCTCATCTGACCTGCATTGTGATTAAATGAGTAATTATTATGAATAATATAATTCTGATCATACCAGATTACATGGTTTAGCTCAGCAACCACAACATGAAATAGGTTTCTGATTTTCTGAGAGCCATCTATTTGTGCACATTTTTGTAAGTTGATCTTTGATAGAATTAAGATTCAACCATCTACAGTAACAAAAGGTCAATAATATAGTTCTAGGGAGTAGAAGCAGTAGTTTAAGAGAGAAATAGGTGGTTAGCATATTCCCTATGTTGATTACAGATTTTTCCTTTGGAGTAGAGTTTAATTCCAAAAGATTGAAGGCAAAGTTCAGTGGGCACTCTGTTGTGAGCAAGACGCCATATGAGGTTGAATCTTGATGGATTTATCCAAGGTTTGTTAAAATGTTTTAAAAAACTGTAGTCTCTTTCTAAGTTACATAAATAATGATTGTACAACTATTTTGAGTTGAGCATACCCTTGTGAGCAGGTTCCCAATTTAAGAAATCATTAGTGTGAGAGAAAGAGTAATTTTCAATGACGTTCAGAATAGTGTCAGGAAGGTGATCATGTTGGGAGTTTAAGATGTCTCTAATAGAGATATTGGTATTATCAGGGGTTTGATCTGGAGTCATCATGGAAATTAAAGGTGTGCCAGTCCAGTTATCCAACCAAAATTTCATGGAGGAATCTTTGGAGACCATCCACCTAGAGTTATGCATAATGTTGGTGAAGGAGTTTTTGATGGAGGGACAGATTGAAGAGATAATGAAGTTCGAGTTTCCCATTTTATGTTTGTCAAGAAACCTATTTTTTAGAAAGGAAAGTGCTTCATAGGAATTGTGAAAAATGTTCCAAGTGATCCTTGCTTGGAGGGATTCATTAAAGTATTTGATATTTTTAATACAGATACCACCATTCTCAATGGGTTTACAGTAAGTTGCCCAAGGCATAGACACAAGTTTTCTTTCAAGAATACTACCAGACCAGATAAAATTCTTTATGGAGGTGTTCACTTTTTTAATGAGGCCTTCTGGCTACTTATAGACCGTCATGAAATAAACCACCTTGGAGATGATAGTGGATTTAACAAGGCAGGTCATGCCTGCCATAGAGAGAGATTTACCCTTCCAAGAGGATAGCTGATTTAGAACTTGGTCGATGATCATCACAAAGTGACAAGATTTGGTTCTACCCAAAAAAATGTGAACAACAAGATATGTGAAAGGTAGTATACCTTCTTTCATACCCAAATCACTGATAATGTTACATTTTCTACCAAGAGGGAAATTCTTCCCAAAGAAGATGAAAGATTTGTTCCAGCTAATGGTTTGACCAGAAACCTCTTCATAGTGTGAGAGCGCATTTTTGAGATTTAGAATATTTCTTTTATCCCCCTGAAGTAAAAGGATGATTTCATCAGAATAGAAAATATGATTAGGAGCATTTACGTTCCTAGATACATGAATGGTCTTTAGTTTGTTCTGTTCCACCAGTTGGTTGATCAAATGACTGAGATGGTCTTCTATGATTGAAAAGAGAATGGCAGATAGTAGATCAACTTTATTAAAACCTTTTGTACATTTAAAGTATCCTTTAGGTGATCTATTTACTTGGATGGAGATAGACATTGAGTTGAAGAGGGTTCTGATTGCAGTGATGAAAGAGGTGTTAAAACCATATCCTTGTAAGACTTTGAAGATAAAGCTCCAATCCATGGTGTCAAAAGATTTCCTGATGTCAAGTTTAATCACTATGTTTCCTCCCCTGTTAGTTTTATTTAAATTATTGACTCACTCAGAGGCGAGGAAAATAAATTCTTGTATGGATCTTCCCTTTATAAAACCAAATTGATTCCATGAGATAATAGTTTTTGTGAGAGTGGAGAGTCTGTTGGCAATGATTTTTGTGATGATTTTAAAAAGGGTATTGATAAGAGAAATGGGTCGAAATAGGTGGATCTAAGAAGCATTATCCACTTTCGGTATCAAGTTGAGAAACTGGACATTTAGGGAATGAGGGAGAGCCCCATTGTTGAAGAAGGTTTTTACAATTTTATAAACATCAATCTGAATTACATCCCAATAATGCTAAAAACCATTGTTGAACCCGTCAGGGCCCGGAGCACTATCAGGGTTCAGACTAAAGATAGTATCTTTAATTTCATGATCCATCAGGGTGTTGATTAGGAAGAAATTGTCCTTGTCATTGATCACTATGGGAATGACCTTGGGTAGGAGGTATTTGTTTATATCAGGACCATTGAAAATGGTTTCAAAGTAAGAGATGATATGATGAGCGATGTCTACCTCATTTTCTAGGAGTCTATACCTGTCCATTAAAAGGGTTACCAGCCTATAGGCCTTCCTAATTCTTTGTAGATAATTGTAGAATTTAGTGTTTCTATCACTGTTGGTTAACCATTTAGCTTTAAATGTTTGTTTTCTCATATTTTCCTTGAAAGTGAGTAGAGAGTTAAGATTGATCGTAATTTTAAGTTCATGAGTATGATCAGTGTTGAGGTCATAATGGGTGTTTGTATTTTTAAGTTCATTTAGATCCTTCTCAAGTGTCAGGATGTCATTATTAAATTTTTTGTCTTTAAAGCTGCACCATATTTTTAGATTCTGTTTTAGATGTTTTAATTTCAGAATACTTTCAAGGTCATAATTGTTACAAGACATTGAGGACCAATAGTTTTGGATGATATGAGAGCCTCATCATCAGAGAACCAAGCATTGTTAAATAAAAAGGGCATATGGGGTTTCATGTCTTTGGTGGAGACATTAACCAGGATGGGGTGATGATCAGAGTTTAGCCTATGAAGCGTAATACTGGACATAGTGTCCCATTTATCTAAGGTAGGGTGGTTTGTGAAGGCTCTATCCAGCTTAGAGGCAACAACATTGTTGTGATGTCTTCTATACCAGGTGTATTTAGCACCAGTGAGATTGATTTCTATGAGATTTTTGTCATCTATCAAGGTTTTAAATTCTCTTATGGAAATAGAAGCGTGAGAGGGCCCAAATTTCCCACTTGGGTTGAAAATGGCATTAAAATCACCCATAATAAGCCAAGGTGTAGTAATATTAGTGCCAAGGTAATAGAGGTCATTCCAAAGATTTATTCTTTCTTGATATCTATTCATATAATAGATGAAAGAGAAGAAAATATGTCTGTCATCAATATTAAAATTTCAAGTAATAATTTGACTAGAGATATTGTAGATGCTAATATTCTTCAAAGAGAAATGCGAGAAATGCCATAAGGAATCTGCATGAAGATTATTAGTGATAGCACTAGTAAAAACATAATTTTTTTGACATAAATAAGAGTATTTAGAGGCATAGTTAATTTTTGGTTCCGCAATAGCAAATAAAAGAGGATGGTGAGAGTCAATCATTCTCTTTAACACATTGAAGGTGTCAGAGTTAGCAATCTCCTGACAATTCCAAAAAAGGATCTTCATTGAAATCTAGTTTTGGAGTTAGAACCCCTCCCCCCCCCTTTCTTTTTTCCAGAGCCTTTATTTCTAGAAGACCTTATAACATCCTGATTATCAGAAGTCTGTTCCTTATTATTACTAGATTTTTGGGGGTTTTCATTGAAGGATCAGGTACTAGCTTAGTCATAGTAGAGTCTGCAGATTTTTTAATACACAACAACAAAGCATTGGAAATAGGATTCAAAATAGAGTCATCAGACTTTGTAGTACAAACCTCACTATCTACAGGTAGGGAGATATTTGTACCTGATTCTTGTGAAGCAGTTTCATGTTGCTTGTTGGTGTTGTCTAGTTCTAGACAGCACTGCATTTGGTCTATCGAGAGCTTCATCACCTGCGTGGACTTACTATCCTGTACTGTTAGCTTGTTACCATGATCATCCGATTCGGATTCCATTATATCATAATTATAGGGCTTATTTAATGTCACAGCGCACCCAGAATGGGAAGGATAGTTTATAGTTCTAGAGTGAGTTGGGAAAGTAGTATCTGGTTCACCCTTGTTCATTTTAATTTCATTCTTCAGTCTTAGAGTAGCAGTTTGAATTGATGAATCCTTAAGGCTTGGAGCTGTAAGTTGTGTGTTATAGGACATCATGGAAACAGTATGAACATCATTGATAATTGGTTGAAACCCCTCATAAGAGGCACTTTAAACAGTTGAGATGTCTGTATCAAGTTATTTTTTCATCCCGGTTTTCTCAGTTGTTGTATGTTTTGTGAAGATATTGTTTTGGGTTTGTGTGGGGGCTTCTACCGAGGATGGAGTTACCTTATAAGGGTTGATAGGTTCCATATTGTTGTTGAAAATTTCAGACATTTGAATAGAAGAGTGATGTGTTGTGTCCAGAATGTCCTTCTGGGTGATCCTTAGTTCTCTAGATACTGGAATGTGTTCAATATAGTTCCGAGTTTTAGAGAAAAAAACAGATGTTCCTTGAGTATGAGAATAAGTGTCCTCATTATCTATTTTATTACTAGATATATTCTTAAACTTAGAAGTGTTAGTGGTTTTTACAGGGTGTGAATTCTGGATCTGTCCAGTACCCATGTCCAGAGTGAGTTTCCCTATATTTTGAATTGAAGAAGTCTCGGGACAACCATCCTTGGGAGGGGGTGCTGAGTTCTTGATGCAAGTAATACAACTCACTCATTCAGGTGAGTTATCCCTCTTACCCAAGTTTTTATTTGCATCTTGGTTGAGCATAGGCCTTGATATTTGACCAGATTCTTCCTTCTCATTGTGTATCCTTACAGTTTCTAATACTAGTTCTTCTGGTTCTTCCAATAGAATTTGGTATTTAATAGAGGTATCTTCTTCTTCAGTAGAATCTACCTATTTTATACCCGAGGTGCCCCCTATATGTGTTATATTATGGTTTTGACCTAGATTTTAGCTTTCTTTTTGGGGGGGGTTAGGTATCTCCATCATGGGCACTTTGTCTTTTTTATTTCTCCTTGTTTCCTTCCAATAATTCTCAATTGGTTGGATTACATGTTTTCTAATCCCTCTACAGTTTGAAATTGTGTGACCAATTATTTTAAAGATTTCACAGAAGGGAGGCTTCCTCTCGTATTCAATTAGGATTTCAGTATTGTATTCACTTTCAGTGAAGTTGATTGTGTTAGGGAGATTTGAGTCTAAGTTGATTTCGACCATAATTCTAGAAAAGAGCCCTAGGTTAGTATTTAAGGTTCTGTGATCAATTTTTAGTGGAGTCCCTATGCATGAGACAATGTCATTTAGAATTTTCAGGTTCCAAAAAAACTAATTAATTCCATGAAGTTTAACCCAGACTCGTTCCATTGTGTTTCTGTATGCGTGTGGATTAAAATTAGAATCCCAGTCAGAAATTCTAAGCAAACCCAACTTTAGGATAAGGTTTCCAGACTTCCAAACCTTCTCTAAGTCTTCTTGTGATTTTTGAATTATGTGAAAGTAACCTTTCCCTATTGGAATCGTTTTACAGTTCATAACATTCCAGCAATGAGCTATATGCATATGTAAATCAGAAAGGGACCAAGGAATATCACCTTTAAGATAGGATACATGGACCATGAGAGAGAATTTGCACATTTGTGTGCGTTTCTGAAGAGCATCTAGATCCGCTTCCACCAAGAACCCATCATCATCTAGCCACTTGACAAGAGTAGGCTTCCTCGTGATTTCCATACTTAGATCAGTGCTCTTCAGTGCATCTAGAAACGAGATCCCTTGGGATATACCAAAGAAGGGTCAGGTGCGTGTATTCTCATCCGAGACATCTTTTGTGTAAAGTTGCTCATGAGAATCATGAGAATGGGGTGTCTGGTTCTTCTGATGAATCGCAAAATGGTGGGATTCAAACCTCATGGGCTTAAGGAAGTCAGCAATGATTGTTCGATCAAGGGTTTCAGGCGGAAAAACCCAAAGCGCGTGAGGGTTCTAGTGAGAGAAGGTCTCACATCTATCCTTCTCCTTCAATGATAATTCATTTTTTCATATATTGGAAAAAAATGTATATCTTAATTATAAGGATAATAAAAATTTTAAAATTAAAATCAGACTACTATAATAATTATCACCAATGAATTAGATATTATATCTTTTTAAACTGCTAATTTTAGGATTTTCCTTCAATATTCTAGCCCCCATCACCTAGATGTGCAAAGGTGTGGTCTTTATAGAGCCACCTCCTCCTTTTATTATAAATATTCAACATCTATCAGTCATTGATTAGTTATTTATCACACATGTACTTGTCCCATTTATATAGCAGACCCATTCAGTCATCTAGTCAGCACCTCTATCTAAAATTCACCAGCAACCCTCCATTGATTTTAGATTATACTGATTCCCTATATAAATCAATAATATGACTCTCAACACTCAATAAATAGTGCACATCATCTTCTGATCAACATTGATTATTGTTTTATAAAATTTTCTTACTAAAAACCCATAAAGAAATATTCAGGGTATCATCCTTAGTGACTTATCATCATGACTTCTGAACAGCCTTCACCATCTCCGGTTATCCATTCAATATTCAGAAGCTACCCCTTCCACCTAATTTATTCCTCCCTATAGAACACGACCAAATCACCATGTACATACATCATATGAACCTCATCAACATTCCCTCACTCACACTCCATAGTCCCTCGTTTTTTTAGCACATCTATCCAGTGACTTATGATGGACTCAACTTCTAGTAACCTCACCACCCAGTGTGCTTCTTCTAATTTGACACTCCATGGATCACATTAAACATATATTAGACTAACACTGCTACTTCTTCTAAACAAAATTATCCTTCCTAAATATTAAAATCCAATGGTCTTGATGTACTACCTCCATTTGGGTTGTTAGGTACAACTTTTAGTGATTGAATTTATGAAGCATACAACAATAAACCTAGAAATTGTCTTCACACAAAAAACTAACACATTATTCTAAATTTTAATGATAAATAAATATTATTTTCGTATATTTTATAATTTTAGGTATGTATTATCAATATAAATTAATATTAATATTTAAATGATTCTTTCAATTATTTTGAACAACTTAGTTGTTCAAATCACTCATGATTGGTTTCTATATGTTAAAAACTAAATGTGAATTTTAATTATTAAAATACACATCCAATAATTTCAAAAACAATTGATTCTCAATTCATGTACAATTCCTTTATACATGACACAAATGAAATAACCGTGGTTTCTATAATTTTTCATGAAAAATTAAGATTGTTTTTATATTTGTTACACATTTTATGAACATTTTACAACTAATAAAGAATTATAATTCTTAAAATAAAACCTCAATCATTATAAACACATCATTAATCTAATTCATTCATCACCTGTTTTTATTAGCCAAAAATTACTAGAGAATAATTTTATTATATTTTCAAGAAAAAACAATCAATTATTCCAATTTTTACTACTTTCTAAATGTGTAACTCTTATAAAAAAATATAAATACTTCAAAATGAACTTTTTATCATTATTAAAATCACTCATATCTGTTTCATACGTGTTTTATTTTTTAGGTTATAGATTTTTCAAGAAACAATTTCGGAATTTACATGAAAAAATGATCTCATTGATATTTTTTGATCACTAACACACATTTGAAAATTAAAAAAATAATATTAGTAATTCAAAGAATTAATAAATCATTCCAAAGTTATTGAAAATATGATTAATACACATTTGGATCCTAGAGGTAAAAATGACTCTAAGGTATTTTTTATAGATTTATTCGACAAAAAAAGCACACTTGTTCATTTTTTAAATCATTAAACTCACATCACAATTAAAAATGTATTTAAATATTTTAGTAGTACTTAAATCATTTTAAACACCCTGGAAATCTAATACATGCTTGCTTTATTCTGAAAAGTCAAAAATTACTATAGAATAATTATCCTAAATTTTCATAAGAAACCTTGTTTTCACATTTTTTTCACTTTACACATGTCTGAAATTATTTTAAAAAATTAAATCTTATAATTTATGATTTGATAAATAAAATGGAATACACATCATGTATTAGTGAATCATGTTTTTTCTCACTGATTGTCTCAAATGATAACCACTAAATTCACATAGGATCTACAAAAAATTAATATTAATTAGTATGATAATAATAATGAAATCTATTTTAAATATAAATTATTTAATTTTGAACATGTAGTATTGGGTCCTATGTGTCATAAACATATTGGTCCAAATTTCATTATATCTCCTATAGTTGTTCATCCAGTCAAGACCATGACTCTTTACACGTTTTTACAAAAAAAATTATCTTTTTCACCTAAGCATTCATTCATTTGTGTATTGATTGAATGATCACATTAAACTCAGTCAATGTATACATCCTTGAAACTCTAACTACACTTACTGCCTCTGATCATAAAACTATAGAAACTAGAATACTCATGGCATATGAAAATGTATAACTATGCCTATTATGACCTATAAATTTCTAAAATATCTAATCTCTTTAAACAATAATCTGTTGCTCCTTTTTTATCACTATTTCCACTTAGCCTAAAACTAGGATCATTTAATATATAAAATTAATTAATAAAAAATTATGGATAAGAATTATAAAATAAAAAATTCTATGTTTATAAAATAAAATTATATACCATAAAATTGAAAACATTAGGATCTTTGAGTGAGAGGGTCATTATTCACAACAACATTTGATCAGTGTATTCACCCAAATAATGTGAATTCATAAGAAAAAAAAGTAATTATATATTCATATGTATATAAAATAAGAATATAATAATCACTGGATATTAAATGAATTTTAAACCCACATCATACTAAACTTTTGATGCATGATGAGTTCTTAATCTATAAGGATATGTGAGGGGTTACATGAATGGTGGCCTGATTAAATCTAGATTATATATATTCAATTATTATAAAGATGAACAATTATAAATTCTTTATAGTTTTTTAACAAAATTTATCATCTTCATCATTTCTTCCCCACTTGACCAACATAGATCCCAATCATGAAACTATGCAGGAAGAACATCCCATGAAAATCAATTTAGAATTTATAGGTGTAAGAACCCGGATCTTCTTTTCAGGTATGTTTTTCTCTTCTATGGTGTTTTTGAGAAAAAGAGGAGTTTCTGGAAATTTTTGAAGTACAAGCTGTGTACTTATATCTACACTCCATGTACTCTTTTGCCACATGTAGCCATGTGTTGGTTGTGTAACGGCCGAGCACATAGCCATGTGTGGTGAACTGGAGACTGCCTTATATGGGGTCCGGTAAGGGCAAGTACACGTCATGTACTTATAAAGTACATGTTGTGTACTTTCTTTCTTTTTTTCATTAAACGGACCGAGGTCACATCTAATTGGCAGAAGTATCTTCTTCTTCGACTTCTTCGATCGAGAGCATTTGTACGGTGTCTATCCTTACCCGATCTCCTGATCGAGCATCCATTCTCCGAATCGAACTCTGTAATTTGCATTGGAATCACATTAGTGAGTTCTATCTTCTTCTTGAACCTCATTTCCTGATTTCTCTTCTCTCGTGAGTCATCCTTGGTTGAACATTCCTGACGTTTTTATAGATCTACCATGTTCTAGGTCGATCCAGGGGCTGACGTTGGATTATATCGATCATAAAATTCCAAGGTAGGTGGTTTGTGCCTTTTCGTAGACAGTCTTTGTGTTATATGTGCAAGAGTGTACAATACCCCATTTGGGGTATTGGGTGTTTACATATTTAACCCTGTTATTGCTTGGTATGATTTATATTCTTGAGTAGAGGTCAATTAAATGTGAATAGGGTTAATTTATATACTATAGATGTCTTTCCCATGCTTTTATTGTTTATGACCATTTGGTCTTTCTTAGCCTGTTAGGCTGCTTGCTTTCCATTCCGAGTGCTAATAAAACGAAGTAATATTATTTATCTAACATTTTTTATGTTTTAGACTGTTTAGCCAAGTAGTTATTGAGGTATAATTTGGTTTTTATATATTTTTGGGCTCAATTGGATTACACAGGGTAGTGAGAACCTAGTGTAGTAGACCATAGGGAGAATGGACATTGAGGGCTTCTCTAGAGGGTTTGTTTACTGTTACGATGTGAGACCATAGGGGGATGGAATTAAGTGCTTCCTCAGAGTGTTTTTAGTTCCTTGATGTGGGCCATGGGTTGAATTGGATGTTGATTGCTTCCCCAAAGCACCTTTTAGTGACTGATACAAGACTATAGAGGTAATTTACGGTGAGTGCTTCCTCAAAGAGTCTGTGCAAAAGCTGAAACAGAGGGGTTAGACTGTGTGTACTTCCCAGAGGGTTTCTTGTGTTTGTTTTGGTTGGACATGAGGGGTTAGGCAGTGATTACTACCCAGAGGGTTCTCTGCTTATGATTAGTGTCTTACTTGATATTTGATAATTGAATGCATTTGAAATGGTATGATTGTTTACTTTTGAGTACATCCTTGTTTACTGCTTCATTTTGATTATAGCCTAACATATATATTCATTAACTGTTAGGCACAAGTCTTTGGGTGGTTTCCTATTAGTATTTAGTCACACACCCTATTTGGGTCTTGCTTTTGGGTCTAAATAGATCATATTGCTGCAGGGGATGGTAAGGGAAAGTGCATGCCATGTACTTCAAAAGTACACACCGTGTACTTTCTTTTTTTAATTAAATGGACTGGGGTCGCATCTAATTGGCAGAAGTGTCTTCTTCTTTTCCTTCTTTGATCGAGAGTGTCCATACGGTTCCGATCTTTCATTGATCCGCCGATTTGAGCATCTGTTCTCTAAATCGAACTCTATAGGTTACGTTGGAATCGCATTGGTGAGTTCCCTCTTCTTCTTGAACCTCGTTTCCTGAATTCTCTTCTCTCATGAGTCATCCTTGGTTGAAAATTTTAGATGTTGTTTTAGATCTACTGTGTTCTAGGTCTATGCAAGTGCCCATTCTAGAGTATATCGATCAGACAACATCGAGGTAGGTGGTTTGTGCCTTTTCATAGATAGTCTTTGGGTTATATGTGAAAGAGTTCCCAATACCCCGTTAGGGGTTTTGCGTGTTTACAAATTTAACCCTGTTATTGCGTTATATGATTTATATTCTTGAGTAGAGGTAAATTATATTTGAATAGGGTTAATTGCTATGATATAGATGTATTGCCCATGCCTGTATTGTTTATGACCATTTGGTCTTGCTTAGCCTATTAGACTGCTTATTTTCCATTCCAAGTGCTGATAGGATGGAGTAATATTATTTATCTGACATGATGTTTTTTTGTAGACTATTTTTTCAAGTAGTTCTTGAGGTATAATTTGGATTTTATGTATCGTTGTGTTCGATTGACTTACCCAGGTCCATGAGAACCTGGTGTAGTAGACCATAGGGAGAATGGACGTTGAGGAATTCTCCAGAGTGTCTATTTACTATTACGATGCGAGACCATAAGAGGAATGGAAGTAAGTGCTTACTCATAGTGTTTTTAGTTCCTTAATGCGGGCCATAGGAGGAATTGGACATTGAGTTCTTCCACTGAGCACCTTTTAGTTATCGATACAAGAATATGGGGGGAATTGACGGTGGGTGCTTCCTCAAAGAGTCTGTCCGAAAGCTAAACCAGATGGGATAGACTGTGTGTACTTCCCAGAGGATTTCTTGTGTTTGTTTTGGTTGTACCAGAGGCGTTAGGTTGTGATTACTTCCCAGAGGGTTCACTTATTATGATTAGATACTTTCTTGATATCTGATAATTAAATGAATTTGAAACTATAGGATTGTTTACTTTTGAGTACTTCCTTGTTTACTAATACATTTTGATTATAGTATTCCATATATATTCACTAAATATTAGGAATAGATCTTTGGGTGGTTGCATACTGGGATTTAGTCTCACACTCTATTTGGTTCATGCTTTTGGGCCCAAACAGATCATATTGTTGCAGGTATAGATAAGGGAAAGCACCCTTCTACTTCAGGTACTTGATTGTTTCGTGTGTGGTGATCTGGAGACCGCCTTATGTAGGGGCTGGTAAGGGAAAGTACACGCCATGTACTTATAAATTACACACTATGTACTTTATTTTTTTCATTAAACAGACCAGGGTCACGTCTAATGGGAAGAAGTTTCTTCTTCTTTTCCTTCTTCGACCAAGAGTGTCCGTACGGTGCTGATCCTTCCCTGATCCCCCGACCGAGCATCTTTTCTCCAAATCAAACTCTATCAATTGTGTTGGAATCGCTTCATTGAGTTCCCTATTCTTCTTGAACCTCGTTTCCTAAATTCTCTTCTCTTGTGAGTCATCCTCGGTTGAATATTTTAGACATTTTTGTAGATCTACCACGTTCTAGGTCGATCCAAGGGCCGACTCTGGATTATATCGATCATACAACTCTGAGGTAGGTCATTTGTGCCTTTCCGTAGATAGTCTTTGGGTTATATGTGCAAGATTTCCCAATACCTCATTTGGGGTATTGCGTGTTTACGGATTTAACCCTGTTATTGCCTTCTAGGATTTATATTCTTGAGTAGAGGTCAATTAAATGTGCATAGGGTTAATTTCTATTCTATAGATGTCTTTCCCATTCTTGTATTTTTTTATGACCATTTGGTATTGCTTAGCCTGTTAGGCTACTTTCTTTCCATTCCTAGTCTAGATAGGATGGAGTAATATTATTTATCTGACATGCTGTTTTTCTGTAGAATGTTTATCCAAGTAGTTCTTGATGTATACTTTGGATTTTATGTATCACTGTGTTTGATTGACTTACACAGGTCCGTGAGAACCTGGTGTAGTAGAACATAGGGAGAATGGACGTTGAGGGCTTCTCCAGAGTCTCTGTTTACTGTTATGATTCCAGACTATAGGAGGAATGGATGTAAGTGCTTCCTCATAGTGTCTACAGTTCATCAAGGCAGGCCACTGGAGGAATTGGACATTGAGTTCTTCTATAGAGCACCTTTTAGTTAATGATACAAGACTATAGGGGGAATTTACGATGAGTGTTTCCTCAGAGAGTCTGTGCAAAAGCTGTACCAGAGGGGTTAGACTGTGTGTACTTCTCAGAGGGTTGATTGTGTTTGTTTTGGTAAGACCATAGGGGTTAGGCTGTGAGTACTTCCCAGATGGTTCCCTGCTTAGGATTAGCTACTTAATTGATATTTGATAATTAAATGCATTTGAAATTGTAGGATTGTTTACTTTTGATAACTTCCTTGTTTACTGCTTCATTTTGATTATAGTATTCCATATATATTCACTAGGTGTTAGGAATAGATATTTGGGTGGTTTCCTACTGGGATTTAGACTCACACCCTATTTGAGTCATGATTTTGGGCCCAAACAGATCATATTGATGCAGGTATAGATAAGAGAAAGTGCCCTTCTACTTCAGGTACTTGATTGTTGCGTAGCTGGGGAGCATGAGACCAAGCTAAGGTTTGCGATGCTGTGGATGTTTTTTCTATTTTCTGTTGAAATTTGGATTAGTTTGGTATTCCAACATTGGTACTTGTTTGGATGATTTCCTAGACATATGTATCTTGAATCATGTGTGTGTGTGTGTGCACGCTCTAGTTGTTTATTACTTCTGTTGTTTACCTATCGCATGTTTTACTTATTCCATTATTTCTATCTATTTTACTCTTGAGGTGTTACTCTGCCAATGAGGGAATAGTTTCCCTACTATCACACCTAAGGCCCTCACTGCTAGTCTGCAGCCTCTGACATTTAGGGAAATGTGCTTGAGGCCATATGACCAACTGGGTACAGGGCACCTCTGGGAAGCTTCTGGAACCGGGATGTTAAAAAGTGGTATCAAAGGAATTATTTCTTCTTTACTTACTGTTTGGATCCTATATCCAAATATAGGAAGGAATAAGTACTTGGTAATAAGTTGCGACAAGGAGTAGCTAACCTGTGTACAAGGGAAATCCAATATACCTCGTTATTGCAATTTTTTTGGTTTTTCAATTTTACAGTTGATTTGATTTCACCATTGGGTGATTCACATGTTTTGTGATGTAATTGTGGATGTTATTGAGATTCTATTTCTGTTGCTACCCGAGGATAGGAGGGTATGCCATCTCATGCATCATATAGGCACTTATTAAAAATCACATGTCATTAATTCTTGTCATGCCATTTAGGATGTATTATTAATTGCATGTTATTGTGATAGATGTTGTGATAGATATGCATGATTTTGTGATAAATTCCTTGATATAATATGTGCTTTCCATATGGTATTGAATTGTGTAAGGCTTCATCTTAATGAACACCAAACTTTTGTTCTTGAGGTCTTATGGGCCCTCATGGACCAGAATTCGGTGGATTATTGCTCTATTATATTTATATATGACATGTATAATATTCAAATCTTTGATTTGTGGGATGTATGGGCCCTCACAGATCAGAATTTGGCACTTTAATGTTCATTTCAGTGTTTTTCTGGGATTTCAGAGTAGTTTCTGAGTCTTACTTTCCGGAAAAACCCAAAATACATGGCGTGTAATTATGAATACACACCATGTGTCCTTATATTCAAAAGGAACTACTTTTCTTAAGTACATGCCATGTACTGTATGTACACGCCGTGTAGTCTCTAATCGTGTCACTGGCTGTGTGGGAAAAGACACAGGGTTGGGAAATCTTTGGTGGAAAACGTCGTGTTCCTGATGTACATTCCATGTTGTGAAGACCATGTATCCACTTGTGTGACTAACAACACTGATGGAAAAACTAAGGTTATACACATTGTTACAAGATTGAACACGTGTAGTGTAACTCATGTATCCAGTCATGTAACTAACAACACGGGTCGGTGAGGTTCGCCTGGTACATGTCGTGTCTGGCACTAACACACCGTGTAGTCTTGTTCTAGGAGAACCGTGTGGCTTAGATATATAGAAGAACTCAGGTAGGTAAAGAGGATTCAAGTACACGCTGTGTGATAGGACAACACACTATGTGTATGGGGTGTTACATGACCTGGGTTGGAAAAAGTACACGCCCATGTGAAGGCTTAAGGGAACACGTCGTGTAGTCATTATACATTCTATGTATCCATGTTTTCATAAACTTGAATGATTTATTTATCTTGTTCCCTTCTCACACTTCTAAGTTACATCCCTTGTTAATCTTGATCTAAGGTATGCTCTTGACCTAGCAGAGTCATGCCACCGAGACGTCCTTTGGTTGTCCGCTAGATATAGGGCAGTGATCAGACACTGGATATGGCTGATCAGGGACTACCAGCAGATCCTCCAGTTGTGCCAGTCTTGGAACCATTCGTTATCCCAGATATAGGTGTCGATTCACTATTCTAAGATGGCTTCATGAGTTTCATGTAGACCTTCCGATGGGTACCACATCCCTCCCCTTCAATGGAAGAGTTGGCGAGGGTTTTCTAGCAACAGAGTCCTCCCACCTTCACAGGGGAAGGAGGACCTCAGGATGTAGAGTCTTGGTTAAAATACATAATATTTGTCTTCAAGCATTTGGATACACCTCCAGAGAGGAGGGTGAAGCTTGTTATGTATATTCTTTGGGAATCCGAAAAATAGAGGGTGGGATGTGATCTTATAGGAAGGACGCCAGCAGGTTATGGCGTGGGATGAGTTCCAGTGTTCCTTCTATGATTACTTCTACCTGGAGACCTTGAGGGCCGATCGAGCCTGAGAGTTCATGTGTCTAGAATAGGGTACTCTTTCAATTATGGAGTATTCTTCTCACTTCAAATATTTGCAGCACTTCATGACTATTATAGGAGGTAATGAGTTATTTATGGAAAGGAAGTTTAAGGGTGGTCTCATGCACGACATCTGATCCCAGGTGAACATATTTAGGTTGACTTCCATTACTTCTATAGGCAACCAGGCGCTGATCATAGAGTGCAATCTGAGGGATTCTGGAGTGGTGAGACAGGGTGGTTCAACATTCAGAGATGGTATCCCTCCTCCTAACAGTAGTAAGAGCTGCAAGGAATGTACACATGGGGATCTGAGGAGGAAGGAAACTTCTTATGGTATCTAGGTGGTGCGCTACCAGTTCATAAAGAGTGGGAATATGAGACCACATTGCCCAAAAGACCCAGTGGAGTATCGATCTTGCAGCAATATGGGACAACTTCTGCACTTCTGTCAGATCTTCTCACCAGCAGCTAGTGATAAGGGTTCTTCTATGATTCCTCATTCGAAAGAAGCACCACCAGTTTCTCATCAGATAGGGAACTAGAGTTCTTCTGACCATTCAAACCAAGGTGGAGGTTGTGGTTGTGATTTCCAGTCACCAGGATTTTAGCAACAATAGGGTGGATCAGCACATAGTGGTCAGGTAGGGTCGTAGGGCCACGGTGTAGGTCAGACTTTTGCGATGGAGCAGACCCAACAGGAGAAGGACCCTAGACCCTCAACAGTACGCGGTATGATCCTAGTTGCCTCAGTTTTAGCCTCTTCACTTTTCGATATAGGTGATTCTCATAGATTTATATATGTTGTTGTTGTGGAGAGCCTTGGGCTCTGCATATTTTCATCTGCTAATATCTTGACATTAGACACTCTGTTGGGGACAAAAAAGGCTAGTGTACGACAGTTCAAGGAGTTCCCTCTAGAGGCTGGTGGGTGTCACTTTTTATGGGACCTCTTTGTCTTAGAGATGACAGGATATGATGTCATTCTCAGAATCGACTGGTTAGTTCCCTTCCTGTAATTTTTCAATTTATATCGCTATTAGGTGAGTTTTACATTACTATAGGGTGGATCACTTCTTCACAAGGGTGAATGGGATGTCCGAGCAAGCATAGTGGGACCCGAGCATCATGGGTTTGAAGGAGTTACATCCTAGATTTCTAGTATTTATCTGGATGACCAGGGGACTTCATAGACGAAATTTCCTCCAGTGGTGGATCGTTTCAAGGATGTCTTTCCATAAGACTTTTCTGGTTTTCCATTAGAGTGAGAGGTGGACTTTTCTATTGAGATTGTGCTAGGAGCGGCACTGGTGTCCATTCCTCCTTATAGGATGTCTACACCAGAGTTGTAGGAGCTCAAGAAGAAGGTGGAGTAGTTGCAGGAAAAGGGTTTCATCCGACCCAGTACTTCTCCTTGGGGTTCGCCTGTCCTGTTTGTGAAGAAGGTGGACGATACCCTCAAATTTTTTGTGGATTATCGGAAGTTGAACCAGTTGACCATCAAGAACCGATATCCCTTGTTGAGGATTAATGATCTCTTTGATCAACTTTGAGTATAACATGTGTTCTTAAAGATTTACTTGAGAATCGGTTACCATCAGTTATGCGTTAGACCATTAGACGTACCTCTTATAGCCTTTCAGAGTAGTTATGGTCTAAATGAGTATGTGGTTATGTCATTTGGTCCCACGAACATGCCTGCAGTTTTCATGGCACTGATGAACCGAGTGTTCCATTCATACTTGGATTTTTTGTGGTAGTCTTTGTGGATGATATCCTGGTGTAATCTCACACTCAACACGACCATGCCACACATCTTGAGATCGTTTTGAGTACACTGAGAGAGCATCAGTTATATGTTAAGCTCTCAAAATTCCACTTTTGGATGGACTAGATTCACTTCTTGGGTCATGTTATCTCAGATACAGGAGTATCATTAGACCTATAGAAAGGGAGAGTAGTAGTTTCCTTGGAGCAGCCGAAGATTTTCTTTGAGGTATGGAGTTTTCAAGGGCTGGATGGAATCAGAAGAGGAAACTATGTTGGGACCGCATCTTGTCCAGGAGACCACAGAGCAGATAGAGTTGATTCAGAAGAGGATGGCTACTCCACAGTCTCGACAGAAGTCTTATGCTGGTCGACAAAGATGACCTCTGGGGTTTGAGGCTGGGGATCAGGTTTTCCTACGTGTCACATCAAGTATGGGACACAGGAGGATTAGGAGATAGGGTAATCTTTCACTGAGGTACGTCGGGCCATTTGAGGTGTTGTAGAGAGTTGGTATGGTTGCTTATCCATTGCAGTTACCTCAGAGGTACCGGGCTATGCACGACGTCTTCCATGTTTCTCAGATTTGATGTTACTTCTCAGACTTGTATCATGTTTTTCAACCCAAGGAGGATGAGTTAGAGGTGGAAGTCTCATTTGAGGAGCATCCTATCTAGATTGTTGATATAAGTAAGAAACATCTCCATGGCCAGTTTATTCCTCTGGTACGTATGCTATAGCAGCACAAGCGAGTACTGGACAAGACCTGGGAGAGGGAGGTCGATGTACGATCACAGTGGCTGGATCTTTTTTATGATTCTTCATCTACACTGCCTTGCTAGGGAAATTTGGGGTTGAATTTCTTTAAGAGGGGAAGTTTGTAAGAACCTAGATCTTATTTTCAGGCATGTTTTTCTTTTCTCTCGTGTTTTTGAGAAAAATATGAGTTTTTGGAAATTTTTGAAGCACACACCATGTACTTATATGTACACATTGTGTACTCTTTTTCTAAATGTATCCATGTGTTGGCCATGTAACGGCCGTGCACACAGCTATGTGTGGTGACCTAGAGACCGCCTTGTGTAGGGGCCAGTAAGGGAAAGTACACGCTGTGTACTTCTAAAGTACATGTCGTGTACTTCTAAAGCACACGTCCTGTACTTTATTTTTTTATTAAATAGACCGGGGTCGTGTCTAATTGGAAGAAGTTTCTTCTTCTTTTCCCTCATTGACCGAGAGTTTCCATATGGTGTCGATCCTTCCCTAATCCCCCAATCGAGCATCTGTTCTCCAAATCGAACTCTATTGGTTGTGTTGGAATCACATAGGTAAGTTCCCTATTCTTCTTGAACCTTGTTTTCTGAATTATCATCTCTCATGAGTCATCCTCGGTTGAACATTTTAGAATTTTTTGTAGATCTACCACATTATAGGTTGATCCAAGGGCTGACGCCAGAGTATATCAATCATACAACGCCGAGGTAGGTGGTTTGTGCCTTTCCGTAGATAGTCTTTGGGTTACATGTGCAAGAGTGCCCAATACCCCATTTGGGGTATTTCTTGTTTATGGATTTAACCATATTATTGCCTACTATGATTTATATGCTTGAGTAGAGTTCAATTAAATGTGAATAGGGTTAATTTCTATGCTATAGATGTCTTTCCCGTGTTTGTATTGTTTATGACCGTTTGGTCTTACTTAGCCTATTAGGCTACTTGCTTTCCATTCCTTGTACTGATAGGTTGGAGTAATATTATTTATCTAACATGATGTTTTTCTGTAGACTGTTTAGATAAGTAGTTCTTGAGGTATTCTTTGGATTGTATGTATCGCTGTGTTCGATTGAATTACACAAGTCCATGAGAACCTGGTGTAGTAGACCATATGGAGAATGGACTGGTGTAGTAGACCATAGGGAGAATGGATGTTGAGGGCTTCTCCAGAGTGTCTATTTACTGTTACGATGTGATACCATAGGAGGAATGGATGTAAGTGCTTCCTCAGAGTGTATTACGTTCCTCGATACGGGCCATAGGAGGAATTGGACATTGAGTTCTTCCACAGAGTGCCTTTTAGTTACCGATACAAGACTATAGGGGGAATTGATGGTGAGTGCTTCCTCAGAGAGTCTGTGCAAAAGTTGGACCAGAGAGGTTAGACTGTGTGTACTTCCCAGAGGATTACTTGTGTTTATTTTGGTTGGACCATAGGGGTTAGGCTATGAGTACTTCTTAGGGGGTTTCCTTCTTATGATTAGCTACTTACTTGATATCTAAACATTAAATGCATTTGAAACTATAGGATTGTTTACTTTTGAGTACTTCCTTGTTTACTACTTCATTTTGATTATAGTCTGCCATATATATTCACTAACTGTTAGGCACAAATATTTGGGTGGTTTCCTACTGGTATTTAGTATCACACCCTATTTGGGTCATGATTTTGGGCCCAAATAGATAATATTGTTGTAGGTATAGATAAGGGAAAGTGCCCTTCTACTTCAGGTACTTGATTGCTGAAAATCTAGGGAGTATGGGACCAAGCTGAGGTTTTCGATGCTATGGAGTTTTTTTTCTAATTTATGTTGAACTTTGGATTAGTATGGTATTCCAGCATTGTGACTTGTTTGGCTGCTTTCTTAGACATATGTATCTTGCATCATATATATGTGTGTGTTTGTGTATTCCAGTTGTTTATTACTTTCACTGTTTATCTATTACATGTTTTACTGCTTCTACTATTACTATCTATTGTACTCACATTGTGTTACTCTGTAAATGAGGGCATAGTTTCCCCACTATCACATTTGAGGCCCTCGCTACTATTCGGTGGCCTCTGGCATTCAGGAAAATGTGCTTGAGGTCATGTGACCAACCGGGTACAGGGCACCTCTAGGCGGCTTCCATAACCAGGATGTTACAATAGGGTAATCACATTCAATAATAATTAGTTCCTAATGATCTTTTAATTATAATAATTTAATATATTTCAACACTAATTCATGATAACTAGAGTCGAAACTCATTAGGATACAATGCCAAATTATCATATTCAAGAAAGATAAAAATCATTAATTATGATAAAATTTAAAGGAATTAAAAAATGTTTATTATACCTAAAACATCATATAAGTTTCATATTCCATATCCTAGGAATAAGGGAATCCAATTTTAATGGAAATGGGAATATTTAGGGGGCTTATGATATATACACCAGCTATTGAATAATTAAACTATCAATCAATCCAATATAATGATAAGTTTTATCAAATATTTTATAAAGATAGACACTTGAATTTTATAAAAATGCCTATACCATGGGCCTTATCCCTACAAGAAGATATATTAATCCTATTCAATATATTTAGATAATAAATAAAAAATATATTGATTAATTTAATTGAGATAAATTTATCGATAAGAATATATATCTAATAATTATTATTTAAATCAAATCACATAATCAATGTTCATATCATCGTTGGATATGGAAAAAATTAAATTAAAATAAACAAATATTTTTTGAAAGGAATTAAAGGTGAAACATTATAACTACATAAACATTTTTTATCACTAAAAGAAAAATTCTATGAAAATAATAATAATATTACAATAATCTACCATAAAAATAACAACAATGAAATAAAAGAGTAAGAATATTTCAAAACATATCAATAGGAATAAAGAAGATTTTATCTACATTAAGTTGAATGAAAATAATCAAATAAAACATAGTGGATTACTATCATGAGATAAAGGGTTAAAATTTAGAAATTCAATTTATTTCCATGAGAAGAATAAGATAATAAAAAATCCTTACAAAAGGATATGAGACTAATTATGACCAAATAAATATGAATGAAAAAGAGGAACAGATTGGGTATGTTTGAGAGAAAATGGAAGTTTACTTTCTATATGCCATAATAATTATCATCCATTAATGAGACAATGATCATGGGGTTCTCATAAATATGATTTTGAACCCATGTAATGTAGTAGCAATGGGACTTAGGTTTGTCTCTGGAGAGGGAAGTGATATGGGTGTGTTTCACTTTCATTTTTTGGGTTCAATTTGTTGGAAATAGTAATGAAATATTGAACTTGGTTGGTTTTAAATTCTATTTTAAAAGAAGTGGTCTGTCCTTGGATATCCCCTCATATAACCAGTTAAACCATTATTCTAATTTTTACTCTATTGTTTTCTCTCTAATCAAGTGAGATCCAACTCGATTAATATCTCCTTGAATTTTTGTTTTCTCTAGAGGGATACAGTGATCACTGAAACCTCCAATATCCCCTAGCATAGTAATAATAGATCTCTAATTATCCTTAAGTCAACATGCTTCTCACAATTGAAAGCAATGAGGAAGACCTAAGTAGCCTCTGTGTGTGATCTAGTGAATAATATAAGATTAATTCAAAATATAAGAAATAATAAACCTCATATTTATTATAAAATTTTAATAAATTTTGAGATTAAAATAAGTTATTATATAGTTAAAATTCATAATTAATTAACATAGGGATAGGTGGAATATCTTTTACTCAGCCACTATGGGATTAGTATCCCATAAACAGAGTTATAAAAATTAGAAATAAAAGAAAAATAGTGAAAAATAATAGTGAGTGATCATTAAAATAACCTCCAAGAATGGGTGAGCTCACCAACATAATAAATAATTCACCATTTATAGTAGAGCACTTAGGTATCCTTGATGTTCTTTGTAATTCTCTATGTGAGCAGTATATATTTATTCAACTTTGTCTGAATAATTTCTAGTACCAATAGAAATATTATTTAATTTTAATTCCTAACCTCAATGAATTTGGGATCCTTGGAACATATCCATCTTGAGGGTTGTGATGAATTTTTTATGGTATCGAGCATATTCCCAATCTGATTCACACTCCTCCAACAATCAAACTCCGTATAATTTGGAGGCAAATTGTTTCAGTGCTTTATAGGATATTGGATATCATACTATGATTGAAAGAATAATTTGATGGACATATTGGACTTGGGATTAGTATCCAATTGATTTAAGGAGGTAATACCAGGATTTTTCTTTGGATGTCACTATATTTGGGCCTTAGAAACTAGTCTTAGTATCTTATAACTTACAAATAGAAATAATTTAGCAGAATTAAATCAAAATCTCTATGAGATAAAAAGTGATGTTGTGTAGAGGATTCAAATTTGAGGCAGTCATCACTTAATTTTATTAGATTCAAATCTGAAAAGAATTTGTAATTCACAAAATAGAATTCATTGGTAACTTTGAATCATCTTCAGTTCATTATCCCCACCTTTCCATACTACAATGGATTTTCATGGGCACTCCATCGAGTAAAATATGTTTTCCCTATTCATGACCTATAATCAGTGTTTGGGGAAAATACCCTGGTCTCTCCTATCATGATATATTCATGAAAAATACAAACACATCAAATAATTAATATTTTTTCGATAAATAATTTTTTTATATAATGAGGTTTGGGCATCAGGATTTTCAAACATTGGTGGGGCACAAATTAGTTCATGCTTTGGAAATTCGGTAGTTAATCTAGTGATATATTCTTAAATTGTCTGGATTAGGTGGAGTATCATCCTTTTAATGGTTCTTGATCTAAATAGGGTGGGTGTGAAGTGGTTCCTTTGATCCCTATTCGATGAAAAATATGGCGGACTTTCATATGACATATTCAACTCATCGATTTCATCCAACAGTGCGATGATAGATATGGGTTATATCTTCTCAACTAAGATAAATATTGAGTATTCATAGTAGGGTGGTATATATGGATCTATTTTTGGGTAGAGAGACTAAGTTTCTCTGGTAAAGATAAGGGTTTATGGTCACTTTCTTGTGGTGGGTTATAGGTTGATGCACAATAGCTTCATATAAGTAGGCAGGGACACCATAGGTTGAGTGAAAAGACCACAAGGGTTGAATGAATATAGATATGTAGTAACTTAAGCTTCCATAATGATAAAGTCATTTAAGAGAACATGGTAAGAAAGTGTTATAGTAGCTTGATGGAAGATACTGTGAGAGAGGATCACAGTAGAAAGAAAGAAGTCTTGTGGTCACTTGGAAAGTGAATGTGAGAATAATTTATGGAAACTCTCTTTCTCATGGTCACTTCCCAACATGTAATTATTTTTTCCCATAAATGGAAAATTGAAAATTATTCATGTAGTCAGTATTTTTACCATGATGTTTTTGTCACTTCATAATTTTTCATGAATTTATTATCAAATAAATCACTTACGGTCACTTGTTTTTTCTCAAACATGGTGAGTTGGTGGCCATGATCACTTAAGTGATAGTACATCCTTTATGTGATCACTTCAGACCTTTTCAATTTTTCCCAATCATCAATTTAAAAAAAAATATGTTCAACATTTTTTCCATTTAATTTAAAAAATAATAAAACAATTGGATCAAAATTTCTGACATCAAAATTTATTCTAGAAATAAATTTAAATTAAATGAAATCGACTAATTTAATTTGGATTTTACAAATATTTTTTTACCATTGTAAATTCAAATTTATTTCCAAATTTGAAAATTAAATTTCACAATTCACTTTTCTAAATAATTATTTTTTATGGATTTTTCATTGAATTTTAAAATGAATAAATCAAATAAAACTCAAAATAAATCTATATAATTATTTCAGTATAAATATAAATCAAAAAATTAAAAAAAATTAATTTAAATATCCATTTTTCGATTCCCAATTAACTTTAAAAACGAATATATCAATTAAACCATATTTAAATCCAATTTTTAATAAATTCCAAGATTTTAAAAAGTATCAAAATAAATGAAATACCCGGTATTTGAATTAATAATGGGGTTATAATCATTGAAAATCAATGAAAAATTTTAGAAATTTGGGATCAAATAATTCATAATGTAATGAATATTCCTAAAAAACATCACTTTATCTAGTTATGTGGTAAAAATAACCTCTATAAGGGAGTATACTATACACACGATGAAGATGGATGATCTTAATGAGATGGTTGTTAAAGTCTATGAAATTTATATAAAAGAGTTGTCATATTCTCTTGAATATTATAATTTGAATTCATTTTTTTAAAGTATATAAAAGTAAAAACATTCATTGAAATATAAATTTTTAGGAATAAATATATATAAGGGTGGTTAAAGAGTATGGGAATTAATTGAGATGATTGTGAATCATCAAAATTTAACTTGAAGGTATTTGAATACTGTATGAATCATAGTGAAAATTTTACTTTCCATCATTAATTCAATATTTTTGGGACACTAAATTATCAAGGAGACAAATTCAAGTCTTAAAAAATGTATTAAACATTTACATGGATTTTGAGCACATTTTGAGTGTAATAAATGTTTTTGTTTGAATGTTTGTACATAACTTTTTGTATCCAATAAAGGACATAACATATTTTATAAACAAAGGATAAGTTAATGATATTATAAGATGGATGGAACATGAGTTTACTAAATCATCAAGGATTATACAAAAGAAGTGTGATCTATATTTAAAAAAATATATTTAAAATGAATATTAAGGAATATCTACAAGAGGAAATTAAATTTTTTGTGTATACGAGGATCATTTGGAATCCAAATAGGCAAAGATGATATATTATTTGTTAATAAACTAATATTAATGATTGATGAGGTCCATTTGAATATGGAAATGATTTTGGGCACATTAGAGGTAATGGTTTGATGCCCAACAATGGTTTTTTATTGGTTTCAATGAATAAATTTGAAGAACATGATGAATGAAACTCTAAAATCTACTCATTATCGCTCACTCTTCTTGTATCTGAGGACACATTTTCTTATATAGATGTACACCATGTTATATTGGAAGCAATACACTCTTGGATTAATCTATATTTAATCTCTTCAATACCTTATCAATGTATATACCTTCTCTTAACCCAAAAAACCTCTTAGATCTATAACGATGGATCTTGATCCTTAGAATATATGTTTCTTAACTTATGTCTTTTATGAAGAATCATGTTTTATCCATGTATTAAGTGATTTTAAGACTGATATCTCATTTCCCATCAGTACATATTGTGTCATATGTATTAGATCCAATTAATTTAATCCTATGTAATTATATACATAATAATCTTCTACTATGATTTTACACATCATCTTTGATATATTTCACACCATGTGACAAAGGAAATAATTATTTATTACAATAATTCCATCTTATATTTTCCAATACCTTGTCAATGTTTCTAATATTACTTGATCTAAGAAACCATTTAGATATATATTGGAAGATCTAATTCCCTATAACTTTGGATTATACTTTAATTAATCATTGGAGAAATATCTTTTATCTTAATCCTAAATACCTATAAGAGTAATTATCTATTTTACATATGTTATCAACATGTTTTTCTTGGAAAGAACTAGAATACCCACTAACCTCTTATAGAAATATGGACTACTTTCATTCTTATTAAAACCTAACACCAGTGTGGCTTCTTCAAAATTAATATTCCATGATCACGATGATTTATCCAATCCATAAATGGATTTCTATAACTTACATACCTATTTGAAATTCTTTATGAGTTCTTGAATTTTTTTTAGTCACAGAAAATGGATAAACGTGTTGATTATTGTATTAAGAATAAAAATATATCAAAATGAAAAGAAATATAAAAGAAATATAGAAATTGATAAATAAAATTATACATAATTATAAATCATAATGAGAAAACTCAAATACCACTTCATGGATTCATGGTATAGTGGAAGCATTGCATGGGTGGTAAATTTTATTTTTTCATTGGATTTAGCAGATGACATTTGAAAAGCTTGATGAAGATTACGAATAAATATTATAGAGAGGATATTTCACAGTTAATTTTTAATTAATTTAAAATAATAATTACCTCAATCTCCAAAATTTCTTATGACAAAATTTGGATTCCACTTTTTTCATGTCTTTATTGTGGTTGAGAATATAAACAAGGAATCCTCTAGCTAAATCCACTCATGGTCCATAAATCTTCAAACAATTATCTTGGTATTTCATGTTATACATGGTGGAACCTATTGATTTTTTTATTCACCACTGATCACAATGAGAGGATTATATTATTCTCTCTATGATCTTGAGATGGAGGGAGGAGGATTTTCTCACTAGGTATTGAGTGAAATATAGAGACTTTCTATTGTAAATAACGACTCTTAATCTCTAAAATGATATAAATTGGAATATATTCTTATGGTTAATTATTTGATACTTGAGTAATGGAAATTTATCAAATATTATATATAAGGTATTCCCCATGTATGATATTTATAGTAATAATAATGTGTTATGACCCATGTCTGAGTGATACTTGCCCATGTTACCACACCAAGGGGTGGGGGTCTGAATCCTACCCCTACCATATTTCTCTCTCCCAAATTATTGGGGGCCATAGGTATTTTATTTCCCACATGCAGAGAACTTGGGTGGGGTTTACTACCCTGGAACTAGAGATGTTGGTGTTCAATCTAGGTAGCACAAGTCATAAACAATTGTGGGCAAGGGTAGATATTTGAGGGAGGGTTTGGTATAGGTAGGTTGGATCATACATGGGACGAGCAGGCCTGAGTGTAGCTAGGATGGACCAAACATATGTTTGAAGGGTGTAAGAAGGCTAGGTTGGGTGTGGGTTGGCTGACCTAGGGTGCTTTGGGCTATTCTAAGGGCTTATTAGCCATTGTTCCTTTTGAACAGCTTCTAGGACTTCACGCCATGGGATTTAGACCACTTTAAGGGCCATATATGCCTGAGAGGAACCTACCTCATTACTGTTCCGGGAATTTGGGCTATGAGAATTGGTTTTAATCCTATTGATCCTTTAGGCTAAAAATGTAGTGAAATAGGTCAAGCGGGTGTTTTACAATCCTTAGGGAGGGATGGGTCTTGATCCATTGGGGTGCCTGAGTTTGTGTGTGTTTTTGGTTTCTTATAATCCCCTAACTATAATAAATAAATAAATAATAATTTTATTGTTATTTTATCACTTGACATAGATATATTTAAATATAATCTTCAAATAAATAAAAGATATTTATTTAAATGTCATTAAATAAAGTATATAATTTTTTTTGGGCCCTTAAATCACCCGATCAATCCTTCTTAGTATTTATCAAACAAGATGTATATTTTTTTCATTAACATATATTCTTAATTTACATTTCTTTAAATCTTCAAAATGAATTCATTGATGATCTACCATGGACATGGATTTAATAAAAAAAATATTTAAATTAAAGGTCTATAGATATATTCTTCCATTAACATGTAAATGATAAATCCTTTATTTACTTATTCTATTATTGACCTATCAATTATGATGAACATAATGCATGCTACCTCATCAGAAGAATAATTCATCATGGTTTTCATCCATACATAAAATTATGTTATTAAAAATATAAATTAACAATGATATCATGTATAAGGACCAATACACACATTGTTAGATAAGAATATCCAAGGACACATATAACATATGGAATTTATATTGGTGGATATATCCTTATAAACACCATTCTTGGAGACTACCAAGTGATAAATTCATGAGATTAAGTCTCGGTTTCTTTTGAGTCTCTAACACATGACAGTAAAATATCATCTATGTCATGTAAATAAAATATATACCGCATGAAATATGATTTTAGGATAATATCATAGCATCTAGGGGTTTTTTTATAGTGGGTAATTGTTATTATCTTTTGATTTGATAAAAACTTGAATGACATTACCAGTTCAATGTTATGAAAAAGAATAATCATCAAGTGATAAGTTTTTTATTAATATTATAATAATTATTAGTATAAATTAATTACTTTTTAGGGAACCAACTCCATCAGACTCCAATATAAACTATAACCAATTTCTAACTTACAACTTTTAATCTCTTATAGGATAAACATTCTTCTACTGAGGTATGGAAATAGTTTATGGTCTTTCCATATTCTAATATGGCTATTATACTAACTATGACTTGATTCATTTAAGAATATCCTCAAGAGGTGATATCATTAAGTACTTATCTTTTCTCCTCTTTAATAAACCTGATATCAAGGGTGATATCATAACCATAAGTTTATCATAATATATATTATGATAATACTTTATTATCTTGGCGTAATTCAAAAATATAGAATAAATAATTAATAAATTACTTTTTAAGCTAAATTAGAAGTTATAATGAACTCAGTATATATAGATATCTAAATTTTTTACTTTAATAAGTTTCTATTAATGATTAACTAAATATTTTCTGCAATACTAGATAAAATTGATCTAAAGGAAAAATAGTTTTATATCTCCTTGATAACTAGTATTCCCATTTATCCAACTACCAGAAACTCATCCATTATAATTTATCAAGTAATTTCACACAGTTCTGACTACAACCTAATGTAGTCCTCCAAGTTTTATTTGATATTTTCTCATTATACATTTCACATAATCAATATAAAATCATAGTACATATCCTAGAATATGTACTAGATCTAAGGAAATTAATCATATGAAATTATATACCTAATAATATTCTCTTTTTATTTAACACATCACCATGGAGATATTTCAATCCAAGTGATATACGAAACAATTATCTCCTTGAATTGTCATATATTATATTTTTGAATACCTTGTAAGAATATGAACTATTACATGATCTAAGAAACCCCATAGATCTATATTGTTATATATTGTTCCCTAGAACTTAGGTTTATAATTTAATTCTTCCTTGGATAAATATCTTTTACCTTAGTATTAACTTTTTATAAGTCTAGAAATTTATTTTCCATATGTTATCAATATAATTTTCTTGGAAAACCATGTTTCTACTACTTACCCCTTATTACAACATGGATTGATTTATTTATTAATAAAAACTAAATCTTATATGGCTTCATCAAAATGAATATTCTTTGATAACAATTGTTTCTTAAATCTATAAATGGATTTATACAACTTTCGTATATTATTTTCATTCTTCATGTATTCTTGACCTATTTTAGATTTAAAAATTGGATGAAATTTTTATCCTGATTATTAGATTAAGAACAGAAATCCCTCAAAATTAAAATGAATATATGTAAAGATGAAATTAATAAAAATAAAAATAAATAATGATAAATTATAATGTCATCATTTTTATTCTATTTGGAGGTCTCGAGATGTAGTGGAAGTGTCGGGTGGGTTCCCAATTTTAGGTTTTTTTAGTTTTAGTTGATAAAATCTAAATGTAATGTCCCAGTTCCGGAAGCCACCTAGAGGCGCCCCGTACCTAGTTGGTCACATGGCTTCAACTGCATTCCCTCAAATGCCAGAGGCTACCGACTAACAGTAAGGGCCTTGGGTGTGATAGTGGGGGAACTATGCCCTCATTGGCAAAGTACACAATGAAAGTAAACAAATACATACAAGAGCAGAAGTAGTAATAATAATATACAACAATAACTGAGAGTATAAACTAGAGAACACATATATAAAATGATGCATAATACATATGTCTATGAAAATAGCCAAATAAGTCACAATGCTGGAATACAATATTGCTAAACCAAAGTGCAAAAAAAAGCCGATTAACTCCTCAGCATCGGAAGCCACATCTTGGTCTCATGCTCTCCAGCTCCACAGCAAATCAAGTACCTAAAGTAGAAGGTTGCTTTCCCTTGTCTATACCTACAGCAATATAATCTATTTGGGCCCAAAAGCATGACCCAAACAGGGTCTGAGACTAAAAACTTTCAATATAAAGGAACAAACCACCTACCTTAGTGTTGGGAGATCAATATACTTGAACCTCGATGCTTGAATCTCCTTAGAATTTCGTAGATCTATGAAAACCTACAAAACGTTCAACCCATGATAACTCACGAAAGAGAAGAAAACAAGAAGATGATGCTCTAGGAGAAGAGAGAACTCACTGATGAAATTCCAATGCAACCAATGCTATTCAATTTGGAGGATGGATGAAGGATTGGGGGTTTGTCAAAGATCTGTAGTCGTACCCTCACTCTCAGATAAACCAGACCTAGAATAAGTCGGTTCTATCAATCATACGTAACACCAATGCGTTTATTGAAAAAAAAAAGAAATTACACGATGTGTAATCACCTTTTCCGTACTTCACTTTAAGCGGTCTCCGAGTCACCCCCACATAGCCATGTGTGTGGCTACTACACGGCCAGCACATGACCTCCTGTGGCAAGGCAGTACACGGCGTGTACTCATAAAGTACACAGCGTGTAATTAAAAAATATCCAGAATTTTCTTTTTCCTCAAAAACAATGATAAAAGGAAAAACATACCTGAAAAGAAGGTCTGGGTTCTTAAAAAATTCCCCCCTTAAATAAATTCATCCCATAATTTCCCTAGCGTGGCGTAGAAGAAGAAGCACCGAACAGTTCCGACCACTGTGCTCGTACATCGGCCTCCCTCTCCCAAGTCTCATCCTGAACCCGCCCGTGTTTCCATAGCACTCGTACCAAGGGAATAGACCAGCCATGGAGAACCTTTGTACTACGATCCACAATCTAGATAGGATGCTTCTCAAATGACACCTCCACTTCGAGCTCAACCTCCTCAGTTTGAAATACATGAGATGGGTCTGAAAAGTAACACCGAAGCTGAGAAACATGGAAGACATCGTGCATAGATCGATACCTATTAGGTAACTACAACCGATAGGAAACCGGCTCAACTCTCTCCAACACCTCAAATGGCCTGACATACCTCGATGAAAGCTTACCCTGTCTCCTAATCCTATTGTGTCCCAACCTCGGTGTGACACGTAGGAAAACCTGATCCCTAATCTCGAACTCCAGAGGTCATCTCTGCTGATCAACATAAGACTTCTGTCGAGACTGCGCAGTATCCATCCTCTTCTAAATCAACTCTATCTGCTCTGTGGTCTCCTACACAAGACGAGGTCCCAACAAAGTTGTCTCTCCTGTCTCCAGACAACATAATGGTGATCGGAACGACCTACCATACAAAGCCGCATAAGGTGTCATATGAATAGTTTCTTTAAAACTATTGTTGTAGGAAAAATACACAAGAGGTATATGCTTCTCCTAAAAACCTCCAAAATCCAGAATGCAGGCTCGGATCATGTCCTCAAGCACCTGAATCGTACGCTTGGACTGGCCATCTGTCTGGGGATGGTAAGTTGTACTCAAAAGTAATTGTGTACCCAAAGCCTTCTAAAGCCCCTGCCAGACCTGAGAAGTAAAATGAGCATCCCTGTCTGAAACAATGGAGTGTGGAACTCCATGTAGACATAAAATATCTCAGATGTACAAAAACCCCATCTCATCAACACTGAAGGTCTCCTTGATCCTCAAGAGGTGATCAACCATCATGACTTTTTCAATGACAACCCAAACTGCATCATCCCCTCGAGTCGACCTCAGAAACCCAGTCACGAAGTCCATCACGACGTCATTCCACTTCCACTCGGGAATGGGTAACTATTTTAAAAGCCCTACTGGTCACTAATGATCCGTCTTCACATGATAACAAGTGGAACACCTCATGAAGAAACCTACAACGTCCCTCTTCATACCTGGACACCAATACTGATGGTGTAAATCACGATACATCTTGTTGACACCAGGATGAAATGCCCAAATCGAGGAATGAAAGTCCCACATCAGCTCCCCGCGTATGTTTGCTGGCACCCATACGCACCCCTGAAAATGCAATATCTCATCCTCGCCTATGGTACATCCAGGAATAGGTTCCTCTCCTAACACGATTTCTCATAGAACTAGGCCTTCAGAATCTACTAGCTGCCTCATTCGTACTCGATCAAAAAAAGTAGAGGCAACAGCTACAGAAGATAGAAAAGTCTGCCTATGTCTATCGTGCACCTCCAAATGCATCTCAGGGAACACAACCATAAGTTTCCACTCACTTATGGATTCCCAAAATTCATGTATTTGAGTCAACCTACTCAATGCATTAACCACTTCGTTGCCCTTCCCAGTCATATAGTCAAGCTCAAAGTCAAAGGAATGTAGGTACTCATCCCACCTGTGCTGTCTCAAATTCAGATCACGTAGAGTGAAGATGTACTTGAGACTCTTGTGGTCAGTGAAAACCACAAAGTGATCTCCTGGAAGATAATGTCTCCAACAGCATAGGGCATGAACAACAGCTGCCAACTCCAGATCGTGCGTCAGGTAATTCCTCTCATGTGGCCTCAACTGCTAAGACCCATACGCAACGACTCCATCACGATGCATAAGCACAACTCCTAGCCCGATACCTGATGCATCAAAGTAAACGGTATAGCTCTTGCCCGACTCTAGAAAGAGTAGTTTCAGTGCTGAATTCAACCTCCCTTTCAGCTCCTAAAAGGCTGACTCACAAGAATCTGACCATAAGAACTTCACACCCTTCTTAGTCATGCTCGTCAGCGGTGCTGCTAAACGTGAAATGTATTGTATGAAACGTCTGTAGTATCCATCCAACCATAGAAAAATACACACCTCAAAGAAGTTCTTTGGTTTCTCCCAGGAAACCATAGCCCTCACTTTCTCTGGGTCTACTGATACTTCTTCCTATAAGATAACATGACCCACGAAGTGAATCTGATCCATCCAAAAGTGGCATTTTGAGAGTTAAGCATATAACTAATGTTGTATCAGTGTACTCAAAATGATCTCAAGATGGGTTGTAAGGTCACGTCGAGTTTGAGAGTACACCAAGATATCATCCACAAAGACCACCAGGAAAGAGTCCAAGTATGGATGGAACACTCGGTTCATCAGTGCCATGAAAACTGCAGGTGCGTTCGTGAGACCGAACGGCATAACCAAGTACTCGCATAGACCATACCTGCTCCGGAAGGCTGTCAGAGGTATATCAAATGGTCTAGTGTGCAACTTATGGTAACAGGACCTCAATTTAATATTTGAGAACACCCGATATTCTCTAAGATAATCAAATATATCATCAATCCTAGTTAAGGGATATCGATTCTTGACCGTTAACTGGTTCAAATTCCGATAGTCCACACAAATCCTGAGGGTGTTGTATGCCTTCTTTGAAAAAAGGACAGCCAAACCCCAAGGAGAAGTACTAGGTCAGATGAAACCCTTTTCCTGGGAATCCTCCATCTGCTTCTTGATCTCCTGAAACTCAGGTGTAGTCATCCTATAAGGAGGAATGGACACCGATGCCACCCCTAGCATAAGCTCAATAGAAATTTCTACCTCACGCTCTGGAGGCAAACCTGAAAATTCCTCTGGAAATAAATCTCTGAAACGATCCACCAATGGAGGAAAGTCTAACTATGAAGTTCCCTAGTCATCCAGATAAAGACTAGCAATATGGGATGTAACTGCTCTCAACCCATGATGCTCTGGACCCGCTCTTCTCGCCTGGACATCCCACTCCCCCTTATGAAGAAAAGATCCACCCTCTAGTGATATGAAACTCACCATGCGGTGATAACAGTCGACGACTTTCTGGAAGGGAAATAGCCAGTCCATTCCGAGAATGACATCATATCCTGTCATCTCTAGGACATAGAGATCCCAAAGGAAGTGACACCCAACAACCTCAAGAGGGCACTCCTTGCACTGACCTACACCAGCTGTTCTTTTCCCTAATGGAGTGTCTAGTGTCAAAACATCATCAAAAGAAAAGATACAGAGCCCAAGGATCTCCACAAGAGCGACATATATAATGTTATGTATAACACGGGTATCAAAAAGAGATAAAGATAAAACCGAGGAAACTAGGATCGTACCTCTAACAATAGAGGGGTCGAGATCCTACTCTTGATGGGTCTACTCCACTACAAATGTCTGGCCAACTCCGCAGCCCTGTGACCCTGCTTGACTACACTGATCTGATCCACCCTACTGTCACTGGTAGCCTGGTGACTGACCACCGTGGCCGTGACCTCCACCTCGGCCTGAATGGCCAGAAGAACTCCAGTTCCCAGGCTGGTGAGAAACTGGTGGAACTGATCCTATATGAGGGGTCATAGATGAACCCCGGTCACCAGTTCTAGTGAGAAGACCTGACAAAAACGCTTAAGTTGTCCTAACTTTCTACAAGATCGGCACTCCACCGGGTATCTTGGGCACTGCATCCCCGTATGCCCATTTCTTCTGCACTGGTAGCTCACCACCTGGCTACCAGAAGATGCATCCCGCCTACTCGGATCTCCTCAAGTAGTCTTTCTATGGCGCTTCCGGCTATCAGCTGGCGAAGCACTAACTCTGTATGTTGAGTCGCCCTAGCTCACAACTCCGGATCCCCTCAGATTCAGCTCTATGATCAGTGCCTGGTTAACGATGGAAGCGATGGAAGTCAGCCTGAAGATATTCACCTGAGAGCAGATGTCCTGTTTGAGTACATCCTCGAACTTCCTTTCCAGAAATAACTCGTCTCCTCCTAGGAAGGGTGTGAAATGTTGAAGCTCAGTGAAAAAAGAGGAATACTACATAACGAATAGGGTACCCTTCTCAAGGCTCATAAAATCCCAGGCTCGGTCAGCCCTTAGGGTCTCTGGATAGATGTAGTCATAGAAGACGCGCTGGAACTCCTCCCAAGCCATAGCCTGTGGATGACCCGCTTCTGAGATCACATCCCACCATCTCTTGGTGGAATCTCGTAGAATATAGGTAGATATCTTGACTCTCCTCTCTAGAGGCGTCTCTAGATGCTCAAAGATCGACAACATGGCTTCTTTCAATGACTCTGCAGCCTGAGATCATCTTTCCCTTGAGAAAGTGGGAGGATGCTACTGTTGGAAGACCCACGTCAAATCAGCCATCGACGGGGCGGGAGGCGGCGCTCCCTGAAAGGTCTTAATCCTCCTCATGAAGCCTTCCCCGAACTATACATCAAAACCAGTAACAGGTATAACTGTTTGTGCCAAGACTGGCACAACATGAGGATCTTCTGGAAGTTTTTGATCAGCCGTATCCGGCGTCTAATCATTGCCCTGTAACTGGCGGAAAACCGGAGGACGTCTTGGTGGCATGAATCTGCAAGGTCAAGCGCACACCTTAAATCATAATTAACAGGGACTTAAACAAGGAAGTGTAAAAAGAGAACAAGATAAAGAAAACATTCAAGTTTTACAAAACATGACTACACTGCATATGCAATTCATACATGGCATGTTCCCTTAAGTCATTCACATGGGCATGTACTCTTGCCTAAACTGGTTGTGTAACACCCCAAACACACAGCGTGTTGTCTTAACACACGGCATGTACTTGATTCCTCTTTCCCTACCCGAGTCCTTCTACACAGTTAATCACATGACTCTCCTAAGACAAGACTACACTGCATGTTTAATGGAAACACGGTTTGTACTAGATGAGCTTCACCTAACCCGTGTTGTTAGTGACACGGCCGAATACACGGCTCACACTACACGACATGTTTCAGGTAGACACGGCGTGTATAAGAAGAGACTCCACCGACCCATTTTGTTAGCAACACGGTTGGGTTCCTAGGATTATACTACACGGCATATTTAATCCCAACATGACATGTATAGCTTAAGGTTTATCAGTCCGTGTTGTTAGTTACATTGGAGGACATAGGTTCAACACCACACGGCATGCACAACCGGTACACGGCATGTTCCCACAAGATTTTCCATATCCCATGTCTCTGCCCACATAGTCTATGACATGGTTAGAGACTACATAGAGTGTATTTTAAGTACACGATGTTTACTTTAAGTACACGATGTGTACTTATAAAAAACAGTTTCTTCCTGAACAGAAGAACACATGGCGTGTAGTCAAAACTACACAGCATGTATTCTGGGTTTTTCCTTAAAGTAAGCCTCAAAAACTACTCTGGAACCCAGAAAATAGTGAAATGAACCTTGAAGGTGCCAAATTCTGATCCGTGAGGGCTCATACTCCCCGCAAATCAAATATTGGAATCTTATACATGTTATAAACAAGAATATCAGTGCAATGATCCACCAAATTCTGGTCCATGGGGGCCCATAACACCTCACGAACTAAAGTTTGGCGTTAATTCAAAAAAAACCTTACACACAATTCCCTATCAAACAGTAGGTATTTATATCAAGGCATCTATCACAACATCATGCATATTCTACACAACATCAATCAAAACAACATGAAATCGCTAATGCATCCTAGATGGAATGGAAAGAATGCATGGCACAAGATTTCTAACAAGTGCCTATATGATGAATGAGATGGCATACCCACATCTCCTCAGTTTGAGACAGAAATAGAACCTCAATAACATCAATGGTAACCGCAAAAAACATGTGAATCACCCAACGGTAAAATCAAATCAACTGTAAAATTGAAAACCAGAAAAAAAAAATTTACAATAACGAGGTAGATTGGATTTTCCCTATACATGGGTTAGCTACTCCTAGGCATAGCTTATTACCAAGTACCTATTCCTTCCTATCCCTAGCTAAAGGATCAAAATAGTAAGTCAAGGGAAAATAAACCCTATGGTACCACTTTGTAACATCCCGGTTCCATAATCCACCCAGAGGTACCTCCTACCCAGTTGGTCACATGGCCTCAAGCACATTCCCCCAAACGCCCGAGGCTGCCGACTAGCAGCGAGGTCCTTGGGTGTGATAGTGGGGGAACTATGACCTCATTGGCAGAGTACACAACAAAATTAAACAAATACATACAAGAGCAGAATCAGTAATAATAATATACATCACTAACTAAGAGCATAAACTAGAGAACACATATATAAAATGATTCATGATACATATGTCTAAGAAAACAGCCAAACAAGTCAGAATGATGGAATACAAGAGTGCTTAACCAAATTGAATAAGAAATCAGATAAACTCCTCAGCATCGTAAGCCACAGCTTAGTTCCATGCTCTCCATCTCCATAGAAAATCATGTACCTGAAGTCGAACGAAACTTTCCCTTGTCTATACCTGCAGCAATATAATTTTTTTGGGCCCAAAAGCATGACCCAAACAGGTTGTAAGACTAAATCTCATTAGGAAACCACATGAAGATCTGTTCCTAACAGTCAGTGAGTATATAGTAGGGTAAAAGTATAGAAAGCAGTAAATAAGAGGTACTCAGCAGAAAAATACAATCCACAGTTTCAATATCAAGAAATAGCTAAGAAAGTGGCTAAACACAACAGGTAACCCTCTGGGTAGTACTCATAGCCTAACCCCTCTGGTTCAACCCAACAAGTATAAGCAACCCTCTGGGAAGCACACACAGTCTCACCCCTCTGTTTTAGCTAAAGTATAGACTCTCTGGGAAAGCACTCACCGTCAATTCCACCTATAGTCTTGTATCATACTAAAGGTGCTCTGGGGAAGCACTCAACGTCAATTCCCCCGGTGATATCAAATCGTATAATTATAAAGACACTCTGTAGAAGCCCTCAATGTAAATTCTCCCTATGGTCTATACACCAGGTTCTCACGGCCTTGTGTAAGTCAAGAAAGTGTAGCAGTGCATAATAACCAAGGTTAACCTCATGAACTAATTGGATAGCATTCTACAGTACAACAACATAATAGACCAACAGTCAAACCATCCTACAATACTAGGCATGTGAAAGTAAACTGTGGCCTAAAAGGCAAACAAGACCCAAAGGTCACAAACAGGCAAAAACATGCATGGAAATACATCCAAAGAACAACACTTCACCCTATTAATAATCAATAATCATCTACTTAGGCATACTAGCATAGCATAGAAACAATAGGGCTAGAATGGTAAATGCGCAATACCCCGTTCATGGGTATTGAGAAAATATTCACATAAAACTCAAATACTTTCAATAGAAAGGCACAAACCACCTACCTCGGCATTGGGAGATCAATATACTTGAACCTAAAGGCTTGAATCACCTTAGAATTCCATAGATCTAAAAAAACATACAAAACTTTCAACCCACGATAACTCATGAAAGAGGAGAAAACATAAGATGTTGCTCTAGGAGAAGAGAGACTCACTGATGCGATTCCAACGCAACCGACAGTGTTCGATTTGGGGGACGGACGGAGGCTTGGGGGTTCATCGAAGATCTGTGGTCGTACCCTCGCTCTTAGCAAAACCAGACCTAGAAGAAGTTTGTTTTGTCCGTCATACGTGACCCCATTGTGTTTAATGAAAATAAATAAAGTACACATCATGTACTTTTGAAGTACATATCATGTACTTTCCTTTTCTATAATCCGCTTTAAGAGGCCTCCAAGTCACTCCCACACAGCCATGTGTGTGGCTATTACACGGCCAGCACATAGCCTCCTATGGCAAGGAAGTACAAGGAGTGTACTCATAAAGTACACGACGTGTACTAAGAAAATTTCCAGAATTTTCTTTTTCCTCAAAAAATGACTAGAAAAGGAAAAACATACCTGAAAAAGGTTTGGGTTCTTACACGAAATAAATCGATAAATATTACCCCAGATAATTTTAGAGATGATCTTTCACATTAAATTTATAAATAATTTAAAACAAGAATTATATCTAGATAAGAAATTCCTTATGATCAAATTTCAATGATTATCTTATCAATTAATAATTGGCGGTTGAGAATCCAAGCATGTATTATATTAAATTTATCCACACATACTCTATAAATCTCCAAAAAAATCTCTTAGTATTCTGGGTTATAGAACAATGAAACCTATTGCTTCATGCTATTTTCTATTGATAAAAATGAGAGTATTTTCTTATTCTTAAGAGGGAGGGAGGAGTATTTTATCTCTAGATCTTGATAAAATTCTATAATTTTTCCATTGTGAATAACAATTCTTACTAAAATGATATAAAGTAGAATATATATTTTGGATTAATTATTTGATAATTTAACTGAGGAACTTTATCAGATATTATTTATATGTTATTCTTTAAGTAAAATAATAATATTATTATTATATAACTTGACATTCACATATTTAAATATCACTTGTTAAATAAAGAAATAAATATTTAATTAATTGATATTAAATAAAGTATATCATTTCTATCGAGAGTTCACCGCATTTTATTGATCCACATTTTTATTTATTAGACCTTGAATAAAAAATATTTATTCAAATTAAAATTATTCATTCAATAAATAATAAAATATTATATTCACTAATATCATGAATAAATATTTTTCTAATATTAACATAATAAAATAAATATGTATATCAATTTATTCACTAAATTAGTGAATAACTAAATATTTATTTATTACATTGTGAATAATAAATTAAGATATAATTCAACTCACATATTCTAAACTCAAGTATATGGTGATTGAATTTATATCAGAAACAATACTTCAATAATTATTATTCCAAAACAAAAAATAATATTTATTCTAAATACTAAATTCATGAAAGAATTTAATGAGATTCTGGATACACTTAGTGTGTGAACCTCCATGACTTTTTATTTTTGGAATTAGGTGAACATACCAAAATTCCAATATCAGTGATTAGAAACACATCTTATTCCACAATTGAGAATAATATTTATTTTTAATATTAAATTAATAAGAGAATTTATTGAGATTATGGTCACACTTAGTGTGTGAACGGTTGGATTTGGTTTCTTAGGACCAACTATTTATACATTGATTACCTGTATATTCAACGCATTGAATATTAATAAAACTTATTATTAAATATTGTTTGGTGTTCCTCATAAATCTAATATGATAATGTCATATATTATACATTACATTGATAAGGTCATAATAGTTCCCCACTATGATGAGAAACTTGAAGTAATAGGATGATATTCTTCAATTATGTTTTTCAACTAGATAACATATTATGATGTGATACATAATACATGGACTATTAGGTTTAATCACTCATTAGAAGATGAGTCTTCTTCTCTTGAAGTTCTCACTTGGTAATATCTAAGATGAGAGATTATGATAAAAAAACCTCTAGTAGGAATTATAAAAGTTTTGGAGTCTTTGGAGATTCTAATTTTCAAGTGTGTGGGATGGACCTTAATCATTAAGATTATTATTAATTCATGTTACAACTTGTTTACTTAGGAGTATTTCATAAACCCTAAAAATAATAGTTCCTGGTGAAGTTGGATACGTTGAGTGTGTCACGAGTGACATTTCATTAATATATTAGTTGAGGAAGGATTTGACCCTTCTATCTTTATGGAAAAAAATATATCATCCCATTTATTGGAATAGAACTGTCACATTAAATTCCATGGCTATGGTGTAACTTTGTGTTTATCTTAGATAATCAAAGAAAGAAATATTGAGTATATAGTTTGGTGAAATGAATGTGCATTATTCTTGATGATATATTATGATAAATGGATTATATTACACAGTACGAGTCTATATACCGTTATCACCATTACGATATTAAGTTATTTCTATTGGGTACCTTTACCCATTGCTATATAGTAATCTTGGATATTAGACAAGGTCGCCAAATTCCAATGAGAAAGAATCCTATAGGGTCACACACTAATTATTTCTGATGATCTCGATTAAATTATATTTGAATTTAATTATTTAAATAAATATTATTCTCAAGATCGAGGAATAATTTTATTCAAGTTTTATTGATCGCTAATATTCACAAGGTAATAAATAATTATTTTTTATTAATAAATAATTATTTTTTATTAATAAATAATTTATTTGATTACATGAATATATATAAAATATCTATTCACTAAGCCATGAATAAAATATTAATTTTATTTATTGAAAATTTTAATAGATATTTATTAACTAGATTGTTAATAAAATATTTATTTATTAATAAAATACTTATTTAGGTGTTCAATAAATTCTAGAGGAGTTAGAATGGACCAAGACCGAGTTTAGTAGAAAATATTAATTAAAAAGACCATTATGTAATATTTGATATTGCCCAAGTTAGCACACACCACAAAATAATAATAATGATATTATTATTATATGGAATGGGGATTATTAAATATTTTAAATATTATTTGATGGATGACATGCAGTTAAATAATATTTTAACTTAAACTCTATCTCTATAAATAGACTGTTATGCATATTGTATAGTATATCAGATACCAAAAAGAGAGAAATGTTGCACACAATGAATTCTATTTCAACTCATCCATCTCTCTCCCTCTCAAGAATGAGAATACAAGAGGTATTTCTTCAAGACCGAAGAAATGGAGATCAAGAACAAACAACTCAATAAATTTGATTCACTATGCTATTACCTAGATATCGAGTAGTGTTGCTTCGAGATTATTGGAGCATATTTGGATCACTGCTATAGGGATTATACCCTTGGACCCTAACAAGCACAATGAAGGCAATCCAAAAAGGTATTTTTGGATTACTGACATCATTAATGAAGAATGTTTCCTTAGCCAAGGAAATTATTTTTTACGATATTAAATAAATTAATTATAAGTTTGACATACAAGATCATCACTCTTGGTTTTGAGCATTGAAATATTAAAAGAAATTTTAATATATCACCCATTAACACACACTTCCGCTATACCCAAAACCAACAAGTGGTATCAAATTTATAATTATTTATATGATTGTTGATCCATATGCAATCATGTCTGGGTTTTATTTCTTATTATTCATTCCTTAATCCGATTTGATTTAACATTCTTCATCATATCAATAACATTCATTCAGTATATCATTTTTAAAGGTTTAATAATAGATGAAAAATGGCCTGAGATTTCATTGGGAAGTTCCAAATCTTTATCCAGTAAACTTGGGTTACATGGTGTGTAGTTGGATTACACACCATGTAACCATGTGCATTATACCAAATGCACTAAAAGTTATTTACACGCTATGCATTTATTACACACCGTGTGTTGGCCGGACCAACCTGGAAGATGGTAAGAAGATACATGGAATGTAGCTAACATGCAAATGTTGTGTAGTATAACTGAAAAAACATGTTGAATCCCCATGCATGTGACTTGGATACATGATAAATGAGGTATAAGACATGTAGATAGACTGTACATTTCATGTAGTCTCCCATTAAAGGAAATAATTAAAAATTATATTAAATTGAAAAATTGAAGCATTAAAACCATATTTTATTGATTGGAACACCAATGTGTTTTTGAAAATTTAATAATGTTTTTAAAGAATATTAAATTCCCAATTAATTTATTGTAATGAATATTTCATTAGTGTTTTTTCATTTATTTTTAATGAATTACATAAATTATGGTTATATACAATTAAGATCAGAGGATCATTAAGTTTACAGGGAATTAGTTAATTAATTAATCCAAGCACATTTATCTTAATATTAAAGAATGAATAAATAAATGACTTCTAGTTGGTTACTTTTTTGTATTCACTTCATGTATGACTAGTCATGATATTGAACAAGACCTATGTATGTGTTTCCATTTATTTAATTTATTTTATTCCATGGGTTTGTAATTATTTAAAATTAAATAAAATGATGGCCTTCGATTTATACCTCCCCCCATTATTATGTATGACCTATGTTTCCAATGATATTTATGTAAGTCTCTTTAACCAATTGTTTAGTTCCCCTCACCTATATGTGAGTTATAACTACCTATAATTAATGGAGCATCCCAAGGCATGTGGAGGTGGTTCAAGTCAGAACCATGATGATACAGATGTGGTGATACACATATATACATGGGGAATGTTGTAACTCATGCCATGGCTGACAAATAGAGTTATTCCCCTTGGCCATAGGTTGATTTAATGTCCATCCATTAAATAAATAGATATATAATCTCATGAAGTCTTCTCCTTTGACAATGCCCAAAACCTAATGTCTTAGAGCCATGCTCCCCCCTCTCGATTGGAGGGGGGAGGTCTGCGATCTCAATCTCATGGATGAGGTAATGCCTTCTTATCGTTCACCAATCCCAACTTTCTTCCTTCTTTTCTGAGGATTAAGCTCTCCCCGAAAGCCCCTGAACTATTCCAAGGAGCACCTCAACTCCATCTTTCCTCAGAAGAGCTTAATGGTTCAACTAATCTCTACAACCTCATGCTGGGGGCTCAGTTTCATTATCAGCATCCTTCAGTTGATGAATTTGACTGCTTTGTTTTCAATTCATGGGATCTTCAAGAGCATGTGGTAGTCATCTTAATTGATAGAAGGCGTTTGATGATCTAGTTTGAGACAAAAGATGACCTAATTAGGTCTTGGTCCATATCCCCTGAAAGATGCAATGGAGATCCCTTTTATCTTCTTTGATGGAGTCTTTACTTTCATATGAGACATGATCCCTTGACAATGGAGACATGGGTGAGTCTCCCTGGTCTCCCATTCTCCTTTAAAAACCCCTCCATTTTGTGTGCCATTAGGAACTTTATTGGTCGATATCTGTGTTCTAATCATCAGACAGAGGTGGTTTGTCATCCCATTTGTCCACGGATTTATGTGGAGGTTGATGTTGAGAGACCGCCTATGAATTGGGTTTGGATCATAGATGGGGAAGTAGTTTCGGTGGAAATAGGATGTCAAATTCGAGTCATGGATGTTATATTGTGTTGCCTATGGTCAACTCAGGCATGCAGATTCGGTTTGTTGAAATAAAGATCTGGTTGGGGATTCACTGGGGGTTTTGAGAATGGGTATTGGTGGCTGTGTATCATTTAGTTCAGCTTCACTATTATTGAAGGATCCGTATATGAATACTCGGCCATGGTGTGATCTTACTGAAGGATCTCAAGAGTAGGTGACTTCCATTGGACAAGCAGGGGTTGAGGAACATTCTCGGGTTGCTGTGGTCCGGGCTGCGGAGTATATTGGTCCTGAGTTCACAGTGCAAGGGAATTCTCAGAAGGACATGAAAAAGAGGCCACAGGATCTAACGGTTAGTAAGATTTTTGAGCACATAAAGAGTGATCTTGGTATTTCTAATGTAATTATAGTGGAGAATTTGGAATCATGTTTCATGTGGCCAAAGTCTATGACTGAGCATCATCTGGACTCAGTTGTTTCTGAATTGAGGGAAATGGATGCCTATGCTGAAGAGCTGCCAGGGTGGGAGGATGATTCTGGAGGAATGAAAATCATGATCTCCACTGGTAATCATTTTATAGAACTAGAAAATGATGATAATTCTCATGCATAGGAGGATGATACAAGGTAGGAAGGTGACATTTTACAGTATGATTTTCTTCTAAGGATTCTTCAACTAGAGAAGGATTTATGCAGAATATTATTGAGCAGCCACACTATCTTTCCATGATTGACTTTAACATTCAAACCCAATAAGAAAGGGTATTGAATGATGGTTACCAAGAGGTAAAAATACCTAGAAAGTGGGGAAATATATCTGATAGTGATAAAGATAAGGAGAGTTGTAACACCTGAGACTTTTATGTTATATAAATCATCAAAGGAATCTTTTTCTACACAACACTTGCTTGGCTTGCTTTACACGCAATCGCGACCTTCCTCGATAGCTTGCGTCGTACGCAATACCGAGTTTCACTAAACAACAATATGCTATTAAAACTAGCCATTATAAATAGTAATAACCACTTTTTGAAATTTTATAAATTTTATTTTTCAAAATGGACTTCATTTTTGGACTCAAAATATCGAAATTAGCCTAGGGTAAAATTTTGGTATTTTTCTGAAAACTTTCAATTTTTGATGAATAGTGAAACCACTAAGTTGTAGGTTAAAAACTGAACTTTGCATAAAACTTAATTTTACCGCTTCTGTGAATGGAATTTCAAAAATCCGACAGACACGGTTGATATCAGTAAGTAAAATGTGGTTCAATGAGATAAAAATAATTTTTGGTGAATAGTAACTTTTTACTTTTTTTAACCGCGGTTAATAGTAAATAGGATAACTAAGGGTAAATATGATATTAATATTACCCTAACACATGTCCTAATTCTATTGGACAAGTGTAATTAGACCAAAAACAAACTTAGGAATAAAATATGACCATTTAGGCCCACTTGGATTAGATTAGGACATTTATTATTAATTTATTTAAAGAAGGGTTAAAGCAGTTAAAATCAAAGTTTAATAAGTAAATAATTTTTAATATGGGGTTATACATAAGATAAATTCGATTGTAAATATTCATTAGAAAGCTAAAAAGCTTTAATACATGATGGTATTTTATTTGTAATTTTTAGACATCAAATAATTTAATTTATTTATGACACAAAGATGATGCAGTAATTATCTTATTAATAAAATATTGACATAATTGATAATATAAATACCAAAATAAATGTAATTTAAGACTTTTTATGAATTCCACTAATTTTATAGGTTACTATGATATATTAGTGTTGATTTAATCAACTTGGTTAGAACATATAATTCTGTTATGACTTTCACAAAAATCATATATCAAATAGTGTCAAAATTGACACAAAATAGTTTTTAAATCAAATATTATATTATTAATTGTTATTTTATTCCTAAAAATCTAAGGTTCGGCCAAATTACTTAGATACGAATATATATATTAATAATAAACAATTTGGGGTTCTTTTGGCATGTTATAGTAAGTGTATTAACCATATAGTGAAAGAAAACAAAAAGACACGGTAAAAGTTAAATTAATTAACTTAGAGTTAATCTAATTGATAAGGTTGAAATAATACCCTAAACTTGTCTAAATCATATTGGTTGATAGGATTTCGACCCATACCCACTTTAGCTTCAAAATAAGACCCTTTGGAACCATTATAAACCGATTTTTACTTTAATATAAAATAATATTTTGAGATATTCCTAAGGTGCCCCTCTCCTCCCTTATAAAAGGGCACCTCCTCCCCCTCCTCCTCACACCAATTTGAGCACTCAAGCTCGGCCAAACCCTTCCATTTTCTCCTATCCACTTCCCTAGAATAATCCTAGAGGTCCTGGTCTTCTCCAAAGACCAATCTTAGTTCCTTAAGTGGAGGATTCAAAGAGGCATTCCAAAGAAGAGGTAATATCCATTACCGATCTTTTCAATTTCTTTCTTCTTCAACTTCTTCTTCTTTAGTTGTTTCATGATAAAGTAATAACATCAGTATTACTTACATACTGATATGTTATTATAAATATGAAACAACCTTAATTCACCTTCTATCCATCCTACGGAAAAATGAAATCACCGCGCGTGCGTACGTACGGAATACCGTCTCCACGCCGTGGTGTAATCTATTTTCCACCATCACCTTACAAGGATGGGTATAATAGTGTAATTAGTAACTATATATTATTATTATGAAGTAATATTGATACTGAAATAATATATATATACTCTAATACAATTCCACGATCATAGGAACGATATCATCACTCGTGCGTACGTACGGAATACCGTCTCCACGATGTGATGCGACTCGTTCTACATGATCTTCATTTCATAATGATTATATAAATGAATTGAATGAATGAATATGGTATATAATACACTAATACCATTCTGTAAATGAATTATCTATAACCTAAAGATAAGAATAAGAATTTATTCGAGAAAACACGCATAAGAACAAAAAGTTATAAAGACCCGAGTAACAAGTAACAATGAAATATTACTAACAAGAAGCTAATAATATGACCATATATGATATCATATCAATATTTATGATTCTGGAATAAGTCAATAACATTATTTAAACCATTATACAGGAGCTTCGGACACGTAAAAAGCTAATCGGACCTAAGGTAAGGGAAATATCACAATCTCATTTTTATCCGAGATTGTTTATTCGTAAGTATTTATTGGGGTGTATTTTATCATCCACATCCATGTTCCATCAATATGTAATATTTTTTCCATCCACTTACACTAGTTTAAATCCAATTTTACCCTTCGTTGAGTTTTTAGTAAAGAATATGAAAGGAATCTTTTGTCGTTTTTTTCGTACGAGGTACTTTTTGACTTTTCCGACAAAAGTATGAAGAATGTTTTTTTTAACTTATACGGCATGAATGGATTTTTAAAACATTATTTCCAAGAAGCTTCCTTTAAATGTTTTCAAGTTTATTTTTAATCAACTTATTTTAGTTTATAATTGTATGACATGTTAAGAAAAGAAAAGTGTTTTTGAAGAAGAAAGGATATTTTCCTCAAGAATGGAGTTCAAGTGTTTTATCAAAATTATTTTCCATCTAAGATAATAAAGGGTTCTGTTTTTATCCCTATTATTACATTGATTTGATCATGTTGTGATGGAATTATTTTTATGAATTCCTTTATTTTCTATGAATTGATTTATGATGTCATGATGTTTCAAGAATCCCATTTTTATTACATGGGTTATGCGATGATGTATGATTTATGATTATGTGGCACACATAAGAAAAGATTCATTATAAGATGGGTGGGACCTATATATCCCTCCAATGCATTGGGTAAAGATTTTATATCTCATGAGATAGACAGGGCTGGAACGGTAGGTTATACCGGTTCAGTGAAACAGGACTGAAACGAGGGTTACTCGGTTCAGAAAGGGACTTTATCCACTAAGATAGTTTTGGCAATGAGTCATGACTAACAAGAAATGATTTTCCATGATTATGTGTGCATGCCACAAAGTTTCAAGTTTTATGTTATGATTATGGGGATCTCATTTTCACTTCTATGATTTATTCCATGTTAAGATATTATGATCTCTTTTGCAGGTTTTGATTTTCAAAAAGATATGATATGATTTTTATTTTCTTTATTTGCCCTTGCTGAGCATTTGAGCTCACCCTTTTATGTTTTCTTTTCCCCAGGTCAGGAAGATGGATATTAAGTAGAATATGCTAAAAGGGCCCTAGATATGATGAAATGAATGGGAGACACTGTAGAAGATTTAAGAACCAGTTGTTTATGTTTCCCAGTTTCTAAAGACACTATACCTATACAGTCCTTTGTGGTTTTGTCATATGTTGTAGTAAGTGTGCTTCAATTTTGAAGTATTAACAATTTATGTAAAGTATGGGTCGTTATAGTTGGTATCAGAGGAAAGGTATAGTCAACCTTTGGAAACTAGGATGTGAAAGCCTTAGTAAGAACCCTAAGGATAAGTCTAAGCATAGAACACAATCTTAGTGTTTTAGAAATGGCCTTGAATAACCTAGGATAAGACCTTAAGCATGAAAATTTTATTCTTGAATTATGTGGTTTCCTATTATAATTAGTGTTGCTCACACTATTCTTCTTGGTTTTAGTCAATGGCTGGAACCCGAAGGAACCGTGTTAATGCGGAATGTGATGGGCAATGCAATGATTTTCCCCCTGAGCAACCAAACGATATGGGAGCTGGAATGAAAAATCTTGTAGCCATGCTCACACAACTTTCTCAAGCTATGAATCATGCAGGATTTCCAAACGAGCAAAGGTGGGAGCAACATTCTGTTGAATCCTTCATGAGGCAGCGTCCACCTTCTTTCAGCGGGTCTACTGATCCATTAGTTGCTGAACAATGGATTAGTACTACTGAAAAGATATTTTCAGTTCTTCAATGTTCTGAACATGATAAAGTCATACTAGCAGTGTATCGTTTGGAAGGAGATGCTGATCAATGGTGGAATCTTGTTAAGAATACGAGGCAAAGGGATGAAATTGAGTCTATGGAATGGGACGAGTTCAAGAACTTATTTTTCAATAAGTACTTCCATCGTATTCTCCGAACAAAGATGGAGAAAGAGTTTCTTGAACTGAAGCAAAGGTATGATGAATCTGTTGGTACCTATGAAGCAAATTTTACAAGACTTGCAAGGTACGCTTCTGGTATTATTATCCAACCTGAGAGTAAGATCGATCGATTCTTTAGTGGCTTAAAACCAAGTCTTCGAAGGGCGTTATCCATAAGGGACTTCAATAGCTACGAAGAAATCGTTCGATGTGCTCTCAAAGTCGAGATGGAGATTGGAGTAATCCATCAGTCACATGGGTTTGATAAGAAGAGGAAGATGGAATTAAAAGAAAAATCTAAAGAGCACACGGAAAAGAAGATGAGCTTTTCCTTATGCTCAAAGTGTGGAAAGAAACATAGAGGGAGTTGTATTAAAGGGAAAAGTAAATGTTTTAAATGTGGAAAGGAAGGTCATCGGGCATTTGAATGCCGTGATAATGGGAAGAAGATGTCTAATGATGCAAACAAAGGAAGGGATACACAGAATGAACCTACTACACTTCAATGTTTCAAGTGCAAGGAGATGGGGAATTATGCCAATCAATGCCCAAATCCAAGGGTTGATGATGATGGTCGACGTCAACAAAATCTTAAGGCTAAAGACAAAGGAAAGTCACATGCAATTTCTATCAGCGATGTGGAGTATGATAACGAAGTGGTGAAAGTTACACTTACCATCCACTCTAAAGTAGCAAATGTTTTATTTGATTCTGGATCCACCCACTCTTTTATTTCTAAATAATTTTCTAAGGGTATCACCGTATTACCTCAACAATTAGATGTTGAGTTATCTGTGACAACACCTAATGGCATAACAGTCGCATCAAAAGTTTATAATTCTTCTCCGATCGAAGTTTGTGGGAAAGTGCTTCCTGAAAATCTTGTGATCCTTCCTTTAGTGGAATTTGATGTGATTCTTGGCATGGATTGGCTTTCTCTACATGGAGCTCATATCAATTGCCAAAGAAGGGAAGTCACATTTCATATTCCAGATCAATCTACGATCGTATATCAATGCAAGGATGAACATAACCTTCCAGTGGAAATTTCTTCCATCATATGGGTATTGATTCCACTAAATGAAGGTTATTTATCTCAAATGGTTGGTGAGAAACTCACGATTAAGAATATGCCCATTGTACGGGAGTTTGATAATGTCTTTCCGGAGGAATTACCGGGTCTTCCACCAAATCGTGAAGTTGAGTTTTCAATAGAACTCGTACCGGGTGCTTTGCCTATTTCAAAGACACCTTATAGAATGGCCCTAATTGAGTTGCAGGAATTGAAGAAGCAACTCCAAGAGAATCTTGATAAGGGATTCATACGCCCTAGTGCGTCACCTTGGGGAGCACCTGTTCTATTTGTTAAGAAGAAAGATGGATCAATGAGACTCTGCATTGATTATCGAGAACTTAACAAGATCACTATCAAGAACAAATATCCTCTCCCATGCATTTATGACTTATTCGACCAACTATGCGGAGCTCAATACTTTTCCAAGATTGATCTTCGTTCAGGGTATCATCAATTAAGGGTCAAAAGGGAGGATATACCAAAGACGGCTTTCCGTACAAGGTATGGACACTATGAATTTATAGTAATTCCATTTGGTCTTACTAATGCCCCTGCTATCTTCATGGATCTAATGAATAGAGTCTTTAGAGACTATCTTGATCAATTTATGGTAGTCTTTATAGACGATATTCTTGTCTATTCAAAGATCAAGGAAGATCATGAAGATCACTTGAGAATTATATTGAAGACCCTGAGAAAGGAGAAGCTTTATGCCAAATTTACCAAGTGTGAATTTTGGCTTCAAAAAGTTGCATTTTTGGGTCACATAATCTCAAAAGAGGGGATATCTGTGGATCCAGCAAAAACAGAGGTTATCGAAAGATGGTCAAGACCAACAACAGTAACTGAGATCCGAAGTTTTCTTGGTTTGGCTGGATATTATCGACGTTTTGTAAAAGATTTTTCACGATTATCTAATCCACTCACCAAGTTGACTCGGAAAGGAGTTAAGTTTGTCTGGACAAAGGAATGTGAAGAGAATTTCAAGGAGTTGAAAAGAAGGTTATCCAGTGCACCTGTGCTCACACTGCCTTGTAGTGGAGAAAGGTTTGTGATCTACAGTGATGCATCCAAGAAGGGATTGGGGTGTGTTCTTATGCAAAATGATATGGTGATAGCTTATGCCTCACGACAGTTGAAAATCCATGAGCAAAATTACCCAACACATGATTTGGAGTTGGTTGCGGTAATCTTTGCATTAAAGATTTGGAGGCATTACCTTTATGGTGAAAGGTGTGATATTTATACTGATCATAAAAGTTTAAAGTATATTTTCACACAAAAGGAGTTGAATATGCGTCAAAGAAGATGGTTGGAGCTGATTAAGGATTATGACTGCTCAATCCTTTACCACCCTGGGAAAGCAAACAAGGTGGCAGATGCATTAAGTCGACAAGACCATGCTAGTTTATCCATGATGAGGATCACAAAAGATCCAATATTTATGGATTTACAAAGGATGGATCTTGGAATTATAATGGAAGGGGGAAAATCTTATCTTTCTCAAATGAATGTTCAACCATCTATACATGTGAAGATTAAAGAGGCACAGAAAGAAGATGTCGAGTTACAAAAGAAGGTGAGAAATGTTCCTGAATTCAACCTTGATTGTGATGGGATAATAAAGTTCAGGAATCGGGTTTGCGTTCCTCCCATCCCCGAATTAAAGAATGAGCTGCTAGATGAGGCTCATAGTTCATCATTCTCTATTCATACTGGAAGCACGAAGATGTATAGGGACCTGAAAGAGTACTTCTGGTGGGATGGCATGAAAAGAGATGTTGCTGAATATGTCTCTCGATGCTTGGTTTGTCAACAAGTTAAAGCTGAGAGACAGAAGTCTAAGGGGATGTTACAACCATTACCCATACCCGAATGGAAATGGGAAAACATCACTATGGACTTTGTCACAGGACTTCCTAAAACATCCAAAGGCAATAATGCTATCTGGGTCATAGTTGATCGTCTTACAAAGTCTGCACACTTCATTGCTATTAGAGAGGATTTCTCTCTAGATCAGCTTGCCAGGATATATGTAAAGGAAGTGGTAAGATTGCATGGAGTACCACTTTCTATTATATCTGATCGAGATCCGAGATTTACCTCGAAGTTCTGGCGAAGTCTTCAGCATACTCTGGATACAGAGTTGAGTTTCAGCACTGCTTATCATCCTCAGACAGACGGTCAGTCTGAGAGAACAATTCAAACCCTAGAAGATATGTTGAGAGCTTGCTCTATGGATTTCAAAGGAGGTTGGGATCAACACATACCTTTGGTAGAATTTTCTTATAATAATAGCTTTCACTCCAGTATTCAGATGGCTCCTTATGAAGCTCTCTATGGAAAGAAATGCAGGACTCCAACTTGCTGGGATGAAGTTGGGGAAAGAAAGCTATTAGGACCTGATCTCATAGATGAAATGGCAGAAAAGGTCAGATCTATTCAACAATACATAAGAGCAGCTCAGAGTCGACAGAAAAGTTATGCCGACAACCAAAGAAAAGACCTAGAGTTTGAAGTGGGTGATAAAGTGTTCTTACGAATATCTCCCTGGAAGAGGGTTATGAGATTTGGAAAGAAGGGAAAGTTGAGCCCTAGATATATCGGTCCTTTCGAAATACTGGATCGTGTTGGAAAGGTAGATTACCGATTGGCGCTTCCACCGAATCTCTCTCAAGTTCACGATGTGGTCCATGTATCTCTCCTGAGAAAGTACATACCAGGTCCTTCACATGTACTCAGCTCAGAAGTTGTACCGCTGGAGCAAGATCTTTCTTATGAAGAACAGCCGATAGAGATTCTGGATCGTAGCGAAAAAGTCCTACGAAACAAGACCACTCGCTTGGTGAAAGTTTTATGGAGGAACTACCAACTTGAAGAATCTACATGGGAGCTTGAGGATATGATGAGGGAGAATTATCCTCATCTGTTTGTTACAAAGTGACGAAATTCGAGGGCGAAATTCTTTTTAAGGGGGGTAGAATGTAACACCCGAGACTTTTATGTTATATAAATCATCAAAGGAATCTTTTTCTACACAACACTTGCTTGGCTTGCTTTACACGCAATCGCGACCTTCCTCGATAGCTTGCGTCGTACGCAATACCGAGTTTCACTAAACAACAATATGCTATTAAAACTAGCCGTTATGAATAGTAATAACCACTTTTTGAAATTTTATAAATCTTATTTTTCAAAATGGACTTCATTTTTGGACTCAGAATATCGAAATTAGCCTAGGGTGAAATTTTGGTATTTTTCTGAAAACTTTCAATTTTTGATGAATAGTGAAACCACTAAGTGGTAGGTTAAAAACTGAATTTTGCATAAAACTTAATTTTACCGCTTCTGTGAATGGAATTTCGAAAATCCGACAGACACGGTTGATATCAGTAAGTAAAATGTGGTTCAATGAGATAAAAATAATTTTTGGTGAATAGTAACTTTTTACTTTTTTTTACCACGGTTAATAGTAAATGGGGTAACTAAGGGTAAATATGATATTAATATTACCCTAACACATGTCCTAATTCTATTGGACAAGTGTAATTCGACCAAAAACAAACTTAGGAATAAAATATGACCATTCAGGCCCACTTGGATTAGATTAGGACATTTATTATTAATTTACTTAAAGAAGGGTTAAAGCAGTTAAAATCAAAGTTTAATAAGTAAATCATTTTTAATATGGGGTTATACATAAGATAAATTTGATTGTAAATATTCATTAGAAATCTAAAAAGATTTACTACATTATGGTATTTTATTTGTAATTTTTAGACATCAAATAATTTAATTTATTTATGACACAAAGATGATGCAGTAATTATCTTATTAATGAAATATTGACATAATTGATATTATAAATACCAAAATAAATGTAATTTAAGACTTTTTATGAATTCCACTAATTTTATAGGTTACTATGATATATTATTGTTGATTTAATCAACTTGGTTTGAACATATAATTCTGTTATGACTTTCACAAAAATCATATATCAAATAGTGTCAAAATTGACACAAAATAGTTTTTAAATCAAATATTATATTATTAATTGTTATTTTATTCCTAAAAATCTAAGGTTCGGCCAAATGACTTAGATAAGGATATATATATTAATAATAAACAATTTGGGGTTCGTTTGGCATGTTATAGTAAGTGTATTAACCATATAGTGAAAGAAAACAAAAAGACACGGTAAAAGTTAAATTAATTAACTTAGAGTTAAATCTAATTGATAAGGTTAAAATAATACCCTAAACTTGTCTAAATCCTATTGGTTGATAGGATTTCGACCCATACCCACTTTAGCTTCGAAATAAGACCCTTTGGAACCATTATAAACCGATTTTGACTTTAATATAAAATAATATTTTGAGATATTCCTAAGGTGCCCCTCTCCTCCCTTATAAAAGGGCACCTCCTCCCCCTCCTCCTCACACCAATTTGAGCACTCAAGCTCGGCCAACCCCTGCCATTTTCTCCTCTCCACTTACCTAGAATAATCTTAGAGGTCCTGGTCTTCTCCAAAGACCAATCTTAGTTCCTTAAGTGGAGGATTCAAAGAGGCGTTCCAAAGAAGAGGTAATATCCATTACCGATCTTTTCAATTTCTTTCTTCTTCAACTTCTTCTTCTTTAGTTGTTTCATGATAAAGTAATAACATCAGTATTACTTAAATACTGATATGTTATTATAAATATGAAACAACCCTAATTCACCTTCTATCCATCCTACGGAAAAATTAAATCACCGCGCGTGCGTACGTACGGAATATTGTCTCCACGCCGTGGTGTAATCTATTTTCCACCATCACCTTAAAAGGATGGGTATAATGGTGTAATTAGTAACTATATATGATTATTATGAAGTAATATTGATACTGAAATAACATATATATACTCCAATACAATTCCACGATCATAGGAACGATATCATCACTCGTGCGTACGTACGGAATACCGTCTCCACGATGTGATGCGACTCGTTATACATGATCTTCATTTCATAATGATTATATAAATGAATAGAATGAATGAATATGGTATATACTACACTAATACCATTCTGGAAATGAATTATCTATAACCTAAATATAAGAATAAGAATTTATTCGACAAAACACGCATAAGAACAAAAAGTTATAAAGACCCGAGTAACAAGTAACAATGAAATATTACTAACAAGAAGCTAATAATATGACCATATATGATATCATATCAATATATATGATTCTGGAATAAGTCAATAACATTATTTAAACCATTATACAGGAGCTTCAGACACGTACAAAGCTAATCGGACCTAAGGTAAGGGAAATATCACAATCTCATTTTTATCCGAGATTGTTTATTCGTAAGTATTTATTGGGGTGTATTTTATCATCCACATCCATGTTCCATCAATATGTAATATTTTTTAAATACACTTACACTAGTTTAAATCCAATTTTACCCTTCGGTGAGTTTTTATTAAAGAATATGAAAGGAATCTTTTGTCGTTTTTTTCGTATGAGGTACTTTTTGACTTTTCCGACAAAAGTACGAAGAATGTTTTTTTAACTTATACGACATGAATGGATTTTTAAAACTTTATTTCCAAGAAGCTTCCTTTAAATGTTTTCAAGTTTATTTTTAATCAACTTCTTTTAGTTTATAATTGTATGACATGTTAAGAAAAGAAAAGTGTTTTTGAAGAAGAAAGGATATTTTCCTCAAGAATGGAGTTCAAGTGTTTTATCAAAATTATTTTCCATATAAGATAATAAAGGGTTCTGTTTTTATCCCTATTATTACATTGATTTGATCATGTTGTGATGGAATTATTTTTATGAATTCCTTTATTTTATATGAATTGATTTATGATGTCATGATGTTTCAAGAATCCCATTTTTATTACATGGGTTATGCGATGATGTATGATTTATGATTATGTGGCACACATAAGAAAGGATTCATTATAAGATGGGTGGGACCTATATATCCCTCCAATGCATTGGGTAAAGATTTTATATCTCATGAGATAGACAGGGCTGGAACGGTAGGTTATACTGGTTCAGTGAAACAGGACTGAAATGAGGGTTGCTCGGTTCAGAAAGGGACTTTGTCCACTAAGATAGTTTTGGCAATGAGTCATGACTAACAAGAAATGATTTTCCATGATTATGTGTGCATGCCATAAAGTTTCAAGTTTTATGTTATGATTATGGGGATCTCATTTTCACTTCTATGATTTATTCCATGTTAAGATATTATGATCTCTTTTGTAGGTTTTGATTTTCAAAAAGATATGATATGATTTTTATTTCCTTTATTTGCCCTTGCTGAGCATTTGAGCTCACCCTTTTATGTTTTCTTTTCCCCAGGTCAGGAAGATGGATATTAAGTAGAATATGCTAAAAGGGCCCTAGATATGATGAAATGAATGGGAGACACTGTAGAAGATTTATGAACCAGTTGTTTATGTTTCCCAGTTTCTAAAGACACTATACCTATACGGTCCTTTGTGGTTTTGTCATATGTTGTAGTAAGTGTGCTTCAATTTTTAAGTATTAACAATGTATGTAAAGTATGGGTCATTATAAGAGTGGTGTGGTACGACCTTCCTACAGTGATGTGGTTTAGGGTGGGAGGATGAAGATGCCTAGGAATGAGGATTCTATGACTTCCCCACCACGGTGAAGGCCGAGGAAAGACTACTCTTATATCCAAAGGTTGGTTCCTACCAGATCTTCGGCTGCGAAGGAAAGTTGTTCTATACAGTCCTTAAAGAGTTTATATCTATGGAGAAGTTGAATCATAAAAGGAACTATTCCAAGGTCCTTATGCATTATGAAAGTTTAGAGTGGGAATTGGCTACTGCGGAGGAAGAAATATATAATGGATTTGGTGAAGCGTATGTCCTTTATGATCTGTATTTGTCTTTTTTTCCCATATTTTACTTGCTTGATTGTTTTTATTTATTAATAAATGGTCATAGGCTTGCCTCTGACGGAGATTTCCTAGTAACATCCACTTAATATTAACAATAATTGATCCACATAATATTAACAATAATTGTAAAGGATAAAAAAAGATAAAATTACTACATAAATTAATTAAAATACCTAAACCTAATATTAAGTTATACTAAAACTTCAATTACTTGATTGGGAATAAAACCATAGAACTAAGTGTAGTACATTTCCAAAGTCAGGGAAATTATTTTTATCAGATATTTATCATGAGAGTTTTGTTTTGACTTAACTGAACTTGTAGTGATTTTTATAGTCAAAGTATGTTCAATTTAAATTTGGAGGTAAGTGTTAAGGAAATCCAATTCAGGATTTCAGGATAGGGTAATTCACTCAATGGATCAAGGAGCTATAATTCTACGGTTGGAAAGACCACCCACCTAATTACTTTCTTATGGTTTTCAAGGCCAAAGTCTAGATCATTAAGAAATGTAATGGAGATCCTTTCCATTAGAATTTCATAAAAACTAGACTTTATAAGTTCAATGGTGAGGTATATTAGGACATTAAAAACATTGGTATATTTACTAAAATATTCAATTAATTTATTATTTCTCACAAAATTTGTAATCAATAAAAGTGCTCATAATCTGATTTTTTAAATTGTAGAATAAAATAACATATTAATCATCCCCACTATCCCTAAAATAAATATTGGAGAAATACAACCACACAAGTAGTAGCAACTTTAAAGAGTGGTTTATATGCCTTAGGGTTATGATACACTATGAACACAAATCTTACGTGCTAAAATCCTCAATTCCTTATTCACCTGATAAGGAGAAAGGTGGAAATGAGTTCCTTATCTACAAATAACATTTTAGTAGTGTGATAGATGTTCAATGTTTGATGATTTCATCTATGTATAGTGAACTCATGATGTATGATGAAAACATGTATTCATGTATCATGCTTTATTACCTACAGGGTCTTTACCATGAGAGATCTTGATAGTAATACTTTGAGATATCCATGGCACTATTTTAAAGAAATCCTAGGGAGGGTTCCCTAGTTGGGCTTCATTGTCACACCTTGACCTTGGAATTTTTTTTATTTTATTATTTTTCTTGATATTGGATCATTTTAATGAGGTTTGGGTTGAGCCTTAGTTTTATTTTTTTAGTTTTAGTAGTTTTTGGGTTAGTTTTTGGGCTTAGACATAGGTGGTGTGCAGTTAGTACACAATTAAGGGAAATTGTGTGGCCTCTCCCATGTAACTATGCAGCTTGTTTTGGTGTCCAGGGGTAAGGTGCATGGGTTGTGCACAATTTGGGAAACCATGTGGAAACCATGTGGTATGGTTCTAGAACTGATTAGTGGCATTTGGAATGGTTTTCCCATAGTTTTGGAAACCATGTGGCCAGCTCATGCGTGGTGTCATTTTTATTTAATATAGGTCACACTATTGGTTCATGATTTGGAAAACCGTGTGGCCAAACCATTCAAGTTTCCCAGATTATTAAAAATGTGTAATTCCAAGTATTCCCCTCTAATGTTTTAACCCTATTTCAGGTTTTCCTCCCTTTTTGACCTAGGAACACTAGAGGGCTCTAAGAGACCCTCATACCTTGCTCCCCAACCTTCATTAAATCTTCCTAAAGGTTCCTTTTTGGGTTTCCTTTCAATTTTGGTTTATTTCATCTTCATCCCTTCCTCCTCCCATTCTTTATTTTTATCAGTGAGGGTTATCTCTTAGCCAAAACCTAGAGAAAATGGATGATGTGTAGCTCATTTTCATTGATCCTAGGGTGTATGTATTATCTCTCAATCTTGGATATTTCTCCTCATGAAGTTTGGTTGCATTCACATATTGTTGAGGTAGGTGTTTATTTCCATTTCCTTTTCGACACATTCCACTAATTCTTGGACTCTCTTTGAATGCTTTAAAATGTTATATTCTTGATTTTTATGTTCCAATATATATTTTTATGGTGTTTTCATGATGGAATATGGGTGTGAAATGGTTTGAAAAATGGTTTCTTTGATTATGCCTATGATAAAATCATGGAAGGCGTTTGATAAAATTCTTATCAAAATTTTAATGTGTAATTGGGTGATTTGGGTGGTGTTTCCATTGATTAAATTTTGATAATTTTTTTGGATTGTGGCTTGGGAATTATATGTGCAAATTGGTGGATTTTATGGTGTTATTATTTTTAGTTAGTTGTTGTTTTTATTTAAAATCAAGTGATACTTCTTTTAAAGGTGTTTTCAAAGGGATTTTAAGTGATTAGGAAATGGAAGGTGGTTTTCTAAATGAAATTTGTTGTGTTTCAAATATACCTCCTTATTTTTCCTTTATAAATGTGTTTGATAGATTTTTTAAAATGTGTGGATCATGTTTTTAAAGGTTTTAAAGTATAAATGTGAGGAAATTCAGTTTTCTAATGAAAGTGGGTTTTCTGGAACATGAGTTTCTTTATTATGCACCTAAAATATGTTTTTAAATTTTAAATGGATGTGAAGTGTGTTTAAAAAAAATTTGGTGTGTGTATGAATTTGGAATGGGGATTTTCCCATGGTGGTTGGGTCCTTATGTTCCCCTTTTGTTATGTTTTCCAAATGTGTTTCATGAGTTGTGAAAGTGGTGTAAAATCCCATTTGTAACTTTTTATGTTGTATCATGTTTATAATTTTGTTTGGAAAAGGTTTTAGGATTTGAAACATAAAGGCCCATTTGGCATTGCACTGGTGAGAGTACTATTTTGTATTGATTATAGTAATGGTTTGGAAATGGATGTGTAAATGTATTTGGATTGGAAATATTGAAGGCTTGTTTGGGACATTGTGATGTTTTATGAATTTGATTTGGAACTTATGGGATGTGTGGGTTGAAGTTCATGTTATAATGTTTTGGAAAGTTATTTGAAAACCTAGTCTGTGTGGGGCCCAGTTGGTATTTAAAAAATATTAAGAAAGTTGTTTTTGAAATCCAAATAAAGTTATGGACCGATTGGCACTTGTGAAAGAGATGGATTTTCATGTGTGTTTTTTATACTTATATTATGTTTATAAATACTATAAGAAATTTGTATAAGATCATATCTAGTGGATCGTGCATAGGAATGTTATTGGTATTGATTCCATTAGAACTTTAGATTATATCCTCTCTAATATCTCATTCATTAGAACATTGTTGGTTTTGGTTGATATACCATGTGTTTCAAAGTATTATTATTATTATTATCATGGGATTCCAATGAATTATCTATAGGGTTGAGTGATGGTTTCTTGTCGACCCCGATTAGAAAGGTTGGTACCCCCCTTGACTTGATGGGGTTAGGTGGGATATTCCACTTGATTGTCTAGTTTAGAGTGGCTAGTTGGTTATTGACTATAGAGATACACCATATGTTAGTAGGTGAGTTCTAACTGAGTACATCCAAGGATTGCCTCTAGAGATGTTTAGAAAATTCTCATGAGTTACTATCTATTGGATCTGTTTATTTTTGCTTCTTGTTTGAATTCTACCCCCACTAGTTTGTGCCAGTTGGATTTGTTTCTTTTAATTTATACACATCCAAATTTTTTTCTTGGTATGGATTTCACTTAGGTTCTGGTTTTGAAATGGGTTGTGGAAAGTGAATTTTTTTTGAAAAGGAAAGCAACCTGAGTTTTTTTAAATTGGGAATTTGAGGAAAGCTGTGTGTGGTTGTTTAAAATGATTAAAATATTATTTTTTATAATTTTTTTTTTCAAACTAGTGTTTATGGATTATTTCAGGAAAGGTAATTCATGGAATTTATAGTGATTACCTGCTGATCTATTTAATCTCACACCCTACTTGTGCTACTCAATGTCAGTATACCAGAGATGTTTTGTGGGTTCATGTTTATGGCTTGTTTTTTTCATTGGATAAGGTTGGTCATATGGTCAGTGGTGACCATTAGATCATGTAGAGATTGTGTTTGTTTGGTTAAGTATCAGTTTTTTATTCAGTTTGTTTTTTTTCTTCGGTTGTTGTATCTAGATCAGTTTTTTATTTACTGATATTCAGTTATTATTTTATTATTGTGAGCTCTATTTTGTTTGTTGATTATATTTTTCTTTCGGTAAAATCATTCCCATTGTGATTACATTAATTTCTGACACTAGTTTCTAGCCCATAGGGATTGGGAATTCCCTTCGAGCCATATCTCAGACCAGGTCAGATGTTTGGTTAGATGGAATCCTAGATTAGTTTGTGACAAAAATGGTATCAGATCAATCCATTATTATTTGGTGTTTTAGGTAGATGGAGATTAAGACTATTAGGAATCATAAGTTAAGTATAGGAAGGACATCATGAACCCTTGATCATTCTGATCCTCATGTTTCCAGGGGTATTCCGGGTTTTGAGTCCTTTGTTTTTGGTTTTTTGATTGAGTGGAAGGGAAATTACAATGGAGGTGATCCAATGTTATGTCATGATCTCATATAAATTAGTGACCTATATATAGTCTGCGTACACAATTCAAGGTCTTATTAGTTAATAATGCTTACTTGGTGCATGGCCCACTAACCCTATTGTTGAGTTAGGAATGGAAACTAGTTCCTCATTTCGGTGGTTTGGTGTGAGATGTTTTTTTTTGGGTTTTGTTTTCAAGTAAGATTTTAAAATTAAAACAGTTTTTGAAATTAAAATGATTTATTTCAAGTGGTTTTGGATTGAAAAGTGAAAAAAATTTCAAAAAGAGAAAGTAATTCAGAATTTTGAATGGTTTGGGGGAAAAAGTGGAGTAAATGTGATCTAGATACAAAATTACTAAATTTTTATATTTTATAATGAAATGGTTTGTGTGGACCTTGGTATTCTTTATAGATGTTCTCATATGTGTGGGTATGTATATAATGTGAATGTTGGAACATGTACATGGATGATATAAGTAGACGTGGAATGAACACATGTGTAACGGTTTATAGGATGTCATGGGTGGGTATTTTAGATCCAAGGTTTTTCTTGGGTTTTCCAAAACAAATTTTAAAGAGGAATGGGGATTTTGGGGTTGATTTTTATTTAAAAATTGGTTTATTTATTTGTGAAAATGGTTTTCAGAATTTATATAGTGATCTTGGAAGAAGGTGGTTTTGAAATTAAAATTAAAGTAGTGTCTTTTAAAAGGAGGATTTTTTGTTGGGATTATATATGCTTGGCTTGTGAGCCTGTTATTTTGGCTTGAGATATTTCTTTCTATTGTGTTTTAGTTTGGTGTTGATTTTGGTTATGTGTTTCTCATGTTGATTAGAAAAATTCCACCCAAAAAAATTCCAAAAAATATCTAGTTATTCTTACCTAGTTTATGGTTCTTCTCAGTTGATACCCATCCTTCATGGTGATCGATTTAAATTAGATCAAGTGGAATGTATTAAGGAAGTTTAGTGTGTCTTCATATTTTTGAGAACTTTAAAAGCTATGAGAGTGTGTGTTGTTTTGGTTTTGTTTGTGGGTTTATATTTGGATAAGTGGAAGGTAGTTGTTTTGTAATCAATGAAAGTTAGGATGACATGGGAAGTGTTTAAGACCACTTTAATCTTATGTTTATTCCTTGGGGAGGTGAAGATGAAGAATGTGGAAGAGCTCTTGAGTATTCAGAAAGGCCAACAGTCAAGGAAGGGATATGTTGAGCATTTCAAGAAGTTTATTTCTTTATCATTGATGATAACATCAAAGTATCTATTAAAAGTTCCTCCGTTCATCTGGGGTATTTGACTAGAGATCATGGAGTGAGTTATTTCTTCTGGTGATGTTTAGTTTGAGAAGTTAATAGATGAATAGTTTTTAGATGATTTTGTTCTTGGGGTGAAATAGGTGGAAGTTAATAAACTAGTTTTTCTGGACACCCGTGAAGGTCTCCATTATTGGTTTCGACTTCTCCCTCATCAGACTATTCAATCATGTGTTTTTAGTGTGACTGGTTTGGTAATTTGAATCCATATTGTTGCAATCCTTTAAGGACTCATCATGTTTGCCGTTGTTTGGGTTATCTAGAGAAGTTTAGTAAGAATCATTTACCAATGAATAATTCTTGATTGGATGATGTTATTTTATAGACATGAGGTATTATATTCTCCAAACATTAGGTATCTATCCATAGGCCCCTGATTAAACCTCACACACAGTCAGGAATCGTCGAGGGTGTGGGGAACCTTGACCCAGTTCTTGTCTTCTATATTAGAGTGTAGATGGTTAAAGTTTTCTATTATGATCTCTTCTTGTTGATAGTTTCTCATATATTTGTAGGGGCTTGGTGATCCTATTTTCTCATTATCTTGTTTTTGTGCCCTGAATGTGGATATTTACATGTTTATCCTTTCATAAATCTGTTTTAGTTTCAGTTGTGCTTGTTTGGAGATATCCTCTCTTGGGGAATTGATAATTTAATCTTGTGTTTGGGTTTTCTATTTAGATTGAATTCATTTCATGGGATTCCCCTTATGATGGGGTTTTTTGGTTGATCTTGGGAGTTCTTGGCTATGGTGGGGGTGTTTCTTAGTTAGTGTATAGGATTTTTTGTTATTTCCCACATTGGTCATCCTAGGGTGGGGTCATCAAAATTTCCCACACTAGTTACCCTGAGGTGGTTTTTTGAGAGTTTTCACATTGGGGTGATCCAAATTCATTTCAGGATGTTTGTTAGGTTCTTTTGGTGGAGAGAACCCTCTTATGTTCTCTCATTTTTCTTCATGTTGTTTTTTTCTCTTGAAGAGGTTATATGTGAATTTTTGAGTGAAAGGTCACTATGAGGTTTGTAGTTTCCATCGATTTTGACTGGGCATGGAATTAAGTTTTGTTTATCTTTTGACAGGGTGACTTTATGAGGGGTAGAAATTATTTTTTGTGGTGATAATTGTAACACCCCAACCTTTTAATCCTTTTTATTTTATTCTTTTCTTGATATTAGATCCTTTAGATGAGGTTCTGGTTGAGTCCCGGTTTGAATATTTGAGTTTTGGAAGTTATCAGGTGAGTTTTTGTTGAGAAGTAGAGTTTATAGGTGTCAAAGTAGGTGGTGTATGGTTAGAACATGGTTAAGGGAAATCTTGTATCCTCTCTCATGTAATGGTTTGTCTTGTTTTGGTGTCCATTGGTAAATAACATGGGTTTCACACAGTTTTGGAAACCGTGTTGTATGGTTCTGGAATCAGGCAGTGGAATTTGGTATGGTTGGCACATGGTCTGGGAAACTGTGTATCCAACCCTTCTGAGGTTTCCCTTTTTTCGGTAAAGGGTACATGGTTGGTGCACAGTTTTGAAACCGTGTTTCCAAATAACATGAGTCGCCTAGATCGTTAAAAATTTGAAATTCCAAGTTTTCTCCTCTAGTGTTTTATCCCTATTTCAGGTTTTACTCCCCTCTTTCAACCAAAGAACACTAGGGGGTCTAAGATACCCTCCTCCCCTACTCCCCAAACTCCATTGAATCGCCCCAAAGGTTCCAAGGTTATTTTCCTTTGGTTTTTGGTCAATTTACTATTCCTCCCTTCCCCCTCTATTGGTTTCTTTGTTTTATTGGTGAGGTTTCTCTCTTAGCCAAACCCTAGAGGAAAGGGATGATGTGTTGCATATTTTCTTTAATCCTAGGGTCTGTGGATTGTCTCTCAGACTTGGATCTTCATCCTCATATAGTTTTGTTGTGTTCACACATCATTTAGATAGATGATTCCATCCATTTTATTTTTCACACATTTTGTTTATGCTTGGGATTTCCTTGAATGCTTTAAAATATTATATCCTTGTTTATGATGTGTTGGGATAATTTGTTATGGTGTTTTTATGATTGAATGTGGTTGATAAATGTTTTTAAAAAAGGTTTCTTTGATTATTCATATGTTAAAATAATGTAAGGTGTTTGATAAAATATCAATTTAGTTTTTAAGGTGAAATTGGGTGTTTTGGATGGGGTTTCACTTGGTTACATTTTTATAATGTTTTCAGATTTTGATTTGGGTGTTATATATGTAATGTAGTGTCTTTTATGGTGTGATTCTTGTGAGTGAATTATTAGTTTGATTTAAAAGCAAGTGACGCTTCTTTTAAAGGTGTTTTAGATGTTATTTGAAGTTCTTATGAAATAAAAGGTGGTTTTCTAAAATAAATTGATTATGTTTCAAGTATACCTCATTATTATGACTTTATAAATGTGTTTTATGGATTGTGTGAAATGTGTGGATCGTGTTTTAAAAAAATTGAGGTAAAAATGTTTGGAAAGTCAGTTTTCTAAAGAAAGTGGGTTTTGTGGCACATGAGATTCTTTGTTGTAAAACTTTAATATGTTTTCAAATTTTAAAGTGATGTGAAGTGTACTTTAAAATGTATTTGGTGTGTGTATGGTTCTGGAAAAGGAATTTTCCCATGGGGATTATTGGGTCCTTATGTGGTCCTTTTGTTGTGTTTTTAAAATGGGTTCTATGAGTTTTACAAGTGGTATAAAGGCCCATTTGTAACTTTCTATTTTTCTTTACATTTATCCATTGGCTTGAAAAATTTAATCATATTTGAAATTTAAAGCCCCATCTAGAATTGTGCTCGTGAGAGTTGTATTTTTTATTGATTTTAGTAATGGTTTGTAAATGATTGTTTAAATGTATTTAGATTGTAAATATTAAACTCATGTTTGGTTCCTTGTGATTTTTTATGAATTTTATTTGGAACATAAGGAATTTGTGTGCCAATGAAAATGTTTGCATGTTTTGGAATGTGAATTGAAAACCTAGGCAGTGTGAGGCGTGGTTGGTATTTAAAAATGATTGAGAATGTAGTTTTTGAAATCCAAATGAAGTGATGACTGGATTGGAACTTGTTAAAGAGATGGTTCTTCATGTGTGTTTGTGATACATGGATTATGTTTAGAAAGATCCAATAGAACTTTGGATGAGATCCTCTCTAGCGGATCATGCACGAGGACATTTTTGGTATTGACTCCATTAGAAATTTGGATGATATCCACTCTAATACTTGTGCATGAGAACCTTGTTGGTTGTGGTTTCTATACAACATGTTTCTAAGAATTGTAATTATTATTATTATCATCATCATTGTCATCATCATCATAATCATCATCATCATTATAATCATGTGAATCCAAGTTGTTATCCATATGGTCGAGTAATGGTTTCTTATTGAACCTGATTAGATGGGTTGGTACCTCCTTGACTTGATGGGGCTAGGTGGGACATGACATTTGATTGGATACTTTAGAGAGTCCAGTTGATTATTGACTATGGAAATACACCATATTTTGGTAGGTGAGTTTGAACTAATTATGTACAGGGATTTATTCATGATATTTTCATAAAATTCTCATGAGTTACAATATATTTAATCTATTTATTTTTTCTACTTTTTTGGATTCTACCCATACTAGTTTATGCTAGTTGGATTTGATTCTTTTACTTTATACACAACCACTTTTTTTTCTTGGTATGGATTGCACTCAGGTTTTGGTTCTGAATTGGGTTGTGGAAAGTGAAAATGTTTTGAAAGGGAAATAAGCATGAGATGTTTTAAAATGGGAATTTGTGGAAATTTGTGTGTGGTTTTTTAAAATGGTTAAAATAATATTTTTCTAAATTTATTTTTTAAACTAGTGTTTATGGATTGTTTTGGGAAGGTAAATGCAAGGACTCTGTGGTGATTACCTGCTAATCTATTTAAGGTCACACCCTACTTGTTCCACTTGACATCGGTAGACTCGAGCTATTTTTTAGGTTCAGGTTTTTGGCTTAGCTGTGTCTTTAGATCAGGTTGGTCTTGTGGTTGGTGGTGACAAGGAGGTCACATAGAGATCGTGTTAGCTTGGTTTAGTCTTAGTTTTGTATTTAGTTTTTATTTTATTCTTCAATTGTAGTATCTGGATCAGTTTTTCTTATATTGATATTTAGTTATTGGTTTATTTTTGCACTCCCTATTTGGTTTTTTGATCCTAGTTTTCTTTGGGAAAAATCATTCTCATTGTAATTACATTGATTCCTGATACTATTTTTAGCCTGTGGGGATCAAGAACGTCCTTCGGGCCATGTCTCATACAGAGTAAGATTTTGGGTTAGATGGATTCCTGGCTTGGTTCATGATACTCATGAATTCAATCTCATTAGTTATATTTAGAACCTATGGGTTCTAGGTTTTAAACTCCCCCAAATAATTGGGCACTGATATCATTCTGGTATCACACCCTCAGATATTATTCATCTTTTTTTGTAAATTTTAATGTGAAGTACATTTAGAAGTCACTACCATATCTTCTTACTCCCCTTCACAAGGTATATAAGAATATAAAGTGAGAAAATCCTTCCTTCCTTCCTTATAGTGAAAAATAGAAAGGGGAAGAAAAAATCATTAACCCCAAAGATTCTTTAAACCCTTCCAAGAAGATGAAGATTAAGGGGTTTGAAGGGAAAGAGGATGTTGTCTCTTTTGCATGTGGAAATGTGGGCCACTGAAAAAAAAACTACATCCATCAAAATAATAAAGAGGAAGCTTCCAGTGAATTTGTTATTGAGTTCAATTTATCTATTTCTAAAAATTAGGTATTAGATAAAACTTATGGTTCTCACATATGTATTCAAATATAGGAACCAAGTAGATTCAGAAATATTGAACGAGGGGAGGAAAATATATGAGTAGCTAATAGAGTTAAACTTGCTACTATAACTATCAGAGACTACCACCTCATGTTTCCAATTGGAATCATGTTGGTTTTGAAAGTTTGTTATTATTTTCCATCTATTTCTGAAAACATTATTTATGTGTCCACACTTGATACAAATGGATTTATTTTCAAATATGGGAATAAATGTTTCTTCTTTTATAAATATTTCATTTTTTATGGAAAGGAAAATTTAAGTAATGGTCTTTTGTTTTGGATTACATGAACCAAGTAATGGAAATCAATAACGAAGTTACTTCACATGACTCATACCACACCTAACTTTGGAATCACCTACTAGGCCATGTAAAGGAAAATAACTTGACTAAATTACATCAATATGGATATTTATATTCTTTTCAACTAAAACCACATGGTGTATATCATAAATTTTTTTAATGGAAAATTTATAAATCCCCATTTATTGGTAATGGTTAAAGGGATTAAGATATTCTTGAACTAGTTTATATAGATGTGTGTGGACAAATTCCTTTTGATGAAAGGGGTGGGTAATCATACATCATAAATTTTAATGATGATTTTAGTAGATATTGATATGTCTACATAATGTGGTATAAGTAAGATTATTTTAATAAATTAAAGGAATACAAGAATGAATTTGAGAATCGTATTGGTAAGAAGATTAAGAAACTATACTCAAATAATGGTGGAGAATATCTTAATCATGACATAATTGATTACTTATGGGAGTTTTGGATCATATCCCAACTCACCCCTCCATACACACCTCAATGGAACGATGTAATAAAAAATGAGGAACCATACCTTATTAGACATAGTGAGATAAATGATGAGTCATGTGAGTATTCTATTATCCTTTTGAGGATACACATTAAATACAACAATATAGGTACTAATATGAGTGCCCACTATAGCAACATATGGTACACCATACCAATTATGGAATGGAAAGAAACCCATTTTGTCTTACTTACATGTGTGGGGTTTGAATCATTTTTTAATTACTATTCAGGTAACAAGCTTGTACGCTGAGGCACAAAGTTTATATTTATAGGATATCCCAAATAAACAAAGGGATACTACCTATAAAATCCATTAAACAAAAAGGTTGTGGTTTAAAGATGACTTAAATTTATTGAGGAGGATCTTATCTCTGAAAGAGATAGTGGGATAAAGACATAATTCAATGAAGTACAGGATCAAGATACACAAGAGTTGGAATATGAAAAAATTCCAAAAATACCCATGGAATAATAAACTATTTGAGATACACAATTACTTTGTACAAGTACAAGAGATTTTTGAGAACTATAATGGTATGGTTTTTTAATCACCGAGGATAGTGACTCATTATTAGTTGATAATAATGATATTCTTACCAATAAGGAAGTAGTAAGTAGAACAGATGTTGCTAAGTGGAAATAGGAAATGAATTTTGAAATTGATTCCATTTAGTAAACCAAGTGTCGATTGTAGTAGACACTCTAGAGGATATAAATCCCTTAGGTTAAAAATGGGTATTAAAGAAGAAAATAGACATAGAAGGACAATTCAGTACCTATAAGGCATGACAGGTTGCAAAAAGGATTAAATAGAATCAAGTAATTGACTATGAAAAAACCTTTTTAACAGTAAAAATGCTAAAATAATTCAAAATTATACTTTTCATTGCATATTTCAATGATTGTAATATTTGTAAAATGGATTTCAAAAACAAATTTCCTTACAGGGAACCTATATAAAGATGTCTATATGACACAACATGAAGGGTTTGTGACTCTAAAGGATTCCAACAAGGTATGAAAGTTACAAATACCCATTTATGGATTAAAGTAAGAATCCAGATCAAGGAAAATTTGTTTTGTTGAGGCCATAATGTGATTTGGTTTCATAAATAAGGAATTTGAGATGGGTGTTTATAAATGGTTTAGTGGGAGTAAAATATTTTTCTTAATGGTTTATGTTGATGACATATTACTAATTGGGAACTAAATACTAGTCTTATAGTCTATTAAGGTGTTGTTGAATAAATGATTCTTTATAATGGACTATGGCAAGAAAACATGTATTCTTAGGATCAAGATCCATCTTGATAGATCCAGGAGGCTACTCGTCCAAAATCAAAGTACATATATTGACAAGATACTAAAGATATTTAGTAGGGGAAAACCCAAGGTAGTATTGTTTCTAGCATCACATGGCATTCAACATTCCATGAAAATGTGTCCTCAGACACATGAGGAAAGAAACATAATGGAAATGATTCCATATGCATCAGTGATTGGGTCAGTCATGTATTTTACCCTATATACTAGACTAGATGTGACTAACACATTAAGTGAGGTAATAAGATATCAAGATGTTCCATGTGACCACCATTGGATGGAAATAAATAATATCCTTAAGTATCTGAGGCATATTAAGGATATATTCTTAGTTTATAGAGAAGATGAGGAAATACTCATTATAGGATACGAAAATTCTTATTTTTAAACTGATCAAGATGACATGAAGTTAGAAATGGGATACATATTCACTTTCAATGGAGATGTCATGAGCTAGAAGAGCTCAAATTAGGCTATAGTTGCAAATTCTATAGCAAGGTCTGAGTAAATTGGATCTTATGAGGTAGTTAAAGAAGAAGTATATATGTGAAACTTTATCTAATAGCTTGAAATGGTTCCTAGTATTAAATAACCCATCACACTATATTGTAACAATACTGTAGTAGTTTCTCTTACAAAAGATCCAAGGTCAAATCAGTGGATGAATCACAGAATTTGATAGTGTCATCACTTGAGGAATTTTTTCAAATAGGTGAAGTTTGAGTGAGTATTATTTTCATAGAAGACAACATGGAAGACCCCTTGACTAAAGGGTTGACTCGGCAGAAACATGACCTTCATGTGTTTTCTAGAGGATTGAAGGTCGTAGGTAGTTAGATCTAGTCTAAGTGGGAGTATATTTGAGTTTGTGTCCAAAGACCAACTATTTATACTTTGATTACATGTATATTTGATGTATTGAATATTAAAAAAACATCTTATTATATATTTTTCATTGTTTCATATGACTCTAATGTAATGATTCTCTTGTGTATACATCACATTGATTAGGTCTTAGCAGTTTTCCACTATGATGAGAACCTTGACGTGATATGATGATATTCTTAAATAATGTTATACAGTTGGATAACATACTTCAATGGGTCACATAATACATAGTATATCATGTGAAAATACTCATAAGAAGATAAGGCTAATTCTCATAATTTTATCACTTGGTAATCTCTAAGATGATAGATTATGAGAATAGATCTACCAGTATGAATTCTGCATGTTTTACTATTATCGGATATTCCTATATTTGAGTGCATGTGATGGTCCATAGACTTTAATATTATTATTAATGAATGTTTCAACTCATTTATTTATGTTTATTTCATAAACCATGATGATAACAGATCATGGTGAAGTGGGATACATTGGGTACATCACGAGTGACATGTCTTTAATGGATAAGTAGAGGAAGGATTTGTCCCTTCCATCTTTATGGAAGCTGGTATCTCAACCTTTTTTTGGAATAGAACTATAAAATTAAATTTCATGTCCTTGGTGTAGTGATGTGTTTATTTCAGATATTAAATGAAGACATTAAAATATATAGGTAGGTGACATGAATGGGCAACATTCTTAATGACATACTATGATAAAGTGATTATATTAAATAGTAATTGTTCATATGCATGTTTCCGACAATTTTGTCGGGGTGCGCGCATCTGTTTGTGAGGACGCACAGCTGTTGCCCTATATTCCCACTTTCCAAAGGCGGGTGGCATCCTTCGCTTATTCAGGGATGTTTCCTCCTTGATCGAAATGGGATGATGGGATATAGGTTCTTCCTTATGCGGATTCCTCCTTAGAACTCGTTACCTATTCCGGGTCTCCCTTATAGATTAAGTTGTGGTTCATGAATCTCATTCTCGGTGCCATATCTTTGTGGACACCGGTTAATTACACTACTTCAGTCAGGACATTTCATGAGGTCTTGACATGGTAGCATCCTTCAGTCAGAGTAGATGACAACATCAGGCATGTCGGGGAATCTCTGGATGCATGGACATTGGGTAACCTGTATTCTTCCCCATAAGAGGGCATCTCAAGGGTGCAGAACTTGAGACATCCCACATTGAATGCGGGGAATCATATGTCATAGGCATGTATCTGAGGTTTTCCTCAGCTTCCCATGTTTAACATAGGGTATTACACAAGTTTAACATCTTTTGGAGATGGTTATGCCAAAGGCGTGTCTTCCGAGGTTTTCATCAGGCATCACATGTTTATCACGAGGTAGGTCGTGAGTTTAACGTCTTACGGAGACAGAATGAGGGTGATCAGAACGTCCCATATGGACGGATCATATTGGTACATCCCTAGGAGGGAACACCTGGAAGGTTTACTGGGTAGATGGATAAGAACACTCGATAAGAGGAGACCCAAGATGGTGTGTCCTACAAAGGGCATATGTCACACCATGAAGGTTGATCTGGACACCACTAAGGACGGATCAGGGAGTGTGCACCCCAGAATGGGGGAACACCAAGGTTTACCATTTACTGGGATTGAACCTCTTGGTGGTTTCCTATGTACCCTGCATAGACGACAGGGATCAAAACCCATGTATTTCGAAGGGGTGATGAATCAGGGTGTACACAAAGGACAATGACCGAGAGACATGTTGGGGATTCCGTGTGAATTGCTACCCAATTACTTCTAGGAGCAGTGAGTATGTGGATAATATGATCCCACTGGGATGTGGTGTCCTGGGTGAGAATCAAGATGGATGATGGAGAGTTTAATAGATTAGAGGGGGATGATATGGGACCGTCGTGAAGGTGACGGTAGTGTTGGTATTGAGCCTCAAAGAGACTTCCTACATATCCCTGTGGTAGGGAATCAAAGTCCGCATAGTTCGGTGGAACTATGGGACACCTGAGGAGGCGGCCCGTGAGAATGGACGCATGGATGGGACCCGGAAGAAGTAGAACCTCCGGGTTGGGGCATGATCTTCCCAGAACACATGGGAACGAGGGATAGATCAGGATGAGACATGGATGTTGTGCCTGAACCTCATGGAGATTTCCTACATATCTCCGTGGTAGGGAATGAAAGTCTTCATAGTTCATCTGATGATGGATTACCATCGATTGTGGACTTCATCGACTTATCGGCAAATGAGGTTTACAATATCTTACTACTGAATGGGGGAACCATGGCTTACCACTGATTGAGGTCCAAAGTTTAACGTAATGCAGGACGGGGGTGAACCGATGTGAAGGGGGTTGGAGCGACCAGGTGTTGGGCTTGAACCTCAGGGAGGCTTCCTACGTACCTTACCTTGGCAAGGATCAAAGACCGTGTAGTTTAGGTATGGGTGTGAGGATTACCCTCTAGGCTACCCAAGGTGTCGGTGAACCAACGTGAAGATGGTCGGGATGATCGGTGGGTGGTGGGCTTGAACCTCAGGGAGGCTTCCTATGTACCCTGCCTTGGAAAGGATCAAAGACCATGTAGTTCGGGAGTGTGTGTGGGGCTTACACTCTAGGCTGCTCATGGTGTTGGTGAACAAACATGAATGGGGCTAGAATGACTAGGTGAATGGTGGGCTTGAACCTCAGGGTGGTTTCCTACGAACTCTGCCTTGGCAAGGATCAAAGACCACATAGTTCATGGGTGTGGGAACCGATGTGAAGGATGATCGGGACTAATGGTTGTTGGGCTTGAACCTCAGGGAGGCTTCCTACGTACCTTTCCTTAGAAAGGATCAAAGACCATGTAGTTCAAAATGGGGGTGGGTGAACCGACGTGAAGGAGGACCTCGGGTCTAATGGTTGTTGATCTTGAACCTCAGGGAGTTTTCCTAGGTACCTTGCCTTTGCAAGGATCAAATTCCACATATTTAGGGTGGTGGGAACTGACATGAAGGTGGTCGGAATCAATGGGGTGTTGGGCTTGAACCTTAGGGAGGCTTCCTACGTACCTCACCTTGGAAAGGATCAAAGTTCGTGTAGTTCGGGATGGGTTTGGTGAACCGATGTGAAGATGATCGGGACCAATGGTTTTTGGGATTGAACCTCAGGGAGGCTTCCTAGGTACCTTGCCTTAGTAAGGATCAAAGACCACATAGTTCAGAATGGGGGTTGGGTAACCGACGTGAAGGAGGACCTGGGGTCCAACGGTTGTTGAGATTGAACCTCAAGAAGGTGTCCTACGTACCATGCCTTGACAAGGATAAGTCCACGTAGTTCGGGTGGTGGGAACCGATGTGAAGGTGGTCGGAACCAATGGGGTTTTGGTTTTGAACCTCAAGGAGGCTTCCTATATACCTCGACTTGGCAAGGATCAAAGTCCGCATAGTTTGGGATTGGTTTGGTGAATCGGCATGAAGATGGTCGGGACCAATGGTTGTTGGGCTTGAACCTCAGGGAGGCTTCCTACGCACATCACCTTGGTTAGGATCAAAGTCCACATAGTTCGGGTATGGTTGTGGGGATTATGCTCTAGGCTGTGTGGGTGCCGCTATGGGGCGACAACAGTGCATGGGGCTTACGCAAGTAAGCTGCTCGGGTGCCACTATGAAGAGACATTGGTGGATGGGGCTTACACAAGGAAGCTTCCCAGGTTCCGCTATGGAGCGGTAATGGTGGATGGGGATTACGCAAGGAAGATGTCCTTGTGTCGCTATAGAGTGGCAATGGTGGATGGGGCTTACGCAAGGAAGCTGCCCGGGTTCTGCTATGGAGCAGCAATGGTGGGTGGGGCTTATGCAAGGAAGATTCCCGGGTGCTGCTATGGAGTGGCAATGGTGTATGGGGCTTACTTGAGGATGAAGCCCGGGTGTCGCTATGGAGCGGAAATAGTGGATGGGGCTTACGCAAGGAAGATGCACAGGGGACGCTATGAAACGACAATGGTGAATGTTGTTTATGCAAGGAAGTTGCCTGGGTGCCGCTATGGAGTGGCAATGGTGAATGAGGCTTATGCGAGGAAGCTATCCTGGGGCTGCTATGAAGCAACAATGGTGAATGGGGCTTACGCAAGGAAGGTTCTCGGGTGACGCTATGGAGCGACAATGGTGAATGGGGCTTACGCAAGGAAGCTGCCTAGGTGCCGCTATGGAGCGGCAATGGTGGATGGGGCTTATGCGAGGATGTTGCCTGTGTGCCACTATGGAGCGGAAATGGTGGATCTGGATTATGCAAGAAAGTTGTCTGGGGGCTGCTATGAAGAAACAATGATGAATGGGGTTTATGCAAGGAAGCTTCCCGGGTGCCCCTATGTAGAGGCAATGGTGGATGGGGCTTGCACTAGGAAGTTGCCCAGGTGTTGCTATGGAGCGACAATGATGGATGGGGATTACGCAAGGAAGATACCAGTGTGCCGCTATGGAGAGACAATGGTGGATGGGGCTTACTCAAAGAAGCTTATCAGGAGCCGCTATGGAGCGGCAATGGTGGATGGGGCTTACGCAAGGAAGCTGCCCGGGTGCCACTATGGATCGACAATGGTGGATGGGGCTTACGCGAGGATGTTGCCCGGGTGCTGCTGTGGAACGACAATAGTGGATGGGGCTTACCCAAAGAAGCTGCCCGGGGGCCGCTATGAGGCGGCAATGGTGAATGGGGCTTACGCAAGGAAGCTTCCTGGGTGCCGCTATGGAGCGACAATGGTGAATGGGGCTTACGCAAGGAAGTTTCCCGGGTGCCGCTATGGAGCGGAAATGGTGGATGGGGCTTATGTGAGGATTCTGCTAGGGTGTCGCTTTGGAGCGGCAATAGTGGATAGGGCTTATGTGAGGAAGCTGGCTGGGGCCTCTATGAAGCAGCAATGGTGAATGAGGCTTACACAAGGAAGCTGCTCGGGTGCCGCTATGGAGCGACAATGGTGAATAGGGCTTACGCAAGGAAGCTACCTGGGTGCCGCTATGGAGCGGCAATGGTGGATGGGGCTTACGCGAGGATGTTGCCCATGTGCCGCTATGAAGCCGCAATGGTGGATGGGCCTTACGCGAGGAAGCTACCTGGGGGCCGCTATGAAGCGGAAATGGTGAATGGGGCTTACACAAGGAAGCTTCCCGGGTGCCCCTATGTAGCGGCAATGGTGGATGGGGCTTATTCTAGGAAGCTACTTGGGTACCGCTAAGGAGAGACAATGGTTGATGGGGCTTACGTGAGAATTCTGCCCAAGTGCCGCTATGGAGTGGCAGTAGTGGATGGGGCTTACGCAAGGAAGTTTCCCTTGTGCCGCTAGGGAGCAGCAGTGGTGGATGGGGCTTACGTGAGGATGATGCTTGTGTGCCACTAGGGAGCGGCAGTGGTGTATGGGGCTTACGCGAGGATGTTGCATGTGTTCCGCTAGGGAGCGGCAGTGGTGGATGGGTCTTACGCGAGGATATTGCCCGCATGTCGCTAGGGAGCGGCAGTGGTGGATGGGGCTTACGTAAGGAAGCTTCCTGTAATGTCTTCCTCATGTCTGGCCATGAGGGAATCACATCCCACTGGTGGTTTGAGGCCTTCTCCTATGCGCTAGTGAACAAGAGGGATAATTCTAGGGGGCATTGGAATCAGTCCGAACAAAGGGAGATCAAAAGTGTGAATCACATGCCCAACATTCGGAATGCAATGAGGGAGGCATGGAGATGTAGGATAACTGTTGACCGTGTTCGAAACACAGCATCCATATCATGTTAGCCTGAAATGGGGAAAAACAAATGAGGGTCGACTGCTGACCATGTTCAAAACACAGGACCTGACTCTAAGTGTTATCCAAAGTCTTACAGGGCATTGGACGAGGATGGTAGGTGAGCCGATGCGGCATGGGACCAGGCCATTAGGGGGTCCCTTTTGACATGGAAATGGATGAAGATCCGAATGATGGACATGCAAAGCGTGAGGTGGAGTGATGGAAGTTTTGAATGGATTCCAATGCCCTTGAAATTATGCCACTGTAATCATGGCATTAAGCATCTTATGAGTGGAGCATAAGGAATCTATTGTTTGGAGAAAGAGGCATCCTATGTTTGGAACATAGGGTGAACTACAGTTTATAGACATGTAGATAGGACTATTGGTATCTTATGCTTGGTGCATAAGGGATCACTTATTTATAGCAAGAGGAATCCTATATTTTCAACATAGGGAATACTACAGTTTATAGTCATGTTGATAAGACTATTGGCATCTTATGCTTGGCGCACAAGGAATCCCATATATTGAGTAAGAGGCATCTTATATTTTTCATATAGGGTTCACTACAGTTTAAAGCCATATAGATAGGACAATTAGGAATAAGGTGCCTAGTAATGGTTGGTGTTGGGACTTATACAAGGGCAGCCCTTTCTGGTTCAACTTAGCATAGGATCCATGTGATAGGGTTTGGATGAGTTGCTTCAGGAATGGTTCGACTCAAGGTACTTGGGGAATTGATGAGGAGAATTTCAACTCACGACATGAGAAACGAACCAAGAGAAATATTTTGACTCAAGGTGTTTCATGGTGTGCGGAGGAGTATCTCAAATCATGGTATTCCATAGGTGGAAGGTGGGTGCACATAAGGGCGCAATGGAAAATGCTGACGTCCTGGCTCGAAAAGTTCACAGTGCAACTCTCCATTTTTCATGGGCGTCAGCGACGGTAGAAAAGGGACCGGCCCAAAGGGCTGGGACCGAAGCCCGACACTAACCCTGAGCGGGGGTGTGGGGGTGTAGCCCCAACGGTATGGACCTGTTTATGTGAAGGTAGAAGCCTCTCAAAGGATAGGTCTTCGCGAAGTAGCTTCGCGGAGCAAAGTGGATTGTGGAGCATGGGGTCTTGGGAAGTAAGGACTCGCGGAGCATGGACTCAGGGAGCAACATCTTGAAGGAAGCTACTCGTGGAGCATCGACTCGCGGAGCACCATTACGAAGGTAGCTGCTCACAGAGCATGGGCTCACAGAGCCGCTTCACGAATGAAATTGGAGCTCTGTGAACATGGGCTCGCAGATCCGTTTCATGAAGGAAAGCGGAGCTCGGCAAGCATGGGCTCGCGGAGCCTCTTCGCGAAGGAAAACAGAGCTCCACGAACTGGGAGATTGGCCGCCCAAGGGGCGGAGTGACTGTCTGGTGAAGGGGGGTGAGTTGGGTATTTATAGGCAAGGGGTGTCGTGAAGTAGAGCTCGTTTAGCGTGAAGAGGAAGCTTGCTCTGCGGTGGGTTCTCGAACGTCAAAGGGATTTGTGGATTCGTCCCGGCTCCTTGCTTCATGGCGGGTCACGAATGTCAAAGGGGTTCGCGGAGCGGTCCTGCCTCCTTGCTTTGCGGTGGGTTGAGAACGTCAATGGGGTTTGCGGAGCCGTCCTGCCTCCTTGCTTCGCGGTGGGTCGCGAATGTCAAAGGGGTTTGTGGAGCATCCCGCCTCCTCGCTTTGCAGCGGGTCGCGAACGTCAAAGGGGTTCGCGGAGCCTACCACCTCCTCGTTTCACGGTAGGTCATGAACATCAAAGGGTTTTGCAGAGCATCATGCCTCCTTGCTTCACAGTGGGTCTCCACGATCACAGAGGGGGCTTCGCGAATGGGCTTCACAAACCATTTTTCCATCCCAACTTCAAATGTCCATAACTCCTAATTTGTAACTCCATTCGAGCCCTACGACCTACCGAATCAAAGCTTGAGAAATGTGCTACGATCTTGGATCATGTATGGAAGCATTTAGAAATTTTTGGGGACACATTTTCTTGTGCCAACAATGCAGTTATCAATATTGTGATATAAGTTCATTCTCTTGGTTTTCCTGACCTATTACTAGACAAAAATCTTGGAATTTAGGTAATCCCACCTAATAGAACTGTGAAAGAATCATATAGGGCCACACACTAAGTATTTACAATGATCTTGATTAAATTATGTTTGAATTTAATTATTAGAATAAATATTATTATCAAGACTGAGGAATAATTTTATTCAAGTTTTATTGATCTTAGATATTCACAAGTTAATAAATAATTATTTTTTATTAATAAATAATTTATTTTATTACATGAATATATATAAAATAATTATTTTCTGAATTTTGAATAAAATATTTTTTTTATTAAATATTTTTATAAATATTTATTCACTAGATTGTGAATAAAATATTTATTCAAGAGTTCCGTAAATGATAGAGGATTTCAAATTGACTAAGATTGAGTCTAGTGACAAATATTAATTAACAAGATAGTAACATAATATTTTTATTGTGTAAGTTGGCACACACTGAAAAATAATAATAATGATATTATTATTATATTGAATGAGTATTATTAAAGGTTTGAAATGTTATTTAATGATCAACATGCAATTAAATAATATATTAACTTAAATCCTATCATTATAAAAAGATGATTATTTTTATTTTAAAGTATATCTAATATCGAAAAGAGAGAATTGTTGTGCACAATTAATTCTCTTTTGACTCATCCATATCTCTCCCTCCTAATAATGAGATTGCAAGATATATTTCTTCAAGACCGAAAATGTGTGATCAATAAATAACAGCACAATACATTTAATTAACCATGCTAGCACCCAGAGATTGAGTGCCATTACTTTGAGATCACTGAAGCATGTGTAGATCATCTCTAGGGATTTAATACCATTTGAACCTCATAAGCGCAAAAATCAAAATCCCAAAGGGTCTTTTCTGATGATCTACATCAATAATGAAGAAAGGTTCCTAATCCAAGGTATTTGTTTCTTCTAATATTAAATAAATTAATTATAAATTTTGATCTGACAGATCCATACTCTTGGTTTCAGGAATTGAAATATTAATTTAAATATTAATATATTGCCCACCAGTGCACACTTTCATTGTTCCTGGAACCTTTATGAACCTCCAAGCCTCTTTCTTAGTGGAATTAGGTGAACATAACAAAAGTCTAAGATCAATTTATAGAAACATGTCAAGACACCCATAGAGAAATAAGTTAATATTTTAATGTCAATAACCTTCCTATGAATTATATTGTGTAATATAATCTCTTTTTCATGATATCTAAGAAAGTATGAAGCATACTTATTTCAATATCCCACATTCATGATTTATCTTTTATTAAATTTATAAAATGAACTCATCGATGAACTACCATTACCATTAATTTAAGCAAATAGTTCCAATTCAATCAAATATTCAGATATATTTTCTTCTATTAACTTATAAGTGGCAAATACTTTCTTGAGTTATTCAATTAATTTTATATCGATTATGAAACACCTAACATATTATTCCAATTCAAGAGCATATATAAATATTTTTTCATCCATACATAAAATTATGTGATTAATGATATATATTAACGACAATATCAAGTTTAATGATCAATAAACATGTTTATATATAGGAATATTCAATGACACGCATGAAAAGTGGAATTACAATTGGTTGGACAATCATCATAACCTCCATTATTGGTGAATACCATGTGAAAAAATCATGATAAAAAGTATCAATGTCTTATGATCCCTTAACACCTATTAGTCAAACATAATATATGTCATGTATAAAAAATATTATCTATACTATATGAAATATGTTTTAATAATATTATTATAGAATATATAAGTTATCTTTATATTGGAGAGGTACAATAACATTTAGATGTTACAAATACACCAAGTAAACTATCATATTAATGTTCTATAAAAGAATATTCATTACATGATAAGATGTTTATCAATATTATGGAAATTGATATTAAAGAGTTAGTTGGTTCTAGGGAACCAACTCCATCGAAATACCACTTGAATTAGATCCTACTACTAAAATAAAACTTATTATATTTCACATGATACATGTGCTTCTTTTGAGACATTACTATAGTTATTTGGAATGTCATTTTTTCTATGGCTATTCTGATTATTGGTTTTTTACTCCTTAGAGAAAATCCCTCAAGAGGTTATATCACCAATTACTTGTCATTTTTTATCTTTACTAAATCTTGAATCTTGGATAATACCATAGAAATATGTTCTTAATAATATATACGTTATGATAATACTTTACTATCTTGATACAATTCCAAAATAAATAAATAAAATATGTAAAATCCAATCTTATTATAGAGGCATGGATCCTTTAAATTTTGGTTTAAACCTTTTTTTACACTAATTAAATTTCTCAAGAATTTAAGGAAGAGTTAGGGAGTGTAAAAGTATTGATCGAAACATGGATATCTAGTTTCTAGAAAAACAACATGCAGTGTAAATTTAGTGCATGGTCAGTAGTAACCATGTGGATCAATTGTGTAACCCATATACAGAGAAATTCTGTTTGAAAAACCATGTGATGGAAGATGCAGGGTTCTGGGAAATGGTGAATGTATGTTTTAGATTTGAAACACATGGTTAGAGAATGTTTTTCAAACCATGAAACTAAATTTTCAAGGGAGGATGTATTATGGATGGTGAGCAAGCACGGTTAGCGTATGGTTTGGCCAACCCTACTGCCAAACCATGCTCCCTTTAAAAGAGTGTGAAATTAAATTTTTACACTTGATTTAATTAAATTTTCTTCCTCCTATTTCATTTCCAAATTTTCCCAACAACATATCCCTCTAAATGGAAGCTCCTTTACCCCAATAGTCTTGGTGATAACTCCTATGTATGATGTTCATTTCTCTCATTGTTGGTCATGTTAGATCTTTCTTAGTAGGTCCTTAAATCCAATTTATTTATTTATTTATTTATTAATCTCACCATATGGAAAACAAAACCCATGTGGTCAAATGTGACCTATTTTCTATGTTATTTATCTATTTATCAAATTTATTCCATTTAAAACTAAGTTAAAGGATGATAATGAACAAGGATTATACTACCTATATAAGGTAGGTGGACTATACCTTTTACCTAAAATTGTTGATGTATATATCTTGTGTCATCATACCACATTCTAGGAACTCAGTGTGTTGCTTCCAAAATTTATAACACTTTAAAATGGTTTTTTAGACCATAATCATGATGTACCAATGTTTTATTTGACATGGTTGGAAGTTACTAACCACAACCTGAACCACCCCTTGAGGTGGGTTCTATTAAATTTCAGTGGACATCCAACCCTTTAGGGGTAACAAGACTCCCACTCATGATTATAATCTACATAATAACTAAATGTATTGTTAATGTTTAGATACCTATTTGGGATTATTGTGAATTATAAATGAAAGGGTAAAATTAAATGGATTAAATGAGAATTTTGATATAAGATGGAGAATCTCTTAGAATATTTTTAATCATGTAAATGGATTGTATTATTCCATAGACAATAACATGACTCCTCATATCACTTTCATGTGAATTAATTAATGAAATGATTACGTTAAATTAAATTGAAAAAGGGAATGGAAACTAAAATGGTCCATTGATCCCTTATCTAGTATGATTGATAATGGAAAACATTATACGACACTATTAAGAGGTATCATGGTATATAATTGAAGACCCTAAAATATATCTCATAATTATATTCCTTGAATTATTACCTTATATATATCTTTATTGGACCACCTTGTATTTTTTCCTTAGGTTCCACTCAAGTATATACCGAGTACCATTGGAGATTCTCCTCAAAATCGATGAGGATGCCTTGAACATTGGCCTTGGGTTCCTGGATCTTATAGGTCAACATTATACCAAGTTTCACTTTGATGAGTTCCTTGGACTCAAGGAGGATTCCTTGGTTAATGGAATTGGGTCTTGTCCCACCTAGGTCTAATACTTGATATGTATGGTGTATGTATTTACTGATGCTTTACTCTACAATTCATTTATTACTCCATTCATAGATTATTTCATACACATCATATACTTGTAGATTAGGTTATATCACTTTATCATTTAAAACCTTATTCCTGGTATACATGCACATTATTAAATATTTTATGCATCGACTAGAACTATTATAGACATTGTTGATGGTGGCCTACTGAGTTTATCTCATGCACTATTCAGGCCTCTAATTTTTACCTATATAGAATTCATGGATATAGGTATGGACAAGGGAAATTGTACAGTTATGGATGCCAAATTTTCTATACTAGGATGGATTACGTGATAAGTGGATCAAGATTGAGCTCACGATGCTAGTAGAGATGGATTTTCTCTTTCATTTATTTTTTATAATATGTTGTTTATGTTAGATACTCTATTCCTTTTATTCCCATTTTTTGTATATAATACAAACATGCCATAATACTGTTTATGATAGTGGATATGGATCTATTGATTATTTATGAATTTTCTTCCATTACTTAATTATTTACCTAGATGTTTATTTCTTTCCAATGAAATGTTATTATATATTTCCATTATGGATCCATATATTATTTACCATTGAGCTTCACTCTGATAATGTTGGTATATTCTCCCCACCATACTATCATAGACCCTCTCTTTTAGTCAACAACACCTGGTGTATGGGGAGTCATGCTTGAGTCCTGGTGGCTCTTAGATTTAGTTACTGATCAGTGAACCATACACGAGAGACAACAAAATCATTGATAAACTACTTCTTAAGCTGCATCAGAACTTACAAAGAGCTATGTCTATATAGATATGGTTACCCCCATATTTAATAAGTTTCACTTACTTATTTAATTTATCCAATATTATAATATATTTAATTGATAAAAGAAAATTAGTTTTATATCCCCCTAATAACAAGCATTCCCATTTATCTAAATACCAGGAACTAATCCATTATACTTTCTCAAGTACTATTAGATATTTTTTACTACTACCTAGTGCAGTTCTTGTAGTTTTGTTTTAAATTTTCCCATTATAAATTGTGAATAACAAATATTAAATATTAGTACATATCAAGCAGTATATAATAGATCCAAATCATTTAATCATGTGAAATTATATACATAATAATATCCTAATATCTTTTAACACATCATCTTGGAGTGATTTCATTCCATATTATAAAGGAAACAATTCTATCATTCAATTATTTCATCTTTCATTTTTTATACATTGTCGATGTATATACTATGAAATGATCTCAGAAACCCCATGTAAGTATTTTTGTATATTATATTCCCCAGAACTTGGGTTTTTTACTTTATGTCATCCTTGGAGAAATATCATTTATCTTAGTAATAAATTACTATAATATTAAACATCTATTTTTTATATTTTATAAATATATTTTTCTTCGAAAACTATGGTACTCCCACAAACCCTTTCTAAAAACATGTATTACTTTCATTATTAAGAAAACCAAACCCACATATGGATTCATGAAAATGAATATTCTATGATCATGATTCTTTTTTTAATTCATAAATGTGTTTATATAATGTGTATACCTTATTATAATTCTTAGGTTATGTTAACCAATTCTTGGTCACAAAATCTATATGAAAAAGTTATCTCGATTATTGGAATAATAATTAAAATCTATTGAAATTAAAATAAATATCATAAACATATAAATTGAAAAAAAATAACTAATAAAAAATTATAATATGAACACTCTGATACCACTATATTTTTTTGGGGTGTAGTAAAGACATTAGGTGGGTGCCCAATTTTGGATTTTCATTGGTTTCAATGGATAATATCCTAATAACATGATGAAGATAACCCCAAATATTCTAGATAGTTTATTTTAAATTTACTATATAATTAATTTGAAATAATAATTACCTCAAACTAGGTAATTCCTTATTATCAAATTATGATACCACTCTTATCATGTCATTATTACAGAGAAAAAACGAAGTAAGGAATCCTCTAGTTGTATCTGCATGTTCTCCATGAGTCTCTAAACAATTCTCTTGGTATTCTGGGCTCTATCATAGAGGAACCTAGTGCTTCATGTTGTTCACTATTTATTTCACATATAGTATTTCTCTCTCTCTCTCTTTTATGGAGAGGTAAGGAGGAGGATCTGCTCTTCGAGGCTTTAGATAAATATAGAGTCTTTGTATTATTTACATCAAATCATAATCTATAAAATTATATAAAGTTGAATATATATTTAAATTTAATTATTTGATAATTTCAATAATTCCCTTTATTAAATATTCTCTCTTTTATTCCCCATTTCTAATAATAATAATAATAATTTTATTATATCACTTGACTCGCGAAAATTTAATTAACATTTTTTGTCAATAAATTAATTGATATTTATTTAAAGGATATTAAATAAAGTAGATCATTTCCATTGGAACCTTAAATCAGCCTATCAACACTCCTTGATATTTATAAAACCATGAATAATAAAATATTTATTCAAATAAATATTATTCATTGAACAAATAAATAAATATTATATTCAATAAACTCATGAATAAATATTCATTTTAATATTCCTATAACTAAATAAATATTTATATAAATGTATCAAATAAAATATTGAATAAATAAGTATTTACTTATTAACTTCTAAATAATAAACAAGATATATAATTCTTCTCATAGATTCTAAACTCAAATATCAAGTGATTAAATTCATGTGATAAACAATACATGAATAATTATTATTCCACAAACCAAGAATAATATTGATTCTTAATATTAAATTAAAGTTATAATTGAATGATATTTTGGATACACCTAGTGTGTGACCCTCTAGGAATATTTCTTAGTGTAATTAGTGAATTCACCTAAAGTCCAACATTAAATTCTAATGACATGTCAAGAAACCCATAGATAAATAATTTTATGTTGCAATAACAATAACCTTCATGTGGACACTAATATGTAATATAATCAATTTTTCATGATAACCATAACACATGATGGAAAATTATGTCATCATCCTATAGTATTGATTTATATTTCTTTGAATTCCTGAAATGAACTAGTTGATGGACTGCCATGGCCATGGATTTAATCAGACAATTCTATTTCAATTAAAAAACCAGAGATATATTATTTCAATAATTCAAAAGGGATTAATAGTTTTCTAACATATTATATTTATATCATATCACTTATGGTGCACCCAACATATTATATCTCTCCATAAGTATATGTCATAACAATTTTCATCCATACATCAAAGTTTTTAATTCATGGTATATATAAATAATAATATCAAGTCTAAGAACCAATGGGAACATTTACTAATAAGAATATCCAATGACACATATAACATATTTAATCATTATTAGTGGTCTAATACTAATGATATTATTTATTATAGATTACCAAGTGAAAACTTCATGATAATAAGTATCAATTTCTTATGAGAATATAAAATTTGAAAATCAAACATTTTCTAAGTCCCATTAAATCAACATTATCAATACCACAAGACATATGTTTTAAGAATATTTTCATAGAACCTATTGGTTTTAATTATAGTGAGGAACTATTATAATTTTTTAATGTGGAAATCATATAAGAAAATTATCACATTAATGTTACAAAGAAGAAAAATCATCTTATGCCAATATGATTTTTAATATTTTGGTAATTGAAAGTGTGAAGTCAGTTGGTTCTAGGGAACCAACTCCAACAGACTCCCACTTTAGTATATCCAACTGATAAATTATAACTTATAACCTCACGTATGAAAAACAGGTATCTATTTAAGTATGGTTATATCTTCTATGTCCACCACATTAAAATATGGCATTTCTACTTACCACAACTTCACTCTAATAAAATCTCTGACTAAGTGATATCACCAACTACTTATATTTTTTAATCTTCCATAAACCTATCATCTTGGATAATACCATAATTATAAGTTTATCATAATATATATTATGGTTATACTTTACTATCTTGGTACAATTACTAAATTTAAAAAAATACTTGCTAAAGTAAATCTTAAGATTCATTATAATCAACAATGAACTTAGTCAATATAGATATGGAAACCACTAACATTAATAAGATTATATTTCTTATATACTTAAGAATATCTATGATACTAGATAATATTAATCTTAAGTAAAAATAGTTATTTATCCCCTTGATAACTGGTATTCCCATTTCTAAAATTAGTAGGAACTCATCCATTATACATTCTCAAGTATCATTGGTTACTTTTGACTACTAGGTAGTGTAGTTCTCTTTGTTATGTTTGATATTTTTCAATTATGATTTATGCATAAGTAATATCAAATATCAATACATATCATGGAATATATAGTAGATCTAAATCATTAATTATATTAATTTTTATACATGATAGTATCCTCTCATTATTTAATAAATCATCTTGGTGTGATTACATTTTATGTGACATATTCAATAATTATCTCCTTGAATTGTTCAATATTAAAATTTTTAAATACCTCATTAATGAATGTATTATGAATATTTCTAGGAAACTCCATAGATATATCTTGGTATACTAGTTCCCTATAACTTGGGATTCTAATTTAATTCATTCTTAGATAAATATTTGTTATCTTATTATTGACTAATTATAAGACTAAACTATTATTTTCTACATTTTATCATCATATTATTAGAAACTATGGCCCTCCCAGTAACTTCTTATAGACACATGGATTACATTTATTATTAATAAAACTAAACCCCCCTTATTAATTTATCAAAATTAATATTCCATGATAATGATGATTTCTCCAATCTATAAATGGATTTATTCAACTTTTATAACTTATTGTAATTCTTTATATGTTCATGAACTGTTTATAGTCACAAAAACTAGATGTATGTGTTATCTCTATTTTGGGACTAATAACAAATATCTCCTAAAATAAAAATAAATCTAACAAATATATAAATTGATAAAATAAAGAATTAAATATTAAATATTATATTGATACCACTTGATAGTTCCGAGGCATAATGGAAGCTTCAGGTGGGTGCCCAATTTTGAGTTTTTGTCAGTCTCATTGGATAACAGAAGATATAATTGAGGAATATAATTTGATAATATTATAGAGAATATATTTTCAATTTAGTTTAAAATATATTTAAAATAATAATTAATTTAAACTAGGAAATTACTTATGATAAAATTCTAATACCATTATTTTTATGTCATCATTGTGGTAGAGAATATGTGTTAGGATTCCTATAAATTTATGCACATATCCTCCAAAAATATATGAATAACACTCTTTGTATTCCTAGTGTTAGCATAAAGGAACCCAATTCTTCACATAATTTATCAATGATCACAATGAGATGATTCTCTAGTTCTCTCTATATTCTTGAGAGGAAGAGGGGATGATGCTCCCTCTAGTGATTGAGAGAATTCTAGAGTCCTTCTATTGTGCATAAAAAATATTAGTATCTAAAATGATATAAAATGAAATATAACTTTGGTTTAATTATTTGATAATTGTGTTAAGTACCTTTATCAAATATTCTCCTCAGGTTATTACCCATGTCTAATAATAATAATAATAATAATATTATTATTATTATTATATACCATGATATACAAACATTTAAATATCCTATGTAAAATAAATAAATATTTATTTATTTAAATAATATTAAATAAAGTATATCATTTTCCTCAAGCCCTTAACATGGTCTGTCAATCATCCTTGCTATTTTTTGAACCTTGAATAATATATTTATTAAAATAAATACTATTGTTTCAATAAATAAATAAATATTACATTCACTAAATTCTTGAACAAATATTTTCTTTAATATTAAAATAATGAAATGAATATTTATATTAATTTATTTAATAAACTAGTGAATAAATAAGTATTTATTTATTACAATTCAAATAATAAATAAGAGATATAATTCAATTCAAATATTATATACTCAAATATCTATTGACTGAATTCATTCAATCATCAATACTTGAATAATCATTATTCCAAAATATGAGAATAATATTTAATCTTAGTTTAAATTCAAAATATAATTTAATTATATTTTGGATACACATATAATCTTACATCATATGCCTCTTTCTTAGTGTAATTAAGTGAACATAACTAAATTCAAAGATCAGAATCATGTAACATGTTAAGAAAACCATAGAGGAAAACATTTATTTTTCGATGAAAAAACATTTATATGAATGATACTAGGTAATACAATCCCTTTTCTTGGATATCTATTCATGTAGGATTCATACTTATGTCATTATCATATTTTATTGGTTTATCTTTATTTTAATTTATGAAATGAACTTATCGATGAACTACCATGACCATAGATTTAATCAAACTATCCCATTTCAGTAAAAGGTCTACATATATCTTCTTATATTAAATCAAATGGGAAAAATCATTTCTTGAATTATACAATTAAAATCATATCACTTATGACACACCCAATGTATGATACTTCAAAATGAGAATTCTTCATTATAATTTTCTTCCATGCATCAATGTATGTGATTCATGATATACCTTGATAATAATCTCAACTCTAAAGACCAATAAAAATGTTTCTAGATAGAAGTATCTAATGAAACATATAAAATATGGGATCCTTAAGGAGTTAATATATTTATAACCTTCCTTTTATATATTTCCAAGTGAGAAATTCATGAGAATAAGTCCCAATATCTTAAGGCCCACCACCCCCAATAGTGGAAGATCGTATGTGTCCCTTCATAAAGATGTTATCTATACCTTATAATATATTTATTAAGAATATAATTATGACATCTCTAGGTTATGAATATAGATAGGAACTAATATAACCATTAAATTTGAAAAATACTATAATTATATTTTAAACATTAATTTTTTGGAATAATAAAAATAATCATGTGATAATATGATTACTAATTTTATATTAATCGAAAGTACAATGTTAGTTGGATATAGGGAACAAAATATTACATAAACCCACTTGAACTTAAGAAAACTAATAACTTACAACTTGTTACCTATAACATGATAAAAATTATTTTAATGAGGTATGGATATATTTTTTGGGACTTACATGTTCAACTTTTTCTATTCTTCTTGTTGTGACTTCACTTATCTGAGAAAATCCCTCAAGAGGTGACATCACTGAGTACTTACATTTTTTACACTACCATGAACCCAAAAACTATAATAATACCATATTCATAATTTTATCATAATATATTTTATAATAATACTATAATATATTGATATAATTCAGAAATCATAAACAAATCATTAATAAATTATTTCTTATTTTGTAATAAACTCAGTCTTTGATGATATGGATTCAATAAAATTTTAGAAGATTTTTTATTTAATTAAGTATATATGTAATACTAAATAAAATTGATCTAAATGAAAACTAGTTATGTATCCCCTTGATAAATAGTATTTTTATATAACCAACTATCAAGAACTCATCCATTGTACTATCTCAAGTACCATCAGATATCATTAACTGATACCTTATGTAGGCATCTTAGTTTTGTTTGATATTTTATAATAATGATTTATGAATAAGAAATATAAAATATAAATACATATCATGGAATATATTATTGATCAGAATAATTTATGTCACGAACCATCCCCCGGGGCCTGTATCGTGAATACCCCAAGCCCACCTTCAATAGGCCAGGGGCTGGCGACTAGCACCAAAGGCGTAAATCCCTAAACTGGGAAGGAATTGCCTTTATAATAGTAAACAAACAAAACAGAGTACACAACTGGAAGTAAAACGCTATGTAAAACTGTATACAAAAGTGTGTGATAAAAGTAAAGGGGCCAGAAATACAAGTGCAACAGTAAAGTACAATACAACTGAAATGCTAGTACAATTGAAGAAAATAAGTAAAACATGTATTGGGTCATCCTTAGGGGTTCCTACCTGAAGGTTAGGTACATATGGCCTCCTCAGCACTCCATGCTTGTCCGTCCGCTCCGCGTACATCTCACTGAGTGGTCCACCTCTAGGTACCATCCAGTCCTGCTACTCTCTGCCCCGATCAGCGTTGTCTGTCATCTGCAACCAATACAACAAGGTGCGGACATAGCCCTTGCATGGGTGAGTATAACGATACACAGTAGGGACCCCAAGACCCTCAAGGTCTCTCAAAATCCAACAAGGATAACCAAAAAGTGTGAAATCAACAAATAACCATTACTTAGGTATATGCCCATACATATAACTATGTTATCTAGTAACCCATCTCAATCATGAGGAAAACACAAAATTTGTTGACTCAGCTCATACCAGGATTTTATTCTAAGGGTTAGTATCAAGTAACAACCCCGGTCACACTGTCGGAACCTCGGCTGATGGTGTACTCCTCCTCTATCGAGTATAGTGGGTCTGCCGCGCCACACAGAGGCGCTTCCCACTATCCTTGGACTGCTGATGTACTCCTCCTGTCGAGTATCGTGGATCTGTTGTTCACACACAGAGGCGCTCTCCATCGTGGGTCTGTTGTGCTCACACAGAGGTGCTCCCCCGGAAGCCTGCTGAGGTACTCCATGTGTCGAGTACTGTGGGTTTGCTTCACTCACACAGAGGCGCTCCCCACCGTGGGTCTTTCGCGCTCACACAGAGGCGCTTCCCACTGGGCTAGTCGAAACACTCTGAGTCGAAAGGTCAGCAATCGTCAGGTCTCAGCCAGCTACTAGGTCTCCATACTCTGCTCGCTCATCTCCAGAAGGATCCACTCCATGAGCTACTGGTCGATACTCCCACTATCACGAAGTTTCAAGTAGAAGTATCTCAAAGGTCTGCCTCGTCATAGGGGTCTCAACGCAATAGACGGCGCGTCAATCAGACGCCCGGTCTGTGAGTTATTGGCATTTCCATCCCAGGGGCCCAGTTGGTTTTTAGGTTCAAATCAACCCAACCGTACTCCAAATATGTCCAAATATCAAGTGGGATATTCCAAAAGAACCATCTCACTCTAGGATTTCCGTCGCCGCAGACGGTTCGTCGATCGGACACCCATAGCCCAAGATATGGGCAAAAAGGTGTATTAGGACTAATCGGGTCCGAACTGGGGTCCGACCCATTCTGTAGGTCCGACCCGGTCCACGGATCTGACCCGGTATGTGGGGGTGGTCCGCCCAGAGTGGGTAGACCGCCCCAAGTGGGAATCCCAACCCAATTGGGCGGCCCAACACGTTGGTGGCCCGACCCGAAGGGGAAGCCTGACCCGATAGTGGCCCGACGGTCCAGTTGGCCCGGCGGCCCAGTTGGCCCGGCGTCCCGGTCGTCCTGGTGACCCAGCGTCCTGGCGGGGGTCCACCTTATCCATGGCTAGGGGGAAACCACGCGCCCTCTAGCACCCGAATGGCTTTTCCATTCGGGTGGGGACCCTATCATATTCCAGGTGGCGTCGATCCAGGTCACACAGGACCTTGAGGTTCCTGCTCCACCTGGCTGGCCAAGCAACCAGCCGTTTAGCTCCTCCGTTGCGGTGCAACGGCGCCGCGGTCCTGCTCCACCGCGCGGCGCAACGGCTCCGCACCTCCTCCACCGTGGCCCAGCTTGGCCACGGCCCTCTCCTGCCCTCCACACGGCACGATAGTGCCACGCTACATCCACCGTGGCCCGACCTAGTTGCGGCTCTACTGCCTTCCGCGCGGCGCGATGACGTCGTGCCGCCTCCACAACGGCCCGACCTTGCCGCGTCCCACCTTCCACGCGGCACGGCAGTGCCATGCCATTTTGGAAATCTGGTGACCTTGCGCCATTGATTTCTTCACGGCCAGCCCGACGCCGGCCGCCGTTACTCCGCCTTCGTAATCAACAGACGAGAACATTCAAAGGGTGAGCGTCGAGTGGTGTTCATGCGGCCCGAGCCTTCCACATTATGGTGATAACATTTGGAAAAACGAATACCCAAGATTGAATGACTTTGAACGATGAAAACAAATTCAAACATAAAACCTCCTACCTTGATCGTCGATGGATGTAGTGTGTGGAAGAAGATGAATTATATGATGGTGGTGTCATCGGCGTTCATCACGCACTCCCAATTCTCAAGCTTGTGCATTGGAAAGTGTTCAGAGGTGATGAAGTCGAAGATGGTGTTCTTCGTGTTCTTCGTTGGAGAGTTCTCCTCCTTCCCCAAGCTCCACCCAAAAAAAATATGCCAACCCAAAATAAAATAACAGCATATCCTTTATTTTAATGGTTGGAATGAATTCAAATGGATTCAATTAATTAATTTCATGGCTTAAATTTATTAATTGAGGGAGTTGGAACATTAAAAAAAATTGGGGAAGGTGAAGAGTTTTCATCCCACATAAATGGGGGTTAAAGGGGGTTTAAAGCCTATGTGGGCCCCACCAAGGATATCCTCCCAAGAGAGTTTATGTACGTGTGGGCCCCACCACCATAACCTCCCATGGGAGGTTAGGGTGTCATGGCCCCCACCTCCAACCCCCCCTTCGATAATTCAACCACCACAAATAAAAATAAAGTTAACATGTTATTTTTATTCAATTTAATTAAAAACCCCAATATCTAACTTCCATTCTCGTCAGAACGCAATGACGGTGAAGGTCTCACTAAGAAATCACTGATGCTGGAAGCTCAACGGTGCCATCGGATTTCAATTCCGAGCACCGTTTCAAAAGTTATAAAATCCCGCTCGTACGTTTACTGAACGTACCCGGACAAAACTTCAAAAATTGATTCTGGGCACACCGTGCCTCGGAATCAAGCGCCGTAAATTTTCGCAGACTCGTAAAAATCCCATGAATTTAAGAAAAAAAATTCCACGGAATTTCTTGGTCTTTACATTCTCCCCACCTCAAGGATTTACGTCCCCATTAGCTACAACTGGAACTAAGGAAACAAATGGGGGTACCGAGCATGCATCTGAGCCTCTCGCTCCCATGTTCTCTCCTGAAGGTTCCCTTGCTACCAGTGTATGTGCACCAAAGGTATCGACCGTCCATGTCGGACCTGCTCTTATCGATCATCAATCTCTAATATAACCACTTTGAAAGTCACCCCATCATCGATGTCCAGCTCCCCGTGGTCGATGATGTGGGAAGGGTCGTGCACGTATCTCCTCAGCTGAGATTCGTGGAAGACGTCATGCACCTGGTGCAACTGTGGTGGAAGATCTAATCGGTAAGCCACCTCACCTACTCTGTTGAGGACCTATAAAGTTCCGATGAACTGTGGAGATAACTTTTTGCCTCTGTCAAATCTCAGTAGACCTCGTCGAGGTGAGACCTATAGAAATACGTGGTTACCATCCTCGAACTACAGAGGTCTCCATCTCCTGTCAGCATATGAATTATGTCTACTCTGTGCAGTCTTCATCCACTCTTGGATTATTTGCACCTTCTCTGTGGTAGCCCATACCATCTCTGGTCCCACTAGTGCTAACTCCCCTGGGTCTGTCCAGCACAGTGGCGATCTGCAAGGTCGACCATACAAGGCCTAAAAAGGTTCCATACCGATGGTGGAGTGATAGCTATTGTTGTAGGAAAACTCCACCAAAGGTAAGTGGTCCTCCCAGCTATGACCGAAGTCGAGGACACATGCATGGAGCATGTCCTTGAGGGTATGAATGGTATGTTTAGTCTGACCATCTGTCTGAGGATGGAAGGTGGTGCTCAAGCGAAGCTGTATCCCGAAAGCCTCATGCAACCCCTTCCATAGCTGGGAATTAAACTGTGCATCACGTTCGGAGACAATAGAAGAAGTTACTCCATGAAAACTCACAATATCCTGCACATAGTGGCGTCACAAGCTCTCTACTGAGCCCTTCTCTCTGATCGTTAGGAAGTGGACCGAATTGGTGAGTCGGTCAATGATCACCCATATCGAATTGTGACTCTTGGATGTACGTGGAAGACCCGTCATGAAGTCCATGGATATCTCATCCCTCTTCCACTCTGGGACCTCTAAGGGTTGAACCAAGCCTACTAATACCTGGTGCTCTGCCGTCACTTGTTGACAAGTGAGGCATCGAGAGACAAACTCTGATACTGCCTTCTTCATACCTGGCCACCAGTACTGTCGTCGAAGGTCTTGGTACATCTTTACCACTCCTGGATGTACTACTAGAGGAGACGTGTGGAAATCCCTCAACACTTCCTCCTAAAGTTCTATTGGTACCATGGTACTTCCTCTGAAGAAGATGACGTGCTCCCCCCTTCAGAAAATCCATCAGGTGCTTGCCCTGTGGATATTTGAGCACGTTACGTCTCACAGTTAGAATCCCCATATTGTGCCTCCCTTACTCGCTGAAGAAGTGGAGGAGTGATTGTAAGAAACTGAAGATAGGCTGCTCCATCCCAATCCATATAAGATATTTGTAAGGCAGCCAGATGCTCTATCACCTCTCATAGCAGATGAATACTAGATCTCCTGCTGAGAGCATCTACAACAACGTTCCCCTTCCCAGGAGTATAGACTATCTCAAAGTCATAGTCCTGGAGGAACTCAAGCCAACGCTGCTGTCTCAAGTTCAGGTCCTTCTGAGAGAAGTTATACCTGATACTCTTGTGATCAAAGTACACAGTAAAATGTTTTCACATCAGATAGTGCCGCCACATCTTCAAGGCAAAAACCATTGCTGTTAACTCCAGGTCATGGGTAGCATAGTTCTTCTCATGTTGTCTCAACTGCCGAGAACCATACATGATCACAGCTCGCTCCTGCATCAAGACACACTCGAGTCTAGTCCCTGATGAATCACAGTAAACTACGCACCCTATTCCCTCCTCTGGATGCCTCAAGATGGGGACACTAGTCAACCTCTGCCTCAGCTTCTGAAAGCTCTGTTGGCATTGCTCCGACCACATGAAGGGTTTCCCCTTCTTCATCAAGATCAATAGTGGTTCTACAACTCTGGAGAAGTTTGGAACGAATCTATGGTAGTATCCAACCAAGCAAAAGAAACCCCATACCTTCGTCACACTCTTGGGTGGCTCCCAAGAAAGTACCGCCACAATCTTCGCTGGATCCACTGCAACTCCAGCCTCCGAGATGAAGTGTCCCAAGAAGTGAACCTCTCGAATCCAAAACTGGCACTTCGAGAGCTTACCATAAATTTGGTGCTCTAGGTGTGTGTCCAGTACTACCTGAAAATGGTAGGCATGCTCCTCCTCAGTAGTCGAGTAGATCAGAATGTCATCGATGAAGACCAAGACAAAGCGATCGAGGTATGGCTGGAATATCCTGTTCATGAGACACATGAACACTGCTGGAGCGTTTTTTACACTGAAGGGCATAACCAAGAACTCATAGTGGCCATACCGATATCTAAAAGGCATCTTCTGCACATCCTCATCTCGAACTCTAAGCTGGTGATAGCCTGATCTGAGGTCTATATTCCAAAACCATTGTGCTCCCTTGAGCTGATCAAAGAGGTCGCCAATCCACGGGAGTGGGTACTTGTTCTTCACAGTCACCTGGTTCAGGAAACGGTAGTCAACACAAATCCGTAAGCTCCCATCCAGATTCTTGGCTAATAGAATCGGGGCTGCCCAGGGAGAAACACTAGGTCGGATGAATCCCTTTCCCTGCAAGTCCTCTAGAAGTACCCGCATCTCACGAAGCTCCATGGGAGCCATCTGATATGCTGGAGTAGATATCGGTGTCGTCCTAGGGTACGGGTCATTTTAGAAGTCCATCTCTCTGCGAGGAGGTAGTCCTGGAACATTGTCAAGGAAAACATCCTCATATTGGTCCACCACTATAGGATAAGTCAGACTCACTACATAAACTACTTCGAGGTTAAGGCAAGCCAACTGGTGAGTGATCGGCTACACCCTCCTCTAAGTAAGTCCGTCATGTGCTGCAAATGTTCACTTCTCGCCGGTGAAGGTGAACCTGGTCCCATCCGTGTAGACACACCACACTTTGCGCCTACTACAGTCAATCTGAGCATGGACTATAGATAACTATTCCATACCCAATATGACGTCGTAAGGCCTCGACGCCGCTATGAGGAGATCCCAGCCAAATCTCTCTCCTCCTAGAGTAAGCTCGCACTACCGGAACTAGTGCTAAATCATCGAATCAGCTTCTGTATGAGTCTCTATCCGTAAGGATCGAGCCAATGGATCCATCGAAATCTCTGAGCTCTAAACGAGGGCAGTAGCAATGAAAGAGTGACTGAAACCTGTGTCTATAAGAATTGCAGCTAAGGTGGAGTAGACACAGATTATAACTCAAATCATCTTCAGAGCGCCATGGTCGTATGCCTTAGCTGTCTGAAGATGAGCTCTTTCCTGTCCACCCGCTCCCTGTGATCGGGGTGGACCTCCTGGTGGTGGTGTAAGTAGCACCTCGTAACATCTTCCACCGCTAGTTGCTCGACCAGATCCTTTGTCACATCTACCTGCGCCCTATAAACCACCTCGATCGAACCACTGCCTCTACCTGGGAGGTCCCTCGACTATCTGTTGATCATCTAAACGGTGGGTCGCACAGTCATGAGCCTTGTGACCATGCCCGCCGTATGAGTAACACAACCTACTCCTGGAAGGTAAGTCACTACCTTGGGTGCCCCACACATCAGATCCTGAGTCCTGTAGTCGTCCACCCATGGTTCTGGTCCTCTTGGACCTCTGTGTCATCTGTCTACTTCCATCTGCAGAAGAATCCGCTGCAAGTCGACTAGGAGTGGGTCTCACTACTGGTGACTTCTCAGCAAAGAAACTCTCTACTAAGAGGGCTCTCTCTAACACCCTCACATGTGTCGAGATGCTGAGGGAGATCATCGAGGATCTGATCTCTAGCTTGAGCCCCTGCTCAAAGGTCCGGGCTCTAAAGAATGGGTCTCATACCATATCTATGGAGTAGCGTGAGAGGTCAGTGAACCTCATTGACTACTAAGCTACAGTCATGCTACCCTGCTGTAGATGCAGTAGCTCCTGTATCTACACCTCTTGAAGGGTGGCTGGTACAAACTCTTCCTGGAATGGGCTCTCGAAGTCTATCCAAATAAGTGTCGTCTCAACATGCACCTGGAGCATCAGGCTCCACCATCTGCATGTTGGTTCCAGAAGGAGACTCATAGTAAGGATCACCATTTAATCTTTCGGTGTCCCTACTGGCCTGAAGACTCTCTCCATAGCTGCCAGCCAATCCTCAGCCACCTGTGGGTCTGTCTCTCTCCGTAACCTGGGTGGCATTTGGCACTAGAACTCATGAAACGTGATCAAGCGGCGTGCATTGTCTGCTGCTGGGGTTGGTGGCATCGGTGGCCCAACGGGAAGTGGTACCGCTAGTGCCTCAACTGGAAAGGGGCCCTATAACGAGGCCTTATTGCTCGGTGGGATGTTAGAGAATACGACTCTCGGTGCTCTGTGGGGAGGCATCCTGAAGAAACAGATGCGACACGGTCAAAAGATTATACCTGGTGAGCTGACCTGGTTGAGCTGACTTAAGAAAACTTTTTAAAACACACACGTAATCAGTGTTTTCGTGCACTGAGTCGGAAATCAGAAGTTAGGGTCCTGGTGTATGGATATGTCAGTCGTCTACACCAATAGTGGACTCCCTAAACTGAAAACCACACTTAGTACCCTTAACATTATTTCCTCATATAAAAGAAATGTCAGAGTCTTAAGTTCTGAGGTAGAACCGACACCTCTACTACCAATTTTTCACAACCCGTCCCCCGGGTCCCGTATCGTGACTACCCCAAGCCCGCCATCCATAGGCCAAGGGCTGGCGACTAGCACCAAAGGTGTAAATCCCTAAATTGGGAAGGCATTTCTTTTATAACAGTAAACAAACACAATAGAGTACACAACTAGAAGTAAAACGCTAAGTAAAACTGTATAAAAAAGTGTGTGCTGAAAGTAAAGGGCCCGGAAATCCAAGACCAACAGTAAAGTACAATACAACAAAAATGTTAGTACAACTGAAGAAAAGAATTAAAACATCTATTAGGTCGTCCTCCAGGGTTCCTACCTGAAGGGTAGGTACAGATGACCTTCTCAGCACTCCACATCGGTCTGTCCGCTCCGCGTACGTCTCGCCGAGTGGTCCACCCCTGGGTATTGTCCAGTCCTGCTACTCTCTCCCCCGATCAGCGTTTCCCATCGTCTAAAACCAACACAATGAGGTGCGGGCATAGCCCATGCAGGGGTGAGTATAACGATACTCAGTAGGTACCCCGAGACCCTCAAGGTCTCTCAAAATCCAACAAGGATAACCAAAAATTATGAAATCAACGAATAACCATTACTTAGGTATATGCCCATACATATACCTAAGTTATCTAGGAACCCATCTCAATCATGATGAAAACACAAAAGGCATTAACTCAGCTCAAACCATGATTTTATTCTAAGGGTTAGTATCAAGTAACAACCCCAATCACACTATCATAACCTCATTTGATAGTGTACTCCTCCTCTATCGAGTATAGTGGCCCTACAACATCACACAGAGGTGCTTCCCATTATCCTTGGACTACTGAGATACTCCTCTTGTCGAGTACCATGGATTTGCTACGCTTACACAGAGGCGCTCTCCACCGTAGGTCTGCTGCACTCACACAGAGGCGCTCCCCTAGAAGCCTGTTGAGGTACTCCATGTGTCAAGTATTGTGGGTCTTCTGTGTTCACACAGAGGTGCTCCCCACCATGGGTCTACTGCGCTCACATAGAGGCACTTCCCACTGGGCTAGTCGAAACACTCCGAGTCGAAAGGTCAGTAGTCGTCAGGTCTCAGCCAGCTACTTGGTCTCCGTACTCCACTCACTCATCTCTAGAAGGATCTTCTCCATGAACTACTATACGATACTCCAAATTTCATGAAGTTCCAAGTAGAAGTATCTTCAAGGTATGCCTTGTCATAGGGGTCTCAACGCAACAGACGACGCGTCAATCGGACGCCTAGTCTATGAGTTATTGGCATTTCCGTCCCAGGGGCCTGGTTGGTTTTTAGGTTCAAGACAACCCGACCGTACTCCAACTATGTCCAAATCTCAAGTAGGATATTCTAAAAGAACCATATCTCTCTATGCTTTCCGTCTCCATAAACGTTTCATCGATCGGACACCCGTAGCCCAAGATATGGGCGAAAAGGTGTATTTGGGCTAATCGGGTCCGGACTTGAGTCTGACCCAGTCTGTGGATCCGACCCGGTCTGTAAGGGTGGTTTGGACCAAGTGGGAGGCCCGGCCCGAGTGGTTGGCCCGGCCCGAGGGCATGGCCCGGCCTGAAGGGGCTGCCCGACCCGATAGTGGCCCGGCGGCCCGGTTGGCCCGGTGGCCCGGTTGGCCCGGCAGCCCGGTCGTTCTGGTGACCCGGCGACCTAGTGGGGGTCCTCCTTAGACATGGCAAGGGGGGAAACCGCGCACCCCCTAGCACCCAAACGGCTTAGCCATTTCGATGGGGACCCTATCTAGTGCCAGGTGGCATAGGTCCAGGTCACGCGGGACCCTGAGGGTCCCGCTCCTCCCGGCTGGCCAAGTGGCCAGCCGTTCGGCTCTTCCTACGGCTAACCTGGTCGGCCTCCTCAGCTCCTCCGCCACGGCATCATGGCACCGCAGTCCTGCTCCACTGTGCAGTGTGACGACGCCACGCCTCCTCCTCCACGGCCCAGCCTAGCCGCGGCCCTCTACTGCCCTCCGCGTGGCGCGACGGCGCTGCGGCCCAGCCTGGCCGCGGCTCTGCTGCCTTCCACGCAGCACGATGGCGTCGTGCCACCTCCACCGCGGCCCGGCCTGGCCGCGACCCACCTTCCGCGCAGCATGGCGGTGGCATGCCCTTTTGGCGATCCGGCGACCTTGCACCGTCGATCTCTTCATGGCCGGCCCGATGCCGTCCGCCATTACTCCACCTTCATCTTCAACAAACGAGAACATTCAAAGGGGGAGGATCATGCCGTTTTCGTGTGGCCCGAGCCTTCCACATTATGGCGATAACATTTGGCAAAACAAATACCCAAGATTAAACGACGTTGAACGATGAAAGAAAAATCAAACGTAAAACCCTCTACCTCGATCGTCGATGGAGGTGGTGCATGGAAGAAGATGAAGTCTATGATGGTGGTTTCATCGGCGTTCGTAACACACTCCCAATTCTCAAGATTGTGTGTTGGAAAGTGTTCGGAAGTGACAAAGTCGAAGATGGCATTCTTCGCGTTCTTTGTTGGAGAGTTCCCCTTCCCCAAGCTCCACCCAAAAAAAATTATGCCAACCCAAAATAAAAGAATAGCATATTCTTTATTTTAATGGTTGGCATGAATTCAAATGGATTCAATTAATTAATTGCAAGGCTTGAATTAATTAATTGAGGTATTTGGAACATTAAAAAAATGGGGGAAGGTGAAGAGTTTTCAGCCCACTTAATGGGGGTTAAAGGGGGTTTAAATCCCGTGTGGGCCCCACCAAGGATATCCTCCCAAGGGAGGTTATATGCGGGTGGGCCCCACCACCATAACCTCCCATGGGAGGTTAGGGTGTGGTGGCCCCCATCTCCAACCTCCCCTTGGAGAATTTAACCATCACAAATAAAAATAACGTTAACACTTTATTTTTATTCAATTTAATTAAAAACCCCAATATCTAACTTCCATTCTCTTCAGAACGCAACTACGGTGAAGGTCTCACTAAGAAATCACCAACGTTGTGAGCTCAATGGTGCCCTCAGATTTCAATTCTGAGCACCGGTTCAAAAGTTATAAAATCTTACTCGTACGTTTACTGAACGTACCCGAACATAACTTCAGAAATTGATTTCAGGCACACCGGGCCTCAAAATCAAGCGCCGTAAATTTTCACGGACTCGTAAAAATCCCATGAATTTAAGAAAAAAAATTCCAGTGAATTTCTAGGTCTTTACAATTTAGGTGTATGTAATTATATACATAATAATCTCCTACCATGATTTAACATGTTATCCATGAGAGGTTTATTTCCATATGAAATAGGAAATAATTCTCTCCTTGGATTTTTTTATCTTATATTTTTCAATACAATATCAATGTATATACTATGACATGATATAAGAATTCCCATAGATATATCATGGAAGATTTTATTCTCTGTAACTTAGGTTTCTACTTTAAGTCATCCTTAAAGAAATATCTTTTATTTTATTCTTAACTAACTATAAAAATAAACATATGATTTCTATATTTCATCAATATATTTGTCTTAGAAAACCATGGAACTCCCACTAACATATTGTATACACATGGATTAATTTAATTCTTAATAAAACTAAACTATATTTTAGCTTCATCAAAAAAAATATTTCAAGATCATAGTATATGTTCCAATACATAAATAGATTTTTGAAACTATCTTATTTTATTAGAATTCTTCATGTGTTTTTGACCTATTATTGGACATAAAATTTGTATTGATGTGTTATCTTGATTATATGATGAAAAAATAAAATATATTGAAATGAAAATAATTCTAATTTTTTTTTAATTTGATCAAACAAAAAATAAAGAATTAAAAATTATAATGTGACCACTATGGTACCACTTAAAGGTTTTGGGGAATGAAAAAAGCATCTAGAGGGCGCCCAATTCTGATTTTTCATCAGGTTCAATGGATAATATCTGAAGAAACTGATTAATATAACCCCATAAGCTTTTAGATAGGTTCTTTAATATTTAATTTATAGTTAAATTAGAATAATAATTACCTCAAAATATGGAATTCCTTATGATGAAATTCTGATTTCACTCTTATCATGTCATCATTATGGTGGAGAATCTAAGGAATTATTCCTATAGTTGTATACACACATGCTATGAAAATCTATAAATAATATTCTTGGTATATACAGTGTTAGTGTGAATAAATATAGTGATTCACATTGGTCATTATTGATCATAATGTGAGGATTAACTTTTTATCCCAATGTTCTTGAGAGGGAGGGGGATTTTCTCCATATAGCTTGATATAATTCTATATTATTTCTACTATGTATAAAAAACTATTTACTAAATAAATTATATCAATCATAATATATATATATATGGTTAATTATTTGATAATTTTGTAATGGTCTTTCATCAAATATTCATTCTATGTTATTCCCCATGTCTAATAGCAATAATAATAATGATATTTCTCTGGAAATGCACATATTTGAATATCATTTGTTAAATAAATAAATCAATATATATTTACATTATTATAAATATAATATATCATTTTTGTTGAGACCTTAACTCAACCCATCAATACTACTTAGAAATAATAAATTATTGAGTAATAAAATGTTTATTTAAATAAATATCATTGGTTAAATAAAAATATAATATTTTTTTTCTAAACTCGTGAATAAATATTTATTTTATTATTTATATAATTAAATAAATATTTATATCAGTATATTCACTAAATTAGTAACTAAATAAATATTATTTTTTATGTGTTGAATAATAAATAATAGATATAACTCAACTCACATATTTAAAACTTGAATATCTGGTGATGGAATTTATGTGATCAACAATACTTGAAGAATAATTATTCTATAAATGGGATTCATTTTTATTCTTAATATTAAATTCAAGATAAAAATTATTGATATTCTATATACAAATAGTGTGTGAGCCTCCATGACTCTTTATCAATGTCATTGGGTGAACTTATCTAAATTCTAAGATTAGTGTATAACAAAAAAATAAAGGAAACCATAGAGAAAGAAGTTAATATTGCAATGATAACAAACTTACAAAAAAAAATTGAGATCATACCCAATAAGTCATAGATAATAAAAAAATTATTCATGGAATAAGGATTATTCATAATAATAGACATGAGTAATATGAGTGTGAAAGCATCAATAATAAATCATGTACCAAGAAATCATATCATAAAAATAATACATATATTTATAGAATAATTTTTTTGTAATCATAATCATAGAAAATAATTTCCTTAGTTATTTTTCACTATCAAAACTATCATAGTGGATAGAGTCCCATAGTTAATTTGGTTTTATATCCATAACCATAAACATAGAAATCATTTGTCAAGTATACTCATCATGAAATTACTCAAATATTATTCTTGGTATAATTAATTATGTACCATCATAGGCTTTGGCCAACCTCTTTTGTACCCTCTTAGGCTTGGGATAAGCACCTGTGTACCCTCTTGGGCTTGGAAAAAACCTCCCACATACCCTTGGGATTGGGAAAACATTTTGTGTATTCTATTGAGGTCATGTGATATAAAAAATTACCCAAAACATTTGAAGAATATAATGAAACCAACTATCGCATAATAATAAAATATTCATATTATACCAAGAGAACATGAGATCATCAATCCTTCCTTCATAGTTTAATTAACTCATGAAAATAAAACACGGTTCATAAAACATCATTAAAAATCATCATCATAAGACACTAATAAAAATGAAATGAATGGTATCATAAGATCATATACCCAATGAAATATATCAATCCTTAAATGATTATTACATAGATGAAAAATACTTTTATAAATGAATTATATTTATTCTTTGATAGACAATAGAAAATATGTTTTTCGTTTATAAAATTTTTAAAAATAAAAAAAAATCCAAGAAAAATTTGAATATTAGTTTTTTTATAAAACCATGAAAACTTGTAGAGTAATTTTTATTATAAAAATAGAATATTATACTGTGTGAATATATTCATGTCATAAAAATTTAAAAACATTTTTTTACACTTTTGTAAATGAAGTAAAAAATGAACCATTGGGAAAATGATAAGAATATTCTTATAAAAGGATTTAAAATAAATTAAAAGATAGTATAAAATTACCTTTATCAATAATTTAAATATATATTATAACTTCTATAAAATAATTTTGAAGAACATGGATACGTATGAGAAATATTCCTGACCAAAAAAGAGAAATAAGGTATAATTTTCTTAAAAACATTTCATCGGTATTTTTGAGTACAAAAAAGTGTAAAAAACGAAATAATACATGATAAAACTATAAATAACCATACTAGAAGAAAATATATGGGTTTTATAACCTAATTAACATATTTTTTCCTATAATGGATATTGAATCATAAAAAATAATTATAAAAAGTGATATTACAACATAAAGACTTACATTAAGTAATAATTTTCTTTGTACACACTCTAAAATTTTATATAATAAATGTATACTTATTTTAAATATATAATATAACCATAATAATAATTATATTACTATATATAATTCCCTTATAAATTTATGATTATCCATTTATTAACAATTCTTCGTTAAAAACAATATTTAGGTGCCAAATATTCTGCCTTCCACATATGTTTTGGTTCGGTGATTATGGTATTTGAACTTTTTTCATTGCTTAATAATATATATAATATTAATCATGTAATTAATATCACATTTATTCATTATATACACTTTTATAACCATCTATACAATGTGGTGATGAAAAATTAAATACATCACTTTGTGGATACGGTAGTCTGTCGCACACATGAGTGATGCTTTCATTTTTAATGGATGAAAGAAAGGATGGTAAATAATAATTTAAATTTATATAATAATAATCATGTTATAAATTTCATACATATATCAATCCTTTATAAGTGGTGATAAAAAATGAGTTACATCACTTCATGGAGGTTGCAGTCCACACGTATGCTTGAGCGCCAGTTTCATTTTCCATTAGATTAAATGAAGATAGAAAATGGATATAACATAAAAATAAAAACAATTAAATATAGAAAATATAACTATTTAATTATGTTAATTGGGTTATGTAATATCTTATGGAGGGTTGAAAAGAAATAGAGTTGAAAAAGGTCGATAATAACATATACCTATTCCTTGGATATTATCCTTTTGAAAACAACTTAAGGATTATTATATGGGTATTTTGGGAAGACCAAAACATATAGGTATTGTATAAGGTTATTGGGAAGGAATTTATTAAGATATTGGTTGATCTATAGTGCAACAGTGGTATGGAGAAGTGATAATATAAGGTTCCTTTTTATAAGTGAGGGGAGTGACATCATTGTAAATATTAAGAACTTTTAAATATAATAAATGTATTCATCAAGGATAGTGGCTCAAAACATGAAATTCAATAAAAAAATTAATTTAAAGATAAGTTTTAATTATATATTGATTCCTTATCCCTTTATTTTATCCTTTTAACCAATTTTTATCTTTACTTTGGTGACACAATTTTTACCAAGTTAACTTATTTTTATAACCAAAAATGAAACATAACTTTTTTGGGAATTATGATTCAAAATATATAATATATTATTTCATACTCAGTTTCAAATTTTATTATAAATAAATTCTAAAACCTGTGCACAAAACACATAAAATCAATTTTTAGAAAAAATGTATCATAAAGCATAAATACGATTTCATTCAAATTCCTTGTATAGTAACTACCATTAAAACAGTGATAATTTATTTAATTGAATATATTTTATAAAAATTTCATTAAAATAATTTGTAAATAGTGAATAATTTAATTTATTAATATAAAATATAATCTGTACGTAAAAAAAATTTCAAAAATATATCTCATTTTACCTTCAAATGATTTTATATTCATTTATAACAAAAATATAATAAATATATGAATGATCATTAATTATTTTAAATGAATAAAAAATACCATTACATAGGTTTTTCACTAAAAATATGATCAATTATGTTTTAAATAAAAACATATATAAATAAAATATTTTTTTTAAAACAAAACAATTATAATTAACCATGGATTATTATAAAAGTATTAATTATCAATAAATAACCATTTAATGGATATAATTAATTGATTTTATTAATTATTACCTATATTTATAAACAAATTTATTGATATCATCACTTAAAAATTAATAAATTTTACAAAATTTCATAATTCCCCAAAATATTTCAAAAATAGTTCTGAAGAATTAATGATATTTCTATAAGTGAATTTGACCCTTTTGAAAAACTCATTTATTTTATCAATTTAATTTAAATATCTAATAATTTATTTTAATTTAAATTTTATTAAATAATTACTCACTTATGTTATATGTTGTGTTCATCACAATATATCAAACATATCAAAATTATTAAAGAGAAAATATTCAAAAATCTCGAGGTGTTACATTATACCCCTATTGAAAGAATTTAACCCTAGAATTTTTTTTATTAAAATAGAAGTTTATGAGGATAATTCTACCTCATTTATTACTTAGGTTCCAACTTAGATTCCTTAAATTTATTGTTTCCCAATAAAACTTTGACCAGGTGAGTGATCTTGTTCCCTAACACTTTATCTCTTCAATCCAAAATTTATACCCATTATTGCTTTTATGAAAGAGCATGATTTTTTTATATATCCTCTAATTTTAGTACATTTTATGAATCATGTATGTATTTTCTCAAAAGTGATACATATAAAAAATCATAAAATTTTGATAAGTTTTGTGGAAGTGTTTGGTGATAATATACCATTCTGATATGATCAAAAATATCACAAGGACCGATATATATGGGCATTATATTTTACTTATTTCTAAATATCATAACCTTATTCCAAATAGATATTCATAATAAGACCTTTCCACTAACTTCAAATTCTATAACCCACCAATTATTATTAACATAATGTTTTTATCAACATTGAGTTCCCAATTGTGCTACTAAATTGATCCAAACTTATCTACCGTTTATTTATCTAGATCAAGTCATAATAGCTTATGTTATCAAAATTCATATAAGTATGTTGGATTTATTCACATATTTTTATAAAGGGGTTCATAAGGATTCATCAAAATTCTAAAGTGAAAACTATTATTATAATAAAATTCAACTATAGGATGATATCGATCCCAACCACCTTTTAAATTCACAGAGAAAGCTCCCAACATAACTTATAGGTTTTTAATGGTTCTCTCAAACTAACTATATTTATAAGGATGATATGTCATGATAAATCTCAACTCCTTATTAATTTCATTCTAAATAAATCTCTAGAACATTGATATAAACCTCAAATATTAATTAGATACAATTGAGAGTAGTACTCCATGAAAACTTAACATATCCTTAACGTATATCTTGAAATGTTGACCAAGTGAGAAATCTCTACTGATAGAAATGAGATGTGATGATTTTATAAGGTGATCAATTACCACTCAACTGTAATTATGAACTTTATATATCCTATGGAGTCTTATAAAGAAATCCATGGTGATGTTTTACATTTCCTTATAGGTATGAGTAATGGTTTCATCATCCTATTATAATTCATATATCCAACATTAACTTTCTAATACACCAGTAATTGAGATACATACTCCAAAATTCCCCTTTTCATATTATCCAACTAGAAATTCTCTGTGAGATATCTATACATCTTTGAAATTTTAGGATTGATATAGAATAATGAGTTATATTCTCCATCTAATAGTACTTTCTTAAATTCTGGTATTGAAGGTACATATACCTTCTTCATGAATAATAGTATTATATCATAATAAAGTTTTAACTCTAGAATAATCCTTACTTTCTTTTAAAGCTCCACATTTTCTTATATACCTCCTTAATCTTCACATGAATGGATGATTGAACATTCATTTAAGAAAGATGGGATTTCATGTAACATCCCAGGTAAATGAAGAATAAGAGATTTTCATATTTATTAATATTTGTGAATTAAATATTAATTTTAGCTTAAAGGGGTTGCTATGTTCGATAGCGTACCCGATACGCAACAATGGGTTTCTTTGGAATCTTACATTGCACACTAATAATATAATAATATTATTTTAAATGGTAGTTAACTCCTAGCCGTTTTATTGGAGGTAATGAACAAAACTAACTATAATATGATTATACATCTATTTATATTTATCCAATAAAAGTTATAGGCTTAATATATGAGTGAATCTAATTTTAAGCATAATTTACATTAAAAGGCCGATTTACCGCCTTTAAATAGTGAACCCTTTTTAAATATATTTTTGGTCAATTTAATACATTATATATGACCAAATAAAATCCTTCTTTAGAATGGGGACATCATAATTTACTTTGGGTAATTTTTTGGTATTTTTCTGATAAAGTTCATTTTTTAAGGAATAGTGAAAATATTATATTTTAATTCAAAACTATGTTTTAATATAATTTATTTATATGGTTAGATTATCATTTTAATTGGTTTTAAAGTTTAAATAGATTATATTTTTACCATTTAATCTAATTTTGGTCATTATAAGCAATTTCACATTTAAATTGTATATAATCAACTGTCAGTCTTTTGATAGTTAATATTTCTTAAAAACACGCCTTTTGTTTTGACAGTGGGAATTAATTTTAAATTAATTTATGCCACTTATGTGTTTTGAATTTGGAGAAATGGATTCCATATTTGGAATCAGGAGGTTCAAATTGTGTAAATAGGTAACTTTTATTTTTATACATTTTAAATATTTACTTCAGTAAATATTTTATTTACCGTGGTTAAAAGGTAAATCAGGTAAATAAGGGTAAAGAAATAATATTATAATAATATAAAATTACCCTTAAGTGTGTCCTAATCCTATTGGATGAGTCATTTCAGACCATGGGCATCTTTGGGTCGATTTTGGGACCTCATTGAGCCACTTGGGAGTGATAATGACAATTTAGATTAATTAATTTAATGTGAAGACAAAAGTGACATTAACAAAAATTGCTTAGTAATTAATTTTTATATGGTTTCATATAAGTCCTATTTTCTACTATAAATATTCATTGTAAATATAAAGTGATTTATTACATCATGGTATTTTTTTATAATTTTTAGACATCAAATAAATTAAATTATTTATGACACAATCATGATGCAGTATTTACCTCATTAATAAATGATTTGATTAAATAAGATTATAATGATTAAAATATTATCCAAAACATGTTCAATTCTTATTGGATGATTTTATTTCGATTATGAGTCATCTTATCGTCGACCATAATGATTTTTGGACCATTACAAACCGAATATCATTATATTATAAAATAATATTTTCACTCTTTCCTAAAGAGCCCCTCCTCTCCCTAATAAAAAGAGACCACTTCTATGCAATTCCTCACACCTCTCAAGCCATTTTTCTCATCCAAACTCTGCCCAATTAAGCTCTATACATCCCTATCCTCCTCCTAGAATCTTTACCTTAGGAATAAGGCACTTCAACAAGTCCTTAGGTTCAAAGCAAAGTGAGTTACCCAAATTAAAGGTAACAGTTTCTCTTAAATTGTTTTCTTTTATTTTGCTTCTCCAACCCCTAAACTCTTTTTATTTCCTTTCTTTTGTAACAACACCAGTATCCTCATTATACTAGGATGTTTTTATGATAAGTATTATAAATACACTTACACACACCTCTATCTAATGGATTAATAACATAATGTTTCTGTACATGGAAAACTAACGCCTCACGAAACGATGATTGTTCAATTAAATCTTATCGCCTCTCATGGTGGCCATTATGATGGCACTGTATTTATATATGATATATTTTATGTTTATGATTTCTTTATGCTTCTTTACTTCTCAATTATATCAAACCTTTATGGTTTCCATGGTGGGTAAATACGATAATCTCATTTGAGGAAGTGAGGACTACCGCCCCCTCAAAGTGATGTGACTCGTTAATGCCCTGTGTGGGATGTATAAAGGATAGAGTTAATGATATTATATATGATATTATACTGGAATTATAATATACCTATTTATCATTATGTTTTAAACCGATTAAAATAATAAATAGAAATGAAAGTAGCGTTCATGCGTACGTACGGCTTACCGTCTCCATGAACGGTGCATTTCATTTCGTACCTCCAAATGTTATGTACTATTATAAATACATGAACATGCTGGATATATATGATATATATGATATATATGATACCCAAATCATGAATATCATTTTGGATATAATGATCCTTTTACCACGTGAACAACACGTAATTATAAGAAGTCCATTTTTGACTCAAGTACCAAATATCGAAAAAATGAACGTTATTAACTTAAATGATTATACAATGATTATAACATGGTAATAAGTGATATAAAAGGAATAATAAACTTGAAAAAGGTTCTTAAGCAAGTATAAATTAACTTTACTTTATTATTCGGTATATTAAAGAACGAATGGGTCAAGTCGGACACAAGGTAAGGGACTTCGCCTCAATCTTCTTTCATTGAGACATTTATTATACACGACTTTATTTTATACGGTGTATAAACCCCTTTGAATTTTCATTTTATTCAAAGGGAATCTTTTTATACGAAGCATTTTACTAAACGAAAAAAAGGAATGTTTTTTTAACGTAAGCGGTGACAATGACCTTTCCACCGCCGCGAGTATTATTTGATCTTTGGCTTCCTTAACAAGCCGGAATATTTTTAAAAGGAAAAATAAATACCAAATACTCTTTTTACGTATTTTGGTATTGAAAATTATTTTGAGAATGGATTTATTATTTCAATATCATGAAATGATATTTTATTATTGCAATGTGGAATGTTATCTTTACTTTATGCTTTTGTTATGTGTTATGATTGTGTTATGGTTCTTGGGAATTATTTACATATACGGGTGGTTCCATGATAAACCTTGGGTGGGTGAGCCCGAGATAGCTCTCCAATTCATTGGGTAACGTGACGGAGGTAAACGTGAATGTTTATCTTAATAGATTTAGGGAATATACTGTGATGGGTATTCCAAAGTAACTCCCTATGTATCTGTGATAGCTATAATGTAAGTATGGTATGGATGCCGCAAGTTACCTTTATGATTTATGATTTCTATGTGTCTTTCATAAATCTTATGATTTCATGAGGTAAGTAAAAGAGTTCATGTTTTCTATGTATTTAAGAAAAAATGTTTTCATTCACTGTTTTATAACCCTTACTGAGCCTTTTATGCTCATCCCAAGTTTTGAAATGTTTTTCACATGACTTAAAGATGAATAGGGTCAAGGATGGGATCAAGGAAAAGTCATGCTCTCTTTAACATGGAATTAGAAATGACTTTTTTTCAAGAGTTTTTATTTTATGAAAAAAAAGTGGATTCTGGGTAGAAGTGCCTACTTTGTAATATTTTGAGATGTAATAGTTATGTCCTAATTCCCTTAAACTCTAAACCAGAAAAGATCCTCAATGTGAATTATTCATTTAATTCAATATTATGTAATGTTTAAGGTCGGGTCCTTATATTTTAAACCTTTCCTTATGATTTCAAGGTTTATCCACTGTAAATCATTAATTATTAGATCTCTTTAGATCACCACCATATACAATATAACATGATTCTTCCAACTCAAAGAACCACCCACCTTGTTCACCTTCCTAGGGTGGTAATGCATCGACCAATAATAATCTTTAATAAACTCTAACCATCTCACTTGGAACATATTTATATCTTTTTATGTGAATATATACATAAATATTTTATGATATATATATAAATCAAAATTTTCACCATAAATATAATGCCTCAATATTTTTAGAGAAAACTTTTCTAGCCGCACCAAATAATGAGTAGGGTAATTTTTCTCATGAACCTTCAATTTTCATGAGACATACATTACTATCGTTGAATTACTCATAATAAAGTATCAAAATCCCTTCTCTGATGCATCAATAAATATTACAAACCCTTATCCACTATAGGGTAGTGTAAGTATAGTCACACTAACCAACCTTTTATTAAACTCCTTGAAATTTTCATCATGTTTATCTATATAAATGAACTTGGATTGCTTCTTCATCAACATGGTTAGAGGATTTGATACCCATGAGAAATTTTTGATAGAGTATTGATAGTATCTATATGATATATGAAAACTATAAATCATAGTTATAGTTGTTGGTTTGAGTCATTTCTTATTAACTTCTATCTTTGAATAATCTATCGATATACCCTCTAATGTAATTATATTAACTAATGATGATACTTTATGTACCTAGAATTCACACTTGATAAATTTATAAAATAGATTCTATATTCTCAAGGTCATCAAAAAATCCTTCAATGGTCATCATGATATTTCTTACCCTATTAATATATAAAAATACCAGCTTTAAATACTATTATAAAATGATCAGCGTAATCTATAAAGACTCTATTTAGTTGATCCACAAAGACGGAGGGGGAATTGGTAAGTCCAAAAGGAATCATTGTAAATTCATAATTTCCATACCTTATATGAATGTATTTCTTGGGTATATCCTCCCTTTTTATCTTTAACTAGTGATATATAGAAAAAAGATCAATCTTTGAAAAGTATTAAGCTATAAGTAATTGATCAACCAAGTCATAAATATGGGGTAGAGGATACTTGTTCTTGATAGGGATATTATTAAGTTGTTAATAATAAATGAAAACATACATTACCCCATATTTATTCTTTACAAAAATAACAGGTACACCCCATGGTGATGTAGTTGGGATTATGAATCACTTTTCTAGATTATCATAGAGTTTCTTCTTCAATTCATGTATCTTAATTGGGTCTATTCTATAAGGAGTATTTAAAATAGTTATAACAACTTGTAGGAATTATATTAATGAATCAAATTCATGATTTGATGGAGTACGAGGAATATATTCTATAATTACAACATTATATTCATGGACAATGGAAATATATTTAATTTTTAGTTTCTATCTAACCATTTTAGTTAAATACCCCTCAGGAAAGGTATTAAGACACATAAAATGTATGTAATTTCCATTAAAATTTCATTTTCATCCTCGCATTAATAAGCAGTCATATGATGATTCATAATATCAAATGAGACTTCCATTCCTTTATAATTGATATGAGATCTATATAAATAGATCTAATCTTATCCCAAAATCATATCAAAATCAACAATAGATAGAATAACCAGATTTTTTAGTAATAATATTATCATGATCTTATATTGGAGATATTATATAGACTTGAGATGAAACAATATTAACATAAGATATTTTCACTAATAAATCAATATCTAACAATTGGGTTGGTTATGTGATACTATTACAAAATTATTTAGTAATAGATGAGTGGTTAGAACCTGAATAAAATAATTAATTTTCTATTATACATTGGTTGATAAGTGTACGTTTCACCACTTCATTCTACCAACCCACTTTTATAGTTTTGATTGTATAAACCTTCCATTTATCATTTTCCTTAGGAGGATATAGATACTTAATTTCATCATTAACCCTTCAAATTATTCACTACTTCTCATAATGTCTATACTCCTTCCAATTATAACATTTGAGTGAGGGTGGAACATTTGTTTTATATTTTTCTCAATTCATTTCATTATGTGGCCTATTCACACCATTTTGAAATTCATATACTCGTTGACCTTCTCTTATAAACTTAAATAATTTAACTATATCTCGGATACAATTTCCTTGATGATTTATTCTGATAATTTTGAGATAAATGAATATCAATTTTATTTCCTACATGGGTTTTATTATTGGAATCTCCATTAAAATAAATTTTTATCTTATTATCCCCAAAACAACATAAAAAATAAGTCTATACTCTCTATTTATACCATGAGAGAACATCAGTTGATTCCTTCATATCTATAAAAGTATCTTATATCTAATTAATTATTTATAATTCAATTTAAACCACTAAAGAATTGATCAATTTTGAGTTTATGGTTGATGGTAAAACCAGAATCATACATTGTGAGCCTTGTAGAATTTTTCTCATAGGTACAAATAGATTCATCTTTCTTGTGTTTTAGTTCCAGGAATTCCATCCACATTTTAGTATTAACATTTTGAGTAAAATACTTATTTAAAAATGACTTCTCAAACTCATCTCATTTCATGGAGTCAACTTATTATTGTTTCCTTTTATTTCTAATAAGAATCCACTATTGATCAGTTTCACCTTCCAAATGGTACACAACCAAAGAAACCTTCACATAGTTATATCACTAGATAATGGAGAATATATTTTCTATATAATTGATCCATTACTCAACAATAAGTGGATATGAGGACTCCATGAAGGAAGGTATACATCTCTATATAAATGAATCAATGCCGAGTTGTTCTATAATTTTGATATTTGGATGTTAAACATGATTTATGTTACCATTTATAGCTTGATAGAGTTAGGTGAGAATAAACATGATATTTTTCATCCCAGAACCCATTAAATTGGTTTTCTCATGAGGATGGTCATTTAATTGGCCATTATATTCATAATTAACACTATTCCTCTTAGTTTAAACCATTGAATAAACTAAAAAACTTAGTTTCAGTATCAAGAATCATTCATCAGAGTGAGAAGTCGTATGATAATGCAAATAATTTATAAGATTTCCTAAATAATTACACATTATTATAAACCGATTACACTTTTGGATCATCCTATATCAATTTGGTATATAATATGTTGTTATAGGTTTATCCTCTCATTTTGTATAACCTAATATCTAAAGAATAACAAAAATCTATTCTGATGTCATTTTAGGTGACTCGAGTATCACTTACATAGATATTACATCATTTTAGATAAATATTAAATACTTCATATGATAATAAATTCCATAGAGTTTAAAAGGTTTAGAATCTTTATAGACTAGTTGCATAATAAACTTATTTCATGATAGATATTAAACATATCCCAAAAATTTATCCTCGCATAGTATGCTTCTTATACATTTCCTACTGAAAAATTTTCTCCATAAATAAGGGAATAGAAACATAAGGAAGGTTGAGGCCAGATTATTGGTAAGGGTAAATATGAGAGATATCAATTGATTACCATAAGTGAGCATAATATAATCATAAATGTATAATAACATGATCAAAACTTATGATATCGTAGCTAATAAGTCGTAAACCATTAAGAATGACTCGTGAAATTAGTATTTTTCATAATAACATACATGATTCATAGTAGTACAGATTCATCAATAATAAATCATGATCCATGAGAACATATCACAAGAATAAGACATTTTTTGGGTATAAAATAGTGTCATTAACATAATTATAGAAAATCATTTCCTTGGTTAAGGATCACCACCAAGACTATCATAATGGAAAAAGTCAAATAGTGTATTGGGTTTACCCCCCATCATCATAAATATAGTAATCATATTTTAAGGCTACTCATCATGGAATTTAATAAATAATACACTTGGGATAATTTAACTTGTACCTTCTCGAGATTGGGAAAACTACCCGGGTAACCTCTTGGGCTTCGGCTAATCAATCATGTACTCTCTAAGGCTTGGGACAATCTCCCATGTTCCCTTGGGCTTGTGATAACCTCCCATGTACCCTTTTAAGTTCATTAGATAAAAAAAAATTAAAAAATTAATTTTTGGGATATAATAGACCCACCCATCACATAATAATAAACCCTTCATATATATACCACAATAAGATTAGATAATTCTTTATCCCACTATAGTTTAACTAACATATGAGAAAGAAATAGGTTTCATGAAACATTATTAATAAATCATCATCATAATCTATCTAGAGAATGTATGGTGGTGTTATCATAAGATCATACCCTCAGTTAAAAATATCAATCCTTAAATGATGTTGACATAGATGAAAAATAATTTTATAAAATCATTATAAATATGCTTTGAAAAATAAGATAAAATAAACTTTTTCCAATATTATATTTTTTAAAAATAAAAATTCCAAGAAAAGGGGGAATAAAATTTACTTTGTAATACCTTATAAACTTTTAAATTAATTTAAATTATTTAGGAATGATATGACAATGAGAAAATATATTCATACTATAAATGTTTAAAAATACATGTTTTATAATTTTTTAAAGTAAAAAATGACTTATTTTGGAAAATGATAAGAATATTCCATTAAAAAATTCAATAAAGTAAAATATATTAGAAAAATAACTTCATAATTAATTTTATATTATATATGAACTTTAAAAAAATAATTTTGAATAATATAGATATGTATAAGAAAAATTCCTAACCAAAAATGAGAAATAAATCCAACCTTTCTTAAAAACCTTTCTTCATACTTTTTGAGTACCAAAAAAAAATTCCAAAGATTAATTGAAATACCTATAATTAAATATAGTTTAATAAAATAAATGATATTTATAATATAAATAATATATAATTTCAAAAATATGAAATTGAGATATAATCAGTCCCAATAAAAAGTGACATTTTAACACAAACCCTTACCTCATGTCCGGAAACACTTCATATGCGCTCCAACCTCCTATAAAATAATTTTAAACATATTATAAATTTAAAAAAGAACCATAATAATACCTATATTACTATGTATAATTCCCTTATAAATTTCTAATTACCTATTTGTTAACAATTCTTCCTTAAAATTAACATTTAAGTGTCAACTGTTCTATTTTCCATGAATGTTTTGGTTTAGTGACTCTATCTTTTAAATTTCATCATTTTTACATTTTTTAAATAATATTTATCATTTAATAAATATTATATTTATTAATTATATACATTTTTATTACCATACATTTAAGGTGGTGACAAAAAATAAATTACGACACTTCATGGAGATGTTAGTTCGTACGCACGCCCGAGTTATGTTTTAATTTTTCAATGGATGGAAATAAAGGAAGGTAAATAATAATTTAAATTTATATAATCTTAATTATGTTATATATATAATATATATTCATCAAATATATATATATCCAACCATTATAGGTGGTGATGAAAAATTAATAACATTTCTTTGTGGAGGTAGTAGTCTACACAAACACCTGGGTGGCACTATAATTTTACTTTAGATGAAAAAGAGATATAAAATGATTTCACCATTAACATAAAAAATTAGTATAATAAATATACATATTTAATTATGTTAATATGTTTATGGAAAATTTGGAGGGGTTTTAAGAAGAAATAAACTTGAAATTGTTTTGGTAAGAACATTTACCTCTTCCATGTATTATCTCCTTTGAAAAACACCTTAAGGTTTATTGTATCGGTATTTTAGGAATAGAATAACATATAAATTTTATATTAAGGTATTTAGGTATTATTGTGGTAGATATTGGTCAAGATAAGGTGCTCAAGTGGTGCACATAACTAACAAGAGAAGGTTCCCTTTTATAAGAGCGGGGAGTAAGACACTTGTAAATATTAAGAACATGTAGATATAATAACTATATTTTCTAAAGGTGAGTGGATAAAAAAGATAAAATTTTTAAATATAAAGTGAGGGATGTTGAGATACACTCATATAATGAAATTAAAGATAATTTTTAGTGATATCATGAATCCTTATCCCTTTATTTTTACCTTTTAAAATCATTTTTACCTTTACTATGGCAACAAAATTTTTACTGAAATTATCTCATTTTTATGACCAAAAATGAATTTGACCATATAAAATTTTTGGAAATACTGATTTCAAATATGTAATCTATTTTATAAAATTCAATTATTAAATGTGCCTAAATTTTATTCTAATATTTTCATGAAAAATGCGTAAAATCAATTTTGAGAAAAAATGTATCTTTAAGAAAAAGATAATAAATATATAAATGATAATTAATTTTTATACAATTATAAATAATACTACTAAATTGTTTTAATACTCAAAATAAGATAAATTAGTTTTTAATAAAAACACATATAAATAAATTTTTTTAAACAAAACACTCTAATTTAACCAAGAATTATTAGACTAGTGTTCTTATCATTAATTAACCATTTAATGGATATCAATGTTTTGTTTTATTAATTATTAATTTTACTTATCAATGAATTTTATTAATATCATTTATTAAAAGTATTAAATTTAATAAAAATTTAGAATTCTATAAAATAGTTAAAAAAATGTTTCTCATGAATTAATGGTGTTTCTTTGAGTGAATTTGAACTTTTTCAACAATTCATTTATTTTATCAATTTTATTTAACAATATAATAATGTATTTAATTTTATATTTTAATAAATCTTTATTCAATTAATTTTTGTCTTCAATTCATTACAATATAGGAAATATATAAAAAAAATATTAAATATAAAATAATAAAAATTCTCAGGTTGTTACATTGTAAGTGTCCAAACCTTACTGCAAATGGTTACTATCCTGATCCATTGATTTTATACTATAAATGTTACAACACTAACTTAAAGTATATATTAAGGTGTCATACTTCACCTACAGTTCATATCTCCCATTGGTTATAATTTTTTTATAATAAATCCCTCTAATTATAATAAAACATAAACACCATTAATTGAGAAGTTCATTCATTCAGATTTCAGTTAATTCAATAAAAAATAAGAAATCCTTATCTTTAAGGGAACATGAAAATATCTAGATTATTAAACTCACAATTCAAGAACATTGACCCTAGAAATTACTTGGAGAATAATCGTTGAAGATCTTGATTTGTTATAGCTTACTTCATGAGAAACCTTGTAGGTTTACCTTTTCTTCACATCGCTGAAATCTTGAGAAATACATTTTTCAGATCACACACACCTCATTTTTATAAAAATATTCTTTTTATCCATATCTTGGTTCTTACATCCTCTATCATGTAGTCTTAGAGTTTAAAACAATATATTTTTCTTCCCAATAAACTATTATTTTTAAATCTTGATAGTGGTAATATTACATAGTCAACAGAATTAAATATCTCAAATAATTTTCAATATATAAGAACGGAACACTTCAGAGATATTTTAGCTATGAACTAAAAGAACATTGATAAAGAAACCATTTTGGTTATATAATGATTTTACATACTCTTCTCACAAATGTCTTCTATATAGAATAGTTTCCCACATCGATTTACAAAAATACCCTTATGATTTTCATAATCTAAGATGTATAATCTTTAAACTCTATCCAAGATCACAATAAGTGAAAAATTTTAATCTCATCTAAAATTACTTTTCATATTTATATACAAAAACACCTAGAAAATAATAATATCACAACATAATAGTGTGTTCCATGACACAACCCATTTCATACTCAACTTCTTCAAATGATCTACATACTTAAAAAATAGAAATCATCTTATCAAAACTCAACTTGAAACACATATTTTCATTATTCGTAAAAAAGATAAAATTTACATTTTAAAATAATGAAGGTACTCATCTTGATCACTAACTCGAGTCACACACCATTTAAGAGTATGTGATATTTAAAAATAGTTAAGTGTGACTCCAAAAAAATCAAGACATATTATATATTTACCTCAAATAATTAAATCCATTTCAACTTGAATATTGAGTCACAAATATTGTTTTTTATCACTAATATTTGTCTAAAATCATCATTTAACTATAGATATAATAATGATATTTTAGTTATCAAGATGTGGATTTATCATTGCTAGATTTTATTTATTTATAATATTGAATATCCATTAAATCTCAATTAACTCAAAAATTATATTTATATGGTTTACCCTATGAATTCCATGTACCATAAGAGTGCATAGGGTTTATACCTTAGTTAAAAACTCAAAATTCACTTCAAATTATAACTTATAAATATTACTCATATTTTTCATCATCCCTTACAAAGTTCATATATACCCTATGAAAATATTATACCTTACGATGGTACCTTATGGAGATACCTTGCACCCTATGAATTTTATCATAGGGTTAATAGATTTTCGAGACTCTTAAACACAACACTCTTCATGTACCCTAGGAAGATCAAGGTACGTTATAAAGATCAAAAACTATTACCTATGAATTTCATGCATTAACTTATGATGTACATAAGGTTTGACAACTAAGAAAATTCGTGAATCTCATTAGAAAAAAATTATTCCATATTCACTCAAAATACCTTAGAGCTATCTAAAACTCCCTAAAACATCTAAATGACTTTAAAATTTATTAAAACATATAGTGGAAAAATACAACCCTTTAAAAATTCAACAAATTGATAGGGTTATTCAATCTTCTATTGGGTTCTTCAATCTCCTCGTTTGGAATTATTTTCAACCACTTTAAACTCTTTTTCAAACTCATCAAACTCATCAATGATTCTAGTTTGAATAATCATAAATCACTAAATAATCATTAAATCATATCCTATCTCATATGTGATTCCCATGGACACCACACCAAATGATAATTTAGTGTTTTTGAGAAAATTCCATTCCTTGATGACTAAAAAGTTTGGCCAAGTGATTTAAATTATTATTTTTTACTTAAGTTCATCAAAAATTAACCCACTTTTTAAAATAAACATAAATTTCATTTAACTAATATAACGAAATGGTTATCAATTTATTATGAACAACGATTGTTCCCTTTTGATAATATTAATTCCTCTTTGAAAAACAAGATAAATAGTTATACACTATCTTCCACCATTTTGAAAACATAATTCAAATCCTTGTGGGGGTTATTTTGACATGTATTTTGGTGATATTTTTGTTTCGAAAATGATGTTATAGACTTATATTAGAAAACTTATCATTAAAATTAATTTAGGGAAAATTTATTCAATTTGTTCCTTGGTGAGAATGTATTCCAAATTTACATCACTATTAGCCACATTTTATTGGATAAAATTATATTTAACATAAATGTGATTTTATATTTAGAATTAAACTAGATTATTTGAAAGAAAAATAAAACATTGATTGTAAAAATAAAGTTTTAGTGTATTCTCAACATTAAACCTCTAGTATTCCAACTATACTTGCATCATGAAACCTATTCATATGCATCTGTAGTAGTTATATACTATGATTTAGTAGTGTTCAATACAACTAAATGTTACTTCTTACTATTCTATTCTACACAAATTTCACCAATAAATAAGGATACACTTGAAGTGAACATCCTACCCATTAAATCTCTAACCCAGTCAACATCTGTATATCCCTACATCATAAAATCATATCTATTTTTATAGATTAGTCCAAAGATCAATGTAATTTTTACATATCTCAAAATTCATTTTTTTTAAACATGTGCGACTATTTTGGATCACTATGAATTTTTTCACATAGAGTCATAATAAATAAAATATTAGGTTTAGAAGCTATTTAATATAGAAGGATTATAATGATTTTTTTTTTCAATTTATTTAATTAATACTATGAATGACCCTATCTTTAGTCAATTTAGTTATAAAAACTATATTCATGGATATTTCTTTGAAATTATCTATTCCAAATCTCTTCAATAAATCCTTATCATATTTCTCTTAGGATAATAAAATATAATAATCCCCTTAAACAATTTATAACCCTCAAAAGTAATTCATTTCACCTAGTATAGATGTCTCAAAATGTCTTTTAAACTCCTCAAAAAATTCTATAGAAAATTATTTGTTTTTACCAAAAAAATAATTTCATTAATATACACAATGATAGTAATAGTACCTATGTAAAAATATTTTATATAAATATTATTATCAACCTTTACCTTTAAAATGTCAATGATCCTCTAGAAACTATCCATATTGGAATAACAGGCTCTTAGGGTTTGTTTCAAGATATATAAATCATTATTAAGCTTTCATACCATGATTACATCCTCATCAGGAATCAAAAGCGTAGGGTTTTTAATGAATATATCATCATATAGATCAATATTTAGGAAGGTATATTTTATATCCATTTGGTAGATTTTGTAATTTTTGTGTGTTTCCTCCACCCATAACATCCTAATGGTCTCAATTATTATTACTAATAAAAATTTATATTCATGTTCAACTACCCTATATTCGAGTAACCCTTACAGGCCTTCCTATCATTGTTCCTTCTGATTTCCCCTTCTTTATTCATCTTATTAATAAAAATACCACTTGTTTCCAATCAAATTTTTTTGTTCAAAAATTGGTATAGGATCCCAAGTGAAGTTATTTTTAGTCTAAAAAAGTGATATACTCATAATCAATTGATTTATAAATAGTTCTAGTTTTAACCTATGAAATAAGTATAGTTGCGCTCTCAAGTATCAACCTCCTTATTGTTTAGACTCATCCATATTTATTACCAAAACTTTTATCAGAATAAATGTGTTTGTTAAATCTATGATACCTATGATTCTTATTTTCATAACTACATTCATCACTAGTTTCGTGAAAATTAATATAAACAATAATCTACTCCTTTCTAACATACTAATCAATCCATTTTTTTGAAATATGTTTGTTTCCATATTCAATAGCATCAAATTATTCATTAGTAATCAATTATATTTTGAGATAATTTTCATTGATTTTAAAATAAAAGGATTCTAATATCTTACATTGATTTTTCTCTACCATTTATATACACTTATATTTTATAGATAAATTATGAAAAATACTTATTTATCTTTTTATTCAAACTTAACTAGATTTTTTTTGATATTCATGTAACAAGGGTTTCAAAACACACTAAATTATTTGGAATTTGGATTTATGTTATGAAACATAACTTAAATTGTATTGTATGTTTCATGTTTCAATAAGCATCAGTTTTAAATATTCATAATAGTGAAAATAACTTCTCTCCAAAATAATTTTGAAATTTTATTTCCATTAAACTTGGATATTCCGATATCCAAAATTACTTTTTTTTTATTTTTAGCTACATCATATTATTGTGGGTTTATGGTGTGATATATTAATGTTTTGTCTAATTATTTATAGTAAAGTCACAAAAGAATAGCATATTTATTTTTTCTATTATCAGGACTCACCTTCTTGATGTATACATCAATATTTTTTTAAACCTATCTTCTAAAAATTTTAAACATATGAATCAATTCTGATTTTTTATTCATAAAAATAACATTAGTAATAATGGTGTGTTCATTGATTAATTTAATGAAATAAATTCATCTATTGGTTAAATTACATCCCATATGACCACACACATCTGAATATAAACATTCAAATAGTATAGTAGATTAAATTTACACTCTCTTGGGTATCCTTTGAACTATCTTCCCATTTTCGAATGTTTAAAAAAATTAACTTTCCATTTTGAGTGTAGGAAAACATCTAACCAAATAATGTTCGGAAATTTTTCTCATGTTCATTTACCCTAGATGGAAAAAACTTTTGAGTGCCAGATTATTATCATACTTTCCACTCACATAATATGAATGGGATGGATCACCAATTTGAAATAACTTTCCACTTATTATTTCCAATTTTCTAATGATACTACCATATTTTTAATTCTTGATGATTCATGAGTTCTTCTAAAATACACCTTCATTCCCATTATCACATAAATGAATTTCATATAATAAATTCTATTTCATCCCTTATATGAATAAAAAATCATTGCATTTGAGTCATTTAGACTCAATTTCAGCAGTTCCAACACCACTAATCTTTAAGGAACAGTATTTTTAAAATATCACTACTTTTACATTATGATATTTTATATTTTTTAAGATCTTTTTGTCCCCATTAATGCATCAAAAACAACCATTATAATGTATCCATGACTTTCCTATCTTACAATACTTCAATACAACTTCTATAATAAATGAATTTTCTTCTTGAATTTTTATTTTATCTTATTTTTCCTTTTTATAATAGGAAAAAGTGTCTCAGGATATTTTCATACACTATTCAAACAAAATTCCCTTCTGATCACATCTACCATATATTTCTTCCAATCATTCAAATATTTATTTTGGATAAATTTGAACAATTTTTATTCATATACTTCTTTATTGGAGACTCATACTTTTTCATCTTAGAGTTTCAACACCTTGATTCAAACATTCTTATAGATAATGGAATATTATAATGGTGATTTTAGTATTTATGACTTAATATCCCACAACACTAATAATGTCCATTGAATTTATATCATCTAGAATAATGGAAATTCTTCTTAGAAACCAACTTCCCATATTTTTTATTTTTTCTATACAGATATGATAGGATATTTATTTTCTCTGAGATAAGATGAATTTATTATATTTCTTATTTACACTTCATATATTATAGAGTACTTACATAAATTTTTTTTGGTCTATAATTAAACATATTTGGAATTAGGACCTAAATTTTTAGAAAAATAATATTTGATAGTTTGAGATTTTTGAGGTACAAATTTTACCAGATTGGTTGTTCTTGGAATCTCAGCTACTATAAATGATTAACCAATAACTTAAATAGATTTATTAAAGTCTTATTTTAGGTTTTTCATCTCATTTTCAACCACAAGATACTTTGATTAAAAGTTTCTTATCTATTTTTTCTTTCAAAATCAGTTTAGATTAAGGGTCCTTCAAGATCTTTCATTTTCAATAGTTTTTCAATTATATTTTTTGGGTTCTTAATTAATATTTGTTTACCTTTTTAGAGACTCTTCATTTTACTCAATCCTATTACCATATGATTTCTTTATAACTTTAATATATTTTTTAAGCATTTTATGTTTCTAAATACATTCTTCCAATTCTGATTTATGTATTTTCTCGATGTAAAATTTTTTTACTCCTTCATCATGAAAACACGGGGAGGTTTCTTGACTCTCCATATATCCCATTAAATTTGTGAATTTATCAAAAAATCATCCTTATATTGGATAAATGATGAAGTATATTCATATTATTATTTACTCATCAAACTTCTTATTTTTTTATTTGGAAATTTTTTCTTTACACCACATATCTTTTTTACTAATTTAGAAACTTTATCTCATTTCTTATTTTTAGGATTCTCATTATGTTCTTAAGACTCATAATCAAGATTATTTTTATTTGGATATTTAATAAAAAAGTTTTATATTCCTCCAAAATTGAATAATTTCAATGGAATACTGACTTTATATTTTCTTTTTTCCTTTTATAATTTTTTTAGATAAGAGTCATCGCACTTTTATAGTTATAATTTTTCTCATCTTTATCTTCAGAATCACTAATACTTCAGGTTCTTCTCTTATAAACTTAAGCTTACTCATAGACACAAAATCCACATCTTCTTTCTTATTATTTTTAAAATATTTTTTTTTCATTTTATAGGAAAATATAATATTATATATCTCACCAAGTTAAATATAATCCATTTATTCAATATAAAAGATCCAAAAATCAAATATATCAAGTAATTTCCTCAAGATTTTCTTCATAGTGGTCTTATCATCCAATTTTTCATCAAAGAATCTAATATTTATCAAAATTACGTTTACCTTGGTGATGTAATCATATATAGTTTCATATTTAGCCATTTTAATATCCTCAAACCTGATTCTACATATTTTCATATTATCTTCTTTGAATTTAACATTTCCCTCATAAATGTTTTCATGTTAATTACAGACTTCCATAAAAGTTTAAAATCCTATTAACTTAGTTAATATTTTATCAAAAAGTAACATGGGAATGGAATTTAAATATTTTAAATAACCCTAAATATCCATTTAATCAATAAACTATAATTTCAACCCTTTTTTATAAGTTAAAATCCCATTATAGGGGCATTAAGAACATTAAGACCAATAAACAACAAGCATGAAATCATTCTATTTTTCTAGCCATGAATGTTATTTTCATCAAAAGTGGAAAGTCCTATATTTTTCACAAAATTTATATATTTTTCAAGTTTAAGAATAAATAGAAAATATAATAGTTGAATCCTTCAATTATGATTCTATTTAATAGTGTTGGTGGATTGAATGGATAAACTAAGATAGAAGTGAACCTGTGTAGCCCAACACTTATTATTTATTCTTTTTTTCATTAGAAATTAACCTATAAAATAAATTAATATTTTACTCTATCTATTGAATATTTATGCTCATAATTTCATGATAAATGTTGAAAATAAATAGGAATAAAGAAAAAACTCATTTTTACAACGTTTGGCCTCAATGTGATACCTTACTCATTATTGTAGCCAGCTTTTAACTTGGTCCATATATTTTACACTATAAATGTAACTTCAAATTATAGTGGGTATGAATGTATCATCCTTCATATATAGTTTACAGTTCCTGCTATTTATAAAAATTTTCTATCAACTTGAAACAATTATAATGAAACAAAAATACCACCAGTTGAGAAATACATTTGTTCATATTCTGTTTTCTTTAAAAAAAGTTAATTAATCCTCTATGTGTGCTAATATAAAAATATCTAGAGTACACAACTCACTCTAAAATAACAGTAGCCATAGAAATTACCTGTTGAATAATCATTTAATATCACAGTGTTCTATTTATCACTAGATGATAACCCTTATAGGTCTATTTTTTCTTCTCATCTTTGAAATATCGGGCATGAATATTTTCATATCACATACACCTATACTTTAGACATTCACTCTTTTTATTATTTTACTATTTATTAATTCCTATAGTTCAGAGTGTAGAATAATATTTTTTTCCTCTCACTAAATTTTTTTAAATCTTGATAGTTTTAATAACATATATCTAAATGAAATAAATTTTACCAACATTCTCAAAAACTAAAAATGGAATAATTTATATAAAATTTATTCCATGGCTAAAAGAAAGATGATAAACTAATATTTTTTAGTTCTCCGAATATTTTACATACACTTCTCAAAAAAAGTCTCATATATGGGTCGATTCCCTATGTTGAGCTAAACAAATTCCACTATTCTTTTCAATCTACTAGATGTAGAATATTAAAACACCAACCAAGAACACAAAAAGCAGAACAAATTTTAATCTAATAAAAAACTCACCTAAAATTAATTTTCATTTCTATATGAAAAAACACAAAGAAGATAATATTATCATAGAATAACTATGTATTCCCTAAAACAAAAAATTCATATCTATCTTCTTCAAATGATATTCAAAATCAAAAAATAGAAATTATTTTATCAAAATATTTTTGAATATCATACCAGTTTTAATATATGTGATTTTTGAATTTGTGAAGTGCCACACAAGAATCATCACATTTATATCTAAAATGTTCTTGAAAACATATCAAATATTCTTTTCACAATGATAAAGAAACTCAAATTTATCACCTTCTTGAATGACACATATTTTTACAATTTTTTAATTTTAAAATAATTAAGTATAACTATAACAACACCCATATATATTTTATATTTATCTCAGATAAATAAATCCATTTAATTTTGAATATTGATTCACAATATAGGTTTTAATATCCCTGATATTTATCTAAAAATAATGCTTCAATCATATGTATAATTTTAATTTTTTAATCATTGATTAGTGCCTCAAGTATCATTAGATTTTATTTCATTAGAATTTTGAATGTTACAAAACATTCCATCAACTAAATATTTTAGCCATCGGATGTACCCTATGAAGAAAATAAACCCTAAAATGTATATAGGTTTTATACCTACGTAAAAACTTAGTATATAACTTAACTTATACCTTATGAATATTCATCATTATGTTAATTGTATCCTATAAATTCTAGATATAACCTATAAATAATACCCTATGAAAATATTATACCTTATAATGGCACCTTATGGTGGTACCTTAAACCCTATTAATTTTTGTGTAGGGTTCATACCCTTTCCAAACTCTCAAATACACCAATCTATATATATCCTACAATGTTCACGGTGACTTATGAAGATCATTAGTTATACCCAATAAACTACATAGGGTTCAACACTTAGGAAAATTCTATGAATTTATTCTGAATATAATTATTATAGTTTCACCTAAAATAGCTCAAAAATACTTCAAAGTCTCTAAAAAACATCCAAAACACTTCAAAAATACATCAAAAATAAAGTTAAAAAAATAAAACCCTTCAAATATTTTACAAATTCATAGGGTTCTTCAATCTCCTCATGGTTATTCAAACATTATCACATTACTATTATATATAAGAACAATTACCATGTGATATGATATTTATTAATATTATTATACTAAAAATTATAAATTAAATATATTTTGGAGAACCATATATATAAATTCTGTAAATAAATCCTAAGTGAATGGAATTTTAAGAAAAATAGAACATGATTATACTGAATCATTATAGATTCTACACAATTAATGTGATATATATTCAGTAAAATATATTTAAAATAAATATTAAGAAATATTAACAAGGGTAAATTAAAGTGTTTGTGTATAAGAGGTTTAAATATAATCCAAAGAGACAAGGAGGATTTATTTATTGTGATGAAACTTCCAATGATGATTATTGAGGCCTATTTGAGTTGAATAGAAGTTGTGATTACAGGTTACAATGCATCAAAATGATTGATGAATATTTTGGTACCAATGGGTTACAATTTGAGTCCTAAGACACCCCTATAGGTCAGGGTGATTCAAGGTGTGGAATAATTTGATAATTTTAAAACTTTAACCCTCTTATATCATTTAATATTTTTCCCATGTTAGAAGGAATGTTTCTTTAGTATTTATCTTCCTCGGATGTATTCACACAAAATATTCAAATTAAATACATATGTAATGTAAACACATAGGCAATGTAAATAAAAATGTAAATTACACAAGTGAAACATGTATTTTACTTAGTTCACCTACACTAGACTATATCCTAGGAGTATATATCTGGTTCACTACAAATATAGCAATTTTTTTATTATGCACTATTTTGTAGTTACAAGTTTAGGGGTGATCACAACACACCATGGCACACTTACCTTAACCAAATGTTTAGGGATATCTCACTAATTAGAAAAGGGTAACTCCATTTACCACTCTCTCTACTCACTACTCTAATATGGATAAAATCTATTTATATACTTGTGGGTGTCTTCAAAATCAGTAGGATTAACTGATCAGATCAATATCAAGAAACTCTAGGTATGTTTATCCCTTGTAATACATTTTGTTTTATATAAAATTAATTGGTTTATGTAATTGATACTTTATTAAGAATTTATTACTCCAATATTTTAGAATTTATTTTCACAAAATAATGTATTTGATAGCATGTGGTATTTGAAATATCAAGCTTAAACAAACCATAATATACCATTATTTAAATATAAAAATTATGACCTTACCATTGGTTTGGTGGGTATAAATATGAATAAACATATAAAAAAATATATAAAGAAATGTTTTCCATGATAAAATTAATAATCAATTATTCATTTAATATTAGTTGGTTGGAAATGAAGACAAAATCTATTAAAGGTAAAATTGATGTTTTTCATAAAAAAATTCTATGTGCGCAAAGTATTTTTATCATAATAAATTAAATTTATTAATATTGATAAATTATTATAGTAAAATAATTATATTATATTTAAAATTTAATTAAAAAACATTCACTTAATTTTTTTATTAGAAATGGAATGAGAATAAAATCATTTTATGCTTTAAAAATACATTTTCTTCAAAAATGATTATTACTTCATTTTATGTATGGATATTATAATTTATTTATACCAATTTTAGAAATATAATTTAAAAAATGGAATAAATTTTTGATATCATAATTTAATAATATAATTATGAATATTTTTTCAATTTTTTTTAAAAGACTAATATTTGAGTGATTAGAGAAAAATGCAGATTTTTTCAAAATCATGAATTGTTTTCTTTAAATCGGGTAATTTTAAACCACATTATATTTTGAATTTTTTTAAGTAACTTAAAATAAATTTTATTTAAAATAATATGAATATTTTCTTTGTAATCAATTTTATATTCAATTTTAGTATAAGTTCATTTTTATGCTTAAAAATATAATTTTTTAAAAAGTATTTTTCATTGTATTTTACACACTTATATTAAAATAAATTTATTACACTTATATAAATTGAATCATGGAAAATTAAATAAATATTTTTAATCATGAATTTAGAATTTATTAATGATTTCAATTTTTTTTTCTCATTATGAATTGTAACAATGGTAAAATTTTTCACCACAACAAATGGAAAATCGGGTTAATTAAGGTATATAATTTTTAATAAGGACACACAATTCCATATTGAATATAATTATATGAATTATTTTTACCCTTATAACTTTATATTTTAAATTGTATAGTTTTTGTGCCACTTGACTTTGATTAAGACCTTTATATTATTTTATGTTAAGAAAAATTACAAAATGTCACCCTCTATCTCCCTTTTAATATCTCTAATATGTTTTAATGGGGATAAAAAATAGTTATGAATGATTATAAATGGTTATTTTGAATATGAATAAATTATTTTTCTGGTAATTTATTATTATTTTTTGATATATTATAATTTCCATGAAAGATTACGCAACATCAAAACAACAATTTTTCAAGCAAAGGAAAAAATCAAATAAATGGTTTTAGAAATATTTAAATTGATAATATTTAGATGATTTATGGTATTACATGAAATTTAAAAATAAATATTAATTATAGTTGATTAATATAAGTGTTTTAATTCTAATTACATAGATATCTTGACACCTATAAAGTTAAAATATGTGAATAGTAATGAAAGTGACTTTAAATGGTTTTTAATTATTAAAAAACATTTTTAAATCATTAAAAACTCATAAAAATATTATAATAATTCTATTGTGTGTGTAATTGTAAATTATTTAATTTATGGTCGATGTATGTTCCACTTTCTATTTTTAAAATTATTTTTCAGACCCTTAAATACTGAAAATTGTGTTATAATAGTTAAGGTTAAACACCATTAGTGAGAGGTTAAACCAAAGAGATAAAGTTTAAAATAACCTTAAAACTAGTCTAAATCTAATTGATTGAATGTATTTTGACCCTGTATTATTCTACCTTCTATATTTATCAAATTGTGTTCCACATATCCATGAAAGTAACCTTATATTATTGTAATGTTCATACTAATTACAAGTGTGACACCCACCTCACTTATAAAAGGGAACATCCAGACCTCTATTCCTCACACATATTGATCCATTTACCTCTACCTAAACCTACCCAAATTCATTAAAAATATTTATTAACATGTAAAATAGGTTATTTTCTCCCCAAAATACCAACCTAATAAGTCTTAAGGTGTAATCCAAGGGAGGTTTTCCAAAGAAGAGGTATAATTATTAACCAAGTGTTTCATGTTTATTTGTTCTTATAACACCAAATAACCTTATTTAACCATGATTAAATAATAAAATATTTATTTTAAATATACTAAAATTTTATTTTGATTATTTTTCAACCCTTTTCATCTTTTTTTCTATCCTCTCAGAAAATAAAACACCGCTCATGCGTACATGTGGACTACAACCTCCACGAAGCGATGTGTCTCATTTTTCACCACTGGATCCTATGAATGGTAAAAATAATAGATAAATTGAATATAAATTATAATCATGAAATAATTATGATTATTTATATATAATTTATTTCAAACCATATTACCCTTCCACCTGTTGAAAAAGGATAACATTGCTCGTGCGTAAGTGTGGACTACCACCTCTATGAAGCGGTGTGATTCATTTGTCATGTATTTATTTCATATATAGTTATAAAATTTTATTTAATGTTTAAATAATATAATTATTTTATTATTAATACTATATATATTAGGGGAAAATGAACACTTTGACCATGGTCGACATACCGAATTTGTTTTCGAATTATGATTCAAACATCCTCAAAATGTATTACATGAATTTTACTAATTTTATAACTATAAAAGGCATGGTAATAAATGAAATAAATGGAATAATAATAAGTTAATGAAAATTAAAATACTTATTAATAAAATATAAAATTAAGAAAAAAATATTTATATGGGATTTAATGTATGTACGTGGTGATTCCGACTAAAGGTAATAAACTTTCTCTTAAAAATCTTGTTTTTTTAAACTATATTTATTCCATGTTGAGGTTTTTTAAATGTTTTCAAGAATTTTTGTTGTTATGAATTAAAGTTTTATAAATTTAATTTTTAATTATTTTTTACTTTCTTTAAAAACTATTAAAAAATAATATTTTTAGCATTTTCTATATGGGTTATTTTTTTTTATATAAATGAAAAATAATTTTTTTAATGCATACATCTTGAACTTCATTTACCATGATCATAGAAATTATTCATCATCAATGTTAATTTTCAATTTTATATGGTTATTTTCAAATAAAATTATTCTCTCAATATTCTTGGAATTTTTAATTTTAATTTTTTTTAGGAAACAAAAACTTTATATCATCTTTGTGAGTTAACTAAAAGTGTTATATTATTATGGGATTAGATACAAATTAAAAAGGGTTTTATGATTAAAGTTAAAGATATGTGTTTTTATTAATTATATTGTTCTTGGAATTTTTACATTAAGGATGGGTGAGCCCAATATAGCTCTAATGACTAGTGATCTCGTTATAGCTCTCCAATGCATTAGGTAATGTGATAGAGATTAATGGTGATATGTTACTCCTAAGAGATATGTGAATCATATGTCCTCGTGATTCCATTATATGGGTTCTTGTGTGGGTGAATTTAAGGATAATGTCTTAATGATCCTACATTATACACTTTCAATAATTTATAATTTAAATATTTTAATTTCAAAAGGTATGAAAATGAGATTATGTTTTTAATTAAATATTATAATATTTTTCAAAATAAAGGTGAAATGATTGGTTTTCAAGAAAAATGTATTCATGAGTTTTATTGATTTTGATTTTTACTTTATGATTGAATATGATTTTTTATGAAATATATTTTGAAATTAATTTTCTTCATGAAAAGGTAAATGGATATTTTATGTCAAATGTTTATTGTGAAAAGATAAAATTATAGATTTTTCAGGTTTACAAATAGACTAATGAGGTTATTTTATTTTAAGTAACATACTAAGATTTTTTCTTTCTCCTCCCATGTTTCTAATTTTTTTCATAGGGCTTAAAGATGAGTATAAATGATAATAAATTCATAGTTTCAATTATGGGATTTACCTTGAATGAAGTAAGTGTATCTTTATAATGGACTTATTTTGTGGAAAAAATGAATAATATATAGAAATGTCCACTTTTTTATGTAATGTTTTACCTAATTCACAAAAAATATAAATTGAAAAGATCATTTAAATGTAAAAAGTGTAACTCTTATTATAAATCATATTATTATGGATTGAATAAGTTTTGAGGTATTTTAGTTGGTATCTGGAGAATAGTTTAGATAAATTTAGATGTTAGGAAGATATTAATATGAGGTAAAATTAAGATTTAAGGATTCCTTTATGGGTTAATAAGTTTTATGATGATCATAAGTTTTAGGATTAAATTCTATTTTGAGGTTTTATGTGATGGTATAACTTTGGGAGATATTTATTATGTTTTAATATATGTTTGAGGTATATGTAACCCTGAAGATTAATTTGTGTTTTAATGAAAAGGTTATTTTATAATGAACAATTTTATATTTTTGGGACATAAGTTAAAAGGTATTGATAACATTTGGGGTTAATATAAACTTTTATTTTAATGTAAATATGGTTAATTTTGATAAAAGTGTTATTATATTTTGAAAATTTTATATTATTAAGGTAAACAAAAATATTATTAGATAAGATGGGATTTTATTTTAGGAATAAAGGTAGGAATATATTTTGTAAGAATATATGTTTTTATTATGGATTTATAGTGATTAAGTTTATTTATATAAATTATTAGAATATTTTAGAAAATATAAAATTATGGAATATTTTTTTAGGTATGTTCCTTTAGAAGTGATTGATGTTATTTGGAGATAAATGTTGTGTTTGTCTTGGAAGCACATGTGATCAAGTATTTCAGTTTTTTGGGTTTTAAACTTGGTCAAACATATTTTGAATATTTTTAAAGTTGTTTGTTTATGGAATGATTTTATTTAAACTTTGGGTGTTATTTTATAAGGATTTTGAGATTGATGTAGTATTTTATAAAATTGGATATTATATTAACCTTCAATCCATTTTGATTTTAGTTAAATTCTAAATTTTGGAAAAATAACATTTTATCCTTATATGGGTATTATGATTTGTTTGAAGATAATTTTAGTGCTTTAGGTATGATAAATTCATCTTTAATATTAATTTCATGGAGTAATAAAGGACATAAAAGTGGAAATCGATCAAAACACAACTGAAGGATGAAAAATTGTTTATGGATTTCAAGAAATCAAGTATGTGTATTTTCTCATGTTCTCTTTCTTGATAGTAAAAGAATCCCTCAAAATCTTTTAAAATGATCTTCAAATAAAAATATTGTCTTATTACCTTTATTTATAATGAATTTATTTTCTTATTTATCCTATAATTATTTATGAGTTTGTGTTCATTAAATTCCTCATGATCATTTTCTATATCACTCCCTATTGTTCCTTGGATATTATTTTTATTTTCCATATCCATATTCTCACTTCCTGTCAATATTCTACTTATTCAGAAACATAATTATGTGTTATTCTAGGAAGCCTTCATATTACCCTTCTCTTATTTTCAAAAGGGTGTTTTTTCCCTTTTTATGATGTGGTTTTTCAAAAAAGGTATTTTAAAATTTCAAAAATGTTTTTCCATCATGATCATATGTTTTATCTTCAACTCCTTGGATTTATTTTTTTAAAAAATTAAACCCTTTTTTTCAAACATGAGATAAAATTGTTAGAAAGAAATATATTTAAGTGGGGAAGAATGTAAAGCACCAATATTTGAGAAATTATTTTATTTAAATAATATATTTGATAGCTTGTGGTATACACAACATCATGCTTAAATGAACCACGACATACTATTGTTTAAATATGACCATTATTACCTAGCCACTAGTTTGGTGGGTATGAAAAGTAATAACCATATTTTGGAATATCGAAAAAAAATATTTTCCTAAATAATATGAATAATTAATTAAACATTTATTATCAATTGGTTAGAGATTATGATAAAATATTTTGAAGGTAAAAGGGATGTTCTTTATAAATTTTTTTATGTTTGAAATGTATTTTATCTTAATATATTAAACTTTGTCATTATTGATAAATGATTATAATTAAATAAGTAGATTAAATATCCATATGAATGTATTAATATTAATTTAATTGATTTTATTAGGAAATATATGAGAATAAATTCATTTTAAGCTTTAAAAATACATTTTATTCAAAAATGGGTTTTATTACATTTTGTCCATGAATATTATAATCAATTTCTGGAACATTAAGAAATTATATTTGAAAAATGAAAAAAATTCTTATATCATCATGTAATAAAATTATTAGGATGAATTTTTTAGATTTTTTAAAAGATTAATTTTTGAGTGAATAATGAAAAATGTAGATTTTTTTAAATCATTAATTTCTTTTTTAAAATCAATTTATTTAAAATACTATTATGTTTTAGATTTGGTTTTAAATAAAAATAAAATAAATTTTATTAAACATAATCTAAATATTCCAATAGGAAACAAAAATTTGTTTGATTTTGGTATAAATTCATTTTTATGCTTAAAAATGTAATTTTCTAAGAGCTATTTTTTGTTACATTTTGAAAATTTATATTAAAATTGATTTTTAATAATTTAAAAGGGTTAATCTTGAAAATTTTATTTCATATTTGGAATAAATAGGATAAAATTTATTAATGATATCAATTTCTTTTTTTGTCATTGTGAATAGTAACTATAGTAAAAATGTGTCGCCACGAGAAAGGGTAAACCAGGTTAATTAAGGACAATACTTTGTGATAAGACCAATTTTTTATCTTATGTCTTATTAGATGATATTTCTATAACCTTATCATGTTATCATCTAAATTTTATAGTTTTTGTTCCACTTTACTATTATTATAACCTTTATATTATTTTAAGTTAATAAAATTTAAAAAATGTCACTCTTTCTCTATTAATATCTCAAATTTGTTTTCATAGATATAAAAAGAATATATTAATTATTATAAATTTTTTTATGAATATTAATAAGTTATTTTAATTATTTAAATTTATTTTTAATTTGTATAGATAGTATAATTGTATGGAATACTTTCGTAATGACAACATAGAACTTGTGCAAGCAGTATACAAATCTAATAAGTGGTTTTACAAATATTAAAAGATATACTATTCAGATTATTTATAGTATTACATGAATTTTAAAAATAATTATTAAGGATAAGTGATTATATAATTGTTTTATTTTTAATTAAATGGTTATATTGATTGTTTTTAAGTCAGAATATGTGAATAGTCATGAAAATGACATTAAATGGGGTTTAATGTTTAAAAATAATTTCCAAATAATTATAAATTCATAAAAATATTATAATAAATAAATTAGTTCATTTATGTACCACTTTTATTAATTACGCATTTATGTACCACTTTTATTTTGAAAATTACTTTCATGACCCTTAAATATTGAAAAATGTGTTACAACGGTTAAAGTTAAACATGGTTAATAAGGGGTTAAAATAAAGAGATGTGGGTTAATATAACTTAAAAGATTATCTAAATAGTATATGTGAATGGATTTTGAACCTACATAATTCTACCTTGGAAATGGATCTAATTTGGATCCACATTTCTAGGAAGCTAACCTTATGATATTTTGATGTTTATAATAATTACAAGTGAGACACCCACCTCACTAATAGAATGAAACCTCTTATTCTCTCTTCCACACACCTTTTTATCCATTTATGACTAAACACTAGTAACCTAGATCCAATTCATAGTTTATTTTATTGGAATAAGATATAAAATATATCATCTTGAAGAACTGATCAGTTTAGTAGTCTTGAAGAACCATATAAATACATGATTCCCATATTTCATTGGAAATATAAAATAAAAAAAATAAAAAAAATATTATTACATTCTTGATATTATTCATAATATCCTTCTTTATATCATGGGGAAACGGAAAAAAATGGTGATCTTAAATTCTTAGTAAAATTTATGTACAGAAAAATACATCATGAAAAAATAAGGTATAATCAATATAACAAGGTAAGTAAATGAAACACATGAAATTTAATCAATTAATTAAGTATGAAATGCATCCATGGATAATATAAATGTAGTAATATCAGGGATAATAATAACTAAATTTTCAATAAATTAATTTATTAATATTTTATGTCATGATCTCATGTATCATGATATCTACACCACCAAATCCATGTGCCAAGATAGTTTAATCAATTAGTGGGTATACATAATAAACCTATTTAGTTTTTTCATATGATTTGACTCATGAGAGTTATCAATGAATCGAGGGGCTATATAATTTTCGGCACCACCCATCATTGAATTTCTAATTAATTCATCATATATTTAATGATAAATTAAATTTATAAATAATACTCTTTATCAATAGATATATTTATTGAGAAAAGAATACATATTTCTCAAGGTTTTCCCTAGTCCAAAAAATAAATTTTATAATAAAACACCATATATAGAAATGATATACGGTATAAAAAATATGCATAACCATGATGGATATTTTAGGGAAATGTAATGTCCAATGAAAATTAATCAAAATAAAGTGAATGTTTCAAGAGAAAGTTAACAAACAAAAAATTAATAAGAGATAAAATATGAACATAAATTCATCATAAATATAATTTTTGTAATAAAATCATGTCTTCAAGAAAATAAAGGAAAATGGTTGAGAAAACTTAGAATAAGATTTATTAAAATATTTTTCTTTCTAAAACTTATGAAAAATTATAGAATAATCTAAATATCATAAAAGGGTTATGAAATTGATAAAATCTATTAATGTTGTATATATTAAAAAACATTTTATTTGAATTTTTGAAAATAATTTCAAAAATAAACATTTCGTAAAACATTAGAATGATTCCTATAAAACCTTTTAAAATGTCAAGGATAACATAAAATTTCATTCAAGTAAATAAAAATTACTTCTGTTAAAAAATTAAAAAATGTGTATATAAAAGAAAAATATACCCAATCAAAATAGAAATAAGTTCAGCTTTTATTTTAAACATTTCTTTTCTTGATTCTCATACTAAAGAGAGGAAATTTTGGAATAAAATATATAATCTCATTAAAATATTGAACTTCAATTAGAACTTTAATAATTATTAACAAAAATATATTCAGGTTAAATACCAAAATGGTTCATTATATACACCACTTAAAAATAAATAGAGGTATAATACCAACTATGAATCAATGTAGTGAAAATTGAGATAAAGTCTATTATCTAGAGTTTTACTTGCCTCATAGGTGATCTAACCTCATGTATAATAAATTTGAGATTATTATAATAACATAAAATAACCATATTAATATGTATAATATCATATATGATCCATTTATAACATTTTATCAATCGTTTTGTTAACAATATTTTATTATTATCATTATTTCAGGTGTTAACTGCTTTATTTTTCATGTATGTTTTGATTAAATAGTCATGGTAATTGCATATTTATCATGGTTACATTATATTTAGAAATTTATTCAAGATATAAATGTGATATTTATTCAATATATATATTTATAATCATCTATAAAATATAGAGATAGAAAATTTAATTACACCGTTCATAGAGATGGTAATCCATACGTAGACACGAACAATGACTTCATTTTTCGATGGATGGAAGGGAAGGAGAGTAGATAATAATTCACCTTTCCAAGATAATTTTTTATCATGTATATCTTATATATTAATTAAAATATCCTTATTATCATCCATGTAAATAAGAAATGAAAAATTGATCACATCATTTCATGGAGGTGATAATCAACACATATGCACAAACAATGTTATTGTTTTCTAATGGATTATAAGGTAAAAATATAGATATGATATCATAATTTTAGAAAAATAATTAGGTCATAAATATTATATATATTCATTAGTTCCATTTTTATAACCATCCAAGTAAAGTGGTGATGAAAAACCAATTACACCTCTATGTGAAGGTGGTACGTCGTATGTACGTAGGAGTGATGTTTTCTTTTTTCATATGATAGAAAAGAGATAGAAAATGTTTTTACAACAATTATACTAACATAAAAGTATATTAATTATATATTATTCATTATTTTAAGATTATTTCAACACATTAAGATGAATTATAATAATTAATAAGCATGAAATAGTCAGTAAATATGATTATATCTTCTTTAGTAGAATTCATTTATATCTCCTATTATGGGACTTAAGGATAGTATTTTTAAAATAAAAAATCCTATAGAACTTTTAAAATTATTTTTATAAGAGAAATGGGATGGGTTTTTTTGGAAAGGATGCTCAAAGTGGTGTAAAGAAAAGAGAGAAGGGGTGTCCTGTTATAAGTGATGGGAGGGTCATTTTGAAAATTTCTTAAAGTATTAAATTAATATAAATTATTTTTCATGTATAAATGGGTCCAAATTGATTTATTTTGAAGATAATATTAGGATTAGTCTAAATCCTCTCATACAATAAAATTTTTGAAAGTTTTGATTATGTTTTCACCATTATCTTTTAGATTTAACCCCCATTATCCCTTTTGAAAATTACCACAATATTAAATTTTTACACTATTTAAGGTTCAGTAATGTTACCATAAAATATAAAATGTCTCATAAATGGAACATGGTTTATTTTATTAATCAAACCCCATTCATTTTCCCGAAGATAATATTTTTGTGAATTTAAAATCAATTAATAAAATATTATTTTCATATAAAATCATTAATGTCATTTTTTACAATATTAATTTAATTTGAATTTAAATAAATAAATAAAATATTTAATTCTAATATAACCTTTAAAACATATCTAATATGTAATATGTATCTATAATTTTTTAACATAATAATTCATCCAATTTATATTAATTTTAATATTTTTAAAATCATTTATTTTATTTTTCTAATAATTTATTAAGTACTATGCCGGTGTTGCATAATAATTTAAGATAATTATTCAATAACAAAAAATTAAAAACAAATTAACATGATAAAAAATTAATTTTCTTTTCAAATTAACATTTAAAACCAAACACAACCTCTTTTTTCCTTATAGAAAAACGTTATAGGTATTAAAGTTAAGAGTCTGAAATTTTTTAGATAATGGGATGAATATATAAATTTTAAGGTCTTATCACATTAGTTTTATAGAAATTTTAAGGCCATATCACATTAGTTTTAACCTTAATTGAAAAATTTTCCCTTTACCGAGAGGATAAATACTACCACTTTTACGATTCATAATGACTAAAAATAAAAGGGATATATTTACCAAATTTGAACCTTATAATTCCAAATATGGAATAAATTTTATCAAATTATATTTACAGAAGTGTTATATGTTAATTTCAATAAAAACACAAAAAATACGATGAAAACTAGTTTTCTAAACAATGATGTTTTAAGTCTAGAAATGAAATTTTACTAAAATTAGCTATAATAATGATTAAAATTTAACTAATTAAATTATTTATAACCAAATGAAGCTTATGTTAATTTAATATTAAATTAAAATAACCATGGGTATTTTTTTCAATTAAAAGAAATTATATTTTTACAAAAATGTGTATTTTTTAATATTAATAGAAAAATCATTTTTAAGAAAAATAAAAAAATTTCTACCTAAGATAATATGGAATTGATTAATTAAAATAGTATGTAATTTTTATATAATAATATCTTAATATGTCTTCACGGTTCATTTAAACTCGGTGTTTAATGTAAATAAATCTATTAAAGAAATTTATTTAAAGGGAAATATATGATTAAATATTAGGATGTTACATTCTACCCCCTTATAATAATTTCACCCTAAAAATTACTTCACTCCTATATAAATAACTAACGATAATTTTCCCTCATCACATCCTTAGGTTCTAATGTAGCTTCCTCAATTTTATGATTTCTTCATAAAACATTGACTATATGAGTGGAGTTATTTTGTATCAATTTCTCTCTACAGTCCATAATTTCCACCAGTTGTTCCTCATAAGAAAGATATTTATCCAATTTTATGATCTATGAGTTTTTTACATATTAAGGATTAGTTATTTACTTCCTATGGAAAGATAAATTTAACACATCATGGAATTTAGAGATATTTGGTGGAAAAAAACACTAAGCTATTATCCCGATACAATCAAGAATTTTGATGGTATCGATGTATTTATGGATTATATTTCCCTTATTTCCAATTTTTATAACCTCCATATAAGGATGTATTCATAGAAATAACTTATGAACAACTTAAAATTCTACATCTCACTGACAATAGTTAGCATAATGTTTTTGTCAGCTTTGAGATTTCATTATAGATTTTTGAATGGATATAACCTTCTTTGAAATTTAATTAGCTTGATCTTGTCTGAAAATCATTATTTTTTTATCCTCATCCCAAAAAATTGGAGTTCTTCACATCCTTACATATAGGTCTTAATAAGGATCCATCTGAATGCTTGGGTGAAAGTTATTCTTATAAGAAAAATCTACCAAAGGAAGGTGTTGATCCCAACCACCTTTTAAATCCATAGTGAGAGATCTCGACATGTATTATAGAGTTTGAATGGTCATATAAATTTAAATAACTATCTAAGGATGAAAAACAATCCTGTAACTAAACTCTATAACCAGAGCCTGCTGAATGCTTCTCCAGAACATCGAAGTAAACATTGGATCCCAATTAGATACAATTGAGAGTCACACTCTATGAAATATCACTTCTTACTTAATGTATAACTAAGTAATATGATCAAGAGATAAATATTATCTAGTAGCGATAAAATATGCTAATTTTATAAGGTGATGGACTATAAACCAAACAACATTGACCCCTTTAGTTGTTTTGGGGAGCCCTATAATAAAATCCATGGTAATATTTTCCCATTTCCTTTATAGTATGGGTAATGGTTAAATCATATACATAGACTTATTTTTCTTATCCTTAACATAATGAAACACCAAGTATCAGGACACATACTCAACAATATCCATTTTCATGTTATCTTACAATAAATATTATTTGAGATCTTTATAAATATTTGTATTTAAAGGATGAATAGATAATAATGGAATGTGAGATTTACCCTATAACTAATTTTTAAACTGTGGTAATTATGGGATACATACTCAGTTCTTGAACCTTATCATTATATCATGATCATATATAAAGTTATGAACATTACTCACCTTCTTTTATAATTCTACATCTTCCTTATGTACCTTATTAATACTCTCATGGATGGATGGATGAACATTTTTATAAAAAAGATACCATTTATCCCCTTTCATCAATATTTCAATATCCAACTTATGAAAATCCATAAATATTGGATCTCCTTCAATCCTCATCATGAAAAAACTAACATGATCTTTTTGAATCAAAGCATCAACCATCTTGTTTTCCTTCTCATGGTGGTAATGTATTGAGAATTTATAATCATAGATCAATTAAAACCATATTCTCTAGAACATATTTAACAATTTCTATGTAAATATTTAATTCAAGATTTTATGATCAATATTTATATCACATCTTTCACCATAGAGATAATGCCTCCATATCTTTAATGAAAAACTTTCTATTTATATCTCCAAATCATTAGGTGGGTAAATATGCTCATGAATTTTCAATTGGAAGAAGGCATAATCTATAACCATATAATTATTAATGAGTACACATCCAAATACATTATTTTATATATCACTATAGATCATAAACTATTCCCCACTGTAGGTTATTGTAAGCACAGGCACACTGACCAACCTTCTCTTCAATTCCATTTCTCCTCACATTCTTCGGTATAAAGAACTTAAATCCCTTCTGATTCAACATGGTGAGTATATTAGATAGTCATGAGAAATATATATCAAATCATTGGTAATATCCACACAACCCCAAAAAAACTATGTATCTTAGTTACCATGGTTGTTCAATGTCATCATTCAATAACTTTAATATTTTAACGGTCCACTGATATACCCTCTCCTAAAATTATTTGACCCGAGAATGAGACTTTTTATAACAAAAGATTAGTGTAAGTAAAATTAGAATATAACTACTCCTTCCTTAGGCTCTTCAGCACAATTCTAAAATTTTATTCATGCACTTCCTTTATCTTTGAATATATAATAATATCATCTATAAATACTAACACAAACTGATCAAGGTAATCTCTAAATATTCTATTCATAAAATCCATAAAGATATCATGAGCATTAGTATGTCTGAATAGTATTATTATAAACTCATAATGACTATACCCCGAATGGAAGGATTTCATGGGTATATCCTCCATCTTGACCCTTAGTTGATGATATCCAGATTGAATATAAATCACAAAAAAAATATTGATCTCCTCATAGTTCATCAAAAAAATCATTGATACAGGGTATAAGATACTTTTTCTTAATAGTGATTTTGTTACATTCCCAATAATAAATGAAAAGATGAATTAAACCATATTTCTTCTTAAAAAAATAAATGGTTCACCACATGGTGATGCATTGGGATAAATGAATACCTTATCAAGATTCACCTAGAGTATCTTCTTCAATTCCTACAACTTTATCATTTCCATTCTATATGGAGTCTTTGAAATATGTGTATCGTAAGGTATGATTTCTATTAAAACCCCAACATCACGATTCAGGGTAAGACTAGTAAACTCTTATAGAAATACATAAACAAACTCCCATACAATTATCACAAATTCAATGTTGATTTTCTCCCCAACCAACTGAGATAAATGTCCCTTGAAAATAGGAATTAAAACCTATATTATGAAAGTAATTTATTTCGTGAGTTTAAGTCCATCCTCACACCAAAAGACTATTGTAGGTTGATTCAAAATATAAAACATAACTTCAATTCACTAAAAATTGATATGGTATTTAAACTAAGAGAGGTAATCTATGCCCAAAATTACATCAAATTCAACTATAGGTAGAGTAAAAAGATTTGAAGGAAGAACATTCCCACAAAAAATATATTGGATAGGAGATATAGACTTTATATTAGACCATTCTACCATTGAGAGTTTTCACTACCAACTAAACATCTATTTTTTGAGGTGGTGATGTGATACCCTTATATAAGTCTTCAGATATAAAAGAGTAGGTAGAAAATAAATCAAATAAAATATTTTCATATCTATAGTGGATGATAATTATACCATTCACTACATCACTTAAAAATTCCACTTTGGTTGTATTAATTCTATATGTTTGGCCTTATCCCCTTGGATTCTTTGGTGTTAAGGTCCCGTAACTCTTGGGGAACTAGTTTGAATAATACCCCTTTGTTTATAGTTTAAGTACTAAATAGAAGTGGCTTCTTTATTTTCCTTACAATCATTAGTCAGATGAACCTTATCTCCACACTTGTAAAAAAATCACATGCCCCTCATACAATTCCCATGATGTTTATTTCCTTAATTTTTACATGATTGAAATTTCTTTATCTACTTATTCTTCTTTGATGTATTCCAATTTTCTTAGTGCTCAGTTAAACTTTTCTCCTCTCGATTTCCCTTAAAGATATAGGTTCTATAAATTTTCTTATTCATCTTTATGGAACTAAATATTATATCACATATGATGAAAATGTTTGAGAGACTAGCACCCTTAGAAGACTCAACTTAAGACCACAAATGAAATGGTCAATATTGTTTTCTGAATAACATATATAGTCTAAAATATGTCTGGATAATCTTGTAAATTTAGCCTCATACTCTAACACACATTATTCTTCCTTATACTTTAAAGTGAGGTACATGCTCTCTACTTCAGCTCGTTATTCTCAAGGGAATTATTTGTCATACAAAATCAGTTTAAAAGTTTTCAATTCCTTATTTTATTTTCCTTCATCCTATTTATTATTTTGGATCAATTATAACCATTTACAAACATCTATTTTCAAAAAAAATAAACTACCATATTAACCTATATTGTATTATTACATCCCAAAGTGAGCAATTTATTTTTGAGAAACATAATCCATTTCTCAGCTATCAATAGATTAGTGGTCCCATTAAAATAGAGAGGCTTTTATTTTATGAATGAATCCAACATAAAAGAGTCTTGATATGGAACAACAGGCTTATCCATTTAGGAATTGTTATTTTTTATAACATGAGTAATATTCCATAATATGGCCATGATATTTTCAGTTCCAATACTAAATGTATTGGCTTGCTCCGTAGGGCAATCTCATTATTTATTATGAGCATTGATTCCCTTTCTTCCATTATGCACCATCATTTAATAATGAAACAAACTGAGTTAGATCATAATCATCATAAATATTTGTCCATAAAATAAAAATCCCTCTAATAGAAAGATTTATAAAATACTATAAGGGATTATCATAATTCTCTTGTTACCTATGTTGATTTAAAATCTAGTTCCCAAGGTTTCTTCTAAAAATGTTGTGATACCAAATATAGAACCCCCAACACTACTAACCCTAAGTTAGTGTCTACTCTATTACATTATCATAAGATACAAATGATATCATACTAAAGGAATTATTAGTTTAGTAGTCTTAAAGAACCAAATACATACATGATTCCCATATTGCATTGGAAATATAATATAAATAGTATAAAAAATCATTCATCAATGATACTATTTATAATATCCTTATTCATATCTTTGGTAATGGAAAATAAATAAAATGTGAGATAAAATGCTCTATAAGACCTATGTATAGTAGAATATATCATGATTCAATAAGGCACAATCATTATTTAAATGTAAATAACTGAAACGCATTCCATTTAATCAATAACTTGAGAAAAAAATGAATCTATGGATAATGTCAACGTAGTAATATCATGGATAATAATAAAATAATTATCAATGATGGAAATGATTAACATTAGACATCATGATCTTAGAAATCATGATATATACACCAAAAAATCCTTGTTTCAATATAGTTTTATCAAGGGATAGCCTATCATACTCCAAAATTTATAAAAGAACAACATTTTATTCGATATCATATATGACATGTAACACCAAGAATATAATAGAATATAACCTATTTAGAATTTACGATATATTTAATATTTAAATAAACTAAATCAATTCTATATATTTGAATGCACACAATACTGATTTATCTTGTGTCACACACAACAAAAGAGTTTATTCGATAGCTTGCATTGCACGCTAGAACAAGTTTTACAGAATACTGTTAATATTATTATTTAAAATGAAAATTATCTCATACCCATTAAATTGGAGGTTATAAATAGGATTTAATAACTTATGAAAATATATGTTTTAATTCATCGGTTACTAATTAATTTTAAATTAATATAAAAACCAATTAAATATAAAGGGAGTGCTTTTTATAAATAATTATTTTTTATGTGCCAAAGGCATTTTATCATAATAGATTAAATTAATTACTATTAGTGACTAATACTAAAAAAATTATATATTATATATTAAATCAACTTTTTTACATTCCTCCAATATATTTGGGCGTAATATATAAACAAATCTAATTTTACACATAAAAGGATATATTTTTCTAAATTTAGTTTTTCCAACTTTTAATGGTAAACCTATTTTAAAACTAAATTTTGACACTTTTAAAAAATTTATATGAAAAAATAAACTTAAATTTTTGAAATTTTAATATCAAAATTATCTTAGGGTGAATTTTTGGTAAGTTTTATTTTTTATGAATAGTGAAAAATAATGACTTTTTATTGAAACCTAATGTTTCATCTAAATAATTTATAATGATAAATTATATTTTGAATTGGTTTTAAAGTAAAAATATTTAAATTATAGATATATTAATCCAATTTAGGTCATTAGAATAATTTTTATATTAAATTTAGATATAAACATTTGTAAATTTATAAACATTTTCACTTTAAAACTCGTTTTCTCATTCCATTTACAAGATTAATTTTAAATTAATTTCTGCCACTTCTGTGATTTAAATTTGGAAATATTAATTCCATATTTGGAATAAAAATAATTTATAATTTATAATAATTTCAAATTAATTTTCAATAATAATTATTAGTGAAAACTATTAAATTTAATTATAGTTATTAATAGAAAAAAATAGTTTATCAAGAGACTAAAAATTTAAACTTAAGATGAAAAAGTCCTAAAAACATGTCTAGAATCCATTTTATGGACATATTTTAACCATATTTTCTATTTAATTGAAAATAATTCATTATTGGAGGAACATGATATAAGGGAGACCTCACAATAGCATTTACCTTTTAGTATTTACAAGAATTTCACTCCTCCTCCACTATGAAAGGGCACTCACCCCCTCACTTATTCAAACCTAAAATGACATTTGGATATTTCAAACCATAAAATATAAACTAAAAACTTGTTTTACATAATCATATAATCCTCCATTTTTGTATAAATCCTACCAAATAATTCCTTTGGTGAAAACTAAAATGAGATACCTGAATAAGAGGCAACGTTCATAAATGAATGCTTTTATTTTATTTCTTCCTCAAACCCATTGATTTATTTTTATATAATGATTATATAATAACCTAATAAATATATTCAGTTTTTTTATGTAAAGGTTAATACATACAAATTCACACACTTCTATCAAATGGGATACACAATCATCATTTATATATATGGTATATTACCACCTCGCGAACTGATGTCGTTCGTTCTTCCATTACCAAATTTCAATGTTGGGAATAATGATGGATTTATAGTTTATATATGATATATATGATATTTATAATTTATTTATTATTATGTAATATTATATAGCACATAACTTCATGATTTTCATTTTATAGGAATATAATAACATTGTTCGTGTGTACGACAGACTACCGCCTCGCGAAGCGATATGATTTGTTCACACGCTACATGGAATGTATTAAGAATGAGTTTAATAAAAAAAATCTGATATATATAACATATATATGATACCTAAATGTTAATATACATACATATCACTTAATTTTATTTATTTTAATACAAAAATAAAATGGAATCAGCGTTCGTGCGTATGTATGACATACCATCTCCATGACTAGTGCATTTAATTTCCTATCACTAAATTTGATGAATTAAAATAAATACATATATAATAAATATATATGATATATAAATACTGTTTTAAATTCTTTATAGGATGAAATCATGATATAATTAAGAGGAAAAAATAACAAGTCAAAACATACTAAAAAATCAAAGAAATTGTTACCTGAAATGATGAAAATAATGAAAATAATGAAATATTTTTAGAAAAAGGGTAATAATGTGTTATAAAAGGATTATATATGATATAATAAATACTAATATTTTTATTTTATAAGTTATTAATATGTTTAAACCCACTATAAAGAAGGTTAAAGCATGTATGACCAAATAGAAAGCAAGAGGTATAGGATTTCTTAACCCAATTCCCACTAATTTGGTTAAACTTCTACTTTGTTGATTTTTTCATGATAAGATTATGTGTGTACTAACTTTTTGTTATATTATATTGTATTTCTGGTTGTTTTATGAGGTTTTATATTATATAAACATAATAAATTAATTTATTAATTCTCACTTAAATATTATGATCTTTATAAGGGTTTATTTCATAATCTCATCCTAGTTAAGATTGTTTATTCCTAAATATTATTTAAAGGGAATTACATGACCATTTATAATAAACCCTTAAATTTTTGTAGTTGTTAAATTACCCCTGAATTATTCACTTTCTATTTATCATTAAATATTAAATTTCCCTTAAATATCAACATTATTTATCATGGATATGATTATTTCTTAAACTATATACCATTTTTTCATATAGTATTTACTTTGAAAGTTATTTAATTATTTGGGAAAATTTTGATAAATCTATATTATTTACTCAATATGGATATATTATGATAAGGAACCTTATTTATGAGTTAAATCGATGATTTGATATATGAGGAATGATTTGGATAGGTATGACATGGGTTGGAGGCCATTTTAAGTAATTCACTTGATGCATCAGTATTCTCGTGAGAGGAAATATATTAGAAATGAATCCTTCATGTTTGTAACTAAGCAGTTTAAATTATGTGTATGATAGATCTTTAAAATAGTGTCATGTAAATGGTCTTAACATGAATTAGATAGGTTTTTACCAAGCATGTTTTAAATCTTCTTGAGGAAAGTTCTTAATGGTAAATGTATTGTGTTCCTAGGAAACATGGTGTATGATAATTAACCATTGCCTTCATTCATATTCAGTTTTTATTATCCATTATATTTTTACTCTGTTATAATCTATGGATTCATTTTATTCTCATGTTATTTACTTAAATGACATGTGTTTTCAGTTATTTACCTTTCGATGTTGATTTTACCTTATATTACCAAAATATTTAGGTTATTTAAATGGAATGTGTGTTTAATAATTTAAATTTACATATTTATTATGCTTATTGATTCATTATATATTCCTCTATAATTAACTCTTATGGATCATTTTAGCTCACCCTTATTTTATTTCCTTTCCCCAGGATTCCATAAAGTTTACTATGACTGATATGTAGGGATATTCTAGATGGAATAAAGTTATTCTCAAAAAAGAGAAGAAAAAAATATGTTGTGATTTTTTATTCAATTGTAATACATGACTCATGCATGCATCTTGTTTACCAAGACTACTAAACTATTTGGTCCTTCGGGATGCATTTCCTTGTATCATGTGCCAATTTAATGGTATAAAACAATGACTCCGGGCTACTAGGGTCTAGGTTGCTATAGTTGGTATCAAATTAAGTTTAGTTGAAACATTTAGAACTAGATTAAAGAAAACATAGATTAGGTAACATAACCCTAAGATAGAATTTTAGGATAAGTATATAATAACATTCCAAAGAAACCATGTTTATGATTATGAGATTATCTACATTTAAATTTTTCAATTTATGTTAATTATTTCACTAGTTTTGGGATTATACATTAGGTTACATAATTTTATGATCTAATCTATTGTATTACATTGTTTAGAATTGGAATATAGAAGAAAAAAGGGTATCAATACTCATAGAAAATGTAGAGTTTTCCCTATTAATAAATATAATATATTTGGTATTGGAACTGAGAAAGTTGTGGATATATTATAGAAGCTTAATCAAGTTATGAAAAATAACCTTTCTCAAATGGATCAACTTATTCCACAATAATATTCTAAGATGCTGGATATATTTATGTGACAAAGTCCCCCATAATTTAATGGGATTATTGATCAAATGGTAGTTGAGCAATGGATTAAGTATTTAGAGAAGATATTTTTGGTATTAGGATATAGTAAAAATGAAAAGGTTACATTTGAACTGTATTGTCTAAAAGGTTATACTGATCAATGGTGGCCATTGATCTAGAGTACTAGGGAGGAAGAGGAAATATAACTCATGGAATGGAAAACTTTTAAGGAGACATTCTTTGAAAAATATTTCCCTCATGAGAAACAGACTGATATGAAGATAAAGTTTCTTAGTTTACATAAAAAGGAGGAAGAATGTGTTGTGGGTTATAAAGTTGTCATTACAAGGTTGGAAAGGTTTGTTATAGATTTCATACACAATATAGAATTAAATATTGACCATTTCATAGAATGGATCAAGACAAGTCTCCAAAGTTCACTGGTGTCTAAAAATTTTTCTTCATATGATGAAATTATTTTATGTGCTATCAAGATAAAGAACGGATTGTCTAAGTCTTATGTATTCAAAGGGGAGAATGAAAATAATAGAATGACATAAAAAATTGTCGATAAATCGAAGAAGGTAAAGAATGATTTTACCACATGTGATAATTGTGGGAAGAATCACCTTGGTAAATCTTGAAGGGATTCAGAGTATGTTATAAGTGTGGAGAAAAGGGTCCCCAGAAAAAATAACGTAATAAGAATGAATAAAAGGAATCTATTCATTGTTTTAGCTATACAGAAATGGGTCAATATTCAAATAAATACCCCAAGAATCAAGAAAATATACCTCAAAATAATCTAAGGGATCAAGTTCAATATTATTCTATTCACATAACTAAATTATAATGATTAATATTATTGTGTATTTGTATCCATGAAATATGTTGTAAAAGTATTTTATTTATGATATTATCATCATAATAAGTATGAAATATATAAGGATTGTAACGTAGTATTATTTCATTAATAACTTAAGAGAATATATTGAATGGTACTAAGAAAAGTGATTTACTAACAAGTTAATTTTTTTTGAAAACACATGGTTGAGGGAACTATAACCCTTAATATTTTCTTAATACTAAGATAATTATTTTGGGATAAAGAGATGAATTATTTTGATCAAGTGAATCAGATAATATTGACTACCTTATAACTGACTAATGATTTGTTGAAAAATTGGATATCCTATCATTGATTTAGTTTAAAAAGTATTTTGATTTATGAAATATATCTAATAATCTATTTTGTATTTAAGGAATAAGGAATCATTCATTTTTTCAATAAGGTTTAATGGTAATTTATGTTATTACCATGTTTCAATAGAATACATGATAAAGGTATTCACATGTTTGGTACGTGAGGATTTAGAGATACTTCATGTTATTTAGATTAATGATAAGATAATTTTTAAAATTTAGTGACCTTATAAAGTTTGGTATCTTAATTTTTTGGATGTTACATGAGGTTAATCATTTATGAAATGGTTTAAGTTGACCTTTGGACAAGGTTTTATAGATTAAGGTATTACTTCACTGTATATTACAATATGTGCTAAGAGATTGAGTAGAAATAGTTCGAGGAAAAACAAAAGGATATGATTGTTCTTATATAAATATATCAAGTAAATTTCCTTATATTCTTAGAGACTGAAATAATTTATCAACTCTAGGAAAATGTTCTTGAAAAAAATTTGTCCTATTATCATCATTTTTTATGATATCAATGACATTTTTCACGCCTTTGGTTTATTCCCTTATGGTTGTTAACTTTCTCCAAAACATTTTATCTATTTATCTCCCATGGTATTTTATTGTTAGTTTTATCTTCTATATCCATGTTTTCATTTCCAACATATGTCCCCCCTATCTGGAAACCAAATTATGTGATTATTCTAGATGACTTTTGTACTTCCTTTTCTATCTTATTAAGAGGATGTTTTATTAACTCTTTTATGATGTGGGTTTTTTAAAAATGGTATTTACAAAATTCAAACCTTGTATTACCAATATCATGTTTAAATTGTGAGGACTCAATTTATTAAATGTGTAGATAATATAACACCCTAAAAATTCTAAAAGAATAACATTTTATTCGATAGCGTGTATGAAATGTAACACCAAGATTAGAAAGGAATATAACCTCTTGAGACTTTATAATATATTTAATATTTTTAATAAATTAAATATATTTTATATATTTTAATACATGAAATACTGAGTTAGTTTTTATTGCATGCAACAACGAGTTTCTTTGATAGCTTGCATTACACGCAAGATCGAATTTAAGCAAATACTATTAATACTATTATTTAAAATGAAAATTATCTCATATCCAATAAATAAGAGGTTATAAATAGGATTAACTAAATTAATAAAATATATGTTTGAGTTCATTGGTTACCAATTAATTAGAAATGTATATAAAAACCAATTGAATATAAATGAAATTTTTTTATAAAAAAATATTTTTATGCGCTAAAGGTGTTTTATATTAATAAATTAAATTAATTACTATTAGTGGATAAAATTAATAAAATTTATATATCATATATTAATTATAATATTTTTAAATTCATCCAATATATTTTATTGTTATAAGATAAGAACAAATCAAATTTTATATATAAAAAGATGCATGTTTCTAAAGACAGTTTTCTATATTTTAATGGTGCACCTATTTTAAAACCAAAATTAAAAATATTAATAAAGTCTATAATAAAAAATAAAAATAATTTTTGAAATATTAATTTCAAAATTATATTAGGGTTATTTTTTTGTTATTTTTCTGAGAAGCTTCATTGTTTGATGAATAATGAAAAATACTGAATTTTAATTGAAAACTAACTTTTCATCTAAATAATTTATAATGTTAAATTATATTTTTAATTGGATTTAAAGTAAAAATAGTTAAATTATAAATATATTAATCCAATTTATATTATTTGAATCATTTTTATATTAAATTTAAATATAAAAACTTATTAAACTTTTGAACATTTTAATGTTAATAACTCTCTTTCTTGTTTCATCTATGTGATTAATTTTAAATTAATTCCTAAAAAGTGTGTAATTTTAATTTATAAAAATGGATTACATATATTTAATAAGAATAATTTCTAATTTCTAATAATTTTAACTTAATTTTTGACCAAAACTATTAGTGTACATAGTTAAAATTAATTACGATTAGGAGAAAAACGAGTTTATCAAGGGAGTAAACTTTAAACATAAGGGGAAAATGACCTATACACTTTTAAAAAATCCATTGTATGGACATATATCATCAATATCTCATATTTTATCTAAAATAGTTCATTATTTTTGGAACATTATGTAATGGAGACCTGCTAATAATTTTTACCTTTTGGTATTTACAAGAATGTCACTCCTACTCCACTATAAAAGGGCACTCACCCCATCACTTAGTCACACCTCTAAATATATTTGATTCATAAAAAACTTGAAAAAATAAATTATCAACTTCCCTAAACTCATATTAGAATCCTCTATTTTGGAATAAATCCAAACAAGAAATTCCTTTTGTGCAAACCAAAATGAGATACCCGAATAATAGATAATGTTCATCAACAAATGTTTTTATTTTATTTCTTCCTCAAACCCCTTTATTTTTTCATATCATGATTATATAATAAAATAAAAATCTTAAATATACTTATATTTTTTATTTTAATGTTAGTACATTCAACTTGACACACTTTATTAAAATGGGATACCCAATCATCATTCGTGTGTAAGGGGAACTACCGCTTCACGAACCAATGTCGTTCGTTCTTCCATTACCAACTTTCAAGGTTTGAAATAATGATGGATTTATAGTTTATATATTATATTTATTATATTTATAAATCCTTTATTCTTATATAATTATTATATAACACATACATTCATGATTTCTATTTTTTGGGAATACGATAACATAGTTCGTGTGTACGAAGGACTACTGCCTCGCAAAGCGATGTGATTCATTCACACATTACATGGAATGTATTAAGGATCATTTTAATAAAAAATTGAAATATATATAAAATAAATATGATAATATAATGTTAATATACATATATATTACTTACTTTTATTTCATTTAATATGAAAATAAAATGGTAGCAGCATTCATGCTTACGTACAACCTACCATCTCTATGGATAGTGAATTTCATTTACTATCAATAAATATTATAGATTAATATAAAAAAATATATAATAAATATATATGATATATAAATCATTTTTTAAATCATTTAGATGAATAAATTATGATTTGAGTAGGAGGGAAAAAATAAAAAGACAAAACAGACTTGAAAAACAATGCATTTATTACTCAAAATGATGAAAATAATGAAATTTTATTAATGAAAAGGTAATAGTATGTTATAAAAGGATCATATATGATATAATAAATATTAATATTATTCTATTATAATTTAATAACATGTTTAAAACCACTATAATATAGGTTAAAGCAAGTATGACCAAAAATAAAGCGTGAGGTAAGGTATTCCTTACCTCACTTTCCACTTATTGGGTTAAAATTATACTTTGTTGATTATGTCAAGCTAAGATTATGTGTGTAATTAATTTTGATAGTATTATATTTTATTTCCACTTATTTTATGTCAATTTATAGTGGATATATATAATTTATTCATTTATTAATTATCACTTCAACTTTATGATTTGTAAGGGTTTACTTCACAATCTCATATTTATCAAGATTTTTTATTATTGAATAATAATTAAAAGTAATTTCATGAATATTTATTAATAAAAACTTAAACTTTATTATCCTATGGATATTCAGGATCTTCTTCAAGTAATAGTATCATTTTCCCACTCTTTGTTACTTAAAATGTCTTAGTAAATGTTTTTACGAAAATCCAACTTCATTTATCTTTTCAGTAGGAGATATGTTCTCTTACAAAACCATTTTTTCTAAAAATGTTTTTTAAAATTACTTAAAAATTATTTAATAAAATAAATTTTAACATATTATTCCTTATTACAAAATGTTTTCAAAAAAATCCTCTTATCGCTTTCTGAACAAGGCACTTTTTTAACCTGTTTATAATTAAAATATATTTTTTTTACATTGTACGAAAAGTATAAAATTACCCACCATCATTTATTTAAAGATTTATTTTCAAATTTATGAAGATATTTTTAAATAAAAAAAATTTGAATGTTTTTTTCAAAGAAAAGTATTTTCAAAATGTCTTTTAAAATGAAAATGATATTTTCCTCAAAAAAACTTTTGATGATATTTTAATTTAATCAATGAAAACAACCCTAATTATTACTATAATGGGTATATGTAATATTTATACAATCATTATTCTTAATTTTGATGTATTATGGTTATTTTTACCAAGTATAGTATTTAAATTTTCTTACTTGAATTATTTTAATTTTCATTAACTCCTATTAGAATTATTCACTTTATAGTGATCATTGAACATTAAATTTCCCCTAAATATCCACATTATTTTTCATGTATAGGATTATTTCCTAAACCATATAAAATTTTTACATATAGTGTTTACTTTTTTAATAACTTAATTATATGGGAAAATATTAATAAATATGTATTCTTTAATCAATAAAGATACTTGATGATAAGGCATAATTTTTATGAATTAAATTGATTATTCGATATATGAGGAATGATTTAAACATGTATGACATGGGTTTGGGAACATTTAAATTAATTCCCTTGATGTATCAATAGTCTCATGGGATGAAAACATATGGAAACAAACCCTTTAGTTTGTAACCAAGAAGTATAAACTATCTCAAGGATAGATCTTGATAGTAGTGTCTCATGAAAGTTATTGACACAAATTGGATGTGTTTTTACCAATCATGTTTTAATACTTTGTGAGTATATATATTAATGTTAAATTTATCATGTTTCTAAGAAATATGATGTCCAATACTTAAACATTGCCTTTATTTATATTCAATTTTCATTATCCATGATATTTTCTCTATGTTATAATTTATGGATGCATTTCATTCTCATATTATTGATTTAAATTGAATTTTTGTTCAGTTATTTACATTCTCATATTTAATCTACCATACCTTACCATGATATTCAAGTTATTTAAATGGAATGTGTGTTTAATTATTTTCCTTTTCATATTGAATATGCTTATTAATTCTTAATAACTTCTACAGTACTTAACCCTTACTAAGAATTTGTATTGACCCTTATTTTATTTCCTTTCCCCCAAATTTCATGAAGTTTAGTATGAATGATTTGCAGGAATATTATATATGTAATATTTTTATTCTTGAAAAAGGAAAAGAAAAAAATTATGTTGGAATTTGGGTATTCAATTGTAATACAAGAATCATGTATCTAACCAGTCTACCAAAAATACTAAATTATTCAGTCCTTCAGGATGTGTTTCCTTGTATCATATTCCAATGTATTGGTAGAAGGAAATGAATCTGGGATACTAGGGTTTAGGTCACTATATAGGCATACATCAGAAACCAATTTAATTTGGCCAACTAATTTGTCTCATCAGATCTGTCAATGCATCAAGGGGCTATATAATTTCAGGCTACAACCGTCACTACATTTCCAATGCATTCCCTATATATTTAATGAAAAACTAAATTCATAAATAATATAACTTATAAAAAAATCCTTATTAATGAAAGAATACATATTTATCAAGGTTTTCCTGGCCTATCAAATAACTTTCATAGTAAAACACCATATATAGAAATAACATAGTGTTTAATAAATAAGTATATCTGTGATGGATATTTAAGATAAATGTAAAATCCAATGAAAACTAATCATAATAAAGTTAATGTTTCAATATAATTTTAATTATAAATAAATTAATAAGAGATAAAATATGACCATAAATTCATCAGAAATATATATTTTGTAACAAACTCATTCCTTTTGAAGAATGAAAGGAAATGGATAAGAAACCATAATATAATATTTCATAAAATAATTTTCTTTTTAAAGACATTTAAAACTAATAGAATAAAAAAATTATATAAAGGTTATGGTGGTGGGAAAATACATTAACACTATATATATTAAAAAAATACTTCTTTTGACTTTTTGAAATTAATTTTTAAAACAACCCTTTCAGAAAACATTAGAAAGATTCATTTTAAAACCTTTTAAAAGTAAATGATAACATAAATTTTACTTTGAGTAAATAAAAAATAATTTTTCAAAAAAAAATTAAAAAATATATACATGGAAGAAAAATATACTCATTCAAAATAGAAATATGATTGGATTTTCTTTTAAACATTTATCTACTTGGTTTCAATGCTAAAGAGATGAAGAGTTCGAAGAAAATATAAAATATCAATAAAAGAGTGAAATAGAATTGAATATTTAATCATCAATATCAAATATATATGCATTTTAAATACCTAAAAGGGGTAGTATATACACTATATAAAAATAAATAGGTTCATAATAACAACTATGTCACAATGGAGTGGAAATTGAGATGAAATCTATTACCTATAATTCTAATTAATTGATAGGTTATCTAAACTACTGTATAAAAATTTTGAATTTATTATATTTACATAACATAACCATATTCATATCTATAATACTATATATGGTCTATTTATAACATTTTATCACCCATTTGTTAATAATATTTTATTATTATCAACATTTTAGGTGTTAACTACTTTGTATTTCAAGTATGTTTTGATTCTTTAGTCTTGATACCTGTATATTTCTCAAAGTTAAATCATATAAAAAATTTATCCAATATATAAATATCATATATATTCAATATATATATATATATATTTATAATCATCCATAAAAGATAGAGATAGAAAAATGAATTACATCATTCATAGAGACGGTAATTCATATATATGCATGAACGTTGTTTTCACTTTCAAGTGGATGGAAGTAAAGAAAGGTAAATAATAATTCAAATTTATAAGATCATTATTATGTCATGTATATCTTATATATTCATTAAATATATCTTTATTATCATCCATGTATAGTGGGAATAAAAAATAGATCACGTTGCTCCATGAAGGTGGTAGCTCTCATGTACGTACGTGCGACATTATTATTTTCTAATGGATTACAAGGTAAGAAATTAGATATGATATTATAATTTCAGAAAAATTATTATTTCCTAAATAATATAAATTTATTAGTTCCATATTTATAACCATCCAAGTAAAGTAGTGATAAAAACAAATTACAACTCTCTATAGAGATGGTACGCCATATGTACGTAAGATGGATGCTTTTGATTTTCACAGGATGAAAAAAAGATGGAAAATGGTTATAACATAATCATAACATCATCTTCATATATTTATGATACTATATTTATTATTTTAATATAAGAAAAAAACATTAATATAATTTATAAAAATAAATAACCTTGTAAGAGTCGGTAAAGATGATTATCTCTTCTTTATTAGACTTCCTTTAAATCTCCTCTTATGGGACATAGGGTTGGTATTTTGGAAACAAATGTCAAACAATGACCTTGGCTTTTATTTTTTTTATTTTTTTTTGATGTTGGTTATTTTGGTTTAGGTTCAAGTCGAGTTCCCACTGAATTTTTTTGAGTTTCTAAGTCTTCGGGTGTTTTTTAGCCCTGTGAATGGTTTGAACATGATTTGGCCCAAACCATGTGGGGCCCAAAATTAATTTTTCACCCTTATTTTCATAGGGAATGACTTTTATATAGTCAGGGGAAACTGTGCAAAAAGCATGGTAAATTACCCTATCAAATAACAGAGATGAGTTGCACGGTCGATGCATGGTTTCTCAAACCATGAGTCCATCCGGTGAAAGGCTCCCTTCTCTCTAGTAGGCTACGCATGGTTGGTTCACAGTATGAAAGACCATGTGTCCAAACCCTACGACCTAACTTGTGTTAAAAAAATAAAAAAATGATAAATTAAATAAGAAAATTAAAAGAAAATTAAAAGAAGATGTTTTAATAATAATAATGATAATGATAATAATAATAATTTTATTATTATTATTAAGTTTATTATTATTATTACTATTAATTATTATTATTATTATTGTGTTTTGGTTTTCTTTAACCCTAAATGGATTCCCCTTACCCTTTCCATGTGCAAACCCCTTTCGCCCTCTCCCTATCACACGATGACCCCCCTCCCTTCTCTCATGGCGCGCGACCTCCCCTCCCTTGATGCCTCCTCTTCATTCACCATTTCTCTAGATGTCTCCCAAATTAATGGTCTTTACCCTAAGTTATGCCCTCTTCTTCCATCGTCCTCCCTCATTTCAGTGATTTTTCTCTTTCGTTTCACCCCGTTTGTTTTGGTCAAACCCTAGGGTTATGGTTGATCTGATTTTTTGTGTTTTCATCCATTGTTAGGGTATGCAATAGCTCCCTCAGGATGACCTTGTTTGTATTCTGAAATATTATTATAAAGGTGAAGTTGTTTGGTTCATTTCGGTTTTCCCATCATCTTTTGAGGTTGGAATCATCTACCCTCTTGTTTTCTTTCAAATTGTGTGGGTCCCTTTTGGTGATTTTTAGAGTTTTTGGTATTTTTCATTAGTGAATTTTGATCCACTATTCACAAGGAAAACTTACATTCATGTAAAGTGGTAATTCATATATATATTCCCTCTTTTTACATATTCCCACATGGTGAGGGGAATATGTATAATGCAGCTAGGTTTATTTATATATATGTGTATAAATGCTTATGCATGTAAGTGAAAAGACTGGATTTGAGTTTTCATTGTCAAATTCATCAAGTGCCAAGCTGTTTCACCTTATTCTTATTCTTCTTGAGGTAAGCTCCCTATGCCTAGTCCTTTAATTTTAATTCCTTAATTTCTTTAGTGTTTTAAATAGACTTTTTCATATTAAATAGTATCTATATGCTATGCAAAGGGATTTTGATTCTTGTTCTTGTACTTTCATTTATTTTTCATGATTCACCTTCATGTTTTGACTTGTGTATTCTTCATTAAAATATATTTCCAAGATTTATTTAGAATGATAAATATTTTAGATTCTTAAAAGTGATTTCCAAAAATGTTTTGGGTGTGTTTGGGTATTTCCAAAGATTTTTTTTTGTGTGTATAATAGTTTTGAAAGTTGACGTGAATAAAGACGGGTTCATGTGTGGTTTTAAAAATGGTAAATTTAACATTTTCGTAATTTTTCAAAAGTGCATGGTATTTGTTGTGAATTCAAGTTTTAATAGTTTTTTGACTTACTTAAATTTATTTATTCGATTTAAGAATGGTTTCAATATATTTTTTAAATGTATCATTCCTTGGTTTATTAATTGATATTTTAAATCATTTTGGAACTTAAAAGTGTTGGGTGAATATGTTTTCTAAAATGAAATTATTTTTTGAAAAGTAATGAGGCCCATTTAGAACTTTGAGAATGATTTTTAGAAGTGTAAAACCCCTATTGAGGTTTGAACCCTTGTTTTAGAAATATTATGTGTATGTTAGAAGTTTTATTTATCATATGTTCCTAGTGAAGAGGCTTGTGCATTTCTATGTGACTTGAAAATGGGGGTTCTCTAATGGAGGGAGATTAGTGGTGAGAAGTTAGATGGGTTTTAGGTAAATATTATGATATGTGTGTATATTTTATCTTGATAAAAAAATCACCACCATTTGAAATAGAGAACATGGGAAACCTGAGTACCAAGGTGGGAATACTAGGTCTAGTACACTAGGTGGATTAGTAGGGTCAAGGCTTGGTTCCCCCTAGAAGAATTGACGCTTCAACACTAACTAAACATGTGATATGATCAGAGACCACTGGTATTTGGGTTGTAATCCCCTCTAGTGGATCATTCATGAGAATTTTGTTGGTATAGGATTATGATTTGGAGACCACTAGACCTTAGGATGTGTTCCCCTATAGTGACTCATGGACGATAAAACTATTGGTATTAGCATTATGAAATTATCACTAAGCCACGAGGATCCCAGTACTACACTAACCTAGCTACTTAGGGTTTTCCCAAGGTGATTGTGATGTGATTTACATTTCAGTTGCTTCATTATTAATTTATCTTTTGTGAAAGGCATGTTTTTATCTAAATTTCTTCCCTTTCATTTTAGAATGTCTATGAATGCTTGGGAACCTATTTTGGAAATGTTATGGAAAGAAAATTGTTTTTCTTGAAATCAGAATCTTGTTACTTGAATATGAAAAGAATAAAAAACCTTATTTTTATATGGTTATATTTTTAAACTTTAATGACTTGGTTTTCTTTTTAAAGGTAAGGCATAGGGAATAGTTTATTTAGGCATGCCTACTAAGTTTTAATACCCAAATCTATAGCTTAATTTTTGTTTTTATATTCTGGTGTTTCTTCTTGCTCTTTTTTTATCATGGAGTGAGTGTGATCCTATTTTCATAGGTGACCCATGAGGCCACATGAAGGTACGAGTAATCATATTTTCTTTCTACTACTAGAATTTAGTTTTATTTTTTAGTTTATTTACATTTATTTATTTGTTATTCATGGGATAAATCATTCTGAACTGCTTTATCTTGATGTCTGAAATTTTGGGCCTTATTGCAGGTTGACTTGGGTGATTGGTTTAGGGTTGACCCTATTTGGTTTGTGAAAAAATGGTATCATAACATTCCCTTTTTTATTTGGGATGTCAAGTATATCGAAGATAATATTATTAGGGCTTATGAGGTAGGTAATAGGTTCATGCCTGATCAATATCACTCATGATGAGACCCGAGTCTCCATGGGTGGTTGTGTTTAGAATATTTATTTTGGTTTGAGTTATGCCATTGGATTTTGTTCAGTTTTATGAGATTTTGTATGTTGGGGGGTGAAATTGTAGATGATCTGGTGTTATACAGTGATCTAACATGGCATAGAGAACCATGTAGATCTCACAAGCATGGTTCAATATACTTCTAGTGGTTGGTGTATGTTCAATGCATGGTCTGCTAAACCATGTCTTTGGGGTATGCATGACCACTAGTTCCCCTTTTTAATTTTTTTTGTATTGGTAATGATTCAATATTATTTGGGTTCGTGTGAGTGGAATTTTAGAAGAAAAATGATTTCTACAAATGGTTTTCAGATTGAAAAAAAAATTAAAGAGAAATTGATTTGGAATTTTTAAAAGTTTGGGAAATTGTGTAGGAAAAGTTAATTGTGAATTTGGTAAATGATTGTTTTTTATGATGAAATAGTACATATGTCCCTTGATATTTCTTATGGATGTTCACATATTTTCGTGTGTGTGTGTGTGTATGAAAAGTGAATGTTGGCATGTATGTGAGGATGATGTAAGCAGAAATTTGAATGAACACATATGTGATGGTTCATAGGATACTATAGGTGAGTAATAAAAAAAAGGTTTGAATTGGTTTTTCAAATTTGTTTTTGAAAAGGAAAATGGTTTCTGATAAAAGGGGATTCTTTTCTAATAAGATTGTTGTTTTAAAAGGGAAAGGTGAGGTGATGTTTTAAATTTTTAAGTGGATGTACTAATATTATTTTGGAAATGAAAAATGATTTTGATTTCTAAAGGGGGGATTAAATTTTGAAAATGGGTGACTTTAAAATATTGGTTTCTAAAAGAGGGTTCTTGGCATGTTTTGTGAGGTTGTTGTGTTATTTTTCGATTGAGATTGTATTTTTCTTTGATTTGGTTTTGTGATGTTTTGGTTTATGAGATTGAAAGTTGGATTAAAATTTTGGTTGGTTGAGTTTTAGTTTGATGTTGATCTGGTTTTGAGCCATGTGTTGTTGAAATTATGCTACCCATAAAGACCCAGAAGGTTTTTGAGGATTCTCATCTAGTCATCGTCCCTACCCATTCTCCCAATGGAGTGGTGGGGTCGAATGTTTTATGTTTATGTGATGATCAAGTTTCATTAGAGACAATGGAGTGTCTCTAGGAAGTCAAAATTGTTTTTAGGTCTTTAAGAACTCCCAAAGAGGTGAGGGTTTGAGTTGTTTTAAGGTTGTTTGAGGGTTTTGGATTTGATCAATAGAAGGTGTTCATTTGTGAGTTGAGATATCTTAAGAAATCTTCCAAACCACTTTTATCCAGTGGTTTATTGTTGAGGAAGTGAAGGAGAGGAAAACACTGGAGTTTACAGATGTTTGACAAGGTTTACTGACAGTGATGGGGAAAGTGGACCATTTTAATGATCCAGTTTCATTTTTATAGTGATATTCCTTGTTAGTTCCTATCTTTTTCTTGTAGAACTCAATAGTTTACTACCAGTGTGGTTGTTTTGGGCATTCTATATTGTCTTTTTGTCATCCTCTAAAGGTCTTCTATCAGTGTTTTCATTTGGGTCTCTTGGATAAGTTCTTCAAGAATCGTCATCAGAAGAAGTCTAAGTCATTGGATGTCATCTTTTGACTAAGATGTAGTGGATGCTTCATACATCAGGTCTCCAATCATAGGCCTCAGAGTGAATTTTGCACATATTTAGGAATCCAAGGGTGTGGAGGGCCTTGGTGTAGCCTTTGTCTCTAGTGTCGGAATAGGGACAGTTTATGTTCCTCTATTTTAGCTTCTTTATATTTGAAGGTTCCTTTTTAATAGAAGGAATAGAGGCCTCATTTTAATATTATAGTCTCATTTTTTTAAGGTTTATCTTCTATAGTATTCCTAATTATGGAATTTTTCCCTTTGGTTGTGAAAGTCTAGGTGGTCTTATATTCTTGAAAACCTCTATAGTTGTGGTTTTTCATTATGGAATCAAACCCTTAGATTTTTTTCTCTTTGTGGATGTCAGTCTCAAGATGATTATCTCTCTTGTGTGGTTAGCCCTTTTTGTGGTCTATTTTTGTTTTAGGTTATGCACTTTTTGGAGATTCTAATTTCTTGTGGAGATTACGAATCATGGTTCATTTCAATATTTGGTTTGAGATATTTTTGTGGGTCCGCCGTGTGTTGAGGGTTTATGATTTGGGTTGGACGTTTAATATGGTTGTGCTGGTTGGTCTGTATAAATAGTTCTCAGGTTAATTTGTGTTGGGTTTCCCTTGGGGGTTTTTTGGTTCTAGTCGTGTTCTTGGGGTCAGGAGAAACCTTATATTTTCCACATGGTTCTTTTCATTGCAGTTTCTCTTAGAACTGGTTGAGTGTGACTGGTAGAGTAAAAGGTCACACCAAGTTCGTGGTTTTGTTGTCCTTCTTTAGTTTTGAGCTCGCTTTGGATTCCTCATTTGGCAGAGTGACTTTATAGGGGAATAAAGTGTTTTTGTTTGAATAATTTTCACACCCCAAACTTGGTTTTATTATTTCATTCTATTCTTGATGTTGGTTATTTTCTTGAGGTTCATGTTGAGTTCCTACTGAAAAGTTTTGATTATATAAGTCTTTTGGTGGTTTTTTCTCAATGTCAATGTTTTGAGCATGGTTTTTACTAAACTTTGCGATGCCCAGTAGTGAACATTTACCCTTATTTTGGGTGGGCACAGATTGCATACAGTTAGAGGAAACTATGCGACAAGCATGCAAAATGGACATGTCAAATGACAGAGATGAGTTTCATGGTCGGTGCATGGTTTCTCAAACCATGCGACCAGCCAATGAGAGGGTCCCTTATCTCTAGTATGTTGTGCGTGATTTGAACATGGTATAGAAGACCATGCATCCAAATCATGTGATCTTCCCAGAGTTTGAAAAAATAAAAAATAAATAAATTGAAAATCAAATAAGAAAAATTAAATTAAATTAAAAGAAAGTGTTTTAATAATAATAATGATTTTTTTATTATTATTATTGTCATAATTATTATTAAGTTTAATATTATTATTATTAATTAATATTATTATTATATTTAGGTTTTTTAAACCCTAAAGGGGTTCCCCTTTACCCTATCCATGTACAGCCCCCCTTTCCCCTCTACCTGTCGCATGACGCTCCCCCTCCCTTATCCCATGGTGCATGAACTCCCCTCCCGTGTGGACTCCTCTTCATTTTATATTTATTTATATTTCTCCTGGATTCATGGTTATCTCACCACAGTATAGCCTTTTATTCCCTCCTCCTCCCTCATTCTAACAATTTTTCTCCTTCACATTGACTTATTTGTTTCTTCCAAACCCTAGGGGTGATCTTATTTTTTTATGTTTTCTTCCATTTTTAGGGTATGAAGTGGCTCTCTTAGGTCTTCCTTGTTCATATTCCAGTATCCATTACTGAAGGTAAAGTGTTTTGATTCGTTTCATCTTTCCTATCATAGTTTGATCTTGTTTTCATCTACCCTCTTGGTTTGTTTCAAATTTTTCTTACCCATTTTGGTGATTGTTTTGAGTTTCTTGTATTTTTCAATAGTTCACTTCGATCTTCCATTTGTGAGGATGAATTACACACATGTTCAGGGGTAAGTTATATATATATTCCCTCTTTGTACATATTCTCTCATGGTGATGAGGATATGTGAAATACAATTAGGGGTATTTATATATATATGTATGTATGTATGTATGTATGTATGTATGTATGTATGTATGTATGTATGTATGTATGTATGTATGTATGTATGTATGTATGTATGTATGTATGTATGTATGTATGTATGTATGTATGTATGTATGTATGTATGTATGTATGTATGTATGTATGTATGTATGTATGTATGTATGTATGTATGTATGTATGTATGTATGTATGTATGTATGTATGTATGTATGTATGTATGTATGTATGTATGTATGTATGTATGTATGTATGTATGTATGTATGTATGTATGTATGTATGTATGTATGTATGTATGTATGTATGTATGTATGTATGTATGTATGTATGTATGTATGTATGTATGTATGTATGTATGTATGTATGTATGTATGTATGTATGTATGTATGTATGTATGTATGTATGTATGTATGTATGTATGTATGTATGTATGTATGCATAAATTCATGTGCGTGTAAGTGTAGAGACTGGATTTAAGTTTCCATTGTCAAATTCATCGAGTTCTGAGATGTTTTCTCTTGGTATTCTTCTTCTTAAGGTAGGTTACCTATGCCCATGTGTTTAATTTGAATTACATAATTACTTGAGTGTTTTAAAAAAATCATATTAAATATTATGTTAATTCTATGAAAAGGGATTGTGATGATTGGTGTTCGTATTTCCTTTATTTTTCATGATTCACCTTCAAGTTTTGACCTGTTTATTCTTCATTAAAATATGTTTCCAAGCTTGTTTTAGAATTATCAACATTTTAGATGCTTAAAATTGGTTTCCAAAATGTTTTTGGGTTTTTGGTGGGTATTTCCAAATATGTTTAGTTTATGTATAATAGTTGTGAAAGTTTACTTGAACGGATATGAGTTTGTGTGTGATTTCAAAAATTGGAAATTTCAAATTTTTCTATGTTTGTAAAAGTGAATGGTATTTTGTTTGAATTAGAGATTAAATAGTTTTTTTCATTTCTTAAATGGTTTTCTTTGATATAACCATGGGTTCAATATATTTTTTAAATGTGTAGTACTTGGGTTGTTTAATTGATATTTTGAATGGTTTTGGAAGTTAAAATTGATGAGTGATTATGCTTTCTAAAATGAAAGTATTCATTGTAAAGTAATGAGTCTCATTTGGAACTTTGAGAATTATTTGTGGGAGTGAAAAACCATGCTTGAGGTATGCCCCTTTATTTTAGAAATATGATGTTCATGTTAAAAGTGTGATTTGTGACATGTTCCTAGTGAAGAGGCTTGTGCATTATTGTGTGACTTCAAAAGGGGAATGCGCTCAAAGAGGGATATTGGAGGTGAGAAATTGGATGGGTTTTTGGTAAAGAATGTGATATTTTTATATATGTTAACTTGATAAAAACTCCCTTCCATTTGAAATAGAGCACATGGGAAACCAAGGTACCTAGGTGGGAAGACTAGTTCTAATACACAAGGTGGATTGGATAGGTCAAGGCTTGGTCCCCCTTAGAAGGATTGGGGCTTCAACACTAACTAAACATGATATATGATTGGAGGCCACTAGACCTTAAGTTGTGATCTTCCCTAGTGGATCATGCATTGAAACGTTGTTGGTGCTGGATTGTGATTTGGAGACCACTAGACCTTGGGATGCATTCCCCTATAGTGGCTCATGCATGAGAAAGTTTTTGGTATTGGTTAGAGGAGATTATCATTGAGGTACGAGGATCCTAGTACCGCACTAACCTAGTGTCTTAGGGTTTTACCATGGTGATTGTGATGTGATTTCCATTTCATATTCTTCATGATTTCTTTATCTTTAGTGAAAACCAAGTTTTAATATAAATTTATTCCCTTTCATTTTGGAATGTCTATGTATGCTTGGAAACCTATTTTGTAAATGTGATGGAAATAAAAAAAATTTCTTGAAATTGGAATCCTGTAACTTGAATGTGAAAATAATGGAAAACCTTATTTTTATATAGTTATATTTTCAAACTAGAAAGACTTAGATTTCTTTTTAAAGGTAAGGAATAGGGAATAGTTTAGTCAGTAATGCCTACTGAGTTTTAATACTCACGCCTATAGATTTTTTTTGTTTTTATATTCTCATGCTGCTTCTTGCTCTGGTTCACTCTTAGAGAGAGTGTGATCCTATGGTTAGAGGTGACCAATGAGGTCACATGGAGGTATATATTGTCATATTTTTTCCACTGCTAGAGTTTTGTTTTATTTTTTCGTTTATTTTCAATTATTCATGTATTTTTTTATGGGATAAATCATTCTCAACTATTTTATCTTGTGTCCTAACACTATTTTCCAACTCTGCAGGACCGAGAATGCCTTTCGGGCCTTGTTGTGGGCCGGCTCGGGTGACCAGTTTAGTGTTGACCTGGGTTGGTTCATGAGAAAAAAACATCTCCACACTATATAAGGATGTTTATAATATAATTTGGTAGGTTTTGGACAAGCTAGTATGCTCAAAGTGGTGTTAATAAAAGATTGAAGGGGTGTCTTTTATTAGTGAGGGGATGGGCATTCTTGGAATTTCCTAAAGTATTAAATTAATATAAATTATTTCTCATGTTAAAATGGATCAAAATTGATATAATTAAAATATAATTTGAGTATGAGTTGAAATAAGATCATAAAATAAAATTTTAATTTTTTTGGCTATTTTCATCCTTATCGTTTAGTTTTAACCTCCTGTTAACCCTTTGGACAATTACCTACAATAATAAACTTTTCTGCCATTTAAGGGTCAAGAATATTATTATAAACAGAACAATGAACCATAAATTGACAATTATTTATGATATCAACCATATCAATTTAATTTTTTGGAATATATGATTTTTATGAAATTTAAATCATTTAATAAATTATTATTTTCCTAAAATATCATTAATGTAATTTTTTACACAATTCATTTAATTTTATTTTAAATATATCAAAAAAATATGGAATTATAATATACTCCTTCAAAAAAACCCTAATATTTCATATATATATCTAAAATTCATGTAACATAATAATTCAAAAAAATTATATTACTTTAAATATATTTAAAATCATATATTTTATATTTCAATTAATTGAATAAAAATTATGTCGGTATTGCATAATCATTTTATGTAATTATTCAATCGCCAAAAACTAAAATTAAATAACAAAGATAAAAATTTAATTTATATTTTAAATTAATATTTAAAACCAAACATTTTCTTTTTTACTTATAGAAAAATTTTATAGTTTTTAAAGTTAAGAGTGTGGCATTTTATTTTTATTCATTTCTTAAAGTAATATAAAGGGAAATATCAAAGAAAATGGCACCAAATGGCCAACTTTTTGAGAATTAAATGGAAATGGATGAACTAAATTCATATAAAATGATAAATTAAAGTGTTATAGAAATACTAAAGTCTTATCACATTAGTTTTTTTAACTTAATTACCCCATTTACCGTTTATGAAAGTGATAAATTTTAACAGTGTCACTATTCACTGAAAAATAAATATTTTCAGAAAAATTGAAAAAAATCATACTAAGATAATATTTAAATAATAAATTAAAAAAATTTAAATGTCACATAAAAATATTTTTATATTTTTTCTATGTTCTTTTAAACTCAATGTCACGTACAAAGAAAGTTATCTAGAAAATTTATTTAAAGAGAACAATATCATAAAATCTCAGGGTGTTAAATTCTAGCTCTTCCAAACCTTCTCGAATAATTCCCCAAAATTATTACCAATGTATTAGTGTTTTCAATCTCACCAAAATACCAACCTAATAAGAATTAAGATGTATTCCAAGGGAGGTTTTCCCAATAAGTGGTATAATTATTAACCGTCTGTTTTATGTATATTTCTTCTTCTACTTCCTTAAAATATTCTTTAAAAATGAAAAAATAATAACCTAAGTATATTAAATATAACATGATGTTATTATTATTATGGTAAAACCCATTTTCATCACATTTTCCATTTAGTGGGAAATGAAAATTCCACTCATAAATGCATATGAACTACCACCTTTACAAAGAGACGTATTTTGTTTTTCATCACCGTATCATATGACAAGTTAAGATGATAGATCAAATGAGTATAAACTAAATTCATGAAGTAAATATTATATTTTAAGTACAATTTATTACCTAACTTCATATTCTCCCATCCATTGAAAAAATATAACGTCACTTGTGGGTATGTGTGGACCACCACCCCCACGAACTGATGTGATTTTTTTAAATATTTTCCTTTCATAGATGATTATAATACTATATTTAAATTTATAAATATGATAATTATGTATTGATTAATATTCCACATATTATTTTATAATTATTTCTTTGACCACGGTCATCCTACCAAAGTTGTTTTGAGATTACAAATCGAATGTCTCCAAAACATATAACATGAAAATGATTGATTTAATTACAATATAAGGCATGGTAATAAATAAAATAAAATTTATAATAATAAGTTAATAAACTCAAAAAAAATTCAATAAATTATAAAATTAATATAAGTTTACTATATAAGAATTAAAGTATGTACTTGGCAAGCCAGACTCAAGGTAAGCGACTTTATTTTAAAATTCTTGTTTTAAAATTTTCATTCCCACAATTTTTCTTCCATGTAGACGTTCTTGTAAATATTTTCAATAATTCTATTAATTATTATTAAAATTTTGATAATTTTCATTTTCAAATATTTTTTACTTTATTTATAAATCATTAAAAATGAATCTTTTTGACATTTTCTGTATCGGTTATTCTCGATTTTTACAAAAGTGAAAAATATTTTTTAAAAATGTATATGGATTAACCACCATGTCCCATCATCATATAAATTATTCTTTATCACTATTCCTTTACAAGTTTTCATAATTATTTTCAAATAAAAATATTCCTCCTAATATTCTAAGAATTTTTAGTTTTAAAATGTTTTTTTGAGGAAGCATAAATTTTTTCTCATCCTTATGAGATAACTGAAAGTGAAATTTATGTATGGTATTTAATGCCAATTTGAAAGGGATTTATGATTAAGTGAAAGATATATGTTTTTAATTAATTCTATGGTTCATGATTTTTTTTAATTATAGGTGATTCCAATATATATCTAATGACAGGTGATCTTCATATAGTTCTCCAACGTATAGTGTAAAGTGATGGAGTTTACCGGTGATATGTTAGTCTAAATATATATGATAATTATCTAGTTAGGTGATTCCATTGTAAGGGTTCTTGTAAGGGTGAATGTAAGGATGATGTCCCAAGGTACCGACATGATATTCTTAAAATGGTTTAGAAATGAAATACTTTAATTTTAAAAGGTAAGAAAATGAGATTTTTTTTAATGAAAGTTTATAACCAGTTATTTTTAAAACTAAAGGTGTAATGATTTTTTAGGGGAAGTAATTCATGAGTTTTCATGAATAATATTTCTTTAATTTAAGATTTTTAATGAAATTTTTTCTAAAATATACTAATAAATTTAGTTAATTTCATGAAAAACTAAATCGATATTTGAGGTCAAATGTTTGTTGTGGAAAAGAAAAAATTTATTATAGTTTTTCAAGTTTAAAAAATGGTCTAATGGGTTTATTTTCTTTTATATACCTTATAGAGTTTTTTTATCATATCATGTTTTCAAATTATTTTTAATAGGGATTAAGGATTATTAAAAACATTAATAATTTCACAGTTCATGTTATGTGAGTTACCTTGAATGATGAAAGTGTGTCTTTATAAAGAACTTATTTTAGAGGTAAAATGCACACTATGTGGAAATTTCTAATTTTTTATGTAATGATTTACATAATTATCTAAAAATAAAAATATAATATATCCTAGAAATGTATCAAAGTTAAACCCTTGTTATAAATCATGTCTTTATGGGTTAAATAAGGTACAAGGTGTTATAAATAAAGTTGAAACAATCATCATTAATTAGAATATTATAGTGTGGTGGCCCCAATCACGATGAGGTTCCCTAGGGGGTGGGGTGAATTAGTGAACAATATACCATTTTTCTATTTTATTATTTCTTGTGAAATAAAAATATTTAACTCTTTAGAGTGATCAATGTGACTTATTAACTCACACACAATAAGTAAATAAATAAATAAAAGGTACTTGATGCACAAGGTTCACTACTAAAAATAAGTAGTTAATCATTAACATGATCCAAACTCTCCTAATACCATATAATCCCCTATAATATTCATCATAGATAAAAAAAGTTGATAATATCCATGAACACATATTATAAGTTAATAATAGTGTTTCCACTTGAGAATTATCCTAATAAACTAAACCATTATATTATACTATTAAGGCATAGATTATTCTTCTTCATTTGATTATTATCTACCGATAATATTATATTTCCCCTCACTTATTCACATATAAAAACATCTGATACTATATTATTCTTCACTATAAATTATATTTTTCATAGTCACAAACAAATTTATGTGTCCTTTATATTCTTCTTATTCTACTTACACTACATATATGTACTATTTTATATTTATATCTTCTTCTTATGTATGTTACACTGCAGATACTATTTTTCCATACTACACTATTTTTATTTAATAAATTACCCATTATAATTTAATTACATCGCATGCATGTAATACCCTATTATCATTATCTCACATAATATTAGTATATTTCTTTAATTTCAAATTCAATTTTCAATTTTCAATTCAAACCAATAACTTCCTTTAACTATATCTAAACTTATTCTGATTCATTTTGTGCATTTTTATCATTTATTACATCTTAGTCACCATTGATGTGATTAGGGATGATAGATATCAATTATGGGTAGAAACTTGAGTCATTAACTGATCCAAACTATAGGATCCACTAGAAATATAGAAAATTTTCTAACTACGACATAATCTCATTTCACCAAAGTGTGTTTTATATCATTTCCACTGACCATGGATTTTACCATCATGTGTTTTATGCTATTTCAGTTCAACTAATCTAAATTACTATTAAGATTCTCTTAAAAAACCTTATACCACAATATGTTTTCACTCATAATTTTAAAAATTATTTTCTTCACATCACAATGTGTGTCATGATGTAGATATCCCTATATATAACCTCATATAATAGCCAATCCATTTCACTCTATAGGAATAAAACACCTTGGTATTTTTAGGAATCATCGATATGAACACTAAATTTTCACCATGAAATGCTATTTATCTATTTCTATTCTCAAAAAACTACTCATTACTTATCATTGGTAAGAATCATATATACCAGACTACTGTATAGGGCCTTTGAAAAATTCAGTCATGTGATCCACTGTGGATATTTCAAATATATGTTCATTATTTTACTTCTAAAAACATAACTTACAACCCTCACAATCACACTATCCCCCCTAGATTCAACCATGATGTGAATTAGTATTTATATTTCCAAAATGGAAACTTTTCAGTCATAATTACCACTAAAATACCCATTTTACAAATCATCTTCAAATTTCATTATTATGTCACGTTCTCTATTGCACCTCAATGTAGTGGAACCTTAAATCACATATAATGGATTTTAAAAATTCCCATGTCCAGTGTAGTCAATTTTTTTTATATTTTCATACTAGTGTCACACCTACAATGTGATTGATGATGATGTGTATATTCCACCTGCACTCTTAAAATCTTCAAACACTACTCTCCATCATTAAAATTATTCCATGTTTATAAAATCATCCTGAACAATAGAATTAACTTCAAGTCAAATGAATCATTATAAAACACCTATTTATGAACATAATTTATGTGTTAACAACAAAAGACAACACAATAGCCATATCAACTTCATCATTTCTACACTTCTCACTTACTTATTCCTGGGCTCAACAATCACCCCAAAACATCACATGGTCAAAAAAATACCCCATTTGGATTTTTTAGAAACTAACATAAATCACATAAAAATAATTAAAATTAGAAATTAATCACCATAAATTAATTTTAATCATTTATGTGTGAGTTCACTATATAAAATAAGAATACTGAACAACAATATCATGTTGTCCATAATAGTGAATTACATTCACTTTTTCTCCTAATACCTCTGAATACCAACTAAGAATCACTCTTCTTCCACTTATCAAATTTTTATCTTGATCCTATATTAAAAATTTATTAAAAAACATTCCCACCAAATATGTATGAAAAATTCACTTGTCGAAATCACACGTTACCCCTTTTAAAAACATTCTTTAAATATATTACCCCCCAAAATAATGGATTTGTTCTCCATTGGGTTAAACACATATCTTTATATTCTACCCAATATAAATATTCTATTACTTTGTAAAAAAATTATAGAATACAAAAAAAAGAGATATTTATGTCGTGTTTCTCCCTCTTTGACAACAATAATCCAAAAAACCAAGTCTAGGAAGGGATATATTCATTATAAATTATCCTTCGATGGATGAAGGATTAAAACTATTCTTTAACCTCCTTTTTTTACTAACCCCCCCAGAATAAAAACCACTTGGATTAGACAATTTTTTATTAAAATATAATTTTTGACTAGAAAAACTCATCTTTTTATTAACTTTATCAAAATAACATGGTAATGATTATTTCTTTTTATTACTATTAACCTCTACATTTTTATAAAATTTATATTACTATCCTAAAATGGTAGCACCTTTTTTATTTTTATTTATTTTATTTCATATTCTTAAGATCACTATTCCATTATTTATTTTGAGAATATATTTTTTCCACCCATTTTTGTTTCAATAATCTCTAAATAATTCACAACATCTTCTTTGTTCTTCATATGAGTTATCTTCTTCTTCACTATTTCTTTCATATTTCTTCTGATATGAAATCCTTTAGAATATTATTTTTGAAATGATTAAAATGATAAATTCATGATAAATTCTTTAGTAATAATAATTTTTTTGGTCATATATCCCACACACTTCATTCAATTATTCAAAATAGTTCTTCAACATCACACATTATTGTTGAATAAAATTCTACTTGACTTTGTTTATTTAAAAGGGTTGTATCCCCCAATATGTGTACACTGCTACAAAAACGGGCAAGGGAAGCGCCACCTTATATCAGCGCTAAGCAAAACCACTGATAAAGAAACCCTGTATCAGAGCTAAATTTTTAGAGTTGATAAAGAATCCCTTTATCAATGCTAAAATTTTAGCACTGATACAGGGTAACATTTATCAGTGCTAAACAAGCACTGATAAAAAGACCCTTTATCAGCGCTAGAAAACTGTTGATAAAGAATCCTTGTATCAGCGCTAAAATGTTAGCGCTGATATAGGATGGATTTATCAGCTCTTTTTTAGCGATGATAAAGAGGACCATTATCAGCGCTAAAAAAAGTGTTGATAGAGGATACCTTTATCAGCACTAAAATTTTAGCGCTGATAAAGGTTTTCTTTATCAGCACTTTGTTAGCGCTGATAAAACCTTAGTCCATTTTTTTATAAATTCGGTCGCACAGTGCCCTGGTTTTATCACGACCTAAAGCTCTCGCGGTACTGGAACCCTAAAAATCCCCTCCGCCACCTGCTGAGTTCACGTTTTCAGACCTCTGCCGCCTTCATGCTTCTTGTTACCAGACCCCCGCCGCCCGCTGAGCTTCGCATTGTCGGACCTCCGCCGCCCGCTGTGATTTGCCTTGCCGGACCTCCCTTTAAGGCATGTTTTCCAAATCATTTTTTAATATTTTTCTCCTATCCCATCACACATAACCATATGTTGATTTGGAATGATATATTTAATGGATATTTGAGATTGTGATGGTTGTAGGCTACATGATTCATCCTTTTGTTCTTTATGTTTGTCTCTAGGGTAATGTCCCCTATCGAAGCTCGAGTATGGTCAAAATTCTTCTAATGGTTCTAGAAATATTATTCTATAAATCATATCACACTAATAAAACATTGTAAATTGGAGTTTTGGGATGTGAGGCTTTCCCATCAATCACCTTTATGATTTTGTATTTGTTTATTCTAGATCCTAGAAACTATTCAATTTGATGGTGGTATGGCTAGATATATTATATAAATTCTTCCAAAAATCACCTTTATGAGATGTTTTGGTTTGAATTATAGAATATATATGATTTGATTTAATTATATTATTAGGTTATGTTGGGTTGTAAATGGGTGATGAGGTTACTAAGGTGATGAATTCTAGTTTGTTATCTTGTTAGTGAAGTTGTTGATGATGATGTTGATCAGGCGCATCACAGTGTTGGTATCAAGGCACGAGTATCATCATGATTTGAGTCATGATTCAATAGTATATTTTTGTTTGAAATTTGAATTTAGTGGTGTTTTATGGGGTATTATTTATAATTTCAATACTATTTGAACATATGTGGCTATGAAATATTTATTTTTTCTTTTATCATTACTCCATTATTCTAGGATTTTCTATTAGTATAGGTTTTTTACTGTAAATAAAAATGTAGAATCTTTGGGGAATGTTTGACATGGGTTGATTTTCTTTAAAAGGGGTGTTTTATTCATGTAAAATATCTCTTGAGAAACCTAGTATTGGTGGAAATATTGATATGCTCATCATCAATGGCGATCAATGAGTTTACACTATCAGAGTGAAGTTTATGAAAAATTTAAGTTCCTTCACACTTGGATTCCAGTTTCACTAGATTCCTCCTAGGTATCATAGATTCCATTAGATCCAACACCATGTCACCATAATGTAAGGAATTAAGGGTAACCTTTTTCTTTAAGGACAACACCACCCGGTTCTGATGCATTTCTAGGTCATCCAATGCTTGAACCCTATTTTCTTTGAGGGGTTCCCCCCTTATTTCCTTCATGCTATCTAAGTGACTTTGTCTGGAAGTGAACTTGGATGGCATGATTCCAAGACCACCAAGATTTCTAGCCTTTCCACCCCAACCTACATCTCTATCCTTATCCCTCATTGAGGTTATTGACTGATTCTCTGTAGTGTCCAGGCCACTTCCTAGTAGTGTTTGTTCCATCTCCCTTGGCTCTGAGCCTGTCATCCAGCTCCAAATACTTATTGATCTAGAAATAACTCTCTCACTAGACCCCAAGTTTCATTACCCATCCTTCCCCTACCCCTTTGGATCCTCATCTCCCACTCATATGAAGCTTACCAACTAGAAGGGATTATGAACATGTTCAAAATAAAGGGACCTCAATGAGAGATCATCCTCCCACTTCAATAAGGCGGCTAGCTCTAGATCCAATGCTAGAGCCCTATCCTACCCATCATTATTATCTTCATATGTAATGCTCATGGTCTTAGTTCCCATGTTAAATCAGACTTCCTCACTATAGAAATCAAAAATCATAATGTCATTGTTGTTGTTGTCAAAAAACACAAAAACCCTATAATAATCATAGAATTCTCCTAGAAGATTAAGTTGCATGGATTTCTACACTCTGAACCCTATAACAGACACAAATGGGTATTTTGGAACAATAAATATGTTGTTGATACTGTTCAATATTCCAATCAATTCATCACTACCAAGGTTTCCAATGGTGACACCTCCTTCCTTACGACTTTTGTTTTTGGAAGCTATGACCCTCTTCAAAGGGAATCTCTATGGAGTGAACAAAATACCTTCGATACCGACCACCATCCACTGTTTGTTGGGGGGGGGATTTAATGTCATTTCCAAACCAAATTAATGGAAAGGTATAAGTCCATTCCAGAGGAAGGCCATCATGGAGTTTTTTCAGTTCATGGCTAGGAAGGGCCTCATTGGTCTCAACTTCTCAGGTGATAGTTTCACCTGGTGCAACAACTGCAAGGGCCATCACCGATTGTGGAGTCTATTGGATAGGTGTCTATACAAAATGAAATCCACTAACCTATTCTCAAATACCATGTTTTTCTATATTTCTTGAGGTATTTTGATTCACTCCACCATCTTGGTTTCCATTTCTTCTTGGCATGATCGTCAGGAACGGTTTCACTTCCACCAGTAGTGGGTTAACATCCTAGGGTACGAGGACATGGTTTGTGAAATATGGAATGAACCCTTGTAGGAGTATCGGGCCACCTTCAACCTCAGTGACCTGACCTCAAACCTCGATAGGTGTGTGTTCACCTCTTCCTCCTCAGGAACCTTCACCACCTGGGACTACTGTCGCATATGGGATCCTTCAGAGTATCATGATAGATGGAATGATACCTTTGGTTTATTGGATTATTAACACTAGTTTGAGATTTATGTGTGACAATATACTTAGTATATTTTCTTATTATTTCTTACACACCGCCACTTGAGTTGAGTAACCTGATTGAAATCCATATTGGTACTTTGGTTCTGATGTGGATTTGGTTTTTTATGTGTTTGTGACATGTGTATGTGTGGATATATGGGTATTTAGGCATGATGATATTGAATGTAGGGAAGAGACCTAGGAGTGGTAGATGTATCATTCTTGATTATTCTTGTGTTTGGTCTGGGGTGATTTGAGGAAACTATAATGAATCTAAAGTAATTATATTTAATGAAGATGAATAAATACTAATGGTTAGGATCTATTAATCTATATTTTTATAAGGAAGTGGTTCTCTTATACTGTATTTGGAAGTCTTGTTTTGTGTACTTGAACCATAAATACTAATATTTGAGATTCAAATAGGATGAATATGAATAAAGATTGGATGGATGTTAATCATTTGACAATAGAGTACGATAATGGAGAGAAAGAGTTCATCAAGTTTGCAAAGGATCACGCAAAGGATCCTTCTCAAATACTTTGTCCGTGTTTACGTTTTTTTTATTCTGGACTACTTACTCCAGAGGATTTGGAAGAACATTTAATATGTCATGGAATAGATCGGAGTTATAAATGTTGGAATAAACACGGAGAAAAAGCTAATGTAGCTACTTGCTGGGATAAAACTGCGCTTTATGGATCATTAGATATGAATACAAATATGGATAATGAAGAAGACTGTATGGAGGATGTGATTATAGATTTCAATGATGATGAAGATCATATTGAGTAAATGAAAAAGACAATTGAAGATGAACTCTATGATTTCCCAAAATTGTTTGAGAAGTTAAAGAGTTGTGCAAAGATGCCATTGTATGCTGGTTTCACTAAGTATACAACATTGTTAGTTATACTGAAGTTGTATAAATAGAAAGAAGGCAACGGATGGAGTGATGTCATTTTTAAAGAAGTACTTGCTCTCTTTAATGACATGCTCCTGGAAGATAATTAGATCCCAAGCTGGACATATGAAGCTATACGAATGCTACACTCAATGGGTATGATTTCTGAAAGAATACATGCCTGCTGAAAGACTGTATATTGCTTCTCAAGGAGAACAAATCAATTACAAAATGCCCAAAGTGTGGTGTTTCTCAATAGAATAAAGATAAATCCAATCCTATGAAAGTTTTATGGTACTTTACAATCATTCCAAGGTTTAGGCGTCTATATGAATGTGAAGAAACTACAAGACAATTATCGTGGCATGTAGATAAAATAAATAAATATGGGAAATTACATCATCCAGCTGACTCTCCTCAATGGAAGAAAATTGATCATGAGTATCCTGAATTTGGAAAAGAGCCGAGAAACCTTCATCTTCCATTATCTACAGATGAAGTGAATCCTTTTGGTTTTCAAACCAGCACTCATAGTATATGGCCTGTTATGTTGGTAAATTATAACTTGCCACCCTGGTTATGCATGAAGTGGAAATTCATTATGTTATCTATGCTTATATCAGGACCAAAACAACCAGGTAATGATATTGATGTTTATCTGGCTTCTTTGATCGAGGATTTGAAGTTATTGTGGGATTTAGGTGTTATTTTGTATGATGATTATAAAAGTGAATACTTCACGTTGAGATCGATGTTGTATGGGAAAATAAATGATTTCCCTGATTATGGAAATTTTTCAGGCTATAGCATTAAAGGAACTCAAGGGTGTCCCGTGTGCGAAGAAGATACAGAATCAATTAGGTTGAAACATTCATCAAAATCTGTGTTTCTAGGAAATTGTATATTTCTACCTCGTCAGCATAAGTACCGATCTTGGAAGACATCATTCAATGGAAGTTCAGAACAATGCACAGCACCATCCCCACTAACAGGTGATCAGCTGTTTGAGAAAGTAAAAGATCTGAACATTGTTTTTGGTAAACCATTTTCAAAAAACCTTATGAAAATCGGTTGGAAAAAGAGATCATATTTTTTTAATTACCATACTGGAATTTTTTGTACGTCAGACATTTTCTTGATGTGATGCATGTGGGAAAAAAATGTATGTTACAGTGTTATCAGAACGTTGCTAAATGCCCCTAGAAAAACAAAATATGGAATTAAGGCAAGGTTGGACATGGTTGACATGGGAATACGAGAAGAGTTGGCTCCCGTGAAGGGTGAAAATCGAATGTTTCTTCCTCCAGCTACTTATACTCTTTCTAGGGAGGAGAGATATTAGTTTTTCAACTTCTTCAGTGATGTAAAGGTTCCAGAGGGGTATTCATCAAATATCAAGAACATTGTGTCAATGAATGATTTCAAGTTAAAAGGTTTGAAATCACATGATTTCCATGTTTTGATGCAAGATCTAATTTCTATAGCTTTACGTTGCAGTTTTTCCAAGAATGTTTGTCATACGTTAATCAAACTCTGTTTATTTTTCAAAGATATATATATCAAAGTTTTAGACCCAGTGAAATTTCCATCTATGGAAAAAGAAATTGTCATCATATTATGTGAATTAGTAATGTTATTCCCGACAACATTCTTTGATATGATGATTCATTTGATGATTCACTTGGTGGGAGAGATTTGACTTTGTGGTCCTGTGCACTATATATGGATGTATCCTGTTAAATGGTATATAAAGATTTTGAAAGGGTATGTCAAAAATCAATGTTGGCCAGAGGGTTGTATAGTGGGGTGATATATTATTGAGGAAGCCATTGAATTTTGTACCGAATACCTATCTGATGTGGAAAGCATTGGTCTCCCTAAATCTCGTCACACTGGACGCATTGAGGGTGAGGGAATTTCTGGAAGAGAAGTTGTGACAATCAATATTATAGATTGGGAGCAGGACCATCTTTATGTTTCGCATAACAGTTGGGAGGTTGCTCCATATATTGAAACTCACAAAGAAATTCTTAGATATTTGAATCCATCAAGGGCTGAAAATGGTTATCAAATACACATAATAACCAGTTTATAGGATGGTTTCAGGACCATATTTTTAGGCAGTTGGATGAAAATCCGAATTCAATTTCATAATGACTTTAATGGATAGCCACTGGACCAAGTGTGTATGTATTATATTATAGTGTTTATGTAAGTAATGGTTATACATTCTATACAGATGAACATGATGAAGATAGTACTGTGTAAAATAGTGGAGTTACACTAGTGGCTGAAGTAATGCATCTTTCTGGTAGTAAGGACAAAAATCCAATTTATGAAAATATGTCATACTTTGGCATTATAAAACTAATATGGGAGTAGAATTATACAACATTCCAATTGCCTATTTTTCAATGCAAATGGGTTGATAAAAACAGTGGTGTGAAAATAGATGAATGGGGATTTTTGAAAGTTGATTTTAGTAAAAAATGGTACAAAGACGAACAATTTATAATGGCATTACAAGTAGTACAAGTTTTTTATGTTCCAGATCCCACAAACCAAAATTGGACGATTGTTCTGTTATCTTCCAAAACTGCTGAAGGATCTGATGAAAATTCAGTTGAGGATGATCCTTTCAGTGGTACGTCGCAATCATTTCGGAGTGGTCCCAATGTAGATGATGTTTTTTATGTTAGAGGAGACCACAATGAAGGGATTTGGATAATAGATAGAGGTTTCAAATCCCTTAAACCATTGAAAAAAAGAAAGAGAGTTCAATAAACAGGTTATATTTTGTTTGTAATATAGATCTTGTTATCTCATGTTATTATCTTATCATTACTGAATTTATGTAATCTAAATTAATTGTTCAACCACTTTTGTAGATAATGACTTCTGCACATTCTGGTGCTCCTAACCTTGAGGCTGAACAAGTCTCTCAAGTTGTTGTTGTTGCGGCTGCTGCTGCTCCTGTTGCTCCTACAGCTGCTGCTGCTCCTACTGCTGCTCCTACTGCGGCTCATGTTGCTCATGCTACTCCTCCTACTACGGCTCCTGCTGCTCCTGTTGCGGCTTCTGCTGCTCCGGATGTTGTGGCTCCTACAGCCCCTAGTGTTGAGGACTAACAACCATCAGTATATGTCATTGATACCACTTCAGATGAACATAAATATGATGTTGATATCGATGAAATGGTCGGGAATGAAGGACCGACGTCACAGAAAACACAGTTGTGTCGTAGTTTGACGGTGTTAGCCAAAGTTCTTAAGGCGAAAAGCAAAGGCATCAAATTTGAAGTCGGATGGAATGCATGAGGCCAACATTTGAATCCCAAAAATGTTATGTTTATCATCTACATTGGATTTTTCAGTCAGCAACCCGTGTCGATTGACATAGATTCATGGAACCATGTTTTGTCTGGGCTGAAGGCTGTGATCCGGGAAGAAATTACAGTAACATTTTGAATTTATTTCTTTAATTTACTAGCAAATAAAATAATGAAACAATGTCTTACTCTTATCAATCTCTTTCAGAGTATATTTATAGTAGACGATTCACACAAGGATTATGTACTAAGGGTTGCAAGAAGGATTCATCGAGGTTTTTGCACTATTTTAACAAGATGTCACTTGAAAGATTTCAAAGGTAAAATAAACCCGCACCCACCCATTATCTACACTCACCTAATATCCCAAGAATCATGGGATGCATTTATTGGCCACTATGGGGATGAAAAATTTTAGGTACATTGTGGGTGATAATATGTTGTTTGAGGATACCTGTATTCATCACTTTGATTGTCAATATTTAATTTATGAAATAGAAACTCCGTATTGAAAATAAGGAACGTGCATCAAAACCAGCATACCCCTATCATAAAGCAAGGATGGGATATGCTTCATTAGAAAAGAAAATGGTACGTATTTTAAATTTACAGTAATATTGTTAGGTGCCAATAAAAAACATCATAATTATCTCTCTATGTTTATATGTAGATTGATGAGTCTAAAACCAAATACACTTCCATCCCACATCATGTGCTATGGAAGGATTTACATGTGAATAAGGAAGGGAAGTTAGTAGATGAGAACACACAAAAAGTGTGGGAAATATGTGTAAGTATGACACGACGATAAAAATATTTGTTTTAAATTTATATTATATAAAAATAATTAGTTATTTTCCTATATTTGACAGTCACAGGAATAAGATACTCATATAGAAGATACAGACCTATTATTGATGGATTTGAAGTAGCCAGAAAAATACGGTCATGTCAGAGGTGCAGGTTTTGGGGTGACACCCTGAGTATATTTTGAGAAGAAGAAAAAAAACGGATGATACAGATGAAAATTTGGAACAAATGAGTGAAAAAATAGCAACCCTTGAAGAATGATTGTAATGGAAGGGAGAGTTGCTAGAAACTTTTATGGGTGGGAAGAAAAGGGAAGACACAACTCAGGAACAACCAGCGCGTGAACATCCCACCCCACCCCCCCCCCCCACCATCTTTGAGGTGAGTCATTCCCCTCAAAGAACTGTCTTAGTCGTGGTAATCAATATTCTAATAATTGTTCCCATGAAATGTGAATCAGACAAACACTGATAATTTTTCTGTACTGATATTCTATAGAGTGATAATGATTGTGATTTATATCTGTCAACACCCATCTATCACCTTGTAGCGAGGGCTACAGTGTTCAATATCCCAGATGTCATGTTGCATAATAGACCACTTCCGAAAGATCATCTAAAAGTGACGATTACTGTAGCTCATGGGCCAAATGCAGATCTACCTATTCCATTTATTGACGATGTTATTCATACGATCGAAAAGGATATTGGGATATTCATTGCATGGTCGTCACAACTTGTAAGAGTACATGCAGACAAAGAGGTATTTCTTTCCTTTTTTTTAAGCTAAAACTTTAACAATTAATGAAAAAAGGGTCTGAACCAATGATTGTTGTTATAGACGGAGAAAGGGAAGGGGGTGACAAACGTCAGCTCAAAACCATCTAAAGGATTGACCAACCGATCCCAAGGAGATACTGAAAGCACAATAACACCACCTGTTCTCTATCCACATTTAATAGCATTGAAGACTCATGTGGATACGAAGCTAAAAGATGGTAATAGTCATATAGTGGTTTTTGAAGAGAATATATATGGAGAGGAAAGTCAAGATTTCGTTGGTGCTGAAAATGTAAATGAGATCCTTGAAAATGGTTGGCTAGGAGTCACAACTATAAATGTATATATGAGGTATGTTTCCATGAATTTATTTTCTAAAAGCTGATCTAATGTGAAAATTATGACTAAATGCATTTTATATTGTTGACAGATGCATTTATGAAAAGCAGTTGAAGGAATTTTTCCAGGAGCCAAGATTTGGACTCGTTAGTCCTCATACCACATCAACACACCTAACAAAATTAGAGCCATCAAAAAGGGATGAAATAGTGAATAGATTTCTGAAAACATTTGAAATCAAGACTACAGATGACAGACTCTTCCTAATACCAACCATGCAGGGGTAAAATTATACAATTAAAGCATATCAATTATATTTTCACTTCTTTTATTACTTATTCCTTTTTGTGTTTTTAGGCAACATTGGTTGCTAATTTTGGTGAACTTGGATACTCCAAAGATTTATTTTTTGTATTCAAAGCAAAGATATCCATCAAACCGACCACACATGATGGTGTTTGTGAATCTGTAAGACACTACATATTACGTTTTAGGTCTAAACATCAAGTAATATAATTTATATTATCTTTTACTGAGGATTATATTATGATAGGGTGGTGTATCATTATCGCCTAAAAAAGGAATGAGGACAGGGGCTAAGCATAAGGAGGCGAGCAAGTACTATGTCTGGAGAAATATCAGGGTATATATAATAAAATTTCACTATCCAAACATATCTCAACACAAGTTACTTATTATCCTAATGATCAATTTTTTTGTATCATCCAAAACAAACAAACGATAATGATTTCGGTTATTATGTTTGTTAATTTATGAAATAGATCGTTTTTATCAATAAACTAGCATCCCTAAAGAGGTGTTTTTAAAAACAACTACTAGTTTAATTTATTTATTAATTCTTTATTTTTATATTTGTCAGTACTAATCTGACTGCAGAAAAGCCTCATACTCACAAGATGATATATATGTGTTCAGAAATGAGTGGGATGCATAACTGATGGCAGATTGTACACAAATACAATGAAGATCTGACTTGGAGACATGTACAATTGGTGGTCATTTTTGAGAGGGGTTAAGGGGATCAAAAGATGAAACATTGTTGTATGTAAATGTTCGTAGGAAAATTGTAATTGTTATTAAATAAAACATCCTATCTCCAATGATCCATTTTCCCATTTTAATAGATGATATGTACCAGCAACATGCAAGAATGCTGAACCACTCAAAGGGTCTCTATTTTGTTTAAAATGGACAAAATGTTAAGTGAAAACAACAACTAACCTATGGAAATCCGACCAAACCCATTCGGATTGTGTTGATCCTTTAGGAGAATGATCCACGGGTCCTTGGTGACATGTACGAGTCAAACCCGCCTCAATCCAAGGCACGGGGTGGCCAGTGCCACTCAAAGGGTCTCTATTTTGTTTAAAATGGACACAATTTTAAGTGAAAACAACAACTAACCTACAGAAATCTGACCAAACGCATTCATATTGTGTTGATATTTTAGAATAACGATCCAAGGGTCCTTTTTTACATGTAAGAGTCATCCCCACCTCAATCCAAGTCACGGTGTGGTCATTACCACTCAAAGGGTCTCTATTTTGTTTAAAATGGACACAATTTTAAGTGAAAACAACAAATGACCTATGGAAATCCAACAAAACCCATTTGGATTGTGTTGATCCTTTAGTATAATGATCCATGTGTCCTTTTTGATGTGTATGAGTCGACCCCACCTCAATCTGATGCACGGTGTGGCTGGTATCACTCAAAGGGTCTCTATTTTGTTTAAAATGGACACAATTTTAAGTGAAAACAACAACTGACCAATGAAAATCCAACCAAACCCATTAGGATTGTGTTGATCATTTAGGAGAATGATAAAAGAGTCCTCTGTGATGTGTATGAGTCAACCCCACCTCAATCTGAGGAACGGTGTGACCGGTATCACTCAAAGGGTCTCTATTTCGTTTAAAATGGACACAATTTTAAGTGAAAACAACAACTGACCTATAGAAATCCGACCAAATGATTTTGGATTGTGTTGATCCATTAGGAGAAATATCCAAGGGTCCTTTTTGACATGTAAGATTCATCCCGACCTCAATCTGAGGCACGTTGTGGCTGGTATCACTCAAAGGGTCTCTATTTGGTTTAAAATGGACACAATTTTAAGTGAAAACAACAACTGACCTACAGAAATCTGATCAAATGCATTATGATTGTGTTGATCCTTTAGTATAACGATACAAGGATCCTTTATGATGTGTATGAGTCAACCCCGCCTAAATCAAAGGCACGGTGTGCCCGATATCACTCAAAGTGTCTCTTTTTTTTTAAAATGGACATAATTTTAATTGAAAACAACAACTGACCTATGAAAATCTGACCAAACGCATTCATATTGCCTTTATATTTTATAATAACGATACAAGGGTCCTTGGTGACGTTTAAAAGTCAACCCCTCCTCAATATAAGGCATGGTGTGGCCGGTACCACTCAAAGGGTCTCTATTTTGTTTAAAATGTACACAATTTTAAGTGAAAATAACAACTGACTTATGGAAATTCGACCAAAAACATTAGGATTGGATTGATATTTTAGTATAATGATCCATGGGTCCTTTTTGATATGTAAGATTCATCTCTTCCTCAATCCGAGGAACGGTTTGTCCGGTAGCACTCAAAGGTCCTCTCTTTGGTTTAAAATGGACAAAATTTTAAATGAAAACAACAACTGACCTACGGGAATCTGACCAAATGAATTCAGATTCTATTTATATTTTATAAGAACGATCCAAGGGTCCTTTTTGACATGTACGAGTCAACTCTGCCTAAATCTGAGACACAATTTGGCTGGTAGCACTCAAAGAGTCTCTATTTGGTTTAAAATGGACACAATTTTAAGTGAAAACAACAACTGACCTACGGAAATCCAACCAAAAGCATTCGTATTTCCTTTATATTTTATAAGAACGATCTAAGGGTCCTTGGTGACATGTAAGAGTCAACCCCGCCTCAATAAAAGGCACAGTGTGGACGGTATCACTCAAAGGATCTCTATTTTGTTTAAAATGTACACAATTTTAAGTGAAAACAAAAACTAACTTACGTAAATTAAACCAAACACATTCGGATTGTGTTGATCCTTTAGGAAAACGATAAACGGGTCATTTTTTACATGTATGATTCATCCCCTCCTCAATCAGAGGCATGGTGTGGCCGGTATCACTCAAAGGGTCTCTCTTTGGTCTAAAATGGACACAATTTTAAGTGAAAACAACAACTGACCTATGAAAATACAACCAAACCCATTATTATTGTGTTGATCCTTTAGGATAACGATTCACGGGTCCAATGGTACATCTATGAGTCAACCTCATCTCAATCCGAGGCACGGTGTTTCCGGTAGCACTCAAAGGGTCTCTCTTTGGTTTAAAATGGACACAATTTTAAGTGAAAACAACAACTGACCTATGGAAATCTGACCAAACCCATTCGGATTATGTTGATCCTTTAATATAACTATCCACGGGTCATTTGGGACGTGTACAAGTCCACCCTGCCTCAATCCGAGGCACGGTGTGACCAGTATCACTCAAAGGGTCTCTATTTTGTTTAAAATGGACACAATTTTAAGTGAAAACAACAACTGACCTACATAAATCCGACCAAACTCATTCAGATTGTGTTGATCCTTTAGGATAATGATCCATGGGTCCTTAATGACGTGTACGAGTCAACCCCACATCAATCCGAGGCACGGTGTGGCCGGTACCACTCAAAGGGTCTCTATTTTGTTTAAAATTGACACAATTTAAGTGAAAACAACAACTGACCTACAAAAATCTGACCAAACCCATTCGGATTGTGTTGATCCTTTAGTATAATGATCCATGAGTCCTTTTTGACATGTATGAGTCATCCTCGCCTCAATACAAGGCACGGTGTGTCCGGTACCACTCAAAGGGTCTCTATTTTTTTTAAATGGACACAATTTTAAGTGAAAACAACGACTGGCCTACGAAAATCCAAACAAACCCATTCGGATTGTGTTGATCCTTTAGGAGAATGATACAAGGTTCCTTTGGAACATGTACAAGTCAACCCCACCTCAATCTAAGGCACGGTGTGATTGGTACCACTCAAAGGGTATCTATTTTGTTTAAAATGGACACAATTTTAAGTGAAAACAACAACTAACCTATGGAAATCCAACCAAACCCATTCGGATTGTGTTGATCCTTTAGGAAAACGATCCAAGGGTCCTTGGTGATGTTTACGAGTCAACCTCGCCTCAATTCAAGGAACAGTGTGGACGGTATCACTCAAAGGGTCTCTATTTTGTTTAAAATGGACACAATTTTAAGTGAAAACAACCACAGATCTACGGAAATCCAACCAAACCCATTAGGATTATGTTGATCCTTTAGGAGAACGATCCAAGGGTCCTTTTTTACATGTATGAGTTAACCCCACCAACCCCCTGGACCACCCCCCACCCCCCCTGGACACCAACCCACCCCCTGGACAACCCCACCCCTCTGGACACCCCCCACCCCCTGTAAAGCCCCCCCCCCCCCCGACACCCTAGACACCAGCCCACCCCCTTGGAAAGCCCCCTCGGACACCCCCATCCCCTCGGACACCCCCTACCCCACCTTGGACATCCACCCCAAAACCTTGAACAGCCCCCAACCCCCTGAATTCTGAATTGAATTCTTCCCTTACCTTAATTAACTTATGAATTATGTGGTAATGGTGTACGAGTATACTTATTGTATGGGTATACTTGGTCTAATTAGCTTATGATTTATGTGTAATTTTGTATGGGTATACTTGCTCTAATTATCTTATTGAGATGTTGAATTTTTCTACAGGTTTTCGGGTGTGCTGGTGTATATTTTTTCGTAGCAGCAGACAGGGCATTTATCAGCGCTTTTTTAGCGCTGATAAATGTAGATTTTATCAGCGCTAAAAAATCACTCATAAACTACACCTTTATCAGCGCTAAAAAAGCATTGATAAAGGATCAGTTTATTAGTGCTAAAGGAGCGCTGATAAAACGTGCATTTATCAGTGCTCTTTTAGCGCTGATAAAGGTTTGTTTTATCAGCACTCTTTTAGTGCAGATAAAGTCCACCTTTATTAACGCCTTTTTAGCGTTGATAAAGGTTTTAGTTATCAGCGCTTTTTTAGCCCTGATAAAAGCTATACTTATCAGCGCTAAAAAGGCACTGATAAAGGGTACCCCCCCTTTATCTGCACCGAGCTTTACAACGCTTTTTTAGCGCTGATAAATCCCCTTTTGAGCGCTGATAAAGCTCTCTTTTGTAGTATTGGTACCTTAAATAAATATTCATAGACTAAAATGAACATAATATAATTCGAAAACCTTTTATTATATTCTTTTATCCTCCATAGAATCAATAATGACCATAAACTTCCAATCTTCTTCTTGAAATGCAGGTCTTCCCAAAAACAATACTTCCCTAAAATCTATTATTTTTCAAGAATTATTGACCTCCATTTGTTGAAAAAGAACTTATGGATATGTTACCCAAGTTCCTATTAATTATTCATATTTTTATACCATTTTTAACTTTATACAAAATAACATATTTTACTTTAAATTTAAGATTTATATAATAAAACAAATTCCAAATAGTCATCTCTTCTGTTTGTTTCTTTACTTATCTCAACTTATGTTAGGAACCAACCTTTTCTCAACTAATTCTATGATAATTATGAATATATTTTTCAGATTATTATTGATTATATCAACATTTATGTCTCTTATAATCCATAATATTATTCTCTTTACTTTATGAATCTCACAATTTATTCTTGGAATTAAATAAATCATACATGAAATTTTCATTCTCCAGCAAATCCACCTTTAGAGGTTCAATCTCTTTCAAATATAAAGGAATCTTATCATTTACCAATCCAAAATTCTTATTATCATTAGCAAGTAATTATCTTACTTCCCCAATAGTTAGGACAAACTCATCTTCCTTATTTTTTAGTTTAGGGCTATCTAATTTTACCTTTTAGGGTTAATTATTCAATTTCCTATTTTCTTCGTAACTCGCCCTAACTTTTGTATGTATTTACCTTTAAATTGTGTAGGTGTGTTAAATATCTTTTAAAACAATAAATACAAAACTAATTTGAATAACTATTTATTACTACAACAATTGAAATACAATAAAATATAATTAAATGAAACATAATTGAAAAAATAAATGATTTTATAAAATTAAAAGTGGATCAATTAAATTAGGAAAATTTTATTGATTCTAAATAAATTTTTATTTGAGAATTATATATTTTTGTCAAATTTATTATTTTTGAATAATGAAATTAATAAAAAAAATATTGATAAAACTCTTGTAATGATCATTAAAATCAATTAATAATACCCAAGAAATAATCAAGTAACTATAAGGAGTACTAATTTAATTTTTAATGGCTAAACAAAAATGTTTTTCTAGAAATAATTATTTTATTATATATGTTTTTATTTTAAAATTAAATTTCTCCAATTTCAAGTAAGAAATGTAATTAAATGAATTAGATATATATTCAAACAAATTATTAATCATTTAAATATTTTATTTTGAAAGGAATGAGTATAAATTCGTTTTAATGCTTAAAAATAAATTTTTCTAAAAATTATTTTTTATGCATTATGCGTACTTATATTAAAATATGTTTTTATCGCATATAGAAATTAAATAAAAATAAATGGATTTCATATTTTTATTTATCAGTTCAAAATTAGTTAATAAGGTTAATTTCATTTTTATGCATATAAATAAGTCACTAATCTAACGACTCAGGCTTGACGTACATGGACATTACATTACTTTTGTGTAATACTTAAAACATTACACAAAAATAGGCCCAAAGACCATATTAGTTTGGTGCCTTTGGAAACTTGGAACACATTCTTCTAATTTGGTAAAATATCTTCAAAATATCCCATAAAGATATTTCCATTTATTACCCCTACCTAAAATATTTCTTTATAACCTGATGAATAGAAAACATATAAAGGGGTGAGCTCAAATGCTCAGTAGGGGTATAAAAAGGAAATATATAGGCATATCATGAGAATAATTTTATGAGAACATGATCTTGAAATTAAAAGATCATACCCTGCATATCAAAAAACATGGAATAAATTTTGACAGTTTATAAGACATAAATCATAAGGAAATCAAAAAACATAATCCATGAGATCAGATAATTAACATAAGAAAAGAAATTGTGGCATACACATAAACTTGTAACTTTGTGAAAATGTATAAATAGTAACAGGTTCATTCATTAAATTAAGTACATGAAATCAGGACCTTTCTTAAATATATAGACATGAAAAATGAAGTTCATACATAAAATTATGGATATGAAAACCAGGTCCACTCATAGAATTGTGAACATGAAATCAGGTTCAAGCATAACATATGTACCTAATGAGTTATCCATATTTACCCAATGCGTTATAGGGAGATATAGTTCTCACCCATATCATAATGAAATCCTACATACATGTGCTATAAGATCATAAACAATCATTTAATAACCCATGAAATAAAATGAGAATCATTAACAAGTAATCATATCATAACCTATGGAAAAGATAAAGGTTTTTAAATCATTTCATCAAAAGAATAACCTATGAAAATAAGTTGTTTTTGTAAATATCATTCCATTAAAACATAAACCATTCATTGAAATAACATGAGTGGTATTCTTGAACTATAACAAAGTATGTCATCTTAGATGGGGAAGGATTTTGAAATATCACTTGGAACATGAATTTTCCTTTAAAATAACCTTTTAAAACAAAAAAAACTTTTGAAAAACCTTTTCTTTGAAACCACTTTGAAATAATATATATGAATCATACAAAAATAATTTAAAATTTTTATGAAGGAAAATATCATTTCTTCATTGAAATTTTTTTCTTTTCTTAAAATGCCATGCGATTCTAAAAGAAAACATTTTATTTGAAATACACCTGGTAAGAATGTAAGGGAAGCTTTAAGACAATAAGGTATCATGATGTATTAAAATTGTATGCATACCGTAACACCCCAAGATTTCATAGTACGTTATCTATTTAAAGTAATTCAATAGCATGGGCTACACGCAACATCGAGTTCAAGCGCAACACGACCTATCAAACTAGCCATTTAAAAAGTGGTTATAAATAGTATTAACCACATTTTGAATTTTATATATATATCCTATATAATTTTAAAATTCATATATTGTGTTTCTTAGACATAATATAGGGACAAATTCAATTTTTCATATAAAAGTAGTATTTTTTTAATGCATTTTTTTGGCCTTTTAATGGAAACCCCTTTTTAAATCCAATATTTGACACTTTTATATATTCAATTTAATGAAATTAAATTTTTATTTATAATTGGGACATAAAAATTTAGTTTGGATAAATTTTTTGTACTTTTCTGATAACTTTCATATTTTGATGAATAGTGGAAAATACTAAATTTTAATTGAAAACAACTTTTTTAATAGAAATAATTTATAGTATTAAATTATGAATTTTGAGTGGTTTAAAAGTATAATTAGATTATATTTTTATTATTTAATATAATTTAGGTCATTGGATGTAATTTCACATTTAAATTTTACATAAACACATGTCAATCTTTTGAAAGTTTTTACTTCTTAAAAACTCACTTTCTAGTTTTGACAAAGGAAATTAATTTTAAATTAATTAATTCAACTCATATGTTTTGAATTTGGTAAAATAGACATAATTTTTTGATTTGGAATATCAAAATTATCTTAGGGAAAAATTTTGGTATTTTTCTGAAAAATATCAATTTTGATGAATAGTGAAAAGCACTGTGTTATTGTTTAAAATCGACTTTTATTTAAATAATTATTATTTTTATTTAAATTTATTTTAAAGTCAAAACAGATACATAATACCTATATTAGTTAAATTTAATTCATTGGAGTCATTTTATAATAAGATTAGATGTATAAAATTAAATTGCTTTTTTAACGTCTTTTACCCACCTTCTAGGCACATTTGCAAATTTGCATAAAACATAATTTTATCTCTTCTGTGAATTGAATTTAAAAAATCCGAGAGACACGGTTGAAATAATTAAGTAAAAATAGGTTCAATGGGATGAAAATAATTTTTGGTGAATAGTAATTTTTGAATTTTATTTACCACGGTTAAAAGTAAATAAGGTAATTAAAGGTAAAAAAGATATTATAATCACCCTAAAACATGTCCTAATTCTATTGGATAAGTGTATTTCGGCCAAAATCAACCATAGGAATAAAATATGATTCTTTTTGTCCACTTGGATTAAATTATGTCATTTATTATTATTTTATTTAAAGATGAGTTAAAAGTGTTATATTCAAAGTTTAATAACTAAACCATTTTTAATATAGGGTTATACATAAGATAAATTCAATTATAAATATTAATTATAAATATAAAACTATTTCATACATCATGGTATTTTATTTATAATTTTTAGACATTAAATAATTAAATTTATTTATGACACAATGATGATGCAATAATTACCTGATTAATGAAAGATTAAAATAATTGATATTATAAATATAAAAATAAATGTAAATTGATACTTTTGATGAATTCCACAAATTTTCTAGGTTAATATTACATTTTAGGGTTGATTTATTGTTTTTTTGAAGTAATCATGTTTTCTTGACTTTTATAAAAACTAAATTCTAAATAGTTTCAAAGTTGACATAAATGAGTTTTTAAAATAAATACTATATTATTAAATGATATAATATTCTTAAAAATCGATGGTTCAGCCAAAGGACTTATATAAGGATAGATATTTCATTAATGGCCACTTTAGGTTTTATTTTTATTTTATAGTAAGTTTATTAACCATTTAATATAAAAATACAAGAAGACATTTTAAAAGTTAAACTATTTAACTAAGAGTTAAATCTAAAATATAAGGTTAATATGGTGACCTAAACTTGTCTAAAACCCTTTAGTTGAGATTATTTCTTCCCATCCCCACCTTAGCCTCGAAATAAATCTATTTAGATCCATTATAAACAGAAAATTATTTTATAATAAAATAATATTTTAAGCTTTTCCTAAAGTGACCCTCACCTCTCTTATAAAAGGGTATTTCCCCTTATCTCAAAATCACACCCCCAAAACCATTTGTCTCGACTAACCCCTTATAAAATATCCTCCCAACTACCCTCACTTAACCCTATACCTTAATTTGATCATAAACCCAACCTAAGAAGCCATTTTGATCAAATCAAAAAGAATCACCCGAAGAAGAGGTAATAATTTCAGCAGCTCTTTCAAAGTTCTTTTCTTCTTCCACTTCCTATTTATTTGTTTTTTCCATACCAAAATAATAAATCTAGTAAATTTTACATATTTTGATGTTATTATAAATATATAAAACAATATTAATTATTCTATCCATCCTATGAATGACAAAGTCCCCATACGTGTGTACGTACGGCTTACCGTCTCCACGTTGTGGTGTAGTTTGTTATTCAGCACTTCATTATTTGTATGGGTATAATAATGAGTATAATTGATGTAAATAATAAATATAACATGTTAATTATTCTTTATATATGATATACCATCCAATTACATACTATTTCACCATCAATAGAATGATATTGTCGCTCGTGCGTACGTACAGATTACCGTCTCCACGAACGTGATGAGATTCATTCCCCATTGTAACCATTCAAGAATAATTTTCATTTTATGAATAAAAATAATGTTTAATAACTTAATATCATTCTGTATATGAATCAAATAAATCATATCCATAAAAAACATGACTTACATAACAAAACATATAAAGTAAAACGAATTAGTTAACACCAGAAACAATGATACTACTGAAATATTATTAATAAATAAATATTAAAAGGTCATATATAATATCATATTTATGTATTTATTTCTTGTATAATTTAATAAAAAATATTTAAATATTATATATGAGTTTAATTTACCCTTGACCAATTAACATTACAAGGTAAGGGTTAATTTTACAATATCTTTATTATCTGAGGTTGTTGATACGTGAGTATCTACTGGGACCTCTTTATCATCCACATTCATGTTTCTTAAAAATGTATTTCAAAACATTTTTATTATTTACTGTATTATGGTTTAAATTCATTTATACCCTTTTTTGACTTTTTATAAAATGGTTTGAAAGGAATCTTTATTTTTCTTTTCAAACAAAGTACTTTATGACCTTTTCGACAAATTAAGCAAATAATGTTTTTTTAACTTATACGGTGGGTGTGGCTATTTTCTGCCATTATAAACCTTAGAATATTCCCTTATATTCTTATAAAAATATTTTCAAAATACATGTTATATTTTATAATTATGTGACTTTTAAATTATTTCAAAATTTCTCTCAAATAGTTTGGATTTCATCAATGTCATCATCCTTTGATGGATTTTACACTTGTTTGAAGTTGATTTATAATGATACAATCTTCCATATTATAATGAAGTTTTTGTGATATGTTTGACTGTGGATGTGTTATTTTTATACCATTCATGGTTTATGGATAAAGTATTAACATTTCATATGCTAGTTTTAATATGAATTTTCATTTTATTTTTCAATCTTTTCATATAAGGAATGAATTGGACGTAGTAAGTGACGGGTAGAGCCTGCTATAGCTCCTCGATGCATTGGTAGGTCTCATGAGACAAACTAGTGTCTTGGAATAAGGCCTTTATAAAATCTTATTTTTAGTCTTGGAACGAGGCCTTGACTATATTGTTATGATGTCCGGCATTATGCATTCCATCATTATGAAATTAGCTATTGATATTAAATGAGATTATTTGACTAGTAAAATATCCATGTGAATAAGTAAATGGAAGTATTTAATTTATCTTTTCCATATTATGCTGAAGTTTAAGTTTAAAAGGATTTTTTTAGTCTTAAAAAATGCCTTAAATATTTATACTTATTTATGAAAGTTTTCTCTATATTGTTATCCTTACTGAGCATCTGATCTCACCCCTTTGATATGTTTTCTTTTTTCCAGGATGTAAAGAGGTATATTATGATTAACCTGCAGGGATAGGCCATAGTATATAAGTGTGTTAAAAGGGGAAACAATGTTGTTTTTTATTTCATAATGTAATGTAAAACTTGTGTATGTATCTAGTACTTCCAATACTACTAAACAAATTGGTCTTTCGAGACTTAATCTCTTGTGATCGTGAAAATGTTATGTAATAATTCACCAACTCTGGGTAACTAGGGTCGGGGCGTTACATTTGGTATCAAAGGAAGTTTAGTACAAACCTTAGAAACTAGATTTAGAAAAACTCTAATTAGAGAACATTACCCTAATATAGACTTTGAATATTAGTATAGAAAAACTTCCTAAAATTTTGGTAATGTAGAGATTTTTTGAATTTTCCCAGCAATATATCCCTGTCTGGATACGATCAGGTAGAGCCAGCTCTGGTACAGATGTACCTGGGAGTTAAAACTCCAATAAGGAGTTTCAGGCTTGATCTGGGGTATCTTGGTACATGACAACTAGCCTTGTTGTACTCTTGGTTACGACACTCCTAGTGGATATGCTTAGGATAATTCACATTTTCTTTACAAACCATTATGAAGGATTTATGAGTTAATACCTCCTCAAAGAAAACATTTTTTTATGATTATGGATTATATGAATAAACTGTTCAATTTATGTTAGGTATTTTACAATTTTGTAATTATGCATTGTGATTCTTAAACTAACTTAGTGTATGTCATTGTTTAGAAATAGTTCCCATTAAAATGAATGAAAACTATAGCAATAAGCATGATCCAAATAGTAAGAAGGATCATATATTTGATGGTATTAAGCCAACATTTAGAAGGGAAATAGTCTCCCATGTATTTTCATCATATGAAGAAATAGTATCATGTGTTAATAAGATAAGTAAAGAATTCTGTGAGTCCTATGTCTTTGAAGGGAAGCCAAAGAAGAAAAGGATGGTAGAGAGAAAGATGGATAAAGGGAACAAGGGAAAGAAGGATTTTACCATATGTGATAACTGTGGAAAGAATCACCTTGGTAAATTATTAAAGGGAATGGGATTGTATTATAAGTATGGAGAAAAAGGACACCAAGTACGTGATTACAAGGGTAAGAAAAAGGTTTCAAATGTACAATGATTCATCTACAAGAAGTTGGGACATTGTGAGAATCAATGTCCCAATCATCAGAGTATACCGAAAATGATATTGTTGGATAATAATCAAGTTATGATACTACCACAGATGAAGAGTAATGACTAGTGTTCTTATGTTTTTATTAAAGAATTGTGTCATTTGAGTGTTGTATCAATGATGTACTGGTTATAATAATTATGGAGTACATAAGGATTGTACTGCAGTACTATTTCATTAAGGATTTGAGATTGTGTGGTACTAAGAAAAGTGACTCAATAGAAAGTTAAACATTTTGGAAAATACATGGTTGAAGGAAAGATAAACCTTAATATGGTCCTGATACTGAGGTATTGATTTTGGAATAATAGATGACTGATTTGGATAAATTATATTGGATATTATTGACTACCTTGGAACTAATTAATGGTTTTTTTATTCCATCATTGTTGGTGATTACAATATTTTTGTATTTAAGGAGTATATCCAGTATTTTATGTTTTATAGAAGGAATAAGAAAGTACATACCTATTCAAATATGGTTTTCTGGTAATTCAGTTTATTACCATGTCTTATAAGAATACATGATGAAGGTATTCACATGTATATTATGTGACCTTTCTTATAAATTTTGGACTGTGAGTTTGGACAGAAGTATTGTGGATAAGTCTAAAGGATGGAATGGATTAAGTTTGACATTAGATATAATTGTTAAGGTTAAATAATTTCTTAATATTTTTTTGATTGTTATAAAAAAGACAACCCGGAGGTCGGGCGATAACTCATCACATTAGGCAAGGCCGTGAGACTTGAACCTGCAACTGAAGGAAGACAAGGGTGAATCACCTACCATTGGCCTACGTGATGTCCTGGTTTTTATAATGTAGTTTTTCTTAAATGGTATTAAATATGAATTATAAATTCATTTTTTTGAAACCATATATAATTAGGTTAAATATAATATTTTTGAGTTCTATTATATTTTTGGAGTGAAATATGAGTTTGTGGTAGAAATTATTTAAAGGATGGAACTCTACTTGTAAAATATTTTTTTTATTTGATGAATAAATTAGTTCTTAAACATTAGGGAAAGAAACTTAAAACCAAAAATTTGTTATCCTAATAACTTATGTTTTGTTAAACCGATTATATTTTAAGTCGTCGTAGATTTATGGATTTAAGTCCCTCAATTTTCCATTTATTGTTCACTTGTTTTTGATTGATGACCTCAATCACTCCCTATAAATATTTAAGTTTTTCCTCTAATTATGTTTCTATAATTCCCACCAATGTTCTTCTATTCAAAACCCTAATTTGGTGGTGACTTTTTCATTTCCCTTTCCCTCTTATTAAGACTAAATTTTATTAACCCTATTTCCGATATGGGTTTTCCACAAAGGTATTTTCTATTTTCAACATTTTATTTTCATAAAAAATTCAAATTATGAGGGCACAATTTATTTAAGGATGGGTGAATGAAACACCAAAAGATTTCATAGTACGTTATCACCTTAAAGTAATTCAATATCTTGGGCTACACACAACACCGAGTTCAAGCGCATCACGACCTACCAAGATAACCGTTTAAAAAGAAGTTATGAATAGCATTAACCACATTTTTCATTTTATATATATATCCTATATAATTTTAACATTCATATTTTTTGTTTCTTAGACATAATATAAGGAAAAAAATCAATTTTTTAGATAAAATAGGTATTTTTTAAAAAATGTAGTTTTTCTGCCTTTTAATGGAAATCCATTTTTAAATCCAATATTTGACACTTTTATATATTCAATTTAATTTAATTAAATTATTCTTTAGAATTGAGACATAAAAATTTAGTTTGGATAAAGTTTTGGTACTTTTCTGATAACTTTCATATTTTGATGAATAGTGAAAATACTAAATTTTAATTGAAAACAAATTTTAAATCTAAATAATTTATAGTGTTAAATTATTAATTTTAGTGGTTTTAAAGTATAATTAGATTATATTTTTATCATTTAATATAATTTAGGCCATTGGATGTAATTTCACATTAAAATTGTACATAAACACATGTCAACATTTTGAAAGTTTTTACTTCATAAAATTCTGTTATCTAGTTTTGACAACGGGAATTAATTTTAAATTAATTAATGTAAATAATGTGTTTTTAATTTTTTAAAATAGATATATTTTTTGGATTTGGAATTTCAAAATTGTCCTAGGGTGAATTTTTGGTATTTTTCTGAAAACATTCAATTTTTTATGAGTAGTGAAAAACACTGTGTTATTGTTTAAAACTGACTTTTATTTAAATAATTATTATTTTTATTTAAGTTTATTTTAAATTAAAAATATATACATAATACCTATATTAGTTCAATGTAATTAATTGGAGTCATTTTACAATAAGATTATATGTATAGAATTTTATTGAATTTTTTAACGTCTTTTACCCACCTTCTGGGCACATTTGCAAATTTGCATAAAACGTAATTTTACCACTTCTGTGAATTGAATTTAAAAATTTTTAGAGACATGGTTGGCATCAGTAAGTAAAATTTGGTTCAATTGGATGAAAATAATTTTTTTATGAATAGTAATTTTTGAATTTTATTAACCACGGTTAAAAGTAAATAGAATAATTAAAGATAAAAATAATATTATAATTACTCTAACACATGTCATAATTCTATTGGATAAGTTTATTTCAACCAAAATCAACCTTATGAATAAAATATTTTCCTTTTGGTCCACTTGGATTAGATTAGGACATTTATTATTATTTTACATAAAGAAATGTTAAAAGTGTTAAATTCAAATTTTAATAAATAAACCATTTTTAATATAGGGTTATATATAATAAAATTCAACTATAAATATTCATTAGAAATATAAAACTATTTCCTACAACATGGTATTTTATTTATTATTTTTAGAAATTAAATAATTAAATTTATTAGTGACACAATGATGATGCAGTAATTACCTTATTAATGAAAGATTAAAATAATTGATATTATAAATATAAGAATAAATATAAATTGATAGTTTTAATGAATTACACGAATTTTATAGGTTAATATGACATTTTAGGGTTGATTTAATGTTTTTTTTTTTTGAAGTAATCAAGTTTTTTTGACATTCCAAAAAAACAAATACTAAATAGTGTCAAAACTGACATAAATTTTTTTTAAAATAAATACTATATTATTAAACGATATAATATTCAAAAATATAAAATGTTAGGGAAAAAGTCTTATATAATGATATATATGGAATTAATGAACCACTTTAGGTTCTCTTGGAATTTTATAGTAAGTTTATTAACCATGTAATATAAAAATACAAGAAGACATTGTAAAAGTTAAACTATTTAACTAAGAGTTAAATCTAAAAGATAAGGTTAATATGGTGACCTAAACTTGTCTAAAACCTATTGGTAGATATGATTTCGACCCATACTGACCTTATACTCGAAATAAATCCATTTTAATCCATTATAAACCAAAAATTATTTTATAATAAAATAATATTTCAAGCTTTTCCTAAAGTGACCCTCACCTCTCTTATAAAAATGTACTTCCCCTTATCTCAAAAATACACCTCCAAATCCATTTGGCTCGGACAAACTCAGATCAAATATCCTCCCAACTACCCTCACTAAAACCTAGAGTCCTTAATTTTATCAAAAAGACAACCTATGGGGTTATTTTGATCAAATCAAAAGGAAGCACCCGAAAAAGTGGTAATAATTTCATCACCTCTTTCAAAGTTCTTTTCTTCTCCACTTCCTCTTTCTTTGTTGTTTCCATAAAAAAATAATAACTCCAGTACCTTTTCCATACTATGATGTTATTATAAATATGGTACAACCATATTCATTATTATATCAATCTTATGAATGACAAAGACACCATACGTGCGTACGTACGGCTTACCGTCTCCACGGCGTGGTGTAGTTTGTTATTCAACATTTCATTATTTGGATGGGAATAATAATGAGTATAATTGATTTAAATAATTAATATAAAATTTTAATGATTCTTTTTATATGATATACCATCCAATTACAAACTATTTAACCATCAATAGAATGATATTGTAACTCGTGCGTACGTATGAATTATAGTCTCCACGAACGCGGTGAGATTCATTCCCCATCGTAACCATTCAAGAATAATTTTCATTTTATGATTAAAATTAATTTCTAAAAACTTAATATCATTTTGGATATGAATCAAATACATATTATCCATAACAAACATGACTTATATAATAAAACATATAAAGGAAAACGAATCAGTTAACACCTAAAACAATGATACTACTGAAATATTATTAAAAAAGAAAAATTAGAATATCATATATGATATCATATTTATGTATGTGGTTCTTGTATAATTTAATAAAAATGATTTAACTATTATAAAATATGTTAACGTACACTCAACCAAGGAAAAAGTACAAGGTAAGGGTTAATTTTACAATCTATTTATTATCTGGGGTTGTTTATACGTGAGTATCTACTGGGACCTCTTTATCATCTACATCTGTGTTTCTTAAAAATGTATTTCAAAACATTTTTATTATTTACTATACTATTGTTTAAATTAATTTATACCATTTTTTACTTTTTATAAAATGGTTTGAAATGAATCTTTCTGTCGCTTTCCAAACAAGGTACTTTATGACTTTTTCGAAAAATTAAGGAAAGAATGTTTTTTTAACTTATAAGGTGGGTGTGGCTATTTTCTACCATTATAAACCTCATAATATTCCATTACAATCTTATAATAATATTTTTAAAATAAATTTTTTCTTTTATAATTACATGACTTTTAAATGATTTCAAAATTTATCTCAAATAGTTTTGATTTCATCTATGTCAACATCTTTTGATGTATTCTACACTTGTTTGAAGATTAGTTATTATGATACAATCTTCCATATTGTATTCAAGGTTTTGTGATATGTTTGACTATGGATGTGTTATTTTTATACCATCCATGGTTTATGGTTAAAGTATTAACATTTCATATGCTAATTTTAATATGAATTTTTATGTTATGTTTCAATATTTTTATATGAGGAATGCATTGGACTTAGTAAGTGATGGGTGGAGCCCACTATTGCTCCTCGATGAATTGGTAGGTCTCATGAGACAAACTAGTGTCTTGTCATAAGGCATTAAGAAAATCTTATTTGTAGTCTTAGCATGATGCCTTGAATAAGTGGTTATGATGTCTGACATTATGCATTCCATCATTATGAAATTAGTTATTGATATTACATGTGATTATTCGAATAGTAGAATATCCATGTGAATAAGTAAATGGAATTATTTGATTTATTTGTGCCATATTATGTTGAATTTTAAGTTTAAAAGGCTTTTGTTTTAGTCTTATACATTAACTTAAATGTTTATGCTTATTTATGAAAGTTTCTGCTATATTGATATCCTTACTGAGCATCTGAGCTCACCCCTTTACTATGTTTTATTTTTCCTAGAATGTGCATAAGTATATTAAGATTAACCTGTAGGGATAGACTAAAGGATATGAGTGTGTTCAAATGGGACACAATGTTGTTTTTATTATTTCATAATGTAATGTAAAACTTATGTATATATCGAGTACTTCCAAGGATACTAAACTAATTGGTCTTTCAAGACCTTATCTCTTGTGATCATTCCAATTTTATGTAATAATGCACCAACTCTGGGTAACTAGGGTCAGGGCGTTACACATACCATATAAGTTAAAAAAACATTATTCGCGTACTTTTTCTGAAAAAAGTCAAAAACTACCTCATTAGAAAAATGAAAAAAGATTCATTTCATACATTTTAATAAAAATTTACCCATAGGTAAAATTAAATTTAAACTTACATAGTATAATATTAAAAAAAATATGAAATAATTTTTATAAAGAATGGACATGGATGATAAATATACACCAGTATATACTTACGTATAAACAATCTCGGATGATAATAATATTACGAAATTATCCCTTACCACTTTATAATCAGATTAATAATATGGATAATAAAATAAAGAAGATTATAAGAATATTTAAATATCATAACCTTTATAATAATAATTATAAATACATTCATGGGTAGCATAAACACCACACAAAATAAATATGTGGTGTAAAAGGCATATATCTCACAGAAATAAAAATAAGACAAAATAATCCATTACCTTAGGTCAGATATCCTTTATATGTATTCAAACCTCCTGTATAATTATTTAAATAATTTCATTGACTTTTATAGAATCATATTAATTTTTATGATGTCATATATGATCATATTATCATTTTTTGTTAATAACATTTCATTATTACTCGTTATTCGAGTATTAACTGCTTCAGTTTCATATGCATGTTTTGTTGAATAAGATATGGTTCTCCTTCTTAGTTCATATTTATATCATTCCAAAATGATATTAGTGTAATATATATAATATTTATTAATTATATACATTTATATAATCAAAATTTAGTGGATATCATGTAGATGAATCGCATCACATCGTGGGTACAGTATGTGGTACATACGCACGAGTGACAATATCATTCTCATAATTGTGAAATGGTATGGAAGTGGATGGTATAAATTTTGTTCTAGAATATATATCATGTTATAATAATCATATATAGTTATTATTTCTATCATTATACCCATCCAAGTAAGTTTGTGGTGAAAAACATATTACACCACGATGTGGAGATGGTAAGTTGTATGTACGCATGTGTGATGATTTCATTTTTCATAGGATAGATAGAAGGTGGATTATGGTTGTTCCATAATCATAATAACATATAAGTATATAAGTTATAATATATTTATTAATTTATAATGTAAACAACTCGTGAGGACTATACAAAGTAGGAATAAATCTTATACTGACAAGAGACGGATGCCATTAGACTTCAAGGAGGGAGACCATGTGTTCCTTCAGGTGTCACCCCAATGGGGATTGCAGATATTTGGATAGGGTGGAAATTTATCTTTGATATTTATCGGCCATTTAGAGATTTTGAGTATAGTTTTCAAGGTGGTGTACTACCTAGCTCTTCCCCCACAGATGCACTGGGTGCAAGATGTTTTCCATGTGTCACAGCTAAGGATGTACGTACATGATTCATTACACATCATCGACTGGGGAAAGCTAGACATTAACGATGTGGAAACATTTGTAGATTTATTGGTGTAGATAGAGGATTTATAGGATCAGGTCCTTCGGGGGTGTTAATTTCCTCTGGTATGCATTTGGTGGCAGTATGGGAATCTCTAGAAGAGCACATGGGATCAGAAGGCTCATATTCATGCTTTGTACCCTCATTTGTTTGTTTATCCCTTTTTTGGCTTATGAGGACGTAAATACCTAAAGGTGGGGGTAATGTAATGTCCTAGAATTCCATGTAATTTTTTCTAAATTATATGTGATTATTTCAAAACTATAATCTAAGACGACACATGATTCTGAGGTCTGGATTGGCCTACATGTTTTTCTAAACTATTTTAAAGTTCATTTAAATAAACGTACAAGTGGGTTTCTCTAACTTTTAAACTTGAACTTGGATAAAAAATATGAGGGATCCATTGAACTCAGGACATTAAGATTCATCTAGAAATAACCCAACATCGACCGGCAAGGGTCAACTAGAAAAGATATTTTTTTGGTGATTTAAGGAAAAAAATAAACTTAAAAAGTTTATTTTATCAAAAAAGTTGTTTTTCTATGATGTAGTGATGATCTGAATGTTTTATTCCATAAATGAAACAGCATAACGACTCTTTAATTAAAGCACAATAGAAATTTTGTTTCATAAATGAAACAGCATAATGGTGTGACGACTCAGCATAACAGAAATGTTGTGATTTGTTCCTCTCTTTTAATGAGATGACGGAGTTGGAGAAATAGATTTAGATCTGGAAATTCCTCTAACGAGTGAGGAAGTAATTCTCTCCAATGACGAACGTCGGTGAATTAGAAAGTATTGACGATACCCTTGAAGAATAAACCGAAGATCAAAAAACGCAAATAGTTTTGAGGAAATCATCAATACCCACGGACAGATCACCATCAGCGACGAGCTTTTCCTTTGTTTGAAACTTCTCTAGGTAGGGGTTTACTTTTTGATTTTCTTTGCCCAGTTCTTCTTTCTAAATAAATGAACGCGGATCAACCCATGAACAGGTTGATCTATGGGTTACTTTTTCTTGAGGGAGGGTGTTTTATCTCTAGGATTTTTCTTTGGGGTTAGATTTTTTATCGAATATTGAACCCCCCCCCCCTCCCCATTCCCATGGTTTAAAAACTCTAACACAGGGGAATCGGGCGGAAACAAACAAGGCTATTATTCCTCCGTCCTTGGGAATTTGTGTTTTATTTATGTCCACACCTTCAAATTGACGGTGAGGTGATTTTTGAGGCTGTAGTAGGGAAGACGGTGCCCCAAGGAGCCTGGAGGCATAGGCAGTTCAAGGATCAGACCACTGAAGTAGACCCGATGGTCTGCGGAAGGCATCGTCGGGGCACCGGCGCCAGCGCTGATGCTAGAGACCGGCGGCGGTGGCCTGCAGGGATGGTCGTGGGTAGGTGGTGGCATGCCAAAGTGGAGGTTGCGGCCGGCTGGGGCTGCGGCGGTGTAGCAGGGGGCCACCGACGACTAGAAGAGGCGAACGTGGCCACCCGGCCGTGTTGGTGGATTGGGTCGCGACGCACTGGCACGCGGTCCAATGGGGACCATGTGTGGGACAAGGGGAGGTTGGATCTTTCTAACCATGTGTGGTTGAACCGGACACCCAGTGGACATCCAGGCTAGAGGAGACCATCCTATCATGCGAGTCGGGCTAGGGGGCATGAACCAGGCCACTGGTTGGTACGGGTTGAAACACAATCCATATTGATTTTTCAAGCCAGGAAGACAGGATAAAACCAGGTTTTTGGGAAGACTGTGTTGGTAAAGACCCTACCCGCCTATTGTGGGCCGGGCCAGATGGAACCGGGTCGCTGTGCGACTCGGTGGGCTGGACCAATGGCTGAACCGGACTAGGTCCAGTAAGGACTAATGGGCTTGTCCCAGTGGGCAGGCTGGACTGGGTCGGTTCGTGTCGATCAAACGAGGTTGGGTCATGTGGTACCCTCAGACCGGGTTGGTTAGGTCGGTCCGACCAGGTCAGACCGGGCTCGGACACAATCGGCCCCTATTTACTAAAATGCCAATATCTTTCAAATCGGGCGTCCTATAGGCGATCTGTTTATGGAGTTATAACCCTCGCGAAGAGACGGTTCATTTTGAATTCTCTAAGGAGACTTTCATGTAAGTTGAAATATGAAGAATGTATTGAGTAGTGTATTCTCCTAGAATCAAGTGAACTATGTGCGGGAATCCTATGGCTGGATGAGACCTGAAGACTACTAACGAGTAGGTCTAAATGACCCTGCAATCCTAGATGATAACTGGCCCTATGTGGACTAGCTAAAAGTGATCATGTGTGGATCAGTTACAAGTGAATTTATTTGGATCAGCTAGAAGAAACCCTGTGTGGATCAGCTATAAGTGACCCTATGTGGATCAACTATAAGTGACCCTGTATGGATCAGCTACAAGATACCTTGTGTGGATAAGCTATAAGTGGGCTTTTATAGACCATCTATGATACCCTAAGTGGGAAGAAGCTCTATGTGACCTGACAGGCCCATAGTGGGGAGTGGCTCCGTGTTACCCATCAGACCCATGGTATTCATCAGGGATGAGTACCTAAACAGTCCAAGGTGTTCAATGTATGACTAAAATTTTTACTTTACATACTTTAGATTATACCTATTTGAGCTGATAGTGCCTTGTGTATACTTTACTTTGTGGTCTTCCTCTTGTTCTTCGGTATCCCTACTGAGTATTTTGTTAATCACCCCTAAACGGGCTTCATCCGCAAGTGTTTTGTCTAGTGCAGACGACAGGTACTTCGACAGAGTCCTCGGTGGCCCGGGACCAGTAGTTCCCAGTGAGATACGACAGGAAAGACGTACTTCCATAGCTTCCAACAGCCACTCCTTGCCTACCCTTCAGGTGGGTTCTTCTGCGGATGTCTTACAAAGATCTTTTGTACTTTCCTATTTTCAGTTTTTCTTTTGTTGGGTTTTTATTCTAGCTCATTTTACTTACAACTTATACCTTTACTCAGTGGTTTTTTATTGGAATGAATGTTTTCCTTTACAAATGGTTGGGATGTGGTTTTGTGTGTGTGTGCATGCATACAGATACTTTGGAAAATGCCTCCCACCCATGGGATAATGCCTTCGATGCTAGTTGTCATCCCATGGCCTTTGGGAGGTGGGCTTGGGGTAGTCACGGAACGAGCCCTGGGGGATGGGTCATGACATCAAGCTCAATATAATCAACACCTATCATATAAGAAGGAGCAGTATGATATCTCCAATGATGCAACACATGAAACATGTATTTTATGATAATATAGTGTCATGGAAGAGCCAACCAATAAGCCACTAGATCAATCCTCTCCACTATCTCGAATAACCAAATAAACCTGGGAGCTATCTTTCTTAGCTTCTTGATATAAAATTTAACTAACCAAGGTGACACTCTTAAAAATACCTAGTGAACAACCTCAAATACATGTTCACATCTTGGATGGTTGGTATAAGATTTATTTATCTCTATATGGTTTCAAAATATTTCCTAGTCAATTGAACCTTCTCAGATGTCCCCTGAATGGGATTAGATCCATGAAGAACTAACTCTTATGCCTCTAACTAGCACAAAGTCAATTGGCATGGTCTTTTGTATAAATCCTATAAAGGATCAATTTGTATCAATTCCTAGATATATTATTATAGATGAGATCATTGAGATCCAGTTTCCACTCCCAATAACCACTAAAATATAGAAAATATTCTTGAAACATGTCCTCTATAATTTGAATAATCTATTTAGATTGGTCATCAGTCTAATGATGATAGGATATACTAAGAAGAACTTATGATCCCAGTTCCTTCTATAGACCCGACTAGAACCATGATACAAAATGGGGATCTTAACCTGAAATGATACTTTTTCAAACATGAGGAAATCAATCTATTTCTCATACAAAGAGGTTACCTAAATCATAAATGGTGAAGGTCTATCTGATAGGAAATAAATGGGGTACCTTCATCAGTTATTCCATGATCACCTGCACTACATCATTATTCCATGATGTCCTGGGTAATCTAATCATGAATTCCATGATGATATCATCCCAATTTCATTTCAGAATGGCTAAGGGTTGTAACCACCAGGTAGTCCACTAATGTCTGAACCTCACCTAATGATAGGTGTAGAATTATACCATGAACACCACTATCTCTTTATCTTTCCTTGGATACTATTATTACCTATCAATATCATGAGAAATCGTTTTCATCCTATTATGTACCACCCATTTGAAGAATGTAATTCCATCATCATCTCCTCATGCATGCCTATAGGAACCCCAATGTGACCATAGATATAAAGAATGTAGTTTCTATTAAGGAAGCATCTTGATGGTGTCTCCTCCCCATATATTATATACCTCATGGATAAATTATATAGGTTATATAACTACCTACTATTAATCATATTTAAAATTTAGTGGACAATAAAATTAAATTTTAGAGTTTCTCATCCCTAATACTCCTGGACATCCAAAGGAATATCTAAAAAATACACCTTCATTCAATACTCCTCAATTTATTTTTGGACATTCTAAGTATGTATATTCATCCTAAATGCACCAATGAAGAATTTTCCCTTACCAAGTTTTTATTCTAACCAAAATTAAAAATAATATAGATACTCATTCCACTCCCTCTACTGAAGGTTGAGGCCCGGCTATGAAAAGATGTACATCATGATATTATAATTTGTGTAAACCATGATTCTAATTCACAAAATATAATTCTTCCAGCTTCTCAGGGAATATACCATATCATTTAACTCCAAGACATGAGTAGCATAATTCCACTTATATGACCTCAACTACCTGGATCCATAAGAAACTTTTAGATCCAACTACACCTGAACTACTCTAAGCTTCGCTCCTGATGCATAAACAAATGGTATACTCCTTACTCAGCTTAGGTAAGGTCATGATCAGTGCTTAGGATAAAATTCTCATCAATTCCTGGAAATATTCCTCCAAAGCATTGGACTAAAAAAACCTCACCCCTTTATTGGTTGTAATGGAAATCAACACTGATATACAGGAGAAATCATGGATAAATCTCTAATAATAAACTACCAATCCCAAAAATATCTGAATCACAAAGTCATTTGAGGGTAACTCAAAAGATATCATAGATTCCTACTTCTTAGAGTTTACTGAAACTCCATATTTTGAGATAATGTATCCCAATAAGTATAATTTTTTAATATATAAATGATATTTAGATATCTTGGTATATATATGATACTATCACAGTGTACTTAGGAATATGTCAATATATTGGGCATTATCATATTTAGATAGGGAGTACACCAATATGTCACAAATAAAGAGAAAAACAGGTGTTATTAATGTTTTCATGACTTATTATATACCCCATTTACTTATTTTATATTAAATGTGCATAATTTGTGTGAAATATTAATGTTTTAATACTAAGTATAATTTTTGAGCATTTTTAGAAGTAGTCCAATTGAGTCAGTTTACTATTTTATTTACAAATCTCACCCTAATGATTAACATTGTGTGGTTATTGTTTTTTAGGATTACTTATTCAATTTCTCACATGTCATTAGAAGAAAGAATGGGCCAATTATTCCATTTGAAGGCTCATATAGACCACACAAGATGACCCAAAGAATTTGTGAAGAAACTGGACCAGCCATGATGATTGAGTTACTGGTCTCACTCCCAAAGTCCATATTTTTTGAAACTCCACCATGTATTCTTGATTATCCAAAAGAATCATGGGTAAAAATTTCAAGTCCCAACTCTAAGAAAAATGGGCCCAAATGAAGCTTTGAAGTCCAGCCCACCATTCTGGACGAGAATTAAAATCCGGACACTATTCATGACATATCTCATGATTTAATCGTCCAATAGACCTGAGATTTTGTAGTGTGAAATAGAAAATATAGGAGGCCAACTTTTTGAAATAAATAATTCGGTTTTTAAGGCGTCTTACTATTCAAAAACCCTTTCATATTTTGGACTCCATAACGACTGGATTGAAATGGACAGATTAAAATTGTTTAATCAGCCGGCCATAACTTTGGCTAAATTTGTCTAAATTCCTCCATATTTTGAGAGTAGTCAGAAAATATTATTATATAAAACTTTTAAGAAGGTTATATCTCTATATTCGTCTGTCTGGATATCCAAATATTTGATCCAAGTGGAGGGACATATTGGTAATGCAAACCGTCCACTTCCTTGGGCTATAAATACATCCCCCTCCACTCCTTCAAAGGGTTTGGAATTTTAGAAGAGAGGAGCATCAATTAGCACGAAAAAATCATTTCCAAGGTCTTGGGAGGACCTTCAATACTCAAGTTTTCACTTTAGATACCCTTCCTCCTCTCTTTTTTTCCTTTCACTTTTGTGTTGTTTTTCGTTTGTAAACTTGTAAGTTTGTGTTTTGTAATTCTGTTTTAATGAATGTTTCTTCTTCAATATCTCTTATTCTCATCCACCTTCTATAGTGTAATATTAATGTTCTTAAAATAGTTTAAATATAGTTGAATCCCCTTCCCTTCTTTTGATTCCTCATTCAATCAAAAAGCCGTTGTTAATTATCATCATTGTTCGTGTGTGTGTGTTCGACGTACAATTCTTTTCTAGTCACTTTTTTTCTTCTCTTGTTAATTCATCATCATAAATATATAAACCAGATTAATATTAATATCAATGTATGAGTAAATATATTATTGGGGTGAGTCAAAATTTATGGATGTTAAGTGATTGAGAGTATTTTATCGATGAATATTCTTTCATTTAACATTGTGTATGTTGGACTTAACATGTCATGGATTAATGACTTGTTTTGTTTAATGTGTGGTTTCCATGGATTATTGGAACCATAAATACACTACCATCAACAATATCTGATTTATATTACAATACTAAGTTAAGTTCAGGCTTGGATTAAAGCCTTAACACTTAGTAATACCAATCAACATTATCTTGCGAAGTGGGTGTCAAATTAACTGCAATATAAAGCAAAGCTCCAGGATATCACAAGCTTAACTCCCTAAAAATGAACTCACCCCAATATTTATCAAATTGTTAAATCAAACACCAATCATTAATCACTTCATTTAAGCTCTATAAACAAACCCTCTAATCAGAATAAAATTAACTAAAAACAAACGACTATTACAAAGTATTATCACTGAGGATTCGACCTGAGTGTTGTTATACACATTAGCAGAGCACCAGAACCTTGACCAGTCGATAGGCAATAATCGACCGCGCATTTAAAATGGCATCATTGTCAGGGATGGTGCTTTATGTAGTCATTAGTTTTTGGTTATTGTAAAAAAATCAAAAAAAACAAAATTTAAAAAAAACACAAAGAAAAACTCGCCTTCTCATAAAAATCATAAACTGAAAAAACACAAAAAAAATTGTCTTCATATTTCTTCCAAATCTTTCTGAAATCCTTGTAGCCTCCCAAAAAATCCCTCGGATTTTTTTGACCCTGAAATTGAGCGAACACTTCACCAACTTAGGAGTAACATAAGATATAATCAAATAATTCAATAACCAATCCTTGTCCAAACAATTGAATTAGATATGGCCAATCCTAGGGAATAAACACTTAAAGAACTCACTGCCCCTGATATAATTTACCAACCTCTTGGTATTTAATATCCAAACATAGAAGATGACTTTGAACTCAAATCGGGTTTGATTCATCTTCTCCCTTATTTCCACGGGCAAGCCAGTGAGGATCCACATCTCCACCTTAAAGAGTTCCATGTTGTGTGCTCTACCATAAAGCCTCAAGGGGTTTTTGAGGAACAAATAAAACTCCAAGAATTTCCTCTCTCCCTAGATGAGACTGTTAAGTCATGGCTTTACTACCTTCCTCCTAGTTCCATAACCACATGTAATGACATGAAGTGACTCTTCTTAGAGAAATTCTTTCCTACTACTCGTACTGCTTCTATCTGAAAGGAAATAAGTGGTATTCATCAGTTCCCAAGTGAATCACTCCATGAATACTGGGAGAGGTTCAAAAAGCTTGTTGAAACCTGAACACATCACCAAATTTCTGATAAAATCTTTATCCAATACTTATATGAGGGTTTATTGTCTATGGAGAGAACTCTCATTGATGCTGCAAGTGGTGGTGCTCTTGTTGATAAAACTCTTGCATCTGTAAGAGATCTCATAAGTAACATGGATGAAAACACAGAAAAATTCCATACTCGAGTACATGATCAAGTCAAACAAGCCCAAGATAATCAATCAATTGATCCGAACAAGATGACTGAGTGGATGAGTGAACTTATAGGTCTTGTGTGACAACTAGTTGTGGCTACCAAATCCCCAACCTCATCTTCTCCACAATCAATGTTTCCTATACCTATAAAAAACTATGGAATCTGCAACTCTTCATCTCATCCAACTGACACATTTCCACAACTTGAAGAGGATCAATCCGATTCATCTTGACCAATGGAGCTAAATGCAGCATATGCTTAGAGGAACACCAATCCTCAAAAATCAGGTCAGTTCATTAGAAACTTCAACCAACCTCATTCTGAGCCCTTCTCTTTTTCCTATAACCAAGGCCTTATTTATGGTAATCCCATATCTCATCACCCTAAATTCCATCCTCAAAACCCAAACCAGTTTCAATATGTTCAAGGTGTTGGTAATTTCCAAAAACCTTATCCTTTTATTCCTCAACCTCAAAGGAACAATACTCCTCCTGGATTCCATTATCCTAGTGAGCCTTCCCAATTCCAAAACCAATACAATTGATTTCCCAAGAACCAAAATCTAGGTAATCACAATCTGGGACAAGCCTCTTCTTACAAGAAACCATGGGAAATTGCAGTAGAAGATCTTGCCTCCTTCACCCATTCCACCCACAAGAATATTGAAACACAAATTGGTCAACTTGCATCCCACCTTAGTCAGTAGCATCCATCCAATTCTTCCCAACTCAAAGCTCAACCATTACCCAACCCCAAGGGTAATTTAAGTGCAACTGCACTAATATCAAGAAAGAAAATTTATATACCTAAAAATAAGTAATATAAACCTCCTTTAAATGTTGACCTAGAAAATGAAAAGAAAAATAAACTTGAAGTAGATACTGAAACCATTACCTCACCTCCTTCAATTCCACTTAGGAACCCAATTCATTTTCCTCAAGCCATTTCTAAGCCAAAGAAGTCCTTTGAAATGGATCCTGAAATGCTTGACATGTTTAGATGTGTTGAAGTCAACATTCCCCTATTAGATGCCATAAACCAAATTCCTAAGTATGTCAAGTTTCTCAAGGAGTTGTGTACCCACAAGAGGCAACTTAGGACCTTCGAAAATGTTTCCACCCAGCAGTCTATTCCCATAAAGTGAAAATATCTAAGGACCTTTACGGTTCCATGCCAAATTGGAAGTTCCAAATTTGACGATGCACTCATAGACCTAGGAGATTAAATTAATTTCATGACCAAATCCATATTCTCCAACCTTGGTCTAGGTCCCTTACATCCAACGGGTGTTGTCATTCAATTGTCCAATCGAAGCATAGCCAGTCCTGAGGGAATAATTGAGGATGTACTTGTCCAAGTAAATGATATTATCTTCCATGTTGATTTCTATGTCCTTGATATGGAAGGTGAGATGAACTCTTCTCGATATCCCCTAATTCTAGGAATACCATTCCTCATGACTGTGAGAACCAAGATTGATGTCCATTCAGGCATATTATCCATGGAATTCGGTGACGAACTGGTCAACTTAAACATTTTCCAAGCCATGCGATACCCATCTGAGGATCACTCTGCATTCTCAATCCATGCTTCTGAGGACACTTCTAAGAGTCAATCGAACCCCAATCCACCATGTTCTTAATGTTCTAATGACAAAGGATCTTATGAAATCTGCACCATGATTAACAAAGTCATAAATAATAAAGTTGATGTGGACCTTTAATTCATAGACTCTATCAATCTAGAGGATCTTGAAAACTCTCTTGAATGCCACATCAATTCTGATCTCTACTGCTCCACCTTGGACAGTATTAAGGAAAATGAATCTAAAGAAACTGAAGTCCCTTCTTCCATTCCTGAGTTGTCTAACCCAAAAATGAAAGATGAGACTCATCTAAAACCTCTTCCTGAACACCTGAAATATGCATTCCTTTTCCATGATCACCCATATCCTGTCATTATCTCTTCTTCACTTACTGAAACTGAGGAGTCCAAACTTGTTCAGGAGTTAGAGGAAAACAAAAAGGCCTTAGGTTGGACCCTAGATGACATACTAGGAATCAACCTTTCCATTTGCATGAATCACATCCATCTTGAGGAGTCATCCAAACCAATTATACAATCACAAATAAGACTCAATCCACTCATACTTGAGGTAGTTAGGGAAGAGATCACCAAGATTCTTCAATCTGGTATTATCTACCCAATTTCTGATAGTGAATGGGTTAGTCCAATTCAAGTTGTACCTAAGAAGGGTGGGATAATTGTTGTCACAAATGAACATGGAGAGGTAGTCACAACTCGAGTGAAGAAAAAATGGCGTGTGTGCATCGACTATAGGAAATTGAATGTTGAAACAAGAAAATATCACTACCATCTTCCATTCCTTGGTCAAATGATGGAATGATTAGCCGGAAATTCACACTATTGCTTTCTTGGTGGATACATCGGCTACTTCCAAATCGCAATCGCACCTCAGGACCGAGAAAACACTACTTTCACATGCCCCTTTGGAACATATTCATATAGAAGAATTCATTTTGACCTTTGCAATGCTCCTGCAACATTCTAGAGATGTATGATGAGTATCTTTTTAGAATTCATTGAACACTTCATGGAAGTCTTCAGGGATGACTTAACCATTTATGGTGAGTCATTTGAATCTTGTTTGAATTCACTCTCTCTAGTTTTTCAAAAGTGTGTCAAGTGTAATCTTGTGTTAAATTTTGAAAAATGTCACTTCATGGTTGCAAATGGGACTGTTCTAGGGAACATAGTTTCAAAAGATTGTATTGAAGTAGATCCTTCCAAAATTGAAGTGATCCAATCACTTCTTTAACCCACTTCTGTTCGAGCCATTTGTTAATTTCTCAGTCATGAAGGTTTCTATCGGATATTCATCTATAACTTTAGTAAAATTTCCCTCCCACTCACTCGGTTGCTCCAAAATGATGTTACATTCCATTTTGATGAGGTTTGCAAGATATCCTTCGTTGAACTCAAAACTACTCTAACATCCGCCCCAATAATCCAACCCCCAGATTGGTCCTTACCCTTTGAGTTGATGTGTGATGATTCTAATAGAGTCTTTGGGGCTGTTCTTGGTCAAAGAAGAGAAACAATTCCTCATGTCATCTATTATGCCTCAAAAACATTGGATGAAACTCAATCTCACCACACTGTCACTGAAAAGGAACTCTTAGAATTTGTTTTTGTCTTAGATAAATTATGGCCCTATCTATTAGGTGACAAAATCATCATCTTCATAGACCATTTTGCTATAAAGTTTTTACTCGAGAAAAGTTATTCCAAACCGAGGCTAATAAGATGGATCCTAATGCTCCAAGAGTTTGACCATGAAATAAAAGATATACTAGGAAAAGAAAACCTTGTGGTTGATCACTTGAGTATAATTTCTAATTATTCTCATTCTGAAATCATCGATCCTGAATTACCCAAAGAGCACCTTTCATCTCTCACTCCAAAAATACAATAGTATGCCCCAATTGTAAAATACTTCGTTTCTGGTGTTTTTCCTAAAAAATTTCAAAAGAACAAAAATTTAAGTTTAAAAGTGATTCAAAATACTATTTTTGGGAATTAAATAAACTTTGGAAAACTGGGGCAGACATGGTAATTAGGAGATGTGTTGATGAAGATGAACATTCCTCTATCTTAGAATTTTGTCACTCATTTCCCAGAGGTGTCCACTTTGGACCACAAAGGACCTCCCAAAAGGTCCTAGACTCTGGATTCTTCTGGCCTTCACTCTTTATGGACTCACATGAGTTCTATCAATCATGTCCCACTTTCCAAAAGTTTGGCACAATTTCAAAGAGAAATGAAATGCCCCAAAAACCTTTAATTTTCTATGAGATCTTAGATGTTTGGGGAATCGATTTCATGGGACCATTTCTCACTTCCAATGGATTCTCATACATCCTTCTTGTGGTTGATTATGTTTCTCGGTGGGTCGAGCCAAAACCCACTAGAAAGGATGATTCACATACTGTTCGTCAGTTTCTAAAGACACACATCTTCCACAGATTTGGCATGCATCATGCCTTGATCAATGAATTAGGAACCCATTTTTGTAATAGAACCATGGAATCACTTTTGAAAAATACTGGGGTTTTACATAAAACTTCAACTACATATCACCCCCAAACAAATTACATGGCTGAACTTTCTAATAAAGAAGTGAAAAGAGTGATTGAGATAATTGTAAAACCCACCAGAAAAGACTGGCCTGAAAGACTTGGTGAAGCACTTTGGGCTTATCAACCAGCCTATAAAACACCCATTGCGATGTCTTCTTTTAGGCTAGTATTTGGTAAAGCATTTCATTTTCCAGTTGAAATCCAACATAAGTAATTTTGGGCAGTGAAAACTTGTAATTTTGATAATGAAAAATCTGGTGAACAAATATTGTTGCAATTGGTTGAACTAGAGGATCTTCGACTTGATTTTATGAGAATTCTAATCTCTACAAATAAAAATCCAAGGCACTCCAGGATAAACACATCTTGAGAAAGTTATTTCATGAAGTAGAAAAGGTAATTCTCTTCAATTCTCGATTTCGGCTTCACCCAAGTAAGCTTAATTCTCATTGGGAAGGTCCTTTTGTTATTACTAATGTTTACCCATTTGGTGCAGTGAAAGTCGAAGAACCCTCTTCCAAAAGGACATTCACAGTTAATGGACATAGGTTAAAGCATCACCATGAGAGGACTCACAATCGTGGATCATCATCGACTTCCACTGGATTCCCAACTTCACCAGTCGGCCTACCACTAGATGGAGATGGCGACCCGCCAAATCCAAACCAGGGGGCACCTCTTTCCCTTTAACTCTCTCTCTATCTCTTCCTCTCTCTACCTCTTTCTTCTTCTTCCTCTCTCTTTAATTTTTTTACCACTTTCTTTATGAAAACCTTTCTTTTTCACTTTCTATTTTTTGTGGGTGTATCTTTATAAAAAACAAAAATAAAAACCTAAAAAACCTAAAAAACCATAAAAAATCACTTAAAAAATTTAAAAAAAATCCAAAGTCGTGATTACTCACCTTCCAATTTTATAATTTTTTCTAACCATTTTGGGGAGTTAACAGACATGTTTTCATCTCAAAAATTTTTTATTTTCATCATGACTTTGGATAAAGAATATTGTGTCAAAATTAACAAATTTTGAATGCTTAATTTTTGATTTGGAAAATGATTTTCTCAAACTGTGAGGAAAAACATTTTATTTCATGCCAAGGCCACCTATGGCCATCTTTTCAAAATTTGTGTTTTCACCCCCATTTGTGAGTCTTGAGTTTGTGGACCTTCAAGCTAAATTTCCTACCTTAGTTTGCATTAAAATGATAGAGGCATTTTCTGAACCACATGAGAATCACAATAGCCAAATATCCTCCCATTTCCCTTAAATTAATCCTCCTTTTGAAAGCCCCTTCGAGCCTATGAAAACCTTTTCTTTTATAGCCACATTATAATCCCAATACCTTTTCCCACCCAATATCAACATGGATTTTCATTACATAATTTGTTTTATGAAATTTAAGTGTGGGGGGATGGATTTCATTTTGGGTACACTTTGTTGATTTCACCATGTTATCATATTCTTGAGGGAAATCATCCATTTCAGTGTGGGGGATAGGTTGTCATTTAGTGTGTTTTGGGGAATGTAATTTACTTTCATTTATGTAATTTTTTAAATGGTATTGACAAGTGTTCAAAAAAATCAAAAATAAATAAATAAAAAGAAAAAATTGGGTTGTTTCTTGGGTAGGTCAAAAATCACTCTTCATCAACCTTTGATCTTGTTATAACTATTACAATTAGTGTTTTTAGGAGATCAATCATGGGTTTTGATATGAGTGTGAGATCTTTTCCAAGTTCAACTTTTGAAAAAAGAGGGAAAAAAAAAGAAAAAAAGAACAATTTCATTATATTCTTATGTCATTTAGAGATGTTTTTTTGTTTGTAAATATTTCATCTTCTCATCCCCTTCAAATTTTCATCCTATATTGTGTATTTATTCACATAATCATTCCCTTATAAATATGTGTTTTCATTTCCTTCCATGTTTTATTTCAAAAAAAATGTGCATTGACTTTTCTATGTTGGTGTTTTACCCCTCTTATTCTCCCTATTTTACATTATATTCCAACTATCCCATAGCCACAGAAAAACCCCTTAAAATTCCTCTTGATTCTTGTGCACTTTGGATAGGTATTGGAAGCTGAGAGCTCTTTCAAACTCTAATATTTTCACTTTTGGTTGGTTAAAGAGTGAACCTCCACAAATGAATTTTATCATATTGAGAGGTGTGTGATTTGAGTGTCCACATTTTCCATTTCTAAATTTGAGAATTAAAAAAAATTAATTAGTTTTGAAATATTTTTTCTATAAAAACTTGTGGTGGAATTCAAAATGGATGAGTGAAATAGTCCAAACCTCCCCTGATTGGAGAAAACAAACTTTTATTATTTGTTGGTGAGTGAAAATGATTTTGTTATGTTTTTATATTTGTTGAACATGAGGACATGCACAAGACTAAGTGTGGGGGAGTTGATGTTATTAATATTCCCATGACTTATTATATACCCCCTTTACTTATTTTATATGAAATGTGCATAATTTGTGTGAAATATTAATGTTTTAATACTAAGTATGATTTTTGATCATTTTTAGAAGTAGTCCAATGTAGTTAGTTTACTATTTTATTTATAACTCTCAACCTAATTATTAAAATTGTATAGTTATTTTTTTTAGGATTACTTATTCAATTTCTCACATATCATTAGAAGGAAGCATGGGCTAATTCTTCCATTCGAAGGCTCATATGGACCACACAAAATGACCCAAAGAATTTGTGAAGAAACTAGACCAGCCATAATGATTGAGTTACTGGTATCACTCTTGAAGCCCATATTTTTTGAAAATCCACCATGTGTTCTTGATTATCCAAAAGAATAATGGGTAAAATATTTAGGGCCCAACTCTAAGAAAAAAGGGCCCAGATGAAACTTTGAAGTCTATCCCAACATTCTGGAAGAGAATTAAAATCCAGACACTATTCATGACATATCTCATGATGTAATATTCCAATAGAGATTATATTTTTCAGTGTGAAATAGGAGATATATATGGCCGACTTTTTTGAATAAATAATTCGGTTTTGAAGGCATCTTACTATTCAAAAACCCTTTCACATTTTGGACTTCAAAAATACTGGATTGAAATTGACAGATTAAAATTATTTAATAATATGGACATAACTTTGGATACATAGGTAAAAATTCCTACAAATTTTGAGAGTAGTCGCCCAAAATTATTATATACAACTTTTAAGAAGGATATATCTCTAGATTCTGATGTATTGATGTCCAAATCGTCGAGCCAAGTGTAACGACAGATTGTGAATGCAAACAGTCCACTTCCTTGGGCTATAAATACATCCCCCTCCACTTCTTCAAAGGGGTTGGCATTTCAGAAGATAGTAGCATTAATTGGCATGACCAAATTCTTTAAAAGGGCTTGGGAGGACCTTACATACAAATTTTTTCACTTGAGATACCCTTCATCCCCTATTTTTTTCCTTTCACTTTTGTGTTGTTCTTCGTTTGTAAACTTGTAAGTTTGTGTTTTTTAATTATATTTTAATGAAAGTTTATTCTTAAATATCTCTTATTATCATCCAATTTATGTAGTTTAATATTAATTTTCTTAAAATAGTTTAAATACATTTGAATCCCCTTCCCTTATTTTTCTTCCTCATTAAATCAAAAATATGTTTTTAATTATCGTCATTATTCGTGTGTGTGTGTGTTCGACGTACCACTCTTTTCTAATCCCTTTATTTTTCTTCTCTTGTTAATTCATCATCATAAATATATAAACCATATTAATATTAAGTGATTGATAGTATTTTCTCAATGAATATTCTTAAATTTAACATTGTGTATGTTGGACTTAACATGTCATGGATTAATGACTTGTTTTGTTTAACGTGTGGTTTCTATGGATTATTGGAACCATAAATACACTACCATAAACAATATCTGATTTATATTAGAACAGTAAGTTAATTTAAGTCTTGGATTAAAGCCTTAACACTTATTAATTCCAATCAACATTATCTTGCAAAGTGGGTGTTAAATTAACTGCAATATAAAGAAAAGCTCCAGGATATCACAAACTTAACTCCGTAAAAATGAACTCACCCAAATATTTATCAAATTTTTTAAATCAAACACAAATAATTAATCAATTAATTTAAGCTCTGCAAAGAAACCCCCCAATCAGAATACAATTAACTAAAAACAAACAACTATTACAAAGTATCATCGTTGAGGATTCGACCCGAGTGCTGCTACACACATTAACAGATCACCGAAACCTTGACCAGTCGATAGGGGACAATCGACCGCGCATTTCAAATAGCTTCATTGCCAGGGATGGTACTTTATGTAGTCATTAGTTTTTGTTTATTGTAAAAAAAATCAAAAAAAACAAAATTTGAAAAAAAAATTGAAAAAAAAACACAAAGAAAAACCCTCTTTCTCATAAAAATCATAAAGAGAAAAAAACACAAAAAAATTGTCTTCATCTTTCTTCCAAATCTTTTTGAATGCCCCGTAGCCTCCCAAACAATCCCTCGGATTTGTTTGACCCTGAAATTGAGTGAACACTTTGCCAAATTAGGAGGAACATAAGAGATAATCAAATAATTCAAGAACTAGTCCTTGTCCAACCAATTGAATTTGATATAGCCAATCCTATGGAACAAACACTTAAAGAACTCACTGCCCCTAATATGAATTACAAACCTCTTGATATTAAATATCCAAACATAGAAGCTGACTTTGAATTAAAATCAGGTTTGATTCATCTTCTCCCTCATTTCCATGGGCTAGCCGGTGAGGATCCACATCTCCACCTTAAAGAGTTCCAAGTTGTGTGCTCTACCATGAAGCCTCAAGGGGTTTCTGGGGAACAAATAAAACTTCGAGCATTCCCTTTCTCCCTAGCTGACAATGCTAATTCATGGATTTACTACCTTCCTCCTAGTTCCATAACCACATGGAATGACATGAAGCGACTCTTCTTAGATAAATTCTTTCCTACTTCTCATACTGCTTCTATCCGAAAGGAAATAAGTGGTATTCGTCAATTCCCAAGTGAATCACTCCATGAATACTGGGAGAGGATCAAAAATCTTATTGCAACATGACCACATCACCAAATTTCTGATCAAATCTTGATCCAATACTTCTCTGAGGGTTTATTGGTTATGGATAGAACTCTCATTGATGCTGCAAGTGGTGGTGATCTTGTTGATAAAACTCTTGCAGCTGCAAGATATCTCATAAGTAACATGGCTGAAAACACACAACAATTCCATACTCAAGCACATGCTCAAGTCAAACAATCCTAAGATAATCAATCAATTGAGCCAAACAAGATGACCGAGTAGATGAGTGAACTTACAGGTCTTGTGCGACAACTAGCTGTCGCTACCAAATCCCCAACCTCATCTTCTCTGCAATCAATGTTTCCTGCACCTGTCAAAAACTGTGGAATCTGCAACTCTTCATCTCATCCAACTGACACATGTCCAAAACTTCAAGAGGATCAATCCGATTCATCTGAACCAATGGAGCTCAATGCATCATATGCTCGGAGGAACACCAACCCTCAACAATCAGGTCAGTTTATTAGAAACTTCAACCAACCTCACTTTGAGCCCTTCTCTTCTTCCTATAACCAAGGCCTTAGGTATGGTAATCCCATATCTCATCCCCCTCAATTCCCTCCTCAAAACCCAAACCAGTTTCAATATGGTCAAGGTGTTGGTAATTTCCAACAACCTTATCCTTTTATTCCTCAACCTCAAAGGAACAATCCTCCTCCTAGATTCCATTATCCTAGTGAGCCTTCCCAATTCCAAAACCAATGCAATCGATTTCCCAGGAACCAAAATCTAGGTAATCCCAATCCGGGACAAGCCTCTTCTTCCAAGAAACCATGGTAAAGTGAAGTGGAAGATCTTTCCTCCTTCACCCATTCCAGCATCAAGAATATTGAAACACAAATTGGTCAACTTGCATCCCACCTTAGTCAGCAGTAGCCATCCAATTCTTCCCAACTCCCAGCTCAACCATTACCCAACCCCAAGGGTAATGTAAGTGCAATTACACTTAGATCAGAAAATCAAATTTATATACCTCAAAATAAGTAATATAAACCACCTTTAAATGTTGACCTAGAAAATTAAAAGAAAAAGAAACTTGAAAAGGAACCTGAACCATTCCCTCACCTCCTTAAATTCCACTTAAGAACCTAGTTCCTATCCTCAATCTGTTTCTAAGCCAAATAATTCCTTCGAACCTGATCCTGAAATTCTCAACATGTTTAGACGTGTTGAAGTCAAAATTACCCTATTAGATTCCATAAAACAAATTCCTAAGTATACCAAGTTTCTCAAGGATTTGTGTACCCACAAGAGGAAACTTAGGACCTTCGAAAATGTTTCCACCCAGCAGTCTATTCCCATAAAGTGCAAAGATCCAATGACCTTTACGGTTCCATGACAAATTGGAAGTTCCAACTTTGATGATGCACTCATAGACCTAGGAGCCTCTATTAATGACATGCCCAAATCCATATTCACCAAACTTGGTCTAGTTCAATTACATCCAATGGGTGTTGTCATTAAATTGTCCAATCGAAGCACAGCTAGTCCTGAGGGAATATTTGAGGATGTCCTTGTCCGAGTAAATGATCTTATCTTCCCTGCTGATTTCTATGTCCTTAACATGGAAGGTGAGAAGAAATATTCTTGATCTCCCCTAATTCTAGGAATACCATTCATCATGACTACGAGAACCAAGATTGATGTCCATTCAGGCATCTTATCCATGGAATTCAGTGACCAACTAGTCAAGTTCAACATTTTCTAATCCATGCAATACCCATTTGAGGATCACTCTGAATTCTCAATCCATGCTTCTAAGGACACTTCTAAGAGTCAATCAAACCCCAATCCACCATGTTCTTCATGTTCTAATGACAAAGGATCTAGTGAAATCTACACCATGATTAACAAAGTCATAAATGGTGAAGTTGATGTAGACCTTTCATTCATAGACTCTATCAATCTAGAGGATATTGAAAACTCTTTTGAATCCCACATCAATTTTGATCTCTACTGCTCCACCTTAGATAGTATTAAGGAAAATTAATCTGAAGCAACTAAAGTCCCTTCTTCCATTCCTGAGTTGTCTAACCCAAAAATGAAAGATTAGACTGATCTAAAACCTCTTCCTAAACACCTGAAATATGCATTCCTTTTCCATGATCATTCATATCCTGTCATTATCTCTACTTCACTTACTGATACTGAGGAGTCCAAACTTGTTCAGGTGTTAGAGGAAAACAGAAAGGCCTTACGGTGGACCCTATATGACATACCAGAAATCAACCCTACCCTTTTCATGTATCACATCCATCTTGAGGAGTCATCCAAACCAATTAGAAAACCCCAAATAAGACTCAATCCACTCATACTTGAGGTATTTAGGGAAGAGATCACCAAGATTCCTCAAGATGTTATTATCTACCCAATTTATGATAGTGAATGGGTTAGTCCAATTCATGTTGTACCTAAGAAGGGTGGGATAACTATTATCACAAATGAACATGGAGAGGTAGTCACAACTCGAGTGAAGAACAAATGGTGTGTGTTCATAGACTATAGGAAATTGAATGTTGAAACAATAAAAGATCACTAACCTCTTACATTACTTGTTCAAATGCCAGAACGATTAGTCGGAAAGTGATATTATTGCTTTCTTGATGGATACACCGGCTACTTCCAAATCCCAATCGCACCTCAGGACCTATAAAAGACTACTTTCACATGCCCCTTTGGAACATATGTATATAGAAGAATGCCTTTTTTCCTTTCCAATGCTCCTACAACATTCTAGAGATGTATGATCAATATCTTTTCATAATTCATTGAACACTGCATGGAAGTATTCATGGATGACTTCACTATTTATGGTGATTCATTTGAATCTAGTTTGAATTCACTCTCTATAGTCCTTCAAAAGTGTGTCATGTGTAATCTTGTGTTAAATTTTGAAAAATGTCACTTCATGGTTGAAAATGGGATTGTTCTAGGGCACAAAGTTTCAAAAGATGGTATTGAAGTCGATCCTGCCAAAATTGAAGTGATCCAATCACTTCCTCAACCCACTTCTGTTTGAGACATCCATTTATTTCTCGCTCATGCTAGTTTCTATCATAGATTCATCCATAACTTCAGCAAAATTTCCCTCCCACTCACTTGGTTGTTCCAAAATGATGTTACTTTCCATTTTGATGAGGTTTTCAAGAGATCCTTAGTTGAACTCAAAATTGCTCTAACATCCGCTCCAAAAATCCAACACCCAGATTGGTCCTTACCCTTTGAGTTGATGTGTGATGCTTCTGATAGATCCATTGGGGTTGTTCTTGGTCAAATAAGAGAAAAAATTCCTCATTTCATCTACTATGACTCAAAAACATTGGATGAAACTCAATCTCACTACACTGTCACTGAAAATGAACTTTTAGCAATTTTTTTGCCTTAGATAAATTATGTCCCTATATCTTAAGTGCCAAAATCATCATCTTCACAGACCATTCTACTATAAAGTTTTTACTCAGGAAAAGAAAACCATGTGGCTGATCATTTGAGTAGAATTTCTAGTTCTTCTCATTCTTAAATCATCGATCCTGAATTCCCTGTTGAGCACCTTTCATTTCTCACTCCAAAAATAACATGGTATTCCCCAAATGTAAATTACATGGTTTCTGGTGTTTTTACTGAAATTTTTTAAAAAGAACAAAAAATGAAGTTGAAAAGTGATTCAAAATACTATTTTTGGGAAGAAAATAAACTTTGGAAAACTGGGGAAGACAGGGTGTTTAAGAGATTTGTTGATGAAGATGAACATTCCTCCATCTTAGAATTTTGTCACTCATTTACAGGAGGTGGACACTTTGGACCACAAAGGACCTCCTGAAAGGACCTGGACTCTGGATTATTCTAGCCTTCACTCTTCAAGGACACACATGAGTTCTACCAATCATGTCCTACTTGCCAAAAGTTTGGCACAATTTCAAAGAGAAATGAAATTCCCCAAAAACCTTTAATTTTCTGTGAGATCTTCAATTTTTGGTGAATCAATTTCATGGGACCATTTCTCCCTTATAATGGATTCTCATACATCCTTCTTGCGTTTGATTATGTTTCTCGATGGGTCGAGTCCAAACCCACTATAAAGGATGATTCACATACTATTAGTGAGTTCCTAAAGACACACATCTTCCATAGATTTGGCACGCCTCGTGCCATGATCAGTGACTTGGGAACCCATTTTTGTAATAGAACCATGGAATCACTTTTGAAAAAATACTGGGGTTGTACATAAAAATTCAACTGCATATCACCCCCAAACAAATGGCATGGCTAAACTTTCTAATAAAGAAGTGAAAAGAGTTCTTGAGAGAATTTAAAACCCACCAGAAAAGACTGGCCTAAAAGACTTGGTGAACCACTTTGGGCTTATCGAATTGCTTATAAAACACTCATTGGGATGTCTCCTTTTGGGATAGTTTTTGGTAAAGCATGTCATTTTCCAGTTGAAATCCAAAATAAGTCATTTTGGGTAGTGAAAACTTGTAATTTTGATATTGAAAAATCCGGTGAAGAAATATTGTTGCAATTGGTTGAACTGGAGGAGCTTCGACTTGATTTTATGAGAATTATAATCTCTAAAAAGAAAAATCCAAGACACTCCATGATAAACACATCCTGAGAAAGGTATTTCATGAAGGTGAAAAGGTAATGCTCTTCAATTATCGATTTCAGTTTCACCCAGTTAAGCATAATTCTCATTAGGAAGGTCCTTTTGTTATTACTAATGTTTACCCATTTGGTGCAGTGAAATTCGAAGACCCCTCTTCCAAAAGGACATTCACAGTTAATGGACATAGATTAAATCATCGCCATGAGAGGACACACAATCCTGGATCATCATCGACTTCCACTGGATCACCAACTTCTCCAGTTGACCTACCACTATATGGAGATGGAGACCCACCAAATCCAAACCAGGGGGCACCTCTTTCCATTTAACTCTCTCTCTATCTATTACACTCTCTACCTCTTTCTTCTTCTTCCTTTATCTTTAATTCTTTTACCACTTTCTTCATCAAAACCTTTATTTTTCACTTTCTCTTTTTTGTGGGTGTATCTTTATAAAAAAAACCTAAACTAAAAAAACTAAAAAAAACAATCACTTAAAAAATTTACAAAAAAATCAAGAGTCATGATTACTCACCTACAAATTTTCTAATTTTTTCCAACCATTTTGGGGAGTTAACAGACAAGTTTTCATCTCAAAATTTTTTTATTTTCATCATGACTTTGGATAAAGAATCTTGTGTCAAAATTAACAAATTTTGAATGCTCAATTTTTTATTTGGAAAATGATTTTCCCAAACTGTGAGGAACAACATTTTCATTCATGCGAAGGCCACCTATGGCCATCTTTTCAAAATGTGTTTTTTCACCCCCATTTGTGAGTATTGAGTTTTTGGACCTTCGAGCTGAATTTACTAACTTAGTGTGCATTAATATGATAGAGGAATTTTTTGAACCACATGAGAATCACAACATCCAAATAGCCTCCCATTTCCCTTACATTAATCCTCCTTTTGAAACCCCTTCGAGCCTATGAAAACCTTTTCTTTAATAGACAAATTATGATCCCAATACCTTTTCCCACCCAATATCAACATGGATTTTCATTGCATAATTTTTTTTATGAAATTTAAGTGTGGGGTGGGGGATGGATTTCATTTTGGGTAAACTTTATTGATTTCACCATGTTATCATATACTTGAGGGAAATCATCCGTCTCAATGTGGGGGAGAGGTTGTAATTTAGTGTGTTTTGGGGAATGTAATGTAATTTCATTTATGTAATTTTGTAAACGATATTGACAAGTGTTCAAAAAAATCAAAAAAGAAAAAGAAAAAAATTGGTTTGTTTCTTGGGTAAGTAAAAAATCACTCTTCCTCAACCTTTGATCTTGTTATAACTATTACAATTAGTGTCGTGAGGATATCAATCATGGGTTGGGATATGAGTGTGAGATCTTTTCCAAGTTCATCTTTCGAAAAAAGAGAAAAAAAAAAGAACACTTGCATTATATTCTTATATCATTTGGAGATGTTTTGTGGTTTGTAAATATTTAATCTTCTCATCCCCTTCAAATTTTCATCCTCTATTGTTTCTTTCTTCACACAATCATTACCTTTTAAATATGCGTTTTCATTTCCTTCCATGTTTTATTTCAAAAAAAATGGGCATTGCTTTTTCTATGTTGGTGTTTTACCCCTCTTCTTATCTCTCTTGGACATTATATTCCTACCGTCCAATAGACACAGAAAAACCCCTTAAAATACCTCTTTATTATTGTGAATTTTGGATAGGGATTAGAAGCTGAGATCTCTTTAAAACTCTAAGATTTTCACTTTTGGTTGGTGAAAGAGTGAACCTCCACAAATGAATTTTATCATCTTGAGAGGTGTGAGCTTTGAGTGTCCACATTTTCCATTTCTAAATTTCAGCATGAAAAAAATGAATTATTTTTGGAACATTGTTTCTGTAACAACTTGTGGTGGAATTCAAAATGTATGAGTGAAATAGTCTAAACATCCCCTGATTGGAGAAAACAAGAGTTTACTATGTGTTGGTGAGTGAAAATGATTCTGTTATGTTTTTATATTTGTTTCACTTGAGGACATTCACAAGACTAAGTGTGGGGGAGTTTATTTTATTAATATTTTAATGACTTATTATATACCCCCTTTAATTATTTTATATGAAATGTGCATAATTTGTGTGAAATATTAATGTTTTAATACTAAGTATAATTTTTGAGCATTTTTAGAAGTAGTCCAATTGATTCAGTTTACTATTTTATTTATAACTCCCACCCTAATGATTGACATTGTATAGTTTTTGTTGTTTAGGATTCCTTATTTAATTTCTCACATATCATTAGAAGGAATCATGGGCCAATTATTCCATTTGAAGGCTCATATGGACCACACAAGATGACTCAAAGAATTTGTGAAGAAACTGGACCAGCCATGACGATTGAGTTACTGGTATCACTCCCAAAGCCCATATTTTTTGAAACTCTACCATGTGTTCTTGATTATCCAAAATAATCAAGGGTAGAAATTTCAGGGCCTAACTCTAAGAAAAAAATTCCCAAATGAAGCTTTGAAGTCCAGACCACCATTCTAGCCAAGAATTAAAATCTGAACACCATTCATGACATATCTCATGATGTAATCATCCAATAGAGCTGATATTTTTCATTGTGAAAGAGGAGATATATACGGATGACTTTGTTGAATAAACAATTTGGTTTTGAAGGCATATTCCTATTAAAAAACCCTTTCACATTTTGGACTTCAAAAAGACTGGATTGAAATTGACAGATTAAAATTGTTTAATCAGTCGGCCATAACTTTGGCTACATAGGTCCAAATTCCTCCAAATTTTGAGAGTAGTCAGAAAAAATATTATCTAAAACTTTGAAGAAGGAGATAGCTCTATATTATTCTTTTTTAATGTCCAAATTGTCGAGAAAAATGGAGGGACAGATTGGGAATGCAAACAGTCCACTTCCTTGGGCTATAAATACATCCCCCTCCACTCCTTCAGAGGGGTTGGCATTTCAGAAGATAGTATCATCAATTGGAATTACCAAATACTTTATAAGTGCTTGGGAGGACCTACCATACTCAAGTTTTTACTTGAGATACCCTTCCTCCTCTCTTTGTTTCCTTTCACTTTTGTGTTGTTCTTCATTTGTAAACTTGTAAGTTTGTGTTTTGTAATTATGTTTTAATGGAAGTTTCTTTTTCAATATCTCTTATTATCATCCTCCTTATATATTTTAATATTAATGTTCTTAAAATAGTTTAAATATATTTGAATCCCCTTCCCTTTTTTTTATTCCTCATTCAATTGAAAATCCGTTTTTAATTATCATCATTGTTCATGTGTGTGTGTTCAACGTACCACTCTTTTCTAATCCCTTTCTTTTTCTTCTCTTGTTAATTCATAATCATAAATATATAAACAAGATTAATATTAATATCAATGGCTGAGTAAATATATTATTGGGGTGAGTCAAAATTTAGGGATGTTAAGTGATTGAGAGTATTTTCTCGATGAATATTCTTTAATTTAACATTGTGTATGTTGGACTTAACATGTCATGGATTAATGACTTGTTTTGTTTAACGTGTGATTTCCATGGATTATTGGAACCATAAATACACTACCATAAACAAGATCTGATTGATATTATAACCCTAAGTTAATTTAATGCTTGGATTAAATCCTTAAAACTTAGTAATTCCAATCAACATTATCTTGCAAAGTGGGTGTTAAATTAACTGCAATATAAAACAAAGCTCCATGATATCACAAGTTTAAATCCCTAAAAATGAACTCACCCCAATATTTATCAAATTGTTAAATCAAACACCAATCATTAATCACTTAATTTAATCTCTGCAAACAAACCCCCCAATCAGAATACAATTAACTAAAAACAAATGACTATTATAAAGTATCATCGTTGAGGATTCGACCCGAGTGTTGCTATACACATTAGCAGAGCACCGGAACCTTGACCGGTCGATAGGCGACAATAGACCATGAATTTAAACAACAAACTAATTTAGGTACATATAGAAAATCCATTTTATCAAGTCCATTAATACAACTAATTCATTCATTAGAACAAACAGTATTACCATGAACATGTACAAGCTTGAATTTCTATTAAAATCTATCCAAGGCATGTCAAATAGTCTCACTATCAACTGATGGTACCCTGACCTCAATTAAATCTTAGAGAATATCTAGGAACCTATCTTCCAACCAAATAGATCATTGATGTGCGGAAGGGGAAACCAGTTCTTGAATATCATCTATTCTAGGCTCTACTAATCCACACAAAAATGAAAAGTTTCATATTTACTCTTGGGGAATAACATGCGAGAACACCATGGTGAAATACTATCTACTATGAATCCCTTATCCTCTAGATCATCCAACTACACTTTTAACTTCAAAAACTTCACTAGTGCCATCTTATAGGGTTGGATAAAAATATATTCAGCTATGGGCAGCAGGTTAATAGTGAAATTGGTCCCCCACTTAGGTGAAAATCCAGATAAATATTTAAGAAATACATACTGAAATTAATTTACCACTGAAGGAAATATATTATACTATAACTCTCTATAATACAGAATAAGGCTTTCTAAATGGGCTATGAACCCACCAATGTATGATGAATTAGTCCCAAATGACAATACTGAAGATCTCAATCATTGTGATATATATTACTTCCCCCTTATAGATATACAAAAGGTCACCCTCCTCTTATAATAGTAAATATAATATTGGTATAGAACTATCTAATCCTGACCAAGAATCAATTCAAATCCTACCATTTTTAGAAAAAATATACTCTAGAGAAACTGATAACTTCCAATCTCATAAGGAAACTCCTTACAATTTATAATACCCTCGGATCACACCCCTAATGGTGTTTTGATGCTCATAACCCCATCCAAAAATTCTACATCCAAGCCTATGATATTGAAAATTAATATGATATATAGGAATGAGATGCTCTTATATCAAAAAAACACAAGTAAGGTCAGATGCCACAAGAATCTTAGCTTTAATAGTGGAAGGTCATGTGTCCATACTAGTAGGAGTAGATTTCATAGCATGCAACTAACTGTCCCCTATGCACTAGGATCCATCGTAACTCCCTTGATATGCTCCTTCCTACTGATACTTCTACTATTTTTTCGAGATACCATTCCCCTAGCTCAGCCCGAGCTACTAGAAGAACTCTATATACCTGTATTCTTAGGGGTGGTTGAGTCGCTCCTAGATTATGGTGTCTACCAAGTTCCTCTACCACCAGTATACTTTTGATTTCTCTTTTATAACTTCTATAGTTGGCCCATCCTACCACAATTTCAACAATATACTATAGGGAAAATACATTTCCAATGCCTATGTCCAGCCCTAATACACTTATAGAACTACTTCTGGTTATCGTCTTAAGAGGACTATACACTTCCCTGTCTCCTATACCAACAACTTCCCTAGATGAAATTCTTATAGATACATTTATTAATTCCCAAAGAAGAACTCCTCAATTGTTACACTAGAATTTACAACACACCACCTGAGGCTTCCTTCGGTTTTACTTTAGTGATGAGAGGCTGATTGATCACATCATAGATGTTTTTCCAGTGAAGTCATTCACTTGAGACTTGATTTTAAAACACACCCCATCCTATAATTGTTTCACCCTATATATCTCATTCACAACTAGTGATGAAGAAAACATTAAAATTTAATAAAATAACCTATGTAGTCTATCACATTCATGATTCCCTTTGTTAGGTGTATGAAATCTTGATTCCTTTTATCCCTTTGTGTCTCGGGGTAGAAGTGACTTAGGAACTTCTCCTCAAATATTTTAAAAGTCAAATCATGGTGTTTTCTATCCTGTTCTATGATGTCCAACTAACACTTGTCTAGTCCTCAAATTATATAGGTATAAAGCTTCACACTCCTCTCCAAAGGTGTCTCTAGGTGGAAAAATATTATATGGATTAACTTGATCCAGAACTCTAGTCCTTGAGGTCCTTCCTACCTAGTGAACTTGGGTTGCTGATAAATCTATGAATTTCTCTTCATATCAAACATTGAAGTGAAAACACAACTAGTCTTCCTCTCTATGGATCCCATGAACTATAGGAAACCGTCGTAGAGATGATATTCCATCAGATAAATTTAAGTTTCTAGAATTCCATGTTATGATAAGTTAGGTGCATGATTGTTACAAATCTTTTGAAATTCAACCAAAAGATGAGGTGGAGGCATTTATCTAAAAGGGTCAATACACCCCTTGGATCACTAGGTTCTTCACATGATCAATTTGGTAGAAAAAAGGAGACAATAGATTACCATAGATACTAGGTTAGTTCATTTATTATCTCAAAAAGTGAATTAATAAAATTTTATCATATTAAATTTTTTATTCTTTTTTATTATACATTTCATAAAATATAAGAATAATATAAATATAAAATTTCATGTAAATTAAATGAACTTAAAGCATAAAAAATTCATTATAACATACATTCCTACATGCCTAATATGATTCATGCATACCCACCTCATCTCATACTAGATCATGGGTAAAATATCATAAATCAATAACATCACATAATAAGTGCATCACCAAATGTGAAATAACATCACAATTGTAGAAATTGAATCATCAAGTACAAGAATCACATCCCTAAAAACATGGGTTTTCCTTTTCACATAGTTTTTTATCCCTATTCATGAGCTCATTACCAAGCACTAAAATATCCTATTCTCCTATCTACCTTGGACAAATATTAAAGGAATGTAAAATATCTCCCTTTGATAACAATTTTTAACTTTTTTTGTCATGGTTCTCAATTACTTGACCAAGATGGGTCACTAAAAGACATAAAGAATTCCTCTACATATTCCAAATATTTCTATCTAGTAATGAGGTTCTGATAAATATAGTGGAAAGACTATACCATATGGCACCAAAATACAATAACTATAGAAATATGATACACAAAACAATATAAATCAACTCATTTAGATAAATATAAAAAAATCCATAGTCAATCCAATATAATAAAACCATTCAATGTTATATTGAATTTCATATTAGGTATCATACAGGTAGTAAACTAAAGGAAATACTCTAAAAGTAAAGACTCCAAAAACCAGTTCTGAATTCCATACTAGGTCAAAACTCTATACTCTAGTCCTGACATGCCTAATCAACCATTCAAACATAGTTCACCTTTTCCTTATCGTGATTTGTATCCATAAAGTTTTTCTACATACCAAAGGGTGACCCAAATAGGTATTTAGTAAAACTCTATAGGTCACCACCAACGATGTCTAACCAAATCCAGTCTATGTAGTAGTGCGTAATTCTATAAAATATACATATGAATTAATTAATGTATTAAAGAAGAATATCTAAATAAACCCACCTTCCTTGAGCTCAATGTTGACACTTGGGGACATCCACACCTTCATCATCATTATGATAGATGTCTCTATATATAATCATGACTAAGTCTAGGTGGATTCCCATGAAAAGTAACAATTACACATTTGATTCCTAGCTAACCCAAGGATGATTTCCATTCCATGGGTGAATTATAATTTAATATACCCAAGTAAAATTCCTATTATAGGGGCCTCATATGTATTCCATTTAAAATGGACCCATTTTGAATTCCCATCCTAGGTCCATTTACAATATATGAGTATATTAAAAGCAATATATAATGCATAGAAAAATATACAACATGCCAAAAATGTAAACTATATTCCATTTTTTTATTTCCAAGCCAAAAAACTATTATCATACCAATTACTATTACCTGATAATATTACATTATTCTATGTTACACTTAATTCCAAGTTAACAATTCACATATCAATTATCACAATTCCAATTCACATACCATTTATTCCCAATTACCATTTCACATGTCAATTATGTCCAATTATAAATTAGTAGTTCCATTCCAATATGTCAATGAAAAGACATTTTATACTTTATTCCATTTCCATAATCAATTTCCCAATTTAATTATATAGCAATAGGTCTATACATTCTGTATTATAACCTTGGGTCAAAAGGGGTCACACCACTTAAGTGGTCAAATGTTTGGGGTCTCAATTACCAACTGACTTGGCATGATCAATGGTTTGTCTAAGTATGAGGATTTAATAAATTGCAATGAATTCAAATTAGAATAGGTCATGAAAACAGTGTGTTGGTGTGATAACACATGTCTCATATATTAGAAATGAAAGTTGACCTAAGGGAGAATCTTTAAACCACCTACCTCAAAAGTGGGGAAGCATAATACAAGATTCAAGTGTATAGATCAATTTACAACACCAAAATTATTTATTAACAGTGATAGACTCATCTATTTAGATATGGAAGAAGAAGATCCAAGAATATAATGATAGGAATTCATCAATTACAAGAAAAATGTACCAAAACTATATCTATGAATTGAACAATAGATCAGGGAATCAAGAATAAGTGTTGGAGAAGATGATAAAGTCTAGTAGAACCATTACAATTTTTTAAAATTTAATTTGGGTCAAAGTAGGGGGATTAAGGGAATAAACGATATTTTTTTGAGAGTAAAGTATGATTTTTTTTCTTAACTCTTCTATACTAGACCGGAACCACTTTCTAGCCACTGGATGCCACTGCTTATCCAGTTGTGTCATCCTGAATAGCTACACCCTAGAAACCCCACCTATAGGGACCCATACTTTTCATATATGGATAACACATCTTAATATATTAATATTTAATACATAACATTATGATGTACTCTATAATTGTATAGGTATAGTGTATTTGGAAACATGGATAAATAACATTTTTAGAAGATATTTACATAATCTCCAAATAAGTTCTTCATAACTTGTACCCTTATTATAAATATCATACTTAAAATTTTTCTTCATAACCTGTGGAAAGAAAACATATAAAAGGATGAGATTAGATGATCAGTAAGGGTAAACAAGGGAGGTATCAATGATCTCATAAGAATAACATGAGCATAAATTCATAATAACATGATATTAACATTTTAAAACAACACCCTACATACCTTAGATCATAAAATTCAATCATGTAATATAGATTGATAGTTTAAAAGACATAAATCATAAGGTAATCAAAGAATATGATTCATGAGGGCATAACATTGGAGTATGACATAAGTTTTTGGCATAAACATGTGAATGGAAAATAATTTATTTATTCAAGGATTACTACCAATATTATCATATATAATTGGGTTTACTACCCATTCCATCATATCCTTAGTCAAGTTTCACTCCCAATGCTATCATAGTGGACATCATCCCTTACTAAACTGGGTTCACATCCTATTACATACTCTATTGTCCCATGAAATATTCATCTTTACCTAATAATTTATAGGTATATATAATTATGGTCCTACCCATCACATAATATAAATAATACATATGTGTTCCATAATATCATAAAACATTCATCATATTATAACATATGTAAAAGAAAAGGGTTTCATAAACATTTCAATAGATATAACCCATAGAAAATAAATGAGTTTCATAAAAATCATTTCATTATAATCATAATACATCTTTATAAAGAATAAGGATGGTATCATTGGATCATATCACCAAGAAATCTTATGTAACAAAAAAAATTCATCTTAGATGAAAATGCATTTATAAGATCACTTCGAATGTTTCTTGATGAAAATACCATTTTCTATTTACAACCACTTTTTAAAAATTTAAAAAATTCCAAATATTAAAGAAAACATTTTATTTTAATACAATATTGGAAAATTTAAATTAATATTCAAATCATTGAGTGGTCATAATGGTGGAAATTTTCTTTTATGCCATGTATGTTCAAACAATTTTTCCTTTCACATTTCAGTAGAAACTTAAAAGTACTTCATTCATAAAATTAAAATAATATTAATTTAAACCCATTTTTTAAAAAGTAAAAAATGGTTAAAATGAAATTAAATAGTCATAGGATAATATTAAAAACATTATTGAGAATATTTTTTGAAAACATGTACATGGAAGAAAAATATTCCCAATAGAATAGTAAAACATAGTCAGTTTTACTTAAAAAAATATTTTTATCTCTTAAGTACATAAAGTGAAGAAAATGAAAGGAAAACGTATATTATATATAAATACACATAGGATAATAAAATTCATTATTTTCTTTAGAGGTAGAATATAAAATTTCATCATTGGAAACTTAACCATAAATAATGAGATTGTAACATAAATCTATTACCACTTTGGTAACTTTTGAATCAAAACCACATGAAATAGTGAACATTTTATGGATATGTAAATAAACATAATTTTAACAATAATAATATTAAAATAAATTCATGGGAATTATTTACACCACATGAAAATAACTTGTGGTGAATATAACAGGTGTCTCATATAAATAAAAGTGATATGAAAATCCCTCACCTCATGTTCGACTTGCTTTAAAATCACTATAGCCTCATGTATAATAAATTTAAATTTTTTATAATAATATAATATAATCATGTAAATACTTATAATATCAAATATGGTAAAATTATAAAATTTTGAAACACATCAATTAATAATTACTTATTAAATTTATTATTTCTGGGTGTTAATTATTTCATTTTTCAGGATAATTTCAGTTCGGTAATTCTGGTCTTTGTACTTTGATGATGGTTCCATCATCTCCAGAATGTTAAAAATGATATAAATATCATATAAATTCATTATATATATATAGTCATCCATAAAATTTATTGGTAAAAAATCAATTATACCGTTCATGGAGATGGTAGGTCATACGTATAGATGAATGTTATTTTCACTTTTTGGTGGATGGATTGAAATAAAATGTAAATAACAATTAACCTATAAAGAATAATTATTATATCATATATATCATATATATTCATTAAATTTATCATTTTACCATCAATTTAAATAAAAAATGAAAAAATAATCGCATTGAATCGTGGAGATGGTAGTCCACATGTACGTGTGAGCAATGTTATTTCATTCCAAAAGATTGAGTGGTAAAAAGGGAGATATTATATCATAATTATTAAAGAATTATAATATTATAAATATAATTTATAACATTAAACTATTAATAATAACCATATGTTAAATATGGTGATGAAAAATGAATTGTATCGCTATGTGGAGGTGGTAGTCCACACGTATGCAAGAGCGATACTTTCACTTCCCATTTGATGGAATATATGGTGGATATTGGTGGTTAAATAATATTAAAAATAATAGTATATTTATGATACTAAAGATGTTATATTATTTTTAACACCATATATTTATAGGAGGTAGAATAAGAAATAAATTGAAGGGGGTTGGGTAAGATGATTACTTATTAATCAATAAGGCTCCTTTAGATACTTTATTAAGGACCCTTATAATGGTATTTTAAGAATACAAAAACATGTAATTCATGTATAGGAACATTTATAAGGTAAATAGTCAGGTTTTAGTTGAGATATATGGCTCAAAGTAGTGTATATGAGATAATGGAGGGGTGTCCTTTGATTAGAGGGGGAGAGGACACATTTGTAATTTCAAAACTATTTAAATATAATAAATTAATACTTAAGAAAAATGAATTCAAATGGAAAGATATAAAAAATTGGGATAATATGGGGTTAAAAATTTTCTAGTAAATATGATACAGACAAGTTTAATTTCAAATATTACCCTTATGTTTTGGTTTAACCCCCACTAAACCTCTTTTAACATCTATCATGGTGATAATTTTTTATTATTTTTAACCATTCATCATGAACAAAAAATGAAATTCGACTTATTAAAATAATTATAAGATTACTCCAAATATAGAATCCATTTTATCAAATCCAATTCATATAATTGGCATAATTTAATTTAAAATTAATCTGATAAAACACAAAGAAAAGTCGTTTTCTAGAAAAAATTATTTCTTAAGTATATAAGGCTTTTATTCCAAAATCCATGATAAAATTAATTAAAATGAGATTAATTAGATTATTAATATTATTAATGAACTAATTTTACTTTTAAACCCATTTTAAAACAAAATATTACTTTTTAAATGTTTCAATCCTAATGACACTATTTAATAAATATCAATATTTTTCATTATTCATCAAAAAATAAATATTTTTAGAACATTATCAAAAATTCAATCCACGATAATTTTGACATGATGATTTTAAAAATAAATTTAATTTAGGGAAATAAATTTTATATAAGTGTAAGAAATTATTTTTATTAATTGATCATAAAAATTAATAAAAACCTTTTTTGAGGAAAATGTATTTTTAAAGCATATAATGACTATAATAAGAATTGAGTACTTATTTATCAATATATTTGATTTATCTAAAACATATATATATATATATATATATATATAATTTTCCAAATATTATTATTACTCTTCATTCCTCTAATTTAATAATTAGTTTATAGTGATATACTATATTATGGTTCATTTAGACTTGGTGTTTCTTGTATCGAAAAGTATCAAGGAAATTTAATTTATATAAAGATAAATATTTAATAAAATATCAAGGTGTTACATTATACCCATAATAAAAATACCACCCTTTAAATTCTATCACTCCAAAACAAACAAATGAGGATATCTCTATTTTATTGCATCCATAGGTTCCCATGTAGCTTCTTTAAATTTTTGATTCCACTAGAGAACTTTAACCGGGTGAGTAGTCATGTTCAATATAACATTAACTCTATAATCCAATAATTATACTAGTTTCTCTTAAAAGGAAATATCATGCTCTATCAGTATGAACTTTGTGTTTAGTTCATGTTAAGTATTAGATATTTACTTCCTTAGGAGAGATACATGGAACACATCATGAACTTAAGAGAGGTTTGGTAGAAGCACCAATCAATAAGCTATCATCCCAACTCAATCAAGAATCTAAAAGGGAAAAATATACCTAGGGATGGACTTTCCCTTATTTTCGAATATCATAACCTTCTTCCATGTAAATTTTTTTAGTAATACCTTTTCACAAACTTTGAGTTCCATAATTTACTGACGATAGTCATCATAACTTTTATATCGACTATGAGATACCTTGATGCTTTACTAAATATATTTGACTTTATATGACATTTATATATCTATATTAGGTCCCAATTATTTTTTCTCAAACTTTATCCAATCACATTGGAGTTATACACTTATTTCCATATAGGTCTTTATAAGGATCCATATGAATGATTGAGTGAAATATTTTTCTATAATAAATCTTGATAAGAGGAAGGTGTTGATCCCAACCACCTTTAAAATATATAGAATAAGATCTGGGTATATTCTCTAGGGTTGTAATGGTTTTCTTAGACTAGATATCTATTTTAGGATGATAAGCAGTACTGAAACATGACTATGAATCTAGAGCTTGCTAAATACTTCACCAAAAATTCATGGTAAACCTCAAATCATGATCAGATATAATAGAATGTTGTATTCCATACAACCTTACCACTTATTTAATGTATGTTCTAGAAAGTGGATAATGGAAGAAATATTCCTTAATATTAATGAAGTGTTTTGACTTTATAAAGTGATTGAATACAACCCAAATAACATTATGTCCTTTATAAATTTTAGGTAGTGTAATAATAAATTCCTTTATGATGTTTTTTTATTTACATTATGATAAGGGTAATGGTTGTAACATACAATTATACTTTTGTATCCATCCTCAACTTAATAGTATACCAAGCACCAAGATACATGATCTAAAATATCTCATTTTATGTTATTCCACAAGAAATTCTCTTTTAGATACATATACATCTTCATACTTCCATGATTAATAGAGAAAGTTAAACTATGAGCTTCATCCAATAATTCATTCTTCATGTTTGGTAATGATGATACACATACACAGTTCCTGAACCTTATTATTCCATAATAATCAAGGTTAAACTCAGGAACATTTATCTCCTTCTTTTTCATCTCTAAAACTTCCTTTTATACCACTTTAATCTTTAATTATATTGATGGTTTAATGCTCATTTTTAAAAAAGAAAACATTTCTCCCCTTCTGTCAAGATTTCGTGATCCATTATTTGTAAATCCAAAAAATATTGGATCTTTTGTGCTCCTCATCATAGAAAATCTATCATGATCCTATCGACATAGATCATCTTCCACCTTGTTCACCTTCCTAGGGTGTAAATGTATTGAACATTTATAATATTTAATCAACTCTAACCATCTTCTCTGTTGTATATTTAATTATTTCAGAGTAAATATTCACTTTAAATTTTTATGATCAGTATATACATCACACTTTTCTATATAAGTATAAGGCCTACATATATTTAATGATAAAATTTCCACAGCTAAATCCAAATCATGAGTTGGATAATTTTGGTCCTGAACCTTCAATTAGCATGTGGTATAAGCTATCACCATATTATTATAGATGAGGATTAATATAAATTCCTTATTTTATTCAACACTATATATCACAAACCCTTATATACTATTGAGAAATGTAAGCATAGGTTCATCTATTAACCATATCTTTAGTACCATAAACTTTTACTCACATTAATATGTCCAAATGAACTTGTCTCCCTCTCGATTTAACATGATGAATGGATTATATGTATGTAAAAAACTCTCCACAAAGCATTAATAATAAATAAAAAAATCAAAAAAACCATGGATATCAGTCACAATGTTCAGTATGGTCCAATGTTTAATAACTTTTGTCTTTAATGGATCCACCGACATACCCTTTCTCGATATTATATGATCTAAAAAATGAAACTTTTTATAGACAAAATTCACACTTGGTAAATATTTCATGAAACTTATCCTTTATTAGGGTCCTCAGTACAATTCTCAAGTGATCATCATGCTATTTATTAATCTATAAATATATAATAATTTCATCTATAAAGACTTCCAAAAAATGATCAATGTAATATATAAAGACTCTATTCATTAAAACCATGAAGATAGAGTGGGAATAATTAAGGAAAAATAGAATCACAATAAATTCATAGTGTATATACCTCACATAGAAGTAAATCTTGAGAATATATTAAATTTTAAACTACAAATTATAGTATCTATATCTAAGATCAAACTTGGAAAAATATTTAGATCATCATAATTGATCAAAAAAATAATCAATACAAGGTATAGGATAGTAATTCTTTATTTTGATATTATTTAGTTCCCAATAATGAATATATATTTTCATTGATCCATATTTATTCTTAACAAAAATAACAGTTTCACCCCATGGTGATTCACATGGCTAAATGAATCCATTGTGGATATTCTATAAGAGTGTATTATTTAATTCTTATAACTCAATATGTCCATTCTATGTGGATTCTTTGAAATATGCATAAAAATGGGTATGAGTTTTATTGAAAACTCAACATAATTATTTAGAGTAATACTAGAAAAATCTTCTATAAAAACATCAAAAAAACTATTATAATAGGCATATCTTAGATGTTGATTTTATCCCCAACCATCGGTGATAAACGCCAATTTTTAATAGGAATCAAGACCAATATAATAGAAAAAATTACATCAAAGGTTAATATTTATTATCATACTAATATTTGATCATAGGTTGGTTCAAAATATAAAATTTTACATCCATTTTTTGAAAATTAATATTTGGTTTATATAAATAAATCTAGTCCATTCCTAAAATAAAATTAAAGTCCAAAATAGGGAGAATAATGATATTTACAGGAAGCATATTCCCATAAGATTCAATCAAAGAATAATCATAAACATTAGATACGATCATCATACCATTAAGTTTTTTCACCAATAATTCAATATATAATCATTTTGGAGGTAATTTGATACCATTTGAAAATTATTCAGATATAATATAGTTGGTAGATCCAAAATAAAATAAGAAATTATATATTTTAGAGTGGATGGTAAGTTCACCTTTCATCACTTTGTTATCATACTCCATAACAAAAATATTGATAAAATGATTTTTCCATTTTTCACTGGGATTAAGAGCTTGCACACATTAATTATTATCATTAACCTTTGTATTTGGGCACTAGTTATCCTAATTCCTACACTCCATACATTTGAAACATTGGAGTGTGGGTGGTGAATTTTATAGTTATTTTTATCTATCATTAGCTAACTTATTTTTTCCATTACTATCGTATTCGATTGATCGATGACATCCCTTTCCATACTTAAATCATTTACTAGTCCCCTTAATACAATTTCCTTCATATTTCCTTCCCTAATTATAGTATAAAGAAAATTTCATCTTTTTCTCTCTATGGTTTTTAGAATTTCCTTTAAAATTCATCTTTATTTTCTTATCAAAACCATGATATTGATGGGTAACACTAATCTCCATTTTTACCTTGACATCACATTGAATGATTTCTTCATAGTTACTAAAGTCCATTATGGACAATGCCTTTTAGATACTTGATTTTAGGCCTCTAGAGAATTGATAAATATTAATTTTATGTTGGATGATAATACCAAAAGATTACCTTGCAAGTATTGTAAAATTTTTCTCATAGGTACTAATTTATTAATCATACTTCTTATTTAAATCATGAAATTACTTCTCTATTTTTGTATGAAGAATAAAAGGAATGTAATTATTGAAAAAATAAGCTCCTAAACTCATCCCAATCCATTGAGTTAATTTATTCTCATTACCTAATATTTTTGATAAGATTCCACCATTTATTTTATTCACCTTCCAAATGAAAAAAAATAAAATAAATTTTTCATGTACCAAACACTAGGAGAGAAAAAATATCTTTTTAGTGGCACTAATCCATTGCTCAACAAACATTGGATCAATATACCCACTAAAATAAGTTGTTTTTCCTCATAAAGTACTAAAAAAATGTTTCCCCTCCTATACATGCTTGGAATCTAAAAAAAGATTCATATATTGAGAATATTGAATAGGCATAACAAAAAGATTTTTCATTATAGATCCCTTAATATTAGGTTTCTCAGGAGAAAAATCATTGAATTTTCTATCACATTCAATATTAAAATGATTCCTTCAGTTTTAATCCATTGACAAAAACCTGAAATAATAGTGTGAGAAACAATAATCATAGTAGAAAACTGTATAATCATGAAAAATAATTTATAGTATTTATAAATCATGACAACTTATTTTCATCCTATGAAACCTTTGGTTTAACCTAGTTTGTCCATGTTCATCATCTATTTGAATCCTTAATAAATAAACTTTTAATTAACCCAATCATATCCCTTGAAAGTGGAAAACTAGGGGTATAGTAAGGGAACACTCACCATGAACTAAAATGATGTTCGATATATAATTGACCAACTATTTTCTTAGTTATTACCTTTAGATTATTTTTTACAAAACCTTATCCACTTTTATTATCTAGACATGGATATTTTTTTAACAAAACCATACCCTTTTATTTACCATAACTTGTGATATTATCTTATAGTTAGGATTATACTAAGGGTTATCTCTAAAGTTTTCTCATCCTAGTTTCAAAAGGTATCTAATCCTTTCTCTAATACCAACTATAGTGACCCATACTTTTTATACATAGATATTACATATTAATAGATGAATATTAAATATACAACATTACTATCTATTCAAGAATCATATAATTAAGTGTCTTTATAAACATAGATACATAACCAAATAGTTTATAAGTAATCTACATAATATTACACTGTTATTTATAACTAGAACCCTTCTTATACATATCATTCTTAAAACATTTATTCATAACTTGGGAAACATAAACATAAGAAAGGGTGAGCTCTGATACTTAGTAAAGGTAAACAAGATAGATATAAATGTTAACTTAAACATAGAATTTGCATAAGGGTATGATAACTTGATTATAAAATTTTAAACCATATCACACATATCATAGATCATAAACTTGATTCTTGAAATAATGATTAGTAGTTTATAAGACATGAATCATAAAGGAATCAAAGAACATTAGTTATGAGAAAATAACATAAGCATAACACATAAGATTGTGGCCTACACATAAGCATGGGAAATCATTTACTTAGTGAATTATCACTACTAATTATATCATAGTGTATTGGGTTCACTCTTAATTCCATCATATCCTTAGTCAGGGTTCACTCTTAAGACTATTATAGTGGATATATTCCCTTACTAAACTGGGTTCACTCCCTTTTCTGGTCCTTGGTCTCTCATGACATATCCATATTTACCCAATGAATTAGAGCGATATATAATTCTATACCCACCATACAGATAATGAAAATCATATATATTTGTTCAACAAGATCTTAAAAAATCATCATATTATAACCCATAGAAAAGAAACAAGCCTCATAAACATTTCAAGCCAACGAGCACGTACCCGAGTGGTAAGGGCTCCTGCTTGGCATCCATGAGACCTGGGTTCAAAACCGGGTGGAGGAAAATTTTCGGGGGTACTATAGTAGTACTGTAGCAGTACTATAGTAGTACTATAGTAGTACTGCAGCAGTTACTGTAGCAGTTATTGTTCGGTACTGTAGCAGTCGAAACTATTCACCCGATTTGGGCCTTCGGGCCACCGGTTTGGGCCTACGGGTCTCCAATACCTTCGGGTCATAAAAGGTATTCGGGTCACAGGGCCTTCAGGTCAAGTAGACCATGAAGTAGCCCAGTTCACATAGATCAGGTCCTAGAAGAGGATCAAAGCAACAGGAGTAGCAGCCACCAGATGCAGAGCTAACCGGATTGGAAGAATGAGAGGGTATGGCAGCCGCCATCGGGACCAGACACCGTGCAGCTTTGTACGGGGCAATCCTAGCCGATCAACAATGCAAGATGGGGAGATAAGGCGATCAATGATGCAAGACGCTGGGGAGGGGCAGTTCTAGTGGACTGGGCCTATGGGTTATGTAATGGGCATGGTATGCCTCTAGGCCTTCAGGTCATGTATTGCGAGTCATGTTGGGCATTGTGCCTTGGACCAACGGGTCATGGTCAGGTTCCCCTTCAACCCTTAAAATGTGTATTATCTATAATAAAATTAAAAAAGGACTTCGGGCTATTCAGAGCTTCATAAACATTTCAACATTTCATCATAGCATAACCTATGAAAATAAATGAGTTGCATACATATCAAGCAATCATAATCATAAACTATCTAAAGAAATAATAAGTATGGTATCATTTAGTCATATCCCTATTAAATCATAATTAACATCAAAATATTTCATCTTAAATGAAAAATTTATTTAAATATCACTTGAAACTTTTCATGAGGAAAGTAACCTCGTCAATTTGAAATATATTATCTAAAATCTAAAAAATGACCCCATATTAAAGAATATTTTTTTAAAAGACCTTGTAAAAATTTAAAATAATATTCAAATCATTTAGTGTTAATAGAAGAGGTAGATTTGATTTATTCCATGTATGTTAAAATAGATATTCCTTTCAAATTTATGATAAAAAGTCAAAAGTACCTCATTTGGAGAAAGATAAGATAGATCATTTTAATTTTTTTGTAAAAATTAAATCATTGGTAAACATGAATTTAAAAAAAATGAGGATAATTGTAAAAATATTCTCAAATTTTTTTTAAAAAACATGGACATGGAATAAAAATATTCCAAACGAAATTGTAAAACATTATCAATTATCCTTAAAAACATTATTTCAGCCTCGTGATTACTTAAAGTGAGGAAAATGAAATGAAAGCATGTATTTTCCATAATTAAATAGAGGATAAAAAATACCTGAGTTTATTGAGAAGTATATTATAAAATTTTATCATTAAAAACTTAATAAAAAACAATCCTGTTAAATAACAAGATTGTAACATAACTCTCTTAGCACTTTGGTAACTTTCAAATCAAAACCTCATGAAAGAGTTTCCTTAGATGGATATGAAAATCCAAATAATTTTTCTAAGAATTATATTAAAATACTTTCATGGTTAGTATATACACCACATAAAATAACAAAGTGATGAAAATAGCATGTGTCTCATAGAAATAAAAGTGAGACGAAAATCTCTTACCTTAAGTTTTAACTCCTTTAAAAGTGATATAAAATCATGTATAATAAATTTAAATTTATTTTATTTATAAAAAAGAATCATTTAAATACTTATAATTTCATATATTATCCAATTATTACATTTCAAAACCAATATATTAATAATTCCATGTTCAAATTATCATTTTCAGGTGTTAACTATTTTATTTTTGATGAGATTTTTGGTTTGGTAGTTCAAATACTTGTACTTTTATCATGTTTCCATCATCAGATTAATTTTATGAATGATATAAATATAATATATATTCATTATATATATAGTCATCTATAAAATTTATACATAGAAAAATGAATTGCAATGTTCATGGAGATGGTAGTTCATACGTACACATGCATGTTGATTTCACTTTTCAAAGGATGGAATGAAAAAAGTAAAATAACAATTCGACTTTAAAGAATGGTTATTATATAATATATATCAAATATATTCATTAAATATATATTTTTTACCATCAATTTTAAATATAAATAAAAAATTAATCACATCACTTTGTGGAGGTTGTTGTCCACATGTACGCACGAGCAGCGTTATCGTTTTCCAACAGATGGGGAGGTCAGAAGGTAGATATGATATTATAATCATATAATCATAATTATATCATAAATATAATATATATAAATTAAACCAATAATAATATCTATCTATGAAATATGTTGATGGAAGATGAATTGTATTTCTACATGGAGGGGATAGTCCACAGGTACGCATGAGCAATACTTTCACTTCCCATTTAATGGAATAAAGGGTGGATATTGAGGTTACATAATCATAATAACATTTTAGAATATTTAGGATACTAAATTTATATTTTTATGATAAATAAAACGTATTTAAATGAGTTATAATAAGAAATAAATTAAAAGAGGTTGGGTAAGATTATTACATCTTCTTTAGTAGGCCTCCTTTAGATCCTTTATTAAAGTCCCTCAGAATGGTATTTTTAGAATAAAAAAACATATTAATAATATATAGGTTATTTTAGAATATAATTGGGTAGGGTTTTTTCTATCTCGACATCCCAATGTAGAGTAAATAAGAGAAAGGAGGGGTGTCTTTTTATAAGAGGGGGAGAGGACACACATGGAATTTATTAAAGATTAAAATATAATAATGTTATATTTAAGAAACATGCTTCCAAATAGACATATATGATTTATTGGGATAGTATGAGGTATAAATTTAGTAATATAAAAGGTTTTATAAAGTTTAATTGGAAAAATTACCTTTATATTTTGGTTTAACCCCCAATAATCCTGTTTTAACATTTTTCTCGATGATTTTTTTATTATTTTTACTATTTATCATGACCAAAAAATTAATTGGACTCATTACCATATTTATACACGATAATTTGAAACATTAAATAAGTTTTATCAAATTAATTTTATAGAAGTGAGATAATTTAATTTAAAATTAAACTCAAAAAATGCGAAGAAAATTAGTTTTCTAAAAAAATGTTTTCTTAAGTATAAACAATTATTATATCAAAATGAAACATAAAATTAATTAAAATTTGATTAATTGGATTAATAATAATATAAATGAATTTATTTTACTTTTAAAACCATTAAAAAAATGGGACACTGTAAATTCTTTAAGAAAAAATGAATGTTTTCAATAAAAATCAATATTTTTCACTATTCATTGGTAATCTATCTTATTAGAAAATTATCAAAGATTCAATATAAGATATTTTTAAATGCAAATTTAAAAAACAAATTTAATTTGGTCAAATAAATTTTCTAATAGTGGTATAACTTAATTATATTAGTTTCTCAAAAAAATAATAAAAACCATTTTTGAGGAAAAATATATTTTTAAAGAATATAATGACTTTACAAAAAATTGATTACTTATTTATCAATATTTTTTTTTATCTAAAAACGTTATATATAATTTTAAAAATGTGGTTATTTTTATTCATTCCTCCAATTTAATGGATAGATCATAAGGATATACTATGATACAATTTATTTAGACTTGATATTGCGCATTTAAAGAGATATCAAAAAAAATTAAATTTATTTAAAGAGAAATATATCATAAAATATCAAGGGGTTAGACCTCTGGCTGGATGATGGGTCTCTTCTAGCTAGATGGTGGGATTATTATAGTCATCCCATTCTTCCATGGTGACATTGATTGATCGTTGGGTCTCACTGGATGGTTGGTGGGCTTCCTGTAGCTTTACCTGGATATCACTCCATCAACCAACTATCCATTTGAATCCAAAAGTTTTCTATTGGCACTGAAAAATTTCCATTACTTAATTCCACTACTAACCTTTCTATTTCACCTCCTCTAATCCCAAGATCACATATAAGATAATATTTTAACTATATATAAGGATCATATATAGAATTTAAAATGGTTCAATAGAAACTTAAATAGAGAAGTGCCTAAAAAAATCCATTATCTTATAACAAGATTATTTTACATTTTTTATCCTCTATCTAACATATTTCTTAAGATGGATCATTCTATCATTAAGTTAATGTTATTTTTTCAATTTTTATTTAATTTTTTATTCATCAAATCCAAGTAAATTACTTTAATCTTTCATATTTTCATAGATCCTTTCATAGAATAATTTTAGGTCAAAACCCACTTGATTTTATTCCTTATTTTATAAACTTAAGTTTTTATGAATTTAGAATATAATTATTGTTTTATTCATAATTAATCTTAGTTTTCTTGTATGGATTGTATCTCTCCCTGATTACAGTAAGAAAATTATTTAAACTTCCCACTTAATGTAAACACATGTTCCTTAACAAAGTCATCATATATTTCTAAATATATAGGGGTATATGAATTTATAAAATTTAAAATCAATATATAATCCAATGATAGTCTCAGATAAATTAATGATACTAGTCACATTCACCTTAACTTGAGTATTTAATTTCTTAGAATATTTATTCTTCTCACTAATCTTCTTATTGCCTATTGAAATAAGATAATTTTCTCTATATTTTTTCACCAATAGATCATCATCACCAAATTATAAATTAGTACTTGTGAGGATAATTATAAAACCATTTTCATATTCTACTTTTCTGTGTTTTCTATAAATAACCATCAGAGTCTCTCATAGCTGAAAAGATATAGTGCGTTGAAGTTTTTTTTTTGAATATCTTGTTGTCCATAGAACTAACCCGAATTTTAATAACCTCAACCACCAGGTCAATAATAATACTAGTAATATTAATTATTTATAAACCTAATATTACAAGATATTGGTGATTAAGGTGGATCCATATGGAAGGGGTGATAATCAAAGGGATTGTATAATCATAATCTACTAAAAACATGAATTAAAATGTTGAGGGGTGAGAATAGTGTTTGGAATGATGGTTGAAGTAAGTGAGGTGTTAGAGAGTTTTAACTATGACATGTTTAGAGTTGGAGTATGAAAAAATATCTAGGGAAATACAGTTTAAGTGGCTTGAAAAAAAATGATGCTCAAGAAGTGGTTTCAACTAAACATGTTGTTGATATCATAAAAAATGAATATATTGTTTTCTAAAAATATAAATACTATAAGAATTAAACATGATATATATCACAAATATGTTTTTTTAAAATAAAGGGAAAATTAAGTGATAATATGTCATCTGTATGATAATTGTGATTTTATTATGAATATTCTTATGAAGAATTGTAGTTGAGATGAAGGAAATCAAGAACATGAAAAAGATTGACAAGATTAGAAATTTAAATTTTATTCAATCAATATATTACAATCATTTTTGAAAATTCAAAAGAAAACATAAGAAAAAAATAATATAGAAACTATGGAAGGAAAATATAAGATGATAAATAAGATCTTATATCAATTAAAAGTCTATCTCTATATGCTTCATATTTGGAATTCACTCTCACTAATGATCTTTCTTGTACTCCTAACCTATAACTCTCTATGTTAATTATGACCTAGTTTGGATAATATGTGGTGATACAGAGTTATCTTGAAAAACCCTCCATGGAATTAAGTCACATGACCTAATTAGACCCTCCCAACATCATCCCTTATGGATAGAAACCCCAAGAGTAAATAATTGGTCTCAATGTGGGGTTTTCACTATAGATTATCTCATTCCCCGATGACACTAGATTGAACTTCGTAACTGAATTAACTCCACCATACACAAAAAGATTCATCTTTATGTGAAAATAATTAAATAATATAATGCATTTATTTATCTCTTAGAGATCTTTTATTTCTTTAAATTAGAATTTTAGGGCACCCAAAAATTTATTTAAAATGATTTTTTGGATCATGATGTAACTTTGGGCCTATAAAAAATATCATTCTAAAGACTATTATAGTGTGGATAAAATACAATTCTATAGCACAATTTATTATTCTTAAAGGACTTTAACATAGTTCCTTTTAATTTGGATTCACCTTGACAAAGATCCAACTTCACAGAATTATCTTGACGTATCTAATTGTTAGAGTCCTTGAACTTGATTCGAGCTCTATTTTACAATGCCACCAGGTGTCATTCAAATAGAAACAATGAACAGTAAACTCCTTCCCATAAAAATCTTCATCAATAAATATTTACTAATTCCATACCTCAAACTCTCATCTTTAATCATTTATCAAACCAGATTAAAAATTCATGTTGTGTTCATCTTCAGTTGGCTTTAAAGATTTCACGATTAGGATCAACAAAAATCCCCAAGACCACCAAACCATTATTAAATAATTATTTTTTTTTAATCAAAATGATAAGGAAGTGGTTTTCATTAACCTTCTCCTTGAAACCATAGTATGAGGTAGTATATAGACCTCACTCCATCTCTATCAAGCACCTACACTATGAACACCAGTCAGGGAACACATTAATTCCAGGATTCAATGATTTCCTTGACCAAATATCATCTTTATCCTTGTTTGAATCATGAGAAGGTGATAGATTATCCCCTATATAGTCAATGAAAACACCAAATTAAATTTAGTTTCCAAATGAAATCAATGAGCTTAATCAGTCTATACCGATATCAAATCATTTTCAACCAAACATGTATATTCAATAAACCTTAATTGAACAATTTTTACTTCTAAAATATTTATGTGATTTAGGGATTAAAATTAATCCAAACTTGAAATAAAACCCATATCAATACCTTCAACCAATTTTAGTAGGATTCGAAGCATGCAATCGATAAGATTAACACTCATATCTAGTTTGGTCTCCTTTGTTCGTCAACTCTGAAGGTTCGAGTATCAAAATTTTATTTGACATTGATGAATCTTTAGATGTTGACAGTAATCATGATCCCTTGTTCGGTGTTGGTTTTTTTTTGACATATTCAATAGTGGTTCTTGAGATCAATTTATATTCAAGAAGTGGATCCATGTTAGGTCTCAATTTATGATCAAGATCAAAGTCTTCTTCAACACAACATCATATTTCCCCAACTATGATCCTCCCTCAAGTCTCAATCGGTAATATTGTATCAATTTTCCCTAGTATATAAAACCCCTAGTTACATATTAATGGTTAATTGAGATTCTCTTTGTGGTTACTTGTCTTCAATCATGATTTGTTGGCAACAAGGAATGGTCGATCCAAAATTCCTTTGTGGTCAGTTGGGTTGGCCAAATTTGGAGGATTCTCTCATAAAGTAGCTTGGGTTTTGGCCTCAAGGCAGCTTCACTTTTATTCTTACTGTCTATCTATCACAAATGTGTGGAAATTTGAGAATATTACGTATTTTTTAAATTGAAAGTTGATGTTAAACATGTGGTAAACTCTCTATGGTCATGATCGATGGAATTCTGAACTTATGATCACTTTAAGATCTTTTCAAAATTTCAACATATGATAGCTTGAAATTTTTATTCAACGTGTGATGGATATAATTTATTATTATGCTATATTCATTTCCTTTCAAAATATTTTATCCTATATTTTTTTAATGTGAATTTTACTAGATAAAATCACAAAAACGTTTTCAAACATTTTCTTACCTATGTGAGATTCCATTATACACAAAAGAAAATCTAAAAAATATGGAATCCAAAACATAGAAAAGATCATCAATTTGAAACAAAAAATTAATTTACCAAAAAATAATGAATGAATTTGTAATGTTAGAATTAAAATTCAATTATAAAATAATTAAATAAATACATGGAAAAATAAAGAATGAATACTAAAAAATAACTTAACAAAAACATTTTAAATGAATATCATAATAATGTTTTTTATTTGAAATATAAAAAATTAAACCTTTTTTTTGAAATTTAGATCACCAAAACACTTATGTTTTCAATATTTTCAAAGAAAAATAATTTTAACTCAAATAACCTATTATTCCTGAATTATCCATTATAAATGCATTTTTCACTTAAAAACACATTTGGTTCATAAAATAATATCTAGAAAACTATAATAAAATAATTCCACATCAAATTCACCAAAACATGATTATTTAATTTTCCTAAAATAATCCACAATTTTATATTGAAAATAGAAACAAGATGTCATAGATCAACTCACATTATATCATGACTAAATATGGATGTACAAGAATAAGATTTTGAGATGGGATGAACCTTTCAATGAATTTTCAAAGAATTATCACAATAGAATCCTTCCTATGATAAAATATGCACTAGAAATAAAGTAAGAACAAATTAATTCACCATTGAAAATTTAATTCCTCTAATATAAAAATCACCCACTTCCTTGCTATAATTCAAATTCATGTTCTATTTTTTGGAGTGTAGATAAGTCAGATCTAAGTGGAATTAAAACCATAACTAGAGGCACCTATAATTATCACTTTCCCCTAGGTTATAAAAATAAAATATTTATTTTCCACTTCATTGATACAACCCAAATGATTATCTTATAACTCAATTTCCCCTTCTTTATTTAATTTAAATATTCCTCTCACCTTAATGAACTCATTTTTTAGAATTAGGCACCTTATTGATTTTTTGAATTCAGTAATTTGAAAAACACTTATTAAATGTAAAAGTGGGTTTTTTAGTGATAATGTCTCATAGATTTACCCTGGGATTTGAATTACCCATTTTACTCTAATTTTAATAGAATTATATGATTATATTTTGAGTTGGATCTCTATAGTTTTTGTTTCAAAAAGCATGTGTCCCCTATGTTCAAGTTCAAAGATTCAACTTCCTTATATTCTAACTATAATTCTACAAAGTTATATCCTATCACACTCCATTTACTAGTTATTAAGATATATTTCTATAACAATTATGCACAACATCACTGATCAATCATTAAAATCCATAAATTTCAGAATCCGTTGAATCCCTCAAAAACTAGCATGCAATTATACACTAAGAAGAGTTACATTCTTAAGAAATTGATCACTCAAATACCCTCACTTTTTGAAATATTATTATCAATTTTTGAAATTTTTTGAGACATCTTATGAAAGGAATAAATCATTGAAGTAAAAATAAGTACATTTAAATACCCCTTTACCTCACACTTTAAAACCCACAATGTCTCAAATATGGAATCTAAAGACATGATAAACAATTTAAGGAATCCTGGTTCAAACCAGATTGAAAATTAATTAATTATTAATATATTTTAAGGGGTATAATAATATTCAAATAATTTGTTCCTCATAAACCACAGCATCCAGAACATATATACAAAATTTCATGATTTTTTATTTTATTATTAGGAACAAAAATTTACAAATTAACTATAAATATAGCATATTAAATAGTTATGTATAGAAGGAACATGCGAATGAAAGTATTTTTAAAGGCTGTAGGAAATATTTGATATTTTGGTTAAAAATAATTTTCAACAAAATATATATTATCATGTCACACAACCATCATTTATAAAAACACTCAACAATAAAAAAACACTAAATATATTAAGTAAAAATCTCCCCCACAATTATCTCTCATCCCAGAGGATATTTTTATAAATGTAAACTAAATTAGGGTATCATGAAAAAATTTAAATTAGAATTAAAAATTCAAAAAAATGAGAGGATTCAAAAAATAAATCTCCTATCAGTTGGTTTTCTCATAATATTCAAACTAAAAATGATAACCCATCAAGGACCTTTTATGCTCTACTTGATCTCTCTATGAAGTTACCTTCAATGAAAAAATATGAGAAAAAATAAAAACAACTATTTAAGATAACAAATAAGGAGAGAAAGAAAATTGGTAGAATGATGTGTAGTGAATGTTTCAAGCCAGTGTTTCTCCCATTTAAAAATTCAATTCTAGGAAATATTATTGGAATTATTTAGATTGTTCCATTTGGATGAAGTTGGGAGGAATTTTATAAGACTGGAAAATACACTTTTATAAACTATGACTTGCTATAAAATATATGATAGGATGAAACTGATAGAGAACTATATCATCTCAAAATTAAAAGGCAATGGTATTGTAGCTCTATAGACATCCAGCCACTAGTTATAGAAGTACGGTAGACTTACTGTGTGGTTAGTTGTACAGTTTCATCATCTTCTTTTTGAGCTCATCAGAGCTAGGGTATATGTGTGTGTTTAAAACTTTGAAATTTCTATATAATTATTCTCTAAATAATTGGTGAATTTATACCTATCTATGGACATAGGGATAATTTCTTGAACCGCATAAATTTTTTTATCGTACGATCTTCTTATATTTATTTTGTTCTTTATTTTATTCATCTGCAAACCCTTATTTTATTTCAATTATTAGTTCTTTCATAGTAAAAATTGACTAGGGTTTCATGTAAATATTGAAAATATTAGATGATGATGGATTTTTATTTAAAAGAATAAAATAATTATGCACACATAAAATTATTGAACAATGGATTTATTCTCATGAAAAATAATTTTTTTAGTGTTCAACCAAACTTTCCTAAATAGATAAGCATAGTCCCTAAGAGAATGTGGTTTCCTATTCAATAACCACCACATGTCTTTTGTCCATTTTTTTAAGGATAATTATATTTTAGGGTGGCCAAGATTTCTAAGGAAACAACTTAATCCCCAAATAGGGGGAAATCCCCTTGAAAACACCCTTTAAAAACAAATTTATTCTTAATGAAATCACCTAGAATATTAGAAGGAAAATCACTAAATTCTACCAATTTAGTGGATTTAAAACTTTTAAGCACATGTGTAACCAAATAGACTCCCTTAATATCTTCTAAAACACTTTGAGTTCAATAACTAAAAAATAATCAACATGGGTTTTGAAAAAACATTTAGGTGTGTTATCCAATTCTATAATTAATTAAAATTTTAAAAAAATGAAATTTTATTAATGGGAAAACAATATGTAATTTATTCCATGGGATAATAAATGATCCTAATAGCTAAACACCTCATTTTCAACATTTAAAATATCAAAATTAATGGTGAAAATGGTTGATTTTTTACAAAAGTAATTTGAAATTGTTCTTTGATTATTATTTGAGTAGTTTTAAAATCATTAGCAATAAAAAAATATACTTAAAAATTTCACTTAGTTTGAAAATAGAATTAAACACTTTAATCAATTCAGGAATGAAATTTTAAATAAGGAAGAGATATATTTTATTTAATCTAAAAACTCAAATTTCAATAAACTTTGATTATCATTAAAATATTCCTAATTTGAAAACAAAAACTCATAAATCACTACTTTTAAGAAATAAATTCTACTATGAACATATAGTATCTAATTAACCTTTACTTTAATAAAAAACATCCAAAAACAATATCCTCAAATAAAAGGTTTTTTTAGTGTTCCAAATTAGTTTTATGGGAGAAAATGTTTTGCTTAGTCACAAAAAAAATAGATTCAAAAGATTGAAGATTTAGATAATTATCCCCAAGTTGATTAACACCAATTTATATTTCGAAGAACAAAGTTTTTCAATAATCATTTGTCAGAGGATATGGAAGCTAATGTTCTTCAATTAATCTCTCCTCAAAGTAAACTCCCCTTACCTACTCATTAATATCCACTCAAAAAATGTTTTATTTTTAAATTTAAAACAAATAAGATCACATTAAATGTTAGTTCAAAAATTTGATGAATCAGTGAATTCCATATTTCTATTTTCTTCTAAAATTTATCCAATGTCAAGTTCAATTTTAGTTTTCAAAATTTGATGAAAAAACGTTGAAGAGTTTCAAAATTTTAATTTCTATCTTTAATTTTTTTTCCTAAATCCAAACAAATAATACTCTCAAAACTCCTATAATTTTAAGTCTTTTTAGAACTAGGTACTAAGAAAATAATTGTATGGTCCTTTTAAAGTTATTTTTCATTCTCATAATCTTATTTATTAAATTTTATAGTGTTTTGTCTTTATTTAGTGAATCAATAAATGAGGTAGTTTATTCTTCATCATAATCAACTTCTTCCAAATTAAAGGTATAATCATTAATTTTAAATTCATGTTACACTATATTTCCAACCTCAAAATCCCCTAAATCATTTAACTCTTAACTTAATACAATTTTTTTTTGACTTTCCACATTTTTTTGTGACTTATGTGTTTCAGTTTTTAGTTCTCACATTTTGGATTCATGGCCTTCAACGAATTGGTCAAATTTATAAATAATTTTTATCATCATTTTTTCAGTTTTAAATGAAATTTAGGTTTTAGCTTGAAATATTTATGATTCTATTGAGATTGATTTGGTTTTCATAATTTTTTATAGACACACTGCTAAGAATGGGACCCATAATAACCATATAAAACATAAGAAACCTTATTTGGATGTCCCTGATAATCAAATTGATTAATTTTTTTTACTAAGGAAACAAAAAAGAATAATTTAATTCCAACACACAATAATGAATTGGTAGATTCAAAGTTAATCAAAACACTAAAGAAATAAACATAATAATATATATATGTGTGTATATATATATAAGTTAATTCTATTTTTATTTTATTTTATTTTATTTTATCCTTTTATAGTTTTTTTAATCCCTATGACACTCAACATGTTATAACCCCAAGAGCAGTATAAAAATATGACTGAGTCATCACTAATACTAGGATGATTAATTATTTTTAAGCATGGATTTACTTGATAATGGTTATTAGGATTAATCCATAGAGAATGGGATGATAATCATATGGATTATCTAATCCTAATCTACTAAAAATATGAATTTAAATACTGAGAGATGAGGATAGTGTGTGGAATGATTTTTTAAGTAAGTGTGGTGTTAGAGAGTTATAAGTATGATAGATTAGAAGGTCATTCCAAAATAAGAAAAAAAATACATATGAAGAATCTTGTAAAAATTTGATGCTCAAGATGTAGCTTCAACTAAACATATAGATGTGATCATTGAAACTATATAATTTATCTATAAAAAATATTACTACTACTGGACTTAAAAATAATCTATATCATAAAATTATTTTTGTTTAGAAATGATAAAAGTAGGTGATCATAAATTATCCATGTGAGAAGTATCATTTTTTCATAAACATTATTATAAATAATTATAGTTGAGATAAAGAAAATTAATAACACACAAATATTTACAATATTGGATAATTTAATTTCCCTTAATAACTTTAGTGCAAGCATATTTAAAATGCAAGAGAAAACACAAGCAAAAATAATAGAGAAACATATGAAGGAAAAGATAAGTATATAAATATTATCTGCTCTCTCAAGTCAAAGTATATCTCTCCCCACATCTTCATTAGTGTTTACTTTCACAGAATCTCCTTCTCATGCTCCTTCCCCACTTCTATATATGTTAATTTTGGGCCAATATTGTTAGTATGTGGTTATATAGATTCATTTTTATCCCCCCACCATGTAATGAAATCTTGATCTATAATTAAGAACTCATAGAGATGTCCCTCATATCTAAAAAACCTCAGGAATAAATCATTAGTCGCCATACAGTGTTTTTTACTATATATCATCTCCTTCCTTGGTGACACTATCTTAGACTTCCTAACAAAATGTGCTCCTCTACACACAACTTGGTTTAGCTCTACATGATTAGTGTGAAATAATCACTTTCATGTCATTCTCTCTTCAGTCTCTTTGAATTATTCAATTTATAATTTTAGGGCACCCATAATGTGTATTAAATTGATTTTTTTGATCATGATGTAACTTAGGGTAAAAAAGAATTATAATTTGGAAGTATAGTGAAGTGTGGCCCAAATATAGTTTCATATCCCTGTTAACTAGTCTTTGTGACATTTTAAAATGTTCATTTTACTTTTTATTAACCTTTACATAGCTCTATCTTTATATAATTATCTAGATGAATCAAATTTTGAGTGGCCTTGACCTCTATGTGAGCTCTATTTTATGATTCCAATAACTAGTCATTAAAATAGAAACATTAAACACTTAACTATTTTATATAAAAATATTCATCAATTGTCCTCAAATAATACCATCCATAAAACATAAATCATTAGTCATTCATAAAACAAGATTCAAAACTTTCACAATCTAATTATTTTTTTCATGAAGCTATACTGATCAGAATCAATTGTAATTTCCAATGCCATAATCTCATTTTTCAATAATTAGTTGTATTGAATAAAAAAGTAAAAAAAAGTGGAGAAATTTCACCTCTATCCTTCCAAACAAAGAGTTGGGTGGCATATAAGACTCACCCCATCTTCATCAAGCACCTACATGATGAATACCAACTGGTGAGAAAATTACATCCATGGTTTGATCATTACCTTGACCAGATCTCATCTTTATCCCCATTCAAATCGTAAGAAGTTGAGGGAATTTCCTATCCATATTCAATCTGAACACCTACCCAAATTCAAATTAAAAATATCATAAAGTATATTCTTCATTCCATGATGAGATCAATCCATTTTCAACAAAGAATTTATGTGCACTCGGCCTTGGTCAAACCCTTTATAGTTCAAAAGTTTTGATGAGAATTAATACTTCAAATTAAGATAGCCTTGAAACAACCCCAATCTCAAAACTTCCAACCACTTTTGGTAGAATTTTAATCCCAAGATTGATTAGTTTGGTGTTCGTATATGGTTTTGGTCTCCTTGATTTTTCATCTTGTTAGGTATAAGCTTCATAATTTTATTTTAATTCTACGAATCTATAGACGTATCTAGAAATAGTGATCTCCAGTTCAGTTTCAGTTGGCCTCAACATTGTAAATTGTGGAGCTCAAGATAAGTTAATATTCATGTGGTGGATCCATGTTTGGTCTTTATGTATGATAATATCGATGTCTTATTCAACATAACTTTAAACTTCCCCAACAATAAATATAAGGCTTCAGCCTTAAACATTACATAGTCTAGTAAATTATTTTAGAATTCAATTTCTTACATTCCCAAAGATCTTTTAGATTTATAGTTTTAGAGAATTAGTACATAATTAAAACATATTAACCCATGATCATACAAAGTGGGTACTACTAAAACAATGTAATTTTATTATATATTAAAAAAATTAATAAAACATGAAATCTTTTCATGAAAAATCTTCACAACATTCATCTTGGATTCTTATTTTCTCTTACCCATACTTAAACCCTATTATTTTTTTAAAAAAATTGTATGATCATAAAAAGATCAATAAGGGACATAAAATAAAGGAATTGTTAGTCTATTAATATTTATAGAAATATAAAATCATTTTCACAAAGACATACTTATCACCCATAAAGTATCATATACTTACTTTGTGAAAACAAGAGATTTCCATAAAACATAGAAAACATAAATAAAATATTTAGGTAACTTGGGGAATTACTTACTTAGGATTATAACCCTCATTATTAATATATGATTTTCAACCCTCATGGATACCTTACAATTTAACCATCATGGCTACCCTATGATGTAACCCTCATGGCTACCTTATAGTGTAACCATCACATTTACACTTGGAATAACCATGATGGTCAACTTCCAACATAAACATACCCAATGCATTATATGGAGATATTGGCCCCACCATTCATTATAAAAAATCAAAATAATCATAACATAATCATAAAACATGATTATTATCATAATAAAAACATTACTTTAGAATTTTTTAAAAAATAGAAATTTAAAAGAGTATTTTAAAGAAAAGTCTCTTACCTCAGGTTCATCTTACTTCAAACATATTCAAACATATATTATAAAGGTTTAAAAAGAGTTATTAATATATTATAGAACCATATTAATATTTATAATACCTTATATAATGTTTTTATAACATCTTTCTACCCATTTATAAAAAATATTTTGTTATTTTCATTGTTTTGGGTGTATTTATTTCATAGTTTCTGACATTGGTTCCCTATGGATTTTCTTGTCAAATAAAAGAAAAACTCATGAAGTGGAAATAAATGGTGTTAATATGTTTCCATAATTTTAAATGATACCATATATCATTTTTTCTAATATTAGGATCGTTTATTAGATAAAATGTTAATGAAAATGATTTAATTTATTTTGGCGGTTTTTATGACCACCACGAACTCATATCATTTTATTTAATATCATCTATATAAATTGGTTACATAAAATTATATAACTTATAATATATATATTAAAATATTATTTAACCATAATAATGATTTTATCACCATCCTTGAAAGCAGTAAAATAAAATAAAAACAAATCATCCATGATGACGGTAAATCAACACATCACATAAAATATTTTCATTTTTATAGAATAAGAGGAGAGGAGGAGAGGTTTGAGAATGAATATTACATTAACACAATAAAATTATAGTATATGTAAGATACTATAGTTATCGTGAAACTTTAGACTGGGGATGTGAGGAGAGATTAGTAAAAGAAAAGAAATTGAAAAGAAAATAAAGGGAAATGAAAGAGGATTTTACCTATTGAATTCTCCTCTTTGAGAACCTCCTTAAGGCACTTGATTTTTTCCTTTTTGTTGAAACCAGCAGATCTTGGATATGGGGAAGTGTCTTGGGAATGGAATTGGGTAGAAATTAATCAAGATAAAAGGATTTTAGGTGTGATGAGAATAGGTGGAGAGGATTGGTATTCATAGTAGAGGAGAAGGGTGTTCTCTCATTATTTATTACATTAATTCATTATTTTGGATAAATAATATGAATAGTTTGCGAATTATCACTAAATATATTAAAATAATGATGGATGATTCTAGATTATTCTTCTAACATCAGTGATGACTCCAGGAATAGTGTATTTAACTTATAATGTATATATAACGCAAATTACTGTATTTCACTATTCATCAAAAATTCAACTATTTCATAAAAATACCAAAAATTATCCCTAACAATTTTTCAGTTTTTAAAATTAAAAACGGAAATCCATTTTATGAAAATAATTTTATTAATATGAGAAATTTAATTTTTAATTATAATCATTGTTTATCTGAAAAATGCCAATTATAAAGTTACAAGTGACTTTATAACACTTCCAAAAATTAATTAAGGACTCATAAAATTATCTTATAATAATAAGCTAACAAAATATTAATTTATGAATCTATTTTATGAAGTTAAATTTTCATTTAAATCATTATATTAATTATAAAATTGTAAATAAAAATTTAAGTGTCACAAAAATACCAACACTTAATTTTTCATTTTCAAAACATTTATTTTCTTATTAAATGATATAAATATATCATATTTTCACTTATAAGATATATTAATTTTATTTATACTTTCATAGGTGAGGTTACTATTCTATTTGTATAGATTCCTTAAATTTTATAAATAACACTTATTTCATTATACATTTATAATGAATTTAACTATTTAATTCCAAAATGAAAACAAATTCTTTTATAAGTACCTGGGTTGTTACATTATCCCCACCTTCTGTAAATTGAATCCTTGAATTTTTTATTTACTTATTAAAAAAGTGATGATACTTTTCCTTAATTGTATTTTCATATTCTTATGTTGCTTCTTCAACCATGTGGTTTCTTCACAATACCTTAACATGGTGAATTACATTATTCCACAATACTTTCATTATATGATCAAGAATTTGAATAGTATTTTCCTCATAAGAAAGGTTCTCTTCTAGCTGAACTACATTTAGGCTCAAAACATGATATGAATCTGGAGTATAATTTCTTAACATTTAAACATGAATAACATTTTGTGCCTAAGATGAACTCGAAGGAAAAACTACTCGGTTGAAAACTGATCTAACTTTATCCAGGATTTCATAAGGTCCAATGAATCGTGGACTTAGCTTTATTTTCATACCAAAATTCATAACACTTTTCTAAGGTGAGATTTTGAGAAAAACATGATCACCTACCTCAAAAGAAAATTATTTCCTCCTGTTATATGGATAACTTTTCTACTTTCTTTGAGATATCCTCATATATTGTTGGATCATATTCACTTTATCATCTACTTACTCTGCTAATTCTATTCCCATATATATTCTTTCCCTGAATTCATCCAAAAATATTGTAGTTTGACACCACTTTGCATATAATGCCTCAAAATATTTCATTTGTATGGTAAAATGAAAATTGTTGTTATTAGAAAACTAAAATAAATAAATATGATGATCCAAACTTACCTGAAAATATATTGAAAAAGCACGTAACATGTCTTACAATGTCTAAAGTATTTTCTCAGTCTTTCCATCAAATTGAGGATGAAAGGTTGTGCTGAAATTTAATTCAGTTTACAACAACTTTTGAAGGCCTTTCCAAAAGTTATTAATGAACCTGAAATATTAGTCAAATATAATGGATAGAGGAACTCCATGAAATCTAAAAATCTCTTTGAGGTATAGTGGATAAAGATGATCTATAGAAAGAGTGTCTTGAATATAAATGAAATATACATATTTATTTATCCGATCAATAATAACCCAAATCACATTGTAACCTCGAGGAGTCTTTGTTAGTACCACCATGAATTCCATTGATATATTTTCCTATTTCCACTCTCGCACTAGAAAAGGCTGAAGTATCCCCTTTTGTAGTTTTCACTCTGCTTTAACCTATTGAAAAGTCAAACATTTCATTGTAAAATCAGAAATATCTCTTTTCATTCCATCCCACTAGTAATACTCCTGAAGTTCTTTGTATATCATAAATATGACAAGATGAACTAAAAACACAAAACAATGATCTTTACTTAACAATTATTTCTTCAGGTGGGAATTAGAAGGCACAAATAATCTATTTCCAAATATCAACACATAATCTTTATCAACATTAAATTCAGGCAATTTAACTTTCTTAACCAATTCTACCTTTTTCTATAATTCACTATCTTCTTTCTGTGCTTTCTTAATTCTGTATGAGAGATATTACTACACTGACAACTGAAACAAAACATAGAAATTTCCTTCACCAACAACTTCCAAGTCAAGATTCATCAAATCATTAATCAAGGGTTCTTTTTTCAAACGTAACATAATTAATGGATCATGACATTTTCAACTCAAGGAATCCACCACTTTTTTTGCTTTTCTGAGATGGTAATTGATCATGAAATCATAATCCTTTATTAGTTCAAGCCATCTTCACTACCTCATGTTCAATTCCTTCTCAGTGAATAAATACTTCAAACATTTATTATTAGTATATATTTGTAATTTGGCTCCATATAAATGATGTTTCCAAATTTTTAAAGTGAAAACCATATATCCTAATTTCAAATAATTTGTGAGATAATTTAACTCATGAGGTTTTAGTTGTCTTAAAATATAAGAAATTATCAGTTCATTCTAAATTAGAAAAAAACCAAGTACCTTCAATAAAGCATCATTGTATATGAAAAACTCTCCATTTCTAGAAAGTAGGACCAAAACTTGAGCATTAACCAATCTTATTTTCAGTTCCAGAAAAAAAATCATGATATTATATACAAATAAATTTAACTCCATTTTGTGTTAACTTAGTTAGTGGTATAGATAACCATGAAAATTTGTTAACAAACTATTGATAATAACCTACTAATCTAAGAAAACTAAAAATCTATATAATATTTTTTAGGTCTTTTCCATTCATCAACCACTTTTTGTTGGCGATCTCAACTATTATTCCATCCTTATTTAAAATGTTCCCAAAAAAATTGTTGCAAAAAAATTAACATTTTCTAAATTTTCCATTTAACTTCTTTTATTTTAGAGTTTGCAAGAAAACCCTTAAATGTTTTTCATAATCCTCATAACTTTTTCAAATGACCAAAATATCATCAATAAAAATAAAAACAAAATTATCCAAATATTCAAGGAATATTATATTTATAATATCTATGAATACAACATGAGAATTTGTCAAACCAAATAGCCTAACAAAAAACTCATAATTCCCATATCTAGAAAGAAATGATATTTTTGGAATGTCATCCTCATCCACCTTCATCTTATGGTAATAGGATCTCAAGTCAACCTTGGAAAAATACTGAGATCCCTAGAGTGGATCAATCAAGTCATTGATATGAGGTAATAGATAATTATTCTTAATAGTAATGTTATTCAAAGATCTATAATTAATGAAAATCCTCGTGGAACTGTATTTATTTTTAACAATAAAAAAGGGTCACCCAATAGTGAAGTACTATGACAAATGAAAATTTTATCAAGAAACTAGGTTTTCAATTCTAGAATTTTCACTTGATCCATTCGATAAGGGGATTTTGAAACTGGATTAGCATCAGGAACTAATTCAATAGTAAATTCAACTTTCCAATCAGGTATAACACTGGGAAACATATCAGTAAAAACATCCAGGTATGCATTTACCTCTGGAACATCATTTATCTAAGAATTTCCATTGTTTTCAACAATATTTACAAGATAAATTTCATTTCTATGTTTTAAAAGTTTCTCAGATTCCTGATATGTTATGAATAGTATGGGTTCATTCTTGTATAAAAACTGAAACTCTTTATGAAAAAAACTTATTTAGCTCTACAATAAATCTTATCATGAAAAAAAGAAAGGAAATCCATACTTATAATAACATCAAACTCCACTAAGGGGAAAACAATAAGGTTTGTAGGTAATTTATTTCCATATAAAACAATAAGAATATTCTTATAATTCCTTTTTACCTTAATATTTCTCCCTTGTATTTTTACCATAAGTTTTTATTTCATTTCTTGATGTGAAATTTCTAATTTACCAGAAACTTTCTCAAAAATAAAGGAATTTGTAGACCCCATATAAAAAACACTAGAAAAATATAAGTAAATAGACAATGTACCTAATACCAATTCATTGGATAGACCAACATATGCTGACATAGTTGTAAAGGATTTCACTACACCTATCTGCTTATAATTCGACTACTTTTCATCATTTAGATATTTCTATTGGAAAGGTATTTTCATAATTCCCTATCTTACCATATTTAAAACACTATATAGGTTTCTTATTATAATCAAATATAAGATAATTTTCGTTGTAATCTCAAGACATATGTCCAAACTTACCACATCATAAACACTTTACAGATTTATTAAGACATTTTTTGGGGTGCTTTCCTCCACAATTTCCACAAACTTGAAACTAAACTTTCTTACCTTAATATTTATTTGATTGATTCTTACCCATTACCTTCCATCTGAACCATTTATTTTTTTAAGTACATGTGATCATCAGAAAACTCAATTTCTACCCTCTCAGCATAATACACATGTTTCTCATAACTTTTGAATTCATGGGAATTCAATGCCCTTCGATATATTGGATTCAATCCTAAGTAAAAATTATTGATTTTTCTATCAAGATCTAAAATAATATTTAGAGTATACCTTGTTAATCAAGTGAATTTTACTTCATACACATCCACTAAATCTTCCTCATTTTGTTTTAATTCAAGTAATTTATTTTCCAACCTAAGTTAAACCACCTTAGGAAAAAAATTCAAGGAACATATTTTTAAATTCATCTCATTACAAGTCATCGATCTGATCTTTATCCCTAATATTCTTGATCATTGACCTCTAATAGTTAGATTCTCCTTTAAAAAGATAAATGGAAACCTAAAATTTTGATTATATTAACATCCCATGATATTGAATATCTTTTCAAGGGTTTTAATCCACCCTTCATCCACCACTAGGTCAAAAGATCCATTAAAAGTAGGAGGGTTTTGCCTCATAAAATGTTCCACTATCGTCATGTTCCTTTATGGTAGCTCTGTTTGTTCTCTTTCATGGATGAAACCACCACTTATATCCTAATTAAACTGATATATTACTATCACAAACTAATCAGTTCTAATTCCCACCACTCCAAGTTGCAAATTCGAAAATCTATCATCCTCTCAGTGCCTTCCTACTTTAGATTCCCTATTTCTTATGTGAAAAATCATTCTGAACAGAAATATATTATATGAATAAACATGGTAATCATTAAATTATATATCATTTAAAATTAACCAAGATGTAAAAATAATTAATGGTATTTTATTAACATCATTCTAACCTCTAAAGTTATCTAAATTGTGCTCTAATGCCAACTTTAAGGACCTGACCTTAGACATTACATAATCGAGTAAATTATTTTAGAATTCACTTTCTTACATTCCAAAATATATTTTAGGTTTAGAGTTTTAGATAATTAATACATAATTAATACATATTAACCCATAATCATACAAAGTGGGAACTACTAAAACAATTTCCATTTCTTCCCTAATATGAAAGTTTTTAATAAAACATGAAATATTTTCACGAACAATATTCACAACATTCATCTTTGATTATTAATTTCTCTTAACCATCCTTAAACCCTATGAAAAACATTTTAAAACATGGGATGTGAACACCAATATTAGTAAGGGACATTAAATAAAGGAACCTTTAGTCCATGAATATTTATAAAAATATGAAATAATTTTCACAAATAAAAACTTCTCACCCATAAAGTATCATATACTTTGTGAAAACAAGAGATTTCAATAAAACATAGAAAACATAAATAAACTATTTAGGTAACTTGGGGAATTAATTACTTATAATTGTAACCCTCATGGATACCATATGATTTGTAACCCTCATGTCTACCTTACAACGTAACACTCATGGCTACCTTATGATGTAACCCTCACAGCTACCTTATGGTGTAACCATCGTAGTTACACTTAGAATAACCATTACAGTCAAGTTTCGACATAAAAATACCCAATGCATTGTAGGGATATATAGATCCCATCCTTAATCATAAATAATTCCCAAAAACTAGAAAATAATCAAAAAACATGAATACTTTCATTATAAAAACATTCCTTTTGAATTTTTTAAGAAATAGAAATTTAAAATAGGATTGTAAATAAAAGTCCCTTAACTTAGGTACATATTACATAAAACATGTTCAAAACTCATTTATAATGGTTTAAAGAGTGTTATTAATATATTATAAAACCATATTAATATTTATAATACTTTATATGATATTTTTATAACAACTTTCCACCCATTTATCAATAATATTTTGTTATTTTTATTTTTTTTGTATAATTTGTTTCATGGTTTCCATGGTTGGTTACTTATGGATTTTCTTTTAAAATGGAATGAAAACATCAGAAGTAGAATGAAATGGTGTTAATATGTTTACATAATTTTAAATGATAACATATATCATTTTTTTTCTCTGATATGATGATGATTTGTTAGATAAAACATTAATGAAAATGATTTAATTTATTTTAGCGGTTTTTATGACCAACATGAACTCATATCATTTTATTTAATATCATGTTTATAAATTGTTTAAATAACATTATATAGATTATAATATGTATACTAAAATATGATTTAATAATAATAATGGTTTTATGACCAACCTTTATGGCATTAAAAGAAGATAAAAACACATCGTCCATGATGATGGCAAATCGTCACATCATAGATAATGTTTTTATTTTTTTTAGAATAAGAGGAGATGAGGAGAAGTTTGATGATGGATATTAAATTAAAAAAAATAATATTTCAATATATGTAATATAATAGAGTTATCATGTCACTTTGGATAGTGGGTGTGGGGTAAGAATAGTAAAAGAAAAGAAATTAAAAGGAAAATGAAAGATGATTTTACCTCTTGAATTCTCCTCCTTGATAACCTCCTTAAGGAACTTGATTTTGGCCTTTTTTTGAGACTAGTAGGTCTTGGAAATAGGGAAGAGTCTTGGGAAAAGAATTGGTTATAAATTAATCAATCTAATATTCTTTGATGTTTGAGTAGAATAGGTGGTGAGGAGTGGTATTTATAGTGGAGGAGATAGGTGTTTTCTCATTATTTTATTCATTAGTATATTATTTTGGCTCAAGACTGTGAATAGTTTGAGAATTATCACTAAATATATTAATAATGATGATTATTATAGAATATGGTTCTGACATCAGAAATGACTCATGGAATAGTGAATTTAACCTATAATATATATATACTATAAATTACCATATTTCATTGTTCATTAAGAATTCAACTATTTTAGAAAAACCCAAAAAATTCACCCTAACCATTTTTTGACGTGTATAATTAAAAAATGAACTCTATTTTATGAAAATAATTTTATAAATATGATAAATTTAATTTTTAATTAAAATTTATCATTTATTCAAAAAATACCAAATTTAAAATTATAACTAATTTTATAACACTTTGAAAATTTAATTAAGGTATCATAAAATAAAATTATAATTATAAGAAAAAAAATATTAATTTATAAATATATTTTATGAAGATAAATTTTCTTTTAAATAATTATATTAATTATAATATTGTAAATAAAAATTTATGTGTCACAAAAATACCAACACTTAATTTATCATTTTCAAAACATTTATTTACTTATTCCATGATATAAATATATCATATTTTAACTTATAATATATATAAATTTTATTTATAATTTCATAGGTTAGGTTACTATTCTATTTGTATAGATTATTTAATTTCTATAAATACCACTTATTTCATTATATATTTATAATGGATTTAACTGTTTAAATATTTAATGAAAATAAATTATTTTATAAGTACCTGGGTTGTTACAACAAACCTCCTTTAAGTCATAGTCAACAGGATTGGATTGATTTTACCCAATTTATCAAATCCATGGTTTGAGCTTCACTATAGTTTGATGTTCTCTTTATGGTCCCTCAGTTTTAGGAATGATCAGTTGGGTTGGTCATGGTCAAAGGATACTCTCATGTGGTGACTTCTATTTTGGCATCATGATAGTTTCACTTTTATTCATGTGATATCTCTATCTCCAACATGTTGTCAGTTGAGAAGATTTAAAATTTTTCACATGGTAATTTGAGATTAAATATGTGGTTGATTGTCTCAGGGCACGGTATATTTGAATTTTGAACTTTCGGTCATGCTAGAAGTTTTCCAAAATTTCAATGCATGATTGATTTATTTTTTTTCAACGTATGATGGATTCAATTTTTTCTTATAGTATATCCATAACATTGAAACTTTTTTATCCTCTATTTTTTTAATGTGTAGTTAATTATGTAACTGCATGAACACTTCTTCACTCAATCACTTACCTTTTTCATAGGCCATTATTCATGGAAGAAGATCTAAAAAAACACAAAATATGAAACATTGTAAAAAAATAAATTTAAAAGAGAAAACTAATTTTATCAAATAATATTAAATGAATTAAAAAATCAAAAATAAAAATGAATTCAAAAAAAAATTAAAATAAAAACATGGAAAAATAAAATAATAATAATAAATAATCACTTTATAAAATAATTTTCAATGAATATCACAATAAAAGTCATTCAATAAAATATAAATAAAATGAAACTGAATAACTTTTTAAATTTAGATCACCAAACCACTGATTTTCAAAATATTTTCAAACAAAAAAAATTATCACTCATACCACCAATATTCATAATTCACTATTAAAATTAAATTTTTCACTTGGAAAACACATTTAATTCATAAAAAATATGTTCAAAATTGTAATAAAATAATTACACATTACTCAACATAATAAAATATTTCCTTATATCATCCCAAACAATATAATAATTAATAATCCTTTGAAAATCATTTCAAAAAACCTATAGAAAATCGATAGTCTCTAATTTATAACCTTCAATGTTAGTCTATGATAAATTGGATTCTTAATAAATGAATCCATATATACAAAACTTTAAAAATAGACTTGATAGATTTATTTCAAAATCCAAATATATTGTCTATGATACCATATGTTGGGACCAGTGGGTTATTATGTGTGACCCAATACACCCTAAGTAGGGTAGGGGTGAATTTAGGTGTTGAATAATTTAAATTTTTTCAAAATTTAACCCTCGTATATTGTCATATTTTGTTCTCATGTTAGTAGGAAAACTTATTCAATCTATATGTCCCTTGAATTCATCCACACCGAATATATAAAGTAAATGAATAATGTAAAATACACAAGTGTCATAGGTATTTTACTTATTTCATGCACATTATGGAATATTCAACTAGATTAAACAAAAATAACTTTTGATGAAACAAAATCCACAATCTCACACTGTTTAGTATTTTCAATATTAGAGGTGGTAACTCTATTCTAAGTCACACAACAATTAAAAAAATAGTGATCAATCACTCCCCACCCAAGGTCCACTACCTCTCCCACTCCTTATATGCACAAATTTTATACAAATAAAATAAATTTATATATTTTTAGGTCTCTTTAATATTATAGATATAAATTAGTATAATATTTATCAAGAAACACCATATATAATAATCCATTGTAATCCATATTTATGCCTCCACCTTCAATGGATTCATATGATAATTTATTGGTCAAAAGATTTGAAACATGGAAATTAATAAATAAATTAACAAAAATAAACAACTATTAACAATGAGAACTAGATATGTTAGTGAAGATCTATGAATTATAAGACATATTTCAGATGAAATTTTTCTCACAAGTATTATCTTTTATTTGGATCTTGTACACTGAAGTAGATTTTTCAAATAACTACCTCTCTTATTCTTCTATACATAAATATTTTTAATATTTCTCTTTTATACTTATAATTATATAATAGTTGATTTTGTAGTGTCATCCAACCTCTATATTTAAAATTAGTTGTTGATGTCAAATTAAGATACATTGATCTACCGAATTTATTCAATGTGTAACATATGTTTTAATGTGATAAAAAACGTCCACACATGCCTTGAAAAATCCTCTAAATCTAATCCATATATTATGATCATTTAAAACTATAGATTATTCAAAGTTTACCCAAATTATGGAATAATTAAAGTCATTAATTCATAATGTCTTTGAATGCTAAACCTTTAAAAAATCATAGTTATATAGTTATACAATGAACCTTGAATTACAACCTAAACACTTCTAAAAAATCACAAATATATTTAGTGTAATGAATGTAATGAATATAATTTCATAGTAATATACTCATCTATATAAAATTGTGGTCTCAAATTATGATAGGATTTTTAAAATCTTCATCACATTTTCTCTATACTTCTTCAAATATTTTAAAATTTCACTCAATGAATAAAAAATATGGGATCAATATTTTAAATCAATTAACATATTAATCCAAGCCTGACTATAGATCCACACATCTCAAGTTTTCCTTAACTTATCAAAGCCTTAATTTCCTCCAAAGTCACTATGATTACGTCGAATCAATCTCTCTTGATTTTTCATGTTTGACTATACTCAATTATTTGGTCAATACCTTGTTTTCCCAAATTCTCCTCTTAACCAATATCATTAAAATTTATTCCATCATCCCCAAATATAATATAATATTCATCAATCTATGTGATATGATTTTATGTCCTCATGGTTACAAAATTATATAGATTAAAATATTCTCTAAAAAAGGTTACCTCTAGATCCCAAAAATTTAGTTTACAACAGTCTCCATTGTATTACTTTTCATTTTCAACCAAAAAATCATATTAATGAAAATTCCAACACACAACCACTTAGTTGAAATAGAATAATATGTGTTTTCATGTGATATAAATTATCATAAGTTCATGTGATTCATTTATTATATGAAATTTTATAATTTATAAACCTTACTCTTCTAATATAATTGTACAATAGAATTTGGCATCGATCCACTATGAATAGTCTTCCATAAGAATGTTCTAGTATAGCCTAAATGATGACCCAAAAAGATAAAAAATAAAAAATATTTTTTATTTCTATCAAAGATTCATTTTTAATGTGTATTTAATATCCCTTGAAGTACATATAAATCCCGAATTAGTTATATTTAATTTAATAATTTTTTCATAGTGGTGTGCTTAATTAAAAATCTTCACTAGATGTATTTCCTCATCAATACTTTCCCAAAACATTCATAATATAGCTAGAATATCCCTATTCCCAAGTTTCATGTCCCTTGAGAGGCTATCTAGAAGCTTTTTACATTCACATTATGTTGCATTGTCATTCCTTAAAACAACACCATACCCTTACAACTTGTTGTATATCTTCATTTCATATTCATTTTTCTTCATATTCATCATATCTCACTTTCTTCATCCATGCATTTAACCCATACATTAAATATTTAAATAAATAATAATAAATATTATTTTTTAAAATATATATAATAAAAAATATACACATATTTTTCCATGTTGTCCAATTCATATTAGTTGAATTTAAATTTTCTTCTCATTGGGTGATTTAATTATCTAAATATTTTCTTCATTGTTATTTTTTACTTGAATCATATTCTTGAGTCTCCTCCTGGAGTATATCTTCATTAACAACATATTCTTTATTTTTATCTTTATCTAAATTTTTTATCTTCAACAAATTTATAACTTTTTAGAATATCTAAATTCACTTCCTATATTAGATTATTTTTCATATTTTTGGTAACTATTTCTTTATATCGATAAAACATTTGAATCACTAGTTGTCCCATTTTCATTTCAATATTTTTAATTAGTTATTATTAATTTGTAGGAATTATTTTGAAATTTTTACCTTTTATTGTTAAATATTTAATACTGATTAAAAAAATTATCCATTTTTATCCTTCATCTCTTAATCATTTAATTTTTTTTATTTTGATTTTGACTTTGACTTTTAATTTTGATATCAAGCTTGTTGATTTTGAGGTTGTGATTTTTTTTATATTTATATTGATCTTTATATTTTGAATTTTGGTATCTAGGTTCATAAAATCTTGGATGGTATTATTATCTTACTTGATATGAATTTAGTACACCCCAACTTGAACCTTGAAAATTATTATGTAGTTAGTTGAATTTATTATTGAATGGTATACCTTGTTATTGTTGGGCCCTATCATATCCCTTAAAGTTGGTTTTTTTTATTTACATAGTCAATGAATCTTAACTCTATAAGATATCCCTTATAAAATTTAACCATATATATTCATAAAATTTTGTAGATTCTAATATATTCACTTTATATACAAGTTCTATTTTCAAATCATTTATTTTCAAATTCATATCTTATAATATTGCTTTGCACATATTAGTTTTTTCAATATTATTTTCTCCCCTCTTCTCAGATATGTTATTTTTGTATTATTTAAAACTGATCATGTATACCTCATAAATTAAACTAAATATTTCATTTGGTGATACAACTGTAACACTTCCTAAAAAATATGAATTTAAGACCATTATTGTCTAATGAATAAAACTTTTATAAAATTATTTTACATGAATAAAGATTTCATAGAGTCACTTCGACAACACATGTCTTTAATACACCTTATTTAATGATTTATTAAATAAAGACACACATAATAAAATACAAAAATATTATGATTTATTGTTTATTTAGGTAATTAGATACATAAAACCATAAATTTAAATAGGGATACATCGACATTATTTAAATATCCCATAACATGCCTTTATAATCCTTTTTATTGAAAAACTACACGAGATAACTTGGGGATGTACATAAGAAAGGGGTGCGTTATAAAGCCCAAAAAGGGAATAATAAAAGAATAACATAATGAAAACAGTACATTTTAGACAATTGGTATATCAAGGTTACATAAAAATTGTGAGAATCATAAACAATAACATCAAATCATGATATAAAATGATAACATCAAGGAAACGTATGAATATTGAAACAACATAAAACATGACATCATAAAAAAAAGTCAAGGATAAACATAGAGACATCACAATATAGTGTTCTTAGGATATACCCATGTTCACCATACAAGGTATATCATGGGATAAAAACATTACAAAATGCATTGGAGGGCTATATAATTTTGGGCCCAGTTGTCATGTTCATATCACTGTAGGTGCCAAAATATTGAACGCAAATGGAAGAAGGAAAAGAATCCCACACGCTACCTCGCAAAGCTCTAAAGAGGAGCTCCCCCCGAGCAATGCGGCCGCCACAAAGCAAACGAGGCGGTACCGCTCTGAGAACGCCCTGACGTTCACGAGCCTGCCTTAAAGCACCCACCACCCCTTCATGCCGCGTGAGCTCTACTTCGCGGCGCCCCTTGCCTATAAATGCTGGGATCCCCCTGAGTCCAGAAGATGGACAATCCGACCTTTTGGATTCTCAACCCCCAAATCGCGAAGCACCCTTAGCCCCGGGAATCATGAGTTCTGCGAGGTATTTTTGCTTCGTGAGATTCCTTCGCCTTGTCTCGTTTTGATCCCCTCTTCCAAGAGGGATTACCTTCACGAAGCCTAAGGGAATTCGTGATGGAAGGGGATTCCCAAGGGAACCTGGGCAGCCGTGAAGCGTTTATGCTTCGCGAAACACCCATCCTGTACTAGTGATCCACATGCCAAGGCAGGGTCACTGCACATCGTGAAGCACACTGCTTCGCAGCACCTTGCTTCGTGAGGCACCTCTGCTTCGCAAGGCAGTGCTCCACGAATACAATTCCACTTCGCAAAGCACCTCCCATTCACACCCCTTCCCCATGCTAAGGCCAAGGCACTCCACTTCACGAATCACACTCCTTTGCTTGGAAATTCCTCTTCCCATGCGACCCTCCAGGTTTTCACGATGTGATTTCAAAGTCCCATGGACAACACCACTCGTAGCGTTGCTTCTCCTAATGCTTCTTCGCATAAGCACGCTAATGGCTATTGATTCTTCTCATAGCCACGCTAATGTGGACCCCTCGATGGTTCGCTCTGCGACCCCCCTTGATCGTGGCCTTTCTAGTACCTTCCCTCCCCTAAGGAGCAGAGGGTACCGGTCATGTAAGTCCTAGGGGTGTGGAGTAAACCCACCTCATCCGAGCTACAGGATGTTAAACTGCCAAGAACCTCATCCTCAACACATGACGTTAAACTATGATCTGACCCCGAGCTTCGCATGCAAGGTCCCCCCCTCTCAGACATTCTTTAAGCCACTCGTCTCCACGAGAATGGAATCACCCTCACATGGGATGATATCCTCCTTCTCGGAGTAGCGTATGTCCACGAGAGAAGGGCAACCACCTTGGTATAATCTCCCAAGCCTCTCTTGCAGAAGGTAGAACCCATGAACCTCCGTACTTCCCCACTACCAAGGCCAGTGGAGGGCATGATAGGGAATGAGGCACCTTCCATATTTGGTCCCAAATCCCTCTCCCGCCACACTTTTCCGCACCTCGGTCCTCCATCCTGGAGTAAGTCCCAACACCATGGGCCACCTAACACGTAAGCCCCTCTTCGTTTCCCACGGACGCATCCTTCACGACGTGATCGTCAGGTCCCTGAAACCTCTTGTTTCTCACACCAAGCATGACTCACGTGAGCTTAGAGTGAGCACCGACCCTGACCCCCACCTCAAGAAGACTACGGGGACTTTGATCCATGCCAAGGCATGGTACGTAGGAAGCCTCCACGAGGTTCAAGCCCACCACTCGGTCGTTTCTTCACGTCGAGTTCCACCCTCATCTATCATGACATTAAACTGTGTTCCCTCATCCAGCATGATGTTAAACTGCACATCCATCTGAACTACGAGGTCTTTGATCCATGTCAAGGCATGGTATGTAGGAAGCCTCCATGAGGTTCAAGCCCACCACCCATCATTTCTTCACGTCAGGTTTCACCCTCATCCAGCATGATGCTAAACTGCATTCCAGTCCGACGACAATCCATTGTGACCAACCCAAACTATGAGTACTTTGATCCATGTCAAGGCACGGTACGTAGGAAACCTCCCTGAGGTTCAAACCCATCTCCCATCGGACCAAGGTCCTTCCTTCACGTTGGTTCACCGACACCCACCATTTTCTCCTGAACTACGAGGTCTTTGATCCATGTCAAGGAATGGTACGTAGGAAACCTCCATGAGGTTCAAGACCATAACCCGGTCATTCCGACCTCATTCGTGTCGGTTCACCCCTGTCCCGCATGACATTAGACTGCATTCCACATCCACTTGAACTATGATGACTTTGATCCATGTTAAGGCATGGTATGTAGGAAGCCTTCTTGAGGTTCAATCCCACCACCTATTGGTCATTCCGACTTCATTCACATTGGTCCACCAACAACTGGGCAGCCTAGTGTGTAAGCCCTGCCCCATTGGACCAAGGTCCACATTCACGTCGGTTCGTTGATGACACCCATCGGACCAAGGTCCACATTCACATCGGTTCGCTGACAACACCCATCAGACCAAGGTCCACATTCACGTCGGTTCACCGACGCCATCCCAAACTACACGGACTTTGATTCCCTGCCAAGGGGATACGTAGGAGGTCTCTTCGAGGCTCAAGCCCAATTTTAATGTCGCCCTTGCGATGGTCCCATTTCATTCCCCCTCCACTTATTCCATCCATCTATCATCCACCATGATTCTTACCCAGGCCACGACATCCCGGGGAGATCATGCCACTCCACTCCCCTCTACAGTGTCTGGGAAGCTACCCACAAGCTAGCCCTGATATCGGCATCCCTTCAAGGGAAATTCCTCAATCTGATCCATTCCAGCTAGTGTTCTGATCAGGCCGATCCGTCTCCGCTGGACGTTAAACCTGCGGCATACCCTGTGTTAAACATAGGAAGGTGAGGAAAAACTCAGATACATGCCTATGGCATATGATTCCCTGCGCTCGATGTGGGATGCCTCAGGCTTCCACGCCCTCGAGAAGCCCTATGACAAGGGAAAAAAGACAGACACGCCAATTCATCAGCGTTCAGACACACTACTAATGCCTCGACATGACTACTCCCCCGACTAAAGGTTGATGCCCAAACCGGACCCTTTGGAATGTCCTGACAGAAGCAGTGTAACTAACCGGCGTCCATGGAAACATGGAACTGGGAAGAGTTTCATGAACAACATATTAAATCTATGAGGGAGACCTGGACTAGGTGATGAGTTCTGAGGAGGAATCCATAGAAGGAAGAACCGACATACCATCATCCCGGCTTTGATCAAGGATCAGACGTCCCTGAATAAGGAGCGAATGCCACCTGCCTTTGGAAAGCGGGAATGTGGGGCAATAGTGGCGCGTCCTCACAGACGGATGCGCGCGTCCCAGTGAAAGTGTCAGAAACAGAAATTGTGAACCCGATGTGAAATTATTCTCCTTAATATATATATTAGTAGCGTTCGAGACACCAGTAGATTGACATGTCACCAGATCCAGATATCCGGCGCTGAGTCCCACCAAGCAAATAGCGGGCCTAGCGTGAAACTCATCGGAAGTTGGGGCAATAGAACGTGGGTCATTCTGTTCTTCAATGTGTTGGCGTGGATCCCTCTTACCGACCATGGAGGATGGAATGATGTCGGGGAACTGGTTGTCAATCCTTTTCCTTGAAGTGTTGATAAGTTGATCTCCCTATTTCCCAGGAACCAAGTTGCTGCTATGGAGACACAATCACTGCCTTCTCGCCTATACAGGGGTGAGGGCAATACCAGCATAGACACTCTATGTGGCTCCACTACCACCACGATAGCCTCTACATCCATGAATATGGGACGCCCACGTCCCCTTTCCCTGTCAGAGATCATCCAACGAAGGGTGATCAACAACCTTGTACGCAGGTACGAGGAGGAAGGGGTCATCCCGACTCAGGACATGGCCCGCCTGGACCTGGAGGCATCCAGGCCCTGCCATCAACGCTGCCCTAAAAGGCCTCACAGGGAGCCCCTTCTCCCCACCCCAACGTTCAATCGTTTCGGGAGCCTGTCCCTGGAACTCCTCGACGACTCCTCGCCTTATGCTGATAAGGCAGGTGATGTCCGGCTTGGCCCGGTCAGAGTCCCAATCCAAGTGCTCCAGAAAAGGGCTCCCATCCAGCTGCATCAGTGCCGCCGTCTGGCTTCGCCAGAGGAGCAGGTAGGTTATGCCCCTGCACCACCTGCGCCAGCTCGCCTGACCCGGCGTCAGCGTCAGGCCCGAACCGAGGATGCTCATCAAGGGGCGTCGACGTCAACAGCTACTGTGGCCTGAGCCACCACCGACGTGCATTTTGGATTCCCTGCATACACTGAGCAGGGTCACTCCTTTACCCGACCAGGACCGAGACCCCAACCGCCCCATAGGAATGTTGGGTTGGCTCTCGGGGGCACAGGCCCGAGCGGTAATCACTGTAAAGACCCGTAAAATTCAAGGGAAATTTTTTCTTAATTTTATTTGGAATTTTACAAGAGCGTGGTTTCTGACGGCACCTGATTCCGAGGCCTGGTGTGCCCGGAATCAATTTCCGAAGTTTGGCTCGGGTACGTTCAGTGAACGAACGAGCGGGAATTCCTAACTTTTGATCCGGTGCTCGGAATTGAATTCCGAGGGCATCGATGAAACCGCAACGCTGGTATTTGCTTAAGAACGCCTATTCCGGAGTTTCGTTTACACGAGGGAAGTTGTAAAAAAAATTGTGAATGTTAAAATAAAAATTTAACTTCAATTTTTATTTTTTTTATCTTTCCTTAAGTGTTTTTATCCATTGGATGGAAGTTGGGTAACTACCCAACTTCCCTTGGGAGGTTAAGAGGGTGGTGGGGCCCACACAAACCCCACCCCTTCATATCCTCTAACCCCCCCCCCCCCCAACTCACAATTAAGGATGTGAACTTGAGTTATAACTTATGACATTAATAAGTGGGTTTAATTTGAGTTTTTGAAATTCAAACTCTTGAATTTCAAAGGTTGGTGTTGTGTTAATAAATTAAGTGTGAGCTTAATTTATTTTTGGGTTAGTTTCTTTGTTGCTTGAGAGGTTTGGGAGAATCGTTGAGAGACTTGAAGATCTTCTTCGTCTTCGACGAAGAATGTGAAGAACGGTTCTTCTCCGACGAAGAACATCGACCCCACGACCTTCAAGACTCGGCGTCCCGGATTCTTCCGTCTTCATCTTCCTCCTCGACAAGGGAGAAGTCGCCAACCGTGGTGATCATCGCCAATGACAACGTACCTCCCTTCTTCGTCATAGCGACAAGTGAAGAGACATCATTTCCTCCTCGGATGCACCCCAACGTCCACGGAATCTACGTCCGACGCCGCGACGCCTTTCTCTGCGATACCCGACGTGCGACGTCATTTTTCAAGGTAGGGGTTGTTGTTATTTGTTTATTTATTTATTCTTGTTCGTGGTTCTCGCATGACTAACGTGAGGATATTTAAATATGTATTATCATTTAACGTGAGGGGGGCCGGACCGCATGAACACGGCTGAACCCCCTCCTTTGTTCTTGTTGATTTATATTGCGGATGAAACAAGATGGCGTGGTGCCGTCGCACCACGCGGTTATTCGCACGCTTATATTGCGTGGCACTGTCGCGCCGCGCCGTGGAAGGATCATTAAGAACGCGACGCTGTCGCGCCGCGTCAAAGGGAATCAAAGGTGCGGCGGAGGGGCGCGGTGCCGTCGCACCGCGCCGGACGAAGAACACCGCGGCCGGTTCCGGGCCGCGGCGGGACGAGAAGACCGGTGGCCGGGCCGCCGGCGTCAGAAGCCGGAAAGGTGACCGGTTTGCCGGTCCCGTTGGAGAAAAACCGGCCGGCCAGGTGGCTGGCCGGATGGTCAAAGGCCGGGGGAATTTAATTCCCCCGGCCAGCGCTCAAAAGCCCCCCCCCCATTTAATTGGGGGGGGGGGGGGCGGTTTCATTGAGGGGGGCAGGCGGCCCCCCGGTTTCCTTCAAGCAGGCCCCCTCGAAGGGGGGCCGGTTCACAAAATGGCGTGGCTAAAATCCGCACTGCCAGCAGGATGCGGGGGCCATGCCCCCCGCGCGTGACCCCAGCAGCGCCAGGCCGCGCCGCCGCCGGCCGGGCCGCGCCGCCGGCCGGGTCGGGTCGACCCAGTTCGGGTAGACCCGGTTCGGGCCGACCCAGGGGGGGTCGGGCTGGGTCGGCCCGGACCCAGACCCCCCGTTTTCGTGTTGTCTTCGGTCTTTTGGCCATAACTTGAGCCACGGACCTCCGATTGACGAACCGTCAGCGGATACGCGATCCTTGGATCGAGACGGTCGATTCGGTATATCGCACTCAAGGTTTCGGAATATTTTGAGTTCGGCCGGGTTGGTTCGTACACGAAACCAACCGGGCCTTCGGAGCGGAAACGCTCATATCTTGAGCTACGGACGTCCGATTGACGTGCCGTCAGCTTTGTTGAGTTCCTCTTAGTGAGACGGATCTTTTGGCATACTCCGCCCGAGGTTTGGACGCAGGTGGAGTTCGGTCGGGTTGGTTTTTCCTTAAAAACCAACCGGGCCTCGGGGACGAAAATGTCAATAACTCTCAGACCGGGCGTCCGATCGACGCGCCGTCTGTTGCGTTGAGTTCCTGTTGACGATACGGAACTTTTGGATGCATCAACTCTGGACTTTGTGACAGTTGATGTATCAGCCTCTCGGCTCGTGGAGCGGACCCTCCGAACGAGCTTGCTGTGTGCGGGAACCCTAGTGCTGGCTGCGACTGTGACTGCTACTGCTACTGCTACTGCTACTGCTACTGCTACTGCTACTATGACTGCGACGACGACAGTACAGAGATCCTGTGTGGATTCGACTATGACGACTACAGCACTCAGCGATCCTACGTGGATCAGTGCTACAGGTCCTGTGTGGGCCCGATCCTGTGTGGGTCCGATCCTGTGTGGGTCCTTGCGCTCAGCGGTCCTGTGTGAACCAGCGCCTACAGGTCCTATGTGGGCCCGATCCTGTGTTGGTCTTTTGCGGGGGTTAGTTACCTATCGATCCTTCGTGGGTCCGACGACTTAGATGGATCAGAGATCATCTTATCGTCCTTCGAAGAAGTATACCTGTGTGAGCTGAATCCTGTTGCTTTCCTGTATGAATTGTGTTGTGCTATCCTGTGTGGATTACGTTTTTCTTTCCTGTGTGGAATACGTTTACTTTCCTGTGTGGACTGAGTTGTACTTGGGCTCGGAGGTTGGAGCATATTTTAAATTGATGACTTAGGTATATGTATGGGCATATACCTAAGCAGTGTCGGTTGTTACTTCGTGATTGTACCTTTCTTTGTGGTTATCCTTTGTGGATTTTGAGAGACCTTCAGGAGTCTCGGGGTCCCTACTGAGTAGCTTATACTCACCCCTGCACGGGCTATGCCCTCACTACGTTGTGTTGGTTGCAGGCGACGGACAGCGTTGATCTTGGCTGAGGCTTGCAGAGCAGGACGGTACCTGGAGGTGGACCACTGGGCGGGGCGTACTCGGAGCGGACGGTGGGACCCATGGAGCAGTGGAGCTATCTGTACCCATCCTTCAGGTGGGATCTCCAGTGGACAGCTCGGCGTAGCGGCTTTTACTTACAGTTGTTGTTTTCCCTTTCGAGTTGTACTTTACTTTTAGTTTGGGATTGTATACTGGCCCATTTACTTTTCCGCACTTTCAGTTGTACTCTGTTTTTACTTAGTGTTTACTTTCCGCTTGCTTACTATGTGGTGCTTGTTTACTTTTCAAAGGCAATGCCTTCCCTTTTTGTTGGGATTTACGCCTTGGTGCTAGTCGCCAGCCCCTGGCCTATGGAAGGCGGGCTTGGGGTAGTCACGGCACAGACCCCGAGGGCGGGTCGTGACAAATTGGTATCAGAGGAGCTCGGTTCTACCGCGAACTCTGATCTTTTCTATGTGAAGCAATAATGTTTAGCGTATTGAGTGTGGTTATCAGTCCAGGGAGTCCAGTGTTGGTGCGGCGGCCGACGTATCCGTACACCAGGACCCTGACTTCTGATTTCCAACTTAATGCACGAAAACATTGATTGCGTGTGTGTTTCAAAGTTTTCTTTGTGATTACTTATATCATCTCACCAGGTATACTGTTCTGACCATGGCGCACCTGTTTACTTTTCAGGATGGCCCCACGACGGCAGCCAGCTAGGGTTCCGAGAGTCGAGTGTGATGACAGCCCACCGAGCGACGAGGCCTCGGTGCAGGGCCCTTTGTCAGCAGTGGCACCGGCGGTAGCACTACCCGCCGAGCCCCCGATGCTTCCAGCGCCAGCCGCTGACGATGCACGTCGCCTCAGCGCACTGCATGAGTTTCAGCGCCAGTGACCGCCCAGGTTTCGTGGGGAGACGGACCCCCAGGCAGTAGAGGATTGGATGGAGGCTGTGGTACGTGTGTTTAGGCTAGTGAGGACACCAGCAGACCTCATGGTGATCCTCGCTGTGAGCCTACTACACGCAGCAGCAGGACGATGGTGGAGCTTGATACTCCAGGTGCACGATGAGGCATCACTACTTTGGACGGACTTTGAGAGCCTCTTCTGCTCGGAGTTCTTCCCAGCCACCCTTCGTGCGGTGCGTATCCAGGAGCTTCTTCAGCTGCAGCAGGGCAGCATGACAGTCGCTCAGTACTCGGCGAGATTTACTGATCTCTCGCGCTACTCGACCGACATGGTACGGGACCCATTCTTCCAGGCCCGGACCTTCGATCAGGGTTTGAGACACGAGATCAGGGCATCGCTGATCTCCCTCAGCATACCGACTCAGACAGGAGTACTGGAGCAGGCCCTTCTGATCGAGAGATTCCTTGCTGAGTCTACACCAGCGCAGCGACCCACCGCAGGGAGGCACGTGGCAGAGTCATCTGCAGCAGGCAGTCGACGGATGACTCAGGGGTCCAGACAGACTAGACCTTCAGGCAGACGACCTCAGGGCACTGGCTCAGCAGTGCAGGGCACACAGTGCGGAGCCAGTCTTTCGAGTGGAAGACAGTGCTATGCATGCGGCGGGCAAGGCCACATGGCTCGTGACTGCCCGACCCGCCATGCCGAGGAGCAGCAGACGGTTGAGGAACCACCTAGGCAGAGGCAGAGGTTCGACCGTGGTGGTCCACAGGGAGGAGGCGGACGAGGCAGAGGAGCTGGTCGAGCAGCAGGTGGTGGGCGATGCTTTGAGGCTCTACCACCACCACCACCAGGAGGTCCACCCCGACCTCAGGGGAGAGCACAGCTTCAGGCAGCTGAAGCTTACGATCATGGAGCTCCGGAAGCGGGTGGACTAGTGCGGGACTAGCTCCAGGCATAGAGGCCTTTGCCCATAATGCCTCTAGCTTCGTAGTTTGTGTTGCTTTGTGACCTTGTTCTTTAAGTTGAAGTAATAAAAGATACTTGCCTTGGTGACTTCTGTTTTCTTGTCTTTTGTTTGTTTTTACTAAGAGGTGCCGGTTAAAAACTGTTGACTTGACCCTCACTTGTGAGATTCGTACTGGAGGAAACCCAGTGACCACACACTGATGCCGACAGTGTGAGTCAACCCTTGGAGGCGAGAGTAACGGTTGGATCTCTTGGTAGCAGCGTCGAGGCCTTACGACGTCATCCATGCCATGAATTAACTAATCATGACGGGATTGACTGTTTTAGGCAAGGAACATGGTTCATCCAGGGGATGAGACCGGATTTCACTTTTCGACAAAGGAGAAATCTTTGCAGCTAGTCTCTTTGCAGATATCCTTCATGGATAGAGATGGAGCAGCATTCCTCCAGTCTCTCACAGTCACCCCTCCTCTACTACAGCAAGTCAGAGAGGCACAGCGTGAGGACACTGACTGTGAGACACGGCGTGCATAGATATCCTCGGGACAGACACCTGATGGTTTCTCCCTTGGAGCAGAGCACAACATCCTTTTCAGAGGATGTACCATGGTACCAGTCGCTTTGCGAGAGGAGGTGCTGAGAGAGTTTCACACTTCTCCTTTGGCGGTACATCCTGGAGTGGCGAAGATGTACCAGGATCTCAAACGACAGCACTAGTGGCCGGGCATGAAGAAGGTTGTAGCAGAGTTCGTTTCTTGATGCCTCACCTGCCCACAGGTGAAGGTAGAGCATCAGGTACCAGCAGGCTTGGTACAGCCCTTGGAGGTTCCGGAGTGGAAGTGGGACGGCATATCTGTGGACTTCGTGACTAGACTTCCACGCACTTCCAGAGGTCACGACTCCATCTGGGTGATTGTTGACCGACTCACCAAGTCGGCACACTTCTTACCCATTAGAGAGCAGGGCTCAGTGGAGAGCTTGGGACGTCTCTACGTTCAGGAGATTGTGTGGCTCCACGGTGTGCCATCATCTATCATCTCTGATCGAGATGCTCGCTTTACTTCCCGGCTTTGGAAGGGGTTACAGGAGGCATTCGGGACGCAGCTACGTCTGAGCTCAGCCTTTCAACCTCAGACGGATGGTCAGACGGAGAGGACCATTCAGACTCTCGAGGACATGCTCCGCGCATGTGTCCTCGACTTTGGCCGTAGCTGGGAGGACCACCTACCCTTGGTGGATTTTGCGTACAACAACAGCTACCACTCCACCATCGGGATGGCACCGTACGAGGCATTGTACGGCCGACCTTGTAGATCTCCTTTGTACTAGACAGACCCTGGGGAGTCAGCACTGGTGGGACTGGAGATGGTCCAGGCCACGACAGAGAAGGTCCAGGTCATCCAGGAGCGGATGAGGACAGCTCAGAGCCGGCATAAGTCATATGCTGACAGGAGGCGGAGGCCACTGGAGTTCGAGGATGGCGACCACGTCTTCTTGCGGGTCTCACCACGACGTGGTATTCGGAGATTTGGCCGAGGCGGCAAGTTATCTCTGCGCTTCATCGGACCCTTCCAGGTCCTCAGCAGGGTTGGCGAGGTGGCTTATCGCCTGGCTCTGCCACCTCAGTTGCACCGGGTGCACGACGTCTTCCACATATCTCAGCTGAGGAGATACGTGCACGACCTGACGCACATCATTGACCATGGGGAGCTTGACGTTGACGATGGGGCGACTTTTACGGAGGTCCCGGTGGAGATAGAGGATCGACAGGAGCGGGTCCTACGTGGGCGATCGATTCCTCTTGTGCGCATCAGATGGCAGCACGAGAATCTCCAAGAGAGCACATGGGAGTGGGAGGCTCAGATGCGTGCTCAGTACCCTCATTTGTTCCCCTAGTTTTTGATGTATCTTTACGGGGACGTAAAGCCCTGAGGTGGGAGTAATGTAAAGACCCGTAAAATTCAAGGGAAATTTTTTCTTAATTTTCTTTGGAATTTTACAAGAGCGCGGTTTCTGATGGCACCTGATTCCGAGGCCCGGTGTGCCCGGAATCAATTTCCGAAGTTTGGCTCGGGTACGTTCAGTGAACGAACGAGCGGGAATTCCTAACTTTTGATCTGGTGCTCGGAATTGAATTCTGAGGGCACCGATGAAACCGCAACGCTGGTATTTTCTTAAGAACGCCTATTCCGGAGTTGTGTTTACACGAGGGAAGTTGTAAAAAAAATTGTGAATGTTAAAATACAAATTTAACTTCAATTTTTATTTTTTTTATCTTTCCTTAAGTGTTTTTATCCATTGGATGGAAGTTGGGTAACTACCCAACTTCCCTTGGGAGGTTAAGAGGGTGGTGGGGCCCACACGAACCCCACCCCTTCATATCCTCTAACCCCCCCCCCCCCAACTCACAATTAATGATGTGAACTTGAGTTATAACTTATGACATTAATAAGTGGGTTTAATTTGAGTTTTTGAAATTCAAACTCTTGAATTTCAAAGGTTGATGTTGTGTTAATAAATTAAGTGTGAGCTTAATTTATTTTTGGGTTAGTTTCTTTGTTGCTTGAGAGGTTTGGGAGAATCGTTGAGAGACTTGAAGATCTTCTTCATCTTCGATGAAGAACGTGAAGAACGGTTCTTCTCCGACGAAGAACATCGACCCCACGACCTTCAAGACTCGGCGTCCCGGATTCTTCCGTCTTCATCTTCCTCCTCGACAAGGGAGAAGTCGCCAACCGTGGTGATCATCGCCAACGACAACGTACCTCCCTTCTTCATCATAGCGACAAGTGAAGAGACGTCATTTCCTCCTCGGACGCACCCCAACGTCCACGGAATCTACGTCCGACGCCGCGACGCCTTTCTCCGCGATACCCGACGTGCGACGTCATTTTTCAAGGTAGGGATTGTTGTTATTTGTTTATTTATTTATTCTTGCTCGTGGTTCTAGCATGACTAACGTGAGGATATTTAAATATGTATTATCATTTAACGTGAGGGGGGCCGGACCGCATGAACACGGCTGAACCCCCTCCTTTATTCTTGTTGATTTATATTGCGGATGAAACAAGATGGCGTGGTGCCGTCGCACCACGCGGTTATTCGCACGCTTATATTGCGCGGCGCCGTCGCGCCGCGCCGTGGAAGGATCATCAAGAACGCGACGCCGTCGCGCCGCGTCAAAGGGAATCAAACGCGCGGCGGAGGGGCGCGGTGTCGTCGCACCGCGCCGGACGACAAACACCGCGGCCGGTTCCGGGCCGCGGCGGGACGAGAAGACCGGCGGCCAGGCCGCCGGCGTCGGAAGCCGGAAAGGGGACCGGTTTTCCGGTCCCGTCGGAGAAAAACCGGCCGGCCAGGTGGCCGACCGGATGGTCAAAGGCCGGGGGAATTTAATTCCCCCGGCCAGCGCTCAAAAGCCCCCCCCCATTTAATTGGGGGGCGGTTTCATTGAGGGGGGCAGGCGGCCCCCCGGTTTCCTTCAAGCAGGCCCCCTCGAAGGGGGTCCGGTTCACAAAATGGCGCGGCTAAAAGCCGCGCCGCCAGCAGGATGCGGGGGCCATGCCCCCCGCGCGTGACCCCAGCGGCGCCAGGCCGCGCCGCCGCCGGCCGGGCCGCGCCGCCGCGCCGGTCCACCGCCGGCCGGGCCGGGTCGGACCCGGGTCGAGTCGACCCAGTTCGGGTCGACCCGGTTCGGGCCGACCCAGGGGGGGTTGGGCCGGGTCGGCCCGGACCCGGACCCCCCGTTTTCGTGTCATCTTCGGTCTTTTGGCCATAACTTGAGGCACGGACCTCTGATTGACAAACCGTCAGCGGCTACGCGATCCTTGGATCGAGACGGTCGATTCGGTATATCACACTTAAGGTTTCTGAATATTTTGTGTTCGGCCGGGTTGGTTCGTACACGAAACCAACCGGGCCTTCAGAGCGGAAACGCTCATATCTTGAGCTACGGACGTCCGATTGACGTGCCGTCAGCTTCGTTGAGTTCCTCTTAGTGAGACGGATCTTTTGGAATACTCCGCCCGAGGTTTGGACGCAGGTGGAGTACGGTCGGGTTGGTTTTGCCTTAAAAACCAACCGGGCCCCGGGGACGAAAATGCCAATAACTCTCAGACCGGGCGTCCGATCGACGCGACGTCTGTTGCGTTGAGTTCCTGTTGACGATATGGAACTTTTGGATACATCAACTCTGGACTTTGTGACAGTTGATGTATCAGCCTCTCGGCTCGTGGAGCGGACCCTCCGAACGAGCTTGTTGTGTGCGGGAACCCTAGTGCTGGCTGCGACTGTGACTGCTACTGCTACTGCTACTGCTACTGCTACTGTGACTGCGACGACGACAGTACAGAGATCCTCTGTGGATTCGACGACGACGACTACAGCACTCAGCGATCCTATGTGGATCAGTGCTACAGGTCCTGTGTGGGCCCGATCCTGTGTGGGTCTGATCCTGTGTGGGTCTTTGCGCTCAGCGGTCCTGTGTGAACCAGCGCCTACAGATCCTGTGTGGGTCCGATCCTGTGTGGGTCCTTGCGCTCAGCGGTCCTGTGTGAACCAGCACCTACAGGTCCTATGTGGGCCCGATCCTATGTGGGTCTTTTGCGGGGGTTAGTTACCTATCGATCCTTCGTGGGTCCGACGACTTAGATGGATCAGAGATCATCTTATCGTCCTTTGAAGAAGTATACCTGTGTGAGCTGAATCCTGTTGCTTTCCTGTGTGGATTGTGTTGTGCTATCCTGTGTGGATTACGTTTTTCTTTCTTGTGTGGAATACGTTTACTTTCCTGTGTGGACTGAGTTGTACTTGGGCTCGGAGGTTGGAGCGTATTTGAAATTGATGACTTAGGTATATGTATGGGCATATACCTAAGCAGTGTCGGTTGTTACTTCGTGATTGTACCTTTCTTTGTGATTATCCTTTGTGGATTTTGAGAGACCTTCAGGGGTCTCGGGGTCCCTACTGAGTAGCTTATACTCACCCCTGCACGGGCTATTCCCGCACTACGTTGTGTTGGTTGCAGGCGATGGACAGCGTTGATCTTGGCTGAGGCTTGCAGAGCAGGACGGTACCTGGAGGTGGACCACTAGGCGGGGCGTACTCGGAGCGGACGGTGGGACCCGTGGAGCAGTGGAGCTATCTGTACCCATCCTTCAGGTGGGATCTCCAGTGGACAGCTCGGCGTAGCGGCTTTTACTTACAGTTGTTGTTTTCCCTTTCGAGTTGTACTTTACTTTCAGTTTGGGTTTGTATACTGGCCCATTTACTTTTCCGCACTTTCAGTTGTACTCTGTTTTTACTTAGTGTTTACTTTCCGCTTTCTTACTCTGTGGTGCTTGTTTACTTTTCAAAGGCAATGCCTTCCCTTTTTGTTGGGATTTACGCCTTGGTGCTAGTCGCCAGCCCCTGGCCTATGGAAGGCGGGCTTGGGGTAGTCATGGCACGGACCCCGAGGGCGGGTCGTGACAATCACCGTGAACCAATCCGCGATGACGTCACTCCGTACGGAGGTCCTCCCCGTACCACCATTCCACAGAGCGTAGACCTTCCCTACTCTGAAGATCGTCATGGGGGTATGCCTCGTGCTACTCCCATCCCAAATGAAGACCTGCCCCATGGCAGTGATGCTCGGCGCGAAAGCCTCTCTCGCGCCCACCACATAGGGAATCAAGTTCCTCCTCCTGCCCCCGACCATCGATGTGAAGGCATTTCCCATCCGGTCCCTCTCCAATGTGGGGGTCCCCCCTACGTCTTCTCTGCAACTGGAGAATGTCTTCCTCACCCCGGTAACCCGAGGAGTGAAGGTCAGCCTCGCTCCACCCGCACCAACCATGGAGGTCCTCCCCATGCTCGTGACGATTCCAACAGAGGTTCCGCTGACATGGGTGTTGTCCATGGAGGTCCTCCCCATGTACCCTTTGAAATTTTCCCTGGTTCCCCTCGCACCCCGGCTATCTCAAGTGGGAGTCCTCTTTGCCATGGCGCCAGCGCCGCTTCGAGGCTACATGTTGAGAATCAACCTTGTCCCGAAGATCCATCTAGGTGCAGGAGAGTGGGTCGTTGCCGGCACAAGAAAGGTCATGGGAGGGCCCGAGTGGAGGTCAAACCAGCCCATTTCTCAGATTCTAAAGCGGAATGCGACTCAGCGATGGAACCTTCTCCCCACTCCCCCATGTGAAGGATTGGGGCAGGAACGAGGCGTGTCAGCCTCGTTCTCCCAGAATGCGAAGTCCACCAGATTCCCACCTCTCTCCGCAGGTACATATAGGAGGAAGAAATTGTGGAAATTCCACAGGTTCCAACCGTTCAATCACCACCATCATCACCAGAAGCGCCCTCTACCTCTACTAGAGATCACAGAGAGCTATTTTGAAGACCAATGGCGGTAGAGAAATGGTGTGACCCATCGTCAGTGACCGCAATTCATGCACCAGAAGTTGTGGATATCAGCCCATTGTATCATGATATCGTGGTCAGGTCACCTCACTCTTCAGAGGATGGCCAGGAATTCGGCAGCCAGTCAGCTCGTTCGCCGTATTCTCCGCCGCCAAGTTTACTGTCCCAGCGGTCCATCTAGGTACCGCTACTAGTCCCTTAGCCACCTCCGGTTGATGAGTGGGGCAATACGAGGCCAGACCCTGAGTCCGAGCTGAGGAGCGTTTGGAACATTCTCGCAGTGGATCACTTCCCGGAGAAGTTCTGGCCGATGGCAGCGCCGAACTTTTGCGCGTAGGAGTCCCTTTCCCCAGAGGAAGTAGGGTGATTCCGCCGAACCCTATGGGCGACACACTTCCGCCTTCGTTATGATCGGTTAGTGTACCCTAGGAGCCGAGAGCACCTTGAAGAAGTCGGTGAGCAATGTTGCCTGATCGATTTAGCCTCACTCCCTGTGGCCCAGCGCCCTGGGTCACCAGGCCGCCAGAGCACCCTTCAACAGAAATGAATTCAGAGTCTCAAAGTACTCCGCAGAATCATTAGGGAAGCTACCCCCATGTTCAAGTCCGTGGATGGGGAAAGTATGCCGCCCTCCTCTTCAGTCATATCTGGTGGTAGCCCGATCCGTTAGGCGACATTGAGGACATGCCCCCAAGGAGGGTCGCGGTCCACATGGATGATGTATTGGACAAGGAGGATGAGCTTGAATTTCTCGATGGAGACTTACCCCCTGACGGTGTACCTCCACTACTGGACCCATCAGGGAGGGTTAACCGTTAGCAGAGGAACCTTTTAGGCCTCCCTGTACCCACCGAGTCACTGGTACTCAGTCGAAATTCCGGTAAGGGTAAGGAGCATGTCGGAACCATCAAGCACTCCGACCCGTCCGCCTCTATACAAAAGATAGACGAAGATCCCGAGAAGGCCGCGTTGCGCCAGCAGCTTGCTGAACAGAAGAGGCAGGTTGACGAACTCATGGCCGAGCACGCTGTAGAGAAGCGACCCGACCACAGTAATCCCAAGCTGGGGCAGTAGGGGAAAGAACAATTTCCCCCCGGCGAGATGCCTCTGGGAAACCCTGGTCATGCTGCTTCCACAGACAGGGTAGAAGCTGGAACTCACAGCAAGAGGGCGTGATACGTCTCGTCAAACCCTCCTGAACTATGGGGTAATCTGAGGAATCCAGCCTGGGTTCCCCCAACCGCCCCATAGGTCGTTCCGCCAGTCGCTCCATGAGCTACTAAAGCCATCTACCGTGTCGAAGAAACCAGCAACGCACTTGTGATTAGGGATCCCCATCAAGACAGGGACCCCCACCCGGATGATCTTATAGCGGCACTCATCACCAGCCTCGAAGCGTTGGAAATGCGGCAGGTGGTAGTCCCGCCGGATGGCAAGCCATATCCCGCGTGGGTGGATGATATGCTCGCACCCCCAGGTTTTGGAGGGCCCCACATTCATCTGGTATAGCCAGCTCCCTATCGGATCGGTGACTGGCTGGAAGGATCTCCGTCGGCAGTTCATATACCAGTTCAGCTCCACCACACGAAAGACCAGCATCGCAGACCTCTTCAAGTGCAAACAAAGGCCTGATGAGCGAGTCGCAGACTTTATCGTCCGGTGTAAGGGACTTACATACTCTCTCGACATGCAACTAACTCAGGAGTAATTACTGACGATGTGTGTAGGGAACGTTAAAACGGAGTTGGTACCTTCCCTGATCACCCAGAACTACCCTGTAGGGCTCCAGGATTTCGTAGATAAGTCTCAGCGCCTCGAGGAGGCTCTGCAACAGGCTAGTCAGGCACGTTTTCTACCCCCTGTGATCCCAGTCAGGAGGTCTTACAGAGCCAAACCCACTGCGGTGGCCCAAATAGAAGCCCACAGGCAGCTGGAATTAATGCCAGCGGCACCGGCCCCACAACCCCGCAGAGGTCCTCTCCCTCAAGTGCAGGCTCCTGCCCAGCAGCGACTACCTCAGAATCGAAAGGTTCCCCCGCGCAATGTGCCACCACCACCTAGGCGAGACAATCAGGCACCGCCTCCTCGGCAGGCCCCTCCGACCCCTCATTAGGGCCAGGATCCCAAGGTCCCCTATCCGGAAAGAAGGCACCAGACTTACTCGTTCAATGAGAATCAGGTCCCCGGTTACTTCCGAAGTGCTCTAGAGTAAGGGATTGTGTGCTAACCCGAGTGCAGAAGGCCAGAAGAGGCGAATCTCACCAATCACCCCAACTACTGTCCCTATCATCGAATTCTGGGGCACACCCTCAAGAAATTCTATGTGTTTAAAGACTGGCTTCGGGACCAGGTCGACAACAACATAGTCAGGTTGGTCCCAGCACCAACACAAGTAGCGGGTGTCTTTGTAGGGTCAGAGATTGGTAGCGACAGCGAAAGCAAGTGGCATCAGGTTCCCAACTGTGGGTCCCAGAAATACGACGACTGGATGGCTCAAAAAACCGTCGCTTATGCCCATGGTATCATTTGGGAACGCCTTAATCAGCCGGAGCCTTCGGAGGAAGTAGGCAATACCTCTGCATCATCGTCACAGCCGACCTCTTCCCAAAGAGGCAAGCAGCAACGGCGCAAGAAGAAGCAACGCGCTCCACCTCTTCCATCGTCATCCCGCACTCTTGGTGACTTTATGCCCCCTGAAATGGGGATTCCTCCCAGAATCCTCCTGATGGTGGATGACTCGTCGAGCGAAAGCCAGGGGTATGCTTCGGTTAACACCGTGGAGCTGGTAAATACCCATATGGCTCCTGACGAGGGGGAACGCCAGGAGAACCTCCCCAACATCCCCAGCCGACGCCAACGTCAGCGGAACCACAACCACACAGGTCGTCGAGGCATGTTAACGGGTGCTTCCAGTCAAGTCATGCACGCTACTGAAACCAGACAGTAGGCTCAGCGTAGAGCTCAGCATGCACAACCTCATCTGATACCCTTAGTTCTACCTCCACTACCATTTGTGATACTAGATCAGACAGAGTTGCCTCATTCGTATCGTAGTTAGTCTTGCCTGGCTATAGGCCAATATCTGTTGTCCGATCCTAATCTGGCGGCTACTCTCCAGGCTTCAACTAGTAGGCAGCGGGATGTACCCAGTACTATCTAGCCGCCGGTTCAACTGGCAGGACTTGCTATTCCTCCAACTGCAAAATGACCTCATGTAAGCAGAGGCTCGCGCTTGGGACAAAAGTATGATGTCCTGAAGCACCTGGATGGAATTGCAGCAAGGCTTTCTATCCTTGAGGCCCTTCTCCTATCATCTGAAATGCGCGAATCACTTTCCAAGGCCCTAAGGAGCCTCCTTCAGTTTGAGACAGAGGTAGCAGCTGCGGAATCCTTCCACGCTGGGGCAATAGAGAACGCTGAATTCCAGGAAGTTATCTCATTCTCCGATGAAGATGAAGACCCTCCCATACAGGGGCATATTCGCCCACTGTACGTCACCAGCCAGTTCAATGGCATGGAAGTCCGCTACTACCTCGTTGACACGGGTTCTGGGATCAACCTGATCCCAAATCGGACACTGTGAAATCTAGGTTTTTCGGAAGACGATTTAACTCCCTCCGACCTCAGAATCCAGGGATATGACAGGACTGAGCAATCCCCAGTCGGTAAGATCCACCTGAAGACCCAGTTCGGTGGGCTAATTGCCAGCACCGAGTTCATGGTTGTCTCCCAAGACACCGACTACAACGTATTGATGGGAAGTCCATGGCTCCATCTATACGCAGCAGTCCCTTTGTCGTATCACCAATACCTCAAATACTCCCTCAATGGTCGATTAGGTGTGATCCAAGGAGATGCGTCTCCTTTCGCCTCTTGTGAAGCTTGCTATCTGGATGCCTATTTTTACAAGATCAAGGATAAGAAAATCCTAGCAAGTGAGGATGAACCTGCCCCGGTCACAAGTGATCCATGGGCAGGGCTAGATGATGCCTACATCTTCCCGATCCATCGATTTGAGGCCACGAACCCCGACATGGGGTAGTGTTTTGTTGTTTCAGGTACGAAAGGAAGGCATGTTCCCATGTCCAAGGGACGACAGAAAATTACCTCGTACTCCTACACAACCAGGATCAGGTGATCCCGAAGCCTCCTACCCCTGTGCGGTATCGGAATGTCAAGCTTATGACAACGGCAGTACGTCATACGTGTCTCTTCCGCCGGGATGGAATCAACCGACTCAGTCCGACGCGTCACCACTACTTTGATGTCATCAAACGTGGCCCCTTAGGCCGAAGTCCATATGGGATAGGATCAACTGCCTTCATTGCTATGGTCTCAGTGGCGCATGGGTCTCCTGATATGGTGACCACTTCTGCCCAAGCCGGCACCAGCTGCCCGTCAAGGTTTGATAGCTCAGAAGCATCTCCCCTTGAGGGAAATCCCTCCACGGGTGGAGAGGAAGATCTGAAGGATGCTCCCCCTGCCTTTGACGAAGGAGTCTCAACCACAGTTGATGAACTGGTACAGGTGAATCTTGGCAGTGAGGCAGATTCGAGACTCACATAGATCAGTGCAGCCATGTCTCCCGAGGAGTAGCAGTGGTACGTAGACTTTCTCAAACAACACTGTGATGTGTTTTCCTGGAGTTACGGAGAGATGACAGGACTATATCCTCAGGTATCCGTTCACCGCCTGGGCCTCCCATCAAACCATCGTGGGTTTAAGAAGCCTCCCATAAAGATGCACCCTTCTCACGGTGCCATGGTTAAGGCTGAAGTTGACAAGCTTATCAAATCCAACTTCATCAAGTAATTCCAGTACCCCAAATGTCTTGACAACATTATGCCAGTCAGGAAGAAGAAAGGGCATATCAGAGACTTCATCGACTTCCGCAACCTCAATCGCCATTTCCCAAAGGATGACTTTCCCCTCCCGTTGACTGAGTTATTGATTGATGTCATGACTGGGCTCCAAGCCCTCTCTTTCATGGATGGGTATTCTGGGTACAACCAGATTCGTATGGCCCCCAAGGACGAGGATTCCACTACCTTCAGGGCTCCCCAAGGTACTTTTTGTTACCAGGTTATGCCCTTCGGCCTGAAAAATGAAGGTGCCACTTATCAGCGGGCCATGCATCGCATATTCAAGCTGATTCTCGGGACGCTGGTGGAATGCTACGTGGATGATCTAGTGGTCAAATCTCACCAGCGCCAGGACCATCTCAAAGACCTTGAGAAAGTGTTCAGTTTCCTCTGTTCCCGCCACCTAAAGATGAACCTGTTGAAGTGTGCCTTCGAGGTCACCTCTGGGAAGTTTCTTGGATTTGTTGTTAGATATCGGGGCATTGAGATCAACCTAGAGAAGATCAAGGCCATCATCCAAATGCCGCCCCCAAGCAATATTCGGGAACTTCAAGGTCTCTAAGGCCACTTAGCCTATATACGCCGATTCATCACGAATCTGGCCGGAAAGTGTAATCCCTTTTCCCAGCTCTTAAAGAAAGGCGCCTCCTACGAATGGGATGAAGAGTGTCGGACCTCCTTCAAGGAAATCAAGCAGTATATGCTCCAACCTTCGGTTTTGATGCCACCCGTCTCCGGAAAGCCGCTGGTCCTTTACGTGACCGCCCTGGAATGGTCCCTCGGCGCACTTCTCGCCCAAAAGAATAACGAGGGTATGGAGAATAGTCTCTACTATCTCAGTCGCATGCTTCTCAATACGGAGATCAAATACTCCCCTGTCGAAAAGAGCTGCCTTACGCTCGTTTTTTCCGTACAGAAGTTGTGGCATTACCTGCAGCACCATGAGGTACAATTGGTCTCTTGGGTAGACCTACTGAAGTACATCTTGAACTGCCCCATGTTGACTGGCCGACTAGCACGGTGGGCGGTGATCCTCTAGTAGTTTGACATCAGGTTCGTGCCTCAGAAGGCCATCAAGGGACAGGCATTGGCAGACTTTTTAACTTCCCATCCAACCTCTGCAGATCAACCCCTGGACCTGGATTTTCCTGATGAGAAAATCCTCTCAGTCAATCATGCCATCTCATGTTGGAAAATGCACTTCGATGGTGCCTCCTAGAGCCCCACCGGTAGGAGGCTCAATGATCCTAAGCTCAACAGAGTGGGTCTAGGTATCGTCTTCATCATCCCAGTGCAAGACGTCCTGCCATACTCATTCCTGTTGTCAGAAGGTTGTACCAACAACGAGGCAGAGTACCAGGCTCTCATCACCAGCCTCGAGTTGGCCCTCGAGATCGATGTGCCCCATCTACATGTGAAAGGAGATTCTGAGCTGGTGATCAAGCAGGTCAATGGAAACTATGTCGTCAGGAAGCCGGAGCTTGTACCATTGCTAGAGTTCACCCTCCGCCTAATGGCCCAGTTCTATTCTCGACCAGAGGTTACCCATGTCCCTCGGTCACAGAACGGTCGAGCAGACGCTTTGGCTGGCATGGCTGTGTCACTCGCAGAACCCGAGCAAGATGATTTGATTATACATGTGGCACACCGGAGAGTCATTTCCCCCATCACCCCAGAGGACAATGACATCCTAAAGGTAAGTCACCTCACCGTCGTACCTTCTACGTCAGGGGTCCCGGGTTCGTCAGACACAGTGGTTGAGGCCACTCCCAACTGGAGGGCACCTTTTGTCGAGTATCTCCAAAATGGTTGCCTCCCGGACGACCGGGATGAGCTCGAGTGAATCCGACGTCGCACGCTGCAATTTACCCTCCAGAGCGGTCCCATTATTGAGCAGATCCTTTATAAGTGGAGCTTCGATGGCGTTATTCTTCATTGCATTCAAGGAGTTGAGATTTCTCAGGTTATGCAAGAGGTTCACGCCAGTTCCTGTGGTTCCCACCAAGCTGGGCCAAAGTTTTCCCATCAAATCCGGAGGTTGGAGTACTTATGTCCCTCTATGATCCATGATTGTATCGAGTTTTCCAAGAGATTCCACACATTCCAAGTTCATGCCAACTTCCTGCATCGGCCGTCGGATCCCCTCCACTCCACTAAGTACTCTTGGACATTTGCGGTGTGGGGACTCGATGTAGTGGGACCATATCCATCGGTGACATCTCGCCAGTGTAGGTTCATCCTAACTACTATAGATTTCTTCTCCAAGTGGGCAGAGGCAGTTCCACTAAAATAGGTCAAGGCCCATTCCATTGTCTACTTTGTGAGCTCCAACATCATCCACCAGTTTGGGGTCCCTCACGCTGTCCTCACCGATAACGGCACCAAATTCCGAGCAGTCGAGCTGAAGAAATTCTACGCCAAGTACAATATCCGTTCAAACTATACCTCTCGCTATCATGCACAGAAAAATGGACAGATCGAGGCATTCAACAAAACCGACTCTAACATTCTGCATAAAATGGTTGGTCAGAACAAGAAAAGTTGGTCGGACAAGCTCCCCAACGCCCTCTGGGCTTATCGGATGATGACTCGCAATTCCACCCAGGTGACCCCATATTCCCTGGTGTATGGGGATGAGGTCATCCTACCCATTGAGATCCAGCTGCCATCATTACACACTGCAATCTATGACCAGCAGGCACCAGATAAGGTGGCTGAAATCCGTCTAGCTGAATTGGAAGCACTGGACGAGAACAGGCTTCGTGCCCTACACAATCTGGAAACGCATCAGAATAAGATAGCCAAAGCCTTCAACAAGAAGGTTTGCCTTATCTCTTTTATGCAGGGTGACTTAGTATTGTCCCTTCGAGCTCCAATGATCCCCAGTAGGAAACCGGCCAAGCTAGAGACCAAATGGGAAGGACCTTACGTCATCCATAAGGTTTACCCCAATGGATAATACTCCTTGGCGACCACAAATGGTGAGCTCATAACTCCTCCCACCAATGCCAAGTTCCTCAAGCAGTACTTTGCCTAAGCATCTTTGGTCATGCACGACCTTAAACTGTACGGTCCCGCACGAACCTAAACTGCATGTTATGGTCCCGCACGACCCTAAACTGCACGTTACAGTCCCGCACGACCCTAAACTGCACGTTATTGTCCCACACAACCCTAAATTGCACGTTGCGGTCCTGCACGACCCTAAACTACACCATCATCCTACATGACGTTAAACTGTTCATCTTCGTCCTTCATGACATAAAACTGATCATTATCGTCCTGCATGACTTTAAACTGCACAACCGTCCTACATGACGTTAAACTGTTCATCTTCGTCCATCATGACGTAAAACTGATCATTATCTTCCTGCATGACTTTAAACTGCACAACCATCCTACATGACGTTAAATTGTTCATCATCGTCCTTCATGACGTTAAACTGATTATTATTATCCCGCATGACAGTAAACTACAAAATGGTCTGAGCTCTATGACTTTAAACTAAGATCTCCCTCATCCTTACTGTAAGACATTAAACTACAAGCTGGTTAGGCCTTCCTGACCGAGGCTCAGCCTCAGGACCCTTGGCCTCTTCGGGCCCCTGGACCCCATCCTTACTGTAAGACGTTAAGCTACAAGTCGGTCAGGCCTTCCTGACCAAGGCTCGGTCTCAGGCCCCTTGGCTTTCATCAACTCAGGCTCTCTTATGGGATTGTACGGTGTGGGGTGGGATACGTCCTCATTCACGTCGGGTTTCCCATCGTACCGTACATATCCCCAAATGAGACGCATCTCTCGTCCAGCACGACATTAAACTGCGCTTCAAGAACTAAGTATGACTTGATTCCCATCCTAATGAGATACGTAGGAACACTCAGATATCTCATCTTGAGCCCAGCCCCGAGCTCTTCTCTTTCATTGTCCCCTCGGGGTATAGTTTCTTTGGAGGATCCTTGCATGATGAGGAGTAGGTTTTCTTAGCCCTACTCATACAAGGATTATAAGGGTTGCACCATGTTCCCACTCCCGTTCTTCTATTCTCCCACGTCTTTACTGCACGACGTTAAACCGCATGGCCTTCAAGAACTACGTATGTCTTGATTCCCATCCTAATGGAATACATAGGAACACCCAGACATTTCGTCTGTTGGCCCAGCCCAAAAGCCAAAATCTTCTCCTCAGGTCAAGACATATGGCAGTGTGCACACTTTTTCCCAAACTCACATCGAGCAAGCCTCGACCTGGCTGTACCCCCCCCCCCAGGAGATGTTCGCCTCTTTCGTGGACGGGTACAACTATACTTCACCCACTCCTTCACTGGGATTTCATTACTTTCTTCACCCGGAGGGACCCCCAAGAACAGCCTGGATACCATGCCCAAGGGCTCTCCTACCGATACGGGTGAACGCCCCCAGGGGTTTTCGAGCAACAAGCCGATACAAGTCCCGCGTTGCGAATTTGGTCAATGGTCGACGCTCATTTGTTGCTCCCATGTCAGGTCACCATAGGGACACTGTGTTTCGAACATGGTAAATAGTGTCCTAGATCTTCGGGTCCACCCCAAGATGTCCCAAACATCGAGTGCAGTGATTCGTTCTGCCCTATCCCGAAGAGACAAACTTCCCTCCGGGTGGTTCCAGCGGTCGGGCCCACGGTCCCGATTCTCTTATAAGGGATGTACGTCTTGGTGTAGGATTACGTCCTCTTCCACGTCGGGTTACTTGCCATGCCACCACGCTGGGTTACTTTCCATGCCATACACATCCCCGAACAAGATACAGTTATCTTTTTTCCCCGTCCTCATTGCAAGATGTTAAACTGAAAATTGGTCAGGCCTCCCTGACCGATGCATAACCTCAGGCACCTCAGGCACCTCAGACATTCCGGGCCCACGGCCCCCATCCTTGCTGCAAGACATTAAACTACAAGTTGGTCAGGCCAACCTGACCGAGGCCCAGCCTCAGGTCTCCCTCACAGATGCCTACCCTCAGGCCCCTCAGCCTTTTCGGGCCCCCTAGACCAGATTCTTTCCTACAGAACTGTGCGGTATGGTGTGGGATTATGTCCTCATTACCCGTCGCACCGTACACCTCCTTGTTAGGATATTATAACCCCTGGGTATCCCCTTCAGAAAAATGTGTGGATTTATTCCCATCCTTATGGGATACGTAGGACCACCCGAATATATAAGCTTCGGGTCCAGCCCCATCTCTTGAAAACCTAAATCCCACCTTGGCCCCTTGGCCTACTCTTCCTTCACGAGGGGATTATATAGTGTGGTTTGAGATTATATCCTCATTCATTTCGGTCTTGTAATGACCACGCCATGTACCTCTCATTCCTGAGCTGTTTTGTAGACCCTTTCTGATGGTTCACCAATGTGCCTAAGGGTACTCCGGTTTATTACCTGGAATGTCAGACTTTACTCAGAAACGTCCGCACCCACTTTCCAGGCTTTGTGTATCCCTTCATCAGGGCTTCCATCATCTTTCACACCTGGAGGGACCCCCAAGAACGTCCTAGATACCACGCCCAAAAGCTCTCCTATCGTTACAGGCCAACGCCCCGAGGGTTTCGGACAACAAATCGATAAAAATCCCGCGTTTCGAATATGGTCAGAGGTCGATGCTCATTTGTTGTTCCCACCTCAGGCTAACATGATATAGAGACTATTTTTCTGCCACGGTTAACAGTTTTCCTCTATCGCCACGCCAACCCCATTAATCCCATAATGTCGGTTACATGATTCACATCCTTCTCCAGTCTCATCATGTCCGAGTAGAGTTTTGGAACTCTTGGTACTATTCCTCTGTGCACGACTGCGTGTTGGGGGAACAAAGCCATGTCAAAGGTGTCATTCGGGGCTCTTCACCAACTTCCCCTCGATGGATGTTTCGGTTATTGCAATTAGGATCTTCCCCCCTTGTTTCCCACACCGAGTTTAACTTATGTGGTCTTAGGGATCGGGTTTAGGTCTACTCTTACCTGGAAAGTTGTCATCCACTCGTGGTCCAAGCTCTAAGACCATAAACTAAGATCTTCTAGAACTACATCTAGCTGGATTCTTGTCCCCCTAGGATACGTAGGAACGCCCAGACCTCCTGTCTTTGGGTCCAGCTTGAGTTTAGCATCCTGCCTTCGGGACCCTAACTACGAGACTTCATAGTGTGATGAGAGATCATGTCCTCATTCGTGTCTATTATGTCACACGACACCATACACATTCCCCACCTATCATCGTCTCTGCTACGTCTACGCTGCATGACGTTAAAATGGACGCTTGGTCCTATCATACGACCCTAAACTGTTACATTATCATCCTGTCCGCACAACGAAAAACGGCACTGCATTGTGATGACCTCATTGTAGAGGACATCATGTTGGGTATTGGTCACGTGCCATGCAATTTTTCAACGCCTATCACGTCTTGATTCTTGTGGCAACACCAGGTCCTGCTACCCTAGGCCTATCGCTTCACAAAAAAAACCCACTCATTTTAAAGGACAAACAAGATTTATCAAATTACGCTTCTTTTAGTGAAAGGGCCACGCCCGCACTCCCCTTTTTCCCTAGCACTGGTACCTTACCATGCCACCCTTCAAAACTATGTATGGCTTGATTCTCATCCTCATGAGATACGTAGGAGCACCCGGGCACTTCCCCGCGGGCCCATCCTAACCTTCATGTTCGGTCCCTCGACTTGAGCATTTCCCCATAGAACACATGGTAAGTAGGGATTAGGTCCTCATTCATGTCGGGTTTTGTAACCGCCTTTCCGTGTATCCCCTGCTCCCCTTACCCATTCATGGTCCGAGTTCTAAGACGTTAAACTAAGACTCTCTCAAGAACTACATGCAGCTTCATCCCCATCCCCAAGGGGTACGTAGGAACGCCTTTGAATTTTTCTTTAGGCCCAACTCAACTCTCGTTTATGGTCCCTCGACCTAAAACTTTCTGAGAAGCACATGGTGGTCGGAACCCCCGGTTCCCATTCACGTCAGGTGTCTGAGTTACCCTGTTGTGTGCCTCCTGTGTTTCCTCCCTCCCTTTGGTCTGAATTCTACGACGCTAAACTAAGATCTCCCTATGGGAAAGGACTCTTCTCCCTCTATCTAATACGTTTCTTTGTTGTATTCAGATGCGTTTTGACAAAGAGCCCGAAGTGTGGGATTTTCATAGGGACATTACCCTCGTCTCATGACCAAGCTTCGTGAGCTCGCTATTTGGATCCTCATCCTCTTCCACATCCAAAAGGACCCTCAGATGACATAGATACTAGTCTTAAGGGCTCTCCATGGATGCTGGACCTAAGGGCCCTCCAATCATTTCAGGCCAATGTCCCTACGGATCTATGACAACATTTGTGACATGGTCCCGTGTTTCGAACATGGTCAATGGTCAACCCTCATTTGTCTGTCCCCATTCTAGGCTAACGTGATATGGATGCTGCATTTCCGCCACGGTTAATAGTTATTCTCTATCATCACGTCGCCATCATTGTGATCCAAATCTCAGGCATCATGATTCACACATTTCCACTTCCTCATGTTCAAGTGGGATTCCAACATACTCAGCTCTATCTCTTTGCGCGTCTGGGTGCGCCACATGGTCGTGTTAGTGTTAAGGGGCTGGTATTCACCGAGAATCCCCTCACCCTAACCTGCCCCCTTTCTGTGTCGGGAAAGTCCCACCACTTCTTCTTTTTTCCCACATCGATCATGACTCACGTGGGCTTAGTAGTTTTGGCAGGATGTGTACCAACACGGTCGGGCTTCTCATCATCCCGCATGACATTAAACTGTGCTTTCAGAACTACATATTGATTGATTCCCATCCTCATGGGATACGTAGAGACACCCTGGTATTTTGCCTAGGGTCCATCCCATAGGAATCATTAATCCTATCCTTCCCCTTTCCGGCCCCCTGGCCGGACCCCTCGCTGGAGAGGCCCTGTCCCAAAGAAGGAAGGATCCATAACCAAACCGATGCACCCATCTGGCATACTCCCACCACGGTGGTGTAATTACATGAGTGTTGGATTCTGTTCAGACAAACCATCACTCCATATTCCACGCTCTACGTGCCCCTTATTCGGACCCTCGTCCCCTTTCATGTCTGAAGGGACCCCCTAATGGCTCGTTCCCATACTGCATCGGCTCACCTACCATCCTGGGCCAATGTTCTGGAAGACTGGTCATGTTTGGAAGGACCCCCTAATAGTATGGATGCTCGAACTAGGGTCTGCCTACTATCTTGGGCCAATGTCCCGAAGGATTGATCGACAACATTTGTGACCTAGTCTTGTGTTTCGAACATGGTCAACAGTCGACCCTCATTTGTTTCCCCCATTTCAGGCTAACGTGATATGGAGACTGTTTTTCCTCCACGGTTAACGGTTTTCCTTTATTGTCACGCCACCCCCACAGTGTTCCGAATCTTGGGTATCATGATTTACACTTCCCATTTCCATCTGTTTGGACCGATTTCAACTCCCATGGTGTTGCACCGTTCGTGCACAAGAGCACGCTGAAGAAACGGTAATTCGGCTGTTTTGAGAACTTCCTTCTCTGGCCAGGCCTCTCCCATCTTTCGGAAATCCGGACTGTTTATCCAAACCTCGGATGCCCGAAGCCTGGTTTCCACTCCTATGTTGGGTGGGACGATGAGGCAACTATCTCCTGTTTCTCACATCAGGCTTGACCCACGTGAGCTTGGAGAATTGTTGCCAGACGTCCCACAAACATTGTAGGGATGTAGTGAACCGATGAAAACAGTGGAAATCGTGCATTCTACGACATTCAAAAGAATAAAAATTGAAGCACGAAAGTACCATTAAAAGGTTTGTAATTTGTTACAGTACCCAGGGGTCGACTTCCCCCATGGACGGGTTGACCCCTTCAAAAGAGCGTTGCAGCTCCGCCACCCTTCGGCTTGTGGTGTCCAAGAATTATTGCCGCTGACTCAAATCCTTCTCCTCCTCAGTAGCGGCGGGGCGCAGTTCATCATCCTTGGCCCTGGCCCTCTCTATGTCAGCCTGAATGGCAGCCATATTTCCAGAAGCCTGCCTCATATGCTCTTCTGCCTCTACCAGCTGGGCCTTCAACCGTGAGATCAGCTCAGATTGTGTATTAAGAGAGTCTGAGTGCTCATCTTCCCGGGCCTACATCTATTGGGACTCACTTTCAGCCTCCTGGAGCTTCTTGATGTTTGTCGCCTTCCTCCACTGCCAGACCACGCTGAGCCTGCGATCATACTTCCGGAACTTCTCAGCCATGAGATCTCGGATTAGCGCATGAGTACGTTGGGCATCCACTCCCCCAGCGCACAGTTCGCACAGCCGCGAGCGAAGTTTTTCCATTTTGTTCAGCCATAGTGATTGGGGGTGTCCTTGATGAAGCGCGTGATTAGCTTCCACGATCGGCGGTGGACTATGCTGCTGTCTTCTTCGTCGGAGGTCGTTTCATCCCAGTCTGCGTGATTGGTAGGCTCGTACACAGGATAGGCCCGCAAGAAGTCCTCGGCAGGATCTGCATCTGGCGTCGAATCCAGCACGACATCTGGCGCTGGAGCAGGCGTGATGGGACTTGGGCTAGCCGATTGATCCTCGTCGTCAGACTCCACCTCATTAACCTCGGGTACGACCCTGCTGGTGGTCCCACCAATGATAGTGTGTGTTGCAGCTTGGGTAGGTGGGGGACTATCTCCACTATCACCGGCATGACCCTAGGAGGGATGCCACCAGACATCCCGACCAGCCTTGTCGCAGCAGCCCACGCCAGTCGGAGAACTGTACGACAAAGAGAGACATAAACGTTAGTTGGCACAATCTACATGTGACAGCAATGAATCCAGTAGAGAAAACTTATGGAGATCAAACTCCTGGTGCTGCTCTTGATTCGATGCTGACGGGACCCCAAGTTGTGGCCCTTCGTATACTGTTGGAAGGTCTGGAGATTCTGGAGGAGCCACCTCAGGTGCTCTGGCCCCACCAGACGCAGAACTGGACGCAGCCGTAGGTGCGGGTTCTGAAGGTCCTACATCGTCACCCGCCAAGGGGTGACGGTGAGGCCTACATACAAGTTCCTCCTGCATGGTTCAAACATTGGTAAGAAATCCATGATGTCCTGAGAGTGGGCCCTGAGGAAATAAATTTGGAGTGCTACCTCGAGAACCTCCGTGAAATCGTTGGAATCTGAGCCTTGATCTCCGACTTCTCCCTCCTCCAATGGGCTCCCTCCGCTAGCCTCATCCTCCTGAGAGGAGTCCTCTGATTCTTCCAGTAGGGGGAATCACTCCCTCAGATTGGCGGCTGGAAGCTATGGCGGAACCGTCTGATCTAGCAGTACCCTCACCCAGTCTGTCATTGGGTGTGGGACACCACTGGAGTGAACGTATTCCTCCATCTCGACTAAATATTGCTCCGCCTCCACTGGAGATGTCGTGAAACCAGCCTGGACTGGGCCTATACCTAGCAGAACCATCCTACGATGGTTCAGGAGTTCCCACATCTTGGGCAGACTGAGGTGTTTCCGGTTGACATCCCAAATGTCCTAGGCCTCCAAGAAGAAGGCATCCTCTGGCATGTCAATATGACGCAACTGCTTCCCTGGAGCCTGAGCGGATATCCTGCAGAATCCCCTTTGTATCCGCCCCTCCGGATGGCCCTGCTCTTCTGGAATCACCGGATCCGCTGCTGCTGCCACACCCTCGGCCGGTGCTGGTCTCACCGCCACGGAATCCCCACCACCGCGAGAGGCCCTTGCTGCCCTCCGACCCCGACCTCGGGACAGGGGAGGCCCGTCGTCGCCAACCCAAACGGTTGGCTGCCTCAGCATATCTCCTAGATAAGAGGCCTCCCAGCTGATGGCATACTCCCTCACCAATCCAAAAGTGGCGGTGGATGGAGGCAATGCAATTCGCATCTTCCCGTCTTCCCATTAGAACATTAGCCACAGCTGCCTCATCAAACACGTGTTCTCCTCGTGACTTACCTCCCAGTAAAACTGCGGGGTCAGCCGCTGGAGGAACCATAACTTCCTTGCAAACTGATGCAGGTTGTACGGTTCACAGAGCGGCTCACAATCCACTCGTGCCACCAAAACTCCACCTCGAAAGGCCATGAGATAAGCCCGGTGCTCTTCCATTCCCCTCCCTTTGTCAGTGAGTACCCCCATCGGCAGTGGAAATGGGTGGAAGTTAAACTCATACGCCTTCCACACCCGGTTCAGTACCATCGGTACAGTTAATTTGAATGGGAAGCTCCCGGCCGCATTCAGAATGGAGGGGCGGAAGTTTGATCTCGGTGGTGAGATAGGGTTTGGATACTCATAAATCTCCCTGATGTGCACCACAATCCACCCATATAGAAGGTGAAAGGGCCCGCATATCCTTGGCGGCTTCTGGCCCTCGCTAATGTGCCGCAGCATCCTGTACAGCTTGGAGAGCATTGGAATCCCCAGATTGACTCGCTGCCCCATGGCCAGCATAGATGCCATGATGAACGAGTTGGGCCGCACCCCCATGCCGGTATCCCTCACCAGTAGGATCCAACTGCAGATAAGGGCCGCGATGAACGCCGCCAGCCTGACTATCGGCTGATGTTCAGTGCTGACACTGAAACCCCAAGTCTTCTATTGGTTGTCCTCCAAGACCCGCCAATATGAGTGCTCCTTGCCCCGGTGATCCGCCTTCAGAAAATTTCGAGGCCTCGGAGGGAACTCTCTATTCTATGGAAAGTTCGGGAACCTTTCAATCACTCCTTAAAGTGGAAATCTCTCACTTCCTCCTTGTCCTCTCCAGGGACCAGTGCCATCAGTACCGACGCCAGTTGCGGAATCTGCTCTGTATCCTCCCACGCACTCATGACCAGGAGGAACTCATCGTACATGGACCCCAAGATTGGGACCCCCAAAATCTGATGGACATCCCACAGACTGATGCCCACCTCTCCATGGTGTAGGTGGAAAGTATTGGTCCTAGATGACCACCTGCTCAGCAGCTCCGGCATCAGTTGTTTCAGTTGGTAAATGTGGAATTGGGAGGCCCATGCCGCCTCATACAAACCCACTCTCCTCAGCTCGGCCCCAAACTCCTCGCATGAGGCTCCTACCTAGTAGTCCCATGACCAGTCATTGGTGAAGTTTCCGCCCTGGCACAGGTCCCACTCATCGGACCTCCCCTTCTTCGAATCCTGCAACACCGCCTTCAGCATGGTGCGGTACAGAGGAGGGGACGTCTCTGGTTGCAGTGGCTTCCCGTCAATATTTTTCACATGGTTGTAGAGACAGTCGGCGGTGACGGGTGTTAAGTCCTCCCATGCATGACCATCAGTCGCCCTGAACCACTGGCGTTGGCATGGCGTTCTCCTGAACAAGCAATCTGGTTTTTCCCTACTCGCCTCAGGAATGAAAACATCATCCCTCAGCCTGAATTCATACAAGAGCATCTTCTTGCACTGCGGATAGTTCTTTTGGCTCTCTGATAGCAGTGTTGTCAAAGAATCGTGGTCCTAATGACTTCGGACCATCTCTCCAAGGCCTAAACAGTTATCTGTCTCATCCCTTCGAGCGGCGTCTGCAAGAATCCCCAATACAGCTTCTCGATGAGCCATTTCGGTTTCGGAACTCCAAAAATTTTTGGGTCGGGTCACGAAGGTTGATCGTGAAGAGCTCTCGCGAAGCTCGAGTGCAAAATCAAGCCGTAGAACCTGTCCTAGGCCAAAAAACAGAAGTTTGCTTGGCACGGTCGCGGAGTCGGAGACTCGCGGTGCGCCGCGAAGCTCGATTCACGGAGAGCATACGCGGAGTACGTGGAGCTTCGTGAATTTGAGAGCGCAAAGGGAAAAAAGTCATGAAAGGACAAAAGAGAGGTCAGACCCCCTATTTATAGGTGGCAGCCCCAGAGCTTCATGGCACGTCCCGCCCGCGCAGAGCATCACGGCGCGTCCGGACCGCGTGGCCGCCATCAGCCCCGCGCGCCGCTTCGCGAGGCCGCATCTCGAACCACAGATAATTTTGGCGATTTTCCCTCAAACTTTGACCTGCATTCCCTCCGCGGCTCAAAGTCTGAGGGGGGGAATTTTCAGGTGCCAAAATATTGAACACAAAGGGAAGAAGGAAAAGAAGCCTACACGCTTCCTCGCGATGCTCCAAAGAGGAGCTCCCCCTGAGAAATGCGGCCACCACGAAGCAAAGGAGGCGGTACCGCTCCGCGAACGCCCTGACGTTCACGAGCCCGCCGCGAAGAACCCGTCTCCCCTTCGCGCTGCATGAGATATGCTTCACGGTGCCCCTTGCCTATAAATACTGGGCTTCCCCTGAGTCCAGATGACGGACAATCTGACCTTTTGGTTTCTCAACCCCCGAATCGCGAAGCACCCTTCTCCCCGGGAATCATGAGCTCCGCGAGGTATTTTTGCTTCACGAGATGCCTTTGCCTTGTCTCGTTTTGATCCCCTCTTCCGAGAGGTATGCCCTTCACGAAGCCTAAGGGAATTCGCGAAGGAAGGGGATTCCCAAGGGAACCCGGGCAGCCGTGGAGCATTTATGCTTCGCAAAACACTCATCCTGTACTAGTGATCCACATGCCAAGGCAGGATTGCTGCACATCGCGAAGCACACTGCTTTACAGCACCTTGCTTTTCAAGGCACCTCTGCTTCGCGTGGCAGTGTTCTACGAATACTATTCCACTTCGCGAAGCACCTCCCATTCACACCCCTGCCCCATGCTAAGGCCAAGGCACTCCACTTCCTGAAGCACACTCCTTTTCTTGGCAATTCCTCTTCCCATGAGACCCTACAGGTTTGTACGATGTGATTTCAAAGTCCCATGGACAACACCACTCATAGCGTTGCTTTGCCTAATGCTTCTTCGCATAGTCATGCTAACGGCTATTGCTTCTTCGCATAGCCACGCTAACGTGGACCCCTCGATGGTTCGCTCTGTGACCCCCCTTGACCATGGCCTTGCCAGTACCTTCCCTCCCCCAAGGAGCAGAGGGTATCGGTCATGTAAGTCCTAGGGGTGTGGAGTAAACCCACCTCATCTGAGCTGCAGGACATTAAACTTCCAAGCACCACGTCCTCAACACATGACGTTAAACTGTGATCTGACCCCGAGCTTCGCATGCAGGGTCCCCCCATCTCGGACATTCTTTACGCCACTCGTCTCCACGGGAATGGAATCACCCTCACATGGGATGATATCCTCCTTCTCGGAGTAGCGTATTTCCATGGGATAAGGGAAACCACATTGGTATAAGCCTCCAAGCCTCTATTACAGAAGGTAGCACTCATGCACCTCCGTACATCCCCACTGCCAAGGCCAGTGGAGGGCGCGATAGGGAACGAGGCACCATCCATCTTTGGTCCCAAATCCCTCTCCTGTCGCGCTTTGCCGCACCTCGGGCCTCCATCCTGGAGTAAGTCCCAACACCATGGGCCGCCTAATGCGTAAGCCCCTCTTCGTTTCCCACGGACGCATTCTTCACGAAGTGATCATCAGGTCCCTGTAACCTGTTGTTTCTCACACCGAGCATGACTCACGTGAGCTTAGAGTGAGCACCGACCCTAACCCCCACCTCAAGTGAACTACGAGGACTTTGATCCATGCCAAGGCATGGTACGTAGGAATCCTCCACGAGGTTCAAGACCACCACTCAGTCGTTTCTTCACATCAAGTTCCACCCTCATCCAGCATGACATTAAACTGTATGCCCCCATCCAGCATGACGTTAAACTACACATCCATCTGAACTACGAGGTCTTTGATCCATGTCAAGGAATGGTACGTAGGAAGCCTCCACGAGGTTCAAGCCCACCGCTCGTTATACTGCATTACAGTCTAACGGCAAGCCGTTGTGACCATCCTGAACTACGAGGACTTAGATCCATGTCAAGGAACAGTACGTAGGAAACCTCCTTGAGGTTCAAGCCCATCTCCCATTGGACCAAGGTCCTTCCTTCACGTCGGTTTGCCGACACCCACCATTTTCTCCTAAACTACGAGGTCTTTGATCCATGTCAAGGTATAGTACGTAGGAAGCCTCCATGAGGTTTAAGCCCATCACTCGGTCATTCCGACCTCATTCATGTCAGTTCACCCATGTCCCGCATGACGTTAGACTGTATTCCACATCCACCCGAACTACGATGACTTTGATCCATGTTAAGGCATGGTATGTAGGAAGCCTTCCTGAGGTTCAAGCCCACCACCCGTTGGTCATTCCGACTTCATTCACATTGGTCCACCAACAAATGGGCAACCTAGTGTTAAGCCCCGCCCCATCAGACCAAGGTCCACATTCACGTAGGTTCATTGACAACACCCATCGGACCAAGGTCCACATTCACGTCAGTTCGCTGACGACACCCATCGGACCAAGGTCCACATTCACATCGGTTCACCGGTGCCATCCCGAACTACACGAACTTTGATTCCCTGCCACGGGGATATGTAGGAGGTCTCTTCGAGGCTCAAGCCCAATTTTACTGTCTCCCTTGTGATGGTCCTGTTTCATTCCCCCTCCACTTCATCCATCTATCCATCATCCACCCTGATTCTTACCCGGGCCGCCACATCTCGGGGAGATCATGCCACTCCACTCCCCTCCATAGAATCTGAGAAGCTACCCACGAGTTGGCCCCGATATCGGAATCCCTTCAAGGGAAATTCCTCAATCTGATCCATTCCAGCTAGTGTTCTGATCAGGCCAATCCGTCTTCACTGGACGTTAAACCTGCGGCATACCTTGTGTTAAACATAGGAAGCTGAGGAAAACGTCAGATACATGCCTATGGCATATGATTCCCCGTGCTCAATGTGGGATGCCTCAGGCTTCCACGCCCTCGAGAAGCCCTATGACAAGGTACAAAAGACAAACACCCCAATTCCCCAGTGTTCAGACACACTACTGATGCCACGACATGACTACTCCCCTGACTGAAGGTTGCTGCCCTGACCGGACCCTTTGGAATTTCCTGAAAGAAGCAGTGTAATTAACCGGAATCCATGGAAACATGGCACTGGGAAGAGTTTCACGAACAACGTATTAAATCTATGAGGGAGACCCGGACTAGGTGACAAGTTTCGAGGAGGAATCCACAGAAGGAAGAACTGACATCCCATCATCCCGGTTTCGATCAAGGAGCAGGCGTCCCTGAATAAGGAGTGAATGCCACCCGCCTTTGGAAAGCGGGAATGCGGGGCAACAGCGGCGTGTCCTCACAGACGAATGCGTGCACCCTGGTGAAAGCATTGGAAATAATCAAGTACATGAATTTATGTGTCACATAGATCATACAAAATAAAGATGTATTACATAAATTTTAATCCCAAGATTAAGTAATGTGGGTTTAATATAAGGGATTACTTAAAAATGAAGGATATTTACATATAGGTTAATTACCTTGATTGGAAACTGTTATGGGTATTCAATACAAAAAATTTTGGCATGAAAAAACTACAAGTTAATTTTGGCAGCATAACGAGTGTAAATAATTATTCATGGAAGGGTTTAATGAGAGTTAAAGGTTGTCACGACCCCCTCACCACAAGGTGTACCCCTCATAGGTTGGAAATGTGAGAAGGGAGATAATGACCCCCGAGTCCCACCTCCAGAAGGCCCTAGGTTAGAGACTAGCACCGAGGGTATAGTAAACACACAAATGGGAGGCATTACCCTCAAAGAGAACAAATGCGAAAGAGAGAGATAAGAGAAACACAAACCAAATCCAACTCAGACTGTAATATAAAAGAAAACCCATGTACACATATTTAATGTCATATAAAATTAATACAACTGAAACAAAAAAACTACAAGTACCAAAGGGAAGTAAAAATAGCAGCGACCACGAAGCCTGAACAGCGCCTGCAACCCCAAGCTAGTAGTAACCAGCCTAATTTCCAACCTGCTCCAAGCGACCTGAAAAATAGTTTATATATAAATAGGGTGAGTATAACAGTATACTCAGTAGGATCCTCCCTAAATCCTCTCATGAAAAAGTAAAGAAAGCATGCTAAAGCACAGTGAACAAAAAGTAAAACTAACTCGTCACCTAAATAGGTATACTATGTTCCCAGCCTCACCATGGATACTCTCACCAAGTAGCGCATACAATTGTATATAATATAATAAAGAATATCAAGGGTACCCTGCCACTACTTCCCAATTATTTTTCTTCTTTTCCCCAACGTCGTACGTCCTAAGAATCTCTCTCCAAAAAGGATTGCCCGCAGACACCTGGTTGAAGCACCACAACATGCATCTCTTGCAACAAAACCACCACATCCATGTAAGCAAAGTAACTAGGTAGTTTCCAGGAGCCACCACAGCTCACATAACGTGTATCATACGTCGGGTATTAAACCTCATGCCATTATAGCCCATACACCGAGTAAGGATCCTCAAGGAATCATATCCTATACATATTACACCTGTTGTAGTCCATAGGAAACTATATCTAGAATATGTGTGTGTGAATAACCACAAGCCATTACATCTCTCTACACACATATATGGGAAAAACTAACCATTTTTCCTACCAGCACAAGTAACTACCAAGAGAAGAGAGTGGGGCCAAAGGAGGCAGTCATCCATCCATCCTCTCACCGGAATATTATGGAAAAAACCCCCTAGGGATCAGAATCCCCAGGGTATTAGTTGACCTAACTGACAGGGTGAAGTATCATATAGAAACACAAAAATTACAGAATATACTATAGCTCACAACCACACTATGGACATAACCTAGTCTTAGACTCAACTACAGCTAACGTCTCTCAGACTCTCGGCTCCCACTTCTATGACTAGTTATCCTATAAGTACACAATCATTTAAAGAGATTTATTAAATTACTTCATTCCTGCTTCTGTTCTTGCTCAAGACATTAGAAAGGATTGGATTTGTTGATTATAGCATTGGATTTTTAAACGCTAGTAATGTGTTGTTTAGATTTTCTTCAGAATCTGATTTCTACCGTTTCTGGATGCGTGGTTCGTGGTCTTTTGTGAGGGCTATCATGAAAGTTCATAAATGGTCACCTGATTTTGTGCCGGGTTTTGAGTCTCCCATTGCTCCCATCTGGCTTGCTTTTCCAGATTTTCTGATCCATTTATTTAAGAAGACAGCCCTCTTCTCAATTTTCAAACTATTTGGAACTCCCATTAAATTAGACCATGCCACTTTGAATCTCACTCGGCCTTCAGTTTCTAGGGTTTGCACTGAAATTGACCTTTCTAAAGAGTTTCCTTCTTGTTTCTGGATCCAAAATGGTGAGAGCAGTTTTGTCCAGGATGTGGTATTTGAAAACCTTCCACCTTTTTGTAAAAAATGCTATAGAGCAGGTCATTCTTATAAAGATTGTGGGAAAGATATCTCTCAAATACATGTGAAGCCAACATGGGTCCAAAAACAGAAACTAAGTATGCAAAACAATCAAACTGTTTCCGTTAAGAATGATGCTCAGGATGCCATGGTTGATTATGTTGATCCTATAATCTCTAACTTGATGGCTAGAGATAACTTTAAGGATAACCACACTGATGGGAGTCAAGTTGAGGTTCTTTCCATGGCTGTAACAGAGGATGCATCTCTGATTCCAGATCCCAACCAGGCTTCTTTTCAAGATCCTGTTAAGGTGGTCATTGATAAAGGGTGTGACCCCCCTACCTCAAGTATTAAAGAGGGTCTTGTCCAAAATCAAGATGACACACATGTTCTAGAAAGGAATGAAGTTGTAGGAAAGCTTGCACCCTCTGGTTTAAGGGATAAACCAGATCTGATTGCTGAAACATTCATAAATGAAATGGAAAAAAAAGGTAAGAAACCCCTTGTGGATGAGGATGGGTTTATTACCCCACAATCAAGAAAATCTAGAAGACGAAAGGATTTCTCAAACACTGAGCGCACAATTGTGACCAGATCAATGAATGCTTCCAAGTCTGAACCAGTTGAGGCTCCTAAGGAAGAACTTCTGGTTAAGGCCTCCAAACCTTTTCATGCAGAGAAAACTCAAGATAATACTCTGGTTGCTGCTTTTAGTACTCAATTGTACTACTTTTCTCAGAATTTTGATGAGCAGGATTTACAAATATGGATTCAGTATATGGACAGGCAACAAGAAATTGCCCAGCAAGAATTTCAAGAAAAAAAGATATCTCATGCTGAATTCCTTAGTATAAAAAGATCCATTGCCGAGGAAAAAGAAAAGATGAGTTCCAAATAATCCTAATTCTGGATGGTTCCTTTCAGTCTCCGGATGTGCTGATTTAGCCTGTTTTTGGTTGGGGACTCCTTCTCCTCTGGTTGCTGATCCAGATCTGCTATGCTTGCAAGCAACTCCTTGTCTGTTGGAACCTGGAAGCTGCTGGATGCTATTTTCCTGGTTCTTTGATGCTGTATTTTTTATTTGGATGCATTCTTGTTTTCAGATGGATACAAGTTAGGCATGGTCTGCCCCTTCTTCTCATGAAGGCTACAAGTGTCCTGCCACCTCTGTTGACCCTGGCCAGTGGAACATCACCTTGGGACCCTGGAGCTTTCCCAGTTGCTGCACTACTTGGAGTAGGACTGAAAGTCCATTACCCTGCAGCAGGGCTGCTCTTCATCTTGGAGGTCAAACTGCATTTTTCTTTGGTTTTCAATGTATGTTTTTTGGCTTCTTTAAATTTCAGAGGGTGTAAGCACATTACACCTCGAGATTACCATATACCCCCCCCCTCTTTTTGATTCAATAAATTTCTTGGAATTACCTTTAAAAAAAATTAACCATTAACAATTCTACATTATATTTCATTAGCATCACACCCAAAGTTTAATGTTCTTTTAAATTGTAACCTTAGCATTGCATCCCATCAAGCTCCAACCCCATGGGTTAACGTCATTTATTCAATCATTTATTAAAAACATTATTACTTTTCCATATTCCCAAGAATTATAGAAAAACATTCTAATATATTAAACACAAGGGGGCTCAAATCGGTGAGTAGATTAACTACTTGTCAAGTATTTTCCACCTATAGCAAGAGCATAGACTCATCCTCCCTCAATAAGCTAAACACGGAAAGCACGTGGCATACCCCACATGTCTTCTCCCCTTTTGGAAGGAGGGTAAGCAAAACCAGCTGCCTTTAGTAGTGTGGAAAGTAAAGAAGATAAACAACCAATAAGAATAAACAAGCATCTAAACATTCACATCCAACTCGTTTCATCATCGCCAATGTCCTCCCAGACACCCAATGCATAAACTGTTGCATCTCTCCACTCTAGGCGTCAACTGCTCCCATAACCAATGGGCCTCCCTACCCCCACATATCACAACAACTATCCAGGCTCACATCACAACATAAGGAGCAAGAAAAAAACATAATATCAATTGGGCTATTGGATTTTAAACAAGGAATCCAACCTTCAAACACAATGAGCTCTCACAGCTCTAAGAATAAGGCTCTTGGCCTTTACAAGAAATAGGGTAACTCATAACTCTACAAGGCATTATCTTTTTATCAAAAATATGGTTCTTTAATCCATCTAGAATTAATTGATTTATTATTTGAAGGTTCCAACTATGGGTAACCTAAACAAAAAGCTATCATATCTATCACAAATTTATTAAACATGATTATTGCATCAATTTTATTAACATAAAATTACAACAACAACAACCGGATTCATTTACATGTCTCTTTATCTTTATCCAAATAAGTATCAATTAATTCCAACTTTAAATTCTTTACCAATTTCCATCAATAATAAAAATATAAACAAATCAAGCATAGATATCACACTATCTACCAAAACAAGAGGCAATAACATATGATTGATATCAATTTATTTATCTGATTCAAATATTTAATATGTAAATTCCATTGTGATCTAGTGGGATAAAACATGATAACTCTATAGTTTCATGTAAAATAATAGAGAAGCAATGAATCCCCTAACTCAAAAGGTTTATGATGTGCTTTGAATAGACTAACAAAACATATAATGATCACTTCTCTTTGAGGAATGCATCCACCTGAGGATGCAGAGACACCACCACACTAGCCAACACCCAAGAAAAGTCCATTAGAAACATGGGGATAGCATTCTATAATAGGGAAAGGATAAAAATAAGGAGATGAACCCAAAATAATGATGATGGATCATACCTTATATCGAAGATTGATCGATATTGCTTGGTTGCACCAAAATAGGGGGTGCACTTGCAGCAAGAAGAACTTCAAGGGGAACAAATCTAAGGAGGAAAGTTTAATCACACGTATCCTACGAGAAGTAAGGAAAGGTTCAATCTTCTTTCACCAGAGAATAAGGAGGAAGAACAAGGGAGGAAGATATCTTGACCCTTTAGAAGATTTAATGGAGCAGCGGTTTAAGATATGTTGGATTTTTCATTAAAAGAGGATCACATTAAACCATGAGGTTTGACCAAGTAAAGGCATCCCGAACCTTATGAAAATTAATATAGGAGTTATGGGCTTTGAATTGTCCTTAAATCCATTAAAATAAGGCCTTGAATGTGTTTAACGTCAAAGAAAATGTTAAATCGGAGAAACTTGAAAAATCTGGAAATTTGGAAAAGGAAATATGAAACCGTTCTGAAAACAATGTAGACTCGCCGGTATGGAAACACTGTAGACTCGCTGTTTTGGAAACACTGTAGACTCACTGGTTCGGAAACACTATAGAATCATAATTCTAGAAACACTATAGACTAACCGGTCTGGAAACACTGTAGACTCACCATTCTGGAAACACTATAGACTCGTCGGTTTAGAGACACTATAGACTCACCGTTCTGGAAACATTATAGACTCACCGGTCTGGAAACACTATAGACTCACCGTTCTAGAGACACTATAGACTCACTGTTCTGGAAACACAATAGACTCACTAGTCTGGAAACACTGTAGACTCACCATTCTGTAAACACTATTCACAGAACTGGAAATTTAGAAAAGTGTTGGGGATGAGTCACCTTGATCTCCCAGAACACCTCAACCACCAGATTTTAACAAGGGAATAAACCAGAGTGGTATGGGACATTACATCAGATACCTCTAAAAACATTATCATCCTCTAGAATCCAAAACCAACCCAAAAGGAAACATAAAAGGGGTCCGAAAAACCACCCATAGAGATACCTATCAAAAGAGAGAAAGCCATAAGAAGCAACAAAATAAACCCATCTTATAAACACAAAAGTTTTATAACCACAAAGAGAACATTTTTACATGAAAAGAGTAAAACATCAAACAAATCAGGGTACTGAGCACGTATCTGTGACTCACATTTCCAGGTACTCTCCTCCACACCACCATGTCACCACAAGACACGAACCAAGGGGATAGAATTCCCACACAACACCTTCTCTTTTTGGTCTTGGATTTCCACAAGTTGTTCCTCAAAGGTATCATCTTTATCAACATTGATATCTCCCCAATAGATGAAGTGAGAGTCATTATAAAGATAATGACAGAGCTGTGACACATGAAAAACATTGTGTATCCAGTTCATATGCGGGGGAAGTGCTACTCGATACGCCACAACTCCAACATGATCCAACACCTCGAAAGGCCCAACAAACCGGGGAGAAAGCTTAATCCCATGACCAAAGCTTCAATATCCATGATGGGGAGTCACCTTGAAAAATACGTGATCCCCAATATCAAACTCTAAAGGTCTCCTTCATTTATCAGCATATGATTTCTGGCAATTATGTGTTGTCTTCATCCTCTCACGAATCACCTGAACCATCTCTGTCATATTCTGCACTAGTTCTGGTCTGAGAATTGCTTACTCTCTGACCCCAATCCAGCACAACAGAGAATGGAAAGGTCGGTCATAAAATTCTTCAAACATCATCATACCAATGGTAGAGTGAAAACTATTATTGTAAGTGAACTCCACTAAGGGTAAGTGCCCCATCCACAAAACTCCAAAATCTAGGACACAAGAGGGAAACATGTCTTCAAGAGTCTGGATAGTTTGCTCTGTTTAACCATCCATATGTGAATGAAAGGTAGTGATAAGGCATGTCTGAGAACCAAAAGAATGTTGGAGACCTCTCCACCCCTTAGAGGTAAAATGAGGATCTCGATTGTAAATGATTATCCTTGAGACTCCGTGGAGTATCACCACCTCCTCCAGATATTTCCTCGATAAAACTTCCACTAATCTTGACTCCTTGATCACTATAAAGTGGGATTATTTTGTTAAACGATCCACTACCACCCAAATAGTGTCATGTCCTCCCTGATATTGAGGTAATCCAGTAAAAAAGTCCATTGAGATGTCCTCCCACTTCCACTAAGGAATATCTAATGGCTGGAGCAAACCACCAGTGACATGGTGCTCAACCTTCACCTTCTGGCAGACCAAACATCGAGACACAAACTTCACAATATCACGCTTCAGTCTAGGCCACCAAAACTGACTCATAAAGCCTTCATACATCTTTTTCAGGCCAATATGCACCGCTAAAGGCAAACTATGGAACTCTCTGAGAATCATCTCATGCATTGCCAAAGGAACAAAAAGAATTCCATGATACAACACCCAGTGTTTTTCATCCTCAAACCAACCATCAGGGGCCTCGCCACAAACAACTTGGCCTCTCCAGACCTCCACCTCTAGATCCCCCATCTAGGACTCTTCCACCTGTTGTTCCAGATATGATTTCACCTTCATCTGAAAAAGACAACCTCTACCCCCAACTTCTCCCATATCGAGATGTAATTCTGAAATTTCTTCCATTACTCTCTAGGAATCACCAGATTCACACACTACATCACTAAGTCACTTCTGGCTTAGCGCATCAGCTACAACATTCCCCTTTCTAAGTGTATATGAGATTTCGAAGTTTTATTCATGTAAGAACTCTATCCACCTATGTTGTCTCAAGTTTATGTCATGATGGGAGAAAATATACCTCAGGCTCTTATGATCAGTGAAAAACACAAAGTACTCACCAATGAGGTAATGTCTCTACAACTTTAGAGAAAACACCACAGCTGCCAACTCAAGGTCATGGGTGGAATAGGTATGTTCATGGGGACATAACTTCCAAGACCCATAAAAAATGATCGATCTCTACTACATCAAAACATAGCCTAACCTCAGATGCAAAGCATCATAGAAAACATCAAACTGAACTCCCTCTGCTAGAAGACAAATAACTAGATCACTTACCAACTTATCCTTGAGATACTTGAAAGTTACCTAAAACTAATCAGTCCACATGAATTCCTAATCCTTCTTGGTCAATGTTTTCAGGGGAGTTTCAACCTGAGATAAATCAGCTACGAACCTCCTGTAGTAGCTTGTAAGATCAAGGAAACTTCGCACCTATACAACTATCTTGGGGGATTCCCAAGACACAAATGACTATATCTTTGATGGATCCATAGCTACTTCCTATTGGGACACAACATTCCCCAAGAAATGGAATTCTTTAGCCCAAAACACACACTTCAACAACTTCACAAACATCTATTGTTGATGAAGAACTCCCAAAATGGTGTGAAGATGCTCTGCATTCTCCTCCTCAGACATAGAGTACATAAGGATGTCATCAATGAAAATCACCACAAAATTATCCAAGAACTCACGAAACACAACGTTCATCAATCCCATGAACACAGCTGGAAAAATTTTCACACCAAATGGCATTACAACGAACTTGTAATTCCCATGACGACAACAGAAAGCAGTCTTCGGGATTCATCATCCTTCACACACATCTGATGATATCCTGACCGCAAGTAAATCTTTGAGAACCAACTTTCACCCTTCAGTTGATTGAATAAATCATCAATACATGGAATAGGATAGTGATTCATCATTGTCACTTTGTTTATGTGATGATAATCAATACACAACCGCAAACTGATGTCATCCTTCTTCACAAACAAAACTGGTGCACCCCACGGTGACACACTTGGCCAAAGAAAACCACACTGTAACAGACCATCAAGATGTATATGTAGCTCTCGTAACTCATAAGGTTCCATTATATATAGATACATAGAGATAGAAGATGCTCATGGTTATAGATCGATCCCAAACTCAGTCTCTCATCGAGGGGGTAGTGCTACAACCTCTTCTAGAAATACATCAGGGTACTCTTCTATGACCCTAGGAAATGTCAACTACTGAACCTTTGAAGAAATCAGCATCAACTCATCCATAAAGTATGATAAGGACAGAACATTCCTTTGACCCATATAAGGATCTCTCTCACCAACAAAATCCATTGTCTCTCTATCAGCATCGAAGAACACCACCTTTCTCCTGAAGCAATCCACGATAGCCTGAACTGAATACAACTAATCCATGTTGAGGATGACATAATATGGTTGTATCTGTAAACATATGAAATCTCCCCAAGATATTTTTTTCCCCAACACTAGCTCATAGTATCTATATACTTCAAACAAGTCATCTCGACCTCCAACTGACATAGTCAATGCCAAGGGCACTAGGAGACTCTCTACCTCAAGTCCCAAAGCATGTACAAGGGCAGGTGATATGAAGAAGTATGTCGACCCTAAATCAAACAAGACATACACCCAAGTAGAAAACAAGCAAAGGGTGCATCAAAAGACGTTTGGATAACTTGGAGTTGGAAATGCTAAAGCATAAATCTAACCGCAACCTCCTCCATGGACTCTCTGACCCTAATGAAGACCACCACCATGGTCACACTTTGCTCTCTGAGGATGGGGAGCATCATGGGGTTGTCCTCTTCCTAAATGGAGAAACCTAGAGTGGAACACCTGGTGCACGATGACTGCTCTAAAAGGCCGGGCACTCTCACTGCTGATGACCTTGTCCTCCACAAGAAAAACAAGTGCCTGATCCCTTGGAATAGGAATGAGATTCGCCGCCCCCAGAGAAACGAGATGTTGAGGGCTGGGACCTACCCCCGGATGAACAGAAATTCTTCTACCTTGAAAACTAGGAACCCTAAACCAAATATATTCTTCATGAGGTATCATGACGACTCCCATTTTGTGACAATATGGTTCTAGACAATTTCCTATCGATGACCTCTGCCCTCACTAACACCTCAAGATATGGCTTCAAAATAAATGGGGTGACCTGGTACTGGATCTTTGGACACAAAGCCTCCTCAAAATGTCTGGCCCTAGCCTCTCCATCTGGAAACAGGTCTGAAGCATATCATAAAAGGTTCTTGAAATGGATTCCAAACTATCACACACTATATCTCCCCTGTCAAAGGGTAAGAAGCTCCTGGCGACTAGATGCCTTTGTGATCGAAGAAAGAAAATCGACTCCAAACTTGTCTGAGAACTCCTACCATGATATCACCATCTCCTCATGATCTCCAAGGAATAAGAACCACCACTTCCTCGCTGCTCCATGCAGCATTGTAACGACCCAAACTTTCATTAATGTAAATTTCTCTTCATCTAATTAAATTTTTATTATGTTTATATAAAATGTGAACTTCATTGGTTTTATATTTTTGTATTTTAAAATACCATTATGAATTGTGATTGTTGCTAATATAGGAATTGAACAATGATCACATGATTAGTATAAATATAGGGCTTTAACAAATCCAATTTACTCAGACAAAGGAAGCGATGGCCTCATCTAGTAGACTTTCCCTATACGAAGCCCATTTGTTGGAGCTCGTAAAAGAGGTGGCATCATTGGGATTCTCTCTTAACCAAGACCAAGTCGAGCTTGAACACGTTAAACTTGAGCAGAACCGACTACGGGGGAAGTGGAAGTTAATAGAGATTACCACTAGAGTGATATTATCTGATCCACCTCAAGAGTCTGTCACCATCGCACACTTTACCCTTCGGTATTATGTGGGTGTTATAAGGGGTTATGTAATAAGACCCTAGCACTATGACTATGTACATTATTTTTTTATAAATAATGTGCATTCATTTTATTATTTTTACTTTGTAAATAGTTTTTAAAGCATAAATAGTATTTTTAGTTAATATTCAACTAAGAAATCTATTTTGATGAATTAATGGATTTTTGAATTAAATAATATTTTAATACAATATTATTATTAAATTAATTTTTATTAAATATAAATGATCATATAATTTTATGAATGCAATTGTAATTTTTATTAAGGTTTGAAAACTATTTTTGTCAAAACCCATGAATTTTCTGTAAATGTCATTTTTTATTTTAAAAGTAAAAATTCACATATTTATAAAATTATTTAGATAAAATGAATATTATTTTTTTAATCAGGACATCGAAATTATCCAATGGTGAATTTTCATAATTTTCTGAGACAGTAAAATATTTGGGTAAAAATTAAACACTGTTTAAATATATAATGTGTTTTATGACATCATAATGACACAATAGTGATGTAATAAAATACTATAAAAATTATTTTCGGCCAATATATGTTTTATCATTAAAATAGTGTGATTTTATATTTGTTTTATTTATTTAACAAAGCTTTTATGGACCCTCCAAGACTTATAAAACATTTTGTCTTTTTAAATTGTTTTCCTTGAGAGTGTGACTCACCTCCACATAATCAACCCTATTATTTTAAGAATTTCGGCCATTGAAATTATAAAATATTGTTTTCCACTCCATTTTGGAAAAAACCATGGGCAAAAACCATGGTATGGTTTGTGGTATTGATTATTTTAATGTGAGGTGTCCCAAACCTAAATAATAAGAATTCCCTCTCCTTTCCTATATAAACCCACCCAAGATCCCACTTCCTCTTCACTCAAAGCCTTTTGAGTTCAACCAAACCCTGACCTCCTCTCTCTAGAATCCTCCCAAGGTGACCCAATCTCCCAATAAGCATCTCTCAAGCCTCTCCTAAACCTTTGGGATCACACTTCCAAGTAAGGGATTTCTTCCTTTCTCATTTTTGTCCAATTTTCTTTAAGATGTTATGCCCTTTTGTTTTCAATTAAAAATTTTGGGGTATGCTTTTAAACCTTCCCCATACTACCCTATTTATGTTTGGATGATGGGAGACCCCTTTCTCTCTCATTAATGCCTTCCATGTACACATGTTACCATACTAAAATTTTGTGAGGGGTTTCTCTCTCCTCTTTTACATTACGCATCTAAATTCCATTACATTTGTTGGGGAATGTATATATGACCCCCTTACTGTCCATTTAATGTAAATATTATTAGACTCCATTTTCTCTTTCATCAACCATTTTCATTAATCCTTATGTCACGTCGTTATGCTGCCGAAATTGCACTGCGCTTTTCCAAGCCAAGATCATTGTGTAGTGAATACCATACTCATGTCTCTATCAAGGGAATTCACCTTTATACACATATACATATTGAATGGTACTTTCATGTATTTATTCCACATTACTTAATCATGTAATAACTTATGATGTTGATTTATTCCATGTTATATGATCCATGTGGCACACTTATGCGTGAAATGAAATGTTTAAGAAGGGTGTGCCCTAATAGCGCTCCAATGCATTGGGTAAAGTATAGTATCATGATACATCATGTGAAATGGGTTTTGACTCATGATAATTCAAGTGTAGAGAGTTTTTACTCATGATTCATGTTCAGTTAGGGTTTACTCATGCTCTATGTGCAATGAGCCTTGGCTCATGCTAATTCCATGTTAAGTGTTGTTGCCACATTTCCATGTTATGATTATCATGATTTATCATGCCTTTATGTTTATGTTTATCTTGTGCTTCATTGATATGACTATTATCTAACATTTATTTTATTCCTCATGTTATTCCATGTTTATTCCCTTACTGGGCTTTATATCTCACCCTTTTCTTATGCATTTTCTCAGGTTATCCCATGCAATGCTAAGTACGAAGGAATGTAGTGGTCATGTAAAGGACGTTTTCAATAAAGATGTTATGTGTTTTATGTTATAAGATATTATGTAATGTTCCTAATACCCAAAGACACTATACTTCTCAATATTATATTTTGTATCAAGTGAATATTTTATATAATAAATCTGATTTAAGTGTGTAAGAAAAAGCAGGGTTGTTATAGTTGGTATCAAAGGATAGGTTTAGTTATTTTTGGGATTAGGATTAGAAAACCCTAGTGAAGACTTAGAGACAAGAATAAGTATAATAAAATCATACCTAAGTATTGGTGAGTATTGACTAAGTGGTTTATCAACCAAATACATCCCTGTCTGGATATGAGCAGGTAGAGGTGGCTCTGGCACAGATGTATCCTAGGGGTAAAAGCCAAAAACAACGCTTTGAGCTAGACTCGAACGAGAACTGGTGCACGACAACGGGCCTTGATGCACTCTTGGTTACGACACTCATGGGGGATATGATTTGGTAAATTCACAGGCTTAGTATGAACCCTTATTAAGGGAATTTAAAAAAATCCCCTAAGAATATATGTTAGAAATTAGATCATAGATAGTATAGATTAAAGCCTATGGATTCATAAGTTAAGGAAATAAAAGTTATTTATAAGTCATCAGTTTTGTCCTTGGATTACCCTTTATGTGTTACCCTTAACTTTCCTTTTATTCCAGCCAATGTCTGATAATAGGAGGACTTGGGCTAACAACTAATGTAAAGATCAATGTGATGACTATGCAAATGAGATGCCCAATCCGATGGGATCTGGAATCGTGAACTTTGTCACGCTTCTCTATCAGTTAACTCAATATTTGAATAGAAACATGCGTCAAGAATAACATTCAACCCCCCCTAAGAAAGAACAAGTCTCTATCGAGAGCTTCATGAGACAAATTCCTCCTACTTTTAATGGATTGTCTGATCCCTCAATTTCCGAACAATGGATCAACTCCATTGAAAAGATCTTCTCCACCCTTCAATGTTCTAAACAAGAGAAGGTTCTTCTGACTACTTATTATATGGAAGGTGAATCTGATCAATGGTGGATGTTGATCAAAAATACAAAGCCTAGGGAAGAGATCAAGGCGTTGAAATGGAAGGATTTTCAGAAGATGTTTTTTGATAAATATTTTCCACGCACCCTTAGGCTTAATATGGAAAGGGACTTTCTTGCCCTCAAGAAAAAATACGACAAATCCATCAGAGTGTATAAGGAAAATTTCACAAGGCTTTCATAATAAGCCTCCAGATTTTTCGTTACCCTCAAATTCAAGGTTTACCACTTCTTTTGTGGGATGAAACCTAGCCTACATAAAGTGTTGGTGATCCGTGACTTTGATAGATATGAGGAAATTGTCCGATGTGCCTTCAAGGTCAAAATGGAAATCGAAGAATATCAGGGGTATCATGGGGATAATAAGCGTAAGGTGGACTTCAATGTTGGCATTCCAATGGATAAATCCAACGGTGATAAGAAGATCTAGCACCACACTTTCCAAAGGTGCGGAAAGAAGCACCCCAAAAATTGCATAAAGGGGATGAGTAAATGATTTAGGTGTGGAAGAGAAGGGCACCTAGCTGTTAACTACCGACAAGAAAAAACCACAACTGCAACAGAAGATAGGAATGATCCATTCAAGCCTCAACGTGTTGTTCATTTCTACATCTGCAAATAACTAGGGTATCTTGAAAATCAATTTCCTAAGACAAGGGTTTTCGGAGGCAACCAACAACCTCTAAGGCAGCAAGGGAGAGCTTTTTCCATCACTACTGTCGAAGTGAACCCCAAAAATGAAGTGTTGAAAGGTACGCTAGTTATTCATTCAAGAATAGTAAATGTACTTTTTGATTTAGGTTCTACACATTCTTTTATATCCCAAAAGTTCAGTAGAACAATCCCAGTACCACCAAAAATCATGGAAGTAAAGATGTTGGTGAGTACAGAAAATGGGGAAATCATTGAATCCCATGAATATAACTCCTCCCCTGTCATAATCTATGGATTTAATTTCCTATAGAACATCATCATACTCCCTCTAGTAAAATTTGATTCAATTCTTGGCATGGATTGGCTTTCCTTATATAGAGCCAACATAAATTGATGTGAAAGGGAAATCACTCTCCATGTGGAGAATCGACTCCCGATTATATACAAGTGTAAGGAGGAAGATGAATCTTCTTTATCTCCATTATCTAAATCTTGGATATTACTGCCCTATGAGCACGCGTATCTGGCTCATATGATTGAGTCTAAGGAGGCAACCATCCTTGAAGACATGCCTATTGTGAGGGAATTCACTGAAGTGTTTCCCGAGGAATTACCTGGTCTTCCTCCTAGAAGAGATATTGAATTCTCAATTGATCTTATATCTAGGGCATTGCCAATATCCAAGACTCTATATATAATGGTTGTTGTGGAGCTTGAGGAGCTGAAGAAACAACTACATGAGAATCTGGATAAAGGGTTTATACGCCCAAGTGCTTCACCATGGGGTGCACTAGTCCTCTTCATCAAGAATAAGGATGGGTCAATGAGCCTTTTCATCGATTATCGTGAGCTTAACAAAATCACAATAAAGAACAAGTATCTTCTCCCATGAATTGATGACTTGTTATATCAGCTGCGTGGAGAACAATACTTCTCCAAGGTGGATTTTTGGTCAGGATATTATCAAGTAAGGGTGAAGAAGGAATATATTCCCAAGACTGTTTTTCGTACAAGATACAGGCACTATGAATTCATATTAATGCCTTTTGGACTCACTAATGCTCCAACAATCTTCATGTACTTGATGAATAGAGTCTTTAGGGATTACCTTGAAAATTTTGTGGTAGTCCTTATAGATGATATTATGATATACTCCAAAACCAAGGAGGATCAAGAGGAGCATCTAAGAACTATAATAGAGACCTTGCGAAAGGATAATGTCTATGTAAAGTAGAGTAAGTGTGAGTTCTAGTTGAAGGAGGTATCATTCTTGGTCCATATCATCACAAGAAATGGGATATATATGGATCCCTTCAAAACAAATGAAATTGAGGGATGGTCGAGGCCAACATCGGTAATGGATATCCATAGATTCTTGGGGTTAACTGGATATTATCGGTGATTTGTGATAAATTTCTCACATTTGTCCAAACCTCTTACCAAGATAACTTGGAAGGGAGTAAAGTTTCCTTGGAGTGTTGAATGCAAAGAAAGCTTCAAGGAGTTAAAAAGGAGGCTTATCACTACCCCCATTCTCACTTTACCCAAAAGTGGAGAACTTTTTTTGGTATTTAGTGATGTTTTGAAGAAGTTCATGGGATGTGTGTTGATGCAAAATGACAAAGTCATTGCCTATGCTTCAAGGAAATTAAAATTTCATGAGCAGAATTACCCAACACATGATTTGGAGTTGGTTGCGGTGATCTTCACTTTAAAAATTTGGCAGCATTATCTCTTTGAGGAGAAGTGTGAAATATATATGGACCACAAAAGCCTCAAGTATATATCTACACAAAAAGAGTTTAACATGCGCCAACGAAGATGGTTAGACCTGATCAAAGACTATGAATTCTCAATCCATTACCACCCTGGGAAAGCGAACAAGGTAGCAGATGCTCTAAGTAGAAAGGACCCAGAAATTCTATCATTGATGAGAATTGAGAAGGACCCAATCTTCTTAGATTTGATGAATATGGACATGGGAATCATAAATAATGGAACATCGTCAATCCTTTCACAAATGATTGCTCAACCGTCTCTTTTGGAAAGGTTAAAGGATGCTCAAAAGGATGATGTAAGAATTCATAAGAGAGTGGAAGCTATCAGAAAAGGGAAATACTTGGAGTTAAATATTAATGAAGAAGGAATTATGAGATTTGGGAAAATACTATGTGTTCCATCAAGTCTGGGGCTGAAGAAGGATATTTGGGATGATGCGCATAGTTCAAATTTCTCTATTCACCCAGGAAACACAAAGATGTATCGAGATCTTCGAGAGCATTACTGGTGGGATAATATGAAGAAGTAGATCGCTGAGTATACATCAAAGTTCCTGGTGTGTCAGCAAGTGAAGGCATAGAGGCATAAGTCTAAGGGGATGATGCAATCATTGCCCATACCAGTATGGAAATGGGAGAACATCACCATGGACTTTATCACTGGACTTCTGAAGACATCCAAAGGAAACAATGTAATCTGGGTTGTTGTGGATCATCTTACAAAGTCTTCACACTTCATTGAAATTTGGGAGGATTTCTCATTGGATCATCTAGCACGGATATATATTTGGGAAGTGGTAAGGCTGCATAGAGTACCACTATCTATTGTATCCAATTGAGATCCAAGATTCACCTCTAAGTTTTGGAAGAGTATTCAACATGCTCTAGATACTCAGCTGAACTTTAGTACATCTTACCATCCTCAAAATGATGGCCAATCTGAACGGACTATCCAAACACTTGAGGACATGTTGAGAGCGTGTTCTATGGACTTCAAAGGAGGGTGGGACCAACATATTCCACTGGTTGAATTCTCCTACAATAATAGTTTCCACTCGAGCATCTGAATGGAACCTTATGAAGCCCTGTATGGGAAGAGGTGTATAACACTGTAATGTTGGGATGAAGTCAGTGAGAGTAAGATGCTAGGACCACAAATGGTCGAAGAAATGGTGGAGAAGGTGAAAACCATTCAGTAGCATATCAAGGCAGCCAAGAGTCGACAGAAGAGTTATGCAGATAACCATCGACGAGACCTTGAGTTTAAAGTTGGAGGCATGATATTTCGATGCATATCTACATGGAATAAGTTCATGAGGTTTAGAAAGAAATTAAAGTTAAGTCCTAGGTACATCGGCCCCTTCGAGGTTCTTGATCGTGTTGGGGTTGTGGCCTATCGACTAGCAGTTCTACCTACCATGGCCAAAGTACATGATGTCTTTTAGGTATCCCTCTTAAGAAAGTACATACCAGACCCCTCACATGTACTCTCTTCAGAGTTAGTAAAGCTAGAGGGTGATCTTTCTTACGAGGAGAAACTAGTGAATATCTTAGATCAAAGAGAAAAAGTTCTACAAAATAAGACAATGCCCCTAGTCAAGGTGTTGTGGCGAAACCACAAGTTTGAAAAAGCGACATGGGAATTGGAGGAAGTGATGAAGAAAAGTTACCCCAAGAATAGCCCAAAGTCCTTCTTTTTTATTTAATTATAGATAATCCCCATTTTAAGGGTTTAAGGGGAACTCGTACATGACCCACAGGCCCAAGTCATAAGCCCGACTAACCCACAATACATGACCCGAAGGCCCAGAGGCATACCATGCCCAATACATGACCCGTAGGCCCAGCCCACTTGAATTGCCCCTCCCCAGATTATTCATTATAGATCACCTAGCTCCCCACCTTGCATTGTTGATCAGCTAGCATTGCCCCATACAAAGCTGCATGGTGCCTGGTCCTGATGGTAGTTGCCATACCCTCTCATTCTTCCAATCTGGTTAGATCTGCTTCTGGTGGCTACTACTCTTGTTGCTCTGATCCTCTTATGGGGTCTGTTCTACATGAACTAGGCTACTCCATGGTCAAAGTGGCCCAAAGGACCTATGGCCTGAAGGCCTTTGATGACCCAAAGGCCCTTGAGACCCGTAGGCCCAAACCGGTGGCCCAAAGGCCCAAATCAGGTGAGTAGTTTTGGCTACTACAGTACCAAATAGTAATTGCTACATTAATGATACAGTACACTGGAAATTCGCCTCCATCTGGTTTTAAACCTGGGTCTCTTGGATGCCAAGCATGAGCCCTTACCACTCATGTACGGACTCATTGGTGATGAAGCAAAGTTACCCACATTTGTTTTAGAGTGGGAAAATGAAATTTCAAGGGTGAAATTTCTTAAGGGGGTAAGATTGTAACGACCCAAACTTTCATTAATGTAAATTCATCTTAATCTAATTAAATGTTTATTATGGTAATATAAAATGTGAACTCCATTAGTTTTATGTTTCTAGATTTTAAAATACCATTATAAATTGTGACCGTTGCTAATATAGATGTTAAACAGTGATCACATGATTAGTATAAATATAGGGCTTTAACAAATCCAATTTACTCAAACAAAGGAAGTGATGGCCTCATCTAGTAGACTTTCCCCATACGAAGCACATTTTTTGGAGCTCAGAAAGGTGGTGGTGTCATTGGGATTCGCTCTTGACCAAGCCCAAGCCAAGCTTGAACACATTAAGCTTGAGTGGAACTGACTACGGGAGAAGTGTAAGTTAATAGAGATTACCACCCGAGCGATGTTATCCGAGTCACCCCGAGTATGTCACCATCACACACCTTAACCTTCAGTCTTATGCGGGTGTTATAGGGGGTTATGTAACAATACCCTATCACTGTGACTATGTACATTATTTTTTTATAAATAATGTGAATTAATTTTATTATTTATACTTTGTAAATGGTTTTTAAAGCAAAAATAGTATTTTTAGTTAATATTCAACTAAGAAATATATTTTGATGAATTAATGGATTTTTGAATTAAATAATATTTTAATAAAATATTATTATTAAATTAAGTTTTATTAAATATAAATGATCATATAATTTTATGAATACAATTGTAATTTTTATTAAGGTATGAAAAATGTTTTTGTCAAAACCCATGAATTTTCGGAAAATGTCAGTTTTTATTTTAAAAGTAAAAATAAACATATTTATAAAATTATTTAGATAAAATTAATATTATTTTTTGAATTAGGATGTTGAAATTATCCAATGGTGAATTTTTCATAATTTTCTGAGACAGTTGAATTTTTGGGTAAAAATTAAATACCGTTTAAATATATAATGTGTTTTATGACATCATAATGACCCAGTAGTGATGTAATAAAATACTATAAACATTATTTTCGGAAAATATATGTTTTATCATTAAAATAATGTGATTTTAGATTTTTTTTTGTTTTATTTTACAAAGCTTTTGAGGACCCTCCAAGACTTATAAAACATTTTGTCTTTTTAAATTGTTTTCCTTGAGAGTGTGACTCACCTCCACATAAGAAACCGTATTATTTTAAGAAGTTAGGACATTGGAATTATAAAATATTGTTTTCCAATCCCATTTGAAAAAAAACATGGGCAAAAACCATGGTCTGGTTTGTGGTATTGATTAGTTTAATGTGAGGTGTCCCAAACTTAAATAATAAAGAATTCCCTCTCCTTTCCTATATAAACCCACCCAATATCCCACTTCATCTTCACTCAAAGAATTTGTAGTTCGACCAAACATTACCCTAATCTCTCTATAATCCTCCCAAGGTTCCCCAAGCTCCCAAGAAGCCTCTCTTAAGCCTCTCCCAGGCCTTTGGGATCACACTTCCAAGTAAGGGATTTCTTCCTTTCTCATTTTTGTCCAATTTTCTTTAAGTTTTATGCCCTTTTTTCAATTAAAAATGTTGGGGTATGATTTAACACCTTCCCCATACTTCCCTCTTTATTTTTGGATAATGGGAGACCCATTTCTCTCTCATTAATGCCTCCCATGTACACCCATTACCATGCTGAAATTCCGTGAGGGGTTTCTCTCTCCTCTTTTACATTATGCATCTAAATTCCATTACGTTTGTTGGGACATGTATCTATATGACCCCCTTATTGTCCATTTAATGTACATATGATGAGACACCCTTTTCTCTCTCATCAACTATTTTCATGAATCCTTATGTCACGTCGTTATGCTGCCGAAATTGTACCACGTTTTTTCAAGCCAAGATCATTGTGTAGTGAATACCATACCCATGTCTCTATCAAGGGTATTCACCTTTATGAACATATACATATTTAATGATACTTTAATTTATTTATTCCACATTACTTAATCATGTAATAACTTATGATGTTGATTTATTCCATGTTATATGATTCATGTGGCACACTTATGCATTAAATGAAATGTTTAAGAAGGGTGCGCCCTAATAGCGCTCCAATGCATTGGGTAAAGTATAGTATCATGATACGTCATGTGCAATGGGTTTTGACTCATTCTAATTCAAGTGAAATGATGTTTTACTCATGCTTCATGTTCAATTAGGTTTTACTCATGCTCCATGTGCAATGAGTCTTGGATCATGCTAATTCCATGTTAAGTGTTGTTGCCGCATTTCCATGTTATGATTATCATGATTTATCATGCCATTATGTTCATGTTTCTCTTGTACTCCATTGATATTACTATTGTCTAACATGTATTGTATTCCTCATGTTATTCCATGTTTATTCCCTTACTGGGCTTTACAGCTCACCCTTTACTTATGTATGTCCTCAGGTTATCTCATGCAATGCTAAGTATGAAGGAATGTAGTGGTCATGTAAAGGAAGTTTTAAATAAAGATGTTGTGTGTTTTATGTTCTAAGCTGTTATGTAATGTTCCTAATCCCCAAAGACACTAGACCTATTGATATTCTATGTTGTATCAAGTGAAGATTTTATTTAATAAACCAGGTTTAAGTGTGTAATAAAAAAGCAGGGTTGTTATAGCATCGTCACAACCAAAGAAACTCAGTGATCCTGCAGAGAACAGATCGAACTAAATCCTACCTCAACCTCTTCCAACTAGTCTTCTATGAATACATCTGAAACAGAGCCCTCTTACTTCTACAGACTCTAGTGCTGAAACTCTATGAGTTTCCTCCTCCAAGTGTCTTCATCATCAACCTCTACCCTGCGGTGATCTACTGGCGCAGCCTAGTAGACATCTTCTACGCAAACCTGATGAGGACGTCGACCTGGAGCCATACATGTAAAATAATAAACAGTTAGAGTTCCTAAACCTAGAATATGTAAGACTAAACATTAATTAATTATTTTTATTTATTTATTTTAGGTTAACCTATCCCAAGTTCTACCCATTCAAACACAGGCACAAAGAAGAATGATGAATGATCATTTCCTAGGCCTCTACCCTACAACTAGAATCACCTTGTTTAGTATCCATTGTAAACTTAAAGGTCCATGCATCAGATCACAAGGGGCCCTAAACGCCTATGTCTCAGCCAGACTTCAATGTTTATATAACTTGATAAACTTGACTCACACCATTTCCCTACAAATCCATGAAAACTTATCTGTCCCTAACACCAAAATCCATCTTATCCCTTAACCAAAGCTTTGATACCACACTGTCTTGAACCCCTCCCCATAAGGTGTACCCCTCCGGGGCCAGCATTATGAGAATGGAGATAATGAACCCCAAGTCCTTCCTCTAGTAGACCCCGAGTTGGTGACTAGCTCTGAGGGTATAGTAAACACATAGATGGGAGGCATTACCCTCTAAGAGAACACATGCAAAAGAGAGAGATAAGACAGATACCAACCAAATCCAACTTAGACTGCAATATAAAAGAAAACCCAAGTACACATATGTAATTTCATAAAAAACTACTACAACTGAAATATAAAACTACAAGTACCAAAGGGAAGTAAAAATAGCATCGACCACGAAGCCCGAATAGATCCTGTAACCCCAAGATAGTAGTAACCAGCCTGATCTCTAACCTACTCCAAGTAACCTGAAAAAAATTTATATATACATAGGGTGATTATGAAAGTATACTTAGTTGGATCCTCCCTGGATCCTCTTATGCAAAAGTAAAGAAATCATGCTAAATCATAGTGAACAACAAGTGAAACTAACTCGTCACATAAATAGGTATACTATGTTCCAGACCTCACCATGGATACTCTCACCAAGTATCGCGTACAATAGTATATAATATAATAAATAATATCAAGGGTACCCCGCCACTACTTCTCTGTTGTTTTTCCGCTTTGCCCCAACATCGCACGTCTTAAGAATCTCTCTCCAAAAAAGGTTGCCTGCAAACACCTGGGTGAAGCACCACAACATGCACCTCGTGCAAAAAAACCACCACATCCTTGTAAGAAAAGTAACCAGGTAGTTTTTGGGAGGAACCACAACTCGCATAACATGTATCATACATTGGGTATTAAACCTCAAGCCATTATAGCCCATACACCAAGTAAGAATCCTCAAGCCATCATAGCATATACACATTACACCTATAGTAGTCTATAAGAAACTATATCCAGAATATATGTATTTGAATAACTACAAGCCATTACATACCTCTATACACATATATAGGGAAAACTAACAGTTGTTACTACCAGCATAAGTAACTACCAAGAGAAGAGAGCGGAGCCAAAGGGGGTAGTCACCAATCCATCCTCCCATTGGAATATTGGGGAAAAGACCCCCCCCCCCCCCCCCCCAGGGCTCAGAATCCCCAGGATATCAGTTTCCCTAACTGAAAAGGTGGAGTAGTGTATAGAAACACAAAAAAAGTACAAAATATACTATAGATCACAACCACACTATGGGAATAGCCTAGTCTTAGACACAACCGCAGCTAATGTCTCTCGGACTCCTGGCTTCCACTTCTAATACAAGGTATCCTATAAGCACACAACCATTTAAAGATATTTAATACATTAATTCATTCCATTTTTATCAGTTTCACTTTACGTTAATTAATTCTTTAAACATTAATTAACCATTAACAATTCCACATTATATTTCATCAGCATCACACCCAAAGTCCATTGTTCCTTTAAATGGTAACCTCAGCATTGCATCCCAGCAAGCTCTAACCCCATGGGTTAACATCATTTATTCAATAATTTATTAACAACATTATTACTTTTCCATATTCCCAGGTATTCTAGAAAAACATTCTAAGATACTAAACACAAGGAGGCTCAACTCAGTGAGTAAATGAACTACTCGTAAATTATTTTACACCTATATCAAGATCATAGAACCATCCTCCCTCAAGAATCTAAACATGAAAAGCATGTGTCATTCCCTACGCATATTTTCACCTTTTGGAAGTAGGGTAAGAAAAAACAGCTACCTTAAGCAATGGGAAAAGTAAAGAAGATAAACAACCAAAAATGATTAGAATGCATCCAAAAATTCACATCCAACTTATTTCATCATCCCTGGTGTCCTCCCCGACACCCAAATGCATAAATCAATGAATCTCGCCACTCTAGGCATCAACTGCTGCCACAACCAATGGGCATCCCTACCCCCACATATCACAATAGCCATCCAGGCTCACATCACAACACAAGTAGCAGGAAAACAAACATCATATCAATTGGTCTCTTGGCCCTTAAACAAGGCATCCAACCTTTAAACACAATGAGCACTCACAGCTCCAAGCATAAGGCTCTTGGCCTTTACACGCAAGAGGGTAACTCAGAACCCTGTAAGGAATTGTCTTTTTATCAAACAGCTAGTTCTTTAGTCCATATGAAATTAACTGATTTATTATTTGTAGGTTCCAACTATAGGTAACCTATACAATAAGCTATAATAGCTATAACAAATTTACTAAACATGCTTACTGCATCAATTTTATTAACATAAAAGTACAACAACAACCAGATTCATTTACATTCTTATTTATCTTTATCCAATTAATTATCAATTAATTATGACTTTACGTTCTTTACTAATTTCCATCAATAATGAAAATCTAAACAAAGCAAGAATAGATATCACACTATCTAGAAAAACAAGAGGAAATAACATAGGATCTATATCAATTTATTTATCTGGTTCAAATATTTATTATGTTAATTCCATTGTGATCTAGTGGGATAAAACATGATAACTCTATAGTTGCACGTAAAATAATAGAGAAGCAAAGAATTACCTACCTTAAAAGGTTTATTATGCTCTTTGAAAGGACTAACAAAACAAATCATGATCACCTCTCTTGGAGGACTACATCCACCTGAGGATGCAGAGACACCAACACACCGGCCAGAACCCAAGAAAAGTCCATTAGGAACATGGAGATAACTTTACATAATAGGGAAAGGGGAAACATAAGGAGATGAACCCAAAATAATGACTATAGATCATACCTTATATTGAAGATTGATCGATACTGCTTCATTGCACTAAAACAAGGGGTGCACTTGCAGCAAGAAGAACTTCAAGGGGAACCAATCCAAGGAGGAAAGTTTCATCGCACAACTCCTATGGGAAGGAAGGAAAGGTTATAGCATCTCACACTAGAGAACAAGGAGGAAGAACAAGGGAGGAAGATATCTCTCCCCTTTAGAAGATTTAATGGAGCATCATTTTAAGATACGCTGGATTTTCCATTAAAATAGGATCGCATTAAACCATGCGGTTTGAGAAAGTAAATGTATTCTGAACCTTAGGAAAATTAATATAATAGTTATGGGCTTTGAATTGGCCTTAAATCCCTTAAAAAAGTCCTTTAATGCGTTTAACATCAAATAAAATGTTAAATTGGTGAAACTGAAAAATATGGAAATTTGGCAAAGGAAATATGAAACTATTCTGGAAACACTGTAGATTCACCGGTATGGAAACACTATAGACTCGCCATTCTAGAAACATTGTAGACTCACCGATCTGGAAACACTATAGACTCACTGTTCTGGAAACACTATTGACTCACTGGTCTGGAAACACTGTAGACTCACTGTTTTGGAAATACTATAGACTCACTGGTCTGAAAACACTATAGACTCGCTGTTTTGGAAACACTATAGACTCACCGGTCTGGAAACACTATGGAATCACCATTCTAGAAAAATTATAGATTCACTATTCTAGAAACTCTATAGACTTGCCAGTTTGGAAACACTGTAGACTCACTGTTCTGGAAATACTGTTCACAAAACAGGAAATTTGGAAAAGTGTTGGGGATGAGTCACCTTGACCTCTCAGAACACCTCAACCACCAGATTTTAGTAAGGAAATGGACAAGAGAGGTCCATGCCATTAAAAAGTTGATATCTAATTACATGGTAATAATAAGGATAGAAAATTTAATTTTTAAAAACACATTCAATATTCATAATTGGAAATCAAGAGACATGATAAAAAAAGTGCATAAATAAAGAAGATGAGGAGAGAATCCCTTACCTTATGAGGGTTCTTATAAAATTTTAGTAGGATAATATTAATGGTTTTGGAACACCATGGAAGTTATTTATATAGGGATAGGGAGAGTATATTTGTACCCAATGGGTTTTGAGTAAAGTGGAGTGGGAGGTTGGGTGGGTATTTATAGAAAAATATTGGGGAATTTATTATTAATTTCTAAAATTAGGTATTGGACTCTATAAAATAAAAAAAAATCACAGCCATTCCCATGGTTTCTAAAAAAGAGGATTGGTTTTAAAAAATTTATATGTCCAATAACTGAGAATTTTAAAATAATGTCACTATTGATGTGGAAGTGATTTATGTTCCTAAATTACTGAATTTAAAACCTTAAAATATAATATAGATTTTGGAGGATTCGTTAAGGGTTTATAAAATTAATCCAACAACTTTGAAAATAAATTATTTTAAAGGAGAAATATATATTTAGTTGTTTATGCATTTTATAGAATTTATTATATCACTTTTGGGTCATTATGATGTCATAATATAGACCATATATTTATACTACATTTAATTTTTACCCAAAAATTCATATATCTTGAAAAATTATGAAAAATTAAAAATTAGATAATTTTGATGTTCTAATTTCAAAAATAATATTTATTTTATAAAAATAATTTATTAAATTTTAGAATTATCTACTTTAAATAAAATTCCATATTTACTAAAAAAAATACCAATTTTTACGATATTATCCACCCTCCGACCCTTATAAAAATTATATTGGAATTTATTGAATTAAATTATCATTTATATTTGAGTAATTATTATCTAATAAGAATATTTTATTAAAATTTTGATTATTTAAAAAATTCATGAATTTATCAAAATAATGTATTAATTAAAACTATATATATGTCAAAAATACAATTTTGATTTCCTCATGAAAAAATATTATTTTTATCAAACACATTATATAATTATTGATAAAATAATAATTAAAAGGGATAAAAAATAATTATTTCATTAAAAATATAATATAAAAATTCATACCACTAGGGTCTGGATACATAACCCTCATTACACTAGCATATGACTTAAGGGTAAGGTGGTGATGGTGTCACTTTCTTAGGGTGGTTCGGTGAACATGGTTTGGGTTGTGATATTGATAAGCTTGAACTTATCTATTAAATGGTTTGAGGAATTCTTTAGTTTTTAAATTTCATCTTGGTCTTGTTCAAGGTAAAAGACCTGTGATTCCATTTCCCTCGAAAGATTTGATAATTGGGATTTATAAGGTATTATCCTACTGGCTGATACCATCAATTCTTATGTGTGTTTTAGTTAGACTTTATCATAACCATTAATATATACTAATATTTATGGTAACTATAAAATAAAAATATTATGAATAGTTAAGTTGATTAATGGTTTTTAAAAACTAACATGCTATATCAGTCCAAAATAACCAAAGTAGTGAATGTGTTTTCTATAGCTATAAGGAATTTACTCAATCAAAATGTAATTTCATTTATAAATGTTAGCTTCATTAAATTATACCCCCTTTAAAATTTTCTACCTAAAAATTTCATTTTGTACAATAAAATAGATGAGGGTACTTCTATTTCTTCACCTCTTTTAGTTCCCTTATTTTTTTCCTTAAACCTATGGTTTTGTCACATCACTTTGGCTAGGTTAGTTGTATTGTTTTGTATAACATTGTCTTTATGATCTAATTTCATCACCGGATGATCCATGTATGAAAGATAATTCTTTGAGGGTGTCACCTATGTATTTGGTGTATGTGAGGGGTCCGATATATACTTCATTGGGAGTGATACATGGAACACATCATGTACTTGGGATAGGATAGTGTGAGTGATAGTCGATCAATGATATCTCTAATGAGATCAAGGATATCAAAGAGGCCTATGTTCCTAGGAATAAGCTTTCCCTTATTCCCAAAACTCATGATTTTTTTCCATGGATATATATGAAGGAACACCTTATTTTTTGACCTCAAGATCTGAGTATCATCTAAGATTGTCTACATAGCTTTTCTATGGAATTCATGTATATATAATAAGACTTTAAATAGTTTTAACCTTCTATTTAATAAGATCTCAACATATCCTCTAGAGTTTGGATGGTTCTCTCAAACTAACCATCCATCTGAGGATGATAAGAAATAATGAAGCTCATCTATATATCCAATGGTTGCTAAAGAATTCTCTAGAACCTTGAGGTAAACCTATAATCTCGATTAGATACGATTGAGAGTGGTACTACTTGTAGTTATAAAACTTTCCTTATATATATCTTAGCTATTTGATCAAGAGATAAATATTACTTAATAGGAATGAAATGTACTGACTTTATAAGGTGATAAAATACCAACCATATATCCATATTTCCTTTAGATGTCATAGTTAGTACTATGATGAAATACATGGTTATGTTTTACCATTACATAAAGGTTTGGTGAATGGATGCATCATACCCTTAGACTTCAATCATTAATCATTGACTTGTTAACATACCAAGAATCAAGATACAAATTTTGAAATCTCCCTCCTCATGTTATCCCACCAAATGTTTTTCTTTATATCTCTATACATCTTAGTGCCTCATGGATGAATAGATAAGGATGTGTTATTACCATCATCTAGAATTTCCATATTCAGCTCTCATTTTTAGGGGGGACATATCTAGGTTCCAAACCTTATAACTCCATATTTATCAATGTTACACTTTGGAATATTCACTACCCTTTTCTATAGCTCCACATAATATTTTTAGGCCTCCTTGATCCTCTCAATAATGGATGGTTGCGTAGTTATTTGATAAATGTGGGATGAATGTCCTTTTATTATTCCTATGTTCATCCTTTTCATGTCCAAGAAGATGGTATCACTTTTAATCCTTATCATGGGTGGGGTTGCATGGTCCTTTTTACTCAGAGAATCTTCCACTTTGTTGACCTTACCATGATGGTAATGTATTAAACAATAATAATCCTTGATCACGCCTTTTTTATTTAATATTGATATCCTTTTGTATAAATATATACTTGATTATTTTATGATCAGTTTATATGTCACACTTCTCCCCCAAGATATAATTTTTCCAAATGGTCAACATGAAGACCAATGCATCTAATTCCACATTAGGAATTTAGTAGTTCTTCTCATGGGTCATTAATTAGTGGGAGGCATAAACTATCACTTTTTCATCTTTCAAGAGTACACAACCCAAGACCCTATTGGAAACATCACTATAGATAAAAAATTCTTACCCATTGGTGGGTGATGTGAGTCCAGGTGTAGTTATTAGCCTCTTATTTAACTCTTTAAATATCTCATCACATTAATTATTCTAGAAAAAATTAAATCTCTTCCTAGTTATACTGGTTAGTTGGATTGAAAATTGGGAGAATTTTCTCACAAATCGACTAATCCAAGGAAATTATAGAGATACTTCATAGATTTTGGTCTAGTCCATCCTTTAATTGCCTCTATTTTTAAAGGATGAAAATAAATCTTTTTATTAGTGATAATATTCCCTAGTAATGTTATTTTCTCCATATTAAACTCACATTTACTATACTTCACATATAAATTTTCCAATCACAAGGTCTTTAGTACACCATTCAAATACTCCCCATGATCCTCCTTGATTTTTTACTAGATAATAATATCATCTATAAATAATATAATAATTTTTTCTAGGTAATACATAAAGTTTCTCTTCATTTAGTCCATGAAAATAACTAGAGCACTAATGATTCCAAATGAAATCACTATGAACTCATAGTGCTCGTACCTTACATGAAAATAAGTCTTGTGGATATCCCCATTCTTCAAATTTACTTGATAATATCTCAGTCGTAGATCCACCTTAGTGAAGTACTATGCTCTAAATATCTGATCAAACAAGTTATCAATCTGTGTGAGAGTATACTTGTTATTTATCATGATATTGTTAGTCTCATTATAACCAATCCAGTGGCTCATTGACCCATATTTATTATTGAAAAAAAATGACCATTATAGCCAATATTGAAGCACATGGGTGCATAAACCATTTATCTAAATTCTCTTTTAGTTACTTCCTTGGCTTGACAAGTTTATAAATGGATATTCTAAATGGAGTATTCAATATTGGAAAATTTCTAGGTATGATTTTGATTAGGAACTAAACCTCATGGCTTGGATAAAGACTAGAAAATTATTCAAGAAACATATTCTAATACTCCCTTACAATGTTAATGTCACCAAGGATGATATTTTCCTTATTATAAATAATTTGAGATAAATATTCTTTCATAATAGGTAATAATATCCATGTTTGAGATGATGATTCTAAAAGATGTTCATCCCCTCATTTCACTTATATAGGACAAGAGGGTTATTTTTTATATGGAGAGTGATTTCCTTCTCTAGGAAATTTATATTGGCTCGATATAAGGAAATATAATCCATACCTTGAATTTCATCAAATTTTACTAAATTGAGTATCACAAGTTTCTCTTGGATTTTCATCTTGTAATTATGTACATGGGAGATGTTATATACTTGATATGTAATAATTAAACCATTTTCTATTTTTACTAATAGCTCTACTTCTTTGTTTTGAGTTGATGTTAGAATAGTTGTACTAAACGTTCATGATATGAAAGAATGTGTATGACCATAATTAAAAAGAACATTCATTATCCTTGAATAAATAACTGCATACCTATCACTACAAAAGTTTCAGGATCCACCTTAGTAATTGTGATGAAATAATATCACCCTTTCAATCTAGGTATTGGTGGTTGTTGTCTTTGGTTATCGTTGAAACCCCTTAGATTTGTGCATTGATTCAAATAGTGTACTTATTCCTTGAAGTTGAAACATTGGATAGCAGGCAGAGGTAGACTGAAGAAATCCCTTCTTCAATTAAATTGGTTATTTTCTCCCATAGGTATTCACTAACTAGTTACCCTTCCTCCCCACACCTAAATCATTTCCTTATCCCCATCAAGAAATTTCCAAGATACTTCTTCCCACAATTTTGACAAGTGCGATGTTGTACTTTCTTTCTAACATGTTATTTCTCCTTTTCTCCACCAGAATTAAATTCTATTCTCCACTTCTTATCTCTTGACCACTAAGACCCATAAGATTCACCAATTTTCATTTTTGAATTTGAGGGCACATCTAACAATTTTTTCATGGCTGTCAATGTCTTAAATCACTAATGATTTTTATAGACTCAAATTTATCCCACAAAATAAGTGGTTAACTTTAATTTTAGGGTCAATGAAAAGGTAAAAGGCATATCATGCAAGTATTTTAAAGTTCTTCTTATATTCCCCGATGGGTTTTTCATCCTCTTACTTGAGGCCAATGAAATAAATCTCTATTTTAAGTTGGAGAGTGTAAGGAAAATATTTATTGAAAATAATTTTCTATAATTCTTTCCACTCCATCACTTAGATCACTTCTTTAGTATTTATATTGTTTATAAAGTTCCACCATTGATTATCTTTTACCTTCATATGATAAATAGATAAAACTACCTTCTCTTAATTAGATATTTAAGGATAGAGAAGATATTTTCAATGGATTTGATTCATTGTTCTACATTTAAGGGATTAGAAGATCTACTAAAATTTAGAGATCTTTATCACATAATGGTCTCAATTTAAACTTTCTATTTATTAGGGGGTACGAGGTTTCCACTTGATTTATATTTTTATTCAGAACTTGAGTTAATTAAGTAAGTATTTCCATGAAGTTCTCAACTCCTACTCCCATTCGTTTGGGAATATCATTTGGTCATTTCCTATCACATTGTTGTTTGACTTGATTCCTCCTATTTCCATCCATTGACTAAAATTAAAGAGAAAATTAGGGATAATAATTTATAATCTATTAAACATATAAAAGGGAATCTATGAATATTGTATGGATAACTCATAACTAATATGCATTCCTTAACCTATGAATTTATTGGATTCAATATAATTTATTCATAGTCTATTTCCAAACATAGGATTTTATAGTCATTTTTGTTCCCTTAATAATAGCTTATAATGATATTGTGAAACTTTTAAATCAGATCCCATGGGAGTTTCAAACTAGGTGGTCAGGAAGGATTATTTGTCTTGCACCAGGTGATAATTGAGTTAATTCCAAATGCACCCTTTTCGAGGTTATTACCCCTTGTTACAATTGTTCCAAAGCCACATGAACATGTAAAATATATATAGAGATCTTTTTTATTGGAAACCACTTACTCTATACTTTACCAAAATTTAGGGAAATTTTCCTATATCTTTTCTTATCCCTAAGGCTTTCACTATAGTTCTCTAATACTAATCCCCCAAAAAACTAGACCTTACTATAATACCAATTATGCCAACCCATATCTTTAATACACCTTAATTAATGATTTATTACATGAAGACACACATAATACAGTCCAAAAATATTCTGAGGTCTATTTTACATGGGTAATTAGTTTCATAACACCATAACTTAAAATAGGGATACAACAACATTATTTAGAAATCCCATAACATGCTCTTAGATTCCTTTGATCTTCTAAAACTACATGGGATAACCTGGGGATGTATATTAGAAAGGGGTGAGGTATAAATTTACTTAAGGGAATAAAAAACATAAATTGATGAAAAAATAAATTTTAGACAAGAGTTGTGTCATGGTGACATAAAATGGATAATAATCCTAAACATGAACATCGAAGCATGATATAAAATGATGGAATCAAGGAAATGTAGGAATATGGAAACAACTTTAAACATTATATTATAGGCCTATGTCAAGGATAAAAATTGAGAAATAATAATATAGTACTCTTAGGATAACCTCCCATGGACTATACCATTTATTGCATGAGATAAAAACAATGCTTAATTCATCATAGAGATATATAATTTCAGTCCCACCCATCACATACATATCATGTGCAAGCATTTGTGTACCACATAGATCATGTAACATAAGGATATATTTCATCAATTTTAATACCATGATTAAGTAGTGTGGGTTAAATAAATGGGATTCCGTAATCTATTAAGGATAGTTACATTTAGTTTAATACCATTTATTTGAAATGGGGATGGGTATTTACTACATAAATGTTGGGCATGGAAAAATCACTGGGTAATTTCAATAGCATAACCGGTGCACACAAAGATTCGTGGAAGGGTTTAATGAGAGCGAAAGGTGGTATACCATTACTTTTACAGCATAATAAAATCAAAATGGATGTGTAAAAATACATTCCAACATGAAAAATTGGAAACCAAATGGAATAATACAAAGAAAATGCTTGAATAAAGAGCAGGAGAAAATCCCTTTCCTTGAGAGGGTGCTTCTAAAAGATTGGGAGGAGATTATTAAGAACTTGGGATCACCATGGGAGGGATTTAGAGAAGTATATGGAGATGAAATTTGTGATCAATGTATTTTAAGTGAGTATGAGTGGGAGGTTGGGTGGGTATTTATAGAAAAAGAGAGAGTAAGTATTTATTAATTTCTAAAGTTAGGTTTTCGACTCAATATAATAAAACAATGAAAACCAAAAAATATTAAATGGTTTTTACCATATTTTCTTCAAAATATGAGTGTGTTAATTATTTTATAAGACCAATAATATTAAAATAACTCCATTGGGGATGTATAAGTGATCCATGTTCATAATGAATTGATTTTAAAACATTAAAATATAATATAGGTTTTGGAGGATTAATTAAGGGTTTATAAAGATATAAAATATATTTAAAAATATATTATTTGAAATTTTAAATATATATTTTTTCATGGATAAATTTTATATAATTTATTAAATCAATTTTTTCCATTATGATATCATAATATAGACTGTACATTTATACCGTATTTAATTTTTACCCAAAATATTTATTGTCTCGGAAAATATTGAAAAATTAAACATTTCCTAATTTTTATGTGTGTACATCAAAGATAAATTTTATTCTATTGAAATAATTTTCAAAATATGAAAATTTTTACTTTTAAATAAAAATCCCAAATTATTTGGAAATACTAGTGTTTATGATATGAACCAATTTCTAACCTAAATAAAACTTACATTAGACTTCATTAAATTATATTATCATTTATATTTAATCTATTATTTTCTACTAATAATATTTATAAAAATATTATTTATTTTAAAAATTATTTATTTTAAAAATTATTTAATTTTTCAAAATAGTGTCTTAACAAAAACTATATATTTCAAAAAATATATAATTTTGATTTATTCATGTCAAAATCTATTTTTTATCAAACACATTATATGATAACTAATAAAGTAATAATAAATAGGGATAAGTATAATCATTATTTAATTAAAATTAAAATTTAAAAATTCACACTACTAGGGTTTAGATAGAAAATCCCTTATTACACCAGTGTACTCCCTAAGTGTATGTTGTGGGATGGTGGCACTTTCTTGGAGTGGTTCTATGAACATAGATTCAGTTGTGATCACAATAATATTGAAATTATCCCATAAATGGTTTCATTCATGATTGTGTTTTTTGATTTCATTTCGGTCTTGGTTAATGGAAAATCCCAACGATTCCATATCCATCAGAATCTATGATAATTGGGCTTTATAGTGTATTATCCTACTGATTGAGGCTATCACTTATTCCATCTCTGTCAATTAGACTTTATCATAACCCTTAATATATACAAAACAAAATGGTCACTGTACAACAGATATATCATGAATGATTCATATCATTAACATTTTTTTAAATAAAAAATTCTATATAAGTATAAAATATCCAAAGTAGAGCATGTTTTTTCTATAGATATAAAGAATTTACTCAATCAAAAGGGAATTTCATTTATAAATATTTAGTTTATTGCAGTCACATGATTAGTAAAATCATTAGGGTGGGGGTTGAATCAATGACTTATTGATTTTAAAAAAATTCCTTTAAAAAACCTTCAATGCTTTTTAGAGTAAAATAATATGTTGTCTTACTACACATAAACATGGAACAATATATTTACAATAATCACTACTCTGTGTGAGTAAATAGTCCTTAGAATGATCTGATAGAACTCATGATCACACAATCTACTAGTTAAATAGTTTGAACCATATTGATCATGGAAAATCCTTATAACTCACTTTACATGTCCCCCAACTGTTTATGTGCATCTTGCAAATTTATTGCAACATGTACTGTAACATTAATATCAAATGGGTAAAAAATTGAAGAGTATTCCACCAATGATTCTTATTAAGTTGTATGTGGGATGAGATCGTCATTATATTCTATTCTTGTACATTATAAAGACTTCAGTTAAATTTTCACACACAACACTATATGAAACAACTTCACTAGATCACTATATCTCTACCCTAAAAAAGTTATTTAGAATATATAAATAGAAACAAAAACTTCATCTCTCTCTCTATCTCTTATAAACTTCCTGAACAACTCACCCAGTTTGTCTTTATAGGAATCATGCACACAATTATTCTTATTTACAAGGATATATATATATATATATATTCATGAGATGCCATGTGAATTAATATTCCATCATATCCTTCTTCTCCTTCGTTCATCCCGCTATATAAATTCAATTATATAAATTCAAATTTAAATTCTCCTGAAGACCTAAATCTCATATTCAAAAAATCACACTGCTTGTCTTTATAATCGATGTAATAAATATTAGTAATAACAACATGAAATAACTACAACATATTCATGGAATTATTCATATTTAAGAAATCAAACATGAAGGTCCTTCTTTACATGATATTCGAGGAATTTAAAAACACAATATATATAGGACATAATTACCAGGATTATTCTAAACTTCATCTTCTCACCATCATAATTCATATGTAATAAATATGAATATAAATAAATACATGCATGCATGAACTATATTTGTGGAACCTTTATTTTCAGCTGAGGAAAATATTATAAATTATTCTTCTTATTTATACCTTCCTAGATAACAATATAATGGATTGTTGTGATATTTATTTTTTTATTAAAGATGTTCTTACCTGGAACCATATCGATTTCAACACATAATAATTTTTTTTTTTTTATCATTTGAATATGTCCCAAACAAAAAATAATCATCAAAAAATAATTTAGACACTCAAGTCTAAAAATGTTATATTTTTTACCAAAAATGTCACTAAAAATTATATAAGTATGGGACTGATCATATGAAGCATCTACTGAGGAATCTACCACATTATGAAATGACAGAAATTTTCAAGTGACTATAATGATGGATTGACCATATTTCACATTATAAATCAACCACACATTTAGATATATCATGTGGAATAACCACATGAAGAACATATTGACCCTAAAAACAAGCTTCAAATCAACCACATGAACAATCGACTAACCGTATGTGTAACGCCCTGACCCCAGTTACCCAGAGTCGGTGCATTATTACATAACATTGGCATGATCACAAGAAAGATCAAATCTCGAAAGACCAATTGGTTTAGTAGCCTAGGAAACACTAGATATATTCATAAGTTTTACATTACATCATAAAATGAAAAACTACCACAACAACATAATGTTTCCACAATCCACACTATTAACCCCTCATAAAATCCCTGCAGGTCATTCATAACTTACTTCTTTACTTCCAGGGAAAAATAAAACATAGAAAAGGGGTGAGATCAAATGCCCAGTAAGGATAACAATATAGCGGAAACTTTCATAAATAAGAATAAACATTTAAGGCAATGTATAACTAAAACAAAAGCCTTTCAAACATGAACTTTCAACATGGTATGGCATAAATAAAATGAAATAATGCCATTTACTTATTCACATGGATATTCTACTAATCGAATAATCACATGCAAAAATCAATAACCACTTTCATAATGTTGGAATGCATAATTCCAGACTATCATAACCACATAGTCAAGGCCTTGTGCCAAGACTACAAATAAGATTTTTTCAAGGCCTTGTGCCAAGACACTAGTTTGTCTCATGAGACCTACCGATGCATCGAGGAGCTATAGCGGGCTCCACCCATCACATATTAAGTCCAATGCATTCCCATATGAAAAGGTTTAAACATAACATAAACATTCGTATTAAAACTAGCATACGAAATGTAAATACTTTCACCATAAACTATGAATGGTATAAAAATAGCACATCCACAGTCAAACATATCACAAAACCTTCAATAAAATATAGAAGTTTTGTATCATAATAAATCAACTTCAAATAATCTTAAAATCCATCAAAGGATGTTGACATAGATGAAATCAAAATTCTTTTTAAAGAAATATCTCCTTTTTATTTTTAAATCATTTAAGATCCATATAAAATAAAACATTTTCTTTGAAATATTCTTATAAGCTTGTAAGGGAAGCTTTGAAGATTTTATAACGGCGGAAAATAGCCGCACCCGCCGTATAAGTTAAAAAAAACATTCTTACCTTAATTCTGTCGAAAAGGTTAAAAAGGACCTTGTTTTGAAAACGACCAAAAGATTCCTTTATAAACCACTTATAAAAGTCAAAAAGGGTATAAATGACTTTAACTCATATTCTAGTAAATAGTAAAAATGTTTTGAAATACATTTTTAAGAAACATGGATGTGGATGATAAAGAGATCCCAGTAGATTATTACGTATAAACAACCTCGGATAATGAAGAGATTGTGAAATAACCCTTACCTTGTAATTTTCCTTGGTTGGGGTAGGTTAACCTCCTGTATAATGGTGAAATAATTGTTATTAAATTATACAAGAATCATATATATTAATATGATATCATATATGATCTTTTAACATTGATTTGTTAATAATATCTTAGAATTATCTTCGTTTCGGGTGTTAACTTACTCATTTTCTTTTATATGTTTTGTTAAATAAGCCATGTTTGTTGTATATTATTCATATCCATAATGATATCAAGTCCTTAAACATCATTTTTAAATCATCAAATGATAATTATACTTGAATGGATACGATGGAGAATGAATCTCATCGCGTTCGTGGAGACGGTAGTCCGTACGTACGCACGAGCGACAATATCATTCTTTTGATATTAAAATAATATATAAATGGATGTTATATCATATATAAATAATCATTAACATGTTATATTTATTATTTACATGAGTTACACATCATTATTATACCCATTCAAATAATAATATATTGAATAATAATTACACCACGACGTGGAGACGGTAAGCCGTACGTACGCACGTATGGTGACATGTTATTCAAAGGGTGGATAGAATACTGAATATGGTTGTACCATATTTATAATAACATCACAGTATATGTGAGATACTGGAGTTATTATTTTAGAATGGTAAGAACAAAGGAAGAAGAAGTGGAAGAAGAAATGAACTTGGAGAAGGGTGGTGAAATCATTACCTCTTCTTCGGGTTCTTCCTTTTGATTTGATCAAAAGGGATCCTTAGGTTGGCTTTATGATAAAACTAAGGCCTCTAGGTTGTAGTGAGGGATGTTGGGAGAGTATTTGGGCAGAGTTTGGCCGAACCAAAAGGCTTGTAAGGTGTTAAGAAATGAGAAGGAGGAGTGCCCTTTTATAAGAGGGGTGAGGGGCACCGTTGGAAAAGTTAGAAATATTAATTTATAATAAATTCATATTCGGTTTCTAATGGCTCCAAAGTTGATTATTCAAAGGTTAAGGTGGGGATAGGTCTAAAACCACTCAACCAATAGAATTTATACAGGTTTGGGTACTTATATTAACCTTATCTTTAAGTATTAACTCTAAGTTAATTAGTTTCACTTTTACAATGTCTCTTTGTATTTTTATATAATATGGTTAATAAACTTACTACATACATCCAAGAGACCCCCAAGTGGTCCATTAATGATGAAAATATCATGAAATAAGTCTTTTGGCCGAACCTTAGATTTTTAGGAATTTAATATCAATTAATAATATAATATTTGTTTTAAGAACTCTTTTATGTCAATTTTGACACTATTCAATAGTTGATTTTTTTGAAACTCATAACAGATTGATTACTTCGAAAAAAGTCAATTAAATCAATCCTAATATATCATATTATCCTATAAAATTAGTTTAATTCATTAAAAGTTTCATATTATATTTATTTTGGTATTTATAATATCAATTATTTTAATTTTTCACTATTATAGTAATTACTGCATCATCATTGTGTCATAAATAAAATAAATTATTTAATGTCTAAAAATTATAAATAAAATATAATTATGTATTAAATCTCTTTATCTTTCTAATGAATATTTATAATCTAAAATCCAACATATATAACCCTATGTAACAATTGTTTTTCTAAAAGATATATGCTTGTGTCATTTTTGTATTCATTTTAACTTAATTAAAATAAAGTGTCATTATCACTTACAAGTGGATCCATGGGGTCCCAAAATAGACCCAAAGATTCCCATGGTCGACCATGTATCAACCAATAGGGTTAAGACACGTTTTAGGGTAATTTAGTATTATTATAATAATATTTTTTAACCCTTATTTACCGGATTTACCCTTAACCATGGTAAATAAAATATTTACCGCAGTAATTATTCAAAATGTCTAAAAATAAAAGTTACCTATTTACACAATTTGAAAATCCTGATTCCAAATATGGAATCCATTTTCCTAAATTCAAAACAAAGAAGTGGCAGAAATTAATTTAAAATTAATTCCCGCTGTCAAAACAAAAAGCGTGTTTTTAAGAGATAATAACTATCAAAAGATTGACACTTGTTTATGTTCGGTTTAATTGTAAAATTATGTCCAATGACCAACATTATATTAAATGGTAAAACTATATTCTAAATATACTTTAAAACCACTCAAATTAACAATTTATCACTATTAATTATTTTGATTAAAAAAGTTGTTTTTAATTAAAATTTAGTAATTTTCACTATTCATCAAAATATGAAAGTTATCCAAAAAGTACCAAAATTTCACCTTAGGCTAAATTCGATATTCCGAATCCAAAAATAAAGTCCATTTTAAAATATAAAATATATATAATTTCAAAAAGTAGGTATTACTATTCATAATAGCTAGTTTGATTGGTTACGGTGTGTTAGAACTCGGTGTTGCGTACAACACACGCTAGCGTACCGTGGAAGCTTGGGATGTTTCATTTTAAATTTTTGATGTCCCCATTTAGTCAAAAAGTTTAAAATATAGTATCTAAAAAGGGTTCACTATTAAAATTTGGTAAAAGTGCAATACTGAAAATGAATTTGTTCTTACATTATGTCTAAGAAACTCATAATATGGATTCTAAAATTATAAGGATTATATAAAGTTTAAAATTTAGTTAACACTATTCATAACCTCTTTTGAACAGCTTGTTTGGTAAGTCATGGTGCGATTGAACTTGGTGTTGCGTGTAGTGAAAGTTATTGAATTATTTTGAAGAAATAATACACCATAAAATCTTAGGGTGTTACATTCTCCCCTCCTTCAATAAATTGCGTCCTCGCAATTTGAAATTGTTCTTCGAAAATAAAAGGTTGAAAATAGAAAATATCTTTGTGGGAAAACCCACATCGGAAATTGGGTTACTAAAATTTAGTCTTAATATGAGGAAAAGAGAAATGAAAGGATCACCACCAAATTATGATCTCTATTAGGAGAACATTGGTGGTAATTAGAGACATATAATTGGAGGAAAAACGTAAATATTTATAGGTAGTTATTGAGGTCATCAATCACAAAAAAGTATAAAATTGAGGTCCTTAAAATCATCAATCTATGATGATTTTAAATACCATCGGTTCAACAAAACATAGGGTATTGGGATAACACATTTTTGACGTTTCAAAATATCTTAGTTGAAATCCCACATCGAAAAAATGAATTAATGAGGCCTCTATTTTAAATAAAGAGTGGAAAGTATGAAGATTACCGAAAATAACACATACTAGGGTTCCATGTAGGAAAATATGGATATGGAAGAAAAATCTAACCATCAGTTATCTGATGGAGAGTGGTAGAGAACATGGCTATGAAAAGGCCAACAATCCCAAAGCCATAAATTAGTGATGATTTAAGGTACCATCTAGGACAACATTTTTGTTCTAAGTTCCTTTTCTTAATGATGAGGAATTTATTTATGAGATTGACTAAGATCATAAGGATATATACTTACTTTATAATTAGAGTTTTATCCATTAATAAATTTCTACCAAAAACTCATCATTCACTCGTAAAAAAAATTCTATTTATACTATTCATAGAGGGTTCCAAAATCAACGAATTTATAATTCATCTACAAGATCTTTTAATAAAAACTACATTATTTAATCCAGGAAATCTCGTGAGCCAGTGGTAGGTGATACACCCTTGTCGCCCTTCGGTTGCGGGTTCAAGTCTCGCAGCCTTGTCGGACGCGACGGGTTGCCGCCCGACCTCTGGGTTGTTCTTTTATGGAAATCCGAAATAATCCAAACTAGAACTATCCAAAATACTTCTGTCCAAACTCACAGTCCAACATTTATAAGGAAGGTAAACATAATATAGATCCTTTTTACCCCGTAATAGAATATGAATACCTTCATCATGTATTACCATATTCCTTATTAATTACATTCATGCTCCCTTATTCCATATAGAATGCTGGATATACTTCATTAATCCAAAAATGTTTTAAACCCCAAAAAAATGATGGAATGTAGAAATCATTAATCAGTTTCAAGGTAGTCAAGAATATCCAATATAATTTATCCAAATCAATCATGTATTATTCTAAAATCACTAACTCGGTATCAGAACCATATTATGGTTTATCGTTCTCTCAACCATATATTTTCCAAAAATTTATCCTGCTATTGAGTCACTTTTCTTTGTTCCACACAATCTCAAGTCCTTAATGAAATAGTACTGCAGTACAATCCTTATATACTCCATAATTATTATAACAAGTACATTGTTGATACAACACTCAATTGACATAATCAACATAAGAATTCTAATCATTCCTCTTCATCTGTGGTAGTATCATAATTTGATTATTATCCAATAGCATCATTTGCGGCATAGTCTGATGGCTGGGACATAGGTTCGCGTAGTGTCCAAACTCCTTGCAAATGAAGCATTGTACATTTGAAACCATTTTCTTACCCTTGCAGTCACGTACTTTGTGCCCTTTTCCTCCACACTTATAACAAACTCCCATTCCTTTCAGGCAAGTTCCAGGGTGTTTCTTTCCACAGTTACCACATATGGGAAAATTCTTATTTTCCCTCTTCCCTTTATCCATCTTTATCTCTTCTATCCTTTTCTTCTCTTGCTTCCCTTCAAATCCATAGGACTCAGTAAACTCTTTACTTATCTTATCAACACATGATATTATTTCTTCATATGATGATAATACCTGGGAGACTATTTCTCTTATAAATTCTAGCTTAAGACCATGAAAGATATGATCCTTCCTTCTCTTTGGATAATGTGCATTTCTGGAGTTCTCATTCCTTTTACTGGGCGCCATTTCTAAACAATGGCATACACTAGATCAGTTTATGAATCAAAATACATAATCCCATACTTATAAAACACTTAACATAATTGAACTATTTATGGATATAATCCATAATCATAAGAATGTTTTCTTTGAGGAAGTATATACTCATAAACCCTTCATAATGATTTGTAAAGAAAATGAGAGTTATCCTAAGCATATCCCCCGGGAGTGTCGTAACCAAGAGTGCAGCAAGGCCCGTTGTCGTGCACCAGTTCCCGTTTGAGTCTAGCTCAAAGCGGTGTTTTTGGGTTTTACCCCTAGGTACATCTGTGCCAGAGCCGCCTCTACCTGCTCGTATCCAGACAGGGATGTATTGCTCAGAAAACTCACAAAATCTCTACAATACCAAAATTCTAGTAAGTTCTTCTATACTAATCCTCAAAGTTCATCTTAGGTCTACGTGCTCTAATCAGAGTTTATCTAAATCTAGTTTCCAAGGTTTGTACTAAACTTCCTCTGATACCAACTGTAACGCCCCGACCCCAGTTACCCAGAGTCGGTGCATTATTACATAACATAGGCATGATCACAAGAAAGATCAAATCTCAAAAGACCGATTGGTTTAGTAGCCTTGGAAACACTAGATATATTCATAAGTTTTACATTACATCATAAAATGAAAAACTACTACAACAACATAATGTTTCCACAATCCACACTATTAACCCCTCATAAAATCCCTGCAGGTCATTCATAACTTACCTCTTCACTTTCTGGGAAAAATAAAATATAGAAAAGGGGTGAGCTCAAATGCCCAGTAAGGATAACAATATACGGAAACTTTCATAAATAAGAATAAACATTTAAGGCAATGTATAACTAAAACGAAAGCCTTTCAAACATGAACTTTCAACATGGTATGTAATAAATAAAATGAAATAATTCCATTTACTTATTCACATGGATATTCTACTAATCGAATAATCACATGCAAAAATCAATAACCACTTTCATAATGTTGGAATGCATAATGCCAGACTATCATAACCACATAGTCAAGGCCTCGTGCCAAGACTAAAAATAAGATTTTGTCAAGGCCTTGTGCCAAGACACTAGTTTGTCTCATGAGACCTACCGATGCATCAAGGAGCTATAGCGGGCTCCACCCGTCACATATTAAGTCCAATGCATTCCCATATGAAAAGGTTTAAACATAACATAAACATTCGTATTAAAACTAGCATACGAAATGTCAATACTTTCACTATAAACTATGAATGGTATAAAAATAGCACATCCACAGTCAAACATATCACAAAACCTTCAATAAAATATAGAATTTTTGTATCATAATAAATCAACTTCAAATAATCTTAAAATCCATCAAAGGATGTTGACATAGATGAAATCAAAATTCTTTTTAAAGAAATATCTCCTTTTTATTTTGAAATCATTTAAGATCCATATAAAATAAAACATTTTCTTTGAAATATTCTTATAAGCTTGTAAGGGAAGCTTTGAAGATTTTATAACGGCTGAAAATAGCCGCACCCGCCGTATAAGTTAAAAAAAACATTCTTACCTTAATTCTGTCGAAAAGGTTAAAAAGGACCTTGTTTTGAAAATGACCTAAAGATTCCTTTATAAACCACTTATAAAAGTCAAAAAGGGTATAAATGACTTTAACTCATATTTTAGTAAATAGTAAAAATGTTTTGAAATACATTTTTAAGAAACATGGATGTGGATGATAAAGAGATCCCAGTAGATTATTACGTATAAACAACCTCGGATAATGAAGAGATTGTGAAATAAACCTTACCTTGTACTTTTCCTTGGTTGGGGTAGGTTAACCTCCTGTATAATGGTGAAATAATTGTTATTAAATTATACAAGAATCATATATATTAATATGATATCATATATGATCTTTTAACATAGATTTGTTAATAATATCTTAGAATTATCGTCGTTTCGGGTGTTAACTTACTCATTTTCTTTTATATGTTTTGTTACATAAGCCATGTTTGTTGTATATTATTCATATCCAGAATGATATCAAGTCCTTAAACACCATTTTTAAATCATCAAATGATAATTATACTTGAATGGATACGATGGAGAATGAATCTCATCGCGTTCGTGGAGACGGTAGTCCGTACGTACGCACGAGCGACAATATCATTCTTTTGATATTAAAATAATATATAAATGGATGGTATATCATATATACAGAATCATTAACATGTTATATTTATTATTTACATGAGTTACACATCATTATTATACCCATTCAAATAATAATATATTGAATAACAATTACGCCACGACGTGGAGACGGTAAGCCGTACGTACGCATGTATGGTGACATGTTATTCAAAGGGTGGATAGAATACTAAATATGGTTGTACCATATTTATAATAACATCACATTATATGTGAGATACTGGAGTTATTATTTTAGAATGGTAAGAACAAAGGAAGAATAAGTGGAAGAAGAAATGAACTTGGAGAAGGGTGGTGAAATCATTACCTCTTCTTCGGGTTCTTCCTTTTGATTTGATCAAAAGGGCTCCTTAGGTTGGCTTTCTGATAAAACTAAGGCCTCTAGGTTGTAGTGAGGTATGTTGGGAGAGTATTTGGGCAGAGTTTGGCCGAACCAAAAGGCTTGGAAGGTGTGAAGAAATGATAAGGAGGAGTTCCCTTTTATAAGAGGGGTGAGGGGCACCTTTGGAAAAGTTAGAAATATTAATTTATAATAAATTCATATTCAGTTTCTAATGGCTCCAAAGTTGATTATTCAAAGGTTAAGGTGGGTATAGGTAGAAAACCACTCAACCAATAGAATTTAGACAGGTTTGGGTACTTATATTAACCTTATCTTTAAGTATTAACTCTAAGTTAATTAGTTTCACTTTTACAATGTCTCTTTGTATTTTTATATAATATGGTTAATAAACTTACTACATACATCCAAGAGACCCCCAAGTGGTCCATTAATGATGCAACTATCATGAAATAAGTCTCTTGGCCGAACCTTAGATTATTAGGAATTTAATATCAATTAATAATATAATATTTGTTTTAAGAACTCTTTTATGTCAATTTTGACACTATTCAATAGTTGATTTTTGTGAAACTCATAACAGATTGATTACTTCGAAAAAAGTCAATTAAATCAATCCTAATATATCATATTATCCTAGAAAATTAGTTTAATTCATTAAAAGTTTCATATTATATTTATTTTGGTATTTATAATATCAATTATTTTAATTTTTCACTATTATAGTAATTACTGCATCATCATTGTGTCATAAATAAAATAAATTATTTAATGTCTAAAAATTATAAATAAAATATCATTATGTAGGAAATCTTTTTATATTTCTAATGAATATTTATAATCTAAAATCCAACATATATAACCCTATGTAACAATTGTTTTTCTAAAAGATATATGCTTGTGTCATTTTTGTATTCATTTTAACTTAATTAAAATAAAGTGTCATTATCACTTACAAGTGGATCCATGGGGTCCCAAAATAGACCCAAAGATGCCCATGGTCGACCATGTATCAACCAATAGGGTTAAGACACGTTTTAGGGTAATTTAGTATTATTATAATATTATTTTTTAACCCTTATTTACCGGATTTACCCTTAACCATGGTAAATAAAATATTTACCGCAGTAATTATTCAAAATGTCTAAAAATAAAAGTTACCTATTTACACAATTTGAACATCATGATTCCAAATATGGAATCCATTTTCCTAAATTCAAAACAAAGAAGTTGCAGAAATTAATTTAAAATTAATTCCCGCTGTCAAAACAAAAAGCGTGTTTTTAAGAGATAATAACTATCAAAAGATTGACACTTGTTTATGTTCGGTTTAATTGTAAAATTATGTCCAATGACCAACATTATATTAAATGGTAAAAATATATTCTAAATATACTTTAAAACCACTCAAATTCACAATTTATCACTATTAATTATTTTGATTAAAAAAGTTGTTTTTATTTAAAATTTAGTAATTTTCACTATTCATCAAAATATGAAAGTTATCCAAAAAGTACCAAAATTTCACCTTAAGCTAAATTCGATATTCCGAATCCAAAAATAAATTTCATTTTAAAATATAAAATATATATAATTTCAAAAATTAGGTATTACTATTCATAACAGCTAGTTTGATTGGTTACGGTGTGTTAGAACTCGGTGTTGCGTACAACACACGCTAGCGTACCGTGGAAGCTTGGGATGTTTCATTTTAAATTTTTGATGTCCCCATTTAGTCAAAAAGTTTAAAATATAGTATCTAAAAAGGGTTCAATATTAAAATTTGGTAAAAGTGCAATACTGAAAATGAATTTGTTCTTACATTATGTCTAAGAAACTCATAATATGGATTCTAAAATTATAAGGATTATATAAAGTTTAAAATTTAGTTAACACTATTCATAACCTCTTTTGAACAGCTTGTTTGGTAAGTCATGGTGAGATTGAACTTGGTGTTGCGTGTAGTGAAAGTTATTGAATTATTTTGAAGAAATAATACACCATAAAATCTTGGGGTGTTACAGTATGGATTGACCAAGTGATTGGATCGACCATGTGGATAAGTCAATATTGAACATAAGAAAAAATCAATTGAACATGAAAATCCATGATTAGTGGATTCACCATGATGTTTTATCGATTTGATAATTCTATAATTATTTCAAATCAATCCATAGCCTCCTCAAAACTCCTCTGGCCTTCCAAAATAGATTAAAAAATCTTCCAACATAATGATGAAAGTGTATCTACATCCATTGAATCATGCCCTTTATTTTCCTATAATAAAAGCTCAAAAATCATCAAATTTAATGTTTAATCATGATTTATGTGTTGTTAACAAAATAAAACACAAGTATCACATCTAATTTAACTTTATTTAATCTATCTTCACTAGATGAAAAACACAACCTAGTGTAACTTCTTAAATTAACATAGTCTCAAAAATCTCCCCCTTTGGATTTTGTTGGAAACCATGGAACATAAATTAATTTCAAACTTATCACAATTATCAATGAATTATCATTCAATAATTCTAAGCCTACATGAGATAGATCAGTGTAGGAATCAAGAATATTTAATAATAAAATCTTGTTTTTCATAAGAAGATAATGATTTAAATTCATACATATTTAATCTTCAACCTCTTTAAACTACTCATAGAATATATAAAATATAAATTCATGCATGAAAATCAATAGACTATTAAAATATTTCATACATGAAATTATGATGAAATAATAACTTACCCATTTTAAAAAAACTCTCAACATATATTTTCCCATTAATATAATCACATATCAATGGATAATCCCCCTATAAATATTCTCACCCTTTCAAAAATGTTAAGGAGATAAGTATAAATAAATATTTATGTTTTCATTTATTTTCTCCCACTTTGACAATAATATACAAAGAAAAGAAGAGAGTGTGGTGTAGATCATTACTTAACCTTGATATGTGTGATGTTGAACACATAACATTGACCTCATATTCTAGAAATATTTCTTATAAAAAGTATTAGTGAACACATGTGAAATATTCTCCCTTATTGGATCAAACTCAAAATTCAATTCATTTCTCTCAAAAAGATCCTTAATAAAGTGATATTTCATATCAATGTGCTTATTTATTGTATGGTGAACATGATTCTTTAAAAAATTGATACCAAACTTATTATCACATACCATTAGAAGTGACTAATTCAATTCAATTTTAAAATATTTTAATTGTGTCTTCATCCATATTAATTTATTTATGCCATGATTTTCAACCACATATTCTTCCCTAGTAGTATTTAATGACATAGAACTATACTAATTTATATCCCAACATACATATCTATATCAAAGGAAGAATAATCCACTATATGTGGATATTCTATCATAAACACAACCAACCCAGTATACATTTTAAAAACCAAATAGATCCAACTCTCCCTTACTATCATATTCCAACCCAAAAACTGGTATACCCTTTATATATATAATAATCATATTTCCTACAACAAAATGAAAATCTATAGGTTAACATTGGTACTAAGTATAAATAGTGACAACATATATTAAATCTATGATTGATTTTTTGAGATATAAAAGACTTCAAATTAAATTTTTAAACTCCCTTGGATTAACATCATTGATCTGTTCATATTTTTATGGATTTTTTCCCATTGAAATTATTGTAGAAACATGATTTGAATCCTCTATTCCAAATTATTTCAAGATTTCCTCAACATACTTCCTTTGAGAAAGAAAAATATGATCTTTCTTTTAAGATATTTGTAAACCAAGAAAGTACCTCATTTATCATAACATGGAAATCTCAAAAAATGTCACCATATCATTATAAAACTTCTCATAAATTTCTTCATTATTTACATAAAATATTATGTAATCAATATAATCAATAATAAGAAGAGATACTATTTTTCATAATTAATTTATAGATTGTTTTACAGTTTTTCCTTTTTAAAATCTGACCTCTTCAAACTGTTATCCATTTTAGAATACCAAGATCTTGGGGCTTGTTTCATCCCATATAAATCCTTATTTAAACTGAAAACATAATTCTTATATTTTCCAAGTAAGAATCCAAATGGTTTCTCAATATAAAACTCCTCTTCGAACTCATAACTGAATAAATAAGACTTCACATCTACTTCAAATATCTTTTATTTCCTTTGTTCTAAAATAAAAAGAAATATTCAAGGGGGTTCAAGAATTTCCACCATGTAAAATATATTATAAATTAAACTATTTTGAAATTTTAATAGACTTAAAACAAATATATTAATTTATTTCTCACCATTTCTTCCTTTTTATTTAACTTATTTTGGCACACCCACTTTTTTCTAATCACATTCTTTACTCCAATCTTGGGAACTGACTCCCATGTCTCATTATTCTCAATTTATTCCAATTATTCATTCATGGACTCAACCCACACTTGATGCTATAATTATTATAAAACATGTTTAGGTTCAAATTAAGATAAAAATGAATTATGAGATGTTTTTCTCAGAATTATCATAATATTTATATTTTTTCATGATTTCCAATGATGATTTTGAGAAGAACATTCTTTCAAAGATTTTGATGAGTATAATGTAATTGTTTTTCATCACTTAAAATAACTGAATCTTCTTGTCCAACATATACATACTTAACACTTTAATTTCTTTTCTTTCATTTATTCAAGTTATTTAATAGAATTAGAAACAATATCACATTTAGAACTTGTTTCATTATCTATAAAAAAATTGTATGTTCCTAGTTTTTCAGATTGGATGTATCAACCAATCCTTTAGTTACCATATAATAATAGTTGTATCCACTTTAATTTTGAGAATAACCAATCAAAATTCTAACAACTCATCAATGATCAAATTTACCCAGATTATCCCCTTTTATTTTAATGATATAGGGGATTCTAATAATCTAAGATATTTCAAACATATATCATTCATTTAGTCCATCTAATATGGAGTATTATCAGAAGATAGTCTATAAAAACAATTATTATGAACATAAACTGCTTCTCTAATATCTTTCCACCAAAAATACCAAGATGTATAATTAACTATAAACATCATTTGAGACATCCTAACCAAGATTCTATTCATCTTTTTAAAAAAAATAAGTTGTTGTGTGTATAGTGAACTAAGTTCATGGTAAATTCCATTAATTTCAAGATATGATTCAAACTTCTTATTATAGTACTCAGAACCATTATATATCTATAATTTCATTGGAGGGTAACTATAATTTTGTGGCACTTCTCCTAAAACTATTGAATAAATTTAGAGCATATGATTTTCTATCTCATAACATAATTAATGTAATGTGAGTAAATTAATAAATAAAGAAAATAAAATACTTATCCCCATTTATTTTCTACATTATCATGGGGCCATATATATTAGAATGGATCATCTCCAAAGGATGATATGTGTGAATATCAACCTTTTTAGGTATATAATTATTAATCTTTCTCTTATAGATTATAAAGAAAATCCAATCAATCCCTTGATTAATTTGAGGAATATCATGAACACTTTATCTTTAGGTTTTCTAATATTCCTTTGTCCAGGATGACCAAAACAATTATTCCAAATTTCATATTCTTTTTTAATGCTGAAATAAATTGAATTGTATGAATATATATCCTAAAATAAGTTACCCTCTCTTCATTTACATATTTTTATAACCTTTATATATTCATTCATTTTCACCAAAAAGACATATTTACATAAAATAACCTCATTTCCTTCATAATAGAGCTAAGAAGCAGTCAACATGTTATGTTTCAACCTTTTAACATAAAGGGTGTTATTTGATTTTAATTTTTATTTTCCAATAATAGTGGAATCTTCCCCTTTTATCTAGTGGACCATAATTTCAAAAATTCACAAAACTACCTTTTTAATTTTCAACATCATTCAACAACTGCAAGTATCACGTCATATGTGAAGAAAAGTTATTATAAAATACCTATATACACACCTTCTTTGAAGCTTTAAGTCCACCTTCTATAAAAATGGATTTTCAATTAACTTTATTTTCTCAATATTAAGACTTATTTCCTTAATAGATAGGTAGCATAGTGATATATCCTTTAAAAATATGTCATGACCCATCTCTCAGGGCCTGTGTTGTGACTACCCTAAGCTTGCCTCCCAAAGGTCAGGGGCTGGTGACTAGCACCTAAGGCATTATCCCATGAGTGGGATGCATTTTCCTAATTACCTATATGCATGCACACACACACAACCATGTCCCAAAATATCTGGAAAGGAAAACATGAATTCCACTAAACAACCACTGAGTAAAGGTAAAAACTATAAGTAAAATGGGACAAAATACATACCCAAAAAAATAAAAACTGGAAACAAGAAAGTATAAAAGATCTCTGTAAGACGTCTGTAGAAGATCCCACCTGAAGGATAGGAAAGGAGTGGTTGTTGGAAGCTGTGGAAGTATGTCCTATATGTCGTATCTCAGTGGGAATTGCCTGGTCCTAGGCCAATGAGGTCTCTGTCGAAGTGCCTTTCATCTTCACCAAACACAACACGTGCGGTCGAATCCCATATAGGTGTGAGTAAAAAAATACTCAATAGTGATCCTGAAACACAAGGGAAAGACCATAATGGAAAGTATATACAAGGTACTGTCAACTCGCATAGGTATAATATAAATTATGTAAAGAAAAACTATAATTCATACACTGAACACCTTGGACTGTTGAGGTACTCGTCCTTAATGAGTATCATGAATCTGCTAGGTCACATAGAGACACTCCCCATTGTGGGTCTATCAGGTCACACAGAGTTGTTCCCCACTTAGGCCATCATAGCTGGTCCACATAGGTTCACTTATAGTTAGTCCACACAGGGTTGCTGGTAGTTGGTTCACATAGATCTGCTTGTAGTTGGTTCACACAGAGCTTCTTATCATCTAGGCATGCAGGGTTACTTAGACCTGCTCGTAAGTAGTCTTCAGGTCTCAACCAACCACAGGATTACCACACGTAGTGCACTTGATTCTGAGAGAATCCACACATCAAGCTATTCATCGTATTTAAACTTCTATGAAATTCCCCTTAGATCACTCCAAAAGAACCTTCTCATCGCAAGGGTTACAATTCCATAAATGGATCACCAATCGGACACTCGGTCTGAAATATATGAGTGTTTTAGTAAACAGGGCTTGGTTCTGTCTAGGCCCGGTCCGACCTAGTTGGACCGACCCGACCAACCTGGCTCGAGGGTCCGGCATGACCCAGTCTAGTTCGACCAACCTGACCCGATTCAGGTCTGGGATGGCCTAGTACTTCCTGGACACTTGGTCAGGCCTGTTGGGCCTTGCTGGACCTAGCCCGGTTCATTCGTGGGTCCAGTCCACCGGGTCGCCCAGTGACTCGGTTCCATCCGGCCCGACCCGCAACAGGTGGGATGGTTCATTCCCATCTCGGGCCTCCCAACAGCCTGGTTGACGCCCCCATCCCAGATATCATGGTGGATTGGTCTCCTCCATCACGGACACCCGTTGGGCTACCGGTTTGAGCGCGATGTGGCTGGCTTAAGTTGGCTGCCCCTTGTTCTGCATGAATTCCTCACCGGACCACATGCCAGCGCGCCATAGCCCTCACGGTGTGGGATGCTCCACTGACATAGCCGGGTGGCCTCATATGACTCTTCTAGTTGGTGGCCCCCTACTGCGTCGCCGCATCCCAAGCCGGTCGTGGCCTCCACCACGGCACACTATCATGGCGTGTCTCCACCCACCCACGACCACCATCATTGTGCAATGTCACCCACCTGTGGCCTCCATCATGGTGCGCTTCCCCCCACCCACGGCTTCCACTGAGGGCCACCACCACTGGTTTCTAGCGGTGCCTTCCGCGGACCACCGAGTCCACTCTGGTGGTCCGTTTCTTGTACCGTATGTGCCTCCAGTCTCCTTGGGGTTCCATCCTCCCTACTACGGCCTCAAGATTTCTTTGTTGTAAATTCATAGGTGCAATCATAAAGAACACATCAGTGCCTAAAGATGGAGAAATCAGAGCCTTGTCCATGTCATCATGATTCCTCTGCGTTAGAGTTTTTGAAATATGGGAAGGGTTCTATCCCCAAAGAAAAACCCGGAGATAAAATACCCTCCTGCAAAGAAAAGTGACCCGCAGATCAATCTGTTCATGGTTTGATCTGTGTTTGTTGTTTTAGAAAGAATAAAAAAGCATTAAAATTCTCAAAATATAAACCCCTACCTGGAGAAGCTTCAATCGGAGGGAAGACTCATCGCTGATGGCGATCCACCCTCGTGGATTTACGATCTGTTTGAATCCATTGGTGTTCGTCATTCATCGATCTTGAATCTGTTCTCCAAGGGGTCATCACCACTTTTATGATTCACTGGCATTCATTGTTGGAGAGAACTCTCTCATAATTCTTTAGAATAATTACATATCTAAATCTATTTCTCCAACCCTATCATCTCATTAAAAGAGAAACATGTCACAATATTTCCGTTATGCTTAGTCATCGCGTCGTTATGCTATTTCATTTACGAAATAGTGTTTCTATTACACTTCAATTAAAGAGTTGTTATGCTATTTTATTTATGGAATGAAACAGATGGATCATCATTGCGTTACAGAAAAATAATTTTTTTGAATAAAATAAACTTTTTATGTTTATTTTATTTTTATTTTTCTTAAAACATCTAAAAATTAACTTTTTTCCCCGACCTACGTCGGTTAAGGTTAGGTCCATTCTTAGGTAATTTCGTCATTCCAGATGCAACGATGCCCTCATATTTTCAATCCGGGAACCCGTTTATAGGTTTCTAAAACTGCGCACATGCGCCATTTTAATTCACTTAAAAAAATTCAAAAACTATCTTTCACCCTTGACTCGTACCAGTCAAGGTTAAGCTCTTCCTAAATGAAACACACCCTCACGAGCTCAATGATACTCTCAAATTTTTGATCTGAGTTACAGTTTAGGAGTTATAAAGATTTTAAAATAAAATAATTATTACTTAATTATTTTACTTCTAGGAAAAAACTAACTTCCAAAATTGACTCATGTCGGTCAACATTAGGCCCTTTCTAAGTGAATCCTAATTCACTAAGTTCAATGGTTCCCTCGGATTTCTGATCTAGGCATCAGTTTAAAACTTAGAAAAACCTTCTCACACGATTATTTAATGAACCTCAAAAAAGGTTCAAAAATACATTTCGGCCACTCTGGGGCTCGGAATTATCTGTCGTCTCAGATCTTGGTCTCAAAATAATCCCATTTAATTTTTAAAAAAACATGGAATTCTGAGTTATTACATTATTCCCCCATTTTAGGGATTTATTTCCTCATAATCCCAAATAAGGGTTGATCAAACAGAAGGGGGTACTAAGCATGAATCTGAGCATCCTTCTCTCATATGCTCTTCTATAGATTTTTGTGCGGCCAAAAAATGTACACTAGAGGGATCAACCACCCACGAAGGACCCACTCTTGTGGATCCTCTATCCCCATTGGGAACTTCACAAAATTCACACCATCGTCAATATCTAGCTCTCCCCAGTCGATGATGTGCGATGGTTTATACACGTACCTCTTTGGCTACAACACATGGAAGACATTGTGCATCTGGTACATCTGTGGGGGAAGAGGTAGGTGGTACACCCCTTGCCAACTCTACTTAGAATATGGAAAGGGTTGATGAATCTCAGAGATAACTTGCTACCCCGTCCAAATCTCCACAATCCCTGTTAGGGTGAGACCTGAAGGAACATATAGTCTCCCTACTCAAACTCCAAGGGCCTTTGACTCCTATCAGCATAAGATTTTTTCCTACTCTGTGCAGTCCTCATCCACTCCAGGATGATCTACACCTTCTCAGTAGTATCCTGTACCAACTCCGGACCCATTAGTGTCGAATCCCCTAGGTCTGTCCAATGTAGTGGTGATCTGCAAGGATGCCCATAAAGTTCCTCGAACAGTGTAATACCAATGGTGTATTAATAGTTTTTGTTATATGAAAACTCCACCAGAGGCATGCGGTCCTCCAAACTACAACCAAAGTCCAAGATACAATAACGTATCATGTCCTCTAACACGTTAATATTCCTCTCTGTCTAACTATAAATATGAGGATGGAAAGTATTACTCAAGCGTAGATGAGTCTCAAACACCTCTTTTAATCCCTTCCACAGTCGGGATGTGAAGTGGGCATCACGATCTGAGATGACCGTCAAAGGTACCCCATAAAGTCGCACTATCTTCTGGACGTAGAGGCATCCCAATCCCTATACTAATCCTTACTTTCAGATGGGTTGGAAGTGAGCCGACTTGGTGAGTCAGTCAATGATCACCTGGATAGTATTGTTGCCCCTATATGTGTGTGGTAATTCCATCACGAATTCCATCGAGATATCATCCCACTTCCACTCTAGTACCTTAAGTGGATGGGTCAAGTCTGTTGGAACTTGATTCTCATCATTCAATTTCTGAAAAGTAAGGCGCCGTGAAATGAACTCTACCACTGCTTTCTTCATCCTTGGCCACTAGTACTAATGTTAGAGATCCTATTACATCTTTTACACTCATGGATGTACCGCCAAAGGAGAGGTATGGAACTCCCTCAAAATCTCCTCTCATAACGTCACCGGTACTATTGTGCATCCTCTGAAAAGGATAACGTGCTCTCCTCCTATTAAAAATCCATAAGGAACCTATCTTGAGGATAAATGAGCACGTCAGGTCTTACAGTCAACGTCTACAAGTTGTGCCTCCCTAATTCTATATAAGAGTAGGGGAGTGATAGTCATCGACTGAAGGTAAGCTACTCCATCATCATCCATGAAGGATATCTGCATCGCAGTTAGCTGCTTCATCACCTCACTTAGCAACTACAAAACCGAAACTTCTATTAAGCATGTCTTCCACAACATCCCCCTTCCCATTAGTATATAATATTTCAAAGTCATAGTCCTGGAGGAACTTTATCCATAACCCCTGCCTCAAGTTCAGGTCCTTATGGGAGAAGATATACCTGATACTTTTGTGGTCGGAGTAGACTGTAAACCACTCACCCATCAAGTAATTTTGTCACATATTCAAAGCAAAGACCACTACTTCTAGCTCCATGTCATGGGTTTCATAGTTCTTCTCATTCTAACTCAACTGTTGTGAACCATAAGTGATCACTGCTCACTCCTTCATTAGGAAACAACCCATTCATGTCTCTGATGTGTTGCAGAAAACTACATACCCAACGCCCTCCTCTGGTAGTCTTAAGATGGGGGCACTCGTCAGTCTCTGCCTCAGCTCCTGGAAACTATGCTGGAACTTCTCCATCCACATGAAGGGTTTTCCCTTATGTGTAAAAGCTGATAAGGGTGTGGATACCCTAGAAAGTTCAGTCACAAATCTCTGGTAGTATCCAACCAAACCCAAGAAACTATGCACCTTAGTCATGCACTTGGGTGGCTCCCAAGCAAGCACAACCACTATCTTTGTTGGATCCACTACAACTCCAGCCTATGATATAACATATCCTAAAAAGTGGACCTCACATATCTAGAGCGCACACTTTGAGAGCTTAATGTAAATTCGATGCTCTATGAGTGTATCCAGGACTATCTACATGTGCGTAGCATACTCCTCCTCGAACGCCGAGTACACTAGGATGACATCAATGAAGACCATCATGAAACGATTGAGGTAAGTCTGGAAGATCCTGTTCATGAGTCCCATGAACACTAATGGAGAATTGGTCATGCCGAAAGGCATCACCAAGAACTCATAGTGGCCATACCAGCATCAGAAGGTTATCTTCAGTACATCCTCATCTCGCACACGAAGCTGGCAATAGCCTGACCTGAGGTCTATCTTTAAGAACCATCTCGCTCCCTTCAGCTGATCAAAGAGGTCATCAATCATCGGCAGTGGATACTTGTTTTTCATGGACACCTGGTTCAGGTGCCAAAAGTCGACGCACAACATCAAACTCTCATCTGCCTTCTTGGTAAACAAAACTGGGGCTGCCCACAGTGAAATGTTGGGTCTCACAAATCCCTTCTCCTGAAATTCCTCCAGTTGCACCCTCAATTCATGAAGCTCTATGGGAACCATCTGATATACTAGTGTGAATATCAGTGTCATATTGGGGTGCATATTGATGTATAAATATACCTCCCTATAAGGAGGTAGTCCCATAACATCCCCAGGAAAGACGTCTTCATACTCATCCACCACTACAAGAAATTGAGGACTCCCCCATCCACCGCACTAAGGGTGAGGCTAGCCAACTGGTGAGTAATTGGTTGCACCCTCCTCCGAGTAAGTATGTCTTGTGCTGCAAGAGCTCCCTTATCACCGGTGAAGTAAAACCTAGTCTCATCCTCGCAGACACACCACACTATATGCCTAAAACAGTCAATCTAATCATGGACTGTGGATAACCAATCCATACCCAAGATGACATCATAAGACCTCAACGCCATTACTAGAAGATCCCAGCCGAAGCTCTCACCTCCAAGAGTAATCTCACACTACCATCACCAGTGTGTAATCGTCAAAGACCCTTCCATAGGAGTCTATAATTATAAGGATCGAGCCAACGGCTCCACTAGAATATTCAAGCCTCGAATGAGGTCTGTGTTAAGGAAAGAGTGACTAGCACATGTGTCTATAAGAACTATAGCTAAGGTGAAGAAGACACAGATCATACCATTAATCATCTCTAGAGTGTAGTGTTCATAGACCTCCATCACCTAAAGATGGTCTCTCCCCTATCCATTGGCTCCCTGAGGCCATGGTGGACCACCTAGGGTGGTGGTGGTGGCACCTCGAACCTTCGCCTATCACCTACTGCTCGTTCTTCTCTTCTGCCACGACTTCTACCATGCGAACCTCCTTGCTCGGACCTCTACCTCTACCTCAGTGGTCCCTCAACCATCTGCTGATCATCTGCGCGGAGAGTTAGGAAATAAAGATCCATGTGTCCCTACCCACTGTATAAGAAGCATAGCTTTGCCCCCTGGTGACTCCCTCTACTTTGGGATCCCCGCACTACTAAACCTGAGTCCTAGGGTCGTCCTCAGAAAGGCCTGACCCGCTTGGGTCCCCATGTCAGCTACCTGCTACCCACCACTGAAGCCTCTACTGCCTGGTGTCTACTGGGGGCTACAACTATCACTGCCCTCTCTTCCAAGGAGCTCTCTACAAGTAGGGTTCGCTCCAGAACCCCAGACTAAGTAGGGATGCTGAGGGACACCATGGACGCCCTGATCTTCCAGTGCAGTCCTTGCTTAAAGGATCAATCCCTGAATAATGGGACTCATAACATGTTTATAGTGTAGAGAGAAAGTTCGGTGAATCTCACTGAGTGTGATGTTACTGTCATGCTACCCTACTATAGGTGAAATAGATTCTGTATACACACAGAGTGCAACGTCACTAGGAATAACTCCTCCCTAAAGAGATTCTCAAAGTTTTTCCAGGTGAGGGTTGCCTCATCGTGTGTTTGAATCATCAATCTCCACCATATCCCTATCTATCCCTAAATAAGGCTCATGGCTAAGATCTCCATATTTTCGAGAGGAATCCTCACAATATGGAAGACTCATGTAACCACCTCAAGTCAATCCTCGACCACCTAGGGGTCAGTATCACTCTTGAACTTGGGAGGCCTTTGCCTCTAGAACTCATGCAAGGCGTTGATCCTGAATATATCCTCTACTAGTATCACCGATAGTAAATAATGATCAACAGGTGGTGGTAACACTGGTGCACTACCCAGTGGGGTCATCTCTAGCACTGGTCCCTGAACCAACGCCTCATTCCTAGGTGGGTTGTCCTCACAGTCATGTATTAGAATCCTGGTTGGTTGTCTGCATGGAGGCATCCTAAAATAGATCAAAATGTACCACAGTCAATAGATTATACCTGGTGATATGAATCAAGAAGGAAAAGAGGGAAAATAATAAAAATACAACATGGTGCATGTACCCTTTATTTCCCGCAACCAGTGTTTCCATGTACCGAGTTGGAAAGTAGGTGTCTAGAGTCCTGGTGTATGGATACGTTGGTCACCGCACCAACACTAGAGTCTCTGACCTGATATCCGAACTCGAAACACTTAGCATTGTTTCCCTAAAACAAATCCATAGACTCTCAGTCATTGAGATAGAACTGACCACCTATGATACCACTTTTTCATGACCCGTCCCCTGAGGCCCATGTCGTGACTACCCCAAGTCCACCTCCCAAAGTCCAGGGGGTGGTGACTAGCACCGAAGGCATTGTCCCATGAGTGGGAGGAATTTTCCTGATTACATGTACACACACACACACACACAACCACGTCCCAAAATAGCTGGAAAGAAAAACATGCATGACACTAAACAACCACTGAGTAATGTTACAAATTGTAAGTCAAATGGTCCAAAATACAAACCAAAAAAAAGAAAAACTAGAAATAGAAAAGTACAAAAGATCTCTATAAGACATTCATAGCATACCCACATAAAGGATAGGAAAGGAGTGGTTGTCAAAAGATGTGGAAGTATGCCCTGCCTGTCATATCTCATTGGGAACCACCTGGTCCTGGGATGCCGAGGTCTCTGTCAAAGCGCTTGTCATTTGTACTAGACACAACACATGCGGGCAAAGCCCGTGTAGAGGTGAGTAACAAAATACTCAGTAGGGATCCCAAAACACAAGGGAAAGAACACAAAGGAAGTATACACATGGTACTATCAGCTCATGCAGGTATAATCTAAATCATTTAAAGAAAAAAAATATTCATACACTAGACACCTTGGACTGATGAGTATCATGGGCCTTTTGTTTTACACAGAACCACTCCCCACTGAGGTTCTGTTGGGTCACATAGAGTTGCTCCCCACTTAGGCCATCATAGATGGTCCACATAGGGCTGCTTATAGCTGGTCCACACAAGGTTTCTAGTAGCTGGTTTACACAGATCCACTTACAGCTGGTTCACATATATTCACTTATAATCTAGGCATGCAGGGTCACTTAGACCCACTCTTCAGCAGTCTTCAGGTCTCATCCAGTCGTGGGATTCTCGCACATAGTGCGCTTGATTCCAGGAGAATCCACTCCTCGAGGCATTAATCGTATCTCAAATTTCATTAAATTCTCCTTATATCGTTCCAAAATAATTTTATCATCACAAGGGTTCCAACGCCACAAATGGCTTGTCAATCGGATGTCTGGTCTGAAAGATATGGGCATTTTAGTAAATAGGGGACGGTTGTGTCTAGGCCCGATCTGACCTGATTGACTGACCCAACCAACCCAGCCTAGGGGTACCGCATGACCCAGCCTAGTTCGACTGAACCGACCCAACTTAGTTCAAGTCTGTGCCGGTCAGTCCCATTGTGCCTTGTTGGACCTGTCCCAGTTCGGTCGTGGGTCCAGTCCGTTGGGTTGTCCAATGACCTGGTTCCATCCGGCCCACCAAACAATAGGCGAGCCAGTTCTTTCCCATCCCGATCCACCCAATATCCTAGTTTTATCCCACTATCCTAGCCTGAAAAGGCGGGTTGCCTTGAGTTCCATCCCAAGCTGCCCAGTAGCCCGATTCGACCCCCCCCCCAACCTACACGGCGGGCCAGTCTTCTCCAGCCCGGACGCCCGTTGGACATTCGGTTTGAGCACGGTGTGGCTGGCTAAAGCCGACTGCCCCTTTGTCCCACACATGGTCCCAGCTCGCATGTCGGCGCACCGCAGCCCGCATGGCACAGGCCGCTCCGCTGACATGGTCGGGTGGCCACATCCACCTCTGCCAACCACCAGCCTGCTGTCGGTGGCCCCCTGTTGTACCATCATGGCCCAAGCCGGTTATGGACTCCACCTCGATGTGGGCCACCACCACTGGTCGCCAGCACCAGTGGTGCCTTTCTCAGACCACTAGTTCCACTCCGGCGGTTTGTTCCTCGAATTGTCTCTTCCTCGGGCCTCCTTGGGGCACCTTCTACCCTACTACGACCACAAGATTGATTTGCAGTCAATTTGGAGGTGCGGTCACGAAGAACAAATGAGTTCCCAAAGACAGAAAAATCGGGGCATTGTTTGTGTCGGACCAATTCCTCTGCATTAGAATTTTTGAAATATGGGAAGAGAAGATTAAGTTTCTAGCAATAATTTTATTCTCAAAGAAAAACTCAAAGATAAAATACCCTCCTACAAGGACAAGCGACCCATAGATCAACCTATTCGTGGGTTGATCCACATTCGTTGTTTTAAAAAGAAGAACAGGGCATTCAATTTTTCAAAAGATAAACCCCTACATGGAGAATCTTTAATTGGATGTAAGGATCATTGTTAATGGCGATCCTTCTGTGGGGATTCATGATACATTCAAGGTTGTTGGCATTCGTTTTTCGTCAGTCCTAGATTCTTTATCCAAGGTGCCATCGCCACTTTTCTGATTCTTCAGTGTTCATCACTGGAAATAATTCTCTCATCATTCATCAGAAGAATTATATATCTAAATATGTTTCTTCAACCCCATCATCTCATTAAAAGAGAAACGCATCACAGCATTTATGTTAGGCTTAGTCATCGCATCGTTATGTTGTTTCATTTATGAAACAGTGTTTCTATTACACTTTAGTTAAAGAGTCATTACACTATTTCATTTATGAAATGAAGCAGTCGTCTCATTGCTGCATTGCAGTGAAACAATTTTTTTGAATAAAATAAACTTTTTAAGTTTTTTTTAAACATCCTAAAATTAAATTTTTCCCTTGACTCACATCAATCGAGGTTAGTTCCATTATTAGGTAATTTCACCATTCTGAATACAACAGTTCCCTCATATTTTCAATCTAGGCACCTGTTTAAAAGTTTTCAAAACCGCGCACGCATTCCATTTTAATTCACTTAAAAATAGTTCAAAAACTATCTTTCACCCTTGATCTGTGCCGATCAAGGTTAAGCTCCGCCTAAGGGAAACATGCCCTCACGATATTAATGGTACTCTTATATTTCTAATCCAAGTTACTTTTTAGGTGTTATAATGATTTGAAAATAAAATAATTGTTACTTAATTATTTTATTTACGGCCAAAAAATAACTTCCACAGTTGACCCGCAATGTCCAATGTTAGGCCCTTTCTAGGTGAATCCAAACACTCTGAGTTCAACAGTGCCCTCAAATTTTTTATCCAAGTATCAGCTTAAAAGTTAGAAAAACCTACTCGCACAATTATTTAATGAACCTCAAAAAAAGTTCAAAAATACATTTTGACCACTCTGGGCCTCAAAATTACGTGTCATCTCAAAGCCTGGTCTTGAAATAATCCCATTTAATTTTTAAAAAAAATCATGGAATTATGTGGTATTACAAAAGATAACCTGATTGATCACATCATTTAGAAACTTATTCTGATGGCTGAAATCCATTTTAAACTTTTAATTTATATTATCATATTATTTATGAATCTATCTTCTTTCAGTGGTATGACTCCCCCTCAAGTTCTATCTCTCAATATTTTAGAATCATTTTGAATTTTTTTTAACATAACAAACACATAGTATCTATATTCCCAAAACCTCTACATTTCCAATAGTATCCATGAAAATCATATTTACCTTTAAAAAGTACATTATGCCTAGAATTATGTCTATACCTTCCATCCATATTCTCACCATTAATTTTGTTTTATCTTAGAAAACGAAACTTTTTTTAACCCCTAACATATTCCTCTTCAAAATAGAATTTTTTTCATTTTTAGAGTCACCAGTTTTAGTATATTTTTATTCAATGTTTGAATGTATAGAATTTATAAATTTTTTATCCTCATATAATTTATCCATAAACTTGGATTTGTTGACATGATTCTTCTTCTTAGATTCTTCACTAACCTTATAAAAATTGACATCATCCTAGGATGTTGATTTTTATTTATATCATCACACTTAATTATTCTCTATACACTCTCCTTCTTCTTGAATAATTTTTTTAAAAATGAGTCTGGATAGGCTCAGTTCTTCCTATACTTTGATCGGTTTATGTGGAATAAGATCAAGCTACTTTTACAATTCTTTATTATCTTCTTACTAATTTATATTCATTGTATTTTAATCATAAAACTATTTTTATTTCATTAATATAATTTAACACCTTATATTTTTTCTTATCCATAAACTGATACAATACTATTAGTAGATTGATTATATTTATTAAACTTCTTATTCTACTTTTTATGCTTTAAACTTCTTGAGACATTTTTTCAATTCACTCTAGAGAATAAAATCCATTTTAGTTTCATCATCTTAACTTCTATAATTTTTACTCCCATCATTGTTGAAATCTTCACCATTAACCATAGCAATGAGAATTTTTCCACCAACATCATTATCAGTATGAATTTATTTTTCCTCAACACTATGTTCTCCTTCTTCATATATAGATAAATGATTACTCTTTTTTATTTTAGAAATTATTACCTTTTATTATAGAATATAATTTTTACCTAGAAGTATTCAAATTTTAGGATATTTTATATTTTTCATTCCTTCATCACTGAATTCATATTTTTTAAGTTTTGGACTATTTGCTACAAAATATCCAACAACCTTATAATTAAATAATTTAATCGGTATCTTCCCTTTAAAATTGACCTTTAATCTTCTCAAATTTCCATAGGATAGATACAACATCTTATCAAACTTTACATTCACTTATAAATCATAATTTATAGAGTCTTCATCATTATCCTTATAAAAAACCTTCTTACTTTTCTCAAATTTCAAGTCATCAAAATTAATCTCCTTTTTAACATTTCCCTTTTTATGAACATTTTCAAATTTAAAAATTTCATAATATATAATAATAATATATAAGTCATCAATAGGGATATATTCTATATATTTTTCTTTTAAATAAGATACTTTAACATAAAAATTATCAGGTAATTTTCACATGATTTTATTAACAACAATAGGGTATTTAAAATCTTCACCACAACATATGATTATACTAAAAATGTCATTAAACCTTTATAAGAAGTAGTAAATAGTCTCATAATCATTAATATAGAGATATATACATTTAATCCTCTAAGATTATAACTTTTCCCTCTTCACTTTGATTTTACCTTCATATATATTCTTCAGTTTGTCACAAATACCATTATTTATTTTGATTCCTTTAACTTTTAGAAATTAAATCTCTAAAAGAGAAGAAAAAATAACATCTCTATCATATACATAATTTTCTATATTACTCTTTATTTTAACTGTTAAAACATTACCTTTAGTACATAGAGTAAATCTACCCTTTGTGGAATCCAAAACATCATAAAAAATAGAGAGAAGATATAGAAATCTTATATCATTATATACAAGAAAAAATTTCCAATAAAACATTGGATACCATTTATATTAAATGAATTTAAATTATATATTTATGATAATTAAAATTAGGGACTCTTATAATTTGAGAGAGACTTCAAAAAAAGATCTTCAAAATGGATGAACATAGGTAAAGGTAGGCTAGATCTGATACTAATTATAGAGACATGAGATCAATCAAATTGTTGATAGGATAAGATATGAGTCATTGATTTATAAATTTTAAATTTTTTCCATAAAATTACCTTCATCACTTTTTATATTAAAATGATATATTTTCTTACCACATAAAAATAAGAAACAAGATAATTAAATAGTTTACTACTCTATGTGAGTAGTTATTCCTTGGAATTATTGGGTAAAACCCATGATAAAATGATCCACTAGTAAAAAATGTTGAACCATAATAGGTAGGTAAAATCCTTATAACTCTCCTTTCAAGTCTCTAAAATGTTTTTTTGCATCCCACACTATTAGAATAATATAAAATAGGTAAAAATTTGAAGATTATTCTAAGAATGACTACTTATCAAGTTATTCATGTGTGGAGATCTTTTTTATCTACTATTATTGAACATTAGTAAGACTTTACATAAATTTTCATTCATATAACTGCATTCAACAACTTCGTTGGTTGAATGTATATCCATCATGATTTTTCCATAATATGTAAATAGCAGTAGAAACTTACTCTATCTATCTCTCTATTCTATAAACTTCACAACCAACTTTCTTATTTAGTATCTTCACGAATCACACACATTTTTTATTTTTCATTAGAAAAAATATTAATTCATGAGATACCACATAAATTAATATTACACTATATCTTCATTCACTTTTGGTTTGAAAACTATAAAGATGTAGTTAAGAAAATTTAAATTTAAATCATCTTGATGAATCGTATATAATATTTTAATAATCCTAATGTTTGTCTCCATAACTGATGTTATAAGTGTAGGTAATAGCTGCATGAAATAACAACCATATGATATTGGCATTATTCCTCATTAAAAATGCAAACTAATAGGTCCTTCTTTATAAAATATTCCTTGAATTTAAAAACAACATGTATGCCTGAAATAATGACCATTATTATCATGGAATTTCTATTCTACCCCTGATAATTCATATATAATAATGATTCATACAAACGAATTCATGAATTCATGAACATCATTCATATAACCAACATTTATGATCCTAGATAATCCTACAAATTTTCTTCTTTATACCTTCCCGAATCACAATATAAAAATGTATCATGATATTTATTTTTTGTTGAAGATTTTCTTACCTAGAAACATATCAATTTTGAAATAAACTAAATTTTTGATGTTTTAATAATTGGAATATTTAACAAACATCACCTAATCAAAAAAACCATTAGATATTAGAATCTGGAAACCTTTTATTGTGCACCCAAATTTTCACCAACAATTTTCTAGGTGTGGGACTCAACATATGATGATACCACCAGGGGATAAAACACATAAATAAATTATTGACAATGTTAAGTGTTTTTTAAGATAGAATGAAAAAATTTCCAAATATGAATCAATTTCATGTTTGGATCAACTATGTGGATCAGCCATAAGAATTTCCAATTGACCACATGGATAAGCTTCAGATCGATTACATGAACAATATACTGATTATATGTATCAATTATGTATTTGGATAAATTATGTGTCTAAGTATGGATCTATCATAAGAAAAATAAATTAACCATTAAAATCAAAGGTTGGTGGATTGATCATGATGTTGTCTTAGTATTGAAATTCCAAAATTCACTCATATAGACCTAAAACCTCCATAAAAGTTCTCCAACCTTCCTCAACTATCTTAAAATCTCTTACAAAATTATGAAGATAGAGTCTCTTCATCAACCAACACATGCCCTTGATTTTAATTCTAATATCATCTCAAACACTGCTCAAATTTAAAGTTTGAACAATATTTTTTTATTGATAATAAAAAACACCACATGTATCACATTACTTCAATATTATTTGATATTTCATCTATAGAAGAAAACCACTACTTAGAGGAACTTATTCAATCAAAAGAGTTAGTCTCAACACATTTTTATTGCATGATGTTGGTAAATTTTTAGAAAGTATTGGATTCACTCCCAAGACTCATATAATGATTCTTCCTCATGTAATTGGAAAACATGAACCTCATTTCGTATCATCTCTATTTTTTATGGTAGGAACTATTTTTGAAGAAATTTTTCTATTAGATCTTCCCATATCATAATCAATTGTTAAGGTTGGTGGTTAAAAAATTTATTTTATTTATTCCTAAAATAAAAAAGGGAAATTTCCTTTGTTTAATAAAAATTATCTTGATAGCAGACCATTTTGAATAAAAAGTAAATAACCATAACTTCAAAATATATTCTAGAATACCGTTAATTATCAAAGTGTGACATTTTTCTACAAAACTAGAAATATTCACATTAGAATCTTCTAAAAAATACTATAAATTGAGAATTATTATGGATTATATTAATAATGATCAACTTAATCTCAAAATTATGTGTATTAATATTTATTCATTCAATACTTATGTATGATTCAATTACTGGGGGCTATCCATAATCCATAAAAGGCCTCCTTTGATCTTGATTTTTTTAGGTTTTAAAAATATTTACCATTTGTCTCTTAATGTATACTATTCTTTATAATAAAATTATTTTAAGAGTTATTTTTATTTTTTGATTCAAAGTAAAAAATATCATCCTCTCCACCTTATGAATAAATAGTTCTTTTAAACATAAAATGATTCTCATTCCTAAAAAAATTACCAATGTCAAATTAAATAAATAAAAATATAAATGTGTTTTGGAAATTATTTTTATAGAAAAATAATAAATTCTTGATACTCAATCATGTAATTTTTCATATCCTTTTAAATGACACCAAAAACATGGGGGTGTCGTTGAAACCCCAAATTTGAGTTTTGAAATTTATAATTTCCTAGGAATTTTATATTGATAAAATAGAGGGAGTTTAGTTTAAAAATATAGGGGTAATTCAAATAGCCTGAGTATGTGGTGGAATATACTTATATGATATAAATTATGAAACTTGTTCAAGCTAAAAAAATGAAAATTAAGGGATGAAAGAATTTATGTGAAGAGTGGCGTTAAATGTTTATAATCCACCCAACCTCATAATTACTTGGGATTTTAGAAAAAAAATTATTTTACTATTAAATTATTAATTATATATAAAAATAAAGATAAAGGGGTATAAATTCCACTTTACTAAAGATACATGATCACCCTGACTCAATTAAATAATATTACCTAGTAATTGATTATTAAAATTATATATAAATTGATTAGGTAAAAATTTAATATACCAAGTAAACTTTATGTCATAGTATTGATCAATTGGAAGAGAATCAAAAACTCCTTAACCAATTCTATTATGAAAATAAAATCATAGAAAATATTTTATCAAAATTTATAAAAAAAATTAATAATTAAACTCAATTAATAATAATCATAAAGAAAATATCAAATTGGGATTTATCCAAGTTTTAAAATTAAATGGATTAACTAGAAATTAATATATATATATATAAAGGAAAATTTCAAATATAAAATATGAAACAAATCCAAAATTCCCAATTATTGACCATCCATCATTTATAATAATTTTAAACATTTTTTATTTTTTCTATCACCATTTGAATCCCATTTTTTTATGGATCTGATCCTTTAAAGTTTCTCTTTTCATTATGATCAAATAAATTCATTTTAATGTTTTTGGCGTCAATTTGTGCCAAAGTGGCATGATCTCATTAATTTTTTTATTAAATTTATCAAATAATTATTTTAATTAGCCCTCAATAAAATTATATCTAATGAAAATGTAATTAACACATGAAAATTGGTACAATTTTTATGAATATATTTATAATTTATTGGAAATCTCTACATTCTGTAATGCCATGATGTAAAACAACACCAATACCCTATTAATTTCATCTTTTGGCTTCATTTTTACTCATTCACAACTCCAAAGGACCCTTTTGGTGAAATAAATAAAAATAAACTTAAAAATAATGTTACATATAATATCAAAATAAAATAAAATAAAATAAAATTATTTACTAAAAATACTCCAAAATGAATATTTCAATACACTTTCACTTTAAAGGGAAAATGATCTCATTTAAATCTAATTATGAAAATATAATGTGATTACATTGAAAAGGGACTCAATATCCAATAATGTAATGAATAATGATGTTCAATATGTAATTTTAGTAATAAATATATGATGGTGGTATGTATATATCATTAAGACTCTTATGGAGATATTTTGTGATCAAAAAAATAAAGGGGTTTCAATAAAACAAATGTGTTGTAGTGGTAGTTTTATATTATAGTGAAAATATTACTTTTTAAGAGTATTATAAAATATAAATTAGATTTGGATTACATATAAAGAAATTTATACAATATTTTTATATTTATAATAAATTTTTAATCAAATTAATGGGAGTTCTTTTGAAATAATTATTATTATTTCAATAAAGAAAATAATGTGAAGATTTTTCTTTTGGGTACCTAGTAAAAGTTTAGTGGTAAACCAATTAAATTTCATTATATAAAAATAAACTCAAAATTTAATAACTTATTAAGATCAACTTATTTTTATTCCCACTCATTTTTTATAGATATTTTGGTGATTAGAAGTCTTTTTTATAGTGAAGACTCCACTTAAATTGAATCAATAAAAAAAGGGTTTTGACATTTATCAATGGTAAGTGTATCTTAAGATATATTTTATACCATGTTTTTAATGGATATTCCCTTGTGTTTTACTAATGTTAGAAACTTGGTTTTCAATAATGAAGTTTGATATAATCAAGGTCATGCTCTGGATAATGATGGAATTTTTTGGATGAAATTTGTTGGTTGGTACAGATATTGGGAATATCGTGTTTTTTTTCAATCCATTTTTTAGTTATATTTACTAATTTAAAACGATTTTGAAATCAAAGGGATATGTTTTACTAAATTATCTATTATGATTAAAGTTTCCAAGTGACCTTGAATCATGAAGAAGGTTAGAATATTATACATGGATCTAGATTGGAGAGAATTTATTTCAAAAGATAATAATTTTTATTTACTTATAAATATAGAGTAGAGGCCGATGTTTAAATTTTTTTTATCATTTTTAGAGTTTTTTATGACTTTTTAGATCATACTCAAAATAATTCTAGAGAAAAAAATTATTTCATAAAATAATTACATGGTATAATTATTACAAGAAAGAATTACATGATAGAATTATTCAACAAAAGAATCATGTGTTAGAAGGATTCAATAAAATAATTACAAGGAAAAAGGATTTTGTGAAACAATTATATGGAGGTTTCATCATTTGTGAAAATAAGGCAACAACACTACGCAGCTTTAAAGGGTAAATCTTATATTGATACCACAAAACAAGGATGTAAAGTTTCATTTTTATGTAAAGTTTTTTTATGTGAATGTTAAAGATGTAATCTTATAATAAGCATGTTTTTTAAAGTTATTTTCCTATAAATAGAACCCACACATTTAAAAAGGGGAAATAATTAAAGGAAGATTAGAGTAAATTAGTTTTTTTGTTTATAGAGATAATCCAATACCTCAAAGAACTTACATGTTAAATGGAATTGAAAAATATTTATATGGTAGAAAAAACCTGAATTAAAATATGTGTTAGAAATAAACATATGGAAATTATGTGAAAGGAATATTACTGAAAAAAATTATATGTAAGGCAGACAACCAAAAAGAACCTATCATAAGGCAGATAACTATAAAGAACGTATGTAAGAGGGAGATTTTTGTGAAGAATTTATATTCAAGGTTGATTTAATTAAAGAACTTATGAAGTGAATAGTTTACTACATAAAACTTACATTATGAACACTATAAAACAAAAAAGTATGCAGTACTTAGGATTTTTTTGAAAACCAGATCATAATTACATCTGGAGTAACACTCCCATATAATTGTAGTTTTGTATTGATGATATAGATTATTCATTAAGACCATGGATTGTATTGGATAACTATATTTGGGGTCTCATGATGAAAATCATAGTACAAATTATTTTTGATATGGAAGAGACATTTATATCGATTAACTAAGAATGAATCCATCTGAAGTGGTGAGTGAAGGATGGAGTCACGAGTATCCCAATAGAGGTAATGAAATAATCCCTAAACTCATTTTTAAATACAGTAGGCCTTATATGGGGTGGAAATTAACAAAAAAATTATCCATTAAACTTTTGTTGCTTATTATATTTTGGCACATCAACACATCATTGGTGTGTGCTCCTTGGACTTATCCCTTAGGGGAAAACCAAGTAAAATTGTTTGGAATTTTTATATTTTCAAAAATTATTTTTTAGGGGATGTTTAGTTAATTATAATAGTATTAATGAGTACCTAAAAACATGATAACAACATCTAAAGATACATATATAAAATTTCACACCCCAATTCACCACCCCTCTTAGGGTGTGTTTGGGATTCTTGATTGCAACAAGTGATATCTGATCCAGATGTTGAATATGCTTTTTTAAGTTTATCATTATGAAGAATGTAGTTAATGTAAAGGGAGTTACCTTATTCAATGGTTTCAATTTCTAAATATAGAATAATAGAATGAGATAACATTTACAGTCTCTTATGATATAATTTTTCTCTGTTATTATACATGGGATATATATAAGTGATGTCACATAATTTTCCATGATCTAAGAAGACAGAAATTTGCTCAATGTTAATTCCAAATCCTAAAATTCATTATCCAGATGTTTTTCAAAAACAAATTTATGTGATGAGTTTCACTAGTTCCAATTCTATGTGAGATAAATTATATATTATATATAAGGGTTCCAACTAAGTGATGGAGGCTAAAATTCAAGTTCTACATAATAGGTTTGATAATATTAAAGTGTACCAACATAAAAATATTGATAGATTATTCAACTAAATCATTGAAGTTATTGGATCTATTTGAGGAATTGGTGAAAAAATAAAAAAAATTGATATCAGCAATATGATATTGTGATGGTTTCCACTTTTTTATAATATAATGATATCAGATCTTAAAGAGAGGAATTTGTAAAAATATCATCGAATAATCTTCAAAGAAGTTTAGTTATAAATTAATTGTGATTAAATCCGATAAGAATACCAAATCACTCAAATAAAGAGATTAAATTTAAAATTATAAAGATACATGACATCCATGATGGTTTATATAAGGAAGAAGATACATGTAATTAATGTTTATCACTTTTGGAAATTAAATTCAATATAGGAATTTGTAATCTCAATGGTATGATACCATTGGCATGTTTTTGATATGGTAAGGTTGGGAACGTTATAGTGTGGTTTCCAAGGAGATTAAATGATGATGGAGGTGAAAAACAAACCTTATAGAAGATATAAAGGAAAAACCCCTTAAAAGAGACTTTAAACTGGTAAATTAATTTGGAAAGAAGTTTCAGAATAAAATCATAGTGATTAAAGAAGAATATGATGGTGAATATTATTTAGAGGTAGTAAAACCAAAAATTAAGTGAGACATAGAATATTTTATGATGTAAACTATTAGAAAGTAAAAATATTAAATAGAGGATGTAAATCAATAAAATGGTATTTTTCATCTCAAGGTGGAATTTTAGGGGGTTCATAAGAATATTGATGATTAGAGGATAAAAAAATGAATGATTAGTGAATTATTGAATGAATCTTATGAATATATGATCATATCAAAGTTGATATTGACTAAATATAAAAGGTGTTGGGTGATCAATCAACTGGTCAATGTAACATAATAAAAGTAGTCTATTTTATGATGAAGATTTAATAAAAATCAAAGGAGTTTTACATCCTTAATGTTGGTTTATAGGAGAGAACATAGAAGGTTTAATCCCTTGAATAAAATGTGGTAACTATAAAAAATAAAATTGAATCTTAAATGTAATAAATTTTTCTAAAGAAGAAATTATAGTTTAGAAAGTTCTCAAATGAATAATTATTATAAATGAATAAATGTGGCTTAGGAGGTTTGAAGAAAGTTATGAATGATCAAAGTCCAAGTTACATGTGTAAAATTGGAGTTGTATTTGATATTGATACTTATAAATTAGAGATAATGATATCTCTAAAAAAGGAAAGTATAAGTTTTGAGATATTGGAATCAACGTTGAGACATCAAAATCATGGTAAATGATAGCTCTGAATAAATGGATGGATAGGTTTAGAGATATTCCTAAATATTTTTAGGTTTACCAATAATTTAAGAGATATTAAAATTTTGGAGACATGTGGAATGATGAATTTGAGAATATATTTCCATTAATGAAGCACAAATTTTTTGTTTATCTTCCCCACACCATGTTCTATTGTGAAGAGAAAATGTATTATTTAAAGGAATAAAGTATGCAAAATTTTATAAAGATAAATGAGACAATACCCTTCACTCAAAATAAGAAATTAATTTTATATATCTTTCTTTCATAATTTATAATTTTAGGAATAAATTTATTGATTATAGGTATGGAATAAGTGGAAATTTCTACCATGGAAGTCAAAGGTTGATGAATGCAATATAATCTAGTAATATTATACTGGAAAATAGATACACCCCATTATAAGAGGAAGAAAAGTATGATTAAATTGCATATGATAAAGGTAAAGAGGATAGATTATCCGATTTATCAACTTGATTGATCATCTCAGGGATGGAAAATGATAATAATGAGAAGGATAACCTAGATTAAATCTCTCTTAAATAAATAGAGAACAATAACACATGGATTAATGATATTGGGTGTTCATCTCACATGATAGGAAACATAAACATCTTAATGAATTTAAACATAAGATTTTATAGAATAATTTAATTTGGAAATTATAGATCCTTGAAAATCAAAGTAAAAAAAACAAGGCTAGTAGAAGATGATTTGACTAATACAAAAGTACTATATAGATGGATTGTGGAATAACATATTAAGTGTTATTAAACATTGTGACTTTGTAATTAAGGTTATAATTAAAATATAGGGGTGATTGATAAAAGGAAAAGTTGGGAACTCTCTCATAAAATGATGAGGTCACTAAACCCATAAAAATACCAATTTTTATATTTCTTCTAATGTAAACACTCAGCAAGAACTCAATCATTTAGTATGGGTGACCCTAACAGTTAGTTGTATATCAATTATCTTATATAAGGTGTATATAATATGGATAACCATGATAATTTTGTTTCTATATCCAATATGAATTTTTGGCTACACATAGTTGGGTGAAGTTAATAATTAGGTTCCCAAACTGATGAAATTAAGATATTTTATTCTATAAATTTAGATATATAAGGTGTTATTTATCAACTATAAAAGAGTTATATATGATATAATATACTTTGTTATCTACCTAAATAGATATATAATAGGTGAACCACAAAAATAAAACCAAAACACTATGAAACATGGTTTATTAAGAACTAATAGATATGATGTATGAGTTCATGATTTTAGTGGGAGTGTATTTAACAAAAGTCTTATTGAGTATTTTTTTTAAACATGATACTTAATTAAAAAATATATTTTATTATTGAATGAAATTGAATTAAATACATTATTTCATGTGAGATTCATTATAGATTTATATATAACCTGTGAAGGGTTCATAGTTATAATGAGAATAGAAATGAGTATAAACAATTTAATATTACATAAAATAAATTTTTCTAATTATAACTCATGGGTATTGAATACCAGCTTTTCACTGCACATTTTTTTTCAATATACATAAACTCAAAAATAAAAGAGAATTTATTAAGGTATAATTATATATACATGTTTTAAATGAAGAAAAATTTAATTCATTGGAGGTAGGAACTATAAACTATATCAACCTAGGGTATTAGTTTAAGAATTATAAAACTATTAATATGTTTCTATTATAATATACATTTTATTTCTATATCAATTTTTAATATATTTTTTATTTCGTGATTAATTACAATAATTATTTTATAAAAATGAATGAAATTATTTATGATATACAAAATATGGAAAATCGTGTATAAATTTTATATATCGATAATACGATATATAAAATTAAAGATAAGAATATTAAAGTGAATGGTTCAAATATCACTTACTTTTGGAACTCTCACCATGGATATATAAGTGAGAAACACACCCTAAGACTCAATATAGATTTATTATTAGAATAATTTTATTATGAATAATTTAATACATATGAATCTTTTTAATTTTGAATGATCCAAGAAATTTCCAGAGAAAAATGTGAAATAGATAGTGGATTATTGGATATAATATTTAGTGATGTATGTGAAATAATGATTAGAAAATCTATTGGTGGTTATAAGTATTTTATAAACTTATCTATGGATTTATTCTACATGGTTATGTATTTCATATAAAGAAAAAATTTGAAACCATTTAAAAGATCAAGGTGTTTAAAAATAAATTATATAATTAACTTGGAAGGAGTATTAAGATATATCAATCGAATTTAGGTGGAAAAAACTTAAGTTAATAATTTTTCAATCATCTAAGAAACTACAGAATTATATGAAAAACCACTCTTATTGATACACCTTAGTGTAATTGTATATTGGTTTAGTTATTCCAATAACACATCACATATTTAAAAAAAATCCATGGATCTCAAATACTATGTATTATTATGGGAGTGTATCACTAAACCATAGAGAAAGATTTTTTAGAGGGAAAGTATATAAAAAAATTCATTTTCATGTGATGGAATTTAAAATATTTCATTAAATAATATGAGAATAAAATTTTTGAAAAGATTTTAAGAAAATAAAAGGAGAGGAAGGATATTGAGGATTCATATTATAGTCAACATTATAATATTGTAAGTCTTATAATAATGTTTTGATTCTTATTAATAAATTTACAAATATATATATATAACTAAGGGGGTTGAGCATCAATTTGTCGAAGATTATTCTCCTCCCAAACATAGTTTTAGATCCTTTATGTGGCACTAAAATTTATAATTATTAAAATTAAACTGAATCAAGAACACATTAAAATAATTATTTTCAATAAAATTAACCCATAATAAATATTTAATCCAAATTTTAGAAAATCAATTTAATAATAATAATTTATTATTCATCAATCATTGAAATATAATCCATTGATATTTATATGATCCTCAATATCAATTGGATTTTTTTCCATTAATACATCTTGGAATAAAGTGATATAATAATAAACAAAAATAAAATTAAAAATTTCCTTATTTTAATCATATTTCATCAGATTCTTATTCATTTTCATGTTTCTTGTATCCATTATTCGAATCTTTTCTCCAAGAATGTGACACCATCCTTTTTTCATCATAATTCACTATAACAATTGACATAATTTCCTTTAATATTTTTGGCATGATGACGTGCCGAAGTAACGTGGCCAAGTTCCAAATTCCACAATGCTTTGGCAAATATGTTTTCTCATTAGTCCATGAAAAATGGATAAATGATTCAATTTGTTATGTCCAAAGAAAAAGTGTTATGACCTACATGTATCTTTTTACCATTTTAATCGATTATTCTAATTTTATAGGGATAGGTTAGAAAATGATACTATATCACTATTAGTTGATACCTAATTGATCACATTATACATTTTCACCCCACTAGAGGCTCTTTTATAAAAACTTAACAAAAAAACTAAAAACACACATGTTATATCTAAAATAGTATAAAATGAACTATAAAACTATATAAAATTAGGGAATGTTAATAAGGGATTTTAAAATTTTCCTCAATCACCATAATGAATGTCTTAAAAATTCAAAGAATTTCGATATAAAAATCAAATAAATTTATAAACAAAATAAAATTTTATGAGATTATCTTAAGAAATAGATGAAAAGAAAGTGATGACAAGTGTTCATAACCCTCTTGGGTTTAAATTATAAATTTCAAGCATCACTGATATTCATGATTGTTAATAAAGTTTTAGAAGATAAATAAAGTTTATAAAAAAATAAATCATATGGAATTTTATCAGCAGTCATCAAATAATGGGTAAAGTGGATCATACAAATTTTAAACAAGTAGAAAACTGCCTATTTTTTTACTATATATTTGAGATTATTTTATAGAATGATTCTATATAATAATGTTTCCAGCATGTATATGGTAACTTTTGATAATAAAATGAGTTATTTTTTATTATTAATAAGAAATTAAAAAATTATTCTTTACTCCCTTGAAGGAAATATTCTATAGTCAATAAAAAATCATTAGGTGGTGGTGAAAGTGGGATCTTCCTCATCATCCCCTATTAAAAAAATATCTTTTACAAATTATAGTTACTTAGATAAAGAATTATAAGAAGCTTACATTTAATTAATTTATTTTTTAATTTGGTCAACAACTTTTTGAATCACCTGGAGACTTTAAAAAATCAAATTTTGAAAATATTTACTTTGAGAAATCATAATTGAAAAAAAAATTACTCTGTGAAGATTATACCACTTGAGTTAAGGTTGTAACATGTTCAACTTTTTATATGGTTTTATTTCTCTACCCTCATTATTTTAAATGTTTCCTCCATCAATACTTTTGATTAAGAAAATAACCTTAATTATTGAAAAATTTTAGGATTAAAATAATAAGTAAAAATTAGTTATATAATATACTTTTAATATAACCACCTTTTCTACTTCAGTAACAAAAATTAAATATTTAATAATTAATAAAAGTCAATTTAATTTGTGATTTTGATGAAAAGTAAGAATAAAAGTTCCCTTATTTTGAATATACTATTACATTTCCATTTATAAAAAAATAATCATTAACCAATTTATGTAAAATTGAATAACCTTTCTCTATTATGATTAATTTTATTTTCTTGTCTCATAGATTTTTTTTTTTAAATTATTTCTGTAACTTTATCAAATCACTTATATATCCATAAAAAAATTCCCTCTAATTGGTAAATGAAATTCTTTAACATATTTCTTTAATGCCATTTCATGATCAATTCCAAATAATAATAATTAAAATACCCCCATATCCAAATATTTATCTTATTATTTCTCATATTTTAGACATTCTATTTTTTTCTAAAGAAAGATATAAAATTTGATGGATTGATTCTTGAAAAAAAAATTCATCGATTTGTCTAAAATCTATCAATCCAATCATAGATATCATTTTATCCGCTTCATCCTATATTATGAAACATTATAGTACCCACTTATTATATAAATTTTTAATTTAAAATATTTTCTTATTCAAAATATTTAATTTCTCCCGCTATTCATTATCATTGATAATAATTTGAGAATTTGTTACAACATCCATCATTCTGGATTTCTTCATTGATTTTTTATTTGATGTTTCACCTTAGATATTGATCTGAATAAGATAAAAATAGAATAAAACTATGATAATTATTGATGGAATAAATAATTAAAGAATAAATAAACACAATGGAGAGATGAATCAAATAATTAAAGTCAAACTCAATCAAATTAATTAAAATTTTCTTATTTATATAATTTATAATAATAATAAAAATGTATAAAGGGAAATAAAAAAATTAAATTATTTCTGAATTTAAATAAGTTATAAGTAATGATAAATAAAAAATAAAGAAAAAACATAAAAAGAATAAAAATAACATACCTAAATTTATAATGAAAAATAAAAATGGTTTTGGAATTTGATTACTTTTGTGATGAAATTTGGCATAATATCATACATAATCAAAATGAACACATGGAAATTTATATATTTTTTAAAATTTTCTAAGAAATTGATATGTTTCGTGTTATTATATATAGATTCATGCACCTCACTACCTGAAATCCCATCTAATTCAGGATTTACAAGGATATTTTAATTGGATATAGTATAAACCCATTTCAATTCAACACATCCCCCATGCCACTCACTAAAAAATTAAGAATATATATTCACATACTATTCAAAAAATAAAAATAGACCCATCATACCATATTACCTCTTGAAAATTGTTTTTTATTTATTAACTTAGTATGTGTATTTATTGAGGCTCTTCCAAAACATAATTATCAACATGATTTTGTTTTAATTTATCCAGTTCTAAGAAATGTTATAACTTTTTTTATTAAATATAAACTAATACACATTTTTATATTAAATTTTATTTTCTTTAAAATCATAATCATTGAAAACTATAAATACACTTTTTCATATTGAACATAATTTTCTTTGAAAAATGGTTCTTGAATTAAAAAGTAGAACCTTTTCTTTAGGTATAATTTTTTTTGATAAAGATATTAGATAAATTACAAGAATTTTTCATTTACATATAAATCTTAACAATATCATAAAATTTTCATTGAATTTATTTAGATTCATTCAATTATACTGAAAAATTTTCATCAGGATGTATATAATAAAAAAATATTATTTTATTTTCTAAATACACTTTATGTTCCAATTCAAATGGTAGATTAAAATATTTTCAATCACAAATTCAAATGGTGAAATTCCAAAATGTGTTTTAAATACCTATTGATAATATTATAATGAATCATCAAGTTTTATATCCAAATATTTCCTTATTTCATTCATTATTTTTTCCCAAAATTTTGTGTAATTTTATGATTTCAAACTTCTTCATACCCACTTATTTGTAAATTATAAGGTATTATTATATAATGATTACATCAATAATTATTCAAAATATTATTCAATAACATTTTATCAAAATGTGAACCCTTATCTATAATTATCATTATTGATATTCTGAATCATACAAAATTTTCTTCAAAAAAATTATAACTATTTTAAATAAATTATCCAAACATGGAACAACTTCAACCTAATTTTAAAATTAACTAATACATAAAAAAATAAAAAGTTTCCCAAATGATATATTAAATGGTCCCATGAAATCCATTCCCTAAATATTAAATAATTATACCAAAAGATTTGGTTGTTGGGGAATTTTTGATTTCTAAGTGATATTTTCTATTCTTTGAGATTTTTCAAAAAAAAATAATGAAATACTTAACCTCATTTTACATGGTTGTCAAAAAAACTTTATAAAAAAAATCAACAATTTTTTCTATAAAATGGGGTTTTCTATAAGTTTATGCATTATAGTGTTATATAATTTAACCAAATTTAGTATTTAAAATATATTTTTGTATCACTCCATCAGAAAAGGTTTTATAGATCAAAGGATCATACCAAAAAAATTGATTTCTTCAGCTATAAATATTTTCCATTATTTAAAATAAAAATTTACAAATAAAATTTTAATTATAAGATAATTTTCAATATTTGAAAACCATAGTGTTTAATTTTATTTAATCATAAATAAATATTCATCCTTTAATTACTCCTTTATATTTGACTCATCACTTCCATTATAATTTTTAATTCTTGAAAGATGAATAACTATCAGATTTTCACTTACCTTTTTATATTTTATTTCCAAATAAAAATCTTGAAGTTAAAGTGATTATTGAATCAATGTTATTTTTTATCATTATTATTTGAAAAAAGTTCTAATAATAAATTATTTATATGAACCTTGTAATGACCCCAACCTGAATACACAAATAGTACCTAAACCATGTCACCAAAACACCTCAGGTTTACTTTTAAATCACCAGAGGTTGGTATAAATGCTGAGGGTTTATATAAGTAATCAATTGGGAAAGTGTTTCCTATTTAATAATATAATTTCTCATTATATTTTCCAACTATAAATTCATCATATCATCCACTAATGATGGAAATAAGAAAAAAATGAACGTATCCATCAAGGGTATTTGTATGCCAGAGATACCACTTATATCAAAATAATTTTTTATATAGGAATATATATGTACATTAAATTCCATAAAAAAATAATCTATTATAATTATACTAATTAGAAATGAGTTTAATTGAACATAAATGTTATATAAAAAAACCAAGTGAAAGAAACTGACCCTAAAAAGTGAAAAGGCAGTCCCATGTGTGGGATAACCCATGTAAGACAACTTTGTACAACCATAAAGTTTTAACCTAGATCATACATAAAATTCTCCAAGATTATATATCCAACTTCATACCCCATGTATTATAATCCTCCCTATATGGATTATTTCCCCTTTCCTAGATCTCATAAAAATGGTCTACACACACCTCAATGGGATGTGAGTACATTTTGTGTACATCAGAACTAGTATGAGATCACCAATCGATCCCTACCATCATCTAATAAAAATAGGTGCATACAATAGTGACATAAATTAAACATTTATATAAATATATAAATTAATAAAAATCAATAAAATATGTGATAAAATAACAAACTATGTACTATGTGGGTTGGTTTTTAGGTGTTGAACAAAACACCAAAGAAACCAAATGTACCTATTTTGAGAACTTACTAGAATCCATAAAAATAATCTGTGAGTCATATTATATTATTGGATATTTATCCAAGTGCTTATTGCATCCTTAATACAAGATAAATTAGCCCCATTCTATCATCAATATTTGTTTCATGCCATTATCTGAACAATACATCCTCATTTAATATAAACACTTGGTAGGGAATGTTGTGGCCTATAATAAAACACCATAGATATATTTTATTACATAATACATAATATATAACATGTATATAGATTACAAGTACTTATGGGTAGTTTGAATACCCACACCAAACCCATATCTCATTCCTAAGTATCTAAATTAATGTATCACACAATATCCATGATCTATTTATCAGTCTAATAAGTCATATAATACATGATAATAATTAATAATATTTTTGGGCATACATATGCATAATAATAATATCACATCCAATTCCATAGTTCATTCTTAATTGGTAATAACTCAAAGGGTAGAAGTAATGTTACCAAAGCATGAAATATAAATAATGTAATCCAAATATCAATATTTACATATCCACTTTAAAAACCATTTACAATTTATTTCTAATAAAAATCATTTATCATTAATAAAAAAATGGTTTCATGTTTATACTCACCCTAACCTATATTTTTATTTCCATATAAAATATTGTAGTAGATGACTGAGGAATGTATCACCTAATGAAATATGTGCTAGATTTGATTCCTAAGCTTATAAGTGAATAATGATTCCACTAGTTAACTAATTCAATCAAACTAGGATATGAAGTTTTTTAGAATAGTATTGTTATTAAATAATAGATAAAATTAAATGAATATGTTAAGGGTTTAACCTCTATTTCACCAAGTTTTAAACTCCTCAACAACTCAATTAAAGAAACATCTGAAAAAATTATGATTTCATAAAACCTAGGAAGATAAGATTTGTAATATATCTATTGTCTTGATGGTATAATGAAATAATAAGGAACAAAAATCCCAACCTTGGTTTGGTCAAAAAGTAAACCTTAAATTGTAATAGAATCAATCTATATCACTCATTAATATTATATTACATGGATATAGAAGGAGGATGGAGAAATGGATTTATAGGAAGTGATAGATGCTAAGTGGGATGATAATCCCAAAGTAAGGATTAAATAATATTAATATTTGATATAAAAATTTAATTTTATCCTTTACTAATATAAACAAAAATATTTTACACTAGGTACCTGGTACAAGGACATCTAGTACCTGGTTATGCTTCTAGAATTAATTGTAGTAGCATCTAAACCACCAGGTACTTGATACCCATCCACCAGGTACCTCAGGTTATTACAACACCAAACCTCTTTTCCCTTTCATTTCTCCTTCCTTCCATTAATAACAAATATTCTTTAAAATAAATTTAAAAATATATTAAAATTTTAATAAAATAAAATTATTGGAAATTACTAACTGAAAATATGAGGGTTATTAAAAACTCCCAACTGTCTTGATTCTCATCCCCTAGAATCTTTAATAAGGCTCTTGAGGAAAAAACGAGATTTTATGTTAGCTTCTCAATATTAATTTTTATATTTTAGTTTCCCATATTGAAATAAAATTCATACTATAGGAATGAATTTCCCTTGTATCAGTTTTTAATTTTGATCAATGATATATATATATATATATATTCACAATAAAACTATCTATTTATATCTCTATATCAATAAACTGAATCACATGTATAGGATAAGGTATGAATTTATTCAATTTTGACACTTCAATAACATTATGAATTAAATTTAACAAAGTTTGAAAAGAAATTTAATTGATTTATTCCCCAATTTTCTCTAAAATATCCAATAATAAAACAAACATCAAAGTCAAATCCCCTTGAAAAAACATGTGTTATTAACCCATTCAATAATAAACTTGAAATAAAGCATGATCACTAACTTAAAATTATGGATTTTATCTCATTATTTCAATAAAATACTATTGGTGGATTGGAGTGGTGCATAAATATTTCTTAATCATCTCTACATGATATATTTTATCCTAAATGACACTAGGACTAATCTTGAATAATTCAGCAATTTTAGTTTGGTATAAAGGAGAGAAAAAATAAAAACCATAAAGTATCTTGAAAAGAGATATATGAATTGATGAATGATGATAGTTATTGTATCGAATATTTTCAAATGATATACGGTCATCCCAAGTGATACTGCCAGCAATCCATTTTTTTCATTTTCTAAAAAGCCGGTTTATGGGTTACTGGTAACCATATAGACAATAACCCAACATCATAAACGGCGGTCATGGAACCCGCATACCATATTAAAAATCACAACATCAGCTGGATTCAAAATTCAAAAAATCAAAACCCCATCAATGCACCTGCATTATGTGTTAGCGGTAGCCCACATCAAACCACCACAATTCAAAAACCAAACTCAAGACAACTGCTCCAAATTGACGCATAGCAGCCCCATTGTTGCTTCAACCACATCACATGTGAGCCCTTACACCAGAGAAATTTTGATGACTCCAAAAAAAAACAAATCAAAACATTCAACCAGAATCACAATGACGAACACTGCATATTCATCCATGAGACAAATCACAACCAGCACCGCAAATTCATCCAAGAACTAGGTCACAGCCATCAAAAACTCATCCAGGCATAATATGCAGATTCACCCAACACCGGCATCATGTTCATCCAATAGTCATGAACAACACGAAACCAAGAAAACTGCAAGTAGATCCAAGAAAATAGAAAGACAGTCACAAGGCATCAGAAGAAATCCCAATACCTAGATCTCGTCGTCGCCATCCTTCTCAATCTCGAAAACCACTGCAAAACACCAACCAAACTCACCGGAATCAAGGTGGAGACCTAAAGTGGTCGGATCTGAAACATCAGCGGACCGCGCCGCAATGAAACCCTAACCAAATCGAGCAAGAAGGTAGGAATGGTGAACCACCGATTCTGCGAAGCCACTCGATCTGAGGAAGCCGCCAGACCTCTACGAATGTGGAGGTGGCCACCGTGGTAACCCTAGAGGAAGGAGGCGGCGACGAGGGAAGCTCCTGAGCGCGTTGTGCCCCATATGGGCCCATCCATCTATTCCCAAGTGATACTGAAGTTGATAAAAAAATCCTATAACATATCTTCAAGGATACATATAGTCTGCTTGAACTGACCATCAATCTAGGAGTGGTGAGATGTACTTTGTTTAATCTGAGTATAAAGACCCTTTTTTAACCCTTTCCACAACTAATATGTAAACCATGGGTACTGATTAGAGAATTTTTTGGTTGGTACATCATAAATATTCAATATTTTCTTAATATATAACCTTCCTAATTTAACCCTAAATAAGGATTCCTAGATAGGTCATAAATAATATGTATTTATCTTTTAATAAATTATCTCCCACATTTACCTTTGGATGTCAGGGTAAACTAGTCCTTGAGTCCATCATAATTTCAGATAATTTCTAAATGGGAAAAGGAAGTGTTTTTAAAACACAATTAGGTTATTGGTGCTATGATTTATCATATTCATAAGTGAAACATGTACTGTAAAATTGATAATCTCCAACTTTATATTAGGAAAACAAAACTCCATTCATATGTTATGATAAATCTTTGAGACACTATGATAAAAACCCCACATTAATAGATGTTACTCTCTCATCACTTCTCCCTTTATGATATTAATAAAAACCAACCTACCAAAAACATAGAGAAAAATTTGAGAATACCAGGACCAATCCTGAAGGATATCTCCTCCATCAAGTATCTCTTGAATATTGATACATTCATAGTCATATAGTTGGGAGTCCTTAACATAGTGACCAATAGACGATTCCAAATAAATATTCTTTAGATGTAATATATAAAAATACTTAGAAATATCTAAATTTTATTATGATATAAGTGACATAAACCTACACTTTTTTTCCCACTTTTACTTTTTGAGGTTGAGACTTTCAAATAAGGTAATTGATAAAAACATTTCCCTTTACAAGTGTTTATAATAGTTTGAAACCAAATAATTTCAAATATCACACCCACCAATGCTATCTCAAGTTTATATCTTAATGTCAAAAGTTATAATTTATAATTTTATTGGCCGGTATATAAAAAAAACATTTCAGAAAAAAGGTTTTTACTTTAATTTTTTTGAGAATGTACTATTATGGGTAATCTTTGGTTATGAGTTAGTTAATTTTTCTCTTATGGATAGATTTTTTTTATATCTATAAGCCACTATATAGGATTTTTGTATCAAAAAACAACCCAAAACTACCAAAGAGTCATCAAAATAGACCTCGAACCCTTCACCTAGAGGAGGTAATATCAATATATGTTTTATGTTCGATATCTTTTTTATCTCTTAAAATTATATTTAACATTGATCTAAGCACAAAAATTTGACTCCATTCTTGGTAAAGGCATTCATAGAAGCTTAAATCATTGAAAATTATTAGATAAATAATTTATAATATCCCCTTAACCCATGAATAAATCACTTTTGAAAAACATTATAGATAATTTTTAAAAAGATAACTACCTACAAAAATTCATTATAAACTAATATTACATCTTTAAAGACCATGTGTTTGATAAATTTAAATTTTTAATTCTAGAAAGGACATTTAGAAAGCTTTTCATAAAATTGATCCTCTCATAAGGACTCTAACAAAACACGAATATGTTTTCCATGATTATCTCAAAACTCATTATATAAGGATGTCATCCATAAAACCCATCATGAAGTAATCAAGTAGTGAACTACCACATAAGAATTTTTTTACCATAATTTATGAATACAAACTCATAAATGCTTTCATAACTCTAAAAATATAATTTAGAAACATCCTCCAATATTTCTCAAAGATGAAAGTAACTAGAGAACAGTTACATATTTGAGAACCATATATTTACATTTAATTCATCAAATAAATAATAAATTATAGGAATAATATAGAATTTATTTACTTTCACTTGGTTCAACATTCAACATTATACACACAACTATTTAATTCCATAATCTTTCTTAGAAAAAGGAACCTGAACAGCCCATGATGAAGTGATAATGAATGCATTTTCTTCAAGAACATTAAATTAAATTTTTAACTCCCTTAACTCATCAAAATCCATTCTATACAAAGGAATAGAGATTAATTCTATTTTAGGAAGAAACTCTATAGATAATTTTACCCCTGTTTTGATTTAACACATGGAAAATTGGTTGCGCCCAAATTTACCCTACTGGTAAAAAGCGGTCGATGTAGTACATGTAGGGGTCGAGTCCATGGGGATTGAAGAAGTAACCTTGAGACGCTATGATATGGTGAAGGATGGGCTATGAAGTAGAAAACTTTGGTTTTGATTTTGGATGGTTTTAAAGAACACTAAGAAACCTAAGTGAATTCAATTCAAAGAAAATTGGTTGATGTTAGGATTATGCTCGGGGTGGATTGAATGAATTTTACTTCTTTAGACAATTTTGGTTTTATTAATTCTTGATGAATCCATTCTTCAAAAATAAAACTACCTTCATCATTTTCTGGTTAGGTGCTTACTAAACACAATTAATAATCCCCTATACACTTAGAGAACCAAATTCATGATCTCTCCGAGGTATATGGTCATTTAGTAATTGAATTTAGTTTGCTCAAACACAGTAAAGATGAAGAGTAGAAATAACTGAAGAATGGATGTATTAAATTAATTATCCAATTAACAAAAATTTGTTAATAAAATAACATTCAATACAGCCTTTTCATCCTCATAATATCAACCCATTAAAGGTTTAGCCCTCCATTGATGGTATAATCTCAATGGTGGGCGGAAGATGGCTTACAAGAATTGGATTGAAGAAATTAAAACCGCGGAAATAACGAGCACTCCTCCGTGTGTGTGAATGAAATTCACACCTATGTGTGATCTAATTCACCACAACATAGAGATATCAATGTGATTTGTGAAAATTTAGTTTTAATAAATGAATGGAAAATATATAAGAGAAAGATGTTGGTTAAGAACAAAAAAACTTACATGGAAATTGAAAACATTACAAAGGAACTTTTGCAGCATAACCTTACAATGAAACAAGCAACAAAAGATGATAAGAAAAATATCCGCCCATATTCCCTTAACCACCAGCTCCTTATATAGGCATATTAGGAGACTTAGATCCACCCCCCACAATAAATTCACCCCCCAATAATTAATAGAGTCAAAATGAGGGTGAATAATAAAAAGGAAATTGACGTTTTGAAGTTGACCCGGAAAACTGTCCAGATTCATCTACCATATTTATGTGTGAATTAGTAATTGAATAAAGCCGAATCCATAGGGGTATTAGAAGATATATATATTCTTAAATCTGTCCTATATGATCTGTAAAAATTTCAGGAAATTTGGCTCAGCCGTTTGGATGTTATGGTCGAAATGGTGGGAAGACTTTATGTGCATTAATGTCGGGTCCATCATTTAAATCTCAACTTCAGATCCCTTTATCATCATGAAAACATAAGAATTAGCTCCGGTCACAGTTGAATAAAATGATCCTCATATTTTTATCTTTCTACTGTATAAATTTTAGATTTATTGGGCGTGGTTTGTGGGACCCACATTTGTTTGATGGGCCTTAGGCCCATTATGCTTTTTCCAGCAAGTTTCTGCATTCAGTGAAAAAATCTCCATCTTCCCTTGTGATTCATCCATCAGACCTAAAAGAAAAAATGTTCAAAATAAATTGATGAATCATATACCAAAATATGAAATTAAAATGATGAATATTGTAATTTCCACAAGCAATTATTTAGTGGTCCCAAATTGACACTTTAAGCATGAATTGCACAATGATGGGAAATGAAGTTCAATTTCTAAATTGGAATAAAATTGATGTTTATAAACTTTAAAACACATTAATATTAAGATCTTAACAATTAATATTAGCCACTTTCAGTGACTAATCACACCCCCCAACTTGAGTTTTTCTAGTCCCGAGAAAAATATATTACAAATATGAAATTCAAATCCCCTTTTCCAAAAACATTTTAATACACATTGCTCACCCAAATATCTCATACCAAAAAAATATGAAAACCATAAAAATCATTTAAAACAAGCTAGTTCCATAAGTATATCCAAATCCCAAGCTCATTCCTTTGTTCAAATTCATCTCCACATTTCATCCAATTCCAATTAAGCATGATAAAGTGTTGTGCATCATAAAAGATATGGGGCCCATTTTATTGTTCAAGGGGAAAAAATGGAAGCGCTAGGTGGGAATCACATTAAACCTTAATATGAGTATCCATTTTTTAATTTTTTTTGATTTTTTTTAACCACAATAGATATGAAAAGACTAACTCTAGGCAAGACAACTATGGAGTCACGATCCCCAAGTGCCGGACTCCACACATATTGTCAATTTCGTGCTCTACAATAGAGATATAAATCCAAACTCTAGGCAAGACAACTATGGAGTCGTGATCCCCAAGTGTCGGACGCCACGCATTTGGACAAAACATTGCTCTATGTGGTCATTTTTTTCATTTTTTTTGGATACTCAAATTAAACTAAAAGTGAACCCAGAACCCTATGGTATAATGAAAGGGACCCATGAACTCAAATTTACACCCATGATCTAGTAGACATGCATTGTGGCATTTTTATTAAGAGGATGAAAATGTAAACTTTGAAAAATCACATCTGACAACCACACTTTCCAAAAACTATGCTCATGAACTTAAACTTGCATTAAAATCAGAATCAAGGCATCCAAATTTTTCGATATCCAATTTCAGAGTTTGCAATGTGTGTTATCATGTTCAAGGTTAATGAAATTTTTCTTTCCATGAATATTCTAATAAAAAAAATTATCTCCCCCCAACTTAGAATAACACTGTCCCCAGTGTTTAAAGAAAATAAAAGTTAGAAGGGGGTAGGAGAGGAGTTCAAAGAGGAAATTGAAAATGATAAACATGGAACAAATTCATCTGGTTTTTGAAGTTAAAGTTCATGATGCTTCAGATTACTCCTTTGATCTCTTGGGGGATGTAGGAACCTCCTTGATTCAACATGTATCACCCAAAATATTTCCTGAACCATATAAAGAAGAACAAAGCCGACAAAACAAACAACACAACAATTTATTTAATTCCAAGTACCATAATTTTTATGGTTTTCCATGTTTTTTTTAAATCAAACTAATGATACATTGTATTCTTTTAAATTTCTGTGTAAGGTATTACTCAGGGATCACACCGCATGACACGGATGAATACGGTGCTCCCCTTTCATACCCATCCATACTCATAAAAGAAGAACAGGTCAAGATTCTAATTTTTTTTAACCTACAAAAACATAAATAAAATAAAATAAACTGATGATACATTGTCTTCTTTATATTTTCTGGGTAAGGTATTACTCAGGTATCACACCACGTGACACGGATGAATACGGTTCTCCCCTTTCATACCCATCCATACTCATAAAATAAGAACAGGTCAAGAGTCTAATTTTTTTTAACCTACAAAAACTTAAATAAAATAAAATAAACTGATGATACATTGTCTTCTTTATATTTTCTGGGTAAGGTATTACTCAGGGATCACACCGTATGACACGGATGAATACGGTGCTCCCCTTTCATACCCATCCTTACTCATAAAATAAGAACAGGTCAACAGTCTATATATAAAAAAATAAAAAAATGAAGCAGAAGGAAACAAAAGATGATTCATAGTGATTGGAAACTTGAAAACCACGAGTTGCATCCTGTGCAGCGCTTTTATTTAATGTCATTAGCCCGACTTGTACCCTAAATCTATCAATTTTTCTCTGGTTCATATGTTGGCTCAGTTAACTCCTCCTTGGTTTCTTGTTTATTGAATGATTCAATGAATGGTTTTAACCTATGACCATTGACTTTGAAGACATGACCACTTATGGGATCATGAATCTCTATTGCCCCATGAGGGTACACATGATGCACTAGGTATGGACCAGACCATCTAGACCTTATCTTTCCTCGGTGTAGATGAAGTTTTTAACTATACAAGAGCACAAATTTTCCCAGTTCAAAGTGTTTGACATTGATATTCCTAGATTGGTAGGCTTTAACTTTAGATTTATTGATCCTTGAATTTTCATAAGCCTCTATCCTAAGTTCCTCGAGTTCATTAAGATCTAATTTTCTTTTTGTTTCAGCCAATGAAATTTCAAATTTCATTTTTTTTATTGCCCAAAATGCCTTATGCTCAATTTCAACAGGTAAATGACATGATTTTCCATAAACCAATCTATAAGGTGACATAACTAGGATAGTTTTGAAAGCAGTTCGATATGCCCAAATGGAATCTAAGAGTTTCTCGGACCAATCTTTCCTAGAGGGATTGATAGTTTTTTCAAGAATTTGCTTAATTTCTCTATTTTCCAACTCAGCTTGACCGTTGGTTTGAGGATGGTATGCAGTGGAAACTTTATGAGTAATACCATACTTAGACATGAGTGAAGATAATGGGTGGTTGCAGAAATGGGTTCCACGATCACTGATTATAGACCTAGGAATTCCAAATCGAGAAAATATATGCTCTTTTAGAAATTGGATCACAACATGGTGGTCATTGGACTTGGTGGGAATGGATTCAACCCATTTTGAGACATAATCAATAGCTAAGAGGATGTAGAGGTATCCCTTAGAGTTTGGAAAGGGTCCCATGAAATCAATTCCCCAACAATCAAAGACTTCAACGACCAAAATGGGAGTGAGGGGAATTTGATTCCTTTTGGTAATGGATCCTAATTGCTGACACTGAGGACAACTTTTGCAGAATTGGAAGGAATCCTTAGTGAGGTTCAGCCAGTAGAAACCACTTTGGAGGACCTTTTTAGTGGTTTTCTTTGTATAAAAGTGTCCTCCACATGCCTCTCCATGACAAAATTTTAGAATGGGCTCTTGCTCAGACTCGGAAATACATCTCCTAATGATTTGATCAGGACAGAACATGAAGAGTTAAGGATCATCAAACACATAATGTTTGACATCATAAAGTAATTTCCTCTTAGCTTGGGTCCCCAGGAATTTTGTAATGTCACCCTTCACCAAATGGTTTTCTATGTCATCATACCAAGGGCAATCACTCACTGAATAGAGGTGTTCATCGGGAAATGAATCAGACACAGAGAGGTGGTGTGATTTATCTTTGAATTCCATCCTAGAGAGGTGATCAGCTACAATATTTTCAAAACCCTTTTATCCTTAATGGTTAAATTGAAATATTGAAGAATAAGGACCCACCTAATCAATCTAGCCTCGACATCTTGTTTTTGGAAAAGGTATTTTAGGGTAGAATGGTCAGTGAAGAAAATGATGGGTGATCCTAATAGATAAGACCTGAATTTCTCTAAGGAAAAGACAACAGCAAGAAACTCTTTCTCAGTTGTGGTGTAGTTTAATTGTGCATCATTTAAAGATTTTCTTGCATAAGAAATGACACATGGAGTTTTCTCACACTGTTATCCTGATATTTCTCCTACAGTGAAGTCACTTGCATCACACATGAGCTCGAAAGAAAGTTTCCAATTTGGAGATTGCATGATAGGTTGAGATATAAGAGTTGACTTGAGTGTAGAGAATGATTCCTCACAGCTTTCTGTCCATAAAAATGGAGCATCTTTTACCAATAGAGCACAAAGTGGTCGAGAAATAGAGCTGAAATTCCTAATGAACCTTCTATAAAAACCAGCATGTCCTAAGAAGGACCTCACTTCCTTAACAGTTTTAGGAGAGGGAAGGTGACGAATTATTTCAACCTTAGCTTTATCAACTTCAATCCCTCTACCAGATACCAGACGACCTAGAACAAGTCCTTCCCTTACCATGAAATGGCATTTTTTCCAATTTAGTATGAGATTCTTATCCTCGCACCTTGACATAACCTTTTCAACATTTATAAGGAATCCCTAAAAAGTATCCCCAAAGATGGAGAAGTCATCCATGAAGACCTCTAAAAAATCACCCACCATATCCAAGAATATTCCCATAATGCACCGCTGGAAGGTACCAGTGGCAATACATAACCCAAAGGGCATGCGCTTGAAGGAAAAAGTACCGAATGGACAAGTGAAGGTTATTTTTCCTTGATACTATAAGGAGAATTAGATTTTATTATACCCTGAGAATCCATCTAGGAAGCAATATAATTGATGACCCGCCACTTGCTCGAGGACTTGATCAATAAAGGGTAAGGGGAAATGGTCTTTCTTAGTACAAGAGTTGAGATTCCTATAGTCAATACAAACTCTCCATCCACTACTAACCCTTCTTGGAAGCATCTCTCCATCCTTATTGGTTATTACTGTGATTCCATCCTTCTTTGGAACCACGTGGATTGGGCTAACCCACTCACTCTCGGCTATAGGATAGATGATACCAGCTTTTAACAATTTCAAAAGTTCTTTTCTCAATACTTCCATGAGATTAGGATTGAGTCGCCTCTGAGGTTGATGACATGGATTTGACTTGGATTCAAGAATAATTATATGAGTCCCGATAAGTGGGATAATCCCAGGAATATTAGATAGGGTCCATCCAATGGCTTTCTTGTGTCTTCTAAGGGAATCTAGAAGCATCCTCTAATGATCGGCTTCAAGAGAGGAAAAAATGACAACAGGAAAGGATTGATTGTCCCCTAAGAATTCATACTTTAGTGATGAAGGTAAGACTTTAAATTAAATATCATATTGGTCATGACTTTCCAAGAAAGGATGAGACTTTGTATTGAACTTAGTTTCTTTGTTAAGATTTCTTGACAAAATTGGTTCCTTGTGAACAGAATTTTCATCCACTAAATTTTCCAGAGTAGTGTCATGAATGGTTATGGACTCAATGTTATTAATTTCAACCATGGTATAATTTATTGGTGATTCTATAAATTCATCAATAGAGCTGTCTGAAAGAGATTCAATCCAAGGAGACAAATTTCCCTCATGTGAATAAAGAAAATCAATCTCTTCTTGACTTAACCATCCTTTAGTAATTCCTTGATGTTCATTGAGTTCATTATCAACACTACCAATCCAATTAACCTCATGGATCTCTTCATCATCCCCAATTTGAGAGTTTTCATTGTAGATGTTCAATTCTAGACTCATGTTTCTAAAGGTGATGGTCATGTTCCCATTTCAGACTCAGATAACAGAGTTGATTGTTGCAAGGAAGGGACGACCAAGGATGATTGGGGTTTTCTCCCTAGGACCTAAGCTTGGGTGATTGTATAGAAAAATGAATTCAGCTGGGTAAATGAAATTTTCAACTTTCACCAAAACATATTTTAAGATCCCCTTTGGAACTCGAACACTACGATCAGCAAGTTGAAGAGTGACAGATGTGGTTTGGAGTTCTTCGAAACCTAACTGAAAATACATGGAATAAGGAATGAGGTTCATGATGGCACCTAGATTACACAAGGATTTGACAACTTTGTTCTCTCCTAGTTCAACATTTATGTAAGGGCATCCTGGGTCTTTCAACTTAGGAGGAATGGTCCCTTGAATGGTGGTACTCACATTAGTAGCCAAAAGGACTTGGTTTTTAAGTGAAAATTTTCTTTTAAAAATGAAAAAGTCCTTAAGGTACTTTGAGTAGGAAGGTATGGTTTTTATGGAATCGAGAAGGGGAATGTTCAACTTGACTTGTGAGAAGATTTTCCTCAATGTTTCACTCAATTCAGGCTTGGTTTTCCCCCTCATACATTGAGGAAATGGTGCAGGTTGTGGATTTGTTTGTTGAAGTGTTGTTTATTTCACATTTTTATCAATTTCTTCAGTTTGATTTTGTGGTTCATTTGAATTTTCATTAGAGTTTGAAGCTTCACATGGTTTCTGACTTATTTGTTCAGGTTTTTCAATTGATTTCCCACTTCTTAAAACTATCACAGCCTTTAGTTGTTCGTGAGTTGTTTGAGTGAAACTTGTCTCTCCCCTTGATGTTTGTTGTGGAATGGCCTGTGTGGGCATGGGTGCCTTTCCAGTTTTGATGGTTTTAATTTCTTGTTTAATAGATGATAATTCTGAGTTCATTTTGTCCATTTGTTTGCACAGTTGTTCTATTAGGCTTTGTGGAACAATTTGGATTGGTGCTTGAGCTTGTGGGTTTATCCCAGGAGGATACTTTGGTTATTGGATAGGTTGTTGATTGGGTTGTTGGATAGGTTGTTGATATTGGACATGAGGATGTTGGAATTGGACCGATTTTGGTTAGAACTGATTATGAGGTTGAAATTTTTGTTGAGGGTATGGGTTGATACATTCTTGTTGTGTTGGTTATTGATTTTCCTTCCAACGAAATCTGGGATGGTCATTATACCTTGGATTGAAGGTGTTTGTGAATTGTGGCTTTTGAAAGTTCACTGTATTAACTTCTTCTGGTGGTCCTCCTAAAATAACGTCCTTGATAGAAGGAATGGTTGGACAATTATCAGTCTTGTGGTCATGTTTTTCACAAATTGTACAAACAAGCTCAATAGTTTGGGTTTTGTGGACCTTCGTAAGATCAATCTCCTCAACTTTCCTTGTGAGTGCAACAAGTTTTTCTCTAAGGTTTTCTTCTTCTCCAAGATTGTACATTCCACCAAATTTTGGTGGCTTCTCATAGTATGGTGATGTTTCCCATGTTTTGTTCTGTTCAGCAAGATTTTCTAGATACTCGTAAGCATCATTTGGGGCTTTGTTTTTGAAGGTTCCATTACACATCATATCAATGAATTGTTTGTTTCTGGGACCCAACCCTTCATAGAAAATTCTCACTTGTTCTGGGATTAAGAAACCATGGTGTGGTACCATGTTTAATGTGTCCTTGAACCTTTCCCATGTTTCATAGAATTTTTCTCCCTCTCTTTCAAAAAAGTTTTGTATGCTCTTTTTAAGTGCAATTGTTTTGTGATGGGGGAAGTATTTTTTATAAAATTCTCGTTGAAGTTGGTCCCAAGAGTGAATGGATGCTGGTCTCAAATTGTTTAACCAATTATTTTCTCGGTCCTTAAGAGAAAAAGGAAAAGGTCTCATTTTAGAAGATTCAATTTTATTTGGTGGGAACATGGTTTCGACAATGTCATTAAATTCTTTAACATGAAGGTAAGGCATCTCAGACTCCATCCCATGAAAGGTTGGAAGGTGGTTCAGTACATGGGGTTTTAAAACATATTGGACATATACTATGTTATCATGCCTAATGCATGAGGTTTCATTGGTCCAGGTTGGTTTGAGGTAGTCATTCATGGTCGGGTCTGCAACAATTCCCAAGTTAGGGTCTTGCCCGTTATTTTGGTTTCCTCCCTGGTTTATGATTTGGTTTTGTGGGAGATTCTCCATTGTATCGAACTCAACGTCTGAATTTGGAGTATTAGGAAGATTTGGATATAAAGTAAATAGACATATTTTAGTGCTTTACTCCCTAGCCCTAGGAGTATCCACCCTAACTAATCTGTTTGAGTTATCGCAGGTGTAGGCGGACATGCGCCAAAAGAAAAAAAAAGCGATAAAGGGAAAAGATAAGAGAATTGGGATGAGAATAGAATAATGGGGGTAAGAAAAGAAGGTTTTTTGTCTAAGGAACTTACTTGGTCCCTGGAAACGGCACCAAAATTTGTTTGATCCCAAATTTACCCTACTGGTAAAAAGTGGTCGATGTAGTACATGTAGGGGTCGAGTCCACAGGGACTGAATAAGTAACCTTGAGACACTATGATTTGGTGAAGGATGGGCTATGAAGTAGCCAACTATGGTTTTGATTTTGGATGGTTTTAAATAACACTAAGAAACCTAAGTGAATTCAATTCCAAGAAAATGGGTTGATCTTAGTATTATGCTCAGGGTGGATTGAATGAATTTTACTTCTTTAGACAATTTTGGTTTTATTAATTCTTGATGAATCCATTCTTCAAAAATAACATTACCTTCATTATTTTATGGTTTGGTGATTACTAAACACAATTACTAATCCCCTATACACTTAGAGAACCAAATTCATGATCTCTCTGAGGTATATGTTCATTTAGTAATTGAATTTAGTTTGCTCAAACACAGTAAAGATAAAGAGTAGAAATAACTGAAGAATGGATGTCTTAAATTAATTGTCCAATTAACAACAATTCATTCATAAAATAAAATTCAATCCAGTATTTTAATCCTCCTAATATCAACCCATTAAAGGGTTATCCCTCCATTTATGGTATACTCTCAATGGTGGGTAGAAGATGGCTTACAAAAATTAGATTCAAGAAATTAAAACTACGGAAGTAACGAGCACTCCTCCGTGTGTGTGAATGAAATTCACACCTATGTGTAAAATAATTCACCAGAACATAGAGATATCACTGTGATTTGTGAAAATATAGTTTTAATTAATGAATAGAAAATATAGAAGAGAAAGATGTTGATTAATAACAAAAAAACTTACATGGAAATTGAAAACATTACAAAGGAACTTTTGCAGCATAACCTTAAAATGAAACAAGCAACAAAAGATGATAATAAAAAAATCTGCCCCTATTCCCCTCACCACAAGCTTCTTATATAGGCATATTAGGAGCCTTAGATCCTCCCCCAACAATAAATTTACCCCCCAATAATTAATAGAGTCAAAAGTATGGTGAATAATAAAAAGGAAACTGACGTTTTGAAGTTGACCCGGAAAACTATCCAGATTCATCCACCATATTGACATGTGAATTTGTAATTGAAGAAATCCAAATCCATAGGGGTCGTAGAAGAGAAATATATTATTCCATCTATCCTATATGAGATTTAAAAATTTCAAGAAATTTGGATCATCCTTTTTGATGTTATGGTTGAAATGGTGGGACGGCTTTATGTGCATTAATGTCGGGTCCACCATTTAAATCTCAACTTCAGATCCCTTTATCATCATGAAAACATCAGAATTAGCTCCATCCAAAATTTAATAAAATGATCCTAATATTTTTATATTTCTAATTTATAAATTTGAGCTTTATTGGGCTTGTTTTTTGGGCCCCACATTTGTTTGATGGGCCTTAGGCCCATTATGCTTTTTCCAGCAAGTTTCTGTATTCAGGTGAAAAAATATCCATCTTCTCTTGTGATTCATCCATCAGAACTAAAAGAAAAAATGTTCCAAATAAAGTGATGAATCATATACCAAAATATGAAATTAAAATGATGAATATTTTAATTTCCAGAAGCAATTATTTAGTGGGCCCAAATTGACACTTTAAGCATGAATTGCACAATGATGGGAAATGAAGTTCAATTTCTGAATTGGACTAAAATTGATGTTTATGCACTTTTAAACACATTAATTTTAAGATATTAACAATTAATATTATCCACTTTCATTGAATAATCAAAAATCATTAAGGAACACATCAGGTAAAGGGTCAACCACAAGAGGTATAATTTTTTGGATTTTAAAACTTTCATGCTTTAAGAATCATACTAGTGATTTAAATATTAATATCCCACACATTCACTTGATTCAAACCTTCTAAACCAATATATAATTCATAATATCAAATAAATATATATTGTATAACCATTAGATAAGTTAAATATAACCACCTTTGATAGTGTTCAATGTGATCCTATAACTAGGTTATCTTATCCATGCCAAAGATTACATCAAAATACCTCATATCAGGAATAAGGGAATCTTATAAGTTCATTTATGATACTACTATATTGGTGAAATTAAAACATTTATTACTTCTTTAATCCTACTTTACCAAGGGTTTTTTTTGTTTATTAGTCTCAAATACATGTTAACATTTAAATTTAAATGTAATTATAGATGATCATATATAAAAGAATAGTATCCCCTATATCAAATAACACAAAAGAAAGTTTATATGATACTATAAAAATATATTACACTATAAAAATACCTTCTTTAGCAAAGGATATGGACGTATCATATACATACATCCTGCTAATTCCCACAAACTATCCCTATAGAGGTAATCCCTGCATAGAAGAATGTGTAGTCAACTATCAACCATATCCACCATATTTTCTTCCTTGACCAAACCTATCATTAGGTGGTTGATTTCCTCCTATAAACTAAGAATATGATTCTTAGTTCAGTTATGATATTTGGGTATCACTCTCTAAGTTATTCCTCATATAAAACCATTACATATACTCAAACTAGCCATAAAAGTGGCATTTCTTAACATCATAGGAAAAATCTTTTTTTTATTCAATAGATTCACACACTAGTAAAATAGGATCGAAGAACTACTAAATTAATAAGTATAAGGTTTTCTTTTACTCAGAGTGTTGTAATAACCTCAACCCCTGGTCATATCTTCCTGATGTCACTTTTGTCTATTAAAAGGACCCTCACTTGAACTAGTCCCCAAAAGTGAACTTCCCACTCACATACTTCCTTTAGAACTAATTTTCTTTAATAATACCCTCTTAAAACCCATAAAAATCATAAAAATGTTGAACATCATCCATTTTTTATACAATAGTACCCATATACCCATCTCAAACTGTCTATTTTTAGTTTCCTCATCTCCATTCAAATAGAGAGAAAACAAAAGAGATTAACAAATCTGGTAGCATATTTCATCACAAAAAATGATCCCTATTTAAGATCCATAAATTATTGATATATAAATTAGTAGAGAGAATACTTATATAACTATTTATAGAATAATTCTTAGAATCTCTTCTAGGTGAGACCTTGGCCCCTTTTCTCCAAAATCATCATATTCGACCATCAGTGACAAGATCTAGTAAGTATAAATGTAGCTAGGTGAACCCATTGTTTTTACATAGTCCAAATAATATTGAATATATGATGTATTTGATCCAATCACTCATCAACTTCATGATGATAAGAATCCCCCAAAAAGGTAGAAAATTTTGGAACTAAAAACCCATATAAGATCAAGAACCAAGTGTTCCCTTTATGGTGTTTCCTATCCCTTGACTTTGAGCAGATGATTTAACTCCTCATAAACCTAAGGATCAGTAGGGGTCCATCAAGTGTATCATTTTCATCAGTTCCTTCCTATAGAGTTTTGGGATTCTGATGAGGTGAAAACCCCTAAAACTAACTATAGATCATATTATACACCCTTTTAAGGATAATCATTTAATAATTGTCTAATCACTACAATTGTTAGTCCATAATCCCATTGCATCTCTCTTTAACTTACCTTTTATATCAATTCATTTCATACATTGAAATTTGGTTTAAAATTTTCAAAACATACTTAATGATGAGCATTAAAAATTTAACTAATAATAGTAAAAAAGGAACCATCTAATGAAAATGAATCATTTAAATAACTTCTATAATCCTAATCATCACTAATAAATAAAATAATAAGACATTATTTATTTATTATTGATGTTTCAATTAATATTAATCATTAATTGATTACAATAGTAAATGAAACCAACATATTAAATCATACAACATATTATACCATCCTATATGTGAATACTTTTAAACACCTATTCATGGTGTATGAAACATGTAAGAATAAGACCGAATCAAGAATAAAATAAAAATCAAACCCCAATAACCCTTGGTAACTCAAGATTCAACCATAATTTAACTATTAAAATCTATTCATGTATTTCTTTTTGAGTATTAGTAGTCATATCCTCTATAAACTCTCAATACCACTATCATTAATTAGGATCTGATATCATTTTATAACAACCTGTCCCGAATACCTAAAAAGTACTTGAGCCAGGTTTCTATAAAACCTTATACACACTTCCTAATCTCTTGTGTCTAGTGTAAACACCAAGGGATGGCATAAGTAACCATTTTAGAATAAGTTTTAATCTATTGAACTAGAATAGGTTACTAGAGGATTATTCTAGAATTTCAGCATGACCTCTACATGTGTTGGACATAAGGAAAAAAATGAACCTATCCATCTAGGGTACCTATACATCAGAGATAATTGTCATTTCAAAATAGTAATATATACATTAATGTATCTACATTAATTTCTATATAAAAATAATAAAAAATTACTTTATAGGCTAACAATCTGGTGGAAATAGGCATAAAAACTATATACAAAAATCTAGTGAACCAAACAAATACTAAAGAGTAAAAAAGTAAGCCAAGTGTATGGGATAAGTCATGAAAAATGACTAGGTACAAACGTGAAATAACAAACTAGATCATCCATTAAAATATCTAAAATGGTCCCCTCAAATCCATATGCAATGTCCTATGAGACTCCATAATTTGGTGCTTTACTCTTTCCTAGATCATAAAAAAAAGATTTACATGCATCCCAATGGGACATGTAATGACCCAAACTTTTTAATTATATTTGTTTCCTAAATTTTTGTGTTTTTTTATTTTATACTCAACAAAACTATATCCTTTAATTAATGAAGTGGGTATAATTAAAATGAGACCGTTGGGCTTCGACTGTTATATGACTGTTGGTCAATATGACCGTTGGAAACTATAATATTAACATTTTTTTTATAAATATAGTTATCTTGGTTGATTAATACAGAAAGAATATTGAATGGCCTCATCCAATAGACTCAGGCCATATGAATCCCATATGTCAGAGCTTGGGAAGGAGGTAGCATCACTAGGCTTTGCTCTGGACCAAGCCCAAGCCGAACTTCAACATATGAAGCTTGAATGGAATCTCCTAAGGGAGAAGTTCAAGCTGATAGAAATCACCACTCGGGAAATGTTGTCCGATCCACCCCAAGATTTTATCACCATAGCACACCTTACACTTAGGTCCTATGTTGGTGTTATAAGGGGCTATGTAATGAGACCTTAGCTGCTTTGTGTAATCCTTTTATATAAATAAAAATTTTATTTCTTATTATGTAAAAGTTTATGAATTTTAAATATCCAGATAAATATAGGATGTGTATTATTGATGAATTTAGGAAAAAAAGGGGTATTTTAAAATATTTTTGTATTCTTTAAATTATTAATAATGTGAAATGATTTTCAAAAAATGGTCTTCTACAGTTATGATCAGTGATAAATTTAGAGTCTAATAAGATCAACTTGATTTTTAGTGAATAGTAAAGTATGAATAGTAACATACCTATATGAATAGTAATGAATAGTAAATTGTCCAAAAAAATGGAAACTTCACCCATGAATGTATAAATACAATTTAAACATCTTAAAAGTGAAAAAACGATCATAGTATACGTTTTGGTATTTTTGTATGTCATAAATATTTTATTTACAATTTTATAATTAATTTAATAATTTAAAATGGAAATATATTTTCATAAAATGTAATCATAAATTGTTACTTTATTGTATTATGGTTATATTATAATTTTATGGGACCTTGATTACTTTTTTAAGGTGTTACAAAATGAGTTATAGTTTTAAAGTTGCATTTTTGGAATAAATAATAATTTTATTTAAAAATTAAATTAAAAAATATTTAGAAAATTATTTTCATAAAATGGAGTTCATTTTTGAATTCAGAGAATCGATATTAGGTTAGGGTGAATTTTTGGGATTTTTCTGAAAGAGTTGAATTTTCGGTGAATAGTAAAAATACAGTTTTGAGTTTCGGGTGTTTAATGACATCATTAATGATGTAATAATGATTTAAGATTTCTGGTAGACTTATTAATAGTGATATATTCTATGATTTGTCCCAAGTGGCCAATACCATGGGTAAATACCATGGTCAAGCCCATGGTTTTTCAAATACCACCGATGAGGTGTCCCTTGGAAATTAATAATTTATTCCCTCACTTTTCCTATAAATACCATGACATTTCCCCCATTCATTTCATTCCAAAATCCTCATCAATGAATTTATGGTCTCCTTACCTCCCAAAGAGTCTTCCCAAGGTTCCCTCAAGCCTCCCAAGGTCCCAAACTTCAAGCATTCGAAGTTACTCTTCAAGGTAAGGGATTCTTTCACCCTCCTCCTTTAAGTCATGACTTCATTTATGTTATAGCTTATAGTTTCCATCTTATTATGTTGGGGTATGTTCTTATATATTCTTATTACTTTCCATTTCATTTAAAAATGATGATATACCCTTTATTCTCTCATCAAATTAATTTTTTAATTTTTAAGTGACGTCGTTAGGCTGCTGAATTTTCGTAAAAGAAATTGCATCTTCTATTTTCCTTCAAGTTTAATTTTCATATGGTATTTCCTTAAAATATCCCTACAATGATCTTAATTATTTTTATTCTATACACATATTTTATAATGAGTTATTTATGAGTGGTTTAATCTTGTCCCCTCTCTTTTCAATGTTTTCTAAAACCATGTTATATAGTCGTTATGCTGTAGAAATTTCGTCTCAAAATTTATCTCTCTTTTTCTCAAGAAATTCTCTTGTTTTATTTATGTGAATACCCAGACCAATTTTGTTTCTATGGGTGTTCATAGATACACAAAAATTATGTATTTTATTCTTGAATTTACATACATGTAACCCTCACTCCCTTTCTATGGGTTATAAATGACATAATGATCTTATTTTTAAGCACTTTTAAAACGTCACAATTTTGAAATGAAACCTATTTCTTTTGTTCTATATGGGTTATTTATGAAATGTTTTATTATGATATATGTGTATCACATGTAAATAAATACATATTAAGGGTGCGCCATGATATCACTCCAATGCATTGGGTAAAGAAATTAATCTCTAGAGATAACAAGTTTAACGATACCTTGGTGAATAACCTTGGTAATTTTTATGACACCTCGGGGATAAACCTTGGTGATATGTTCATGAATGTATAAATAAAGTGTTGTAGCAGAATATTCAAGTTATGATTCAAGTTCTTTTTATTATTATATTCCTATTCTTCCATTGCTCATACCTTTATGACTTTTATCATGTTCTTATTAATACTGCTCAAGATCACATGTCAACTATTTCACTTGTTTTCCTTACTAAGCCTTCTGCTCACCCTTTTCTTTGATGTATGTCTCCAGGATATGATATGCATTAATTTTACATAGTATGAACCTATTCTGAATCCTTAAGAGTGGTTTAGAAGAATTTTTTATGTTATTTTCATGTATAATGTTCCTGATTTCCAAGACACTAGACTTTAAAGGTCCTCTGTTTGTAAAATGTAATGAAAATTTATGTAATAAACAGGCGGGATGCCATAGGACACATGCAGGGTGTGAGTAAATCATATCTAGTAATAGGTCAACACCCAAACCCTATAATATTTTCATAAAACTGGTTGTATAGAGTAGCAATATAATGTAACTTGTGAAAGTGGTGAACAAATAAATGAACACTATATAACATAAGTGATAAACTAACAAACGAATTACCATGTGGGGTAGTTTTTTGGTGATCAAGAAGCCACTAACAAAATCAATTATAGCTACTTTGATAATTACATTGAATCCATAACAATAATCGATTCTTAGTGAATTAGTGAATATCTATCCAATTTCCCAATACATTTCCAATATAATAGAAAGTTTTTGTATTCCATCATTAGATATTGGGACACACCATTTCCAAAACCAAAAATCCTAATTTCATATAAACACTTGATTGGGAAAGTCATGGACCATACTATCACTCTATATCCATATATCAATACTTGATACATAATATATAATGTTTAAATAAATTATATATTCCCTTGGGTAGCTGGAGTGCCTATACACAACCCTTATCTCATCACAAAGGACCTATAATAAAGTCTCAATCAATATCAACAATCCATTTTATACTTTATCACATTAGTTTGAGAAGTTTCATAACACATGGTGATAATAAAAAATATGTTTTGGTAGCTATAGGAATAATAATAATATCAAACCAATTATATAGTTTCATGATTAATTTAACATAACTCATAGGCCAACAATAAAGCTATCAAAGAAATATACCCAAATAAACTAATCGCAACATCAGAATTTACATATCCATGTTTTAGGCCCAAGTTTTGTTTTAATTTTATTTTTTTCAATAGATAAATATATGTAAAATGGTTAATCAAGTGAGTAAAGTAAAAAACTTACGCTGTGAGAAGGTGGTGGAGATTCAGATAAAAGAAGGGTGTCTGTAAAGCTGAAAATCAGAACCACCCATTAGACCCAGTCCATCAGTGTGAGTATTTGAATACTATTTATTGGGGGTTTTGATAGAAAGGTAGAATATTATGAAAATCATATTGATTTTGTAATTAAAGTTTTGATTATAATGAGAAGTTTTATCGGATTCAGCACTCAACACATAAAATTTGATGATGCTTTACTCATCATAGATCTCTCATAAATCATAAATAATCTATAAAACATATGATTCAAGCCTTATAAAGGAAAGGGGGAGATTCGGTGCTTCATATTGTATTGAGGCTTGGTTGGAAAGAAAGAAGTTGTTCAAATTATTGGAAGTTACAATAATTCCCAATGTTAATCTGACGATGCTAGGTCGATCCTAAACATATTCAAAATCATAAGTAAGTCATGATATAAGATTGATTTTGTGGATGAGAGGAGAATACGATGTGAAGAATTATGGTTTCTACAAATAGGTATTAGAATCATCGGTGTGACAATATCTGAAGGTTGGAATATTGATCTTACTGAAGTAAAGAAGTCACTGCCAACACCGATTCATCATAATAAATTCTGACATTGATTTATTTTATATTATTGATATTCTTTGTATATCGGATCCAAGTTTTATTAGAGGTATAATGATTAAGAATGATTTAATTGTTGGAACTAATGATTCATCAGAGTGAAGCAGAGATTGATCCATCAGATGCATGATAACATCGATAAAGTAATTGGATGTTGAACTTCATCAGATGTGAGATCATCGGTGTGAGGAATTGAAGAAAAGGATAAATAATTTAAATATATTTCAGATATTTTCATGGTACCAAAGTATTGTCGAATGAGGTTTTTTAATGATACATAATGTTCAAACTGTTTTAACAAGTGTTTTTTAAGTTGATACGGAGCATCTTATGAGAATAATTTTAGTGTTTACATGAGGTCATCGTAATGAGAAGTCTTCGGTTTTTCATATGTATTCATCATAAGGAAGAATCGAACTGAATAATCATACTTAGGAAATGTTTGTAAACTTGAATAATTCTTAAGTTTTGAGAAGATTCAAGGATCTCCTATAAGTATTGTGAAGAGTTGAATAATTCAAAGATGAACACTTAAATGAATGTTAAATTTGGGAATAAGAAATTTTGTTGAGTGGGAAATGGAATTGATTTTCCCAAACTTTGAATTTTGGGGTGCATATAAAAGGATATCATGGTACATTTTTACTTAGCCAACTCGAACTATTCATGTGCGCTAGATCTATGACAATTTTGGAACATGTATTGAGATCACAACCATACTTTGTTTTTCAGGTTGAATCTAAGGTAAATTTTCAGAGTGAGGTTCAATATGATCATCAGGGAAAGTTTCATCGAATTGAGTTCCATCAGAAAGAGGAATTGTGAGCTTCCATTTGAGTTTCTACTCAATTAAAGAAGGAAGAGCATAAGAAAAATCAGACCAAGGCCAATCAGATGGAGACCATCAGATAGAGGTTACAGGACTAAGGTAGACCAGAACAACTTTTACTCGAGAAGTTTTCTGAATAGAGTTTCTAGAGAATGTTTCAAGTCCAACAAGTTTCATAGATAATTATTGAAGTTCATAAATATTGTACACAATAAAAGTTTAATTCAGCTTACTTGTTGAGGAAGTGAATAATTTGTGAAGTGGATAAGAAAAGGAGGAAATTAAATCTTGTAATTGTGGATACTTAACAATTTCTTAAAAGGCTTGATTATTTTTCTAGGGTTTATAACAATATTTGGGAAATTGGATATTGAAAAATATAGTTGGTAGTTATAACCAACTATACCAAGAATGTTACTACTAGGATTGTATAGTTTTTTACTACTTGTTCCTTTGTATTCCAAAAGAAGATCGTTAAAGTATCTATGTTAGTGGAACTATCCAACATGGAATGGATGAGGTCTTTGTACTGAACCTTGTAAATATCATTTGTTTTCTTCTTTTTATATTTATTGCATATGAAAGGTGAGGTTGAGAAATCTTATTTGAGTGGATCCTAACTTTAACAAGTTTCAAAGGTTAATAAAGTTTATTGACAAAGTTAAGATACTTTCTTATAAAAGAAAAAGGACCACTGATTCACCCCCTTCTCAGTGGTCTCGATCCTATTTGGGAAAAATATTTGGTATCAGAGTAGCTTCCCTCTGAAAGATCCATATTTACAAATTTAGAATTCAAATTTCATGAAATATAAGGGGGTTCTAGATTTTAATGGTAATAACTATCATATCTAGAGAGATAGAATGATGTAATATCCTATGTATCTTGGGTATGATGTTTAGGAAGATAATATAGATAGATTCCCTCCTCATATTGAGAATTCTCCTCTTACTACTATGGATAAGAAAAATATTGAGAATGATGAAAGAGCTAAAAATTATTTACTCTCATCACTAATAGAAAGTAGTTTTCTTAGATTAAAGGGATTCAAAACTTCCAAAGGTATATAGGATATGTTGAAGAACATTTATGAAGGAAATAAAAAGGTAGTTGGACTCACCTGTTTTGATAATCCCAAATCATGTTTCATTTATGTGATAATAATGTTTCTACTATAGAATAATCATGTTTAATTAATATTTATAGTCTTTATCCAGTGATACCTATGTATCTTTAATCTCATTGTTCTATTGTTTAATCTTACAGTGAAAATTTTATCTAAGTAAAGGTCACCGATATAAAGTTCACTGATAAAAAGGTCATCAATAGAAAGATCACCGATAGAAAGGTCACTCATAGAAAGGTCACTCATAGAAAGGTCACTAATAAAAAGGTCACAGATGAAAGGTCTCTGATGAAAGGTCACCGATAAAGGTCACTGATGAAGGTTACCACCGAAGGTTATCGATAAAGGCTACCGCTGAAGGCTACCGATGAAGGCTACCATTGAAGGATGCCGATGAAGGCTACCGATGCACACCTACTGTTGAAGTATACCGTTGTGAAGGATACCATTACTAGTCTACCGATGCTTACCCTTACATACTTTTTCAAATTCTTAAGATTGTTCTAATTTTCATATTTGGTAAATTTAATGATTCTAACATTAATTAATTCTGATTATAGACATATCAAGAGACTATATCTAGGGACAGTACGAGGTACAAGGAGGACCACACATGGTTTACTTATTCCTATTGTCGAATCTCAAATATAAAAGAGAAGACTGAGGAAGAAACCATTGAACAAAGAAGTGTGAAACAGCAGAGTAATTAATGAGAAATAACTTACTCGCTAGATCAAAGAGAACAAGGAACAATCATTAGAGCACTTACACTGTGAACCCAAGAGTCTCAAGAATATCATTTCAGGAGAAAAAATTCAAGGTTGTCTTCTGTGTTTCATCAACTCTCGATCAACACAAGAAGTAGAACACTCAGTTCCTGAAAGCTAGAACCTGGAGTTGCGACTCTCTGTTTTCAAGACAACTTCCAAAGAAAGACTCTAACCACAAATTCTTCACACCAAGGAGTCAAGAGATGAACTGAAAACACATAGATATTTCTAAACTCAATCTTATAATCTTATCTCTACTGTTTTATTTTATTTTACATTTCTGAGAAGTGTGTAGGTCTGTCTATTACACACATTGTCTTCTGTGATTAAACTAGAGGATACTGAAAATCCTCACATCAAACTTCACTTAAACTTTGTTTCCCACATACAACTATGGAAGAGACCATGTGTGGTTTGTATTGTTTGTTTTTTCCATGAAGAACTGTGGTAGAGGGTTTGAACCCTAGACAGTTTGTGAAAAACTATTGTAAATCCCGATACAGGTTTTGTATCAAGTTTATCATTTATATAAACTGCTTGGTGTTAGGTGATCACCAAGTGGAGAGGATTAAGTCTCGGATTGATACTGAACCTCTTGTTTAACTCCACTATGTACTATATTTTTTAATACTCTATTTTGTCTATTTTCTGCTGCTTATAATTTCAAAAACAGAAAACTATTTAGCATTGACTTTGATAGTTAGTTCTCTTTAGTGTGTGTATATGTTTAATTTAGTAAACTTGTTTCAAAAGTTGAAGAAGTGTTTTACACTGATTCAACTGAGGTTTAATCACCATTTAAGAAACATGTTAACCAACTAAACATTTATATCTCTACTTCCTTAATTAACTGGGCCGTTTCAAAATTGGGGGTTCTTAAGCATAAAGTTTTTAACAGAAATTTTAAGTAGGAACTCAATTCACCCCCCTCTTGAGATTCCACTCTAAACAACATTTGGTATCAGAGGATATTTTTATTGATACTATCTGAACTGTTGTGCAAGTTGTCAAATTATTTTCAACTGTGATTTTAGTTGTATCTTAAAGATCTTAAAATTTCAGTCATATCTAAATTTACAATTCTTTAAAATTCTAATTAAAAATGGATAACAAAGTTGATGGTGCTGCTACTAATAGGCCACCTTTATTTAATGGTAATAACTATGATCAGTGGAAATTAAAAATGAAAATGTATCTAGAAAGCATGGGTCCTGAAATTTGGGACACAATTGAAGAACAACATGTTTTTCCTCTTACTACTAGGGACACATGGTCTTAGTTGACTAAAGCTACATATAAAAATAACTATAAAGCAATGAATGCATTTTATTGTTCTCTAGGTAATGAATAATTCAATAGAATATCTACCTGTAAAACTACATATGAAATTTGGTATATTTTAGCTATTTCTCATGAGGGAACAATATATGTTAAAGAAATGAGATTAAATACTTATACTATTAAATATAATAATTTTAAAATGAAGCCTGATGAACTTATATCTGAAATTTATCTCAGGTTTAATGAAATAGTAAACACCATGAGTCTTCTTGGGAAATCATTAGACAGCAAGGATCAGATTATGAGTTTGCTTCGATGCCTACCTAACAGATAGAGAAGAACATCTATTTCTATCCAAGAATCCTGTGACATAGGCAAGCTACCAGTGAAGAAACTAATTGGAAAACTTATGATGTATGAAGAAGAGCTTAAGGTAAATCAAGAAGCAGATGAAGAACTAAGAAAGAAATCTGTAGCATTCAAGACTGCTACCTCAAAGAGAAAAGATAAAGAAAAAGTTCAAGCTCCTATAGACACTTCCACCAATGAAGACTCGGACTCTGATAGTGATAATGATATGGCTCATCTTGCTAAGAGATTCAATAAGTTCTACTATATAAAGAAGTTATTTAGAAAATAAAACTATAAAGGAATGTATGATAGTAAAGGACAGTGGAAAAAGGACAGAAAATGGAATGATAACACAAATGAAATAGTCTGCTATGAGTGTAAACAAAAAGTCCATGTGAAGGCTGATTTCCCCAAGATGAAGTTTAAAAATAAATATGAATACAAGGGTAAGGGATATAAAAAGACTATGAAAGATACTTGGAGTGCTTCAAAAGATAGCTCCAGTGGATCTGACTCTTCTGATATTGAGAAGAACAAACATGAAAACCTGTGTTTCATGACAGAAAAGTCTGAGGTAACACCCAATTCTCCTATACATAATGCTTATTATTCTGGGAATGAAATTGAATCAAATAATGATGAGAATATGACTAAGGATGAACTGTTTGAATATTGTGGAATGATGGAGGACACCTTTAATGAACTCAAGGATAAATATAAATTATTAAAACAATAATATGCTTTAAATGCTAATTATAAGTCTGATCTAGATATTGATAAAGAAAAATGTGCTCATCTATTAAAAGAAAATATTGAACTTAAATTATCAAATGAGTAATTAAAAAGGGATCTTGAGAATTTTACTACAGGTAGAGATACCTTGACTCAGTTTCTAGGGAAACAAATTGCTCCAAAATATAAAAATAGTCTGGGATATCAACTAGGACGGAGAATTATTGTTAAAAATAAATTTGTTCCAAAATCTGGACAGTTCACTCCTAGTTCAAGTTCTGAACCATCTTTTGAAAAAAAATTAATAAAGGACCTAACAAAGTGTTCATGTCTCAAAACATATCTGCTGATTATAGGAAACCTGTGAGACAAGTATGGGTTCCCAAAGTTTTACTTTCTAACCTCTCTGGACCTAAGAAAATCTGGGTACCAAATTTACCCTACACTTAATCTATTTTGTAGGAAAATTGTCTGAAGATATCATGTAAAAATCTATGGTACTTAGACAGTGGATGTTCAAGACATATGATAGGAGACTATTCATGCTTCAAGAGCCTAATTAAAGTGGATGGTGTACATGTCACATTCGGTGATAATGTTAAAGGGAAGATCATCAGGTTAGGCTAGATTGGTAACCCTAACTCTATATTAATTTCAAAAGTACTTTTTGTTGATGGGTTAAAATACAATCTACTTAGTATCTCTCAGTTGTGTGATGATGGTTTCAATGTTAAGTTTGAAAATGATGCATGCAATGTTTTTAATTCTAAAAATGATTTAATATTCACTGCTCTTAGAAATGAAAATGTATATATTTTTGATTTAAATTCTTTAGTTAAGAAAAATTTCTCTTGTTTAAATGCTTTTTATAAGGAATCCTGGTTATGTCATAGAAGATTAGAACAATGTAATGTGCACTCACTTAGGAAACTAACTAGTAAAGGTTTAGTTAGAGATTTACCTAAATTATAATTCCAACATAACAAAGTTTGTAATCCTTGTCAAAAAGGAAAACAACAAAAAATTTATTTCAAACCAAAGAAATAAGTTTCTACTTCTCAACCACTTGAGTTGGTTCACATGGATTTGTTTAGACCATCTAGAGTTTCAAGTTTAAATGGGAAGCACTATGTTTATGTTCTTATAGATGATTTTTCTAGATATACTTGGGTATACTTTCTAGCTCACAAAATTGAAGCATGTTCTTACTTCATTAAATACTCCAAGTCTATAGAAAATCTTAGTGGACTTAGAATTAAGACCTTGAGAAGTGATCATGGCTGTGAGTTTGAAAATCAGGAATTTGAATCTTTTTGCTCATAAAATGGCTATAATCACAATTTATCTGCTCCTAGAACACCTCAACAAAATGAAGTTATAAAAAGAAGAAATATGACACTTTAAGATATTTCCCAGACTATGCTAAATGAGTATAATCTACCTATTTATTTTTTGGTTGAATCTATTAATATAACTTGTTACATTATCAATAGAGTCTTAATTAGACATGTTCTTAAGAAAACCCCTTATGAGATCTGAAATAATAGGAAGCCTAAGGTTAATTACATTAGAGTTTTTGGTTGAAAAGTCTTTATACTTAACACTAAGGATAATATTGACAAGTTTTCTTCTAAGAGTGATGAAGGAATTTTCCTAGGTCACTCAATATCTAGTAAAGATTATAGAGTATTCAATAAGAGAACCAAATGTGTGGAAGAATTAGTTCATGTCAAATTTGATGAGACTGGTCCACATGAACCCAAAACCTTCATTGAACATCTTGAAGAAGATATGTCAATTATGGACCTTAATGATAAAGACAGTGAACCCTTAGTAAAAACAACTAGTTTTGGAAATTTTCCAAAATCTGAGCTTGGTGAATCTGAACCTATAGATAACCATGAGGATTCTAGTTCAAATCTTCCTAGAGGTATTAGAACTCTCAAGAATCATCCTTTAGATATTGTAGTAGGTGGTCTAAATAGAGGAACACAAACTAGAGCTTCTCTGAGAAACTAGCTTGAACATCGAGCATTTCTTTCACAACTTGAACCTAAAAATATCAATGATGAAATCAATGATGAATTTTGGGTAATAGCTATGCAATAAGAATTAAATCATTTTGAAAGAAAAAAAAGTTTTGGAATTAGTATAAATACCTAAATACACTTTGACCATAGGCACTAAATGGGTGTTTAGAAATAAGGTTGATGAATCTGGAAACATAGTTAGAAACAAGGCTAGACTAGTTGCACAAGGATATAGTCAAGAAGAAGGAATTGACTATAAGGAAATCTCGGCACCTATAGCTAGACTAGAATTCATTAGGATACTACTTTCTTATGAAACTCATCTGAATTTCAAACTTTATCAAATGGATGTCAAAAGTGCATTTCTAATTGGGTACATAGTTAAGGATGTATTTGTTGAACAACCCCCTGGATTTAAAAATCCCCATTTTTCAAATCATATCTTTAAACTTTCTAAATCCCTATATGGTATAAAACAATCTCCAAGATCTTGGTATGATAGACTTAGTTCTTTTCTTATTTCAAAATGTTTTACTAAAGGAATAGCGGATCCTACTCTTTTTATTAAAAGGATTTCCAAATATTTTTTAATAGTATAGATTTATGTAGATGAAATTATTTTTGGATCCTCTAAAAAAATTTATGTACTTATTTCTCAAAAATGATGCAAGATGAATTTGAAATGAGTTTAATGGGGGGACTTAAATTTTTTCTTGGATTTCAAATTTTTCAAAATAAAAATGGTATTATTTTAAATTAGAGTAAATATACTAAGGATCTTTTGAAACATTTTTGCTTGGATGGAAATAAAGGTAGTGATACACCTATGAGTACCACATGTAAGTTGAATGCTAATGAAAATGGTAAACCAGTGGATCAAACCAATTACATAGGTATGATTGGGAGTCTTCTCTATCTTACTACTAGCAAACCTGATATTATGTTCAATGTATGCATGTGTTCTCACTTTCAATCCAATCCCAAAGAGTCTCATTTAACTGTTGTTAAAATGATTTTTAAATATCTCAAGTATACTACAAACTTAGGACTGTTTTATCCAAGAGGACAATCATTTGATTTAACAAGTTATTCGGATGATGACTTTTTTAGTTGCAAGTTAGATAGAAAGAGAACCTCTAGAACATGTCACATTTTGGGAAAGTCACTAGTATCATGGTGTAGTAAGAAACATAATTATGTTGTATTATATACTGCCGAAGCTGAATATATAGCTACTGGTAGTTGTTGTGATCAAATTTTGTGGATAAAACACACTTTCCTAGACTATGGATATCAATTCAAACATGTCTCTATAAACTGTGATAATACAAGTTCTATCAACATCTCTAAAAATCCAGTATCTCATTCTAGGACAAAGCACATTGATGTGAGACATCACTTCTTGAGAGACCATTATCAAATAGGTGATATCACTCTTGAATTCATTGGCACTAAACATCAATTGTCTAATATATTCACAAAACCTTCAAATTCTAAGAGGTTAAATTACATCAAACATGAGTTAGGTATGATAAACTATTAAGTTAGGAACCTCACCGTTGGACCTCACCATTAGGAACCTCACTATTGGACCTCACAGTTAAGAACCTCATTGTTGGACCTCACTGTTAGGAACCTCACTGTTAGGAACCTCACCATTGGACCTCACCGTTAGGAACCTCACTGTTGGACCTCACCGTTAGGAACCTCACCATTGGACCTCACCATTAGGAACCTCACCCTTGGACCTCACCATTAGGAACCTCACCATTTTCAACTTACCAATAGTCGACTTTTCCAAGACTTTGTGTTTTTCTGCTAGAATCTGGAACATTTTTAGTATTACTTATTTCTTTTACTTGATTTGTTTTTCGATCGCTAAATGATAAAATTAAAGTACAAACCACATTTCGATCCACTTCTACTCTCTCTCTAACCTCTTTCTCCCTAATCTTAGAACCTCACCTTCTGTTGAAACCCTCGAACCGCTTCAGATTTAAATGGAAAGACTGAAGAGACCATTAGTCAGTGATGAGGGAGATGCGCTGAATCCTAAAAGACCTCGAGCTAAGTCGAGTAGTGGAAGCCAGGTAGTGGAAAAGATAATAAACCCACATTTGTCGAAGAGGGAAATCATGGTTGAGAAGTAACTAAGATCAGAATGGCTGATGTCGAGCAGGTCTCTAGTGCTGAAGGCACTTAAAGCTCAGGACTGGGTCGAATGATTTGCTAATAACAATGGACCCTACTACCCGAAGCTAGTTAAGGATTTATATGAGTCTCTAAAGTTTGAGCAGTCTAAGGATGAGAATAGAATGTCTTCAAAGGTAAATGGGGTAGGTGTGATCTTTTCCTCTGATGAATGGGCTGACTATTTAAGAGTTCCACATGAAGGGATTTTTGATTACTAATCAGGAGTGGTACCTCCCACTAGTGAGTTCTTATTTTATGAAGAATCTTTGGCTAAACTGACAGGGAATGGGATCCCTATGAAATTGATTTCTACTGAAATGGAAGGAGAAAATAGGTTGTTGTTTATGTTTGTTCAGTATGTTTTGATTCCCAAGAGAGGGGACTTTTCTACCTTGAAATATCAAGATGTATTTCTTTTGTATATGTTGAAGCGTGGAAAAAAGATAAATTTGTGTAGATTGATGATGATTCAATTAGAGGATATGACAAAGACCATTTCCAAGTCCAATGCTTTGTTTCATGCCAGATTGATATCCTTAATGTTGAAAGTGAAAGGAGTTGGTGTAAATAGAGAGGAAAAAGTTTTTGTAAGGGACAATTTCTACATCACCGGGATGATTTTCAATTTTATAAAGATCAACTGGAACCCTTGGAAAAGAAGATGGGTAAATGATGAGGCTAAGCTATATGAGGAATTCAACCCAGTTAATCATCCTACTAGGCCTGAGGATAAGAGAGACCCTAGTCTGAATCCTAATGAAGTGGAGCCTGCATACTTAGATGAAGAAGAAGAGGCTGGTATTATGAAAGTCAAAGAGGATTCTCCTATAGATGACAGAAGTTATCCTGACCTTCCTCATGCCAATATTGTATCTTTTGGTAAGCCTAGCCCACCAAAAATATTTCCTAGAAGAGAGACTATCCTAAGGGATAGCAATGATGAGGAAACCAGTGAGGAATAAGGAGATCAAAATGTCTTAAGAGACATTAGAGAGACCTTAAAGGAGGAAGATGACACTGAATCTAGTCATGATGACTTTGATACAGCTACTGGTGAAAGTGAAGAAGAATGTCTAAGTCTCAGTACTATAATAGGACATACAGAAATGGTAGAAAGTTTAGGTGAAGAGGTTTCTAATTCGGTTGAAGCTACAATTGCATTGGTAGTAGTTGAAGATTCTATAGAGGAAGTGGCAGTGTACCCTCCTGTTGATTAATTTGATCAAGGAGGTATGGCAGAGATGAATGTAGTTGATCAGGAGAATTCTCCAAGTGAGGGGGAGGAACCTGTTGCTACAGGTTCAATTTTTGTTGCTCACGGGATAGAAGATTGGTCAGAAGACCCTGGATTTGTGGTCTTGGGCTTAGATTATGGAGACTCTGATGATGGCCAGCCTATCAGAAGTCTTCTAATTCCTTCGATTATAGAGACTACTATTGTATAGCCATTAGTTCTTTTTCCTTGAGACTATGTGAAGAAGGATGACTTATAATCTTTGAAGTAGGACTTGAAGAGAATTTTTGATGATAAATATAATAAGATAGAAAGAACAGTGTCCCTAAATTAAGAAGTTATATCATCTGCCTTAGAGAGAGTTATTTCCACCTCTCACTCAAATCTGTTACATGAAGTGAAGGATTGTCAAAATTAGATCAGAACCTTAGCAGAATCTATGGAATCTATGAAGCAGTCAATTTCCATATTAGACTCTTATATGGATTCAAGGGTACAAGTGGAAAGAGATCTTAGATATGTTAAAAGTGTGGTTCAGTATATGGTCACTATGTTTAAAGACTTTAAGAAGTCTATGGAGACACATGTGAGTGGCCAGGATGATGATGTGAAGAGGCTAATCAGTGGGATGACCAAAAATTTTAAGGATACAGTGTATTTTACTATGGAACCTTTGTGTGCATCTTTTTCCTCTTCAACCACTCCTCTTGTTTATCTATAAGATTTCAGATTGGTTGTTAGAGAAGAAGTGGAGAAATTCTCTGGTGCTAGTACCTCAGACCCTCAGTCTATGACTCAGGTCATTTCCACTACCAGGAAAATTCATAAACTTGTGAGATATTATCTAAGGGAAGATACTCAAGATCAGAAATCCATCAAAGAGAAAGTTGATTTCTACTATAAAAGGGTGTACACTAAGAATCAGATGGATGGTCACTTTAATCTGTTGTTGGAGAACTTGAGGATCCCATCTGTCACTCAGGCGTTTAAGGATAAAGTTAGAAGACTTAGAGAGTTGAATCCTTCCTTAGAGAAATTTATAGAAAATAAGGATGATTTTATATCAGCTATGGAAATAGGAGGAAGAATTGTTATGGATTTTAGAAATCTTATTTTACCCTTCCTCCATGTGGACTACACTCCCATCATTGTTCCTCCATCCATTCTTTCTTCCTCAACCACTTCGGGATCTACTAGTACTGCACCAATTATGACTCCTGCACAGGCCATCAGAAGCTTAACCCCCATGATTCCTCAGAGATTTACTCACTATAGGTCTATTGATTCCTCTGTAGCAGCTCCTCATACACTGCTCATTGCCATCCCTAGGCCTATTCCTCCATCTTTTGGACATGACTCCTCAGGTTCCAAATACAAAGCTCCCTTGGACATATCTGATGTGGATTTAATGTAGAATGTCTTAGTTTATAGGGATCTTTGTACAATTTTTTTATCTTTTATTCTTACTTCATTAATAATAAAATCCTCTTTTGTCACTTTTAGTCTTCCTATATTTTTTTAATCACAAAGGGGGAGAAGTTTTAAGTTTTAATTTTAAGTTGCCTAAAGGGGGGAGAAGTTTTTAAGTTAACTGGAATCTTTTGCATATATATACTATCTACAATAAACATGGTTCAATTGTACTTATACACACCTCTGAAGATATTAGAAAATGTGCTTAACCCTGAAGTTTTAAGTTTTAATTTTAAGTTGCCTAAAGGGGAGAAAAGTTTTTATGTTAACTGGAATCTTTGCATATATATAATATCTACAATAAACATGGTTCAATTATACTTATACACACTTCTGAAGATATTAGAAAATGTGCTTAACCCTAATTCAAAAAATACTGAAATAATTTGTGATTATCAAAAAGGGGGAGATTGTTGGACTCGCCTGTTTTGATAATCCCAAATCATGTTTCATTTATGTGATAATCATGTTTCTACTATAGAATAATCATGTTTCATTAATATTTATAGTCTCTATCAAGTGATACCTATGTATATTTAATCTCATTGTTCTATTGTTTAAGCTTACAGTGCAAAATTTATCTAAGTAAAGGTCACTGATAGAAAGGTCACTGATAGAAAGGTCACCAATAGAATGGTCAGTTATAGAAAGGTCGCCAATAGAAAGGTCACCAATTAAAGGTCACCGATGAAAGTTCACTGATGAAGGTCACTGATGAAGTTCACTGATGAAGGCTACCACTGAATACTACCGATGAAGGCTACTGATGAAGGCTACCGTTGAAGGCTACCGATGAAGGCTACCGATGCACACATACTGTTGAAGCCTAATGTTGTGAAGGCTACCATTACTAGTCTACTGATTCTTACCCTTCCATACTTTTTCAAATTCTTAAGATTATTCTAATGATTATATTTGGTAAATTTAATGCTTCTGACATTAATTAATGCTGATTGTAGACATATCAAGATACCATATCTGGGGACAGTGTGAGGTACGAGGAGGACCACACGTGGTTTACTTATTCCTATTGTCAAATCTCAAATATAAAAGAGAAGACCGAGGAAGAAACCATTGACTGAAGAAGTGTGAAACAACAGAGGAATGCATGAGAAAGAACTTACTCGCTAGATCAAAGAGAACAAGGAAGAATTATTCGAGCACTTACATCGTGAACCCAAGAGTCTCAATAAGATTATTTCAGGAGAACAAATTTAAGGTTGCCTTCTGTGCTTCATCAATTCTCGATCAAAATAAGAAGTAGAACACCCAGTTCCTAAAAGCTAGAACCTGGAGTTGTGACACTTTGTTTTGAGGACAACTTCCAGAGAAAGAATCTAACCGTAAATTCTTCACACTAAGGAGTCAAGAGCTGAACTGCAAACACATAAAGCTTTCTAAACTCAATATTATAATCTTAGCTCTACTATGTTATTTTATTTTAAATTTCTGATATGTGTGTGGGTCTATTTGTTACACACTATCTTCTGTACATGAACTGTAGGATACTGAAAATCCTCACATCAAACTTCACTTACACTTTGTTTCCCACATACAACTGTGGAAGAGACCATGTGTGGTCTTTATTTTTTTTTCCCCATGAAGAATTGTGGTAGAGGGTGTGAACCCTGGATAGTTTGTGAAAAACTATTATAAAGCCTGGTACAGGTTGTGTATCAAGTTTATCATTTATATAAACTACTTGGTGGTAGGTGATCACCAAGTGGAGAGGATTAAGTCTCGACTTGAGACTGGACCTCTTGTTTAACTCCATTGTGTACTATATTTTGTAATACTTTGTTTTGTCTATTTTCCACAACTTATAATTTCAAAAATAGAAAACTGTTTAGTGTTGACTTTGATAGTTAGTTCTGGTTAGTGTGTGTATATGTTTAATTCAGAAAACTTGTTTCAAAAGTTTAAGAAGTGTTTTACACCGATTCAACTGAGGTATAATCACCCTTTTAGAAACATGTTGACCAAAAAAACATTTATATCTCTACTTCCTTAATTAACTAGGCCATTTCAAAATTGGGGGTTCTTAAGTATAAAGTTTTTAATAGAAATTTTAAGTAGGAACTCAATTCACCCCCCTCTTGAGATTCCACTCTGACCAAAAAGGTGAATAAGGAAAAGTTATCAATCTAGATTCAGAAGTATAAAGATCTAAAAATGTTTGAGTATGAATTTTTTGTGACTTCATTATAAGATTAAATGATAATTTTATCACCAAAAGATTTCTTGGTCATAAATTATAAGACTCAACTATTTTTGAAAAGATATTGAAATTATTCATGATAATTTTGATGCTAAAGTTTCATATTTGGAGGATAGATATCCTAAAACTCTATCATTGGATGATCTTCACAATAATATTGTTACTTATGAAATAAGACGAGAGAATTTTATAAAAAGTAAAGAAAAGGTTGATCAAGAAATGGCCATCAAATCTTTGTTAAAAGGTAAAAAAGATAAATAAATTAAAGAATAATCAAGTGATTTGGAGGCTGAGGAAGAAGGTAAATATTTCAATACAATCTTTTCCCTCATTTCTAAGAAATATAATAAAGGAAAATGGAAAATAAAAACCCTCAAATATTGGAATTGTAAAGGGCAAAGAAATTTTTCATAGAATTTTCCTAGGAAGAAAGTTGAAGAATATATGTCCAAGGAAGATGATGAGAAACATCATAAACAAATGTGGAAGAAACATAAGAAAATATTTCCTTATAACAAGAAGAAGAAAAGTTATTTGAGCAGAAGAAAGAATAATGAATCCTCATCCATTGATGAATTAGATCATCAACTCAACTTGACTAAAAGTTAGATTTTTATTATAAGACACTTTTATGGAAAAAGTGTGAAACCTTTAGGTTCAAACAAGAGAATCAGATGCTATAGTAGATAAAAAATTTATTAAAGACCAACTTAACCCTATTAGACGTGACCTCCCTATATAATTTCTAGGAAAGATCCATTACCTTTTTATTTGGTTCATCTTTAATACTTTCTTCAAATTGATAGGCCAATTTTTCCCATACTTTCAAGAACACCTCAACTGTAATATTCTTATCGTTGAATCCTATGGTCAGAATTAAATGTTTCTTCTTGATACAATCACCCTTCTCCTTATTTGTATCCATTTGAATTGATCTCACATTCATCCTTTCTAACTCCTCATTAAAATCATTAATAATCAAGACCTTCTACAGCATATATTCCTTAGAGTTCATAAGAACATCCCATGATTTTTAGGTGGCCTCTGCATATGCTGCCCGCTGCGAGCTAGCCATGTTTTCCATTGAAACTTCACCCATTCCAACCTCCTTTCCTGGCAGCCAATGAGTAACAGATAAGGGGTCATCAAAAACCATTGAGTCTCTCTGAACCTAATACTATTCTTCCACTGCATCACCCTTCTTCTCTAGAACACGGTCCTTATAGTCACGACCTTCGTCCATTTCACTTCCACTCACCAAACTCCTATTGTCCTCCTTCGCCTACTCATTTTTTAATGACTTTCCCTCCATTACCTTATTCCTAAATTTTTTTAGAAGAACTTGTCTCCATTAGTCTAGGAAGGTATGAATAATCCTTTCATCATTTGGATTTCATCCTCTTGATCACAATGAAACTACCTGGGTCCCTATTTTCCTGGATTTCATCCTCTTGATCATTTGGACTATGAAGATCTATACTAGATCCTCCATTTACACTATCTTCTGAGAGTTGGCCATAACTCTCCCCCTGAATCTATCCCTGAGTATCTCCCTGAACCATTAGGCTCTTGGTTAGGAGTATCATATCCCAAACCATTAAAACTATTACTAATATTAATTGAGGACAGGATCATTCTCTAGTTTGTTCTTCCCCCAACTTTCACCCAACCCCCCGAATCATCTGGAAATTCTGGCATCTGAAATTTGTGGCCCATGTTGTCCACTACCTCAATTAAGGATCCATTTCCAATCTGGGCAACATCTGCATAAGAAGGAATCTTAGAACAAATGCCCTCTGGTAGTAGGTTATTAGCTACACCAGTATCCCCTGACCTTGGTAGAACCCGCATAGTCAGATTAAGCTAAGACAAATTGTTTCTTATCCTGTTGAAAATGTCCACCACCATTGGATTAAAATTGATCAGTCTTGTCTCCCTATGGATGGGGGAAACACCTAAACCATCCCTTTTGTTCGAGTGGTCTATTGATATGGAACACAAGGTTTACGACCCAAGAGACTTCCCAACATCATGCACTCTATGTCGGTCCCTCTGACCCCGACGGAAAAAGTGGAAAGAATGTCCCAAGTGATTATAGATCGAGAAAAAATCAGTCCAAGATTTAGAAACAAACTCCTATTTACATTCTAATTCTTTCCTAGCAGAAATCCAAATCTACTCCACCAATGTTCTTGAGACATCAACTTCAATGGAAATGTGTGGTGAAATTGGGTGGAAAACACCATTGATCCTACTATCATAGCACAAATATCATCCTACCAGGTTCCCTATCATGAATAAAATAGAGAAATTTTGACAGGGAAGAGGAAGTTTTGGGAACCTTACCCACAATTTCATCATAGGATTATCTCGATTCATATTTAAATCATACAACCATATAATATGACAGATGGGACTCTCATTGCAATCTCTCAGGACTCTGGACCAGGCAAGAATCAAATCTTATTCTAAAGAAAAGTGGACCATCGTGTGACATTTGTCAAGAAGTCGCACCATCACATGATCCTAAATATCCCAAGTTCTAAATATGAACCTATCAAAGGAATTGAACAAGGGCCTCTACTTTCTGAATTGAGATGCCAAGGTAAGATTAAGTAAATCTAAAGCCTTTGTAAACTTCTAAGTTGAGAGCACAAGTTGCGGTGATCCATTGTATAGATATGGAACCTTCAGTCTGAGTGTGATAGTAGAGAATGGTGGAAGGAAATCTAGGTTAGATAAGGGGAGAAATAGAGGTGGTCAGGTAGATAAAGAGGGAGGATAAAGAATTTCCCCCCGCTCCAGAGGAGGAGGGGGAAGGTGAAGTCGTGACCATCTGACTAAGGCATCATGAAGAAGAAGAGCCTAAAATTATTGTATGAATAAACTAAAACTCAACTCAAATTCATTACTCAAGTCTTAAATAGGAGTAATTATTTATACAATGGTGATAGTGATGAATAAATTATAGAAATTTAATAGATTCTCAAAGAGAATTTGGAAAAAGAAATTGAGCAGAATATTCAACTCAAGAAAGAAAGAAAGAAACTAAAGAATGATATTGAATGAATAACTCTTGAGAATAGTGACTGGATGAAGAAAGAAGATACAAATATCAATGTTATTAGATGTTATAATATGAATACTTATGTTATTGAAAGAAAATTTAAAATTCATGAAGAAAGATCAGTTGTAAATGAAAACCTCAACATGAAAGAATCTACACTTGTTGAAGAAAATAAGCAGAAAAAGTTAAAAATAGCTGAATCTGAAAATATGATGGATGTTCTAAAAGTTAGTATCTATTATAAAGATAAGAAAATATTTAAATCAAAATCCATTCTTCTTGAAATACAAAATTAAATGAGAAATATAATAGAATACTTCACTAAGGAAGTTGATGTTAAAGTTGAAACTTCTAAAGAAGATGAAAAGAAAGGTTTACATAAGCAGGTTTTCAAGAAAACATCTATCACCTATAAATATAAGAATACTTTAGGAAATTATCCTTCTGAGAAAATTGGTCCATTATTTGTGAAGAAACAATAACAAAAAAGTTATTAACAAATTCACTATCAGTCTAAAAAATCAATATTTAGTGGTCATTGTTAGTGTTGTGGAGTTTTTGGACACATAGCTTATTCATGCTAGTACAACATGTCTCTACCAAGAAATAGGTATGAATCAAAGGGGGTTTATTATTAGAAAAAAAATATAATATTCCTAAAAATTATGTGGAACCGAAAAAATAAAATCAAAAGAAAAAAAGGAAGAGTATGTTAGGAAAGTTGAGAAAATCAAGCAAGTTAAGCAAGAAAAGAAAGAGTGCTTGGTTATTTGGACAGAATGAGTTGACATGGATATAAAGTTAGAAGAATCACAAAAATAAGTTGAAGAAAAGGGGAATAAATTTTTTCCAAAGATGTGAGAAAAGTTGATAAAAAGATATCAATATATTATGGTTTGAAAATTTATAAAATATGTGAGAGATGTGAGAAAGAAGGGAATGTTACTAAAAGTTGTTTGACTGTCATGCTATAACAAGATGAAGCCATGAAAGAATTGTAACAAACTCACTATAATAAAAAATTTACAAGAGAGGAAAATAAGTTTACATCCTTATCAAAATAATATTCAAATGAAAAGAAACTTGTTGCAAAATTTTAGAGGGATGAACAAAAGGAATAATGTAAATCCAATGAAAAATCCAAGAAGATGAAGAAAAAGTCAATACTAAGAGAGGAATCTTAGTATGAAAGATGCTTCTAAGGAACTAATGAGGTTCCTCCTTATTCAAAAAACATTTGTGTATTTGTACTAACTTTCAAGGAATTGAAGGATTTGAAATAAGGAATATAATGTTGATTCTCTTACTCTTCTTGAAAAAAGAAAGTAATGAGGTTATAAAATATATTTTTTTTAAGTTGTATTTATACTCCTGAATATTATGATATGTTTGATGACATGGGTGCATGTAAATTTTATCTAAAACAAATCATTTCAAGATTTCTCTATAAATGAGAATGTTAAAAGAAACATGAAAATGTATTACATGAAAGTTATGTTATGGACAACATTGATATCCTTGATTATTCACTCTTATTTTCTACATTGTGTTCACCCACGTAGACTTATATTTGTTTTGTTAAAGGATATTTGTTTAGAAACTCATGTGATACTTATATTCTCCTGAATAATAGTTTCAAGATATTGATAAAAAAAGTTCCAACCCTTGTAAATGAGATCATTTTTCAATAAAGGTGAAACTTTTCATGATAGCCCCTTTGAATTTGATTATCAATAAGGGGAAGAGAAAAGAAAATAGGGGGAGAAAGAAAGGAATGGGAAGAAGAAAATTTGAGAAAAGAAAACAAGTGGTATTATTTTGAAGTGGGTATTGACAATAAATACAATGGTGGAGATTGTTACACCCAGGTTGTGTTTTGGTTGTATTTGTTGTCAATAGGTCAATAAAAGGAAAATGGTGAAGAAAGTGAGTAAATTAAGTAAACAACTTACCAGGTGATAAGGTGATAAAAATTAGGATAAAGAAGGGTGTTTTAAAAGTTTACAATCAGAACCACCCATCAGACCCAGTCCATCATACCCTGTCCATCAGCGTGAGTCTTTGAATACAATTTATTTGGATTTTTGATAGAAAGGCAGAAGCTGTGGAAAATTGTATTGAGTTTGTAATGAATGTTTTGATCATAATGAGATTTTGTATCAGATTCTACACTTGATACTTAAAATATTATAATGCTTTAATGATCTTAGAGTTCTCATAAATCATATGTAATTAGAAATACTTATGATGTAATCCTTATGAAGGAAAGGGGGAGAGTCAGTGCTTCCAATCTTATTGAGTTTCAGTTGGAAAGAAAAAAGTTTCTAGAAGTATTGGAAGTTCAATAATTCCCAATGTTAATCAGATGATGTTATGCTGATCATAAATGTATTCACAATCATGAGGAAGTTATGATACAAGTTAGAGTTTATGGAAGAGGGGAGAATATGATGTGAAGCGTTCTGGATGTTGTTAATCGGTATGAGAATTATTGGTGTGACAATATCTGAAGGATGGAAGATTGGTCTTGCTGAAGTAAATAATTCACTTCCGACACCAATCCATCATAATGAATTATTACACCAATTCATTTTACATTATTGGTATCCTTTTTATATCAGAATAAATTTTTATCAAAGTCATAATGATTAATAATATTTTAATTGTTAGAAACAATTACTTGTCAGAATTAAGCAGAGACTGATCCATCACACACATGCTGACACTGATAAATTCATTGGATGCTAAACTTCATCATACATAGGATCATTGGTGTGAGGAATTAATGAAAAGGATAAATACATTGATGGTATTTCATATATGTGCAAGATTACAAAGTATTGTCGAAGGGAATTTTTGAGCACTACAAAATACTCTCAAAGTTTTAACAAGTGTTTTTTAGTTGATAAAGATCATCTATATGAAAATACATTCAGTGTTTACAAGAGTTCATCATAATGATAAGTCTCTAGTTTTGAATATGTCTCTATTATAATAAAGAATCATAATGAATAATCAGACTGAGGAAATTTTTGTAAACTTGAAGACGTATAAAGTTTTGATAAGATTCAAGGAGATCCTATAAGTATTGAGAAGATTTGAAGAAGTCAAATATGAATACTTAAATTAATGTGAAATGTGGTAATTGGAAATTTCATTATACGGGAAGTGGAATTGGTCTTCCCACATTTACCATTCTGGGATGACTATAAAAGGAGATCATAGTAAATTTTTACTTAGCCAGCTTGAACTATTCACTTATGTTGGAGCTCCGATAATTGTGGAATATGTATTGAGTTCCCAAAAAGGATTTTTTTTAGGTTGAATTTGAGGAACATTATTGGAGTGAGGTTGAATCTGATCATCAAATCAAGGTTCATCGAACTGAGTTCCATCGGACAGAGAAATTTTGAGATGCTGTTTTAGTTTTCACTCAATTGAAGATGAAAGAGAAGAAAGAGAATAAAACCAAGTCCAATCATATGGAGACCATAAGACATAGGTTACCTGACTAAGGTAGATCATATTGACTTTTACTAGGGAAGTTCTCTGAATAGAGTTTCTGGAGAATTTTTGAAGACCAACAATTTCCTTAGAGAATTTTTGAAGTTATTGAAGATTTCACACAAAAAAGTTTGATTCAGATTACTTGTGGAGGAAGTGAAGAATTTTTGAAGTGGATTAGAAAATAAAAAAAATTAAATCTTGTAATTATAGATACTTATTAGTCACTGAAAAGGTTTCATTGTTTTGCTGGGTTTTATAACCATTTGTGGGAAAGTGGATACTAAAAAAGATAGTTGGGAGGTCTAACCAACTATAGAAGGAAAGTTTCTATTAGGATTATAGAATTGTTCACTACTTGTGCCTTTTTATTCCAAAAGAAGATAGTGAAAGAATCCATGTTGGTGGAACTATCCAACATGGAAAGAAGTAGGTCTTTTTACCGAACCTTGTACATATTGTGTGTTTTATTCTATTTATATTTGTTCCATACGAAAGGTGAGGTTGAGTTGTTTTATTAGATTATATTGTAACTTTAACAGGTTTCAAAGGTTAAGGAATTTTACTGAAGAAGTTAAGAAACATTATTATAAAAGAAAAAGGAACCACTAATTCACCCCCCCCCCCAGTGATATCAATCCTATTTGAGAACAACAGTTGGTATTATATTAGGTTCCCTATGAAATATACATCTTTTCAAAAATATAATTCCAATTTTGTGAACTATAAGGGGATTACATTTTTCCATAGTAAGAACTATCATATCTGGAAATATATAATGCTTCCATATCTTATGTCTCTTGGGTATGATGTTTTTTAAGCTATTATAGATGGATTCCCTACTTGTATTGATAATGCTCCTCTTATGACTGTTTATAAGAAAAAAAAATTAGAATGATGGAAGAGTTAAAGATGATTTACTCTCATCACTAACAAAAGGTGAATTTCTTAGATCAAAGGGAGTCAAAACTACCAAAGGTATCTGGGATAACTTGAAGAAAATTTATAAAGGAAATACAAAGGTTAAGAAGAAAAAGTTACAAATTTAGAGTTTAAAGTATGAAGATCTGAAAATGGATGAGTATGGATTTGTTGGTGACTCCTTTACAGGATTTGATGATATTGTTAGAATCATAAGATGTCTTGGTGGGAAATTGGAAGGCTCAACTATTGTTGAAAATATCTTGAGAATTCTTCCTGATAATTTTGATTCCAAATTTTCATCTTTGGAAGATAGATATCTTAAAACTCTATATTTGGATGATCTTCACAATACTCTTTTTACTTATAAAATGAGAATAGAGAAGGTTATGAAAAGTAAGGAAAAGGTTGATCAAGATATGGCCTTAAAATCTTTGTTAAAATGGAAAAACAAAGATAAAGGAATTAAAGAAGAATCAAGTAATTTGGAAGTTGAGGAAGAATCTGAAAATTTCAATATAATAATTTTCATCCTTTATAAGAAATACAATAAGGGAAAATAGAAAACCAAAACCCTAAAATGTTGGAATTGTGAAGGGAAAGGACTTTTTTCCCAAAATTATCCTAGGAATAAAGTTGAAAAATATGTGTCTGAGGAAGATGATGAGAAACCCCATAAAAAAGTGGAAGAAGCATAAGGAAATATTTCCTTATGAAAATAAAAAAGAAAAGTTATTCGAGTAGAATAATGAAGAATGACTCCTCATTTGGTGATGAATCAGATATTTAACTCAACTTCATTGCTCAAGTTAGAAATGGAAGTAATTATTAAGACAATGATGATAGTGATGAATAAATTATAGAAATAGAATGGATTCTCAAAGAGAATTTGGAAAAAGAAATTGAACAGAATACTCAACTCAAGAAAGAAAGAAAGTATCTGAAGAAAGATATTGAAAGAATGACTCTTAAAAATAATGACAGTATGAAAAAAGAAGATAAAAATCTCAATGTTATTAGATCTCAGAATATGAATATTTGTGATCTTGAAAGAAAACTAAAAATACATGAAGAAAGATCAACTTTCAAGGAAAACCTCAACATGAAAGAATCTACACTTGTTGAAGAAAATAAGCAGAACAAGTTGAAAATAGATGAATCCAAAAAGATGATGGATGCTCTGAAATTTAGTCTGGCTAAGAAAGAAGTGAAATTTGTTGAAATACAATCAATGCTTCTTGAAATAAAAAATAATATTAGAATGATAAGAAAAAATTTCACCAAGGAAATTGATGTTAATGGTGAAACTTCTAAAGAAGGTGAAAAGAAAGGTTTAAAATAGCAGGTTTTTTAGAAAACATATTTCACCAAAAAGATAAGAATAATTCAATGAAGTATAGTTCTAAGAAAAGTGGTACATGATTTGTGAATAAACATTAACAAAAAAAATTCTGAGCAAGTTCACTATCAGTCTAAAAAATCAAGATTCAGAGGTCTCTGTTGGTGTTATGGAGTTTTCAGACACAAAGATTAGTCATTCTAGTACAACATGTCTCTAACAAGAAATAGTTATGAATAAAGGGGGATTATTATGAGAAAATAATATCTCATGTTCCTAAAAATTATGTGGAACCGAAAAAAGGAAACTTATAAGATGAAAAATGATGAGCATGTTTAGAAAGTTGAGAAAAGCAAGAAGGATGAGCAAGAAAAGAAAGAGTACTTATTTATTTGGACAGAAAAAGTTGACATGGATAGAAAGTTAGAATAAGCACAAAAATCATATGATGAAAAGGGGAAGAAAAAGTTTTTGGAAGTTGTGATCAAAGTTGATAAAATGATATCAATAGATTATGGTTTGAAAATTCAAAAAATATGCAAGATATGTGAGAAATAAGGGCATGTTACTAAAAGTTTTTTGACTACCATATCAGAATAAGAGGAAGGAATGAAAGAATTGTTACAAACTATCTATAACAAAAAAATACTATAGAAGAAAGTAAGCCGACATCCTTATTAGAATAATCTTCATATGAAAAGAAACTTGTTACAAAATTTGAGAAGGATGAACTAAAGGAAGAAAGTAAATCCAATGAAAAATCAAAGAAGAATAAGAAAAATTAAAGACTAAGAGAGGAAACTCGGTATGAAATATGTTTCTAAGGAACTACTAAGGTTCCTCCTTATTCCCAAAACATTTGTTTATTTTTACTAACTTGTAGGGAATTAAAGGAGTTGAAATAAAAAAGATGATTTTGAATCACTTACTCTTCTTTCAAAAGAAAGTAACAAGGTTACGAAAAAAAATGTTTTTTTTTAAAGTTGTTTTTATACTCCTAAACTTTATGATATGTTTATTGATATGGGTTTGGGTTACTTTTATCTTAAACAAATCCTTTCAAGATTACCCCGGAAATGATAATGTTGAGAGAAACATGAAAATGTATTACATTAAAGTTGTGTTGTGGACAACTTTGATAACCTTGATTATTCACTCTTGTTTTCTACACTGGGTTCACCCACATAGATAGAGTTTTTTAGTTAAAGTATCTTTGTTAAGAAATGCATGTGATACTTATATTATCCTGAAGAAGAGTTTCAATATATTGAGACAAAAGGTTCCAACCCATAGAAGTGTGGTCATTTGTCAATAAGGGGAAAACTTTTCATGCTGCCCCTTTGAATTTGATAGTCAATAAGGGGGAGAGAAGGAAATAGGGGGAGAAATAAAGGAATGAGGAGAAGAAAAAGTAAGAAAAAGAAAACAAGTGGTATTTCTTGAAGATGCTATTTACAATAAACACAAAGAGAGAGATTATTGGGCCCAAGTTGTGTTTTGGTTGTATTTTTGGTCAATAGGTCAATATATAGAAAATGGTGAATAAAGTGAGTAAAGTAAAAAATCTTACCTGGTGAGAAGGTGATGGAAATTTGGATAAAATAATGGTGTTTGCAAATTTGACAATCATAACCACCCATCAGACCCAGTCCATCAGTGTGAGTCTTTAAATATTATTTATTAGGGTTTATAATAGAAAGGTAGAAGCTGCTGAAAATCGTATTGAGTTTGGAATGAAATTTTTGTTCATAAAGGGAAGTTATATCAGAGTCTACACTTGATACTTCAATTATTATAATGATTTTTTGATCTTAAATTTTTCATAAATCATAAGTAATCTGTGAAACTTATGATAAAAGATTTATGAAGGAAAGGGGGAGAGCTAGTGCTGCCAATCGTACTGAGGCTCAGTTGGAGAGAAATAATTCACCGGAAGTCTGGGAAGTTACAATACTTCCCATTGTTAATCAAATGATTCTATGTAGATCCTAAAATTACTCATAATCATGAGGAATTCATGATACAAACTAGAGTTTTTTGAGGATAGGAGAATACGATGTGAAGAATTCTGGCTGCTACTCATTGGTATGAGAATCATCGGTGTGACAATATCTGAAGGCTGGAAGATTTATCTTTCTAAAGTAGAGAAGTCACTACCGACATTGATCTATCATAATGAATTATGACACTAATTCATTTTATATTATTAGTATCATTTGTATATCATATCAAAGTTTTATCAGAGGCATAATGATTAAGAAATTTTTAATTGTTGGAAATAATGATTCATCATAGTGAAGCAGAGATCGATCCATCATATGTATGTTAACACTGATAAAGTCATAAGATGTTGAACTTTAATAGACACAGGATCATCGGTGTGAGGAATTGAAGAAAAGGAGAAATAATTTGAAGATATTTCGGATATGTGAAATATATGAAAGTATTATCAAAGGAGGTTTTTGAATGCTATATAATGGTCTCAATGATATAACAAGTGGTTTTTTAGTTGATATAGATCATCTAAATGAGAATACTTTTAGTTTTTACAAGAGGTTGTCATAATTAGAAGTCTTCAGTTTTTCATATGTAATCATCGTAACAAAGAATCGTAATGAATAATCAAACTGAAGAGTCAGACTAAGGAAATGCTTGTAAACATAAAGAAGTATGAAGTTTTAAGAAGATTCGAGAAGATTTGAGGAGCTCCCAAAAGTATTGAGAAGAGTTGAAGAAGTCAAATATGAAGACTTAAATGACGATGAAATACATGTATTGGAAATTATGATGAGTGGAAAGTGGAATTGGTTATCCTGACATTTCCATTATGGGGTTCCTAGAAAAGGAGATCACGGTGCATTTCTACTTATCCAACTTGAATTGTTCATGAGTGATAAAGATTAGACAATTGTTGAAAAAGTATTGAGTTCCTAACCAGACTTTGTTTTTCAAGTTGAAGTCGAGGAAGATTATCAGAGTGAGGTTCAATGCGATCATCGGAGCAAGGTTCATCGAACCAAGTTCCATCGGATGGAGGAATTGTGAGGTACCATTTGAGATTATACTCAATGGAAGAAGGAAGAGCAGAAGGAGAATCAGACTGAGTCCAATCAAATGGAGACCATCAGACAAAGGTTACGAACTGAGGAAGATCATAACTATTGTGACACCTAAGAAACACCTAAGAAAATGAATGGTTTTAAAAGACATAGAAAGAGTAATTTTAAATCTATCCATTGAATTGATGGTATCGAGAAATAAGAATGAATATGAATAATCCTACCTTTGTTTAGCTGAATATTACCCCTTACAGTGACTTATAATCACTCCAGTTCACCCTTGAATCCTAGATTTCATGGAGAGGGAGAGGGGATAAATAAATTTCTTGATAGGAATAAATATGTGCTAAATGAGATAATAAACAAGAAGTAAAGGTAAAATGTGATTTAATCCTTGATTAAAAAATAATAATTTTACTTGTCTATAAAAAAAATTACATTGGGTACCCAATACATGGCCATCAGGTAACCAATGATGGTGAAAAAATTAACTATTGTGACACTAAAACTTATAATTACCTAGTACCCCTCCACTAGGTACCTAGGGTTATTACGGTACTAACCCCATACCCCTTTCCTTCCCCCTTCTTAGATTAACCTTTTATATTCCATAAACTCGATTTATAACTATATTAATACTTAAATAAAATAATAGTAAAGTAAATTACAAATAGAAAAGATGAGGGTCATTATGAATCGTCACTTTTAAAAGAATATAAAAGACTAAAAAATTTCAAACCCAAAAAAAACACTTATAGAAATTATTTTTTGATGAGAGTATGATTCATTTAAGATTTATTTAAATTTTTAATACGATTTTAAATTGGTCAAAAATGTATCTTTCCTTTGACCAATAATTTATTCAACTACATGACAACTTGCGTTACATATATGTTTATAATTTAATTCCCAATTTTTTGATATATTAATTTTTTATTCAATCAATCTTTTCTTAAGAGCAATAAAATCCTCAATAAATTTCTCATTAGATTTAAAATTAACATCCTTCATCAATAAAATTTCCATTGGATTTGAAATATGGGAAAAGTTTTTAATAAATATTTTATAAAATTCTAAATGACCAACAAATATCTAAACTCCCATAACTAAGGTTGGATATGGAAGTTCATTGATTTTACTAATCTTGGTAGGATCCACTTTTATTCCTTATTTTGAAGTCTTTTGATAAATAAATACTCTCAATACCATGGAATTAAATTTTTCCCAATTCAAAACCAAATTCTTTTATTTATGCCTTTTAAGGAATTTTTCAAGATTTATTATACAATAACTAAAATAAGGAAATGTGAATATATATTTTTCATAATCTTTGGGTGAAAATGAAATTAGATTATATCTAAAATACCATTTAAAAAAATATTGATGAATAAATGGTAATGGAAAATGATCCTTTTGACATGTATCATTTGGTTTTCTATAATAAACACAAACTCTTCAGGCCATTAGTGTTCTTGTTAAAATTAATTCATTGATTTCATTTCAAAAAACTATGATTCCTTCTTTTTGTTAGAAATGCCTGTAATGGAATTACCAAAGAAATATATGATATTAGATAAATTATTCCTATATTTAGTAATTTTATAACTTCTTTCCTTACCACTTCTTTGATCATTAGTGGATTCAGACACAAATGAGGTTGTCTCAAATATTTACTTTCGTCTTTCATGAGTATATGATGTATAAAAATAAGGGATTTCTCTTTTAATATCTATTAGGGTATATAAAATTTCATTCATTCTTTTATTTAAAACCACTAATAGTTCATTTTCTTTATTCCTGTCAATATTAAAATTTATAATAATGGGAAACATTTTCTATTATACAAGATAGCTATATCAAATAGAATTTGGAAATAGAATGAGTTTCAATTTAGGTGGTTCTTTAATAGATAAATTTTTTAACACTTGATTTGTGGTTCCACCTTAGATTGTTAACCAACAAAATTATCATCTTCTTTGTCTTCATTTATCCACTCATTCTCATATTGTATTTTTAATTAACCACACTCATTAATTTTGTCATGCTACTTTACATATTTTAAAACATCCATTTCCAATTTGTTATTAGAAAAAAGAAAAAAAATCTTTTATTTACATCAATTGTAGTATTTTTATTTTCATGAAATTATCAACCAAAAAATATAAGGTACATCAATATCTTCTTATATGTGAAGAAAATAAATTGAATGTGAAAAATGAATTTGACAACCACTGCAAGTATCTTCCAAAATTAAATGGTGGATATGTAACATATTAATACACTAATTATAAATTTATATAGATTATCTTTTTCTGATAAGACTCCTTTTTATTCAACATTTTTTAAGGCATCAAATTTATACTTTCAACTAGATCACAAAATGCCTTTCCATTTTAAAAAACACTAATCATGCTAGGAATAGTGAATCTCCTAGTGTCTTGAAAATCTAAATACAATTTACTCTAAATCATTTTAGAAAAAAATCACTCAAAGGCATGGTATAATATTTCTCAAACATTCTCTTAATAGAAAAAAAATATCATTCATAAATTTGAAATAAATGGTAATATTATTAATTTCTTTAAAAAATTGAAAGTTAACCCTCAATTACATTAAAATATTCAAAAAAATTGAAAATTAAATCTATCTTTGTTGATAACTTATCATCTCTATTCACTCTCATCATGTCTATATAAATACAATACATATATTTTTCATTTTTTTACTTCTTTTATTTTAGTAGTGTAAATCCTCACTTTCCTTGATTTATTGATTCACTATCTGACTCGTCTAAATTTCATAGTTTTCAATAAGAAATTTTTTATCAATATGAATTTTAAAAAAAATCATATTTCAATTTTCATGAATACATATCAATTTTTGAATTGCATCACTATCAATCAAAACATTACTAAATGAAACTATGGTTTTCTTTTAAATTCTCTATTTATTTTGGCATAATTTCCGGCATATCTTCACACAAACTTAATTTAACGACTAAATTTTTTTCTTATATATAAAATTATTATTTTTGATACTATTGAGATATATTTGGTAATATATCACCAAGTAATTCAAAAATATCAGATGGTGTTTTTTACTAATATTCCCTTCAATTAAAATATGCAATATCTTCCTATCTTAGAGTTTCAATCTTATGTAAAATGTTTGAATTTGATAAATAAAAAATAAACGATGTCAAGGATATTTTCTCAATAACACTTTAAATCCTTCCCTAGCATTATACAAATATTATTTTTCAAACCATTTAATTTTTTGAATTTCATTTCTAAATTTCTCAATCATTGAAAGAGAAATAATTTAAGTAAAATTTTTGCATCAATTTTCTCTAAGTGACTACCAATTTCTTAGGTAACTGGTTTAACTAATCCTTTTTTAATCCCTTTTAGAATATGAAATAAAAATATCATTACTACATCGTATATTTATTTTGAAAGTGTTAAAAATTTAAAAGAAATTAAAAATATGAGAATCCAAATATTCTAAAGTTAAGATCACAAATTCAATACACTTAAATAATTTGAACAATAATATTATTAGTTTCGAAATTTTGAGTCATAATTTTCAACTTCATGATACTAGACTATTTGTCAATAATTGGTTGTATGATAATATTCATTTAAGTTTTACTTTATTTTACCATATTCATCTAAATCTCATTCCTGTGATTTTTCAAGAATACCTTTCATAATATCAAATTAAAAAAATAGATACATGAAAAGAAGATATTTTTCCACATCCAAGAATTTTTTTTTTTTTGACACACATGTTTATAAACATTTTTCCCCGATAATTGCACCAATAGCATGGTCCCTCCATCACAAGCTCATACAGGGAGTTCAACATTTTTAATCTCAGGATCTTAAATACTGGGTAGTATCATGGTAGTTTGGGGTTGAACAATATAGAATGGATTTTCAACATGAGAGTTTATATGAAGTCTATTGGTAAGTGATGGAATTTTGAATGTTTGATTAAAGAATGTGAGAATTATAAATTTGAAGGAGTTAAAAATATATCATGTGAATAATGATGTAGAGGTTTCAGATTCCACTCACCATCATAATTTTATAATTTTTTGTAATTTTTTTAATTCTTATTAAAAAATTCCCAATTATAAGTTTTTAATATGACTAAGGGGAAATTATAATAATTTACTGAAGATTATTGACCACCTAAACTCAGTTTCATAGTTTTTATTAAGTGTATGTGTTTAGAATTATTTTGTATTTTTTTTTTGAACGGAATAGATAAATTACTGATCAAGGAAACCAGGATTACAAAGCCAATCAGGGAACGAGTTCACCCAAGAATGATCACCCCAACATTTCTCAAAGTGAGCCAAACGATGGGCTCTCGAATTACCCTCTCTTCTGATAAACGAAAATTTGCATGCATCGAAACCATCAGTCAGGGACCAAATCTTCCTCAAGATGAGGCCAAAAGGTTGGGAGTCCTCATCTTTTGTTGAGATAGCGTTCACCACTTCGAGGCAATCGGACTCCAGCAAGATCTTGGGCCAACATTTTGAACGGGCAAAAAGAAGCCCCTGGAGGATGGTTGAGGCCTCAGCCACCACAGGGCGCCATGAATTAGGCACCGCCCTACACTGAGCTTCCACAATCTGGCCAAGGTTGTTATGAGCAATGAGCTCAATGCCGACCCTTGAGTTATCAGAGACAGCAGCATCTGTATTAATCTTGACGAAACCCTCAGGGGGGAGACCAAAGGGGAGCCGCCCGTCGGGTGTGGCCCGAAGAATGCACCGCTTCACTTTTCTTCCAGCCATTCACTCCATAGCTCTAGACACCCATAGATGATCAGGGGTCGCCTTCCTTTGGAAAATGCATTCATTTCCAAACCAACCAAGCAATTGTGCATATCATCCCGACCACGCTCGGGTCCAGAGAAGACACTCATTTAGTAAGGTTTGGGACCAACCCAATTGAAGTATCAAAGAAAATACCAAAATCCGGTCTCCAAACCTTCCACACTCCTTCCACCCCCTTACAGGAAATAATTGCATGCAAAAGAGACTCCACTTCATGGAAGCACAAAGGACAAGTGTCGTCCTTCACCATATGTCGTTGCACCAGAAAGTCACGGGTTGGAAGAACCCCAGCACAGAATTTTTTTGTATGGATTTGATTAAGAACACTCAAAAAAATATTTTATGAAAATTAAGCCATAGTAAATCCTCAAATCAAAATTGGTGAAATTCATTTTAATAACAAGAATATATAATTGAAAAACCATTGAGAACTAATACATTGAATTTCATCCTGGCATTGATTTAATATGGACTAGTAGAACATGACGTGGCTAGTAGAAAAGATATAAAAGAGAAATTACTAGGGTATACCTCAATTTCCTTATATTGATCCTTCGTCATTTGAATTCCCCTCCCACTTGGTCATTCATGTTTCACTTATCCGAATCTTCTCTCAAAAAATGTTTCACAACCTTTTTTCATTATCATTGTCTATAAGCATTGACATAGTTTCATTTTAGAATTTTAGAAAAGTGGCATGACCTCATACCAAATTAATTGACCCTTAGTCAAACATAAATTCTCATTAATATTGATTCAACGGATAATTGATGCAATTTGGTAGTAAATATGAAGAATTTTCATAGAACTCGTGTACCTTTTTACTATTTTTAGCCCCCCTCCTTTTGTAAGGCTAGGTTTTAAAATGATACCCTAGACTAGAAACTTTACTCCAAATTGATCACTTTATATATTCTCACTTTTCCAAGGCTATTTATACAATAAATAAAAAATAAAATAAAAACACACAATTTAGTTTCAAAAAATCATAAAATTTACTACAAAATTATATAAAATTAGTGACAAATCTATTTACATCGTGCATTTTAATGTAGGAATCATATATTATTAGACATGATTTGATCAATGATAAGTTAAATTAACTTTCCTAAATCTCTCTATGATTATACTCCTTAAATGAATGATTTCATAAATAAATTCATTATATCTAAGGTAACCATAAATACACCATATAAGATATGAAAACATAAACATCACAATTTATCATTCTTAAATATTTTGGGTTATTAAGCTTATGTTGATCATAATTTTTATAGTAAACCTGGTCCTAAATATTAAGTGTATTTTTTTATCCTAAATAAATTCTTTTTTATTATTTCTATAAAACATTTTTTCAAAAAGGGTTTATAGATTTATGAGTAGTATGTATTTAGATAGGAAACATTACTCAAGGAATCACTTTTGAGGAAAATTAGTAGTGGTAAAATTTAATAATAATAAATAGGAAGATTTATTGAGATGGAATATGAAAACAAATCCCTTAATAGTAATCTAAAATGGCCTAAATTAGATATCACAAGAACCTTAAAGGTCTGGTATGATTTTTTGAGATCCTAAGAGATGGGATTTTTTAAAAATAAAGATGAGGCTAGGTTCATAATAAATGAAACTATAACATATCAAGAAGTTAGAGTTTTAATTATAATAAATGGTTAGAGGCTTTGAGATCTAAAATAGAATTTAAGTATATGAATCTTGATTGGAACATAGTGGTACCATATGATGGGATGAGACGCATAGGATGTTTGTAAGGTTTCCAAAAAAATTGATAGGGATGGTAGATTATCTACCTATAAACCTACTTTGTAATGAAAGGGTATAAACTATTTCATAGTATTGACTATGAATAAATCATACCACCTATAGATATGATAAATTTCATTCAATTTATTTCCCTTTTAAACTTATTTTGATTATAAGATCCACCGTACAGAAGTCAAAACAACTTAATGGAAATATCATTGAGGATGTGTACATGATATTATGTTTTGAGGGATATAATTGATGTTCATAAGGTTTAAAATTATCAACGACCATTTTTTGAATTAAAACATGAATCTTGATGTTTGAATATTTGTTTTGATGATGGAATCAATGAGTTAGGTTTCATAAAAATAAAGACATTAACCCTAAGTATATAATCAAGTTAGTGTGAGAAAAATTATATTTTTGGTGTTTTATTTGGATGAAATACTGATCATTAGAAATGATATCCTTATCTTGGATTCTATAAAGTATAGGTTGAGAAAATTATTATCAATGAATGGGTGAACCGAACTATATATTTGGTATGCAAATATATAGAGATAGATCTAATAATTTTCTTTTTTTTTTAGTCCGTTCACATATATTGGTAAATAATAAAATGGTTTAGCATGGAAAAATATAAGGGGTTTTTATCAGTGTTACATGGTAAAGGATCAATGTACTTATATAGAGTTAGAAAAGAAACAAATGAATGAGATTCCTTATGCTTTAACAATAAGATTAGACTTATATACAATATTGTGTACTTTGTTGTATATGGAAAAATGAACTTGTTAAAGGGTCCTTATCAAATAATATTTCTATTTTTTTCCGAGTATGTAATATAATAACATACATGTAACAATTATGACCTAATTACCTAAATAGTATCAAACTGGGTTGCCACAACACCACCGAAAACATTCTCATTTCCAAAGATTGGGGTAAATGTTGAGGTTTCAATAAGACTAATGTGGAAGATAGTCTTCCCACTTATACCCAAAATAAATAATATACATGTCATGCTCAAATTTTATCATGTTATTTGGAGGCAAAGCATATATGAAACCAAAAATACAGATCGCCACTAATAAGATACTTGTCCATGTGTGAGAACTCTTGTAGAGGCATCCTATGATATCTCATGTGTCATATCCCAAACTATCTATCAAAATACCCAAAAAGATAAATTTGTAATTCCAAACTCCATGTGCAACTAGATTCCATACTATGGGGCCTTTTCTAATTATTTATCACACATATAATGGTCTATACACACCCTAAAATCGTACACGTCTAGGGAATGAGCATAACATACACATCAGGCGGTCACCACCCCTCCCTTAACTGCTTGCCATAACTAATATGTACGCAACAACAATGTAAAGTTATATTAATAAGAAGATCAACAATCAATATGATATATCAGATATATTCAACATGATTCTAAGCTATAACATGTAATCCCTAATACATGGATTTTACCTGACTGGTTTTCCCGCTTCATGTCTAAGCTCAGGATCCAAGACAAATGAATATATTGAGTCAGGGTGTAATACCCATCTGAAGGGTGATGGGAATTATGTATAATGACTCAGGGAAGGGTGATGGGAATTATGTATAATGACTCAAGGAAAGTATTCATCCCATCCTAGGTGAAAAAGGGAAATGATATAATGAGTTATGGAATTAAAAACCCATACTAAACCATCAAACTATTCAATAATAAGAGGAGTAACTACTCAATAATTATATTCAACATACCCTTTCTAGCATGTTTATAAGTCATTAATTTATGATTCTAATTCCAAAACAATACTCCACAAAATGAAGAAAATTATTACTCACCAACTCCCAGAAGTGAGCATTTAGTGTAAGATGAAAAATTAATTAAAATTTTTATGGATAACGCATAAATATAATTATGACACTAATTCCATACACTTTTCAACATGTATAATTACCATGGAATTATAAGAAGATAATAAAGAAAGATATATGATACTCAAAAAAAATGAATACATGCCAACTGGGTAAACATATTCCAATTTAATCAAAAAAATGAAGATTTATTGGATCAATTTATTAAAATTTATATGAGTTTAAAAAATATATTCTTGATTAGATTCAACCATCTCCATACCCCTTCTAGGAAAAATCCTTACAATTATGAGAGGAAGAAGGGGTCAACTACATAACTTAGTATATAAATATTCTTTGAGGATTGGATGGGAAATGGACACTGCCACTAGAATGATAAAACCCACATAGCATAAAAGGATTTAGGGATTTAAATACCTACATTAAAATAAAATAAATAGAGAATTAAAAATGACATACCCGCCATAGATTCACATAAGGTAAACCTTCGTAGTAAATATTAATAAAGAATAACAAATGAATCAATGAGTTTTATAAGATTTAGATATAAAGAAATAGATATTTAATTCACTAATATGCAGAAACTACAAAAAAGGAGATTAAATAAAGCCCTGCCCAATGCCTTGCTAAATATGATCTCCTATGACCTCAAGAAAGTGACCTGGACACAGGGTTTTAAGATAGATTGGATTGAGGTGGAAATAAGGGGAAGAAGGGATTTAGAGGAGGTGATCCATGGATGAAATGAGCCAATATCTTGAGTGGATAGGATTTTGAGGGATTAAAATTAGATGAAACAATCAATATAGCCTCACACAGGAAAAAATAATTTTAGCTCTATAAGGTACTCAAAATAAGCCACCGTATATCCAATAGAGTTAAAAAAATGTTACTATAAACCACTGTACACCACCAGATACCCGATAGAAGTCTATCAAGTACCCAGTGTTATTGAACGCCCTTTGATGCTTCTAACTCTTTATCCTCCTAAAAATAAATTAGAGAACTAGAATTAAATTTGAAACTAATCAATAAATATGATAGTTATAAACTCCCTACTATTGAGTTCGTATTCTTGATAATCTTAAACTAACTTCCTAAGAGAAAAAGTTGAGCCATTGATTCTTCATATCAATATCTCATTCCCTAGTTTCATCTTGGAGATTTCAATATTTCCATTTAACCTGAGCAAGATTTATCACCTCACCTCACAACACCTTTTCACTCTGCTCGATTCTACAAATAGGTTTCTCCATGTAGGGTGCATCCACATGGAGATTGAGGAACATGTGAAGTATTATGAATGACATTATATTTTATATATAAAACACGCTAAATGGTAGTTTCCCTAACTCATCACAAGATTTAAAATGACCCAAAAAAATCTTAGGGCTAACATCACATACTTTTCATCAATCATCCCCTAATCAAATTTACCTATTATGTCGTGTCCTAAACAATACCATACCTACTCATAGATGAATTTCCTATTTTAGTCCAATTGAAAGGAGAATGAAAAGGTCTCTCATGTAAGGCTTCATAAAGTGCTATTGGGATTGACTAATGGAATCTATAGTTATTGGAAAGGTACACTAAAAAATGAATCCCCCCCTAAAACAAAAAAGTCAAGGATACAAGACTCATTTCAAACTTCTCTAGAACCAAGATGTGAACCTAAAGTCACTATCAGAGATGAAACTATCTAGAACAAAAAAGAGTTTCATGATCTCTAGGACATATAATTTACCCAACTCAACAACTAAAGAAGATTCTTTGACGGTTAAAAATTTAGTCATCTTATTCAGACGATCTATAATCACCTAATTGTATATCAACCTCTAGAACATATCTGTAGACTGATTACAAGACCATAGTGATTTCATACCACTTCAATACTAGCAAATGGAGTGACTGAATTTTACCAAATTGATCTATGATATTCATCTTTTACTAGTTTGAAAGTTATGTATCTAGAGACAAACCCTACTATTTCTCTTTTTATACTTGGCCTCCTGAATTGGAAATGAACATCATGATACACCTTAATGACTCTAGGACGTAAAACCATATATAAGCATCATATTCTTTCATAAATTCTTCTCTCGCACTAGTAGGGACTATTATTCTTCAATAGATATATAAGAAAGAAAAGGAACCTTGAAACTAGCCGTCAAGGATCTCCACACCATCGAGGGTTTCTCTAATAGTGATGCACTAATGTTCAGATAAGTAGAATTCCTTGATGTATTTCGCAATAAATGATGTATGGTAAATATGGAATAAATGTATTCCAATTTGACCCTCAATCACACTAATGTGAAGTTTATCCATTAGAGACATTAATCATTATTCTTCTTTTTCCTCTCTTGCGCATTGAGGGTTAATATTTCTACTAAAAGTATAAAAAATTACATTTCCTTTACTAAGTGTAAATCAGATATCAATATTGAATGATGGAATAGATTCTACATAGTGACACTACCTAGAATTCAAATCTTGTTGTGAGAAGATGTACTCAGGTATCTTATGCCCTATAAAGACCATAAAATGTTTTCTAAATAGATAATGCCGCTAAAAATTTAATGAAAGAACAATGGTAGCTAATGTTAAGTGATGGGTAGGGTAGTTTCGTGGGTGAGGTTGAAAATGTATGAAACTATATGTAATTACCCTTCTATATGAAAACACAATCAAGGCTAATTGAATATGCATCTCAATACACCTCAAACCCTTCACCTGGTTGGGGTAATATCTATGTCAGAGTTGTGATGAACCTTTTCTCTAGATCTTGGAAAGATACTTCACACTAGTCTAACCATAAAAAATTTCCCACCTTCATTAAACCTTTTATTAGAGCATTTATCTTAGAGAAATCCAATAGAAAATGGGGATAATATCCTACTAGACTAAGAAAAACTCCAATTTGAAACACATTTGAAGGGAGTTACCATGGAATCACAGATTCAACATTCTAAGGATCCACTGAGATGTTTGCTTTAGAAATCACATGCATGAGGAAATTTACTTCCAAGCTTAAGAATTAACATCATGATATCTTGTCATACAACTGATATTCCCATTAAGTTTGCGAGTAAATTCAAATATATCGACCATAATCATATCAAGACATTAAATATATTAGGGCATCATTCATAAGGACTACACAAGAAGATCTGCAAAAGGATGAAAGATCCTATTCATTAATTTCCTAAACACAGTTAGAGCATTAGCTAAACCAAACAAAATTGTCTAATACTCTAAATGCCCATATCAGCTTTGAAATCCTGTATTTGGAATGTCTTCTAAACTCACACATAGATAATGATAACCCGAGTTTGGGTCAATTTTCAAAAACCACTTTGATCCCTATAATTGATCAAATAGATTATCTATCCTAGGAAATGGGTAACAATTCTTCATTACTTGAATTAAATTTTTATAGTCTGCATATAACTGTAGACTTCCATTCTTCCATCAACTATATTCTTGAAATGGAACATTGAACCCCAAAGATAAGTTCTCAGCCTGATGAACCCTTTTTTATCTCAATATCCTCTAAATAATCTTTAATTCGCTTAATTTAGTTGGTTTTATATGACATGAAAGAATTAAAACTGCTTTAGTTCTAAGAAACAAATTAGTATTAAGATCCCCTTATCACTTATGCGGTAATCCTAAAAAAATATTTAGGGAATATGCAAGGAAAAATATCTACAATATCAGGTAAAACTTGAAACTTATTATATTCAACTACTCCAAGAACAAGGATAACCATTTCAGTAGTAAGAGCTTCCACTAATACCAGATCAATGTCTGCTTGACTATCCCGAAACTCCCACTCTCCATGGAGAGTATATTCAGTACCAACCAATGATGGGAAAGACAGTATTCTATTATAGAAATAGATATAGTCTTGGAACCGGGTTAACCAGTCCATTTTAAAGATGACATCAAAAGGTTTTATATTCAAAACCCTCAGATCCCAAAGATTTCAATAAGAATCCACTAAAAAGGCATAATATGGACACCGCCTTGTTTTTTTATTCTTTTCCCTAGGGGAGTGTCAAGAATCATAAATGTCATTGATGCATCCATTTCAAATTCAATAAGAGATTCTAATTAACAAAAAATAAAAGATTATAATGCACATATATCAATTAAGGCACATTTTAAAGCAACAAATACCAAAATAATAACTCTAACAGCAAAAGAACCACTACAAGAAAAATGGTATTTAGTGAAAGTTTTAAAAACTACTACTAGATGTTTCATTTTAGTTTTTTTAGCGGTTGTTTTAGAAAACTACCACTAATTCATGTCAGTTTATTAAAAAATTGTCTCAAAATAGTGAAAAAAATTTAACAGTGGTTTAATCTACCTATAAATTTGAAATTTTATTTTATTTTGTATAATTAAATTTTACTGGCATTTTTAAAAAACCACCGAAAATTTTAAAATATTCCATAATTGTAACAATTATTATTTAAAATTTTAGTTACCTGTTAACAATTAATTATTTTTTAATAAGGATGAGGCGTGGCCTTGAAATTTATTAAGAAAAAAGAAAAAACAGGTACAAAAGAATGGGTGAGAACACATAGTCAAGAAAGACCCAAATAGAATAGAAAAACACCCATTAATGAGTAATTCTGGAACCCATTTTCCTAGGGTACCTGCCTCTGCTCTGAGGATATCTCCCTCACCTCCATGGTTTGGGCTCCTGAGAGGTCTTATGATCATCATTTGAAAGTGGATCAGAAACATTTTCTGAGATGTTGCATTTCTTATATTTCCAAGGGAGATCACGCACCTTCAACTCCTGGTTATTTTGAAAACTCTGCTCCATATTGTCGGTTAGAAAGTTTGCCAATGTGAGGTAATCATTGAAACCAAGTGATTATGGTTCCATTTTGGAAAGAAGAGATTCAATCTGCGCAGCAAACCACTCGGTGTCCTCACTCCGAAGGCCACCAGGTAGTCTTTCCCCTTCCAAGATCTCAGTTGGAATGTTAGACTTGTTATTTTGGGCTTCAGCGGCCTCGCATTCCTCATTAGAAGCCAAACCAAATGAATCATAAGCATTCCTCATGAGTTCAGTAAACGGAGTAGGATAATTCAATTTTATGTTGTTGATATGTTTGCCTATTTGGAAATGAGATGGAAACTCCATAACATTCAACTCTTTAGAAGAGGGAGTTGGAGAGACCTGTTCAGGCCCAGGCGATGGCTTGGTCTTTTTATAAGGAATCATCTCGAAACCCTCCTCATCCACTACAACATTTGACTTTTTTAATTTTCCAGGGGCTTCAGCATTTAATTTCTGCTTACCTTTCTGATCTCTCGTAGCAATTCTCTATTCATCCACAATTTCCTGATCGGCATGATCCTGAATGGTGGCCTCATCACTTGAATTATCCATTGGTGCATCAACCGGCTCACCATCCACAGCCTAGAAAGCCTTTGAAAAGCTAGCATCCACAATAAAAGCTTGGGGTAAATCCCCCACTCCATGCTGTTGTAGAACCACCAACCGCTCTTCAGGCATATGCAAAGCAACAGAATTAGACCGAAAATTTATATCTTTGTAAGAAAGAGACATTCTCTCACCCATGGAGTGGACCAGTTTATTATCATTTGATTTAGGGAGGATATCTTCCTCTTCAAAAATCACAGAGTCTTCAACAACTATATCGGCCTAGGTTTTACATTTTTCCAGCACATCGGAGCCTAAAACACCATCATCATTGACCTACTCATTTCCTTTTTCATCAGGGGCTGAGTCAATCATCAAGGCATTTTTAACAAGACCCGAAGGAGAGGCAGTATCCCAAAATTCAGATTGCAGCCATTTTTTGTGGATTTCCTTTTCCTGAATTCTATATCAGAATGTCCTCTCAAGTTACAGAATTCACAGTATTTCTCCTGCCTGCAGAACTCATTGGCATGCCCAATTGATTTACAACCATTACAAAACGGAGGCACATTCTCATATCTAATAGATAGATCAAAGCTATAGTCCACAGTTGATAGTGTCACACTGTCAATCGGGGTACCATTAAGGTCTACCTCAACCAGGAAGCGTGCAAAGTAACCAAACCGGGCTTCCTCTGTTGTGCAGTCCAATTTGATAGGAGTTCCAATCGCTGAGGCAATGTCAAATAAAATGCGAGGATGCCAACAAATCCAGTTGAGGCCATAAATTCTTAACCACAGCTGGGTCTTTGTATTATGGATAGAAAAGGAATTGAAATTGGGATTCCAGTCTTGAAAGAACATGTTTGAGTGAGATAGGACCAAAGCCCATGCTTTCTGCTTCAAATCTTCCGCCGGGAATAAAATGTTAAAATATCCTCATCCTACGGGAATAAATATCCATTCATTGAAGCCCCAGACGACTAAGATCCTTCGAACCAGATTCTCAGTAGTCCATGGTTTAGTTCCCGCAGGAAGAACCATTCTTGCAACAATCCAAAACTCGCCGAGCTTAAATCTATCAAGAATAAGATCCCGATTGTCATAGATAAGAGCCGAGTTACCTCGTTTGAAGATTCGTTCGACCACCTCATCGTTACCAGAAGCGGAAAAAATACCTTCACAGTGTTCAGAATCGCGATGAGCCGTCACACTTGGCGTTCCCATCTTCAGCGTCCCCGACCAAAGCCCAGTGGTCACGGCTTCACACTGTCCAAAGCCGCGAGGAGCCGGCGCGTTCATCAATTCCACCTTCAGGGTCCCCGATCGATACCTAAGGTAAATTGGAGCACTTTCATCTGTGAAGGGTTTGTGAGAGTTAAAATGGACTTGAACAAGGAATGCTTCCTCAATTGTCACCGTAATCGAAGAAGCCGCAAGTTGTGAACCCTAATCGACGTCGGGATTAGCCGTAGTGAGGTCCTGCAGGCCACCCATCTTCATTTTTCACAATTAATTATTATTTATTAATAACTAACAATTATATTTTATTGATTATTAATTACTATTAATAATTTTTAATTTTTTAATTTTTTTAAATAATTTTGAATAGTAAATTATTAATTTATAATTATTTGCTTATTATAAAATATTAATTTGTAATTATTTATATATGTATGTATTTACATATAAATACATGCACATATTCCTATATATATCATTTTTATTTTTATATAATTTAATTAAATTATATATATATATGTATGTATGTATGTATTTTTATATATTTATGTGAATATATTTATATTTATATTTATTTAGCACAGATAAAAGGTATACTTCATAAAAGCACTTTATATACTATTAAATATCATATTGTTGCATATAAATATATTTATATTTATATGGATATAATATATTTTATTAAATATGATTTATATAATGCTAAATATGTATTCATGCTTAATATATAATATATTTAGTGAAAAATGTTTTATAAAATAATAATAAATTTATATTAATTTAAAATTTGATAATTAATATCGAGTAATAAGCACTTGATAAAAATTTGATGATAGAAAAAAAAATATTCACGAATATCTTAAGATAAGTTAAAATAGTACTTGAACTTCAAACAATCATTTTTTTTATCCAAATGTCTATTTGGGCTTTGCGAGCAGTCAAATAGAATCCTTCGAAATGATATTTAACAATTAATCTCTAAGGTACCGAATGCCCTTTTTTCTTGATCAAAGGCCCAGAAGCCACTAAAACCGAGTTTTTATCCGCGATGCCAAAAAAAATTAATGTTCGATGAAATTTCAACATCGTTTAAGATAATGTTCTTATCTTTTTTTCAATTGAGATTATATTTTTCTCATGGGCTTATATTCATATGGATACTGTGGTGTTGAAATTTTGTCGTTTTTTATATTGTATTGTTATGTATAAACAAATACATAAAATTATCTTTTCATATATATATATATATATATATATTATTTGGCTATGTATATGTTTTTTTGTGTGTTCATGTGTATTTTTGTATCTTTATATGTGTTTTTATATGTATATATATATATATATTTATTTATTTATGATTATATATAATGATATTTATTTATATTTATTTATTTATATATATTTATTTATATATATATTTATATATATATATTTATATTTATTTATTTATACATATTTATTTATATTTATTTGTATTTATTTATAATTAAATATATATTTATAGATATTTTACATATTTATGCATATATATGTGTATTTATCGAAACAAGTTGAATCGTGGGTATGAAAGCCATGGTTATCTGCATATATATGTCTAAATATTTATAAATATTTGTATGTATTTATATATGTATATATTTTTATATATTGTGTGAATATGTATATATATATACTCATTTATATGTATAAATATATTTATGTATATTTATATGCCTTTATGTATATATATATAATTATATTTAATTATTTATATATATAAATATATATTTATATATATTTTATGTAAATTCACTTATATTTATATATATTTATAATGCAGCTAAGGTGTTGGCTGAGTGTTTCGACAACCCCGTCAGACTACATGCGGTCGGGGATTCAACCCTCGATGACCCCTAATTTGGGAGGGAATTTCACAGGGAACTGTTTGGTGAATTTAGTCCGGTGATACGCAGGCGCACAAGACGACCTTGGGGCGATGGTGGGGGGTGATGCTGGTGGTGCTAGGCTAGTGGAAACAGGGATAAAACAGGCTTCTGATGACCTCTAGTGGGACCCTCCAGGGCAACTTGAATGAGAAAACAACAACATGATAAGAAACCGGGCGAATGGCTCGACTCGTCAAGAAGATAATGCGAGAAAGCACTGTGTGGGTTGGCAGTCTCGATTATAGGGATAGATGTGCTGACACTGATCATCCATCCTTTTGTCCCCTTGGTCCACCGTGTGAGATGGAGGCATGCTTTTCCATGTGACTTTCTTAATTGGGGACTAGTCCGAGGATGTAAAGCAATATACAGGTGATGCAAGCATGGTCCACGAAGGCATCACCAGGATGGGTGGCTCAAAAGAGAGATAAGTGTGATAGTAGTCATCATACAACCCTCCTTGCACACAATGGATAAAAGGGTTCCCTGTCACGTTGTGTTAGTCTATCATGATGCAGCGATTCATGGTGGGAGGGGGATGTGGGTTTTTAGGCTGAGATCATGGTGAGATTATCACTAACAGGGGGGTGACGTTTGATTGGTAACATGACATGAAATAGACCGCTTACTCAGGGTCTTCAGGTTATGTATTCACCTTCAGGCCGCTGGGACTTCAGACTTTATTGTACTGAGCCTACGGGCCACTATGCATTCGGGTAATGTATGAGTTACCTCTCAACCTAGTTAAAAGAGAGCTTTTTTCATAATAAAAGGGGTATCAACCCCAACCGGTTTATATATATATATATATTCAATTATTTGTATGTATATATTTACATATATATATATTTATATTAATTTATATATATCTATATGTATATATATATATATATCATGTCTTTCTCTATATATACACGTAATTATATTTAATTATACATATGTGTACATGTGCATGTTTATATGTTTATATATTTATATATATTTATATATTTATATATATTATGTGGATATATATGTATATATATATTTAGGTAAATTTATTTATATTTATAGATATTTATAGATATTTATACTTATATATATATATACACATATTTATGTATATTTATATAGCTTTATGTATATATGTATATAATTAATTTAATTATATATACATGTCTTCTTATATATTTATGTAAATTCGTTTACATTTATATATATTTGTATGTATGTATATATATACTTGTGTATATTTATAGGTCTTTATGTGTATATATATAATTATACACAATTATACATATTTATATATATTTATGTTAATTTATCTATATTTATAAATATTTATATATATTTATAGAAATTAATATACATATATATTATAATACCCCAAACATTTTATGATATGTTTCTCTTAAATAATTTCAATTCATTAGACAACTTACATTGAATGAAGTACCGAGTCTTTGTGAAACAACACTTTGATATTTATAGGAGAAAGTCATAACCTAACCATTAAACTTGAATTTGCCACATTTGTGTTTTGAATTTCAAAAAAACGGTTATCTACGGTTGCGATCAGTAAGTTATTTGGAGTCTGATAGAACCAACTTGTTTTTTTTATGAATAGTAACATGCCCTTATGAATAGTAATTTGAATAGTAATATGACTCTTATAAATAGTAAATCATATTATTATTTTATTTTTTTGAGTTTATAAGGCAATGAGATGTTGATTAATTTTTTAAGGATTAAAAAACGAGTTATAGATTAAAAATTGTTATTTTTGAATAAATTATGATTTTATTTAAAAATTAAATCAATAATATTAGAAAATTATTTTCAAAAAACGGAGTTCATTTTTGAATTCTACACGTCGAAAAATGGTTATGGTGAATTTTTAGATTTTTTCTAAAATACTTGATTTTTTTTTGTGAATAGTAAAAATATAGTTTGAGTTTTCGATATGTTTAATGACATCATAATGATGTAATAATTAATAGAAAATACTGATCAACTTGTGTATAGTAAAATATGATGTGAGGTGTCTCAAGTGGCTAATATCACGGGCAAACCCATGGTTTTGCAAAAACCACTAATGAGGTGTCCCTTTAAATTAATAAAAAACTTCCTCTTATTTACTATAAATACCCACTCATTCCTTCGCTTTCTTTCATTCCAAGCTCATTATCCTCAAAGCTTTGGTAGTTTTACCTTCCTAGGAGTCATCCCAAGGTGTCCTCATGTGACTACCCGGACCCGAATGCCACTTAACAGGTGCCCCGAGCCCGGTGGGCCACATGGCCTCAAGCACATCTTCCCAAACGCTAGAGGTTGCCGACTAGCAGTGAGAGCCTAGGGTGTGTCCGTGGGAAGACTGTTCTCTCATTAGCAGAGTGCAGCACAACAAAAGAGATATAAATGAATAGTAAACAACAGAAGTAATATGAATAAATAGAGGAAGCAAACTGATGCAATAGATAAACAAGAATAACAATAATTGTATCAACTAGAACAATAATGATGTAATGTCATGTCACTAGAAAACTGGAAAGTATGGATACAAGACAATAAGAATAACATGTTCCTCAAGGTAAAAGAAAACAAAGTATACTTCGAGTATCTCGAGATCCTACTCAGCCATCTGCTATCAAACTCTATCCTATCAGCACACAATCAAGTATTGGAAGTTGCATGCTTCCCTTTGTCAATACCAGCAACCATGTAATCTACTCCGGGTACCAAACGACGCTCAGAGAGGGTGTGAGATAAATCTCAGTGGGCCACCACCAACGGTGTCTATAACATCTGGCCTGTGTAATGGAATATAACAGTGTGTAGGCATATATATAAAGTAAAGCAAGCAGTACAAAATAACTAAATAACCAAGTACCTGCTTCAGCCCTCGGCTGGTGTCTGAACATGTAACCAATTTATTAATTAATCAATTACCATTTAATGTTAATAGGTCACGTGAGACATAACCAACACTGACATCACCTCGTGATAATATAAGTAGTGAAGGTCCCAAGACGTAATAAGGCAACCAAACAATGATATCCAATGAGGGAGTTCCAGGGTAAAAACCAAGGTAACGTAAACTCATGGAAAACTAACTCAGTAGTATCTCAGTCTAGCCAAGGGGTAAAAGTGTAATCCAAGGAGCGTAATCCAAGGCATTCCACAATAAGCCGCCTACTGAATCCAAGGTGATTGACCAAGGTAAAACGAGGCTAAGCAAGGACAGGGCCCGATGAGCTTTAACCACGGAACCTACTAGTCGATGCTGGATCCAAGGAGTGTATCTGAGGTATCCTGTAATAGAGAAAGGGACCCAATGATAGTATACTAGGCATCCAAGGAATAGACAAGAACCAGAGTCTAGGTGGGTATCAACCTAAGAAAACTGTATCCTTGAATCAGAATGGGGTTCCCGAGACCCAAGGCATTCTACTCTCAGAATCCAAGGTGAGCACGAGTTAGTCCATTCCTATTTGATATTGTAATCATATAATAATTCATTTGGTTCAAGTCTTGCCTTCCATTAGCATGGATATGTCAAGTAGATTTGAACCCATTGGTCCAAGCCTTGTCTTCCATTAGTGTGGATAGACCAAGTAGCATTGCAACCTTTTAATCAAGTATTAGTTAGCCATTAAGGCATAATCAATTATCAAGGTTCACCCTACTACCTTCCATCAACATGGAAAGGGGTGCTACAGACATGTAACCTTTATTCAACATCTTTTAATAAGTCCAAGTTATATACTTAGTATAATTTCCATTTCACATTTCATATTTCACATTTAATAAACATTTGTAAGCACTTACCTTAGACGGGTCAAGTGGTGAGCATACATGGTACTTTCCATTATGCAATTATCATTAACAACAAGCCATTTATTATAAAGAGACTCACCTTTATAAAGGTCAAGTAAAGGCACACCCGAACGGTGGATCAAATGTGATGAAACACTAAAAACCCAATTATGGCACAACCTTCGACATGATGAGGATTGAGTTGTGGGTTAAAACACTAACAATTAATCACATATTTGGAAAGATTATAATCATACGATTCGAACGAGTATAATCATGGCATGTTAATTTAATAAATGAATTCCAATGAAATTAGTGGGTCCCACACGAACATTCCAAAAACAATGAACTTTAGGGATGAGTTATAGACAACCCACCTTAGGGTTGTACGAGCCTTCTCCTTCGGTATCGGCCCTTGATTTTCCTTGGATTAGAGTAGACCTAAGAAAAGGTGAAAAATGCTCACATTGCGATAACTAGGTCGAGAGTGAAAGAGAAGAAGAACGACTAAAGAAAATTCGAGTATTTACCGTTGTGCATCCAACATGGCGAATAGATGCTTGATCATATGTCGGACGAAGAAGATCTCTTGACTCCAATCTATGATCTTCAAAAACCCCAAATTTGAGAGAGAACTAGGTTAATCCCGCATAAACTCGGATTAGGGAGGAAGGGGAAGGATTAATAGACCATTAAGGTCGTTTTGGTCATTTTACACATGTTTTTAGCCCGCACACGTTTTGTCCACACGATTTGTAAAACCGTGCGCAAACCATGTGAGATGGTTCTGCCTGAATCTATGAAAAAAGGTGGTTCGCATGGTTAGGCCGCATGGCCGTGCACAAACCATGAGAGATGCCACTGTACAAAAAAAATACAAACCACATGGTTAGGCAAACCGTACACAAACCATGCACAAACCATGAGACTTGGACTGTTTTCCTAAAAAGAGGTGTTCTGAGCTCCAAAAAATCCCCATACACCCTTAGAACCTTTTCTAACTCATTAGGCATCTATACTAGGTCCAAAGTAAAGATTTAGACCAAAAAATTAAAGGATCCATACCTGAGTGAAAAACTGGGTTCTTACAGTCTTCCCCCCTTAAAAGAACTCACCCCCCGAGTTCTCCTTCCAAGGGTAAGGAAACACTGTCTAAGAAAAACTCTAGCCATTGAGCACGTACATAGGATTCCCTCTCCCAAGTCTCATCCTATACTCAGCCGTGCTGCCAAAACACCCGTACAAGAGGGACAAACTTTCCTTGGAGAACCTTCATGCTTCGGTCAACGATGTGTACTGGATACTTCTCAAAGGTAACATCAACATCTAACTCAACTTCCTCAGGATCAAAGGTATGATATGGGTCAACGTGATATTTGCGAAGCTGTGAGACATGAAAGACATCATGCATGGCATGATACCTCTGAGGTAGTAGCAACCGATAAGCCACCAGCCTGACTTTCTCTAGAATCTCGAATGGCCTGACATAACGTGACAAAAATTTACCCTGCTTCCGTAACCATCCATGACCAAGCCTGGGTGATACCTGAAGAAAAACATGATCCCCAACCTCAAACTCAAGAGGTCATCGACGACGATCAACATAAAATTTATGTCTAGACTGAGCAATAGTCATATGCTTCCTAATCACCTGGAACTGTTATGAAGTCTCCTGAACAAGAAGAGGACCTAGTAGGGATGCCTCACCTGCCTCTAGCCATCACAAGGATGAACGACATAACCTACCATATAAGGCATCAAAAGGAGCCATCTTAATTGTCACCTAGAAACTGTTATTATAGGCGAACTCAATGATAGGGATATGCTTCTCCTATGAACCACTGAAATCAAGGACTCATGCTCTAAGCATACCCTCCAAAACCTGTATTGCCCGTTCTGATTGTCCATCGGTCTGAGGGTGAAAATCTATGCTTAGAAGCACCTGAGTTCCCATATATTTATGTAAAACCTTCTAGAACCGTGAAGTGAAACAAGAATCCCTAATTGAAATGATAATACATGGAACCCTGTGTAGTTGTATGATCTCACAGACATACAGTATTCCCAACTCATCAACTGAGAAAGTCTCACAAATAGGAATGAAGTGGGATGATTTTATTAGTCAGTCAATGACTACCCAAATAGCATCGCTACCCCTTGGAGACCTAGGTAAGCCAACTACAAAATCCATAGCAACATCTTCCCATTTTCATTCTGGGACTGGAAGTGGATGTAACAAGCCTGCAAATCTCTGGTGCTCCGCCTTCACCTGCTGACAGGTGGAATACCTAGTGATGAAGCCTATAATTTGACGTTTCATTCCAGGATACCAATACTGGTGTCGTATATCTCAATACATCTTCGATATGCCTGGATGAACCACCCACTGGGAAGCGTGAGTCTCTTTCATCAACTCCTTTATCACATCTGTAGGAACCCAGATACGTCCACATAGATGTAGGACATCATCTCTATCCACAGACCAATCCGTAGGTGAGTTATCTCCTGATATACTCTCACAGAGAACCAAAAATTCAGGATATGAAAACTGCCTTCTCTTCACCTTCTCAAGGAGGGAAGAGGTAACCGTTAAAGTTGATAGGTAAGACTACTCGTGACTATCATGAAACTCCAGATGAAGTTCAGAAAATAGGGCCATTAACTTTCATTCATCACTGGCTTCCTGTACGGCCTGCGTTTGAGTTTTCTGACTCAGTGCATCTGAAACCACATTGCCTTTTCCAGGCATATAGGCAAGCTCAAAATCAAAAGATTGTAGATATTTGACCCATATTCGCTATCAAAGGTTCAAGTCATGCTGAGAAAAAATATACTTGAGGCTCTTGTGATCTATATACACCAAAAACCACTCTCCCAAGAGATAATGTATCTAACAACGTAAGGCATGGACAATTGTTGCAATCTCAAGGTCGTGCGTCGGGTAATTTTTCTCATGATGCCTCAACTGTCGAGATTCGTACACAATGAATTTGTATTCCTGTATCAACAATACTCCTAGGACAATGCCTGATGCATCAAAAAAGACGATATAACCTTTACCTGGTTCTGGAAGAATCAGAATAGGTGTCGAGACAAGCCTCCCTTTAAGCTCCTGAAAGGATTTCTCGTATTCTTCTAACCACAGTAACTTCACACCTTTCATTGTAAGACCAATAAGAGGTGAAACAAGATGAGAAAATTCTTGTATGAAATTCATTTAATATCTATCTATCCCTAATAAACTTCTGATATCAAACATGTTCTTGGGTTGCTCCCAGAAAACTACAACACTAACCTTTTTAGGGTCAATAGATACTCCTGATTCTAAAATTATATGACACAGGAAGTGGACCTTGTCGATCCAAAAATTGCATTTAGCAATCTTGGCATAAATCTGATGCTATCTCAGTGTACTCAGAATGATCTCAAGATGTTTGGCATGGTCTTTACGAGTGCGCGAATACACCAAGATGTCATCCACAAAGACCACGACAAAAGAGTCCTAATAGGGATGGAAAACCCTATTCATCAAATCCATGAAAACGGAAGGCACATTCATAATAACGAATGACATAACAAGATAATCATATAGAACATACCTTCTAGGGAAAGCTGTACGAGGTATGTCTGAGGGTATGACTCACACATGATGATAACCCGATCTCAGGTCAATCTTAGAGAACACCTTTGTTCCTTGGAGCTAATCAAAGAGATCATCTATTCGAGTAAGTGGATACTAGTTCTTGACCATAAGATGGTTCAACCTTCTATAATCCACTCACAAATGGAGAGTTCCATCCACATTCCTAGAAAAAAGCATCGGTGAACCCCACGAAGATGTACTAAGCCGTATAAAGCCTTTGGCCTCTAAGTCCTCTATCTACCGCTTGAGCTCCTAAAGCTCAGTAAGTTCCATCCTATACGGAGGAATGGAAACTGAATCTACTCTCAGAATAAGCTCAATTGTAAACTCTACCTCTCTCTCAGGAGGTAATCTAGAAAATTCATTAAGAAAGACTTCCCTGAAATGGTCAACTACTGGAGGGAAATCAGTTTGAAGAAAACCCTGATCCTCTATGAAAAGATTTGCAATCTGGGCGGTCACTCCACCTAGCCCATGATGCGCCAGTCCATCTCTCCCAGCCTGGACATCCCACTCAACTTTGAAAAGACAACTGCTGCCTTTTGGTGATGTTAAAAAACCCATTCGACGATAATAGTCTACAAAGGCATGATAGTGGACTAACTGGTCTATCCCGAAAATGACATCAAAGCCCATTATCTCGAGAAAAAAAGAGATTATACAAGAAAGGGTAGCTGCCAACCTCAAGGGGATAGTCCCTACACTAGTGTATGCCCTCCGTCCGTATTCTCAATGGTGTATTGAGAGTCATTACACCATAGTGATACTGTATCTCTAGTATGATACTTTCCATGATAGATACAAAAATAAAATAGTTTGAAGAACCTATATCAAACAAAGTAGAGAAAATAGTATAGGCTACTAGAATAGTACCTCGTACTCCAGATGGTCCCACAACTTGATCCTCGGGTATAGGCTGTAAGGCATGCAACTAAACTGATCCACAACCCTGTGCAACAGATGGACTACCACAATCATGAATGCTCTGCTGGCGCTGCTGGTGATCAGGGATCAGACTACCACGACCATGACCTCCTCCTTGGCCAGACCATCTGGTGCTACTCTAACTTCCCACCTGACATGGCGCAAAAGAACTCGCTCCTAAAGGTGGATCTAAAGCTAATCCTTTTCCAATCGAATCTGGTGGAAATGTCCTGAAAAAGTGCTGAAGATGACCCATATGACCACAAGCCTGACACTCCATAGGGTCTCTATCACACTAGGGATTATTATTCCATGGCTTTCCACACTGATGGTACACTACAGAGATGTCAAACTAGATACTCTGGCTGACACTGCCATGATGATAAACCTCAAGGGAACGTTTCCTGCCACCAGAAGAACTATTGGCATGACACGACACTGATCCTTTAAACCCGGTACTCACTCTGTCCCTCAGGTTACACTCAGTGATAAGGGCCTAATCAACTATTATAGAAAAGGTAGGAAGGAAAAATACATTCACCTAAGTTCGAATGGTGTACTGAAGCCCATCCTCAAAGCATCTAGCATGCAAAAGATTGTCACTAGCTAGAAGCGGTGAAAATAACTGTAAATCAGTGAAACATGATGAATATTCCAGAACTGACATAGAACCCTACTCGAGATGCATGAAATCTCTGGTTCTATCATCTCTCAATGATTGAGGAAAAAACTGATCATAGAAGGTAGTCTGGAAGTCAACCCATAACATGCCATGATGACGTTTGGCCTAGGTAACGACATCCCACCAACGCTTGGATGAATCCTGTAGCATGTATGTAGCGTGCTTGACTCTCCACTCTGGAGAAATTTCTAGATGTTCAAAGATAGATAGCATGGACTCTAGCCAAGACTCAACAACCTGAGATCTGCCATCCCCTGAAAAAGTAGGAGGATGCTATTGCTGGAACTCGCGGGTCAGATCAACCATCGTAGGTGAAACCCGTGAAGCACTAATCATGGACTGCATCATACATAATAAAATATCACTGAATTGGGAATCAGTGACCTGATTAGGTACAACAGGCGGTGCCTCAAGTGGCACTCTTGGAAGTCAGACTGGTGGCTCAGGGCCCACCATGTCTGGAGCATGGTCGTCACCACCCTCTAGGAGAACGACACGAGGACGTCATGGAAGCATTGGTAAAAAAATGCCAAGAACACACCTTATAACAATAATAGAAGTAAGGAGATAACATCACTAATAGAAGCTGAACATAAGAAAACTCACTACCCAAGGAATACTACCCAAACTACCCGCTTAGATGACCAGGTATCGGTAAGTGATCAAGTATAAGTTCTATGTCATTTGTAGTTAATTATTAGGTTCACTCCCTTACCTTTCATAAACATGACAAGGTGAGATAAGGATGTGCAACCAATTCATTTTTGATTTTTGGATTCACTTTATAATGGATAGTCATTTCTGATGAATCAGTTCCCATACACCTATCACAAAAAATAACACCCATTTACTTATAACATAATGGGTTGAATCGGTACATTACTCATTCCAACCCATGAGGGCCCATACTTCTCATGAATTGAGATATGAACTCACTCAATCAAATCCAAAGTAATACAAGTACAAGCAACTATCACAACATCACTCAACAATCACAGACATATCAAGCAATGCAAAACAGTGAAATGCACCTATATGGCATGGAAATATGCATGACATGTGAATTATAGGTGCCTATAATGATGCATGTAGAAATACTCCTTGCCCTCATATCATTAGGCCAAGGATGAAATAAATTACAAAAGATTAATAATCAACAACACCACGCAGCATGTGAGTCACCCAATAATGAAATAATATCAACTGTAATAGAAAAAAAAGATCAATAATTGCATTATGGGTAACTTGTATTTTACCCTGAACATGGGTTCGCGACACCCAAGCACGGCTAATGACCAAGTACCAAGCGTTCTTATTCTCCAATCTATTGTCTTCAAATAGCCAAGAAAGAAAAGAAACCACCTTTGATACCACTTTGTGACAACCCAGACCCAGATTCCACTTAACAGGTGCCCCGAGCCCAGTGGGCCACATGGCCTCAAATGCATATTCCCAAATGCCAGAGGCTGCCGACTAGCAGCGAGGGCCTAGGGTGTGTCTGTGGGAAGACTATGCCCTCATTATCAGAGTGTAGCACAAAAAAAGAGATATAAATGAATAGTAAACAATGAAAGTAATATGAATAAATAGCGGAAGCAAACTAATGTAATAGATAAACAAGAATAAAAATAACTGTATTAGCTGGAACAATAATGATGTAATTTCATGTCACTAGAAAACTAGAAAGCATGGATACAAGACAATAAGCATAACATGTTCCACAAGGTAAAAGAAAACAAAGTCTACTCTGAGCATCCTGAGATCCTACTCAGTCATCTTCTATCAAGCTCCATCCTATTAGTACACAATCAAGTATTGGAAGCTACATGCTTCCCTTTGTCAATACCTGTAACCATGTAATCTACTCTGGGTACCAAATAGTTCCCAGAGAGGGTTTGAGATAAATATCAGTGGGTCACCACCAACGGTTTCTATAACATCCAACCCGTGTAATGGAATATAGAAGTGTGTAGGCATATATATAAAGTAAAGAAATCATTACAAAATAACTAAATAACCAAGTACCTGCTTCATCCCTTGATTGGTTTCTGAATATGTAACCAGTTCATTAATTAATCAATTACCATTTAATGTTAATAGGTCACGTGAGACATAGCTGACACTGACATCACCTCATGATAGTATAATTAGTGAAGGTCCCAAGATGTAACAAGGCAACCAAACAATGATATCTAGTGAGGGAGTTCCAGGGTAAAAACCAAGGTAACATAAAATCATGAAAAGTTAACTCAGTAGTATCAGAGTCTGGATAAGGGGTAAGAGTGTAATACAAAGATCATAATCCAAGGCATTCCCCAATAAGTCACATACCAAATCCAAGGTGATCAACCAAGGTAAAACGAGGATAATCAAGGACAGGGCCCAATGGGCTTTAACCATGACACCTACTAGTCGATGCTGGATCCAATGAGTATATCTGAGGTATCCTGTAATAGAGAAAGGGACCCAACAGTAGTATACCAAGCATCCAAGGAATAGACAAGAACCGAATTCTAGGTGGGTATCAACCTAAGAAAACTATATCCTTGAATCGGAATGGGGTTCCCGAGACCTAAGGTATTCTCCTCTCAGAATCCAAGGAGAGAACGAGTCAGTCCATTTCTATTTGATATTGTAATCATGTAATAATTCATTTGGTTCAAGTCTTGCCTTCCATTAGTGTGGATAGGTCAAGTAGAGTTGAAACCATTGGTTCAAGCCTTGTCTTCCATTAGTGTGGATATGCCAAGTAGCGTTGCAACCATTTAATCAAGTATCAGTTAGACATTAAGGTATAATAAATTATTGAGGTTCACTCCACCACCTTCCATCAACATGGAAAGGGGTTCTACAGACATGTAACCTTTATTCAATCTCTTTTAATATGGACAAGTTATATACTTAGTATACTTGAAATTTCACATTTCATATTTCACATTTAATAAACATTTGTAAGAACTTTCCTTAGATGGGTCAAGTGGTGAGAATACATGGTACTTTACATTATGCAATTATCATTAACAAAAATCCATTTATTATAAGGATACTCACCTTTAGAAAGGTCAAGTAAATTCACACTCGAATGGTGGCTCAAACGTTCCAAAACACTAAAAACCCAATTATGGAATAGCCTTCGACATGAGGCGGATTGAGTTGTGGGTGAAACCACTAACAACTAATCTCATATTTTTAAAGAGCATAATCATATGATTCTAATGAGTATAATCATGAAATGTTAATTTAAGAAACAATTTCCAATGAAACCATTGGTTCCCACACAAACATTCCAAAAACAATGAACTTTAGGGATGAGTTATAGACCACCCACCTTAGGGTTGTACGAGCCTTATTCTCCGGTATCGGCCCTTGATTTGCTTCAGATTGGAATAGATCTAAGAAAAGGTGAAAAAACTCACATGGAAATAACTAGGTCAAGAGTGAAAGAGAAGAATAATAGATAAAGAGAACTTTATTACTTACCGTTGCACATCCAACGTGATGAACAAAATCTTGATCGGATACCAGACAAAGAATATCTCTTGACTCCAAGATTTGATCTTCAAAAACCCCAAAAATTGAGAGAGAAATAGGTACATTCCTCATAAACTCATATTAGGGAGGAAGGGGAAGGATTAATAGACCATTAAGGGTATTTTGGTCATTTTAAGCATGTTTTTTAGACCACGCATGGTTTGTCCACACAGTTTTTCAAATCGTGCGCAAACCATGCGAGATGGTTCTGCCCGAATTTGGGAAAAAGGGTGGTTTGCATGTTTAGGCCGCATGGCCGTGAGAAAACCATGTGATATGACACTATCCAAAAAAAGCACAAACCTCATGGTTAGGCGAACCGTGTGCAAACCATGCACAAACCATGTGACTTGGCCTGTTTTCCTAAAAAGAGGTGTTTCGAGCTCTAAATAAGCCCTGAACACCCTCAAAACCTTTTCTAACTCATTAGGAATCTATACTAGGTCCAAATTAAATATTTATACCTAAAAATTAAAGGATCCATACCTGATTGAAAAACCAGGTTCTTACACCTCAAGCCCCCAAGGTCCCAACCTTCAGGTTGTGGGAGTTACTCTACAAGGTAAGAGAATCTACCACCCTTCTCTTTTTAAAGCTTTCATTTTTTGTTATTATCTTTTATTTTCAATTGGATTATACTAGGATATGTAATTCCATATCCCCCTTTCTATCCATATTATTTAATAATGATCAAAGACCCCTTTTCTCTCATCAAACTATTTTATGAATTTTTAAGTGACGCTGTTAGGCTGCCGAATTTTCATGAGGGATTTCTCAAATTTTCTTTTATTTTGAGTTTCTTTATTTTCTTTTTATTTCCTCATATCACCTCATCCAAATGATATGATAATTCCAGTACCTTACATGAACTGAAATTTTATTATTGTAATGGAATATTTCACCATCATCTCTCTTTCCCCCTCCTCTTACTAAAAATGAAAACACCGTCTGAGATGTGTTAATTTATCACAGTCAAGGATGACGAGTTCTCAATTTTTATTACCATCTCCAATTCTAGTCATGAAACCATTTGATGGTTAAAATAGATCAAAATATATTTATTTCATATTATTTAATGTTTTTTAATCATTATACCCTCATAATATAAAATAATAATTCAAAACAAGTTCATTATGCACAAAACCACCAAGTTAATCCAAGCATTTATCATTATCTTTTATCAAACAAGTCATCCTCATGGTATGTAACCAAAATCATTATAAGATAATTTATATTTATTTAAATGTCACTAATAATATATATTAAAAATTCTATATTCTTAACAACATTACAAATAAACTTCCATTCATGAATACAAGTAAACCGATCATGAAAACCATTGATGAAAATGCTTCCAAAACAATAAAATTGAACCTCTTAAACCCATAAAAAAAGACATGAATGAACCTAATAAGGTTATACTAAATCAATTAAATGTTAAAAATGTTTTGGAATTATTAATTAATGAAGCTAAATTTTATTATTTAGGTCATTAAGATCAATCAAGAACACATTCGAGCATAAGGTAAGAGGTTTCTTATCTCCCTTTTAATTCCGTGAGATTTCCATTATTCGCAACTTATTTCTTGCATGTGGTGTATTGTGTACTGAAATTTGATATATATTATCATGATTCTCTTTATATTCATGATATTTTGTGATTCATTTGGTGGTTATTAATTTTTGGTCATACGACTCGATTGATTACAATGTGGTAAGAGATTTTGTCACAATTTCCATTTCATTGTCAGTTACTTGGTATTGTGCACCTAATATTTATTATGTGGTGTATCCACTTCCCATTTGAGATAATTTATCATTTGAAATTGTAAATATATTATATATCCATATTCTGGTTTCATGGATATGATTATTTCCTTAAGCCATATACTCTTTTACATACAATGTTTATTTGAAATGTTGTTTTAACTATGGAAATATTGATGAATATGTATCCTCAAATATATATGGATATTGAGAAGGAATATTTTACTTGTATTAAATCTATGTATAAATAATAATTTAGACTTGTGGTGATGGGCGGGGCCTGCTATATCCCCTAGATGCATCGGTAGGTCTTATGAGACAAATTAGTTAACGACAAACCCTTCAAGTTTGTTTCAAAAAATTAGATGGGTTTCTACCCACAAACTTAAAATGTTTTGATGGTATAGTGGTATCATGTGACAGATACATGAAGTCCAATTAATAAGCATATCTCTTTATTCCTTTTCATCTATTACTATCCATTAGTTTTCACTATGAAAAAACCTATGGATGCAGTTTCATTCTTAGTTTATTAATGGTGTGTGTTTTTCATTTATTCACCATGCTATATTGATTATGCCAAATTGTTTATGATTTAGTTATTTTTGATTCATGATTATGCTATTAGTAACCCTTACTGATAATTTGAGCACACCAATTTCATTTGTTTACCTTTAATAAGTTATGATGAGGAAACCATATATTGAGTTCTCATGAATGTAGTTTATTAGTTTTTATTATGTTTTGTATTCTGTTACATTTTCCAATGTAATATGAGTTACATGTATGTATCTAGTTTCTTCAAGAATACTAAATTGATCTATCCTTCTAGATTTTATTTCCTCTTAATCATGCCAATGTAATAAGCAATGCACCGACTCCAGGCTTTTGGAGTCGAGGTGTTACAGTTGGTATCATAGGAAGTTTAGTAGAAAATTTGGAAACTAGATTAGAAAATGTTGATTAAGGAACAAATCCATAATGTAGTATTTGAGGATAAACATACAAGAACATACTAGAATTTTGGTAATGATTAGATTATGTGGATCTTTCTAGCAAATACATCCTTGTCTGAATACAAACAAGTAGAGGTGATTGTGGCACAGATGTACATAGGAGTGAAAACTTCGACAAGGAGTTTTGAACTTTACCAGGGTATACTGGTGTACGACAATGGGTCTTTTCTGCATTCTTGGTTTGACACTCCCAGGGGATATGCTTAGGATAATTTATATTTTCTTTATAAGCCATTATGAAGGATTTGAATATAAATTTTTCCTCATAGAAACCATGTTTATGAGATTAAATATGCATAGAATTTCAATTTATGCTTAGTAATTTTCTATTTGATATTATAAGTTATGATTAATAACCTAATCTAGTTATGAAATTATTTATAAATGGTGTTTAATGGTAGAAGGGGAATCAATACTCGTGGATAGTGTAGGGATTTCCCCACTGAGCAAGTCAACACAATCAATGTTGGAGAAGATCAGATCATGAACATATTGGGAAAAGTTACTCAGGTTGTGACAAATAACCATGCTACACCCATGTTGGATCATTTCATATGGAAGAATCCCCCATATTTTAGTGGGACTACTAATCTAGTGGTAGCTGAGCAGTGGATTAAATCCCTTGAAAAGATATTCATTGCATTAAGATGCAATGAAAATGAAAAGGTAGTGATGGTAGTGTATTATCTCAAGGGTGATGCTGATCAATGATGGTACTTGATCCATAATACCATAAAGGAAGAAGAAATAGAAGATACCAAATATAGTATTTTTAAGGAAATATTATTTGCAAATATTTTACTTGTGAGAAATGAACTAAAATGAAGAGGAAATTCCTTGGCTTAAAGAAAAGGGAAGAATAAAGTTTTGTAGAGTATGAGGCTAATTCCAAAAGACTAGACAGGTATTCCATAGATTACATACGTGACTCAGAAGACATGATTGATCATTTATTTTAAGGTCTTAAGCCAAGTCTTCAAGGGAACTGGCTTCTCAAAAATTTTCATCATATAATGAAGTTATATTAAGTTCCATCAAAATAGAGAAGAAATTTTCCAGATAAAATTTGTTCAAGTGAAACCAAGATAAGAAGTGGTACTCTGATAACCATGGAAAAGGTGAAGTGCTAAATAAGAACAAGGAAACCAATAAATTTCCATTATACAAGAACTGTGGAAAGAATCATCCTGGGAAATGCTTGAAAGACATGGGAGTCTGCTATAAGTGTGGATAAAAGGGTCATAGATATAATTAATGCAAGTGGAAGAAACAAGTAAATGATGTTCAATGCTATAATTGGATAGAGATGATACACTATTCAAATGACTGTCCTAAGTTCTAAGGAAACTTGCCTCAGAAAAGGCCACAATAGCAAGGGAAATCTTATGAAATTACAATCATGGAGGTTGAAGTTCCTAATGATGTGGTGATAGGTACTTTAATTGTTTCTTCAAACTTACCCAATGCATTATTTGATTCTGGATCATCATATTCATTTATATCATCCCAATTTTTTAAGAAAATTATACATATACAATTTGATTTAATAAAGGAGTTGTCAGTCAAAACTCCTAGGGGATGTATCAGTGCAAAAAAGGCACGTCAATCAGTCCCCCTCATGACACATAAACGTGATTTAGTTTCTAACCTTATCATCATACAAATTATTTACTTAGATATAATTCTTGGTATGAATTGGATGTCAAATTATGATGCAAATATCTATTTCAATAAGGAAGTTACGATTTTTGAAAATGGTATAGAATCCCTCATCTTTAGAGCATAAACCTCGCCATCTGATTCTTATCTAGATCAACCCCCAGTAGCCCTACTGAATGCAATTATTAGATAGGAAGAGAACCCAATATCTATGGGTGAGGAAATAAATCTTTAAATTGAATATGTACATATAGTGCAAGAATACATTGATGTATTTATAGAGAATTTACCTGGACATACTCCAGAGTAGGAAGTTAAGTTCTCTATTGATTTAATTCCTGGTGAAAGACCTATATCAAAGACCCCCTATAGAATGGACACTATGGAATTAGTGGAGCTAAACAAACAACTAGAGGAATTTAGTGAAAAACGATTTATTCAACCCAATGTTTCTCTATGGGGATCCCCTGTCCTCTTTGTCATGAAGAAATATGGATCCATGAGACTATGAATTGATTATAGGAAAATCAATGTTATTAAAATAAATAATAAATATCCTCTGCCACAGATTGATGATTTATTTAATAAACTTCATAGAGCACAATATTTTTCTAAGATTGAGATTTGATCTGGATATCATCAACTGTGTGTGAGAAAGGAAGATATTCCAAATATAGCATTTCGAACTAGGTATGGGCATTACAAGTTTACAGTGATGACTTTTGGAATGACTAATGATGCACCATCTATTTTCATGGATTTAATGAATAGAGTTTTCAAGGAATATCTTGATGATTTTGTTGTGGTATTTATTGATGATATCCTGGTATACTCCAAAAGATATGAAGACCATGATAATCAATTGCGGATTATTCTAAACAATCTTAAAAGAAATGAATTATATGGGAAGTTTAGAAAGTGTGAATTCCGGCTTCAATAAGTTTCTTTTCTTGGCCATATTTTCTCTAAGAATGGAATCTTATTTGATCCTGCAAAGAAAAAGAAAATCCAAGAATGGCCCACACCAACAAACATAACCAAGGTACACAGTTTTATTGGCTTAGCAGGTTACTATCATCATTTCGTTTAGAATTTCTCCCAACTGGCTAACCTGCTAACCAAGCTCACACGTAAAGGGGTTAAGTTTGTATGGACGAAATAATGTACAAAATGCTTTGAAGAATTGAAAATAAGATTGGTCAATGCTCAAATTTTGACTCTTCCATTTGGAAATGATGGATTTGTGATATACAGTGATTCATCAAAGAATGGAATGGGTTGCATCCTTATGAAAAATGATAAAGTTATCACTTATGCATCAAGGAAGTTGAAAACACATGAGAAAAATTACCCAACTCATGATCTTGAGTTAGAAGCCATAATATTTTCTCTAAAATATAGAGATATTATCTCTACGGTGAAATATGTGAGATATATATGAATCAAAAAAGTTTGAAATACATTTTTACATAGAAAGAAATCAACATGAGGCAAAGGAGATGACTCAAGTTACTCAAAGATTATGATTGTTAAATACACTATCACCCAAGAAAGTCAAATAAGGTGGAAGATGCATTAAGTAGGAAATATCATGGACTTTTGACCCAAACAAGGATTTAGAGAGATCCTATATTCACGAATCTACTAAAGATGGATATAAGAATTATTAAGGAAGGGGAACCATCTTTACTCTTTCAAATGATTTCTAAACCATCTTTACTAGAGAAGATAAAAATCTCTCAATCTGATGATGAGAATCTACACAAGAAAATTAATGTTGTTAAGGATGGGATATTGGTAGACTTCATTTATGAGGAAGGAGTTTTGAAATTTGGGAAGAGGTTATGCGTTCCATCAACACCTGAGCTAAAAAGGGAACTATTAGATGATGCTCATAGATCAAATTTTTCTACACACCCTGGTAGCACTAATATTTATATATATATATCTAAAGGAATATTTTTGGTGGGATAATATGAAGTGAGAAATTGTTGACTACGTGTCAGGGTGTCTAGTTTGTCAACAAGTGAAGGTAGAGAGACAATATCCTAGAGGGGTGATGCAACATCTACCTATTCATATGAGGAAGTGGGATGACATTATGATGGATTTTTTCATAGGACTACCAAGTACACCTAGAAGTAATGATTCAATATAGGTAACTGTTGATCATCTCACAAAATCAGAACATTTCCTTACTATAAGATAGGATTTACCACTTGAGAACCTAGAAAGACTTTATATTAATGAATTTGTAAGACTTAATGGAGCACCTTTATCGATTTTTTCTGATCGAGATCCCTGGTTTACATCAAAATTCTGGAAAAGTCTCCAGAAGGATTTGGATACTGAGCTTCGTATGAGTACTTCTTATCACCCCAAACCAATGGACGGTCTAAAAGGACTATTCAAACACTGTAAGATATGTTGAGATCATGATCTCTTGACTTTCAAGGTATATGGGATCAATACTTTAATTTTTTGGAATTTACCTATAATAATAGTTTCCATTCTAGAATTCAAATGGTGCCATATGAAGCATTATATGGTAATAGGTTTCAAAATCCAACTTATAGGGATGAAGTTAGTGAGAGGAAACTTTTAGTCCTAGAACTTATTGAAGAGACAACTGCAAAGGTAAATAAAATTCAGGATCATATTAAAGTAGCCCAAAGTAGGAAAAAGAGTTATACTGATAACTGGAGAAAGGATTTGGAACTTCAAGTAGGAGATCACGTCTTTCTAAAAGTATCTCTATGGAAGGGTGTCTTACGGTTTGGTAAGAAAGGAAAACTGATCCCCCAATACATTGGACCATTTGAAAATCCGGAAAGGATTGGAGCTGTAGCTTACCGTTTAGCAATGCAACCAAGTCTCTCCAAAGTTCATAATGTGTTCTACATCTCATTATTAAATGAATACATGTCAGATCCAATGCATGTACTCACCTATGAATAAATAGCGATGTAACCTCATTTTTCATACTATGAAGAGCCTATCGAGATTATTAACATAAGGGAACAAATATTGAGAAATCAGACAACTCGTCTAGTAAAGGTTATTAGGAGAAACCATAAAATGGAGGAATAAATTCAGGAACCTAAGGATGTTATTAATAAGAACCACCTATATCCTTTTGAAGGGATTTATACATGAAAAATTTTTAAGGATGAAATTTCTAAAGGTGGGAGTAATATAACACCCCAAACATTTTATGGTATGTTTCTTTTAAATACTTTCAATTCATTAGATAGCTTATATTGAATGCAGCACTGAGTATTTGTGAAAAAACACTTGGTTATTCAGAGGAGAAAGTCATAACCTAGCCATTAAAATTGAAATTTCCACATCTATGTTATGAATTAAAAAAACAGTCATCTATAGTTGTGATCAGTAAGTTATTTGGAGTCTGATAGAACCAACTTGTTTTTTTGATGAATAGTAATATACCCTTATGAATAGTAATATGACCCTTATAAATAGTAAATCATATTATTATTTTATTTTATTGAGTTTATAAGGTAATGATATGCTGATTAAATTTTCAAGGTATTAAAAAACGAGTTATAGATTTAAAATTGTTATTTTTGAATAAATTATGATTTTATTTAAAAATTAAATTAATAATATTTAGAAAATTATTTTCAAAAAATGGAATTCATTTTTTAATTCTACATGTTGAAAAATGGTTAGGGTGAATTTTAGGGATTTTTCTAAAATACTTGAATTTTTCATGAATAATAAAAATACAGTTTGAGTTTTCAGTATTTTTAATGACATCATAATGATATAATAATTAATATAAAATACTGGTCAACTTGTGTATAGTAAAATATGATGCGAGGTGTCCCAAGTGGATAATACCATGGTCAAGCCCATATTTTTTAGAAAAACACTAATGAGACGTCCCTTTAAATTAATAAAAAACTCCCTCTCATTTACTATAAACCAGTACTCCCCCGTGCATTTGCATGGTGATATAACAAAATTCTTGGATTATGCATTCGCACTGTGATATATATATCAATTATTTTTTAATAAGATAATACTAAATTTCAATGTTAATAATGAACATGAATATTCAATAGTTTAAAATCACAAAATAATGATACTTATTATTAGAATACAACTGGACAAAATATGGAGACTTCATTATGAAATTAGAATAGCTTTTGGATAAATACATTTCAAAAGATGAAGAAGAATCTATAAGAAATAAGAAATTATTTTCAGCATGTAGATTTTAATTGAATGAATGAAAAGAACATTGGAATTGAAATTTGTAATTATGATAATTATGATAAATAATGTTGTAATTGAGGCTATAGTGATGTAAACAAAAAAACATGGGATAATTGATTTGATTGAAAAAAATATTTTGTTATAGTAAAATAGAATACATATAATTGGAAAAAATATTGAAAACAGTAATCAAAATAATGAACAAATAATATTTATTTCAATCCAACTCTCATGTAAGTAAATATGAGTATGTAGATAAGCAATACTTAATACAAATTTGAATCGAAGAAAAACGTGCACATAATAAGTTCCTGCAGGATAAAGTATAGACTTGACAAAGGACTGGAAAGAAATACAACATGTTCAATTATATGAGGGAGTACACCCTCACTATCATATGGACGCTGGTCAGGGTATCAATATGGCCAGTGATCCCCTGTACATGGAATAGTCATTGGATTCAAGACCGATGCTGGAATATGAACAAATGGATCGTTCTGAATCAGTTTGAGTTGGTTTGTAATCCCCTGCACATGGAATAGTCATTGGAGTAAAGACTCAAGCATCCACTGTATCCTCTTGTGTACCCTATAAATAAGAGTACCATAACAACTAAATATGTTGAAAATAAAGTACCTTTGTTTGACCAAAAATAGTATAGAGGTTCTATCGATCATCTTGACGTATCGAGCAGATCCGAACCACGTCAACGATGAACTGGTGGAATGGTTCACTGATTTTCTATTTATGAGTATAAGTACAATATAACCATGCATGACATATGGATGTAAAAAGAATCTAGATAAAATTAAAAAAGTTCAAGAAAATAGAGTTATTTTTTAACCTGGACTTAAATTTATTTGGAGTTTTTGTGGTGGAATAAGAGGTAATATTCCAGAAGCTCACGACCTGTAAAATCAGCCAACATGTCTATCTGCGAATATAAAAAATGTTTAAAATTAACTGTAAATACTAATAAATGATGAAATTAGTAAATGGAGAGTGAAAGGGATGGATTGCTTCAAAATGATACCATGAAACGATTCAACAATGAACCTGGACTTCACCACCACATCAGGCTTTGCCAGTGTGATCTCCCCTTCATGAATTGACGATGCAGCAGGCTCCTGGCATGGGACGACATTGCTGTAGACTTCTGTTCCAATAGAAAAAACACACTTCAATGTAAACACCCCATGAGGTAACACAATAAAACAACAATGACATGTAATAGAATAACATAATAGTAGGTACAATCAAAATAATGCCATTGGAAAAAACTAGCTGACATATCTATCTTCAGATGCATATCTGTGACATGGTGCTGAATTGCAGCCCCAAACCTGAATGTTGCCTTTACATTATACTCTTCTTTTATAATAGGAAAAAAACATGAGATATCATAAAATTATATAATTTTTTTTGGAATGAAATATGTATAATCAGAAAATGGGAAATCTAGAAACAAACATCACTATTCAGAAATTGGTTATTATGTTTAACCAGAAGCGATCATAAGATTTAATAAAATGTGAATTTTATTTTACTGGAGGGAAACATGCCTGATTTAATTTTGTGTAATTTGGTAAACTGGAAAAAAATGACATAATAAAATGGGTATTCTGTTTTACAATAATCATACATGATAAATCAACTAACAAAAAAAAAACTGAAAAATATGTCTAATCACAAAATAGGAAATCACTAATAATGGAAACAAAAAATAGAAGACATAAATTGGGAACTATATATGCTGAAACAGTTTAATAAAATTAACATATTGTTTGTCTTAAATAAAACAATAATATAACAATGTCAAAAGAAATATAAAGAACTAAACAAACCATGTATTGATAAATTTGATTCTGGAATCCGAATTGTATTATCCAAGCACATATATGTATATGTTATTATATCCATTAATAGTTTCTTTGGAACATGTTTTTTATAGTGAATGAACTACATATACATGAATCATAATATATATATATATATATATATATATATATATATATTCAACAGGTTATAATTAATTAAATTTTATAAAATCATAACAGGAAAACTGGTTGAAGTAGAAAATGAATTCAATTATGTCAACTATAGTAGTATAAATTCTATACTGATTATTACTTATACTTACCCTGGGAGATTAAGAAGGGAGAAAATTATTTAACCATTGTTCTCAAAAGAAGGAACCATGACCTAAACCAGAACATGAACCTGCATAAGTCCTAAGTGAACACAATAAACACAACAAATGGAAAAATGAAAGAACACATGTGAGGATATAAACACTTTTATTGGACTAGAACCAGAAGAAACATATTTCCTAGACCTGTATAGACTCCAATGCTTCATCCACTCTATATCAAACATCTCTTCCATCAACAAAAGTAAGCATAATGCATTTTTATATACATGATTTTTTAATGGAGGTTGTAAATAGTGCATTGAAAGTGGATATTGTCTAAAATAAATTAGTAATATAACAATGACAAAAGAAATATAAGGAACTAAACAAACCATGTATAGATAAATTTGATTATGGAAAAGTGGTTGAAGTAGCAAATGAATTCAATGATGTCAACTATAGTAGTAACAATGCAGTACTGGTTATTCACTATACTTACCATGGGAGATTCAAAAAGGAGAAAATTGCTTAACCTTTGTTCTCAAAAGAAGGAACCATGCCCCGAACTAGAACTTGAACCTGCATCATTCCTAAAATAAAACAATAAACACAAAAAATGGGATAATGAAAGGACACATGTATCAATAAATTTGATTCTAGAATCTGAATAGTATTATCCAAGAATGTATATGAATATGTGACTGTATCCATTAAATGTTTGTCTAAAACATGTTTTTTATAGTGAATGAACTACATATACATGAAACATATTATATATATATATATATATATATATTCAACAGGTAATAATTAATTAAATTTTATAAAATCACAATAGGAAAACTAGTTGAAGTAGTAAATGAATTCAATGATGTCATCTATAGTAGTAGCAATGCAGTACTGATTATTCCATATACTTACTTACCACGGGAGATTCAAAAAGGAGCAAATTGATTAACCTTTGTTCTGAAAAGAAGTAACCATGCCCCGAACCACTACATAGAAATACCATATCTCCAACTTTAATGAAAGTTTGGGTCATTACAATCTTACCCCCTTAAAAAATTTCACCCTCAAAATTTTCTTTTCCCACACCAAAATAGATTTGGGTAACTCCGCCTCATTATTTCATCTGATTCCCACATTGCTTCTTAAAACTTTTTGTTTCGCCACAATACCTTGATAAGGGGCATTGTCTTATTTCATAGAACTTTTTCTCTATGGTATAATATCTTCACTGGTTTCTCCTCATAAGAAAGATCATCCTTTAACCGTACCACCTATGAAGAGAGTACATGTAAAGGGTTTGGTATGTACTTACTTAAGAGGGATACATGAAATACATCATGTACTTTAGCCATGGTAGGTAGAAGTGATAGTCGATATGCCACAACCCCGACACGATCAAGAATCTCGAAGGGGTTGATGTACCTTGGACTTAACTTCCCTTTATTTCCAAATATCATGACCTTATTCCATGAAGATATGCATAGAAATACCATATCTCCAACTTTAAACTCAAGGTATCATCGACGGTTATCTGCATAACTCTTATGTTGACTCTAGGATGCCTTGATATGATGCTTAATGGTTTTCACCTTCTCTACCATTTCTTCGACCATTTCTGGTCCAAGCAGCTTACGCTCATCGACCTCATCCCAATACGCCAGTGTTATGCACCTTTTACCATAAAGGGCTCCATATGGTTCCATTTGGATGCTTGAGTGGAAATTGTTATTATAAGAGAACTCAACCAGATGAATATGTTGATCCCATCCTCCTTTAAAGTCCATTGAGCACACTCTCAACATGTCCTCAAGCGTTTGGATAGTCCACTCGTATTGGCCATTAGTTTGAGGATGATAGGCCGTACTGAAGATCATTTCAATATTCAGAGCATGTTGAAGACTCTTCCAAAACTTAGAGGTGAATCTTGGATCTCGATCGGACACAATAGATAGTGGTAATCCATGAAACCTTACCACTTCCTTGATATATATCCATGCTAGTTGATCCAATGAGAAATCCTACCAAATAGAAATGAAGTGTGTAGACTTTGTAAGATGATCCACAACAACCTAGATTTCATTGTTTCCTTTAGATGTCTTTGGAAGTTCGATGACAAAGTCCATGGTGATGTTATCCCATTTCCATTCTAGTATGGGAAATAGTTACATCATCCCCTTAGACTTATGCCTCTCTCCCTTCACTTGCTGACACACCAGGCACTTTGATGTATATTCAGAGATCTCCTTTTTCATATTATCCCACCAATAATGATCTCAGAGATCTCGATACATCTTTGTGTTTCCTGGGTGAATAAAGAAATTTTAACTATGTGCATCATCCAAAAGTTCCTTCTTTAGCTCCAGACTTGATGGAACACATAGTCTTTTCCCAAATCTTACAATTCCTTCTTCATTAACATTAAACTCCAAGGATTTCCCTTTCAATACTGAAAATATGATCTATACCAATGGTTTTGTGAAAACCCTTGGTATAGGTCACTAATTTGAACCTATACCAACGGTTTGGCCAAAACCGTCGGTATAGGTCACTTATATGGACCTATACCAACAGTTTGTCCAAAACCATTGGTATAGGTCCTAAAATCAAAAAACCTATACCAACGGTTCTCAAAACCATTGGTATAGTTCTATACCAACAGTTTTGAGAACCGTTGGTATAGGTACATGTATTTTTAATGGAATATTCTTACATAGAACATTAAATAAATAAAAATTTAAAATACTTATTATAATACATATATATATTTATGAAATTATGTTCACAAAAGTAAGTTAAGTTAGTGGTTAGGTCATTCAATCACAAACAGGAGGTGCTGGGATCAAAACCAACCGAATGATTATTTTTTGAATTACATATACCAATGGTTTTATGGAACCATTGGTATATATTTTCATATTACTTATACCAACGATTTTCAAAACCGTTGGTATAGGTCTATACCAATGGTTTTCCCAAAACCGTTGGTATAGACCTATCCCCATGGCTTACTTGGCAACGGTTCTCCAAACCGTTGGTATAGGATATACCAATGGTTTGAAGGCCTATACCAATAGTTCCAAACCGTTGGTATAGGGTATTTTTCCAGTAGTGTTTTTCGATAGCTTCCACTTTTTCCTGAATTCACACATCATCTTTTTGAGCATCCTTTAACCTTTCTAAAAGTGATGGTTGAGCAATAATTTGTGAAAGGATTGATGATGTTCCCTTCTTTATGATTCCCATGTCCATCTTCATCAAATCTAAGAATATTGGATCCTTTTCAATTCTCATCAATGATAGAATCACTGGGTCCTTTCTACTTAGGGAATCCACCACCTTGTTCACTTTCTCAGGGTGGTAATGGATTGAGCAGTCATAGTATTTGATCATACCTAACCATCTTAGTTGGCTCATGTTCAACTCTTTTTGTGTGAATATATACTTGAGGCTTTTGTGGTCCGTATATATTTCAAACTTATCCCCAAAGAGATAATGCCACCAAATTTTCAAAGCGAAGATCACTACAGCCAACTCAAGGTCATGTGTTGGATAGTTCTGTTCATGAAATTTCAATTGCCTTGAAGCATAGGAAATGACTTTTTCATTTTGCATCAACACACATCCCAGACCCTTCTTCTAAGCATCATTGAATACCACAAAAAGTTCTCCACTTGTGGGTAAAGTGAGCACGGGTGCAATGTTAATCATCCTTTTCAACTCTTTGAAGCTTTCTTCACATTAATCACTCTATAAAAACTTTACTCCCTTCCGATTTAGCTTGGTAAGAGGGTTGGGTAATCGTGAGAAATTTCTCACAAATCGTTGATAATATCTACCTAACCCCAAGAAGCTATGGATATCTGTTATCAATGTTGGCCTCGGCTATCCCTCAATTTCATCTGTTTTGGAGGGATCCATAGATATCCCAATGCTTGTGATGATATGGCCCAAGAATGAGACCTCCATCAACCAGAACTTACACTTTTTGTACTTTTCATAGAGCTTCTCCTTCTGCAAGGTCTCTAGTACAGTTCTTAGATGCTCCACATGATCCTCCTTGGTTTTGGAGTATATCAGAATATCATTTATAAAGACTACCACAAATTTGTCGAGGTAATCTCTAAAGAATGTATTCATCAATTCCATGAAGATTTCTAGAGCATTAGTGAGTCCGAAAGGCATTACTATGAATTCATAATGCCTGTATCTTGTACGAAAAGAAGTATTGGGGATATCTTCCTTCTTCACCCTTACTTGATAATATCCCGACCATAAATCCACCTTGGAGAAGTATTGTGCTCCACACAGCTGATCGAAAAAGTAATCAATTCATGGGAGAGGATACTTTTTATTTATCGAGATTTTGTTAAGATCATGATAATCGTTTCAAAGGCGCATTGACCCATCCTTCTTCTTGATGAAGAGGACTGGTGCACCCCATGGTGAAGCACTTAGGCATATAAACCCTTTATCCATATTCTCTTTTAGTTGTTTCTTCAGCTCTTAAAGCTCCACAACATCCATTCTATATAGAGTTTTGGATATTGGCAACGCCCCAGGTATAAGATCAATTGAGAATTCAACATCTCTTCTAGGAGGAAGACCAGGCAATTCCTTGGGAAACACTTCAGCGAATTCCCTCATAATAGGCATGTCCTCTAGGATGGTTGTCTCCTTAGACTCAATCATCTGAGTCAGATACGCATGCTCATAGGGCAGTAATATCCACGCTTTAGATGATGGATCTAAAGAAGATTCATCTTCCTCCTTTCACTTATAAAGAATTTGGGGTTGATTCTCCACATGGAGAGTGATTTCCCTCTCACAACAATTTATGTTGGCTCTATATAAGGAAAGCCAATCCATGCCAAGAATTACATCAAATTCCACTAGAGGGAGTATGAAGAGGTTCGTCGGGAAGTTTAATTCACATATTATGATAGGGGAGGAGTTATATTCATGGGATGCAATGATTGTCCCATTTTCTGTACTCACTGACATCTTTACTTCCATGATTTATGGTGGTGCTGGGTATTTTCTACTGAACTTTAGAGATATAAAAGAATGCGTAGAACCTGAATCAAAAAGTATGTTCACTATTCTTGAATGAATAACTACCGTACCTATCACCACTTCGTTGTCGGGGTTCACTTCGGCAGTAGTGATAGAAAAAGCTCGCCCTTGCTTCCTTGGAGGTTATTGGTTTCCACCGAAAACCCTTGGATTAGGGCACTGATTTGAAAGGTGCCCTGGTTCTTTGCATTTGTAGAAATGAACAACATGTTGAGGTTTGAACGGAGCATTCCTCTCCTCTGTTGCAGTCGCGGGTCTTTCTTGCCGACAGTTAATAGCCAGGTTCCCTTCTCTTCTACACCTAAAACATTTCCTCATCCCCTTCAGGCAATTTCCGGGGTGCTTCTTTCCGCACATTTGGCAAGTGGGGTGCTGGATATTCTTAGTACCGTTGGATTTATCCATCGGAACACCAACATTGAAGTCAAACTTACGCTTCTTATCCCCATGATACCCCTGGGATTCTCTGATCTCCATTTCAACCTTGAGGGCACATTAGACAATTTCCTCATAGCTGTCGAAGTCTTGGATCGCCAGCACTTTCCACCGTCTAGGTTTCAGCCCACTAAAGAAGCGGTCAACCTTGCATTCGGGGGTAACGACAAAGCCAGAACCGTATCATGAAATCCTTGTGAAGTTTTCCTCATAATCTCCAACAAATTCACCGTATTTCTGCTTTAGGGCAAGGAAGTACCTTTCCATCTTAAGCCGGAGGGTGCGCGAAAAATATTTATCGAAAAATATCTTTCGGAAATCCTTCCATTCCAACGCCTCGATCTCCTCCTCAGGTTTCATATTTTTGATCAAAGTCCACCATTGATTAGTTTTAACCTCCATATGATAAGAAGCTAGGAGAACCTTCTATTTTTCAGAACATTGAAGGATGGATAAGATCTTTTCAATGGAGTTGATCCATTGTTCAGCGATTGAGGGATCAGATGATCCATTAAAAGTAGGAGGCCTTTGTCTCATTAAGCTCTTGATATCGACTTTTTATTTCTTAGGGGGGTTGAACGTTCCTCTTGACCCATGTTTCTATTAAAATATTGAGTTAGTTGAGAGAGAAGTGTGACAAAGTTCGTGATTCCTGCTTCCCTTAGATTGGACATCTCATTAGTACAGTCATCACATTGATCTTCACATTGGTTGTTAGCCCGAATCCTCCTATTACCCACCATTGGCTAGAATAAAAGGAAAGTTAGGGGTAACACATAAAAGGTAATCCAAGGAGAAAACTAACTACTTATAAATAAATTTTATTTCCTTAACATATTAATCTATTGGCTTCAGTCTATGTTATCTATGATCTACTTTCTAACATATATTCTCAGGGCATTTTTTTGTCCCATAATAATGGTTCATACTAAGCTTGTGAATTTACCAAAGAATATCCCCTGGGAGTGTCGTAACCAAGAGTGCATCAAGGCCCATTGTCATGCACCAGTTCACGTTCGAGTCTAGCTCAAAGTGGTGTTTTTGGGTTTTACCCCTAGGATTCATCTGTGCCAGATCCGTCTCTACCCACCCGTATCCAGACAGGGATGTATTTTCTTGATAAACCACTTACTCAATACTCACCAAATCTTAGGGATGTTTTTATTATACTTAGTCTTGTATCTAAGGCTTCACTAGGGTTTTCTAATCCCAATCCCAAAAATAACTAAACCTATCCTCTGATACCAACTATAACAACCCTCATCTTTTATAACACAATTAAACACAATTTATTACATAAACTTCACTTGATACAATATAGAAGATCGAGAGGTCTAGTGTCTTTGGGGATTAGTATCATTACATAAAAACTTAAAACATGAAATAAAACATCTTTATTGGAAAATTCCTTTACATGACCACTACATTCCCTCGTACTTAGCATTGCATGGGATAACCTAAGGACATGAATAAGAAAAGGGTGAGCTATAAAGCCCAGTAAGAGAATAATCTTGGAATAATATGAGGAATAAAATAAATTTTAGACAATAGGAATATCAATAGAGAACAAGAGAAGCATAAACATAAATTCATGATAAATCATGATAATTATAACACGAAAATATGGCAACAACACTTAACATGGAATTAGTATGAGCCAAGGCTCATTGCAAATGGAGCATGAGTAAATCCTCATTGCACATGAAGAACGAGTAAAACCTTGTTGCAATTGAATTATCATGATTCAACACCCATTGCACATGAAGTATCATGATACTATACTTTACCCAATGCATTGGAGCGCTATAAGGGCGCACCCTTCTTAAACATTTCATTTCATGCATAAGTGTTCCACATGGATCATATAACATGTATTCATAAAACATAATCATTTATTCAACGATAAAGGAATGTGAAATTCATACATGAAACTTTATAATCAATAAGTAAATGTGCATAGAGGTGAATACCCTTGATAGATAAATGGGTATGGCATTCACTACACAATGACATTGGCTTGGAAAAGAGGTGCAATTTCGACAGCGTAACGGCATGACGTAAGAATTCATAAAAATGGTTTATGAGAGAGAAAGGGGTGTATCATCATATGTACATGAAATGGAAAGTAAGGGGGTCATATAGATACATGTCCCAACAATTGTAATGGAATTTAGAGTCATGATACAAAAGAATTGCTTGAATGTAAAAGAGGAGAGAGAAATTCCTTTCAGAATTTCGGCATAGTAATGGGTGTACATGGGAGGAATTTAATGAGAGAGAAAGGGGTCTCCCATAATTCAAAAATAAAGAGGGTAGTATGGGGGAGCTGTGAAACCATACCCCAAAATTTATAATTGAAATTAAAAGGGAATAACAATTTAAATAATATTGGACAAAAATAAGAAAGGAAGAAAAACCCTTACTTGGAAGTGTGCTTCCAAAGGCTTGAGAGAGGCTTGAGAGAGGATTCTTGGGAGCTTGGGGCACCTTGGGAAGATTCTAGAGAGAGGAGGGAAGAGTTTGGATGAACTTAAAAAGCTTTTAGTGAGGAGGAAGTGGGATATTGGATGGGTTTATATAGGAAAGGTGAGGGAATTCTTTATTTTTTAGTTTTGGGACACCTCACATTAAACTAATCCAAACCACAAACCAGCCCATGGTTTTTGCCCATGATTTTTAGAAAAGGGAAGTGGAAAATAATATTTTATAAGGCCAAATTCCTAACTTCTTAAAATAATGGGGTTTCTTATATAAGGACCCAACCTTAAAACATCACATAATATTGAATTAAATGAATAATTCACGTTGAGGATCTTTTCAGGTTTAGAGTTTTAGAGAATTAGGACATAACTATCACATCTCAATTATTACAAAGTAGACACATCTACTTAGTTTCCATTTTTTTCACAAAATAAAAACTCTTGAACAAAATAGTCATGTTTAGTTCCATGTTTTAGACAACATGATATTTCCTTGATCCCATCCTTGACCCTATTCCACTTTATGTCCTCTGAAAAACATTTCAAAAACTTGGGATGAGCATAAAAATCTCAGTAAGGAATACACAAAGAAAGAAAACATTAGATCATTAATATATATATAACATAAGATTTTTAACATATCCCATCAAATAATAAGATTTGTGAAATACACATAGAAATCATAAAACATAAAGGTAACTTGAGGCATTCATAACATTCTTACGTAGGGAGTAACCCTCATGGTTACGTTTGGAATACCCATCAAAATATATTCCCTAAATATCTTTAGAGAAACCTTAGAGTTTAAATCCTTCGCATTACCCAATGCATTGGAGAGCTATCTCGGGCTCACCCACCCTTAGTTTATCACGGAACCAACCAAGTTCATAAACAATGCCCAAAAACCGTAACATAATCGTATCATATAAAACATTCATAAAGGAAACATATTATTTCCACATTTCAATAACAAGATATCAATACAACACATTGATATAATCAAAAAATTATCAAAACCATTTTCAGTACCAAAATAAAAGAAAAGTAAAACATGGTATTTATTTTTCTTTTAAAAAAAGTTATGGCTTGTAGAGGAAGCTGAAACTCAAATAATGGTCACGACGGGGGAGAAGTCGTTGTCTCTGCATACGTAAGAAAAAAAAACATTCCTTTTGTCGTTTAATAAAATAATTTGTGTAAAAAGATTCCTTTTGAATGAAATGAAAAGTAAAAAGGTATTTATACACCGTATAAAATAAAGTCGTGTAGAAATCAAAAGATGCCTCAATGAAAGGAGATTGAGATGAAGACCCGTAGAAAGATGGTATACTTAGATTAAGGATAAATCAATTACACAATTATGTGTGAAAAATATAAATACACCCAATATAAGTGGATATTAAGTGTAAAAAAATCAGAGGTCATCCACACATATTCACAGTACAACATAATCAAGAAGTATAGGTTTAACCTAAAGAATTGAAATTGGGTTAATAAGTTCCCTTACAGAAATTCGACAGCCTAACGACGTCACTTTAAAATTCAGAAAATGAGTTGATGAGAGATAAAAGGGTATCTCATCACTTGGATATAAAATTTAAAACAATAAGGATATATAATAACATATACCAACATTAATAAGATGTAAACTAAAAGACCTAACAAAAAGAAGTCTTTTAAAAAGAGGAGGGTGAAAGGTTCCCTTACCGATTTGGGTAACTTTCGAAACGTACACCCCGTGAAAGAAGGACTATAAAAATTTGATGTAAATACCCATAAACGAAAGTATATTACACAAAGAGTAGAATAATGGGCAGTATATACACCACTCAAAGGAGATAGTGACAAATATAGCATGAATCTCACGGGAATAAATAGTGAGATAAAAACCCCTTACCTCATTGTAATAAATCGAGTCATATGACCAAAAGATAATAAGAAAAAAATTAATCACATAATACCATGAATATAAATATAATCATGATAATATATATCAAATGGAAGTACAAAATACACCACATGCAATAAATAATTGGCGAACAATGGAAATCTCATAGAATTAAAAGTGAGATAAGAAATCTCCTTACCTCAAGTCCGACTTGTCTTGTTCGTTTCTTTATATTCATGAATAATAAAATTAGGTCAATTTATAATTACTTAAGGACTTACTTTAAATTTTATTATTTAATTAATATCACATATTATCATGTTATAATAATAATTTAATTATGTGAGTTCATATCATACGTTTTGTCGATGTTCGGTACATGAGTTAAAAATGAACTTGTTTGAAAAGAATTGCCCATGTAGTTATAAGTACATCATATCCAGAATGGTATTAATGATTTAAGTATCATATATATCCATTATATATTCATTTTATACTATTCCATAACATTTGGAGATAAAAAATGAAATGCACCATTCATGGAGACGGTAGGCCGTACGTACGCATGAACGCTACTTTCATTTCTTTGTCATATTAAAGGAATTAAAAATAAATGAGACATAAATATATTATAATTCCAGTATAATATATATTTTATATAGGTAAAATAAGTTTATTAATTAAATTATTTATAAATTCCATGTTTGGAAAGAACAAGTCACATCACTTGAGGGGGCGGTAGTCCACACTTCCTCAGATGAAATTATCACAGTTCAAAAACATGAAAAGCATAACGATGTGATTTAAAACTAAAATTCATAAGCATATAGAAAAAATAAATACCATATATATAATATATAAATACAGTGACATCATAATGTCCACCATTAAAGGTGTTAAAATAAGATTGAACAATCATTGTTTCGTGAGGCTGTAATTCGCTACCCACAGAAACAGTATGTTCTTTAACCATTAGAAGGAGGTGTGTGTGAGTGTAGGTAGAATCATTATCATAACAATATCATAGTATATTTATGATACTAGTGTTATTACGGGATCAAATAATAAGAACATAGTGGTGATTTAATAAGGGAAATAAAAGAAAGAAGCTCAAGAGAAGACATTACCTCTAAATCGGGTAACTCTTTTTGATTTGAGCCAAATGCTTCCTTGGAAAAACTTCTGCCCAAAGTGAGGATTCTAGGAGTAAGGGAGGGATTTGGAGAGATAATATGAGCAGAGGTTGTATGAGCCAAGGGCTTGAGAGGTGTGGGTGAGGGGGTAGAGGTGGGGGCCTTTTATAAGAGGGAGGAGGGTCACTTTTGGAAAGTCTTGAAATGTTACTTTATTATAAAATGGTTTTCAGATTTTAAAGGTCCCAAAATGATATATTTCGAGGATAAGGTAATAAGGGTTATAAATACACCCATAAAATAGGTTTTAGACACGTGTAAGTCTTATATTTTATCTTATATTTTTATTTTATTTAAATCGTTCATTAATGAGGTAATCACTACATCATCATGGTGTCATAAATAAATTTATTCATTTAATGTCTAAAAATTATAAAAAAATACAATGATGTAGGAAATATTTTTAGATTTCCAATGACTATTTATAGTCTAAGATATCATTTATTTAAACAAAACTAAAATTGTTTTACTTAGGATATACAAACCTTTGTTATATTTCTCTTCTTTTTAAAAATAATGTCATAAATGTCACTATTCCACCCATGTGACTCCATGAGCCCTCAAGTTAGGTAAAAAGCTTTACATGGTCGGAAATGACACAAAAAAAAAGGATTTGGACACATTTTGGGGTAATTCTATATTATTATGATATTATTTTGTTACCCTTAACTACCCGATTACTAATTAATCATGATAATTAAAGATAATCGCCGTCGTTACTATTCATAATGTCAAAAAACAAAAGAATCTTAATTACATAATTTTGACCTTCTAATTACAAATATGGAATCCATTTTACCAAATTAAAAACACATAAATTGCAGTAATTAATTTAAAAATAATTCCCGTTGTCACAACAAATATCGTGTTTTTATGAAACAATATCTATCAAAATATTGACACTTGTTTATGTCGAATTTCAAAGTGAAATTAATTCCAATGACCACCATTGGATTAAATTATAAAAATATATTTCATCTAAAATTTAAAAACAATTAAAAATATAATATAACCATATACATAAATTATATTAAAATGAGGTTTTGAATTAAAATACAACATTTTCACTATTCATTAAAAAATGAACTTTATAGGAAAAATAACAAAAATTTACACAAAGTAAATTTTGATGTCCCAATTCTAAAGAAGGATTTTATTTTTTCAAATATAACATATAAAATTGACAAAACGTAGTTTTAAAAAAGGTTTTCCATCAAAAGGCGGTTAATCGACCTTTTAAAGAACATTAGAATATTTATGCTTAAAATCGAATTATTTTCTTATTTTAAGCCCCTAACTTTTATTGGATAAATGTAAAAATATTTAACAAACATATATAATAATTTTATAGATAGTTATTTTCATTCTCTCCATTACAACGGCTAGGCATTAACTACCATTTGAAATAATATTATTATATTATTAGTGTGGAATGTAAGATTTCAAAGAAACTCATTGTTGCGTATTGGGTACGCCATCAAACATAGAATCTCGTTTAAAGTAATATTAATATTTATTTCATGAATAATAATAAATATGAAAATTTCATATTCTTTATTTACCTGGGATGTTACATCCTTCCCCCCTTTTGGGAATTGTGTCCTCACAATTTTAAAATTGGGCTCGAAAACATTATTGAAAGCCCCACATCAGAAAAGGAGTCAATTAAACTGTCACTTTAAAAGAAAGAAAGAAAAGTAAAAAGGTCACCCAATACAACAGATACTAAAATTCCATGAAAACATGGATATGGAGGAGAAAACAAACCATCAAGTTCTGATGGAGAATGATAGAAAATATGTCTAGGAGAATGTTAACCACCATAAAATCACAAACTTGTGATGGGTTAAACAGTATTTGATTCCCCAGTAGGAAAAGTTAACAGACAACATTTTTGTTTTAAGTTACTTTTCATTGAGGAATTTATTTATGATCTTAACTAAATCATAAGGAAACATACTTACTTGTCATGTAGACTATCATCTATTACTATATTTCTTACACAAACTCATATTTTCTCCAAAAGATGAGTATTTAGGATGACTTGTTCACATTAAGAGTGATATAATCAACTTCTTGAGAATCACCTAATCCACAAAAGATGAACTATATATTTCCCATGTCTTTAGAGCTTAACCAAAAACAAAATTGTTAGTACAAGATCAGATAATACCCAAAAGGATTATCTTTTACAAAAAGAAAAACTACTCTTAATCTCCAATTTTTTTTAAACAAAACCCAAAGTTCAACAAATACCATTCAATAAACTATTTTACATAAAATTCTTCAAAATTAATCCAAACTAAGATTTAAACCCAAATATCGTAAGGATTTAATTAAATAGTCTTCCAAGATAAATATTAACATTTATCTCCAAATAACATCAGTTACTCACAAAGTCTCATATTGAAAAGTAATTAACCTAATCACATATTATCCATGATAGGTTAATCATTTTCATAAATAAACTAAATCATCATATGTATACAATAAAAACATAGATTCTTCCAAACTAAAATTTCAACCATTATTCCACAATTGATATCCCATAGTATTCTATCTTCCTTAGGGATATAGTTTTTCCTCAAAAGAGAGAACATCTTTCACAACAACCTTTATCACTTAATCACCAAATCATTTTCCTATACTAAGTATATCCATTTGATAAAACATAAATTCCCAAAATCAACTTATTCTTGTTCCATAAAATCATTTTACTAAAATAATAAGTCATACTAACCAGGGACTTCAAGTAGGCCAGTGGCAGGCGATGCGCCCTTGTCGCCCTTCGGTTGTGGGTTCGATTCCTGCGGCTTTACCAGATGCGACGGGTTGTCACCCATCCTACGGGTTGTCCTTTTTATAAAACTCAAAAATAACCCTAAAATATTTTAACCTCAATGGTTTCCTTATACCTATAATTTTTATCCAAATTCATTATGATCTCAACATCTTAATTCTTGAAGTCGTATTTCACCACCATAAGATAAAATAAAATGATCCCCAAAATGAAGAACATCATACCTTGATCATGGTGTAAATTTGGTTTCATCTTCATCTTGTTCAAATAGGTAGAAGGTCCATGCATTGCAACAATGATTTAGAGATCCTTAAAAATCATTTTCTTCCTCCATCCAAATACACCTTGTACAACATGGGTTATATGGGTATTCACAGAAAAACAGTTTTGGAAAATAATCATGTATGGCATATAATTTCAAGACATCTAATAAAACATGATTTATATAAAATAGTCGGACCTAATTTGAGTTGAAACTTTCAATTAATGGTCCTTTTAAAATACCATAGGTATGTGCTGAGAGACTATATTGTAAAAGAAAATATAAATAGGTTATGCAAGAGTCTCATTCTTCATCACCTTTTTTAAAATCATAATATGCTTCAAAATCTTGTGATAAGATAAAATATTTGAAAATTCCTTGATAATATTTACCTTTCTTGAAAATATGAGAATATTGTGAAAATAGGATTTGTCTAAATATAACCCATGATCCACGATGATAACGAGGTATAGTGGAGGTGTTTGATATCTCAAAAAACTGCTTGCAAGTGAGTTTTACGCTAGAAAAAGCTTCACAATCATCTGAACATGAATTTTCAATAATTATTGCAAGCATTTCCTCAGGAAGAGATAGAAATGTAGTTTGAGATCCTCCTCCTTCCATTTTTAACTGACTTTACTTGATCTGAAAAAGTTATAAAACAAGGATTTGAATGAAATAATAGAAATAGGGACTAACTATGTGTCTAACAAAAACTCCTAATCCCTAAAGTTGTCTAAACTGACCTCTGATACCAACTATAAGGACCCGGCCTTAAAACATCACATAATCTTGAATTAAATGAATAATTCACATTGAGGATCTTTTTAGGTTTAGAGTTTTAGATAATTAGGACATAACTATTACATATCAATGATTATAAAGTAAACACATCTACTTAGTTTACATTTAAAAAAAAAAATAAAAACTACTGAACAAAAGAGTCATGTCCAGTTCCATGTTTTAGACAACATGACATTTCCTTGATCCCATCCTTGACCCTATTCCACTTTATGTCCTGTGAAAAACATTTCAAAAACTTGGGATGAGCATAAAAAGATTAGTAAGGGATACACAAAGAAAGAAAACATTAGATCATCAATATATACATAACATAAGCTTTTTAACATATCCCACGAAATCATAAGATTTTTGAAATACACATAAAAATCAAGAAACATAAAGGTAACTTGAGGCATTCATAACATTCTTACGTAGGGAGTAACTCTCATGGTTACGTTTGGAATACCCATCATAGTATATTCCCTAAATCTCTTAGGAGAACCTTAGAGTTTAACTCCTTTGCATTACCTAATGAATTGGAGAGCTATCTCAGGCTCACCCTCCCTTAGTTTATCATGGAACCACCCGACTTCATAAACAATGCCCAAGAACCATAACATAATCATATCACATAAAACATGAATAAAGGAAACATAAAATTTCCACACTTCAATCACAAGATATCAATACAACACATTGATATAATCAAAAAATTATCAAAACCATTTTCAATACCAAAATAAAAGAAAAGTAAAACATGGTATTTATTTTTATTTAAAAAAAAGTTATGGCTTGTAGAGGAAGCTGAAACACAAATAATGGTCACGGTGGCAGAGAAGTCGTTGCCACCGCACACGTAAGACAAAAAAAATTCCTTTTGTCGTTTAGTAAAACGCTTTGTGTAAAAAGATTCCTTTTGAATGAAATGAAAAGTCAAAAGGGTTTTATACACCATATAAAATAAAGTCATGTAGAAATCAAAAGATGCCTCAATAAAAGTAGATTGATACGAAAACCCATACAAAGACGGTATCCTTAGATTAAGGATAAATCAATTACATAATTATGTGTGAAAAATATAAATACACCCAATATAAGTGGATATTAAGTGTAAAACAATAACATTTCATCCAAACATATTCATAGTACGACATAATCAATAATTATAGGTTTAACCCAAAGAATTGAAATTGGGTTAAGAAGTTCCCTTACAGAAATTCGACAGCCTAACGACGTCACTTTAAAATTCATAAAATGAGTTGATGAGAGATAAAATGGGTATCTCATCACTTGGACATGAAATTTATAGTAATAATGATATATAATAACATATCCCAACATTAAGAATATGTAAACTAAAAGACTTAACAAAAATAAGTCTTTTAAAAAGAGGAGGGTGAAAGGTTCCCTTACCGATTTGGGTAACTTTCAAAACATACACCCCATGAAAGAAGGACTATAAAAAGTTGATGTAAATAAACATAAAAGAAATTATATTAAACAAAGAGTAGAATAATGGGCAGTACATACACCACTCAAATAAGATAGTTACAAATATAGCATGAATCTCACGGGAATAAATAGTGAGATAAAAACCCCTTACCTTATTGTAATAAATCGAGTCGTATGACCAAAAGATATTAAGAACCAAATGAATCACATAATACCATGAATATAAATATAATCACGATAATATATATCAAATATAAGTACAAAATACACCACATGCAATAAATAATTGGTGAACAATGGAAATCTCATGGAATTAAAAGTGAGATAAGAAATCCCCTTACCTCAAGTCCGACTTGTCTTGTTCGTTTCTTTATATTCCTGAATAATAAACTTAGGTAAATTTATAATTTCTTAAGGACTTACTTTAATGTTTATTATTCAATTCATATCACATATTATAATGTTATAATAATTAGTTAATTATGTGAGTTCATATCATACGTTTTGTCGATGTTCGGTACATGTGTCAAAAATGAACTTGTTTGAAAAGAATTGCCCATGTAGTTATAAGTACATCATCTCCAGAATAGTATTAATGATTTAAATATCATATATATATAGTATATATTCATTTTATACTATTCCATAACATTTGGAGATAAAAAATGAAATTCACCATTCATGGAGACGGTAGGCCGTACGTACGCAAGAACGCTACTTTCATTTCTTTGTCATATTAAAGGAATTAAAACTAAATGAGACATAGATATATTATAATTTCAGTATAATATATATGTTATATAGGTAACATAAGTTCATTAATTACATTATTTATAAATTCCATGTTTGGTGTGAACGAGTCACATCACTTGAGGGGGCGGTAGTCCACACTTCCTCAGATGAAATTATCATAGTTCCACAACATGAAAAGCATAATGATGTGATTTAAAAATAAAATTCAGAAGCATATAGAAAAAATAATTACCATATATATCATATATAAATACATTGACATCATAATGGCCACCATGAAAGGTGTTAAAAGAATATTGAACAATCATCGTTTCATGAGGCAGTAATTTGCCACCCACAGAAACAGTATGTTCTTTAACCATTAGACGGAGGTTTGTGTGAGTGTAGGTAGAATCCTTATCATAACAAAATCCTAGTATATTTAGGATACTGGTGTTATTATGGGATCAAATAATAAGAATATAGTGGTTAGTGAAGAAGGGAAATAAAAGAAAGAAACTCGAGATAAGACATTACCTCTAAATCGGGTAACTCTTTTTGATTTGAGCCAAAGGATTCCTTGGAAAGACTTTTTCCCAAAGTGAGCCTTCTAGGAGTAATAAAGGGATGTGGAAAGATAATATGAGTAGAGTTTGGATGAGACAAGGTCTTGAGAGGTGTGGGTAAGGGGGTAGAGGTGGGGGCCTTTTATAAGAGGGAGGAGGGTCACTTTTGGAAAGTCTTGAAATGTTACTTTATTATAAAATGGTTTTTAGATTTTAAAGGTCCCACAATGATATATTTCGAGGATAAGGTGAAAAGGGTTATAAATGAATCAATACAATAGGTTTTTGAAAAGTTTAAGTCTTATATTTTACCTTATATTTTCATTTTATTTAAATCGTTCATTAATGAGGTAATCACTGCATCATTATGGTGTCATAAATAATTTTATTTATTTAATGTCTAAAAATTATAAAAAAAATACAATGATGTAGGAAAAATTTTTATATTTCAAATTAATATTTATAGTCTAAGAGATAATTTATATAAAAACAATTAAAATTATTTTACTTAGGATATACAAACCTTTGTTATATTTCTCTTCTTTTTAAAAATAATGTCATAAATGTCACTATTACACCCATGTGACTCCATGGGCCCTCATGTTCGGTAAAAAGCTTTCCATGGTTGGCCATGAAACAAAAAAGAGGATTTTGACATATGTTGGGGTCATTTTATATTATTATGATATTATTTTATTACCCTTAACTATCCGATTACTAATTAATCATGATAATTAAAGATAATTGCCGTTGTTACTATTCATAATGTCCAAAAACAAAAGAGTCTTAATTATATAATTTGGATCTTCTGATTACAAATATGGAATCTATTTTACCAAATTCCAAACACAGAAATTGTAGTAATTAATTTAAAAATAATCCTTGTTGTCACAACAAATAGCGTGTTTTTATGAAACAATATCTATCAAAAGATTGACACTTGTTTTTATCCAATTTCAAAGTGAAATTAATTAAAATTACCACCATTGGATTAAATGGTAAAAATATATATTAACTAAACTTTAAAACAAATTAAAAATATAATATAACCATATAAATAAATTAGATTAAAAGGAGGTTTTGAATTAAAATACAACATTTTCACTATTCATTAAAAAAATGAACTTTATCGGAAAAATAACAAAAATTTACACAAAGTAAATTTTGATGTCCCGATTCTAAAGAAGGATTTTATTTTTTCAAATATAACATATAAAATTGACAAAACGTAGTTTTAAAAAAGGTTCTCCATTAAAAGGCGGTTAATTGACCTTTTAAAGAACATTAGAATATTTATGCTTAAAATCGAATTCTTTTCTTATTTTAAGCCTCTAACTTTTATTGGATAAATGTAAAAATATTTAAAAAACATATATAATTATTTTGTAGATAGTTCTTTTCATTCCCGCCATTATAATTGCTAGGCGTTAACTACCATTTAAAATAATATTATTATATTATTAGTGTGCAACGTAAGATTTCAAAGAAACTCGTTGTTGCGTATTGAGTACGCCATCAGACATAGAATATACTTTAAAGTAATATTAATATTTAATTCATGAACATTAATAAATATGAAAATGTAATATTCTTTATTTACCTGGGATATTACAGCTTATGTGGAGGTGAGTCACACTCCTAAGGAAAACAATTTAAAAAGACAAGATGTTTAATAAGTCCTTAAGGGTCCATTAATGCTTTGTAAAATAAGTCAAACAAATCCAAAATCAAATTATTTTAATGGTAAAACATATATTGGCCGAACATAAGGCTCATAGTATTTTATTACATCACTATTGGGTCATTATGATGTCATAAAACACATTATATATTTAAACGGTATTTAATTTTTACCCAAAAATTTGACTGTCTCAGAAAATTATGAAAAATTCACCATTGGATAATTTTGAAATTATGATTCCAGAAATAATATTTATTTTATCTAAATAATTTTCTAAATATGTTAATTTTTACTTTTAAAATAAAAACTGACATTTATAAAAAATTCTCGGGTTTTGACAAAAAATGGCTTTCAAACCTTAATAAAAATTACGATTGCATTCATAAAATCATATGATCATTTATATTTAATAAAAAATAATTTAATAATAATAATAATATTTTATTAAAATATTATTTAGTTCAAAAATCCATTAATTCATCAAAATAGATTTCTTAGTTTAATATTAACTAAAAATACTATTTATACTTTAAAAACCATCTACAAGGTAACAATAATAAAATGAAGGTATATTAATTATTATATACAAAAATAATGTACATGACCATAGTGCTAATTTCTTGTTACATAACCCCTTATAACACCCGCATAAGACTGAAGGGTAAGGTGTGCGATGGTGACCGCCTCTTGGGGTGGCTCGGATAACATTGCTCAGGTGGTAATCTCTATCAACTTCCACTTCTCTCGTAGGCGGTTACGCTCAAGCTTAACATAATCAAGATTGTCTTGGGATTGCTCAAGAGCAAAGACCAAAGGTGCAACCTCCTTTCTGAGCTCTGAAAAATGGGCTTCATATGGGGCACGTCTACTAGATGAGGCCATCGCTTCTTTTTTTCTGAGTAAATTGGATTTGTTAAAGCCCTATATTTATACTAATCATGTGATCACTGTTCAACAACTATATTAAAAAAGGTCACAATTATTAATAGTATTTTAAAATCCAAAAACATAAAACCAAAGAAGTTGAAATTTTATATAAACATTTTACATAAAGAGACATTTAATTAGATCAAGAGGGATTTCCATTAATGAAAGTTTGGGTCATTACATTGTATCCATCAAGAAATTATGAATCCAATATTATATAAATTTTCATATGTAATCATGGTGATTTAATAACCATTTACCACCTCTTTTCAATCAAATTGGAGAAGAATGTATCGCTCGTGCGTACGCGTGGACTACCACCTCCATCTAGCGATACAATTCATTTTACACCACCATCATTCATGATTGGTTATTATTATAGATTATTTTTTATATCTTATTTATGTTTTAAGATTTTTTTTAAATTTTAATTAATTTTTACTTTTCTTTTGTTCCATTCACCATAAAATAGAAACATCACTCAGGTGTACGTATGTACTACCATCTCCATATAGTGATGTACTTCATTTTTCCTCACCACATTATATGAATGGTTATAATTATGTATATAATGAATCTATATGATATTTATATCATAATTAAAATTATTTATATGAATTAACCATGATTAAAGTTCAAGTACCATAACCATCGAAACAAAACATACATGAAAAACAAAGTAATTAACACCTGAAATAATAACAAGAATGAATGATTAGTAAGGAATGGTTGATAATATATTTCAATTAAATAATGTATGGTATAATAAATATTATTATGGTTATTTTATAGACATATAATGATATTTAAATTTATTATACTGGATGTTTGAGTGCTTATGAACCAATACAGGTTTGAGGTAAGGGTTTTATGTTACAATCTATTTTTTACTGGGTTTGATTATGATTAAATGTTCTAATGATGAAATTATATTATATACCCATCCAAAATATCATATAATTTCTTATCATCTGGTAATTTATTTTTATTCAGTTTTTTCCTCTCATTTTCCTCTCACTTTCCTCTCTTTAAGTACTCAAGATACCAAAATAATTTTTTTATGGAAAACTGAACTTGGTTTTCCCATCAATTTGGAATATTTTCTTCTATGTTCATATTTTCTTTAAAATGAAATCATTATTTTCTTAATATTCAATTTTTTTTTGATTTCATTTTTTAATATATTTAAATCTTCTTATGAAGTTTTAAAAGTAACCTTATTATCATTTTATATACGTAGTACTTTTGAGTTTTTACAAAAAAATGTGAAAGTAATTTTTGTTTTAACATACACTGCATGAATGGATTTACCACCACAAAGAATACTCTTTTCATTAAATACATATCTATAAGTTTAATTTTTTAATTAAAATAACTTATTTAAAATTTTGGAAATTTTTAAATTCTAAATAAGAGATTTCAAATGAAAAGGGTATTTTCTAAATGCAATGTTATAGTGGTCATTTAAAGGTATTTTCATCCATAACAAAATCATTTGAAGTTTCTTATAAATTATTATGGATATAATCTAATGATACCATATTTATTATATTTATGGATGATTTATGATTATGATGATGAAATTTTTACGAAACTCATATCCTTTCTAAGGGTTAATGTTTGATGATATGATGAATGTTTTTTGATCTTATGACACACATATGTAGGGTTTTCATTATGTGATGGGTGGGACTAGAATTATATAGCCCTACAATACACTCGGTAAAGAAGTATATATCATGAGGTAATAATTACTAGAATGGGGTGTTGACCCAGTTATGTAAGGGACTTTTTTCTAATAATATAGTCTTGAAAGTGAACCTTGAATAAGAAAATGATGGAATGAGGAGTAAACCCAATCCACAATGATATTCTTACAAGCGATCCTTGAAAAAGGAAATGATTTTATATTCTTATGTTCATACCAAAAACTTATGACTTATACTTATGATATTTTTTCATGGATCATGATTGATTATTTATGATTCTACACTATTAGGTCTTATATATTTTATTTATAAAACTATATGCCATGTTTTAGGATTATGAACTATGAATTGATGGGTGTGATTTTCTAATGTTAATCTCATGTTCTCATAACCTTGTTATTATCTTATGATAAATTATGTTCATTGATTGATGTCTGTTCTGTTTACCCTTAATGAAAATCTAATATCACCCTTTCTTAAGTTTCCCTTCCCTAGGTTATGTAGAATGGTTTTGAGTTTGTTAGGAATAAGAAGGGTGATAGTTATGTAAAATGTAATGGGAAATGATCTAGATCATATATATAACCATTGTTTATATATCAATGTTTTCAAAGACACTGAAATATTTTGATCTAGCGTGGATCATATTGACATGTAATGGATATTTATTCTTATAATATGTAGTATTTATGTTTTGGGTCGTTAAGTTGTTTCTATATACATCACAACAAAAAATTGTAGACTTATAAAACATACCAATAATATTTATTTCATCTTATATATATATATATATCCATTTATCTTATTTGTGTAAGTACATCAGTGTGATAGAACACACATTTTGAGACTATAATATCTTTCCTCATTGATAACAATTGACTTATGGCATATCGTTTTTCATATTAATTATTTCTCTAGTGGTATTTTGGGTTTCTCAAAAATCAATCTTCCTTTAAGAAGTTAGTACTTTTGTCTTAGCCACTACCCTGATCTACTTTTACTTATGATCAATCCAAACACCATATTTACCTTCTTGATAATACCCTTATTGCTATAAAAATCCTTTATCTTTTTTTGGAAATTTATAATTCTCTCTTACTTTCTCTATATCATCCATAATCATACTTCTCAATGTTATATCAAGAGTCAGGGATCATTGTAAATCCATGAGATCTCACCTCATCTTAATGAATTCTCCTTTCAGATTAAAAAATCTATGTGACCCTTTCACTTTCCATGTTGGTTAATACATAAATTCATTGAGACTTATATCAATCAATTTTTTAAATATTTTTAACTTCTCAGATTTAAGATTTTAAATATTGAAATTAAACTTGTCATTCTATTATTCTTGTTTTGGTATATAGAGTTTGGAATGATATACCACTCTATTGGATTCTTTTTATCTCTAAACACCTATTTCTTCAATATTTGTCTCCAAATACACCTTGAGGTCTACTACACCCTCAGTGTCTGCATCACAACCATTCCTTTGCTCCTAAACTTTTTGTTTGTCCATGAGATAAATAAAACAATCTCATTGAAATATTTACAATCCTCAATCGATACCAATTATATTTCTTTAGAGCTATTGTCTTCACATTAGAGTTATTTTTTCTTTTTTAAGATATTTTATTTGATACTTATCTTATATTTCAACTCCTTAAAAGATCCTTTTTAGGGGAATTATATTCTTTATCACCTTAAAATTTCTTAGAAAACTTAATTGAGGGGTGTAAGAAATTTCCACATTGATAGAAAGTGATTGTAAGTGTCACTTTATACTTTAATTTTCTTATTTTCATTAGTGTAATCCTCCAATAAAAGTTTATTTAATGTAATTATTTTTTCTTCATGAGATTTATCCTTTAACACCATATCATCATCATTACAAATCTTTTAATTTTCAACAAGTATACTATGAAGACTATATAATGTAACTTATTTTGGATCCTTTTTCTCAATCATAAAAAATTTTATATTTAAATGAGGTGGAAATATTATTGGGATACACATTACTATTTTAATAGTATCATGGTTTTCTCTTGTTTTTTCATGACCTATAAAACTACACTCAACCAGTCAAAGAAAATATTTATGAATTTAATTGAGTGCATCCTAAAATCCTTATAAATATATAATAAGGCTTAAAATTTTGATTATCATACATTTATTTCACCTTTATAGACATTAATAACCTTCTCCCATATGTAATTTGAGGTTTTAGATATCATCACTTTAATGTAAATTAAATTTAATAACCCTCCACCAAGTAGATTAATTTTTTTGGAGTAGACACTGAATTCCTCATTATCTCTTTCTGATAGAGCTCTAATTTCTATGATAACTTTAATTCCATGTATGGAAACAATTTACACATCCATGCCCAATTATTAGAAGTAGTAATCATTCAATTCTATCATAGAAGAAAATCATGTCCATCAATGATCAGAATTACTTTATGATTTACAACTACAACCATGTATAACAAAGAGAGAAAATACCTTCAGATTAAACCTTTCACTCTGATGCCACTTATTGGTCCCACACATAAAATAAATATCAAATATATCTTAATAATGACCTTATATAATAGCTATTCAAAACTCAATTTTCTCCCATGAAATAAATATAAAATAAGTAAATAATAAATAAATAAAATCAAATTTTAATTTTTTCAACTTCATCAAGATTTGTCTCAGGACCTACACTAGGATACATCAATTTAGAACATAACCAGTTATGTGTTGTTCTTCTAAAATCCACTCTAAGTGAAAAACTTTTTTATAAAAATTTTTAGATAACTTTCTATCCCAATTTGTTTACAACCCATATAATAATTAGTATAACATTTCCCTCTCCACTTAAGATAACTCCTTTCTTCTGTAATTGAACACTATGATCATCCACTCACTAAGAAGAATAGGTTACACTATAGATTGTGTGGGAATATTCTCCTTATATATCAACACAATGAAGTCTATTAATTTACTAAAGGATTAATTCCTAGAATGATCTCTATTTATCAACAAAATATTTATCCTCTATTAATAAATAATCTCCTAAGGATAATACGTTTCTCAAATATAATTTAATGATCTCCATATTTATATTTATTAAAACTTTTAAATTTCTTGGAATATGATGGGATGATTCCTATATTCATGTCTTCCAAATATAAGTTAATATCTTCTCCTTTAAATATATAACATTCCATATTATGATAGGAAATTAAAATTTAAAAAAATACTTGATCAATATAATCATATCATAACACAATATGTGTTTTTCAAACTCATTAAACTTCTAAAAAATCATAGAATCAACCTAATTCAGTTCTTGAAAATTATATATGGTTGAATTCTCTAAAAATATATCCATTTAACACTTCATGATTCAATAAATCAATTTATTATGATGAAATAACTAATTCCATAGAAACACAAAAATTCCATGGATCCCAAATAAAACATTATTAGAACCTCTAAAATATACACCATTTCTCCATTGTGATATGATATAATACTTTATGGCTTGAATTACAATTCCAAAGAAGAAATAAATGTTTATTACCCTCTTTCTTACATCATAAGATTCCACTTTAAAATTAAACCATTTATATTATGGAATTAATCCTTGATCATAAAATATACATATTCAAAAAAAGTTTTTATGTAAAAAACATAGAATAATACACATATGTTATGGTTCATTACTCTAACCATAACCAAAACAGAGTTTCACCACTTAATCATGAAATGATTTGATGTGTTCTTGAGTGTGATTTTTGATTCACCTCAAGAAACTTATTTAACCCATATAATTTTTTTAAAACTCAATATCTTCCATTTATAGTGTTTTCTTGAGTCTTTTGGAATAAAGTTTTCAAAATAAAAATAACCTAAAAATAGTTATAGGTATTTTTGATAACACTCTCCCTTTCAAAACACATCAAATGAGTCCAACAAATAATATCCCCATATTTTCATCTTCTATTTTTTCAATATATTTTTATATAAATTTTTATATTGTTTTATATCTATATTAAATATATATATATATATATATATTATTTTTTAGAGAGGAAAAATCATTGAATACAATAGACATGAAATGCATGTTTTATCCAAAACAAGTTATTCACCTTTTAAATTTAACTAAAAAAGTATCCCACACCCCAAATAAAACATTAAAAAACTTTTCCCCACACTTATCTTGAATATAATCATTAAAAGAAATATAGAGTTATATAGATAAGATATATAGGATTTATGTATGACTTATAAATAAGTTAATTCATTGAATAAAAAGGGAAAAAATTAGGATCAATGAGAAGGTTAGTCATAAATGGGTATCAAGTGGGATTAAAAAAATTATTTATCAATCATATTAACATAAAATTATTTTGAAAAAGTATTAAAAAAAGTTTTATCTCAAAAGAAACATGACGGGACAAATCTGGATTTATACACCCTGATATGCAAGGTGAATTAGGGTGTCACCCAAATAAAACTTTTCTAATCAATAACGTTCACCCATTTTTCTGATCTTATTCCCTTATTTGAAAGAACATGTTAAATCTAATAAACTATTGATATAGTTATCACTTAGTCATACCCAAATATATAGGAATGTAAATCACACAAGACAAATGGTTTTTATTTTTTTCACCTACACTTGGATACATCCAAGGAGTAGACACCAACAATGTGTCATTTTTCTAAAATCAATTATACTCACTTTCAATGGATATAAGTTTTAGTCATGGTCAAACCATGATAAAGTGAAATAACTTTACAAGGTTTAGGATAATGAACTACCTCCCAAGGGACACACCCTTTTCTTCAACTATGTGAACTATTTCAAGAAATGCGTTACCATTTTATTGACATGACGATATCTTAAAAAGTTTATATATATGATGGTATCTTCCAAATTAACATAGGTCACCGAAACACCTCAAATTATTGATTCTAGAATAGTTTCAATGTTATGAGACACTCTACTATGCTTCTAGACCTCCAAATCCAGATAACATCAACTCTCTATAAATATTTGAGTCTCTATATTACAAAGATATATGAGAAGGACCCATCTATGTGAGGGTAAATTATTTGTCTTCAAAATGAATAAAGTAGCATAAATAGTTTTTTGGATAAAGATTATTCAACACTAAAATTATCTATTTCATGCGACCAAGCTAATTTTTCTATTTTTCACTATAAATTTTGATGATTTACAACCCAAAAATTTATCATTTCAATGGAAATTGTCATAGATTTGATATATATGAGTATTTTGTAATTAATTGTGTAAAGGCATAAAAATTTCTTTATAATTGTTTATTTCATCATTGTGATTATTAAAATAAATACTATACTTAAATTTGGGTGTTTTAATGTTATTCCATGCTATTTAAAGGTGGTTTTAAAGGCCCAAAATTGATTCCAAAGAGTTCAAAATATATTTGAAGAGATTCTGGAAGCATGGTGATAAATTAAAAAAATGGATAAGGGGACTATCTTATGATACCCCATCATAAGAGAATTCACCAGCTCATATAATAATTTTAGTTTCCCATATATAAATTCATTTATGTGGGAGTGAAAATGTTTAAAGAAATCATAAATGAAATTAATATTCAAGGGCTACCTAAAAGAAAATTATCGAGCCCATGTAAGTGAAATTTAGAATTACAGAACAATGGAAAATGAATTTTACCTCATGTGAGGTTATTTATCTTCTAGGGGGGTATAATGATTACTCAATTTTTAGTATTCGATAGATTTTATTACATGAAACTCTGAAATTATATGAAGTGAAATATATTAAATTATTATAACTTATCCATTAAATTGGTATTTAATAACATTAATAAAATTTTTATAATTTTTTTAAATATTTTAAATAATTTAAATGTATTTATTAATACATAATAAATAATCACTCAATTTTTAGTATATTCATTTTATGCTTTAAAAATATGTTTTCTTAAAAATGGGTTTTATCACATTTTTTAATGTGAAATTCATTATTAATTTATATTATTTTTATAAGTTATATTTTAGGAAATTAATATCATTTTTTAAATCATCTTTTAAATATTATTTTAGGGTAAATTTTTAGAATTTTTCAAAAAATATTTATTTTTTCAGTGAATAGTGAGAAATACTGATTTTTATAAAAACTGTCATTCCATTTCAAGTAAATGTACCATTATTTTTTGAACTTTATCTAAAATTAACCTAAATATCCATCAATTATTAATAATGTAATTAATTAAATAAGAATAATTATTATATTTTATTTTGAAACAAGTTCATTTTTGTGCTTAAAAACCCATTTTTCTAAAACCTATTTTTATGTTCACAATGTGTTTTTATCTTAATAAATCAAATTAATAATTATTTATCAATGGTTTTATTGAAATATATAGATTATATATTAAATAATATATTTTAACATTCATTTTAAGGTTCTAAAAAGTAAATAAATGTAAGTAAATTATGTTTTATGCTTAATCATTCATTCTTCTAAAATAAGTTTTCATTGCAGGATGCACACTTATTTCAATTAAATTATTCAACTTATAGAAATTGAATATATTAAAATGTATTAAATGTTTTTAATTATAATAATTTATATAATCTAATTGGGTTAAATTAATTTTTTTTTCAAAATTAATAGTGAAAATAATAAAATTTTATTACAATGGTTAAGGTCAAAAAGAGTTTACCATGAGGTTAAACCAAGAGATAAAGGAACTATTACCTACCACACATATCTAATTATTAATGTTTTAAGTTATTTAAAACTAATCTTATCCTTCATTTTAATCCTTTTCCATTTGGATCTAATTTCCCATTACATTGACCTTATATCATTAAAATCATTGAAAAATTACATGTGTGTCCCCCCTCACTCATACAAGAGAACCTATCCTCCTCCATGCTCACAAAATTTGAGCCTTATAGAATGGAAAATAATTTATCAAAAACCTTACTAGAATCATTCCCTTTATACTAGATCTTATTTTCTTCTCCCAAGAAAAATCCTTGAAGGCTTATGTTGTTGGACAAAGGAGGTATCTCAAAGAAGAGGTATAAATATTAACTAAGATCTTTAAATTTTATTTTTTATTATAATTCCTATATAGATTTTGTATCCATCAAGAAATTATGAATAAAATATTATATAAATTTTCACATGTTATTATGGTGATGAAATAACCATTTACCACCTATTTTCAATCAAATTGGAGGAGAAAGTATCGCTCGTGTGTACGTGTGGACTGTCGCCTCCATGTAGTGATACAATTAATTTTACACCACCATCATTCATGATTGGTTACTATTATAGATTAATTTTTTTATATCTTATTTATGTTTTAATAAATTTTTTAAAGTTGAATTAATATTTACTTTTCTTTTGTTACATCCATCAAAAAATAGAAACATCACTCGAGTGCACGTATGTACTATCATCTCTATATAGTGATGTAATTCATTTTTCCTAACCACATTATATGAATGGAAATAATTATGTATATAATGAATATATATGATATTTTTATCATGATTAAAATTATTTATATGAAGGAACCATGATGAAAGTTTATGTACCATAACCACTGAACCAAAGCATATATGAAAAATGAAGTAGTTAACACCTGAAATGATGATGATAATGAATGATTGGTAATGAATGGTTGATAATATGTTTTAATTAAACAATGTATGGTATAATAAGTATTATTATGGTTCTTTTTGGACTACTCATGTATTAATCATGTTTTAATGATCACAAATCTTATTCAACCTAGTTAACTCATAAATTATATTCAATCATGTGTATTTATGTTTCAAGTTATCTTATGCTTTATAATGGTTAAGCTCAATCCATTTCATACATATCACTGTTTAAGTCTGAATATAGTTATTTGCCTAAGTACAAGACACTATAAGACAGACAATGTGAAGCAAGACACCATAAGCCAAGACACCGTAAGCCAGACACTATGAAGCAAGACACTGTAAGTTAGGCACCGTGAGCCAAGACACCGTAAGTCAAGACACTATAAGACAAGACACCGTAAGCCAAGACACTGTAATCTAGACATTGTGAAGCAAGACACCGTAAGCCAAGACACCGTAAGCCAGGAACCGTGAGCAAGGCACCGTAAGCAAGACACCGTGAGCAAGACACCGTAAGCAAGGCACCGTGAATGAGACACCGTGACACTCAGACACCATGTAAAGGAGACATCGTTTTCATAACTTACTGTGACACCATTTCTTAAACTATTTTTTTTGTCTTTCAATTTAATTTCTAACGGTCATATTTGATGCCTTTAATGTATTAAAATAATTAATGTTTCTTTGTAGACATAGTACGAGGTATGAGGTACAAAATTCATGGAACCTGTCAGCTAAAACTCATGCATTCAAAGATAAAGAGCGGAGTGTGCCCAAGAACAAAAAGCACGTGATACTGAACGGAAAAACAAGCCTGCGATCACGACTGTGAAGAACGTATTGCAAGATTTTCAAAGAAAGTATTGTCTCATGCAAGAAATCCGACTCTGATGAAGAATATAAAAAGTACACTGGAATCCAGAGAACATATCCAAATTATCAAAACTCATGAAGAACACAAGATGAATCGCGACACTCTTTTTTTCAAGAAAAAAACCAGAGAAGGACTCAGAAGCATTTCTGCTTAATCAAAGGAGTCCAGAGATACACTTCAAATCACTAGAGCATTCTAAAATCATATCTAATATCTCTCTCAGTGATTCTTTTACTTACTTTTTGAGCAGCGTGTGTACTCTGTATATTCCATACACACAATGACTCCTATTCTAAACTGGAGGATTTCTAAAACCTTAAACCAAACTCTTTTTACTTTTGTTTACCCACAAAAACTGTGAAAGAGGTCCTTGTGTGTACTGGTCATTATATTCACCCACAAAAACCGTGGAAGAGTTCCCTGTGTAAACTGGACAGTCTGTGTACTGTTGTTAACCCTGATTTAGGGTGTGGATCAAAGTTTATTTATATAAACTTCTTGGTGGAAGGTAATCACCAAGTGGAGTGGATTAGGTCTCAGCTTGAGACTGAACCACTTGTTTCATATCCCCTGTGCTGTTTAAATTTAGTCTTCTCTGTTTTACTGCTCTATTGCATAATCCAGAAATCACTAATTTTACTTTGATAATTTGTCTTGGAAAGAAGTTATAATAGGTTTTTCTTAGTAGGATAACTTCAAAAGTAATATTAATAATACAAATTAAGATTACTTAGAATTAATCAATCTTCTAAGAAGCTGTTTAAAAACTCAAACTCTTATAACAGTATAACATTGATTAACTAGGATGTATCTATTTTTGGGGAAACCATTTCTTTTAAAAATAATATTCTTGTAATAGAAATTTTTATAGTTACTCAATTCACCCCTCCCCTCTTAAGTAAACTACTCCGACCAACATTTGGTACCAGAGGATGCTTTATTAGGACTTTGTGTAATCTTATTCAACTGTGATTGTAGTTGTACTTGAAAGATCTATAAATTTCAGTTAATTATAAATTTCTATCTATTTTAAAGTAATACATTAGTATGGATAATAGGTTAGAAGGTGCTAAAACCAACATACCACCATTCTTTAATGGAACAAACTATTCTCAATGGAAAATTAAAATGAAAATGCATCTAGAGAGCATGAGATTTGAAATTTGGTCATCCATTATAGATGAATATAAACTTCATGTGACTGATAGAATCACATGGGATGAACCTACCAAACTTTCTTACAATAACAATTACAAATCCATGAATTCTTTGTACTATTACTTAGGGTATGGATGATTTAATAGGATTTCTGCTTGTAAAACTACCCATGAAATTTGGGATACCTTGTCCATCTCACATGAAGACACATCTAGTGTAAAGTAAATGAGACTTAATACTTATACTATAAAATACGATAATTTTAAAATGAAACCTGATAAGCCTATTTCTGACATGTATCTCAGGTTCAATGAGATTCTCAACATAATGATTTCTCTTGGAAGAGAAGTCACTGCCAAAGAACAGATCATGATAATCCTTAGATGTCTACCTGACAGATGGAGGGAAACCTCTGTCTCTATTAGAGAATCGTGCGACATCAGCAAGATACCTGTAAAAGAACTCATTGGGAAACTGATTATATATGAGGAAGAGCTGAAAGTCAATAAAGAAGAGGAGGATGAACCAAAGAGGAAATATGTAGCATTCAAGACCACCTTCTCAAAGAACAAAGAAAAAGGGAAACTGGAAGCTTCTATAGAAAGTTCCACCACTGAACAATCATCACCTGATAGTGATGAGGAGATGGCTCAACTGGTCAGAAGATTCAAATGATTTTACAAAAAGAAGAACTTTTTCAGAAAGACTAACTTCAAGGGAAAGTATGATAAAAAAGGAAACTGAAAAAAGTACTGGAAAAGAAGTGACAAAACTGATGAAATTGTATGCTATGAATATAAGTGAAAAGGACATATAAAGGCTGACTATCCAAAGCTCAAGTATAAGAAGAAATATCAGGACAAGGACAAGAAGTACAAAAAGGAAATGAAAGCAACTTGGAGTGCCTCTGAGGATAGTTCAAGTGACCCAGAGACATCACATGATGAACAGGATAACAAAGCCAATATGCGTTTTATGACAAACACATATAAGGTAACACTGAACTCTTCTACACATAATTCATACTATTCTGAAGTGGAAAGTGACTCTAAAAACATGACTAATGAAGAACTTTTTGAATATTACAATATTCTTGAAGAGATATGCAATGAATTAAAATATAAATATAAATCATTAAAGAAACAACATACTCTCATTGTAAATGTTAAATCCGAACTCACTACTTAAAAGGAGAAAAATGGTTAAATGCTCAAAGAAAACAATGAATTAAAAATATCTAATGAGCAATTAAAAAGTGACTTATAAAAGTTTACTAATGGGAAAAATACCCTTACCCAAATTCTAGGAAAAAAAATTGCCCCTAAATAAAATACTGGAATTGGTTATCAACTTGGTATAAGAAACCTTGATAGAACGAATTTTGTTTCCAATTCTAGAACATATAGTTTTGTTCCCAGTTCTGGACAAAAACTCAACTAGCTCAAGTCATGATACATATTATATTGTTTCAAATTTTTGTGGACTAAATACAGTTTATTTTTCAAACACCTTACATAATGCTTATAGGAAACCTATGAGAAAAATATGGGTTCATAAAGAACTTATTACTAATGTTACTGGACCCAAACGAGTATGGGTACCAAAATCTATCTTTGCTTGATAATGTTATAGGAAATATTCTTAAAGATCTCCTACAAGGATCTATGGTACTTGGACAGTGGATGTTCAAGGAACATGACAAGAGACTATTCATGCTTTAAGAACCTGATAAAAGTAGATGGAGGACATGTCACATTTGGTGACAATGCTAAAGGGAAAATCATTGGATTAGGCCAGATCGATAACTCTGATTCGATTTTGATTTCTAAAGTACTGTTTGTTAATGGCTTAAAATATAATTTTCTTAGTATCTCACAATTATGTGATGATGGATATCATGTTAAATTTGAAAATTATTCCTGTAATGTATTTAATTCTAAAGATGAATTAGTATTTTCTGCATCAAGGAATGAGAACATTTATTCTGTTAATTTATATTCCTTAGCTTCTCAAAATGCTTCATGCTTAAGTTTATTTCATAAAGAATCTTGGCTCTATCATAGGAGACTAGGACACTATAATGTTCACTCCCTTAGAAATCTAACTAGAAATGGCCTAGTTAAAGACTTACCCAAACTTGATTTTCCACATGACAAAGTATGCAATCCTTGTCAAAAGGGAAAACAACACAAAGTCTCTTTAAAAAAAAAGAAAGAAGTTTCTACTTCTCAACCTCTCGAATTGGTTCACATGGATTTTTTTGGACCATCTAGAGTTTCTAGTTTAAATGGGAAGCACTATATTTATGTTCTGGTATATGATTTCTCTAGATATACCTGGAACTTCTTCATGGCTCACAAAAGTGAAGCCTTCTCGCATTTTACTAAGTATGCCAAGTCTATAGAAAATATTAGTGGCTTTAAAATTAAATCTTTAAGAAGTGATCATGGCCATGAGTTTAAAAATCAAGAGTTTGAATCATTTTTCTCACAAAATGGTTATAGTCACAATTTCTATGCCCCTAGAACACCTCATCAGAATAGTATTGTAGAAAGAATAAATAAAACCCTGCAAGAAATTGATAGAACAATGCTTAGTGAATATGACTTACCTATTTACTTTTGGGATGAAGCTATGAATACAACATGCTACATAATCAATGGAGTCTTGATTAGACCAATTCTCAAAAAGACCCCATATGAACTCTAGAAAAATAGGAAGCCTAAGGTTAATTACTTTAGAGTTTTTGGTTTCAAAGTATTTATTCTCAACACTAAGGATAATCTTGACAAATTTTCATCCAAAAGTGATGAAGGAATTTTCCTAGGTTACTCAATTTTAAGTAAAGATTATAGAGTATTGAATAAGAGAACTAAATGTGTGGAAGAATCTGTTATTATCAAGTTTGATGAAATAGATCCACATGATCCTAGAACCATCCTAAAAAATCTGGAGGATGATGTATCAAATATGAACATCAACTCAAAATCCTCAAAATCCTCTGTGAAAGAATCTGTGAAAACTTCCAATTCCGAAAATTCCCTACAATGAAGTCATAATGAACCTGAATCTGTTGATGAACCTGAAATCTCTATTCCCTCTTTTTCTAGAAAGTTTATAACCCTTAAGAACCATCCCTTAGATGCTGTTGTAGGATACTTAGAGAAAGGAACACAAACTAGAGATTCTCTTAGAAATCAGGTTGAACATCAAGCCTTCTTGTCACAACTTGAACCTAAAAATATTGATGATTCCATCAATGATGAATTTTGGGTGATGAATATGTAGGAAGAACTTAATCAGTTTGAAATAAACAAAGTTTGAAAACATATTGAAAGACACAATGACACATTCATCATAGGCACTAAATGAGTGTTTAGAAATAAGGTAGATGAAGCTGGAAATATAGTTAGGAACAAGGCTAGATTAGTTTCACAAGGCTATAGTCAAGAATAAGGAATTGACTATGAGGAGACCTTTTCTCCAGTATCTAGACTTGAAGCCATCAGAATCCTACTTGCCTATGCTGCACATCTAAATTTCAAACTATATCAAATGGATGTTAAGAGTGCATTATTAAATGTGTATATAACTGAGGATGTCTTTTTTGAAAAACCCCCTGGATTTACAAATCCTCATTTTCCCAATAATATTTTCAAACTATCAAAAGATTTATATGGTTTAAATCAAGCTCCAAGAGATTGGTACTACAGGTTTAGTACTTTTCTCATTTCCAAAGGTTTTACAAAAGGAATAGCTGATCCTACCCTCTTTATAATTTTTTTTTCTAATGATGTTTTAATTGTTCAAATCTATGTAGATGATATTATTTTTGGATCTTAAAATAATTCATTATGTATTTATTTCTCTAAAATGATGAAAAATGAATTTGAAATGAGTTTAATGGGTGAACTAAAATTCTTTCTTGGATTTAAAATATTTCAAAATAATGATGGAATTGTTTTAACTCAAAGTAAATACACTAGATATCTTCTAAAACGTTTTGTATTGGATAACACTAAAATTAGTGACACTCCCATGAGTACCACCTGTAAGTTGGATCTTGATGAAGATGGAAAATCTATTGATCAAACCACTTATAGAGGAATGATTGGAAGTTTACTCTACTTAACTGATAGCTGTCCAGACATTATGTTTAGTGTGTGTATGTGTGATCATTTTCAAGTAAATCCTAAAGAATCTCATTTAAATGCTGTAAAGAGAATTTTCAAATACCTCAAGAATACACCCAATCTAGGACTGTTCTATCCTAAAGAACAATCATTTGAACTAGTTAGTTATTCTGATGCTGAATTCAGTGGCTAAAAGTTAGATAGAAAGATCACCTCTAGAACATGTCACCTTTTAGGCAATTCACTTGTATCATGGTGTAGTAAGAAACAAAATTCTATTGCATTATCTACTGCAGAAGCTGAATACATAGCTGCTGGCAGTTGTTTTGCACAAATTTTTTGGATGAAACACACATTACTAGATTATGGATATCAATTCAGACATGTACCAATAAATTGTGACAACACAAGTGATATTAACATCTCAAAAAATCCTGTTTCACATTCTAGGACAAAACATATTGATGTAAGACATCACTTTTTGGGAGATCATTATCAAAAAGGTGATATCACCTTGGAATTCATTGGTACTGAATATCAACTTGATGATATATTCACTAAACCATTAAATTCTGAGAGAATAGACTACATCATACATGATCTTGACATGATAAATCTTAAATAGATATCTTACTTGTCTTACTGTTCGACGTTTCTCTATGTTATACTTTACTGTTTCATGGTTATGGTTTCTCAGTTACTGTCTCTTATGTTTACGGTCTCACCGTTAGCACTTTGTGCTTATGGTATGACATTTACTGTCTCACCGTAACACGCACTGAAAAGACCACTTACTCTCTCACCATGACTGTCTTACCGTGACGACCACTGACCGTGTCACCATGACGATCACTCACTGTCTCACCATGAAAATTATTTATGTTTTTTTCTTTAAACCCATATTGCTGTAATTATCATTTCACCTCTTTTACTTTCCCGTGTTTCTATTTTTGTGATGTTTGGCATTCCTAAATAATAAAACAAAAAGTTTCACTCGGTTCTTCACTCGAACTTTCTCTCGTTTCAAACCCTTCCAACCTTGTAACTCTCTTTTTCTCTCTATCTCTCTCTCGAACCTTAAGTGGATGCCAAGAATGAAACGTCCATCTTCATCCACACCTGAGAAGTGCAGCCCGAAGAAGAAGAAGATTGCACCTAAGCTGACACCCGAAGGACCTCTAAATACGAATATGGTAAATCACAGTGTTGTACCTGAGAAAGAAATCTACCCCGAATGGCTTCTTCCTAGAAAATATATGGTATTGAAAGTGTTAAAAGAACAAGGCTGGTTAGAATGGTTATCAAGGGAGAACAGACCCATCTATCCTAGGTTAGTTGCTCAGTTCTACCAGTACGCACAGTTCTCTTTTGACTCTGGTGAAAGTTATGTTATAAGGAGCAGGATTAATGGCCAAAGATGCTCCTTCTCTTCGAGGTTATGGGCTGCATGCCTTAAGATACCTCATGAAGGAATATGTGAGTATTATCAGAGAGAACCTCCACCTTCAACCAATTTCTTTGATCTTGAAGATGCTCTGAAAACCCTAACCAGAAATGGCACCAGGAGAAGGGTCATCGCTGCTGAATTAGATGGAGAAACAGGGCTTCTATTTAAGTTTGTTCAAAATCTGGTTAGTCCAAGAAAATATGATTTTGTTGTGTTAAAATATCAAGATGTGTTTTTTATTCATCTTATGAAAAATGGACACAATATCAACCTGTGCAAGTACATAATTCACCATATGTGTGAGTTGATCAAGGATACATCCAAGTCCACTTATCTGTTCTACTCTCGGCTGATATCAGCCATGCTTGTTGCAAAAGGTGTGGTTAGACCTAATGAAGAAGTGCTTATAGAGTGTGAATACTGTCTCTCTAAATCCATCATCAAGAGAATGAAGATAAAATGGAATCCTTGGAAAAAGGAATGGGTGGAAGACAATGATAAAGTTTATGAGAAGTTTAATCCTGTGGATTATCCATCAAAGCCGAAATACATTTCTGATCCTAGTTTGGAACCAGATGAACTTGTTGAGTATTCAGAAAAAGAGGAAGAAGAGTCTGAAGTACCACATAGGGAAGCAGTTATTGTTGAGGAAGAAAGAACTATTGTTCCTCATGCTGTTCTTGAAAAAGAAGTTCCTACCCCTAGTGAAGATGTCAATCTAGAAATCCAACTTGAAGCTGAAAAAGAATCAGTGGTGACAGAATCTGAGAAGCAAGTCATTGAAGAGTCTATATTAGAAGAACTCCCTATTGTGTAAGAAGAAAATATAAAAGAACTCCATGTTGTGTAAGAAGAGAATCTAGAGGAACTCTCTGTGGAACAATCTATTCCTGAAATCATACCCTCTGCTGAATAAAGGATGGAGATGGCCTTTCATCTAGCTAGATAAGAAATGAATGAGGAACTTAGAGCTGAAACTATGGATTTAGACCAAGCTCCTGAGCCTCTCAGTACTGAGAAGGAGGCACCTATTGAGGGGGAGAAAACCCCAATTCTTGAGTCTAGTGAAGCCACACATCCAACTGAGTCAAGTACTATAGACTTTCAGTTTAAATTTCATAGTTTTTATGATGTGAATGAGTCTCAGCAGGTTACTACAACCAGGCTTGATATTTCTTCCCTGCTTCAGTTGGAATCAATCACAATCTTTGCACCTGAGAAGAAACCTGAACCTGAACCTGTACCAATTCCGACACTTGAACCTTTATCTAAACAGCTGTCCTTTTTCAGTAAGGATGATTTGAAGGAATTTGAAGATACTCTCTTATCTGGAGTTGAGAAACTTATGAACTCCCAACCTCGTCCTGTGACAGATTTGAGTGAGAGAGATGCCTCACTGCTTTTGGAGAAAATTATCTAGAAAATCCAACCTAATATGCTCCATGAGATTCAAGAAGTACGAGTTGAAAATAAGTTGCTCAGTAATGAAGTCACAACCCTAAGAAGCATGGTTGAAGACATGTAGAAAGAACTGCATTCGAGATCAGAGCCTGCTACTGCTCCTCTAGCACCCACTGTTTCTCAAATCTCTTGAGATGTTGTGTCTCAGATTCAACCTTATCTGGAATCCTTTGATGAAAATATTGCAGAGAGGCACAAACAGATGTTGAAGGAGATTCAAGAACTTTTGGTGAACCTTAATAAACTCACTGATGAGTACACTGGTTGTCTTCAAAAGGTACTAAATCAACTCAAATCTCTGACAACAACCGTCAAAGATTCTAATACCTCAGGTCAATCCTCTACACCTTCCTTGGATAGTACTTTGCTCAGATCTATAGTCAAAGAAGAGATTCATAATGCTTTTAGTGGCTTTAATGTGGCTTCTTTCTCTGAATTTTTCAAGAACAGTGATAGAGTTCTTGACCATGTACAAATTCACTCAAAGATTGCAAATGATGACCAGCAGGAGATTTCTAAGAAAGTGGATTTATATTTCAACCCAGTTTTCTCTAAAACTAATATGACCAACCACTTCAAATACCTTGTAGAGAATCTGCGAATTCCTTTTGTGACTCAAGCCTTCAAAACCCAAGTTCAGAAGCTAACCAAGTTTACCCGATTGTTGGACAAGTTTATGGAAAACAAAGATGACTTTGAAAAAGCTATGCAGTATGGTGGAGAGATTATTGCAGGCTTCATCAAACTCCTGATACCTTATATTCATGTCTAGAGTACAACAATTTTTGCTCTAGCAACTACACCTCTCAGACCTAGGCTGCCTACATTCACCTCTGCCTTAGCCTCAACTACCCTGTCTGTTGGCCAAGCTCTCAGTCAGATCAGGCCTGTGATTCTTGATCAGCAATTGCTTAGATCTTCTACTACTCCTACCTTGGCTCCCTCAGTCTTTGAAGGTCTCCCTTTACCCTCTCTATCTACCACGTCTCTTACTTCTTCTACATCAACCACTACCCCTTTGGCTTCCTCTTCTGCTGCTTCTAAAGGAAAAGATAAGACCAATCCCTAAAGAAGACCATCGCTTACTCATTTTTGATGGGAATGTCATTATTTTTTTGTATCTCACCTTTATTTTGTACTACACTGTTTACTCTTAATAAAATCTGCACTGTTTTCCCTCTCTTATTTTAACTTTTTGATAATCCCAAAAGGGGGATAAGTTTCTATATATGTTATTTATTTCTATATGTTATAGTTGCATCCAATTTACACTTTAACTGTACCTGATTTGTGATCATAAAAAAGGGAAAGATTGTTGTACTCCTCATGTATTAATCATGTTTTAATGATCACAAATATTTTTCAACCTAGTTAACTCATAAATTATATTCAATCATGTGTATTTATGTTTCAAGTTATCTTATGCTTTATAATGGTTAATCTCAATCCATTTCATGCATATCACTGTTTAAGTCTGAATATAGTTATTTTCTTAAGTACAAGACACCGTAAGACAGACACCGTAAGCCAGACACTGTAAGCAAGACACCATAATCCAGACACCGTAATCTAGACACTGTAATCCAGACACCGTAATCCAGACACTGTGAGTAAGGCACCGTAAGCAAGACAACGTGAGCAAGGCACCGTAAGCAAGACAGTGTGAGAAAGGCACCATAAGCAAGACACCGTGAGCAAGGCACTGTAAGAAATACACAGTGAGAAAGGCACCGTAAGAAAGGCACCGTGAATGAGACACCGTGACACTTAGACACCGTGTGAAAGAGACATTGTTTTCATAACTTACTGTGACACCGTTTCTTAAAATATTTTGTCATCTTTCAATTTAATTTCTAACAGTCATATTTGATGCCTTTAATGCACTAACATAATTAATGTTTCCTTGTAGACATAGTACGAGGTGAGAGGAATAGAACACATGGAACCTGTTGGCTAAAACTCATGCATTCGAAGATAAAGAGCAGAGTGTGCCCAAGAATGCAAAGCACAATACTGAACGAAAAAACAAGCCTGTGAGCACGATTGTAAAGAACGTATTGCAAGATTTTCAAATAAAGCATTGTCTCATGCATGAAATACGACTCTTTTGAAGAACATAAGAAGTACACTGGAATCCAGAGAACATCACCACATTATCAAAACTCGTGAAGAACAAAAGCTGAATCATGAAACTCAGTTTTTTCAAGACAAAAAATAGAGAAGGACTCAGAAGCATTTCTGTTTAATCAAAGGAGTATAGAGCTTCACTTAAAATCACTAGAGCATTCTAAACTCATATCTGCTCTCTCTCTCAGTGATTCTTTTACTTACTTTTTGAGCAGTGTGTATACTCTGTATATTCCATACACACATTTAATCCTGTGCTAAACTGGAGGATTTCTAAATCCTTACACCAAACTCTTTTACTTTTTTTTACCCACGAAAACTGTGGAAGTGGTCCTTGTGTGGCTTAGTCATTATATTTACCCACAAAAACTGTGGAAGAGGTCCCTATGTGATCTGGATAGTCTGTGTACTGTTGTTAACCCCGATCCAGGGTGTGGATCAATGTTTATTTATATAAACTGCTTGGTGGCAGGTGATCACCAAGTGAAGTGGATTAGGTCTCATCTTGAGACTGAACCACTTGTTTCATATCTGCTGTGCTATTTAAATTTAGTTTTCTCTATTTTACTGCTTTATTTTATAATCCAGAAATCACTAATTTCACTTTGATATTTAGTCTTGAAAATAAGTTATAACTGGTTTTCCTTAGTATGATAACTTCAAAAGTAATATTAATTATACAAATTAAGATTACTGAGAATTAATCATTATTCTAAGAAGATGTTCATAAAGTCAAACTCTTATAATAGTATAACCTTAATTAACTAGGTTGTATCTATTTTTGGGGAAACCATTTCTTTTAAAAAATAATATTCTTGTAACAGAAATTTTTTATAGTTACTCAATTCACCCCTCCCCTCTTGAGTAAACAACTCCAACCAACAGTTATTTTATAGAGATATAATGATATTTAAATTTAATATATTGGATGTTTGAGTGCTTATGAATCAATACAGAATTGAGGTAAGGGTTTTATGTTATAATCTTATTTTTACTGGGATTGATTATGCTTAAATGTTAAAATGATGAAATTATATTATATACCTATCCAAAATCTTATAATTTTTCTTATCATATTTTTATTTTTTTTTATTTAATTTTTTCCTTTCATTTTTCTCTCTTTTAGTACTCAAGATACCAAAATAATTTTTTAGGGAAAATCAAACTTTTTTTTCCCTTTGACCTGAAATATTTTCTTCTATGTTAATATTTTCTTTAAAATGAAATCATTATTTTTTTAATATTCAAAAAATTATTTTTTGATTTAATTTTTTAATATTTAAATCTTCTTATGGAGGTTTAAAAGTAACCTTATTATCATTTTATATATGCAGTACTTTTGAGTTTTTACCAAAAATGTGAAAGTAATTTTTGTTTTAACATAAAATGCATGAATAGATTTACCACCATCATGAATACTCATTTAATTAAATATATATCTTTAAGTTTAATTTTTTAAATAAAATAACTTCATTAATATTTTGGAAATTTTTAGATTCTAAATAAGTGATTTCAAATGAAAAGGGTATTTTCCTCAAGAAATGTTTTAGTGTTCATTTAAAGGTATTTTTATCCATAACAAAATCATTTTAATTTTATTACGATTTATTAGGGATATGATCTAATTCTACCTTATTTATTATTTTTATGGATGATTTATGATTATGATGATGAATTTTGTATGAAATTATTATCCTTTCCAAGGGTTAATATTTGATGATATGATGAATGTTTTATGATCGTATGATACACATATATAGGATTTTTATTATGTGATGGGTGAGACTAGAATTATATAGCCCTCTAATGCGTTGGGTAAAGAATTATATATCATAATATAATAAGTACTGGAATGGGGTGTTAACCAAATTTTGTAACTTAGTTTTTCCAATAATATAGTCTTGAAAGTGAACCTTGAATATGGAAATGATGGAATGAGGAGTAAAACCAATCCACTATGATAGTTTTAGAAGCTATCCTTGAAAAAGAGAATGATTTTATATTCTTATGTTCATGACACAAACTTATATCTTATGTAAACTCCCGTGTTTTTTTGAACCGAGTTAAAACACAAAAGTTTTTGAAATTTTTCGTTGTAATGATGAGTTAGTTTTTAAACTAGGATTCAGGATGAAGTTTTGTGAGTTGTGATATTTTAAACATGTTTATATCGGGCTTGGATAAAGGCTTGAGGAGTTTCCCGGATGGTTGGATGAGTTTTGGGAGCACTGGGCCCAACAGAGGTGTACGCACACACTACACACGGTTAGTCAAACTGTGTGGATCAGACGTGCGTGTAAAAATGGGTGTCCAATAGCAGATGCATAGTTTACACACGGTGTGTCAGACCATGCGAGTCAAACAGTGCGTTTTACCAAGTTTTATGTTTTGTGTTAATATATTTAATTAAATTCAGGATTAAAAGGAATTTAATTAAATGATGTGAATTGGGGAGAAAGAATATGTTAGTTTTTGTACTGATCCTCTAGAGACTGTGAGAGCTCATGGAGTTAAACTAGGGGATAGATTGTGTGCGCTACTCTTGGTGATGGATGTCTGTGTGTTACATCCAGATCCATCCAACATCATTTTCCAAAGGATCGTGAGAGCCTGGTGTAGGAAGACCAAGTAAGCTTCCATATTGTTTTCTATGAGACTGTGAGAGCTCTTGGAGTTTTTACTAGGGGTAAAAACATGAGTCCTTCCCTTGGTAATGAATGTCTATGCATTACATCTTAGTCCCACCAGAAATAATATCCAGGGTATATTTAAATTTGGTGTTCTTACGGTCTTGGTTCATATAAGAGGATTCTAAGCTTATCTATATGTTTATATATATATATACATGATATCTGAATGATACAGGGTCACAAGCACAACCATTCGTGAGCGATGACCTAGGTTCTGATGACAGAGGTCTTGGATCCCCCCTCCCCATCATAGGGAGTATTTCCTTTCTCTCTTTCATATCCACAGAAGCGCCTTCCTATCTTCCTCCCCTTCTCTAATCTAGAGTTTCTTCCTCTGTTTCCTCGAATCTCAATATGCCCAAAAGTCCCAGATTTGTACCGTGGTTCACCTCAACTAGCCTTATTGCCTTTAGAGTTCAACAGTTCCTCTAACCTCTTCAATATGAATCTGGTGGATCGATTTCATCATCGACACCCTTTGATTGATGCATTCGACCATTTCATCTTTGAATCTTGGGGTTTGTGAGATCGCGCGGTTGTTGGGCTTCTTGATCAAAGGAATATTATGATATGGTTTGGGTCGATGGAGGACCTCATCATTGCTTGGTCCTTAGCTCCTCGATGATGTGCTGGTTTCTTCTTCTTTATTATCAGATAGAACTTTGATTTCCATATGCAGAGGGATAATTTGACTACGGTGGTTTGGGTAAGTTTCCCTACTCTCCCACTCCGCTTCCAAAACCCATCAATTTTATGTTTGCTCGGAAATATGGTAGGTCGATATTTGTGTTCTGATTCCAAAACTGAAGTGCTATTCTATCCTGTTTCCCCCCGTATCTGTGTGGAGGTGGACGTATCGAAGCCACTGGTGGATTTGGTGTGGATTACCAATGGATAGGAATTCTGGTGGAGGTAGGTGGTTAAGTTTGAATCGTGGATGGATTTTTGTATATCTTTCAACTGACTTGGACATCTAGCATTGGTCTTCCGTAGTGAGTCTCTGAATAAAAAATTGAAGGAGATGCAGTATGATAACTTTGGCCTTCGTGATGGTTCTGTCGTGGATCATCTGAAGCCGCACGTGAAGGATTCCCTTGAGGGACCAATGCAGAATGATCAAGGAATGATTCCCCGTTCCTAAACGGAGACCATCTTGGGTTAAGGTGGCATTGGAAAGGGGTCTTTTCTGGTGAGTTTAAGTAATGTTGGTATGTAGAAACAGCCTTTGGTGTTACCTCATGAGCCAAAGGTCAGTGGAGTGTCTGACAGGTTTAAGCGAGATTTGAATGTTGTCACTCCTCCTGGAGTGAGGCAGAGATTGAGGGTGGCTACTAATGGAAATTGTAATGGTTCTAGTGTATCTCATGAGGCTGCAGGGGGTGTTCATGATACTCCTCTGGTGCTTGAGGTCTCTCCTATTATGGCAGGCCCTCAAAATGAAGATGAAACTTGGGTTCCACAGGTAGCTTTGGATGGACAGGTTGTGGGGGCTTTGCAGAGAAATAAGGTCCTGGGTCTTGTTAGTGTCACGACTATGCATGGGAATAATGATGCTTCCCCTTTGGTTCTAAACACATGGGAGATGGTTGATATGGTGAACCAAGAAGTTGAACTTATTGAGGATAATGATACAGTAAGGGACATGCCTGTTAGGGATATGCAGGCAGGTGATTCACTGGATGAAAATGGTGGGTGGGAGAAGGTTTTAGCTGAGTTACAGACATACCTTGAGAAGCAGGCAGACAGTATTGAACTTAGAAACTATTTTGCGGGTCTGGTGAATGATGAAGTGGAATCGGTCCCAGATCGGGTGACGTTGATGACTTCTCAAGATGCCTCTCCTTTGTATCCTGGATGGATATCGATTGAAGTTGTTTATGAACTGGATGACAGTAGGCTCCCGATTCTGGGAAAGAAGTGTAACCAAAGTGACAGTAGGAATGGACAGTTGCAAGAATAGGCTGCTGGAAACTATTTTCAGGAATTGAAGCATGGGAGGCTGTCTCATGTTGAAGAGGAAACTCCAAGGAATGAAGGTGACAATATGCAGTCCGACTCTCAGTCTCAGGATGTTGTATTTAGAGAAGGCATACCGCAGAAGGGGATGCATGGTGGTAAGGAGCCTATAGAGAATCCACACTGTTTAGTAACAGTTGATGCTAATAGTCACTATAAGCAAGAAAATGGGGTTCATTATTTTTACCATGAGGTGAATATCCCTAGAAATTGGGGGGATATATCTGATTGTGGAAAAAAGAATGTTGGTGGTAGGGTGCAGACCTCTTATAGTGACATTGTTCAGGGTGGAAAGAAGATTGTGTCAGGGAAGGAAGAATATATGACCGCTCCGCCAAGAATAAGGCAAAGGAAAGAATATTCTTATATACTGAAGCTGATGCTCACCAAGTCCTCTGTCAGCAAAGGAAAATGCGCGCAGACTTCTGAGGAGTTTTTATATTTGGAAAAGTTAAATCTTAGAAGGAAGTATGTTAAGATGCTGAAGCATTATGAAATCTTGGAGTGGGATTTAACCACTACGGATGAAGTAATCGGTCATGGATATGGTGACAGGTATGGATTTTATGATATATAGCTGTTTTTTATGGCTTGTGTTTCTTGCTCGCTATAATTTTTCTTTATTTTAATAAATGGTCAGAGACTTTGTCTCTGACTAAGCTTTTTGGTATATATATATACACACTGTTAATATATATATATATATACACTGTTAATACACACACACACACACAATTAACATGATCATACATACTAGCTGTGGGATGAAGTAGGTATCGCTGTCAGGTGTCCCTTTGGAACCTGGATGGGTTGTTGGTTATTTATTCAATTTCATTATTTCTTCTATATACTTGTACAATGTTTAATTTTATTGCATTATCTAGATTGATCTAGACATCGGTGGTCCCGAACTACTAAGATTTACATCTCACACCCTATTCGAGCCGCCATTGTACTGGGGTACCTAAGTAGACTATTCTTGTTTGTAGGACTGTGGACTTTTTCTATGCTGTTTTCTTATACTTGGGAGTTAGGAGCAAAGGACCAAGTGGGATATCAGGGTGCTTGTAGAGATCACCCTTAGGGCTTGAGTCTTTTTCTTTATTTCTATACTGAGATGTATAACATGTTGTTTTTTTTCTTCTTTTAGATATATATCACCATAACATATATGCATTATGTAAATTATAATTATCCATTTCCATTGTTTAGTTGATTATTTCTTATATCTACTTCCACTATTGTTTGAGTTTGTTATCTCTTTACCCTGCATACTCTGAATATGAGGGTATAGTCTCCCCATGGGGAGAAGCACTTGAGGTCATGTGGTGATTGTTCTGGATACCGGTTCAAGGGTAAACTGGGTTGAGACATTACAAAGTGATATCAAAGGATTCAATTTTCTTTATTTTTTTCCTTTGTCTTTCTGTTTTGGGTTGGTAAAAAGGATACTAGGAAAGTGTTAGTGCTCGATTAATAGAAGTACTTGAGATTGATCACCCAATGTATGGGAAATGATCAAGTGGCAAGGGATGTGAATTGATGTTTATACTGCTTGATATTACAATTGATATGGTTTCACCTTGAGTGACTGGTGTATTTTCCGCTGCTTATTGATTTTGAGAATTTTGAAAATTCTCCTTGGACTAATATGGCATGGAAATTTCATTACATGCATCATCTTAGGCACTTAAATATTCACATGCCGTGCATATCACATGCCTTTTAGTTCATTAGTAGGATGCCTGCTAATTTTGATTCTCTGCCTTGGGTGCAATGCCATGTTTTGATCTGCTCTATCATGCCTGCTTGTATAACATGTTTAGATGATTATATGCCATGATGCCTCTATTATTATCATGTTGTATTATTTTTCCATGCTTCTGTGTTATATCATGCTGTTGTGTTACTGCTTATGATAACATGCTAGAAATGTTTTGATATATAAATGGCTGCTTGAGTGGGAATTGATTGGTTTCATTTATGACAGGTATGGGTTTCATGGGTCAGTGATGTCTTTCAAGTAAAGAGCTATGGTTTGGGGTTCTAAAATGTTTAAGGGTGTATTGGGCATTTAGGAATGCAAAAAAATCATACAAATGAGAACACTTGACCTTAGTGGGTTGGTTTATGTTTTAGTAGTCCCTGATGGATTCTCGAGGATGATAAGTTTTTAAGGTGAGTATATTGTAAAGTCCCAAGTTTTTTTGAATTGGGTTAAAACACAATTTTTTTTGAACTTTTTTTTGTAACGACACATCGGTTTTAAAACCAAGATTCGGGATGAAGTTTCGCGAGTTGATATCTTTTAAATGTGTTTATATTGGGCTTGGGTAAAGGCTCAAGGAGTTTCCCGAATGGTTGGATGAGTTTCGAGAGTACCGGGCCCAGTAGAGGTGTATGCATAGGCTGCACACAGTTATTCAAACTGTATGAGTCAGCCGTGCGTGTTAAAATGGGTGCCTAAAAGAGTACACATGGTCAGTTAGATAGTGTGGGTTAAATAGTGCGGCTTACCTAGTTTTATGTTTCAGGTTAATATATTTAATTAAATTCAGGATTATAAGAAGTTTAATTAAATTATGTGAATTGGGGAGAAAGAATATGTTAGTTTTTATTCCAATCCTCCAGATACTGTGAGTTCTCATGGAGTTGAGATAGGGGATAGAACATGTGCGCTACTCTTGGTGACAAATTTCTGTGTGTTATGTCCCGATCCATCCAACATCATTTTCCAAAGGATTGTGAGAGCTTGGGGTAGAAAGACAATGTGAGCTTCCATATTGTTTTTCCGTGAGACCGTGATATCTCTTGGAGTTTGGACCAGGGGAAAGACTATGAGTGCTTCCCCTGGTAGTGAAAGTCTCTGCATTATGTCTTGGTCTAGCCAGAAATAATATCCAGGGTATATGTCTATTTGGCGTTGTTACGTGCTTGGTTCATATAAGAGGATGATAAGAATATCTATCTATTTATATATATATATACACACACAGTTAACACACACACACACACACACACACATAATTGACATGATCAGACATACCGGCTGTGGGATGAAGCAGGTATCTCCATCAGGCATCCCTTTGGAACTTGGATGAATTGTTGGTTATTTATTCAATTTCATTATTTCTTCGATATACTTTCACAATGTTTAATTTTATTACATTATCTAGATTAATCTAGACACTAGTGGTACTGTCCTATTGAGATTTATATATCACACCCTATTTCGGCTGCAATTTCACTAGGGTACCTGAGTAGAATTTTCTTATTTGCAAGACTGTGGACTTTTTCTATTCTGTTTGCTTATACTTAGGAGTTAGGAGCAAAGGACCGAGAGAGAGATCATAATGGTTATAGAGATTACCGTTGGGGATTGATTCATATTCTTTATTTATATACTGATATGTATAGCATGCTATTTTTTTTACTGCTTTCAGATATATATCACCATAACATGCATGCATTATGTAATTTGGCATTGTCCATTTCCATTGTTCAGTTGATTATTGCTTACATCTGCTTCTCCTATTCTCTTATTTTATTATCTCTTTCAACTAGATACTTTGAATATGAGGTTATAGTCTCCCCACTGACTATCCATAGACCCTCACTACAAGTTGATAGCCTATGGCGTATGGGGAAATGAGCATGAGGTCATGTGACGACCATTATGGATACTGGTTTGAGGGTAAGCTAGGTCGGGACATTACATCTTATGCTTATGATATTTGTGTATGGATCATGATTTATTATTGACAATTATACACTATTAGGTATTATATATTTTTATTTATAAAACTATATTACATGTTTCATGATTATGAACTATGAATTGATGGGTGTTATTTTCTAATGTTAATCTCATGTTTTTATAACCTAGTTATTATCTTATGCTAAATTATGTTCATTGATTGATGTATGTTCTATTTACCCTTAATGAGCATATAATATCAACCTTTCTCAAGTTTCCCTTCCCAAGGTTATGCAGAATGGTTTTAAGTTTGTTATGACTAAGAAGGGTGATAGTTGTGTAAAATATAATGGTAAATGATCTAGATTTCCCATTGTTTATGTATAAATGTTTCAAATACACTGTTTTTTTTGATCTAGAATGGATCATATTGACATATAATGGATATTTCTTTTTATAATATGTAGTATTTATGTTTTGGGTCCTTACGTTGTTTCTATATAAATCACCCCAAACAATTGTAGACTTATAAAACATACTAAGAATATTTATTTCATCTCACATATATCCATTTATCTTATTCCTGTAATACATTAGTGTAATAGAACACACATTTTGAGACTCTAATATCTTTCCACATCGATAAAAATTGACTTATGGTGTATCTTTTTACATCTTAATTATTTCTCTGGTGGTATTTTGGGTTTCTCCAAAAAACATTTTCCTTTGAGAAGTTAGTACTTGTGGCTTAGCCTCTACCCTGATCTATTTTTACTTATGATCAATCCAAACACCAGATTTACCTTTTTTATAAGACCCTTATTGATATAAAAATCCTTTAACTTTTTTTGGAACTTTATAATTCTCTCTTACTTTCTCTATATCATGCATAATAATATATCTTGTTGTCATTTCAAGAGTCAAGGATCATTCCAAATCCATGAGATCTCACCTCATATTGATGAATTCTCCTTTTAGATCAAAAAATCTATGTGACCCTTTCACTTTCCATGTTGGTTAATACATAAATTCATTGAGACTTATCTCAACTATTTTTTTAAATCTTCTCAGATTCTCAAATTTAAGATTTTAAATATTGACATTAAACTTTTATTTCTATTCTTCTTGTTGTGGTATATAGATTTTGGAATGATATACCACTCCATTGGATTTTTTTATCTATAAACATATAATTCTTTAATATTAGGCTCTAAATCCACCTTGAGGACTACTACACCCTCAGTTTCTGCACCATAACCATTTCTTTTCTTCTAAACTTTTGGTTTCTCCATAAAATAAAAGAAGCATTCTCATTGAAATATTTGAAATCCTAAATCTATAGAAATTATATTTATTCATAGATATTGTATTCACATAAGAGTAAGTTTTTCTTTTTTAAGATATTTTAATTGATACTTCTATTATATTTTACCTCACTAAAAGATCCTTTTTAGGTGAATTATTTTCTTCATCACCTTAAAATTTCTTAGGACATTTAATTGAGGGGAGGAAAAAATTTCCACATTGATAGAAAGTGATTGGAAGTATCCCTTTATACTTTCCTTTTCTAATTTTCATTAGTATTGTCCTCTACTAAAAGATTCTTTAATACCTTTAATTATTCTTCATGAGATTTATCCTTTGACACCATATAATCATCCTTACAACTCTTTTAATTTTCAAAAAGTATACCGTAAAGACTATCTAATGTAACTTACTTTGGATCCTTTTTCTAAATCAGAGAAATTTTTAGATTTAAATGAGGTGGAAATTTTATTGGGATATACATTACTATTTTAATAGTATCATGGTTTTCTCTTGGTTTTTTTATGACCAATAAAACTACACTCAACCGGTCAAATAATAGATTTATGGATTCATTTGAGTGGATCCTAAAATACTTATGAATATATAACAAGGCTTAAATTTTATCTTATCAAACATTTATGTCACCTTTATAGACATTAATAACCTTCTACCATATGTAATTTTATGTTTTAGATATCATCAATTTAATGTAAATTAAATTTAATAATCCCCCACCAAGTGCATTCATTCTTTTGGTATAGACACTGAATTCCTCATTATCTATTTCTGATAGAGATATACTTTTTATGTTAAATTTAATTCCATATATGGAAAAAATTTACGCATCCATGACCAATGATTAGAAGTAGTTAGCATTTAATTCAATCATAGAAAAAAATCATGTTCGTTAATGATCATAATTCCTTTATGATTTACAACTACTATAATAGATACCAAAGAGAGAAAATAACTTTATATTAAACCTTTCATTGGGATGCCACTTATTGGTCCCACACAAGTAAGAAAGATCAAATATATCTTAATAATGACCTTATATACTAGCTAGTAAAAACTCACTTTTTTACCATAAAATAAATATAAAATAATTAAAGAATAAATAAATAAAATAAACTTTTACTTTTTTCACCTTTGTCAAGATTTGTCTCGGGACCTACACTAGGATAAATCAAGGGAGAACACAACCAGTTATGTGTTGGTCTTCTAAAATCCACTATAAGTGAAAAATAATTTTATAAAAATTTATAGAGAAATTTCTATCCCAATTTTTTTACAACCCATATAAAGATTAGGATAACATTTCCCTCTCCACTTAAGATAAATCCTTTCTTATGTAAGTGAACACAATAATAATCCACTCACTAAGAAGAATAGGTTACACTATTAATGGTGTGGGTATATTCTCCTTATATATCAACATAATGAAGTCCATGAATTTACTACAGGATTAATTCCAAGAATGATATCTATTTCTCAAAAAAATATTTATCCCCTCTTAATAAATAATCTCCTCAAGAGAATACATTTCTCAAATATTATTTAATGATATCCATATTTATATTTATTAAAACTTTCAAATTTCTTGGAAAATTATGGGATAATTCATCTATTAATGTTTTCAAAATCTAAGTTAATATTCTATCTTTTAAATCTCTAACATTCCCCATTAAGATAACAAATTAAAGTTTGAAAAAATACTTGATCAATAACACAATGTGTATTTTTCAAACTCATTAAAATTCTAAAAAATCATAGAATAAACCTAATTCAGTTCTTAAAAATTAAATATGGTTGACTTTTCTAAAAATATTTCTATTTAACACTTAATAATTCAATCCATAACTTTATGATGAAATAACCAATTCGATAGAAACACAAAAATTCCTTGGATCCCAAATACAACATTATTAGAACCTCTAAAATCCAAACCATTGCTCTATTGTGATATGATATTCTACTTTATGGCTTGAATTCCAATTTCATAGAAAACATAAATGTTTATGAACCTCTTTATTACAACATAATATTTCACTTAACAATACAACCATTTATATTATAGAATCAATCATTGATCATAACATATACATATTCAAGAAAAGTTATTATGTAAAAGACACATCATAATACACATATATTATGGTGCATTAATCTAATCATAACCAAAATAGAGTTGCACCACTTAATCATGACATGATTCGATGTGTGCTTTAGTGTGATTTTTGATTCACCTCAAGAAACTTATTTAACCCATATAATATTTTTAAAACTCAAGACCTTCCATTTATAGTGTTTTCTTAAGTCTTTTGAAATAAAGTTTTCAAAATAAAAATAACCTAAAAATAGTTATAGGTATTTTTTTATAACACTCTCCCCATCAAAACACATAAAATTAGTACAAAAAATAATATCCCCATATTTACAAATTCTATTTTTTCAATATATTTTCATGTAAATTTTTATTTTTGTTTTTTATCTATATTATATATATATATATATATATATATATAATTTTTTAGAGATGAAAAATCATTGAATACAATAGACATGAAATGCATGTTTTATCCAAAATAAGTGATTCATCTTTTAAATTTAACCCAAAATGTATCCCACACCCCAAATAAAACATTAAAAAACTTTTCCCCACACTTATCTTGAATATAATCATTAAAAGAAACATAGAGTGATATAGATAAGATATATAGGATTGATGTATGGCTTATAAATAAGTTAATTCGTTGAATAAAAAGGGAAAAAATTGGTATCAATGAGAAGGTTAGTTATAAATGGGTATTAAGTGGGATTAAAAAAATTATTTCTCAATCATCTTAACATAAAATTATTTTGAAAAAGTATTAAAAAAAGTTTTATCTCAAAAGAAGCATGATGGGACAAATTTGGATTTATACACCCTAAGATGCAAGGTGAATCAAGGTGTCACCCAAATAAAACTTTTCCTATCGATAGTGTTTGCCCATTTGTTAGATCTTATTCCCTTATTTGAAAGAACATGTTCAATCTCGCAAGCTATTGATATAGTTATCACTCAGTCGTACCCAAATATATAGGAATGTAAATCATAAAAGAAAAATGGTTTTTATTTGTTTCACTTGCACTTGGATACATCCAAAGAGTAGACACCAACAATGTGTCATTGTTCCAAAATCCATTATACACACTTTCAAGGGATATAAGTTTTAGTCATGTTCACACCATGATAAATTGAACTAACTTTACAAGGTTTAGGATAGTGAACTACCTCCCAAGGGACACACCCTTTTCTTCAATTATGTGAACTGTTTCAAGAAATGCGTCATTATTTTATTGACATGATGGTATCTTAAAAAGTTTATATATATGCAGGTATCTTCCAAATTAACATAGGTCACCAAAACACCTAGAATTATTGATTCTAGAATAGTTTAAATGTTATGATCCACTCTACTATGCTTCCAGACCTCCAAATCCATATAAGATCAACTCGCTATAAATATTTGAGTCTTTATATTACAAAGATATATAAAAGGACCCATCGATGTGAGGGTAAATTATTTGTCTTTAAAATGAATAAAGTAGCATAAATATTTTTTGGATAAAGATTATTCAACACTAAAATTATCTATTTCACATGACAAAGCTAATTTTCTATTTTTTCACTATAAATTTTGATGATTTACAACCCAAAAATTTATCATTTCAATGGAAATTGTCATAGATTTGATATATATGATTATTTTGGAATTAATTGTGTAAAGGCATAAAACTTTCTTTATAATTGTTTATTTCATCATTGTGATTATTAAAATAAATACTATACTTAAATTTGGGTATTTTGATGTTATGCCATGCTATTTAAAGGTGGTTTTAAAGGCCCAAAATTGATTCCAAAGAGTTCAAAATATATTTGATGTTATTCAAGAAGCATGGTGATGAATTCAAAAAATGGATAAGGAGATTTTATTATAATACCATATCATAAGATAATTCACAAACCCGTATAATAATTTCAGATACCCATATATAAATTCATTTATGTGGTAGTGAAATCATTTGAAGAAATAAAAAATGAAATTCATATTAAAGGGCTACCTAGAAGAAAATTATTGAGCCCATGTAAGTAAATTTTATAATTATAGTATAATGGAAAAGCAATTTTACCTCATGTGAGGTTATTTATCTTTTAGGGGGTGGGGTATAATGATTACTCAATTTTTAGTATTTGATAGATTTTCTTACATGAAACCCTGATATTATATGAAGTGAAATATAGTAAATTATTATAAATTATCCATTAAATTTGTTGTTTATAATAGTAATAAAGATTTTAATTTTTTTTAAATATTTTAAATAATGTAAATTTATTTATTAATACATAATAAATAATTACTTAATATTTAGTATAGTAATTTTATGCTTCAAAAATATGTCTTCTTCAAGATGGTTTTTATCAAATTTTTAATGTAAAATTTATCAATATTTTATCTTATTTTTATAGGTTATATTTTAGGTAATTAATATCATTTTTGAAACCATCTTTTCAATATTAGTTCTGGGTGAATTTTTAGTATTTTTCAAAAAATATTTATTTTCAGTGAATAGTGAGAAATACTGATTTTTATAAAAACTATCATTCCATTTCAAGTAAAGGTCCCATTATTGTTTTTATTTTATCTAAAATTAACCTAATTATCCATGAATTATTAATAATTTAATTAATTACATAATCATTATCATTATATTTTATTTTGAAAAAAGTTTATTTTTGTGCTTAAAAACACATTTTTCTAAAACCAATTTTTACGTTCACAATGTGTTTTTATCTTAATAAATTGAATTAATAAATATTTATCAATGGTTATAATGAAATATATACATTATATATTAAATAATATATTTTAAAATTCATTTTAATGTTCTAAAAAGGAAATAAATGTAAGTAAATTATATTTTATGCTTAATAAATCATTCATCTAAAATTATTTTTAATTACAGGATGTACACTTATTTAAATTAAATTACTCACTTATAGAAATTGTATCTATAAAAATGGATTCCATTTTTTTAATTATAATAATTTATATAATATAATTGTCTTAACTTAATTTTTTGTCAAAATGAATAGTGAGAACAGTAAAATTTATTACAATTGTTAAGGTCAAAAAGAGTTTACCATGGGGTTAAACCAAGAGATAAGGGAAGTATTACCGAATACACATATATAATTCTTAATGTTTTAAGTTATTTCAACATTATATTTTCCTTAATTTTAATCCATTTGGATGTAATTTCCCATTAAATCAACCTTATATCATTAAAATCTTCGAAAAATTCCTTGTGTGTCCCGCCCCTCACTCATAAAAGAGAACCTATCCTCCGCCCATGTTAACACAATTTGAGCCTTATATAATGGAAAATAATTTCTCCAAAACCTTACTAGAACCATTCACTTTATACTATATCTTATTTTGTTCTTTTAAGAAAAATCCTTGAAGGATTATGTTGTTGGAAAAAGAAGGTATCTCAAAGAAGAGGTATAGATCTTAACTAAGCTCATTCAATTTTATTTCTTATTATACTTCCTAGAGAGATTTTGTATTCATCAAGAAATTATTAATCCAATATTATATACATTTTCATATGTTATTATGGTGATTAAACAACCATTTGCCAAATATTTTCAATCAAATTGGAGAAGAAAGTATCTCTCGTGCGTACGCGTGGACAACCGCCTCCATGTGGCGATACAATTCATTTTACACCACCATAATTCATGATTGGTTATTATTATAGATTATTTTTTTTGAATATTATTTATATTTTATGATTTTTTTTAAAGTTTAATTAATATTTACTTTTCTTTTGTTCCATCCATCAAAAAATAGAAACATCACTCGGGTGTACGTTTGTACTACCATCTCCATATAGTGATGTAATTCATTTTTCCTCACCGCATTATATGAATGGTTATAATTATTTATATAATGAATATATATGATATTTATATCATGATTAAAATTATTTATATTAAGAAAACATGATGAAATTTCAAGTACCATAACTGTCGAACCAAAGCATACATGAAAAACAAAGTAGTTAACACCTGAAATGATAATGATAATGAATGATTTGTAATGAATGGTTAATAAGATGTTTTAATTAAACAATGTATGGTATACTAGTTATTATTATAGTTCTTTTATAGACATATAATGATATTTAATTTTATTATACTGTATGTTTTAGTGCTAACGAATCAATACGTACTTGAGGTAAGGGTTTTATGTTACAATCTCATTTTTACTTGGATTAATTATGATTAAATGTTACAATGATGAAATTATATTATATACCTATCCAAAATATCATATACTTTCTTATAATATGTTTATTTATTTTTATTTAATTTTTTTCCTTTCATTTTCTTCTCTTTAAGTACTCAAGATAGCAAAATAAATTTTTTAGGTAAAACCGAAGTTGTTTTCGCCTTCGATCTAGAATCTTTTCTTCTATGTTCATATTTTATTTAAAATGAAATAATTATTTTTTTATATTCACAAATTATTTTTTGATTTAATTTTTTTAATATATTTAAATCTCCTTATGAAGGTTTAAAAGTAACTTTATTATCATTTTACATACATAGTAATTTTGAGTTTTTACCAAAAATGTGAAAGTATTTTTTGTTTTAACATACACCACATGAATGCATTTAACACCATAATGAATACTCATTTAATTAAATATATATCTATAAGTTTAATTTTTTAAATAAAATAACTTCTTTAATATTTTGAAAATTTTTAGATTCTAAATAAGTGATTTCAAATGAAAAGGTTATTTTCCTCAAGAAATGTTTTAGTGGTCATTTAAAGTTATTTTTATCCATAGAAAAATCATTTGAAGTTTATTAAGACTTATTAGGGATATGATATAATTCTACCATATTTATTATTTTTATATATGATTTATGATTATGATTATGAAATGTTTATGAAACTCATATCCTTTGAAAGGGTTAATATTTGATGATATGATGAATATTTTATGATCTTATGAAACACATATGTAGGGTTTTAATTATATGATGGGTAGAACTTGAATTATATATCCTTAAAATGAATTGGGTAAAGAAGTATATATCATGAGATAATAAGTACTAGAATGTGGTGTTAACCTAGTTTTGTAAGGGACCTTTACTAATAAGATAGTCCTGAAAGCGAACCTTGAATAAGGAAATGATGGAATTATGAGTAAACCCAATCCACTATGATAGTCTTAGAAGTGATCATTGAAATATGAAATGATTTTATATAATAATGTTCATTCCACAAAATTATGTCTTAGGCTTATGATATTTGTTCATAGATCATGATTGATTATTTATGATTCTATACTATTAGGTCATATATATTTTTATTTATAAAACTATATGACATGTTTCATTATTATGAACTATTAATTGATGGGTGTGATTTTCTAATGTTAATCTCATGTTCTCATAACTTTGTTGTTATCTTATACTATATTATGTTTATTGATTTATGTCTATTCTGTTTACCTTTAATGAGCATATAATATCACCCTTTCTTACGTTTCACTTCCCTAGGTTATGTAGAATAGTTTTAAGTTTGTTAGGACTAAGAAGGGTGATAGTTTTGTAAAATGTAATAGGAAATGATCTAGATCATATATACACCCACTGATTATGTATCAATGTTTTCAAATAAATTTATTTTTTTGATCTAGCATGGTTCATATTGACATGTAATGGACATTTCATCTTATAATATGTAGTATTTATGTTTTGAGTTGTTACATTGTTTCTATATACATCACACCAAAAAACTGCAGACTTATAAAACATACCATGAATATTTATTTCATCTCATCTATATCCATTTATCTTATTCCTGTAAATACATCAGTGTGATAGAACACACTTTTTGAGAATCTAATATCTTTCCACATCGATAAAAATTGACTCATGGTGTATCATTTTGCATCTTAATTGTTTCTCTAGTGGTTTTTTGGGTTTCTCCAAAATCATTCTTCCTTTGAGAAGTTAGTACTTGTGGCTTAGCCTCTACCCTAATATAATTTTAATTATGATCAATCCAAACACCAAATTTACCGTTTTTATAAGACCCTTATTTCTATAAAAATCCTTTAATTTTTTTTGGAACTTTATAATTATATATTACTTTTTCTATATTATCTACAATCATACTTCTCGATGTCATATCAAGATTCAGGGATCATTCAAAATCCATGAGATCTCACATCATCTTGATGAATTCTCCTTCGAGATCAAAAAATCTATATGACCCTTTAAATTTCCATGTTGGTTAATAAATAAATAAATTAATACTTATTTCAATTATTTTTTTAAAGATTTTTAGCTTCTCAAATTTAATATTTTAAATATTTACATTAAACACTTCTTTACATTCTTTTTTTGTGGTATATAGAGTTTTGAATTATATACCACTCCATTGGATTATTTTTATCTCTAAACATCTATTTCTTCAAGAGTAAGCTCAAAATCCACCTTTAGGTATACCAGACCCTCAATGTCTGCATCATAACCATTTTTTTTACTCTTGAACTTTTGGTTTGTCCATGAAATAAAAGAAACATTCTAATTAAAGTATTTATAGTCCTCAATATATACGAATTATATTTATTCAGAGCTATTGTATTCAAATTAGAGTAAGTTTTTATTTTTTAAGATATTTTAATTGATACTTATCTTACATTTCACCTCCTTAAAATATCCATTTTAGGTGCATTATCTTTTTCATCGCCTTAAAATTTCTTAGGACACTTAATTGAGGGGTGGAAAAAATTTCCACATTGATAGAAAGTGATTAGAAGTGTCCCTTTATACTTTTTTTTTATTTTCATCAATATTATCCTCCACTTAAATATTATTTAATGCCTTTAATTTTTCTTCATGAGATTTCTCCTTTGACACCAGATCATCATCATTAAAACTCTTTAATTTCCAACAAGTTTACCATGAAGATAATCTAATGTAACTTACATTGGATTATTTTTATTAATATGAGAAAATTTTAGATCGAAATGAGGTGGAAATTTTATTGGAATACACATTACCATTTTAATAGTATCATGGTTTTATCTTGGTTTTTTCATGACCTATAAAACTACACTCAACTGGTCAAATAATATATTTACATATTCATTTTAGTTTATCCTAAAATCCTTATAAATTTCTAATAATTCTTAAAATTTAGATTATCATACATTTATTCCACCTTTATGGAAATTAATAAGCTTCTCCCATATGTAATTTGAGGTTTTAGATATCATCAATTTAATGTAAATTAAGTTTAATAACTCCCTACTAAGTGCATTTATTATTTTGGTATAGACATCAAATTCATCATTATCTCTTTCTGATAGAGCTATAATTTCTATATAAACTTTAATTCCATGTATGGAAACAATTTACAAATCCATGCCCAATTATTAGAAGTAGTAAGCATTCAATTATATTATAGAATAAAATCATGTCCATCAATGATCAGAATTCCTTTATGATTTAAAACTACTACCATGGATACCAAAGAGAAAAAATACCTTCAGATTAAACCTTTTACTCTGATGACACTTATCGGTCCCACATATGGAAGAAAGATCAAATATATCTTAATAATAACCTTATATAATAGATAGTCAAAATTCACTTTTATCCCATGAAATAAATATAAAATAAGTAAAGAATAAATAAATAAAATAAAATTTTACTTTTTTCACCTTCATTAAGATTTTTCTTGGGACCTACACTAGGATACATCAAGGGAGAACACAATTAGGTATGTGTTGGTCTTTTAAAATCCACTATAAGTGATTTTTTTTATAAAAATTTATAGAGAACTTTCTATCCTAATTTGTTTACAACCAATATAAAGATTAGGATAACATTTCCCTATCCACTTAAGATAAATACTTTCTTTTATAAGTGAACACTATGATCATCCAATCACTAATAATAATAGGTTACATTATGAATGATGTGGGAATATTATTCTTATATATCAACATAATGAAGTCGATGAATTTACTAAAGGAATAATTCCTAGAATGATCTCTATTTCTCAAAAAAATATTTATCCTCTCTTAATAAATAATCTTCTTAAGAGAATATGTTTCTAAAACATTCTTTAATGATCTACATATTTCTATTTATTAATTTTTTTCAAATTTCTTGTAATATGATGGGATAATTCCTCTATTCATGTCTTCCAAATCTAAGTTAATATCTTCTCCTTTAAATCTCTAACATTACCTATTAAGATAGGAAATTAAAATTTGTAAAAAATACTTGATCAATATAATCATATCATGACACAATGTGTGTTTTTTCAAACTCATTAAACTTTTAAAAAATTATATAATCAACCCAATTTAGTTCTTGAAAATTATATATGGTTGACTTATCTAAAAGTATATCCATTTAAAATTTCATGATTAAATCTATAACTTTATGATGAAATAACCAATTACATAGAAACACCAAAATTACATGGATCCCAAATACAACATGATTAGAACCTATTATATCCACACCATTTCTCCATTATGATATGATATAATACTTTATGTCTTGAATTCTAATTTCAGAGAAGACATAAATGTTCATGAACATATTTCTTACAACATAAGATTTCAATTTACAATGAAACCATTTATATTATGTAATTAATCCTTGATCATAACATATACATATTCAAAAAAAGTTATTATGTAAAAAACACAGCATAATACACATCTGTTATGGTGAATTACTCCAACCATAACCAAAACAGAGCTGCACCACTTAATCATGACATGATTTGATATGTACTTCAGTGTGATTTTTGATTCACCTCAAGAAACTTATTTAACCCCTATAATATTTTTGAAACTCAAGATCTTCCATTTATAGTGTTTTCTTGAGTCTTTTGGAATAATGTTTCAAAATAAAAATAATATATAAATATTTATAGGTATTTTTGATAACACTCTTCCTCTCAAAACACATAAAATTAGTCCAACAAATAATATCCCCATATTTCTATATTATATTTTTCAATATATTTTTAATTAAAATTTTATTTTGTTTTATATATATATTATATATATATATATTATTTTTTAGAGAGAAAAAATCATTGAATACAATAGACATGAAATGCATGTTTTATCCCAAATAAGTGATTCACCTTTTAAATTTAACTAAAAATGTTTACCACATCCAAAAAAACATTAAAAAACTTTTCCCCACAATTATTTTGAATATAATCATTAAAAGAAACATAGAGTGATATAGATAAGATATATAGGCTTGATGTATTGCTTACAAATAAGTTAATTTATTGAATCGAAAGGGAAAAAATTGGGATCAATGAGAAGTTTAGTCATAAATGGGTATCAAGTGGGATTCAAAAAATTATTTCTCAATCATCTTAACATAAAATTATTTTGAAAAAGTATTCAAAAAATTTACATCTCAAAAGAAACATGATGGGGAAAATCTAGATTTATACACCCTAAGATGCAAGGTGAATTAAGGTGTCAGCTGAATAAAACTTTTCCCATTGATAGTGTTCACCCATTTTTCATATCTTATTACCTTATTTGAAATAACATGTTCAATCTCACAAACTCTTTATAGAGTTATCAGTGATTCATACCCAAATATATAGGAATGCTAATTACAGAAATAAAATAGATTTTATTTGTTTCACCTACACTTGGACACATCCAAGAATTACACACCGACAATGTGTTATTATGCCAAAATACATTATACTCAATTTATATGGATATAAATTTTAGTAATGGTAACACCATAATAAAGTGAACTAACTCTACAAGGTTTAGGATAGTGCACTACCTCCCAAGGGGCACACCCTTTTCTTCAACTATGTGATCTGTTTTAGGAAATGTGTCCTCATTTTATTGACATAACAATATCTTAAAAAGTTTTTATATATGAAAGTATCTTCTATATTAATATAGGTCATAGAAACACCTTGAATAATTGATTCTAGAATAGATTCAATGTTATGAGCCACTTTACTATGCTTCCAGACCTCCAAATCTAGATAAGATTAACTCCCTACAAATATTTGAGTCTTTATATTACAAAGATATATGAGAATAACCTATTGATTTGAGGGTAAATTATTTTTCTTCAAAATGAAAAAATTAATAGTAATATTTTTTGGATGAAGATAATTTAACACTATAATTATTTATTTCACATGATAAAGCCAATTTTTCTATTTTTTCACTATAAATGTTGATGATTTACATCCCAGAAATTTATCATTTCAATGGTACTTTTCATAGATTTGATATATATGAGTATTTTAGAATTAATTATGGAAGGGAATACAAATTTATTTATAATTGTTTATTTCATCATTGTGATTATTAAAAATAAATACTATACTTAAATTTGGGTGTTTTGATGATATTCTATGCTATTTAAAGGTGGTTTTAAAGGTCCAAAATTGGTTCCAAAGAGTTCAGAATATATTTGAAGAGATTATGGAAGCATGGTACCGAATTAAAAAAATGGATAAGGGAATTTTCTTATGATACCCTATCATAAGATAATTCACTAGCCTATATAATAATTTCAGCTGCCCATATATAAATTCATTTATGTGGTAGTGAAATCGTTTAAAGAAATCAAAAATAAAATTTATATTCAAGGGCGACCTAGAAGAAAATTATTGATCCCGTATAATTAAATTTTAGAATTATGGAATAATGGAAAAGTAATTTTAACTCATGTGAGGTTATTTATCTTTGGGGGGGGGGTATAATGACTACTCAATTTTTAGTATTTGATATATTTTCTTACATGAAACTCTGACATTATATAAAGTGCAATATAATAAATTCTTATAACTTATCCAATAAATTGGTAGTTAATAATATTAATAAAAACTTTATATATTTTTTATATTTTAAATAATTTAAATTTATTGATTAATACATAATAAATAATTACTTAATTTTTAGTGTAGTCATTTTATGCTTCAAAAATATGTTTTCTTCAAAATAGTTTTTATCACATTTTTTAATGTGAAATTTATTATTATTTTATTTTATTTTTATAATTTATAATTTAAAAAATTAATATCATTTTTGAAATCATCTTTTCAATATTAGTTTAGGGCAAATTTTTAGTATTTTTTAAAAAATATTTATTTTTCAGTAAATGGAGAGAAATATTAATTTTTTTAAAAACTATCATTAAATTTCAAGTAAAGGTGCCATTATTTTTTGAATTTTATCTAAAATTAACCTAATTATCCATTAATTATTAATAATTTAATTAACTACATTAGAAACATCATTATATTTTATTTTGAAACAAGTTCAATTTTGTGGTTAAAAACACATTTTTCTAAAACCTATTTTTATGTTCAAAATGTGTTTTTATCTTAATAAATTAAATTAATAACTATTTATAAATAATTTTAATGAAATATATATATTATATATTAAATAATATATTTAACATCCATTTGATAGTTTTACAAAGGAAGTAAATTTAATTAAATTATGTTTTATACTTAATGACTCATTCTTCTAAAATAGGTTTTCATTACAGGGTGCACACTTATTTAAATTAAATTATTCCACTTATAGAAATCGAATGACACGACCCATACCCCCAGGGCCTGTGCCATGACTACCCCAAGTCTACCTCCCAAAGGCCAGGGGCTGACGACTAGCGCCGAAGGCGTCAACCTACAAGTGGGAGGCATTTTCCTGAGTACCTGTACACACACTCACACCCAATCGAGTCCCACACACTGAAAGGGAAATGAGAATCACTAAAAAAAAATCTGAGCACAAGTAAAACTAATATAAGTGGGCCTGAATACAAACCCAACAAAAGAACTGAAAATATAAAAGTGCAAAAAGAAAATTCTGATGGCCATCTGTGGAAAACCCCACCTGATCGCGAGAGTAGTGTAGCTACTGGAAGCTGAAGTAGAACGTTCTATCCACCCAATCCTGCTGGCCCCCACCTGGTCCTAGGCCACCAAGTCTACCGTCGTAGTGCCCATCGGTCCCATCTCCCTGAGCACCTCTGGGTCCTAGTCCACCAAAGTCTCTGTCAAAATGTAGATCATCTACACCAAACACAACACGTCTGGGAAAAGCCTGTGCAGGGTTGAGTAACAAAGTACTCAGTAGGGACCCCAAATCAAAAAGGGAAGACCACACAACAATCCTCAAAGTAAATTACAAAGCACAAGACAACTCGCACTAGTTATACATTTGGGGTAGTGATAGTAGAAACATCAGTAACATCATTGAAAACCTCAGATATTGATGAAATCCTCCTCTATTGAGTACAGTGGGCTTTCCAAGTCACACAGAAGTTCTTCCCACTAACCTTGGACTACTTAGGTACACCTCCTCATCGCGTACTGCGGTCCTGAAAAGTCACATAGAAGTTCTTCCCACTAATCTTGGCCAACTGAGGTACTCCTCGTCGCATACCATGGTCCTGAAAAGTCATATAGAAGTTCTTCCCACTATTGGAATACAAATTCACACAAAAGTTCTTCCCACTGGGCCATAGTCGAGTCTCATAGAGTCGAAAGTCAGCAGTCCTTAGGTCTCATCCAACCGTAGGGTTCTGTATTCAGCACACATGGGAGAAACAATCCTTAATCCATTTGTTTCCTCTAAACTTCCATGAAAGCCTTTTCAAGGAATTCCAAAAGATCAACCTCATCGAGAGGGTCCCAATGCCACAAACAGCTCGTAAATCAGACGTTCGGTTTGCAAGTTATTAGCATTTTAGTAAACTGGGGGATGATTGAATTTGAGCCCAGCCCGACTTGACCAACCCGGCCTGGGGGTCCCACATACCCCAGTTTAATTTGACCAACTCGACCTAACTTGGTTTGGGTCTGAGTTGGTCCGATCTGGTTTGGCTAGTGGGCCAGGGCCAATGAGCCTCGCTGGACCCGACCCTATTTGGCCGATGGTCCAGCCCACCAGGTCACCTAGTGACCCGGTCTAGTCCGGACCAACCCAAAGGGTGTGAGTTTAGCCTGCCGGTATGGGTCCATCCCAATGGGTACGGGTCCGGCCCATTGGGCTATGGTTTCATCTCACTGGGCCGCAGGTCTGACCCGCTGGCTGGGGTTGCGCCCCGCCAGCCTGAAGCCCGACCCACATGGTATGGGTTGGTGGTGTGTCCCCTAGCCGGGGCATTACTGGTTGCTGTGTCCAGCCCCCACTGGCCCTAAGGATGTGTGGGGCCCTCCTGTCATGGTCGAGTGACCCCGGATTTCCGTACCACCCAGATGTCCTGGACATGGGCCGTCCCTCCACTCAGTTTCAAGTAGGCGCTACGTCTCCCACTACCGCCGCGATGCCCCAATGAGCGTGCCACCCCCTCCGCCTATGACCGCCATAGTGGTCCACCTTCGGCACACAAATGGATGTTCGAAGAACCACCGGACACGCTCCAGTGGTCTATTTTTCACGTCGTCTACTCCTGTACTCTCAGGGGAATTCCCTCTTCACCGCAAAGGTCACAAAATCATCTTGTCGCTAATTTGAGGGTGAGACAATAAAGAATGCACACATCAGAGGTGCTTGAGCCTTGTTCATGTCGGCCCACATCTTCCTCATTAGATGTTTATAAACATGGGAGGTCCAAGGATTCCAATTAAATCAACAAATGATAATTTCAATTCCTGGATAATGAAAATATCAAAAGAAAGTTACCCTCCCGCATAAACGCATGATTCGTAGATCAACCTATTTTTGGGTTGATTTGATTTTGTCGTTTCAAGAATAAGAATGGGTAATAACTTGCACAAATTAAATCCCTACCTCTTTGATGTTCGTTGTCGCAGCGTTACGTCCTCAAGGTTTCAATACGTAGATGTCGTTCATCACTTTCGACTCCATTCTTCGAGGTGCGTTAAAGGTGTTTGATGTTTGTCGGCATTTTTTATTCTTAATTGGAGAGGAAGTTCATTATAGGTTCATTAGATAATCCTCACAATTTAATTCCTTGTTCCACCAATGTGTCAACCAAACTAAAAGGAAAACACGTCGCAGTGTTTCTATTACACTGTGACGTCTTGTCATTACACTGTTTCATTTATGAAACAACATCACTGTTACATGTCATTAAAGAGTCGTTACGCTGTGAGTTAACAATCCATTAATGAGCCTCATAAATGCGCCTCTTCATTGCACCGCAGATTCACCATCCCCTGCTCAATGGATGTGAAAAGAAAATAAAATAACTTTTTAAAGTTTTTTTATTATTTTTCGAAAAGTCTGAAAATTAACTTTTTCTGTTCGACCCTTGCCGACCAAAGTTAAGTCCTTTGTAGGTGAATCCTGGTGTTCTAAATTCAACGGTGCCCTCATATTTCTAATCTGAGCACTAGTTAAAAATTTAGAAAAACCCACTTGCACTTTTTCTTAAGTGTACTTAAAAAAGTTCAAAATTCTATTTTGGGCTCACCGGGCCTCAAAATCACATGCTGTCAAAGCGCGTGGTCTCAAAATAATTCCATATAATTAAAAAAATACATGGAATTTTTGAGACATTACATTGAATATAATAAAATGGATTATATATTTTTAATTAGAATAATTTATATAATCTAATTGGGTTAACTTAATTTTTTGTCACAATAAATAGTAAAAACAATAAAATTTTATTACAATGGTTAAGGTCAAAAAGAGTTTACCATGGGGTTAAACCAAGAGATAAGGGAAGTATTACCAAACACACATATATAATTCTTAATGTTTTAAGTTATTTCAGACTTATCTTATCCTTCATTTTAATCCTTTTCCATTTGGATCTAATTTCCCATTAAATTGACCTTATATCATTAAAACCTTTAAAACATTCCATGTGTGTCCCACACCTCACTCATAAAAGATAACCTCTCCTACTCTCATGTTCAAAAAATTTGAGCCTTATAGAATGGAAAATACTTTCTTCAAAACCGTACTATAATAATTACATTTATACTAGATCTCATTTTCTTCTCCCAAGAAATATCCTTAAAGGATTAGGTTGTTGGACAAAGGAAGTATCTCAAAGAAGAGGTATAGATCTTAACTAAGCTCTTTCAATTTTATTTATTATTATACTTCCTAGAGAGATTTTGTATCCATAAAGAAATTATGAATACAATATTATATAAATTTTCATATGTTATTATGGTGATTCAACAACCATTTACCATCTCTTTTCAAACAAATTGGAGAAGAAATTATCGCTCGTGTGTACGTGTGGACTATCGACTCCATGTAGCTATACAATTAATTTTACACCACCATAATTCATGATTGGTTATTATTATAGATTAAAATTTTTATATCTTATTTATGTTGTAATATTTTTTTAATTTTGAATTAATATTTACTTTTCTTTTGTTCCATCCATCAAAAAATAGAGACATCACTCGGGTATACATATGTACTACCATCTTCATATAGTGATGTAATTAATTTTTCCTCACCACATTATATTAATGGTTATAATTATGCATATAATGAATATATATTATATTTATATTACGATTAAAATTATTTATATGAATTATCCATGATAAGTTCAAGTACCATAACCACCAAACCAATATGAAAAATGAAGTAGTTAACACTCGAAATGATGATGATAATGAATGATTGGTAATGAATGGTTGATAATATGTTTAAATTAAAAAATATATGGTATAATAGTTATTATTATGGTTCTTTTATAGACATATAATGATATTTAAATTTATTATATTGGATGTTTGAGTTCTTACAAAGCAATATAGACTTGAGCTAAGGGTTTTATATTACAATATCATTTTTACTGGGACTGATTATGCTTAAATGTTCCAATGATGAAATTATATTATATACCTCACTAAAATATCATATAATTTCTTATCATATGGTTATTTTTTATTTAATTTTTTCCTTCCATTTTCCTCTCTTTAAGTACTCAAGATACCAAAATAACTGTTTTAGGGAAAACCGAACTTGTTTTCCCCTTAGATCTGTAATTTTTTCTTCTATGTTCATATTTTATTTAAAATGAAATCAATATTTTTTTAATATTCACCAATGGTTTTTCAATTTATTTTTTTTAATATATTTAAATATCCTTAAGATAATTTAAAAGTAACCTTATTATCATTTTACATATGTAGTACTTTTGAGTTTTTACGAAAAATGTGAAAGTAATTTTTGTTTTAACATACACCGCATGAATGGATTTACCAACATCATGAATAATCATTTAATTAAATATATATATATATCTATAAGTATATTTTTTAAATAAAATAACTTATTTAATATTTTGGAAATTTTTAGATTCTAAATAAGTGATTTCAAATGAAAAGGTTATTTTCCTCAAGAAATGTTTTAGTAGTCATTTAAATTTATTTTTCTCCATAACAAAATCATTTGAAGTTTCTTATAACTTATTAGGGATATGATCCAATGAAACTATATTTATTATTTTTATGGATGATTTATGATTATGACGATGAAATGTTTTTGAAACTCGTAACCTTTCCAAGGGTTAATATTTTATGATATGATGAATGTTTTATGATCTTATGAAACGCATATGTAGAGTTTTCATTATGTGATGGGTGGGATTGGAATTATATATCCCTCCAATGTGTTGGGTAAATAAGTATATATCATGAGACAATAAGAACTGGAATGGGGTGTTAACTGAGTTTTTAAGGTACTTTTTCTAATAAGATAGTCTAGAAAATGAGCCTTGAATAAGGAAATGATGGAATGAGGAGTAAACCCAATCCACTATGGTAGTCTTAGAAGTGATACTTGAAAAATGAAATGATTTTATATGATTTTTTTATTCCAAAAACCTATGTATTATTCTTATGATATTTGTACATGGATCATGATTGATTATTGATGATTCTACACTACTAGGTCTTATATATTTTTATTTATAAAAACTATATACCATGTTTCATGATTATGAACTATGAATTGATGGGTGTGATTTTATAATGTTAATATCATGCTATCATAACCTTGTTATTATCATATACTAAATTATGTTCATTAATTGATGTCTGTTCTATTTACCCGTAATGAGCATCCAATATCACCCTTTCTTAAGTTTCCCTTCCCTAGGTTATGAAGAATGGTTTTAAGTTTTCTATGAATAAGAAGGGTGATATTTGTGTAAAATGTAATGGGAAATGATCTAGATCTTATATATACCCATTGTTTACATATTAATGTTTTCAAATATATTGAAATATTTTGATCTATCATGGATCATATTGACATGTAATGGATATTTATTCTTATAATATGTAGTATTTATGTTTTGGGTCATTACGTTGTTTCTATATACATCACACCAAACAATTTTAGACGTATAAAACATACCAATAATATTTATTTCATCTCATCTATATCCATTTATCTTATTCATGTAAGTACATCAGTGTGATAGAACACACATTTTGAAACTGAAATATCTTTCAACATTGATAAAAATTTAATTATGGTGTATATTTTTTAATCTTAATTGCTTATCTAGTGGTGTTTTTGGTTTCTCCAAAACTAATATTCATTTGAGAAGTTAGTACTTGTGTCTTAGCCTCTACCCTGATCTACTTTTACTAATGATCAATCCAAACACTAGATTTGCCTTTTCGATAAGATCCTTATTTCTATAAAATTCCTTTAACTTTTTTGGAGATTTATAATTCTCTCTTAATTTCTCTATACCATGCATAATCATACTTATCAATGTCATATCAAGAATCTGGGATCATTACAAATCCATGATATCTCACCTCATCTTGATGAATTATCCATCCATATTAAAAAATCTATGTGTCCCTTTCAATTTCCATGTTGGTTAATACATAAATTCATTTAGGCTTATCTTAATTAATTTTTTAAAGCTGTTCAGATTCTCAAATTTAAGATTTTAAATATTGAAATTAAACTTGTCTTTCTATTCTTCTTGTTGTGTTATATAGAGTTTGGAATGATATACCACTCCATTGGATTCTTTTTATCTCCAAAAATCTATTTCTTTAAGATTAGGCTCCAAATCCACCTTGAGCTCTACTACACCCTTAGTGTCTGCATCATAACCATTTCTTTACTCCTAAACATTTGGTTTGTCCATGAAATAAAAGAAACATTATCATTGAAATATTTACAATCCTCAATCTATAATAATTATGTTTCTTTAGATCTATTGTCTTCACATTAGACTAAGTTTTTTATTTTTTAATATATTTTAATTTATACTTCTCTTATGTTTCACCACCTTAAAATATCATTTTAGGCGCATTATCTTCTTCATCACCTTAAAATTTCTCAGGACACCTAATTAAGGGGTAGAAAAAATTTCCACATTGATATAAAGTGATTGGAAGTGTCCCTTTACACTTTCCTTTTTTGATTTTCATTAGTATTATTCTCCACTTTAAGCTTCTTTAATGCCTTTAATTTTTCTTCATGAGATTTCTCCTTTGACACCAAATCATCATCATTATAACTCTTTTAATTTTCAACAAGTTTACCGTGAATACTATCTAATGTAACTTACTTTGGATCCTTTTTCTCAATCATAGATTTTTTTGATTGAAATGATGTGGTAATCCTATTGGGATACACATTACTATTTTAATAGTATCATGGTTTTCTCATGGTTTTCTCTTGGTTTTTTCATGACCACTAAAACTAAACTCAACTGATCAAATAATAGATTTAAAAAATTCATTCGAGTGTTTCCTAAAATCCTTATAAATATCTAATAAGTCTTAAAATTTATATTATCATACATTTATGTCACCTTTATGGATATTAATAACCTTCTCCCATATTTAATTTTAGGTTTTAGATATCATCACATTAATGTAAATTAAATTTAATAACCCCCCAAATAGTGCATTCAATCTTTTGGAATAGTCACTGAATTCCTCATTATCTCTTTTTGATAGAGCTCTACTTTATATGTTAACTTTAACTCCTTGTATGGAAACAATTTATGGATCCCTGCCTAATGATTAGAAGTTGTTATCATTCAATTCTATCATAGAAGAAAATCATGTCTATCAATGACCATAATTTCTTTCTCATTTAAAACTACAACCATGGACACCAAATAGATAAAATACATTTAGATTAAACGTTTCACTATGATTCCACTTATTTGTCCCACACATGGAAGAAATATCAAATATATCTTAATAATGACCTTATATACTAGCTAGTAAAAACTCACTTTTATCCCATGAAATAAATATAAAATAAGTAAAGAATGAATAAATAAAATTAAATTTTAATTTTTTCACCTTCATCAAGATTTGGCTCGGGACCTACACTAAGATACATTAAGGGAGAATGCAGCTAGGTATGTGTTGGTATTCTAAAATCCTCTGTAAGTGATTTTTTTTTATAAAATTTTTTAGATAACTTTCTATTCCAATTTGTTTACAACCCATATATGGATTATGATAAAATTTCACTCTCCACTTAAGAGAACTCCTTTATTCTATAAGTGAACACTATGATTATCCACTCACTAATAATAATTGGTTACACTATGAATGGTGTGGGCATATTCTTCTTATATATCAACATAATGAAGTCCATGAATATACTAAAGGATTAATTCCTTAAATGATCTCTATTTCTCAACAAAATATCTATCCTATATTAATAAATAATATCCTTAATAGAATACGTTTCTCAAATATTCTTTAATGATATCTATATTTCTATTTATTAAAACTTTCATATTTCTTAGAATATTATGGGATAATTCCTCTATTCATGTCTTCCAAATCTAAGTTATTATCTTCTTATTTAAATATCTAACATTCCCTATTAATATAGGAAATTAAAATTTGAAAAAAATACTTGATTAATATAATCATATCATGACACAATGTGTGTTTTTCAAACTCATTAAACTTCTAAAAAATCATAGAATCAACCTAATTCAGTTCTTTAAAATTATATACAGTTGGATTTTCTAAAAATATATCCATTTAACACTTCATGATTAAACCCATCACTTTATGATGAAATAAAAAATTCCATAGAAACAATCAAATCCCATGGATCCCAAATACAATATGATTATAACCTCTCACATCCACACCATTAATCAATTGTGATATGATATACTACTTTTGTTTTGTATTCCAATTTCAAAGAAGACATAAATGTTCATGACCCTCTTTCTTACAACATAAGATTTCACTTTACAATCCAACCATTTATATTATGTCATTAATCCTTGATCATAACATATACATATTCAAAAAAAGTTATTATGTAAAAAACACAGCATGATTCACATATGTTATGGTGCATTACTCTAACCATAACCAAAACATAGTTGAACACTTAATCATGACATGATTCGATGTGCGATTTAGTGTAATATTTTATTCAACTAAAGAAACTTATTTAACCCCTATAATATTTTTAAAACTCAAGACCTTCCATTTATAGAATTTTCTTGAGTCTTTTGGAATAAAATTTTCAAAATAAAAATAACTTAAAAATAGTTATAGGTATTTTTAATAACCCTCTCCCTCTCACAACACATAAAATTTGTCTAACAAATAATATCCCCATATTTCCATCTTCTATTTTTTCAATATATTTTTATGTATATTTTTATTTTATTTTATATCTATATTATATATATATATATATATATTATTTTTTGGAGAGTAAAAATCATTGAATACAATAGATATGAAATAAATTTTTTATCCCAACAAAGTGATTTATGTTTTAAATTTAACCAAAAAATGTATCCCACACCCCAAAGAAACTTTAAAAAACTTTTCCCCACACTTATCTTGAATATAATCATTAAAATAAACATATAGTGATATAGATAATATATATAGGATTGATGTATGTCTTACAAATAAGGTAATTCATTTAATTGAAAGGGAAAAAAATTGGGATCAATGAGAAGGTTAGTCATAAATGGGTATCAAGTGGGATTAAAAAATTATTTCTCAATTATATTAACATAAAATTATTTTGAAAAAACATTCAAAAATGTTCTATCTCAAAAGAAACATGATGGGACAAATCTGGATTTATACACCCCGAGTTACAAGGTGAATCAATGTGTCACCTGAATAAAACTTTTCCCATCAATAGTGTTCACCCATTTGTCAGATCTTATTCCCTTATTTGAAAGAACATGTTCAATACCACAAACTCTTGATATATTTATCAATGAGTCATACCCAAATATGTAGGAATTTAAATCACACAAGACAAATATATTTTATTTATTTCACCTACACTTAGATACATCCAATGAGTACACAACAAAAATGTTTCATTGTGCCAAAATCCATTGTACCCACTTTAGATGGATATAAGTTTTAGTCATGGTAACACCATGATAAATTGAACTAACTGTAAAAGGTTTAGGATAGTGTACTATCTCCCAAGGGGTACACCCTTTTCTTCAACTATGCGAACTATTTCAGGAAATGCGTTATCATTTTATTGACACGATGGTCTCTTAAAAAGTTTTTTATATATGAAGGTATCTTACATATTAACATAGGTCAATAAAACACCTTGAATCATTGATTATATAATAGATTCAATGTTATGATCCACTTTACTATGCTTCCAAACCTCCAAATCTCGATACGATCAACTCCCTATAAATATTTGAGTCTTTACATTACTAAGATATATGAGAATGAAACATCAATTTAAGGGTACATTATTTGTCTTCAAAATGATTAAAGTAGCAGTAATATTTTTTGGATGAAGATAATTCAACACTAAAATTATCTATTTCCTGTGAAAAAGCCAATTTTTCTATTTTTTCACTATAAATTTTGATGATTTACATCCCAAAAATTTATCATCTCAATGGTACTTGTCATGGATTTGATATATATGATTATTTTGGAATTTATTGTGTAAAGGCATAAAAATTTATTTATAATTGTTTATTTCATCATTTTGAAAATAAAATAAATACTATACTTAAATTTGGGTGTTTTGATGTTATTCCATGCTATTTAAAGGTGGGTTTAAAGGCCCAAAATTGATTCCAAAGAGTTCAAAATATATTTAAAGAGATTATGGAAGCATGGTACTGAATTTAGAAAATGGATAAGGGGATTGTCTTACAATACCCTATCATAAGAGAATTCACCATCCCATATAATAATTTCAGCTTCCCATATATAAATTCATTTATGCGGGAGTGTAACCATTTAAAGAAATCAAAAATGAAATTAATATTCAAGGGCTACCTAGAAGAAAATTATTGATCTCATATAAGTAAATTTTATAATTATGGAATAATGGTAAAGTAATTTTACCTCATGTGAGGTTATTTATCTTTTATAAGAACCTCCATAAGATAATTCAGCTAAGTGAAATGGAATTTCACATCACATAAGGAAATTTTCCCCCTAATATTAAAATTACTTGGTAAAAATTTAGCCAAGGTATAATCATAAGAATACATCAAAGGAATAAACCCAACTACTTGAAAAATATTTGGGTTTCTAAATCATCAGTCATTCATCTATTTAGAGAAGGCCATGCAGATCTGAATTTTTATGATATTTTTATTAAATGAATAAGAGGAATGTGGGGGATTTCATGCAATCCCATATCGAAATTTAGGAAACCCACCCAAAATAAAAAGGAATTATTGAAGATGTTGAAAAAGAAAAGATACATGGGGATTTGACTAGTTGAGGGAGGAGGAATTTTTGAGCCTTTGATTAAGGTAAGATTATGCTTATAATGAATAGGAGGCTATTTCTGTTGAAAAGGATCAGCCACTACACTATTAAATAAGATTGGATTTCCTACTATTTTATATTAAATATTCTTCTATGTTATTTAATTTCTTTCCCATATTTGTATACTAAATTTTTTAAATGAAATGGTTTTATATTTCTATCTCTCCCTTCCTCTCCATTCCTTTGTCACTCTCTTGTTTCCTCTCCCCATTATCTTATTCACTGTTATCTCTTACACTCATGATAACGAGTGACTAACCTAAGGAATCCCCTATAGGTATTTTCCAATGTTGAACTCAAATATTAATGCATTCATGTTTAAAATTTATTATTTTCTCATAGTTATGTCAAGGGTGGTCTAAAGTTGGTAATTTTCCTTTGTGTCTCTAATTATAATATGAGTAATAGCTTCTTATATTTTAACTTGATAGGAGATATTAATGTTTAATGAAATTAATGAGTGCACTGTATATTCACAATAAATGAACAAGAGGATGTTCACACCCTATGATGGAGTGTGTTTTTAAGTCAATATGAAAACTCATAACAAGACAATGAAGTTTCACTTTGGTCGATTCATTTAGAGGAAACTGGCATTATTTATAATACTTCATTATTTCTATATTACTTATATTTTCATTTCATGTTTACTTTTAGTTTTTTTATTCCAAAATATTAACTAACCATATTTCATTGATTCTATAATTAGAAAACACCAAAAACACAATAATAAATTAAAATTAGCGAGTGTTTGACAATGAAATCTCCTCAAGTGAGGAAACCCTAGTCAGCTACTAGGCTACACTATAAAAAAATAATATATTTTGTACAACCATTTTATAAGTGTTTAAAAAGATGAAACTACTTTGAGGTATCCAAATAGGTTTCACTCACCATTTTTATTCACCTTTTTTAAATAAAATTCATTTTTTATTATATAAATTAAAAAAACTAAAAAAATATGCCCATGATGTATTTGATTCTTAAATATTCTATATAAACTAACCATTATTAGGTTCTAAAATAAGAGGAAGAAGTCCATGACTAAAGAAAAATTAGATAAAAGAAATCATATGATATTTTTAGTTGGTAAGGAATGAAATGTAATTTTTTACTAAATACATACTACCATCTTAGGAGAAGAAACTTGAGAAACACGAACCAAAAGTAATGGAGGATGAAATAACACCACTAATTTTTCAAGTTAATGAACCTGAGGAGGCCAAGAAAAATTGATTGAAGATATTATACAAGTCCTCACTCAACCATTTCTAATGGAAATTCATAAATAAATTTCACTATTTATACAATTATGGGATATCAATAATATTTTGATGACTTTTAGAATGAATTTATATGTATTAACATGTCAAATAATCCTATTATCTTTAATGAAATTCAACCATTACATATTTCTTTAATTTTTGATGAAAAAAGACCCATGTTGTGGGATTTTAGGAGAAGATAGAGGATCCTAACTATAAACTTCTATCCATGACCACCCATCTCAAAGAGGCATTGAGCACAAAATAAATTATTAAAGTCAAACCAAATTAGGGAGTCAATCCTTTTTTGTACCCAATTTCATTTTTTTAAATTGGGTAGACCATTAAATACAACGGTTTAATTTTTTTAGATTTTCCAACACTTGGTTTACCAAAGAGAGTAAATAAGTAAATGATGATGCATTAGATGAGGAATACATGAATCTTGTCACGACCCGTCCTCAGGACCCATGCCGTGACTACTCCAAGCCTGCCTTCCATAGGCCAGGGCTGGCGACTAGCACGAAAGGCGTAAATCCCAATAACTGGGAAGACATTGCATTTATAAAACACAAACACATCCATATAGAGTACAAGTAGAAGTAAAAAACTAAGTACAAAAGAAAGTACTCAAAAGTAAATGGGACAGAATACAAACCCAACTAAAAAGTACAGCTACAACTGAAAAGTACAATAGAAAAGACAACAACTGGATGGTGTCGAGCTACTCCTAGACCATCCTCCAGAGTTCTTACCTGAAGGGTAGGTACAGATGGCCATCTCAGCTCTCCACGTCCGTTTGTCACCGCCGAGTACCGTCTCGTCGTGAAGTCCACCTCCAGGTACCGTATCATTGTGAATTCCACCTCCAGGTATCGTCTCGTCGTGAAGTCCTCCTCCGGGTACCATCCAGCTCTACAAGCCTCAACCACGATCAGTGCTGTCCTTCGTCTGCAACCGGCACAATGAGGTGTGGGCATACCCTATGCAGGGGTGAGTATAACGATACTCAGTAGGGACCCCGAGACCCTCAAGGTCTCACTAAATCCAACAAGGATAACCACAAAGAAGGATCTCCACAGATAACCCCTACTTAGGTATAAGCTCTTACTTATACCTAAGTTATCAAGTAACCCATCTCAATCATGAGGAATCACAAAGGTTATGAAATCAACGGATAACGACTACTTAGGTATATGCCCATACATATACCTAAGTTATCAAGTAACCCATCTCATTCATGAGGTAAACACAAAGGTCATTGACTCATCTCAAACCAGGATTTTATTCATAATGTCGAAACCACAGCTACTAGAGAACTCCTCCTCTGTCGAGTACAGTGGGCCTACCGCTACAACCAAGCACTTCCCACTAACCTTGGACTACTGAAGTACTCCACCTGTCGAGTATTGTGGGCCTGCTGCTACAACCAAGCACTTCCCACCATGGGTCTGCCGCTACAACCAAGCGCACCCCCTCATAGCCTACAGAGGTACTCCTTCTGTCGAGTACCACGAGTCTGCCTCTACAACCAAGCGCTCCTCCTCCGTGGATCTGCCTCTACAACCAAGTTCTCCCCACCGGGTTATCCGAATAACTTCGAGTCGATCGATCAGCAATCGTCAAGTCTCAGCCAGCTACTAGGTCTCTGCACTCCGCTCTCTCATCACTGGGAGGGTCCGCTCCATGAGCTACTAGTCGATGCTCTAAGAATCACAAAGTCCCACGAAGAAGTATCCCAAAGGTCTACCACGTCATAAAAATCTCAACACAACAGACGGCGCGTCAATCAGACGCCCGATCTGTGTGTTATGAGGCTTTTCGTCCCGGGGGCCCGGTTGGTTTTGTGTACGAACCAACCCGACCGTATCTCGACTGTACCCCAAACTCTAATAGGATATACTCATAGGGACCGTTTCTCAACATGATTACCAATACCGCTGATGGTTCGTCAAACAGACGTCCGGTCTGAAAGTTATCGGCTTTTCCGTTCGAGGGGCCCGGTTGTATTTTAGGAACAATCCAACCCGACCTTACTCCTATTGTTTCCAAATATCAGGTGAATTATGCCAAAAGTTCTGTCTCATCAAGAGAAATCCAACAAAGTCGATGACACGTCAATCGGACATCCGGAACTCAAATTATAAGCGTTTCCGCTCCGAGGGCCCGGTTGGTTTCGTGTTCGGACGAACCCGGCCATACCCAAAGTTCATCGAAACCTTGAGTGTAATATACTGAAATGACCGTCTCGATCTAAGGAATCCTACACAACTGATGGTGTGCCTATCGGAGGTCCATAACTCAAGTTATGGCCGTTTAAATGAATATGGTTTGAAAATAGGGGGTCTGGGCCCGGTCCGACCTGGCCCAATACCCCCTGGGTCGGCCCAAACCGGGTCCGGGTCCGGCCTGCGGCGGGGTGCAGCCTGCGGCCCAGCTCGGAGGCCGGCCGCGGCTCAGCTCGCGGCTGAGCGGGGTGCGAAGGGGTGGGGGGTGGGGGGGGGGGGGGGGGCGCCCCCCTGTTCCGAAATGGCGGACCCGTGGGGTCCCCCCTACGCGCTGTCCGGGGGTTTCAAACCCCCGGTCTTCCTGGAAAAGGCCACCAATTAAGGCCGAACAGTTGAGCTACCACGGGACCGTTTGGGGTCCCGCCTCCCGGAGCGCTGGCGGCCGGCCGATCCCGGCCGCCCCCTGCTGAAGACCGCCGTGACTCCCATCCGAACAGCGCGGCGCGACGGCACCGCGCCCCTCCACCCCGGCCCGCCCTAGCCGCGACCTCCCTTGGGTTCTCCGGCACGGAGCGACGATGCCGATAACTACCACTGCAGCCCGCTTCGGCCGCGGTTCCTTCGGCTCCACTGGCGCGGTGTGACGGCGCCGCACACCTCCGCCGCGGCCCGCTCCGGTCGCGGTTCTCTTCTATCCTGCGCGGTGCTACGACACCACACCGCCTTTGCCAAAATCATCAACGAAGATCAACAATAAAAAGGAGAGGAGGATCGTCCGTGTTTGTGCGGTCCGGTCTCCTCCCGTTATGTCGATAATAAGCGTCCAATTTAATTAACGAAGAATGTTAAATTAATCATGAATGTAAATAATCCCTACCTCGAAGAAGATTTTCGGTTGTCAAGCGTCATGAACATTGGCGTCGTTTCCGTTTTCGTCGACGTCTCCTTCCTTGTCTCAAAGGAAGAAGAGGATGGAGAAAACCAGAACCGCCGAGTCGACGTTCTTCGTCGAAGTGGAGATGTTCTTCCAGGAAGATGAAGTTCTTCCAAAGCTAGAGCTCTATCCTCCCTTTTCTCAACACAACAAAACTAACCCCAAAAATAAAATAAGATCCTCTTATTTTATTATAACATGCCATGGGTTCAAAATACAAAATTCAAATACTTAATTCAATTAATTGAATAAGTGTTGGCATGGTTTAATGAGGGGAAGTGGGAAGAGGAGAAGTTACACACTTAATTACAAAGGAGGTTTAATGGGGAGTTTAAGGGGTTATGGGGAATGTGAAGGGATGGGGATCTTGTGGGCCCCACCTCACAAATATCCTAAAAAGAGTAGTTAGGAACTAGTGGGTCCCACCCCAACTCCCACACTTAGGATATAACCACTTAGATATAGAAAATAAAATTATACCACAATTTTATTTACTTCACATTTAATCCTCAAATTTTATCAACTCCTCCTGAGCAAACACACCTCCGGAAAAGGTCTTCTTAAGAAATTACCAGCACTACGGTTCCATCGGTGCCCTCAGATTTCAATTCCGAGCATCGGATCAAAAGTTAGAAAAACCCGCTCGTCCGTTCACTGAACATACCCGAGCTAAATTTCAGAAAATTATTCTGGGCACACCGGGCCTTGGAATCAGGTGCCGTCAGAAACTGTGTACTCGTAAAATCCCAAATAAATTAAGAAAATAATTTCCTTGAAATTTACGGGTCTTTACATTACTCCCACCTCAGGGCTTTACGTCCCCATAAAGCTACATCATAAACTAGGGAAACAAAAGGAGGTATCGAGCACACAACTGAGCCTCCCACTTCCATATGCTCTCCTGGAGGTTTCCGTGCTGCCAGCGAAAACACACAAGAGGAATCGACCGTCCTTGTAGGACCTACTCCTGTAGATCCTGAATCTCCACCGGGACCTCTGTAAATGTAGCCCCGTCATCGATGTCCAGCTCCCCGTGATCGATGATATGGGTCGGGTCATGCACGTATCTCTTCAGCTGAGATACGTGGAAGATGTCATGCACCTGGTGCAACTGAGGTGGATGGGTCAAGCGGTAAAACACCTTGCCTACTTTATTGAGGACCTAAAAGGGTCCGATGAACCTTGGAGATAACTTGCCGCCCGAGCCAAATCTTTGTAATCCACGTCGAGGTGAGACCCGTAAGAAAACGTGGTCGCTATACTCGAACTCTAGTGGTCTCTATCTCCTATCATCTTAGAACTTCTATCTGTACTGTGCAGTCTTAATCCTCTCCTGGATGAACTATGCTTCCTCCGTCATAGTCTGAACCATCTCTGATCCTACAAGAGCTGCTAAGATTTCTCCTTTTCCGATAAGAGAAATCCGGTCTCATCACCTGGATGAACCATGTTCTTTTCCTAATACAGTCAATCCTAACATGAATGATACTAATCCATGCCATGGATGACGTCGTAAGGCCTCGACACTACTACTAAGAGATCCAACTGTTACTCTCTCCTCCAAGGGTTGAGTCACACTGTCGGCATCAGTGTGTGGTCACTGGGTCTCCTCCAGTAGGAATCTCAAAAGTGAGGGTCAAGTCAACAGTTTAAACCGGAACCTCTTAGTACACAAAAATGAAGGAAGCAAATGTCACAAGGACAAGTGTCTTTTATTACTGCAGCTCGATGTACATAGACATATAGAAACTACAAACATCAATAATGACAACAAGGAAACTAGAAGCACCAAGATCAAAGGTCTCCATGCCTGAAACTAGTCCCGCTCTTGTCCGCCTGCTTTCGGAGCTCCATAGTCATATGCTTCAGCTGCCTGAAGCTAAGCTCTCCCATGTCCACATGTTCCTTGCGGTCGGGGTGGACCTCATGGTGGTGGTGGTAGCAACACCTCAAAGCGTCGTCCACCTCCAGCTACACGACTAGCTCCCCTGCCTCAGTCTCCTGCTCCTTGCGGTCCTCCTAGATCGAACCTCTGCCTCTGCCTCAGAGGTCCTTCGTTTATCTGCTAATCATCTATATAGAAAGTCAGACAGTCACGTGCCATGTGACCAACCCCGCCGCAGGAGTAACACTGTTTGCTCCTGGTAAGTCGTTCTCCACCCCTGGTGCCACACACACACGATCCTGTGTCATGCGGTTGACCACCTGTCGGTCTGGTCCTCTTGGACCTCTACGTCATCTGTCTACTGCCCACTACAGAAGACTATGCTGCATGCCGGCTAGTGGTGGGTCCTGCTGCTGGAGACTGCTCAGCAAGGAAACTCTCCACTAAGAGGGCTCGCTCCAACACCCCTGTCTGCATCAGAATTCTGTGAGAAACAAATGAAGCTCTAATCTCTCTCCTGAGCCCTTGCTCGAAGGTTCAGGCCCTGAGGAACAGATCCCGTACCATATCAGTAGAGTAGCGGGAGAGATCGGTGAACCTCGCTGAATACTGCACCACCATCATGCTACCCTGCTAATGATGAAGTAGCTTCTGTATATGCACTGCTTGAATGGTGGATGGTACAAACTCTACCTGGAACAGGCTCTCGAAGTCTGCCCACAGAAGTGTCGCCTCATCATGCATCTGGAGCATCAGGCTCTACCATCTTCCTGCTGCTGCCTGAAGGAGGCTGACAACAAGGATTACCATGAAGTCTTCTGGCATCCCTACTACCCTGAAGACTCTCACCACAGCCTCCATCCAATCCTCAGCCTCCTGCAGGTCCATCTCTCCCCTGAACCTGGGTGGCCTCTGGCACTGGAACTCGTGCAGTGCGCTCAAGCGACGTGCACTCTCTGCTGCTGGGGCTGGTGCCATCGGTGGCCCAACGGGTGGTAGTACCGCTGGTGCCTCAACTAGAAGAGGGCCCTGTACTAAGGCCTCATCGCTCGGCGAGCTGTCAGTATGTACAACTCTTGGGGCTCTAGCTGGTCGTCCGCGGGGAGGAATCCTGAAAGAAACAGATGCGACACGGTCAAATACTATACCTAGTGAGCTGAACTGGTTTGATATGACATTAAAACTTTTGGAAACACACATGCAATCAGTGTTTTAGTGCACTAAGTTGGAAATCGATATTCAGGGTCCTGGTGCATAGATACGTCGGCCGCCGCACCAACACTGGACTCCCTGGACTGATAACCACACTCAATACTCTTAACACTATTGCTTCACATAGAAGAAATTATCAGAGTCCTGAGTTCTGCAGTAGAACCGACTCCTCTGATACCAATTTGTCATAACCCATCCTCGGGGCCCGTTCCGTGACTACCCCAAGCCCACCTTCCATAGGCCAGGTGCTGGAGACTAGCACCAAAGGCGTAAATCCCAATAATTGGGAAGACATTTCCTTTATAAAACACAAACACATCCATCCAGAGTACAAGAAGAAGTAAAACACTAAGTACAAAAGAAAGTACTAAAAAGTAAATGGGCCAGAATACAAACCCAACTGAAAAGTACAGCTAAAACTGAAAAGTACAACAGAAAAGACAACAGCTGGATGGTGTCGAGCTGCTCCTAGATCGTCCTCCAGAGTTCCTACATGAAGGGTAGGTATAGATGGCCACCTAATCTATCCACATCCGTTTGTCACCGCCAAGTACCGTCTCGTTGTGAAGTCCACCTCCAGGTAACGTCTTGTTGTGAAGTCCACCTCCAGGTACCGTCTTGTCGTGAAGTCCTCTTCCGGGTACCATCCGGCTCTACAAGCCTCAACCACGACCAGTGCTGTCCGTCGTCTGCAATCGGCACAACGAGGTGCGGACATAGCCCGTGCAGGGGTGAGTATAACGATACTCAGTAGGGACCCCAAGACCCTCAAGGTATCACTAAATCCAACAAGGATAACCACAAAGAAGGATCTCAACAGATAACCCTTACTTAGGTATAATCTCTTACTTATACCTAAGTTATCAAGTAACCCATCTCAATCACGAGGAATCACAAAGGTTATGAAATCAATGGAGAACCACTACTTAGTTATATTCCCATAAATATACCTAATTTATCAAGTAACCCATCTCATTCATGAGGTAAACACAAAGGTCATTGACTCAGCTCAAACTAGGATTTTATTCATGATTTCAAAACCACAACTGCTGGAGAACTCCTCCTCCATCGAGTATAGTGGTCCTGCCGCTACAACCAAGCGCTTCCCACTAACATTGGACTACTGAAGTACTCTACCTATCGAGTACTGTGGGCCTCCTTCTACAACCAAGCGCTTCCCACCATGGGTCTGCCGCTACAACCAAGCGAACCCCCTCATAGCTTACAGAGGTACTCCTTCTGTCGAGTACCATGGGTTTGCCGCTACAACCAAGCGCTCCTCCTCCATGGGTCTACCGCTACAACCAAGCGCTCCCCACTGGGCAATCCTAATCACTCCGAGTCGATCGATCAGCATTCATCAAGTCTCAACCAGCTACTAGGTCTCTACACTCCGCTCAATCGTCACCGGGAGGGTCCGCTCCACGAGCTACTAGTCGATACTCCAAGTATCACAAAGTACCATGTAGAAGTATCCCAAAGGTCTTCCACATCATAGAAATCTCAACAAAATAGACGTCACGTCAATCGGACGCCCGGTCTGTGTGTTATTAGCCTTTTCGTCCCGGGGGCACGGTTGGTTTCGTGTACGAACCAACCCGATCATATCTCGACTGTAACCAAAAATCTAATAAGGTATACTCATAGGGACCTTTACTCAACATGATTACCAACACCGCTGACGGTTCTTCAAACAGATGTCCGGTCTGAAAGTTATCGGCTTTTCCGTTCCAAGGGCCTGGTTGGATTTTGGGTACAATCCAACCCGGCCTTACTCCAACTGTGTCCAAATCTCAGGAAAAGTATTCCAAAAGTTCCGTCTCATCCAGAGTAATCTAAAAAAGTCGACGGAACATCAATCGGACGTCCGGAACTCAAGTTATAAGTGTTTCTGCTCCGAGGGCCTGGTTGGTTTCGTGTTCAGACCAACCCGGCCATACACAAAGTTCACCGAAACCTTGAGTGTAATATACCGAAAATACCGCCTCGATTCAAGGAATCCTAAATAATTGACAGTGCGCTAATTGGAGGTCCACAACTCAAGTTATGACTGTCTAAATGAATACGGTCTGAAAATAGGGGGTCTAGGCCTGGTCCGACCAGGCCCAATACCCCCTGGGTCGGCCAGAACCGGGTCGGCCCGACCCGGATCCAGGTCCAGCCCACTTGGGCGCGGCGCGGACTGGTCCGCGGAGGGGCACGACCTGCGGCCCGGCTCGGAGGCCGTTCGCGGCTCGGCTCGCGGCCGAGCAGGGTGCGAAGGGGGGGGGGGGTGCCGCCCCCTGTTCCAAAACGGCGGACCCGTGGGGTCCGCCCTATGCGCCGTTTGGGTGTTTCAAACCCCCGGTCTTCCTGGAAACGGCCGGCCATTAAGGCCGGACAGTTGAGCTACCGCGGGACCCTTCAGGGTCCTATCTCCCGGAGCACTGGCGGCCAGCCGAGCCCAACCACCCCCTGCTGAAGACCGCCGCGGCTCCCGTCCGACCGGCGCGGCGCGACAGTGCGATGGCGCCGCGCCCCTCCGCCGTGGCCTGCCCCAGCCGCGGCCTCCCTCGGGTTCTCCGGCGCAGCGCGACGACGCCACACACTACCACTGCGGACCTCTATGGACGTGATTCCTTCGGCTCCACCGACGCGGCGCGACGGCGCCACACACCTCCGCCACGACCCGCTCCGACCGCAGTTCTCTTCGATCCCGTGCGGTGCTACGACACCGTGCCACCTTCGCCAAAATCATCAAAGAAGATCAACAGTTAAAAGGGGAGGAGGATCAGCTGTGTTTGTGCGGTCCGGTCTCCTCCCGTTATGTCGATAATAAGCGGCCAATTTAATTAACGAAGAACGTTAAATTAATCATGAACATAAATAACCCCTACCTCAAAGAAGGTTTGCGGTTGTCAAGCGTCACAGATGTTGGCGTCATTTCTGTCATCATCGGCGTCTCCTTCCTTGGAGTGAAGGAAGAAGAGGATGGAGAAAACCGAAACCGCCGAGTCGAAGTTCTTCGTCGAAGTGGAGACATTCTTTCGGGAAGATGAAGTTCTTCCAAAGCTAGAGCTCTCTCCTCTCTTTTCTCAACACAACAAAACTAACCCCAAAAATAAAATAAGATCCTCTTATTTTATTATAACATTCCATGGGTTCAAAATACAAAATTCAAATACTTAATTCAATTAATTGAATAAGTGTTGGCATGGTTTAATGAGGGGAAGTGGGAAGAGGAGAAGTTACACACTTAATTACAAAGGAGGTTTAATGGGGAGTTTAAGGGGTTATGGGGAATGTGAAGGGGTGGAGATCATGTGGGCCCCACCACACAAATATCCTAACAAGAGTAGTTATGAACTAGTGGGTCCCACCCCAACTCCCACACTTAGGATATAACCACTTAGATATAGAAAATAAAATTGTACCACAATTTTATTTACTTCACATTTAATCCTCAACTTTTATCAACTCCTCTCGAGAAAACGCACCTTTGGAAAAGGTCCTCCTAAGCAATTACCAGCACTATGGTTCCATCAGTGCCCTCAGATTTCAATTTCGAGCACTAGATCAAAAGTTAGAAAAACCCGCTCGTCCGTTCACTGAACATACTCGAGCTAAACTTCGGAAAATTATTCTGGGAACACCGGGCCTCATAATCAGGTGCCGTCAGAAACTGCGTACTCGTAAAATCCCAAATAAATTAAGAAAAAAAATTTCTTGAAATTTACGAGTCTTTACAATGCTCCCCATACATGTTGAACATTTATTAGAGGCATTATATGAGGATATTACAGGGGCTTTCACGAAGAAAAATATCCTAAAGATACTATTAATGAAGGGGAATATTTTGATGTAAATTCAAATTTTTTAAATTTCATTACAATTAAATTATTCACTAATTCTCCATTTAATAAATGTATTACTTTACCGCATGAAAAAAAATCTATGTAAGTGAAAGGATAGGCTAAAAAATTAGCATCTGATAAGGAGGAGGGCCCATATTTTCTTTTAGCCCCACCGTAAAAATTTTACTTGATAGCAATGGGGATATACCTGATGAAATCTATCCATGAATTCCTCAACATGAAGTGGAAACTAAAGCATATTGGAAATAATGTTATGTGGTGGTTCAAATCAAAGAAACTCTACCCACCATTAGACTTTAGATAATAACTAGGACTTCATTTCTTGGGGTAGGAAAAACCTATGAACCACTTGGGTGGGGGGTTAAACCAATATTTATGACTCTTCATTCCTTTACCTTTCTATCTATTTTCATTTATTTACATAAAAAAATTATCTTGTGTTATTTTATTTTACTTTTAGTTTTTTTGAGTATTCCTTATAATTTTAACTCAAGGATAACCTACTAATAATTCAATTTGTATCATTAATTTCTCTATTATCATGTTTACTTAATAATATAATTCTATATTAAAAGATGATAAAATCATTTTTTAATCAAAATTTTTTAGTAATAGTTTAAGTGTGGGGGAGTGATACTAATTTGTTTAGGATTTTCATGTATTTCTTTTCTATTTTTTAATTTTTTGAGTGTTTTAAGTTAAGAATTTATGATTTATTAAAAAATTTAGATGATTGGGAATTTTTTTTATGTTTTTTATAAAACTACTAGATTTTAATTTCTAAAACCATTAAAGGATTTATAAAATATAAAATTTCTTATTAATTTTTTATATTATTATTTAACTATGTTTGATCAAAATTGAACCTCAATGTGTGCTAGTGCTATACGCAATTTTAAAATTTTCCCAACTTAAGAGATTTATAAGTATGTTTACATCTTATTTCCATTAACCTTTTTCTTAAGAGTCTAGATGAAATTTTAAAAATATAGAACGTTTTGTTTTCCTCTTATTTAAATATTTTATAATTTATGAATTTTGTTTAATTTGATTGAGGCACCATTTTGAAAGCTCATTTTTACATTGAACTATATTTTAAGAGTTACCTTATATTTAAACATTTTATTAAGTCTCTAGTATCATTGAATAAACTTATTATTAAATGAATTTGAAATCCAAAAATTGTAATCTACATACTCATGAAGTTAATTTCATGATCACGGTTGAACTCAAGTGTGTGTGTGTGTGTGTGGGGTGGTGGTGGTGGTGGTGGAAAATTTGGCCACTTTGAAACATATGATGCTGGTGTTTTATAATGTTATATACACTTTTTTTATTTATATTTGGAAATACAATACACTATAAAAAAAGGTTAGGATGACAAAAAATGTCATTCAAAGTTGAGTTGGAAGTTTACTATTATTTTAAGATTAAAAACCATCTCTCTTTCTCTCAGAATTATGTTTCTAAAGAGAAATTATAGATATGAAAAAGATAAAATATATACAAAAAAGGGAAAATGTTTTAATAAATTTATCATTGATTCTAAAAATTCCATTGTGTAGACTTCCTAATAAAGACAAGCGGAGTTTAGAGGTAAACATTTTTAAAAGGGGAGTGAGTGAGGATCTATTATTGAGTTTAAAATATTTCATACTTTATACATTATTTTTCAATAAATCCACCCACTATGTTTCAATGTTTTTTTCATTTGAAAACTACTGACCCTTTATCCTTAAAAAAAACCCATGTAAATTACCCATGATTGACACATTTTTATGATCCAATGAAGTTGATATTATAGGAAGTCACCAAGCCTATAGAAATATTACATTCTCTTGAGAATTAGAAAACATCCAAATACTTATTTCATGATTAGAATCAATCAAAAGTAGTGTTAATAGGATAGGATCGAATCATTTCCCATCTCTAAATGATCTTTAACCACTGAAACCATCACTAAACAACTCCATAGTACACAACATGGCCGGAAATTTGGAGGTCTATGTTCTTAATTCTATATCCCACATGGAAGTATATTCACAACACCACTTTGGACATCATGTAGCAAATAATATCTTAATCCCACAACCATGGGGCATCACATCTAATAATTAAAAATATAAAAACACTCATTTGATTAACTATGATATAGGCCTTGTTGCATGAAAACACAACCACATCATGAAAAAATATTCCATATAAGTCTCCACTGAGCTCAAAAAATTCCACTATAAAAACATGTCCAGGTATCATATCATGTGGTTCATACCCCTTGACATTTACTCAAATACAGTCACAATACCCTATAAAGGATCCCACATCCTCAAATAAAACTATATCTAAGAAAATGACTAAAATTATAACTATAGTATAGAAGTACCATTATGAGTTTGATAAAAACATTATCCACTAACACATCACTATACCATAAAGGAATCTCATTATAAGAATCAAAATCTGGTCAGTAAAATACCAATCCAGATAAAAAATAAAGTCTTAGTCTATAGGAAAATTGTTTTCTCCCAATGATTAGGCTCTCCTTATAAACCCATAAGGTCTCTGATGTCTGAACACACATATATTACTCTATCTATATTAATTCTTCACCAATTTAGTAGAAACTATAATCAAATCAATAATAATGATCTAAAATAAATGAAAAGAAGATATGAACTAACTCAAATCGTGGGGTAAGAATGTCTCTCAACCAAGTCTTGGATGAATGCCTCTTAACACCTCTATAATCATAAATGATAACCCACACCTCATTAGATAGAAAAAGAAATATGAGTGCCGCACAAAAAAATTGGGACTGTCACACACTAGATGAGATAACACAATAGAACAAAGAAAAAAAATAGACGAGATAGAGAGAGGTATTGGACCCCTAAATAAAAGCCTCATCGCTGAGACAGTCATTGAAAAGAGGCTCAATCGCAGGTGTGGTATATCATGAACCTACCTTAGAATCCTATTTGGATTCCTATATGGTGGCATCTAAAAATTAATAAGATGAACTATAGTAAAAAAAACATATCTAGGGAGTTAGATCAAGAAGGACATAGAAATTAATAACCCATTCCTATATGATTCATGCACTATTATTATTTCCTATAACCAATGCCTTGGTGCACCAAGATAAAAATAAGGTTATAATAGTCACGATGAATAGATACATTAATCTTTATTCCATCACTAGGTTACCTTTACTGGAAGACGAACTCAAGATTCCTTAACATTGTTGCCTTAAATTCCCATCCATCCTTAAATGACACCAAAATCCAAAAATTATATCCAAGAAAATATGTATTTGATACCACTTTGACATGACCCAAACTATAAGACCTATATTGGGTGGTAGTAAGACAAGTGTACCACCCCAATCAAACCTCTAATAGGTTAGGGTATGGTGATTAGCATTGAGTAGATGTATCACACACACATTGAAAGGACTTATCATAATGCACCTATACACTTTTCATGCCTCCAAACATGACATAATAATGATGAAGATGTTAGTAGAACTAAAAAAAATGAATACAATTCATCCAAAAAATACAAGGATAAAACAATATAAGGAAATACACAATTTATAATAAAAAGGGAGAAAGATACATGCCCAATAACTAATATGGATAACCAATATAATTAACTGAGATGAAGAGGCCATAATAGTAAGCTGAACATAAACAAAAATTTCACCCACTAATATCATCTCTCAGTACCGTTAGGATTTTTCATCACAATTTTCACCAAGTTCACCACAAATAATCAGATTCAAACAAGCCATATCAGCTCCATGTCCACCAAGACCAACTCTAAACCACACATCATCTAAAAATAAACAACATGTGTGACAACAAAGACCGTTCAAGGGTGATTATAAATATACCTAGTAATACATCCTAAAAGTCACATATAATACATAGAAAAAAATAATAAATCAATAATCCTAGTACTGCATTATATTCCATTGAAATACAAGTAAGAGTAAAATAGATATGAAAAACTAATAAAATCCATATAAGCACAAGAAAGTCCTAATAATCTCATCTCTGGTCCTAAAAGGTTGTACCTCATGAGCATTTAAGGATACTAGGGGCACCATAAATCCCATAATTTTTGAAGTAAAATTCCAAGAAGTGAATTTTTACTCGAAGGAAACCTTGGGGTTATTTATGAATCAAATGTCCTGAAGTGTCTGATATTTATAGTTTTTCTCCCACATAACCAAAAGAAATGTATCAATGGGAAATCCACTCTTCACAGCATCAGGAACATCAGTCAATGGGTACCCCACTTATTTTTCACCAATATCATGTTATTATTTTAGAAAACTATAGGATAACAAGACCTAACTAGGGATAGATACCAACTAGGGTTTTACTAAATCTAACTACTATAACAACCCATATTAAGAGAAAACCCACATAACTCATAGATACTTTTAGTAGGTGAACTTGTTGGGGGGACACTACTTCTGACTACCTGAGATCCTGATAAATCCACTGAAACTTTTTCCATAGATCCATTAAAAAGTCCAATCATAGTATTGTAATAGAAAAAAACCAAACCGTCAGATCATAGCTTCCCTTAACTGAGTGTACTAGGATTAAGAAGTCTTGTAACCCTACCAAACACACAAATTCACCTTACAAACACTCAAGAACAGCCCAAAAACATTCAAGGTAGTAAAATTTTAAACAATTAATGCATATAAAATAAGGAAATAAATAAAAAATATTAATATGATTCAGACATGTTATCATACAATAATAAGAGAAAAATTTAGTTTTATTTTCATTAATCAAATGTAAAATATAAAATTTAACTAAAAAAGATAGTAATATTTCATTATATATTATTAAATATCTATAAATATTATATAAAAACATGATATACTATTCATATATTGATGTAATTTGTAGATAATTACCTATATTATTTAATAAGAAACTCCATCTGATTGTTCACGTCACACTACCATATAATATTCATAGAAAAAATAAATTTGGAATGAGACCGACGATTATTAGTAACTCTATTAACATCAATAAATTTCCTTAATAAAAATATCTAGAAACATAATTCTAGAGTATTTTATGAATATTTTGGACCTCTGTGACTCCATAAAAATATACAAATTATTGATGTTTCTTCTTACACCTAAAGAGAATGAATTTCCATTTCCATTGCACTATGTCTAGACACATTCCTATAACCAACTTATGATAAATGTAAATCTGGTTAATGAAATTATAATAAGCCAAAACTATGTTTCACATCCAAAAAATCACTCACATGAGGACTTTTTTTGGTAAAATTATAAGGAAAATATCCCAAAAATTCCATTATTCTTCAAAAAATGTAGTCTTTCTATATTTTTTCATTCACCCATATCCCACTGTGGCATGATGTCATCTCATAATTTTTTGAACTAAGGGATTAGTGAACATGTCTTCCAAATATTGGATTACAGATATCCTATATATATCTTTAAAATTCTCCTTTATTAGGTTCATGATGATGTTTTACTTCATATCAACATTATTTATCTTTGAATATATTGACCCAATCCTTAAAAACACTTTATTTCATAAATTTTCACATAGATTGCTAACAAGTGCAAAACCAAGTATCAAGAGGTCCAGTATAATTGGAATATTATACTCATAAATAAATCATAATAATTATAAAAACATCATCATTATTTAAAACTATACATATTGATACTAAATCTAATAGATCTTCAAAAATTTTATAGGATACCCTAGGGAAAATACATAACTAAAAGAGTGATCTAGAAATCTCAATAAAGAAATAGACTTGGAAATAAATCACAACACGAGAGTTAAGATTCATAAAATTAAATCATAAGTAGAATGATCATAATTTTGGAAACATGAAATATTGAAATAAAATTAAAATATCATGAAATAATGGAATACATGGTAATAACTTAAGAAATGACATCATAAATAGAAGTCTAAGTTCATTCCCAAGATCATCATTAAAAAGTGGAAAAATACCCATAATAGATTAAGTTCACTCCCTAATCCATTACATAAAATCTCATGATATATAAATATTTACCCAATGTATTAGAGAGATACATAATTCTTGGCCCACCCATCACATAATTTAAATCAAATATATGTGTTCCACATAAGGAAAAAACCATTCATAAATCATAAGCATGATTAAACCCTTGAGAAGGAAGTGGGTTTTAGAATTTTGGTTCAAGGCATAAATGAAAGATAAATCATAAGGAATACCAAAATAAATAAGAATTAATTTTTTTTGACTTTTATAATTGAAAAAATTATATAGTAATTGAAAATGTAATATCAATTTTGAAACATCATTATAATTATTTCAAGAAAAAAAGAATAAAAATAAACTACTTGTTTGATGCTTTTAGAAAAAAGTAATGGCTATTTATAAGGAAATAACTTATTGTTTTCCATAAAAACTAGAATTTAACCAAGAGTTATATATAAAATAATTTGGGGTTTTAGAATCTATTCATGGTTTAAAAACATTTTATGGTGTGATTATTGATTGGAGACAAGAAATAGAAAAGTACCCTTAAATAAAGTTTACTTTAAACTGGAAATTCCAAATGGACCTAAAAACATGTATAACCCTAAGAATAAAAAATATATTAATTATGTATGTATTTAAGGGATATATATAAAAATATGTAAAAATTTCATGAGAAGAATATTGTGTATAATGGATAATAAATTAGATAATGTATAATCGGAATGTAACAAGGGTGGTATGAAAGATCCCTTAACTCGAGTCTAAATTCACACTGAACTTGTTCTTAAATTCTTGAATAATTAATTTATGTTAACTTTATACATTTAAAATAACCGTATTAATATATATTTAATTTTATAAGGTTATTTTATTATCTTTTGTAATTTATTTTTAATATAGTTTCAGCTTATATCAGTTACTCGAGGTTATTCGATATATTTCCCTTTAACTTATTCAGTTTTTCAACCATGGTCAAATATATTGTAAAATTAAATCATGATATCTATAATTTTTGAGGTTTATTACTTTATTATACCATTATATAAATACATATATAGTCATGAATGTTATCCCAAAATAGACCCATATAAAGAAAGGTTCCCTGATAAGCCCATTTAAGGTGGTAAAGTTACTACAACCATTTCTTATTAATCACACATATAAAATGAAAAATATTATTATTTCAAAATTTTAATTGTTCCATAAATATTACTTTTCCAAAATGAATACATTTTTAAATTTAAACAGGTTGGGTGGTCATAAAAAAACATGTCATTTTATGAAGGCAATAATCCACACGTACACATAGACACCCCTTTAATTTTTTATGAAATGGTTGGGGATATAAAATGAAATGATTATAATTTATGAATTATAATATTTTTATAAATAAAATAATACTTTGTTAAATAATATTTTTTAACCTTCCATTTATGATGGTGATGAAAACTTGAACATATCATTCATAAAGGTGTTAGACCACAACTTTTCATGATGACACTTTCATTTTTCTCAATGATTTTAGAGGAAGGTATAAAATAGATATTAAATTATTATAATAATACTTAATAATATTAAAAAATCTTCTAATATCATACCTTCATGTATATAGGTTAATTTAAGGGTAGAGAAGAAAATAATAAGTGCAGAAGTTGGATTGAGAGTAGTAGCTATCCATTCAAAGTTCTCCCTTGGGTAAGTCCTTAAGGCTCCTTATATTGGTATTTGGTTGTGAAAAAGGATTCATGGAAATATATAGGGTGTTGATGAGATACTATTTTAGAGTTTACGTTGAGGTAAATATTTGTAATGAGTGTATAAATGGGGTGGAGGTGAGTTCCTTTTATACGTAAGGAGTGCAACATTTAATCTCTTTACTTTTTAATAATGTCATTACATATTTCTTGGAAAAAGGATAAAAAATAGAAAATAATAGTGTGGGGAAATATATAAGTCTAAGAGTCCCTCCATCATCAAATATCATACTTATTTTTCATGTATTTTAAAATTTTTCACTATGTTAAATAACTTTAATCCAAATTTACCCTTACCACGGTAACTCCTATTTCACCCTCAGTAACTAATTTTAATAACCAAAATTAAAATTGAATTTATTTAGTAATTATTAAATTATTCTTTAAAATATATAAATAATTTTATGATGTAAAATTTATAATATTTAGAGAAATTAATTTTAGTATTAACACACATAATACATAAAAATTATTTCTTTGAAAAAGATCATTTTAAGATTAAAATTTATGCATGGGAGAAGATGATCAATCTATATTATTTTCAAGATAAAAATTGGTTTATTATAAATCAGATAAATGTTTTTTTTCATATTAGGAAAAACAAAAACTGAATTATATGTAATTAATATTTAATTTAAAGTAAAGTCTAAATAGTTTTTTTTATTTGGACTAAATATTACTTAAGTCCAAAAATTCTAAGCATATGATTTCTAAAATCAAATAAATATTTTAGAATTCATAATTTTTATTTATTAAGTAAATGTTAAATTTTTATATAATTATAATTAAAATATTATTTTATAGAAATATCATCAAAAAAATTAATTTTGGTAAAAATAGTATTTTTCACTATTCTCCCTAAAAATACTCTATTTTTGAAAAATACAAAAAATTAATTGTAAGATAATTTCAACCAGATGAATCAAAAAATTAAAGTTATTTAATCTTATTTAACTTATTTAATTGATAAAAATTATTTTATATATAAGTTCTTAAAATTAAATAATTTTTTCCTTGAAAATGCATTTTAAAGCATGAAATATATCTATATTATTACTATACCCCCAAGTTATATTTTTATCCCAAAGTTAATATTATAAATATATTATGTTGTAAATTATTGATAATGTGAAATTAGTTCTTATCATATATATCACCTTATATGATAAACACATATATTCATAAAGGAAATTTCTATATACAAATTATGGGTCATTACAATCTCCCCCCTTAAGAAATTTCTCCCTTCAAATTTCTTTCCATACACTAGGTTAAAAAAATGTGGATACTTATGTTTCTTTGTCTCTTTTAGTTACCATGTCAATTGTTCATACTTACATACATACATACATACATACATACACAAACACAAAAACACACACACAGATATATATATATATATATTAATAGGTTTGGGAAACACCCATTTTTTATTAAGGAAAGATAACCCTCTTTTCAACAGGGTTTAGAGGTAACCATTACATGACCCAAAGACCTAGTATCTTGAAGGATCATTTCAATTTTTGTAGGCCCAAAGGCCCTATGGCATGAAAGCCAAATATGAGAAAAAAATATTCACATAATGATCTCAATAATATAGCTACAACCCCCCTAACCATCAGCTATTTCATTGCACTACCCCACCATAAGGACCTTCATAGAGGATCCCTATTTAAATCCATGTCTAGGTAGAGGGCCAGATGATGGGTTCCAGTACAATCGTCACCCTTTTCACCTTCCCACCTAGAAAATCCATCATGTTTCCATGCCACGCTGCCTTCAATACGCATCACTTCACCTATTTGATCATCACCATTCACGCGATGGATTTACCCCTACACTATGAACCATGATGTTGTGTAGCCCTTTGAAATGACATGAAAGAGAATCCCTCTTTCCCATGTGGTTAAAGGACCTGATGATAGGTTCCAATTCACCTATCACTCTTTCGATCTTCCCACCTGATGATGTTTCCTGAAGCTAAGCTATGCTACCTACCTTATGCACCACACCGATCAACTGGTTACTTTTTTCACCACCCATTTCTATGTAGTGTCCTAAAGGCCCTATTTCCCAAATCCTTTAGTTTCTTGAAGACCCTATTCTGTGTCCTGTAGACCTAAATTAGGTGAATAGTTTTTCTACTATAATGACTTCTATAGTACTCACTACAGTATCTGCTACAGTACTACTACAATACTAAAAAATTCCACCCCTATCCAAATTTTATCCTGGGTCTTTTGGATGCCAAGTAGGATCCTTTACCACTTTGATATAGGCTCGTTGGATAACTATTCATACATATGAATTTTCCAAATTACCTTAATTAGGTGAGTTAACTTATTGTGATAGACTTTGTCTCCAGAGTCCATGATCTTCATTGGATACTCCTGGTAAGAAGGATGATTCTCCAATTATACCACATATAGATTTATTAAATGTGAGGGATTTGATATTTACTTCCTCAAGTAGGATACATGGAACACATCATGAACTTTATATAGGTTTTATGGGAGTGCTTTCCAATGTGCCTTTTTTTCAATATCATCCAAAATCTCATAGGGATGATGTTTTTTAGACTTAGCTTCCCCTTATTCCCAAATCTCATGTCTGTATTCCTTATAGATATGCGGAGGACCAAATTTTCACCAACCTTAAACTCCATGTATCATCAATGATTATCAATATAACTATTCTACTGACTTTGAGATGTTATAATGTGTTGTAGAGTAGTCTTGAAATTTTATACCATTTATTTGGCTATCCTAGGTTCTAAAACTTTTTTTTTTCAGAAACATCATAAAAAAATGCAGGTGTTTTACATCTATTCCAATATATGGATTCATAAAGGCCCATTTGAATGCTCGTGTGGAAATTTTAATTGTATGAGAAATCGATCATTGAAAAATGTTCATCCCATCCAAACTTGAAGTCCATTGAGTATGCTCTCATTATATCCTAAAGTTTCTAGATAGTTCATTTAGATTGTTCATCATACTAGGGGTGATAGGTTGTAATAAAATTTATCTATGTGTTTAGAGTATACTGAATACTATTCTAGAACTTTGATGTGAACCTAAAATATTGATTAGATTCAATAGATAGTGGTGTTTTATGAATCCTAACCAATTATATAATGTATTTATTTTAAAGGTTATTGATTGATAAGTCATATAAAATGGAAATTAAGTGAGGATTCATTGAAAGATGGTCCCCCCAAAATCCATATGGCATCGTTCCATTTAGATGAATTTGGAAGACTCATGATAAAATCCATAGATATGTTCTCCAATTTACATATAGGTATGGGAAATAGTTTCATCATATTTATATAATTTTTCTTTTTCTACATCACTTACTAACACATTAGGAAACTTGATGTATATTCTGCAATCTTCTTCCTTAAAATATCCCACCAATAGCATTATTAGAGATCCTTACACATATATATACTTAAATGGTGAATGGAGAATGTTGAGCTATGAGAATTATTCAATAACTCATTTTTTATCTCCATACCTAATATAATGTAAAGTCATTTCCAAAATATCACAACTCAATCATTATCTAAATTAAACTCAAAGGTTTTCCCTTCATCATAGAATAAACCTTATTTTGTATCACTATATCATTCGTTTGATCTTTATTAATCTTTCTAATAATGACCATTGATCAATCATTTTAGAAAGGTAGGATAATGTCCATTTTTTTCAGGATTCCCATATCCATTGTAACACCCGGGACTTTTATGTTATATAAATCATCAAAGGAATCTTTTTCTACACAACACTTGCTTGGCTTGCTTTACAGGCAATCACGACCTTCCTCGATAGCTTGCGTCGTACGCAATACCGAGTTTCACTAAACAACAATATGCTATTAAAACTAGCCGTTATGAATAGTAATAACCACTTTTTGAAATTTTATAAATTTTATTTTTAAAAATGGACTTCATTTTTGGACTCAGAATATCGAAATTAGCCTAGGGTAAAATTTTGGTATTTTTCTGAAAACTTTCAATTTTTGATGAATAGTGAAACCACTAAGTGGTAGGTTAAAAACTGAATTTTGCATAAAACTTAATTTTACCGCTTCTGTGAATGGAAATTCGAAAATCCGACAGACACGGTTGATATCATTAAGTAAAATGTGGTTCAATGAGATAAAAATAATTTTTTGGTGAATAGTAACTTTTTACTTTTTTTTACCGCGGTTAATAGTAAATAGGGTAACTAAGGGTAAATATGATATTACTATTACCCTAACACATGTCCTAATTCTATTGGATAAGTGTAATTAGACCAAAAACAAACTTAGGAATAAAATATGACCATTTAGGCCCACTTGGATTAGATTAGGACATTTATTATTAATTTATTTAAAGAAGGGTTAAAATAGTTAAAATCAAAGTTTAATAAGTAAATCATTTTTAATATGGGGTTATACATAAGATAAATTCGACTATAAATATTCATTAGAAAGATAAAAAGATTTCCTACATAATGGTATTTTATTTATAATTTTTAGACATTAAATAATATAATTTATTTATGACACAATGATGATGCAGTAATTATCTTATTAATGAAATATTGACATAATTGATGTTATCAACACCAAAATAAATTTAATTTGAGACTTTTTATGAATTTCACTAATTTTATAGGTTACTATGATATATTAATGTTGATTTAATCAACTTGGTTCGAACATATAATTCTGTTATGACTTTCACAAAAATCATATATCAAATAGTGTCAAAATTGACACAAAATAGTTTTTAAATCAAATATTATATTATTAATTGTTATTTTATTCCTAAAAATATAAGGTTCGGCCAAATGACTTAGATAAGGATATATATATTAATAATAAACAATTTGGGGTTCGTTTGGCATGTTATAGTAAGTTTATTAACCATATAGTGAAAGAAAACAAAAAGACACGGTAAAAGTTAAATTAATTAACTTAGAGTTAAATCTAATTGATAAGGTTAAAATAATACCCTAAACTTGTCTAAATCCTATTGGTTGATAGGATTTCGACCCATCCCCAATTTATCTTCGAAATAAGACCCTTTGGAACCATTATAAACCGATTTTGACTTTAATATAAAATAATATTTTGAGATATTCCTAAGGTGCCCCTCTCCTCCCTTATAAAAGGGCACCTCCTCCCCCTCCTCCTCACACCAATTTGAGCACTCAAGCTCGGCCAAACCCTGACATTTTCTCCTCTCCACTTCCCTAGAACAATCCTATAGGTCCTGGTCTTCTCCAAAGACCAATCTTAGTTCCTTAAGTGGAGGATTCAAAGAGGCGTTCCAAAGAAGAGGTAATATCCATTACCGATCTTTTCAATTTCTTTCTTCTTCAACTTCTTCTTCTTTAGTTGTTTCATGATAAAGTAATAACATCAGTATTACTTACATACTGATATGTTATTATAAATATGAAACAACCCTAATTCACCTTCTATCCATCCTACGAAAAAATGAAATCACCGCGCGTGCGTACGTACAGAATACCGTCTCCACGCCGTGGTGTAATCTATTTTCCACCATCACATTACAAGGATGGGTATAATGGTGTAATTAGTAACTATATATGATTATTATGAAGTAATATTGATACTTAAATAATATATATATACTCCGATACAATTCCACGATCATAGGAACGATATCATCACTCGTGCGTACGTACGGAATACCGTCTCCATGATGTGATGCGACTCGTTCTACATGATCTTTATTTCATAATGATTATATAAATGAATTTAATGAATGAATATGGTATATACTACACTAATACCATTCTGGAAATGAATTATCTATAACCTAAAGACAAGAATAAGAATTTATTCGACAAAACACGCATAAGAACAAAAAGTTATAAAGACCCGAGTAACAAGTAACAATGAAATATTACTAACAAGAAGCTAATAATATGACCATATATGATATCATATCAATATGTATGATTCTGGAATAAGTCAATAACATTATTTAAACCATTATACAGGAGCTTCGGACACGAACAAAGCAAATCGGACCTAAGGTAAGGGAAAATATCACAATCTCATTTTTATCCGAGATTGTTTATTCGTAAGTATTTACTAGGGTGTATTTTATCATCCACATCCATGTTTCATCAATATGTAATATTATTTCCATCCACCTACAATTGTTTAAATCCATTTTTACCCTTCGGTGAGTTTTTAGTAATATCTATGAAAGGAATCTTTTGTCGTACGAGGTACTTTTTGACTTTTCCGACAAAAGTACGAAGAATGTTTTTTTTAACTTATACGGCATGAATGGATTTTTAAAACATTATTTCCAAGAAGCTTCCTTTACAAGTTTTCAAGTTTATTTTTAATCAACTTCTTTTATTTTAAAGTTGTATGACATGTTATGAAAGGAAAAATGTTTTTGAAGAAGAAAGGATATTTTCCTCAAGAATGGAGTTCAAGTGTTTTATCAAAATTATTTTCCATCTAAGATAATAAAGGGTTCTGTTTTTATCCCTATTATTACATGGATTTGATTATGTTGTGATGGAAACATTTTTATGAATTCCTTTATCTTATATGAATTTTTTTATGATGTCATGTTGTTTAAGAATCCCATTTTTTATTACATGGGTTATGCGATGATGTATGATTTATGATTATGTGGCACACATAAGAAAGGATTCATTATAAGATGGGTGGGACCTATATCTCCCTCCAATGCATTGGGTAATGATTTTATATCTCATGAGATAAACATGGCTAGAACGGAAGGTTATTTCGGTTCAGTGATACAGGACTGAAACGAGGAGTGAACTCGGTTCAGAAAGGGACTTTGTCCACTAAGATAGTCTTGGCAATGAGTCATGACTAACAAGAAATGATTTTCCATGATTATGTGTGCATGCCACAAAGTTTCAAGTTTTATGTTATGATTATGGGGATCTCATTTTCACTTCTATGATTTATTCCATGTTAAGATATTATGATCTCTTTTGCAGGTTTTGATTTTCAAAAAGATATGATATGATTTTTATTTCCTTTATTTGCCCTTGCTGAGAATTTGAGCTCACCCTTTTATGTTTTCTTTTCCCCAGGTCAGGAAGATGGATATTAAGTAGAATATTCTAAAAGGGACCCTAGATATGATGAAATAAATGGGAGACACTGTAGAAGATTTATGAACCAGTTGTTTATGTTTCCCAGTTTCTAAAGACACTATACCTATACGATCCTTTGTGGTTTTGTCATATGTTGTAGTAAGTGTGCTTCAATTTTGAAGTATTAACAATGTATGTAAAGTATGGGTCGTTATAGTTGGTATCAGAGGCAAAGGAGGTAGGAATGTATCCGATCCTTGGGAACTCTCACATGTGAGAGTTGGACGAAGCATGGCTCTCCGCCCAAGGGCTTCATGAGGAAATGGCTGCCACTGGGGATGGTGGTGTGTCCCGGCCAGGGGGTGTAGCCGCCCATGGAGTGCCCTGATAGGTATCAACTATAGTCCACTGGAAGTAATTCCAGACTGCTACAGTTGGTATCAGAGGAAAGGTATAGTCAACCTTTGGAAACTAGGATGTGAAAGCCTTAGTAAGAACCCTAAGGATAAGTCTAAGCATAGAACACAATATTAGTGTTTTAGAAATGGCCTTGAATAACCTAGGATAAGACCTTAAGCATGAAAATTTTATTCTTGAATTATGTGGTTTCCTATTATAATTAGTGTTGCTCACACTATTCTTCTTGGTTTTAGTCAATGGCTGGAACCCGAAGGAACCGTGTTAATGCGGAATGCGATGGGCAATGCAATGATTGTCCCCCTGAGCAACCAAACGATATGGGAGCTGGAATGCAAAATCTTGTAGCCATGCTCACACAACTTTCTCAAGCTATGAATCATGCAGGATTTCCAAACGAGCAAAGGAGGGAGCAACATTCTGTTGAATCCTTCATGAGGCAGCGTCCACCTTCTTTCAGCGGGTCTACTGATCCATTAGTTGCTGAACAATGGATTAGTACTACTGAAAAGATATTTTCAGTTCTTCAATGTTCTGAACATGATAAAGTCATACTAGCAGTGTATCGTTTGGAAGGAGATGCTGATCAATGGTGGAATCTTGTTAAGAATACGAGGCAAAGGGATGAAATTGAGTCTATGGAATGGGACGAGTTCAAGAACTTATTTTTCAATAAGTACTTCCCTCGTATTCTCCGAACAAAGATGGAGAAAGAGTTTCTTGAACTGAAGCAAAGGGATGATGAATCTGTTGGTACCTATGAAGCAAATTTTACAAGACTTGCAAGGTACGTTTCTGGTATTATTATCCAACCTGAGAGTAAGATCGATCGATTCTTTAGTGGCTTAAAACCAAGTCTTCGAAGGGCGTTAGCCATAAGGGACTTCAATAGCTACGAAGAAATCGTTCGATGTGCTCTCAAAGTCGAGATGGAGATTGGAGTAATCCATCAGTCACATGGGTTTGATAAGAAGAGGAAGATGGAATTCAAAGAAAAATCTAAAGAGCACACGGAAAAGAAGATGAGATTTTCCTTATGCTCAAAGTGTGGAAAGAAACATGGAGGGAGTTGTCTTAAAGGGACAAGTAAATGTTTTAAATGTGGAAAGGAAGGTCATCGGGCATTTGAATGCCGTGATAATGGGAAGAAGATGTCTAATGATGCAAACAAAGGAAGGGATACACAGAATGAACCTACTACACTTCAATGTTTCAAGTGCAAGGAGATGGGGCATTATGCCAATCAATGCCCAAATCCAAGGGTTGATGATGATGGTCGACGTCAACAAAATCTTAAGGCTAAAGACAAAGGAAAGTCACATGCAATTTCTATCAGCGATGTGGAGTACGATAACGATGTGGTGAAAGGTACACTTACCATCCACTCTAAAGTAGCAAATGTTTTATTTGATTCTGGATCCACCCACTCTTTTATTTCTGAAGACTTTTCTAAGGGTATCACCGTATTACCTCAACAATTATATGTTGAGTTAGCTGTGACAACACCTAATGGCACAACAGTCGCATCAAAAGTTTATAATTCTTCTCCGATCGAAGTTTGTGGGAAAGTGATTCCTGCAAATCTTGTGATCCTTCCTTTAGTGGAATTTGATGTGATTCTTGGCATGGATTGGCTTTCTCTACATGGAGCTCATATCAATTTCCAAATAAGGGAAGTCACATTTCATATTCCAGATCAATCTACGATCGTATATCAATGCAAGGATGAACATAACCTTCCAGTGGAAATTTCTTCCATCTTATGGGTATTGATTCCACTAAATGAAGGTTATTTATCTCAAATGGTTGGTGAGAAACTCACGATTAAGAATATGCCCATTGTACGGGAGTTTGATGATGTCTTTCCGGAGGAATTGCCGGGTCTTCCACCAAATCGTGAAGTTGAGTTTTCAATAGAACTCGTACCGGGTGCTTTGCCTATTTCAAAGACACCTTATAGAATGGCCCCAATTGAGTTGCAGGAATTGAAGAAGCAACTCCAAGAGAATCTTGATAAGGGATTCATACGCCCTAGTGCGTCACCTTGGGGAGCACCTGTTCTATTTGTTAAGAATAAAGATGGATCAATGATACTCTGCATTGATTATCGAGAACTTAACAAGATCACTATCAAGAAAAAATATCCTCTCCCACGCATTAATGACTTATTTGACCAACTACGCGGAGCTCAATACTTTTCCAAGATTGATCTTCGTTCCGGGTATCATTAATTAAGGGTCAAAAGGGAGGATATACCAAAGACGGCTTTCCGTACAAGGTATGGACACTATGAATTTATAGTAATGCCATTTGGTCTTACTAATGCCCCTGCTATCTTCATGGATCTAATGAATAGAGTCTTTAGAGACTATCTTGATCAATTTGTGGTAGTCTTTATAGACGATATTCTTGTCTATTCAAAGAGAAAGGAAGAGCATGAAGATCACTTGAGAATTATATTGAAGACCCTGAGAAAGGAGAAGCTTTATGCCAAATTTACCAAGTGTGAATTTTGGCTTCAAAAAGTTGCATTTTTGGGTCACATAATCTCAAAAGAGGGGATATCTGTGGATCCAGCAAAAACAGAGGTTATCGAAAGATGGTCGAGACCAACAACAGTAACTGAGATTCGAAGTTTTCTTGGTTTGGCTGGATATTATCGACGTTTTGTAAAAGATTTTTCACGATTATCTAATCCACTCACCAAGTTGACTCGGAAAGGAGTTAAGTTTGTCTGGACAGAGGAATGTGAAGAGAATTTCAAGGAGTTGAAAAGAAGGTTATCCAGTGCACCTGTGCTCACACTGCCTTGTAGTGGAGAAAGGTTTGTGATCTAAAGTTATGCATCCAAGAAGGGATTGGGGTGTTTTCTTATGCAAAATGATATGGTGATAGCTTATGCCTCACGATAGTTGAAAATCCATGAGCAAAATTACCCAACACATGATTTGGAGTTAGCTGCGGTAATCTTTGCATTAAAGATTTGGAGGCATTACCTTTATGGTGAAAGGTGTGATATTTATACTGATCATAAAAGTTTAAAGTATATTTTCACACAAAAGGAGTTGAATATGCATCAAAGAAGATGGTTGGAGCTGATTAAGGATTATGACTGCTCAATCCATTACCACCCTGGGAAAGCAAACAAGGTGGCAGATGCATTAAGTTGACAAGACCATGCTAGTTTATCCATGATGAGGATCACAAAAGATCCAATATTTATGGATTTACAAAGGATGGATCTTGGAATTATAATGAAAGGGGAAAAATCTTATCTTTCTCAAATGAATGTTCAACCATCTATACATGTGAAGATTAAAGAGGCACAAAAAGAAGATGTCGAGTTACAAAAGAAGGTGATAAATGTTCCTGAATTCAACCTTGATTGTGATGGGATAATAAAGTTCAGGAATCGGGTTTGCGTTCCTCCCATCCCCGAATTAAAGAATGAGCTGCTAGATGAGGCTCATAGTTTATCATTCTCTATTCATCCTGGAAGCACGAAGATGTATAGGGACATGAAAGAGTACTTCTGGTGGGATGGCATGAAAAGAGATGTTGCTGAATATGTCTCTCGATGCTTGGTTTGTCAACAAGTTAAAGCTGAGAGACAGAAGTCTAAGGGGATGTTACAACCATTACCCATACCCGAATGGAAATGGGAAAACATCACTATGGACTTTGTCACAGGACTTCCTAAAACATCCAAAGGCAATAATGCTATCTGGGTCATAGTTGATCGTCTTACAAAGTCTGCACACTTCATTGCTATTAGAGAGGATTTCTCTCTAGATCATCTTGCCAGGATATATGTAAAGGAAGTGGTAAGATTGCATGGAGTACCACTTTCTATTATATCTGATCGGGATCCGAGATTTACCTCGAAGTTCTGGCGAAGTCTTCAGCATACTCTGGATACAGAGTTGAGTTTCAGCACTGCTTATCATCCCCAGACAGACGGTCAGTCTGAGAGAACAATTCAAACCCTAGAAGATATGTTGAGAGCTTGCTATATGGATTTCAAAGGAGGTTGGGATCAACACCTACCTTTGGTAGAATTTTCTTATAATAATAATAACTTTCACTCCAGTATTCAGATGGCTCCTTATGAAGCTCTCTATGGAAACAAATGCAGGACTCCAACTTGCTGGGATGAAGTTGGGGAAAGAAAGCTATTAGGACCTGATCTCGTAGATGAAATGGCAGAAAAGGTCAGATCTATTCAACAATACATAAGAGCAGCTCAGAGTCGACAGAAAAGTTATGCCGACAACCGAAGAAAATACCTAGAGTTTGAAGTGGGTGATAAAGTGTTCTTACGAATATCTCCCTGGAAGAGGGTTATGAGATTTGGAAAGAAGGGAAAGTTGATCCCTAGATATATCGGTCCTTTCGAAATACTGGATCGTGTTGGAAAGGTAGCTTACTGATTGGTGCTTCCACCGAATCTCTCTCAAGTTCACGATGTGTTCCATGTATCTCTCCTGAGAAAGTACATACCAGATCCTTCACATGTACTCAGCTCAGAAGTTGTACCGCTGGAGCAAGATCTTTCTTATGAAGAACAGCCGATAGAGATTCTGGATCGTAGCGAAAAAGTCCTACGAAACAAGACCACTCGATTGGTGAAAGTTTTATGGAGGAACCACCAACTTGAAGAAGCTACATGGGAGCTTGAGGATATGATGAGGGAGAAGTATCCTCATCTGTTTGTTACAAAGTGACGAATTTCGAGGGAGAAATTCTTTTTAAGGGGGTAGAATGTAACACCCGAGACTTTTATGTTATATAAATCATCAAAGGAATCTTTTTCTACACAACACTTGCTTGGCTTGCTTTACACGCAATCGCGACCTTCCTCGATAGCTTGCGTCGTACGCAATACTGAGTTTCACTAAACAAAAATATGCTATTAAAACTAGCCGTTATGAATAGTAATAACCACTTTTTGAAATTTTATAAATTTTATTTTTAAAAATGGACTTCATTTTTGGACTCAGAATATCGAAATTAGCCTAGGGTGAAATTTTGGTATTTTTCTGAAAACTTTCAATTTTTGATGAATAGTGAAACCACTAAGTGATAGGTTAAAAACTGAATTTTGCATAAAACTTAATTTTACCGCTTCTGTGAATGGAAATTCGAAAATCCGACAGACATGGTTGATATCAGTAAGTAAAATGTGGTTCAATGAGATAAAAATAATTTTTTGGTGAATAGTAACTTTTTACTTTTTTTTACCGCGGTTAATAGTAAATAGGGTAACTAAGGGTAAATATGATATTACTATTACCCTAACACATGTCCTAATTCTATTGGATAAGTGTAATTCGACCAAAAACAAACTTAGGAATAAAATATGACCATTTAGGCCCACTTGGATTAGATTAGGACATTTATTATTAATTTATTTAAAGAAGGGTTAAAATAGTTAAAATCAAAGTTTAATAAGTAAATAATTTTTAATATGGGGTTATACATAAGATAAATTCGACTATAAATATTAATTAGAAAGATAAAAAGATTTCCTACATAATGGTATTTTATTTATAATTTTTAGACATTAAATAATTTAATTTATTTATGACACAATGATGATGCAGTAATTATCTTATTAATGAAATATTGACATAATTGATGTTATAAACACCAAAATAAATGTAATTTGAGACTTTTTATGAATTCCACTAATTTTATAGGTTACTATGATATATTAATGTTGATTTAATCAACTTGGTTCGAACATATAATTCTGTTATGACTTTCACAAAAATCATATATCAAATAGTGTCAAAATTGACACAAAATAGTTTTTAAATCAAATATTATATTATTAATTGTTATTTTATTCCTAAAAATATAAGGTTCGGCCAAATGACTTAGATAAGGATATATATATTAATAATAAACAATTTGGGGTTCGTTTGGCATGTTATAGTAAGTGTATTAACCATATAGTGAAAGAAAACAAAAAGACACGGTAAAAGTTAAATTAATTAACTTAGAGTTAAATCTAATTGATAAGGTTAAAATAATACCCTAAACTTGTCTAAATCCTATTGGTTGATAGGATTTAGACCCATCCCCACTTTAGCTTCGAAATAGGACCCTTTGGAACCATTATAAACCGATTTTGACTTTAATATAAAATAACATTTTGAGATATTCCTAAGGTGCCCCTCTCCTCCCTTATAAAAGGGCACCTCCTCCCCCTCCTCCTCACACCAATTTGAGCACTCAAGCTCGGCCAACACCTGCCATTTTCTCCTCTCCACTTCCCTAGAATAATCCTAGAGGTCCTGGTCTTCTCCAAAGACCAATCTTAGTTCCTTAAGTGGAGGATTCAAAGAGGCGTTCCAAAGAAGAGGTAATATCCATTACCGATCTTTTCAATTTCTTTCTTCTTCAACTTCTTCTTCTTTAGTTGTTTAATGATAAAGTAATAACATCAGTATTACTTACATACTGATATATTATTATAAATATGAAACAACCCTAATTCACCTTCTATCCATCCTACGGAAAAATGAAATCACCGCGCGTGCGTACGTACGGAATACCGTCTCCACGCCGTGGTGTAATCTATTTTCCACCATCACCTTACAAGGATGGGTATAATGGTGTAATTAGTAACTATATATGATTATTATGAAGTAATATTGATACTGAAATAATATATATATACTCAAATACAATTCCACGATCATAGGAACGATATCATCACTCGTGCGTACGTACGGAATACCGTCTCCACGATGTGATGCGACTCGTTCTACATGATCTTCATTTAATAATGATTATATAAATGAATTGAATGAATGAATATGGTATATACTACACTAATACCATTCTGGAAATGAATTATCTATAACCTAAAGATAAGAATAAGAATTTATTCGACAAAACACGCATAAGAACAAAAAGTTATAAAGACCCGAGTAACAAGTAAAAATGAAATATTACTAACAAGAAGCTAATAATATGACCATATATGATATCATATCAATATGTATGATTCTGGAATAAGTCAATAACATTATTTAAACCATTATACAGGAGCTTCGGACACGAACAAAGAAAATCAGACCTAAGGTAAGGGAAAATATCACAATCTCATTTTTATCCGAGATTGTTTATTCGTAAGTATTTACTGGGGTGTATTTTATCATCCACATCCATGTTTCATCAATATGTAATATTATTTCCATCCACCTAAAATTGTTTAAATCCATTTTTACCCTTCGGTGAGTTTTTAGTAATATCTATGAAAGGAATCTTTTGTCGTACGAGGTACTTTTTGACTTTTCCGACAAAAGTACGAAGAATGTTTTTTTAACTTATACGGCATGAATGGATTTTTAAAACATTATTTCCAAGAAGCTTCCTTTACAAGTTTTCAAGTTTATTTTTAATCAACTTCTTTTATTTTAAAGTTGTATGACATGTTATGAAAGGAAAAATGTTTTTGAAGAAGAAAGGATATTTTCCTCAAGAATGGAGTTCAAGTGTTTTATCAAAATTATTTTCCATCTAAGATAATAAAGGGTTCTGTTTTTATCCCTATTATTACATGGATTTGATTATGTTGTGATGGAAACATTTTTATGAATTCCTTTATCTTATATGAATTGTTTTATGATGTCATGTTGTTTAAGAATCCCATTTTTTATTACATGGGTTATGCGATGATGTATGATTTATGATTATGTGGCACACATAAGAAAGGATTCATTATAAGATGGGTGGGACCTATATCTCCCTCCAATGCATTGGGTAATGATTTTATATCTCATGAGATAGACATGGCTAGAACGGAAGGTTATTTCGGTTCAGTGATACAGGACTGAAACGAGGAGTGAACTCGGTTCAGAAAGGGACTTTTTCCACTAAGATAGTCTTGGCAATGAGTCATGACTAACAAGAAATGATTTTCCATGATTATGTGTGCATGCCACAAAGTTTCAAGTTTTATGTTATGATTATGGGGATCTCATTTTCACTTCTATGATTTATTCCATGTTAAGATATTATGATCTCTTTTGCAGGTTTTGATTTTCAAAAAGATATGATATGATTTTTATTTCCTTTATTTGCCCTTGCTGAGCATTTGAGCTCACCCTTTTATGTTTTCTTTTCCCCAGGTCAGGAAGATGGATATTAAGTAGAATATTCTAAAAGGGACCCTAGATATGATGAAATGAATGGGAGACACTGTAGAAGATTTATGAACCAGTTGTTTATGTTTCCCAGTTTCTAAAGACACTATACCTATACGGTCCTTTGTGGTTTTGTCATATGTTGTAGTAAGTGTGCTTCAATTTTGAAGTATTAACAATGTATGTAAAGTATGGCTCGTTATATCCATCCTTTTCATTCCCAAGAATATTAGTTCCATATCAATCCTCATCAGAGATAATGTTACACAATATTTTCTACTTAAACTCTCTTCCACATTATTTATCATCCCTAGATGGCAGTGGATAGACAAATCATAATTTTTGATCATCTCTAACCATCCTCATTGGTGAATTTTGATATCCTTTTGTGTGAATATATATCTCAAGATCTTATAGTTCGTATATATATCACATTTTTATCCATAGAGACAATGACTCTATATCATCAATGAAAAGATTACTGCAACCAAATCTAGATCATATGTCAGATATTTTTGATTAGGAACCTTCAATTACATTTAGGAATAAGAAATCAATTTTCATTCCTCATGAGTATACAAAAAAAATCCTTTTTAAAGTATCACTATCAATAAAAAACCTTCCCCACTTATGGGTAGGGTAAGTATTGGTACTGTGTTTAGACTCTTTTTTAAGTCTTAGAATCTCTCTTAACACTCATCTATCTAGAAATACTTCACTCCCTTATAAGTTATATTTGTTAATGGTATTGGAAATCTATATAATTTTCTCAAAAATCACTAATAATACACAGTTAATATGAGGAAACTATATATATCCCTCATAGATATTGGTATAGGCCATTCCATAATCACTATAGTCTTTTAAGGGTCCATAAATATCCCCTTATATATTATACCATTACCTAATAATGATACTTTTCTATTCAAAACCCACATTTATTATGTTTTTAATATAAATTATCCTTCCTTAATGTATTCAAATAAATACTCAAATGATTCTAAAATCCCCCATTGATTTTGGAGTATATAAGAATATCATATTTAAATATTACCAAAATTTTTTCCAGGTAATCTCTAAATACCCTATTCATTAAGTCAATGAAGACCGCTGGAGAGTTTATTTGTCCAAATGGCATAACTATGAAACCATAGTGCCCATACCTTTTATGAAAGAAGGTGTTGTGAATTTATAACTTCTCCATCATTAATGAATGATATTCTTGTCAATGGTCCACTTTAAAGAAGTATTAAGCTCCACATAATTTATCGAACAAGTCATCACTACATGAAAGGGGAAACTTTTTAATTATATTTATCTTGTTGATTTCATAATAATCATTACATAAGTTCATTAATACATTATCTTTCTTGAAAAAGAGAATAAGGTACACCCTATAGAGAAACACTTGGGCGTATAAAACCCATGTTTAGATTTTGTTATAATTTCTTCATCAGTTCATATAGTTTAATGGGGTCCATTCTATATAGATTATTAGATATTGGTATAGATCCATTTATAAAATCAATTCATAACTCAATATCTTTATTGGGAGGGATACTGGAAAATTATTTGTGGAATACAATAGTATAATCCCTTAAAATGTGAACATATTCAAGAGTGTTCTTATCCTTTTATTCAACAATTTGAGTTAGTTATTTTTTCTCACAAGGAAACAATATCTATTCTTATAAAAAAGTTTCCAAGGGAGGATAATCCTCCTCCTTTAACTTTTATAGAATAATAGGGTAACTCATGATATATAATGTTATTTCTTTCTCCCGATAGTTGATGTAGGCTCTATGTAGAGAAAAAAAATTCTATTCATAGTATAAAATAGAATTCCACGAAAGGGATTATAACAAGGTTTGATGGTAGATTTATCCCATAGATATTAATTTGGTAAGTGTTATTTACTTTAGATTCAATAATTTCTCCATTAATGTTTTTCACTAATAACTTAACCTCTATGTTTTGTGGTGGTGTTTGAATAGTTCTAAAAAACTTTCATGATATGAAATATCACATAAAACTATAATCATATAGAGAATTTAAATTTCATGAATGGATAATGAGTGAACCTTTTAGTATTTTATTTTTGTTCTATTCATTTAATAAATCCAAAATTAAATTAGGGATATGAATAATCAAACTAATAAACATATAAAAGAAAAACTATGAACTTAGAAGGAATAAGTCATAAAGGACTTGTATATCCTAACTTATGAGTCTCTAGGTTTAAATATTGGTTATCTATGGTAATTTTACTATTAGTTTTTATAACTTTAAATTATATTCATGTCCTTTATAATGGTTTATAAAGATATTTTTAATTTAAAAAATAATATCTCTTAGGAGTGTCAAAGCATATGTGTAGAAAATCCTCTTTATCGTGCACCTAGTATAGGTTGAGTTAACACCCAAAAATACATTTTGGGGAAATTACCTATAGTTACATCTATTCCAGATCCACCTATAATTGTATTATCTAGACATATATTTCATTTCATAAAAAACCACATACGAAAAACATTACCAAAAACTTCATGTTATTATCATATTATTAAACCAATTCCTAAGGAATTCAATAAATTTATCTAATACTAATCTCCCAAAATAACTAAAACATGCTCTAATACCAACTATAACAACCCAATCCTTAAATACACTTTATTTCATAAGTTTATACATAGATTTAAAAAAATTACAAACCAAGGATCTATAGGTCAATTGTTTTTAGAATATTAGAGACATAAATACATCATCTTAAATATAAAAATAATCATCATTATTTAAAACACCACATACTATTCATAACTCCAAAAGATCTTTAAAAAATTCATAGGACACACTGGAAAAAATATATAAGGAAAATGGTGAGCTAGAAATCCCATTAAGTGAATAAAAATGGTAATAAACCCTAACATGAAAGTTAGGAGGAATAAAAAGATATCATAATAATAATGATTGTAAACATGGAAAATGTAATAAGGAAATAAAATCACAAGATCATGGAATCATGGGACATGTTGAAATAACATGAGATATAAAATCATAAACATAAGTTAAGGGTCACTCACAAAACCATCATTATAAAGTGGACAATGTTCCATGGTGTATTAGGTTCACTCCCTAAACCCTTACATAGCATCTCATGAGATATAAAACTTTAACCAATGAAGTAGATTCCCATATAATTATTATCCCATCAATTAAATAATTAAAATGATAAATATTTTTTCCATATAAAGAAAATAATTCATTCATAAATCATAATCATGATCAAATTCTATAGAATGAAGTTGGTTTTATAATTATGATTTAAGACATAAATGAATGATACTTCATAACAATTCTAAAAAGAAATAGAAATGAATTTTTTTTCATAGTTTCATAATTAAAAATAGAAATAGTTATTAAACATAGAATTATAATGTTGAAAATTCAGGCAACACCCTGATATTTTTATGAAATGTTTCTCTTAAAATAATTTTATTTCTTTAATTTCTTGCATTATATGCAATACCGAGTTTAAATGAACCATGAAACATTATTAAAATATTATAGGTATGTTATAACCTTTCCATTAAATTATAGGGTAAAAATATGATTAAATAATTTATTAAATATATATAATTTTCCCACTCAGTATAAATGTATTGATAATTTTAAAATAAATAATCACCCAATTTTTAGTAAAGTTATCATATGCTTCATAAATACGTCTTCCTTAAAATGATTTTATTGATTTTTGTTATAAAATATTATATTTAATTTTTGAAATTATAGAAATTAAATTTAATAAAAATTATATAATTTTTGAAATCAAAATATCAAAATTATCTTATAGTATATTTTTGAGATTTTTTATAAAAAGATTGATTTTTTTAGTGAATAGTGAAAAATACTGAATTTTATTGAAAATTGTATTTTATTTCAAAAATTTACAAAGAAACACTTTGTTTTTAAAATGTTTTAAAAGTAAAATTTTCTTCATAATATTATTAATAATCCAATTATTGTTATTACAATCTATTTCACTATATAATTTGGTAAAAATACATTTTTATACTTAAAAATGCATTTTCTAAAATTTGATTTTCATTGCATTTTACACATTTATATTAAAAAATTATGGTAAAATACTAAAAATATAATACACATGTAATTATAAATAATATAAATTATAATTTATTCCACGATAAATATGAAATCATTTCCAGTGCCGACATAGAGTTTATGCAGGGCTGGAAAAGTCAAATTTGGTACCCAAAAAGATAATATTTGAGATGGAATAAGTATTTCATAGACTTTTTTTATTAAATATTGAGTATTATATGTTATTTTTATGTCTATAAACCAATGTTTTAGTAATATTACAAGTGTCCTATCCAAATTCTTCTACAAAGCTTGGGGATGTCTCGAAAAGTGAAAACACCATATTAGTTAAGTTCTTAGGACATAGATCTGAGTTAAAATACATATTTAGAGAATATAAAAGTTTATTTTGATAATATAAAACTTATTTTACTAATTATAATTTATTTTTAATTTTTAGGTATTAAATTAATATCGTAAATGATTGTACAACGCCAACACAACATTTATTCAATTAGTAAAAATATAAAATAAATGATTTTTAAAATACTAAAAATAATATAATTTGAAATAATTAATCTCTAAAACTAATTTTATAGATCTATATTAAATTTTAAAAGCATTATATTTTAAATTCCCCTTTTTATTGATTTTTTAAAATTAAATTAAATGAATAATGTCAAAATCGTAATTAATTATATGTATCAAAATAATATTTTATTAAATTATATAAAAATAATGAAAATATTGAATTAATACAATTTGTATATGATATGGTAAAAAATTTCATAAAGTTTCTATTTATGGGCTGATTTTAAAATTACAAGTAAAAATTAAAACCTTAAATATTGATAAATTATTTATCATTGTTAAAATTAAAATTGGTTAACTAGGAGTTAATTAAAATGATAAAGTTTAAAATGAAACAAAAAATGAATAAATTATATTTTATCATTTTATTAGAACCCTGTACTACCCTATATTTTATCCCAATCCATTTGGAGGAATTTTTCTTTAGAATTGAATCTATTATAATTTAATCTTTTGAGAAATTACAAAAGTTCCTTTTACCGCAATTATAAAATGCAATCCCATACCTCACTTATTTAAACCATTTAAAGCCTTATATATTGAATAAAATCCAAAAATTTAACTTCTCAACTTCCCTATACAAGTTAGATAGGTTCTTGTGTTCCCAAAAGACCAAACCTAGAACCCTTTAGAGGAGATCTAAAAGAGTTGTTTCAAAGAAGAGTTAATCACCTTACCTAATCACTTTCTTTTCTACTCTTATTTAACTTATATAAATTTATGTTATATATACTAAAATAATAACTTAAGTAAAATAAATATTTTTAAATGGTATTATTATTATGAAAACACTATTATACACCCTCTTTCCCATCAAACAAGAAGTGAAAGTATCTCTCATGTGTACGTATGACTTACCGTCTCCACCTAGTGATACATTTAATTTTTCATAACCATATTTTATGGATGGGTATTATGATTTTTTTAATGTTTATATATTATATTTATGACATAATTATAATTATGGAGTTAAAATATCACATCTAACTATTTACCATCCAATTCTTTGGGAAATGATAACGTCGTTTGTGTGTACATGTGGACTACCACCTCCATGAAGAGATGTGATTTTTTTCATTTATATTTTAATTGGATGGTAATTAGAAATAATTTTATGAATATATATAATATATATGATATAATAATAACCTTTTAATGGTGAAATAAAATTTAAATTTATTTCATTACATTCGTTGAAAAATGAAAACATCATTTATGGGTATATATGGCCTATTGTATCCATGAATGGTGTAATCCATTTTTTTATCTCTAAATTTTATGGATGACTATAAATATGTATATAATGAATATATATTATATTTATATCATGATTAATATTCTTTATATGATGGAAGAAAGATAAATATACATGTACATGAATTATTGAACTGAAATACTCAAGATAAACAAAACAGTTAACACCCAGAAATAATAATTTCAATATATAATTATTAATAAAAGAATGTTTTGAAATGTTATAAAGGGATAATATATGAAATTATAAGTATAAAAATGAATCTGGTATAAAATTATAAAAAATTTAAATTTATTATACTGGAGGTTAGAGTGATTTTTATGTAAAGAGAATTTGAGGTAAGAGTTTTATGTTACAATCTCATTATTTATCAGGATTGTTTATGAGTAAGTTTTAAATGATGAAATATTATGTTATATATCTCAAGAAACTCATGAATTTTATTATCATCATATTATTAATTTAAAATAATTTTTTCCTTTTATCTTCCTCATCGTATGTACTAAAGAGACATAAAATATGTTTTTAATGAAAATTTACTTCATTTCTCTCTTTGACCAAAATAAGTTTTTCTTCCATATCCATATTTTATAAAAATGTTATAAATAAGGTTTTTAATATTACACTATAATTGTTTAAATTTATTTTTACCCATTTTAGATTTTTATAACATGTTTTAAACTGAATCTTTTTTTTCATTTTCCAAACAAGGTACTTTGTGACTTTTCTGAAAAAAGTATATAAGGAATGTTTTTTTAACTTATATGACATGAAATAATTTTCCCGCCATCCTAACTATTTATTTATTTAAATTTTCCTTTAAAATTTTACATGGTTATTTTAAAAGAATTTTTTTACATTATATTTGCACGAATTTTTATAAGTGACATCAAAATGGAAAGGATATTTTCCAAAAGAATGTTTTAAAAATATTTTAAATGGTATTTCTATTTATCAAAGACAAAAACCATTGATTTAACTTATTATTTACAAGTGATATAATCCCAGGATACCAACCTTATTATTTATCTAATTTTTTTTATGAATATGATGAAATAATTTTTAAGAAACTTTTTTTCCTTGGATTATAATGTGATGAAATAATTAAATTTTTATGAAACTCATTTTTTTCCATGGGTTATGCTAAGATAAAATGCTTATGAAACCTATTTTTTTTCATGGGTATTGATATGATGATTTATTTATGATCTTATATCATATATATATATATATGATTTTCATTATTTAATGGGTGGGATCTATATCTCTCTCCAATTCATATGTAAATATTGATATCTCATGAGATAAACAAGACTATAATAGGGAGTGAACTCAGTTCAGTAAGTGGATTTTTACACTTTGATAATATTGGGAGTGAAATTTTACTACTTTAATGGTCTAGGTAGTGAACCCATTCCACTATGATAGTCTTGGAAATGATCATTGACTACTAAGGAAATTATTTTATATTCTTATGTGTATTAAAAAAATTCCATTTAATATAACAATGTTATGATCTTATAGATCATGTTATTTAATTAAATTATGATTTATGTCATACAAACTATAAATATTTATTCCATGAATCAAGATTATGATCTATGATATAAAGGGTATGGTTTCTAAAATGTTAAGCTCATGTTCTAATACCCTTTTTCTAATGTAATTATTATATGATCATTGATATCTCCTTTTTTTTACCCTTACTAAGAATTAGATCTCACCATTTCTTATGTTTACCTTCCTTGGATTATGAAGAAAGGCAGTAACTATGATATGTCTAAGAAGGGTTATAGTTATGAAGAAATAAGTTGGAGATGATGTAGATATTTTATGAACTAGATGTTTATGTTTTCAAGTTTCCAAAGTTACTATAACTAAAAGATAATGAAAGGGATAAAAATGTTATGTAAATAATATTCGTATATTAATATGTAATATATATGTATGAAATGTATGGGTTGATATAGTTCATGAGAATGATCCGGAGAATAAATAATAAAAATGAACAACTTGGGCGACGCTTTATAAAATAAGTAATGGATATTAAGGAATGAAAGAACTTATTATATTCTATAAAAATAGAATTGAACTAAGAGGGTTATCTATAAAATAATTGGGGGTTTTTATAATATATTCATGTTTTAAAAACATTTTTTTGGGGTTATGCTTGACATGAGATAAGAAATAGTAAATTTCCCTTAAATCAGGTTACATTAAAGTGTGATTTTTATGGAAACCAAGAACATGTATAACCCTAAAAATGAAATAGTTAATTAACTATATACAAACTTAAGAGACATTTATAACAAAATATAACAATTTTATGAGAATATTATTGTTTAAAAAGAAGAAAAATGAATAGAATGTGTAATCAACTTGGAAGGAGGGTGTTATGGAAGGTCCTTTACCTTGGGTTTGAATTGACTATACACTTGCACAGAACATCCTAAATAGTTCAATTAAGTTAATTAAATTCATACCTTGGAAATTTTTTCACCTATATTTATTTTTCTAAGGTCTATTTAATATCCCTTTTTATTTATTTTCAATATAGTTTCATCTTATGTAACTTATTGGGGGTTATTCAGTTAATTTATCTATAATACTTTTTTTTGTTGACCATGGTCAAAGGTATTTCAAAAATAAATTCAAAATCTATAGAATTAGGGAGTTTTATTTAATTTTATTTTTAAATTATAAAAACACTTATATAGTTTCAAATGTTATCCTAAAATAGACTTAAATTAATAAAGGTTCCTTCATAAGTCTATTTATGGTGGTTAATATTACAATAATTTTTTATTGTTAATCACTAATATAGAATGCCTAATATTTTTCTTCAAAAATATTCATGGTGTAAAAATATCATTTTTTCATAATAAATAAAATTTTAAATCCATCCATTTTATATGGTAATGGAAAAAAAGTCAAGTTGTTTCATTGAGGTAGTAGTCTGTACTTACACATATATGCCACGTTCATTTTAAATGAAATAGGTGGGGTAAAAATGAAATAATTATAATTTTAAATTAAAATAATGTTATAAATATCATATTAGTTAATTTAATAACCATTTTTAACCTTCCATTATAGGTAGTGATGAAAAATTGAACAAGTTGTTCATGGAGGTGGTAGTCTGCACATAAGCATGATGGCCTTTTCATTTTTCTCAATGATTTTAGAGGATGTTATAAAATGGGTATTTCATTTGTATGATAATAAATTATAATAGTAAATTTATTTTTTATCATACCTTTATATATATAGGATAAATTATTGGTATAGAAGAAGAAAATAACTTAAAAAGTTAGGTTGAGACCATCACCTCTCCCTTGGAAGTTCTCCCATGGGTAACTACTTAAGGATCCTTAGGTTTGCCTCTTGGTGATACCAATGCTTTGAGGAAATAGAGAGGGTCTTGAGGGGAGAAAATGGTATATTTTTTGTAGAAAAAGATATTCAAAATGGGTTTATAAATGTGGAGTAGGTGAGATCCTTTTATAATTAAAGAGAGTGGTATTTTTGTCAAATCTCTATATTTTTTCAAAATTTTCATTCCATTATTCAAGGTAAAAGGCTAAAAAAATGCCAATAACTATCTGATAAAATATATAAGGTTTATACATCCTATAACATAAAATATAATTTTTTTTCACTTTTATCAACCATTTATCTATGTTAAGCCACTTCTACCCTAATTTACTCTTTCCGTAGTAACTCCACATTCACCCTCGATAAAAAAAATTAATCAGAAAAACTTATTTTTATGTTATTTATTATTCTGGACATTATTATTTAAAAAATGGTAAAATTTTATAAAATAAATTTTATTAGAGTTATAAAAATAAATTTTAGTATTAGTGTACATAATAGGTAAAAACTGTTTCTCAGAAAAAAGATCATTTTATGCTAAAAAATCAATGTGTGGGATAACATCATCAATTTATTTAGTTTTCAAGTAAAAAATTTATTTATTATATTTTTTTTTGTATTTCAAGAAAAACCAATACAAAATGTTAAAAAAATATTTAATTTAAAGTAAATACACAAATAATGTTTTATTCAAACTAAATATTACTTATGTCCAATAATAAAAAGCATATGATTTATAAGTTCAACCTAACAATTTAGAATGTAGAATTTATATTAATTAAATAAATATTAATTTTTTTTTAAATTTCCAAGTCAATATCTCTTGTAAAAACATTATAAAAAAATTATAATTTTGGTAAAAAAGTATTTTCACTATTGAACCTAAAAATAAAAAAAATTAGAAAAATATGAAAAATTAATATTATGCTCATTTAAACATGATAAATAAAAAAATTGAAGAAATTTTATTATATTCAACTTATGTATGTTATAAAAATTAGTTTTATATATAATTTCTTAAAATGAAATAAAAACAATATCTTTTTAATAATTCATTTTAAAGCATGAAATATATCTATATTATTATAATAACATAAGATATATTACTATCAAAAAGTTTATATTATAAATTTATTATGTTAAAAATCAATGATAAGGTGATTTTAATTCTTATCATTTATATTACCTTATATGACACACACATATATTCATAAGGTAAATTTTTATATATAAATTTATGGTCATTATATTGTATAAAAAAATGGATTCTAAGCCAAGTGAATTGCACTCTGATTATAAAAAAATAAAATTCCCAATTCCTGATGTAATCTATGTTACTTTAAAAATTTCTTCAACCATATATACTCTTTCCCTCCTTCCTTTACAGATATACACATATCTTTTGTTGTAATTAATGTAATTATCTTCTAGAGTCATGATATCCAACTGATTATTGTTCCTTTGTATTTAAACAAGAAACAAATTGTGATATTATGAGTTTATTAATATTTAGTGAAGTCTACATCAAAAAATCCTTATAATAGATTTTCCTACCCAAAGAAAAACTTGTAAAATCCATTCCTTTTAGATACCAAAGGATCCATTTGACTGCTTCCTAGTGTTCCCTTCTGGTGTTCGACATAAATAAACATATAACCCCTAGAAAAAAATTTATATATAGATGAGTATATATCACATAATATATAAAATTTCTTATAAATTATTCAGATAGAACATTATCCACGTACTAATGTTTATCTTCTATTGCAAGTTCACATGGCTTCAATAATTAAAAGTGTATAGATAAAGGAGTACAGACTAGTTTTCATCCATTCATCCCAAATATTTCAAGTACATTCAAGATGTATACTTTCTAAAATAGAACCATAGTTCTATATTTCCTATCTATATTGATCCTTATCCCCAATATCTTTTTAGATTGTCTATAACTATTCAACTTGAAGCTTTCAAACAATATACTCTTCAATTTTTGAAAATTTCTATCATCTTATATAGTCATAAACATGTTATTAACATAAAAAAGAAAAAATATAAAATTATTATCAATACCTCACATCTATTAATAATAGTTATGTAACAAACCAGGTAATGATAGAATAATTTATTTTAGTATTTATTAGTATTCTCAAATTATGTTGTCATATTATTATAATATTTTATTTAAAAATTGAAATTTCTAGTTATAAATTTTTTAATTTTAAAAAATTTATTTTATTTTTAATTTCATCATGTCAAAATTATTTTAGATGATTTTTTTAAAATTTTCTAAAATTTTTCATTTTTTAAATAAATAGTGAAAAATACTGATTTTTAATGAAAATTATTTTTTCTTTTCAAGTATTTACAAATTAAAATTATATTTTAAATTATTTTTAAAATTTAATTTGTTCATTTTGATTTGAAATAATCTAGTTATGGTTTTTGAAATTGATTTTATACCTAAATTTAGTATAAAAACATTTTATGTTTAAAAAAGGGAATTATTCTGAAAAACAGTTTTTCGTTGCATTTTTTTCATTTAATTTTATATTAAATGATAAAAATTATATGTTTTTAATTTTGAAAAAATGATTCCATATTTTTAATCATGAGGTACAAATTTAGTAAATATACCACTTTTATTTTTGTACAATATGAATAGAAACTATAATTATTTCTGTTTCCATGGTAAAGGGTAAATCAGTTAATTAAGGGCAACAATAAAATGATATGGACTGGAAAATGACCCTAACTCATGAAAAAAATTTATTGGATCATTAATTTTCACAAATAAGCATTCAATTTTTGAATATATGCACTTTTTTTTACTATTTGCATGTAATTATGACATTTATAATATTTTATTTAATGAAAAGGTAAAGATGTCACACTAATATTTTTAATAACTATAGAATATTTAGTATGGGGTTCTGTAGAGGATATATTCGACTATAAATATTCCTTTTAATGATAAAAAAAAATATATATCATGGTAATTTTTTTAATTTTTATTTAATAAATATTTTATATAAACTCTTATACAATGATGATGCATTAATTATTTTATTAATGGAAATATCCAATAAAGGTTTTTAAAAATATTAAAATAAATATTATTTAGGATAATTAATGTGATAATTTTTTTAATAGAGGAACTGGACATGTTAGAGATTTAATGAAGTAGTTGGTTTGAATTATAAGTTTTTTTATTGATATTATTAATGCCATGGTAATGAATAGTTCTTAGAATTGACATTATGAATATTTTCTAGTAAATAATATTTTATTAAATGATATAAAAATAATAAAAATATTAAATTCATCCAAAAAATTGGGATACTTTTGAACCTTTCATCCATGATCAATTTATGCATAGTTTTAAATTTTATTGTAACTATATTATCCCTCAAAAAGTAAAAATCCATGTTGTCATAGTAAGAGCTAAATGGGTTAGATAAGGGTTAAAACCAAAAGATAAAGGTGTAAATATAGTAAAACATTATCTAAATTTTATTATATGGGGGAATTTCAACCCATAATCATCTTAACTTAGAAATATATCACTTTGGTTTCATTTTAAATTGATTATTAATTTATATTAATTTGATATTTTGAGAAATTCCAAGAGTACCCCTCCCCTCTCCTACAAAAGGGAAACTCTTATTATTATTTATTCACACTTAATAAACATTTTAATTATTCTAATATCTTTATAAATACATTACTAGAATCTATAAAATCAATATAGACTTCTTATTTTAGGCCGAACACTATCCTTATTGGTCTTAAGGTTTTAAGCAAAGAAGGTTGTACGAAGAAGAGGTATCATTTTTAATCAAGTGTTTCTATTTTATTCCTTCTTCCACCTCATTAAGATATTCTTAAACCATGATAAAATAATAAATCCTGTATAAAATATATAATTATATGTTATTATATCACTATGATGACCTATATTAATCTCCACTTCTATTAAATGGGAAAATAACCAATCGTCCGGGTGTACAACAGACTACCACATCACAACCCGATGTAAATCATTTTTAATTAACATCTTTAAATACTGGTATAATGATGAAATTAAGGTTTATATATGAAATTCATGAAATATTTATAATTATTTAAATATAATATATCATTTATTTTATTATCTTTTCATTCAAAGAAAATGATAACATTGTTTGTGCGTACGTTTGGATTACCACCTCCACGAATCGATGCGATTAATTTTTCATAAACACATCACAAAGATGATATATATATGTAAATTTGAAGAAAAAATATGATATATAATACATTATAATCATTTTTAAATGAAAAAATAATACTTACCATCTTTTCTTAATGTTGATTGAAAAATAAAAACGTTACTCATGCATACATACAACCTACCATCTCCATGATTGTAACATAGTTCATTTTTCAAAACCATATTTAATGGATTGATTTAAAAGTATAATTTATGTATAAAAATTATAATAATTTCATGAATTTTATTCTGGATATGATGGAATAATAAACTCTTTAACCATAGTCAACAAACCAAAGTCATTTTAGGCTTATGAACCGAATATCATCAAAAAGTCCGATGAGAACTTAAATGATTAATTAATTGTACATAAAATTGTAATAAGTGATATAAAAGTAATAAAAATTTTGAAAAAGGTTATTCAGAAATTATAAATTAACCTATTTTTATTATTCATGAAGATAAAGATTGTACCTGATGAGTTAGACTGAAGATAAAAGAATTCGTAACTCAAATTCATTTATTTAAGTTAAACCTCTACTTCATTGATTAAGTCATGCTAAGATTATGTGTGAAATGAATTTTAATTATCATAGTTTTTTATTTACCCTTGATTTATATAGATTTTCAGCTGATACAAATAATTAATTATTCTGATTAATGCTCACTTCAATTATGTGATATTTATAATGGACATTCTTAAAAAATCCTCTTTTAATGATTATTTTTATAAAAGTCAAAATAAATTTTTATTTAACTTGTACAATATGAGTTAATTTTCATACTTTCAAGACTCCTTAATGTTTTGTAGTCTTTTTTGTATAATCTTATATGGTTATTTTCAGAGAACTGTTTTCCCTTGTGTGTGTGGCTTTATTTTTAAATCAGTTATTTTCCTCTATAAATTATTATTTTATGATGAAAGAATTCATGTTTTATGATTATGTTGTGGTTATTGGAAATTTTTTATGATGAAAAGTGGTTCGCTTATAAACTAAATATAGGAGGTTCCATGATTTTCCTCTAATGGATTGGGTATGTTTATGTTTGAAGTTGATCGTGATGGTTATTCCATGTGTTACTCCGATGGTTACATTAAATTATAATCGTGATGATTATTTCATGATATACATGAGGGTTACATAATATGGTAGCCATGAGGGTTACATTATAAGTAAACATGTTAAGAAAATGATACCCAAAATCACCTATATTTACTATTTATTATTTCTATGTTACTATCTTTTGACAATATAAGTTATTGGGTTTATGTTCATAGAAAAGTATTTGATACTTCTTAAGGGTTGAAATAATAACTTTGTGAAAAAGTTTTCATGATCTTTTCATGTTTTCATGGAAACCATTATGGGTTTTATTTTTAATTTAATATTTCTTATTAAATTATTTATGGAATACTGTGTGCATAGAAGGTGATTTCATGGATAAGGAAATGTTTATTTAAGGCCAAAGCCAATTTTTAATTTTTTTTATATGTATTCATGGATTAATAGTTTATTTATTTCTTTTTTATATACCTTTCTGAGTTTTTTGTTCTTATCCTAAGTTTTTAAAATGTTTTTCATAGGTCTAAAGGATTGGTAATGATAAAGATATGTCCTATTTAAAGTTTTTAAGATGTGTCATGAAACACAAATGTGTCTCATTTTAAAAGTTCTATATTTTGAGAAAATTGGATATTTAATATAAGTGTATAATTTATAAAATATGAGTTATTATGTATGATTTATGACCTATTTATCTAGAACTATAAACTAAAAAGATCCTCAAGATTTTTAGAATGTAAATTCTAGTTCAAAGATACTAGACAATATAATGATTAAGGCATGGTTCTTATAATTGGTTTTAGATGATGGTTTAGATAACATTAGAGGTTATGATGATTTTAATAGAATACCCTTAAAATATTAAACTATATGTTTACATTTAAGTGATATAGAATTTTAATATTACCATGTTACTTAATCTAAAATACACTTTTTCTGAATGGTTTTCTGCAGAGGAAATAAGGATGTTAAAGTTAGAAGGCACAAAGAGGATGATATATTTCCAAACTAGAAACTTGGAATGGTTCGAATTAAAATTTATTTGTTTGTGGAAATTATGGGGTATTTAGATCATCACAAGTTTATTTTTGAAATTTATAATTTTAAAGGTGAAGCTGATCAATGGTGGTCAATGGTCAATAACATTAGGGAAAAAAATCAATTTATTCCTTGGAATGTGATGAATTTAAGAATATTTTACTTAAGAAATATTTTCCTAAGACTATTTGTCTCAGGATGGAAAAGAAGTTCATGGAATTAAAACAAAAGGAAAAATATTCATTATCCACATATGAATAAAATTTTACTTGATTATAATGGAACACGCTAAATTTTATTCAGGATCTTGATAGTAAAATCAATGGGTTTTACTCATGATTAATGACAATATATCTAAGGGAAGTGGATTCCCATGAATTCAAACTTTATGAGAAACATGTTTAATGCTCTAAGATGGTGGAAATGGAGTTTTTTGATGATCATGTGTAATTTTAAAAAAATAATAAGAAAATTATAGGATTATAGGAAATGGGTAAGAATCAATCAAAGAAATTTGAAGGTAAGAAAATCATTTTCCCATTTTGTGGAAAGTATAGTAGGAAGAAACCTAGGGAATGCCTTATCAAGTCTAGGAAGTGCTTTTGATGTGGTAAGTCTGGACATATGTCCTATTATTTCAATTAAAAATATCTTAATAGTGTTAAGTTCATTTTTTATAATAAAACATTAAAGTGTTTTAAATGTAATGAGATGAGGAATTATGCAAATACCTTCTTGAAGAAGGACTTGAATAATGGGAAGTATAAAGACTAACTAGAAAGGTTTAGTAAAGTCCTTTGTAATAACTTTAGTAGATATTATAAAATCCAAAAAAGTGGTATCAGGTGATTTGTTTATTTAGACAATGCTAAAATATTTTTTGATTCATGTTCTAAAAATTATTTTATTTTTGGTAATTTTTTTGGTAAATTGAAAATTAGACCTCATGAAATGAAGCCATAACTTATGGTAAAAATAGTTGGGGAAATATTAATGAAAAAATAAATTATAATAATTTTCTTATCATAGTCTATAGAGGGACATAACCTGCAAAACTTATTGTCTTTCCTCTAGTAGATTTTGATGTTATTTTGGGCATGGATTGAATTTTTGTTTACCATGATATGATAGATTATATAGTTAAAGAAGTTTATTTTCAGAAATATTTTTAGTTTGTATATAAGAATAAATCAATATCATTGATAATATGCAAGGAAGCTAATAAAATATTAAAATATGTAAATGAAAGTTATCTTATATATATTCTTCAAAATAAGGGAACTGTTTAGATTGATAATGTACTAGTAGTAAATGAGTACCTAGAAGTTTTTCTCGATTATTTTTCTGGTGTTATACCTGACCGGAATGTTCAATATACTATTGACTTAGTTCCATATGCTAATCAAATTTCAAAACCCATTTATTTAATGAATCATGTAGAACTTTTTCAAATAAAAAATCAGTGTCTAGAGTTATTAGATAAATGTTTAATTGATCATATCACTTCATCATGGGGTTCTCACATTTTATTTTTAAAAAATAAATATGGTTCCATGAGGCTTCACATTGATTATAGATAATTGGACAACATCACTGTTAATAATAAGTATACTTTACCTCATATCAATGACTTGTTTGATCAGATCCAGGGAGCTTAGTATTTTCTGATGGATGACTTGAGATCCAGATACCATCAGATAAAGGTAAAGGAGGGTGCCATTCTAAAAATAATATTTCACACTAGATATGGGCATTATGAGTTTGTAGTTATGCCCTTTGGTTTGAAAAATACCCCCATTGTATTTATGGATCATATGAATAGAGTCTTCCATTAATATTTGTAAAAGTTTTTGGTTGTTTTTATTGATGATATTTTGTTTTATTCAAAAAAAAGTAGGATCAGTAAAAACTTCTTAGGATTTTTCTGTAAACCCTCAAAGTAAATAAGTTATATGGGAAATTTAGAAAATATGATTTTTGGTTACAACGAATTTCTTTATTTAGGCACATTATAAATAAATATGGTATAATAGTTGTTCCCTATAAAAAAAAGTGTTTTATGAATAGAAAAGACTAATAAATGTTACCTCTATTAATAGTTTTCTTGGATTAACATGCTATTATTAGTGATTTGTTGAAAAAAATTCATGGTTATATATCCCATTAACTAAGTTAACATGAAAAAAAGTTAAATTTATTTAGACAATATAATTTGATGATTGATTTCAAGAATTAAAAAATATATTGAAGGATTATCTAGTTTTGGCCATACCCTTTATGAATAGTGTTTTTTATATATAGTAATGCTTCATTGAATGGACTTGGTTGAATTCTGATGCAGAATGATCAGGTAGTTTCTTATGATTTATGATAACTAAAATATCATGAGTTAAATTATGCTACACATGATTTGGAATTAGATACTTTAGTTTTTTCTTAAAAAATTTATAGGTATAATTTATATGGTTCCAAGTGTAAAATATATACTTATCATAAGAGTTTTAAGTATATATTTACTTAGAAGGAGAATAACATGAGAAAAAGAAGATGGTTGAAACTGATAAAGGATTATGATTTCATGATTTATTATCATCCTGGAAAGGAAAAGAAAGTGGCTAATTCTTTGAGTTGAAAAAATTATTCTACATTAACCATGTTATATTTATAACATGGACCTTTGGTTACTGATTTGATTAATTTTGGCATATAATTTGTGGATGTAGGAACATCCTCTATTTTGTTTTAGGTGTTAGTGAAATTATCTCTATCAGATAGAATTAAGAAATCTCCAAGGGAAGACCATGAGTTATAAAAAAATTTATAATTGGTTAATAATGGTAAGTTTTCTGAATTTAATATTAATAAAAAAATGTGTTTTGATATTTGTAAAGAGATTATGTGTTCATTTTAATTCCCAATTGAAGAGGGAGTTATTAAATGAATCTCATAGTTCCCCATTCTCCATTCATCATAGTATCACTAAGATGTACAGAGACCTTCAGAATTATTATTAGTAAGATGGAATGCAAAGAGATATTTCTAAATTTACTATGAAATAATTGAATTGTCAATAGGTTAAAGTATAATGGAAATTACGGAAGGGGATTCTTCAGAATCTTCCAGTACTAGATAGGAAATAGGGAAATATATCCATGGATTTAGTAGTATGATTTCCCAATTCTTCTATAGGTAACCATGTGATTTGTGTTATTATTGATCATATGACTAAATCAACACATTTCCAACCTATATGAGACACTATTTAATTAAATCAACTTTCATGAATTTATATTAAAGAGATAATTATATTACATGGAGTCCCTGTCTCTATTGTATCTAATAGTGATATGAGATTCACATCTAATTTTTGAGAAGGACTACAGAAGTCTTTTGGGAATGAATTAAATTTTATCACTACTTTTCATGCTCTATATGATGTATAGTTTGAGTGAAAAATTTAAACATCGGAGGATATGCTTCGAGTTTGTTTGATGGATTTTCAGAGAAGTTGGGATCAATATCTTTCTTTTGTTGAATTTTATTATAATATTAGTTTTCAATCTTGTATACATATTGAGCCTTTTGAGGCAATATATGTAAAGCGGTGTCAGACCCCATTTTTGGATTAGGTAGAATAAAATAAGTTTATGGGACCATATTTAGTAGAGGAAATATCCAAGATAGTGAAGATAATCTAACAACATATGAAGAATTCTTAGAGTATGAATAAAATTTATGTGGATAATAGAAGAAAGGTATTTTATTTGAGGTAGGTGATCATGTTTTTCTTAAAATATCTCTATGTAAAAGTGTTACATGTTTTGGTAATAAGGGAAAACTAATTACATGGTTCATTAGATAGTATAAAATCCTAGATAAAGTTGGATCAATTTTCTTCTAAGTGGATTTGCCTCTAAATTTATCCTAGGTACACATTTTTTTTCATGTTTTGATGTTAAGAAAGTATGTTTTGGATTTGTATCAAGTTTTAATCCCTAAAATAGTTCAGTTAAAAGAGAACCTTTTTTATGAGGATTAATATGTTCATATTCTTAACCATAAAGATAAATCTTTTCAAAACCAGGTAATTCACCATGTTAAGGTTTTGTGGAGAAACCATATGATTGAGGAAGAAACATAAAAATATAAAGATTCTATGATGTAAAGGTATCCTAACATGTTTAACAATTGAATAAAATTGTGAATATGTAATTTAAAAAAGGGAGTGGAGAATGTAACAACCTAAGTAATGATAGAATAAATCATTTTAATATTTATTACTATTCTCGAATTATGTAGTTATATTCATATAATATTTTATTTAAAATTATAATTTTCAAGTTATGGAATTTTAAATTTACAAATTAATTTCATTTTTAAATTAAACATTTAAAAATTATTTTAGATTAATTTTAGATATTTTTCTGAAAAGTTTTATTTTTTAATGAGAAGTGAAAATACCAATTTTTTTGAAAGTCATATTTTCTTTTCAAGTATTTAAAAATTAAAATTATTTTTTAGATTAGTTTTAAATTTTAATTTTTGAATTTTGATTTAGTATAATCCAAATATGGTCTTTTTAAATGGATTTTATACTTTAATTTAGTATAAAAACATTTAATTTTTAAAAAAGGGCATTTCTCTAAAAAACTGATTTTTTTTTTCATTTTTTAGATTTAATTTTAAATTAAATAATAAAAATTATATGTTTTGAATCTTGAAAAATAGATTACACATTTGGAATAATGGGGCCTAAATTTAGTAAATATTTCACTTTTATTTTTAGACAACATGAATAACATCCATTGTAATTTTTTGTTACTATGATGAAGGGTAAATTAGGTAATTAAGGTTAAAATTAAAATTATATAGACAAAAAAATGACACTAAACGAGACCAAATTTTATTAGATGATTACATTTCATATATAAGAATTAATAGTTCAAATACATGTCCCTTGGATTGTTAGGTTGGGATGGATATGATGAAGAGAAAGACACCAGAGGGGGTGAATTGTGGTTTTCAAAACTTTAACAAATTCAAAACACCTCTCTTATAAAGTAATTCTCCTTTACTTTTCTCTTAATGATGAGAGAGCAGAGAAAATAAATAAAAGAAATGAACACAATGATGTATAGTGGTTTAGGGCACAAATATTCCTTAGTCCACTCCACCAACATTAAACTCCACAAGCTTGGTGATTTTCACTAGGTCCTCTTACTATAAGACCTTTAAAATACACAACTGAGTACAGAAAGTTAACACATCTATAGTAAGGATTTATAGAGACTTCTAGTTCTTTTACAAGGAACTGAATATCCAAATCTTAGTACAAGAAGCTGAAACTTAACCATAACTCAGTACAAGAAGCCAGAGCTCAAATAAATCAAAAGAGTTTGAGTTGTTTGATGGTATGGGTTATACTTCACATCTTGTAGCAGCAACTGATAGATAAAATCAAATATTTAATGTATCATAAAAATAAATAGATCTTCATTGATTGAACAAAAATTTCCTCAAACTATAAAAAAATAAAACACCAGATAGATTTTTAAACATGAATTTATCCAAAGTGCATCTTTACCAGAATTTTCATTGATCTTGCATAGGAAGATATAACAAATAAATACAGTAGTAGCGATGATAACAACAGTGAGTAAATCAGATAGATCTAAACATGTATGTATCCAAAGTTTCACTCTAAAATAATAAACATATAGTTTTTCCTGTATAAATATATGAAAATTTATATATTGTATATACTTTTTATATCTTGCATCTATTATATATCTATATGTTTCTGATGAAGAACATATCCATATTTATACAACAGGTCGAATAACTCCAGTTAAAACTAGATCTAGAAATATTGCACAATAAATCATGAATATTTGAATTTAAAAGCTTTTAAGAGAGTCATAACTTCCCATAATAATATTAATTATTTACTCTATTTAATAAAATCCTTTAAAAAAATCATAACGATCCTTTTAGTTGGTTATAAAACTTCTTTGAATCAATATTTATTTCCATCAAGACCATTACAGGAATCTCTAATAATATCACAGATTTAAAACTCCACCATTGAATAGTAAAATACAGGGTTCCTTCACATGATGACAATAAAAATAATGTAGGGTTGATAATGTATGGTTGAATACCAAAGTAAGGTTAATGTACCATACGTTTGTTTCCTCAAACGTAGGGTTGATTCCGAATGTAGGGTTGATAAACCATACTTTCCACTTTATCAAATGTCGGGTTCCATACTAATGTATGATTAATGATCCATACAAACTATTCCAAATGTATAGTTCCTTCTTTACATTATGATTTTACATGTAGGGTATGAACAATGTTTTTAGAACATGCTTAAACATGTTATGAATACTTGAATGAATATTCCCCATGGATCAAAGACTTTGAATATAATTCTAGAATGAATATTTCAACGAATATTGATTTACTAAAATTTACTTAAAGTAATTTAATTAGTAAATCAAATGTGGGTGTTTATGAGCATCAAAACCAAAAATAAATTAACGCAATTTTTAAATCAACACATGCTCAACATGGTTACAATTTTTAAGTTATTATGACATTTATAATATATTATTTAAAATTTTTTTAAAGATTTTTCACTCGTATTTATAATAACTATATCATTTTTAATACGGGGTTATCTAGAGGATATATTATTCTATAAATATTAATTTTATATATAAATGAGTTATCTTCACCATATTTTTTTTAATTTTTAGTGAGAAATAATTACCTTAAATTCTTACACAATGCTGACTTATTAATTATTTTATTAATGTAAACATAAATTAAATGTTATTAAAAATACTAAAATAAATATTATTTGAGATAATTAATGTGATAAACTATTTTTTTATAAGGACATGACATGTTAGGGATGTAATAAATTAGTTGGTTCTAATTATAATTGTCTTCTTGATATTATTAAAGTTAAGGTAATGAATATTCATTAGAATTTACATTATGAATATTAGTTAGTAAATAATAGTTAATTAAATGATATAAAATTCATAAAAAATGAAAATTAATAGAAATTATTTTTATAAGTTTTATCCTATCATACACGATCCATTAATTGGTATAATGGTATTTTATAATAACTATATTTACCTTCAAAGAGTAAAAATCCATTTTCTCATAGTAAGAATTAAAAGGATTAAATAAGGGCTAAAACCAAACCATATGGGTGTAAATATAGTAAAAAATTATCTAAATTTTATTTTATGAGGGGTTTTTAATCCATAATCATCTTATCTTTGAAATAATTCACTTTATATCTATTTTAAAGTGAAAATTAATCTACATTAATTTAATATTTTGAGAAATTTCAAGAGTGCCCCTCCCGTCTCCTATAAAAGGGAAACACATCTTACCATTTATTCACACATTAAAAACATTTTGGATCAGCCAATATCTTCCAAAATAACTTCATTGAATCCATAATGTCATTATTTATTCTATAGTTTAGGCATAACATCAACCTTAATGGTCTTAAGTTGTGAAACAAAGGAGGCTTTCTGAAGAAGAGGTATCATTTTGAATCAAGTGTTTTTTGTTTATTTCTTCTTCCAACTCATTAAAATATTCTTAAACCGTGATAAAATAATAAATCCAATATCATATATATAGTTAGATATTATTATTTCATTGTCATGATCTATATCAATATCCACTTACATCAATTGAGAAAAGAATCAGTTGTTCGTGTACGACAAACTACCACCTCATGAACTGATGTAATTCATTTTTCATCACCGTATTTCAAGAATAGTTATAATGATGTAATTAATGATTATATATAATATTAATTACATATTTATAATTCTATAAAGATAATATATTATTTAAGTTATTACCATTTCATTCAAATAAATTATAACGTTGTTCGCGCGTATTTGTCGATTACCACCTCCACGAAGCGATGTGATTCATTTTTCATCACTAAATCACATGGATGATATATATAATTACATTTAAAGAAATAATATGATATATATTATAATATGATTGTTTTGAAAACATAAAATGATACTTACTTTCTTTCCAAAATGATGATTTACAAACGAAATCGTTACTCACGAATATGTACGTCCTACCATCTCTATGATTGTAACGTATTTCATTTCTAAAAACCAAGTTTAATTAATATATTTAAAAGTATAATTGATGTATAAAAATGATAATTATTTCATGAATAATATTCTAGAGAAGATTTAATAGTAAACACTTTCACCATATTCAACCGAACGAAGTCATTTTGGACATATGATTAGAATATCATCAAAATATTCGATGAGAACTTAAATGATTATGTAATTGTATATAACATGGTAATAACTGATATTAAAATAATAATAAAATTAAAAAAATTTATTAATAAAGAATAAATTTGTAATTTATCAGATTTTCCATGTATTATTATTTTTAAATATTATATGGAATTATTATGAGACCATAATTTTCGATGGCATGCGATTCCGAGGCCCGGAGTGCCCGTAGTAAATGTTTGGAATAAATTAAACTTTTAAATAGCCCACAAGAGCGGTTTTCCTGAAAAAGTGGAATAAATTTTAAACGGGTTCCTGAATCAGAACTCTGAGGGCACCATTGCATTCAGATCAGCAACTTTATCTTAGGCAGGGCATAACATCAACAGACACGGGTCAACTGCAAAAGTTAGTTATTGGAATTTTTAAAGGAAATAAAATAAATTGGAAAATAATTTATTTTAAATGTTTCCTTTTTGCACAATGACCTAATTATTCCCCTTTAAATATATGCTTATGTAAAGTTTGTAGGGTTATCCACATAACCCTGTGAATTTAGAATTTTCCATTGGAGATTTGGAGGAGAACCCGTTGGCTGACGATGATGACGCGATCGATCGACACATCTCGAATTCGATGAACCTCGCCAACGAACGTGATTCAACAATCATTATTCAACTGAATTGAGGTAGTAGTTGTTATTTTTATTCTTCTTTTCCCCATTATTGGATTAAACAATGAATACGGATTAACCCACAAATAGGGTGATCCGCAGATCGTGTGTTCTTGTGGGAGGGTGTCAATTTCATTTCTTTTGGGGTTTATGATTCAGGAATTGATTTTATGATAATTTTTGAATTGTAATTTTGATTCTCCTGTTAAACCTATTAACATGAGCAGATTAACACTATGATGAATGATGGCGGAGGTGCATTCCTCCTTTGTTTATTGTTTTCTTCCTCCCTTTTTAACCCCACATTCTTCGCGTTCTTCATGGGGTTATGAACAACGGATCGTTACACATCTGTTTTGAAACTCAACGATCCCAAATTAGATATTTGACATCATGGCGACCTAGTAGAGGTGAGATGACGATGACAGACGACAAATCGGCTCAGATCGGGTGAGACCATTCTTCAAGCATTTTTCGCACGAGTGGATCGATATGTGTTTTCAGGGCCAATCGAAGCCCCAAAAACAATGGAAACAACTTTTTGATATTAGGGTGACCTAGAATCTGGAGTTTCATGGTAATGAATTGTTAGAATGAAGATCAGAGCTTTACCGAGGTGTGGAAAAGCAGTTCTGCAATTCTGAAAATTTCCAGAACACATGGCATGCATCCTAATGAACATGTCGTGTAGACTAGTGGCGGTGGCTAGGGTTTGTGCACAAAAAGTAATGAAGAACACTGTGTGCCTCCGGGGAGACACAAAATGTGGGCCCCACATAGCGGTGGCTCGAGTTATGGGCAATGGGAAGCAGAAACACAACGTGTGACCATTTTCACATGGTGTGTAAGTCCTTATATGGACTTCGTGTGTATCTCGGAAGATACACAGATACGGGGTGGGTACACGATCGTGTACTCCACCACACGGCCATACTAGGATGGTTGCATGGACTAGCCCATGTACCGGTTACACGGGATGGAACACACAGGTTGAAACCATGTATGGGCACACAACCACGTACATGAAGGGAACCCCATTTACTTGGACACGACATGTGGTCTGTACTACATGCCATGTACTTACTTTTCTACACGACATGTTCTTCTAACTCGGGCTGTTTTACACGGGTAGTACCAAGAGTCGATAGGCACAACGTGTAACCCTACTACATGCTGGGTATATCCTGGAACATGGTTTGATCCTCTTTTCCACCATTCCCTAGACAAGTTTCGCTTAGTTTATTTCTGATTTTTCTCATTCCACTGAAGGTCCAATATCATTTCCTTCCATAGGAGTATGATCCTTTCAGTAGGAATTTTTGAGATAGAGTTAGGTATCCCTCCGAGAGGCCTGGAGCGAGATCCTCTATCTATTATTGACCCTAGTTAGAGTTAGGTATTGACATGACTACTCTTACAGTATGCCAATCCTCTACTTAGTAGGTGAATCTAGAAGATTTGCGGCATCTGCCAAGGCCCTGAATGTGATCCTCATCTATGTATTGTGATCTTTTACCACTCGGGAATGTGTTCTCCCATAATGAGTGTATCTATCTCTCATGACCTTTCCCGATGAACAGTACTTCTTGGACATATGTCATCAGGACCATCAGACTCTTGGAGTGAGTTCTCCCAGATGAGTGCTTCATGGAACCTTCAAACCGAATCCCTAGTGGCAGTATGCGGTTGGGTGACTTGAGTTTCGAGTGTATCTGGATTGTGTTTTTTTGATATATGTTCAGTAGACATATACTGTGTAGATTTGGATGTACCTTTACTTTTTGTATTTCTTTGTGGTTTTAGGGGTTCTCTAATGAGTATTTTCATACTCACCCCTGCACGGGCATTGCCCGCATGCGTTGTGTCTTGTGAAGATGAGCGACCTTTTGACAGAGTCTAGGGTAGACCAGGACCAGACCAGGATTTCTGAGTTCCCTATAGGCCGAGGTGTTTCTACGACTATGAGCAGATATCCCAGTACCTCTTTGTGCTTACAGGTTGGACTTTTTATTTTTCAGACTCTTGTTTTTTCGAGCTTGTATTCTGGACCAATTTTACTTTCAGTACTTCACTTTCCATCATACTCTATTAGTTGGGTTTAGTTGCATGCATGAATCTTATTCCTTAGTGGTTTTTACTTTTCAGAATTTTTGGTCTTGGATATGTGTGCATGTGCACAGGTACTTAGGCAATGCCTCCCATGTTAGTGATATTCCTACTCGGTGCTAGTCACCAGCCCCTGGCATATTAGAGGAGGGATTGGGGAGTCACAGTGCATGCCCCACTAGGATGGGTCGTGAAAAAATTAACCTCATTTTATTATTCAGGAAGATAAATATTATACACGACGATTCAGACTTAAGGTAAGGGAATTGTTAACTCATTTTCCTTTATTTGAGCAAAACTTTTACTTCATTGATTATTTCATGCTAAGATTATGTGTGAAATGAATTTTTATTATATTATTTTTTATTTAAATTATTTTATGTGTATTTATAACTAATACATAGAATTTATAATTTTTATTAATGTTTACTTCAATGATATGATATTTATAAGGGTCTTTCTTAAAAAACTCATCTTTTAGTGCTTATTTTTACAAAAGTCAAAAGGAATGTTTTTTTAACTTATACATAATGAGACAATTATCCAAATTTCATAAATCATTAATGATTTGAATATTAATTGACAATCTTACATAGTTATATTAAAAAAATGTTTTCTTATATATGTGCATGATTTTCTTTTTAAATAAGTTATTTTTCTCACGAAATGTTTTTTATGATGAAAGAATTCATATTTTATTATTATGTTATGGTTCTTGGGAACTGTTTATGATTATGGGTTGTTTTTTTGAAAAAAGATATGGTTGGTTCCATGATATACCTCCAATTCATTATGTAACGCCCCAATAATTTTCAAATAGATTTAATATATAATGCATGAAACACTAATTCTCTTCAAAACAACGCTTTATTATAACCTAGCCCATAAACACAATTTTTTCACTTCTATAATTTTAATTTCAAAAAATTGACATAGACGATTGCGTTCATTAAGATATTTAGAGTTTGATAAGACAAGCTTAATTTTTGATGAATAGTAACATACCCTTATGAATAGTAACATACCCTTATGAATAGTAATGAATAATAAATTGGCCAGAAAAATAGAAACTTCACCCATGAGTGTACAAATACAATTTAGAAATATTATAAGTGAAAAAATGATCATAATATAAGTATTGGTATTTTTTATTTTGTAAATATTTTAATTACAATTTTATTATTAATTTAATTATTTAAAATGGAAATGTATTTTCATAAAATATAATCATAAATTGTTACAGTATTATCTTATGGTTATAAGATAAAATAGAAATTCATTTTCAGTAAGAAAATTATTTTCAAAAAATGGATTTCATTTTTTAATTCTACACTTTGAAAAATGGTTAGGGTGAATTTTTGGGATTTTTTCTAAAATACTTGAATTTTTCATGAATAGTAAAAATACAGTTTTGAGTTTTTGGTATGTTTAATGAAATAATAATGATGTAATAATTAATATAAAATTCTGGTAAACTTGTGTATAGTAAAATATGTTTTGAGGTGTCCTAAGTGGCTAATACCATGGTAAAATACCATGGGAAAGCCCATGGTTTTGAAAAAACCACTAATGAGGTGACCCTTTAAATTAATAAAAAACTCCCTCTCATTTACTATAAATACTCACTCATTCCTTTATTTTATTTCATTAAAAACTCATCATCCTCAAATATCAGGTAGTTTTACCTCCCTAGTAGTCCTCCCAAGTTGTCATCAAGTCCCCAAGGTCTCAACCTTCAAGTCTTAGGAGTTACTATATACGGTAAGAGAATTCTCAACTTCTCTTTTCCCATCCAAGTTCTCTTTTATATTGTATGTATTTTAAGTTTTCTTACCATGTTATTATTACCATATTATTATGTCCCTATAATATTTTATGAGTCTTTTTATGAATGGTTTACCTCTTCCCCCTCTTTTTTTTTCTAAAACCATGTTGCATAGCTGTTATGCTGCAGAATTTTCATCTCAAAATCTCTCACTTTTCAAGTACTCTTATTATGTTATTATCTTTTAATTTAAATTGGTTTATGCTAGGATATTTCATTACATATCCCCATTAATTTCCATATTATATATGAATGATGAGATACCCTTTTTCTCTTATCAAAATATTTTATGAAATATTAAGTGATGCCATTAGGCTGCCGAATTTTCGTGAGAGATTTCTCAACTTTTCTTTTATTTCAAGTTCCTTTATTTTCTTTTTTCACCACCCCTCATACAAATTATATGATAATTACCATAACTTACCTTAAATGGAATTTTATTATTATAATGCAATTTTGCATCATCATATATCTTTTCCCCCTCTTATACTAAAAATGAAAACACCATCCAAGATGTTTTAATTTATCACATTCAAGGACGACGGGTTCCCAATTTTTATTACCATCTTCAATTCTGGTCATGAAACTATTTTTATGGTTTAACCTGATCATAATATATGTATTTCATATTATTTAATTTTATGTAATCCTTAAAACCTCATAATATAAAATAATAATTCAAAAAAAGTTCATTGTGCACAAAACCGCCAAGTTAATCCAAGCGTTTATCATTATATTTTATCAAAAAGTCATCCTCATGGAATAAAAAAAAATTAATTATAAGATAATTTATATCCCTGTAATGTCACTAATAATATATATTAACAATTCTGAATGTTTTACCACATTTAAAATGAACTTTCATTCATGAATACAAGTAAATCGATTATGAAAACCAAGGAAGAAAATGCTTCCAAAAAAATAAAATTGAACCTCTTAAACCCATCAAAAAGGCAATGAATGAACATAATAAGGTTATAATAAATAAATTATATAAATAATAGGTTTTTGAAATATTAATTAATTAATTTAATTTGGTTATCCAGGACACTAAGGTTAAGTGAAAAAGACTATTGGACTTAAGGTAAGGGGTTTCATCATCTCACTTCCATTTTTGTGAGATATTTTGTATTCAATAATATTAGTTGTGTATAGTGTATGTATACATCCAATTGATGTTTCAAATAATTAATCTCTTCATTTTAATGATATTAAATGTATCATTTAATGATTATTAATTTTGGGGCATAATATTCAATTGATTACAAATTTATAAGTATTTTATACCCCGACCACCATTTTCATTCGGGTTGCTTTTATTCTCCACTCACCTCAATGAAATTATTATTTATTATTATGTACTACTAATAAATTCTATGTTAATGTTCTATATATGTTTACCAATTATAATCCTTCTTTATTTTACATGGTGTTATGTGTTTTAAAATAATCTTTCAAAAATTCTTCCAAAATGCAAGCCCGATTCAATGAATTTCTCAAATTCTTACCTATTTTGACGTTCAATCTATAATATGTTTTTAGCCATATTTATCTTTCAAAAATAAAAAAAATTAAATTGAAAATTATATTTTGGTTCATTTCTTATTTTATAAAAGGAAACATGCCTTTTCACTTTAAAATATCTTTAAATAATTCCTTAAACCGCACTAAAATGTTCTATTTCTAAAGCTTCTTTAAAAACTATTTTTAAATTATTTCACATAAATAAGATTTTATTTAAGCTTGAAATATAAATTCAATAACCTTAAATTTTATTTTATAGGATATACATTTTTACAATCTTATTTCATGAAAATTACAAATGATTTTCCAAAAGAACTCTTCTTCCCAAAGTAAAAAAGATTTTTTTCATCTCACTTTATCTTTTATGAGATATATTCCATGTTCACAACTTACTTCTTACTTATGGTGTATGTACTTCCCTTTGTTATATCATAACAAGAGTCTCTTTATTCTCATTATATTCTAAGGTATTGTTATTTGAATGTTTCAAGGTGGTATGGGACACTTTAGAATGTTTAAGGATTATTTCTTCAAGAATTTTTCAATGGTCTCATTTAAAAGTATCTTTATTTATGTCAACATCCATTGATGAATCTGGTCCCTCTACTCTATATGGTTATTGATAAGGTATATTATACTTTTATTATATCTATTTATAAACAATGTTTTGGACTTGCATCGATGGGTGGGTCTCACTATAGCCCACCATGCATCGACAGGTCTCATGAGACAAATCAGTTGGTGAAAAATCCTTCGAGTTTGTTTCAAAAAAGCAGATGGGTTTATACCCACAAAATTAAACTCTTTTGATGGTATAATGGTATCATGTGCTATATACACAATGTCCAATTAATAAACATTCTCTTTATTCATTTTCAATTATTACTATCCATGGGATTTTCACTTTGAAAAAATATATGGATACAGTTTCATTCTCAGTTTGTTAATGGTGTGTGTTTTTTATTTATTCACCATTTCATATTGACTATGCTAATTTGTTTATGATTAAGTTATTGGTGATTCATGATTCCGCTATTTTTAACCCTTACTGTGAATTTGAGCTCACCCCTTTCATATATTTCAATTTCTCAGGATATAGAGACTTTTATTATGATTGACCTGAAAGGATAAACTAAGAGTTGTAGATGTTCGCAATAAAACATATTTTATGTTTTTTTATTTCAAGTTGTAATTTTGAACCTATGTATGTATCTGGTTTTCCAAAACTACTAAACTACCCGGTACTTCTAGATTTGATTCCTTATAATCATGCCATTGTATTAAAATAATGCACCGGCTCTGGGATTCTAGGGTCAGGGCGTTACACATTGGGTGCCTTTATGTTGTAAGTTTATCGTAATGGTTATTCCATGTGTAACTGTTATTATTACATCCAAGTATAACCATGGTGATTATTTCATGGTAGACATAGGGGTTACATCATACGATATCCATGATTGTTACATCATAAATAAGTATGATATGGAAATAATGCCTTAAGTTACCTATATGTTTTATTAATTCTTACTATCTTACTATGTCTTCACAAGATAAGTTATTGGGTTTATGTTCAAATGAATGTATATGATATTCCTTAATGGTAAAAATTATAACTTTGCGAAAAATATTTCATTAGTTTTTTATGTTTCTAAATAAACCTTTATGGGTTTTATATTTTACTTTAATATTTATTATTAAACGATTTATAGAATTATTTTTAAAGAAAAGGAAATTTCTTAGGGGTGGAAATGATTATTCGAGCCCAAAGTTTATTTCAAAAATGGTAAATTTTTATAAGTATTCATGGATTAATGGGTTATTTATTTATTTTTATGTCCCTTAATTAGTTTTTTGTGCTCATACTATGTTTTTAAAATGTTTTTCCATAGGGATTAAGGCTTGGTGAGGAAAAAGAATATTTCATGATGAAAGTATTAAAGAAGTTTTAGGAAAATAAAATATGACTCATCTTAAAAGTTTCATACTGTAAAAAAATGGATATTGATTATAAGTGTCTACTTTGTGAAATATGAGTTTTTATTTATGAGTTGTGACCTATTTATCTAAAAAACTAAACTAAAAAGATCCTTAGGATTATAAGAATGTGAATTCTAGTTCAAATACATTAGAACATGCAATGATTAAGGTTAGGTCCTTACAAGTGATCTTTATTTCAGTTGTTGAAACTTTCTTCGAACATGAATGAGTAAAACATACAATTACATTGATGTGATGTTTAATTAAATCCATAAATATTTTTATTAAATTTATAAACCATGTACTAGTTCCCATATTTTGTGAATCCTTCAGGTTTCTTCATGTCAATATCTTCCTCTATATCTCTACAAAAGAAAGATATCTTTACATGAACGTATTTTAGATACATTTCTTCTAATTCTACCAAACATAACATCATATGGATAGTCTAATTTTTAACTACCATTGAGAATATTTTTGATAAATCAATATCTACCATAATTTGAAATCCCTTTTCCACTAGCTGTGCTTTGTAACAGTTTGTTTCCATAGTATCTTATTTAAATAAAAAAACCTATTTATTCTCTAATACATTTTCACCTTCCAATAACTCTATAAACACCTATTTTCCATTGGTTTTAAATGAATCCATTTATTAATGCATTGCTGACTTCCACTATTTTCCATCATTAAGTGTTTTATCTTCTTCCACACATTCTGGTTCTTCTATACCCATTAGGAGTAAAAACTTCATATTATCAAAAAAATCTAAACCTATATTATGATTTGAGTTTACCTTATCAAAGTAATCGATTATACTATACTACTATGTTCTTCTTGGACTTCTATAGACCTAAATTCTAGTTCTCCCACTCAAGATTCAGCCTCTCTAGAAATTATTGGCATCGATTTTGATAGTCTTACTCCCGATGTTTCAATAATTTCACGATTTTCATCAGATTTATCCATAAATTCCAATATTTTGGTTCTCTTACTCTCATCAATTTCAATTTCAATATTAAATTTATCTCTCTCAAATTCTTTTTCCACTAATGTAACACTCTAAAATTTTGAAATATATTCTTTCCCTATAAATTAATACTATTTTTAATAGTTTGTTTCACACACAACACTTAACTAAAAAAACAACATATTAAATGAATATTATTAAGAAAACTATAAAAATAATAAAACCTAGTAAATTAAATGATATTACTCAACTAAAATTTCTTATAATTAGGGGATAAATAATTAATATGATATAATATTAAAATTTATTGTTCTTTCTTAAATATATATATTTTTTTATTTTTTTTATATTTTATCATAATAAATTAAATTTACCACTTTTAGAATATTATTATATATAAAATAATATATCAAAATTCCTTAAATAATAAATTTATATGAAATTATATTAAGAAAACATAAAATGTCATTTTTCAATAAAAACACTTTTTCATTTTTTTAAATTCATTTAGAAACTAAAAATATAAATTTAATAAATTGAATTTGATATAATTAAATTAATTTTTTAATTCATAATATTAAAATTATCATTTGATTTATATTTTAAATTTTTTAGAAAAGGTTTAATTTTGGTTGAATAGTGAAAATATCGATCTCCCAAATACTGTCAATTTTATATCATTATCACAATACAAGAATAAATTATATATTTATGAAAAAAATTAACATAAAAATATATATTTATAAATTAAAATAAATAATTTAAAAATATAATTTGAATTTATAAAACTCATGTTTAACATTTTGGAAACTAAAGTAATATTTTACTATAATAAAAACTATTTTTGGTCTGTTTATTTTAAATAAGTATCATCAGGTTTGAATTCTATTTTAGAGTGTATTTAAAGTTACATAAATCTTATTTAGTAAATTAAAAAACAATTAATTTTATAGAAATCAACTACATTGATAATTTTATCTTAATTATAAATTTTAAGCATAAAAACATACTATTTCTAAAAATGCGTTTACACATTATGTGTGATTATATTAAAATTAATTTTAATCAACCTTAGAAATTTTATTTTTAAAAATTGATTTTGTATTTGGAATCACTAGGTCCAAGTTATTTCATAATTCTCATTTTATTTTGAAAAATTAAAAGTAAATTATTTTGATAGAAATTAGATTCCATGATAAAAACCAAAAATAGTAAAAGTGAAAAGTATAAGAGTAAAATTCATAAAAGTATTTTAAAAAACTATGTGAAACTGCATGTTTGAGTATTATCCAACCTTACCCATTTTTATACTATTATTATCCATTATTGGATCCACTTGAAATTTCAATAGTGACTTTACAATTTATATTATTACAAAACTACCACTCCTCTCTCTTATAAAATGAACTACCACCACCCGAATTATCCTCACACCCCATGCCTCTTAGATTCAACCAAAATATAACCAAATAACACATAAAATATATTATATAATTATTATATGTTCTATTATTCTCAAAATACCATCTCTAAAAGATGTAATCCATTTTTTTCAAGAGGTTATCTTCCAAGGAGTAAGATAAAATTATCAATTAACATTTATTTTATTTATTTTCCTTTCTTTATTCTTATACCACATCTGAATTTAATAAACCCATGACAAAATAATTATATAAGTATTGTATGTATAAAAAAATTATTATATTTATGGGATAACCATTTTCCTGCCTTTCTCCCAATAATTTGTTATACGAAAAAAACGCTTGTGTTACGTGCGTACTACCACGTTCATAAGCGATGTGATTTTTTTTCTTAATTGGATTGAATAAATGGTTAAAATAGGTTATTTAATATATAAATATTTTATTTATAACATTATTTATATTCTAAAATTATAAACCACCCTTATCTTCATCTTGTTCCATGTAAAAAAAATGTCTTCCCCGTGCATACATTCGGAAAACTGCCTCCATGAAAGTGGCACTTTTTTTTTTCAAATAGTATATTATTATTTATCTAACACACATTAGATTTTATTCAAAAACCTTATAATCATCTAAATAATATCATTATTCTTCTCTAATAATGATATTATTCCAAAAGAATCACTTTATTTACCATACTCACCCATAAATCCTAGCTTGTTCTTCTTTAGATCAGCTCAACCCTGTACTTAAAAAATATAATAAATTTATATCATGTATGAATATAAAAAATTAAATAATAGTTTTATGAGACATTAATGTGAAAATAATTTTTTGTTTATGGTTTTGTAAAGGTGATATTAATATTTACCTTATTATTTATGTATCACCCTTTTCTTCATTAAAAATTACCAAAACAAACTCCTCAAAACATTGTCAACACCAATCATAAATAAAATACTAATGAAATATAATTTGAACATTATAAGTTATTATAAACCATATATTCTATAATTCATAATGATATTTAATTTATTAAATTTAAATTTATAGAAAATAATCTAAACCACCATTATGAAACTAGCACTAAACAAAAAATTGAAGTCATTAAAATTAGATAATGAAAATAAAATGTTACTAACTAATATATTAATAATAAATTATTATAAATGAAATTTATAAAGTTTATATGTATCTATGTGGTTCATAAATTGGTGATTAAGATAGTTAATTTTTTCATACAGGAGGTTAGATCATGTTTGGCTAAGTAGGATTATAGGTAATTGTGTTTCATATCAATTTCATTTCTTTAAGACATGTTTTATTCATAAACCTATTATAATAGAAATAGTGTGTATACTTCCTATTGAATATATAATGGCATGAATTATCTTTTATTGATGGTATTTAAATTTAAATGTCATGATCTCTCATTAAATATATTTTTATTAAAATGTTTCTTAAGTCGTAAGGGGTTTTATTAACTCAACTTCCATTATTAAATCATAATTATTCCTCTTTAACCATGGTTTAAAAATATGGTTTTCTTTTGTAAAATGAAGATATTATTATTCCTTCTCTCCAGGGAATGTAACATTTGTAATTCAATTCTTTTACCATGATGAATTTATTTCTCAAAAAGTATATATTTTTTAAGAATGATTCCCATCCTATTTAATAAAAATTTCACTTATATGTCCATATTTCATGTTCCCACCAATGTTATCCTTTATATGTGGAAACCTAGTTATGTGTTTTATCACACCATGATTCAGTATTTTATTTCAAAATTACACCACTTTGTTTGACTATTTTTTATTAAAAATTTAAATTTAATAATCAATTTAAATTCTCGTTTTATTCAATTAGTTAATTTTAAACATTTTTAAAAATGAGAATTTCAAAATATTTTATTTTTACATTGTAGGTGGAGGTGATTTGTATATCCCTAGATGAATTGGAGGAAAAATGAGCTAAAAATTTATAGTAGCCCAAGCACATAGGTATGTGAAATTGCTCACCAATGATAATATGTACATATAATTGGGATGAAAATTAGTGGGTGGATAAAAATATATTTGGGATATAATTATCAAGATGACTAGGGATAAAAATTAGTTCATTTTGAGGCCTAAAATGTTCCATTATTGGAGATAAACTTAATTGTTCATAGTTTAGAGGTCACTTTTTTAATTCTTCTACATCTTGAGACATGGGAATATAATTTATTCCAACTATTTAGTAGAGATAGTCAATATATAGGAAAAAAAATTTATAGTTTTTTAAAAGTGAGATAAGACTGTATAATCCCCCAAATCCTTGAGCCAATGGTTTTTTTAAATTCAGGGAGCCCAAAACCACCTTCCACATTGCCTATAAATTGGCACACTCAGAACCTCATTTTCATGTTCGGCCAAGGGAGTGAAGTGATTCCATTTTGGAATGATAGTGGGTTTTTATAATCATCATAGATGTTCTAGGTATACCAATATGTTTAGGGAAATAAAATATAAAGAAAAATTTACACTCGATCCTCCTCCTCCTCTCAATGCTGAGCTAAATGGTGGGAGATAATTTTGATGGAGCTTCACACATGGTGATATTGTTTGGACACTTGTTTTTCTAGTGGTTTGGAGTAATTTTTGTTTGGACTATTTATTTTAGATTTTATATTAACATGATTATACTTTAATATATTTTTCTTGGTATTATTGAATGAAACACCTTTCATTTCAAAAATTATTGGTTTGATATTTCAAGTGGGAATCTTAGGTTTTTCTAATAAAACAAAAAGGGTCCTTTTTCCAATACACATACTTAGGATCTCAGTATGATTTGGAAAACCTAATTCCATTTATAAAGTCCAAACCTTGATAAGGATTTTTTTTCAAGGATTGGTTCTAGGGAAACATTATTAAATGATAAGAGGGTAATCAATATCTTAATTTTCCTCAACCATAGAATTATACCGAAAACCCATAATCATTCTATAATAAGGAACTTTACAAGAGGTTTAGTGAAATTGAAATGATATCATAATTATATTTCATTTAAATAGAATGTTTTTCAACTACTAAACTCTTTAAATAATGTTGTTTTAAACATCATTCAAACCCCCACTCAGTGTTTTCAATTTTTTTGAAACACATATTAGAAATACACACATTATAACTCTAATGGTCCTTAATCTATGACATTGGGTCTAGGATAAACTATATTTAATCTTCTAAAAACTATTTAATTTGATTCATTATAACAACATGATCAAATTTTTGTGCCACTTCTGGGGTACACATCAGTTTTTCGTGTGTATTTTTATAATAAAATCATATATGTGTAAATATTTATTGGTTTATTTTTGATATTATAACCTTTTTTATCAATTAACTTTTGATATTGACTCCCACACCAATGAGAAAAACAATGATATGATATATGATATAAATGATAATCTTTCCACAAAATAAATACCTTTTATTCTTAATTATCCCTTTATAGAGTTGAAACCATATCCATGTGACTTAAAATATGAATTATTTAAGGGTTTCAACCAAATATAATTCATTATTTTCAATAACCACTCTCTAGGGAATGAAATATAATTGTTTAAAATTTTTAGAGACTTTAAAAAGGAAATTTTATATACATTGGACAATATATTGGGTATTATCACATCCACATGAATTAATTTAATTTTCCATGAAGATAAGGCCAAACCAGTAAGTAAACCACAACATTGACTAAAACCCACCCATTTTGATGTTTTCAAAAATCATGTAAGAAAACTATTATATATTGGCATCATATATCCAATATTAATTATAAATGGGTTAGTGTAATACAAATTGAGATAAGAGACTAATTTTATGGCTATTCATAATGATTGTAACGAATTCGTTCTCATAGAAGAAAAAATAGATGGAGAGCCTACACAGACTACCACAAAATTAAATATTTTACTTGAAAGGATTGTTTTCTATTACCATTCATTGACTAAATTTTGGAAAGGTTGATGGGAAATTCTCATTATTATTTCCTTGATATGTTATTTTGATACCACCATATTAATATATCCCTTGAGGATCAAGAATAGATTATATTTACATGACCATTTGGTACTATTGATTATTAGAGGATGCTATTCGACCTACTTAATAATACAGGTATTTTCTAGTGTTGTATGGTGAGTATTTTCTTATATTTTCTAGAGTATTCCATTAAGGTATTTATATAAAATTTCACTATTTATAGTTCCTACTATGAAAATTTTTTATAGTCTATGTTATATTCTTATCTAATTCATAAAAAATATTATTTAAATTATTAAAAATTCCATTTTATGGTGGAAGGGGGCATTTTTTCATGAAATGTAATTTTTAGAGACGATATCCATGTTGGTGAGTCAAAAATAGATGTTATTTATTAATTATCCTAACCAAATTATGTTCAGGGTGTGCATTCATTTTTTGAAAATATTTGTTTTTAGGATTTATTTACTGAATATTTTAGTATGACTACACTCCCATTGTCCAAATGTTTCCAAAAATACATGAAATTTGTTTTTAATGAAAATTGTAAAACCACTTTTGATGAATTGAAAAAGTTTCTCACTTCAAAATCAATAATCCAATGACCATGGTTATATCTACCATTTAAAATAATTGTGTGATGACTCTAACTATAATATTTGGGTTCTTCTTTCACAATACATATACTAAAACTACCATCTTGTTGAATATACATCTCACACTCTTGACCCATAACAATGGAACTGCATAAAATTGAAAAATAATTCCTTACCTTAGTGTTCCATTTGGAAAATTTCATTAATTTATACTTGGGTATAAAGTAGTGGAGTTTTCCAACCTTAATGTTATTAAATAATTACTGATGAATCCCAATGCTAATCCATGTGTTAGTCAAAATATTCTTCTAATTTAGGAGTATTATATAAAAATTTAGGACAACTGAGGAGAAAAAATTTAATTTCCAATCATATTAGCCACTTCCCCATTGACCTAAAATTCTTATCATCTAATAAATCCTAGATGATAATTTGTAAATTATTCATGATACCATAAAATTTATTTCTGACTTGGTAAACTTTTTTGATTAATCACGTATAACTCATGGATATAAAAAACTCGCTATATTGGCTTATGAGTGAGTTAAGGCATTGAATTTAGGAGGACCCCTATTTTTGTTAAATCTGTACAGACTAATACATAAGATGATGTGTTCCTAACTAATACTTAATATATTTCCTCACATTAAACCACACTCCTGCATGTGGGGGTCACTTTAGTCCCCAAAGAACACCATGGAAATTCCTAGACTCTGGTCTTTTTAATCCAACGTTATTTAAAAATTATCATAAATTTTTTAAGTCATGTACATGATTCCAATTTACTAGTAATATTTCTAAGAGGAATGATATTCTCTAAAAAACCATTCTATTTTGTTACATATTTTATGTTTATGGTACTGAATACCTTGTACCCTTTTCTAGTTATTTTGGATTTATATATAAAATTCTAATAATTGATTATTTCTCTAAATTGTTAGAGGAAACATTACCATAGATAAAATAATTTTGAGTTGTTATTGAATTCATGAGATCTCATATTTTTGTAATTTTGGTTTTGCTGAGGTTTATTATTAGCAATCAGGGTTCCCATTTCTATAATCACATCATGAAAACATTTATCTATAAGTACGGGGTTGTTCATAAATATAAATTGCATATCATATCCAAAATAATGGATAAGAAGAGATTTAAAATTAATAAGTTAAAAAAATATTGGAAAAAATTATACAAAACAATAGGTAAGATTGGATTATACTCTTATATGATGCACTATAATCATACCAAAAAACATTTAAAAACCCCATAATAATGTCACCTCATATGATCATCTTTGAAAAAACTTATCACCCCCTAGTAGAGGTATAGATACATGTATATTGGGATATTAAAATATGTAATATGAATTTATTATATAATGGTCAACATACGATGTTATAGATTTAGAAGTTGTTGGAAATAGGAAGAGACCCATATGAGAACTTCAAAATATTTAAGGAGAGTAATATAGATACCCAAAAACACATCATCCTTCATCATTGGTTCCATATTGGGAAGAAGTAATTCCTTTAGAGTGAAAGGGTTAAGATTCACATGGGTAAGCTTCCATCATAGTGGATTGCTCCATATATTGTGACTAATTTTTATCCTTTTTTATTATGTAGGTTAAAAGTTTAAAAAAATCCAGTATACATTCACTATTAATGGGAATCACCTAAAGCACTTCCAGAAAATCATTCTAGATCCCTAATAAATGAATCCCACCTTCAAAAAATGACTTTTTAGTAACAATCACTAGGTTTTATCCTTCCTACAAATCCTCTATTTAATTACAGCGAGGACACTATACACTCTATGTTTGGTGTGGGAGTGGATATATTCTTGAATTAGTTAGTATTTTTTGTCTTATTTATTATTTCTCTATTTTTATATTTGCGTAATATTTTATACCCCCTCTATTAATCATTTTTTTTACTTTTGTGACATAATAATCATTGTTAATACCCATATAATCACGATATTTATTGAAAATTACCAGTAAATTTCTCTATTCCACATTTTTTAATAATTAATTTTTTTTCACTAATAGAAAATGAGTTTTAGAAATAATTTAATATTAATGGTTGATTTTAGTATAATTGGTTATTTTTCAATGATTTGATTTTTTAGATCTCTATAAAACCATTAATAAGTTTATAACTTATGTGTGACTAGTTTATGAGTAAATTATGTCATTTAACATCTCTAAATGTCATTGCATTCAACCACGAAGTGTGAATATCTTTTACTTAGTTAAATGTAAGTATAAGTTTGGTTAATGTTAGTCTTATTTTCAAAAATATTTTTTCTATACATTCATTCCTTATACAATCTGTTTAATTACTATACTAGATTGACCTATGCGTGTGTACATGTTATCTGACAATTATATTCCCTCAAAAACCGAAAAAATAAAAAAACATAAATAAATAAAGAGGGGAGTGATGAAATGTAAAAAATATGAGGATATCTTAGTCATGAGATTATGTTTTGACTTATAGGAATTCTTAAGTGAGTGGGACTTGAAATTTTATTGTAATAGATACAAGGAAGGTTCAGTGGAAATAAAATGGTAAGTATTTTTTTAAATGACCTAGATTTTTTGAAAAGGAAGTAGAATAAATAGCATGGAATAGTTTTTATACACACGCATATGAAGTTTTAGTGTCATGTATGACTTATGAATTCTATTATAGGAATAGTATCATATATCTATTTGACTTTTTTTCCAATACAATTTATGATACAATCATTTCTATTCTTATTGATATTGATTCATTTTTTTGGATCTTATATTACAAACATTACTATCATAAGTTTAATTTTATTATAATATTAATTTTTCATGAACTAGGTAATATATTCATGTATCATTTTTTTGAAATGTGAATTTTCCTAAGAGTGTAAATGTTTAGGTGTGGGTTTGTGATCACACCATGATTCAGTTTTTTATTTCACCCTTATTCTATCATGTTAAACTATTTTTGTATTGAAAACACAATTTTAATAATCAATTTAACTTCTCATTTTTCTCTACTAGATAATTTTAAATTCTATTAAAAAGGGAAATTTCAGTTGTTTCGATTTTTACATTATAGGTGTATGTGATTTGTTGGACCCCAGATTAAGGGGAGGCAAAACATGCCAAAACTATGTGGGATCCTAAGAACACATGTGAACTAAAATACACATTTTAAATAATATGTATATCCAATTTTTCTAAAAATCACCAATTGAATTCAAAATCATGTAGGATAAAATTCTATTGAAGATTAAGGATCCCAATTAATCTGTTTAGAGGAAAAAAATGTGCATGAATTGGAGATAATAATCACTATTCATATCCTTACGATTGCCTCAATAATTAATAAATATCTCAAGTTAATGGTATCCAACAGATGCCATATTATTGGTGGAGATAGTAAAAAGTTTGGTGATATTTTTAGTTTTTTTAAAAACTGATATAAGACATTCTGTACACCAAAATCCTCAAGTAAATTGGTTTTATTAATTCCAGGTTCCCAAAAACACCTTCCATATTTACTATAAATCATCTCCTTAGGAATACTATTTTCATGTTCATCCAAGTGGGTTAAGTACTACCATTTTAAAGTTTATATTGTTCCCCTCATCCTCATAAAAATTATAGAGTTCCCTATCCTCAAAGGGAGATCAAGGATAAAAAATAATATCCACTTGAGCCTCCTAATCCTCTTTTGTAACACCCCAAGATTTTATGAGATAAATTATTTTTAATTTATTTGATGTCTTGTGTTGTACGCTACACCAAGATTATCTTTCACTATACGCAACACCTTATTATCTTGAAGTATAAGCAACACTATTCTTGGCTTGTGTTGAACACAATTTCATGTTCTGCTGATAGAATTCTTTTCACGCAACAGTGAGTATAGATTTTGTTCAATGTATAAATGAACTAATTTTTGATTATGTTATATGCAACAACAAAGTAAGCTTTCACTATACGCAACACTAACTTGGCTTACATTACACGCAAGAGTGAGATTCCTTGATAGCTTGTGTTGTACGCGATACCGAGTTTCACTAAACAACGATATATTATAAAAATATTATTATTTAATGAGATATAAACTAGCCGTTATGAATAGTATTATCAAAATTTTTAATTTTATAACATTATAATTCATTTTACACATTTTCTAGAACATGGTATGAGAACAAAATCAATTTTTTAGATAAAAGAATTATTTTTCAGAAAATGCAGTTTTACTACCTTTTGATAGCGCATCCATTTTAAATCTAGTTTTTGTTAATTTTATATGTTAAGTTTGAAAAAATAAATTTCTTCTTTATAAGCAGAAAATAAAAATTTACTTTGATGTAGTTGGGGTTTGGATTAGTGGTAAGAACCCCGTAATCCTAAATGAAAAATAGGGGTTCGAAACCCATCGGGCGTAGGGTACTGTAGTAGCGACAACACTGTAGCAACGATAGGCACTGTAGCGGCAGCAGGTCACTATAGTGATAGAAGGGTACTGTAGTAGTGGTGGATACTATATAGTACCATAGCAGGCAGATTACTGTAGTAGTACTATTCACAGAATGGGCCTTGGGCCAAAAATTTGGGCCTACAGGCTATGTAATGGGCTAAATGCCCAATGGGCCTTCAGGCTATGTAATGGGTCTCCCTCTACCCAACTAAAAGAGGTATTTGATTTTCTTTAAATAATAAATGAGTCTTCAGCCCCAACCTTAAAAAAATTTATTTGGGTGAAATTTTGGTATTTTTATGATAAAATTCATATTTTTATATATAGCGAACAATACTGTATTTTAATTCAAAACTGCCTTTTAATATAATTTATTTATATAGTTATATTTTACTTTTAATTGGTTTTAAAGTAAAATTGGATTATATTTTTATTATTTAATCATATTTTGGTCATTGGAAGTAATTTCACTTTCAAATTGGACATAAACAGATGTTAATCTTTTGATAGTTATTACTTCTTAAAAACCCGCTTTTTGGTTTTGAAGGAGGAATTAATTTTAAATTAATTACTTAAACTTTTGAATTTTAAATTTGAAAAAATGGATTCTATATTTGGAATCAGGATCTCTAAATTGTGTAAATAGGTACCTTTTAGTTTTAGACATTATGAATAGTAACTTCAGTAATTATTTTATTTACCATGGTTAAAGGGTAAATATAGTAAATAAGTGTAAAAATAATATTTTAATAATATTAAACTATCCTAAAACATTTCATAATATTATTGGATGATATATTTCTGACCATAGGAATCCTTGGGTCAATTTTGAGACCCCATAGATTCACTTGGATGTGAAAATGACATTTTATAAGAATTAATTTAAAGTAAAGATAATTATAACCTAAACTTATATCTTTTACTAAATCGATTTTAATATGGGGTTATATAATAGATAAATCTATCTATAAATAGTCATTAGAAATATAAAAATATTTTCTATATCATGGTATTTTATTAATAATTTTTAGACATTAGATACATATATTTATTTATGACACAATTATGATGTAATGATTACCTCATTAATGAAAGATTCAAAAAAATAGATTTATAAATATTAAAATAAATTTAATTTTAATATTTTGATGTCATAAAATAATTTTATGGATTAAATTGACATATTAGGTATGGTTTAATGATTTTTTTAGAATAAATAAGTTTATTATGATTTTTAAAAAAAGTCAAGTATGAATAGTGCCCAAAATTGACATAATTCATAACTTAAAACATAAAATATTTTATTAAATGATATTAAATTACTAAAAATATAAAGTTCATCCAAATGGTTAATATATGTCCAAATATGTCATAAATAAATTTTTTTGGGTCTTTTTACATGATATGGTAATTAAATTAACCCACAATGTGTAAATAATATGATATCACGGTTAGATTAAAAATGGTAAAATAAGTGTGAAACCAAAAATATAAGGATAAAAAAATATTCAAAACTTGTCAAAAAATTATTAGATGATGGGTATTCAAACAAAAATCATATTATATAATAATTAAATAAGTTTTTGACCATTTTAAATCGAAATTGAATTTATAATAAATTAATATTTTGGAACTTTCCTAAAGTGCCCCTCTCCTCTCTTATAAAAGGGCACCTCCTCCACCTCCTCTTCACTCCATTTTTTGCCTTAAAGCTCAGAAAAAACCTGGATATTTATATTTTGAACTTCCCTAGTAACATTCTAGAGGTTATTTTATTCTAAAAATACCAACTCTAGTGCCTTAAGTGGAAATTTAAAGGAGGTACTTCGAGGAAGAGGTAATCTCTTCTATCGATTCTTTCAAATTTATTTCTTCTTCTAATTCATATTATTTAGTTGTTTCATTATAAATTAATAACATAAGTATCACTAATATACTTATATGTTATTATAAATATTAAACAACTCTATTTATACTTCTATCCATCCTACAAAAAACAAAATCACAGCGTGTGCGTACGTACAGATTACCGTCTCCACGCCGTGGTGTAATCTATTTTTCACCACCACCTTACTTGGATGGGTATAATGGTGGAAATAATAACTTTATATTATTATTAAAACATTATACTAATTATGAGATATTATACACCATCCACTTCAATACCATTCAACAACTATGGGAATGATATCATCACAAGTGCGTACGTACAACTTACCATCTCCACGACGCGATGTGATTCATTCTCCATGTTAACCATTAAAGAATGATTATTAAGTATATATAATAAATAATAATGAAATATATAAAATATAATTCTAATGGATTTATGTATATATATATATGTCATTTACTTACTTCCATTCAATTAAATAAGGAAACAAAAATAGCGTTCATGCATACGTACGACCTATCGTCTCCCTGAACGATGTATTCCATTTAATTTATCTATATTATATATATATATTTATATAATGAATTTATATGATATATAAATCATGTTTTACATTCTATAAGTAAGTAAATCCCGATCTATGTAATCATATGAAGAACAAAAATTCCAAACACATATGATAAATGAAACGATCATTACCCAAAACGTTTCTTTAACATAGAATTGACATATGAACAAGTAATATAAAGTCCTAATTGAATCATATATGATATAATAAATATTATTAAGGTTATGTTACAAGTTAATAATATGTCTAAACCCACTATAAATGAGTTTCAGACACGTACGGAAGAAATTGGACCTAAGGTAAGGGATAACTTTTCCAGTCTCGTTTTATCAGAGATTGTTTATTCATAAGTATATGATGGGGATATATTTATCATACATGTATATGTTTTATAAAAATTTTATCATAAATTTTTTATTATTATTATATTTAAGTTTAAAGTCATTTTTACCCATTTTTGACTTTTACTACATGGTATGGAAGAATCTTTCTTTTGTTTACCATACGAGGTACTTTTTGACTTTTCCAGCAAAAGTACAAGGAGAATATTTTTTTAACTTATACGGCATGAATGGATTTTTATAGTTTCATGAAGAATTATTTCAATGAATATTCCTCTACACTATTTCAATTTTATTCTCAACTAAATTATTTTCTTTTTAAATTGCACGATATTTTGAGAAAATAAAATGTTTTTAAAGAAGAAAAGATATTTTTCTTGGTAATTAAGTTCAAGTGTTATATCAAAATTATTTTTCCATATAAGATGAAAAGGGTTATATTTATATCCATATTATTTATTTGTTTTGATTGAGTTTATGATGAAATTATTTTTATGAAGTCCATTTATCTTATATGGATTATGTTATTATGACATGATGATTAAGAATCCCATTTTATTTCATGGGTTATGCTATGATGAATGATTTATGTTTTTGTGGAACATGTAAGAATGATTTCATTATGAGATTGGTGGGACCTATATCTCACTCAAATGAATTGGGTAAATATTTATATCTCATGAGATATACATGGATGGAACAACAGGTAAATCTGGTTCAGTAATACAGGGCTGGAACAACAAGTAAACCCGGTTTAGTAATGGACTTTGTCCACTATGACGGTCTTGACAACAATTACTTGGCTACTATGGAAATCATACTATGCGATTAATGGTTTTATAAAGTTCCATGTTTTATTCCCATGCTATTTTATCATGATTAATGTTCCTTTATGATCTATTCCTCACGTACTGCCAAGATTTGTTTCATGACTCAAGATTTTGATGTTTAAACGCTATGTTCATGTTTTTTACGTTCAAATGTATATGGTTTGTTTTATTTTCTCCATGTTTACCCTTATTGAGCATTTAATCTCACCCTTTTTATGTTTTCTTTTATCCAGGATATAAATAAAGGTTTTAGGTAGGGAAAAAAGGGAAGATCTTTATGGGAGATGTTGAAGATCTTTCACCATGATTAGAAGATTTTGTTCCAAGTTTCCAAAGGCACTAAACTAATATGGTCATTGGGCATATATTTGTGTCATGTATTATGTATTCTACAAAATAAATTTAATATCCATGTATGTTAAGCTAGGGTCTCTACATCCTTTTATATAGCTAAATGGTGGATGATAATTGTGAGGGAGCTATACACTTAGTGAGGGAATTATAAAACTTGTTTTGGAACTATTTTGGTGTAATTTTTGTTGAAAAAATCTCTTTTATGTTTTACCTTAACATTTTTCTAATTTAATACATATTTTATGTCGGTTTAATGAAACTCTATTAATTTTAAAAACAAATAGTTTGAGATTTCAAGTGGGAGTCTTAGGTTTTTTTACAGAAAAATAAATAGATCATTTTTTCGAAACACATAATTGATGTATTAGTATGATTTGGCATGCATCATTCCATATATAAGGTCTAAAACTTGAAAAATTTATCATTATGTCAAGGGATTTTTCTAGGGAACCATTTGAATGGTCTAAGAGGGCAATTAATACTTTGGTTACCCTCAACCGTATAATTATCCTCATAATAATTTATGAATATTTAAAATTTCAAAAAGGTTTAGTAAATATTCATTTATCTCCTCCTAGTTTGTCTAAAAACCTCTTCCATTTTTTAACCATTAACCACTTTTAATTATGTTTTTTAAAACATCATTAACCCCTCCTCCATGTTTATAGTTTTTTTTAAAAAAAATATTGGTAACACACAATTTTTACCTCAAAAACTCCATGGGAGGTAGCCAAGGGTCTTCCTAAAACTACATTAAACCTTCTATCACCTAGAAAATTTGAAGTTTCATCACAATGTGATCATTCTTATCTCGTGTGACTTCCATATTTCCCTTTTCCTATTTTAAAAAGTTTTTTTATTACCATTTTTTTATTTGGGTTTCAAAAAGGTATTTTGAAATACCAAAATAGTTATTCCTATTATAATCATATGTTTTATCTTCCACACCACATTTCCTTGAATAATAAATATATATTTTTAAATTATCCCCTATTTTATATTTTTTCTAAAATTAATTTTTCTTCAAAGTTTCTTACTTTGCCTTTAAAAAATACCTTTTTCAAAGTTAACTGTAACTCCATATTTTACGCTAAAGATAAAATTATTTTCTAAAACACATTTTAATATTTAAATATCAATTTAATATCTATATATAAATAATTTATTCCCTTAGAAATTATTTTTAATAAACCATGTAATGGTTCATGCCCTCTTGGTCCATTAATTTTCTAATTTTGTTTGTTGGAGGTGTTTAGGGGAGGTTTCATAAGTTTTCAGTGGAAGTTGGAGGTGTAGAAATGCTGTTGCAGGAAATACACACCGTGTAAGTGTATTACACGATGTGATATTTTGTTTTACATATTTTCTATGGATGGTTCATAATGTATGGATTTTCAGGGTTAAATAATAAAAAGGAAATGTATTTTTTGGAGAAATTAAACCCCACAGATTATACAACGTGAAAGGAGATTACACATTGTGTAAATTCCTGATGTAGTGTAGTTTGAAAAGTTCTTTCTATAATAATTTTCATGAATTATGCTATTTATTCTTCTTCCTCTCATTTTGGGTGAACTATATGTTCCCCAAGGTGTAATTCAAGACCTCTTCCTACTTAGTTTATCCGTTGTTCTTAGTGATTTTTCATTGGAAATATGTGGTTGATCTGGGGTAGGTTCTTCTCCCATTATGGTGATTTATCTTCTGTTATTCTTCTATGGATTCACTACGGTTATGTTGTTTTGGTCTAGGGTGTGTTTCAAGTTTTGTTTTGATGGTCTTTGGTTGCGATGTGCAATAATGGTTTTTGGGCGTTCTTCTTCACCTTGCGGTGTACAACAAGTCAATAAGATTCTTTGAGGTATGGATTATCTCATTTCTCTTTATTATGTATCATGTAAGAGGGGTTTATTTTTTTATCAATGTATTATGGATGTTCTAGCTTAATAAAAAATAAATAATTGTTTAATTGAATTGAAAGGGGAAAATGGGGGTTTATTCACATGCTTTTATAGCTTTTATGTTATTTGTGATATTGTGGTTTGTACGAGCTTGATGCCCCACTGAAAATTGTGGCTGTTCGGGGCTTTGTTTGCACTGAATATATGTATTGTGATTTTTTTGACTGTTGTGACTATTTTGATTGTTTTTATATCACCCTAAATGGAAATTATTTAATTAATTATACTTTCCTAATGAAATGGTTTCCCCAGGATTTTGGTTTGTGTGATACCACCCCTAAAATAAAGTGGAATGTGATAAAAATACCTTTATAAACCTGTAAAAATGATCTCAATGTGCTGTGATGTGTGACCATGCTTGTGTTATGGTGATGTGTGGTTGCAATGGGGTGTGGGGAGATATGTAGTTTGTTTGGATGTGATTTTGGGTCAGCGAGGAGGTGGTTTGTTTGGTCCTACTTTTGGGGCAGTGAGGAGGTGGTTTATTTGGCCGTGATTTTGGGGCAGCGAGAAGGTGGTTTGTTTAGCTGTGCTTTTTGGGTAGCAAGGTGGTGGTTGATTTGTGTTAGATGCACGAGTATTGATGGAATGAATAAATAAATGATTAATAATGTTTGAAATGAAATTTTTTGGTTTGGATAATGAGACAAAAGTGGTTAATGAAATATTAAATAGTAGGTTGTGTGGTTAAATGTGGTTGATGCTAAATAGTGAAAAGAATAGAATGATTAAATAGAATTGGTTGGAAATGTGGAATGGGATTTGTGGCTTGTTGTGTGGTATATGCATTTAGAGGTGGCAGCCAAAGTGACAGTGTCGTAAGTTAGTTGGTTTTTTTGTGAACCCATAGGTTGGAATTGAGTTTTTATTATTATATTGATAGAGCGCTATCATGGGTGCCCTCAAATGATTAGTGTAATTTGGGGTACTTAGGTGCAGCAGAGTGGCTGACCAAGGTCGTCTCTCAAAGGAGGAAGTGAATTTAACAACTTATTAGAGTTATTCTAAAAAAAATAAAATAGAATAGAATATAATAAATCACTACTTTAAAGGATTGGGGTTTGTTGTAGTTTATGAATCTAGAAGAAGTTTGCTGGAAGAATATTGTATAATTTTTTTTGTTTTTAGTTTTGAAATGAATTTCGATTAAAATGACACAACAAGAAGATGTTTTTTAGAAATCTATTTAAAATGAGTAATCGATCTAACTCTACCTATTCACTTTATTATTAATAATTATCATGTAAATTAACATTCACTTAATTATGATCCCTTAATTTGTTAAATCCCGAACCCTACGAGAATTAACTTTACCACGAAGATGATGTGAATTTAACCCTAGGCTAACTTCGGAACATGCAATCGCAGCACCCTGCTTTGATTGATGTTATAAGATTAGCTTATGGTCAGTGGTAAATTAAGGCTCATATCCATTCTGGAAATGAGTATGAATTGTGTTTAGGGATTATATTTGAACTCTACAAATTTATCCCGTGTGGTCTTGTATTACCAATTAAGATCGCGCTCTCACAATTTACACAAAATCCCGACCTCGCGTGTTTTTGTGTTAATTGTTCAATTACTTGCTTAGTTTCTTACTATTTAAAAAGAGAATTCATGGATCATATTAAATTAATTACAGTAGCTCAATGATTCAAAATAATTAAATGAAGAGTGTAGAAGATAGACCGATTACTAAAAGACTACTCTTCCATGGGTGGCGTAATCATCGTAGAAGCGTTTTGCATGTGCAAAGGTTTATAATGGGTATAACCCAATAACGATTCTACTAAAGAATTCCAGACCAAAGATTAAGATTAAGAGAAGAAGAAATTTAAACAAAATAGAAGAAAAGAGAATAAATAAAAGAATAACAAAGAATTTTATTACACAAATGAAAACATTACAAAATGAAGAAGAGAAGGAGGCTTCAATTAGGGGATCCTTGCTTCAAGAGATACCCCTCTTACAATGGTTGGATAATTTGGGTGAAACAAATTCTCCTCTGTATACAATCTCCTAATGCACTTACCAACCCCTCCAAATAAGAAAAACTCAAATTTATAGAGGGGAGGGGAGGAGAGGTTACAAGTGGTTTCAAGTGTGAATGTGGAAATTCGGACAAATATTTTATGCCAACTTTAACCGCCCATTTGACCACTAAAACGCTTGGATTGGCCGGCCTTATAGAAGGATAAAATGTGATAATATGGGTCTTCTATCTCCTCTCCAAATTTGGACTCAATAAAGGCCAATATGAAGGATTTATGGCCGAAATACAGAGGCTTCTCCATTCTGGAGAGCCCAGCCCAACTTTGACTTCATGGCCCAATTTCGACAACCAAATGAACTCTTTAGCTCTAGTGTCCTGAATAAAAGTTGTAGATAATTAAGTTAGTAACACTTTTACAAAATTTAAAATTCAAATAATAAATATAAAAATATTTATCTTTGAAATACTACAGTGAACTATAAAGGGTAAAACTGGAATTTTCCTCGAATATTCAAATGAATGATCTAATCCCAAATACTTTCTAATTAAACATATTTAACACAATGTGAGGAAATTATATCATTTATTATCAATAAAATATTCAATAAAATAGTGTTTTATCAACTCCCCCACACTTACCCTTTTGCACTCCTGGGCAAAACCTCATGTCAGGTAAACATCAATATCAAATCAAAACCAATTTTAAAACACATATCCTTGAGATCAATCAATTTACCACCAAGAATCATAAGATATAATGCCTCATTAAAAACATTATTTCAAGTTCTCCATTTATATCATTCAATATATTTCCACTTCATTTATCCTCCCATGCACAAAACACTTACCTCGCTTGAATTTTCTCTCATCATTCAAATATCAATTTTTTTTGCAATGTCTTTCTCATCCAAACTCATACAAGGGTCACCATAGGCTTGATAGATTCCTAAATCGCTACCCAATGTGAGTCAAGGAAATATGTTTTTCATGAGGACTTTTCAGGGTTGTTCTGTGGCTTTCGGTTGGTAGGATTAAGATGTGAAAAACTCTGAGGCTGAATGAGGAGGGCTTGACTCTTTTGAAGCAAAATTGCATTAATCTGATTTTTACTTAAATATGGTCTTCTCTTCAATCCCCATAGTATCAATTCAGATCCATCATCATGAAAATTCATTAAAGGTTTACACCATTCATCATTTCAGCATAAAAAATGTCAATCTTCTCAAACATGATTTTCTTGAAAGCTTCAGATGGGCACAACTTTCCACCTCAATTAGAAGCTCCAGAAAAGGCACAGCTTCACTTGTCATGAAAGCTCCAGAAAAGGCAGAACTTTCAATATAATGACTTTCTTTAGCAGCAAACACATCTCTTCAAAATTTAATTTTCCACCCAAAGTATCACATAATGTGGTGGCACAACACAAGACAGCTTCCCCCACACTTAAGCTCAACTAGATTCTGCAAATTCACTTCAAGAGTTGGTTGGATAGGGAAAATTGGCTTGTAATGTGGCTTAACCTAACAGGCTGTTCATGGCTTCTAAGGGCTACAAGGATTAAATATTCAAGGTAGGCCATTATAAAAAATGATTCTTTGAAATAGGGTCTTTAATACCAAACAAATGCCTCAATCATTTAAACATATGTACCTCAAACCCTCAAGTTTTGACAGGAATAGATCAAATTCTGGTTAAATCAAGCATGGTTTAGTTCTCTCAAGAAGTGAGGTGAATGTAAAGAATATGAAAATAATGGTTCAGAAGCCTCACAGGAAAGTGATTTCAAATATAAAGATAGTGAGATTGGCATGGGATTCAAAATTCAGCATACTTTTCATGAAATTACTAAATATTTAAACTTGAAACAAAGTCATTTCAACATTCATTTAAACTTAGTTTCAATGGGTAAATTGTTTCACTTATTGATATGGATTTAAAAATGGTTATGAGAATCATTTCAGCCCAAAAGTTTCAAAAAAACACAGAAAATTGTAAAATAAACACACAAATTTTAAAAAACACACAATTTTTTTTGGTTTTTTTTTAACAGGAAAGCAATTGAAATTACTAAACTAAAAGGTTCCCTCCCCCACACTTAAAATATTGCATTGTCCTCAATGTGAACCTATGAGATGATATATGCATATGAAATGCAGAATTTTTAAATAGGACAAATAATATAAAAGTGAAAGGGTTAGGAACAGCCTGATGTGCTCAAGTGATGATGGGGTCATGCAGTGTGATAAAATCCACTGCATCAGTAGGAAGTCCCTCAATGTATCTCTTCAAACGTTTCCCATTGACTGTAAAGCTCCTTCCAGTGTCCTCTTGTGTGATCTCCACTGCACCATAAGGAAAAACATTAGTCACAACATAAGGACCTAACTATCTGGAACGCAACTTACCAGGCATCAGCTTCAGTCGTGAACTGTAGAGAAGGACTTTCTCTCCAACATAAAACTCCCTTTGTTGGATAATTTTGTCATGAGATGCTTTTGATCTTTCCTTGTAGAGCCTTGAGTTCTCATATGATGATAATCTAATCTCCTCAAGCTCTTGAATTTTCATCTTCCTTTGGATTCCATCTTGGGCCAAATCCATGTTGCATTTATTTATAGACCAATAAGCCCGATGCTCAACTTCCACGGGGAGATGACACGCTTTCCCAAAAACAATCCGAAATGGGGACATACCAATGGGGGTCTTGTATGCTGTCCTATAATCCCACAATGCATCATCCAAGCGCTTTCTCCAATCCTTCCTATTTGGCTGCACGGTTTTCTCCAAGATTTGTTTCAACTCACGATTTGAAACCTCAGTCTGGCCATTTGTTTGGGGGTGGTATGGTGTTGATGTTTTGTGTGTCACCCCATACTTCTGAAGGAGGGAATAAAAATTCCTATTGCAAAAGTGTGTCCCTTGGTCACTGATGATGGCCTTTGGTACTCCAAACCTGCAAAAAATCTGTGCTTTGACAAAGTCCACAACAACATGAGAATCGTCAGTCCTGGTGGCCTTGGACTCCAACCATTTACTCACATAATCAACAACAACTAAAATATACAAGAAACCATATGAACTTGGAAAAGGACCCATAAAATAAATGCCCCACACATCAAAAATCTCACAGAATAGTATGGGTTGTTGGGGCATCTCATGTCTCCTAGAAATATTCCCAGTGTGTTGGCAACGAGAGCATGACTTACAAAACACATGGGCATCATGGAATAAACTAGGCCAATATAATCCAGAGTCCAAAACTTTCCTAGCTGTCCGTTGGGGTCCAAAGTGTCCACCACATGCAAGTGTATGACAGAATTGCAAAACAGACTCAAACTCATGATCAGGAATACACCTCCTAATAACTTGGTCACTACACATGCGACAGAGGTAAGGATCATCCCACACATAAAACCTAGACTCACTTTTTAATTTTTGGACTTGATGCTTCTTCAAATTTGCTGGGATTTCAGAGGAAACAATGTAATTAACTAAATCAGCATACCAAGGATGCGTACCTGAGATGGTATAGATATGTTCATTAGGGAAAGTGTCCCGAAGTGGTACCTGGTCCAAGGTGTCATCCTCTAGTGTGTGAGTAAGCCTACTCATGTGGTCCGCCACCAAATTCTCTGATCCCTTCTTGTCCTTTATCTCAATATCAAATTCCTGAAGAAGGAGCATCCAACGGATAAGTCGTGGATTTGCATCTGGCTTCTTTAGGAGGTACCTCAAAGCTGCATGGTCAGAAAAAACAACTACTTTAGAGCCCAATAAATTTGAACGGAATTTATCTAAAGCAAATATGACAGCAAGAAACTCCTTTTCTGTTGTTGTGTAATTTGATTGGGATGAATCCAGTGTCCTTGATGCATAGGCGATCACATGTGAATGCCCCTCCACCCTCTGAGATAAGACAGCTCCAACCGCGAAGTTGGAGGCGTCACACATAAGCTCAAAAGGAATCTCCCACCTTGGGGGCTGTATGATAGGTGGAGTGGTCAGACGTTGTTTTAGCTCATCGAATGAATTCCTGCAAGAAACATGAAACACAAAATCAGAATCCTTTTGAAGTAATCTTGACATAGGAAGAGCAATCTTACTAAACTATTTGATGAAGCGCCGATAAAATCCTGCATGACCTAGGAAATATCTAACATCACACACACATAAAGGATATGGTAAGGACGAAATAATATCTACCTTTGATCTATCAACCTCTATCCCATGTTTTGACACTACATGCCCTAAGGCAATGCCATGCTCTACCATAAAATGACACTTTTCAAAGTTTAGGACCATATTCTTCTCAATACAACGATTCAACACCTTTCCCAAACTAATTAGACATTCATCAAATGAATACACATACAATGTAAAATCATACATAAATACCTCCATGCAGGTCTCAATAAAATCAGAAAAAATACTCACCATACATCTCTGGAAGGTGCCTGGGGCGTTGCAAAGTCCAAATGGCATCCTCTGGTAGGCAAATGTGCCAAAGGGACAGGTGAATGTAGTCTTCTCCTGATCCTCTGGAGATATAGGAACCTGAAAATATCCAGAAAATCCATCCAAGAAACAATAGTGTGTCTTCCCAACTTGTCTCTCAAGCATCTGATCAATAAATGGTAGGGGGAAATGGTCCTTGCGAGTGGACTGATTTAGTTTCCTATAATCAATACACACATGCCAACTATTTTGCACCCTCATTGGAACTAACTCATCTTTCTCATTTTTAACAACATTAACACCACTCTTCTTAGGAACAACCTGAATAGGACTTACCCACTGAGAATCTGAAATGGGAAAGATTATACCTGCCTCGAGCAATTTCTCAACTTCTTTTTTAACAACTTCCAGGAGGGTGGGATTGAGTCTCATTTGTGGCTGTCTCACCGGTTTAGCCCCATCCTCCAAGAGAATCCTATGCATGAAAATGGAGGGGATAATACCTGATATGTCAACCAAGGTCCACCCAATCGCCCTGATGTTCTCCCTTAAAATATTAAAAAGCTTTTCTTCATGTTCAAAAGGGAGATTGTTAGCAATGATAACAGGTAATCTCTCACCACTCAACAAGTATGAGTATTTCAGATTTGGTGGCAATGGCTTGAGTTCTAATGAAGGATGGTGTAGTATTGATAGAGACATTGAAGGAACTGAAATATGTGCACAAAGAGAATCAGTATCAGAATAGAAATCATAAAAATCAGAGAATAAAGCATCAAATCCATCAGCATACTCAACAACCATTTCATAATCAGAGTGAACATGATCAAAATCAGAATATGATTCCATTTCAAAATCAAATCTTAGAGAGTCTTGTTCCTTAGAAATGGGTGTGGAAGTACTCTTAGACATCAAACTAGAACCAATACTCAGAATCTCCCTAAGCATAGGACAATCCAATTCCATGATGTTTTTACTTGGTGGTTCAAAATGGGAGATAGCAAAAGCAGAATGGTCCTCTGAGGGGTACTTCATGGATTCCGTAACATTAAATATCACAACTTCATCTCCAAACTCCATGGAAAGTATACCCTCATTGACATTTATGATATTTTTTGCAGTTTTGAGGAAGGGTCTACCTAAGATAATGGGGGCATGAGAACTTACCTGATCATCCTCCATGTTAAGCACATAGAAGTCTGCTGGAAAGATCACGTCTCTTACCCAAACAAGTACATCCTCAAGAACTCCCGCTGGATATGTCGTAGCTCTATTCGCCAATTGCACCACTACTCTTGTTGGATTCAACTCACCAACCTGCAAGGAAGAGAATACAGAGTGAGGCATCACATTTATTGAAGCTCCTAAATCACAAAGAGCATCAGATAAGTGCAACTCCCCTATGGTACATGGGATGGTGAATGTCCCGGGATCCTTGCACTTTGTTGGCATTGCTAGAGTTGGTGTAATGAGTGCCGAGAAATTCCTTCCAAGGTTGATCCTCTCATTTCCCTTGATCCCTCTTCGATTGGTACAAAGTTCTTTTAAGAATTTCGCATACCTTAGAATTTGATTAATGGCTTTAAGTAGAGGAATGTTGATCTCCACACGCTTGAATGTGTCCAAAACCTCCTTTTGAATTGCTTCTTCAGCCATCTTCTTGGTTTGAACAACCTTGTTTGGAAAAGGAAGGGGTTTTGGAGGTACATCATCAATCTTTTTCTTACCTTTATCTTTCTCTTTGGATTGCTCATTAGTTGGTATGGAATGCGTCTTCTCTAGAGTAGAGGTGAATCCCGGTGGAATGGTAGGTCCAGATGTATCATTCATTTTCTTCCCACTTCTCAATGTGATGGCACTAACATTCCCCTTTGGATTTGGAGTGGGTTGGGAAGGTAGATTTCCAGGATTCTTACTCACAAGTTCATGGAGGGCGGTGGCAATCTGACTCATTTGAGTCTTCAACTCTCTCAGCTCTTAACCTTGACTCTTCAGCTCATTCTGTTGATTAAGAACAATTTGTTTCAAAAGATCATCAGTGTTAGAGTCTACCTTGTGTTGGATATTCCCTTGTTGCTGACTCGTTGATGTTTGCGCTTCGAATCTCCTTTGGGGTTGTTGGAAACCCTGTTGGTAAGGTGGAGGTTGCTGGAAGTTTGGTTGAAAAGGGGGCCTTTGTTGTTGTCCAGAGCCATACCTCATGTCTGACTGATCTTTCCACCCTTGGTTGTATACTATATCAAACTTCTTTTGGGGATATGGTTGTTATTGTTTCTGCTGAAATGGTCTCCCAGGGAACACTGCTACACAATCTTCTGTCTCTTGTAGTTGTGGGCAAAAGTCAGTTGGGTGGCTTGTCTCAGTGAAAATGCCACATGGCCTTGAAGGAGGGGGTTGGGATGTCTTTTGAGCCAATGAAATCTGCCTCACCATAGTTTTCAATTCTTCTAACTTAGTATCAATCAAATGACTTTCAAGAGAAGAAGGACTTACTTGATGTACTCCTCGAACATGTGGTGTACCTCTATCACCGAATTGTTGAGAGTTTTGGGCCATTTTGTCGATCAATGCTCATGCAGATACTGGTGTCTTTTCCACCAATTCTCCTCCAGCTGTAGCATCCACCATGCTCCTCTCCATGGGTGTGAGTCCTTCGTAGAAGTATTGGATGAGGAGTTGCTCACTGATTTGGTGATGTGGGCAGCTTGCACACAACTTCTTGAATCTCTCCCAATACTCATACATTGACTCCCCTTGTGCTTTCTTGATCCCTGATATCTCCTTTCGAATGGATGTGGTCCTTGATACTGGAAAAAATCTCTGCAAGAAAAGACATTTCAAATCGTTCCAACATGTTACATCTTCAGGTTGTAAATAGTACATCCAATCCTTTGCAGCTCCATCAAGTGAAAATGGGAATGCTCTTAATTTGATTTGATCAGAAACATTTCAAGGTTTTAGGGTTGAGCAAACCACATTAAATTCTTTCAAATGTTTATTAGGATCCTCACCAGAGAGGACATTAAACTTTGGAAGTAAGTGAATTAACCCAGATTTTAGTTCAATGTCCGATTCGAGATTTGGGTATGCAATACAATTTGATTGATAGTTAATATCAGGTACAGCCAATTCTCGAATGGTTCTATTAAGTTAATTTCCATTGTTTTCAGCCATTGGTTCCTCTTTTATGTTTGAATTTGAATAGCTTCCAATTTCAATGTTTCCAGAAGAGAGGAATTCACCAACTGGTTGAATATTGAAACTTCCTGTAGACTGAGAATTTCTGATTCGAGCCCTAAGGCTACGTTCAATCTCAGGGTCAAGATCTAAGAGATCTTCGAGATTAGTTCGTGTCATAGATCAAATAAAAATGAAAATAAAGAAATTGGACCATAGTAAAATAAAAATGAGAAGTTTGAGTTGATGGTCCAAAAAGAAGTAGAAGAAAATAAAAGAAGAAGAAAAATCAAATTGGGTAAAGAAGGAAGAAAGAAGAGAGGAAGAGAATAAAATGTAAAATAAAATAAATACCTATAATTGGTTGAAATAATTACTTGCCTCCCCGGAAATGGAGCTAATTTGATAGAGCACTGTCGTGGGCGCCCTCAAATGATTAGTGTAATTTGGGGTACTTAGGTGCAGCAGAGTGGCTGACCAAGGTCGTCTCTCAAAGGAGGAAGTGAATTTAACAACTTATTAGAGGTATTCTAAAAAAAATAAAATATAATAGAATAGAATAAATCACTACTTTAAAGGATTGGGGGTTTTTTATAGTTTATGAATCTAGAAGAAGTTTGCTGGAAGAAGATTGTATAATTTTTTTTTGTTTTTAGTTTTGAAATGAATTTCGATTAAAATGACACTACAAGAAGATGTTTTTTTAGAAATCTATTTAAAAGGCGTAATCAATATAACTCTACCTCTTCACTTTATTATTAATAATTATCATGTAAATTAACATTCACTTAATTATGATCCCTTAATTTGTTAAATCCCGAACCCTATGAGAATTAACTTTACCACAAAGATGATGTGAATTTAACCATAGGCTAACTTCGGAACATGCAATCGCAACACCCTGCTTTGATTGATGTTCTAAGATTAGCTTATGGTCAGTGGTAAATTAAGGCTCATATCCATTCTGGAAATAAGGATGAATTGTGTTTAGGGATTATATTTGAACTCTACAAATTTATCCCGTGTGGTCTTGTATTATCGATTAAGATCGCGCTCTCACAATTTACACAAAATCCCGACCTCGCGTGTTTTTGTGTTAATTGTTCAATTGCTTGCTTAGTTTCTTACAATTTAAAAACAGAATTCATGGATCATATTAAATGAATTACAGTAGCTCAATGATTCAAAATAATTAAATGAAGAGGGCAGAAGATAGATCGATTACTAAAAGACTACTCTTCCATGGGTGGCGTAATCATCGTAGAAGCGTTTTGCATGTGCAAAGGTTTATAATGGGTATAACCCAATAACGCTTCTACTCAAGAATTCCATACCAAATAGGAAGATTAAGAGAAGAAGAAATTTAAACAAAATATAATAAAATAGAAGAAATAAAATAAGAACAAATAAGTTTATTACACAAATGAAAACATTACAAAATGAAGAAGAGAAGGAGGCTTCGATGAGGGGATCCTTGCTTCAAGAGATACCCCTCTTACAATGGTTGGAGAATTTGGGTGAAAAAAATTCTCCTCTTCCTCCAATCTCCTAATTCACGTCCCAACCCCTCCAAATGAGAAAAACTCTAATTTATAGAGGGGAGGGGAGGAGAGGTTACAAGTGGTTTCAAGTGTGAATGTGGAAATTCGGCCAAATATTTTATGCCAACTTTCACCGCCTATTTGACCACCAAAACGCGTGAATTGGCCGGCCTTTCAGAAGTATAAAATGTGCGGATATTGGTCTTCTATCTCCTCTCCAAATATGGGCTCAATAAAGGCCCATATGAAGGTGTTATGGACGAAATACATAAGCTTCTCCATTCTGGCGAGCCCAGCCCAACTTTGACTTCATGGCCCAATTTCAACAACCAAATGAACTCCTTAGCTCTAGTGTCCTGAATAAAAGTTGTAGATAATTAAGTTATAAACACTGTTATAAAATTTACAATTAAAATAATAAATATAAAAATATTTATCTTTGAAATACTACAATGAACTATAAAGGGTAAAACTGGAATTTTCATCGAATATTCAAATGAATGATCTAATCCCAAATACTTTCTAATTAAACATATTTAACACAATGTGAGGAAATTATATCATTTATTATCAATAAAATATTCAATAAATAGTGTTTTATCATATATATATATATTTACTTATATATTCTTTATATTTCTATATTCAACCCCACCCACATCGATAAATTTTTATCGAAACCCTCATAGTCACACGGGGGGTGCTTTTCCCAACATCTAGTGAGAAGTATGGATGGTTGGGTTCCCAAACTTTACCATTCTCTCTTTTATATGACATAGTTATTGTAAAAGTTATGATGGATTGATGTTTGGTAGTGCATTAGATGGTGGTTGTGATAGACTAGGTGTTTTCAGGAAAAGGGTGATGGCCCAGGTGTTTTCGGGCGGGATGTGGTATGATTGTTCTTGTGGGGCGACTTCTGGTGGGGGTCGTGCAAGGTAGGAAGAGGGAAAAAGGTTGATTCCCTACATGTTCATGATACCCTACTACACTAGTTTTTTATAGTGGTTATGGCCCAAGTGTTTTCTGGGTCATATGTGTTGTGGTCATGCTTGTGGGGTAGTGGGACCAGGTGTCTTTGGGCATGGTATGTTGTGACTGTGCTTGTGGGGTGGTGTGGTACGAAAGATATGTGAGTGCCAGGTCGTACACATTTGGGTGTGAGAGTGACATACCAGTGGGAAAGTAGTGTTTGGTACCCTTATGGATGTGATTATTATTATATTATAAGACTTGGTTAGCATTATTTGGTGAGCGTGCCTTGGTGAGGTTGAGATGGTTAGTATACCTTGATAGGTGCTATTTGGTTCTGCTGTTTTCTCATAGGTGCATTCGTATGCTTCTTTCACATGTGCTTGAGAGAATTGAGTTTTTTATACTGAGTATACTTTAATGCTAACCCTATGTATATAAAACTATTTTCAAGTGTCTAGTAGGATTATGTGGATCGTGTTGGACATTACTAGCTCAGACCTTTGGATAACTGTTGTGTTGATGCTTTAGCTTTACTTTTGGGTATTTAATTTGGAGACTTTTATCTATATCAGTTCTATTTATACGTGCATGTGGGGTGGTTTTTGAATTTCTTTTTATTGTATGTATTGGATTTATTTCTGGGTGGTTCATCTTATCTCTTGATCCTATATTATTATTCAGGGTACCACCTCCCATATCATGATATTTTTATACCGATGGTGCCAGTCGCCAACCCGAGGCCTACTAGATGTGGTACTTGAGGGTCATTATATCTCTCCCCTCATTACAGTATCTTTGGAGTGAGGGGTTCATGATGAACGACCCTATAAATATTCTTATGTAATACTATTTTGGGGTGATTTAATTTTGGGAATTAACCATTTACATTATTGAGGCAAATTTTTGTTATAATATCTGGAAATGTTACCAAATCGATTATCTTCCTGTGGGTTATTTATAATATTATTAATAATTATTTTTAATTGTAACACATATGTATGGTTTTAATTATGTGATTTGTGATAATTGAATTATATAGTCATCCAATTAATTGGGTAAAGTATGATATCTCATGATACAATATGAAATGTAATGGAGAGTAAGCCCAATCCACTATAGGAATCTATCCACTACATTTTTGGGAGTATGGAGTGAACCCAATCTACTATAGGACTCTATTTACTAAGTTATTATAATATTGGAAGTTATCCTTGACTAAGAAAATGATTTTATATGCTTATTTTCATGAAACTAGATTAGTTATTATACTTACGATATAATCTCATGGATTATGTTTATTATCACACACTCAATGTCATGGTACATATTTGTTCATTTGATATTAGAGGTCATATTATCATGAATCATGGAAATCATGATACAACCTAAGAATTTCAGACATATTTATTACATTAGTTTAGATAAATATTTAGTACATTTCATAATAAAACACACCCTAGAACCATAAAGTTTTAAAGTCTTTGTATACTAGATACATAATCATCTTATTTAATGAAATATCTTCATAATATAAAAAAAATATCTTATCAAATCATGTAATTATTAGATCTACCCTACATAAAACATATCTTCATAACACGGGGAAAGGAAACATAAGAAAGGATGGGTTCAAATACTCAATAAGGGTAAACATAAGATATATCAATCAAATATTATATATGAGAATTAAATACTCATAAGGGTATGAGAACAAGGTCATATCATATAATAATCATTCTCAATTGGTCAAATATCATCAACCACATATCATGGAATATGGATTTTTCATGAAAACAAATATAATTCATAAGTATGGGAAATTATCAACAATCAATCACGATCCATGAGATTGTATCATTAGCATAAGACATAAGTTAGTGGTATACACATAAGCATAGAAAATCATTTCCTTAGTCAAGGATCACTTCCAAAACTATCATAATGGAATGGGTTTAATCCTCATTCAATCATTTACTTCGTCAAGGTTTACTCCCAAGACTATCATAATAGATAGAGCCTCTTACATATCTTGGTTCACTTAACATTCCAGTTCTTATAACTCAAGAGATATCCATCTTTACCCTATTCATTGGAAGACTATATAATTTAAAGACCACCTATCACATATTGAAAACCAAAAATATGTGTTCCAAAAGAACATAAAAAATTATCATCATCATCATCACAGAATAACTAGTAGAAAGGAAATGGGTTTCAAAAACATTTCTTCATTTTATCATAATATAACCAGTAGAAAAGAAGTGGTTTTAATAATGTTTTCATCATAACATAATTAACTAGTGGGGAGGAAATATATTTCATAGAATCATTATTAAATCATCATCATCATAATCCATACAAAGAAATAAAGAAGATGATATCAAAATATCATATCCATAGTGAATCATAACAATCCCTAAAGGATATTGACACATATGAAAAATACCTTTAAAACAATATTCAAACCTTTCTTTGAAAAAACGAGAAAGTATATTTTTCTATTGATAAAATTTAAAATAAAAATTTATAGAATATTGAAAAATTATTTTATTTTGAAATTAGAAAGGAAATTTTAAATTAATCTTAAAATAAAATAAAGGCCATGATGGTGGTAAAATCTATTCATATTGTGTACCTTAAAATAAAAAATTCATTTCACACTTTTGTAAAAAGTCATCAACAACTTTTTCAAAAAAACATTTATTTGAAAAGATTCATTTTTAAAAAATTATAAATAAATTAAAAGTTTGTGAAAATATTTTTTTTTAAAAATTATCTATTGGTAATAACTTTCATAAAACAATTTTGAATGGTGTGGACATGGAAAAAAAATTATGCCGGTTAAAGATGAAATAAGGTAGACTTGTATTTAAAAAATATTATCGATCATTTTATGTACCAAAGAGATAAAAATGGTACCTATAAATTAAAAAATTATAAATATCCATATAATAAGAAAATAAATAGGTTTTAAATCTTATAATACATATAATTTCCCTAAATTGAAATTTATCATAAACAATCCAGAAAAGAATTGAGATTATAATTTAAACCCTTACCTTAAGTTTCATCTTATTTTCTACATGTTAAAATATCATGTATAATAAATATATATTTATTATAAATATATTATAGAACCATATAAATACATAAATTAAAATTTATTATTTATTTATAATTTTCAATAATCCATTTATTATAATTTCTTCCTTAAAATGGACATTCAGGTGAAAACTGTTCTGCTTTCCATATATATTTCGGTTTGATGCTTATATTACATGCACCTTGGTCATGGTTACATAATTCATGTAATATAAATGATTATTTAAGTGTCATATTTAATCAATATATTAAATTATATAACCATTCATAATTAGTGGTGGTGAAAAATGAATTACATCACTTCATGGAATCAATAGTCTGTATGTACGCACATAGTGATGTTTTCATTTTTAGATGTGTGGAAAAGAATAATGGTGAATTAAAATTCAAATTTAAAGAATCATTATTAAATCATTAAAATCATATATATTCATGAAATATACCCATATTACTAGGCATGTAAACATTAAATGAAAAATAAATCACATCGCTTTGTAGAGATGGTGGTCCACACGTATGCACAAGAATCATTATTATTTTCCAACAGATGGAAAGATAAGAAATTAGATAATATATTATAATTATAGAAGAATAAATATTTAAAAAATATAATTCATAAATATTAAATCCATCATAATAACCGACCATGAATTATGTTAATGGAAAATGAATTATATAGATACCTGGATACGGTAGTCCACACATACGCATGAGCAAAAATTTCATTTCCCATTTAATGGAAAGGAGGTGTAAAATGGATAATAGTTCATAATTATAAATATTTATTATAACTAAGATACATAATTAATTATTTTATACTGTATACCATATATTTTTAGGAGGTATAAAAAGAAATAGGATTGTAAGTACTTGGTTAAGAGTTATACCTCTTTATTGAGAAACCTCATTTGGATTACACATTAAGGCATAAGAGGATAGTATTATGATAATAAAATTACCTATATGACATGGGGAAGGATTTTATGAAGGTATTATGGTAGGTATTAGATTATATATAAGGCTTATTATGTGTGAGGAAGAGAAGAAAAGTGGTATCCTTTTATAAGAGATGGAGAGGACACAAATAGAATTTTTAAAAAGATTAAAAATATATTAATGTCTTACTCAAGTTAAGAATTTCTAAAATGACAAATATTTCAAGATAGTAAATATAATGTCTAAATACCATAAAAAATTCTAAATAAATCAAGTGTTTTTTGATATTTTAAACCTTATCTCTTAGGTTAAGCCTTCGATAAACCCTTTTTAACTCTAAGCATGGTAATAAGATTTTATTGTTTTTAATATTAATTATGACCAAAAATTAAGTTGAAATTATTAAATAATATTAATTATTTTGATTTTAAATATGAAATTATTTTTTAAATATTCAATATCTATAAGTGGAAAAAATAAATTTTAAAATAATGTGTAAAACACAACAAAACTGTTTTTAGCCAAATGCATTTTATGTATAAAATTGAGTTTACCATCATTCATTTCCATGTAAAAAACTATTAGATAAATGTTGAAACATTTTATAAAATATATTATATAAAAATATAATTAAAAAAATTCATCAATATACATTAATTTAATTTATTTGGGTAAAACACATTTTTATCATAAAAATAAGTTTTTAGAAAATCATCCCAGTATACCTTCAAATTTTTTTTATTTTAATTTCTAACCAATTTATAACCAATGTATTTGATATATAAATATGTAAAAAACAATTTTTAATAATTTAGTTAGTCTAATTCATACTATCTAATAAAATAACTAAGTGATAACCATTACATTAAATAATAATATATTAATAGTATATTATAGTTTAATTAAACTCAGTGTTGCGTGTAAAGAAAGATATGGAAAATTTAAAATTTATTAAATAGAAATATATAATAAAATATTGGGCATTAAATTCTATACCCTTATAATAATTTTACCTTAAAATTATATCACTTTGATATAAATAACTAAGAATACTTCTGCCTTATAACATCTTCAAGTTCCTATATAGATTCCTCAAATTTATATATTTACAAAAAAAATTAACTAGGTGAGTGATATTATTTCACAACTTTCTATATTTGATCTTGAATCTCTAATAATTATTCCTTATTAGAAGATAATTATATAGTGGTATGAATTCTAATTTTATTACAAGTGAAAGATCATGTATTTACTTCCTTGGGAGAGATATATGGAATAAATCATGAACTTGAGAGGAATTTGGTGGAAGTTTCAAGTGGTAAGAAAGTGTCCTAATATAATAAAAAATCTTTAAGGGTTTGATATATCTTTGGATAAATTTTCCCTTATTAACAAATCTCATAACCTTATTCTATGGATAAATTCATAGGAATACCTTCTCACCAAATTCAAACATCAGAACTCACCAAAAATTGTCAGCATAAATTTTCTATCAACTCTGAGCTACCCTAATGTTCCACTGAATAACTTTAACCTTATTTGAAATATTTTCTGCTAACTCAAGTCCTATTTTTTTAATCCAACATCATCCTAATATGTTGGAGTTCTAAACTTCTTACCATTGATGGATTCATAAGTATCCATCTGAATTCTCAAGTGAAAGATATTTTTGTAAGAAAATTCAACCATATAAAGGTGTTGATCACAACAACATTTAAAATACATATAAAATATTATCAACATATCTTATCAGGTTTTAATATCCATCTCATATTGGCTATCTATTTTAAAGTTATATGCAGTACTGAACCTCAAATATGTGTCCATATCCTAGTGAATAATTCTAGATAACTTTGAGGTAAACCTCATATCCCGATCATATACAATTGTGAGTGGTATTCCATGTAATATAAATACTTATTTAATATATATTATGGATAGATGATCAATACATAAATATTAATCTATTAAAATGAAGTTTGTTGGATTTATAAGGAGATAAAATACCACCCAAATATCATTATCCCATTTATATGTTTTAGGAAGTCAGATGATGAAATCTATGGTAATGTCATTCCATTTCCATTATAGTATGAGTAATGGTTGTAATGTCCAATTAGAATTTTTTCTCTTGGCACAAACTTGTTGAAATATCATGCATTGAGATATATACTCTCCAATATCCCTTTTCATATTATCACACTAAAAATACCCTTTCAAATCATTAAACATCTTCTCATTTCCATAATGAGTATTGACTGATGAACTATCAGCTTCATCCACTAGACCCTTATTATTGTATGGTATTAGAGGGACCATTACTTGATTCATGAACCTTATCATTCAATCACAATAATGTTTGAAATAAATTAAATTTATCACCTTCTTCTGTAGTTCCATGTCTCCATTTTGTGCCTCTTTAATCCTCACATGGATGGATAGTTAAAAATTCATCCCAGAAAGATATGAAATGTCCCCATTAATCATGATTTTAGGATCCATATTTAATAAATCTATTAATAATAGATAACTTTCAATCCTAATCATTTAAAAATTAGCATATTCTTTTAGATATAAATCAGTAACAACCTTTTTTTCCTTCCTAGTTTGGTTTTGTATTTAGAAGTAATAATCTTCAATGAAATACAACAATCTACTTTAGATCATATTCAAATATTTTTGTATGAATATATAATAAAATATATTATGATTAGTATATATATCACAATGTTCACTGTAAAGATAATTCCTCTATTTGTTTGTGTTAAAATTACTACTTCCAACTCCAAATCATGAGTCGAGTTTATTTTCTCATGAATTTTCATTTTTAGTGAATCATAATATAACACAATATCATTATATATAGGAAATAATCCCAATATAGTCATCAATGAATCACTAATTATTATAAACATTTCTCACCTGAAGGGTGGTGCAATCATAGGTGTACCAACCAACCTTCTTTTAATATCCTTGAAATTTTCCTCAAATTCATCTGTCCAAAGGAACTTGTCTCCCTTATAATTCAGATTGGTTATTGTATTTGATATCCATGAGAAATATCTCCAAAAGAATCTGTATTATACTTCCAATACAAGAAATATATAGATCCTGGCTTCTGTATGGGGTATATGATATTGTTTAATAACTTACATCTTGGAATGATCCACTAATATACCCTCAATTGAGATTATATTACCCAATAAAATGATTTTCTGTAGCCAAAATACACACTTGTTAAAATTTTCATACAATTTCTCCTTCTCTAGGGTATTCATAAAAATACTCAAATAAAATTAATTACCTTAATTTCTCATTGAATATATAATAATATCATCTATAAATACTACTAAAAACTGATCAGGGTAATCTAAAAATATTACATTTACTAGATATAAGACGATAGTATGGGAATTGGTATGTCCAAATGAAATATTTAAGTCCCTGAAATTCTAAAAGAATAACACTTTATTTAATAGTGTATGACATGAAACATCAAGACTAAAAGTGAATATAACATTATGAGACTTTATGATATATTTGTTATTTTAAATAAATTTAATCTATAATATAGCTTATAATAAAATCAACACTCTATTTATCTTTCATTACACGCAACAATGAATTTCTTTGATGGAATGCATTACACGCATGACTGAATTTTACCGAATACTATTAATATTCTTATTTATATTTAAAATTACCTCCTACCCATTAATTAGATGTTATTAATAGTATTAAATAACTTATTAACTATAAATGAATATAAAAACCAATTAAATATAAATTAATTTTTCTATAAAGAATTATTTTTTATCTACCAAAAGGTATTTTATCATAATAAATTAAATATCTTACTATTAGTGAATGATCTTGATGAAATTTATATAATATATATTTAATAAAATGTTTTAAAATTTATCTAATAAATTTGATAGGCATAAGATAAAAACCAATCCAATTTTACATATTAAAAGTTATATTTTTCTAAATGCTGTTTTACCATCATTTAACGATACACTTATTTTAAACCTAAATTTAGACACTTTTATACATTTTATACGAAAAAATAAACTTCATTTTTTGAAACTGGAATGTAAAAATTAGATTATGATGAGTTTTTGGTATTTTTTGAGAATTTTCATTTTAATTGAAAACTACTTTTTTGTCTAAATAATTTATAATAGTAAATTATATTTTAATTTTTTTTAAAAGTCAAAATAGTTGAATTATACATCCATTAATCCTATTTTGGTCTATATAATTATTTTTAATATATATAATGTAGAAATAAAAACATAGTAAACTTTTGAACATTTTTACTTTAAAAACCCACTTTATAGTCCCATATACAAGATTAATTTTAAATTAATTTCTACCACCTATGTGATTTGAATTTAGAAAAATGGATTATATATTTAGAATAATAATAATTTAAAACATCTAATAAATTAAAATTCATTTGTGACCATAATGATTAATGAATACAACTAAAATTAACTATAATGATTAAGATAAAAATGAATTTACTTAATGGTTAAACATAGCGTATAATGTGTAAAAATTATTCATCACTTGTCCAATACCCATTGGTTGGAAATATTTCGACCATTAAACCTTTAAGATCGAGTTTGGTGTGTTATGGAAGCATCTTGTTAGGTAAAAATGTGGGTACACCTAACTTATTTTAAAAAATTCCACATTTCTTCTCTCCTCCACTTATAAAAGGCCACCCCATCTCCGCCTTCTTCAAACCATTAAAACCAATTTAGTTCATCCAAGACGTACCCAAATTACTCCCTAAGATACCTAACCTCATCCTAGAAGCCTTATTATATGAATAAAAAAACCTTTGAAGGTTTTGGTGCAAACCTATGGAGGATACCCGATGAAGAGGAGGTTAATGTAAGTATGACCGAAAAGAAAGTGTGAGGTAAGAGACTTCATATAAATTTTATTTCATTGAGTAATATTGTAATGTTATTAAAATAATTAATTTTATATTTCCTATATACTTCTCACTGAAAGATAATATCCTAAATAATTCATTCTTCATGTTATTATAAGTTTCAATTTCAAATTTTTCATCTATGGGGATTTGAATTAAGAGTTTCCAAGTGGTAATGAATTTCATAACTCAATTTATTTCATTGGTTTATATTACTTAATTAGTTTTGTTAATATTATAAGATCATGTGTATTATTAATTAAGAATATATATTTTTTCTATTTCTACTTATTTTATGTGGATTTAATGTTGATACACATAATCGATCTATTGATTAATTATCACTTCATCATTACAAAAATTTTAAGGGTTTATTTCATGATATCATTCTAATAAATATTATTTATTCTTGAATTTCCATCAAAGGAAATTGTATGATCATTGTCTAATAAAAAATTTCATTTTATTATCATCTAGTTATTTATGAATCCCTTTTAAGTGATATTACCATTTTCCACTCTTTGGTACCTAAAATTATTGAGAAAATATTTTAATAAAATCCAACTTTATTTCTCTCTTCGGTCAGAAATATATTTTCTTACAAAACATGTTTTATAAAAATATGTTCAAACTAAATTTTTTGTACTTTTCATAAGGATTTATGAAAATACTTTGTTTCCTTTTTTTTTTATTTTTTAAATTTTTTTTCAAAGGAATATTCTTATCGCTGTCTAAACAATGACTTTTCTAAACTTTTTTACAATGAAAAAGGAATGTTATTTATGGAATGTATGGAATTACCAACCAAAATGACTATTATTTCTTTGAATCTTCCATTACAAGTTAATTTTTTTAAAGAAAATGTTTTTAAAAGTAATTTTCAAAGAAAATGAATTTTTCCAAATGTTTTTCAAAATGAAAATTATATTTTCATCAAGAATGTTTTTAAAGATATTTTTATGTAATTTCTATTCATCGAAGATATAAAGCATTTATTATTACATGAAAGGGTATATGTTCTATTGATACCACCATTATTCTCTCTCATGATAGTTTATGATCATTTTTTACCAAGGATATTATTGAAATTCACTTCCTTGAATCATTTTTGTATTCATTGAATTACTCTTGAATTATTCACTTTTATATGATCATTTGGACATTAAATTTTTCATAAATTTATAGATTATTTATCATGTATATGTTTATTACCTAAAATACATACCAGTTTTACATATTGTTCTTACATTAAAATTTATTCGATTGACTAAGGAAATATAAATAATTGAACATCCTTTACTCAATATGGATATTTGATAAGGAACATTGTTTATGAATTAAATCGATTATTAGATATTTGAGGAATGATTTAGAGAGATATGACATGGTTTGGGGACAACATAAAGTAATCCCCTTGATGAATTCATAGGTTTCATGGGAAAAACTAGATATGGTTTTGGATGATCCCTTACTTATTTATTATATTATTTTCATGAAACCTTGATGATATTAGATTCTTATCACAAATCCTATATGATTTTAGATTCTTAAAATAAAACATTGATTGTATTATTTTATTGTAATGAATCCTAGATGGTATGTTTTAGATTTAAAATGTTATGCATTACATCATTATGAATTTAGTTATTGATATTTCATGGGATTATTGGATTAGTTAGAATATACATGGTTAAGTTTCAATATCATTTGATTATTTATATGGAATTATTTAATTATCACCTTTTACATCAATATTAGACTCAATTTATTAATTAAATAGATTTTTTATAGTTATTTACCTTTCCATATTGACTATTCTCATTGATTCATTATTTATTCCACTATAATTTAGCTTTATTGAGCCTTTGAACTCACCCTTGTTTTGTTTCCTTTCCCTAGGATAATAAGAAGTTTACTATAACTGATATATGGGGATTAGATAGATGGAATAAAGTTATTATAAAAAAATGGAAAACATTATTTTGTAATCTATCAATTTAAATATAATGTAAGACTCATGTGCATATCTAGTCTACATGACTACTAAACTGATCATTCCTTAAGGAATCAGTTCCTTGTATCTTATTCTAATATAATGCTAGCATACATCGTATTTGGGCTTATTGAGGTCTGGTTGCTACATTAGGTATCATAGTAAGTTTATTAGAAACATTGGTAATTATATTTAGTGGAACATAGATTATAAAACATAACTGTATGGTAGAAATTGAGTATAAGTATATTAGAACATCCTAAATTTTTGGTAAGATAGTGATTATATGGGTTTTCCTTGAAATACATCTATATCTAGATACTAAAAGTGGATGGTTTTCTTGAATAGATGTTCTTAGGGTTAAAAACTCCAAAAAAGTGTGTGAGGTTAAACTTAAGTGTAACCTAGTACAAGGCAACGATCCATACTATGCACCTGGTTTGACACTCATAGGGGATATGCTTAGGATAGTTCACATTTTCTTTACAAAACTTTATGAAGGAGTTGAATAGATTATGATAATGAATGATCTAGGTTAAACCCTAGACAAAGAAAGGATATATGTGTAAATAAAACAGATAAACTATTTGTGTATTGGGATTCTATAATTAAATTATAAAATTATTTTACAAATGGTATCTTAGTTATAAGAATCATGAAACATCTAAGTATTATGTTAAATTTTAGAATAAATTGTGTATTAATCAACATAATAGTTATGGATTCCATCATGGGTTAATGAGTTTAATATTTTTCATAAGTTCAAATACATAGAAACCTCTTTTTAATTTTTATGTGATGAGAGTCTATAATTATTAAGGATATTTTGGGAGAAATTTATAATGTAAATTTTTTAGTGGAAAATTTATTTGAGGAATAATGCCATTAAATTTTATATGCATAAGTTTAAAGGTATTGATGACATTTATGGTTAATATAATCATTAATGACATTATAATAATAGTCAAATAATATTATGAGACTTTGAAAAAAAATGTTTTATTGAAAACCTTAGTGAAATTGTTATTTAATGTGTAAATTTCAAGGATGTCCATCATTTTTTGGAAACATTATAAGAATTATATTTATATAGTTTAGAAAAATATAAAATTCTATGCTGTGTGACAACCCATAAGGTCTAAAAAGTTTGTGGGACTTGAACCCATGACTGAAGTATAATAAGGGTTTCATGCCTACCATTAACCTATGTTATTTCCTGGTTTATATGTCCTGGTTTTTAGTTAGTTTTTTTACAAATAAATATTAATGATAAAGAAATAATGTTACATTTGAGGTTCAGATATTAATTAATTATATCAGATAACTTTTTATAACCAAATTGGTTTTATAATTTAGTTAGAGACATATATAAATAGTTGTTTTATGGATCTTACGATCTGTTAAAAGTAATTTTTAGTGATTTAGGCATAAAAAATTTATTTTTTTATATTCATTTATTGATGTAAGGAATGAACTAGAAATTGATTGAAGAAAAATCAAAATTTTAAATATAAACATATCAAGTAATTATATTTAATTACATTCATATATAGTAAAATAATTCCTCAACTTTAGAAAACAAATCTTGAAATAAAATGTAAACCTATTACCATAATTTTTGATGATATCAGTGAAATTTTCACACCAATTTGATTTAAGGTTATGATCCCCTATACATAATATTGATCATTCACTTGTTTGTGAACAATGACCTATATCAATATTTATAGTTATTTACGCATTTATTCTATATTCATGTTTTCATTTCCCATATATGTTCTCCTACTTGGGAACCTAGTTATGTGACTTTCATACTTCCCTATCTCTCTTATTAAGAAGATATTTCATTTACCTTTTTAAAATGTGGGGTTATAAATGAAATAATTTTAAAAATATCAAAACCTAAATTACCAAGATCATGTTTAAATTATGGGGACATAATTTATTTAAGGTGGGGAGAATGTTACAACCCAAAATTCTAAAAGAATAACATTTTATTTAATAGTGTGTATTCCACACAACACCAAGCATAGAACAGAATACATCATCCCATTACTTTATGATATATTTATTATTTTAAATAAATTAAATATAAGATATAGATTCTAATGCACACAAAACAATGTTTATCTTGAATTATATGCAACAATGACTTTCTTCAACGGATTGTGTTACACGCAAGATCGAGTTTTACCAAATACAATTAATATTAATATTTATCATAATAATTATCTACTAGAAATTAATTGGAGGGTATTAATAGGATTAACTAACCTATGAATATATATGGTTGAAGCCATTGGTTACTAATTAATCAGAAATTAATATAAAAACCAATTGAATATAAATAAAACGTGTTTATAAAATACTATTTTTTAATTGGAAAAGGTGTTTTATCCAAATAAATTAAATTAATTAATATTAGTGAATGATCTTAATGAAATTTATATATTATAAATTCAATAATTTTTTTATATTAATCCAATAGATTTAATAGACATAAAATAAGATCAAATCCAATTGTACATATAAAGAATCTATATTTTTCTGAAGGTAGTTTTTTCCACCTTTTAATGGCATAATTGTTTTAAAAAAAAATTCTGAAAATTTTATAAATTTTATATGATAAAATAAACTAAATTTTTGAAATAATAATTTCAAAATTATCTTATGATGAATTTTTGGAATTTTTATGAGAAGTATCATTTTTTATAAATAGTAAAAAATATTGAATTTTAAATGAAAACTATTTTTCATCTAAATAATTTATATTGTTAAATTTAGATTTTAATTAGTTTTAAATTAAACATAGGTCTATCATACATATATTAATCCAATTTTTTTATCAAAATCACATTTATATTGAATCTAGATATAAAAACTTATTAAACTCTTGAATATTTTCATATTAAAAACCCACTTTCCCATCTCATATATGATATTAATTTTAAATTAATTTCTACCACTTTTGGGATTTAAATTTGGTAAAATTGATTAAATATTTTTAATTATATTAATTTATAATTTCTAATAAGTCCAAATTCATTTTTTACCATAAAAAATTAATGAATGAATATTAAATTTATTTAACTGATTAAGGTAAAAATGATTTTACTTAGTGGTTAAACATAGAGTATAAGGTGTAAAAATGACCCTAAACTTGTACAATACCCATCAGATGACCGTTTTTTACCATTACAACTCTATGATAGAATATGGTGTGTTATGGAAGCCTCTTGTTATGTAAAAACCTGGTTAAACACAACTTCTTTTCAAAAAATACCATGCGTGTCCTCTCCTCCACTTAATAAAGGCCACCCCATCCACCCTTCTTCACACTTATCAAACCACATTGGTTCAACCAAGCCTAGCCAAAATCACTCCACAACATCCCTATCATAATCCTAGAAGCCTTATTTTGGGTATAAGAGTTTTTTAGTGTTTTAGTGAAAACCTGTGGAGGAAACCTGAAGAAGAGGAGGTCAAAGAAAGTACGACAAAAAATAAAGTGTGAGGTAAGGGACTCCATCTCCATTTCATTTCATTCAAGTATATTATAATGGTATGAAAAGTTTATATTATTCCTATTAACATGTAATATCATGAATAATTAATTCTTCATGGTATTTTAAGTTTCAATTTTAATTATTTCATCTATGGGGATTTGAATTAAGAGTTACCAAGTAGTAAAGAATTTCATAATTCAATTTCTTTTACTAGGTTATATTACTTCCTCATTATCATTAATATTATATGATTATTTTTATAATGACTTTTGAATATTTATTATAGTATTTACACTTGTTTTATGTGGATTTATAGCTGATACACATAATCAATTCATTGATTAATTGTTACTTCAGCATTATGATAATTTATGGGTTTATTTCATGATCTCATTCTAATCGAGATTATTTATTCATGGATTTATATTAAAGGAAATTATATTATAATTTTCTAATAAACCCTTATTCATTAATATTGTTTAAGTGATAATACATTTTTCCACTCTTTAGTACTTAAAAAGTATTTAGATTCTTTTTTAAAAAACATGGCTTCATTTCTCTATTTGATTAAAATCAGTTTTCTTAAAAAAACATATTTTCTAAAAAAATTTTCAAAAAATTTTCTTTATCCTTTTTATAATGATTTATAAAAATAAATTTTTACCCATTTTTTCTTTAAAAAAAAATCAAAGTAACCTTTTTGTAACTTTTCAAACATGGTACTTTTCTAACATTTTACCATGAAAAAGGAATTTTATTTATAACATGTACAAAATTACCTACCAATATGACCAACATTTCATTGAAACTTCCTTTGAAATTTTTTGAAAATATTTTTGAAGATTTTTTTAAATGTGATTTTCATTAAAAATGGATTTTTCAAAATGTTTTTAAAATGAAAAGGACATTTTCCTCAAGAATTTTTTTAAAGATATTTTTATGGAATTTGTATTTATTAATGAAAAAAACCCTTTATACTTACTCTAAAGTTTATATGTTGTATTGATACCATCCTTATTCTCCCTCTAGATGGTTTATGATCATTTTGAACAAGGATAGTATTGAAATTCACTTCCTTGAATTATTTTTGTATTCATTCACTTCATCTTGAATTATTCACTTTATCGTGATCATTGAACATTTAATTTCACCTAAATTTCAATAATTTTTATCCTAGATATGTTTATTGCCTAAAAATTATACCCTTTTTACATACGGTGTTTACTTTGAATGTTATTTAATTATATAGGGAAATATTGATAAGTTCTTATCCTTTACTCAATACAAATATTTGATAAGGAACATTATTGATGGATTAAATCGATTATTCGATATCAAATGAATTCTTTGGATAGATATGACATAGGTTGGGTACCGTTTAATGTAATCCCCTCAATGCATCATTAGGTTTCATGAGATAAACTATATATGGTTTTGGATGAGTCCTTACTCATTTATTAGATTCTTAGAATGAAGCCTTGATGGTATTAGATTCTTATCTTGGAGCCTTGAAAAAAATTAGATTCTTGGCATAAAGCTTTGATAGTATTAGATTCATGGCATGAATCCTTGATAGTAAGTTTTAGATATCTATTATTATGCATTCCATCATTATAAATTATGTTATTGATATTCCAAGTGATTATTCGATTAGTTGGAATATCCATGGTTAAGTTTTATTTTTTCATGATTATTTATATGACATTATTTAATCACCACATTTTACTTCCAAATTAAGATCAATTTATTGATTAAATGGACTGCGTTTCAGTTATTTACCTTGATATATTGATTATTCTCATTGATTCATTATTTATTCCACTGTACTTGACCACCATTAAACATTTGAGATCATACTTATTTTGTTTCCTTTCCCCAGGATACCATGATGTTTTCAATGACTGATATTCATGGATAGACTACATGGAACAAAGTTATTCTCCAAAAAGAAAAAGAATTATATTGTAATTTGTTTATTCAAATGTAATGTAAGACTCATGTATGTATCTAGTCTACCACGACTATTAAACTGAACATTCCTTCAGGATGTGTTTCCTTGTATCTTATGCCAATGTAATGGTTATAGGCACTATATCCTAACTTACTAGGGTTGGGTCACTAAAGCATCAATATAAATTCGTAATGACCATAACTAATAAATAAATATTTCCTATATATTTCCTCATTCTTGACCCTCAATTGATGATATCAATAAAGAAGGATAATATTGAATTTTTTGAGCACAATGTAGTTGATCAAAAAAAGTCATCAATAGGGGGTAAAAAAATACTTTTTATTGATAATGATCTTTTTATATTCTCTATAATCAATTAAAATACACGTTGACCATAATTTTTCTTAGAAAAATAAGAGATTCACCCTAGGTGATGTACTAGGGTATATGAATCCCTTATCAAGATTATCTTTGATTTTATTCTCCAATTATTGTTACTCAAGTGGGGATATTCTATATAGAGTCTTTGAAATATGGTTATCACCAAGTATTAATTATATTGAAAACTCTACCTCATTTTTTTGTGGAATACTAGGTAAGTATTTAGGAAATAAAACTCCATAATCACAAAAAATAGGCATATTATTGATGTTGAGTTTCTCCCCAACCATTTGAGATAAATATAAATCTTAAATAGGTATTATAACCCATAAATCCAATGTAACTTCCATTAAAAGTTCAAATTCATCCTCACAAAAATAGATGATCATATGATGATTTGGAATATCAAACTTGACTTCCCTTCCTAGAAAATTGACATGGGATATATATATATATATATATATATATATGGGAGCTATAAACTAGAGATGTGATCATTATACCATTATGATTTTTTACTACTAACTCAACATCTAGTAATTATGGCAGTGACATGTTAACATTATCAAATTCTTCTTATATATAAGAATGGGTAGTTCTAGAATCAAATAAAAAAGTTAAAATATAGACTTTATTGTAAGTATACCATAACCACATCATTATTGTAGCCTGCATAAATAGTTATGATCACATGAGCTTGCCCAATTTCTCTAGGATTAAGAGGTTATTGATTTCAATTGTCATCATTAACCCTCAGATTCATACACTAAATATCATAATTCTTGTACTGCATGAAATTGTAGAATTTTAGTGTGGGTGGGACATTTAGTTGTGATTTTCACCACTCCTTTCATTGATTAGCCTCTTCATAACACTTTAGGATTATTTTTCTTGATGGAATAATTTTCCAGAGTTAAAAATTTTTAGAAATCCCATAAGTAAATTTAATCCATGCTTCTTTCCACACTTCTAACATTAAGAAAAATTAATTTTCTTTCATCCAAGAGTTTTATTAATATAATTTCCTTAAAATTACATCTTGATCATTTTTTCCCTAAAATTGTGAGAACTTTGATAGTCTCTAATATCCATTTACATCTTGAGTGCACATAATCAAATTTCTTCACAGATATAAAAGTATCGTATATCCAATTACTCTTGAATATTTGGTCTCAAGATAGTAAATAATCAATAAAAATTGATTTCAGGATCAATGATAAAACCAAATTCATACTTTTAATGGTTGGTGAAATTTTCCTCATAATTGATTTATCATCCTTATTACTTAGTTCCATAAATTCCATTTCTATTTTCATGTGAATATTTTAATGAAAATACTTATTAAAAATACCATCTTAAACCCTTCCCATTTTATAGGGTCAATTTCTTCCTCTTTCCACATATTATTTATAAGATTCTACCATTGATCTGATTAGCCTTCCAAACGATACACTGATAAGAAATGTTTTTTATGTTTAGGACACTCGAGAATAGAAAATATATTTTTAGTGTTACTAATCAATTTCATAGAAATTAGTAGATCAAAGGAACTACTGATGGAAGGTATATATTTCCACATAAAATACTCAAAGGTGAGTTGTTTCTTCCTTTGGATGTTTGGAAGATTAACATGAATCATATTTCAATTTATAGATTTAGATAGTTGGATGATCATAGTTATAATATTTTTCAACCCAAATATCATTCCAATTGGTTTATTATGTGTAAATTCATTTCATTTCCCATCAAATTTAGTGTTAAGATGATTCCTATCAGGTCTATCCATTTACTTAGGCTAAAAAAATTATTGTGTGGAATAATAACCATATTGAGTAATCATGTAATCATGAAAAATCATTCCTAGTATGTCTAAATCCTAAAAATATTCAATTCATTATATGAAACCTTAGGTTTATCCTAGTTCATTTATTATCATCATCTATTTAAATCATTCATAATGGTTTTTAAATAAAATGTGAAATAACCCAAGAATATCCCTTATAAGTGTCTGGCCAAGTGTGGAATTTTAGAACCACTAATTATACACCGATTATGGTCATGTTAATTTGTAATATACCCCTTTAAAAGTTATTATCCCTTGGTTCATCTATATCATAGCATTATCTGCATTCCAATTTTAAATAAGGGATGTATTTTCAAGGAAAACCAAATAATATATACTTTACCAAATCTTTAGAATGTTATCATATACATATACTTATCCCTAGTTTTTTCAATAGATTCATCTAATCATAGTCTACAAAGATTAACTAAACTCATCACTAATACAAATTGAGGTAGCCCAATCATTTCATATATATATATTTTAAATAATTTTATATGATTATTCAATAATTATCATAAAAAAACATGCTCCAAAACCATAAGGTTTAAAGTATTTTAAGACTAGAAATATTATCATCATATTTAATGAATGATCTTAAACATATCCCAAAAATATCATCTTACATAATATATGTCTTAGATATACCCTACACAAAATATTTCTTGATAACTAGGGGAAAGGAATCATAAGAAATGGTGAGCTCAGATTCTATGTTTTAGAAAATATAAGAGATATAAATAAATGATCATAAATGAGAATTAGATAATCATAAGGGTATGAGAAAATTATAATAATTTTAAATAATCATAACTAATTACTCAAATATCATTAATCACAAATCATGGCCTAGGGATTTTCCAAAACAAAATATATAAGTCAAAAGTTTTCAGAATCATAAATAATTAATCATGAGTAATGAGATCATATCATATGCATAATACATAGGTTTTTGACATAAACATAACTATGGAATATCATTTACTTAGTTAAGATTCACTTATAAGGCTATCAGAGTGGATTGGGTTCACTCCCCATTCCATAATTTTCTTAGTCAAGGTTTACTCCCAAGACTATCATCGTAGAAAAAATATCTTATTGAACTAGCTTTGTTCCCCATTCCAGTCCTTATAACCTCTTAAGATATCTATCTTTTCCCAATGAAATAGAGGGAAATATAATTCTATTCCCATAAATCACATAATGAAAACCATACATATGTGTACCATGGGATTATAAAACAATAACCATATCATCATATCATAACCCATGGAAATAAAGTAGGTTTCATAATTTTTTTATCATTTTATCATAGAATATTCAATGAAAAAGAAATGAGTTTAATAATAGTTTAATAATAACATAATTAAATCATGGGTTAGAAATAGTTTTCATAGAATCATCCTAAAATAATCATAATTCTAATCCATCTAAATAAATAAAGAAGATAGTATCATAAGATCATATCTCCAGTGAAGCATAAAAATACTTAAAGGATATTGAAATACATGAAAAATAAAGTTAAAATATAATTAAAACCATTCTTAAAAAACATGAGAAAATATAATTTTATTTTGGTAAAATTTTAAATAAAATTTTCTAGAATATTGGGGAAATCTTTTTCTTTGTAAATAACTAAGGAAACTTGTAAAGGAAGCTTGAAATCAGAGAAAGACCATGACGGTGGGAAAATATGTTTATTCCATATACATTAAAAAAATTACTTTCACACTTTTGTAAAATATTAAAAATATCTGGTTCAAAAAAACTTTAAAAATAATCCTTTTAAAACCTTTGTAAATAATCTCAAAGGTATTTAAAATTACCTTTTCAAAAAATCAGGCATGTGTAAGAGATTTCATAAAACAATTTTGAAGAGTATGGACACAGAAGAAAAAGTATATTGACCAAAGATAAAATAAGGTTTAATTTCCTTTAAAAAAATTTTATTTATCATTTTAACTACCAAATAGAGGAAAGTGATACCTCTATGTAAATTTATCATAAATAATCCTAAAAACAATTACTATTATAATATAAACCCTTAAATTAAGTTCTGTCTTTCTTTGTACATGTTAAAATATACTATATAATAAATATATATTTTTTATAAATTTATACCAAAAAATATTAATTAATAAATTACTATGTATAATTCCTTTAAAATTTCCAATTATCCCTTTATTAACAATTATTCCATAAAATGGAATTTTTAGTTAAAATTGATCTGTTTTCCATGCATGTTTTGGTACGATTGTTTGAGTACTTACACATTTTTCCTTTTTTAATAATATAAATAATATTAATAATGATATAAGTGTCACATTTATTCATTATATACACTTTTATAACCATTTATAGAATGTGGTGGTGAAAAATGAATTACATCACTTCATGGAAATCATAGTTCATATGTACTCATGTGTAAAGTTTTCACTTTTTGATGGATAGAATAAAATAAAGTAAAATTAAAAATAACCATTATAGAACCCTTATTATATCATTAAAATAATATATATTTATTAAATATATCATTTTTACCATCCATTTGAATAGAAAATAAAAAATGAATCACATCGCTTGGTGGAGGTGGTAGTCCACACGTACGCACGAGCAACATTATCCTTTTTCAAAAGATGGAAAGGTTAGAAGGTAGATAATATATTATAATTAAAGAAGAATAATTTTTCCATAAATATAATATATAAACATTAATTCCATCATAATAACCAACCATGAATTATGGTGATGGAAAATTAATCATACCGCTACAAGGAGGTGGTAGTTGGCATGTATGCATAAGAAATAATTTTATTTCCCTATTGATGAAAAAGAAGTGGAAAATGGATAATAAATTAAAATAATAATAATCAATTATACTTAAATTTAAAAATTAATTATTTAATAGTGGATACCATATATTTATAAGGGTTATAAGAAGAAATAAATTCAAAAGTACTCGATTAAGAGTTATACCTCTTCATTGAGAAACCTCCTTTGGCTTACACCTTATAAATTTAAAGGATAGTATTATGATAAAAAATAACTCTAAAATATATTTATAGATGTTATGAAGGGATTAGGTTAGGTATCATCCAATATATAGGGCACATAAAGTGTGAGTAAGATAGGAGAAGTGGTATCTTTTTATAAGGGAGGTAGACGACACACATGAAATTTTTTCAAAAATGAAAATATATGAAAGCCTTACTCATGTCAAGTGGATCAAAAATTACAAATATTCTATGATAGTAAGGCTACATTAGAAATAAAATCAGTGATGAAAAATAAACAACTTTTTTGTTATATTTTATACCTTATCTCTTAGGTTACCCCTCAATAAATCTGTTTTAACCCTAACTATGGTAAATATTTTTTACCGATTTCACTATTAATTATGAAAAAAATAAACTTTAACCATTTAAATAATATTAATTTTAATTATTAAAAACATTAAATCCATTTTAAAAGATTTAATTTCTATAATTTGAATAAATTTATTTTAAAATATGTTTGTGAAACACAATAAAACCTTTTTTTAGAAAAATGTATTTTTAAGAATAAAATTGAGTTTACCTTAATTATTTAACAAATAAAAACTATTAGATGAATGTTAAAATATTTTAATGAATATATTATCTATATATTTTATTATAATCGTTAATTAATAGATATTAATTTATTTTTTTCAGGTAAAATCACATTGTGCACATAAAAATTGGTTTTTATAGAAACACCTCTTTTAACTTGAAATGATTTTATTTTAATTTATTTCTAGTTGATAACCAATTAATTAATTTTATAAATATTTAAAAATTAATTTTTTATAATTCTTCTATTTCTATTCATATCATCCAATACATTTTTTAAGAAATAAATTTCACATTAAATAAATACTATATTAGTAGTATATCTTGTTTTCATAAACTTAGTGTTGTATGTAAAGAAAGATATTTGATATTTAAAATTTATTGAAGAAAAATATATCATAGAATCATATGGATTCCCAAAAATATTATTATCCATTTTCTTTTTAGTTAAATATTTCTTTTTTATTAATATTTTCTCATAATCCTATGATTTCACCCGTGATGATACGTTGATGTGTTTGTTTCCCTTGAAAAGAGTTTGAGCTCACCAATTTCATATGATTACCTTAATAAAGTTATGAAGATAAGATTAACTAATGATAAGTCTATAAGGGAGTTTAATGTATATTAATTATGTAAAAATGTCTACAAGTGTTTTAAAAATAGTTTATTCTATACCCAGTCCTCAATGAAAATAGACCATCCATTATTGTGATTGTGTGATTATTTTGATATGAAATGCTTATGTTATGAAAATGATGTGAAATATATGTATGTTTATATTAGGTTATATCACTTTTTATCAAATCCAGTTCTTAAAGATTGTTTTCTAACACTATATTTAGAGGTTTGGGACTGAGGAATCCTATCCAAGTTCCAGTCATAGAACTCCTTCATTAAATTGAATATATCGGCTTCTAATGACTTTTCTCTTGTCTTTATCCCATAGCTGGTAGCTGAAGTTAACATATCCATTATGAGTGAAAAAACAAGCATTATACTTAGACTTAATTTTGTACCTTTCCTTAACATAAATAATCATGTATTTAAATTTTCCAAAGACTCTAAGATGGATAATTTATGGTTGTTTACTAGACTATAGATCTTCTAGAATTTCTTACTAAAACTTCGATGATGGAAATTTATCAACTAAGTATGCCTCATTTTTGAGATTTTCCTCCCAAATTACCTAGCTGATTAAATAGTGAAACCTCTTACTCATAGACTTCTATTTCAATTTTTGATTCATTTAATTCATCCACTCTATTATTTTATGGGGTTTTAGGAATCCTTATTTTATACCTTATCCCATTATTCTTTCTGATGTTCATGAATTTTTATATGGTGTACACACCTCGATTATATCAATGCATAAATTTTATCTTCAATCCAGACTATTTTTCATCAGGAATTTGATTGAGTGAAAACCTAAAATAAATATTTTTTAATTTAAAAATTAAATACATAACTTCCAAGTAACTTCTCCAATGAATGCTACAAAATAGGGAGAACCACTATATGATTGAATATGAGTAGTTTCTCAAACATCTGGGTAAAATATATCTAACTTTCTATAACTCAAATTTCATCCATATAGATTTAAATACACCCTTCTATACATACCTAGTACAAATCTTTCACATATTCTAATTTCCATGTGAGAAAACTTCAATATTAATTTTTTCATTAAAACCATTATATATTTATCACCGAGTTGACCGATTTTGCAATGCCAGACTTTATAATCATTCAATTATGAAATTATATCTAATGAAATATCATTCATGATTTTTCTCAAATAAAGAGTCCCATCCTTTTCACCTATTTCAACCACCAAGGATGATCATGTAACTTTAACTACCCTAATAACAAATGTATTACCATATCCTTCCTCATCACACTTTCTAACAAATATATGGTTATTTCATAGACCAGAAATGTGCTTAACATCAAAGAGATTCAATAATACCCCATCTTCATTTAGTTGTTAACATCCCCTTTTCCAAAAACATCCAAGTGTTCACCATCCACTAGATATTCTTTCCTAAACATTCTAGATATACAATTTACAATTCATTTTTGATCACTAGTTGAATGATATGATTCTCAAGATTCAATAATCCAATATTATAATGAACTATTTCCACATATAAAGAGTTAATTTCATCCTTCAAATGTACTAATATTGTTTTTACTTATAAAATTTGATGTTTTTTTGTTCTCATTATAACTCTAGGAATTATTCTTGATATTACTTTTCTTCCCACAATTACATCATATTGGAACTATACCATTCGAATTGATTGAAATTATTTTATGAGACTTATATTACGATAATTTCTTCTAATATAAATTATTCCATTTAATTGATTTCCCTCAACCATCATCATTAAGTGCATTACCAAATGGTATTTGGAATTTCTTTTACCTCATCACATCATTCTAGATCATGTTCTACATATCCTCAAACACCAATTTTATTTTTCCACTATAATTACTAACCACAGTCACTATCTTATCCCATATCATCAGAAGGGAACATAATAGAAGAAATTACTATACATCATGATAAAATGTTTCATTCATTTATTTGAGCTTCCCTTTTACCACGTTGAATTATTTTACATGGTCTTCTTACGAACATCCTTCGGTAAACCATAATATGAATAATTACCACAAAATAAACACTTTTTAACTATTGTTCATTTTTTATACATATTTTCCAATGCCTTATTAACTTAGGTTATAGTTTAATTTTCTTGGATATTTAAGGAAACATACCTTATCAAAGATATCTCATCATTATAAATTACTTCCTATCAAACCAAACCCATTTCTCCTTCTCTATTTTCTTCATACATTCACTTGTGATTGGAATATATAGATTATTTTAAATTTGATAGTATTCTAACAATATTCCATAGAATCCAAAATCCATTACATCTAATTTATCTTTTTGGATATTTCTTTTATCTAACTTCATATCCTAATATAGTATTAAAATACCATTTAAAATGAAATAATGTTAAAGGTTGGAGAGAAAAAGCCTATGATTCTACAGGAATTTATATTACTCTCTCTAACTTTAATTTTATTATTATTATCCAAAAGACACGTTTAAGGTAAAAGTGAATAACCCCAAGAGAAAAAAAGTTATTAAAAGACAACTTAAGCCTATTGTCATGCTTATCCTTAAGAATATTCTAGGAGAGAGAGGTTACCAGTGTTTCTGGATCAACTTATATAAGGTCTTCAAAGTGGAGTGCCAGTCTGTCCCATTCTTGCATGAAATTATCTTGGTTGATTTTACCCATGTTAAATCCTATAACTAATACTAGATTATACTTGTCCATCCAATCACTCTGTTCTCTATTGGTGGCCACCAGAATGGTCCTTAGTATCATCTTTTCACCATATTCTTTTGAATCATTAAGCACAAGGGATTCCTTATCCATTACTTATCTTGAATGAAAAAGCAACTCCAATGGTTATACAGCTTCCATGCTTGTCTCTTGTAGGACATTCCTATCGTGATCAGCCCTGGATATCGCAACCTCTACACAAACAACATTACCATTAAAGTTGGGAGTACCTTCCCTCAATTGGACCTTTAACTTCCTATAAGATCATGTCTTCATTGGTAAAGGCATATAATAATAGTTCTTTTGGCCTTTGTTTCCTCCTCGTCATCCCTTCCTCTTCCTCAGATTGTAGACAGTAATAACTTGGAATTATTGAGCACTAAATCATGAAAAATAACTAGATAAGACATCCCTAGACTCCTTCCACGGAATACCCTACTCCATATTCAATATTTCCACCTGGTCTTCTAGCTAGGAATGCCCTTTGTTCTCCAGACTCTCAAAATGGTTACTTAGTTTCATAGTTGACACCACTCTTCTCAATCTTGAAATTTTCATTGGAATTGGCTCAAATTGGGGACCCTCACATCTAGTGTCATAAACCCATGTATATACATCCTTCACATAAGAGGTAGTATTACGACATACACCTTCCTCCGATGGAATTCGAGTAACAAATACCCAGTTATTACTAAGGTCTTGAACAACAACAACATCCTTTTCCATGAAAGGTTCAACATGTCCCTACAAAGCTTTCACAATAGGTGAGAGAATACCCAAATCATCCCTTAAGCGATTGAAGACATAAAAAACCAAGGGATTAACCACTGGAGGATTGCATTGAACATAATTTACTAAGGATGAGATGGATCCTACATCAAAACCATCCAGACCTGCAATAATAGGAGTAGAAACATCTAACTTCCCAGCAATAACAATAGAGGAGAAACGGGCTCCCCCCTCCATCACAGATGGATTTTTCTGTGAGCTAGGAAGAAATGGTCGTGCCTCTAACTAAAGGGGTAAAACATTACTTAATGGGTTACTAGTAGAGATACATGATTTATCCGAGATATGAGGCGAATGACAATTAGATTGAAGGTGTCTAAGATGAAAGCACGAACTGTAGAAATCGAACCAATTTTCAAAATAACACTGATTGTTGATAACGATGTTATTCACCAACCTCAATACAAAAAATGTCCACCAGAGGATTTGAAATATCCACTTCCAAATAGATACGGGGATCCATCGGGTGACATAGGGAGAGAGATAACTCATAGAAGGCTAGGAACCTCTTAATAAGGTTACCCAATATCTACAGAATATTAGGATTTTGAAATAGAAGAGGGAGATATGGGAAGCTTACCTAAATCACTGTGAGTGTTATTTCACATTTCTAGTGGAAATCATAAATCCATCTGAGCAAGAATAATTGGGATTCATCGCAAGAGCACGTATCTTTGGACCATGTGGAAGACAAATCATCAGCACATTTGAAGTTAAGAATAAAGTGGCAAAAATCTAGGAGCCCAACCATGATGTGGTTCTTCAGGGGCCAGAAGTTGTTGATGAACCTATCGAAATGGTCGAGGTATGGCCATTGACAACTAAAGAGGGCGACAAAGGACAACCCATTTAGCGATGAATCCTATGAGAACTCTTGGAGAGAGATCGAAAGTGAAGGAACACTATTGTGGAGGGCAGAGACTTTCAGTTTAAGGAGGATAAGAAGAAAATATAGGAGCGAGGATAGATTAGTGAAAGGGTAGAAGCCCAGCTTAGGGTGGGTGGAGAGTGGGATGACCATCACTTCCTCCCGAAGGGTGAGTGCGTGGCTAGGGTTCCATGTAGAGAACACCAATTGGCTTCTATAGAAGAGTCATTGTCTAAAAATAACACTTTATTCACTTTATAAATTCTAGATTTTATTTATGAACATTAAATGAACCATAAGATTTGATATTTCTTGTTGTAAGGGGAAACCCATCTTCTAACCCCTTTATCTACTGATAAATCCATTGGACTTTTTACCTTTGATCCACTAAATTTTTTCATTTAGTAATGCATTGAAATAACCAAACATCTAGAACATTTCCTCCCTCAATCAAATGTACCAAAAGTAAAAATTCTTGACAACCTACCCACTTTACAAAGTAAACCCTAAAAAAACTCAATAAAAACTCAAAAACATTCAAGATAATGGAATTTAAAATAATAAATGTTTATAAAACAAGGAAATTAACATAAAATAATAACATGATTCAGAAAATTTGTTCAACATTGATGGGGAGAAACACTATAGTTTTCTTTATATTAACTAAAAGTATAATATTATATTCAACTAAAAAAATAGTTAATAAGATTTCATTACAATGGATTAATTATATATAAATATGATATGTATAGAAGATATACAGTTTATATCATTGATGTACTGAGTATATCGATACCTATATCCTTTTATAAGAAACTTTAGTGAGTTTTCTAGGTAACAAAACCTTCTTATATTTATTGAAAAAACTCCATATGGAATGTGAATAGATATTTCCAATAAATCCATTAACCTCAACCACTTTTTTGATAAACATCTTTAAAAAATTCATTCCTGAGACTCCATCAAACATTCTGGACCACTATTACTCAATCAAAAGATACAAACATCCAATGGTTCTACTTTCTCCTATAGAGATTAAATTTTCATTGCATGCACATAATGTCCAAAAAACACTCATAGAATATCATTTAGTAAACTTAAATAATATTAATGAAATTATAGAAACCTAAAACTAGGCTTCACATCCTTACAAAATCCACATCACACCTAGGGAGAAATACTGAATGATGAGTGGTAACTAACCCTAGTAGAAGACCCATGCTCTAACTATAATATAATAAATGGGGAAAGGATTTTATTTCACAAATAGAGGACCCACACGATAGGTATCCCACAAAAACCCCACAACAGAAGATGGATTCACATTATAGGTGGGAGGAAAAAGGTTCTAACTCTATTATAAGGACCAGGGACCCGAGCCTTGTCAAACAACACACAAAATATAAGGGGGAAGTACCTGGATCTGTGAACACTCTGATCATAATGCTCAAACCCTATCATCAGCCATATGAAGCTTTGTTCTTAAATTATCCATCTCACCACTTAATTAGTATCTGATGAACAAATATATTACACCACCATGATCAATGAAAAAATATTCTTCAAATAGGATATTTATTTTCTCAAATAAGAAACCTAGTGGATTTTTTTTAAAAACACACCATAAAGGTAAAATTGGTCCATTTGGTGGCCTTTGAGTGTGCCTCGTGGTGCGCAGGGATAAGGCAATGCAAGATTTCATAGTCCGGGTCATATGAGCCTTACCTAATAAACACCCACCCTACCCACATTACATGTGTAACATCCCAGGTAAATGAAGAATAATACATATTTCATATTTATTAATATTTTTTAATTAAATATTAATTTTACTTTAAAGGGGTTTCAATGTTTGATAGTGTACCTGATACGCAACAACGAGTTTCTTTGGAATCTTACGTTGCACACTAATAATATAATATTATTATTTTAAATGGTTGTTAAATCCTGGCCATTGTATTGGTGGGAATGAATGAAACTAACTAAAATATGACTATACATGTTTGTTAAATGTATTTACATTATCCAATAAAAAGTTAGAGGCTTAAAATGTGAATGAATCTAATTTTAAGCATAATTTACATTAAAAGGCTGATTTATCGCCTTTTAATGGAAAACCCTCTTTAAATATAGTTTTTGTCACTTTAATAAATTCTAATTGACCAAATAAAATCATTATTTATAATGGGGACATCAAATTTTACTTTGGGTAATTTTTTAGTATTTTTTTGATAAAGTTCATTTTTTAATGAATAGTGAAAAATATTGCATTTTAATTCAAAAGTGCCTTTTAGTATAATTTATTTATATGGTTAGATTATCTTTTTAGTTGGTTTTAAAGTTAAATTAAAATATATTTTTACCATTTAATCAAATTTTGTTCATTGTAATTAGTTTCACTTTGAAATTGAACATAAACAAGTATCAATCTTTTGATAGTTATTGTTTCTTAAAAACACACTATTTGTTTTAACAACGGGAATTAATTTTTAAATTAATTAATGCCACTTCTATGTTTTGAATTTGAAAAAATATACATCAATTTTGAATTCGGATTATCAAATAATTCTTAGGCTGAATTTTTGGTATTTTTCTGAAAAACTTCAATTTTAGATGAATAGTGAAACCACTCAGTAGTAGTTAAAAAACTGAATTTTTCATTTAAATAAAATTTTACCTCTTCTGTGAATTGAATTTCAAAAATACTACATACATGGTTGTTATCAAGAAGTAAAACGTGGTCCAATAAGATGAAAATAATTTTTGGTGAATAGTAACTTTTGACTTTTATTTACTGTGGTTAAAGGTAAATAGGGTAATTCAAGGTTAAAAGAATATTATAATAATTAAAAATTATCTTAACACTTTTCTAAACCTTATTGGATGAGTCAACTATGACCATGGGCATCTTTGGGTCGATTTTGGGACCCCATTGAGCCATTTGAGAGTGATAATGACAATTTAGATTAATTAACTTAAAGTAAAGGAAAATATGATAAAAGCAAATATATTTTAGTAAATTAATTTTTAGAAGGGGTTATATAAATTATCTTTTTGTATATAAATATTCATTGGAAAGATAAAAATATTTCATACATTAAAGTATTTATTTATAATTTTTAGACATCAAATAAATCAAATTATTCATGACACAATAATGATGCAGTATTTACCTCATTAATAAATAATTTAAATAACTAAGATTATAATGATTAAAATATTATCCAAAACATGTACAATTATGATTGGATGATTTTCTTTCGACCATGAGTCATCTTATCTTCGACTTTAAAGATTTTTGGACCTTTAGAAACTGAATATAATTATATTATAAAATAATATTTTCATACTTTCCTAAAGATCCCCTCCTCCACCTTATAAAAAGAGACCATTTATAACCAATTACACACACCTCTCAAGCCATTTGGATTGCCCAAACTCTGACCAATTAATCTCCCTACATCCCTCTCCTCCTCCTAGAAGCCTTACCTTAGGCAAAAGGCACTTCAAGAAGTCCTTTTTTTCAAACCAAAGGGAGTTACCCAAATTAAGGGTAACAATTTCTCTTAAATTTTTTTCTTTTATTTTACTTCTCCAACCCCTAAAATATTTTTATTCCTTTCTTTTGTAAAAAAACCAGTATCCTTAATATACTAAGATGTTTTTATGGGATGGATTCAAACTACACTTACACACACCTCCATCTAATGGATGAAGAACATAATGTTTCTATGGATGAAAAACTGAGGCCTCACGAAATGATGATTGTTCAATTACATCTTACCACCTCTCATGGTTTCCATTATGATGGAACTATATTTATATATGATATATATTATGTTTATGATTTCCTTATGCTTCTTTACTTCCCATTTATAGCATGCCTTTATGGTTTTCATAGTGGGTAAATATGATAATCTCATTTGAGGAAGTGCGGACTACCGCCCCCTCAAAGTGATTTGATTCATTAATACCTTATGTGAGATGTATAAAGTATAGAATTAATGATATTATATATGATATTATACTGTAATTATAATATACCTATGTATCATTATGTTTTATTTCCATTAAAATAAGAAATAGAAATGAAAGTAGCGTTTATGCGTACGTACGGCTTACAGTCTCCATGAACGGTGCATTTCATTTCTTACCTCTAAATGTTATGTACTATTATAAAAAAATTTATATAATAGATATATATTATATATATGATATCCAAATCATGAATATCATTCTGGATATAATGAACCTTTGACCACATGGACAACTTTTAAATATAAGGTGTTCATTTTTTACTCAAGTACCAAATATTGACAAAATGAACGTTATTAAATTAAATGATTGCATAATTTTTACAACAAGATAATAAGTGATATAAAATGAATAATAAACATAAAAAAGGTTCTTAAGAAAGTATAAATTAACTTTAGTTTATTATTTAGGAGATTAAAGAACGATCGATTCAAGTCGGACACGAAGTAAGGGACTTCGTCTCAATCTCATTTCATTGATGAATTTTTAGTTTTATACATGACTTTATTTTATATGGTGTATAAAACCCTTTGAATTTTCATTTTATTCAAAGGGAATATTTTTTATACGAATCGTTTTACTAAACGACAAAAAAGGAAAGTTTTTTATGTAAGCGGTGACAACGACCTTTCTGCCACCGCGAGTATTATTTGATCTTTGGTTTCCTTAACTAGCTGAGATGTTTTTAAAAGGAAAAATAAATACCATATACTATTTTTACTTATTTTGGTATTGAAAATGATTTTAAGAATGGATTTATATTTCAATGTGGAAATGTTATCTTTCCTTTATTCTTATGTTATGTGTTATGATCATGTTATGGTTCTTGGGAATTATTTACGTATATGGGTGGTTCCGTGATAAACCTAGGGCAGGTGAGCCTGAGATAGCTCTCCAACGCATTGGGTAACGTGACAGAGGTAAATGTGAATGTTTCTCCTAAGAGATTTAGGGAATATACTGTGATGGGTATTCCAAAGTAACTCCCCATGTAGCTGTGATAACTACAATGTAAGTATGATATGAATGCCACAAGTTACCTTTATGATTAATGATTTCTATGTGTATTTCAGAAATCTTATGATTTCATAAGATAAGTAAATGATTTCATGTTTTGTATGTATTTATGAACAAATGTTTTCATTATTTGTTTTATAACCCTTACTGAGCTTTTTATGCTCATCCCAAGTTTTGAAATGTTTTCACAGGACTTAAAGATGAATATGGTCAAGGATGGGATCAAGGAAAAGTCATGTAGTCTAAAACATGGAACTAGAAATGACTCTTTTTTTCAAGAGTTTTTATTTTATGAAAAAAATGGAAACTGTGTAGATATGTCTACCTTGTAATCCTTCGAGATGTAATAGTTATGTCCTAATTCTCTAAAACTCAAAACCTGAAAAGATCCTCAATGTGAATTATTCATTTAATTCAATATTATGTAATGTTTAAGGCCGGGTCCTTATAGTTGGTATCATAGGTCAGTTTAGATAACTTTAGGTGTTAGGGTATTGTTAAAGTAATATCTATAAAGTAATTTATGTTAATATTGGCATCATATAGAATTTCCAGATTACCATGTTACTTCGCCTAAGATATTTTTATGTTCAGAATGGTTTTCCGTAGAGGAAATAGGGAAGCTGTGTTGGGACGACATAAGGAGGAAGACAACCTTCCAAATCAGAAACCTGGGATAGTCGGAATCGGAACTGAATAGTTTGTTACAGTGATGGCACAATTGACTCAGTCTATAAATGGTGGTGGTATCCATGTACGAGATCGGCCAGATCAACCATAGAGGAATATGTCAGTAGTGGAGCATTTCATGAGGAAACATCCCCCATAATTCCGAGGATCATCTGACCTTGTGATAGATGAAGGGTGGATTAAAGCACTGGAGAATATTTTTGATGTCATGGGTTGTTCAAAACATCAAAAGTTTAGTCTTGCTGTTTACCGTTTTGAAGGTGAAGCTGATCAGTGGTGGTCGATGGTGAAAAATATCAGGGATAGTGAGGAGATTGATTCTCTCTATTGGGATGAATTAAAAGGTATGTTTCTTGAGAAATATTTTCCTAAGGTGGTTCATCTTAGGATGGAAAAACAATTCTTGGAATTGAGGTAGGAGGATGACTCAGTGGCTGCTTATGAAGAAAAATTCACTCGACTGGAAAGGTATGCTCAAAATTTCATACGAGATCTTGATAGTAAAATCAACCGTTTTTACTCAGGATTAAATCCAAAGTATCGAAGGGCTTTAGCTTCTCATGAGTTCAAAAGTTATGAAAAAATTGTTCGTTGTGAAGAGAAGGTGGAAACAGAGTTTTCCGATGATCATGTATTTTTTGACAAACAACAGAATAAGAGGTCGAGGTGGAAGGTGAAAGGGAAGAACTCTTCAAAAAAGTCTGATGGTAAGAAACTTAAGTTTACAGTTTGTGAAAATTGTGGTAAAAAGCATGCTGGGGAATGTCTTTTGAATTCTGGTAAGTGCTACCGATGTGGTAAAACGGGACATAAGGATCGTAATTGCACTGAAAAAGATCAGGGTAATGGTAAGAAAAAATCTGATTTATAGTTAGTAAAATGTTTTAAGTGCAATGAAATGGGTTATTATGCAAATGAGTGTCCAACAAAGAACTGAACCGAAAGAAAGATGTCATAATACAAGCATAAAGGGGTGGTGAAATCCTTTTCAACTACTTCAGCAGATGTTGGGCCATCAAATGAAGTTGTGTCAGGTACACTATTTGTTTGTTCAGATTATGCCAATGTGTTGTTCAATTCAGGGTCTACACACTCTTTCATTTCTGAGAAGTTTTCTAGTAAATTGGGAATTCCATCTCATGATATGAATACTGAACTTACGGTAAAAACACCTTGAGGAAGTGTTGAGACAAAAAGAAAACATAAGAACATTCATGTCCTTGTGCGCAGAAAGAATCTACCTACAAACCTTATTGTTTTGCCTCTAGTAGAGTTTGATGTTATATTGGGCATGGATTGGCTTTCTGTTTATCATGCTAAGATTGACTGTAGATCCAAAGAGGTTTCTTTTCAGAATGATTTTCAGTTTGTATACAAAAATGAACCCTTGATGTTGATAACATATCAGGAAGCTAAGAAACTAGTAAAATATGGAAATGAATGTTACCTTGTACATATTGTTGAAAACAAAGGAACTGTTCAGATTAATGATGTGCCAGTGGTAAATGAGTACCTTGATGTTTTTCCTGATGAGTTGCCTGGTATTATACCTGATCGGGAAGTTGATTTTACTGTTGAATTAGTTCTTGATCCTAAGCCAATTTCAAAACCCCCTTATCGAATGGATCAAATTGAACTTTTAGAGTTAAAGAAGCAATTGAAGGAGTTATTAGATAAAGGTTTCTTTCGACCTAGCACATCACCATAGGGTGCTCCAGTCTTGTTTGTTAAAAAGAAATATGGTTCAATGAGACTTTGTATTTATTACAGATCATTGAATAACATCACTATTAAGAATAAATATCCTTTGCCTCATATCGACGATTTGTTTGACCAGCTCCAGGGAGCTCAGTATTTTTCGAAGATTGACTTGAGGTCGGGGTACCATCAGTTAAAAGTAAAGGAAGCAGACGTTCCAAAGACCATGTTTCGTACTAGATATTGCCATTATGAATTTGTAGTTATGCCTTTTGGGTTAACCAATGCACCTACTGTATTCATGGATCTTATGAAAAGAATTTTCTGCGAGTTCTTGGATAAGTTTGTGGATGTGTTCATTGATGATATTTTGGTTTATTCCAAAAGTAAGGAGGAACATGAAAGTCATTTAAGGGTTGTCTTGCAAACCTTAAAAGAAAATAAACTATTTGGGAAATTCAGTAAGTGTGAGTTTTGGCTACAAAAAATTTATTTCCTTGGTCACATTGTTTCAAAAAATAGAATAACTGTTGATCCTACTAAAATGAAAGTTGTTGAAGAATGGACAGAACCCACAAATATAACCAAGATTCGTAGTTTTCTTGGTTTGGCAGGTTATTACCGGAGGTTTTTTGAAAATTTTGCATGGTTATCTAGTCCAATGACTAAGTTAACTCGAAAAGGTGTTAAGTTCATCTGGACAAAAGAATGTGATGATTGTTTTCAAGAATTGAAAAGAAGATTGGTGAATGCTCCAGTTTTGGAACTGCCTTCCAGAAATGGTGAGTTTGTTATCTACAGTGATGCTTCGTTGAAAGGACTGGGTTGTGTCCTAATGAAAAATAATCAGGTAATTGCTTATTCTTCACGTTAGTTGAAACCACATGAGTTAAATTACCCTACACATGATTTGGAATTAGCTTCTGTTGTTTTTTATTTAAAAATTTGGAGGCATCGTTTGTATGGAGTGAAGTGTGAAATATATACCGATCAAAAAAGTTTAAAGTATATATTAACTCAGAAAAAATTGAACATGAGACATAAGAGATGGTTGGAATTAATCAAGGATTATGATTACACGATCCTTTATCATCCTAGGAAAGCAAATAAAGTGGCTGATGATTTGAGTTGAAAAAGTAATACTTCATTAACCATGTTACGTTTGGAACGAGATCCTTTGATTTTTGATTTGATGAACTTTGGAATAGAAGTTGTTGTTGCAGGAAATTCTTATATTTTGTTTCAGGTGTCAGTGAAATCATCTCTATCAGACAGAATTAAGTAAGCGCAGAAGGAAGATAGTGAGTTGCAGAAAAAGGTTGTGTTGGTTCAGAAGGGTAAGTTGCCTGATTTTAACATTGATAATGATTGTGTTTTGAGATTTGGAAAGAGGTTATGTGTGACTTGTGATTCATAGTTGAAGAATGAGTTGTTATGTGAAGCTCATAGTACTCCATTTTCAGTTCATCTTGGCAGTACTAAGATGTACAAAGATCTTTAGGAGTATTACTGGTGGGATGGAATGAAAAGAGATATTGCTGATTTTATTGTGAAGTGTTTGACTTGTCAGCAAGTTAAAGCAGGGTGACAGTTACCGAAAGGAATGCTTCAGCCTTTACTGATGCCGGAGTGGAAATGTAAAAATATATCCATGGACTTTGTTGTGGTATTACCAAAAACATCTCTAGGTAATAATGCAATCTGGGTTATAGTTGACCGATTGACTAAATCTTCCCATTTCCTTCCTATTAGAGATACTTTGTCTCTAGATCAACTTGCTCATTTTTATGTTAAAGAGATAGTCAGGTTGCATGGATTTACCCTCTCCATTGTATCTTATCATGATACCAGGTTCACTTCTAACTTTTGGAAAGGCCTTTAGAAGTCATTGGGTACTGAATTAAATTTTAGTACAACTTTTCATCCTCAATCAGATGGGAAGTCAGAATGAACAATTCATACCTTGGAGGATATGTTACGTGCTTGCTCGATGGATTACCAGGGAAGTTGGGACCAACATATTTCTTTGGTTTAATTTTCTTATAATAAAAACTTTCATTCCAGTATACAGATGGCTTCATTTGAGGCATTATATGGAAAGCATTGTCGAACTCCAGCATTCTAGGATGAAGTAGGTGAAAGGAAGCTGATGAGACCAGAATTGGTAGAAGAGATGGCAGAGAAAGTTTAGTTGATTCAGAAGCACATGAGAACAACTTAGAGAAGACAGAAAATTTATGCAGATAACCGGAGGAAGGATATTTCCTTTTAGGTAGGTGATCATGTCTTTCTCAAAGTTTCTCCATGGAAAAGTGTGATGCATTTTGGTAAGAAGGGAAAGTTGAGTCTGAGGTTTATTGGACCTTATGAAATTCTTGAGAAAGTTGGATCAATTGTGTATAGAGTGGAATTACCTCCAAGTTTATCCCAGGTACACAATGTTTTTCATGTTTCGATGTTGAGAAAGTATATTTCAGATCCATCTCATGTTGTGAGCCCCGAGGTAGTTCAGTTGGAAGAGAATCTCTCTTACGAAGAACAACCAGTTCAGATTCTTGACCGTAGAGAGCAAGTGTTGCGGAATAAGGTGATTCACCAGGTAAAGGTTTTATGGAAAAACCATATGGTTTAAGAGGCAACGTGATAATCTGAAAATGCTATGAGGGATAAATACCCCCACTTATTTTGATAAGTGAATAAAAATTGCGAGGACGCAATTCCCAAAAGGGGGGAAGGATGTAACATCCCAGGTAAATGAAGAATAAGAAATATTTTATATTTATTAATATTTGTGAATTAAATATTAATTTTACTTTAAAGGAGTTTCTATGTTCAATAGCGTACCCGATACGCAACAATGGGTTTCTTTGGAATCTTACGTTGCACACTAATAATATAATATTATTATTTTAAATGGTAGTTAACTCCTAGACGTTGTATTGGTGGGAATGAATAAAACTAACTAAAATATGATTATACATGTTTGTTAAATGTATTTAAATTATCCAATAAAAATTTAGTGGCTTAAAATGTGAATGAATCTAATTTTAAGCATAATTTACATTAAAAGGACGATTTATCGCCTTTTAATGGTGAACCCTATTAAAATATAATTTTGGTCACTTTAATACTTTCTAATTGACCAAATAAAATCCTTCTTTAGAATGGGGACATCAAATTTTACTTTGGGTATTTTTTTGGTATTTTTCTGATAAAGTTCATTTTTTAATGAATAGTGGAAAATATTGCATTTTAATTCAAAAGTGAATTTTAATCTAATTTATTTATATGGTTATATTATCTTTTTAGTTTATTTTAAAGTGAAATCAAAATATATTTTTACCATTTAATCCAATGTTGGTCATTATAATTAATCTCACTTTGAAATTGGACATAAACAAGTATCAATCTTTTGATAGTTATTGTTTCTTAAAAACACGCTATTTGTTTTAATGATGGGAATTAATTTTTAAATTAATTAATTCCACTTCTATGTTTTGAATTTGGAAAACTAGACATCAATTTTTAATTCAGAATATCAAATAATTCTTAGGCTGAATTTTTGGATTTTTTCTGAAAAACTTCAATTTTAGATTAATAGTGAAACCACTCAGTAGTAGTTAAAAACCCGATTTTTTCATTTAAATGAAATTTTACCACATCTGTGAATTGAATTTAAAAATTGGACATACATGGTTGTTATCAAGAAGTAAAATTTGATTCAATAAGATGAAAATAATTTTTGGTGAATAGTAACTTTTGACTTTTATTTACCGCGGTTAAAGGTAAATAGGGTAATTCAAGGTTAAAAGAATATTATAATAAGTCAAAATTACCTTAACACTTGTAAAAACCTTATTTTATGAGTCATTTACGACCATGGGAATATTTGGGTTGATTTTGGGACCCCATTGTGCCTTTTGGGAGTGATAATGACAATTTAGATTAATTAACTTAAAGTAAAGGAAAATATGATAAAAGAAAATATCTTTTAGTAAATTAATTTTTAAAAGGGGTTATATAAATTTTCTTTTTGTCTATAAATATTAATTGGAAAGATAAAAATATTTCCTACATGATATTATTTTTTATAATTTTTAGACATCGAATAAATTAAATTATTCATGACACAATAATGATGCAGTATTTACCTCATTAATAAATAATTTAAATAAATAAGATTATAATGATTAAAATATTATCCAAAACATGTCCAATTCTATTTGGATGATTTTATTTTGACCATCAGTCATCTTATCTTCGAATATAATGATTTTTGGACCTTTAGAAACCGAATATAATTATATTATGAAATAATAATTTCACACTTTCCTAAAGATCCTCTCCCCCCCCTTATAAAAGGAGACCATTTCTAACCAATTCCACACACATCTAAAGCCATTTGGCTTACCCAAACTCTGACCAATTAATCTACCTATATCCCTCTCCTCCTCCTAGAAGCCTTACCTTAGGTAGAAGGCACTTCAAGAAGTCCTTTGGTTCAAACCAAAGGGGGTTACCCAAATTAAAGGTAGCAGTTTCTCTTAAATTGCTTTCTTTTATTTTACTTCTCCAACCCCTAAAATATTTTTATTCGTTTCTTTTGAAACAACACTAGTATACTCAATATACTAGGATGTTTTTATGAGAATTATTCAAACTACACTTACACACACCTCAATCTAATGGATGAAGAACACAATGTTTTTGTGGATGGAAAACTAAGGCCTCACGAAACGATGATTGTTCAATTACATCTTACCGCCTCTAATGGTGGCCATTATGATAACACTGTATTTATATATGATATATATTATGTTTATGATTTCATTATGCTTCTTTACTTCCCATTTATAGCATTCCTTTATGGTTTCCATAGTGGGTGAATACAATAATCTCATTTGAGGAAGTGCAGACTACCACCCCCTCAAAGTGATTTGATTCGTTAATACCTTATGTGGGATGTATAAATGATGGAGTTAACGATATTATATATGATGTTATACTGTAATTATAATATACCTATGTATCATTATGTTTTATTTCCATTAAAATAAGAAATATAAATGAAATTACCGTTCATGCGTACGTACGGATTACCATCTCCATGAACGGTGCATTTCATTTTTATCTCTAAATGTTATGTACTATTATAAAAACATGTATATACTAGATATATATGATATATATGATATCCAAATCATGAATATCATTATCGATATAAGAACCTTTTACCACATGGACAACTTGTAAATATAAGGTGTTCATTTTTTACTCAAGTACCAAGTATCGACAAAATGAACGTTATTAACTTAAATGATTGCATAATGTTTATAACTTGGTAATAAGTGATATAAAAGGAATAATAAACTTGAAAAATGTTCTTAAGAAAGTAGAAATTAACTTTAGTCTATTATTTAGGAGATTAAAGAATGATCGAGTCAACTCGGACACGTGGTAAGGGACTTCGTCTCAATCTCCTTTCATTGAGGCATTTTTAGTTTTATACATGACTTTATTTTATACGGTGTATAAACCCCTTTGACTTTTCATTTTATTCAATGGAAATCTTTTTTATATGAATTTTTTTACTAAACGAAAAAAAGGAATGTTTTTTACGTAAGCGGTGATAATGACCTTTCCGCCACTGCGAGTATTATTTGATCTTTGGCTTCCTTAACAAGACGGAATATTTTTAAAAGGAAAAATAAATACCATATACTCTTTTTGTGTATTTTGGTACTGAAAATTATTTTGAGAATGGATTTATATTTCAATGTGGAAATTTTATCTTTCCTTTATGCTTATGCTTATGTGTTATGATCATGTTATGGTTCTTGGACATTATTTATGTATACGGGTGGTTCCGTGATAAACCTAGGGCAGGTGAGCCCGGGATAGCTCTCCAATGTATTGGGTAACGTGACATAGGTAAATGTGAATGTTTCTACTAAGAGATTTAAGTAATATACTGTGATGGGTATTCCAAAGTAACTCCCTATGTAGCTGTGATAGCTACAATGTAAGTATGATATGGATGCCACAAGTTACCTTTATGATTAATGATTTCTATGTGCCCTTCATAAATCTTATGATTTCATGAGGTAAGTAAATGATTTCATGTTTTTTATGTATTTATGAAAAAATGTTTTCATTCTTTGTTTTATAACCCTTACTGATCGTTTTATGCTTATCCCAAGTTTTGAAATGTTTTCACAGGACATAAAGATGAATAGGGTCAAGGATGGGATCAAGGAAAAGTCATGCTATCTAAAACATGGAACTAGACATGAATCTTTTTTTCAAGAGTTTTTATTTTATGAAAAAAATAGAAACTGTGTAGATATGTATACCTTGTAATCTTTTGATATGTAATAGTAATGTCCTAATTCTCTAAAAATCTAAACCTGAAAAGATCCTTAATGTGAATTATTCATTTAATTCAATATCCAAAATGATCTATGATGAAAAGATCATCTCTAATGATCTTTGATGAACACCCCAATGTGACTCTATCACCACATCTTAATAATCTCAATTCAAAACCATGATGTGTTGATACAAGTTTTTAGGGGAGAAAATATTATCACAATAGAAAAAATTTATAAAATTCCAAAATTAATATGTCTTGTCCAAATCCTACTCTAATTAAGAAATTAGTAATTTATTATCTTATCCAAAATTATAAATATCTCTTTGTGAGATCAACTCACTAAAAAATGATAATATTTTTCAAAACACACCTGAAGTATGTTTTCACAATAAATAATTTTATCCCTCATCCATATGAATTTTTATCACCCATTAGAATTTATGATACTTGAAGGAATTTTCTCACTCACCCATAATCTCACCAAATTATGTACTGTTGGTCGTCATTACTAGGATATGTCACTTAATCACTACTATCTTGAAGACTTTTGATATATGTAAACTTAAATAATGGATCTATTTTCACACTATATATTATGATGTATTCACCTTTATCAGTTCTTTATTTAAAATCATCTACATACCAACATCGACACTTGCGATTCTGTCAAGGCAGAACCCCCATTCCTATTATAACTTAATAACTTTATCATAGATAACTCTCATATCTTATTCATTAACAATAGTCATGTATAACCATTTTATAATAGTCACATACATCTCTTTAAAAGTATCTTACCTCTCTTAATCACTCCTTATTTCTCAAATATGCTTATCCCATTTTTCTCTTTATTTCAAATTATAAAATAAAAAATCACAACATGAAGCTCATAAATATCACTTAGACATTGAGATTTGGTATTAGTGATTGATGAGGGTCAAAAACTAAGATCGTGAAATACCAGTTTCATATTTACCAAAATTTTGTTCTATGTTAAAGAAATAGATAGTGAATCCAATTAATTGAAAATCCTTCAACATATTATCCATTAAAAAAGAGTTCAATATATTGACTTTGTTTTGGGAATATAATGAATATAAAAAGGTGGTTAATTTCATATCTAAATAGAACAATGTGTGAATTTTTATTAAATTAAAAAAGATACTTGGGTTTTTGAAGATGATAATAATAAAGTGGGAAGCTTTAAGAGTTGTATTAATTTGGTGAAGTGGTTTGGAAAATGGTGATTGACTGAAAAGATTCAATGCGTTTGGTTGGCATGGATGTGAATGCTTTGATCGTGAGGCTCGACTATGATTATTAAATGATTATAACATCATAAGATTTTATGATTTAAAAAAAAATTAATTTAATTATTTTTATTTATTTAATTATACATAACACAGAGTTTATCTTGGGTTATAGGAAACACTGAGTTTTTTCAAGAGCATGCATAACACGCAACAATGAGCTTCAACAACCCATGAAATAATACTATTTTAAATATGACTATTATAACCTTTCTATTTAATAAGTAGGTTCAAATCATATTAACTAATTTATAATATATATATATAAATATCCTAATAAATATAAATTTATTTATATATTGTTATTAAATAATAAATCAATAATAAGTAAAGTAATTATATTAATCAAAAATATGTTTTCTTCAAAAATGATTTTTATTGATTTTTAAGAGAAAATATTACAATTAATTGATATATTTTTTAGAAAATTTATTTTATAAAATGAAATTAATTTTTGAAACCATCATATCTAAATTAAATTATGGTGATATTTTGGCATTTTTTCAAAAAATATTGATTTTTCAATGAATAGTGAAAAAAATACCAATTTTAGAAATACAATCATTCCATTTCAATAAATTTAGTAATTTAAATGACCCATTATGTTTTAACATAACATGAGTATTACATAGTTATATTTAATCCACTTAATTACTTTTTAATCAAATTTATATTGGATTTTAGTATAAGGATATTTTTGGGTAAAAAAAACGGGTTTTTCTAAAAGTAGTTTTAAAATGTATAATGTTTATTTGTTTTTACTAATTAAAATAATAACAAATGAGGATTGTTTTAAAAAAATTTATAGATTATATATCAGTAAAATCTAATTCATATTCATAAAATTATTATTATTAGACATTGAGATAATATAATATCATATTGTGCTTAAAAAAATACACTTCCTGAAAACCTACTTTTTTCGAGACGTTTGTGAGTTTTGTTTTAAATTTAAATTTTCCACTTTTTTAAAATTTATTTGAAAAAATAAAATTCATTATATAAATAATCATTTAAAAATTATTTTGGAGTGAAAGTTTTTGAATTTGTTGAAAAATCAAATGTTTTGATGAATAGTGAAAATTTATTATTTTTAATAAAAATTTTATGTTAAAGAGTTTATAAGGTCAATTTTTGTTTTAATTTTGGTTTATAAGTAAAATCAATTAAATTATATAAAATTCAATACAATTAATATAATTTTAATCATTTTAATATTGAATTTTTATATAAAAAATTGTTGATATTTTGAAGTTTTTTCTCTTTGAAAACCCCCTTTCTCATCGCATCTACAAGATTAATTTTGAATTAAATTTGATCAATTATAAGAATGTAATTTGGAAAAATGGTTTCCATACTTGTAAAATTACTATTTGATGGACTTATTTCATTATTATCCATCAAAATTTAAAATATATGTTTATTTGGGATCTTTTTTCTTGGGAATTATTTTATTATTTTGGATTCTATTGGGAATTCCTATGTAGTTTTAAAGTGGGTTACATTACCTTTCTTATAAAATTCCACCATAAACCTTCACTTATTAACACCTCTCAAGAAATATAATGTTTAAAAACCCTAAAAAAATCCCCCCAAAACATCATTATACATTGTCTAGAGCTGTTGGTCCTCCCAGAAAACCATCACTAGAGTCCTTAATAAGATATCCAAGGGGGTGATTCTAAGTGAATGTAATTGTCTTCACTAAGATCCTTTATTTTATTTCTTCTTTTTAGACAATAAATTATTTATTATAACTTAAAATATTATAACACAATTTTATAATATATACTAAGTTGTTATTATATTAATCTAATAACCCATATCCATCTCCTCTTTCATCAAATGGAAAATGAAACCGTTGATTGTGTGTGCGACGAACTACCGCCTCACGAACTGATATAGTTTGTTTTATATCGCCAACTTTGAAGGATGGATATAATGATAGATTTAACATATTTATATGAAATTTATGGAATTAATATTATTATGGAATTATTATATCAATTATACATTCTTAATTTCCTTTCCATAGGGGAGACAATATCATTGCTCGTGTGTACGGTGGACTACCACCTCACGAAGTGATGTGATTTGTTTTCACTTAAATTTTACATACAAGGTAGTAAAGATAAATTTAATGAATATATATGATATAAATGAAATCATAATTATTCTGGATTGTTAATAATTTATTTAACCTTTTTCTTTTTTAATATTTTGATACAATTTAAATAACATTCATGCATACATAAAACCTACTATCTCCATAAATGGAGTATTTAATTTTCTATATCTAAATTTTATAGATTAATAAATAAATAAATATATTTAATAAATATATATTATATTTATATAATTTTTAAAATTATGGTTATGATTTAAATTTGATAAAATTAATAAGAAAAAATAAAAAATCAAAACATAGACGAAAAAACAAAGTATTTATTGCCTAAAGCGTGAATTTAACATGGAATTATTAAGAAATGGATAAAAAAGGTCATAAAGAAATTATATATGGTATGATATATATAATTATTGTTCTTTAATCAATGTATAATTATATTATATTTATTATATAGGTGGTTTGAACATGTACTAAGGAAGTTGAGACTTACGGTAATGAATTCCTATCTTAATTTTATTTTATATGAGACACAAGCCATATTCCCCACATATTTATTTTATTTGGTGTATATAATACCCAATAATTTAATATATTATGATTATCCTAAAAAATAATGGGATAAATATCTATTTAAGTATCTTTCATTCATGGGGATTGTGTTTCAAATATTACGAAAGTGGTAATGGTTTAATGTTATAATCTCATCATTTATCGGAATTATTTATGATTAAGTATTAAATATTAAAATATTATTAGCTAAATCTAAATAATTCTCATGAATTTTATTCTTCTATGGTTATTCATTATATTTTCAAGTAATAGTAATATTTTCTCACTCTTTGGTACATAAAATAAATTTAATTTTTTAAATAAAATCTATCTTCATTTATCGCTTTTTGGTCGTAAATCTGTTTTCTCCCAAAACCATGTTTTCTAAAAATGTTTTCAATTTTTTTACTACTATAATATGATTTTAAAGGAAAATTTTAACTATGTTTTAATTTTTATTTTTTAAAAAAGGAATCTTTATGTCTCTCTCCAAATAATTTTTGTTTGGATTTTATTGAATGTGAAAAGAATATTTGTTTCTAACATACATGAAATGAAAATTATTCCCCACTATCATGACTAATAAATTATTTCACGATTTCCATAAAAATTTTCAAATTTAATTTCAGATAATTTTTTTCCTTAATATTTTGGAATTTTTTATAATTTAAATAAATTATTTTAAAATGAAAAGTATTTTTAAAACGTTTTATATTATAAAAAATATTTTTCAAAGTTGAAATGATATTTTACTCAATGAATATTTTAAAATAGTTTTAAATATTCCATTATATATTTTAAAGGTTATTTTAAATGAAAAGGATTTCCAAAATATTTTATGAATTTTTAGTTTTAAAAAGTTATTTTCAAAGAAGGTTTATTTTCACCAAGAAACATTCCAAGTGATTTTTTTCTTTCAAAATAATTTTCTATCTATGATGGAATCCTTTGATGTTACTTATGCTTTAATAGGGATATTATACAAGGATATCATTATTATTCTTTCTCTTAATATTTTATGATTATGAATAAATGGTGTTTTTGAAACATGTTTCTCTTCCATGGGTTATACCATGATAAAATTATTATGAAACCCTCTTCTTTTTTCATGGTTTATTCTTTGATGAAATGATTTAATGATTATGAAACCTATTTCTTTCCATAGGTTATGATATGATGAAATTTTTATGAAACTCATTTATTTTCATGGGTTATGATATGGTGAATATTTTATAATCATGTGGCATACATATGTATTATTTTTAACTATGTGATGGGTGGGACCTATACCTCCCTCTAATTCATTGTGTAAAGAATTATATCTCATTAGATAGACTTGAATGGAAGGGGGATTGAACTTGGTCCAGTAAGGTATTTTTCTGCTATTATGGTCTTGAGAGTTAACCTTGTATACTATTATGGTTTGGGGAGTGAACCTATTCAACTATGATATCCTTGATAGTGAGTCTTGATTAATATGGAAATTATTTTCAATTCTTATATATATGCCACAATTCCATGTCTTATTTCAATTTAATGATCTCATGGATCATGTTCTTTGTTTAATTTATTCTTCATGTCTTATGAACTACACATATTTATTCAATTTCTCAATATTATGATCTTTGATATGTGGGGTATGGTTTTGAAATACTAAGCCCTTGTTCTCATACCTTTATACTCATATCATTTTTTGTGATTATTTAAATCTCACTTTCTTACCATTACTGAGTATCTAAGATCACCCTTTCTTATGTCTCCTTTACCCATGTTATGAAGAAATGTTTTCAGTAGGGTATGATTATATAGAGTAAAAAAGGGGAATATCATTATGGGATATGTTGAATATCTTCAACAAAATTGGAATATTTTTTAACTAGTCTCCAAATACACTAAAATATTATAGTCCTTAGGTTTGTTTCTATGTGATGTATTGAATATTCATTTAAAAAATGTAATATCTATATATAAAAATCCTAGGTTTATATATTTGGTATCAAATGTTAGGTTTAGTTAACCTCTGGAAACTAGGATGAAGAAACTTTAGTGATATATATAGGGGATATTTCTAAGGATATTTCTAGGGATGTATCTAAGGATAAGTCAAAGGATTATTCAAATTATAGGAAAATGTATTGGAATTTTGGTAAAGGATAGATCAAGTGGTTTCCAAAAAAAAATACATCACTATCTAGATACTACAAGTGTATGAGGTTCTAGAAAAGAGTTACCAAGGGGTTATAACCCTAAAAATGGTGCATTGATCTATACTCAATCATCACCTATAGTATAAAAATGGACCTTACTACACACCAAGTTTGAGACTCCCAAGGGATATGCTTTGGAAATTCAAAACTCTTTTTGAACCATCAAGAAGGATTTAAATAGATTATGAATATGAATAACCTAGGATAAACATAAAGTTTCATAGATTAAAAATAAGGAGAAATTATTCATACATCTTATATGAGATTTTTTATTGATTACGTGGTAATCCACAATGATTATCATTACTCACACTATGTATTTTGGTTTTAGTCAAAAGTTGGAACAAGAAAGAATTGGATCAATGTTGAATGTGATAGATAATGTGTTTATGAGAAACTAATTGGGTTGAAAACTAGAGTGAAGGATATTTTTATTATGTCTAATCGGTTATCATAATATATGATTAACAAATTACACCTTAAAAAACTCTCAGACTCACCAAAGAAGAGAAGGATAGAGTTCATTAAGGGTTTACGTGATGAAGATTAAAGAGGAAAGAATATTTAGTTTTTTATATGTGGAGAATGAGGGAAGAATCACCCAAATTGATGTCTTAGAAGAACATGAAGATGTTTTGACTGTAGAAAAGGACACAAAGAAAGTAATTATAAACAAAAAATGAAAATTTTGGTTAATTCAATGGATGATAATACTTGTCTTCCAAATATGTCATTAATAGTTGATTGTTTCTAATGCGAAAAGTATGGGAATTACGAAAATTGATGTTTTAAAGGAAAATCTCATAAATAGATTCAACAATATTGTATGAGTAATGGTAACATTTTTGATGACTAATAGAATACAAATTAAATATGAAAGGAAATAATTGTCAAGGAATAACACATAAAATTTTGGTTAATGGAATATGCATAAAGTTGAGTTATTGATGTATTTTTTGTATTGGAATTAAATAATTATGAAATATATAAGGATTGTTTAGTATAAGTTTTTTGTTATCGATTTTCAAAAATACGTTGAATAGTGATGATGAACTAGAATAATGATTTAATTACAGGGTGATATTTTGATTAAGGGAAGATAATCCTTAATATGTTCCAGATTTTAATAAAATGGAGTTTAGTTTGGTTAAATAAAAGATTAAAATGAAAAAAGTTAATTGGATAGTAATGATTACCTTATAACTGATTAATGATTTGTTGAAAAAGTGGTTAATTATATCATTGATGGAGTTTAAAAAAATTTTTATTTAAAGAATATATTCAATAATATGTGGTTTTATTCAATGAATGAGAAAAAATACATATTTTCATTAAAATTTTATGGTAATTTTGGTTATTAACAAATTCTAAGATAAAACATGATAATGTATTCATATGTTTGGTATGTGAAAATCAAGAGATACTTCATGTTGTTTGGGGGATTAATGATATGTTCATTTTGGAAATTTAGTTAACTTATTTATAATAATTTTGTATTTTATTATTTTGTAAGGGTAATAAGTTTAACCTTTTATGAAATGGTTTATGTTGAACTCAGTATTATGTTATAGAGACTAATGAATTATTTTATCATAGAAATATTTATTATTATTGGAAAACTTGTGCTAATAATTTTTGTTTTAACGATAACTAGAGATAGAAGGAATGACTTGTCATTATTTTATGGATCTTATGATCTTCCAGTTATTCAATCATTAAAAAAATCAATCTTCATTTCTCGGAGTAATATATAATGTGGAAATTGATCAGGGAACAACGAAAAAAATGAGATTATTCTTATGAAATGGAATGAAATAGAGTAAATATATCATCTCATAAAAATTATTCAAATTTCAGAAAAGGATATTGAAATAAGATTATATTTACTACCATCATTTATGATGATAAAAATGACCATTTACAAATCTATTTGGTTTATAGTTTTATGGTTTTTTATTTTCACATGATTATTCACATTATTATGATTAATGATCTCTATCGCTCTCTATCATTATTTGGACATTACGTTTTTCTTCCATGTCCAAATCTTCACTTCACACCCATGTTCTCCTATTTTGGAACCTAGTATGTGTTATTCCAGATGAATTTCACACATCAATTTCTATTTTTCAAGTGAATTTTTTATTAACACTTTTTTTCAATGTTGGTTTCTATAAAGTAATTTTCAAATGTCAAACCCTTGATGACTGAGATGAATTTCATGGGAATAATTCATTTTTAGGGGAGTAGAATGTGACATCCTGAGATTTTTGGAATATTTTTTTTTCAAATTAACTTAATTTTTTGATAGATTTAATTATACAAAACACCAAGTTTATCTTTCAATACCCACAATAATGATATTCTTTGATAGTGTTTATAACACACAACACCGAGCTTCGGAGAATAATGAAATAATATTATTTTAAATATAATCATTATAATATAGTCATTTAATAGGTGTGTATGAATATTATTTACTATTTTATGATATATATATATATATATGAAAATAATTATAACTTTATTTATAAATTTTTAGTAAATAATCAATCAATTTATAACAATGTAATTATATTCATCAAAAATATTTTTTCTTTAAAAATAAATTTTGTTGTTTTTTATGATAATTTTTTTAATTAATTTATCATGATATTAGAAAATTTATTTGATAAAATTAAAATAATTTTTTTAATCATCATATTAAAATAAACTTATAGTGAAATTTTTGGATTTTTTGGAAAATATTGATTTTTAAATGAATAGTGAAAAAATAATGATTTTAAAAAAACTATCTTTTATTTTAAATAAATTAAGTAATTTAAATTCCCCATTATGTTTTAAAGAAACATATGTTTTATTAGTATATATATTATCCACTTAATTACTTCATAATCAACTTTATATTGGATTTTAGTATATGATTATTTTCAAGTTAAAAAACAGGTTTTTTTAAAAGTGTTTTAAAGTGTATAATGTTTCTACATTTTTAATTAATTAAACTAATACCTAATTAGAAATGTTTTAAATGAAATATATATATTATATATAAATAAAGTTTAATTCATATTCATACAATGATTATTATTAGACATAGAGTTAATATAAAATAATCTTATGCTTGATAATTACATTTCTTAAAAACCCATTTTTCGTCACTTCTATGGGTTTTGTTTTAAATTTAGTATTTCAGATTTTAGAATTTTTTTATTAAAAAATAAGATTATTTTTTATAATTACCATTTCAAAATTATTTTTTAGTGTATTTTTGAAAATTTTATGAAAAGATAAAATTTTCAATGAATAATAGAAAATACTAGTTTTTATTGAACAATGAATTTCCATTTAAATAATTCATAAGTTTAATTTTTTTTATAAAATTAGATTAAAAGTAAAATTAGTTCAATAATATATACATTAACCCTTTTTTTCTTGGAATCATTTTCATATTGAATTATGATATAAAAACATTTTAAACATTTGAACTATTTTCTATTTTAAAACTTGTTTACTCGTCACATATGTAAGATAATTAATATTATATAATAATGTAAATTTAATTTTTTACCATAATTAATAGTCAAAAAGTAAATACTATTTTCCACACTTAAGGTATAAATGGGTTTACAGGGAGTCAAACCGAGAAGATAAGGGTTAAAATGAATATAAAACTTTTAAAATTCATATTTTCTAGACGTATTTTAATATTATACTTCCAAATTTAGAATATAAGGTCATTTTAGATATTTTTTCTTGGGAATGGATTTATTATTTTGGGAAATTTCCAAGTAGCTTCCAAGGGGGTTTCTTTACCCCTCCTGTAAAAGGCCACCACCACCCTTCATTAATTTACACCTATCAAGCCATATAGTTCTTAAAAACCCTGAAAACATCAGTCCCCAAAATCCTAATACATGTTATGGAGATTTTTGTCTCCCTAAATATAAATACTAGGGTCCTTAATAAGAGATCCAAAGGAGGTTCTTCTAAGAGAATGTAATTGTCTTCACTAGGATCCTACTTTTTATTTCTTATATTCCCACCTTCAATAATATTTTATAATTTAAAAATACAATAAAAATTTAAAATAATATATATTATTATGTTATTATATTAATGTAATAACCTATATCCATCTCCACTTCCATCAAATGGAAATTGAAATCATCGATCATGTGTACAACGGGCTACCACCTCACGAACGGATGTGGTTTGTTCTCTATCACCACCTTTTGAGGATAGATATAATGATGGATTTCATATATTTATATTTTATTTATGAAATTAATATACTTATGGAGTTATTATATGAAATATACCTTCTAATATTCCATTATGTGGGTGATATGTTAAAGTCGCTCGTGCGTACGACTGACTACCTCCTCACGAAGCGATGTGATTCTTTTTTGATTACGATTTACATGAAAGGTAGTAAGGTTAAATTTAATAAATATAAATTATATATATGAAATAATAATGATTATGAAATTTTAATATATTATTTACCTTTTTCTTATTTAATTCATCGATAAAATTGAAATAATGTTCATACGTACATACATCTTACCGTCTCCATGAATGACATATTTCATTTTACATATCTAAATTTTATGGATTACTAAAAATTAATATATACTGAATTATATAAGGTATTTAAATAAATTAAAAAATTATTTTGATGATGGTACCATGATAAAATTAATAGTACCAAAAATAAAAAATCAAAACATACATGTAAAACAAAGTAGTTTTTGCTCGAAACATGACTTTAACATGGAATTTTTAATAAAATTGCAATAAAATATCATAATGAAATCATATATGGTATGATTCATATAATCAAGGTTATTTAATATAATTATAATAAAATTTTATTTATTACACTGTAGTTTTGAATATGTATTATGTAAGTTGAGACTTAAGGTAATGGATTTCCGTCTCACTTTTAATTTCTGTGAGACACAAGCCATATTCACCACATATTTCTTTGATGTGGTGTATATACTTCCCATGAATTTATTTTATGATGATTCTAATGAAAATAATAAAGATTAAATATAAATTTGAAGAACATTCTTTCATGGGGTTTATTTTTCAAATATTTCCAAATTGGAAATGGTTTTATATTATAATCTCATTGTTTATTAGGATTAATTATAATTAAGTCTCCAATGTTGAAATATTATGAACTAGCTCTCATGAATTATAATTAATTTACTTCTAATCTAGTTATTCATTATATTTTGAATTAATAATATAATTTTCCACTCATTGGTATAAAAAATAATTAATAATATGTTTAAGAAAATCCATTATAATATCTCTCTTGGGTCAAAAATATGTTTTCTTCCCAAAACATGTTTTCTAAAAATCTTTTACCAATTTCTATTGATTTTTAAAAGAAAATTTTAACCATATTTAAATTTTTAAATATAGTTTTATAAATAAATCTTCATGGTTCTTTCCAAACAATTCTCACTTGGATTTTATGGAAAATGTGAAAAGAATCTTGTTTTTTAATATAAACGAAATGAACAATATTTCCCACTATTATGGCCTATCAATTATTTCAATATTACATTAAATTTTTTAAAAATTATATCGAAAGAAAATTATTTCCTTCATATTTGAGAAATATTTATAATAGAAATTAATGATTTAAAACTAAAAAGGATTTTGAAAATGTTTTATGTTTTAAAACTTTTTTTTTCAAAGTGGAAAGCATTTTTTCCTCAAGAAATGTTTTAAATTATTTTAAAATATTACATTATAATTTTTCAAGGTTATATTCAATGAATTTTTTTTTAAAAATATTTTATTATTTTTTAGTTTTTAGAAGTTATTAAAAAAAGTATTTTTTCTCAAGAAACATTCCACGTTATTTTTTTCAGTCAAAATAATAATTCATATAAAATGAAATCCTTTTATGTTACTTATGATTTATAGGGGATAAAATCCAAGCATAACATTATTACACATTCTCTAAGTGGATTATTTTTATGATAAAAATGTGTTTATGAAACCTGTTTCTATTCAGTGAGATATACTATGATAAAATGCTTATGCAACCCAATTTTTTTCAGGGGTTATACATTAATGAAATGATAAAATGATTATGAAAAATGTTACTTTCCCCATATTATGTTATGATGATTTTTTATGAAACTAATTTCTTTTCATGGAATATGATAAGATGAATGTTTTAATAATATTTTCCCCATAAATATATGATTTTTTACAATGTGATAGGTGGGACCTATATTTACCTCTAATTATTTGGGTAAAGGATTATACCTCATGAGATAGACATTACAATAATAGAGAGTGAACCCTATTTAGTAAGGGAATTTTTCCATTATAATTGTCTAGGTAGTGAACCTTGGATGATATTATGGTTTGGGGAGTGAAACAATTAAACTATGATTGCCTTAGTAGTGAGTCTTAACTACTATGGAAATGATTTTCTATTCTTATGTGTATCCAACAAATCCATGTCTTATGATAATTTTATCTCTCATGTCCCATGTTATTTGATTATTTTATGATTCATGTCTTATGAAATGCCAAAATTTATTCCATTTCTCAAGGATATTATCTTTTATATTGAGGGTACTATATTAAAATGTTATTTTTATGTTCTGATACCCTTATAATCACATCTTGATTATGTGATCATTGATATCTCAATTTTTTACTCTGACTAAGCATTTGATCTCACCCTTTCTTATGTTCCCTTTATTTATGTTATTAAGAAAGGTTTTAAGTATGGTATGTCTTGTGAAGATTAAAAAATTGGAAGATCTTTATGGGTGATTTTTAAGATCATTCCTCAAATTAGAATATTGTGTACCTAGTATCCAAAGACACTAAATTGTTAGAGTCTAGGAGTGTGTGTTTGTGTAATTCATTGAGTTTTCATATAAAAATTTATAATATATATGTATTAAAATATTAGGTTTCTATAATGATTATGGGTGATTTAAGTATTGAGATTTCCTAAAGAGTTCACCTATCTTATTGAAAATTAAAGAAGATAAGGATATATGATAATGACATAGAGGGACCAAAATAAGAAATTAATTCCATTATTTTTCAAGATTCATTTATATCTACACACATAATATATTTTAATTAATTTCATGTTTTTATATTCAAATGAAATTATCCATTTGTTAATTTTAATTAGAGTGTTTTTTAGACCAAAGAAAATATAAAGGAATTATGCATAACTAAGAAATTGAATTAAATAAACTATATAATAAGAATTATTTTAGGAGAGTATTAAAAATATTTTAAAAGGGGAATTTTAAAATTTTTATGAAGATATTAAATCAATATAAAATGAAATGGTTAGTTGGATAAGTGGAATGTTAATATGATATGGTGATATTGAGGAAACTATTAAGGATAAGGATTTTAAAAACATCAAGAATGAGATATAGGATGAATCGTGACCATAATTTTCCTAGATTATTATGGAGATAGATCTCACATATAGGTTAATTAGTTGGTTAGAGAAAAATATTATATCATTGAAGGTTCATCAATATCATGATGAATAACACTTGCGGTGTTACCACATAAATTGATATAAGGTAATTCGAAATAATATTTTCCTCTATAAATATAGGTCAATCTCTATATTATATATTATTCCCATTTCATTTAAATTGTTTCCTCTTTATTTCTAAATCTATTTAATTGATTCTTTATTAAATGAATGAAAATTATTGTTTTTTCTTTTATCTACTATGCCATGTTCTAATCTTATATCTCTTTGTTTATAGAGAACTAATTTTTTTTCTTATCTAAGGGAGGTAGAAATAGTTTTCATTGTGTACTGATTATTTTTTTCTTATCTGTATAATTTTATAATGATATTTCTTTGAGAGTTGTTATGAGAAAATGTGTGGTTGATTTTATTCTCTCAAACATATGAATGATTATTTTATTATATACCTATTTTCATTATATGTATTATCACAATGTTTCAAATTATGTAGTTCTTACAAAGTGATTATGTTTGGTAAAGTAGTTTCTAAATTAAATTTAAGGAGAGGATATTACCAAATGAATAAGGTTTTAGTGTAGTATTATAATTGTTTGAATAAGATAGGGGATTGATGACCTATTTTTAGTCTTTCAGAGCATTTAAATGATAGTGATGAGAATATGTTTTTTATATTAATGATAATATTCTTTTGATAACTCCAATATAAAAATTTTCTCTGAAATTTCATTATGTGTTTGATATTGGAATCATTGTTATTTTCATCTCATCCATCGATGTAAAAGCCTGAGATTTTAGAAATTTTTTGAAAAAATATTCTTATTTTTTGTAATCACCATTTGATAATTATTTTTAGTGTATTTTTGATAATTTTATGAAAAGATAAAATTTTCAGTGAATAATTGAAAATACTGGTTTTTATTGGACACTGCATTTCCATTTAGAGAATTCTTATGGTTAATTTTCTTTATAAAATGGGATTAAAAGTAAAATTAATTATATAATATATAATTTAACCCATTTTTTGGAATAATTTTCATACTGAATTATGATATAAAAACCTTATAAACATTTGAACTGTTTTCTATTTGAAAACTTGGTTACTCGTCACGTATGTAAGATTAATTTTAAATAAATATTTTCCAATTCTATGAATTTATTTTTGAAAAATGGATTACATATTTTCATCAAAATAATTCATGTTATCTAATAATGAAAATTTATTTTTTACCATAATTAATAGTAAAAAAGTAAATATTATTTTCTAAGGTTAAGGTACAAATGGGTTTACAGGGTGTCAAATTGAGAAGATAAGGGTTAAACTGAATATAAAACTTTTCAAATTCCTATTTTCTAGAAATATTTTAATATTATCCTTCCAAATTTAGAATATAAGTTCATTATAGAGATTTTCTCTTGGGAATGGATTTATTATTTTGGAAAATTTTCAAGTAGCTTCTAAGTGGGTTTCTTTCCCCCTCTTGTAAAAGGCAACCACCAACTTTCATTAATTCACACCTATCAAGCCATATAGTTCTTAAAAACCTTGAACAATCAGTCCCCAAAATCCTAATACATGTTATGGAGATTTTTTTCTCCCTAAATATAAATACTAGGGTCCTTAATAAGATATCCAAATGAGGTTCTTCTAAGCAAATGCAATTTTCTTCACTAGGATCCTTCTTTTTATTTCTTATATTCCCACCTTAAATAATATTTTATAATTTAAAATATAATAAAAATTGTAACTAATATAATTATTATGTTATTATATTAATGTAATAACCTATATCAATCTCCACTTCCATCAAATGGAAATTGAAATCATCGATCGTGTGTACGGCGGGCTACCACCTCGTGAACCGATGTAGTTTGTTCTCTATCACCACATTTTGAGGATTTATATAATGATGGATTTAATATATTTATATTTTATTTATGAAATTAATATAATTATGGACTTATTATATGAAATATATCTTCTAACATTCCATTCTGTGGGTGATATGTTAATGTCACTCGTGTGTACAACTGACTACCGCCTCACGAAGCGATGTGATTCTTTTTTGCTTACACTTTACATGAAAGGTAGTAAGGATAAATTTAATAAATATAAATGATATATGAAATCATAATGATTATAAAATTTTAATATATTATTTACCTTTATCTTCTTTAATTCATTGATAAAAGTTAAACAATGTTCATACGTACATACGACATACCATCTCCATGAATGACATATTTCATTTTACATCTCTAAATTTTATTGATTAATAAAAATAAATATATACTGAATATATAAGGTATTTAAATAATTTAAAAAATTATTTTGATGATGGTACCATGATAAAATTAATAGGACCAAAAATAAAAAATCAAAACATATACGTAAAACAAAGCAGTTTTTCCCCAAAACATGACTTTAACATGGAATTTTTAATAAAATTGTAATAAAATATCATAAAGAAATCATATATAGTATGATTTATATAATCATGGTTATTTAATATAATTATAATAAAATTTTATTTATTACACTATAGTTTTGATTATGTATTAAGGAAGTTGAGACTTAAGGTAAGGGATTTCGGTCTCACTTTTAATTTCTGTGAGACACAAGCCATATTCACCATGTATTTCTTTGATGTGATGTATATAATTACCATGAATTTATTTTATTATGATTATAATGAAAATAATGAGTATTAAATATAAATTTTCGGACCATTCTTTCATGGAGCTTATTTTTCAAATATTTCCAAATTGGAAATGGTTTTACATTATAATATCATTGTTTATTAGGATTAATTATAATTTAGTCTCCAATGTTGAAATATTAACAACTACCTCTCATGAATTATAATTAATTTACTTATACTATATTTATTAATGATATTTTAGATTAATAATATAATTTTTCCACTCTTTGGTATAAAAAACAATTAATTATTTTTTTTAAGAAAATCCATTATTATCTCTCTCTTGGGTCAAAAATATGTTTTCTTCCAAAACCATGTTTTCTAAAAATATTTTACCACTATATTTTGATTTTTAAAAGAAAATTTTAACCATATTTAAATTGTTAAATATAGTTTTATAAATAAATCATCATATTGCTTTCCAAACAATTCTTACTTGGATTTTATGGAAAATGTGAAAAGAATCTTGGTTTTTAATATACACAAAATGAACTATATTTCCCACTATTATGGCCTATCAATGATTTCAATATTAAATTACAAGTTTTAAAATTTATATCATAAGAAAATGAATTCCTTAATATTTGAGAAATTTTTAGAATTTAAATTAATGATTTAAAGCTGAAAAGAATTTTGAAAATGTTTTATGTTTTAAAACATTTTTTTTTCAAAGTGGAAATAATTTTTTCCTTAGGAAATGTTTTAAATTATTTTTAAATATTAAATTATAAATTTTCAAGGTTATATTCTATGAAAATTATTTCCAGAATATTTTATTATTTTTTAGTTTTTAAAATTTATTTTAAAAAAGTAATATTTCTCAAGAAAAATTCCAAGTTATTTTTATTTTAGTCAAAATCATAATCCATATAAGATGAAATCCTTTTATGCTACTTATGATTTATTGGGTATACAATCCAAGAGTAGCATTATTACACATTCTCTAAGTGGATTATGTTTATCATGAAAATGTGTTTATGAAACCTATTTCTAGTCAATGAGATATACTATGATAAAATACTTATGAAGCTCGCTACTTTTTCCATGGATTATACATTAATGAAATGATGAAATGATTATGAAAAATGTTACTTTCTCCATATTATGATATGATGATTTTTATGAAACTAATTTATTTTCATGGAATATGACATGATGAATGTGTTAATATTATTTTCCCTATAAATATATGATTTTTCATAATGTGATAGGTGGGACCTGTATCTACCTCCAATTATTTGGGTAAAGATTTATAACTCATAAGATAGACATTAATATAATAGAGAGTGAACCCAGTTCTGTAAGGAACTTTTTCCATTATGATTGTCTTGGTAGTGAACCTTGGCTGATATTATGGTTTGGGGAGTGAATCAATCAAACTATGATTGCCTTATTAGTGAGTCTTAACTACTATGGAAATAATTTTATAATTTTATGTGTATTATTAAAGTCCACGTCTTATGATAATTTTATCTCTCACGGACCTTGTTATTTTATTCCTTTATGATTCATGTCTTATGAAATGCCAAAATTTATTCCATGTCTCAAGGATATTATGTTTTATATGGAGGGTACTATATTAAAATGTTATTTTCATGTTCTGATACCCTTATGATCATATCATGATTATGTGATCATTGATATCTCAATTTCTTACTTTGACTGAGCATCTAATCTCACCCTCACTTATGTTCCCTTTACGGAGGTTATTAAGAAAGGTTTTAAGTATGATATTTTTGTGAAGAGTACAAAATGGGAAGATCTTTATGGGTGATGTTTAAGACCATTCATCAAATTAGAATATTGTGTACCTAGTATCCAGAGGCACTAAATTGTTATAGTCTACAAGTGTGTGTTTGTGTAATGCATTTAGTATTCATATAAAAATTTATAATATCTATGTATTAAAATATTCGGTTACTATAATTATTATAGGTGATTTGAGGATGGAGATTTCCTAAAGAGTTCACTTATATTATTGAAAATTAAAGAATATAAGGATATATGAGAATGACATCAAGGGACCAAAATAAGGAATTAATTCCATTATTTTTCAATTTTCATTTATAACTACACACATCATCTATTTTAATTAATTTCTTGTTTTGATATTCGAATTAAATTACCCATATGTGAATTTTAATTAGAGTGTTTTTTAGACCAAAGAAAATATAAAGTAATTATGCATAACTAAGAAATATAATTAAATAAACTATATAATAATAATTCTTTTAGGAGAGTATTAAAAATATTTTAAAAGGGGAATGTTAAAATTTTTATGAAGATATTAAATAAATATAAAACGAAATGTTTAGTTGGATAAGTGGAATATGAATATGAGATGGTGATATTGAGGAAATTATTGGGGATAAGTATTTTAAAAACACCTAGAATGAGCTATAGGATGAATCATGACCATAATTTTCCTAGATTATTATAGAGATGGATCTCATGTGTAGGTTAATTAGTTGGTTAGAGAAAAATCTTATGTCATTGAAGGTTCATCTATATCATGATGAATACCACTTGATGTGTTACTACATAAATTCATATAAGGTAATTCTAAATGATATTTTTCCTCTATATATAGAGGTCGATCTCTATATTATTTATTATTCCCATTTCATTCGAATTGTTTCCTCTTTATTTATATATCTATATAATTTATTCTTTATTAAATGAATGAAAATTATTATTTTTTCTTCTATATACTATGAAATGTTCTAATCTTAGATCTCTATGTTTATAGAGAACTAATTTTTTTTTCTTATCTAAGGGAGGTAGAAATAATTTTCATTGTGTAAAAATTATTTTTTCCTTATCTGTATAATTTTATAATGATATTTATTTGAGATTTATTATGATTAGAATCTCTGGTTGATTTTATTCTCTTAGAAATATGAATTCTTATTTTATTATATATCTATTTTAATTCTATGTATTATCAGAGTTTTTAAAACTGTGTGGTTTTTATGCGGTGATTATGTTTGGTAAAGTAGTTTTTAAATTAAATTTAGGAAGTGGATATTCCAAAATGAATAAGGTTTTAGTGTAGTATTATAATTTTTTTGAATAAGAGAGGGAATTGATGACCTATTTTGAGTCTTTGAGAGCATTTAAATGATAGTAATAAGAATATTTTTTTATATTAATGATAATATTCCATTGATAACTCCAATATAAAAATTTTCTCTCAAATTTCATTATGTATTTAATATTGGATTCATTGTTATTTTTATCTCATCCATCGATGTAAAAGCCTGAGATTTTAGAATTTTTTTTGAAAAAATAAGATTTTTTTTGTAATCACCATTTCAGAATTATTTTTTATTATTTTTTGATAATTTTATAAAAAGATAAAATTTTCACTGAATTATAGAAAATACTAGTTTTTATTGAACACTAAATTTCAATTTAAAGAATTCATAGGGTAATTTTTTTTATAAAATTAGATTAAAAGTAAAATTAATTCTATGATATATAAATTAACACATTTTTTTCTTGGAATCATTTTCATATTGAATTATGATATAAAAACATTTTAAACATTTGAATTGTTTTCTATTTTAAAACTTGTTTACTCGTCACGTATGTAAGATTAATTTTAAATTAATATCTTCCAATTCTATGAATTTATTTTTGAAAAATGGATTACATATTTTTCATCAAAATAATTTATATTATCTAATAATGTAACTTTATTTTTTACCATAATTAATAGTAAAAAAGTAAATATTATTTTCCACGATTAAGGTACAAATGGGTTTACAGGGGGTCAAACTGAGAAGATAAGGGTTAAAATGAATATAAAACATTTCAAATTCCTATTTTCTAGACATATTTTAATATTATCCTTCCAAATTTAGAATATAAGTTCATTATAGATATTTTATCTTGGGAATAGATTTATTATTTTGGGAAATTTCCATGTAACTTCCAAGCGGGTTTCTTTCCCCCTCTTATAAAAGACCACCACCACCCTTCATTAATTCACACCAATCATGCCCTATAGTTCTTAAAAAACATGAAAAAATACTCCCCAAAATCCAAATACATGTTATGGATATTTTTTTCTCCCTAAATATAAATACTAGGGTCCTTAATAAGAGATCCAAAGGAGGTTCTTCAAAGAAAATGTTATTATCTTCACTAGGATCTTTCTTTTTATTTCTTATATTCCCACCTTTAACAATATTTTATAATTTAACATATAATAAATATTGTAACTAATATATATTATTCTATTATTATATTAATTTAATAACCTATATCCATCTCCACTTCCATCAAATGGAAATTGAAATCATCGATCGTGTGTACGACGTGATACTACCTCGTGAACCGATGTGGTTTGTTCTCTATCACCACCTTTTGAGGATGTATATAATGATGGATTTAATATATTTATATTTTATTTATGAAATTAATATACTTATGGAGTTATTATATGAAATATATCTTCTAAAATTTCATTATGTGGGTGATATGTTAACGTCGCTCATGTGCATGACTAACTACTGCCTCACGAAGTGATGTGATTCTTTTTTTTATAATTTACATGAAAGGTAGTATGGATAATTTTAATAAATATAAATTCTATAAATGAAATAATAACGATTATAAAATTGTAATATATTATTTACCTTTTTTTTCTTTAATTCATCAAGTAAATTGAAACAATGTTCATATGTACATATGACCTACTGTCTCCATGAATGACATATTTCATTTTACATCTCTAAATTTTATGGATTACTAAAAATAAATATATACTGAATATATAAGGTATTTAAATAATTTTAAAAATTGTTTTTATGATGGTACCATGATAAAATTAATAGGACCAGAAATAACAAATCAAAACATACACGTAGAACAAAGCAATTTTTGCCCGAAACATGACTTTAACATGGAATTTTTAATAAAATTTTAATAAAATATCATAAGGAAATAATATATGGTATGATTTATATAATCATGGTTATTTAATATAATTATAATAAAATTTTATTTATTACACTGTTGTTTTGATTATTTATTAAGGAAGTTGAGTCTTAAGGTAACTGATTTCCGTCTCACTTTTAATTTCGGTGAGACACAAGCCATATTCACCACATATATCTTTGATGTGGTGTATATACTTCCCATGAATTTATTTTATGAAAATTATAATGAAAATAACAGGTATTAAATATAAATTTTAGGACCATTATTTCATGGGGATTATTTTTAAAATATTTCCAAATTGGAAATGTTTTTATATTATAATCTAATTGTTTATTAGGATTAATTATAATTAAGTCTCCAATGTTGAAATATTATTAACTATCTCTCATGAATTATAAATAATTTGATTATACTCTAGTTATCCATGATATTTTAGACTAATAATATAATTTTTCCACTGTTTGGTATAAAAAATAATCAACAATTTTTTAAGAAAATCCATTATTATTTATCTCTTGGGTCAAAAATATGTTTTCTTCCAAAACTATGTTTTCTAAATTTTTTTACCACTCTATTTTTATTTTTAAAAGAAAATTTTAACAATATTTAAAATTTTAAATATAGTTTTATAAATAAATATTCATATTGCTTTCTAAACAATTCTCACTTGGCTTTAATGTAAAATGTAAAAAGAATCTTGGTTTTTAACATACACGAAATGAACAATATTTCCCACTATTATGGCCTATCAATGATTTCAATATTACATTAAAAGTTTTAAAATTTATATCTAAAGAAAATGATTTCCTTAATATTTGAGAAATTTTTAGAATTTAAATTAATTCTTTAAAACTGAAAAGGATTTTGAAAATGTTTTATGTTTTAAAACATTTTTTTTCAAAGTGGAAAGAATTTTTTCCTCAAGAAAATTTTTAAATTATTTTTAAATATTACATTATAAATTTTCAACGTTATATTCAATCAAAATTATTTCCAAATTATTTTATTATTTTTTAGTTTTTAAATGTTATTTAAATAAAATTAATTTTTCTCAAGAAACATTCCTAGTTATTTCTTGTCAGTCAAAATCATAATCCATATAAGATAAAATCATTTTATTTTAATTATGATTAATAGGGGATACAATCCAAGCGTACCATTATTACACATTCTCTAAGTGAATTATGTTTATGATGAAAATGTGTTTATGAAACCTATTTCTATTCAATGAGATATACTATGATAAAATTCTTATGAAGCCTGCTTATTTTTCCATGGGTTATATATTAATGAAATGATGAAATTGTTATGAAAAATGTTACTTTCCCCATATTATGATATGGTGATTTTTTATGAAACGAATTTATTTTCATGAAATATGATATGATGAATATTTTAATATTATTTTTCCCATAAATATATGATTTTTCACAATGTGATAGGTGGGACCTGTATCTACATCCAATTATTTGGGTAATTATTTATACCTCATGAGATAGAAATTACAATAATAGGGAGTGAACCCAATTCATTAAGGTACTTTTTCCATTATGATTGTCTTGGTAGTGAACCATGTATGATATTATGGTTTAGTGAGTGAAAAAATCAGACTGTGATTTCCTTTGTAGCGAGTCTTAACTACTATGGAAATTATTTTCTATTCTTATGTATATTATACAAATACATGTATTATGAAATGAAAAAATTTATCCCATGTCTCAAGGATATTATATTTTATATGGAGGGTACTATATTAAAATGTTGTTTTCATGTTCTGACACCATTATGATCATATCATGATTATGTGATCATTGATATCTCAATTTCTTACTCTGACTGAGCATCTGATCTCACCCTTTATTATGTTCCCTTTACCGAGGTTATTAAGAAAGGTTTTAAGTATGGTATGTTTGTGAAGAGTACAAAATGGGAAGATACTTATGAGTGATATTTAAGATCATTCCTCAAATTAGAATATTGTACACCTAGTATCCAAAGGCACTAAATTGTTACTGTCCATGAGTGTGTGTTTGTGTAATGCATTGAGTATTCATATAAAAATTTATAATATCTATGTATTAAAATATTAGGTTTCTATAATGATTATGGGTGATTTGAGGTTGGATATTTTCTAAAGAGTTCACCTATCTTATTGAAAATTAAAGAAGATAAGGATATATGACAATGACATCAAGGGAACAAAATAAGGAATTAATTCCATTATTTTTCAAGATTCATTTATAACTACACACATCATCTATTTTAATTAATTTCATGTTTTGATATTCGAATTAAATTATCCATATATGAATTTTAATTAGAGTTTTTAGACAAAAAATAAATAAATAAAGGAATTATGCATAACTAAGAAATTAAATAAAATAAACTATATAATAAGAATTATTTTAGAAGAGTATTAAAAATATTTTAAAATGGACATGTTAAAATTTTGATGAAGATATTAAATAAATATAAAATTAAAAGTTTAGTTGGATAAGTATAATGGTAATATAAGATGGTGATATTGAGGAAATTATTGAGGATAAGGCTTTTAAAAACATCAAGAATGAGCTATAGAATGAATCATGACAATAATTTTCCTAGATTATTATAGAGATGGATCTCATGTGTAGGATAATTAGATGGTTAGAGAAAAATTTTATGTCATTGAAGGTTCATATATATCATGATGAATACCACTCTAGGTGTTACCACATAATTTGATATAAGGTAATTCTAAATAATATTTTTCCTCAACACATAAAGGTCAATCTATATAGTATATATTATTCCCATTTCACTCAATTTTTTTCCTCTTTATTTCTATATCTATATAATTTATTCTTTATTACATGAATGCAAATTATTGTTTTTTCTTCTATCTACTATTCCATGCTCTAATCTTGGATCTCTATGTTTATAGAGAACTATTTTTTCTCTTATCTAAGGGAGGTAGAAATAGTTTTCATTGTGTAATAATTATTTTTTCCTTATCTGTATAATTTTAGAATGATATTTCTTTGAGAGTTATTATGAGTAGAAAGTGTAGTTGATTTTCTTCTCTCAGACATCTGAATTATTATTTTATTATATATCTATTTTCATTCTATGTATTATTAGAGTTTTTCAAATTGTGTAGTTTTTACCTGGTGATTATGTTTGTAAAATTAGTTTCTAAATTAGATTTAGGAAGAGGATATTCCCAATTGAATAAGGTTTTAGTGTAGTATTATAATTATTTGAATAAGAGAGGTGATTGATGACCAATTTTGAGTCTTTCAGAGCATTTAAATGATAGTAATAAGAATATTTTTTTTATATTAATGATAACATTTCATTGACAACTCCAACATAAAAATTTTCTCCCAAATTTCATTATGTATTTAATATTGGATTCATTGTTATTTACATCTCCTTCATCTATGTAAAAATATGAGGTTTTAAAACTGGAACATCATGTTATATATCATATATGAAATAAAATTACTGTCTTAGAAGAGAATAATAAACCTTATTACTTTACTATATATATTTATTTTTAAATTAATTTAATCTCTTTGTTAGATTTCAATGCACACAACATCGAGTTTTAATGAAACATGATAATCTATAAATATATAATTCTTTAAATGTGGCCATTATAGCCTAATCATTATAATGTATGGTCTTAATATTAATATCTAAATTATAAAAATTTTAGGTTTTACACATGTAAAAAAATAAATTTAATGGTTATGTATTGAATAGAAATAAAATAAGAAAAGTTCAAAAGAGAAAGAAATTTTTTCTAAAAAATTGTATTTTTCTAAAAGGTGGATTAGTCAGGCATTGTGGAAATGATTTAAAATTATTTTTTTAACAGTTTTATATTTTATTGAAAAATAAAATACATTTTTTAAATATTCATATAATAATTTTCATAGCGTGATTTTTTGGGATTTTTCTAAAAAGTTTCATTTTTTATAAAATGTAAAAAATACTGAATTTTAATTGAAAACTGCCTATTTATTTACATAATTTATAAAGTAAGATTAAATTTTAAATTGGTATTAAAGTAAAATTTGTTAAATTATATATATATATATATATATATATATATATATTAATACAATTTAATTCATAAAAAAAATTTCACATCAAATTTTGATAAGAAATGTTTATAAATGTTTTGACATTTTCTCTTTGAGGACCCTATTTCTCATCATGATTGTGGGATTAATTTTAAATTAAAATTTTCAACTTATGTGAATAAAATTTTGAAAAATGGATTTAATTTTTGGAATAAGAATAATTTATATTATCTAATAACATCAACTTAATTTTTTACCATAATGATCAGTAAAAATAGTAAAAATTATTTATTGTGGTTAAGTTAAAAATGAGTTTACCTACAAGTTAAAATAAAAATATACGAGTTAAAATAACCTAAAAACATGTACAAAAACTATTTTATAGACACATCTTGACCTTATAATATATAAGGATTGATAATACAACATTTTATACTATTTTGGTATGTAAAAGTCATGGTTACACCTTTTTCTTTTCAGAAATTACAAGTGTGATACTCACCTCACCCATAAGAGGCCACACCTCTCCTCTATTATTCAAACCTTCAAATCCTTTTTATTTGGAAAATACCTACCCAAATAACATAAAAACTTCCATACCCTCATCCTCAAATCATTTATTTTTTCATAAATACATTATAAGAATGCTTTAGAAATAATATTAAAGAGACTCTCAAGAAGAGAAAGACAAATAACATACGTGATGAGTTAGACTCAAGGTAAGGGTTTCTTATCTCACTTTTTATTTCATGATTTATACACCATATTCACCACTTATTTTTTTGTATGGTTTATATAATTTTTTTTTCATATTATCAATTAATTTATCTTTATGGTATTTAATGTTTATTTTAGTGTTATTTCTTTCATTGGGCTTATGACTCAAAAGTTACCAAAGTGGTATGGGTTTATTTATGAATCTCATCATTATTAATGATTGTTTTTTTAAGTCCCACTTGGGAGAATTAATTAATATTTCTATCTAAAAATTAATCTATTTTATTCTCTTTAAGTTATTCATGTAAATTTTCAAGTAATAGTAAAATCTTCCCTCTTTCAGTACTTAAAAATATTGAGAATTGTTTTTAAGAAAATCCAAATTTATTTACCTCATTGGTCAAAAATTATTTTGTATCCAAAATCATACTTTATAAAAGTGTTTTCAAGTTTTTTTTATCAATATCAAAATTATTTATTAAGGATATTTTTACACATGTTTTAATTTTACAAAATAGTTTGATAGGAATATTCTTATTATTTTCTGAATGAGGTACTTTTTTAACCATTGTATAGTGAAAAAGGAACATTATTTTTCCCTTCTATGGAATGTATAGAATTTTACTCTATAATGAATATCATTTTATTGAATCATCCTTTTTAATGTTTTTCACTAATATTATGGAAATTATTAGTTTTTAAAAGTTATTTTCATTGAAAAAGATTTTGACAATATTTTATGAATTTTCTAGTTTTAACATCAAAGGGTGATTTTAAAAGAAATTTTATTTCCCTCAATAAATTTTCCAAATGATATTTCAAAATAATTTTCCATATAATAATAAATTATTTGATTTTACTTATACTTTAACAAGGATATAATCCAATAATACCATCTTAATTATTTCTTTGAATGGTTTCTGATCAGTTTGACCAGGGATGTAATTCTTAATACCATTAATTTTACTATGGATGGTTTATGATTATTTTTATTGATTTTCTAAATTATTTACAACTTTAATTATTTTTTAAATATGAATATTTATGTGCATTATATTTCACCTATTTCATATGAGGAATGAATTTGACTTAGTAAGTGACCGGTAGGGTCCACTATATCCCCTTAATGAATAGACATGTCTCATGATACAAACTAGATTGGGTATTGAATGAGGCCTAACCCATTTATATATATTTATTGGCATAATAACTCAATGTTTTTTTTATTTCTTAGAAAAAGGCCTTGATGACATGTTTTAGATGTTGGACATTATGAATTTGATCATTATGAATTATGTTATTGATATCCCATGTGATTACTAAATTAGTTATAATATTCATGTTTAAGTTTAAATTTCATGTTATTATTTATATAGAATTATTTGATCATCATTTATTCCTTCCATATTATGCTCATGTTATTGATTAAATGGAATGTTTTTTAGTTATTTACCTTTCCATATTGATTATTCCATATTTATTCATAAATTTTGTTATAGTTTTACCCTTATTGAGCATCTTAGATCACCCATTTCTTATGTTTTATTTTCTATAGGATACTAGGCAGGGTTTTATGATTGATACATAGGGATACAATAAGGGGAATAATAGCATTATCAAAGATTTTTTTTTGTATTTTATGATTTTAATTATAATAATAATTTCATGTAAGTATCTTGTTTACCAAGACTAATAAACTATTCAGTCATTCAGGATGAAATTCCCTATATCTTATGAAAATGTAATAATGAAGAAAATAGATACAGACTATTGGGATCAAGGTTTCTATAGTTGGTATTAGTGTAAGTTTAGTATAAACCATGGGAACTAGATTTATGAAATCATAGATTAGAGAACATAACCCTAAAATAGACATTAAGGACAAGTATAAAAGAGAATACCAATGTGTTAGTAAGGAAGAGATTATGTGATTTTTTATATAAATACATCCATATCTGGATACTAAAAGTGGACTTGGTTCTAGAATAGTTATACCTAGTGGTAGTAACTCTTAAAAGGGTACATTGGAATTGACCCGATCTTCACCTATTGCACGACAATGGGCATTACTACGCACCTAGTCTGACATTCTCAGGGGATATTATTCGGTTAATTAAAATATTATTTATAAACCATTATGAAGGATTTAAAAATATTATTATTATTTGAAATCATTCCTAAAGAAACAATTTTTATGATTATGATATTATCTATGCATAATTTTTTCAATTTATGTTATGTTTTTCACTAGATCGAGATTACACAGTATGTATTATAATGTTATGATACAATATAGTGTATTATATTATTTAGAAATGGTACTTAACATAAGGAATGTAAACCATATCAACTCACATATTCTATGTAGTGATTTCCACCTAGACAAGATAATAAACCTGGAGCATGAACTGATCAAATTAGACCCATATTGGGGTAGCTGAATTTGGTTATGAGTAATAAAATTTCAGGTATATAGTAGTCTACCAATCCAACACATAGTGTAATGATGTTAAAATGATCAATTCATCAGAAACATCCACCATTCGATTGGACTATAAATAAATTTTTTGCTTATTAATGGATAAGTTCTTTAGAGAATATATTTCTTACTCTGGGAATTAGTGAAAGGGAGAAAATTTTCATGGTAGTTTATCATTCCTCAGGAGATGTAGATCAATTGTGGTCACTAATTAAAAACACTAAAGATGAGGATGAAATATCAATAATGGAGTGGAGGGATTTCAATGGACTCTTACTGGAAAAAAACTTTCTCATGAGAAATGATTGGATATGGAAATACAGTTCTTGAGATTAATATATAAAGAAGGGGGAGTGTTACTAAGTATAAATATAGCTTTGAAAGGTTAACAAGGTATGTAGGGAAATACATACATAATACAAATAGAAATATTGACCATTTAATCAATGTGATTAATCCAATACTTTTAATGGAAATAGTATCCCAAACATTATCATAATATGAGGACATAGTATCATGTTCTATCAATATAGAGAAATAATTATCCAAATATTATAACTTCAAAAGAAAGAAAGAGAAAAATAGGATGACATTGAAATAAATGGATACATGAAATAAGGTAATTAAGGATTTTACAAAATGTTATACTTGTGGAAGTAAACAACTTGGTACATGCTTTAAATGGAATAAGATTTTTCCTCATATATGGAGAAAAATTCCACTAGGATCATGAATGTAATGGAAATAAATAATCTTCCAATGCATAATGATTTCACCATAAAGAGATAAGAAACAATGAAAATGAATACCCCAAGTGCCAAGTAAATATACATAAAAATAATATTAGGGATCATGGTCAAGATTACGCTATTACTATAAATTAAGTGGAATGATTAATGTGATTATATTCAAATTCATGAATTATGTTATTGGACTATTTTAATTAATGATATTCAGGTTATATAAGTTATGAAATGTATAAGTATTATATTGAAATAGTACATATTTAAGGATTTGAAAGTATTTGATGAATGGTACCAAGAAAATTAATTTAATAGAAAGTTGAACATCTTGGAAAACACATGATTGAGGGAGGATATCACTTAATATGTGCCTGATGTTGATATAATAATGATAAAGAGGTTTTTATTAATGGATTGGTAACTTTTAATATTTATATAATATTTTTGTTGATATAATTTTGTGATATTACAATTTGGTAACATTGTAGAAATTATATTAATACAATTTTAGAAAAAATATAACCTGCATTCCAGGTGACAACCCACCACATCCGGAAAGTCCATAGGGATTAAACCCACAACTGACGGATGGTAAGGGTTTAGTGTCTACCCTGGACCTATGTGATGGCCTATTTAATATGTCATTGTTAAATGATTTGATGGATAAATATTAATGTTTAACCATTTGTGTTAATATTGAGGTTTAAATATTAATGTATTATATTATATATATTATGATAAAAATATTGGTTTTGGAAAATATTTATAAATAGATGGAAATACTTGTCACTATTTTATAGATCTTATGACCCATTAAAAGTTGATTTTAGTGCTTTAGGCATAAAAAAATCATCTATGATATTCATTTAATATAGTAATAATTGAAGTGGAAAATTATCAAATCACAACCAAAAGATGAGATTAAGCTTATGAAGTATATAGATATCAATTATATTTTCATATATTTTCAGTATTGATGGTAAAGAAATTCCTCAATTCTATGAAAAATATATTGAAACAAAATAATATTGTAATACGTTCATTTATATTAAACTGATGGTATTTTAAGTAATCACCACAAACCACCAAAAATAAATATTTATTTTATTATAAATATAAAGAATAATTTCGAGGGAAACACATGGAAAATAAAAATAAAAAGGAAGGTCAACCCTAAAATCAAGGAGGTATGAAGTAGTGAAGCCCAAGTGAATCAACTTTAACAATATAGAACCACTCGAGAGGGAAGAAACCAAGACCCTAGAAATAATAAATATTCTCACTTTGAGTTACCTTGAAAGCAAGTAAATCAAAAAAATGCATTCCCTTATTTACATGTATGTGAGATATATATGTGGATTCTCATGAGACCCTTTCATATTTAGATATTATGAGAAATAGACTAGGGGTGATTATAGTTCCATGTAGAGAATTGTAAATAGTTAGTGAGTCTGTCTTTGTTTCTACAAGGTGAATATTCCTATGGTTGCATAAACAGAGACCAGAAATCAATACCTAGGCTTCAACTTAAAGTGAGTTGCCTCTTAAAAGGTATGTAGAAAAACAAAAAATGACTGAGCCCTAGTGGTATCAGATCACCCCTCCCCCAGTATAACCCCCTGGTGGTAAGATCTATCAGTGTTCAATTTTAGTTGTGAATGATGGGAATTCCACTGAACCCATTAATTATACCTAGATATTCTTATCTAATTAAGGACAGGACTAGAGTCTGGAATCATCTTAAGGGAGGGGTCAATCTCCCAATCCTTTCCGAGCCTAATGAGATCTATTAATGTTATTTTATTTTTAAAACTAATGTCCATACACATACCTGTGAAGTATTTATGTTGCAATTAATTCCTCATTTTCCATATGTACTAATAACCCAGAATAGGAATGATAACCCTTAATTTTTGATCATATATGTGAGTGACCACACCTCAAAACCATAGGTTGAAAAAGGACTCGAATGATATATCTTGGGAAGATAAGCCTGTGAAGCTAAAAAAAAGAACCACATCGAATTAACCCAACCACTTTATAAAAATAGATACTTAGGATTTTTGAACCATGGTTCCTTATAGTACTGGTATATAGAAGTGAGGTTGACTCCTAGACACTTGATATTATCCTCAGTGGGTAGCGCATTGTTCCTAGTACGCCAAAACAAAAGGTTAATCATAGTATGAATCTATTTGGACCATAAAACCACACCCAAAACATCAAGATCATTGGAGGCCATCTACGATCTATGAAACTCCTTCATTGAAAAGGATCCTAAGGAAGTTCCCATGAAGACACACTTGTCCAAGTCATAGTTTAGCTCAATGTTATCAATGATGTCCCACTGATTCTCCTTGAAAATATCTTGGATGAAGGTTGGATGATAATTTTCCTCTTTGAAAGTGATTTCCATTATGGGACACATAAGAAAAATCATTTTAGTACCTACCTAATTTTTTAGTAATAAGTTTATGTCACCTCTACCCATAATCCACTGGTTATGTTGATGTAAATATGAAATATAGGGATGCATCATGGTTCTAATAGAATAATATTAAGCTCTTTTAATGTCTATATCGATACCATATTTCTTTTTCAGGTTCCCCAATAGTATAATCCCCTCAATAACCTACCAAGAAAACTTATCATGTAATCCTTACATTTTCCAAGAGACCCTCCTGATGATGATTCCCCACCTTAGTTAGTGGTCTGGTTAACCTAACCCAAGACACCCGGTGGTGTTTTCCATCCAACTGAGCATCCTATAATAAGTAAACCATTAAGATCTCAATATTGGAGTAAACTCCTTCCGATACTTTGAGGTTAGAAATGATGTGTGTTTGGATTGAAGAGAGAACACTATTAACCAATATAATTCTTCCTCCAAATAAAAGAAACATGTTCATCCAGTTTAAAATCTATCCCATGATCTTGTCTATAACCTTATCAAAGTAGTGAATATGAATCTTTTTTAGGGAAACTAGAACAAATAAATAATACATATGAAATGAACACCTATTAATATAAATACTAAAATCCAATTCTATGACCCAACTATCCAAAAATTTGTTTGTTATGTACAAGTTTCTGTTGGCCCAATCCACCAGTTTCTGACTACATTTACAATATTCCTATAAGACATCATTGATCCCCCATATTGATCCTTTATTTTCATTTGAAAATATCATTGTATCATCTATAAAAATTATGTGATAGATGACACCCACTGGGTTCCTATAACAGTATGGAAGAATATTACCCAAGACTATGCATTGGTTAATATAACGATTGAGCACATCCTGGTAAATTATAAACAAAGTATAGGAAATTGGGTTACCTTGTCTTAATCCCCGGACTTCCTTGAAGAAGACATATTTTTTATGTGAAGGATGTTGATATATATGAGGAGATAAATCATAGAAATAGTATATTAATTACCCTGGAAGATAATCTCATCTAGAAGATGACCTTTATAATGAAGTTCCACTCGATTCAATCATAAAACCCTAAGATTTTAAAAAAGGAATATCATGTTCAATAGAGTGTATGACAAGAAACACCAAAATTTGAAAGAAAATAACACCCCAAGACTTTATGATATATTTAAATTTAATTATATTAAATCTCTTCGATATCTTTCAATGCATACAACACCAGGTTTGAACGAAACACAATACTTTATTAAAACATTATTATTTAAACATGAACTTTACAACCTAGATGTTAAGATGGAGCGTAGAAATAATAATAACTAAATTAGGAAAATGTTATTTTTTACACATATATAAAAAAAGTTCAATGGTTATCCATTGATTATAAATAGTATAAGAATGGTTTGAAATAAAAAGAAATGTTTTCTGAAAAACAGTATTTTTCTAAAAGACATATTAGTTGGGAATTGTGAACATAGTTTAAAATTAGGATTTACCAATTATTAATGTTTTATTTGACCAAATATACATTATTTTTTAAATAATCATATCAAAACTACCTTAGGGATACTTTTTTGTATTTTTCTAAAAAGTTCATTTTTTTGATGAATAGTGAAAATTCTGAATTTTAATTAAAAACGAAATTTTTGTTTAAATTTCTTATAATGTTCAATTAAATTTTGAATTTTTTTTGACTATAATTAATGGTAAAAATAGTAAAAATAGTAAAAATTATTTACTATAGTTAAGGTAAAAATGGGTTTATCAGGGGTTAAAATAAAAAGATAATTGTTATAATGACCTAAAACTCATCTAAAATACATTATCTTAAAATATTTAGAACTTATAATATGTAATTATTAAGAATAATCTGTTTTTACCCTTGTAGAATGTGAAAGATGTGGGTAAACCTTTTTCTTTTCACAAATTATAACTGTTTCACTCACCTCACCTATACAAGGCAACCCCATCTCCTCTCTTCTTCACAACTTCAAAATATATTAGTTCATACAATTCCTACACAAATAACTTTCCAACTTCTATCCCCTCATACTAGAAGAATTGATCTAGTTATAAATACATTACTAGAATACATTAATTTTAATCCTTAAGAGTTTTTCCATCAAGAGGAAGATAAATAGCATATGTGAAGAGTTGGACTTGAGGCATGGGTTGCTCACCTCACTTTTAATTATGTGATACATACATGTTATTCAACACTTATTTTCATTTATGTAGTCTATATAATTCCCTTTTTGTATGTTATATCATGAATTCACTTATATTCATGATATTTAATGTTTCATTTAATGCTATTTCGTTCATGGGGCTTATAAATCAAAAGTTACCAAAATAGTAAGGGTTTATTTCACAATATCATAATTATTAAAGATTGTTTTTTTAAGTTAACATTGGGGTAATTAATTGATATTTTTATCTTAAAAACAATATATTTTCCACTAATATGGTTATTCATGAACTTTTCCATGTAATTGTTCCATTTTTCATCATTTTGGTACTTAAAATGATAAGAAGATGTTTTTAAGAAAATCAGACCTTATTTATCTCTTCAGTCAAAAATATTTTTCCTTCCAAAACCATAATTTCTAAAAACATTTAGTATTATATAAACTATTTATTAAAGAAATTTTTAACTATGTTTGAATTTTAATTTTTTAATGGATTCTTTTTGGTATTTTTTGAATGAATCACTTATCTAACATTTTTACAGAGAAAAAGGAATTATCGGTGTTGAAGTTTTTGTTTATTATTAGTTCTATTCATGATGGATGTTTTATTTTATACCTGGTGTAGTTTTCGGTGATAGTGAATATATAGTTTTCTATTTTTTTATCGGATGATCGCTTCAGTTATGGTGCTCTGTTTCTCCAACAATGATGATGAAAGGTTCTAATTTGGGAGTTACTTAATGGTGGTGATTTTTTTGGATTCATCTTATTAGGGTTATGGTGAATAGTGGTTTCTTCCAGTGTGTGTCTTTTGGTGATGAATTGCATTGTTGAGTTTATTGTTGGTGTCTACTCAGGATAAAAGTCTCTCTCCTCGAGGACACTATGATTCCCAACTCATCCTTACACCTTTTTTATGTTTCAAATTAAAATTTGGTTTTATGTTGCAGTTTAAATTTTTAAATATGTTTTGAATTCTGAAACCTCTAGATATCTGTGAAGTTACCACTAAACCAAAACGTAAATTCAGAAAATATAAAAAAATTGACTTCTCTTTGAAGGAATGTTTTATATGTCTGTCATTATGCATTACATCATTATGAATTAAGTTATTGATGTTCCATGTGATTATTCAATTAGTTATAATATCAACGGTTAAGTTTCAAAATCATGCAATTATTTATATTTCACTATTTGATCATCAGTTATTTATGCCATATTATGCTAAAGTTAATGTTTAAATGGATTGTGATTTAGTTATTTACCTTTCCATATTAATTATTCCTTATCTATTCACAATTTCTATTGTATACTTACCCTTACTGAGCATCCGAGATCACCCCTTTATTATGTTTTATTTTACCTAGGATACAAGAAAATGTTTTATGATTGATATGTAGAGATATGATAAGGGGAATAATGTTTTTCTCAATGAAAATAATTTTTATATTTTATGTTTTCAATTGTAATAATAATTTCAAGTATTTATCTAGTCTTCCAAGACTAATAAACTATTCAGTCATTCGGGATGTGATTCCTTGTATTTTATTCCAAAGTAATAAAAAAAAACACCAGCTTTGCAATACTGGGTTCAAGGTTTCTACAATATAAATTTATCATCATAATAATTTTCCTATTTTGAACCATGATATTTTTTGTTCTAATAAAATTATTTAGTTATAAAAAAATATGTGACATGGGAAAAAAGTTTTATTAGTGGCCTCCATGAGAATAAACCTAGTTTGTTTGTTTTTATATGTTTTTAAGAAAAATAAAAATTATATTGAAATTAAATTTTTGATAAATCACTCTCATAAAATTGGAGCCATTTTGGGGACTATAAACACTATCATTTCATTGTTTTTCATTTTATGGAAATGTAAAAATATATTGAAAAAGTTAAAAACAAAGTTGGAATATCAATGTGAATAAAGATAAAATCAACATAGGAAAAATAATTTATAGAATCCATTTAGTACTACTAAAAAACGTTAAATGAATCAATATGCCTACCCTTAATCAATTATATTAAAATTGTAGGAAAATTATATCTTTTTAGAATAAAATCATTAGGGAAATGCCAATAAAAATAGACAGTGCATAATATAAATTTTGAAAAAGACTCAAGATATGATTGTTGGCCCTACAAACAAAAAAAATAACCGTAGACATTACAAAAATTGATTCAGTCTTACCTATACTAAAAAACTCAAACAAAATCAAGAATTGATAAGGTGTGGATGAGGTATAGTAATAAGAGAATGAAAGTTAACATGGAAAAGTTTCAAGTAACACTTTCTAAATCATCTACTAATATCAAAGAAGTTAAACTTTAATGGGAAAAATAAATAATTCAAATTTATTATAATATTTGAAAAAGATATTTTAGAGGTTTAAAGGAAACTTGATGATCCTCCATGAAATGACACATCTGATTTTACTATGGATGAATAAATTGAATACTTATCCAAATCATCTAGTTTTGGGAGATCACAAGGGTGTGGATGAGTATTAATATGATTTTTTTTTTCAAGTCGACATGTTATATTATGCTCCCATATCCGATGATGAAAAATAAATAATCAGGTTGATCGAGGATGAAAAACTAGAGATATAGGGTTTTGAAGAGAAAATGAATGAGTTTTAACCATTTACATCTTCCTCTTAATTTTTATAATGAGTTGTCTTTATGAAAGAATAAGTACAAGATAACTAAAAATAGGAAGACAATTAATTATTGAATTAAATTTCTTTTAATTTTTTTGAAATTAAATTTTTACAAACTACTCTTATATAGACACAGTGAACAAAAAACAACTGTATGCATCAGGATTGATAGATAAAGAAGAAACAACTCAATAGTTTATGTATTATAAACAGAATGTGGAGTATTATTGTCTATATCCTTTGAAAAAATGACTCTTTTTTGGAGAAGAATTATTGTATGTTGATGAGTGTAAAAGATTTGTTTTTTTTGAATTTTTTTTATTTGAATTTTACTAAAATTGATTCAAAATTTAGTATATATTATACAAAAATAATAAAAAACGAAAAAAATTAATTTCCTTAGAAAATAAAGGAGGAAGAGCCATAAAAGAGGTGGAGTTAATTAATGAGAAATAAGAGTTATTAAAGATATGAATGGATGTACAAGATGATGTTGTAACCAATCTATTTTCAGTTAATAATTTTATTATTCAAGCTATTCCATATGAAATTTCACATTCATGAATATAATTAAAGCTACCAATTGACATCACTCATTAAGATAAATAATAAAGGAAACGCCCCAATATATTTAATCTATAACCACATAATAATAACTAAAATAATTATATTGATGTTCTACAAAGAGGGTTGATCAGGGGTTCTGTAAATCTAGTGAATTAAAAAGGAAACTTCAGCTAACAAAGTTTAGTGGATTTTACTAAAGATGAACCATACCCTATCGAAATGGGAGTTATAAACTGTCACTATCTAGTTATAGATAGTAAAAAAATTGAAATGTTTTTTGTGTCATAAACTAAAAAAATAAATTTTATTTTATTTTTTCTTTTGATTATATGTAGTATAATAACAACTTTTTAAACTTATTTATAGGTAAATAAAGGGAAAAATAGTTATAAAATTCATTGAAAATTATTTTATACAACTATCCAATCTAAAAAATAAGTATACATTTTTGTTTTTAGTTTAATAATTATTTTTTTTCTCTTTTATGGGTAATAAGAAGGTAAAACCATGGTAAATCACAATGAAAATCAAATGAATATAATTATTTCCAAATAAAAACCTTGTTTTATTAAGAAATACTTTATTTTTATCCAATTTTTCCATTATTTTTGAAATGATATATGTATTTTTCATATATTGAGGACAATGTATTGAATAGGTGGGGGATAAGGATTACTATTGTCAGTATAGGATATGTTTTTATATTTTCACAATTATTATGTGATTTTTTAAATATTTATTTAGTATTATAAACATCACTATCATACACCTATTTCTTTATTAAATATGTATAAATACTTTCTTAATTTCAATGTAAATTCATATTATTTTTATATGATTCAATTTTTTGATTATTTATTTGAAACTCTAATGGTTTTTAATAAAAAGTGAATGGAATGTTATGATAACAGTTTAATATTATAAACACTTAACTAATAATTTTGTAAACCTATTTTAATATTATTTTCAATTCAATATTTCATAAAAAACTTTATGTATAGAAAATAATCTAGAAATTTTTGTAATTCTTATCTAATAATCTAAAAAATTATAGGTGTTAAGATGATATTAGTCATAATTTCATTATATGATCCCTTTTATACCCAAATATCACACTATACATTTTACCTTCTTTGAAGCCTTAGAGACTAAGAATTCCCATTTATGAACCACATTGCTAGTCAAAATCCCAAATCACCTTACTTGTGATTTTTTTAAAATATAGTTAGTATGATCTAGGTGTAGGGGATGCCACCATTTTTCATAACCTTTTTGATGTATTGTAATAGAAGGGAAATGTTGTGGTAATATATATATAAATAATGGATAGTTAATTACACACCACCTAATTAAATTACTTGATCCATCAAATTATAAAAAATAACAAATAAAATAAGAAAGAGATGTAAGGAGGCATAAATTATTATATCATCAAATTATTAGTGTGTAAAATTCTATAAAATAAAAACAAGGAGTATGGTGTAGTAGTTATAAGAAATTTGTTGATCAAAATCCACATTGGGATGAATGTATTTATATAATCACATTACAAAATAGTTAAAACCCTTATGTTAGGACTTTGAGTTTAAAAGTCAAACAAATTTTTTTTAACTCCATATAAATCATTTAAAATAACTTTTTATTTTCATTCTCTCATTTCATTTGAGTATATGATTGAGTATTATTGCAAGATTATAAGACATTGACCAAATTTCAAGATTATAAAAACTTTTTAAATAAATTTTCACATGAGTTTGATAGAGAAAAATTTATCCTAGTAGGTAGGTGTGAATATTAATTTATAGATCAAATAGTTGAAATGAATTTTAATGAACTAAGTGAGAAAGAGTAATTAAAATTTTTACAAGTTATGATTAACTAACTTTTATAATGATTTATTTAATTCCACTTTTGTTGTATAAAATTTCATTATTGAAATATAATTTCAATTTTTTATATTTTTTTGGAAATTCATGTGGGTTTAATATTCTTTAATATGTTTTAAATGATATTTAAATTCATAATTTTTATTATTTTTGTATGATTTTAGTGTTTATAAAAAAATTTAAAACTAATATATATTTTTAAATTAATTAATGAAGGTGAATTGTTGACTTGGTTAGATACTTATGATTTGATCAATTGGGCCACATAAATATAAGGGATTTGTCCATGCGTAAGAATTTCTATTTTTTAATTGGGTGTGAAAATACATTTCCAATGTTTTTACATCTATATTGTCTCTACCTCATGTAATTACTTTCAAGGAAAATGATATAGTACTAATAAAAGGATGAAATAATTATGAATAAAATCAATAAATATAGATTCATAAGGGTTTATTCATTTATTCATGTATAAATAAACAAGTTCCTAAAATAGAAGTGAAAGAATAATCAAGAATATAACAGTACACAAAATAAATAAAATTCCTTCTTCTAGAGTAATTATCAGATATTGAATCAATCAACACAAACATGGAAAACTAAATTTATAGGGTTAAATGAAAACCCACAAAAAATACAAAAAACCAAATACAAGTAAAAAATTAGATGAAAATTTCAAATTATTTTCAATACAAAACCATTGAAAATTTCAAAAAAACATTAGATCAAGAAATAAAGCTAGAGAAACGGAAACCAATACTTAATAAATAGAAAAATGATATGCTTATGATAATTATTTGGTTTTATTGTTGGTTAATTTAATATATTGAGGATATCTATTGAGCATGTATTTTATCAACAATAATCTATAAATATTATTGATTTTGATGCTCACAAATACCCTTGTTTGTTTTACTAATGATTTTATTTTGAGTATATTTCAGGATATTTATATTCATTATAATTATTATCTTGAATTAATATTCAACTATTTATTTGTGAGAAATATTCCTTAAAGTGTTCGAAACACTCTTAAGCGTATTATGGAAACATTGTTCACCATTTTTTGTTTCTTTGAAATACTATTCATTTAATACATCAAAGAAAGTAATGTATGAAACAAACCTTATGTTTATGTTGAAGGATCAATATATATGGTTAATCCACCTTACATTTGAAGAAATTTATGGTTAAGGAACATTACGTCTCGATAAGAACCTTATATTTGTTAGAAAAAAAAGTATGGTTAAAGAACCCTATGTAAGTATGGAAAGTTACAAACATATGGATCATCAACCCTACATTTTGAAGTTAGACCCTACATTTTTTGTTTTGTTGCTTTGTAAAGAAACCTTATGTTTGACTTTTCAAGATCATAAATTTGAATTTACGTCTTTAGTAGAGCTTTTCGAAATAGTCTATGCAGAATGTCAGGGCAGTTTAAAGATCGATTTCAACTGATTCAAAACTCATCTTAAATGATTTTAAGATCCATTTACAGTAGATATTTCATCTCCTATTATTAAGGGAAGTTACGACTACTCTGAGCTATATTTTTTGAATTTGAATTCACTTGTTTTGTCAGGCATATTTGGTGGATTTGAAACCATGTTGGAGATTTATCATTATATATCTTACTGAGTATCATCTGAAAATCTCTCGGATCTATGAATAACTATTAGATATTTTTGAAAATATTATTCATTGAATTCTTCCTATGAATTTTTTTACAGTGCTACAACAATCAAGCATCTCAGAAACAAGGACTACATTTTGGATATATACATGTTTAATTCCGAAAGAACGATGATCTGTTTTTGCCGGTGTTCTTAAAATCAAAGATCCCTTGTGCAACCAGATCTCTTAAAATATATTACAAAGTTTATTTTCTTATGAAGTCAAAGATCATTATTTTATCATTTACGTACTGCTGCAATTGTAAGCTATATCATTTTCTTATCAAACTACATGTTATATATCTTGAGTTCCAGCTGCTCTTATTCAATCGTGGTGGAGTGTCAGCTTCTCGCACTAAGATGTGGTTTTATCTATTCCTTATAAAAGAAAAAAAAGGATATGTTTTAAAAGTCTTTGTTTTTAAGGGTGAAAAATTCCTTCACTCAATTGTCGATTGGTCTTATGATACGAGTACCTTACAAGTGAAATTCACCAAGCCTGCTGAGAGGGTGATTGGTGGAGTGGAATTGGGGATATTCGTGCCCCGAACCACTATAAATTGTTTTTCTTTGTTCTATGTTCATATACACTACATATAATCTCATACAAAAATATCATCTACTATATCTACTGTTGATGTGAATCAAAAAAATTGTAATTTTTTTAAAAGAATAAAATTTACCTCTTTTGGTGTTATCACTATAGTCTTTCCGACCTAACATTTGGTATCAAAGGTTGAGCTTTTCAATAGAGATATAACAATCTAAAGGCATAAGATCTATATTAGCTATGACAATAGAGAATCTCAAGGAAGTAATGTCAATGGTTTTTGCTCCATATTTAAATGGTGAGAATTATAGATACTGGAAGTCACAAATGATAATCTAATTAAAAAATATAGGATTTAGAGTATACTCAAATATTTTTAGTCCTTACACAATTCCTCAAAAAACATGAATTCAACCATGTATCGTAATGCCTAAAAACCTATGAAATGTGGCAGAGAATTGTAGTAGCCTATAAAGGTACTAAAATTTTAGACAAATGGGATATGATACAGTGAAATTAAATCTTGATACTTTCAGAATGTGTGATGAAGAGAGCATCACACAGATTAATAGAAGGATGTCAGAAATTGTTAATAATATAACATCTTTAGGTGATCCTATCAGCCAACCTGATAAATATTTGAAACTCATAAGAGTTCAACCTATGAAATGGAATGTAATTTCTACTACATTCTTCCAATCAACAACGATCAAGAATCTGTCAATGATAGAATTTATTGGAGCTTTAATGATGTATGAGGTTGAAATAAAAGATGAATATGAAGATAAAAAATTACTGGTAAAAAAGGATAACACTTCTTTAAAAGTTACATCCCAAAAGTAGAATAGAAAAATGAAACAATAAGAGAGAAATTTAGACACTTCTGATTCAAAAATTGAGCTGGCTCAATTAGCTAGAAATTCCTGTAAATTCTATAGGAATAAGAGAGGATTTAGAAAACCCTTCAAAGAGGATGAGAAAGAATAATCGGAATTTAGATTCTACGAATGCAAAAAGCTGGGTCATATAAGACCTAATTATCCTCAATTGTAAGGAGAGAAGAGAAAGATAGAAAAGAAATATCAGAAGAGTAATGATTATGAGAAAGAGAATAAAAGAGCTATGAATTTTACATGAAGTGTTTTTAAAGACTCTAGTATCTCATCAATATCTGATTCAAAGAAGGAATAATCAAATCTAAAATCTAATATGTGATTTATGGTTGAAGAAGAGAAGGTATAATACTACTATTCATCTGATTTTGATTCTAGTTACTCAAATAATAAAATGGATACCTACTGAACTATTCTAGAAGAAAGATATGACTCCATATTAAAGAAAAAAAAATCTTTAAAGAATATTCATAGTGCTATTTTGGGATAAAGGTATACTTTATTTAATCAACATCAAAAGTTAGTTGAGAAATATAGTTCATCTACTAAAAACTATACTGACCATGAAAATAAGATTAAAAATCTATAGGATGAAGTAGAAACTTATAAAAGTGCTTCTCTTATGTTTAAAAAGGAGAAAATATACTAAATGAAATTCTTGGTAAAAGTGTAATTAAAAGGAAAAAATTTGGTGTAGGAAGTAAGGGTAAAAAACCCAAACTATACAAAAAATATTTTTTTCCTGGTTCTAATAGCAACGACATGGCTACTGTTAATTGTTTTTATTGTGGTATTAATGGACATTATGATAATGACTGATATTTAAGAAAACCTCAATTATATGGTATTAATAATGTTCATTATTCAAAAGCTTCATCTAGATTTTATTATAATAGTATTGACCAAAATAAATCAATTTGAATTCCTAAATCTTTGATTGCTAACACTGCTAGACCCAAAAAGATATGAGTACCAATTTTTTTTGTTTAATTTGACCTTGTAGGTAACATTCCATAGAAGAGGAAAAGATATATGGTATATGGACAATGGATGTTCAAGACATATGAGTATAAATTCATAAAAGTTCTGTACTCTGACTAAAATAGATAGATGCTTAGTCACCTTCAGTGACAATGCAAAAGGAAAATTTATTAGACTTGGAATAGTTGGAAATCCAATTACTATCTCAATTAATAAAGTACTCTTGTACAAGGATTGAAACACAATCTGATAAGAATCTATCAACTTTGTGATGATGGATACTGTGTTGATTTTTCTAATAATTCCTATTATGTTTAAAAGATAATTTTCTTAAATTTAGAGCACCGAGTACATATAATATCTACACTTTGGATTTAAATTCCTTGTTTAAATAGAAAGTGAACTGTTTAACTGCTAATGTAAATGAGTCATGGATTTGGAACAGAAGACATGTTCATTGTAATATTTTTGCTTTACATATGTTATCTAAGAAATAATTAGTTTCAGATTTACCTAGTCTCAAATTTGATAGTGATATATTCCATGATACATGTTAGATTGGAAAGAAATAAAAATGTTCCTTCAAATATATTAACAAAATTGCTACTTCAAATCCTATGGAACTTATTCATATGGATTTTTTGGACTATCTAGAATATAAATTTTGGCTAGTAAATTATATGTGTATGTTTTAGTTGATGATTATTCTATATTTAATTGGGCATATTTTCTAAAACCCCAAAATGAAGCTTAGTCTATTTTTGAAAGTTTTAGTAAAAGCATTAAAAATGAAAAAAGTTTTAACATAATTTCATTAAGAAGTGATCATGGTGGAGATTTTGAAAATCAATAATTTAATTATTTTTTAGAAAACATGGGTATTAAACACACCTTCTCTGCACTAAGAACACCTCAAAAAAAATGGAATTTCTAAAGAAGGAATAAAACTATTTAAGAAATGGATAGAAGTATGCTAAATGAATATAGTATTCCAACCTACTTTTAGGTAGAAGTTGTAATCATAACATGCTATATTATAAATAGAGTTTTAATTCGACCTGTTTTCAGAAAGACTCCTTATGAACATTGAAATAATAGAAACCCTAAGCTAAATTAATTTAAGGTTTTTGGATGCAAGGTATATATCTTGAACACCAAATATAATCTTGGAAAGTTCGATCCAAAAGCCGATAAAGGAATATTATTATGATATTATGAAACTTCTAAAGCTTATAGAATATTTATTAAAAAAATCAAGGATTGTTGAAGAATCAGTTCATGTGAAGTTTGATGAAACTGATCCTTTTAATAAAGATAAAATCAAATAGATGAAGTTGATGATTATTCTAACAACATGAGACTTGATAACTTGAAAAATGATTTTGAAAATATAAAAAAAATTCAATCCAGTTAAGAAGAACATGATACTGATGAACCTAAAAGTGATCTGCCTAGACAGTCTAGAATCCTAAAGAAGCACCATTTAGTGACTATTATAGGAGATCTTGATATTGGAATAAAAACTAGAAGTATAGGAAACCTAGTGTAATTTTCTACTTTTCTATCTCAGCTAGAGCCTAAGTCGTTTGAATAAGCCTTAGAAGATGAAAGTTGGATGTTAGCAATGCAAGAAGAGATAAATCTGTTTAAAAGAAACAAAGTATGGAAATTAGTGGAAAGACCATCGAATTATTCAGTTATAGAAACTAAATTGGTCTTCAGAAATAAACAAGATGATCAAGGTATTATAAATAGAAACAAAGATAAACTAGTAGCCAAAGGTTATAATCAAGAAGAAGGTATATATTATGATGAAACCTTTGCTCTAGAAGCTATACTAGAATCAATTAAAATTATTTTGGCCTATTCATATCCTATGAATTTTAAATTATATCATATGGATGTAAAATATTTCTTTTTAAATGGATATTTAATAGAGTAAGTTTATGTTGAGCAACCACCTATTTTTGAAAATTATCAAAAAATAGATTTTGTTTTTAAACTTACTAAAGCTCTCTATGGCCTTAAACAAGAACCTAGAGCATGGTATGAAATATTAAGTTCATTTATTTTGAAAAATGGTTTTACTATTGGTTTAGAAAACCCAACCCTCTTTAAGAAAACAATTTGTTATAATTTTTTATTAGTTCAAATCTATGTTGATGATATTATTTTTAGATCAACAAATAAAAATCATGGTAATGATTTTTCAAAACTTATGAAAAAGGAATTTGAAATGAGCATTATGAGAGAATTAAATTTATTTTTAGGGCTTCAAAATTTTCAAAAAGATTATGGAAATTTATTAAATCAAAGTAAATATATTACTAATTTATTGAAAATGTTTTCTCTAGAAAATATAAATACATATTTAACTCCCATGTGTACTAATATTAAACTTGATTTGGATAAAGATATAAAACCAGTGGATAAAAAGTTATATAGAGTTATGATTGGAAGTTTACTATATCTTACTATTAGTAGACCTGATATTTTTTTCTCAGTATGTCTTTGTGCTATATTTCAATCAAATTCAAAAGAATCTCATCTTCCTACTGTAAAAAGGACTTTTAGATATTTAAATGGGATATTTTCTCAATATCTTATTTATCCAAAAACATATAATTTTAATTTATTATTATATTCAGATGTAGATTTTGGAGGTTGTAGATTAAATAGAAAAATAACTTCAGGAAAATTTCACTTTTTAGGAAAATAATTAGTTTCATGGTCAAGTAAGAAGCAAAACTCGGTTGCACTATCAACATCCAAAGAAGAGTATATATCTGCAGGCAGTTTCTATGCACAAGTGATATAGATGAAAAACACTTTAATGGACTTTGGAATTAATTTGAATAATACACCTATTTTATATGATAATACAAGTGCTATAAAAATTTCAAAAAATCCAATAAGCCATTTTAGAACTAAGTATATTGATATTAGACATCATTTTAAAGAGATCATGTTCTTAAAAAAGATATATATTTAGAATTTGTTAACACTAAATATAAATTAACTGATATTTTTACTAGACCACTTCCCACTTCTTGTTTTAATTTTATTAAGGGGGATTTTGGTTATTTAATTTTTAATTATTTTATTTCATTTATGTTTAATTTATTTTAATTTATTTCACGCTTAATTTAATTCTTTAAATCTAATTTACTTTCCTTATTTTAATCTTATGGTATTTCAGTTAATCTATTTTATCTTAAATTTATTTACTCCACTTAATTATTAAATCTTTTTCATAATTACTCTACGACACGAGAAATAAGGACTTGTGTCATCTGTTAGAAAGCCTTCGTCTTCCAAACCCTTTTTTTACCCAAAAAATAATTTTGCCTAAACCTAAATCTTTGTTCATCCTTCCAAACAATAGAAGCTGAAAACATCATATTTTCAAATAATCAGAAATGAAAAAAACCAAGAGAGTCAAAGAAGGAGATGTAAGTGACCTAAAATGCAAAGAGTTACAGGCAAAAAAATTCTTCAGAGAAAATTGGTTGATCTTGAATGATTATATCAGAAGAACTTACTATTGAAACAAGAATTGGATTTTCAAGGAATCAAGATTTCTTTCAATGAAATCAACTTATAATTTCATTATAATGTAGAACTAAACTATTTTCATAAGAGAGGAAAGTTTATTTTCTGATATTCAAAGGATATGATTTTTAGCTAATATCTAAGATAGGGATTTATCTATTTCTTATACTGAGGTTGAATTTTTTTGAACTGCCCACATCAAGGAGTTTTCTATTTTGATATTAAATAGATTGGTGATAAGGAACATTATTCTAAAGAATCTTGTCTTTTCTGTTAAAATCAACGTACATCAGAAAGATATTTTTTAATGATTTAGAAGCTAACCATAACATTCTGATGAAGTTTATTTAGATAGGAATTGTTCCAAGGATGGCTAAGATGGAGAAAATTCTTTAACCAGACATGTATATCATGTTTCCTTTTCTAAGCGATATCAAATGTAATTTTTCTTGATATTTATTTTCATATCTTCATTACTGCTATTCACCAGATGCAATAATGAATTTCTATCCATATGGGTGGATAATTTGAAAGATTTTATTTAAGAAGGACGTGATCATACTAGTTTATGAAAGATTCAAATGTCATCATAGTAATATTCTAAATGCTAGAACATTAAGAAAGATTGGATTTTTCTAGAGCACTATAAAAGGAAAGATTTGTCCTGTTAGAGCTAAGGAAGAACAGATCTCAAGATCTTTTTCTCAGGGGGGTAAGAATGTGTTTAAGAGGAGGGTGTAGTTGAATCACAAACAAGTGAAATTTATCAACTGACTTAGAGGAGGATTAGATTTAACATAAAAGAAGAAGAGGAAGAATACAGTCAAGAGATACTTTTTATGAAACAAAGAAACAGAAATGATCCTCAAGTAGAAGAGAAAATGTTGGCTTCTTGGGAAGAAACATGCTTAGTTTATTTAGAAGAAACTGTTATTGAAGAGGAAATTCCAGTGGAGAGTCAAGCTAGAGAGCTTATTATTGTACCTCTAGTGAATGAACAGGTGCAGGAGAGCATTCCAGTAGAAAGAGTTAAAGAAAAGAATACTCAAACTGAAAATGTTCAGTCAAAGGTTTTATAGGAATCAATTATAGAAATTCTACCACTGATTATAGATCAAACTGTGGGATAATCAGATCATATTTCTGGTGCTCAGACTAAAGTTTTAGATAATAAGTCTTTTTTATATGAATAATCAGCAATGAAAACATTGGAAGATCCTTTTCCTACTGAGGGTGAAAATAAGGATATGAATGCAGATAAGGGGAAATTTGATTCATTTTCTCATAATGTTGAAGAAATTATGATTAAATTCAACAAGACTCAGGAAGAGAATACCACTTTGTAGAAGGATCTAGAAATTTCAAAGGAAAAGATTATAAAACATAATGAGAATAATATTTCTAGAAGGTATTTTTATACCTTCAAGAGAGATATGTTAAATAAGATTGCGAAGATCAGATCTAAATCTATTTCAAAAATAGATTTTTCAGATTTAAAGTGGTACTTAGGAAGTCAGTTTGAATCAGTAAAAGGTTCAGTGAATTAGGCCAGGACATCTACTCCTACCTCTTCTACAAGTCCATATTTAATTAGAAGATTTCAGGCCATTACATATGTTATGGTAGACATGAATGCTCATCTTTGGGACCTTCAATGTAGCAGTGATCCTTTTTCAGTTTTATTGGACAATCAGAAATTTCTTGTTGATCAGTTAACTCAAGGAGAGCATAACATTTGATTGATTTTGAGTCAGTTTTCAGAAAAGTTGTAGATATTCATGAAGTAAGAGTAAAGTCTTCATGAGTTTATGAAGGTCAAAATAGTGGAGAATCTTCATGTCAATAATGATGTGAGGATGTTGATAATTCAGCTAGGATATAGTTTGATAAAGAAGCTAAGATTGCATATAGCTGAGTTGAAGGAGATGTTTGAAGCCATTCAAAATTTAAACCCATCCAATCCTTAGCCTTTCTTTTTTTATCCTACCTTGAACCATGAGAATTACATTTTTCGTTTCATAGTCACAATATTTATTATATTATTATCTTTATTGATCAATTAAATTTTCTTCTGTTTATATGATACATTTTATTATTTTTTTCTTTTATATTTTTGTCTGTTATCCAAAATACAATTCTCTTTATTCATTATAGTTACTTATAACATTCACTTATCATTATGTTCAATATTAAATTTGTTTTAATATATTATTTTTGATATAAAAAAGGTGGATAAATTTAGATAAACACAACATTAATTTTATTTGAGTAATTTAGATAAACATAAATATTTATTTGAAATTTACCTATAAAGAACTTTAAATATTTCTTTATTATCGAAATAATTTTTTCAAATTGAAATTATTTTCTTTTAATGTTTACAAAATTATAAATTATATTTCTAAGATTATAATTCTAATTTATGGATTTTGTGATCATCCAATAGGGGGAGATTTTTGGGCATGTATTGTCTAAAAAATACTCTATAAATATTATTGATTTTGATGCTCAAAATTACCCTATTTTATTTTACTAATGATTTTATTTTGATTGTATTTTAGGAAATTTATATTCTTTATAATTCTTATATTGAATTAATATTCAACTATTTATTTGTGAGAAATATTCATAAAAGTATTCAGAATGCTCTTAAGCATATTCTAGAAACACTATTCACTATTTGTCATTTACTAGAAATACTATTCATTCAATACATTGAAGAAAGTAACATATAGAACAAACCTTACATTTATGTTGAAGGATCGGTACATATGGTTAATCAACCTTATGTTTGAAAAAACATATGGTTAAGGAACATTATGTTTGGATAAAAACCTTACACTACTACAAAAACGAGCAATATCAGCGCTAAAATCGGGCTTTAACAGCGCTAGAAAAGCACTGTAAAGCTCAGTGCTGATAAAGGGGGGGGAGTCCTTTAACAGCGCTAAAAAAGCGCTGTTAAAGGTGACATTTAACAGTGCTAAAAAAGCGCTATTAAATCCCGGCCTGCTGCAAATAAAAAACCTGCACCAGTACAGCCAGCCGAACAGACCTGCAGAAAAACTAGTATATCAACCACAAACCTACAGAAAAACTAGTATATCAACCACAAGAATGTCATCAACCGATCACAACCCAACCATTAGATACTTACATTGCCCCAAACACCCATAACACAGCCACAACCTTCATCTCAATATACTCAACCGATCTAAACACTTAAGATGGATTTTACCCAAGACTATCTAATTCAAAACGCCGATCATGTCATAAACCGACCACTTAATTTCTATGGTGCTCCCCACTATACGCTTTAGCTCACAAACACCACTATCTGATGTTTAACACCTCCATCATCGGGAAAGAACCACTAGAACCCCACATGATATAAGGCTATTGCATGATGTTCAAACATAGCGAGAGGAGAAGAGAAGGTGAAAGTCCCGTAGATGAACAACATCAACAACAAACATCCACCACCCTTTCACTATATACATAAAAATCATATCTTTAATAACGTCCATGTGAATTTCTATCTTACTTCCATTGAGGATGATCTTGTTTTGGAAATTGTTTATCTTCATTCGCGCCTTGTACTTGCACCCATGAATTTGAAGGTGAGTATGCATACACTATAGTTGAGGCGGGGTTGATTCATACACGTCACATATGACCCATGAATCATTATCCTAAAGTGTCAACACAATCCGAAGGCATTTGGTTGGATTCCCGTATGTCAGTTGTTGATTTCACTTAAAAATAAGTCCATTTTGAACAAAACAGAGGCACTTTGAGTGGTGTCGGCCACACCGGGCCTCAGATTGAGTTGGGGTTGACTCGTACACATCAAATTTGACCCATGGATCGTTTTCCTTAAGTTTCAATAGAATCCGAATGCGTTTGGTCAGTTTGTCGTATGTCAGTTGTTGATTTCTCACTTAAAATTAATTCCATTTTAACAAAAACATAGGCACTTTGAGTGGTGTCGGCCACACCGGGCCTTGGATTGAGGCGGGGTTGACTCGTACACGTCACACATGAGTCATGGATCGTTGTGAAAAAGTATCAATGCAATCAGAATCCGTTAGATCGGTTTGGCGTATGTACGTAAAATATTGTCCATTTTGAACAAAATACATACACTTGGAGTGATACCGGTCACACCGCGCCTTTGATTGAGGCATGGTTGACTCTTACGTGTCACATTTGACCCATGGATCGTTTTACTTAAGTTTCAACAGAATCCCAATGTGTTTGTCAGGTTTTCCATATGTCAGTTGTTGATTTCACTTAAAATTAAGTCCATTTTTAACAAAACAGTGACACTGTGAGTGGTGTCGGCCACACCAGGCCTCGGATTGATGCGGGGTTGACTCATACACATCACACATGAGTCATGGATTGTTGTGCAAAAGTATCAACACAATCAGAAGCCGTTAGATCGGTTTGGCATATGTACGTAAAATATTGTCCATTTTAAACAAAATACATACACTTGGAGTGATACCGGTCACACCAGACCTCAGATTGAGGCGGGGTTGATTCGTACATGTCACATATAACCCATGAATCGTTCTCTTAAAGTGTCAACACAATCCTAAGGCGTTTGGTTGGTTTCCCGTATGTCAGTTGTTGATTTTTCACTTAAAAAGAAGTCCATTTTGAACAACACAGAGGAACTTGGAGTTGTGTCATCCACACCAGGCCTCAGATTGAGGTGTGGTTGACTCGTACACGTCACATTTGAAGGTGAGTATGCATAAACGATAGTTTACCTTCTTAGAGAATAGTTTCTGAAAGAGTATAAAAGACATGAAGCAATGAAGATCATTAGAGTGTTGGAGAAAATGTGGTTGCTACAAACAATGTGGCAATCAGCTTGTGCAAAGCGACCTAAGTTACAACTTGCAGGTATTGTACTTTATTTTTTTCTGGAAGGTTTTAGTTTAAATTCATTTTGGAATAATCATTGCTAGCCATTGTCTTTTAGGTTTTTTGACAGCCGAGGGGAAAGGGTGGGGTCTGCAGACATTGGAGGATATGTCGAAGAGTGATTTTGTGTGTGAATATGTTGGAGAAATGTTAACTCACGCAGTTCTAAAAAGATTCACTATTTAAAATAAAGTCACAAGTTTAGATACATCTCAAGATGGTCAGTTTAAAGTCATTTTGAGGGACACTACTAAAGACATGCTCAGATATGCACACATCCCCCACTTTTAGATCGTTGTCTACTACAATGATCTTCCAAACAAGATATGCATTAGAACGCTCATGATAATAGAGCAATTCACTGTCCACCTTAGAGAATGATCTGAAGCACAAACCATGACAAAATTATATTTTTCCTTGAAAATTCTCTTGGCGAACTAGAATGGCAACTCACTCTTGTGATTTTGCGTCTCTACTTGTCTCTTCATGTGTGCAGCTACTGCCATTCTAGTTCGCCAAGAGAATGTTCAAGGAAAAACATAATACTCTTATGGTTTGGGCTTCAGATCATTCTCGAAGGTGTGAAATGAATTTCTATATGTATCATGAGCGTTCTAATGCATATCTTGGTTGGAAGATCATTGTAGTAGACAACAATCTAAAAATGGGGGATGTGTGCATATCTGAGCATGTCTTTAGTAGTGTCCCTCAAAATGTCTTTAAACTGACCATCTGGAGATGTATCTAAACTTGTGACTTTCTTTTAAATAGTGACTCTTTTCAAAACTGCGTGAGTTAACATTTATCCAACATATTCACACAAAAAATCACCCTTCGACATATCCTCCAATGTTTGCAAACCCCACCCTTTCCCCTCGGCTGTCAAAAAAACCTAAAAGACAATGGCTAGCAATGATCATTCCAAAATGAATTTAAACTAAAACCTTCCAGAAAAAAATAAAATACAATACCTGCAAGTTGTAACTTAGGTCGCTTTGCACAAGACGATTGCCACATTGTTTGTAGCAACCACATTTTCTCCAACACTCTAATGATCTTCATTGCTTCATGTCTTTTATACTCTTTCAGAAACTCTTCTCTAAGAAGGTCAACTATAGTGTATGCATACTCACCTTCAAATGTGATGTATACGAGTCAACCCCGCCTCAATCTGAGGCCTGGTGTGGCTGACACAACTCCAAGTGCCTCTGTGTTGTTCAAAATGGACTTCTTTTTAAGTGAAAAATCAACAACTGACATACGGGAAACTGACCAAACGCCTTCGGATTGTGTTGAAACTTTAGGAAAACGATTCATGGGTTATATGTGACGTGTACGAATCAACCCCGCCTCAATCCAAGGCCTGGTGTGGCTGCACCACTCCAATTGCCTCTGTTTTGTTCAAAATGGACTTACATTTAAGTGAGAAATCAACAACTGACATACGGGAAACCAACGAAACACCTTCGGATTGTGTTGAAATTTTAGGACAACGATTCATGGGTCATATGTGACGTGTACGAGTCAACCCCACCTCAATATGAGACACGGTGTGACCGGTATCACGCCAAGTGTATGTAATTTGTTTAAAAGGGACAATATTTTATGTACACACGCCAAACCGATCTAACGACTTCTGATTGTGTTGATACTTTTTCAAAATGATCCATGACTCATGTGTGACATGTACGAGTCAACCTCGCATCAATCCGAGGCCCGGTGTGGCTGACACCACTCACAGTGTCTATGTTTTGTTAAAAATGGACTTAATTTTAAGTGAAATCAACAACTGACATACGGAAAACCGACCAAACGCATTCAGATTCTGTCGAAACTTAAGGACAACCAAGATATGCATTAGAACGCTCATGATATATAGAGCAATTAAATTCCCACCTTCGAGAATGATATGAAGCCCAAACCATGATAGCATTATGTTTTTCCTTGAAAATTCTCTTGGCGAAGTGGAATGGAAATAGCTGCACACATGAAGAGACAAGTAGAGACGCAAAATCACAAGAGTGAGTTGTCATTCCAGTTCACCAAGAGAATTTTCAAGGAAAAACATAATGCTATCATGGTTTGTGCTTCAGATTATTCTTGAAGGTGGGCAGTGAATTTCTCTATGTATCATGAGTATTCTAATGCATATCTTGTTTGGAAGATCATTGTAGTAGACAATGATCTAAAAGTGGGGGATGTGTGCATATCTGAGCATGTCTTTAGTAGTGTCCCTCAAAATGTCTTTAAACTGACCATCTTGAGATGTATCTAAACTTGCGACTTTCTTTTAAATAGTGAATCTTTTCAGAACTACGTGATATGGAGGTATTTTAGAGATTTTACTGGTTCATGCATGATATGAAGGTATTTTGGAGATTTTACTGGTTTTTTTGTCCAAAGGCCAAAGAAATGTAGTTCATCATTCTTGCATGTTGCTGGTGCATTTAATCTGTTTAAATGAACAAATGACCTATTGGAGAAAGAATGTTTTATTTAATAATAATTACAATTTTTCTACAAACATTTACATACAAGAATGTTTCATCTTTTTATCCCCATGAACCCCTCTCAAAAATTTCCGCCAATTATACGCGTCTGCAACTATTGCAATAAAAGTCAGATCTTCATGATATATCTGGACAATCTTGCATCAGGTATACGGCCCACTCGTTTCTGAACATATCTACATCTTCTTGTGAATATGACGCTTTTCGGAATTCATAATAGTACTGAAAAATATATAAATAAATAATTAATAAATAATTTAAATGAAATAGTTCTTGTTTTCGAAAATACATCTTTAGGGATGCTAGTTTTTCCATTGAAAACGATCTCTCTCTTGAATCTATAAACATAATAACTGCAATCTTTGCCGTTTTTTTGTTTTGGACACTGCAGAAACATTGATCACGAGGCGAGTAAGTAACTTGTGTTTGATATATGTTTGGATAGTGCAATTTTATTATATATACCCTGATATTTGTCCAGACGTAGTACTTGCTCGGCTCCTTATGCTTAGCCCCTGTCCTCATACCATGATTTAGATGATATTGGTACACCGCCCTATCATAACAGAATCCTCAGTAAAAGATAATATATATTATATAACTTGATTTTTAGACCTAAAACGTAGGATGTAGTGTCTTACAGATTGACAAACTGCATCACATGCGGTCAGTTTGTTGGATATTCGTGCTTTGAGTCCAGAAAATAAATCTTGGGAGTATCCAAATGCACCGCAATTAGCATCCAATGTTGCCTAAATACACAAAAAGGAATAAGTAATAAAAGAAATGAAAATATAATTTATATTCTTTAATCGTAGAGTTTTACCCCTGCATGGTTGGTATGAGGAAGAGTCGGTCATCCGTTATCTTGTTGTCAAATGCTTTCAGCAAAGCAGTCGCTCTTTCCTTAATTTTTGATTCTGATAATTCTATTTCCTGTGTTGATGTGATATGAGGACTGATGAGTCCGAACTTTGGCTCATGAGGAAAACCCTTCAACTGCTTTTCATATATACATCTTCCAATAATATAAAATTTATTTAATCATAATTGGCACAATATATCATCTTTTGGAAAAGCGACGGGGTTGAAAACATACCTCATATACACATTTACACTTGTGATGCCGAGCCACTGATACTCAAGGATATCATTTACATTTTCAACAGCAACAAAATCTTGTATTTCCTCTCCATACATATTCTCTTCAAAAACAACTACATGGCTACTACCTTTTGTCAACTTCGTATCCACATGAGTCTTCAATGAAATTAAACGTGGATAGAGAATAGGTGGTGTAATTCCGATTTCAGTAGATCTTTTGGATCGGCTGGTCGATCCTTTCGATGCTCCCAAGTTTCCTTTCACCGCATCCCCTTTCTTCGTCTACAATAAAATTCATTGGTTCAAACCTTTTTTTGTTAAAGGTTTGGCTTAAAAAACTGTAAATAAATACCTCTTTTTCGGCATGTAGTCTCACAAGTTGTGATGGCCATGCAATGAATGTCCCAATAGCCTGTTCGACTGTACAAATATCATCATCATCAAGTGGAACAGGTAGTTGTGCTGTTGGCTCATGAGCTACCGTAATCGTCACTTTCAGATGATCTTTTGGAAGTGCTCTATTGTGCAGCGTGTCCTCTGAGATGTTGAATACTGTAACCCTCGCTACAAGGTGATAGGTGGGTGTTGAAAGATATAAATCACAATCATTATCACCCTACAGAAGATCAGTATAGGAAGAAATCAGTGTTTGTCTGATTCACATTTCATCAGAACAATTAATAGAATATTGATTACCACGGCTAAGACAACTCTTTGAGGGGAATGGCTCGCCTCAAAGCTAGTGGGGTGTGGGGCAGGATCTTCAGGTGCTGGTTGTTCCTGAGTTGTCTCTTCTCTTGGCTTCTGACCCATTAAAGTTGCTAGAAACTCTCTCTACCATTGAAACTATTCTTAAAGAGTTTCTAGTCTATTTTTCATTGCTGTCATTTCTTCATTTTTTTCATCCTCTTGTTTTTTTCTCATAATATACTCGGGGTGTCACCCCAAACCCCCCAGCTCTAACGCGACTGTATTGTTCTGGTCGCTTCAAAGCTGTCGCTAATATGTCTGCACCAGCTGCAAGAGTACCTGACTCTTGTGACTGTTGGATATAAGAAAATAAGTAATTATTATTATGTAATAGCAATTTAAAGAAAAACATTTTATCGTGTCATACTTACACATATTTCCCACACTTTTTGTGTGTTTTCATCAACTATATTCCCTTCCTTATCCACACGTGCCTCCTTCCATAGCACATGACGAAGGATGGATGTGTGTTTGGTTTCAGAGGCATCAATCTACATATAAATAGAGAAATATTTTTATAAAGTTGTTTCTTGACACATAACAATATCACTGTAAATTTAAAATACTCACTATTTTCTTTTCTAGTGAGGCGTACCCCATCCTTGCTTGACGATAGGGGTACGTCGGTTTTGATGCGCATTCCTTGTTTTCAGTACTGAGTTGCTATTTCATAAATGAAATATTGACAATCAAAGTGATGAATACATGTATATCCTCAAACAACATATTATCAGTCACAATGTACCTAAAACTTTTGATCCCCACGATGACCAACAAATGAATCCCATGATTCTTGGGATATCAAGTGACTGTAGACAATGGGTGGTTGTGGGTTTATTTTACCCTTGAAATCTTTCAGATGATATTTTGTAAGAAGAGTGCGAAAACCTCAATGACACCTTCCCGCAAGCCTTAGTACATAAGTCTTGTGTGAATCATCTACTATAAATGCACTCTGCAATGGATTGTGAAGAGTAAGACACTATTTCATTATTTTATTTGCTATTAAATTAAAGAAATGAAATCAAAATATTACCGTAATTTCTTCCCACATCACAGCCTTTAGGAAGGACGAAACATGGTGCCATGAAGCTATGTCAATTGGCACGCATTTCCAAGTGAAAATTCCAATGTAACTGCTAAACATTGCCTTGTTGGGGTTAACGTGTTGGCCCCGTGCATTCCACCCAACATCAAATTTGATTCCTTTGCTCTTTGCCTTCAAAACATTAGCCAACACTGTTAAACTACGACGCACCTGTTTTATCTGCGATGTTGCTCCTTTATCCCCAACCATTTCATCTATATTCGCATCATCAATGTTTTCATCTAAAATCCTAGCATCAGCATGTTCAGATGGTTGTTGGACCTCAACAAGAGGAGCACCAATAGCATCAGTAGAACCAACAACAATAGGTTGAGGTTGAGAGGCTTGAGAGGCTTGAGAGGCTTGTTTAGAAGCACCAACAGCAGAAGCAACAGCAGCAGAAGCAGCAGCAGCAGCAGAAGCAGCAGCAGCAGAAGCAACAACAGCAGCTTGAGAGGCTTGTTCAGCCTCGAGGTTAGGAGCACTGGAATGTGCAGAAGTCATTATCTGCACAAAAAGGTTTAACACTTAAGTTGGATTACATAAATGAAATAATGATAAGATAATAACATGAGATAACAAGATTTATATTACAAAAAAAATATAACCTGTTTATTGAACTCTCTTTTTTTTTCAATGGATGAATGGATTTGACACCTCTATCGATAATCCAAATCCCTTAATTGTGGTCTCCTCTAACATACAATACTTCATCTTCATTGGGACCGCTGCGAAATGATTGCGAAGTCCCACTGAAAGGATCATCCTCAATTGAATTTTCATCGGACCCTTCAGTAGTTTTGGATGATAACAGAACAATCGACCACTTTCGGTTTGCAGGGTCTGGAACATAAAATACTTGTACCGCTTGTGATGAAATTATAAATTGTTAATCTTTGTACCCTTCTTTACTGAAATCAACTTTCACAAATCCCAATTCATCTATTTTAACACCACTATTGTTATCAACCCAGTTTCATTGAAAAATCAGCAATTGTAATGTCGTATAATCCAACTCCCATATTCTTTTGATAATGCCAAAGTATGACATATTCGCATAAATTGGATTTCTATCCTTACTACCAGAAACATGCATCGCTTCAGCCACAAGTGTTACTCCACTATTTTGCATGGTACTATCTTCATCATGTTTATCTGTATAGAATGTATAACCATTAATTACATAACCATTGTAAGATAATACATACACGCTTGGTCCGGCAGCTAGCCATCGAAGTCGTTCTGAAATTGAATTCGGATTTTCATCTAACTCCTTAAAAATATGGTCTCGAAACCATCCTATAAACTGGTGATTATGTGTATTTGATATCCATTTTTCATCCCTTGATGGATTCAACTACCTCAAAATTTCTTTGTGGGTTTCAATATATGGAGCAACCTCCCAACTGTTATGCAAAACATAAAGGTGGGCCTGCTCCCGATTTGTAATATTGATTGTCACAACATCTCTTACAGAAATTCCCTCACCCTCAATGCGTCCAGTGTGATGAGATTTCGGCAGACCAATGCTTTCCACATCAGATAGGTATTCGGTATAGAATTCAATGGCTTCCTCAACAATATATTTCTCCACAATACAACCCTCTAGCCGACTTTGATTTTTGACATACCCTTTCAAAATCTTCATATACCGTTCAACGGGGTACATCCATCTGTAGTGCATAGGACCACAAATTCGAACCTCTCTCACCAAATGAACCATCAAATGAACCATCATATCAAAGAATGTTGGCAGGAAGAACATTTCTAATTCACATAATATGATGACAATTTCTCTTTCCATAGCTGGCAATTTCGCCGGGTCTAAAAATTTGCTGCATATAGCTTTGAAGAAGAAACAAATTTTGCTTAACGTATGACGGACATTATTGGGCAAAATGAAACATAAAGCTATAGGAATTAAATCTTGCATCAAAACATGGCAGTCATGTGATTTCAAACCTTTTAACATCAAATAATTAATTGACACAATATTTTTGATATTTGATGAATATCCCTCTAGAACCTTTACATCATTGAAGAAGTTGCAAAACTGATATCTCTCATCCCTGGAAAGAGTGTATGCAGCTGGAGGAAGAAACGTTCGATTTTCACCCTTCACGGGAGCCAACTCTTCTCTTATTCCCATGTAAACCATGTCCAACCTTGCCTTAATTCCATCCTTTGTTTTTCCAGGAGCATTTAGCAACGTTCCGATAACACTGTCACATACATTTTTTTCCACATGCATCACATCAAGAAAATGTATGATGTACAAACATTTCTAGTATGGTAATTAAAAAAAATTGATCTCTTTTTCCAACTGATTTTCGTAAGGTTTTTTGAAAATGGTTTACCAAAAACAGTGTTCACGTCTTTTACTTTCTCAAACAGCTGATCACCTATTAGTGGAGACGATGTTTTCCATTGTTCTGAACTTCCATTGAATGATGTTGTCTAAGATCGGTACTTATGTCGATGAGGTAGAAATCTACGATGTCCTAGAAACACAAATTTGGATGAATGTTTCGACCTAATTGATTCTGTATCTTCTTCGCACACAGGACACCCTTGAGTTCCTTTAATGCTATAGCCTGAAAAATTTCCATAAGCAGGGAAATCATTTATCGTCTCATACAACATCGCTCTCAACGTGAAATATTCTTTTTCATAACCATCATACAACATAACACCTGAATCCCATAGTAACTTCAAATCCTCGATCAAGGGAGCCAAATATACATCAATATTGTTACCTGGTTGTTTTGGTCCTGATATAAGCAAAGATAACATAATGAATTTTCGTTTCATGCATAACCAGGGTGGAAAGTTATAATTTACCAACATAACAGGCCAAGTACTATGAGTGCTGGTTTGAAAACCAAAAGGATTCACTCCATCGGTAGGTAATGCAAGACGCAGGTTTCTCGACTCATTTCCAAATTCAGGATACTCATGATCAATTCTCTTCCATTGAGGAGAGTCGGCCGGGTGACGCAATTTTCCATCTTTATTTCTTTTATTTGCATGCCACGACAATTGTCTTGCAGTTTTTTCACTTCTATATAGACGCCTAAACCTTGGAATGATTGGAAAGTACCATACAACTTTCGTAGGACTGCGTTGATCTTTCTTGTATCGAGAAGCACCACACTTTGGGAATTCTATAAGTGATTTGTTCTCCTTGAGAAACAATATACAGTCTTTCGGGCAGGCATGTATTCTTTCAGAAATCATACCCATCGAGTGTAGCATTTTTTTAGCTTCATATGTCCGTCTTGGGAGCTCATTATCTTCTGGAAGCATGTCATTAAAAAGATCAAGTATTTCCGTGAAACTGACATCACTCCATCCGTTGCCTGCTTTCAATTTATACAACTTCAGTACAGCTGAAAATACAGTATATTTAGTGCAACTAGCATACAATGGCGTCTTTGCAGAACTCTTTAACTTCTCAAACAATTTGGGCAATCACGGAGTTCATGTTCAACTATCCTTGTCATTTCATCAATACGATCTTCATCATCATTGATATCTGTAATCACATCCTCTATACAGTCTTCTTCATTATCCATGTCTGTAATCATATCTGATGATCCATAAAATGTAGTTTTATTCCAGCCAGTAGCTACATTCTCTTTTTCCCCGTGTTTATTCCAACATTTATAACTCCGATCTATTCCGTGACATATCAAATGTTCTTCCAACTCCTCTGGAGTAATTAGTCTAGAATAACAACAACGTAAACACTGACAAAGGATTTGAGAAGGATCCTTTGCATGATACTATGCAAACTTGATGAACTCTTTCACTCCGTTCTCATACTCTATTGTCAAACGATTAGCATCCATCTAATCGTTATTCATCTCCATCCTATTTGAATCTGAAATATTATTATTTATGATTCAAATACACAAAACAAGACTTCCAAATACAAAGTAGAATATAACCACTTCCTTATAAAAATAGATACTAATATATCCTAACCATTTTTAATAAATATTTGGAAATCAACAGAACCAGGATAAACCCCCATAAAAATGAACACACTTTCTAGCCCCCTTACCAATAGTTCTAGCACCCACCACCCTTGCAAAAAAACATTAAACATCCTTTTAACCACTCTTACTAGTCACCTCATTCATAATAAACATTAAACATCTTGGACGAGTCTTGGTGGATCTTAGAAAGGGGTTAAATCTATGTTTAAGATATATGTTCCCTATAAGGAGAAGGAGTACGACGGAGGTCCGGCAAAGGGAAGATCGGGGGGGGGGGGGGGCAGCAGTCGCAAGGGTACAGTCCCGCGAGAGCTTAGGGCATGATAAAAAAGAGGAGACTGTCTGCCTCCTTTTAATAAAATCAGAGACAGGTTTTAACAGTGCTAGAAAAGCGCTGATAAAGCCCCCTTTTATCTCTAAACATTTATTATTTTATAATCATCATGTCCATTAATTCTAAATAAACAATATGGAACGTCATGTCTATTAATTAAAAATGAACAATAAGGAATGCCGTGTCCATTAATTCCATGTAAACCATAAGGAGCATATTGTTCATTAATTTTGAATAAGAAATATGGAACGTCATGTACATTAATTCCAAATAAATAATAAGGAATTTCATGTCCATTAATTCTGAATAAGAAATACAAAACTCCATGTCCATTAATTCCAAACAAACAATATAGAATGTTAATTCCATTAATTTCGAATAAGCAATATGGAAGTTCATGTATATTAATTCCAAATAATCAATATGAAACATCATATTCATTAAAGAAGGTAATAATGATGTAATCACATCCATATCATATTATGATCAAGTCTAAGGAATATCACCCTTGCATTTTATCAATTAATTTGATAAATTTAAGTCTTATAAGTGATAATTAGTAAGATGGGGTCCAAGGTATATAATCAATGGCACTACATTGTTTAAAAATGGTTAAGGAACATGGCCTTACCATTCAACTTTTATTTAATTCATTTATAAGTGATCAGGTAGTCCATGGGTATGTCTATTACACAAAAATATCATTAATTCCCTTTAATAAACCCATGGGCATGGGATATATCAACACATGTCAAAGGTGGTTCAATTTAAAGACAAAGATCAATAGGGGTCATGGGCCTATAAGAAACACAACCTAAGGGGGTGATTCGAGTAAGGTATAAAACCTCCAAAGAATAAGTTTGGTGCACAATGAATAACCAATTTAAGACATGATAATCTACTAAATTAATTTTACATTTTATAGCCAACATGCAGAAGGTTCATCACACGACACAATAGCACATAATATAAACATCTAGACCATTAGGGAAAAGTGGTAGAATGAATGTCTTAGAGTGGTAGTCGACTCCTCATCCAGTAACAGCCTCTAATTATGGAGCAAGAGAAATCATAAGAACTAGACAAACACCCTAAAAATATAGGCATATAATCTCACAAGGAAATAGCATCCAAGATGGTGATATAAACTGAGAAAATATGGAAGGTGAATGAAAAAATAACCAAAGGTTATCCAACATGATGAACGATGATTGAAATGAATTTTGAATGAGGGACATCCAAAGAAAGCTAGAGGATAGGGAGAGGAGATCACCTTCGGTCCACTGTTGTGCACAAAAGAATAAATGGCAACCGCATGAAAAACCTACACTGCAAAACAATATTTAGGGCATCCACATACCTTGGGTGAAGAAATCGAAAGTCCAAGGAGGTGAGGGAGCCTTCTGCACTGCCTGGAAGACGCGACCACCGTAGTAGGGGTGCACAGGAGGCGCCGCCAACTATTGAAGAGGAGGAGTATGGTTCAGAAGGGAGGAAGATCCATGGAAGAGGGTCGAGAAGAAGGAGAAGGAGTACGGTGGAGGTCCGGAAAAGGGAAGATCGGGGGGAGGAAGCAGTGGTACAGTCCCGCGAGAGCTTAGGGCACGATAAAAAAGAGGAGACTGTCTGCCTCCTTTTAATAAAATCAGAGACAGGTTTTAACAGCGCTAGGAAAGCGCTGATAAAGCCCCCCTTTATCAGTGCTAAAATTTTAGCGTTGATAAAGGGGGGCTTTATCAGAGCTTTTCTAGCGCTGTTAAAACCTTTCCTTTGTCAGCGCTAGAAAAGCACTGATAAAGCCCCCCTTTATCAGTGCTTTTAAATAGCACTGATAAAGATTATCCTTTATCAACGCTTTTTGATTAGCGCTGACAAAGGTAGCGCTTTGCTTGCCCGTTTTTGTAGTAGTGTTACGTTTGTCACAAAGAAAAAGCATAGTTAAATAACTCTACATAAGTATGAAACTTTAAAAATGTATGGATAATCAATCCTACGTTATGAAGTTGAACCCTACATTTTTTGTTTTTTAGTTTTGTGAAGGAACCTTACTTTTACTTTTCAACGTAAAAAATTTGAATTTATGTCCTTATAAGAGCTTTTGGCAATACTCTTTGCAGAATGTCAGGGCAGTTTAAAGATCAGTTTCAACTGATTCAAAACTCGTCTTAAATGATTTAAAGAGATGTTTAAAATATATATTTTCTCTCATATTCTTAAGAGAAGTTATGACTACTATGAGATATATTTTTTGAATTTGAATTCACTCGTTTTATTAAGCATATTTTCCAGATCTGAAACTATGATGAAGATTTATCATTATATATCTCTCTAAGTATCATCTGAAAATCTCTCGGATCTGTGAATACCTCTCATCTATCTATGAAAATATTATTCGTTGAATTCTTCCTGTGAATTTTTTTATAGTATTACAATGATCAAGAATCTTAGAAACAAGGACTACATTTTGGAGATATACATGTTTAATTCTGAAATCACAATGCTCTGTTTTTGCTGATGTTCTTAAAATAAAAGATCTCTCATGTAACTAGATATCTTCAAATATATTTTAAAGTTTATTTTCTTTTGAAGTCAAATATCCTTATTTTATCAGTTGCGTGCTGCTACAATTGTGAGCTATATCTATTTCTTATCAAACTATATCTTATCTATCTTGAGTTTCATCTACTCGTATTTAGTCGTGGTGGAGTTTCAGCTTCTCACACTAAGCTGTAGTTTTATCAGTTCCCTGTAAAATAACCAGAAGGATATTTTTTATAAGACTTTGTTTGTAAGGGTGAAAACTACCTACAATCATTTGTGGATAAGTCTTATGATATGAGGACCTTACTAGTGAAATTCACCAATCCCGCTGAGAGGGTGATTGGTGGAGTGGACTAGGGGATCTTCATGCCACGAAACACTATAAATTTATGTTCTTTCTTATAAATTCATATCTGCTACATATAGTCTCATAATGAAACATTGCCATCTCTATCTACTATTGATGTGAATTGATAGAAATGTCAAATTTTTAAAAGAACACAATTCACCCCACTCTTATGTTATCACTATAGTCCTTCCGACCTAATAATACCGTCTGTATAAATAAGGGAAATCATTGATTATTGAGCATGAGTTGAGGTACCAATTGCTAATGAATCTACAAAAAATATAATTCACCAACTAGAATATCCTATAATAAATTTTCTTAGTGGTCCATTTTCATACTGTCTACATATAACCACCTTTCTATAAAATCATATCCATAGATTGAGTTGTTGGGGTTGAGTATTTAATAGAAAACCCATATATTATTTAGTCTACTATGCTTCATGGATTACATAGTAGAAAGACTATTTTTAAACTCCTCCATAAAAATTACATAAGGTGTCCTTATGTTCTAGATTTATTCTAGTGTTTTTCCATTTTTCGTCATACATATTAAGAACATCCAGGTGTATAGTTTTCTTATTTAATAATCATAAAATATTTTCAACGGATAGAAGTAATTATATCTATTATAAATAGTTTACAGAATTCCAGAAGCAATATTTTCATTCTATTTTAATTTTTTACTTTCATTTTGAATAAAAAATATATTATATATCTACATTTTTGAATTAATAAAACCAAATTTTAAGGCTACATAATCCCCATTTCATCTTCTTTTTTCTACCTTACTATAATTTGGGATTCATTGCAATTTTATTTTTAATTTTAGGCATAATCAAAATTTCATAACCTCTTTCTAGAGAATTATTAGTATTATATACTAATTATTGTTCCAAAAATTTATTATATTTTAATGTGTATTAATATATATATATATATATGTGTGAATTATACATTTTATCAATAATTTTTGACCATGGGTGGTTGGATTAAATTTTCAATGTCATTTATGACCCTTTGTTCCATTGGATTTTGTTTTTAATTAAATATATATTTAAATGAATAAAAAAATTGATTAATGGTAGACAACTTAAAATTATGTTAATGAAAAATAATCTATTGTTTTATAAAGGTATAATCACAAGAGTGTATGAATACATTCTTTAAATTTTATTTATTTACTTTTCCCATACAAATATATGAGGCAGTTGACACCTTTTGGAAATTCATGAGCACATCTGATTTATGATCATTCATTTTATAAATATAATTATTTTGGATAAATTATATATTATTATTCAAAATTTTAAATGAGTATCTTTAAACAATAAACTACCCACTTTAAGGACTAATAATTTACTACCATGGTAAAATCATATTTATTATGTTAATTATAGTATATATATTTGATATTAAAAACAAACAAATAAACATAACATATACAGTGCGTAGGTTTTGAACAAATTTTTTTAACACTTTGTTTGATTAGTTATTACCATTTCACTATATTTCACTTCATTTTAATGTTTCCTAAATAATGAACATAAGAATATATTATTTTTTTAGTATATTTCAAATATATACTCTCTTAATTCTAAAAGTGACTATTAAATTATGTTTTTTTGTAAATTTTACTAAATTAGGTATTACCACAACATTCATAATTAAATAATATTTTCATATTTATTAAGTCACATTTAATATATAATATATGTAAATAATTATTAAAGAGGCCAGGTCTATTGGTATCATCAAGAGGGGGTTGAATTAGTGGTACACTTTTTAAAATTCTATCACTTTTTTAATTAGACTTTATGACTTATTAATCTATCAATAATCTCAAATTTAACTAATCAACCTCACCATGTATGCAATGGAAATTAAAAAGAATAACACATAATAATTTACATGTTTTGGTCATCAAACCCTACTCCTTGTTGTTTTTAAGTCACTATAATCATGTATTATATACTATAAATGTAGTTGGTTATAGTAAGAGACCTTCCTAACTAATTCGACACAAATTCCCTATGTGCTCCTACTTTAGAGTCCCACTATAAAATACCATTTTCTTTAAAATTATGATATGCAATAAGAAATCCCCATTCTACTCCAGGTTGGTTCTACACCACTTAATATAGATCTTCCTCTATGTGTTCACTTGATCAAATATATTTCTAATGTGAAATTATTCAATATATTTAAAAGCTGATAACCAAAATCAACTCTTCCATCCTTTATCAGCTTCTTCTTATATTTAGTGATCATATTCTTCTGTAGTTTGTAATTCTTATAAAAATGTGTTCTTCAATTATTAAAGTGTCTTATCCTCAGATTTGTTTACGAAGATGTATCACCATACATAGTATAAAATAAATCATATTATCTAATGTTATAGTTCTATATTATTTAACTTAAATGTTTCTTATGCATTCATCGTAATTTTTTCAACATGTGTCCATTATTGCATGTGGTGTAATATTAATGGTAGTGTGATAAATTGCATGGGCTTCCCAAAAAATCCTTAACTAACCATCAAGACTCATCACATTCTACCTTATGTATCAAGTCCTATATGATCCATGCAAATGGATTAGGGTAACTTAATACCTGCAAGTGTATTTCATGGGAATATTTATATTTTTATTCACCTAGGTATATGTATGTGAGTTATCTTCCAACTTTATGTTTATTATTTATTAACTAATTCAACACGACACCACATAATACCAAGAGTATGTGGGAACTTATGCTTCTTCTTCATGGAAAAACACTGGCCTACAAGTTCACTTTCTTCTTTGTGCAAATGAGTCTGTGAATTTTCCCCATTCACATAGCTCTAAAAAGTTTGTGGACACTATCTCTTTCACATAAGTGAGTGTGTGAATACAACATATTCTTTAAGAAAATTTGTGTGTGGATTCCTCTATATTTATATGAAAATAGAGATATATCCCTCTTAGTGTCACTATTTTCTCATTCCACAATATTTCATGCCTCAATATTGATATTTATAGGAAATTATACTAACTTATTCCATTTGAAAAATACTCCAAGCCGATCATTATTATGTCAAATTGGGAAACATGAAACATCCTATTCATAAACTAATAAACTTTATTGTTCTGATAATTATGAAGTTATTAATTCACAAATGAAAACATCATCCTCCATAGAATTTATATGTAGAAAGAAACACTCATGCATGCAAGACAAACTATATTTGTGTATCATTATCATGAAACCACTCTCTTCTGTGGTGTCATATAAGGCTTTCTTTAAATTAATAAAACTTTGGTGTGAAGTACTTATTTCATGGAATAACTCATCCAATATCTCTATATAAACTTCTTGATCATCATAGGACCTCAAATGATCAATAATAAAATATAAATGATTATAGAATTATCATGGAGGCCTATAATATAAGGTTTAAGATGGAGTTTAACATATTTGAATGGCATCGTTAGATTTAAAATCATATAGTGCGTGATTTTTCCATATACCTAATGCAAATGAAAAATGAATGAATCCATAATGAATCCCACATCATATTTAAACTGTTAAGGCACAATGATTTATAACTACATGTATGCCATAATACACTTGATGAATTTTGAAGGGAATTAGTGATCTTATACAATAATCCATGACACACCACATGGGTGAAGCTAACCACCCTTTCCTACCCTCTAATTGACCTATGTGCTCTATACACCCATATATGGGCTCTGCTTCACCTATGCACCTCCAAGGACGATCTTAAGATTAGCTATTCCTTATGATGGTTGAATATAATTTCCTCGATAAGAAAGAGAAATGAAATATTTTTCCAAGAAATAGTAAAATAACTAAGAATATGACTTCAATACCATAATCCTTTAATGTTTTCTTTCCAAAATATTCTTCAAACCTCCTCAAAATTTATTTATAATTTTCATGAACAAACAAATATTATTTTTGAATTATTCTCATAATATCAACTTCTAAATACTAAATCAAATTTAATGATTATTTATTCAAAACCCTTAGAAAATAATCCATATTCCATTTATTCAGTTGTAATTTTTTTAATATCCAAACATCGTTAGAACAAGTCCCGATCATTATGATAATCTCAACAATCATTTGAATTGATGACGGAGTATCCATAACGATTCTTCAAGAATCATCACTCAATTAATTTAACATATTCCCTATCACAAGTTAGCATATAATCATTTATCCTTAGTTTCTAAACACATATTTACATCTCCTCAACACCAAGTAAACCGAACATGTTAAAAATAATACAATTCACTCAATGGGATGCACAATTATATTCAAGGGGGATTAAACTCTTAACTTCTTACAAAATCTGAAATAAATCATATCCCATTGGTCAAATATATTTATATCCTCATAAATAAAAATTTTATAAATAAATTCTTTTATGAAAAATTAAGAATATAGTTTATATATTAAATCTCATTTTCAGATTTCATTTTGAGATTTTATTTAAATGTTTAAACACATCCCTGGATGTAGTTTTTGTACTATTAAATATATTATGTATATATAATTAGGATTAAATTAATTAATTTTGATTCTTATAAATTTTATTTAGTTTGGTATTTTCCACAACATATCAAATAAAATAAAGCACACATATTCATTAAAATCATGTTAAATAATAAAATATTTGTGATGTATAATGAATTTTATCCTAGAATAATTTTTATTCTATCTATATTATGGATTAAATATTAAATTTATTTCTCATAATTTATCCAAAGATATTATGAATAAAATATTTTATACTTTATCATATGTTTTATTGAATTTTAATACAAAAATTTATTATCTTATGAATTTAATTTATAATTGACAATTCAAATTTAATTTTTGAATCTAATTATTATAAAATTTTATCCATGATTTTTGTAATATTTTAGATCCATGTTATCATTATTTACTAATGTAAATTATGAAATTATAAGAATATATTTTATTCTCAATTATACCACAAATTTATTTTGATATTCATTCTGATATTTCTTAATAAAAGTAAATAATTAAAAAAACTAGAATGATAAAATTATTCTTCATTTGGGATGAATGGGTATTAAATATTACATTTAAAAGTTGAAACACCTATAGTAAATGATAATAACACAATTTCTATGATAAATTTTTATGAACATTAAAAACTACCAAACCATTTGAGTGAAATGTTCATAAATTCTAAATTGTGTGCACACATTTATAGTTTAGTCATTAAGAACAATAATGTTTTTGACTTACTAAAGGGTATATATTACTAGTTCATCAGTTCAGATAAATCTTTAGCAAGTTAATTAATCATATGATTCTATTTTATTTGTTATGAATCCAATATAATTGATATAATTTATAACACATGGTGGACTGATTCAGGTTCCTCATTACATATTTAATACACATTGAATGGTATGAAAAACTTAAAGAAACTAGTAGATTTTGATCATAGCATATATCCATAAAATATGACATGCTTCACACATAGAAGTGGATGGGACATGAAATAAGGTGTTAAGTCTTGAATTTACTCTGTACTTAGAAAGGAAATTTTATATTCTAAGTTTTTCCAAGAATTTGAATTCAATATATAGACTTGTACCATCAGGTTTTACATTCTGATTTTATAAAACTGATTTCCCTTATTATAAGGAAATGACATCATTGGATGTGGTACTTTGATGTTCATTATTTTTTCAATTAATTCACAAATTAATATTGTTAATAATGTAATGCATGTTAATGATAGTATAAAAGTGTTATTATAAATAAAAATTCTTTTATTTTTTGGAACCATAGATTATTTTATATATATAAATAAATAATTCAATTATTTTTACATGATGGAGTACTTAGTACTCTTGACATTATGAATTTTAGAACCAGTTCGGATTTGTTAAGGGGAATTAAAAAAAAAACAAATAAATCCACTAGTAGAAGTTCAAACATATACAAAATAAAACATATAAATATATATAGTTCATATAAGGATGTAAATAGATAAATATTATTCAATTCAAGCATCAATGACTATTCATGATATATGTATTTATACTTTCTTCATAGTAAACATGAAGCACTTGTTGCATTCATATTTTTTAAGGATGAGGTAGAGAAACAATGTGATAAAAAAATTTAGATCATGATATTTTTTGAGTTGGAAAATATTATGGTAGATACACTAAGGTTGGATAATTACATATTTTATTTTTGAGGTGTACTTAGAAAAATAAAACAGTTTCCCAATACACAATTCTTGGTTCATAGAAAAAGAATAGTGTCGTTAAAAGAATAAACTGAAAATTAATGGGCATGTTTTATAATATTATTAGTAATTATAAGATACCTAAATTATTGTAGAAATAAGAACTTAAAATAACATCATACATTTTAAATTATGTTTGGAAAATGCTACTTCAAAACTCATTTTTAATTATTTGAGGGTTGAAATCGAGTTCGTATTATTTGAATGTTTGAGGATGGCCTTTAAAGTGAAAGTTTATGAACTAAGAGAATATAATTTCAATCTAAGTACCATCATGAGTTAGATAATTGGTTATATTGAAAGTTCAAAAAGATAATGAATTTATTATGTATCATTGGAAAATAGAATAATGGAATTAAGAATTTTAAAATTTCTTGAAATTGGATTGATTAGTATGAGGAATCTGATAGAAATTTATTTTGAGAAAAAAAATTCAGGAGATTAGCTCTCTAATTCAGGTTATAGATTGGTAATTTTTTACAACACTCTTCATTTATCAATTAGCATTCAAGTAAATATTTTTCCAAAATTTGTGGACAATAATCCTATAGATCAGGTTATTCTTAAATTTGAAACTCTTGAACAACCAAATAAAACTCATTTTCAAGTAAAATAAAGTTGAAACATCAATATTATCCTCTAGGATCAAAAGATCATAAATATATAGTGATTATATAGTGTATCTATGAGAATATTACTACAATATTAGAGTCGAAAATAATCTTGAAACATTTACACAAGCTATGAGTTATAATTAATCAAAAATGTGGTTTAATATCATGATAGAGGAGATGAATTATATGAAAAGTAGTGAAATTTCCAAAAAAAAGTATTATTTACGACTTAACATGAAACTTATTGAATATAGATGGGTTTTTTAAAACCTAAAAAAATTAAGTGGGTAAAATTAAAAGATACAAATTTTATCTAGTAGATAAAGGATTCACTCAAAGGGAAAGAATATATTATATTGATATATTTTCTCCAGTGTCTAAGAAAGAGTCCTTACCTATTGTATTGGTATTAGTAGCTAATTTTTATTTGGAATTACACCAAATGGATGTGAAAACAACATTTTGGAATGGCAATCTAGATGTAAAGGTTTCATGAGACAACCAAAAAGATTCCTCTCAAGTAATAGAGATCATATACTGTGAAATATTTAAAGGGATATCTATAGTTTTGAACAATCATCATAACAATGGTATATATTATTTCATGATATTATTTCTTTTTTAGGTTTTGATGAAAACCTTATGGATGAATTTATATACCAGAAGTATAAATACACAATCAGAAATTGAAGTATTCACAATGGGTCATTCACAACATGATTCTGTCACTAAAGGTCATTTGCGACGGGGTCCCATCACAACTGACCAATTGTAGAAAATTGAATGAAAAATAGTTTTTTTCAATGAGAGTCCTTCCCATCACAAATAGTTTATCTAGATTTAAAAAAAAAATACCTTTTGCGATAGGTAGAGGTAGCTTTCGTAAATAAGTATTTGTGACAAGATGTTTTACCCATCACAAAAAATTTAAAAACATAAAAAAATAATAAAAAATTAAAAATAAAAACAAAAATAAAATTCAATAAAATAATAATAATAATAATAAAATAATAAGAACTACAAAATTATTAAAAAATATTTTAAATTATAAAACATTAAAAAATTAAAAAAATTTAAAACCAAAAAATAAAAAAATTAATAAAATAATAATAACTAATAAAATTAATTAAAATATAATTAAAATAATAAAAATAAAAAATTAATAATTTAATAAAATACACAATATTCGCAATAATATAAAATAATAATAATAATAAACAAAATAATAAAAAATAAAAAAATAAAAAATAATAAAATAAAAAATAATAAAAAAACGAAATTCACAACAATATAAAAAATACACTATATAGAAATGTAAACGTATGGATTAATAAAAATATTACAAAAAATATGTACATTAAAATGTTTATAAAAAAATTACATAAATCACTTAGGGGGTCATCTGGAAGAGTTGGTGGAGGGAACTCCATCCCTAAACCACGAGTCAAATATCGCATGTACACTATCATCTGCTCGTGTTGCTAATCCTTCCATTGATGCATCTATGACTTCTATTGTTGTTTCTATTGATAGAGCTCTTCCTGCTCCATACACATGGCCTCTATAAGCTCACCCAAAGCTCACAGCTTCTCCTTGTATTGTACAACAGATGATGATGACTTTTCATGATCTGGTATCGATTTGCACGATTATTAAACAACGATACCATAATAACTCTCAAGCATTAATCAAGAGTTAAAACAAACAACTCGACCTTTCTCGAAGGCATACTGAGTCACCTACATCAAGACTACATCATTAAATCCCTCTATATTAGAGGTCTGATCCTCAATCTCATCATGAATCCTAGCCTGTGTCGGAGACGTCGTGACATCATATAACCCCTTCAATTTCAATTTAAAATTAAAATAGTTAAAATATTATTTGCAGTTAATTTTAAAACTCAAAAATAAATTAAACCGACCACAATATAATGCTGGTGATCACCTATAATCTCTCTAGTGACGGTATAACTATACATCCTCTTATAAACGCCGAATTCTGTACTATTGGGTTGTTTGACTAACTATATGAGTATAAAATAATCATTTTACATTTAAAGTTATATAAATTATTAAAAAAAGTACTTACCAAATGTTTCCAATCCGTACTGAATGTATGACTATTAGCTCGATGTGTCACCTCCTGTCTCCCCCAATTCTTTCGACCAAATAATGCCATCATATGAAAAATTTATACCATATAATATGAACATAATACATCCCAAACCTAAGATGACATGTAATCTAGTTGGTGGGAACATCAAAATTGATCAAAATCTATGACTCCCACTTTTTGCATTTTTTCCTCTTTATATTGTAAAAATAAACGATGAAAACTCTCATGCATACAGATCTCACATGTGTCCCAAATAGAGTCCCACATGATATCATTGACAGGATACCATAAAACCTGCAAATAATTAATAATATCAAGTTATTAATTAAATATATTTAAAAATAACTATTATTTATTTACGTACCATCCAATAATCAAACATGTGATGCTGAACATCAATGGAAATCTAATCTCATGTAACCCATGCCATGAAAAAAATAATTTTGTAATCTAGAACTTACCTATCCAAAAACTATATGCGAAAATATGTGTAAAAAGTGAAAAAATAATTAAAAAATAATTATATAAATTAATTAAGGAAAATTAATTAAAAAAACTATGGTACACAACGGAATATACCTATTCATGTGTGAATTGACTTGAAGATGTGGACTTCACTTAAGGATAGGGTTAGGAATCATCAATCTCGCAAGACCACATCCCCTACGAGTAGTCATTGAACTGCTAGTAGTATGAGGGCCAGATGATGTACCATCAGGCTCATCATCTAGTAGTACATCATCATCCAACTCATGAAAAATATTAGATAAACATTCATCAGCCATCTGAAACAAAAAATGTCTATTGTTAGAAAATAACTGAAAAAAATATTATATATAGATATATATTATTTATGATTATAACCATTATTGAATTGTTTCAATATTTATCTTCATCTTCATATATGATGGTTTTAATATCTTCGTATTCCTCCTTAGTATCATCAATTTCCAAGGGAGTTTCATCTTCATTATCTCTTCCTATTTCAAATACAATTGTTACATGAACAACATCATTTCCTCCATCGACCCATAACTGTGGGGTGTCATCATCGATATTTATGTATCTTCATAGAAAATATATATTTGGAGTTTTCTCTTGAAAAAATTCAATTCATTACACTTTAGTGTAACCAAATTCACTTTGGATAAATTGATTTTCATGAGATTTAATTTTTATTATCCTCCACCAATCAGTTAACTCTCTTGAAGCAGCACAATAATTTTCATAATAATTTTCATGTTCCTAATGATCCAATAAAATGGTTCATTTACTAAAATAAGGATTTTATATTTAATTTCAATGATTACATGATGTGGATGAATATGAAATCCTCTATCAGTATCCAACCAATGACATTTAAACATCATTGTATAATTATTTTCTAGATAACATAGTTCAAATATTTCTTCCAACATACTATAAAATTCAACTTCACTTTATCTATGATGAGATGCTCTCAAGAAAAACACACTATTAATTTTTTTGATTCCTCATATGCATGCATATGAAATTGAAAACCATTCACCACATACGTATTATATGATTTATCCATTTTGGATGGTGGGTTAGCTAATACACAAAATTGATTATCAATTTTATAATTATGTTAAGATAAATGAAAATTTGAAAAAATATATCAATATAACAAGTAATAAATTGATTTTATATGTTAAACCATGAATAATTTACTTTAAAAGTTTTCGAAACTAGTATGAAAAATTAATTTACCAACCTTCTTCAAGTGAAGATACTGTAATTTGTAGAATCTATTTCTTGATACGATTATCATATAATATACAAATAAAATAATATAAATTTTCATAAAAAATATATAATAAGTGATAGCTAAACTCACAGTGAAAATGGTGTCATTTCATTAAGTTGAGCAGAACATGTGTATGAGCCCTATAATGGTCATCATATGAAATTCATCATTCAAGAAATCCATAAAATCCAAGTTCATGTTGATTAAAAACAAATTACTAATTGTTCATTTAATCATCAAAATTTCCCTTGTTACATCCCATGTGGTTATGTTTTAAGGGATACTCACATATAAAATAATGAGAGCATAAGAAAGAAATTTCCTCTTGAAAATAAGCTTATGAAATTGATCTTTCAACCGATGCTTTGTCACAGACCTTTTTCTTAAATTTTTTCATGAACCTTTCAAATGGGTACATCCATTAGAACTGTACCAGACCTCCAAATTTTTCTTTACGTATCAAATGTAATATCAAATTTTCCCTTTAACCAAAGAAAGTGGGCGACAATATTTTTTCCAAATTACATAAAATTAAAAAAAACATCTTATTGTAGTATACTTAGTGAATCATAGTCTATTGTCACCAGATAAATGTATTATAGAAAATTTTATATTTTTGTTTGATAATCCCAAATCATAGAATTCAACAAACCTCTAAAACCAAATGGTAGAATTATTTCTATTTTAACATAAAAATCATGAATTTTTAATCCAATAATATAAAATTTTCAGACACATCTATGAAATTTGGAAACATAAATATCTATAATCATCATATTTTAAATCCACTAAAAAACTAATAAATTATTTTCTTTGGAAAATTTATAATCCATTTTTGGCTTCTTTAACTTCTGCGATCTATTATTTTTAAACTGTTCAAGTTCTGGTCACCTGTAAATTTGGTCAAGATCTAATCATACCTTTATATTATATTTGGCCTTACTAAGTGTCTCTAAAACTATATAAAATATATGATCAAAATAATTCTTCTCAATATGTTTGAAATCCAACATGTAACAGACCAAAAAACCAGACCAAGATGGAAGATCCCAAAAAATGCACTATTTTATCCAATTGTGTTCTTTCCCAAAGAGATCTATTTTCTATTAGTTACGTATATCTAAATTTAATGTGAGGTAATGAAGATACAACATATTTTAACTCAATACCTGATATCATTGTGGAAAATTCAAATATTTCAATAGTACCTTTTCTGAAATGATATCCATTCCTCTGAAAAGAATGATCAGTAGTGAGAAATCTATGATGATAGTAGAATAAATAATTTTTCCTTCCATTAATGAGCATAAATTATTTTTATCTATCATTCAGTATATACATGGTTTTGGAGTATGTGTACTCCATCCTGATAACATTTCATATGTTAGGAAGTCACTAATTGTCCACATCAATGAATCTTTCATTATGATATTTTATTTTGCCAAAACATCATATGTATTGACACCATTACTCCACAATAAATTGATTTCATCAATCAATGGCTTCAAATAAACATCTATATTCTTTTTGGATGTCCTAAAATTAATAAGGTCAAAAAGATATATGGACGATTTATCAACATCCAAGGAGGTAAATTGTACAGAGTTCTAAATATGGGATAATAAGAATATTGACTACCATAAGAACCAAATGGATTGAAACCATTAGTATAAATACCCAGTCACATGTTTTGAGCTTCTGAAGCAAAAAAACCAATGTACTCAGTCAAAATGTTTCCAGGAATCACCATTAGTGGGATGATTTAAGCTTATACCAATTGAAATATTGATTTTATTCTATGAAAACAATTTTTACTAATTACAACATATTATTACTAAGTATTACTAATTATTAATATTTTTTACTATTTTTATTTGTTTATAACAATTTATTACTAAATATTACTAATTTTTATAACTATAACTAATTATTAATAATTACAGATAATTATAACATCTTTTTACTAATTATTACTAATTATAACGAATTATTACTAGTTATAACAAATTATTACTAATTATTACTAATTATAGCTAATTATTACTAATTATTACAAATTTTTACTAATGATTACTAATGATTACTAAATACCATTAATTTTTAATAATTTTTACTAATTACCCCTAATTATTAATAATTACCCATAATTATTACTAATTACACCTATTTATTACTAATTACCACTATTTTTTTATTAATTATCACTAATTATCATTAATTATCACTAATTATCACTAATTATTAGTAATAACCACTAATTATTACCAATTACCACTATTTTTTTCTAATTGTTACTAATTGTTACTAATTTTTAATAATTATTAGTAATTTTTACTAATTACCACCATGTTTTACTAAATTTTACTAATTTTTACTAATTATTACCAATTAGTACTAATTATCACTAATTACAACTAATTACTACAAATTACCACTAACTACTACTAATTACCACTAATTATCACTAATTACCATTAATTTTTACTAATTACCACTAGTTTTTACTAATTACCACTAAAATTTTCTAATTATTACTAATTATTACTAATTTTTACTATTTTTTACTAATTACCACTAGTTGTTACTAATTATTACTAATTATTACTAAATAGCACTAATTGCTACTAAATAGTACTAATAACCACTTATTATTACTAATTACCACTAATTTTTACTAATTACTCGTAATTTTTATGAATTATAACTAGTGTTTACTAATTAATACTACTTATCAATAAGTACCACTAATGTTTACAAATTATGACTAATTTTTACTAATTATTACTAATTAGTACTAATTACCACTAATTACTACAAATTACCACTAATTTTTACTAATTACCATTAATTATTAATTATTACCACTATTTTTTCTACTTATTACAAATTAGTAGTAATTACCACTAATTACTAATAATTACAACTAATTATTACTAATTACCACCAACTTTTACTAAATACCACTAATTTTTACTAATTACCACTAATTTTTACTAATTATTACTAATTATTATTAATTATGAATAATTATCACTAATTATTTCCAATTTCTACTAATTATCACTAATTAGTACTTATTACCTCTAATTAGTATTAATTACCACTAATTAATGCTAATTACCAGTAATTACTACTAATTTTCATCAATTATTACTAATTACCACTAACATTTACTAATTTCCACAAATTTTTAATAATTACCACTAAATTTTACTAATTACCACTAATTATTACTAATTACTACTAATTATTACTAATTATTACAAATTATTACTAATTATTACTAATTATTGCTAATCATTACTAATTATTACAAATTATTACAAATTATTACTAATTATTACTAATTATTACTAATTACACCTAATTTTAACAAATTTTACTAATTATTGGTAATTTTTTCAAATTAGTATTTATTAGTACTAATCACCACTAATTACTACTAATTACCACTAATATTTACTAATTACCACCAATTTTTACTAATTACCTCTAATTATTACTACTTATTACAAATTATTAAAAGTTATCACTAATATTTACTAGTAATTACTAATTATTACTAATTTTTACTAATTATCACAATTGTTTACTAATCATTACTATTTTTTACTAATTTTTACTAATTACAACAAAACTTTACTAATTATTTCAAATTATTACTAATTATTACAAATTATCAATATTTTTTATTAATTATTACTAATTAACGCTAATTTTTATTAATTTATTAGTTTATAACAATTTGTTCCCAATTTTTACAATTTATTACTAATTATTACTAATTACCACTAATTATGACTAATTACCTCCAATTATTACTAATTGCCACTATTTTTTACTCATTTCTACTAATTTTTATTAATTATTACAAATTATTGATAATTAATACTAATTAATACTAATTATACTAATTTAATTTTTTTAATTTATAATTTTTTTATTAATTTATACTATTTTATAACAGTTTATTATTATTTTTAGTTAGTTATAACTAATTTCTGCTAATTATTACTAATTACATCTAATTCTTACTAATTGCAGCTAATTATTATTGATTAATGAAAATGAAAACAAATTATTGGAAGTTAAAACTCTACATTTTTAATTAAAAATATTACTACAAATTGAAACTAAATATTTCTAAAAAGAATGAATGTAAAATAAAACTAATTAATTCTAATTAAATCTAATTAGTGTTAATTAATAACAATTATTACTAATATTAATTAAAATAAATTAAATAAAAAATAAAAAAATAAAAACCATGAAACTAGATCTTTTAGTGGATGCAAAACTTGAATGTTGATCCCCTGTAAAGTTTAAAACTATGAAAAGTTTAAACTAAAATTAAAAATATGAGAGTAGAGAATTTGAGAGAAGTTTAGAGATGATGGGAATGAAAACAATTGGGGGGGGGGGTATATAGGTTAAATTATTTGCGACATGAGTATTTACGATGGGATTCTCATCATAAATACAATTATTTGCGAAAAGTCCCGTCGCAAATAGTACTGCAGTAATTAATTGCAGCAGTGTTAAAAAATAGTATTTGTGATGGGACCCGTCACAAATACCTTTGACTGACATGTTTTTTAGACAGGAGAAAATTCTATTGCAAATAAGTAAACATGATAGATAGTATTTACGATGAGATCTGTCACAAATACTATCCTCCTAACACTTTATTTGCGATGAGAGTAAACCCCTGTTGCAAATAACGAAAAAGTGGGATGAGTATTTGCGATTGGGGTTTATCCCCATCATAAATACTCATCCCGCGGTTTGGAATACAGGGTGCACCAAAGGTATTTGCAACCAGAATAACTTCCCATTGCAAATACGTTTTTATCGACTATTTGCGAAAAGATATGAATCCTGTCGAAAATAGTCTATTTCGATGGTCTATTTGTGATGAGTCCTATACCCAACGCAAATAGCCCATCGCACAAAGTCAAAATTCCCATAGCGATGGAGTTAAATCTGCTTCCATATTTTATATACATGGTAGGTCTCGGGGAGGGGAACAAAGGAAAGAAAATCTGCAAACGTGGAGGCTCGAAACCAGGACCTCCTCAACTCACCACCACAGGTACAGCAGGGGCGGAACCACTAAACTGTGACCTATGGGGCATTCCATATTTTATACATAAATGTAATTTTACTAGCAACTAATGACAAGGTTTTTCTTTATGAGAAGATGTGATTTCCCTATAAATTATTTGACATGAAATATATGAGTGAGTCATCCTATGTTATTGGAAATAAAAAAAGGAATTCTAGGAATGTTTCAAGAAACCTATATTTATAATTTTTTTGGGAGATTGCAGATGAACAATTATTCACTTATTATAGTACCCATTATTTAGGGTGATGAATTCAATTTGAATCAATTCCATAAAATGAATAAGAATGATAATAAATGAAATCCATTACATATACTTCCACAGTAGGTAATTTAATGCATGTTCAAATCTATAGAGTATCTTACATTGCATTTTCAATTAGAATGGTGGGATTATATTAGAGTAATCTAGGTATGGATCACTGGAATACTAATAAGAAGGTGTTAAGATACATTTAAGGGACTAAAGAGTGGATTTTCTATATAAAAATGATATCTTGAAAGTTGTCATTTATTGAGAAGTAGAATTTCAGGTTGTGTTGATTTATAGAAATCAACTTCAACGTACATATTTATGGTATATGGTGGAGTTATTACCTAGAGAAGTGCTAAAACAACACTACTATTGAAAAAAAATATAGAATATGAGTTCATCTATAATTTTGAAGCCTCTTATCATGGTGTATGTCTATAGGGTCTCATTTTAGGGTTGAAATTTAAAGATTCAATTTCTAGACCGTCAATCATTTATTCAAACAATTTAGCTATTGTATTTATGTTTATGAATAACAAATCTAAAAGTTGAAGTAAAAAAATCAATATTAAGTACTTATCTATAATAGAATATGTTAAAGACATGGAAGTTCTTATTTAACATATCAACCTTGAATTGATTATTTCAAATCATTTAACTAAAGGATGTTCTGGGGTTAAGTCCCCATGTCTTCATGTTTTATGTGATTTTCTTCCTTGTGTGGTGTTCCAAGGTGGTAGATATAGTTGACCTATTTTACTTGAAACTCCACATGTATATATTTATTATTTTCAGCTATTTCATATACATTCATTGCATGAGAAATATTTCAAGGCTATAATATAAACCATGTGGCTGAGGTTTATTCATGCTAATAAAGTCATATAATAAAATGTAATTCATGGAAGCTACTACTCATTTACTCATATGACACACCATTATGATTCATTTATTATTTTTTCTTATCAAGGAAGATGTTGGATTGATATATTCATGTTAGTGGACATAGACTAAGTGGGAGAATGTAATAAATTTGGTTGGTGGTATATTTTCAACCACCTGCATCTAACCACCTTATCGCCAACTCATATCCTTTGATGGAGGTGTTGAGGGTTATATTTTTAATGGGAAACCCCCCTATATTTTCTATTCCCCTAAACCATTTTAGATCTCCTCTATGAATATTGTAGAAGGAATCCTTATGTTATAGATATATTTTGGTGTTTTTATTATTTTATCTATATAGGGAATAAAAAATCAAGGCATACAATTTTCTTCATCAATATTATGAAAATATTTATAATGTATAGATGTAATTATATTTATATTAAAAGGTTATAAATAATGAAAAAAAAATTCGTTTCATTAAAGTTTAATTTTATTATTTCATAACCTAGACCAAAATTAACTTTAAAAGAAATAAATCAAAGTGTTTTAAATTCTAAATCTATAGGGAAGTTCAAAATCCTATAGATCAGTTTACTTTGAGTAGATCCTAGAAGACTAAATATATAGAAAATTTTTCTGGTTTAAAATAGGTGATGAAGATGCTTAATAATGGGAACTATAACTATGTTAGATTATTGTTGGTCTAAACATCAATATAGGTAGAATATGAATACATTCAGAGTAAGTGGTGGGTTATCATAAAGGAACCTAAAGTTATATAAAATATATTCAAAGAATTTTGAGGCTGAGTAATATTAGGTATACCATGTATAAGTTTAATGATTAAATAAAAACATATGGATGTTAATAGAAGATGATGTTACCTAATTAATCTAGATTTTTTGAGGCACATTCATCGATATTATGTTTCAAAATTTCAAATTTATATTCTATTGAGTTATTAAAGACTTTTAAATGAGGCCAAGATCCATATTCAAAGAAAAAGGAGGTTCACTAGAGAAGCACAAAGGATCAGTTAGATTTTGAGCTTTTATACAAGTGATTGAGATAGATCAAAAACTCATTACATGTGGGCCCAATTTCTACGTTTTATAAATCTTGTTCAAAGAAAAATAATGAGTTGAAAAATGAAGATAAAATGATGAAGTTAGCTAGATAAGTGAAATATTGATATGAGCCTATGATATGGATGGAATTATTTTGGATTGGGGTACTATAATTGTATTAATGAGTTTAAGAATTAATTGAGACTAGACTTCATCAAGATTCTTGGTGATCTAGATTCCACTTACAGGAGTATCAATTGGTCAAAGACAAGTATTTTTTCACTGGATGTTAAATTGTATCATGAAAATGACCAGTTGTGGTGTTTCCATGTTGATAGAGATGAGGTAATTAAAAATACTATTTTAATATATAAATTGAGGTCGAGTTCTACTATATAAATTATTCCAATTTATTTTGGACTTTTCTTCCCTCTTTCTCTACCCCCGTTTGTCTAATCGATTCTTTATTCTACAAAAAGTGAAGTGTAATGTTTTTCTATTACCTATATTGTGCCATGTTTTGATCTTCTATCTCCAAGTTTATGGAGATCCAACTTTTATTTTTTATCCAAGGGAGGTAATAATAGGTTTCATTAAGTACTAATTGTATTTTTCTTGTATTTATCAATTCATTCTATGATTTATTTGATAGTTAAAGTCATTAAAATGAACAATAAAAATTCTTTTTTTTATTTTTTTCTATTTTTATGAACTTCATATTCACATTAATTAAAATAGTAGAGTTTTTTGTGGTGATAATGACAGGTAAATACGTTTCTATACTAAGTTCAATAAGAGGACATAACATCTGGAAAAAAGTTTCAATATAGGATTATCCTTGATTGAAAATGAGAGGTTATTGATGAAAATTATTGATTTTTTCAATATAATAAAATTGAAGGAATAATAATTTTTTAATATAACAATGATAAGTTACCACAAAAAACATTGATGGTTTGTACCATTCTTTCTTATTTCATCCTAAATGTTTTATTACACTCCTTATTTTTTCCATGTAATACATCAATATACATTTACATATGAATTTTTTTGTTTAATCCAACAATATTTATTTTTGAGTATCTCATTTAAATAAAAAAATAAGTGAAATAAGTAAATATTGTAGGTTAGTAGATCCTTTAGATCGACACTATGGTTTCTATTGTAATGCATTTCTTAGGAAAATAAAAAATGTTATTGTGTACTTCATGAAAAAAATAATCTTATTATAAAAATTATACTAATTTATTTTATAAATTGATTAAATTTTTTTCAATGTCTAGTGTAACACCCCATGATTTTATATATATTTTCTTTCAGAAAAACTAGATATACTTTATTGCATTTATTACATGAAACATTGAGTCTAAATTAACTCGTGATATAATATACCATTACAACATAATAATTGGATTGGAGGGCATAAAAAATGATTAACCATGTTATGAAATAATATGTATAAATGATTTACCAAATTCAAATTTGTTGTATAATTCTTAATAAATAATCATTATATTTTTTTAATAAAATCATTTAATCATCAAAAGACCTGTTTTTCAAAGAAGTTAGTTTTTTCTACATGTTATGTATTATTATCCAACCAAAGTATATTTTTCACTATTAAAAATTTATTTTAATTAAATTAGTTTTTAGTGTGTGAATAAAAATCTATAAATTATTTGTCTAAAGTTTAGTAATGGTGAAAAAATCATTTGAAGGTAAAAAGATTAATTTTTCCTAAAATTGTTTATATGTGCGCAATATGTTTTTATCATAATAAATAAAATAAATCCTTATTTATTAATGATTTTAATTAAAAATAAATATTATATATTTACTAAAATATTCTAACATCAATTGTATAGTTTTTACTAGTTAATGAATAAAGGTAAATTCAATTGTTTTTCTTAAAAATGCATTTTTCTAAAAATAAGGATTCTTTGCGTTTTTCACGCTTATTTTAAAATTAATTTCTTAAGAATATAGAAATTTTGTTAGATAAAATTTATTCCATATTTGGAATCATAATATCAAGATTTATAAATGATTCCACTTTCATTTTTGCTCATAATGAATAGTAAAAATAATAAAAATATGTTACCATGGCTAAGGTTAAAACTATTTTATTGGGGGGATTATTCTATGTGATAATGATATTATTTCCACAAAAACGTGCATGATTCTCATTTTTTTCATTATTTTGAACGTTTATTATCCTACCTTCAAATACTTCCCCATTTGGAAGCATTTTAAATGAGTAAGACATTAATATATTATAATTTTTTGAAAAATTCCAAGTATATCCTCTCCCTCACTTACAATACTCTCTACCCTTATTCAAAAAGTTTGAGCCTTTTATCTTGGAAAATTCCTAGCATAATACCATTATATATTTCTTACCTTCATCTTTGTACCCCTAGTCTTCTCCTAAGACCAATTTTTAAAGGCTTAATGTCCAAGCTAATGACGACCCATCAAAGAAGAGGTTTAAATCATAACTAAGATCTTTCAATTTTATTTCTTCTTTCACCGTATCTAGAATGACTGTATCAATATTAAAATGGATACTATAGTATCTTAAAGAAATATATATTTTATTATTATTATGGAATAACCTTTTTCACATCTTTTCATCAAATGGAAATGAATGTACCACTCATACATACGTGTGGACTACCACCTCCACAAAGCCATATGATCCATTTTCCATCATCTACTCATATTTATGGATATAATGATGGATATAAATTATATTTATGATATAATTATTACTATTTAATTATAACATTATTATTTATCTTCATTTCATACTTTTTGTTAGAAAATGAAAACAATGTTCATGCCTACATACATACAACTGTGTACAGGAATAATGTATTTCATTTTTCTATCTATAAATTTTATGGATGGTTATAAATATTTATATAATAAAAATATATAATTTATTTATATCATTATCAACATTTTAGATAATATTTAACCATGATCAAAGTAAAATGATCATAACTTCCATATTAAAACATTATTGAAAAATGAAACAGTTATCACCCGAGATAATGATTTTAGTAAAGAGTTATTAATGAGAAGGTAATAAGATATTATAGGTAAACCATATATGATATTATAATTATGAATATGTTTATATTATATAATTATAATAAATTTATATTTATTATAAATTAAGGTTGAGGTCTTATGATGCATGTTAAACTTGAGGTAAGGGTTATTCATTTGAATGTTGTTTTGTTGAGTCATGTTTGATGTTATGAAAATATTTATGTATATGAGGTGAATATACTTCCCATTTGAAAATTTATATCATGGATACATCTTAATTCATTAGTTTTAGATTAAAAATTCAAATTACTTCCTCAAATTTATTTTGATTCGAAAGTAACCAAAGTGGTAAGGGTTTATCATCTCATATTGCCTTCTTTAGGAGATAAGTTATGTTGTACATATATTTTATTTTATGATGTTTGTATTTTGAACATGGATATGTAATATTTTAAATTTATTTATACTAATGGTATTTAATATTTTATTTTAAGTTAATTTTTTTCATGGTGTATATGATTCTAAAGTTACCAAATCAGTAAGGGTTGTATGTTATAATCTGATTTTTATTGGGATTATTTATAACTACATTTAAGAGGATCAAAATATATGATCTATATATACAAAATATTATGTTATTTATTATTATCTATTTATGTATATAGATTTATTTTTTCTTTTTATTTTCTCTCCCTATTTAATCAACATTCCAATTTTTTTTGAGGAAAAATGGATCTTATTTTTCTCATCATATGTGAATATTTTTCTTTAATGACCATATTTTTTAAATTTTTATAGGATTTTTTTTAATATTTTCAAATGATTGATTAATTTTTTTTTTAAATTTCATTAAAAATGATTAAAAGTAATTTTCATTTCATTTTATAAATTAGAAACACTTTACAAAAGGTGTGAATGGAATTATTATTTTAATATATACCGCATGAACAAATTTTACAAGTTTTATGATTACCCTTTTATTTGAAGACTCATTTAAAATTTTCCATGGTTATTTTCAAATAATTTTTTTTCCTTTATATTTTTTAAATTTTAATATTTTAAATAATTATTTTCAACATGAAAAGGTTATTTTCCTCAAGAAATTTTCCAATGATATTTTAAAGTAAATTTCATTTATGATAAAATCCTTTGATGTTAATTATGATTTACTAGGGATATTATTCAATGATAACACACTTACTATTACTTTGGATGATTTATAATAATGATAATGAAATATTGATGAAGTATGTTTTCTTTTCCATGAGTTATGTTATAGTGAATGATAAATGTATTGATGTACTTTTGATATACATATGAAAGGATTCAGATTATATAAAAAGTGAGTATCTTATAAAACTAAAATATATTGGGTAAAGGTTAAAATTTTACAATCTAAAAGGGTATATATAAGGTTATTCTAATCCCAAAAAGAGGGTACACTAGAGGATATCCCTTGTAAAAAGAAAGTGAAATGGCGGTTATCCCAAGCCTAACATGTGAAAAATGACATGGTGGGTAGCCTTGACATAATATTTCTATTATTATGATTATTCCACCCTTTTTTTATCCTATTTTAGGACATGATCTTATTATAAGGTTATTATATTATAACTAATGTTATTTTATTCCTTTATAAATTATTTCTTACTAATTTCTAAGATTTATTCCATGACTCATGATTATGATATATTATTTTCTATTTAACGTTTTAAAATGTCCAGATATGTTCTCATACCATTATGCTCATGTTATTTTTAAATTATCATTGATATATCCATTATTTATCCTTATTGATAATCTCATATGACCTTCTATTATGTATTATTTTCCCCATGAAATGAATAATGGTTTTAAATATGATATGTCTTAGAAATTTAATAGTTGTAAAAAACCTAGTGGGAAATGATGTAGATCCTTTATGTTCTAATTTATTTATATATCCCAGTTTGTAAATTCACTAAACCTTTATAGTTTTCTCATGGATGTTAATGATATTTAATGAATATTCATCTAATAAGATGAAGTTGTTATGTATAAAATGTTTATCTCTCCTCATTTGATATAAGAGTAAGGGTTTTTTATTTTTGGAAACAAGATGAGAAACCTTTAGTGAGGAACCATAGTAAAATACAAATGATAGGATAACATCCTATATAATGTTAAATAAATAAGTTCTTTTCCTAGAAAATAAATCCATTTCTGGATACTAGAAAGTGGATGCAGCTCTATCATAAAAGTACCTAATGGTAAAAACTTTGAAATGGGTATATTTGGTATTAACTCAATTTTAATTAGTTAAAAATGAGTGGGACTAATACTATATACCTAGATAGACACTATAGGTTTAACAAACTTTTTCCATTAGGTAAATTAATGTAAGTTTTGGAATGTATAAAGTGATTTTAGGCCTTATAATGGCTAAAATTGGGGTCTGAAATATGTTGGTAGTTTTTTAATCTTTAAGTTAGCTTTTGGAGTTTTTTGGTTCCAAAAATTGAAATGTCGTGGAAATGGTGTTGGATGTGGATGTTCTCAGGTGATTCAATGTAAAATTTTCTAAGTAGAAATAGATGGCTTGGGTGTGTGGAAATATTGGTGGTTTAGTTGTCCATGGTCTGGGAAACCTCACTATTATCATTTTGGAGGTTATAGTTAGGGAAAATGGTTCATGGTTGGGAAAAATTCCATAAGGGATGATTATGTTTCTTAAGGTGTTCCGGAACACCATGACCATGGTGAAGGCTATGGTGGAGGTCATGGAGACATCAAGTTATGTTTTTAAATGGATGAAATGACCAATTATTCCTCAGATCTCCTATAATGAGCCATGCTTTAGCCTTTAAACAACTTTCAAGAATATTGAGGGGATGATAAATGTATTTCTCACCATTGTTCCACTAATTAAACAACTCAATTCTCCTCCCATTTTAGAGATTTTTATTTTTGGGAGTGTTCATTTAAGAGGTCTGATTGGTGGTGTGTCCTTTATCCGAGCTCTGATTTCTTCTTTTTTTAGGTTGATATTTCCTTTCTTTTAATAGATCTAAGGCCTCAGTTCATCCACCATTTTAGGTTAATTATATTTTTTTAATTTCAATGGATAACTCTATTAATTATTTCTTGTTCCAACATGGATGTTCCTTAGAATCTCTATCCTTGAAATATTTTGTGACATTGGAGAGTAATCTTAGGGTCTTTGGGTGTGATCTTGATTTGGGAGATTCCGTTCTTAGAGAACCTTTACTTTTAAATATATTATCTTGATATAGGAATATCCTTAACACATAGGTACATGTATATGATGTTATTATGACTTGATCATTTAATCTTTATATATATTGCATGCGGGTGTCCGAGTGGCCCTTGAGACCCATCCTTGATACATGTTCTTATAATTTACGTGTCTCCTCTTGAGAAATATTCTTTATATTCATTATTATTTAATTCTATGATAAATATTGTTTATTTTATTTCATAGTCTATGGAGCATTAATCCGGAATTAGTATGGATAGGTTTCTCAGTACTAGTCAGATGGCACCTTGGAGGGGGAGAATGATGATGTGAAAAGGGATATGGACTATGGATCATTTGATGGTATGAGTTAGATCATAAAAATGTTAACCGATGATGGAGTATACCATATAATAGAGTTTAGTATCCTTTGACTAAAAACTTGTATGGTAGTTTTCCATTTAGGGTGAAAAACACATCCAAATACATGAAACATGTCAAGTAACAAATAAAAAATCATTTGAGGGTTATAACCACCATCATGGTGGGGTGTGTGGTGTTCTTGTTAATGACCACCATCAAGGTGGGGTGTGTTTTTTTCCTTAAAGACACAACTTTTAACTAGTAAAGATAGGACTAGGGTGTCAAATGACACTGGGACTTGTGTTACATCTTATGATGAGTGGTGACAAATATTGACATCCTTAATGACATTGTGCCAAATCAGGTGAGGTCAAGGTTGTGGAAACTTGGTTAGAGAATAATGACTCAAACTATATATGATTTTATATTCAATTATGAATTTAATTTATATAATGGAATAAACTTATATATATATATATATATTATACACTTGTGTTAAGGACATATTGGTGGTGTCCTACTATGTCTATACTCACACACTACATATGAATATCAGTGTACGTACAGACTTCATGACAGGGGACATATTAAGGGGGGAAATCCCTAGTTACTATGACCTAGGATATGGATCATGATGGCTAGAGGCATTATCAGGATGAACTCTAAAGTGACGTTGTAGTGTTTTATTTACAATCTATTTTACTAATACACCTATTTGGCCTGCCACTTTTAGGTTTACATGGTTTATTATTCCATATGACGTGAGATAACTTCCATGTAATATGTTATATTACTATTTAGTTATACCATTTTTGTATTATTATTACTTTTATTTTATGACAATTAGGTTATAGTTTTTCCACTAACAACATTTTGACCCTCCTTATTAGTTGTAAATATCTTGCGTACAATGATTTTTATATAAGGCCATGTGTAAATCTCGATTAGACTTGGTGACTCAATATGGGGAATTAAAAAATTCCATCATAGAAGGTTTTACCTCATTATTTTTCCTTAACTATGTTTTAGGGAATGTAGAAAGGGGTTAGGCTATGTGGGACTTAACTAGGGAAGTTACATGTGTACCAAGCTAGAACATGTGAAACAGACCTCTGAGTTACTATTGTTGGTATTGTTGTTATAGTTATTTTTTTAAAGGTTCATCTCTTTCTTGGGTATATAATTTTTCTACTCTTTTATGGAAAATGGGTTCATTCATGTATCATGACTAGGAATATAATATCACATGTCATTTATGAGCCTGTATATTGTTTTATTTTAAATAAATAAATAATTCCATGATTTGAATCCTATTTTTTGTGATATGTCCATGATTATATTATATATTTTTCATGGAATTAGATTAATTAAACTTAACATTCTTATCGTATATATATATATATGATTATGAAGAACATGTAGGTATTGAGAACTTGGATTTTGTTTTAGGTAGATCTAGGAGGGATATCCTTGGGTTATGGGTAGGATCATAGGAGAACATTTTTCAGATCCTATAGAATGATTGGGATATATCTATAATTAACAGATTTAGACATTATAAAAGTTCTTTTGGAATTTATAAAATGCTTCCACAGAGATGGATAATTGTACCTCTATCAGAGGTATATTATCTCATTCATAAGGACATTCCTATACCACTATTAGTGGTATAGGAGAATGTAACCCAACAAACTCCTTTAAGAGATCCAATGATTCAGGCTATAGAGATAGTTCAAATAGGAATATTTTCTATATTATACCCACTCAAGGTGGAAGAATTTATAAGACCCTTAGAAATAATTTTAGGGACTTATATATCTAGAATCCACCATCCTTTCAGTGTAATGGTGACCCACATGATATAGAGGAATGGATATGAGTCACTGAGAGAATTCTTGATCTGGTACAGACTCATGTGGATGATTGAGTGATGTTGGAGACCTTCATGTTCCAGGTACTTACCAAGTGATTTTGGAATATAATGAATTAGGATAAGATATAATACATTATTACTTGGTTTAACTTTAAGGGTCATTTCATTGATAAATATTTTCCTAGCATGATGATGTTGGACCATGCCCAGGAGTTCATGGAGTTGCAGTAATGATCTATATCTGTCTGAATATATTTTTTATGTTTTATAGATCTGTTACTCTTCATCCCTCTTATGGATATAAAAAAGTCTAAAAAGTCTCAAAAGTTTGATATAGTCCTCTTTATTAATATCAAATAATAGTTTAGTGGATTTAATCTAACATCATACCTAGAGGTGTTGTACAAGGCCCATACCATTGAGAAATTCCTAGAGGAGGAAAATGTATCAGGATTACTTCCCCTCCATAGGGGATCAATTACTAAGATTACTATCAATTATATGGGATCCTCTTCCAATAGTAGAAAGACAAAAACTTATTTATAGTGGTAGGGAAGTAGGAATACATTTTACAGTAGGACATCCTTAGTGTCCTCTATGAGAGGTGATTTTACTAGGTTCTTCAATTATGGGAAAGGAGAGTATCTTATCAATGCTTGTATAAAGTATTCTTTGGATTACCATTGATGTGGAAGGATAGGTCATATTCAAAAAAAATTCTTTATTTATTATTGGAATTATTTTGGGAGATTAGGTCATGATACATGTAGATGACATCTATAGAAGATACAAACTCCTTAAACTTTGAAGACTCAAGGGAAAGGTCACAGAGATAAGAAATGCCATGTTTTTTCTACAAATCAGGCTACAAATGATGGAGATGAGGGACCATATACGATTTGATAAAAAATATTGATCACCTATTTGATATCAACCACTTTGTTTGATATTAGTTCTTCCCATTTGTTTATCTCTGAATAAGTGGTACCTTCCCTAAACTTACTTGTTATAATATCCTCATGGAATCTTTCTCTTGACACACCCTTAGGGATTAAAGTGGACTATCTTTAAAGGTGTCTAAAATTTCCAAGAGTGATCAATGGGTATGGTAATTTGTATAATTTTATAATCCTAGATCTTAACAGGTTCGATTGGATCTCTAAAATGGGTTTTCATACAAACTATCATTTACACATCAACTACTATTAGAGATCAGTATCTATTACCTCATCTGGGGGGGGGGGTGGGGGTGATTTGTAATGATAAATGAGTGGGAGTTAGAATCTATTAGATTGGTTCTATATTTGAGTCATATTAAAGCCATTACTATACATGTTATGGGATTAACACTTTTATAAAGATAAATATCATCCCCAAATTCTTTCCCTCTAGTTGTAGGAATTTATATAGATGTGTTTCCAGAATACTTTTCAGGTATATCTCCTAATAGATAGACTAGGCTTGAAATATAAATCATTCTTGGGGAGAAAACTATATCGGTTACCTCTTATCGTATGACACTGAATGAGTTTAAGTAACTCAAAGTTAATCTTGATTACTTAGAGAATAAGGGCTTTATCAAAATGATCACATCTCCATGGGGTGCACTAGTATTTTTTAACAAAATTAAAAATGGTACTTGTCAGCTCTATATGTATTATATAATTTTAAACCAAGTTACAATGAATAATTAGTTCCATTTTCCTAGAATCAATGATTTTTTGATCATTAGTGTGGAGGTCATTGTTATTCTATGATTAGCCTACATTTAGGGTACCATCAACTTTGGTTCATGAAGAAATACATAAAAAAGATGGTGTTTATGAGTAGGTATGGAATATATGAGTTCATGGAGATTCATTTTGGTCTGAAGAATGCTCCATTTGTGTTCATTTACCACATGAAGAATATATTTCAACTATATATTGACTTTTTATTCCTGGAGTTCATTGAAAATATCTTGATATGATCACAAAATTCAGATATACATGTCAGGAACTTAAAGAATATACTGAGTTCACTTAGATAGAACCATCTTTATGCTAAACTGTTAATGCTTCGATTTTAAATTCAGGATATGTAATTCTTTGGTAATTTGATCTTTGAGGCATTAAAATTAGTTAACCCTGAGAAGGCAGAGACAATGATGTCTTTTTCTTACACTCAAAATGTATTCAAGATCATAATAATTCTTTGATTAGAAGGGTAATATTGGAATTTCATCCATGTTTTCTCACATTTGGCATCCCCCACAACAACTTTTTCCAATAAAGCGTTAAATTTAAAGTAGTCGGGTAAATTTGACGAAGTATTTGTTGAGATGAAGAATGTGATGCCCATATATTCAGTGATAAATTTTTCAGAACATGGGATGGGAATTATGGTCTTTTACGATGCATATGGAGTTGGATTGGGAGTTGTGTTAATGTAGGAAGTCTGATAGTAGATTATGTGTCTCTCTATCTATGACCCCATTAATTAAATTATCCTACCCATGACATAGATATGGAACCTCTAGTCCATGCTTGTAAGTGCTTGTGAACTATTGATTTGGAGAGAGCTTTATTATCTACATGAACCACAAGATTACCTTTTATATCTTATCATATATAGACGTGAATTTGAGGGAGAGGTTTTGGGTTAAGTACATGTATGAGTTCTAATTCACGAATTCTTATGTTCCAAGTAAGGGTAATGTTATTTAGATGCTCTCAGTAGGAAGATGTAGGATTCTTGGGAGATTAGAGAGACCTTCAAGGGGAAGAGTGGAAAATGATGTGATTGGTGGCCGATTAGAGGATGGATGTGACTTAGGAGTGAGGGGTAGTGACCTATTCACCTTTTTTTATCATGTATGATTTAGTAGACCTTGTGTAGACCAGCCAGTAGTTAGATCTTGTGTGTATGGTGATGCAACCAATATTGTTAGGAGTTAATTCAGTTCTAGGTTGGTCCTTAAACGATGGTGATATATTTTATATCCATGGTAGGGTTGTATTTCCTTATCTCCACATGGATGGAATTATGAAATATTATCATTCCTCATGGTGGATAGTGTATATATGGTTGAATAAGATGTACAATGAAATCCGATGTCAGTTTTGGTGTCCACGTATAAAGATAGTTATTTTTAGTTTTGTTTCATGATATATTACTTTCCATGGGGTAAAGGTTGAGAATCAATGTATTAGTGGTTTAATTTAGACACCTCCATTTTCTATATAGAGCTGAGATGATTTCCTAATGTATTTTGTGATAGGAATACTGAGGACCTCAAGGAATTGTGATGTTGTGTGGGTGATAGTGGATTGAATGACTATGGTTATCTATTTCTTACTGATCTAGGAGATTCTTTCCATATATGAGTTGGTATATATATACATATATATATATGAGATTGTACATATTGTGGAGTTACCTTGTGCATTGTATCATATAGAGACAAATTTTTCACATCACAGTTATGGTAGGCTGTGTAGAAGACTCTAAGGACTTAGCTAAGACTGATCATGACATATCACCCACCAGTAGTAGGATAGTCTCAGAGGAAGATCCAAATTATTGATGATATTCTTTGATATTATTTACTATAATTTTGAGAATCATGGGATGATCATATATACATATTTTAGTTTTCTTATAATAATATCCACTATGATTATATATAGACAACACACTATGTGGCCCTCTATGGTCGACCTTGTTGCTTTTATTCTTAATGAGAAGGTGGAGACTACTGTTTTGAGACTAAGACTGGTTTAGGAAACTTCAGATGGAGTAAAGATGATTTGGAAGTGTTTGATCACCACCCAGAGTAGAAAGATATCATATTTTTGTCATAGGATGAGACAACTGAAGTTCATTATGGGTGACTTGGTTTTCATACCGGAGACTCTTAGGTTTGGGAATCAATGTATTCAGAAGTAAGGAAAGATAACATCATTATTTGTTGGACCATTCGAGGTAATCAAGAATATAAAGACTATGGGATACCATTTTATTATTCCCCAGCTTTAATAAGGTGTGGTTGATGTGTTCCATTTATATGATCTTTATATAAAAATTTCAAATCCTATTCATGTTATAGGCTGTATGGGAATTAAGATAGAGTCATATGAATCATATAAGGAATGAATGGTACATATAGTTGACATGGATGAGAATTTTTATGGTAAAAGATTGTTTCATGTGTTTCGATCTTATGGTGGCATAGATGGTCCAATGTGTATACTTGGGACTATTATTCTCAGGATTGTGTGTAACGTATTAAGTTACTCAAGCTTTACCCTAGAGATACTTCTTTAGGATGAGAATTCATTAGACAGGGAGAATTGTGACAACCTTATTTTCAGTGGGTATGTTAATATAAGTTCTATCATGTATTAATTTATGTTTTGAGACATTTATTTGTTAAAAGTGGGATTCAAAATATTGTGGTGTATTTTTGAAGCCTAAAGTGTGATTTTGATGTTTTTTAGTGAAAAATATGAAACAACATGGGTGGGGTGTTAGCTGCGGTGGTCCTTGGGTGTTCTGGTGTGAAATGGTATAAAGGGAAACGACATGGTTGGGTGTGTTCATAATTGAGGGGTTATACATGTGGTTTGATGTACCTTGGATTTAGAGACCACACTATATATATTTTGAAGGCAGTGGGGAGAGAAAAAATCATCCAGTTGGGGAAACTCCACTGGGACTGACCATGTTTCTTGAGGTGTCCATGAAAACAATGTTCATGGTGATGGCCATGGTAGAGGTAATGAGGACATTGTGTTTTGTTTTGAACTAGACAAAAATGCCTCTTATTCAATTTATGTCCATTAATAAGTTTTGTTTTTATATTCAAACCATGTTTGAGCATAATAATGTTATTATTAATTCCTTTATAACTCATTTTCCTATGATTAAACCATTCTATTATCCTCCCCTATGATAGATTTTCATTTTTGGGAGTTTTCTGGGTAAAGGTCCAATTGTTGACATGGCCTTCATCTGATCCCTAACTTCTTCCTCATTTGGATCAATATTTCATTACCTTTGATAATTATAAAACCTGGGTTTACCAACCACTGTTGTTACTTCTTGTTTTGGACATTTTGGTAGATAACTCTAATGAGTGTTTCTTATTATATCCTTGATGTTACATATAATGTTCATTCTTTAATTCTCATGTGACATCAGAGATGGTTCATAGGGTCTTTGGGTGAGAGATTGATTAAGTGGATTCCTTCTTGGTGAACCTTGACATTGACATCTATGATATTGAGGTATGAAGATCATTAGTATATAGGGCCTAATATATAATGTTTTCATTACTTGATCATTTATTGTTGAATCCCATGATTGATATATATTGAATGTGGGTGTGTAAGTTTCCCTTGAGACCCATTCTTGATATGTGTTCTTATTATTTTTGTATATCCACTTGAGAATGGTTCTTGATATTCCTTTTTGTTACATGTTATGATACATATTCTTGATATTGTTTCATAGTCCACATAACCTCTCCCATCTATTAGGATCACAAGGTTTCTCATAATTATTTTAAAAACCCCTTAAAGGGGGAGCATGATAATGTGAAAAAGGCTACTAACTATGGATCAGTTGATGGTATAAGTCAGATAATGAACATGTTATCTGACATAGGAGTACACCATAAAGGGGAGTTGTGTAACCTTTAGCTACATACTGATATGGGATTTTTCTATTTAGGGGTGACATAGACATCAAAATATATAAAACATGGGAGGTGGGACTTACCATTATCCAAGGATTATAACCACTATTAGGGTGGGGTCTGTGGTGTTCCCATTAATGACCACCATTTGGATGGGGTGTGTAATGTTCCTTAAATATAGAACTTAGAAACAAAAATAACAGGTTTAGTGTTCCAAATAATGATGGGACTTGTGGAATGTGTTGTTACACGTGGTGAGAAACATTAACATCATTACCAACATCATGTTGAAGTTGTTGGGGTCAGGGTTCATGGTGGCTTGGTTGGTGCATGATGAATCAACGTATGCATGGATATATGCTTAATTTTAGTTTACTTTATATCATATAATACAATATTATATACATACATATTTTTCACTTTTGTTAAGGATGATTTAGGGGTGTCCTACTAGTTTCATACTCACACCCTGCTTGAGAATCATGATGCTTATATTGGCTTCATGATCAAGGATATAGGAAAGGAGAATCCCTTACTTAATGGGAGCTAGGAGATAGAGGATGATGATTAGAGGTGGTACCGGGATAACTCTAGAGTAATGACACAATTGTTTTATTTACAACATGTTTTTCTTATACACTTTCTTTGCTTACCACTTTTGGGGTTCCCTGGTTTATTATTCCATATAACTTGAGCAACTTTCCTTGTCATTTTTTATATCACATTTTTATACAATTATGTTATTGTTATTACATTTCTTTTATGATACTGAGGGTATAGTCCCCCAACTGATGGCATTTGGACCCTCACTACTAGTTATCAACATCTTTCATATGGGTAGGTGCACATGAGGATATGTGGTACTCTAGATCAGACCCAGTGATTAAGGATGGTGTATTACACTTGGGGGATATACTTGGGTTAATCCACACAATTATAAATTATTTGAACCAATTTTGACCAAGGATATCCAAGCTTCAACCTAAGGTGTCATAAATTGAAAAAAATGGTATCATGATTTGGACATTATATAAATGGTTTTTCATTATTATATGGTGGATCACTATGATTATTATTTATCACAACATGATTTTTATTTTTAGTCAATGGATAAAACCTAATAGATTCCTTTTAATGATGAATATGATGGAAAATTAAGATATTTTTGTCATGAACCAACCCGGTTCAACCTTGAACTGGTCACCTAAGCTGATCCGTGGCATGGCTTGAAAGGATTTCATGATCCCCATTGGCTGGAAACTAGTGTTGGGCATCAACAGAGTACAAAAAGGTAATGATTTATCCTAATAAATAAATAATGGAAGAAAAAAACAACAAGTTACATAAGTAGATCAATATATAAATGAAACTGAATTGAATATCATTTATACAAGAATATGAAAATACAACCAAACCACACAATACCACTAACTAGACAAGAAGACTACACTAACTCCATGGGACCCCATATGTCACTCTCTAACACATGATCAACCACCACCCAAGGTGACCAAAGAAACCTAAAAAAGGGTTAAAAATATAAAATAACTATAGTCATGAGTATTAAAACTTGGTAGGCTAGTCCAATATTCTATTTCCTAATGCACTCCCTTTAAAATAATAGAAAAATCAATTTTCAAGTTTGAACTACAATAAATAAAATTATTCTTTTCTACATGTTTTACTCCAAAACAAAGTATGACTCATTGAACTTATTCATTTTGAAGCCAAAAACATTCCTTTAGTGTGACATTAACTTTTTCAAGGGGAAAGTGATGTTAATATTTCCAACTTTCACAAATAACATAAAACACTTTTCTTTGAAAACATTTTTCCTAAACCCTTTTTGAAACCAAAAAATTACTTTCCGAAAAGGATACCATAAGATAAGGCACCATGATGATCATATAATAAGGTAAATGTAAATAAAAATACAAGTATCCTATTCATAAATTTAAGAAACTAAGATCCAATAGACATAGGTGAACCCATGAGCTCAATAACAATCCAAAAAATACTAATACATGAGACCCCATCCCCGGTAGCATTCCACCCATGATGAAATAAAAAACGACCAAATCCCTGACCACCATAACTTTGGACAGACCGAGGGGACCAATCCCATAACAATAAACCCAAATATATCCACCTAATATGGTCCACCAGCTAGTTTATAATCTAGCTAGTGTGATAATTATTCTTAGAAAATTCTCTCACTATGTCAGTTTCCCATGTCTCATGAATAATGGGGGTGAGCCAACCAATTCCAACTGAGCATCCAATCACAAGAATATAACAACAACAAAAACAACAATAACAAAAACAACAACAACAACAACAACAACAACAAGAACAACTGCAATAATAATAATCCAACAATAGGCCTCACCCTGTGTCACCCTAAGGACCGATCTCATGCCATAGAATAAATAGAACACAAAGCATCCTAACTAAGGAAATATGATAATAGATCTTGAGGATTCCACAGTGATGACATCCCATTCATTATATGTATACAAGTCATGATAAACATCCAATGGAGGTTTTCATAATAAACACTTTCACCATTTTCCTAAAGTTTCCAAATGGGCCTTTAAGCATTTCACAAAACCACTATTTATCAATGATACAAAAGACAATTTTCATTAAGAGATTGTAAACACAACACTTTATATTTCAAAATAATTTAAAAAAATACTCTTAAAACATTCACACTACACTTTTAAGGAAAAAAATTTCTTATAAAAGTTCAAATGATCTATTCATTGACAACACATGCCAAAACACACTAAAAGCCATTCCTCATTTTTGTATAAAATGCAAAACCACATGGAAAACCCATATAAGGCACCCAAGACATCATTTTTCATAATAATAATATATTAAAAAAAACCAAAATATGCTTCTTACATAAAAAATTACTCATAAAATCCAATCATTCATTTAATCGATCACTTGGTGTGCGTTATTTAACACAACAATTCCATTTATCATAAACCAAGGCATAAAACACCACTTTTCACACCAAATAATTTAAAAAAAGATCATACATTAATATTTATAAATCAAATAAGATGAAAAAATAATGAAACTAAAGATTCTAAAATTAAAAATGCAATTTCATGGGAAAACCTACCTCAGATCCATGGTGCAATGACAATGCACCCCCGAAAACACTACATGAGGGTTTAAAAACCCTAGATCTATGAAGAGAAACCCTTAATGAGAAAAACCCAGAACATAATCAAAGGGTAATGAAAACCCTAGGTCAAAATGACCATGGTAGAAGAGAAATACAATAAATAATGAGAGGATAAAGAAGAGGGAAGATAAGAGAAGAGGAAAGGGAAGGATTTGATGAAGAAATCATGAAGAATCACTAAACTTTGTTGAGAAATCACCTAAAAAGTGGCCCAAAACAAAGGATAATGAAGGGGGATCTCCCTCTGGTAGATACCCAATAAGTATGAATTCAAATGGGGGGTGGAATAAATTAAATTGGATTTTTAATTAAAATATATTTATCCCAAAATGGGATGCACAATTTTGTACACCATGCACAAATCGTGCAAATTCTACTAGAATTTTTTTGCAACTTTGCAGGTTTAAGTGGAACGTTTTGGGAAAACCATGCACAAAACATGTGACCTGATAAATTGGCCAAAAATCCTCAAATGACACCCCAAACACTAGGGAATCCCACCCAATTATCATTGAATGATTTTAAATACAATATAGTGACACAACGGGTGTCACAAACTCTCCACCGTGCAACTTTCTCCTAACACGAACCAAGATTCAAACACGGGACAAAAACTAGACAAGGGAAAACTTCCAAACTCAGTACCCATCACAACCTCAACCTACGAAAAACACCATAAGAACCATCGAACTGGATAATAAGCCAAAACTTAAAAAATTAGGTGTGAAAATTCTCCCCACCATTAACACTTTCCACCCCTGGAAAGCCATAACACTTTCTAGTTAATTGATCAAAGTTTAAGGATTCTACATCAACATGATCCCACCTCTTAAGTAAATAATATTTCACCCACCATTAACAAAACTCAAACCTATTTCCCAAAATGAAACAACAATCCACAACTACTTTTCAAGTACCAAAGAAGGATCAAGCCACTACATCCACTACCAATCCAAAAACAAGACCGTTGGGCCTTCTCCAAAGAATCCCAATGCTCACCCAAACTGAGGAGGAAACTAAAAAATCAATAGCTTTAAAAGAATAAACATCAATTGGATCAAATATAAACCAAACTAGTAATAGATCACCAGCAGAGGGGAGTCCCAAATGGACTCCCCGACATTATAAATCAACTAGCACCCAATAAATTCTTAAGATAAAACTCAATGAGACCTGTAGTGGGTCTCAACAACATTAAAGACCAACTAAGAATGACCAAATGAAAATTCAACTTAAACCAGAACTGGGACTTTACCAAACAAGACAACCAAAAATATTCCACCATGACCTACCCAAGCTAAGAAAGACACAAATTAAGAAGAACACATCAAGAGCATTTAAACTATCAACTCCTGAATGGAGGGGAAAAGAACTGATCCAAAACTTCCCCACACTGATCAAAACCCCCACCATATAGGGTGGAGAGGGAAGATTCCCAATTATTAGACCACAAAAACCATATACAAAAATCTCCCACCACTCTTTACTTATAGATAGATAAAATCCAAGACCACACCTGATTCACATGGGTGGTCCACACAAGAACACTGACCAGAAACTCGCATCCAAGAAGGCATAACCATAAACAATGCATGAGGGGAAAGTCCCCCAAACTATTTGCAATAAGAGGAAATTCAAATTAATGATAAACCAAAATAAAACACTTGAATTTACTCAATTCAATGATAAAGGAATGAACATAGTCAAACTCCTTAAACCCCCGAGATTCATGACTATGCACTGGATTCACTCCGAGACTTATGGCTAGAGCTCTGATGTATGAAGAATCTACTGCCACATAGTTAAGAGTTGTTAATATATAACCATAACCCTTTCTTATAGTGCCACATGAAGACACATAACACTCTCAGTAAGAAACAAAGGATTGTGACACACTGTGAAACTCACCTCCTTAAATAGCACACTTTTAACTAAATAAGGACTCAAGGATACACATCACCATTCTCTCTTACTCTAAATGAGGAGAAAAATGAATAAGTAACATAACGAAACAAACCAAACATCGATAAACAAAACTTCTATAATTGATAGAATTATCATATCAGGAAAGGATTTTAGATTGATCCCAAATAGATCTCTATTCCAACAAATGGGCTAGGACATCCTTTAAAGAGGTGTATTTAACTTCTAAAACCCAAAAACTAAATCCTTAGGTTGATAAACTAGAAATATTTCCAATGGAGAACCAACTATATCCATACTGCAATATCCATCACATATCTATGGGGGACAACACAAGGCAATATGGAAACCACAAGATCTATCAAAACTATCTCATGAACCCAAAACTTCACATAGAACAAACACTAACTCAGAGGGAAACTGACTCAAAGTCATCTGATTTTTTCTAAAATCCCACTAAGACACCTCTTCAAGACTGATCTGCCAAAAAATATCAATACAAGATACAACAAGAGTATCACTTTTAGATCATGAGGAAGAGAATTCCAAATAAACAACACCTAGAAGACACAGAAAAACACACCACATAACTATTGGCTTACAAAAACAAAATAATTTCAACCTTAAAACACTTTTGGAAAATAAAACAACTCGGTGGATTTTTTTAACACTCACCAATCATGTTCCATCAAGTCTCACTCACATGCGTATTTCTGTGCCACCCCAGGCATCCATCCACCCTTCCATCCATATTTCCGCAAACCACCACACATGTGAGAACCCATGAGATCACCAAAGGCTAAAAAAAACAACCTCCTTTTGTAAACCAATTAATCTAACCCATTTCAAAAATCCTGAACCTTCCAAAGGCTCACTGACCACCAAGTTAAAAATTCATTTTTCAGATTCCACACAAAAAGCATTTTATCATACTTGAAAATGAAATCCCATATATTTCCATAAAAAATAATTTTAATTTAATTTGAAGCATTTTCTAAAAACTTCAATAAATACCATTCCTTTTTTGTTAAAAAAAATTCAAATCAAATAAACCCTTTAAAACAACCATTTTCCATTTTCAAAAAATCACTAAAGCCTCTTTTCATAGTATGCTTTACCAAATGATTTGTTTTACAAAAACCTAACTTTTTAAAACCTTTATTAAAGTAAATTATGAAAATCTATTTTCCAATTTTCAAAGTCCAGCCATTTCATGAAAACCCATTTCCACAATTCTCACATAAGGATTTTGAAAACACTTTTTCAGAACTTATGATGATTCAAAGATACCTACAAGAGGGAACTAGTGTCAGTGGGTGACTTGACCATATGGTTGCTAGCCATATGAAAACAAAAGACCAACCTAGAGAGACTTCTAGGACCATGACCATGGATCCACATGTATTACTAGGCCCTACGAGATCATAGAGACCACTAGCCTGAGTCCCCTTTCATTTCCCAATCAAAAAACAATCCCTAAAGACCAATAAAATAAAAAACCAAACTTCCCATGGAAACCTATAGATCATAATGAGAAACTGTTCATGATGCTCTTCCCACACCTATGACTTGAGTCCCCACAATCCTATGCCATCTAACATGACATCCCCAAGTAACAGAGGGTGATCTTAAAAGCAAGGTCCTCTAAGATCCAACCTTCTCTGATACCATTTTTCATGAACCAACCTGATTCAACCTTGAACTGATCACCCAAGATGGTCTTTGGCATGGAATATGGGCATTCGCGATCCCCACAGGCTGGAAACTAGTGTTGGGAATCAACAGAGTACAACAAGGGAAAATTTTTACCAAATAAATAAATAAAAGAATTAAATAACAGAAAGTTCCACAAGAAGATGAATATATAAATGAAACTATACTAAACACCATTTATATAAGAATCTAAAAATACAACTAAACCACACAATACCACCAACCACAAAATAATACTACAATAAATCCATTTGACCCCACGGTTCACTCTCCGACACATGATCAACCATCACCTGAGGTGACCAAACTCAAGATAAAACCTTCAAAAGGGATAAAAATAGAAATAAACTATAGGTGTGAGTATTAAAACTCAATAGGCTAGCCCGATAATCTATTTCCCAATGCACTTCCTTTAAAAAAAATGAAACATCAATTTTCAAGTTTGAACTACAATATATAAAAGTATGATTTTATACATGTTTTAATCAAAAATAAAGTATGACCCATTGAATTTATTATTTTTGAAGCCAAAAACATTCCATTATTGAGAAATTAGCATTTTAGAGGGCAAAGTGATGTTAATATTTTCAACTTTCACGAAGAGGATAAAAAACGTTTCTTTGAAACCATTTTTCATAAAAACTTTTCGAAACCAACACATCACTTTCCAAAAAGGATAGCACATGAGAAGGAAACATTAAGATCATATAATGAGGGAAATGTAAATAAAGATACAAGTATCACATTCATCATTATAAGAAACTAAGATCCAATAGACATAGCTGAAACCAGGAGATCAAGAACAATCCCGAACATACTAATACATGAAACCGCATCCCCAATAGCATTCCACATGTGATGAAATAAAAAAAACCCAATTTCCTGGATACCATAACTCAAAAATAGACTAAGGGGCCTAATCCCATAGTAATAAACCCAAATATATCCACCTACTATAGACCACCAGCTAGTTCATAATCTAGCTAGTGCAATAATCATTCTCAGGAAAATATTTCACAATGCTTGGTTCTCATGACACTTGTATAAAGTGGGTGAGACAACTGAGGTAATCTGAGCATCCAATATCAAGAATATAATAATAATAATAATAATAATAATAATCCAACAACATGCCTCACCCTAAGTCTCCCTAAGGACTGATCTCATGCCATAGAATAAATAAAACACAAATATTACCAACTAAGGAACTTTGATAATGGATCTCAAGGATTCCATAACAATGAAATACCATCCATCATACACACACAAGGAATGAGAAACATCCAATGAAGTTTTTCATAATAAACACTTTCATCATTTTCGCAATGTTTCCAAACATGCCTTTAAGCATTTCACAAAACCAATATTTATCAATGATAAAAAATCCACTTTTCATAAAGGGGGAGTAAACACACCACTTACTATTTCAATATCATTTACAAAATCCTCTTCAAACCTTTACACTACACTTTCAAGGAAAATAATTTCCTATAAAAGTGTCAAATGAGCCGTTTATTAGAAACACATACCAAAACACCCTAAAATCCTATCCTTATTTCTTTATAAAACACAAAACCACTTGCAAAACCCATATAAGGCACCAAAGACATCATTTATCATAACACGAATATATTCACCAAATCAAAACATGTATCTTACATCACAAATTACTCATAAAATCAAAACAATCATTTAATCAAGCAGTTGGTGTGCATTATTTAACATAAAAAATCCATTTATCATAAACTAAGGCATAAAACACCACTTTTAACACCAAATAATTAAACCAAGGATCATATGTAAATATTTATAAATCAAATAAGGTGTAAAAATAATGAAACTGAGGATTCTTAAATTAAAAATTAAAGGGCATGGGGAAACATACCTTAGATCCATGGTGCAACGAAAACACACCACATAAAACACTCCACTAGGGTTCAAAAACCCTAGATCTATGAAGATAAACACTTAATGAGAAAAACCCAATATAATTGAAGGGAAATCAAAACACTAGTTCAACATGATGATGGTATAGAGAAAATCAAGAAGTTATGAGAGGAAACAGAAGAGGGAAGATAAGAGAAGATGAGAGGGAATTATTTGATGATGAAATCATGAAGAATCAGAAAACTTTGATGAAAAATCACCCAAAAAGTGGCCCAAAATGAAGGATAATGAAGGGGGATTACCTATGGTCAATAAACAATAGATAGGGATTTAAATGAGAGGTGAAATCACTTAAATTGGATTTTTAAATTAAAATATATTTTTCTCATAATGGGTTGCATGGTTTTACAACAAGATTTTGTAAACTTTGTGAAAAATATGAAAATGCTTTTGGAGAAATTCTGGAAGATTGCAGGTTTAAGTTTCAGGATTTGGGAAAATCGTGCTCAAACCACGTGACCTGAAAAGTTAGCTAAAACCCCTCAAATGACACCCTAAAGACTAGGGAAGACAACCTAATGACCCCCGAATGATTTAAACACAATATAGTGAAACTATGGGTGTCATAAACTCTCCACCATTAAACTTCCCCCCAACAAAAACCAAGGGGAAAACACGAGACATAAACTTGATAAGGGGAAACTTAAAAACTCAACACCCATCACACCCGGAACCCAATAAAAAGACCGAGATTCCCATCGAACTAGATGATAAGCCAAATATTGAAAAACTGGGTGTTCAAATTTTATTTTTGGGAAATTGAATGTTATGGGAGTTTTAATAAAAAAATATCATTTTTACGCTTACACAAATTTCTCAAGCTAAGAATCATGATGAGCTTCCAAACTAGAAAATGAGTGAAAATGTTCTATTGATCCCCTCATGAGGTTGTATCCACCTTTTATAGTGTGTCTATTGATCTATTAATTACTCATAAATGTATTAGTACGATTGAAAAACTATTTTTCATCCCCTTGCGTTTAGAGTGAAAAAGTTATTTTGGTTGTTTATCATTTAGAAGGATAAGTAGACCAATGACAGTCTCTTATCAAGAACATGAAGGAAAAGGAAGAAAATGAATCTACAGAGTGGGATAATTTTAAAGGTTATTTTTTAGTAATCACTTTCTATGAATTCTTTATATGAATAATGAGAAAAAATTCCTTTAGATAAAGTAAAAGGATGGTGAATAAATTAGTAAATATGAGAAAATTTTTACAATCCCTATGAGGTATGCTTCTGGTTTTATCATCCAACCTAAAAGTAAGATTCATTGATTCTTTTGTATCTTAAAAAAAATTCTCCAATGTGCATTAACAATAATAAAATTTAATATCTATGAATAAATTATTATATGTATTTTCAAGTTAGAAATAGAGATTGGAGTCACCCATTAATATCATGGTCTTGATAAGAAAAGAAAGGTGGAATTCAATGGAAATTATAATAATAAAAACCATGGAGGAAAAAAGAGGAGTCTTTCTTTATACCAAATGTATAAAAAGAATCATGAAGGAAATTGTCTTAAGTAGACTAATAAATTATTTTATTGTATAAAGGAAGGTCAGAGGGTGATCAAATTCTAAGATAATGAGAAGGAGTTAGCTAATTATGTGAATAGAGAGAAAACCCCATAAAATGCGCCACCCACACTTAAAGTGTTTCAAATATAAAGAGAATGTGTTTTATACAAAAGAATGATCAAATTTGAGGGTTAATGATTATGATTGATTTCAATGACCACTTATACCCAGAGACAAAAGAAAATCTCATAGATCCTATTTTTTCAATGTGGGGTATGATAACAAAGTGATGAAAGTTCTATCTACCATATATGTGTAAAACTGATAATGTATTATTCAAGTCTGAAAATAATCAATATTTTATACCTGAATAATTTTTTAAGGGTATCACATTACCAGCTCAATGAATAGATATTTAATTAGAAATGAAAAATCCTAATGTAATGATGATCACATATCAAGTGTACAATTCTTCTGGGATTAAAGTTTGTTATAATGTTCTTCCCACAAATATAAATATTCTTTCTCTAGTTGAATTTGGTGTTTTCTTGATAATGGAATGGATTTATTTATATAAATCCCATATCAATTACAAATTAAGGGAAATCACATTTGAGATTATTAATCAACCAATGATCATTTATCAGTATGATGATAAATTTGAACTTATAATTGAAATTACAAAAATTATATGAGTCTTGATTCTTATCAAAAGGGGGTATTTATCATAGTGTGTTGGGGATAAACTCAACAATGAAGATATGAATATTGTATAATAATTTTTTATTTATCTCTTAAGGAGTTTACTAGTCTTACTCTAAATCATGAAGTTGAGTTTTTTGAAAAATAACATACTTGGTGAAACACCTATTTCAAAGACTCTATATATAATGAACCTGAATGTGTTGTAAGAATTAAAGAAGAAACTCCAGGATAATATTTATAAGGAATCAATTCATCCATGTGCATCACCATGGGGAGATATTTTTATTTTTATTAATAATAAATTTGGATCATTGTGACTATTCTTTGATTATCAAGAATTTAACAAGAACACGATATGGAATAAGGATCTTTTACCCCATATTTTTTTTATCAATTATAACGAGATGAATATTTTTATAAAATTTATCTTTAATATAGATACTATAAATTAAAGGTAAAATGTGAATACATACCTAATACAAACTTTGTTATGTATAGACACTATGAATTTATAGTGATGACATTTGGTCTTAAAAATGTTTCCACCATCTTCAAGGATTTAATAAATAGAGTCATTAGAGAATACCTTTATCAGTTTTTGGTAGTTTATATAGAATACATTCTTATATATTCTAAGTGAATGTAAGAGAATGAAGATCAATTCAGGATTATACCTAAGAGGCTAAATAATAATAAGTAATATGTAAGATTTACCATTTGTGAATTTTGGCTACATGAGGTTTCATTTTTGGTAATTTAATCTCATATGAGTTTATAATGGTGGATTCATCAAAGATGAAGGTTATTGATGTTTTTCCCAAAACAACCATTATGGCTGAGATACATAGTTTCATTGGATTAGATGAATATTATCAACACTTTGTGAATATTTTTTCACATCTATCTAATCCACCTACCAATTTATCTCGAAAGAGAGTCAAATTCCTTTGAAAAAAAGGATACGGGGAAAATTTCAATAAGTTGAAAATAATGTTGGTTAACACACCTATACTCACACCAACATAAATTAGAGAATAATTTTTAATGTATAGTGATGCATCAAAGTAGTGTTTGGGATGAATTTTTATGTAGAATGATATGATGATAACTTATTACACACCCCTATTGAAGGTTCATGAGTGGAATTTCTAGACTCATGAACTAGGTTTTTCTATATTAATCTTGGAATTGAAGATATAGAGACATTATATATGTAGATAAATGTGTGGAATATATTCTAATTATAGAAATTAAAAGTATAAATTAACCCATAAAGAGTTGAATATGCACCAGAGATGATGGTCATAATTGATTAATGATTATGATTTCTCAATACATTATCACCCTAGGAAAGTGAACAAGGCGGGTAATGCTTTGAGTCAAAAGGATCCGGATAGACTATTTATAATTTGGATCACAAAGGATAAAACAATTATATTTTTTTCAAAGTATGGACCTTGAAATCTTGAAGGAAGGGAAAAAACCACATCTTTCTCAAATGAGTATTTAACCACCTATCCATTTGAAGATTAAAGATACATAAAAGGAAAATATTGAGTTAAAAAGAAATATAAAAAAACCATCCAGATTTGAACCTTGATTTTGATGGAATGATAAGGTTAAATAATTGTTTATTTGTACCATCAATACCAGAATTGAAGGAGATATTGGAATAAGTTTATATATTATAATTACCTATTCCTCCTGGAATTACTAAGATATATAGAGATCTGAATAAGTATTTTTGGTGGGAAAACATAAAGAGAGATATTTTTAAGAATGTATCTTGATTATTGGAATATAAGAAATTTAAGGCTAAGAGATAGAAGTATAAGGGGATTTTATAACCATTACACATACTAAAATAGAATTGAGAAAACATTACCATGGATTTTATCATCAGAATCCACAAAACATATAAAGTCTATAAGGATATTTTGAATGTAGTTGACATCCTTAGAATTTAAAAACACTTCATTTATATCAGATAATATTTCTATCTTGAAAATATTGACATGATATACATTAAGAAAGTGGTAATATTTCATAGATTACCAAATTATATTATATTTGATCAAAATATAAGGTTTACCAATATGTTTTGGTGAAGTTTCAAGTAATCTTAGGAAACATAATTGTTTTTCTGTACTAATTTTCATCCTCATACATATGGTAAGTATAATAAAACTGTTAAAACCCTATAGGAAATTCTATGATCTTATTATATATATTTCAAAGTTGATTGGGATAAACAACTTCCTCCTTTCAAATCCTCTTGTAATAATAGCTTTCACTCAAGCATTTAGATCTATCCTTATGAATCTCTCTCTAGAAGGAAGTATAGAACTCTGAAATTATAGGATAAAGTTGGATATATAAAGCTATTGTAACCTAAGTATTACAAGTAAATATAATTGAAGGTTATAACCATTCAATAACACATCAATTTAGATAATAGTTGATAGAAGAGTTATACTAAAACCATCAATGAGATCTTGATTCCAATATTGGTAAGAAGGTATTCCTATGAAATTTTCCATAGAAGTAGATTACGAGATTAAAAAATAAGGTAAATATGATCCCTAGGTATATTGGTCCCTTTAATATTATTGATCATGTAGGTACAATAACCTATAGTTTAGAGTTTCCACCAAACCACACTAAAGTTCAATATCTATTTTATATATCTCTATTAAGGCAATAAATAACTACTACTTAACATTTAATTAACTAAAAGGTTATACCCCTGAAGAATTATATTTCTAATGAATAATAACCAGTAGAAAACTTTGATCATAGAGATAATGTGCTACAGAACAAAGCTAATCACTTGATTAAAGTTCTTTGTGGAATTTAAAATTTGAGGAAGCTACATGGAAATCCAAGGGTGTGATGAAAAAGAGATATCTTTATTTGTTTTTATTAGAGTTATATAATTTATAGCATGAAATTAATTTTAAAGGGTAAATAATGTAACAAACCAAAATTTTATACGTATTTACTTTGAAATAAAATTGAAGTATTCGATAACTTTCTTTATATAAAACCCTGAGTCCAAATCAAATGGTAATATGGTGTACCTTTATAACAAAGACACTATATTTATGGGTATGAATAAAATTATACACATTATGAATTATATATAATTTCCCCCTAAATTAAAATGTTTTGATAAATTGAAAATAAATAATCATTAATTATTTTAATAAAATCATTTAATAATTAAAAACATACTTTTTGAATAAGTGTATGTTTCTACATATTATGTGTTATTATCTAAAAAATCAAATTAATAGTTATTTAAAATTTATTTTAATTAAATTTATTATTAATTTATGAATAAAAATATTTACATTAGTTATCTAATGGTAATAAATGAAGATAAAACCATTTAAAGGTAAAACAAGTTATTTTTCATAAAACTGCTTTTATATGCGAACTATGATTTTGCCATAATAAATTAAATAAGTGGTTATAGATTTAAAGTTTTAATGAAATTATTAGATTATATGTTCACCCAAAAATTAACATTCATTTTCTAGTTTTTACTTGAAATGAAATGTAGTTCAATTTAGTTTTATGCTAAAAAATGATTTTTTCCAAAAATAGATTTTTATTGTTTTTTGCATTATTATTTTAAAACCAATTTCTAAAAATTATAGAAATTTATTAAATAAAATGGATTATATATTTTAAATAATCATTTTCAGAATCTTTAACAAGGACTCTTTCATTTTTCTCCATAATGAATAGTTAAAACAATAAATATTTGTTACAACTGTTAATGTTAAAATGGGTTTATGAGAGGGTTAAACCAAGGGATAATTATCCCCACAGGAAAATTAATAAATATTATTTTATGTATATATTTATACCCTATATTATCCTAAATTTTAATACTATACCATTTATAATATTTTTTCACGAGTAATACATTAATATATTTTAATCTTTTGAAAAATTCCATGTGTGTTATCTCTCTCACTTATAAAAGGGAACCACCTACCCACCCATATTAACAAATTTTAAGCCTTATATATCATCCAATACCTTCCCTAATACCTTCATAGCTTTTTTAACTTCATCCTAAATCTCCCATTCATCTCTTAATAACAATGTTTCTGGTCTTACGGTCTAAGCCAATGGTTATCTCTCAAAGAAGATGTATAGATATTAAAGGAGTTATTTTGATTTTATTTATTAATTAACCTTATTAAAACCTATTTCATCCTTAATATATTGATTAATATTATATAATTAATTTAATTTTATTTCATTATGATTCTAACATAACATTTTTTTTCATCTTTTCTATCAAATTGGAAATGAATGTATCACTCATGCCTACCTGAGGACAACCACCTCCACGTAGCGATGTGATTAATTTTCCTTCATTTCTTCACATTAATGGATATAATTATGGATATAATGATGTATATATGTTATATTTATAATATTATTTTGGTTATATAATAATAAAATATTATTTATTATTATTTATTTCTTTTTTTTAGAAAACCAAAATAGTATTCATGTATATGTATGGACTACCATCTCCATGAATGGTGGTATTAATTTTTATATATAAAACATTTATGGATGAAAGTAAATATGTATATAATTAATAAATATGATATTTATTTCATGATAACCATTTTTTATAATATATAACCATGATCAAAGAAAAATTACCAAAACTACTAAACCAAAACCTTCATGAAAAACAAAACAATTATCTCTCGAAACTGTGATTTTAATATAGAATTATTAATGAATGGATGAGAAGATTTTATAAGTAAAACATGTATTGTATTATAAATATTAATATAGTTATATAATATAATTATAATAAATTTAAATTTATTATACATGATGTTATACTGCTTATGAATCAAGTCAAACTTGAGGTAATGATTCTTTGCCTTAATATATTTTCATTGAGACATGTTTGATGTTATGCACATATTTATGTATATAAAGTTTATATACTACAACTTTTATAAATTATAATATAGTTACCTCTTCATGTTTTTTTAATTTATATTTCAAATTATTTCATCCAAGGTATTTTGATATGAAAGTTACCAAAGTGGTAAGGGTTTATCATCTCAAGTTGTCTTCTTTGTGACATATATTATCCTATACATATATTTTATTTTATGAGGTCTATTCTCTTACCATTGGATTTGTTATACCATGAATATATTTATATTCATATTATTTAATATTTTATTTGAGTTTGTTTGTTTCATGGGTTTATGATTCAAAAGTTACCATGGTGGAAAGAGTTTTGTATTATAATATCATTTTAGCATGATTTTTTATAGTTAAATTGATAATGATGAAAATATATGATATATATCTCCAAAATATTATTTAATTTATTATACTTTAGTTATCTGAGGATATTTCAAGTTTTCCTTTGATTTTCTTCTCCCTAAGTACTGAAACGTTTGAAAGAACATTTCTAAGGAAACCCGACCTTTCTTTTATCTCCAGTTGGCATAATATTTCTTCAAGGACCATATTTTCTTTAAAATTTTTTCAATAATAGTTTAAATTTTCTATAATAATTTATTAATTAAATTTTTTCCCAATTTTGAATTTCTATAAAAAGGATTAAAATGGTTTTTTGGTCTTTTTAGGAATAAGTTCCTTTTTACTAAAGGTGCGAACAAAATATTTATTTTAATATATATTGCATGAATAACTTATCCCACCATCATGATTAATATTTGATTTTAATCTTAATTTAAAATTTTACATGGTTATTTTCATTGAATTTTTTTCATTAATATTTTGGATTTTTTTATTTTAAATAAGTGATTTCAAAATAAGTAGGGTATTTCCATCAATAAATGTTCCAATGATCTTTTAAAGGAATATTTATCTATGATAACATTCTTTGATGTTACTTATAAATCATTTGGGGTATGATTCTATAGTACAATATTAATTCTTTATTTTGATAGTTTATTATTATTATTGTTAAATATTGATGAAATATGTTTTTTTTTCATGGGTTAAGTTATGAAAAATAAAAATGTTTCTATTATCTCACAGGATACATATTAATGGATTGTAATTATGTGATGAGTTTTTATTTTATATCCCTCTAATTTATTGGGTAGAGATTAATATTTTATATGCTTATAGGGTATATGGGTGGTTATACCAAGATCAAAATAATGGTACACTAGAGGTTTTCACAAGCCTAAATCAAGTACACAGGTGGTTAAGAAAATCCTAACATGTGAAGAATATCTTGGTGGGTATAATTGACATAATATTTCTATGATTATGATTATGTGAAACTTTATACCACTCTTTTATAACATGATCTTATACTAATATTATGTCCCCATCATTAATTTTCTTCGATTACTTTATTATTAATGTATTATGAAATTACATGGTTTATGTTATTACTCAATATTATGATCTATTATTTTCTTATTATGGTTTTAAAATGGTAATATCATGCTATCATACCCTTATTATACTATTTTTCTTAAATGATCATTGATATCTCCATTGTTTACCAATACTAGGCATTTGATCTCACCTTTAATTATTTTTCCTTCTCCATAAGATATGAAAAAGGTTTTAAGTACAACATGTATAATAAGGGTGTTAGTTATGAAACCTAATGGGATATGATTTAGATATTTTAGGTACCCGTTTTTTATGCATATAAGTTTCCAAAGTCATTAAAAAAATTATGAATATATCATGGTTCGTAATGATAAATAATAAATATTAATTTAAAATTATATAGTATTTATTTACAATTTTTTTTGTCGCCTCACTGTTGTTATTGTAACACTAAACAACATCTAAGTTGGGGGTGTCATTTAAACTCACACATGGATCCCCATACACTAAAATCAACTGACAAGTATTTAGGGTCTAAGGTGTCATAATTTTAAGCATTTACCCTCCTATTATAGTAAAAAAATGGTAAATAATCCAAACAACATCCATTAAAATTAATAGAGTATGATAAACCCATATAAATAAGAATCACACTATATAAAATTAATATATTGAAGTATATAGTCAAACATACCAACTGATCACCCACATGTTTGATCGTAATATAAAAAATAATCGAAATAAATAAAACACTAGGATGATCTACTACCATCCTTGAACCTCACCTCATATAAATATCTAATATCCATTTAAGTTATCATACTCAATCATGAAACACTAGGCCTCTGTCATACATGAACATGTGAACATAAGGTCTCCTCATGTATCAAAGTGTTAGGGATGCCTAAAAAGGGTGTGAGTAAAACTTAGTATCCAACCACTGATGGAATCCCTAATATAGCCAATAAATAAAATATAGAAACATGCTATATGATTATAAAAAATAAAAAAATATCAAAGTGTCATAAAATAACCATCATCGACCCTCAGGTTATAAAGAGACAACTAAGGTCAACTATAGATATTTTGTCAAGTGACAAAAATTTTATGAGCATGAAACATACTACCTAGAAGAATCTAGATCAATTTCCAAAAATATATAATGATATACACCCAGGTAAAATATAGATTTCTCTAGGACCATATAAGAAATATACACCCAGAGACAACTCAAATAACCCTACAAATTTATAAAAAACATACACATTGGGAGAAATTTTCTCACCCCAAAACAATATAAGTAGACATTCACCCATAGGAAACTCATCTAACAAATGAATTATATCACATACACTTAGGGTGTCACACTTCACCATGGAGTATTACTAGGCCTCTATTACTTCAGAGTGATATCCCACCCTAGAACTTGAATCCTCATTTACATGTCACATGGAAATGAAAAAAATAAATAACATATACCTAATGCACATCCTCCCTAAAGCCTCATACCATACTACACAGGTTGGTCACCTACCCAAACTTGACACACATCTTCTAGTTCGACCTCTTAGTTTTACAACTCATACATATCACTATTTCCGATCTAGGCTCACCTTGTTGATCCTCATGTTCTAAGGTAATAGCTAAGATAGAAAAAATATGATCCCACACACCAACCCTCTCTAGGGTTAACATGAAATAGTGGCACCTACTGACCCCCCTTAAGGAATATCAGTGCTAGGACACCCTGTATGTGCTCCTCTTAACTTATAAGAACTTTCCTGACTTCAGTAACATGGGGTAAGTCCAAAACTCCTTAGAATACCACATTACAACTTAGTACCACTCATTGGGGACTATCCTCAGCAATATCATACTAAAGAACTTGGAAAATCCCATGTGAATCCATAAAATCATCCTCATGGCACTCACCTAGTTACCATCCCACATCACCGTTAAGATATCTATTAAATCATCAAATTAAGGAAAACCCATAATTCCCAAACCACGTCTAGCCCTAACATACTTCCTCACTCATTTCACATTACAAGACTCTATCCCACCCTCAAGATGGTGATCACTGTCATAAATGAGATGTGAAATCAACCCAAACATATCCACTCAACCTAATCCATTAATATCCATCCTATAAGAATTAAGAATCTAACCTGGGATATGTTAGACTCATATCAAACCTATGGACCTTTATTGGGCCTCTTATCAATCCAATCGACATCCTTGCCTCTTGTCAATATACTCACTAAGAGTTTTTTTCCACAGTTATCATAGATTACCTACTCCAACCCTAGGTGACTAGGGACACTATTTATATCTAATCCTCTAGCCATCAACAATCGTGGAATTACACAAGTTTCATGGTTCCATTATGACCCAAGATAGTTTATTTATTCCATGGAAGATAAATACAATAATACATTTAAAGTTTTAATTCACTCACAAAATAGTGGTGATATCACATATATTAAGATCCATAAACAAAATGAATAAAATTAGGGATATGTTCAAGAGACCACCTATATCATACATAATCAATCACTTTAATTGAATCTTGACCACCATCAACTAAGTTCATTAAAACCTCATCCATTCCAGTGTAAGCAAGCAATATTATATAACATTCCACAATATTTGAATTATATAATTTAAAAAATTGGTAAATAATAATATTATTAAATTTTAATATGTATAATTGATTAAAAACTAACCCATCTATCTCACTACCCCAAAACTACGATCGACCACACCTAAAATAACTATATAATACACTAAAAATCATCCCAAGAGAATGACTTATCACCCGATGTATATTTTACCATTAATTGAATTCCAATTTTAAGGAACATCCTTGAAAAAAAGGGTGATGTTACTCCAATTAAATAGTTATAAAAAGTGTGTTCATCTTATTGATACGACCTCTATCCATAATAATAAAATGACCCATAATTTGGGATTATTTTTTTCATGATTTAGTGGAAATCATCACCAAAACTCTAGTCTAACTTGTAGTAAATTATTAGTTGTAAATTGATAAAAGAGTGGATGGATATAAGGAAGGGAATCACCTTGAATCACCTTAAGAATCCATTAGAAAAATAATCTATAATAAAAAATGAAAGAATAAGAAAGGGGAGCCCCTTTGAGCCTCCAGGATTTAGTTTTGTGAGAGGGAAGGAAGAGGGTGAAGGTTACTTAACATTAATAAGGTAAAATTGTGTTTTCACAAATTTTTAAGAATTATGGTATGCTATACAGTTTGGATATATTTTTTTAAAATACTATTCACAAACTATGAAAATAACACTATCTCAAGACATAACCCCTCTCTTTTTTAGGCTACATCGCCTACCAAATAGTGAACTTACCATGTGTCAATATTTGATAAATTTTAGCACACCACATGGTATCCTCACATAGTTATTTTTAACCATGGGAAAACGTTTCATCATGATGCCAAATAAAAAACTATCTCATATAGTATTATCTAGCCAGCCATATGGTTTTCTTAAACCATGAAGTAAGTATTCACAAGGGTAAAACTCTTCCAAAAATTCCAAAATCAACCAAAAATCACCCAAAAATTACTCAAGAACTCCATATCAATATTGATACTAAATCCATGATAAAAATATCTTATCAAGATACTTAAACTCTATAAATTCTTATCCAAGTATCGATTTTTAAAATGATCACTTTCTAGGATGGAAATTAAAATTCTTTCTGAATTTTACAACCAATAGAATTTAGGTCTTTACAAACTACCCACCAAATAACTCATCATCCATTAGAAATCTCATTATTCTTTCAACCATAAATCTTAACCCATCTCTCTTGTCAATTTTCTCACAACTTACCTCATTTTAACTTAGAATGTTGGACAAGGTTCCACTATAAAACCCTATATACTAAAGTGAACTATTTAACAAGAACTAAGCTATATAATCATCACCATCTCAAATACTAAGACTTCACTTAATCACTCCTTTCCCTATTGAAAACCCAAAATCTAGTACAGAAAATGCTTTTTTCACATAAACTTTCTTAGTAATTAACATTGATTAATTATCAATGTCCTTGTAAGTGACGTTGTAAATATTTTTTTACACTTGTTATTTTAAACAATGTAAAAAATATGTTTTACATTGGTTTTTTAAAAATATATCATAAAAATATATCATAAAATGTAAAATCATTCAATTTTTTATATTGAATATAAAAAACTAACATAAAATAATATTTCCGAAATTTTTTATTTTAAATAGACAATGAGAAAACAACATTTTATATCAGTTATTTTATGAACTATGTAAAAAATTATTTCTTTTTAATTTTTTTGAAAATATAATTTTCCCAACATGTAATAGATAGAAAAATAGCATAAACAACATCACACATACAATTAGATAAAAAATATTTACATACCAACTTTTCCCAAGTTACAAAAGCATTAAAAATTGAAATTTTAACATCAAAATCACTATTAAAAAAATTAAATAAACTAAAAACAAATAAAAAACATAAAAAATACACCCATTATCTTTGTATATAACTTGAATATTTTATATTATAAGGGATAGAGTCATAAAAAAGCTAAAAATTGAAATAAAAGTTTTTAACTTTAATTTTCAATATAATGATAAGATTAATAAAAAAAAGGTTATAATAAGATATAACCTTATAATATTTTATAATTTTCATAGTTGAAATTATTTCAAACATAAATATAAGAAAAAAATATCCACATTAAATTATTCATTCTTGATGATGACAATTTTGTTTGGGAATAAGTTTTCAATTGAAAATAATATTTTAAGCATTTTCTAAATTATTTTGATTATAAACAAAGTTACCTTTGAACACACATATTTAATTTTTTATTTATTCATTTCTATTGTATCTCTATACTAATATCATTACCTATCTATAAAATAACATATATAAAATAAAATTAGAATTTGTTATAATATTTAATTATTCAAAAATTAAACATATTTATCTAATACTAATTTAATTCTTTATCACATGTCACCATGTATGAAGTATAACCAGTAAGTTATCCTTTTGAAAAAAACATAGTATCTAATGAAAACTAATATAAAAAATATAATATGAGAGGTTAATTAATTAAAAGAAACATCAATTTATAAAATATATTTTTATCCTTATCTATATAAAAAACCATCAAATAGTGAATTATATCATTATGAAATATTTCATAAATATATATTTTTCTTACACCATCTTTCATTACCTTTATTACTATAGAAAAAATTGCGTGTCTAATAATCTATGCACTAATTTCATACAATACTAAAAACAAACTATATATTGATACAAAATAAAAAATAATATAAGTTTTAAGTTAAATCAATCAAATTGATATAATTGAATAATATATAATAATATACCTAATTGGAAAAGAATTTTATCACTTTGAAGTAAATTTTTTATTATTTTATAAGTTCCATGATATCTATATTAAAAATATTCACAAAAATATTGCACCCAGAAATTTCATCATTCTTTGGAATCTTATAAAAATCCTATTATATAGACTCATATATTGATAATTTAGGAATACCTTCAGAAAAAGTAGTATCTAATGTCAAAGGGGCCTATCTTTTCTTTTATTTGAATAGAAAATTTCTTTTCCTCTAATGTAATCCAATATATATTTATATATATATTAAAACAAATTTTACACTAGTATAGAAAATAGAATATTATAATCTATTAATACCTCAATGGTAAGTTTTTAGACAAGTTTAGATGGAAAAATTAAATAATGTTTTACACTTTATATAACTATATATACCACATATATAGGAAATGGTGTTCTAGATGATTCATTTATAATACCCTTTATGGTTTCCCTATGTTGATCAATCTATATTTAATAACAATGTAGGGTATCCACAATATAATATATATACTCAAATTCTATAATATGATAGTGGGGTCCTCAATATATAACTCAGAGTAGATGATAAGATATAGAGGAAAGGGTGTAAGAGTAAGAATCACACCCTAAAACTATTTATGCATGTCATAAAGCATCATCTGTATTGTATGTCTACCAATAATCCCCATTGGTTCTCCCATAATCTAAAATTTATATTATAAAGTATCAAATTTTCCAATATATAAATATGAACATGAGTATGTTCTGGGATGTACAATATTTTTTTTAATTGATATTACTTCATTCTACCCTCCTATACAACCCATTTTTTTAATCATTCCAAATGAAATAGATTAAATTTTCTTTCTACCATTGGGTATGAAGGTCTTATGTGTGATTTTCTATTCAAGGTATTCCTCTATAGGTTATTTGAAAAATTAATTATTTAATTAAAATATATAAAGGGTTTAAAATTAACTTAAATAACTTGCTAAAATGTTCTCATATAAATCCCTCAAGTATTTTAAAAGACATGTTCTATTTTTGGTCACTATAATCTCTTCCATTTTTTCATGTCTATGTTGGGGGAATAAGGGCCAATATTTACTGATCCCAAAGACTCAACTCTCAATTTTTAAAAATTTTCACAAATCATATTCTCTTCCAATAATATATACCCTCCATGAGAGAAAGTATGAGGGTATATGATTTTTAATTGGATCTCTTGATGAGATATCCCCATTTCCTATTAATTAGGTACAAACAAATCAATAAGATGATCCTTTTTAGTGATTATATAAACAAATATAAAAATGTTGACATTTAAATTAATGAAAATAATTTTTTATCAACATTCAATAAACTTATTCCATGAATATTAATTTATAAAAGGATATATATTACATGTATTTTAATTTTTCTTACGCAAAAAATGAAATATTATGTTAGGGTCGAATTAAAATCTCTCAGTCTTCTTATGGAAAAACCTAAAAATTTCTTCCTAAAAGATTTAATGTTTCGTATATCATATCCCATTTAATGTGATGAGAACAATAACATATATTAATAAAACGATTTCATGATAAGTAAAATAATAATGAAGGATCTTACCAAAAATGTACCTCATTTCTAAAAAAATATAATCTTTTCAAAACTTACCCAATTCAAAAAAATGCTTAATTTTTCTCTAGCTTTCATTTCCCCGAAAATCTTAAATTATTTTTCATTTGGACCCCTATGATTAAAAATATCATCAAAATCCATAGATATCATATGATAATAATAATAAGAATGTGATAATCTTTGTATACATGTGCTTCTATGTTTACTAACTATGGAAGTCATCTCTGTCCCAATAAAATTTGAAGGCTCCAATACATAAGGATGAGGAGGATCCTCAGTAGAACTATGTGTAGGATCCTCTCTAGAATATCGAGGTAAATTAGTAATTTCATCTGAAGTTATCCTAAAAATAAAATCAACAAAATGTTAGTAAAATATTATTCAAATATAACCTTTAAATATAAAATTAAATATAAATTGAAAAATTATCTAAAAAAATTAAACTAAATAAGGAATTTATTAATCATATTCATTAATGTAGTTAATTAAAATGATAAAAAAACAATTGAGAGCAATTATAAGATAGGAAACGATTCAATGAAAATAAAAGAAACCTCGGTAAAAGATTATACAAATTCAACTGTTAAATATAAATTTGAATAAAAATTGAAAAATGATAAGAAAAACTATACTAAAATAAAAAAAATATTTATAAAATTTGTTAGAGTAGTTAATAAAAATATATAAAATAGTAGAAAAAATCAAGAAACATGAAATGATATTGACATATGAAAAAAAATATTAATTGTAAATTTATAGAAATCAATAGTTACATATAACGTTAAATAATGATAACGTGAATAAAAAAAAAAACAATTTATCAAATTGGTTAAAATGTGTTAATTAAGTAAAAAAATTATAGATGATATGACAAACAATTTTTAAACTTTTGAAAAACTAAAAAAGAAATAAATATATGTTACTTGTAATATTTGGATATTTATAATAGATTATTTTTCCATATTCCTTCCTTATGCTGATATTGTATGGCACAAACCTTGTCTATAATGTGGTCATTAGTATCCTAAAATATTCATTCCTTAGAATTAGGGATCTCAAATAATTCATCATCATTATCATGTTCTTTATCACCAAAATATTATTTTTTCTTTGTAAAATGGAAGACTACTGCACATTTTATTGATTAGGAACATATAAAATTTTCCCCATGTGTCACCATGATAAATGGTCATTTATATATTCAAATATATTCATATTTACTAGTGTCATATTGAGGTCCTCAAGTTTAACACCATTATTTCCAATAACCCATTTATAACTGAACATAGGAAATCAAAATTTAATGTAATAAATATAGAATATTTTTTAAATAACTCTATAATATGTATTTGATGCAGAGATTGAGTTTTTTTTTCTTTTCACTAAAAAAAATATTTCTTTAGAGAACAAAAATAAACTTTTTTTATAAACTAAATATTTGTTTTACCAATCTTTACTATAAAATTCATAGCTATTAATGTCATACTTCGACCATAATATCACATTTTCACTTGGCACACCCGTAAACCATATCAATGTTTTAATGCATATGATATAACATGTATGATCTATTTTAAACATGAAAAAGAAGTTTTTTTATTTTCATTTAGTTCTCAAATATATTTCTTAATCAAATAACACTATTTTAACACATTAATATGTGATTCTATATATGTTTGACCACCATCTATGTTATTAAAGATATATAAATTTTCTTGGTTTATTTTTTCCCCTATAAATGATTTTATTTTAATTATTTAGAACATTATTCCCCCAAAAACAAATCATTTTTGGTGAGATTGGGAAAATTAATGTGATCAATGATAAACATGTAGTCTATAAAAAACTTTGCAACCTCATTTAAAAAATACTTCATAGTAATGGAGGCTGCTAGTTGATATAGATTATTAATATACCACTTAAATATCTTCATATATATTTAAGAAAGATAAATCAAAAATTGATATATGAGACCACAAATATTTATTTCACAATCCAAATTAACCATTAAAAAGAAAATTATATCAAAAAAAGATGATGGAAAGTAAATTTCCTTATAATAAAGTATATAAACGGCCTCATTCAAAAAATTATTCAATAAATTCAGATCCATAAATTTGATATAAATGGAATATAAAAAATAAAACACCATAAAAATAGTCATTCTGACTTGGATGGGTAGTATTATAAACATGTAACTGGCGGAGCTATTATATCATAAGATTTCACTTGTGAAATTTCATTCCTATTAATGAATAATATTTTTGTGAAATTAATTTTTTATATTTGACGAATAAACCTGAGGCACTTTAATACCATGTTGGAACTTATAAAAAATAATTTTATCCCTCTTGGATAATCAATGAAAATCAATTGGAAAATATGTTGTTTTCATTAAGGAGTTCAATCTAATTTTAAACGTATTCCCATTGAGATAAAATCGAATCTTGTATTCAACCCATCATTATCTCGTATTTAATATATAATAATTATCCAATCAAAATCTAAAAAATATACTTCTAAATATACATCATGTCAATGTTATGTTCTATCTCATGATATATCCAATACATAATCTCAAATAATATTTATCATTTATTACATAAATTTATATCATTTCCAGATATTTGTGTCTATCCTCAAAATATCTATCAGTTGAAAAAATATTTGGAGTGACATAAAATTATTGTTAGTCATAGAATGCATTTTTTAATAATTTTATATGAGTGGTCCCTAGACAAAAATATTCTACAACCTATATAAAATATTTTCCTCTTGTGTTATAAATAAAAAAAATAAAGTCCCTTATTCACAAATTATATAAGCTTTATCCCCCTCAATACTATATATCCAGTCAAATTCTAAAATATTGGGAATTATTTTATAGTAAACATAACCATTTCAGGAAATTCAAAAATATCACTTTCTATAAGAAACATAAATTCTGATAACTTCCTCTAATAAGTTTATAAAATCATTAATTGATGGTGATAATTAAATATCATCATCATTTCTAGGCTATTTTTTTTCAGAAAAGATTAAAGTCAATAAAATATATTTCCACTTCATGAACAATTAAATAGATAAGTTGTACATTACCAGCAAGACAAACCAAGAACAATGTTTTCCACTAAGGTTCTAGTATGTATTTATTTCATCTATAAATAAAACAATTTTTATATTTCTAACTCCTTTTCCAATTTATTGAAATTATTTATGATTTTTCGTCAATTTTTGAAAATTGTCTAGATAATGAAATATTCCTTCAAATATTCACTCATTTGTATGCCATCTTAATCTTTTTTCATAATTTGAATTTGAAAATTAAAGTTTTAGTTGAATAATTATTGGAAGATACTAAATTTACTTTATAAGAGTCATGATAATTTCTATAATAGATGAATCAACTTCTTATTTTTCATTCTACTAATACTGTGATGTCTCAAATTTATGACACAATGAAATACTATCATATTCCTTCCAATATAAAACAAAGTTATTAGGATAAACATGTATATTATTGTACCCCAATTTCATCAGGCACAATATTTTTTAACATTATATTTTGAACTCAGAATATTTTTGTGTGAAAGATGTTTTCATTTCAACCATTTTAGAAATTCAATGAAACCCTTATTATTGTATCCAATCATGGATTTCAAGTTCTCTAATCATATCATTTTCGATAGAACTGTGCATTTTGTACAACATGGATATTATTTATTTTCAGTATCACAATATAAGTTCTCAATTGATGGTGTTTTCTCAATTTCATAGACTTCAATATTAAGATTCATTTCTTTAATTTTATCAGAAATTTCATTTTAAAAATATCCATTATCATTAGTTTTTTTAATTATGTCCAATTTCATCATTCCAAATCTAATAACCATTTCTCAAAATTAAAAACTTTGAAAATTTAATAATATTTTAAATCTCTACTTTATAACTTTCTCATATTTGAACATTTTAATCAAGGATAGACAAAATGGTTGTTATCTGGAACTTTTTGTTTAAAAAATTCCAAAAACAATCATCAACCCCTTCTTCAAATTCAAGACTTGTTCATCATGCAGTGATATAACTATAATTCATTATAGCCTATAACAAATAGAAATTATTAAATATAAGTTATTTTATTTCTAAATTTAAATTCATATTTACTTTTAAAAATAACATTACAAAAAAATTATTCTCAAATTAATATTCATTATATAATGCAATATTATTAAAACTAATTGTTTTATTTAAAATAAAAATTGAAATAAAATATTCATTTTTTCAAATTGTTTTATTGAAACTTATTTCGATAATTTTTTATTGAAATGAATTTAAAAATTATTTAATGGTTTTATTTAAAAAATCTGAAATATAAATTCAATGGTTTCTATATTTATATAAAAAACAAAAAAAGTAATTTATTTTCTTCACAAATTGTAAAATCGAAATATTATAAAAAATTATTTATTTACATATTTCAAACATAAAATATTGTAATTAAATTAAATATTTAAAAATAAAAAACAATTGATATAAAATAAATAAATGGATATAGAACAATGATAAGTTAGAACAAAAAAAATTAACCAAAAAAACATTAATTATTAAAGCTAATATAAGCTAAAAAACTTATACAGACATTTATAAAGTATATAAAATATATATTCCATATTAAAAAATCAGTTAATATAATAAAAAATATTTAATAATAAAGCGTTCTATTTTTAAAAACTAAACTTTTTAAATACAATAAATGATCATAAATTATTATATAAAAAATTATCACATATTGAAAACAAAATTAAGGTATCATGTATGTTATGTAGACTACAAGTCACAATAAGAACATGAAAATTTTCAAATAGATTGCCAGTGATGAATGTAAAATAATTTAAAAAACATACCAGTTTATTTAATAAAAAATTAAAAACAAATATAACCCTAAAATTTTAAACCATATAAAAAACTGAAACTAAAATGAATAAAATAAAATAAAAATAAAAGTAGATCAAATCAACGCATACCAAACCTAGAATCTTCCAAAAAAAGGTCATTTTGAGCTAGAACCCAGGAGAAAATTGATTCAAGTCAATAGAAACATGTCGTGATACATCCAAATTGAATATAATGAACCATAATAAAAACAATAGTAAACACACCACTCATCCACAAGAAATTTTAAAAATTCAAAAAAAGAAGTTAAAAATGAAAAAAATGGAATAAAATAAAAAAACAAGAGATAAAATCAATAAGATTATGAATATTTAGAGAAAGTATAATATAAATCAATCAAGTATGAAAATATAAGAAAGTGATAGTGGTTGTGGAAAGTGATGATGAAGGAATGAGTTAAGATTTCAAATCAGGGTTCAGGTCTTTGTTTAATAGAAAAGGTCGAGAAATATTGAGTGAGTGAAATAAAATAAGATGTCTCACTAAATACCATAATTTTTTAGTGATTTTCAACATGAGTTATTTATTAACCAATGTAAAAGACTTTTATATCATGTATTTTACGTAAAATAATATATAATTTTTGTAAAATACTTTTTATAACATCTGCTTTAAAATTTTGATATTATAAATAGTGTGGTTTTAAATAGTTTTTGAATTAGTGTAAGTTCCAATGATTAATCCATTATTGGGCTTATGATAGTCTACACTATAATACTTATCTCATAATTACTGATCCTAAGATATAGTGCTACACACCATTTGAATCACATCCTAAAACACATTTATAGGGGTCCAATGCCACAATCAATGTTGGTTTCACATCACCACATCCAATCTCAGGAAAAAATATTGGTTAATCCTCCTATGGGTAATGTTTCATGAAAATGGTCAACACTATCCATTTATGAACTATCATAACATGAGATCATGATGACTTAACTTCTAAAGTCATCTTTAGATTTCTTAAACACCCACACCAAATTCCAAACTTGACACTCAGTGTAATTCCATTGTTGGATCACCAACCACACACACCAATTTCCATGTTCTCACTTTGATCATTGGGGAACCTCTGATCTAACTCCTTATTAGATAACATAAACTATCCCCCAAGTCAGACGCCAATACATGGATTCATTAAAACACCACATATGTAACCAAATATTTTATTATCCAAGGAACCATAAATTCTACAACACAATGATATCCTAATACCAAATCGACCATCCAACTATTTTTCTCACTGCATCAAAAACCCTACCCACCTGAGGTTCATTACTCCATGAATGATAAGATTACCCCACCTATAAAAGTATCCATATTTTCACTACACTAATCCAAAAACACTGATATATTCATCAGATACACAATTTTTTACTACAATAAATGAATGGATGCAACCAATCCACTCATACCTGATCATCAATGTGAAACATCAATAACAATGCGACCCCAGATCATTAAGAATGCCACCAAAGACATCTGTAAAAAAATAATCTATAATGATATTTAAACCCTCAAAGAGTCAATAGAACTCTCCCTTCCAAATGGATTCCTTTATATTTATCCTTAAGTACAACACCCAAAATTTCTTGCATCATGATACAATCTAGATCACCCTCTTAATTGGACTTTACTCACTCCAATAAGGAGGATGTTATCAACAAGGGTATAGAAGAAACTACCCCTTAATCCTTAGTCATTCCCACCTACCAGTCTTCTAGAAGGTCTATCATATTCCACTTTTAATCTTATGTTCCCTCTCTAAGTTGCTATGTATTCCTTATTATATAATCTATGATAATATTTCTCATTTTAGTAGCATAAACCATCTCGAAGTTGAACATCAACATAAAATCTATAGAATACCTCTAATGAATATTCAAGACCAAGTGGGATAAGATAAACCGAAAGAAATTAATATTCATAAATATAAATGACCATATTTAAACATTACATAATCTTTATTTTTAAGTGAATAATTCATTCTATTACATTTCAGGATCTTTTAAAGTTTAGAGTTTTAGATAATTATGTTATAACTGATACATAACAAAACCATATCTTACAATGATGAAACTTCTAATCAGTCTCTATTTTCCCATAATATAATTTTTTTTAAAAATGAATCACTTGTTATTTTCATAAAAATCTTTATTAATTTCAAAATTACTTAGTCTTTTTCATTAACTAACCCTAAACCCTATTACAGACACTTTAAAACATGGTATGAGAACAAAAATCTTAGTAAGTTACATAAAAATAATAATTTTTTTAGTCAAGTAAAAAACTTAAAACACATGAAAAGTTTACCTTTATCTCAGTTTTATTTGAACAAATGAAATAAATAATTTCCAAATGAAACACACACACACACACTTGTTTCTAAAATAAAACCTTTAAAACCCATATCAATAAAATAAAACCCCTTTTTGAAAACACATGAAAAGTTTACCTTAAACTTACCTATTTTTCATGAGATATATTGGCACTCAACCCATCATATATATTTTATTTGGCTCACCCATTTATCATATATAATTATAAAGAACTATATCATGAATAAAATATTTTACATTTAACTTTTCATCATAAAACCTTTGAAAAACACTTTTAATCCCATATGTAAAACACCTTCGGATAACAAAATATGATTTTATTTTCAAAACCAATTTTCAATACTAGAATAAACAAGAAAAATTGAAAGAGGGTTTTTATTTTAATAAAACATTAAATCTTGTAATGTAATCCAAACATAAAATTAGGGTTATAGTATCAAGAAATGTCATTGATGTCGTATAAATTAAAATGAAACATTCCTTTTTGTATTTTGTAATGAAATTAAAAAAATTACATAAAAATAATCCTTTTCAAAATAATTGAAATAATTTTAGAAGAAACATAAAATGTGATTTAAAATTATTTTATGTCTATATAAAAACATCAATAAGATATTTTTAAAAACATGTATAGGGAAGAAAAAGAGGGTTTTAAAAAGAAAATCCCTTACCTCGAGCCTAAATCGTCACTCGTGTTCCATATCATCCTAAATAATAAACATATGTTAATTATTTACTTACATGATAAAAACATTCAAGTTTATTATTCCTTTTATTTTACTTATTACCATGTTATATGAAATTACTTAATCATTTAAGTTCACATGAGAAGTTTTGATGTTATTTATCTCATATGTCTAAAATGACTTCGGTAGGTTAACTATGGTCAAAGAGGTCATTATTACATGATGTATAGAATAATAAACATGAAATAATTATCATTTTGATAAAGAAATTATACTTTTAAAACCAATCATGAAATATGGTTACAAAAATTTACTATGTTACAATCATGAAGATGGTATGTCATACGTACACATGAATAACATTTCCATTTTTCAATGATTATCAGGGAAAGAATGTAAGTATTATTTTATCTTTCCAGAATAACAATTATATCATAAATAAAATATTATTTCTTTAAATATACTTGTATGTATATATATTTTCTATAGTGATGAAAATCTAATCACGTCGTTTTATGGAGGTGGTAGTCTACACACACGAACGAACAATGTTAATATTTTTCAGTGAATGAAAAGTTAAGAAAAATAAGTGTAGTATTATATTTACATAAAGATAAATATAACGTGAATATATATATATATATATATATATATATATATATATATTAAATCCATAGTTGTAACCATCCATCAGAGGTGGTTACGGAAAATCAATTCATCCGTTAGTGAGGTAGTAGTCCGCCGTACATAGGAATGCTGGATTCCGTTCCCAATTGATGGAGGTTTGAGAAGGATATAGAATATTCCATTATCATAATAACGTCTTAGTATATCGGATATACTGATGTTATTATATAATCATGGTTAAGGAATTTTTGAAGGAATATGAAGAATAAATAAAACAAAAATGATCTGTTAAGAATGACACATCTTCATCAAACAAACTCCTTTGACTTACACTTTAAGACCTATAAGGATGACATTATTCCCTATATAAGGTTTCTAGGAAATGGATAGGGATGTAAGTAAGTTATTTAGGTAGAGATTGGATGAACCAAAAGGATTTTGAGGTGTGAAGAAATGGGAATAATCGGCACCCTTTTATAGGAGAGATGAGGGTTACTCTTGAAATTTCTTAAAATATTTAACTAATATAAACTAATTTTGATTCCCACAAGGCTAAAAATAGATAAAATTCAAGGATAATATGTCTATTAGTATAAATAAAAATTTACAATAAAATTTAGACACATTTGGACCACATTTTACCCTTGTCGTTTTGTTTTAAACCTTCATCAACCATATACCATTCACTTGACTAAAGAATATATTTTTAATAATTTTACATTATTTAATAAAATATTATTTCTTATAAAATAAAAATAATGTCAACTTTGTAACTATCCATTTAATTTTAATTTTAAAATACTCGATAATAATTAAATTTGAATCCAATACATCCATACCTCTTTAATACTTAATTTTTATCTAAAAATTATGTAAAAAATATTAACTCAAAAAATATTACATTATTATTTTTTAAAATAATTTAATTTATTTTTATATTAATTGAATAATTACTATATCAAAGTTCTGTATGTTTTTAATGTAATTATTTCATCACTAAAAATTAAAAATAAATTAATATGATATTAAAAAATTATTTATCTTTTAAATCACTATTTATAACTAAACATATCCTACATTTATCAATATGTTAACATATCATAGTTATTAAAAAAAGAGTGTGACATATTTGGATTTATATTCACTTAAATATCATAAAGGTCAAAATCAATTCCAAATAGCAACACAATTCCCAATATTTGACTTTTAGATGATTATGGATGAGATATACTCATTAAATAAAAAGAAGGAAAGTGTTAGGTTCATTTTATAGTCCTTATCATTTGATTTTTAACATTAATTACACGATATACCCTTTACTATGGTAAAAAAATTACAAGGTTAATATTCATATGTCCAAAAATAAATGGGATATATTTTCAAAATTTAAACCCAATAATTAAAAAAATGGAATCAAATTTTTAGTATTAAATTTATCATAGTGAAAAATTTTAATTTAAAATTAAACCGAAAAAATGAAATGAAAAATGGTGTTTTAGAAAAATACCTTTTTAAAGTAAAAAATGATTTTTATACTAAATTAAAGTATAAAAATCATTTTATACCATATTTATTTTATATTAAATCAAAATAAACTAATTTAATTTTAAAAGTAACCCAAAATTTAATTTTACTTTATAAATAATTTAAAAGAAAATAAATATTTTAATAAAAATAAATATGTTTCATTATTCATTGATAAATCAAAATTTTCTGAAAATTTTAAAAAAATCATATTAGGATATTTTAGAAGTGATGAATTCAAAAAATAAACTCATTTTTTTAAATTAAAATTCTATAATTTTAAAATTGAGCTTTAAAATAAAACCTTATAAGAAAAGAGTTTAATAAATCTATTTTCCTTCTATTAAAAAATTACTTAAAAACTTTGTATAATGCGTATAACTATCTACTTTAAGAAGACTAATAAATATGAAAATGATTTATTATATCTTTATTGGGGTTGTTACATTGTCCCCCCTTTTTCAAATTATGTCCTTGCAATTTTATTCACTTAGTAAATTAGTGGGGATATCTTTCCCTCATTAAATCTTTAAATTCCCATGTTTCTTTTTCAACCATATGATTTTTGGATAAAACATTAAATTAATGAATTAACCTATTATGAAAAACTTTATCCTTATAAATAAGAATCTGGAAAGGATTTTTTTCACAAGAAATATTATCTTCCAACTGAACTGATTTAGGGCATAAAAAAACTGATGATTCTGAAACATATTTCCTTAACATCAAAATAAGAAATACATTATGTAGTTTGGATAAACTCAAAGGAAGAGCCACTCGGTAGGAAACTGATACAAATTTCTCTAGGATTTCATATGGCCCAATGAACATTGGATTTAACATTCCTTTTTTTTTCTAAAATGAATAACACTTTTCTATAGAGATATTTTAAGAAAAATAAATCACCAACTTTGAAAGAAATATCATTCCTCAGGTTAACTACATAATGTTTCTTCATACTCCGAGCCATCCTCAAATGTTGAGGAATCGTTTTCACCTTCTCAATGATTTCCTCTACTAACTATGGCCCCATTAACTTCATTTATATAACTTCATTCTAAAGTACTATATTTTCACACTTATTTCCATATAATTCATAAGAGGATTCATCTATATACTAGAATGGAAACTGTAATTATTAGAAAACTCAACCAAATAAAGACACTGATCCCAAATTACTAGGTAATCTATTGAAATATCATGAGTCATGTCTTCCAATGTTAGAATAATTTTCTTAGAAAATTTAACATATTGAGGATGAAGATATGCACTGACATTTTATTCAGTACCCAACAACTTTTTATGTCCTCTCCAAAAAATAAAAATGAACCTATGATCATAGTCGGATACAATAGTGAGAGGAAACCCATGTAGCCTAGATATATACTTTACATAGAGTTAAGAAATATTATATAAATAATTATATATTGTATGGGAAGGATATTCCTAGATTTAGTAAATCAATCAACAACAAACCAAATCTCATTATTACCTTGAGATGTCTTTATTAATCCCACCAATAAATCCATGGATATATTTTCCAAATTATAATATGAGATTGGAAAGGGATGAATCATCCATTTTAGTAAATTTTATTATACTTTAACCTATTTAAATGTTAAATATTTCATGGAAAATTCATCAATATATCTTTTCATTCCATTCCACCAGTAATACCGCTGAATCTATATGTTCATCTTAGTACCTCCTGGAAAAATGAATGATGGGAAACTATGAGCTTTACTCAATAATTATCTATTTAACTAGGAGTCACATGTCACATGTAATTTATTTTTTAATCTCAAAACAAATTCTTTTTCAACAATAAATTTAGTAAACTTACCCTTCTTAACCATTTTGACCTTTTCATATAACCCACACCCATCCTTTTGGTATTTCTTAATTATACTTGGAATAGATTATTATATTTACACCTAAATCAAAACAAAAAATTTTAACACATTCCCCACTTATATGATGAAACTCATCAAATAATTAACCATATGGTCATGTTACAAAGGTTACATGGTTAATGTAGCATTATTTTTATCACTTAAAGTTTTAACATATTTTTTTTGTTTTCTATAATGGTAATGAATTGTATAATCATAATCTATGATTAGATCCATCTATATTCTCTAACTCATCTTCAACTCTTTCTGAGTGAATATCAATTTCAAAATTTTATGGTCAATAAATATTTCACACTTTACTCAATATAAATGATGTCTCCAAATTTTTAATGAAAAATTCACATATACTAATTCTAGATCTTGTTTAAGATTATTTAACTCGTGATGTCTTAGTTGATGTGTGGCATAAGAAATTACAAGATCATTCTACATCAGGACACGAATACTTCCATTCAAACAATCTTCACTATAGATGATTAGTTCACCATCCCCGGTGGGAAATGAAATAACTAGAGAATTTAAAAAATATTCTTCTTAGTTCCAAAAAAAATAATCACATTCATTTATTTAAATAAATTCAACTCCTTTTCAAGTTAAAATAGTTAGAGGGCTATAAAATAATGAAAATTTCCTATAAACTGTCAGTAATAACCCACTAAACCAAGAAAACTAGGAATCTATATGAATTTTATTAGTCTTTACCATTCTACCAAAAATTATTTTTTTCAAGATAAATTGTTTTAGAACCTTTATAAATAATATATCTAAGAAAATAATTTTTTTGCAACAAAAATTAATAGTTATTAAATTTTCCATATATATATTATTTTCTTTTATGGTTTTTAAAAATATTCTCATGTTTCCACACAATCCTATTGACTTTTAGAATATAAAAATATTTCATCAATAAAAACGACCAAAAAATTATAAAATAACTTATATAAAACACTATTAATAAGATCCATAAATACAACTATTGCTCTAGAGAACCAAGGTTCATAACCAGAAACTCACAATTCCCAAATCTATTATGTTTTTTTCTTCAGAATATCATCCTAATTTACTTTTAAATGATAGTATCCCTACCTGATATCAATATTCAAAAATGTTTGTGCTCACTCAAGCTTATAAAAAATATTGTGAAGTGGTAGGATGAATGAAACTTCTTTCTAGACACTCCCATAATTTCTTTTTCATTTACAATAGTTCTACTTATTTTATTCTATAGGGGGGGGGGGGGTTAAAAAGGATTACAATCAGGTACTAAGTCAAGAGTAAACCAAAAATACTAATAATTAATTAAACCTATAAATTAATTAGGAAAAAATTCATATATTCATTCACTACTAGACCATCACTAATTTTAAAAGTTTCTTTGTTTTCAATACTGTGAGAATGGTAACTTTCACTAATATCACTAATCAATTTCTTAGTTTCTTTGTAGTTTATGAGAGCTATGAAATCATTGAAAAAAATATTGGCTTTTTAATATATTTTAGTAAGATAATATGAAATCCAATCCATACTTAAAATTATATCAATATATAATATGGTAATTTTAACAAGTTTTTTAGGAAATACCATCACACTAATAACAATAGGAATATTTTTATAAATCTTGGTTTCTTTTATATTTCCACCAAGTGTTTTAACCAAAATTCCTATCTTATTTTAATGAGATGATATTTAAATTTTCATAAAAATTTGAATACAATAAAGGAATAAGAATATCCAAAGTCAAACATGGAATTTTCATAATTTGAAAAATCAAGTAACATACTTTTGACTACTTCATTTGACTAACCAACATCAACTGTAGTAATAGAAAATTATTTTCCACACCTTTCTGTTTTCGATCATGATGATTTCCAACCTATGTAACTAACTTCAGACACATGTTTTTATAATGACCCAACTAATTTCAACTAAAAAATCTCACCCTTTGATGGTTATCAGTTACCCTATTCTTTAATGGTTCAGGATTCTTTTCCTTAAAATTATGATCCCTATAATCCAACTAATCATAATGGTAACACTTTCTAGATCCTTACAAATATTCCTTGAAATATCATTTACCACACTTAAAATATGTTGGAGGATTAACTCTATATTCCTTATCTAGATTTTTCTACATTTCCTTCCACCTTGAGGTTTTCTAACACTTATCATCTCAAGGAATATGAATGTCAAAAAAATCTATATAAATTTTAATTAGTATAATGAAAAGCATTCTCATAACTTATAAATTCTCATGTGAAAAAATTTATTCATAAATCAGGTTTTAATCATGAGTAAAATTTATTAATTTTACAATCAGTATCTATAATAAAATCCAGTACACACTTTACCAATCTTGTAAAATTTTCTTCATACGCATCTAAATAATCTTTATCATTTTATTTTAATTTAATAAATTGATTATCCAATCTTAGTCGAACAACCTTGGGGATATATTTCTCTATAAAAAGATTCCTAAATGTATCCCATTTATTAGAATGAAGATCATATCTTTCTATGATATTCTAAACCAAATACCACCATCGATCAACATCAACTTCAAAATGATAAATTTAAAGAGCTAATTTTTTTACATTATGAACATCCCCTAACTTAGAATATTGATTCTAAAGGATTAATACATCGCCTAGCTACCATTGGGTCAGAAGATCTATTGAAATATATAGGGTATTTCCTCATAAAATGATCCACTATATTCACATTCCTTTTTTGGTATATTTGGCTGCTATCAATATAGAGACCCCCTCTTTTCATACATTAATGTTACAACTGTTTTGTGGAACACTTAATATATTACACAAACAGACACCTAATGACCGTATTAGTCTAATGAATTTGGAAACATGGAAACAAAACACAGGTACATAAGTGGGCTATATTATCTCCCACCAGGTTCTTCATGACTATAAACATTCTTAGACACATCATACATAACACATATCTTCATAACCTGGGGAATGGAAACACAAAAATAGTTGAGATCAGATGATCAATAAGGGTAATCAAGAGAGATATATAAGAATAAACATGAGTATAAGGTCATGAGAATGTGATCATGACATTATAAGGTCATACCCAACATATCAAAGATCATAAACATGAGTCATGGCATAAAGATTGAAATTTCATAAGACTTAAATCATAAGGGAATCAAGAGCATAAGACATGAAATCACAACATAGTAATAACACATGTAATTTTAGCATACACATAAACATGTAATATTATTCCTTATAAGTCAAGATGCATTGCTATAACTTATTAGGGAACTTCATGGGGACTACACCTACTGGTTGAGACATACCACTATCCCCAATCACATTTCTTTACTTGTATGGGATTGGGTTTCCCCATCTTTCCATAGTGGATTTCATTTCTCCGTATTCCCATATTTATAGAGACAATTCCTATTGTGTGGGACACACCACCATTCCCAATCATAGTTCTTTCCTTGTAAGGGATAGTGTTTCCCTATCTTCCCATAGTGGATCCAGTTTCCCCATATTCGACAGTGGATCAAGACCATCGACTTGAATCCCAACATTATCTCATGAGATATGAATCTTTATTCAATGCATTAGAGGGAGATATATGTCCCTCCTATCTCAAAATGAAATATTACATACATGTTCCACAAGAACATAAATATTCATTATATCATAACTCATGAAATAAAATGGGTAACATAAACATGTAATATTACCATAACTTATTGAAAAGATATAGGTTTTATAATCATTTCATAAAATAATATCTAATTAATAGAAGTATTTTTTATAAGCATATATCCCATGAAAAAGAAATGGGTTCCATAAACATCATGCTATTAAAACATAAACCATTCAGAGACAGAGTATGAATAGAAACTTTAGATAATTTCACTATAACTTCATGAGTAAAACCAATGGATTTAATCTTAGATGATAAATAATTTTGAAATATCATTTAAAAACATATCTTAAAGAAAATACCCTTTCTTCATTGAAAAATAACTTTTAAAACATAAAACCCTTAGAAACCCATTTTCTCTAAAAATAAACTTAAAAAATTATAAATAAATATTTAAAACATTTTGAAAATAATTTATTTTAAAAAAAATTAAAAAATTATAAATAATTCTTGAAATGTTTTGAAAAACATTTCTTTGAAGACACCTAGAAAATATATAAAGAAGTCATGAAAAGGTTTTGAAAACTATTTCTTTGAAAACAATTCAAAAAATTATAAAGGTTTCATTGAAAACCATAAAAAAAATTTGAAATAATTTTTATTAAAAATTAATTTAAAATATAATCATTAAAAACATTTTTGATTTTTTTTGAAAATATGGTTTTTTTAATTCAAGGCATGTGTCTTAAAGAAGGAAAATTGAAACAAAACTACTTTATTGATTTGGTAAATTTTGAAACCCAAACCCTATGAAAGAGAGATCATAAAATACATATTTAAATAAACATAAATTTATTGATAATAATCATATAATATTTTCATGAGTTTTATATACACTATAAAAAAATAAACGAGTGGTGAATAAGACATAAATCTCACAGAAATAAAAGTGAGACTAAAAATACCCTTACCTTAGGTATTATATCTCATCATACTAGTTCAAACCTTAAGTATAATAAATAAAAGTTTATTAAAAATCTATCATAGAACCATATTATTATATCTAATACCATATATTTTTTTATATTACCCTCTTATTAATACTTTTATGTAAAAGTTACATTTTGGGTAATATCCGCTTTGTTTTTTGCATGTTTCTTAATTTGTTATATTTTAGTCCTCATACTTATATCATGATTTCTAGTATGTAAACCATTATAAAAATATAATTTATATTTAGTATATATTTATTTATAATAATCTATGAAATATGGAAATTTGAAATTGAATACAACGTTAATGGAGATGGTAGGCTATACATATGCATGAACATTATTTCTATTTACTTATTTTATTGAAAGAAAGTAAGTAAATGACACAAACATATATATATATTATAACTCTAGTAGAATTATTATTTCATATATTTCATATTTGTTCACTAAACTCACCCTTAATACATTCTAGGTAAGGCATGAACACATAATATTTCTTTGTGGAGGTGGTAGTCTGCACATCCCCAAATGAAATTATCATATTTACAAAAAATAGAAATCATGATGGTATGTGTTATATAATAATTATATAAAAATAAATACATCATATATATCATATAAAAATATATTTTACATCATGATTCCCAACCATGAGAGGTGGTAATGGAAAAACAAACAATATCATTTCATGAGGTGGTAGTTCATTGTACATAAGAATGGAATGTTTTTTACCCATTAGATAGAAGTGTGTGTAAGTGAAGGTATAACCATTTTAAGAAAATCATCTAAATATATTGAAGATATTGGTGTCATTATATAATCATGTAATAATAATAATTGAGGTGGTGAGGAAATAAAATAAAATAAAGGAGCTTGAGGAAGGATGTTACCTCTTTTTTGGGTAACTCTTTTTTCATGGCACAAAAGGGATTCCTTGGTTTGATTTATAAAACAATTTAGGCTTCAAGTATGAAGGTAGGTATGTTGGGAGATTATATGAGCTATTTTTGGGAGAGAAAAATGGCTTGATAGTTGTGAAAAAGTGAAAAGTGTGAGTGCCATTTTATAGAATAAGATGAGTGGCATTCTTTTAATTTTTTTAAAAGGGAATTCCACCCACATTTTTTCGATGAAATGTGGCTCCAATAATGGATAAAATTATATTAAAGGTAATATATTGTCTAAATATATCCATAAAATGTATTTTCAACAAGTTTTTATGTCATTTTGGACCTTAAGTGTACGGTTTAGTCCCTTATTCAGCTAATTTTTCTCTTAATGGTTATAATTAATTTTAATCACTTTCACTAATAATTTTGGTAAAAAACTATGTTGACCTTGTTGGAAATTATAAATTATTCTAATTCCAAATATTTAAAATATTTTTCTAAATTATAATTACATAATTTCCATAAATTAATTTAAAATTAATCCTATAGACGGGTCGCGATAATGAGTTTTTTAGGAAAAAATGTTTAGAAGTTTGGGATGTTTTGATATACAATTTCAATTTGAAATTAGTTTCGATGAAAAAAATTGTATCACATGATGTAAAATTAATATCATTAAACCTGAAAAAAAACTAAAATATAACTTATCTATATAATTAAATTAGATGAAAAGGTAGTTTTGAAATAAAAATCAGTAATGTTCATTATTCATCCAAAAAATGATGTTTTTTAGAAAAATCCATAAAATTATCCCAAAGACACTTTTGAAATTATGAATTCAAAAATGATTTTTATTTTATCAAATTCAATTTCTAAAACTATCTAAAATTAATTTTTTTTGTTCACAGAAGGACATAAAAAGTAGTTCTTTTATGAAAATAGTATTTTCAAACATATAAAGAATTTATTAAAAAATGCTGGTCCTATTATTAATATTTTTATTTATATAACACCAATATAAAAAATATTTAAAATCTAGTTATTAATATTCATATTATTAAGTTTAATGGTAATGTTATAACTATGTTGTTTAAATAATTATAATTATAAAATGTGTTTTCTTAGAAACAAAGTGGTGTGTGTAACACAAGCCAAGTCATTGTTGCATGTAACATAAGGTTAACTAGATATAACATATAAAGAAACTTTTACTTATTTTAGTCTATATTTATATAAATTAAATAATCTTAATTTATTAAAAAAAGGTTCACAAAAACATATGGTGTTACATTTTACCCCCTTTAAAATGAATTTTCCCTCGAAATTCATCATTATGATACAAAAAAATGATCATATTTCTAACTCATCATATCCAAAAGTAACAACATATATTACACTAAATGGTGATTTATCTAAAAAGAATTTATCAAGTGAGCGATCTTGTTTCTTTGAAATTTCTCTGTATGATCCATAATTTTAAATGATTTCTCCTCAAAAGAAGCATCCTCCTCTAGCAGTATAACCTCTAAGATTAGTAACTATGAAGGGTTAGGTATGTACATCCTCAAGAGAGATACATAGAACACATCATGTACTTGGGTGAGATTTGGAGGAAGTTCTATATGATAGGATACTATTATAATATGATCAAGAATCTCAAAGGGGCCGTTATACCTAGGGTTTAGGTTCCCTTTCTTCCGGAACATCATAACCTTATTACAAGGAGATATTCATAGAAACACCTTACCACGAACTTTAAATTATAGGTAATGGTGATGATTTTCAGTATAAATTTTATATTGAATTTTTGCTTCCTTGATATTATGGGGAATGGTTTTAACATTCTCAACCATCTCTTTAGATATCTCAAGTTCTAATAGATTTCATTCTCTAACTTCCTCCCAGAAATTTGGAGCACTAAATTTCTTCTCATTTAGGAATTCATAAAGAGACATATGAATGCTTTATTAGAATCTATTGTTGTAAGAAAACACAAATAATTGAAATAATTGATCCCAACCACATTTGAAATCCAAAAAAAAAACGATCTCAACAAGTCCTCTAGGGTTTGAATTTTCCTTTCATACTGACCATCCCTCTTAGGATTATATACAGTGCTAAAAATCAATTATGTTTCAAGTGATTAATAAAGAATTTTCAAAAACACTAAGGAGAACCTCAAATGATGATAAGATAAAATGTAAAGTGGTACTCCATGTAACTTTACCAATTCCTTAATTTATATTCTAGAAAACTGATCTAGAGAGAATTATACTCTGATATTAATGAGGAGAGTTAACTTAGTAATGTGATTGAATACCACCCATATATAATTAAACCCTTTAGATATTTTTGGGAAGTCTAATAAAAATCCATAGTGATGTTCTTCCATTTCCATTATGGTATGGTTAAAGGACACAACATCCATTTAGAATTTTTTATTTCTGCTTTAATTTATTGGCATACCAAGCATAGAGGTACAAACTAAGTGAAATACCACTTTATTACATCCCACCAGAAGTATTTATTAAAATCAATATACATCTTAATACTTCCAAGATGAATAGAGAATGAAGAACTTTGACCTTACTCTAACATATACATCTTCAAATAATGTGTGGATGAAACACATACATAGTTCCTAAACTTTATCATTTCGTCCATATAAAGGTTCAACTCAAGGGAATTTCTAAACTTCTTTTGCAGCATACATCTTCCTTTTATTTCTCTTGAATCTTCACATGGATAGAGGGTTGAACATTCAATTGAGCAATATAATATTTCTTCCCTTCCTTCAGGATTTCTAGATCCATACTTACCAAACCCATAGATATTGGATCTATTTTATCATAATCACATATAAGCTATCATAATCCTTTTGACTCAAAGAATTAGCCACATTATTTTCTTTTCAAGGGTAGTAATGTATTGAGCAGTCATAATCCTTTACTAGATCTAACAATCTTATCTAGATCATTTTTGAATACTTCTTTATGAATTTATATTTTAGACTTTTATGATCAGTATATATATCAAAATTTTCTCTATAAATATAATTCCTCTATATCTCTAATGAAAAAATTACCTCTACTAACTCCAAATCATGAGTTGGGTAATTTTTATCATGGATCTTCAACTGTCATGAATAATAAGTGACAACAATGTTATTCTATATAAGAAAAATCTCAATCCCTTCTGGGATGCATCATGATAGATTAAAAACCCTTCTCCACTACAGGGTAATGTAAGAATATGTGAATTAACCAACCTTCTCTCTAGTTCCTTGAGTGTTTCCTCACATTCATCTATCCAGAGGAACTTGGCACCATTCTGAGTTAACTTGGTTAGGGGATTCGATAGTTTTGAGAAATTCTCCAAAAATATTTGATAATATCCAGCTAATCTAAGAGAATTATAGATCTTAGTCAATGTGGGTATTCTAAGACAACATTTAATATCATCTTTCTTTAGTAGATATATAGCTCTACCATCTCTTGAGATTATGTGATCCAAAAATAAAACCTTTGGAGCTAAAATTAACACTTTGTAAATGTTGCGTAGTATTTTTCCTTCTTAAGGGTCTCTATTAAAATTATCAAGTGGTGTTCATACTCTTCCTTTCCCTTTTAATATATAAGAATATCATCTACAAATACTACAAAAAACTGATCAACGTAATCTATAAATACTTTATTCATCAAATCCATGAAGATGGTAGGGGCATTAGTAAGAAAAAACGCATCACTATATATTCATAGTGTCCATAAATTGTACAGAATCTCATCTTGGGTATATAATCTTTCATGACCATCAATTAATGACATCTAAAATTATGGTCAATCTTGGAAAAGTATTGAGATTCACATAGTTGATCAAATAAGTCACAAATACACGGAAGATGATGATTTATCTTGATTGTGATCTTGTCCAAATACCAATAATCAATATAGAGTCACATTGATCCATATTTCTATTTCATAAAGGGAACATGTAAAGCCCAAGGTGACATACTTGGCCGAGAGAATCCCTTATCAAGGTTTTCTTGGAGTTGCTTCATTAATCCCTACAACTCAATTAGGGAAATTCTATAGGGATTCGTGCGAAACTAGTTATGAGATCTATCGATAACTCAAGTTCACATTTTGGTGGAACACTAAGAAACTCTTCCATAAATTCATGCACAAACTCCCAAAATATAGAAATATCATCGATGTTGATTTTCTATACAACTATTTGAGATAGACAACCATTTGTAATAAAAATTAAAACCCATACACTAGATGTAATTTATATAGAAAGTTAATACTTATCATCACATTGATAGATGATCATAGGTTCATTTGAATTATCAAATGTCAATTCATTTCCTTGAAAATTGAGGTGGGATTTATGCATAGAAATCCAAACCATGAATAAGATAACAACAAATTCAACTAGGCTAAGAATGAAAAAATTTATAGGAATTATATTCCCAAAAATATCAATCAGAGAGGAATCATAGACTTGATATGAAGTCATTATACCATTATGGGTTTTCACTAATAATTCCACATCTAATCATTTTTTTGAATCTTAATACACTTAAAAAATTCATTATATATACATGAATGGGTAGATACATAATAAAATAAGACATTAGTATATGTAGAATGGATGGAAAGTGTACCTTTCACCATGATGTTATCACACCCCTCATTAGAAATAGTGATCACTTGAGATTTCCCCTTGTCCTTTGGTTTAAGAGGTTGATGACACCGACCAACACCACCAACCCCTGGTTTTGGTCACTGGTTAGAATAATTCCCATCCACCTTACACGTGAAGTACTAAAATGTGGGAGGTAAATTTTGTTCAATATTTCTTCTATTTTCAATATTGGCCAACTTCTTCCCACCAGTGCAGTAATCAATTTCCCAAAGGCCATAACATCCGCACTTAAAACAATTGTTAGATCCTATATAAAAATTTACTCCATGATTCTTTACACACTTGAAACATAAAAGAAGGATCATATTCTTCTCTCCATGGTTTTTAGATTTTCCTTTGAACTCCACATTCCTTTTCTTATTATAAACATGAGATTGATATGTAACTCCAACCTCCATTTCAACTTTGATTTCCCGACGCACAATCTCTTTTTAGCTACTAAAATCTCTTATAGACAAAACCATTATGAGACTCATATTTAATCCACTAAATAATATATCAACTTTACTTTTGTATTGGATGATAATTTCAGAAGCGTACCTCATAGGGCTTGTGAAATTATCCTCATAGGTACCAACAGATTCATCATCCTTTTGCTAAAAATCATGGAACTAATTTTCTATCTTTGTACAAAGAACACAAGGAAAGTAATTATTGAATAATAAGTTATTGAACTCATACCAATCCATGGATTCAATTTCATCTTTCATTCTTATATTATTGCTTAGAGTACACTACTGGCTTGATTTAAATTCTAACCAATAAATAGACAAAATGAATTTCTCATGATCAAAACAATGGAAAATGGAGAATATATTTTCGATGGTAAAGATATAGTTTTCATCCACAAGTGGATTAGAAGACCCAATGAAATAAGTTGGTAGTTGCCTCATGAAGGACTCAACATAACATTCTTCATTCCCTTGCTTGTATATAAGATCAACATGATTCATTTTTTGAGAAAGTTTGGTGAGAATAACAATGATATTTTACATTCCATCTCCTATAGAATTCAGATTCTTAGGAGAAAAATCATTACATAGTCCATTAAAATAACTATTAACATGGTTCTTTTAGGTTATATCCATATTCTAAAACCAAAAATCATAGATTTAGAATACATTTTCATAGTGAAGAACCACATAATTATGAAAACAACTTATAAGATGTCTAAATTACGAGAATTTCCTTAATTTATGAAACACTAGGTTTATCCTATGTTATTCATCACCAAATAATTTTTAAATCCTTTATGATGGTTCATAATGAGTTTTTGAATTCTCAAAGAATATCCCTTTGGAGTTTTAAACTAGGTGTGAAATAAGTCATGTTGTCATATACCAGGTTACACTTGAGTCAAGCCTGATACACCTTTCCAGAGTTCTTACCCCTAGGTACATATGTTTCAGATCCACATCCACTTCTAGTACCCAAATATGGATGTACTTATAGGAAACTACTCACTCCATAATTTACCAAAATTACATGATATTTTACTATACTTTTCCGCATTATTAAAATTATCCATAGATACACCCCTAGACATATCCTTATACATATTCCTAGGGATATCACTAATGTTTTCTCATCCTAGTTTCCCAAGGATAAATAAAATTTTTCCTTGAAACCAAATATAGGGACCCTTTTTTTCATACATTATCATTATATAATTTTTATGGAATATTTAATACATTACACAAAAAAATGCCCAACATATTTATTAGTCTAGTGCATTTGGAAACATGGAAACATATACACTTTTACATAAGTGAGCTAGATTATCTCCCACTACTTTCTTCATGAATAGAAGCCTTATTAGACACATCATACATAATATATATATTCACAACTTGGGGAATAGAAACATAAAAGGGGATGACCTCAGATTCTCAATAAGAGTAAATAAGGGAGATATGTAAGAATAAACATGAGTATAACGGTATGCGAATGTGATCATGACATTAGAAGATCATGCCCTGTATATTAAATATCATACACATGAATCATGGAATAACAATCGGTAATTCGTAAGACATTAATCATAAGGGAATCAAGAGCATAATCCATGAAAGAACAATATAGGAATAAGTCATATAATTGTGGAATATACATAAACATGTAATATAATTCCCTATTAGTTGAGACACATTGCTGGAACTTATCAGCAAACTTCATGGTGAATAAACCTAATGGGTGGGAAACACCCACATCCCTATTAGAAATTTATTCCTTGTAAGGGATTGGGTTTCCCCAACTTCTTATTGTGGATAAGCTTTCCCCATCTTCCCATCTTCATGGGGAAAACACTTAGTATTAGGGACACAACACCATCCCCAGTCACCATTATTTCCTTATAAGGGATCAAGTTTCCCTATATTTCCATAGTGGATCAGGTTTACCCATATTCTATAGTGTATCAAGCATGTTGACTTGAATACCATCATTAACTCATGATATATAAATAATTACCAAATTAATTGGAGGGAAATATAGGTCCTACCCATATGATAATGGAAAAAACATACATATGCTACAAGAACATAAACATTCATCATATCATAACCCATGAAATGAAATGGGTATCACAAACATGTAATATTATCATTACCTATGGAAAGTAGATGGGATTCATAATAATTTCATCAAAGCATAACCCATGAAAAGAAATGGGTTTTATAAGCATATAACCTGTGAAAGAGAAATGGGTGTCCTGAATATCATGCCATCAAAATATAAAACATTCAAATAATAAGTATGATTGGAACCATTGGATAATTTTACTATAAAGTCTTTAGTAACACCAAAAATTGTCATATTATATGTAAAATAATATTTAAATACCCTTTAAAAACATTTCTTTAGTAAAATTCCAATTCTTCTTAGAAAAATTATTTTTAAAACCCAAAACCTTATGAAAACCCTTTTCTTTGAAAATAAACCTGAAAAATTATAAATAAATATTGATTTTTTTTTGAATTTTTTTTTGAGAATAATTTTAAAACACATAAAAAATCTTGCAATTGTTTTGGAAACCATTTCTTTAAAAAAAACTGAAAACTTATACAGAAAGCTTGTAAACATTTTGAAAACCATTTCTTTGAAAAAAATTTAAAAACATATAAAGGATTATTTAAAAACTATAAAACTTGTTTAAAATACTTATTCCATGAAAATAAGATTAAAATATCATCTTTAAAAATATTTTTTATTTTTTTAAACACTATTTTTTGAAATTCATGACGTGTGTCTCAAAAAATGAAAATTGAGACAAAACTAATTTACCGAGTTGGTAAATTTTGAAACATAAACCCCATGAAAGAGATATCATAAAATATATAAGTAGATAAACATATATTAAATATAATAATAATAAAATATGTTCATTGGAAGTATATACACCATAAAAAATAATTGAGTGGTGAATAAGGCATAATTATCATAGAAATGAAAGTGAGACTAGAAATCCCCTTACCTTATGTCTTGACTCTCATCATACTCATTCAGAACTACTTCATAATAAATAAAATTTTATTATAAATATACCAAAAAACAATATTTGTATATGTAATACCATATATGTATTTATGTTACCCTCTTATTAACACTTCTTTGTTAAGGTTATGTTTTGGGTAATATCCGCTTTGTTTTTTGCATGTGTCTTAATTTTTTATATTTTTTTCCTTATACTAATATCATGATTTCTATAATTAAAAACATGATATAAATACCATGTATATTTATTATATTTGTTTTTATAATAATCTATTAATGATATAAATATAAAATGGAATACACCGTTCAGGGCGACGATGGGCCACACGTATGCATGAAAACTGTTTCCATTTAATTATCATATTGAAAGAAAGAAAAAATGAAATATATATGTATATATATATATATATTATAACTCTAGTAGATTTATTATTTCATATATATACTATACATTCATGAAACTCATTAGTTAAATCTTATTATACATAACAACATCCACGGATTTCAATATTCATAGTAGTATTCAATGTTATCTCCTTGGATAAGTTCCATTTTATCCTTTTTAATATCTTGTGCATATAATATATAACCAAACTACATTATAAATAATCAATTTAATACTAAAAAGATGTTTTAACTAAAACGTCAATACATTTGGATTCTAAAAATATTGAAATATCCTTAAGATTTTCATTACTATATCTACATTACATATCCCCTCACTAAGTCTATAAATTGATATAAATATCTAAATGATGTTATTTAAGAACCCATCAATTTTTCATTTAGATAAATCTTTAAATAATTTAATTTTTTATGAAACACCTAAAAATTAAATTATTTATCATTTTCCCTATTTATATATATTTGTAAACTTTTCCAAAATGACTATAAAACATGTGAAACAAATCACCTTTATATAAATTAGAATTAATAAGGCTCTATATTATTCATTTTGGGCCTTAAAAATATCATTATGAAACATAAAATCTATTTCATTTGAAAATAACACTTTTACGTCACTGAATTTAATTCCATGTATAGGAATAGAGAAAAAATCAAGTTTTAGAGATCATAGATGTGATCTCATTTCATTTTTCTATATATTTTAATTGCAACTAATAATTAATGGAAGACCTTTTGAATTCAGAACATTATTCATAAAAAACAAACCTTCTTTGATGGATTCATCATGATTATATTTTAGGCTCTTATTCCTCTTATTATACCCATACTCACAAAGAAACCTTAAGAGGGGGTAAATTGGGGTTTTGATTTTTCTTCTTAGCCATAATGGGATCTTATTACTATATTGTAAAGAACATTTTGAACTTTTAAAAATCATGTAGACATTCAAATCATCCTAAATAAAAAAGTAAATGTAAATAAACAATGATTTCACTTGGTTCACCATAATGGGTTAATCCAATGAACATACACTAATGTTGGGTTGATGTGATAAATAAATCATGACTCATTATATATGATTTTATGATTAAGAAATCAACCCATTCCAATAAAAAATTCATTTCCTACTTATTCCAATCCACAAACTACTTTAAGTCAGATTATTAATGAATAATCTAATACACAAGTCACTCATAATGAATATTAATAAAAATATTCAAACACCAATCAATTTGGGTGATTTTCATTGTGATCAATAATACTTGATCAAATTTGGATAATCAATATTATTCTCCATTGTAGAAACTCTTTATCTAGAATCTCATATGTGTAGTAATGATCACTAACTCTCAGAATCATATATCTCTCCTACGACTCTATAATTTCATTTCTATTATAATTTCATTAATTTAATCACCAAAAAATGACTTCCATGAATGTTATATGTTAGAATCTTATAAGACTTAAAAAATATTCACATGACTAAAATTAAACCAACTAAAAACAAAGCCAATTTCTAAATATTGGAAGTGTATTCATACTATCAAATAAATATTGAATTGACCAAATTATGGTGTGATGTTTGTAATTAAAATTAAATTCTATACATTTACTAGATCATCAAAATATTAAATTCTAACTTAAATTTAAATGTTTAAAATAATTGGGTTGATATATATTGATTTTTTCAGCCAAATATGTTATGACATAACATTTGAGGTTATAGTGTAGTCCATTATTCTCCATAAAGTTTCTAATTCATATCTCAATGTAACACATGAGCTATATGATATAGATGTACCCTTCTTTATTATAATTTCTCACTATAACATGAAAAATAGGGCATAAATTCCAATGTTGAACTACCTCATTGCCTCATTATAATTTATTTCATAATTTTTATGTCTTATGAAATGATCTATTCTTAATTAGAACTTCATCTACATTCCCCCATCAAATTATGGTGAGAATTTTAGAACTTAACAAAAATTATCCAACACACTTTCTTAACATAATCATATATAACATAAATTTTAGTGTGATAAATTATCCACACAAAAAAATTAATCCAATATTTTCTTAAATACATCATCCAATATTATAGAGTGACCAATGTCACACTCTAAACATTATTTTCCTTATTATTTTATTTATTTAATGGTTTTTTTCATTAATATTGTGTCCAATCTGTTAAAAAAATTTATGTTTTGGAATTTCAGTGAAGGGTGTATAGTTATGACATAGTTATTGTTTACCATTAGAAAACTCTGTGAGAGGTTTGTAGTTGTTAATAGAGATGTTCTTTATGGATGGTTCTTGGTTTTTACAATTGTAAGTACAAACTCTAAAAGTTCCTAGGTGTGTCCATTGAGGGGAGTATGGTTATCAAACAGTTTGGTAAACCTAGCATCCAAACTATGCGAATTTTGACAACTTTTAAAATATTTAAATTACTTTAATTAACCTCATTAATTTTTAAAAATAATTAAACATTATTCCTCCTCTTAATCCCCTCCAACCATGGTACCTTTCCACATCCATTTTCCTCCATTAAATTATATTCCTATGTGGTTTCTTTATTATTTGAGGCTAGCTCTTCATGAACAGTTCTTCTTTGTCTGATACTATATTCATTTCTTCAATATTATCTCTTATATCTCCCATAGTGAGGTCCCTGTGATCTATTATTATCATTTTCATGATTTTTAATCTTGGGTTTCATAATTTTATAGATCATTTTGGTTATATAGAGTTTTTCTTTACCTATAAAGGGTGGATTATCCCCTTTGTAATGCCCCGACCCCAGGTACCCAGATTCAGTGCATTATTACATAACATTGGCATGATCACAAGAAAGATAAAGTCTCAAAAGATTGGTTAGTTTAGTATCCTTGGAAACACTAGATATATTCATAAAGTTTACATTACATCATAAAATGAAAACTACAACAATATAGTCTCCATAGTCCACACTCTTATCCCCTCATACTATCCCTGCAGGTCATTCATAAATTACTTCTTCACATCCTGGGAAATATAAAACATAGAAAAGGGGTGAGCTCAAATGCCCAGTAAGGATAACAATATAGTGGAAACTTTCATAAATAAGAATAAACATTTAAGGCAATGTATAACTAAAACAAAAGCCTTTTAAACATGAACTTCAACGTAGTATGGCAAAAATAAAATGAAATAATCCCATTTATTTATTCACATGGATATTCTAAAAATTGAATAATCACATTCAATATCAATAACCACTTTTATAATGATGGAATGCATAATGCCAGACTATCATAACCATATATCCAAGGCCTCATGCCAAGACTAAAAATAAGATTTTGTCAAGGCCTTGTGCCAAGACACTAGTTTGTCTCATGCGACCTACTGATGCATCGAGGAGCTATAGCGGGCTCCACCGATCACATATTAAGTCCAATGCATACCCATATGAAAAGGTCCAAACATAACATAAACATTCATATTAAAACTAGAATACTAAATGTAAATACTTCATCTATAAACCACGAATAGTATAAGAATAACACATCCACGGTCAAATAAATCACAAAAACTTCAAAACAATATGGAAGTTTTGTATCATAATAATGCAACTTCAAATAAACTTAAAATCCATCAAAGGATGTTGAAATATATGAAATAAAAAATATTTAAGAGAAATATCTCTTTTTTTGAAATCATTTAAAAGTCACTCATTTATTAAGGAAGTAATTTAAAACAATTTTTTGGATCAAAGTGTCCCATACCACTTTGAAACTTTTAAAAATAAATATAATTTCAAAAAATTCATGTCCATATAAATAAATCCTTAAAATCATTTTTAAAACATGGACATTAATTAAAAAGATTTAGAAAGATAAATCTTTAAAACATGTAAAATTATGATTTTGATAAAGAGTAGCTTTCAAAAATTCTTAAAATATTCATTTTGAAATCATTTAAAAGTCACATAATTATAAAATAAAACATTTACTTTAAAAATATCCTTATAAGATTTTAAGGGAAGCTTCAAAAATTTTATAACGGCGGAAAATAGCCGCACCCACCATATAAGTTAAAAAAACATTCTTACCTTAATTCTATCAAAAAGGTTAAAAAAGGACCTTGTTTGGAAAACGATGGAAAGATTCATTTATAAACTTCTTATAAAAAGTAAAACAAGGGTATAAATGAATTTAACTCCTATTCTATAAAATAGTAAGAATTTTTTTAAATACACTTTCAAGAAACATGGATGTGGATGATAAAGAGGTCCCAGTAGATAATTACGTATAAACAACCTCGGATAATGAAGAGATTGTGAAATAACCCTTACCTTGTACTTTTCCTTGGTTGGGGGTAGATTAACCTCCTGTATAATGGTGAAATAATTTTTATTAAATTATACAAGAATCACATACATTAATATGATATCATATATGATCTTTTTACATTGATTTGTTAATAATACCTTAGTATTATCGTTGTTTCGGGTGTTAACTTACTCATTTTCTTTTATATGTCTTGTTACGTAAGTCGTGTTTTTCATGGATAGGTTGTATCTTAATCATATCCAGAATTATATCAAGTCCTTAGATACTATTATTAATCATCAAATGAGAATTAGACTTGAATGGATACGATGGAGAATGAATCTCATCGCCTTCGTGGAGACGGTAGTCCGTACTTACGCACGAGCGACAATATCATTCTTTTGATATTAAAATAATATATAATTGTATGGTATATCATATATACAGAATAATTATCATGTTATATTTATTCTTTAAACGAGTTACACATCATTATTATACCCATCCAAATAATAATTTATTGAATGACAATTACACCACGACGTGGAGACGGTAAGCTGTACGTACGCACGTATGGTGACATGCCATTCAAAGGATGGATAGAATACAGAATATGGTTGTACAAAATTTATAATAACATCACAGTATATAGAAGATACTGTAGTTATTATTTAAGAATAGAAATAACAAAGAAAGAAGAAGCTGAAGAAGAAAGGAACTTGATAGAGGGTGGTGAAAACAATACCTCTTCTTCGGGTTCTTCCTTTTGATTTGATCAAAAGGTCTCCTTAGGTTGGATTTATGATCAAAATAAGTCCTCTAGGTTGTAGTGAGGGAAGATGAGAGAGTATTTGGGCAGGGTTTGGCCGAGCCAAAATGCTTTGAATGTGTGAATTAGTGATAAGGGGGAGTTCCCTTTTATAAGAGGGGTGAGGGGCACCTTTGGAAAAACAAAAATATTATTTTATAATAAATTCATATTCTGTTTTTAATGGCTCCAAAGTGGACTATTTAAAGATTAAGGTGGGGATGGGTCGGAAACCACTCAACCAATATAATTTAGACAGTTTTGGGTCATTATATTAACCTTATCTTTAAGTATTAACTCTTAGTTAATTTGTTTCACTTTTACAATGTCTCTTTGTATTTTTATATTATATGGTTAATAAAATTACTATATACATCCAAAAGACCCCACGTGTTCCATTAATGATACACCTATCATGACATAAGTCTCTTGGCTGATCCTTAGATTTTTAGGAATTTAATATCAATTAATAATATAATATTTGTTTTAAAAACTCTTTTATGTCAATTTTGACACTATTCAATAATTGATTTTTGTAAAAATCATAACAGAATGATTACTTCGCAAAAAGTTAATTAAATAAATCCTAAGATGTCATATTAACCTAGAAAATTATTTTTATCGATAAAAAGTCTAAAATTACATTTATTTGGGTATTTTTAATAGAAATTATTCTAATTTTTCATTAATTAGGTAATTACTGCATCACCATTGTGTCATAAATAAATTAAATTATTTAATGTCCAAAAATTATAAATAAAATAACATTATTTATTAAATCTTTTTAGATTTCTAATGAATATTTACAATCAAATTTATCTTATGTATAACCCTATATTAATAATGTTTTAGTAAATAAACTTTGATTTTAATTCTTTTAACTCTTCTTTGAATTAAATAATAATAAATGTCCTAATCTAATACAAGTGGATCTAAATGATAATATTTTACTCCTAAGATTGTTTTTGGTCGAGATACACTTGTCCAATAGAATTAGGACATGTGTTAGGGTAATATTAATATCATTTTTACCCTTAATTACCCTATTTACTTTTAAACGTGGTAAATAAAAGTAAAAAGTTACTATTCACCAAAAATTATTTTCATATCATTGAACCAAATTTTACTCCTTGATATTAACAGTGTCTCTCAGATTTTCGAAATTCCACTCAAATAAGCGGTAAAATTAAGTTTTATGAAAAATTCAGTTTTTTAACTACCACTTAGTGGTTTCACTATTCATCAAAAAATAAAAGTTTCTAGAAAAAGACCAAAAATTAGGCCTAAGCTATATTTGATATTATGAATTCAAAAATTATGTCTATTTTGCCAAATTCAGAACATATCAGTTGCATTAATTAATTTAAAAATTAATTCCCATCGTCAAAACAAATAGCGTGTTTTTAAGAGATAATAACTATCAAAATATTGCCACTTGTTTATGTCTGGTTTAAATGTGAAATTACATCGAATGACCAACATTGTATTAAATGGTAAAAATATATTCTAAATATACTTTAAAACCACTCAAATTAATAATTTATCACTATTAATTATTTCGATTAAAAAAGTTGTTTTTAATTAAAATTTAGTAATTTTCATTATTCATCAAAATATGAAAGTTATCCGAAAAGTACCAAAATTTCACCCTAAGATAATTTCAATATTACGAATACAAAAATGAAGTCCATTTCGAAAGATAAAATTTATAAAATTTCAAAAAGTAGGTATTACTATTCATAACGTCTAGTTTGATTGGTTGTGGTGTGTTAGAATCTCGAAGTTGCGTACAATGCACGCCATTGGATTATTCAAAGGGAAACATGCAGTGGAAGCTTGGGATGTTTCATTTTAATTTTTTTGATGTCCCCATTCTAAAAAGTAAATTTATTTAGTCAAATTGAATATATAAAAGTTTAAAATATAGGATTTAAAAAGGGTTCACTATTAAAAGTTTGTAAAAGTGCAATACTGAAAATGAATTTGTTCTTACATTATGTCTAAGAAACTCATAATATGGATTATAATATTATATGGATTATATAAAGTTTAAAATTTAGTTAATACTATTCATATCTTCTTTTGAACGGCTTGTTTGGTAACTCGTGGTGCGCTTGAACTCAGTGTTGCGTGTAGTGCAAGTTATTGAATTATTTTGAGGAAACAACACACTATGAAATATTGGGGTGTTACATTCTCCCCTCCTTCAATAAATTGCGTCCTCGTAATTTGAAATTGTTCTTCGAAAATAAAAGGTTGAATATAGAAAATATCTTTTTGGAAAAACCCACATCGGAAATTGGGTTGATAAAATTTAGTCTTAATAAGAGGAAAAGAGAAATGAAAGGGTCACCGCCAAATTATGATCTCTATTCGGAGAACATTGGTGGAAATTTGAGACATATAATTGGAGGAAAAACATAAATATTTATATGTAGTGATTGAGGTAATCAATCCGAAACAAGTGTAAAATTGAGGGCCTTAAATTCATCAATCTATGATGATTTAAAATACCATTGGTTCAAAAAAACATATGGTATTAGGATAACACATTTTTTTGTTTTAAGATCCCTTCACTACAGTATAAGAATTAAATTCTTCATTGAATAAGAGAAGTAGAAAAATATATACTTGACAAGTAGAGTCTAATCCATTAACTAAGTTCTACCACAAACTCATTTTTCACTCTAAAAGATAATAGAACTTAAAAATAATATTCAATTTATCCTATTCGTATAGGGTTAAAAAAATGAATTTATAATTCATATAGAAGAACCATTAAAAAAGACGACATTATTCAATCCAGGACATCATGTGGGTCAGTGGCAGGTGATACACCCTTGTCGCCCTTCGGTTGTGGGTTCAAGTCTCGCAGCCTTGCCGGACGCGACGGGTTGCTGCCCGACCTCCGGGTTGTCCTTTTATGGAAATATAAAATAATCCAAAACTAGAACTATCCAAAATAATTCAGTCCAAAATTTATAAGGAAGGTAAACACAATGAAGATCCTTTTTTCCGCGTAATAACATGTGAACACCTTCATCATGTATTCTTTTAAAACACTACAACATCCTGAATTACCATAAAACCGTATTGATTACATTTATGATCCATTATTCCTTTAAGAATAATAGATATACTCCTTCAATCCAAAAAATGTAGTAAACCCCAATAATGATGGAATATACAAATCCTTAATCAGTTTCAAGGTAGTCAAGAATATCCAATATAATTTATCCAAATCAATCATGTATTATTCTAAAATCACTACCTCGATATCAGAACCGTATTATGGTTTATCTTTCTCTCAACCATATATTTTCCAAAAATTTAACCTACTATTGAGTAACTTTTCTTTGTTCCACAAAATCTCAAGTCCATAATGAAATAGTACTGCAGTACAATCCTTATATACTCCATAATTATTATAACAAGTACATTGTTGATAAAACACTCAAATTACAAAATCAACATAAGAACTCTAATTATTCCTCTTCATATGTGGTAGTATCATAACTTGATTATTATCCAATAGCATCATTTGCGGCATTGTCTGATGACTGGGATATAGGTTCGCATAGTGTCCAAACTCCTTGAAAATGAAGCATTTTACATTTAAAACCATTTTCTTACCCTTGCAGTCACATACTTTGTTCCCTTTTCCTCTACACTTATAACAAACTCCCATTCCTTTCAGGCAAGTTCAAGGGTGTTTCTTCACACAATTATCACATATGGGAAAATTCTTCTTTTCCCTCTTCCCTTTATCCATATTTCCCTCTTCCATCCTTTTCTTCTCTTGCTTCCCTTCAAAGCCATAGGACTCAGTAAAATAATTACTTATCTTTTCAACACATGATATTATTTCTTCATATGATGATAATACATGGGAGACTATTTCTCTTATAAATTATGGCTTAAGACCATGAAAGATATTATCCTTCTTTCTCTTTGGATCATGTGTATTTTTGGAGTTCTCATTCCTTCTACTGGGCACCATTTCTAAACAATGGCATACACTAGATTAGTTTATGAATAAAAATACCTAATCCCAAACTTGTAAAACACATAATATAAATTAAATAGTTTATGGATATAATCCATAATCATAAAAATGTCTCCTTTGAGGAAGTATATACTCATAAACCCTTCATAATGGTTTGTAAAGAAAATGAGAATTATCCTAAGCATATCCCCCGGGAGTGTCGTAACCAAGAGTGCAGCAAGGCCTGTTGTCATGCACCAGTTCCTGTTCGAGTCTAGATCAAAGCGGTGTTTTCGGGTTTTACCCCTAGGTACATCTGTTCCAGAGCCACCTCTACCTGCTCGTATCCAGACAGGGATGTATTGTTTGAAAAACTCACAAAATCTCTACAATACCAAAATTCTAGGATGTTCTTCTATACTAATCCTCAAAGTTCATATTAGGTCTACGTGATCTAATTAGAGTTTATCTAAATATAGCTTCCAAGGTTTGTACTAAACTTCCTTTGATACCAACTGTAACGCCCCGACCCCAGGTACCCAGATTCGGTGCATTATTACATAACATTGGCATTATCACAAGAAAGATCAAGTCTCGACAAACCGGTTAGTTTAGTAGCCTTGTAAACACTAGATATATTCATAAAGTTTACATTACATCATAAAATGAAAACTACAACAATATAGTCTCCATAGTCCACACTCTTATCCCCTCATACTATCCCTGCATGTCGTTCATAAATTACTTCTTCACATCCTGGGAAAAATAAAACATAGAAAAGGGGTGAGCTCAAATGCCCTGTAAGGATAAAAATATAGCGGAAACTTTCATAAATAAGAATAAACATTTAAGGCAATGTATAACTAAAACAAAAGCCTTTTAAACTTGAACTTCAACATAGTATGGAAAAAATAAAATAAAATAATTTCATTTACTTATTCACATGGATATTCTACTAATCGAATAATCACATGCAATATCAATAACCAGTTTCATAATGATGGAATGCACAATTCCAGACTATCATAACCACATAGCCAAGGCCTCGTGCCAAGACTACAAATAAGATTTTGTCAAGGCCTTCTTCCAAGACACTAGTTTGTCTCAGGAGACCTACTGATGCATCGAGGAGCTATAGCAGGCTCCACTCATCACATATTAAGTCCAATGCATTCCCATATGAAAAGTTTCAAAAATAACATAAACATTCGTATTAAAACTGTCATACGAAATGTAAATACTTCATCCATAAACCATGAATGGTATAAGAATAACACATCCACGGTCAAACAAATCACAAAAACTTCAAAACAATATGAAAGTTTTGTATCATAATAAATCAACTTCAAATAAACTTAAAATCCATCAAAGGATGTTGACATAGATGAAATCAAAACTATTTAAGAGAAATATCTTATTTTTTGAAATCATTTAAAAGTCACACATTAATAAGGAAGTAATTTAAAAGAGATTTTTGGATCAAAGTGTCCCATACCACTTTGAAACTTTTGAAAATAAATATCATTTCAAAACATTCATGTCCATATAAATAAATCCTTAAAGTCATTTTGAAAACATGTACATTAATTAAAAAGATTTATAAAGATAAATCTTTAAAACATTTAAAATTATGATTTTGATAAAGAGTACCTTTAACAAATTCTTAAAATATTCATTTTGAAATCATTTAAAAGTCACATAATTATAAAATAAAACATTTACTTAGAAAATATCTTTATAAGCTTGTAAGGGAAGCTTCGAAAATTTTATAACTGCGGAAAATAGCCGCACCCGCCGTATATGTTAAAAAACATTCTTACCTTAATTCTATCGAAAAGGTTAAAAAGGACCTTGTTTGGAAAACGACAGAAAGATTCCTTTATAAACTTCTTATAAAAAGTTAAAAAAGGGTATAAATGAATTTAACCACTATTCTATAAAATAGTAAGAATGTTTTGAAATAAACTTTCAAGAAAAATGGATGTGGATGATAAAGAGGTCCCAATAGATAATTACGTATAAACAACCTCGAATAATGAAGAGATTGTGAAATAACCCTTAACTTGTAATTTTACTTGGTTGGGGTTAGGTTAACCTCCTGTATAATGGTGAAATAATTGTTATTAAATTATACAAGAATTATATACATTAATATGATATCATATATGATCTTTTACTATTGATTTGTTAATAATATCTTAGTATTATCGTTTTTTCAGGTGTTAACTTACTCATTTTATTTTATATGTTTTGTTACATAAGTCGTGTTTGTCATGGATAGGTTGTATCTTAATCATATAAAGAATTATATCAAGTCCTTAGATACTATTATTAATCATCAAATGAGAATTAGACTTGAATGGATACTATGGAGAATCAATCTCATAGCATTTGTGGAGACGGTAGTCCGTACGTACGCACGAGCGACAATATCATTCTTTTGATATTAAAATAATATATAATTGGATGGTATATCATATATAAAGAATCATTATCATGTTATATTTATTATTTACATGATTTACACATCATTATTATACCCATCCAAATAATAATTTATTGAATGACAATTACACCACGACGTGGAGACGGTAAGTCGTACGTACGCACGTATGGTGACATGCCATTAAAAGGATGGATAGAATACAGAATATGGTTGTACCATATTTATAATAACATAAAAGTATATAGAAGATACTAGATTTATTATTTTAGAATATAAATAACAAAGAAAGAAGAAGTTGAAGAAGAAAGGAACTTGATAGAGGGTGGTGAAAACATTACCTCTTCTTCGGGTTCTTCCTTTTGATTTGATCAAAAGGGATCCTTAGGTTGGCTTTATGATCAAAATAAGGCCTCTATGTTGTAGTGAGGGAAGATGAGAGAGTATTCAGGCAGGGTTTGGTGAAGCCAAAAGGCTTTGAATGTGTGAATTAGTGAGAAGGGGGAGTGCCCTTTTATAAGAGGGGTGAGGGGCACCTTTGGAAAAACTAAAAATATTATTTTATAATAATATCATATTCGGTTTCTAATGGCTCAAAAGTGGATTATTTAAATATTAAGGTGGGGATGGGTCAGAAACCACTCAACCAACAGAATTTAGATAGGTTTGGGTCATTATATTAACCTTATCTTAAAGTATTAACTCTTAGTTAATTAGTTTCACTTTTATAATGTCTCTTTGTATTTTTATATTATATGGTTAATAAACTTACTATATACATCCAAGAGACCCCCAAGTGGTCCATTAATGATAAAACTATCTTTATATAAGTCTCTTGGCTGAACATTAGATTTTTAGAAATTTAATATCAATTAATAATATAATTTTTGTTTTAAAAACTCTTTTATGTCAAATTTGGCACTATTCAATAATTGATTTTTTGTAAAAATCATAACAGAATGATTACTTCGAAAAAAGTTAATTAAATAAATCCTAATATTTCATATTAAACTAGAAAATTCGTTTTATTTATAAAAAGTCTCAAATTACATTTATTTGGGTATTTTTAATATCAATTATTCTAATTTTTCATTAATTAGGTAATTACTGCATCACCATTGTGTCATAAATAAATTAAATTATTTAATGTCTAAAAATTATAAATAAAATACCATTATTTATTAAATATTTTTATCTTTCTAATTAATATTTACAATCGAATTTATCTTATGTATAACCCTATATTAATAATGTTTTAGTAAATAAACTTTGATTTTAACTCTTTTAACTCTTCTTTGAATTAAATAATAATAAATGTCCTAATCTAATACAAGTGGATCTAAATGATAATATTTTACTCCTAAGATTATTTTTGGTCGAGATACACTTGTTCAATAGAATTAGGATATGTGTTAGGGTAATATTAATATCATTTTCTCCTTAATTACCCTATTTACTTTTAACCGTGGTAAATAAACGTAAAAAGTTACTATTCACAAAAAAATTATTTTCATCTCATTGAACCACATTTTACTCCTTGATATTAACCGTGTATCTCATATTTTCTAAATTTCACTCACATAAGTGGTAAAATTAAGTTTTATGAAAAATTCAGTTTTTTAACTTCCACTTAATGGTTTCACAATTCATCAAAAAATGAAAGTTTCTAGAAAAATTCCAAAAATTAGGCCTAAGCTATATTTGATATTATGAATTAAAAAATGATGTCTATTTTACCAAATTTAGAACATATCAGTTGCATTAATTAATTTAAAAATTAATTCCCGTCGTCAAAACAATTAGCTTGTTTTTAAGAGATAATAACTATCAAAAGATTGCCACTTGTTTATGTATGGTTTAAATGTGAAATTACATCCAATGGCAAACATTGTATTAAATGGTAAAAATATATTCTAAATATACTTTAAAACCACTCAAATTAATAATTTATCACTATTAATTATTTTGATTAAAAAAGTTGTTTTTAATTAAAATTTAGTAATTTTCACTATTCATCAAAATATGAAAGTTATCCGAAAAGTACCAAAATTTCATCCTAAGCTAATTTCAATATTGCGAATACAAAAATGAAGTCCATTTGGAAAGATAAAATGTATAAAATTTCAAAAAATAGGTATTACTATTCATAACGGCTAGTTTGATTGGTTGTGGTGTGTTAGAATCTCAAAGTTGCGTACAATGCACACCATTGCATTATTCAAAGGGAAACGTGCTGTGGAATCTTGGGATGTTTCATTGTAATTTTTTTGATGTCCCCATTCTAAAAATTAAATTTATTTAGTCAAATTGAATATATAAAAATTTAAAATATTGGATTTTAAAAGGGTTCACTATTAAAAGTTTGTAAAAGTGCAATACTGAAAATGAATTTGTTCTTACATTATGTCTAAAAAACTCATAATATGGATTCTAAAATTATAAGGATTATATAAAGTTTAAAATTTAGTTAATACTATTCATATCCTCTTTTGAACGGCTTGTTTGGTAAGTCATGGTGCGCTTGAACTCGGTGTTGCGTGTAGTGCATGTTATTGAATTATTTTGAAGAAATAACACACTATGAAATCTTGGGGTGTTACACCCTTGAATATCTTAAGAATTTATACAAGGTAATTTTACCCATATCTTAATATTTAATTCTATAAACATTACTTCCTTATTCTCTAAATCAATGTTTTAGATACGTAATGATAATATTATTTGTGTTTATGGAACTTTTAAGAAGAAAACCATGTTTTCACATGATTTTCATTAGATGTGAAGGGTTTTCAATTTAAACATATAGTATAAATCCATATTTACTTAACTTAACATACGAAATGTTTGATAAAACAAACAAATGGCTTTTTTATATGTATTTCAAAACCTAAAAGGGAATTTTTAGTCTTTACACAGATCTTTCAAATGGGTTTCTTGATGTTTAAAGGTGAGAATGGTTCTTAAAAATAGTTTTTTCAAAAATATAAAATGTTTTAAGTACCATATAATGTAATCTATATAGTTCTAAAGTTGATCTTATCATTTATAATTTTAAAAAATGATTATGAGGCATGATCAGAACTTTTTAAATAGGTTCTTTCTTGTTAAAAAATGCACTCGTTGGGGACATGCCCCTTTTTTGTTTTAAAAAATATGAAATAGTTTCTAACATAGTACATGTTTTTTATACTGTTATGATGGGAATATAAGGGGTTCTTTCCATGTAGGGTGCTCGAGGGTGAGGTTTTTTTGTTACATGTTTCATGTAACAAGGTACATACATACGTGTCTATGTGTGTGTGTGTAGGTATGTATATCTGTATAGATGCATACATGCATGGATGTATGTATGTATGTATATATATATGTATGTATATATGTATGTATGTATGTAAATATGTATATAAATATGTATGTATATATGTATGTATATATATGTATGAATGAATGTGTGTATGAGTGTATGTATGTGTGTATGTTTTTATGTATGTATGTATGTATGTATGCATGATTGTATGTATGTATGTATGTAGGTATGTAGGTAGGTATGTAGTTAGGTATGTAGGTAAGAAAGTGAGTATGTATGTATGTATGCATGTATGTATTTATGTAGGTAGGTAGGTAAATATGTATGTATGTAAGTACATTCATCCATATATATGTATGTATGTATGTATTTATATAAGTATATAAATATATGTATGTATGTATGTATGTGTGTAGGTACATATGTACATATATATGTAGGTATGTACATAGGTAGGTATGTACTTAACATTTTTTCATAGGTATTTATGTATATATCAAGTCTATATGTATATGTATGTATGTACTTATGTATGTATGTAAGTAGGTACGTAGGTAGGTAGGTACGTATGTATATACATACCTGCGTATGTATGTATGTAGGTATGTATGTATATATATATATATATGTATATAGGTATGTGCGTACGTATGTACATATGTACGTATGTACATATGTACGTAGGTATATATGTAGGTATGTACGTACCGATGTATGTATGTATGTATGTATGTATGTAGGTATGTATATACGTATGTATGTATGTATGTATGTATGCATGTATGTATGTACATATGTTGTTATGTATGTATGTATGTATGTATGTATGTATGTATGTATGTATGTATGTATGAATATATGTATGTATGTACGTATGTATGTATGTATGTATGTATGTATGTATGTACACATATATTATGTGTGTGTGTGTGTGTCTGTATGTAGGTAGGTATATAGGTAGGTTGGTAGGTATATATGTATATATATGTGTGTCTGTCTGTGTATGTATATATGTATGTATGTATGTATGTATATATGTATGTATATACATATGTATGTAAGTGTTTATCTGTATATGTATGTACATATGTATGTCCGAATGTATGTGTGTATGTATATGCGTATGTATGGCCACATGTATATAGGTACGTATGTGTGTATGTATGTAGGTAGGTAGTTATGTGGGTCTGTACATATGTTTGTATGTGTGTATGTATTATTTATCATTTTATATTTATACCATTATTTATTACCATTTGTTTGGATCACCACTATTTCATGTCTATTTATCATGGGGAACTAAAAGTAGATAGTGGGATGTTCAGATATGCATGCTGTACTAGTTTAGGATTACATGTGGGCTTGTGGCCCTAAGTATAGTTTTCTCCCTCCTATGGGAGTTTCCCCCTTGGTTATGCCAGGTGGGGCAATACCAAGTGTAAAGGTAATTTGATTGCATTCAGTGCACTGATAGGATGGATCATGATTTATTATTTTTCAATATTTTCTCAAAACTCCTAGGTGTTTCCAGGATCACTGATCTTTGACATTTTCATAATGGTTGTGTTTTCCTAAATTTTGGTGACGTTTGATTTTTGATTATTTTATATAGTCCTTGTCTTACTATTTTTTTTTGTTTGTTATTATTTGTAATAATAATGAAAATAATATTATGATGATGATGATAATGATGATGATGATGATGATTATTATTATTATTATTATTATTTAAGTTTATTGTTCTTGTTTTTATTTTAAAAGAACAAGTAGTCTTTCTCATATTTTAAAAAAATGGGTTTCAAGGGTTTTAAGGGCTTTCCATCTTTTATCCTCACACAATATTATTTTCAAAAATGGGTTTAATGTGTAAATATAATGTTTTAGTTTGAATAGTTTTAAATGACGATAAATCGTTATTGGTTTTCAATATAACTAAAAAAATCACATTTTATTGTATTTTTAACAAGCATGAAATGTATATTTTACTTAAAGTTATGCTTGGGGTGTGGTTTTGACTCACCTATTGGGATTCAGGCTCATGCCTATATACAATTTAAGTTTATTTATATACCATGGTCTCTCATAGAGCATTTGTGGTATTGAGATTGGAATGTGACATGTTGAGTAACATAGAGATCATATTAAATGTTTTTATTAATTTTACATTTTTTTAATAACCAAGTTGTCCTTTTCTAGTACAGATTCAATTTTCTTAAATTTTTATTTATTTATCCTTAGTTAGTTTCCTTATTTTTTTGGTATTCTCTCTTTGGTTATGGTTATTTTTAAAATCCATTTTCTTCTTCCATATGAACCTTTGATGCATAGAGTGGTCATTCTGGATTTCAAAGGGGATGTCCCTTATTTAGTTTTATTTATTAGGTAAAATAATACCCTTCATATTCACTTTGATTTCACTGGCTCTTGTATCCAGTCAAAACAGATCAGGAATTCCCCTCTTGCCTTACTATGAGGTATCTCAGTTCCCTGGTTTATGGGTGGCTCAGAATGGTTCATGATAACCAATTCGATTGCATCATAATTTTTAAATCATTCATAAAACCAACTCTGGAATTCCTTATACCTTCACGAAACTTCACCAAGTCTTCACTATAGTCATAATTTGTTCAATGACACCTATTTCCATCAAGCACGACTATTTTTGGCCATGATTCCTCATAATCTATTTTTACACCAACATTATCCATCATGAATAGCCTTGGTTCAAATAAAATATAAAACTAGAAGTGAACATTATTTTCCCTATAATTTGTAAGAATATTGATGAAAAAAGGTGGCTAAAAATAATAACAATGAAACATTTTCTATGGAAAATCTTAAAGAACTATCTTGGGATATGTATTTGAATAAAAAACGAGGATAATTTTATAAGGACTGGGTGAACAAGGGTAAGAAAATGGATGTCATACCTTTTGAAACATTGCTTCTATTTCCTGTAAGGTCATTCCACTAAAAGATATTGTTCAAATTCTCAAAATTTCCATAATTATTTAAGTACTTTGAATAAACATTCCACATGTTGAAGCCTTGGAAATCATTCCATCATAAGTCAAAATTTTCAAAGAAATTATGTCAAATATAAATAATCTAAATGAATTGGGAAAAATATTTTTAAATAAATAATTATTAGTAATGGTTTAAAAACTACCAAATCTTTATGATCCATTATATTTTAGCATATCTAGAAATTTTTGAGATTATTAATTAGAATGTTCTTTGTGTATTTTTAGTGAAAGTATTAATTTGAGATTTTATAATGTTTTTGAAAATACAAGAGTATATATATTGATATATATGTGGATGAATACATGACTTGTTGATTAAATAGGTAAGTATCCTTGATATATTATGGATGAGGTGTTGATAAAAGTTGATAAATTTTATTTTCCTATAGATTTTGTTATTTTATATATAGAGGTAAAATTTTAAGATCTTATAATACTTGGGAGATCATTCCTATAAATCTTCAATTCACTCATATATTTGAATAATAAAAGGTTTATATTTATAGTTATTAGACAAGAGTAGTTTTCATAAGAAATTCATTAAAATAAAAAGATGTCTAGATTAGAGAATTAAGATGTTATGAATGTTATGTTGGAAGAACAAATAACAATATACAAACAAGAAGGTGATTATGGTGAATAAGTAAATATAACCCTTAATGATTTTCCACCAATGGAGGATATTCAAAAAAGTTGAGTTTGAACTCCCAAACAGTATAAAAATTATATTAATAAATTCAGTAGCTAAAGAAAGTAAATGTTGGAGTTATTTCTCTAGAGAAAATTGAATTTTTAATTTTTTTACAAGTATATTAATAAATATCTTATCACATTATGATCATTATTTTGTATAATATTGATGTGATAATTCCCTTAGTGTATTTTTAACATCGAATGGTTATTTCAGTTCCGTTCTATAAATATGAGTAGGATATACTATGAAAATATTCATAAACATTTGTCTTATAGGCTAGATACATCTACCTAATGATAGAGGTCTGTTCTGATCTAGGTGTTCGTGTTCATGGAAAACCCTAGGATTTTCAATGGTGGTGTGTTCTTCTTTTATGGATGCCCTCAATCCATGACAATTTGGATCTCACTGTTTCTTCTCAACAACTATCGCTGATCCCATAGTTTTATCTATAGTGGCTGCAAATGGTGTGTACAACGATGGAGGTCACGATAGTGGAGATTGTGACACTCATTTTGTGAGGCCTTAGATCTCACAAGATATCATTTAAGAATGAGATGATCTAGCACGAGTGGTTATGAATTCTTCCATTTTTTTCCTCGAGCAGTGATCTATTTCTACGAGGGTTTCAGATTTGCATGGTTCAGATCTAGTATGGGAGAGTGTGGATGTGGTGGATACGTGAACTATTACCATTGAAGCCAAACGATGCTCTAATCCATAATTGTCTTAGATTGATGGTGATATTATGCACGACCAACCTATGAAACCAATTGAAAGAGGAAGTAATTTTGATGAATTTTACACCTACAACCTTAATATTAGTAATAAATGTGAAACCAATTTCATTTAATCTAATCACATCTTGTTCTCGGTAAGATTGAAAGAGTGTGAGCACTCTATTATTATCCTTATTTTTCTGAATTGGGAGATTTTTTTGGGAATCTTGGATATCAATAAGTGTCTTTTGGATTTTTAGGGATTTTATGGTTGGAGTATAACCTCCATTGGGAAAGGGGTTTACCACATTGTCTTACCATCTTCATATCTCAAATTCAAATCTTAGGGTCAGGGATTTATTAATCTTAAGCTTGGAGTTTTGAATATTCAAGATTGGGATCCGAATTTTAATCCTCTGACTGTGAGAAATTAGATCACCCATGTCTGGATTTAGATCATAGGATTAAACTGGTTCTTCTAGCTACTAAAAATTATTTGGGAAATTACTTCTACAGTTGATGTCCCAATCAAGATGGACAAGGATACCAAAAGAACAAGGTATGATAACTTTTCTTGGGTTCTTGTTTAATTTTAGCGTAATTATCCCATCATTAAATCGATTATTTTATCCACGGGTGGCCAAAAATTTGATTTTTATGTTGAATATGAGAAGGTACTTGATTATTGTTTTGATTGTTTAAATATTGGTCATAAGATCGACAACTATTAGAGAATAATGGTTTGTAGAAATTGTGGTCTTGTTGGGCATACTGGTGATGCTTGTAAGAGAAAGGGGATTTTTCATCAAGGCTGTATTCAGAGGTAATTTGTTGAGGGGAATGTTGTTGATAAGAAGGATAGATCAAAGACTCATGCTATGGGATCCCAAGGAGCTCAATAGAAGGATGAAATCAATATGGACATACCTTTGCATCAGATATTAGTTGAATCTACTCACCCTCCATATGATAATGTCATTGCTCAACTTTATTCTGATGAGAATGTGCATCCTCCTTGTAATTCTACTGAGGAGTGTCCCATTGGAAAGGATGAAAATAATGGCTCTAAGGTAGCTACAAACAAGGGTACCGCAAGACCCAATAAGGCCTCTGGTTTTGGATTATCAGTATGGAATTCAAATGGGGTTCTAAATCTGGTGAATATAGAATTAAATTTCAGTAGGAGATCCAAAAATTTTATATCTCCTCGACAATCTCAGAGAAGTGGGATAATGTATATAATGAAGAAAAAGTAATAGAAAACTTGAACATCGCTCTGATGCTTGTTGAATCCGACATGCAGCTAATTGAGGATGAATCTCTTTTAGTTCCACATGAGTTGAAATCCCCTGATGCTTAAACATTAGATCCTCCTATTGCAAAATTGGTGCAGCCATCGACATAAACTCAGAATGCGGTAGATGTAGAGAATGATAAGTCAAATATGAAGGAAAATGACCAATGTGTGGGTGGGCCTAATAAATGTGAATCATAAGGGGTTTGGAAGTAACCAAATACATGAAGATGAGGCCGTCATACAAAAAATCATGGAATTAATTGTGGTCATTCAGAATAGGATAAGGACGATAAAAAATAGAGGATATGGATCAAGTATATTATAGTAGAGTCCGTGGAGGCTGTGGGAAAGGATGTGGTTGTGAGCTCACTTTGGACCACCAAAAGCTTTAGGAGAAGTACCTGGCACTATTCAAGAAAATAATCTCAAAGTCAAAATTGGAAACTACTGATGCTAAGGATGACTCTATTTTTATAAATGATCATGTTCTTTAGTATTGTGGATGAGGGCATGACTTGTGTGACCCTTTCATCATTTTCATTTCTCTGTCAGTTTTATTTTTCTAATAAAATTTTTAGGCGTAGGTATGCCTGCCTCCTGAATATTTTGAATATACACATCTACGTAATGGGACACATATGTTGTTTCCCTATCCAGTGTTATAGGCTTATAATACATTGAGACTTCTTCTCATGATTTTTCACTTGGTGATATCCAGTAATGGAGTTCATAATGATAAACCCACCAATAGTAATTCCACATGTTATATATGTAACTATATTTTCATATCTAAGAATATTTTAATCAGTATTTTGATAAGATATTATAATTAATGTAAATCATGAATCTCATACTTTGATGAGAGGATGAAAACGATGAAAACATATTCTCATAGTGAGTTTTCTTGAATTATCTGCATCATAAGTGATATGAAATCAATTGAATAAGTTCGTGATGGGTTTCCCTTATAATTTTAAATAATAAGATATCTCTATAATTTTTATTGAAATAGAAATTTCTGATAAATTCATGACCATGTTACTTGAAAAATAATTCCATTTAGAAATGTTAAAAAAAATAAATCAATTTTATAGGGTGATGACAGATATATGAATTATTATTGATATTATTTTGTGATAAAGGGATTATATTCCACATTATATTTCATATGAGGTTGTTTTAGTTGTTACAATAACTTCATTCTCTATGGGTTATATGACATGTTTTTATACATTTATCTTATACTTCAAGTAAATTCACCTAATACAACTGAGAGAGAGTCTTAAAGGTTCACACACTAAGTGTATCAAAAATCTCATTAAACTATATTGAATTTAATATTAAGAATAAATATTATTATTATTTTTTAGAATAATAATTAGTCATGTAAATTTGAGTATGGAAGCTAAATAAAGAGATATTATCATTTAGAAAGTCTGAGTTCAATTTTATCTATGGTTTATTATTCACAAGTTAATAAGTAATTATTTATTTATCCATGAGTTTAGTGAATAAAGTATACTAAATAATTATTTAATTTATATGAATATGAAAATAAATACTTATTTTTTGACTTTTGTGAATATAATAGTTATTTTATTGAATTAATAATATTTATTTAAATAAATAAATATTTTAATATTTACATTTTGTTAGACTTAATGGGAGGATTTTGGAGTCGAGTTAATAGCCCAATAAAAATGATATGTTTTATTTAATATCATTTATTTATATAAACACATGAAATGGGATAACATAATGAGAATAATAATAATAATAATAATAATAATATTTGGAGAAGGAAAACTATGAAGACTAAATAAATTTATAAGGGAATATGCACAATTATCTATTGTTTAACCCAATTTATATAAATAAATAAATGAAATAATACTATTTATGATAAATGTTGTGTATAATGAAAATTATATCAATATTTTTTCATGAAAAGAGATAATTGTCATCTTATCCTTCCTCTCAATATCATAGAGTGAAAATAAGATATATTATTATTATTGACGATGAATGATGTAAAACTATATATTATTCGATACTTTCACTCAGAATATCAATAACGATAATATGATATTACCAAAGCATTTTTGGATATATCTAGAGGAATCCTCGTTTATATTCTTCATGATAATGACATCTTGACAAGGGAAAAACAAAAAATAATCAAGATTATAATCACATTTTAGGAAATTAAAGTTTTAAATTAATAATAAATTAAATTATAACATTCTTCCCTAGAATATACCAATATAAATTTTCCATTTTTGTTGAGTTCTACCCTATAATATTGATGAAAAAATCAAGCCTCCATCTTATGTATCCATTCCACCCAAAGTCATTCAAGTGGTATAAAAGTGGTCACATTCAAACTTATAATTATTCATATTATGTTCGATCAATTTAATTAATTTGTTTTATAGTTTTTATATTTTGTTTTTTATGGTTTTTATGGTTGAGGTTGTACCTTAATCTAACTTTATATATTCAATAATAGGCAAATGACATATGAGGAATGCTTAAAGATCTCGTATAGAGGTGGTAAGGTTATAGGTTTCCTAACATGGTTACTTAGAGTGTTATAGTAAATTAAAATCTGTGTACCCAAGGTCAACTTTTATAAGGCACACACCATATAAATTAGGGTATATCATGTGGATCAATATGTTGTATCTCTACACATCATGTATTGACTAACAATACAATATAAAAATTAATAGAGATTATATAGTGTGTTTATGAAATCTATGTATCATTGTACCCCACATATATGACATGATTTGTAATTGTAGAAAGTAGTGTGAATTAATACATGACATCATTACAAACATTGTATTGGAATCCAGTCGAGCAATGGTGAAAAATACTGACTAAATGTTGTATAGCTGTAGTTTATGTTCCATATAATAGGTTTCAGCCTAATAAAGGTACACACCAAGTGATTTGCAGTATGTAATGTGGTTCAAGACACAATGTATTAAATTCCACATAAAATATTCCAATACATACTTTTTAATGGTCATTATACACATTTTTTACTTCACATTCATTGTCCTCGGTATATTCCATGTATATTATTATGGGTTTTGTGGGAATTCTTATAGTGAAGACTTTGCTTCTTGACACTAAAATCTTTGTGTGTGTGTATCTTGAAATGTTGCATGGGAATTTGTGTTGTGTAAGTACCTATTGCATGAAAATATCCATACACAATGTTTCTCACAATCTATATTGAGTGACAGTACACACCATGTTAAATTCTAGAAACTAGATTTTAATATTATAAAGAAGGTATACGTCGTGTGGCCTCCCAAGTACATTCTATGTACATAACTATTTTTTTTAAAATGAAATTTATTTAAATATAAAAAGGATTGGATCCTATTGTATTAAAGACTATTATCATAGAAGAATAAGATAAATAATTAATTTAATAACAAGCTGGTTAATTCAGTAATTCAAATAATTTTTTATTAAATATAATGATTAGAAATGAATGCTAACAGTACTAGCTGTTTTTTTCACTGTATAATTTCACTAATAATGATCTTTACTAGTTTGTATATGTATTAGATTAATTTAATTTAATTAATTATTCCATGGTTATACGTGATATTTATTATTAAATTAAATATTTTTATTTTTGAATTATCCCTCCAAATTTTATTATATATGGTCTAGAAGTTCCAAGTTCTACTGAAAGTAAAACCAAACTAAAGGTTCCCCTCACTTTAATATGAGTGAAAACTTTTAAGGGATAGAGTTCTCAAATATAATAGATGGCTCAGCACTCGAGTCAAAGTTAATCAAACAAAAAAAGATACACAATAGATAGAATAAATTATACAACTCCATTAAAGAATAGGATTCCATATTTATTTTCCATACGGTCAAGAAAGATTTATTTCCACTTAATAAATCAACCAGTAAATAAAGCCTCCTAATAAAATCATATATTCGCTTTATTCTAAATGTGCATGGTTATTTATTTATTTAATGTAATGAATGGTCTATTTATTTGTTCATTTAAATATGATCACATAAAGAAAATAAATTAACAATCATACTATGTAAAATATAAAAAAAAGTATAATATATATTTTACCACATATAATTAATTTCTTATATAATATTTCACATAAACTAATCAATAATAATACACAGATAAAACATTATATCTTATACAAGTTACATTAATATGAAAAAAATTATTTTATCATACACAGTTAAATAATTATGTAATATCCACAAGATATTAACGAGAATATAAATAATATTTATAAAAACATAAACAAAAAACCATCAATCAATATATTATTTCATTAAAGTCCATAAATCACATGAGTTATATGAAAACCATAGTTAAAAGTCTTATTTTGTCCCCTTATAGGGTACGTTAAATTTTTAGAGTTCTAATGAATTCCTTAGGTTGAATTAAGAAAGTTAGAATCAAGAGTAGTTTCCCTAATCATACTTGATGTGACTTGGAGGCATGTATTGATAAAACTTGACTATAATATTTTTATGATTATAGAATCCACTCAAAAGATTAAGGAGCTATGAGTTGATGTTGTCAGAAAGAAAATCCAACCAAAATACCATTAAATAATTCGGTTTAGAATTTATCTAGGTTATTTAAAAGGAAATATGGATCCTTTACAGTATAATATATGATTTAATTTATATTTAAAATATAATGGTGATGAAAATTGAGAGTTCATAAAATACTGAGACACTAATTATTATAAAATTTATCCTCATTGTACACTCTAAGAGTGGTAGTAAACTAGGAAATCTTTAAATTTATTCATTTATTTGTATTAACCACATATTGTTTTTATATTGGTAAATAAATCTTGAATTAGTTTCATATGCACAAACAAATGAAAAACAATAAATATCATAGACACATAGTTTTACATGGATCACCCATAAAAGGATACATCTATGGAGAACATATCAATAATTTATTAGTATAATTATTAACCATTACATCACTGGTATGTGATTATAATCCATTGGAGGAGCTTACTACTTATCCAAGGTCTATGACCTCCTCCTCTATACCATGAACTATACTCAAGATGGATACAAAAAAAAGTTGACACAAGATTCAATACCAAAATATTTCAAATAAATAAATAAACACCAGATAAAAAGGGTGTTCTACAAGGTTCCCCATACATTACTTCATAATCTTTCAAGATATTCATATTAGAATATTTTTATAATATTGAACTAAAATTCAACAGAAATTTATAAAACATCACTTATCAATACCAACTATTCAATATTGTTTACAATATATCCTCTAATCCTGAATCTCAAATATTTTTCTAACACACTTCTCTAGGATTAATAATTTTATAATTCTTTACAGCCTCTATAAAAACCTGTTTCCAAAATTTTTCAATTTTCAGTTCAAAATTAAAATCAATATCCAACATATATAGATTAAAAAATATCCAAAATATTATTTTAAATTAGATCACCATAATTGAAATATATTTGATACATTAAAATCTGATTTATAAGAATCAAAATAGCTAAAGAGATTTTAAATATGTAAAACTAAACATAACCTCTAGTTTTTCAAAAAACACATCATGGTTTATGATAAAAAAAATCATGTATGTGAAATCTAAATTCACCATGACTACAAACTCTCTCACTTTCCTATGTCCAACCATCTCTAAAGAACCTAATACTTGAAAAATCAACCTCCATGACCTCTACAACTGCCATAAAATTATACCCTATTTTAAACAATTCATATCCCAAGGAAAAAAAACTAACTACCAATATAGTATAATTTACTTTCATATTTTTACAACCCTTATAAGAAATTATTTACATCTATATGAGTTACACCACATCTTAAAAAATTCCAATAGTGGGACTACCTATGTTACATAAGGATTCTGTAATCCCAAAACGCTAAGATCTATGGAAGGGAATTACAAATATCCCCATTTTGAGAATTTTATACTCATATAATTTTTAACCATGGCTATGATGTAGTATAACATGACATAAAATATCCTCATTGTTTTAACACAAGTGGAATTATCAATTAAAACTCAATTTATAATTCCCACTACATCTTCGCTATAACAATTTCTATAATAAACCTAGAAAATCCAATCCCACAATAGTGGCTCACCACAACATGGTGAATGTAATAATGAAATATACAGTCACTAATTTTATTATTTTCACAAATGATTCACAATTATTGTTAATATAACCATCATAATTCCAATTGAGAAAATCCTGACAGATTACAAATTGTGGTGCAAAAAATATCTACTTCGGATTTTTGTCTTCTACCTTCATGATTTTATACACATTTCATAATAAAATTAAAAGTGTTCTTTAAATTTATTTTAAACCAAGATAAAAAATTCCTTGATTAATCTATGGTTAAAATTTTATCAAGTAGAATTCAATTAATCTAAAATTATACATGAGTCAAATCCCTATGTATAAAACAATATAAATAACCAAATGTATCAATGTTATTCCATAAAGTTGGTAAGAATTTTATTTCTTATTATTACCCAAGGAGAGAAAGTCCACATATATTATTCTTTTCAATAAAATATATTAAAATTTAAACACAAAAAATAATAAAATATAACATGGATTTCAATGGGGAGAGGTGTATTCAAACCTCCTTAGTTTTAGAGGATTGGTTGAACTATAAGGTTTAAACAAGGGATCTTGCACGCATGATACACTAATGGTATGGTGATGATATTTTACACCTGATTTTGAGTTCCAATTAATGTTGGTTTCATACTGCCATTATCCAACTTCTACTTTATGAAATTATAGTGAATCTCGATGTTCTATGTGCGATAATGTTGTACCAGATACCTAGTAAATTCAATCACACATTAGTTCTCATACCAAATAATAATTGGTTATAGATCCACTTCAACAAAATATTTTATTTATTTCTTTATCCCTTTAAGTTTTCTATAGGGTTTAGTAACAAAAATATAATATGCTTCCTTTGTACTCAAACAATCACAATCCTATTTATTACATAGCCAACCAACACAATATCTTCCAATATAAAATGCTCCTCTACTGGTAAATTTTTATATCCGCAAATGTCACTAGACCAATCAATATCTTAATATGAAAATAAGTCCCTGTTATTTATTGATTTCAACAAGAAAACATAATGTGAACATCCATGAATATATCTCATTATTCTTCCCACTACCAAGAGATATTCGTTCATAATACAACCCTAAAAAATTTCTTCATAGAATGGTTTATAGAAAATTTATCTCTTGATTATAGTATGGTAGAGTAGACTATGAATAACACTTATATATAAAGTTATGTATACCCCCTAGATATCTTTATTATTAAACTTTTTGTTCTAACTACAATAGAATTTGAAACCGTCTTACCCTATTCCATTATAAAATTCTAAAATACTTTTCATATTTCATCGGTGAAATGTGTATACTTTTTTTTTGGAATTTTCAACCCTAGAAGTTATTTAAACTATCTAATATATTAACTCAAAAATTATGAAATCATCAATTAAGAAGACATATCAAGTTATTTTTTTTTATTATTTCCTCTAAAGATAATGTCATCCAGATATACCATCACCACAAACATCTTATATTATAAAATTTTCATATAGAGGTTGTGATCAACCCCTCCAATTTTGAAATCTATCATTCCAAAGAAATTATCTATCCATGCATACTAGGAATTGAGAATTCACTTCAAGAAATAAAAATTATAAGTCCCCAACCCCAAAAGCATTAAGTTAGTGTATCATTTTATTACATTGGAATGAGTATAAGGAACAAAATCCTAAAGGATCAAGTAGTTTAGTAGTCTTGGAAGACCAGATTATATTCTGAATACCCATAATATATTGGAAAAATATATAATATATAGCATGAAACATAATAAAATGAATAAATTGAATAATTGAAATATTATTCAAAGTTTTATTCTTCATAACCTAGGGAAAGGAAACATAAGAAATGGGTGATCTTAGATGCTCAGTAAGGGTAAGTAATATAACAAAAGTTATCATAAATATAAACAATAGGAATGGTGAATAATAGAAACACATGCTTTTAAAAATAAACTTGAGTATAATATGGTATAAATTAAAGATAAATAAATAATTCCATAATAAAAAATAACAATGGATATTCTACTAGAATAATAATCACATGGACTATCAAATACTAGTTTCATAATTAGGGAATGCATAATGTTGGATATCATAAACACACCGCCAAGTGCTCATGTAAGACCATACATAAACTGGTAAAAACCAAAACTAGTTTGTCTTATGAGACCTACCAATGCATCGAGGGGATATTTCATTCTCCTCCCATCACTTAATAAGTCCAATACATTCTTCATATGAAAGATTAAAACATAAATAACATTAACATTCATATTGAAAAACTAGCATACAAAATGTGAACACATTGACCATAAACCATGAATGGTATCAAATAGAACATCCCTAGTCAAACTGATAATAAACCCTTAAACAACGCAATGTATATGGTATCATAATAGAAAATCCTCAATGAAGTACTAGATTCAATATAGGAAGTCTAAATTGATGATGATACCATTGAAACATTCTTGAGGAAATTAATCTTTAAACATTCCAAAGTGTTCCATACCACTTGAAACATTAAAATCATAATATCTTATAATATCATGAGACTAAAGAGTCTCATGATATGATATATAAAAGGTTATTACATACACCACACACACAATGAATAAGTGGTGAATAAGGCATATATCTCACTGAAGTAAAAGTGAGATGAGAAAACCCACTTTTACTTTGATAAGAAGAGTTCCTTTTGAAAATCATTTGAATTTTCCAAAAAATCATATTGTAAACATGTATATCCCAGAAAATAAAAGGTAAAGACATTGAATTTATATATTTGGAATAAATAATTTCCCACTAAAGTGAAATAATGTAAAAAAGTGTTTTTAAGAAAATTTAGAAATAAAACATTTTAGTGCGGTTTATGGAAAATATTAAAGAGATTTTAAAGAAGAAAGGCATGTTTGTTTTCATAAAACCTGAAATGAACCAATATAGTTGTTAAATGATAAAATTAATATTTTAGAGAAATAACTATGTTTTTAAAATAGATTATATAGTGCACTTGAAAATGGTTAAGAATTCAAGAAGTTCCCTTGAATCAGGTTTGTTTATCAGGAAGAATTGAGAAGTGAACCATTTTAAAACATGTATATACCCATAATATAAGAATGATATGATATGAATATATGAATTTGGAACATATTAATAGAATTTATAATAAATATACAAAAATAAAGAAGCATTAAATTTGAGTAAATATAGTGAAAGAGTAACCCGACGAAAAAACAGTGGTTCCAGTAAAATCCCTTACCACTTTGTAATCAATCGAATCATATGAACCAAAATTAATAATCAAAAAATGATAAATTTAATAAAATTAAAACAATTAAATTCATGATATGATACATCAATGTTCAGTATACATACACCATACCCAATAAATGATGGTGAATAAGAAATATCTCACAAAAATGGAAGTGAGATGAGGAAACCCTTACCACTTTGTAATCAATCGAACCGTATGACCAAAAATTAATAATTATCATATGAATAATTTAATATAATTAAGATAAATATATTCATGATATTATATATCAAATGGTGGTATACATACACCACATATAATAAATAATTAGCAAATAATGGAAATCTAATGAATATAAAAGTGAGATGAGAAACCCCTTACCTTATGTCTAAATATGTTTTACACTTGATGTTAATGTCCTAAATAATCTAATTAAATCCATTATGTATTTAATTTATAACCTTATATAAATTTATTTGGTTTAGTATAATTTTATTAAGTTCATTTATTCCAATTTTTATGATTTATAAGATACAAATTTGTCCCTTGGGAGCGTTCATTTCCTTGGTTTTCATGATCGGTATACTAGTATATGAGTATGAAAGTTTATGTGGAAATTATATAATCCTATAGAATTGAATTTATACAATATATATGAAAATTAATAATATTAAAATGTTATATAATTAATTTTTTATATGGTATTAGGTTGAGTTATTAGATAAAACATTAGTGATGATCATTTAGATTATTTTGGCTGTATTACAATTATTAAAAACTAGTTTTATCATATGAATTAATATTAAATATATATAATAGTTATAGAAAATTAAATTGGTTTTATTAAATATATTTTATTCCGATTTACCATAAAAATGGTTTCATTACCATCCTTGATGGAGAAATGGAAGAACAGAAATCTGTCATCCATGAAGGTTGTAAATCGGCACCTCCCGGACGATGATTTCATTTTTAAAATAAAATAGAGAGAGAGAGAGTAAGGAGATTGATAATGGATATTAAATTAACATGATATAATTATAGTATATATATGATACTAATTTGATAATTCTTATTTTTACAGAGGAGGTGAGGAGAGAATAATAAAATAATGAACTTGAAAACAAAATAAAAGAAAAAGGAAGAGGATTTTACCTCTTGAATACTCATCCTTGAGAACCTCCTTAAGGGGATTAGTTTTTGTATTTTGGGAAGAACAAGATATCTTTGATGTGGGAATATAATAGGTAAGAGTATTTGGGAAGTATGTTTACAAGATTCAAAGCTTATAGACGTGAGGGGTGGGTTTTATAGTGGATGAGAGGGATGATTTTGGAATATCTTATTCATTATTTTATTATTTTGATCAAGATAAGAAATAATGTTGATTCTTGTGACCATAAATAGAAATATGTTTATGTGAGTTCAAAATAAGAGTGCTTACATCATCCAAAAATCACCCATGACCCAATAAATCATGTATTTAGCATTTATCGTAAATTATCATATTTTACTATTCACAAAAAATTCAAGTATTTTAGAAAAAAATCTAAAATTCACCATAACCATTCTTTGACGTGTAGAATTCAAAAATTTACTCCATTTTATCAAAATAATTTTCTAAATATGAGAAATTTACTTTTTAATTAAAATCATCATTTACTTGAAAATACAGTTTTTAAAACTAAAACAGATTTTATAACACCCTAAAAATTAACTAATATCTCATTAAATTATCCTAAAATCATAGGACAATAAAATATTGATTTAGGAATATATTTTTTAAAATTAATTTTCTCTAAAATAATTTTATTAATTATAAAATTGTAATTAAATATTCATTACTCACAAAATACCAACTTCTAATTATTTATTTTTTTAGATATTCTCTTTCATTTATAAGGTGAATAAATTTTATTTATACTTTCATGGGTGAGGTTACCATTCATAAGGGTCATATTACTATTTATAAGGGAACATTATTATTCCAAAGGGTCAAGTTACTATTCACCAAAAAATTAAGCTGATCCCATCAGATTCTAAATATCTTATTGATCACAACTGTGTGTGTCCATTTTTTGAATTCTATTCACAAATGCAGAAAGATTATGTTTAATGCTAATCATGCAAGTGTGGAAAGATGGTGGGTAAAAAGAACAGTCAAAAGTTTATTAGGTTTTTATATCTAATTTTAAATATAAAAATGATTCCAAGGATCTACATTAGATTAGTATATGTATAATTGATGCCAATGAGCATGTACCCTTGTGGTACATGCTCCTTCTTGGAATCCAAAAGTCCTAGGATCAAATCCAGGCAGGGGAGAGTTTGCAGGTACCGTAGCAGTACTGTAGCAGCGATGACACTGTAGCGGTGGAGGGACTGTAGCAGAAACTATTGCGGCGACGGTACTGTATTAGGTACTATAACAACATGGGTACTGTAGTAGTACTGTTCACTGAGGGGTCCTTTGGGCCAAAAAATGGGCTTTCAAGCCATGTATTCATGCCACTTGGCCTTGGGCCTTTGGGCTATGTAATGGGTCACCCTCTACCAGGTCTTAAGAGGTCTTTGCTTTAAATAATTAATTGAGGCTTTGACCCCAACCTTTAAAAATATATATGTATAATTGATATATTGTGACATTAACAATCAATTTAAATTATAATAATTATTTAAACTAAAAATAAAGTTTTTAACTTTACTGTAGTATTTTTTACTATTCATCAAAAAATAAAACTTCTCAGAAAAATAATAAAAATTCACCCTAATTTTATTTGGACATTCCAATTTCAAAAATGATGCTTATATTACCAAAAAATATATATTTAATTATAAATATGTCTCATTTATCGGAAAATATTATAAATAAAATTTAATAGTATTTTTTACTACTCAAGTTACTATGTTTAATGTGTAGGTTATGACTATATTGTTTATATAATTATAATAAAAAAGTGTTGTTTCACATATACTTAGTGCTTCATGCATTAAATTCTATTTTAAATTTAATTGTAAATCCTTTGGGTGTTACACTCTCCCCTCCTTCAATAAATTTCATCCTCACAATTTAAAATTTCACTTTGAAAGTTGAATTTTGACACTTGAAAATTCCCTTATGGGAAATGCACATAAGAAATAGGGTTTATAAAATACCTTGTTAACAAGTGGAAAAGAGAAAAATAGAGGTCACTACAAAACTATGAATTCAAATAGGATAACTTTAGTGTGAAGTGAAAATGTGGACAAGGGAGAATAATCTAACCATCAAGTTCTAATAGAGAGTGACAAATAACATGGTCATTAAAATTTTAACCATCACAAAAATTTAAATCTTGTGATTAGTTAAAATACCATTGATTTCTTAGAAATAAAAATACACATATAATGTTTTTGTTACAAAATATATTTCTTATAATTGAGGGATTCTATCTAGATAATCACTTGAGAAATTAAACTTACTTGATTACATTCAATGTCATAAGAATAATATCATCCTTTGTTTGTGCTTCAATCTATTTTCACTTTATTCCTTATACCTAGAAATGAATATTCAAGATGAATTTTTTTTCATAGCTTAAGAATTTGAATCAAATTATATTAATCAAATATCCCACAAATGTATAATCATCTATTAAATAAATACAAAATCATTAGGAAAAGATTAGATAATTCTATAAAAATTATAATCCTTTATATTAATAAAAAACACTTTAATCTCCAAAATTAAAATATAAAACTCAAAGTTCAACATAGATTTTTTTTCAAATTATTATCATTATTCAAAAATATTATAGACTATAAGCCCAAAATAAATAGGATTTTTTCATATAGTATTGAAAATGTAATCGATAAATCTTCATGTATTATTCCAAAAATATAATTTCACCTATCACATAATCTCTATGATATTATATCAATTTCTATAAATAACCTAAATCACCAAAACTCCACAATAAAATCATATTTTAATACAATTCAACATTTATTCCTCAAAATATTCTATTTGCCAAAATTTTATAGGATTCCCAAAATTGTGAACGTATTCTTAAATAAAATTAATCACTTAATCAATAAATCATTCTCCAATCCCAAAGTTATCTTTTTAATTAAAAAAAGTCCATAAAATCAAAACAACATTTATCCATTATATGTTTTAACTAAAAAAACCACGATAACCATGACATTTTGTAGGCTAGTGGTAGGTGATTCTCTCTTGTCAGCCTTCAGTTGTGGGATCAAACCCCACAACCATTCCAAATGTGATGGGTTGTCAACCAACATGTAGGTTTTCCTTTTTCCAAAACCATATAACATCCAAAATTAATATAATAGACGTCCTTGAAATAAGGGCAATCAATAAACATTATTTTAGCTAGGATTTTTAATACAACCTCAATACACAAATATATCATACATTTATTTCCATATGGGTAATTCCTTATCTATATGTTATCCTATAGAATAGGTAATTGGCTCAGGTAATGACTTGGCCCCCCACATTTAAGTCAAATAAATACAAATGGATTATTAAGATCAATTGTATTTTCTTCTATTATACTCTTCATTTTTCTATGGAAATTCTTTGATTTATTTCCTTCTTTCCCACACTTAAAGAATTTATCTGTTCATTTGAGACACTTTCCTAGGTTTCTCCTTCTACATTTCCTACATGATGGAAATCAAGATTTATTTTCTCTATGGTCTCCACCAATAGATCTCTTAGCAACCTCCATTCTTCTCTTCTTTGGTGGTTTTAGGAGTTGGTTAAGGTATATGTTGTCAATGATATTTCGGGACAACTGATTATTCATGAACACAACATATTTCACTCCTATCGACATCCTATTTGGGTTATAATCATCACTACCTTGCATATCATGTTCAATGTTAATATGACTGCTTTGGGTTCCAACCATTGACTAAAAATAGAAAGCATAGTGTGAGTAATAATAGTCATATTGAAAAAATGTATAATAATTTATAGAATATCATGATACCTTATTCTCAAACTAAAATACATTAGGTTTAACATAGTCTATTCATTTTCAATAAATATTAAAATCCTTAATAATTTTTTGTAAAGACAATGTGAATTATCCTAATCATATAACCCTGGAGTGTCAAACCAGCTGTGCAGTAAGGCCCATTGTCATGTACTAGGTCACCAGAGTTAGGCCCAGAAAACCATGTCAGAGTTGTTACTCCTAGGTACATCTATTCCATAACCACATAAACTTGTAGTATGTAGACATGAATATATTTCTAAGAAGATCCACAAAATCTATTTCTTTATAAAATTTTAGGATGTTCTTGTATGCTTATCGTCAAAGTCTATCTTACGGTTTTGTTCACTAATCTACATTTTCTAAATCTAGTTTCCAAGGTTTCTTCTAAACTTCCTCTTATACCAACTATAATTCCCCAACCCAAAAATCCTGGATCTAGTGCATTATTTTATTACATTGGCATGATTAAAAGGAACTAAATCCTGAAGGATCAAGTATTTTAGAAGTCTTGGAAGACCTGATTACATTCTTGATACCCATAATACATTGGGAAAAGATATTATATACAAAATGATACATAATAAAATGATATAAATTTAATCCTTAAAATATTATTAAATTTTTTCTTCATCATTACCTTGGGAAAGAAAACATAATAATGGGGAGAGCTCAAATTCTTAGTATGGGTAAGTAATATAACATAAGTTATCAAAAACATAAACATTGGGCAATGTGAATAATAGAAACACATGACTTTAAAAATAAACATGAGCATAATATAAAATGAATGAAAGATGAATAAATAATTCTATAATAAAAAATAACCATATATATTCTAATAGTCGAATAATCACATGGACTATCAAATACTAGTTCCATAATAAGGGAATGCATAATGTCAGAGATCATAAACATACCATCAAGGCCTCATGCCAATACCATCCATAAACAACTAAAAATCCAAACTAGTTTGTATCATGAGACATATCAATTCATCGAGGGTATATATAAGGCTCCACCCATCACTTAATAATTCTAATAAATTAATCATATGAAAGGGTGAAACATAAACAACATAAATATTCATATTGAAAAACAAGTATACAAAATTTGAATAATTTAAAAATAAATGATGAATGGTATCAAATTGCACATCCACAAACAAAATGATCATAAAACCCTCAAAAACATATGTTATATGGTATAATAAGAGATAAAAATCAATTATTTACAAGATTAAACAAGGGAATTTGACATAGATGATGATACCATTGAAATATTCTCAAGGAAATTAATCTTTAAACATTCCAAAGTGTCCCCTACCAGTTAAAGAATTAAAATCATAATACCTTATAATATCATGAAAATAATGATACAAATGGTATTATATATCAAAGGGTAGTAAATAAACAACACACACAAGGAATAAGTGGTGAATAATTCATATATCTTACAAAAGTAAAAGTGAGATGAGAGAAACCATTTTTACTTTGAAAAGAAGAGTTCGTTTGGAAATTCATTTTTATTTTTCATGAAATATGATTTTAAACATTTATATCACATAAAATAAAATTTAATAACATTGAAATTATATTTCAGGCATAAATTATGTCCTACTAAAGTGAAATAATGTAAAAATGATTCTTTAAGAAACTTTAGAAATAAAAACATTTTAGTGCGGTTTTAGGAAAATATTAAAGAGATTTTAAAATGGAAAGGCATGTTTGTTTTCATAAAAAAAATTAATGAAGATAGTTTTTTCATGATAAAATTTGTGACTTTAGGGATATAATTATGTATTAAAATATATTATATAGATCACTTGAAAATGGGTAAGAATTCAAGAAGTTTCCTTGAATCGGGCTTATTTATTTGGAAGAATTGGGAAGTAAACAATTTTAAAACATGTATATCCCTATGAAATAATGATTATATGATATGTATATATGATCTTGGAAAATATAAATATAATTTATAAGAAATATTAAAAAAAAAATGTATCATTACCTTTGAGTAAAGATAGTGAAAGAGTAACCTGAAGGAAAACATTCATTCGAGTAGAATCCCTTACCACTTTGTAATCAATCGAAATATATGCCCCTAAAATAATAATAATTAAATGATTAATTTAATACCATGAAAAAATATATTCATGATATGATACATAAATTTTTAGTATACATACACTATATACAATAAATAATGGTGAATAAGGAATATCTCACAAAAATGGAAGTGGGATAAGAAAACCCTTACCACATTGTAATCAATCGAATTGTATGACCAAAATTTAATAATTATAAAATGAATCATTGATACCATGAATATAAATATATTCATTATATTATATATCACATGTAATTATACATACACCACATACAAGAAATATGTGATGAATTATGGAAATCTAACGAAAATAAAAGTGAGACGAGAAACCCCTTACCTTATATCTGAATGTGTTATTCAACAGATCTTAATGTCCTTGATAATCAAATTAATTACATTAATTATTTAATTAATAACCTTATATACATTTATTTGTTTTACTATAATTTTATTAAGATCATTTATGCCTTTTTTATGAGTTATAAGATACAAATATTTAGCAAAGGGTCTTTCTTTTACTTGGTTTTCACGATCAATATACTTGTATATGATTATAGAAGTTCATTTAGAATGGATATAATTATATAGAATTTAATTTATATGATATTAATTGAAATATAAAATATTTAATGGTTATATAATTTATTTGGTTATATGGTATGAGGATGAGTTATTAGATAAAACATTAGTGATAATCATTTAGATTATTTTTGGAGGTATTTCGATTATTACGAACTAGTTTTGTTGTATGAATTAATATTACACATATATACTAGTTATAGAACATTTAAAATGTTTTAGTACATAAATTATATTCTGGTTTTTCCATAAAAATCATTTCATTACCATCCTTGATGGAGAAATTGAAGAACGAAAATCCGTCATCCACAAAGGTAGCAAATCGACACCTCTCGAACGATGATTTTGTCTTTAAAATAAAATAGATTGTAAGGATATTGATGATGTATATTCCATTAACATGATATTATTAAATTATATTTATGATAATAGATTTATCATTCTTATTTGGACAGATGAGGTAAGGATAGAATAATAAAATAATGAACTTGAAAAAAAATAAAAGAAAATGGTGGAGGATTTTACCTCTTGAATACTCCTCCAGGAGAAAATCCTTAATGTCACGAACCGGATCTGGTCTCCACCATTAACGGAACCAAACCCAGCCCATGAAAAGGCCCTAAGGGTGTTCCCTATCCCCATGGGCAGGCACAAGTTCCCGGGTATCTTTTATCTTGGTTTGGGAACGATTTACCCGAACATGTATACATAAAACATCAAAAATATTTGATAAAATAAATATGAAAAATTAATACCCACAAGGTTTATAGAAAAATCCATAACTGAATACATAAGTTAAAAGGAAGTACAAAAAGTTCCAAAGACACAATGAAACAGCAACAAAACAGCCCCATGGACTCCACATGACAAGGGGTCATCACCCCCAAGACGTCTCCACAACTCTGTCCCAAGGATGGGGACTAACACCCTGAACCGCCATCACCCTTAGCCTTTCCTTTACCCGAGTCAAACATAAACAAGTCTAATTACACCCAAGGGGTTTAAGTAGGGTGTGAGCCTAATTCCAATAGGATACCACCCAATTATTCCAAATATATTGCAATACATTGTGAAAAAGAAAACAGTTTTAATACGCAAAGAAAAGAAGTGATAAAATCTATGAAATGAAACTTTCAATTGATAATAGTTTTCAAGCTAAAATTTTCAGAATGTTCACACATTTAAATATACATGTGAGATACTGTAAATTACTTCAAAACACCCCACAACAATGGTAAATACCACAAATCCAATGAGCACCAAAACCGGGAACACCCCTAGGCAACTAGATAGTCTCGGGCCCTATGTACCTCGTACCTTAGTGTAAATTATCCAAGTCACAATCCTTTCCCATGCACGAGGTACTAGTAGGGAACATACCCATAACCTAGTGGTCCACAAATATCATCCACATAGTTTAGTTAGAGTTGTCGTTATCCATTTTCTCAGTGAAACAGGGACACAACCCATCCGGTCCACTAGCTGTACTAGTAAATATCCGCCCACCTAAGTACCCAGAATTCCCCTTTTGTGCTCAAAAAATTTCAGCAAACAACACACATAATTTTGAATATAAAATATCACTTCTGATTACAATCAAATAGTACAGTAGCTACACACATTTTACACCATTTAAAACACATAATAAAATATTTTGATTTTCAATAAAACAACCTCTCAAAATATCACATTATTTTGCACCCAAAGATCTTTAAAATATCCACTTTGCACACTATGTGAACACTTGTAAGTCATAAAAAAAATTTCAGTTCAATAACCTTTAATAAAACCAACAATTCAGTTATGAGGCATCCCAATACGAACCAAGAAGTTATATCTTTTAAAAACCACCATTTTTACACAAACATGGCACTTAAATCCCATTTGCTTCCCAAACACCATTTAAAAAAAAATTCACAGCAACAACCAAAAATAATAAACATTAAAAACATGATTTTCAGTTCTAATACAGTTCAATAAAATCAACTGAGTAATTATAGGTCATCCCAAAATGAACCAATAAAAGATTTGTATGAAAAACCCCCAATTTCACCAAAAATTGGAACTTAAAATTCATTTGCATTATAAATGAAAATCAAACCAATTTTTATAGAAACATTAAAATGAAATAAAAATTAAAATACCATGAACACAACAAGATAATTCAAAAAAATTTCACACACAATGGAATCACATACCAAAGTAACAAAAACCCTTGAATCTACGTGCGGAAATCAAATCGCACCCCCGCCACACCAAGAGAGACCTAGATCAAACCTAAAACCACAATAATTGGACAATAATGCCCAAAGTTAAACCCTAGGTTCGAAAAACTAGTTTCCTGACATTAGGAAACTCAATGATAAGTGAATAAACCCTAAGAACAATGAATGAAACCCAAAGTAATTTGGAAGAGGAAAGAAAATATCTCATTTACTTGAAGTATCTTGAATTAATAACTCCAAAACACTAGTAGATGAAATTTAAAATAGCCAAAATTCAGGTTTCATTCGACAATGATTCATTAGGTCATTTAGGAACTAGAATGGAGGAAACATATTGAGAATTGAGAGAGTTATAAAACAAAGACTTTACGTCTTCAAATATGGACGATTTGAAGAAGCCTATGAAGTTCGGCACCAAATCGCGATTAACCAGATATCCAAAGAGGGGGAAGAGAATTTAGAAGTTCGTATGGGTTCAATTGGATTGGGTGAGACTTATAATCACCAAAAAAGACCAAAAATTGAATAAGTTATAACATAAACAAAATTCATTTCTAAAACAGGAATTGGGTTTTCGGGCAGGCGCAACCCCTTAGATAAAAACCTGAATAAACCTTGGTTATGGATTTCTAAAGGCTCCAAATTGACTTTGTGGTGTTAATAGGTTAGGGGAGTCCAAGTATGAATTTTAATGGATGAAAAATTTTGAAAAATGAAAAATTTATAAAAGAAACAAAATTTATTTTTCAATCTTGAATTGGGCTCACGGTTTGGCCCAATTCATAAAAACTCATCTATTCCTCCATAAAACCTAGGGAATACCCCAAAACAAAGAATGGATGTAAATTAAATGAGAAATAACTTTAAAATATGACATGTATGTGACAATTATCCCCACCATGAAGGGCTGTCTTCCCCAGAAAGTCAACATGAAGCTTGGTTGGAAAACAAGAATGGGTACTCTTTCTCGACCCATGACTTTCGCTCCCATGTCTCATTTGTATCATTACAATGCTTCCATAGAACCCGGACTAATAAAATAGACTTCCGTCGAAGTATATTCTCTTGGGAGTCCACTATTTTCACGGGACTCCCAACAACAGACAAGGCATGATTTATCTCCAGTTCTTCCCAACTGAACACATGGGATGGATACGGGTTGTATTTCTTCAACTGAGATAAGTGGAAGACATCATGGATGGACATAAATTGAGAAGGTAATTCCAACCTATATTCCACATTTCCAATACGCTCTGTGATCTCAAAGGGCTCGACATACTGTGGAATTATCTTATCTTGCTTCCCCAATCGACGATGACCCAGAAGAGGGGCCACTTTTAAGAATACCCTGTCACTGACAGAAAACTCTAGGTCTCAATGCCTCTGGTCAGCATATGATTTATGGCGACTCTGAGCTATCAATAAACGATGACTAATCAACTTGAACCTCTCATACATCTCCTGCACCAGACTCTTCCCTAGCAGTGAGGTCTCACCTACGTCAGCCTAACACAGGGGGGACCGACACGGCGGACCATAGAGTGCCTCAAAAGGAGCCATTCGAATCGAGGATTGGTAACTATTATTATAAGAAAACTCAACCAACCCAAAATGGCTATCCTAAGAACCTCCAAAGTCCAATACACATGCACGAAGCATGTCCTCAAAAATCTGATTTGCCCGCTTTGTCTGACCATCCGTCTGAGGATAGTATGCCATGCTCATCTTAATCTGAGACAATAAGGACTTCTGAAGGCCTTCCTAGAATCGAGAAGTGAAGCAGAGGTCACTATCTGAGACAACAACTGATGGTACACCATGGAGTCTCACCACTTCCTGAAGATACAAATGGCCCAACTCATCCACTTTAGTTGTATATTTTATTGGAATTAAGTAGGATGATTTGGTAAGACGATCAATCACCACCCAAATGGAATTATTACCCCGAGGTGTACGAGTTAAGCAAAAAATGAAGTCCATGGAAACCTCGTCCCACTTCCAGGTAGGAATGGGTAGTTTTTGGAGCAAACCAGAAGGCCTTTGGTGCTCTGCTTTCACCTTCTGACATGTGTAGCATCTTGAAACAAAGTCCGCTATATCCTGTATTATACCATGCCACCAAAACAGCTGATGGACATCATAATAAATCTTAGTGGAACCTGGATGGAAAACCCACTAAGACTGGTGGCTATCTTGAATCACCACCTTCTGAAGAGATAACGACACTACTGAATGACCCTTGAAGCACAAGATGCCCTCAGAAGACGACGACCAATCAGAGGATGTCTCCCCACCAGGAAGAAACTGCTTCGACTGCTAACAAAGTTCATCACTAGGCTGTTCCCGCTGAATCAACTCCAACATAGAAGGAGTCAACTGGACGCTCGCTAAGAATTCCCCTCCACTATGTTCCCTGGTCTCCACATGCATATGAGAAAAGAGCCCCATCAATGACCACTCATCACTAGACTTCCTCAAATCCTGTACTGGATCCCTTCTGCTCAAGGCGTCGGCTACTACATTACCCTTACCAGGGGTATTGACAATGTCAAAGTCAAACCCCTGTAAGTACTCGATCCAGTGACGCTGCCTCAAGTTGAGCTCCTTCTGCGAGAAGATATAAGCCAAGATTTTGTGATCAGAGGAGACCACAAATTTCTCCCCAAATAGGTAGTGATGCCATGCCTTCAAAGCATGCATCACCGCTTCCAACTCCAAGTCATGGGCCAGGTAGTTCTTTTCGTGTGGTCGAAGTTGGCGAGAGCCATACACGACCACGTGATCATCCTGCATAAGCACACACCCAAGACCCATACCTGAAGCATCATAGTAGACACCGTGAGCAAGGCACCGTAAGCAAGACACTGTGAGCAAGGCACCATAAGCAAGACACTGTTAGCAAGGCATCGTAAGCAAGGCCCTGTGAACGAGACACCGTAACACTCAGACACCATGTAATGGAGACACCGTTTTCATAACTTACTGTGACACCATTTCTTAAACTATTTTTTCATCTTTCAATTTAATTTCTAACGGTCATATTTTATTCCTTTAATGAACTAACATAATTAATGTTTCCTTGTAGACGTAGTAAGAGGTGCGAGGAATAGAACACATGGAACCTGTCAGCTAAGACTCATGAATTCGAAGATAAAGAGCAGAGTGTGCCCAAGAACTTAAAGCGCGATACTGAACGGAAAAACAAGCTTGTGAGCACGACTGCAAAGAACATATTGCAATATTTTCAAAGAAAGTATTGTCTCATGAATGAAATATGACTCTATTGAAGAACATACAAAGTACACTGGAATCCAGAGAACATCAACACATTATCAAAACTCATCAAGAACACAAGTTGAATCATGACACTCTATTTTTTCAAGACAAAAACTAGAGAAGGACTCATAAGAATTTCTGTTTAATCAAAGGAGTCCAGATCTGCACTTCAAATCACTAGAGCATTCTAAACTCCTATCTTCTCTCTCTCTCAGTGATTCTTTTACTTACTTTTTGAGCAGTGTGTATACTCTGTATATTCCATTCACACACTGACTGCAGTACTAAACTATAGGATTTCTAAATCCTTGCACCAAAGTATTTTTACTTTTGTTTACCCACAAAAACTGTGTAAGAGGTCCTTGTGTGGGATGGTCATTATATTCACCCACAAAAACTGTGGAAGAGGTCCCTGTGTGACCTGGACAGTCTGTGTACTGTTGTTAACCCCAATCCAGGGTGTGGATCAAAGTTTATTTATATAAACTTCTTGGTGGCAGGTGATCACCAAGTGAAGTCGATTAGGTCTCATCTTGAGACTGAACCACTTGTTTCATATCCACTATGCTTTTTAAATTTAGTTTTCTCTGTTTTAATGATTTATTGTATAATCCATAAATCACTAATTTCACTTTGATAGTTTGTCTTGGAAAGAAGTTATAACCAGTTTTTCTGAGTAGGATAACTTCAAAAGTAATATTAATAATAAAAATTAAGATTAATGAGAATTAATCAATCTTATAAGAAGATGTTTAAAAAGAAAAAAAATCTTATAACAGTATAACTTTGATTAACTAGGCTGTATCTAATTTTGGGGAAACCATTTCTTTTAAAAATAATATTCTTGTAACAGAAATTTTTATTGTTACTCAATTAACCCCTCCCCTCTTGAGTAAACTACTCCGACCAACAAAATTCAATACACAAAAGGGTAAAAATTATGTTTATTTCTAATCTCGCAAGTGTGGTAAAAAGGAGGGTAAAAAGAACGTGCAAGACTTCAATAGGTTTTTATATATAATTTTAAATATAAAAACAATTCCAATGATCTACATTAGAATAATATATGTATAATTGATATATTGTGACAATAATAATCAAATTAAATTATCATAATTATTTAAACTAAAAATATATTTTTTTAACTTTAATGTAGTATTTTTTTACTATTCATCAAAAAATAAAACTTCTAAGAAAAATAATAAAAATTCACCCTAAATTAATTTTGACATTCCCAATTCAAAAATAATTTTTATATTATCGAAGATTATATATTTCATTATAAATATGTTTCATTTATGTGAAAAAATTATAAATAAAATTTAATATTTCTTATCAATATTCATATTATTATGTTTAATGTCTAGGTTATAACTATATTGTTTATATAATTTTAATAACAATGTGTTGTTTCTACGATACTCATTGTTGCATGCATTAAATTCTATATTAAATTTAAATGTATATAATATGGGTTATACACAAATCCTTCATCAACTTTCTCACTTTAGAATAATAATTTCCTAGAAAAACTCAACCTTTGGTTTTATATAACACTTTTTATTAAAGACACAATTAAAAAAAATCCTCACATCCTTGTGATATTTTTAAATTTTAAAAAATAAAAACTACTAGAAAAAGTATTATTGACTCTATTAGTTTGTGTGAGGACAACGTATCTTCAAAATTAATGCATTCCAATTAAGCATGACCTTTACAAACTTGTGTTCTTTATTTCTAATAACTTTTTATTTTTCATCTATTATTTTCATAAAGACCAACATTATGATAACAAAATTATTTTTCTTTATTATTTCTATAGTATTCCAAGAATAATTTTAATAAATATAGTCAAATTATTTGTCCATAACCTTTATCCATGAATATTTATTTTATTCTTAAAAAAATAAGGAAGGTTTAATCTCAGATAATAGTACAGTGTGCTCGATTATACTCTTCCTTCGAGTCTAAGTTAGAGTATATCTATGTTAAAAAATGGTACTATTAACTTTTTATCTCCTTATAATTGATTGATTAAAAATTTGAATCACTTATTTATCCTGATATCAAATTGATTCAATTTCAGAATCATCATCAACCTGAAAATTTATTGAATTCTCCAAAATATGTATTTGTTTCTTCACTATTCAAAAAAATTAAAAATATAAATTTTGGAATAATTTGTATCCTCATTGTTAATAAATTTTACCTCACTTATCTAAATGATTTTATTAATAATTTTCTTGAAACATATATAATCTTTACTCTTTGTTGAGTATCCATGTAAATACCTTCATCATTGGCATCACCATACTTTCCTTGATTTTATTATTTATTTTGATTGAAATTATTTCTTCCAAAAACCCTAAGATTATTCAAATAGGGTTTCCTACCATTTAATGATTTATATAGATTATTATCTACCCCTGGAATGAGTAATACTCTAGTCTAAGTATAGAAAACATATTTTCCATGTTTTTGACTTGATCAAACACTATCATATTTTCCATGTTATTGACATTAAAATTTATTATTTATATAACCCTATTCAATTGTGTATTTATTGTAACATCTTAGGTAAATAAATAATAATACATTATCATATTTATTAATATTTTTGAATTAAATATTAATTTTAATTTAAAGGGGAATATATATTCAATGGAATACCCAATACACAACAATGAGTTTCTTTAAAATCTTATGTTGCACACAATGCTGAGTCATACTGAAAAATAATAATACAATATTATTTTAAATGGTAGTTAATGCCTAGCCGTTGTATTGAAGGGAATGAACAGAACTAACTAAAATATGAATATACATGTTTTTAAAATGTATTTACGTTTATACAATAAAATTTAGAGGCCTAAAATGTGAATGAATCTAATTTTAAGCACAAATAGTCTAATATTCCGTAAAGGGTCGATTTACCGCCTTTTGATGGTGAGCCCTAGTCAAGTCTAGTTTTGGTAACTTTTATAAGTTCTATATATTGAAATAAATTTTTTATTTAGAATCGGGACATCAAAATTTACTTTAGGTAAAGTTTTGGTATTTTTCTGATAAAATTCATTTTTAATGAATAATGAAAAATACTATATTTTAATTCAAAACTGCCTTTTAATCTAATTTATTTATATGGTTAGATTATATATTTAATTGGTTTTAAAATTTAATTAGATTAAATTTTTACCATTTAATCCAATATTGGTCATTGTAAGTAATTTCACTTTGAAATTGGACATAAACAAGTGCCAATCTATTAATAGTTATTATTTCTTAAAAACACGCTTTTTTTGACAGTGGGAATTAATTTAAAAATTAATTAATCCAAATTATTTTTTTTTAAATTTGGTAAAATAGAAATAATTTTTTAATTTAAAATATCTATTATATATTAGGCTTAATTTTTGGTATTTTTCTGAAAAACATCAATTTATGATGAATAGTGAAAAAACTGAGTAGTAGTTAAAAAACTGATTTTTTCATTTAAATAAAATTTTACTGCTTCTGTGAATTGAATTTCAAAAATAGGACATACATGGTTGTTATTAGTAAGTAAAATGGGGTTCAATAAGATGTAAATAAAATTTTGTGAATAGTAACTTTTGACTTTTATTTACCACAGTTAAAGGTAAATTGGGCAATTATAGCTAAAAATAATATTATAATAATATTAATTTACCCTAACATTTGTTCTAATCCTATTTTTTGATACATTTACGACCATGAGCATCCTTGGTTCGATTTTGGGACCCCATGGAGCCACTTAAGAGTGATAATGACACTTTATATTAATTAATTTAAAGTAAAGACAGAAATGACATAAACATATATCTTTTAGTAAATCAATTTTTACATGGGGTTATATAAGTTATATCTTAGACTATAAATATTTATTTTAAATCTAAAAATATTTCCTACATCATAGTATTTTTTTATAATTTTTAGACATCAAATAAATAAAATTATTTATTGCACAATAATGTTACAGTGTTTTCCTCATTAATAAATGATTAACATAAATAAGATTATAAAAATTAAAACAATATCCAAAACCCATAAAATTCTTATTTTATGATTTTATTTCTAACATGAGAAATCTTATCTTTGACTTTAATGAATTTTGGACCTTTTGAAACAAAAAAACATTATATAATAAAATAATATTTTCAAACTTTCCTAAAGATCCCCTCCTCCCCCTTATAAAAACCCCTCACATCTAACCCATTACTTACACATCTATATCCCCTTCGCTCAAGAAACCTCTACCCAAATAAGCTCCCTACATACCCCTATTCCACTTAGAATCCTTACTTTAGGCATACGACACTTCAATAAATCCTTTTGGTTCAAACCAAAGGGTGTTACCCGATTTAAAGGTAACATCTTCTTTTAAGTTATTTTATATTATTTTAATTATCCAACCCCCTAAACTCTTTTTATTCATTTATTTTATAACAACACCAGTATCATCAATATACTTGGTTGTTGTTATGAGAAACATTCTAACTACACTTACACACCCCTCTATCAAATGGGTGAAGAACATACTGTTTCTATGGACGAGGAACTACTGCCTCACGAAACGATGATTATTTGATTATTTTCTACTGCCTCTTATGGTGGAAATTATGATGGAAATATATTTATATTTTTTCTATGCTTTTGTATTTTTCATTTATATCATACCTTTATGGTTTCCATAATGAGTAAACATGATAATTGCATTTGAGGAAGTGTGGACTACCTCCCCCTCAAAGTGATATGACTCGTTCATGCCATACATGAGACGTATAAAGTATGGAGTTAATGGAATTATATAGTATACTAGAATTATAATATAACTATGTACATTTAATTTTTTATTCAATTAAAATAAGAAATAGAAATGAAAGTAGTGTTCATGTGTACGTACAGCTTACCGTCTCCATGGACGGTGCATTTCATTTCTTATCTCCAAATTTTATGTAATATTATAAATTCATATATGAATTAGAAATATATGATATATATGATATCTAAATCATGAATATAATTCTAGAGATAATGGAATTTTTACCAAATGAAAAATTTATAATTATAACAAGTTCATTTTTAACTCAAGTTCCGAACATCGACCAAATGCTCGATATGAACTCAAATAATTAACCAATTTTTATAAAAAAGTAATAAGTAATATAAAACTAATAATAAACTTGGAAAAGGTTTTTAGGAAAGTATAAATTAACTGAATTTTATTATTCAGGAAATTAAAGAACGAATGGTTCAAGTCAGACACGAGGTAAGGGACTTCGTCTCAATCTCCTTTCATTGAGGCATACTTTGATTTACGCTCGACTTTCATTTTTACGATATATAACAAACCCCTTTGACTTTTAATTTCATTCAAAGGGAATATTTTTTCTATCAAGCATTTTAATAAATGACAAAAGTAATGTTTTTAACATTTGCAGAGACAATGACCTCTCTACCACTATAATCGTTAGTTGGATTCCTTTATAAGACTTAATGTTTTTAAAATGAAAAAGAAACCCCTTATTCTATTTTTTGGTGTTTTGGTATTTGAAATGGTTTTTGAAATCAATTTATTATTTCAATATATTGAAATGATTTATTTTTATTTCAAATAAAATTTTATTAGTGAAATATTTAATTTTTCAATATTTTATGTGTTATGATTTTATAATGGTACTTGGAAATATGAAGGGTGTTTACATGATAAACCAAATTACGGGTGGTGATGTGATAAACCAAGATGTGTGGTTATATTATAACCTCCAATGCATTGGGTATGGAATTCAGTCGTATGGGTATTCCATTTAGTGATATGTTTGGAAGTCGACTGTATAATTATTACATTTAAGTACGTTTATGTCCCAAGTTACCTATATATGTTATGTGTGCTTTCAATGGGTTTTATGGTAATATTTTGGTTAAAAATGGGTACGAAATGATCTATTATTAAGTGAAGAGTATTTATTACTTTATAAAGGTGAAAATTATTAATTATGATTAGGTATTCATGGTTTACTTGTTGTTTTTAAAAAATAACATTTTTCCTTCTTTGTGTATCCCTTACTGAGATTTTTATGCTCATACCAAGTTTTTGAAATGTTTTTCACAGGACATAAAGTGGAATAGGGTCAAGGATGGGATTATGGAAAAGTCATGCTATCTAAAACATGGAACAAGACGTGAATCTTTTTTCAATGAGTTTTTATTTTATGAAAAAAATGGATACAGAGTAGAAGTGTCTACATGTAATATTCAAGTTGTTATGCATATGTTATGACCTAAGTCTCTAAAGCTCTAAACCTAAAAATATCCTCAATGTAAATTATTAACTTAATTCAATATTATGTAATGTTTATGGTTGGGTCCTTATAGTTAGTATCATAGGTTAATTTGGACAAATTTAGGAGTTAGGGTATTGTTAAATTAATATACATAAATTGATTTATGTTAAAATTGAAATGATATAGCATTTACATATTACCATGTTGCTTCACCTAAGATATTTCTGTGTTCAGAATGGTTTTATGCAGAGGAAACATGGAAGCTATTATGAGACGACATCAGGAGGAAGAAAAACTTCTAAATCAACAACCTGTGATGATCGGAATTGAAACTGAATAGTTTGTTTCAGTGATGGAACTATTAACTCAATCTATAAATGGTGGTGGTATCCATGAATGAGATCAACTAGAAAACCCATAGATGAACATGTCGGTATTGGAAAATTTTATGAGGCAAAATCCTCCATCATTTAGAGGATCATCTGACTCTATGCTAGCTGAAGGGTGGATTAAAGCACTGGAGAAGATTTTTGATGTCATGTGGTGTTCAGAACATCAAAAGTTTATTCTTGATATTTATTATTTTGAAGGTGAAGCTGATTAGTGGTGGTCGATGGTGAAAAATATCAGGGATAGTGTAACACCCCAAGATTTTATGGTGTATTATTTCTTCAAAATAATTCAATAACTTTCACTACACGCAACACCAAGTTCAATCGCACCATGACTTACCAAACAAGATGTTCAAAAGAGGTTATGAATAGTGTTAACTAAATTTTAAACTTTATATAATCCTTATAATTTTAGAATCCATATTATGAGTTTCTTAGACATAATGTAAGAACAAATTCATTTTCAGTATTGCACTTTTACCAAATTTTAATAGTGAACCCTTTTTAGATACTATATTTTAAACTTTTTGACTAAATGGGGACATCAAAAATTTAAAATGAAACATCCCAAGCTTCCACGGTACGCTTTCTTTGAATAATACAGTAGCGTGTGTTGTACGCAACCTTGAGTTTTAACACACACCACAACCAATCAAACTAGCTGTTATGAATAGTAATACCTACTTTTTGAAATTATATATATTTTATATTTTAAAATGGACTTCATTTCTGGATACGGAATATCGAATTTATCCTAAGGTGAAATTTTGGTACATTTCGGATAACTTTCATATTTTGATGAATAGTGAAAATTACTAAATTTTAATTAAAAACAACTTTTTTAATCAAAATAATTAATAGTGATAAATTATGAATTTTAGTATTTCTAAAGTATATTTAGAATATATTTTTACAATTTAATATAATGTTGGTCATTGGACATAATTTTACAATTAAACCGAACATAAACAAGTGTCAATCTTTTGATAGTTATTATCTCTTAAAAACACGCTTTTTGTTTTGACAGCGGGAATTAATTTTAAAATTAATTTCTGCCACTTCTGTGTTTTGAATTTAGGAAAATGGATTCCATATTTGTAATCAGGATGTTCAAATTATGTAAATAGGTAACTTTTATTTTTAGACATTTTGAATAATTACTGCGGTAAATATTTTATTTACCATGGTTAAGGGTAAATCCGGTAAATAAGGGTTAAAAAATAATATTATAATAATACTAAATTACCCTAAAACATGTCTTAACCCTATTGGTTGATACATGGTCGACCATGGGCATCTTTGGGTCTATTTTGGGACCCCATGGATCCACTTGTAAGTGATAATGACACTTTATTTTAATTAAGTTAAAATGAATACAAAAATGACACAAGCATATATCTTTTAGAAAAACAATTGTTACATAGTGTTATATATGTTGGATTTTAGATTATAAATATTCATTAGAAAGATAAAAAGATTTCCTACATAATGATATTTTATTTATAATTATTATACATTAAATAATTTATTTATGACACAATGATGATGCAGTAATTACTATAATAGTGAAAAATTAAAATAATTGATATTATAAATACCAAAATAAATATAATATGAAACTTTTAATGAATTAAACTAATTTTCTAGGATAATATGATATATTAGGATTGATTTAATTGACTTTGTTAGAAGTAATCAATCTGTTATGAGTTTCACAAAAATCAACTATTGAATAGTTTCAAAATTGACATAAAAGAGTTCTTAAAACAAATATTATATTATTAATTGATATTAAATTCCTAAAAATCTAAGGTTCGGCCAAGAGACTTATTTCATGATAGTTCCATCATTAATGGACCACTTGGGGGTCCCTTGTATGTATGTAGTAAGTTTATTAACCATATTATATAAAAATACAAAGAGACATTGTAAAAGTGAAACTAATTAACTTAGAGTTAATACTTAAAGATAAGGTTAATATAAGTACCCAAACCTGTCTAAATTATATTGGTTGAGTGATTTTAGACCTATCCCCACCTTAACCTTTGAATAATCAACTTTGGAGCCATTAGAAACCGAATATGAATTTATTATAAATTAATATTTCTAACTTTTCCAAAGGTGCCCCTCACCCCTCTTATAAAAGGGCACTCCTCCTTCTCATTTATTCACACCTTCCAAGCCTTTTGGTTCGTCCAAACTCTGCCAAATACTCTCCCAACATCCCTCACTACAACATAGAGGCCTTATTTTGATCAGAAAGCCAACCTAAGGAGCCCTTTTGATCAAATCAAAAGGAAGAACCCGAAGAAGAGGTAATGATTTCACCACCCTTCTCCAAGTTCATTTCTTCTTCCACTTCTTCTTCCTTTGTTCTTACCATTCTAAAATAATAACTCCAGTATCTCACATATACTGTGATGTTATTATAAATATGGTACAACCATATTCAGTATTCTATCCACCCTTTGTATAACATGTCACCATACGTGCGTACGTACGACTTACCGTCTCCACGTCGTGGTGTAATTGTTATTCAATATATTATTATTTGGATGGGTATAATAATGATGTGTAACTCATGTAAATAATAAATATAACATGTTAATGATTCTGTATATATGATATACCATCCATTTATATATTATTTTAATATCAAAAGAATGATATTGTCGCTCGTGCGTACGTACGGACTACCGTCTCCACGAACGCGATGAGATTCATTCTCCATCGTATCCATTCAAGTATAATTATCATTTGATGATTTAAAAATGATGTTTAAGGACTTGATATCATTCTGGATATGAATAATATACAACAAACATGGCTTATGTAACAAAACATATAAAAGAAAATGAGTAAGTTAACACCCGAAACGACGATAATTCTAAGATATTATTAACAAATCAATGTTAAAAGATCATATATGATATCATATTAATATATCTGATTCTTGTATAATTTAATAACAATTATTTCACCATTATACAGGAGGTTAACCTACCCCAACCAAGGATAAGTACAAGGTAAGGGTTATTTCACAATCTCTTCATTATCCGAGGTTGTTTATACGTAATAATCTACTGGGATCTCTTTATCATCCACATCCATGTTACTTAAAAATGTATTTCAAAACATTTTTACTATTTACTAGAATATGAGTTAAAGTCATTTATACCCTTTTTGACTTTTATAAGTGGTTTATAAAGGAATATTTTGGTCATTTTCAAAACAAGGTCCTTTTTAACCTTTTCGACAGAATTAAGGTAAGAATGTTTTTTTTAACTTATACGGCGGGTGCGGCTATTTTTCGCCGTTATAAAATCTTCAAAGCTTCCCTTACAAGCTTATAAGAATATTTCAAAGAAAATGTTTTATTTTATATGGATCTTAAATGATTTCAAAATAAAAAGGAGATATTTCTTTAAAAAGAATTTTGATTTCATCTATGTCAACATCCTTTGATGGATTTTAAGATTATTTGAAGTTGATTTATTATGATACAAAACTTCTATATTTTATTGAAGGTTTTGTGATATGTTTGACTGTTGATGTGCTATTTTTATACCATTCATAGTTTATGGTGAAAGTATTGACATTTCGTATGCTAGTTTTAATACGAATGTTTATGTTATGTTTAAACCTTTTCATATGGGAATGCATTGGACTTAATATGTGACGGGTGGAGCCCGCTATAGCTCCTCGATGCATCGGTAGGTCTCATGAGACAAATTAGTGTCTTGGCACAAGGCCTTGACAAAATCTTATTTGTAGTCTTGGCACGAGGCCTTGACTATGTGGTTATGATAGTCTGGCATTATGCATTCCAACATTATGAAAGTGGTTATTGATTTTTGCATGTGATTATTCGATTAGTAGAATATCCATGTGAATAAGTAAATGGAATTATTTCATTTTATTTATGCCGTACCATGTTGAAAGTTCATGTTTGAAAGGCTTTCGTTTTAGTTATACATTGCCTTAAATGTTTATTCTTATTTATGAAAGTTTCCGCTATATTGTTATCCTTACTGGGCATTTGAGATCACCCCTTTTCTATGTTTTATTTTTCCCAGGAAGTGAAGAAGTAAATTATGAATGAACTGCAGGGATATTATGTGGGGATATGAGTGTGGATTATGGAGACATTATGTTGTTGTAGTAGTTTTTCATTTTATGATGTAATGTAAAACTTATGAATATATCTAGTATTTCCAAGGCTACTAAACCAATCGGTCTTTCGAGATTTGATCTTTCTTGTGATCATCCCAATGTTATGTAATAATGCACCGACTCTGGGTAACTAGGGTCGGGGCGTTACAGATAGTGAGGAGATTGATTCTCTTGATTGGGATGAATTCAAATGTATGTTTCTTGAGAAATATTTTCTTAAGGTGGTTCATCTTAGGATGGAAAAATAATTATTGGAATTGAGGTAGGAGGATCACTCAGTGGCCGCTTATGAAGCAAAATTCACTAGACTGACAAGGTATTCTCTAAATTTCATCTGAGATCTAGATACTAAGATAAATAAATTCTACTCAGGACTGAAGACATGATATCGTTGAGCATTAGCCTCTTATGAATTCAAAATCTATGAGAAACTTGTGAAATGTGTCGAGAAGGTAGAAATGGTGTTTTCAGATGATCATGTGTTCTAAGAGAGTAAACAAAAGAATAGGTCTAGTTGGTAGGCAAAGGGAAATAATTCATCAATGAAGCCTGGAGGTAAGAAAATTTAATATCCATCACGTGAGAAGTGTGGTAAAAACCATCCTGGAGAATGTTTATCAAATTCTGGAAAGTGCTTCCGGTGTGGTAAGTTTGGTCATATTGCTCGTAACTGTAAGGCAGGTGATCAAGAAGGCAATCAAAAACCAACATTAAGATGTTTTAAGTGTAATGAAATGGTTCATTATACAAATGTGTGTCCAACGAAGAACTCAGCCGAGGGAAATCATCCTGACTACAAGAAGAAAGTGGTGGTTAAATCATTTGCAACTACTTCAGCAGAAGTTGGGCCATCAAATGTAGTATTAGGTAAAATGTTGGTTTATTAAAATTATTCCAATGTGTTTTTTGATTCAGGGTCTACACATTATTTTTCATTTCGGAAAAGTTTTCTAGTAAATTGGGAATTCCATATGATGATATTAATCCTAAACATGTTGTAAAAACACCTGGAGGAAATGGTGAGATAAAAATAATTATAAGAATCCTTATATCTCTGTGTGTGGAAATAATCTACCTACAAAACATATCTTTTCCTCTAGTAGAGTTTGATGTTATTTCAAGCATGGATTGGCTTTCCGTTTATCATGCTATGATTGACTTCATAGCTAAAGTTGTTTCTTTTCAGATTGAATTTCATTTTGTGTACAAGAATAAACCCTTACTTTTGATAACATATCAGGAAGATGAGAAACTAGTAAAGATGTAAATGAATGTTACCTTTCCCATATTTTATAAAATAAAGGAACATTTTATATTAATGATGTGTCAGTGGTAAATGAGTATCTTGATGTTTTTCTTGATGAGTGTCCTGGGATAATACCTGATTGGGAAGTTGAATTTATTATTGACTTAGTTCCTGACGCTAAGCCAATTTCAAAACCCTTTTATCGAGTGTCTAAAATTTAACTTTTAGAGTTAAAGAGGAAATTATAGGAGTTATTAGATAAAGGTTTCATTCGACCTAACACATCACCATGGGGTTCTCCTGTATTTTTTGTTAAAAAGAAAGATGGTTCAATGAGACTTTTCATTGATTATAGAGTATTGAATAACATAACTGTTAAGAACAATTATCCTTTACCTCATATTGATGATTTGTTTGATTAGATCCAGGGAAATCAGTATTTTTCAAAGAATTACTTGAGGTTAGGGTACCATCACTTGAAAATAAAGGAAGTAGACATTCTGAAGACCACATTTCGTACTAGATATGGACATTATAAATTTGTAGTTATGCCTTTTGGGTTAACCAATGCACCTACTGTATTCATGGATCTTATGAATAGAATATTCCTGGAGTTATCAGATAAGTTTATGGATGTGTTCATTGATTATATTTTGGTTTATTACAAAAGTAAAGAGGAACATGAAAGTCATTTAACGGTTATCTTGGAGACCTTAAAGGAAAAGAAACTGTAGGGAAAATTCATAAAGTGTGGGTTTTGGTTACAAAAAATTTATTTCCTTGGTCACATTGTTTAAAAAAATGGTATAATTGTAGATCCTTCTTAAACAAAATTTGTTGAAGAATGGACACGACCCAAAAATATAACAGAGATCTTTATTTTTTTTGGTTTAGCAGGTTATTACCATAGGTTTGTTAAAAATATTACACGGTTATCTAGCCCAAGGACTAAGTTAACTTGAAAAGGTGTTAAGTTCATTTGTAAAAAAGAATGCGATGATTGTTTTTGGGAATTGAAACGAAGATTGGTGAATGCTCCAGTTTTGGAAATGCCATCCAGAAATGGTGAGTTTTTTATCTACAGTAATGCTTTGTCGAAAGGACTTGGATGTGTCCTTATGAAAAATGATCAGGTAATTTCTTATGCTTCACATCAGTTGAAACCACATGAGTTAAATTACCCTACACATGATTTGGAATTAAATGATGTTTTTTTTCTTTAAAAATTTGGAGATATTATCTGTATAGAGTAAAATGTAAAATATACACTTATCATAAAATTTTGAAGTATATATTCAATCAGAAAGAATTGAACATGATACATAGGAGATGGCTATAATTAATTAAGGATTATGATTGCAAAATTCATTACCATTCAAGAAAGGCAAATAAAGTGGATGATTCTTTGATTCAAAAGAGTAATGCTACATTAACCTTGTTACGTTTGGAATAAGATCCTTTGATTAAAGACTTGATGAAATTTGGAATAGAAGTTTTTGGTACAAGAAATTCCTCTTTTTTGTTTCAGGTGTCAGTGAAATCATCTCTGTGAGACCAAATTAAGTAAGCACTGAAGGAAGATAGTGAGTTACAGAAAAGGTAAAGTTTGTTTAGAAGGGTAATTTGACTGATTTTAACATTGATAATGATTGTGTTTTTAGATTTTGAAAGAGATTATGCATACCTTGTGATTCAGATTTGAAGAATTAGTTATTATGTGAAGCTCATAGTTCTCCATTTTTAATTCATCCTAGTTGTACTAAGATGTACAGAGATCTTCAGGAACATTACTGGTAGGATGAAATGAAGAGAGATATTGCTGACATTACTCTGAAGTGTTTGACTTTTAGATAGGTTAAAGAAGAGAGACAGTTACCGAAAGGGATGCTCCATACTTTAACTGTGCTAGAGTGGAAATGGGGAAATATATCCATGGACTTTTTTGTGGGATTACCAAAGACATCTCGTGGTAATAATAAAATATGGGTTATTGTTGATCGATTGACTAAATCTAATCATTTCCTTACTATTCAAGATACTGTATATCTAGATAAACTTTCTCGGTTGTATGTTAAAGAGATAGTCAGGTTACATGGAGTTCCACTTTCCACTATATATGTTCGTGATCCTAGGTTTAATTTTAACTATTGGAAAGGCCTTTAGAAGTAATTGGGTACTGAATTAAATTTTAGTACAAATTTTCATCCTCAATCATATGGGATGTCGGAACGAACAATTCAGACCTTAGAGGATATATTACATGCTGGCTTGATGGATTTACAAGGAAGTTGGGACCAACATCTTTCTTTGGATGAGTTTTATTGTAATAACAGTTTTCATTCCAGTATGCAGATGGCTCCATTTGAGGGATTATATGAGAAGCGGTGTGAAGCTCTAGCTTTTTGGGATGAAGTAGGTGAAAGAAAACCGATGAGACCAGAATTGGTAGAAGAGATGGTAGAAAACATTCAGTTCATTCAGAATAACATGAGAAAAACTCAGATTAGGTAGAAAAGTTATTTGAATAACTAGAGGAAGGATCTTTCTTTTGAGTTAAGTGATCATGTCTTTCTTAATGTTTCTCCATGGAAAAGTGTGATGTGTTTTGGTAAGAAGGGAAAGTTGAGTCCGAGGTTCATTGGAACTTATGAAATCCTGGAGAAAGTTGGATCAATTGCGTATAGAGTGGATTTACCTCTATGTTCATCCCATGTACACAATTTTTTTCATGTTTCAATGTTGAGATAGTATATTCCAGATTCATCTTATGTTTTGAGCCTAAAGGTAGTTCAATATGAAGAGAAAAACTCTTATGAGGAATAAATAGTCCATATTCTTGATCGAATAGAGAAAGTGTTGTAGAATAAGGCAATTAATCAGGTAAAGGTTTGGTGGAAAAACCATATGGTCGAAGAGGAAATATGGGAATCTGAAAATTCTATGAGGGATAAATACCCCCACTTATTTGATAAGTGAATAAAATTACGAGGATTCAATTTCCAAAAGGGGTAAGGATGTAGCATCACAGGTAAATAAAGAATAATAAATTTTTATATTTATTAATATTTGTGAATTAAATATTAATTTTACTTTAAAGGGGATTCTATGTTTGATGGAGTACCCAATACGCAATAATGGGTTTCTTTGAAATCTTATGTTGCGCACAATACTGAGTCATAGTGAAAAATAATAATATAATATTATTTTAATTGGCTATTATCGCCTAGACATTGTATTGGAGGGAATGAACAAAACTAACTACAATATGATTATAAATGTTTGTTAAATGTTTTTAAATTTATACAATAAAAGATAGAGGCATTAAATGTGAATGAATATAATATTAAGAACAAATAGTCTAACATTCTTTAAAAGGTCTATTTACATCTTTTTTACGGTGAACCCTTGTAAAATCTATTTTTGGCTGATTTTATATGTTTTATTTAATAAAATAAATTTTTTCTTTAGAATCAGGACATCAAAATTTACTTTGGGTAATTTTTTGGTATTTTTCTGATAAAATTCCTTTTTTTTACGAATAGTGAAAAAATACTATATTTTAATTCTAAACTGCCTTTTAATCTAATTTATTTATATAGTTTGGTTATATTTTTAATTGGTTTTAAAATGTAATTGGATTATTATTTTACTATTTAATCCAATTTTGGTCATTGGAAGTAATTTTTCTTTGAAATTGGATATAAACAAGTGTTAATCTTTTGATAGTTATTATTTCATAAAAATATGCTTTTTGTTTTGACAACATAAATTAATTTTAAAATCATTTAATCCAAATTTTATGTTTTGAATTTGGTAAAATAGACATAATTTTGGAATTTAGAATATCAAATATATCTTAGGATGAATATTTGTATTTTTCTGAAAAACTTCAATTTTTGATGAATAGTGAAAACACTAAGTAGTTAAAAAATTGACTTTTTCATTTAAATGAAATTTTACCGCTTCTGTAAATTGAATTTTAAAAATACAATATACATGGTTTTTATAAGTAAGAAAAATGTAGTTCAATAATATGAAAATAATATTTGGTGAATAGTAACTTTGGACTTTTATTTTCAGCGATTAAAGGTAAATATGGTAATTCAATGTAAAAATAATATTATAATAATATTTGTTTACCCTAACATGTGTATTAATCCTATTGGTTGATACATTTAAAACTATTTTCATCCTTGGGTCGATTTTGGGATCCCATTGAGCCACTTAAAAGTGATAATAACACTTTATATTAATTAATTTAAATTAAAGACAAAAATGAGATAAACATATATCTTTTAGTAAATCAATTTTTACATGGGGTTATATAAGCTATCTCTTTGACTATAAAAATTTATTTGAAACGTAAAAATATTTCCTACATCTTGGTATCTTTTTATAATTTTTAGACATCAAATAAATAAAATTATTTACGACGCAATAATAATGTAGTGTTTACCTCATTAATAAATGATTTAAATAAATGAGATTATTAAAATTAAAACAGTATATAAACCTATCCGATTATTATTGAATGATTTTATTTTGAACCCGAGTCATCTTATCTTTGACTTTAATGAGTTTTGGACTTTTGGAAACCGAAAATAATTATATAATAAAATAATATTTTCAAACTTTTCTAAAGAGACCCTCCTCCCCTTATAAAAAGCTCTCACCTATAACCCATTACCACACCACTCAAGCCCCTTGTCTCATCAAAACTCTACCCAATTAAGCTCCCTAAATCCCTCTATTCCACCTATAAGCCTTATCTTAGGAATAAAGAACTTCAAGAAATCCTTTTGGTTCAAACCAAAGGGAGTTATCTGATTTAATGGTAACGTCTTCTTTTAAGTTCTTTTCTGTTATTTTTCTTCTACAACCCCCTAAATTTTTTTATTCCTTTATTTAATAACAACACCAATATCCTTACTATACTAGGTTGTTGTTATGTGATGGATTCGAACTACACTTACACACACCTCTATCTAATGGGTGAAGAACATACTGTTTCTGTGGATGATAAACTACTACCTCATGAAATGATGATTGTTCCATTGTCTCCTATCGTATCTTATGGTGGCCATTATGATGGAACTGTATTTATATGAAATATATATTATATTTATATTGTTTCTACTCTTCTTTATTTATCATTTATATCATAGCTTTATGGTTTCTATTATGGGTAAACATGATAATTTTATTTGAGGAAGTGCGGACTACCACCCACTCAAAGTTACATGACTCGTTCATGCCATATGTGGTACATATAAAGTATGGAGTTACTGAAATTATATATTATTCTGGAATATTAATATACCTATGTATAATTAAGTTTTCATTCAATTAAAATATGAAATAGAAATGAAACTAGCATTCATGCGTACGTATAACTTACCATCTCCATGGACAATGCATTTCATTTCTTATCTCCAAATTTTATGTACTGTTATAAATATATATATACAAGACATATATGATATATATGATATCTAAATAATTAATATAATTCTGGAGATAATGGAATTTTGATCACTTGGAGAATTTATAATTATAACAAGTTCATTTTTTAACTCAAGTCCCGAACATCGACAAAATGTCCGATATGAACTCAAATAATTAACTCATTGTTATAAAAAGGTAATAAGTGATATAAAAGGAATAATAAAATTTTAAAAGGTTCTTAGTCAAGTGTAAATTAACTTATGTTTATTATTCAAGAATTTGAAGAACAAATGGGTCAAGTCGGACACGAGGTATGGAACTTCGTCTCAATCTCCTTTCATTGAGGCATAATTTGATTTATATATGACTTTATTTTATACAATATATAATAAACTCCTTTTACTTTTAATTTCACTCAAAGGGAATATTTTTTCTACGTAGCATTTTACTAAATAAAAAAATGAATGTTTTTGACGTTTGTGGCGACAATGACATCTCGGTCGCTGTAATCATTTGTTGGATTCCTCTATAAGCCTTAATGTTTTTAAAATGAAAAAGAAACCCCTTATTCCATTTTTGGGTGTTTTGGTATTAAAAATTGTTTTTGAAATTGATTTATTATTTCAATATCTTGAAATTATTTATTTTGATTGAAAATGAAATGTTATTAGTGAAATATTTATATTTGAAATATTTTATGTGTTATGATTTTATAATGGTAATTTGGCATTTGACGGGTGGTTACGTGATAAACCAAATGACAGGTGGTAATGTGACAAACCAAGATGGGTGGTTATGTTATAAACTCTAATTCATTGGGTATGAACGTCATTCGTATGGCTATTCCATTTAGTGATATGTTTGGAAGTCAGTCGTATGGTTATTCCATTTAAGTATGTTTATGTCCCAAGATACCTATATATGTTATGCGTGCTTTTTATGGGTTTTATGGTAATATTTTAGTTACTAATGGGTAAGAAATGATCTTTTATATAGTGAATAGTATTTACTACTTCATAAAGGTGAAAATTATTACTTATGATAAGGTATTCGTGCTTTACTTTTTGTTTTGAAAACTAACAGTTTTCCTTCTTTGTGTATCCCTTACTGAGATTTTTATGCTCATCCCAAGTTTTTGAAAAGTTTTTCAAAGGACATGAAGTGTAATATGATCAAGGATGGGATCAAGGAAATGTCACTCGGTCTAAAACATGAAAGTAGACATGACTCTTTTTTCAATGAGTTTTTATTTTATGAAAAAAATGGATACTGAGTAGAAGTGTCTACATGTAATATTAAAGTTGTTATGTATATGTTATGACATAATTCTCTAAATCTCTAAACCTAAAAAGATCCTCAATGTGGATTATTAACTTAATTCAAGATTATGTAATGTTTAAGGTTATGTCCTTATATTTATAGTAATGGTAATTAATGTTTAATACCATGTTTTTAAAAATAATTTTCAACCTTATAGGCTGTATAATATATTCCATTATCTAATCTCTGAAATTTCATAGTTCTTCACATTTCATTTCCAAATTTTCTCTTAACTATTTTTATGAAATATTTCACTTCATTTTTTGAAAATATAAGTGTAAAATACCTCATAATAATATACTAATCCACAAATAGAATTAAATACCTCACACCATAGGTTCCTTCTTAACCAATTAGACCACACACATTAGTGTGAACCAAATTCAACAACCTTGAAGGTCTTTTTTTCTTTGAGGAATATAGATTTAAAACAATATTTCCTCACATAAAAGAATAAAAAATGTTTTATAATCTATTTTTAAATTTGGAATATCTATTGAATCTTTTAATTTTGACAAAATCCCCATTCTTTGCTTATTAACATGGACTCACCTCAAATTCCACAATCTTGTTTCTTCATACACTGAAAAAAGTCTTGTACTATATTTTTTATCATCCTGATATACCTTTACATTAATTATCCAACCCTTAATTAGAGAATTTCCAAATATGTCATTGATGTTGTATCACTTCCAATTGAATGTGACTTGTGAACCCAAGTCACAAAGTTGACTGACACTAAATATATTTTGATAAAGACTATAAACATAAAGTATATCAATATTCTTTAATTATTCACTATTTGATCATTTTTTACCACTACCATTAATATTTAACACCTCATCGTTTATATAACAGACTACTCCATCACCTATATCCTTCACATTCTTCAAAATATTTATATTACCTATCATATGAGATCGATCACCATAATATAAAGTCGATGTGCTAATATTCTTTGATGATTTCATAGAAATTTCATCTAAAATTTAATTTTAAATCTTCATTATTTCCATATATGATATTTTAGGACGATTTGATACTATTGGTACCCTATTCTCATTATCTTCAGTATAAAAAATTATATTGAGTTCTTTTTCCTCTAGAGGTTAATTCCTTTTACTTAGTGGTATCGAATTAAATCGACTAAAATTTATTTTCATTTGAATTCCTTAAGAATATATTCTTCTTATGTACCTATAATGTAATGATTTATATGTAAAAAACTGTAATTTTAAAATAAAAAAATTTATTTGATATCATATGCGACATACAACACTCATCTTAATCAACCTGTGAAATATATTTCTTTAAATTTAATATCTTTGATAGCTTATGGAACATGAAACCTTGATACTAAATAAATTGTAATATAGTGTATCATTATAGATAAGATGACAAATTGGAAGGTATTAATATTACAAACTAAATTATTAAAATTAAGATTATCTATTTATTAAAAATAAAATAATAATCATTTAAAAAAAATTGTTTTCTAAAAAAATATTTTTTTAAAAGATAGATCAATCACATTTTGCGATCATAATTTAAAATTGATTTTTACCAATTTCAGAAAATTAATGTCACTAGATAAAATTATTTTTTGAAATCATTATATCAAAGTTATCATAGGGTGATTTTTTTTAATTTTTCTAAAATATTTTATTTTTCGATGAAGTGAGAAAAATACTAAATTTTAATTGAAAGTTGACTTTTTGTTTAAATTATTTATAAAGATAAATAATATTTTTTATTTTTTATTTAAATTATTTAATTTATAAATATATATTTCCAATTAATTTCATTTTAATAGTTTTAAATTTTAATTTTGAAATATAAACTTTATAAACTTTTGAACTTTTTCTCTTTGAAAACCAGCTTTCTCGGCACATCCATGAGGTTAATTTTAAATAACATCTTGTCTTTTCTATGATTTAAATTTGGAAAAATGGATTAGAAATTTTTAATAATATTAATCTATATTTTATAATAAGTTTAACTCAATTTTTGACAAAAAGTAATGGTAGAAACTATAAAAATTAATTATTGCAGTTAAGGTCAAAATGGATTTAAAGGGCATTAAATTAAAAATATAACAATTAAAATGAAGTAAAAACACTTATAAACTATATTTTATGGCCATATTTTAACTCTATTGTTTCTAAGTCTTTATAATAATCCATTTGGTACCATTTTATCATAAAAAAACATGGGTACACCTTTTTCTTTAACACAATTACAAGTGTTCCACTCACATCACTTATAAAAGGTCACCCACTCTCCTTCCTTATTAACATATTAAAACCATTTTGGTCTGAAAAATACCTTACCAAATAACTTTAAAACATTATTCCTTTCATACTATATGACTTAACTTGGAAATTAATCCATTATAGGAAGGATTTTGTGGAAAACATAAGAAAGATACTTGATGAAGTGATAACGTTCTTCAATGAGAATTTTTATTTTATTTATTCCTTCACCTCCCTCAATTATTATTAAAATATAGTGATATAATAAATTCAATATATTATATATAATTATTTATTTTTACAATAAGGTATTTACATAAACCCATCCCCATTTCCATCAAATGTGTTACAAAATCATCATTCGTGTGTACGACAGACTACCCCCTTGCTAACCGATGTATTCCATTTTCCCATTAACACCTATAACAGTTGGGTATGATAACATATAAAAATTATATATATTATATATATAAAATAGTTATTCCTAGTGAGTTATTATATCATATATACCTTTTTATTTTCCATAATGTAGGGGATACAATATCGTCTCTCTTGTGTAGAGTGGACTACCGCCTCACGAAGCGATGTGATTCATCTTTCACTAATGATTTAAATGGAATGAGATAAGGATAATGTTAATAAATATATGTGATCTAAATTAAATAGTTATGATATTAATGAAATATTTTTTATTTTTAAAATATAACAAATCTTTTTATTTCTGACCTTTTCACTCACTTAAAAAATGATAAAATCACTCATATACATACAGACTACCGCCTTGACGAAGCAATGTTACTATATTTGAATCACCACACTACATGAATGGTATATATATTTATATTTAAAGAAATAATATAGTATATAAAATATTATTATCAATATTTAAAGAAAAAATATTTCTTGTCTCTTTTACATAATGATTATTTAAAAATGAAAACATTACTCATGCATACGTACGACATACGATATATGGGATTGTAACATACTCTGTTTTGTAATTATGACCCATGATTTGTTTTAAAAGTATAATTGATTTAAAAATTTGATATTTATTTCATGAATATTATTTTATATATTATATAACCATATAATATGTGCAAGAACCAGATCTTTCATAATGAAATAGGCATGATAAAACAAGATAATTAAAACTTGGAACAATGAAAATAATGAAGGATTATTAATGAAACGGTGATAAGATGTTATAAAAGGTTCCTATATGATATTATAAATATTTATATGGTTATTTTATAATTTAATAACATTTCTAAAACCACTATACAATATTTTAAGTCACGTTCAACCAAAAGGAAGTGTGAGGTAAGGTATTTCTTAACTCAATTTTCATTCATTGGGTTAAACTTATACTTCATTGATTATTTCATGATAATATTTTGTGTGTAATGACCTTTTATTATTATTATTTATTTCCAATTGTTTTATTGGTATTTAGAGGTGATACACATAAATAATTTATTTATTAATTCTCACTTCAATGATAAGATCTTTGTAAGGGTCTTCATCTCAATTTCTCTTTATCGAGGCATATTATAATGTTATGCACCTCATTTATTTTATATGGTGTATATAAAAACCCTTTGAAATGTAATAATTATTCATTAATAATTCATTATATTTGATGTTTCAATAGGAATTATTTCATCCATGGGGATTTGACATAATATTTACAAAGTGGTAAATAATTTCAAAACATAATTTCTTTTCATTGGGTTATATTAAACCTCAGTTGTATTTTATATTATATGATTACGTGTTTAATGAATATTGACTATATATTTATTTATTTCCACTAGTTTTATGTTTATTTACTATCGATACACATAATTAATTCATTGGTTAATTCTGACTTCATCATTATGATCATTGTAAGGGTTTTATTTACAGTCTCATTCTAATTGAGTTGTTTATTATTGAATTTAAGTTGAAGGAAATTATTTAAGAATTATATAATAAACAAATTTAATTTCTTCTAATCGTTGTTACATAACATATATTTTTATTTTTCTTATGAAAATTCAACTTCATTTCTTTATTCGGCTGGATATCGTTTTTCTACCAAAATCATATTTTCAAAAAATGTTTTCAAACAATTCTCATTTTTTATTGACCAAAAAATAGAAAAGAATCATTATTTTAATGTGTACGGAATAAACAAAATTTTCCTCCTTACTATCCAGAAAAATGTTTTAAATATTAATTTATATCTTTAAAATAATATTTTCAAAGAATAATATTTTCAAAATGTTTTATGAACTTTTATTTTTAAGATTTATTTTCAAAATGAGAAATATATTTTCCTCAAAAATGTTATTAAATATCTTTTTATGGTATTTTCATTCATGAATAAAGAAAACAATATATTTTTACTACAATAGATATATTTTTTATTAATGCTATCTTTATTATTTATATGGATATATTATGATCATTTTGACCAAGGAAAGTATTGAAACTCATTTTCTTGATTTGTTTTTATATTTATTAACTTTCCCTTGAATTATATATTTTTTTAGGAATATTAAATTTTCCCAATATATCCACATTATTTATTTTGGATATGTTTATTACTTAAACAATACATCATTTATAGATAAAAGTTTCTACATTAAAAAATTATTTTTTTATATATAAAAGTATTGATAAATCTGTATTCCTTACTCAATATGTATATTTGATTAAAAGATGCATTTTTCATGAATTTAATCAATTATTTGATATATGAGGAATTATTTGTACATAAAGACATGGGTGGGGATAATTATAGATAAACCCTTGAGGCATTAGTATTCTCACGATAAGAATTAGTAATCTATAATAAAAGCTAATGGCCAAACAAGATGATTTTGTACTCAGTAGTTTTAAACTGTATTTTAAAAGGTCTTGAAGGTAGAGGTGTCATGATATTAAGTTTATGACATCCATTAATCAAGTATTGTATTCATTAATAATTTAGTTATTATCTTTTCATTTTTTTATTTATCAGTTTATTGATTAAATATAAAGTGTGTTCAATTATTTACCTTTCCATATTGATTATGCTAATTGATTCATGATTGCATTTTTAGCATGTAACCCCTAATAAGAATTTGTTCCCACCCTTATTTTTTTTATTTTCCCAAAAATATAATAATTATTATATGATTAACATGAAAGGATATTCTTTAAGGAATAATGTTTTCCCATAAAAAATTATGTGGTAATTTTTTTATTTAAATGTAATATAAGCCAAAAGTATGTATGTACTTTACCAAGAGTACTAAACAATTCAATCCATCAAGACGTGATTAGTTTTCTCTTACGCCGAGATAATAAGGTAGAAACTGGCTTTGGGCTACTGGGGTCAGAGTCACTATAGTTGGTATCCGATAATGTTTAGTGAAAACCATGGGAACTAGATTAAGGAAAACATAGAATATTGTGAATAACCCTATGATAAACATTGAGGACAAGTATAAAATAATATCATAATGTTTTGTTAAGGAATATATTATTTATTTTTTCCTAGAAAGACATCTCTATATGGATACTACAAGGGGACTTGGTTGTAGACTATAGGTACCTAGCTGTAATAATTACAAAATGTCGCATTAGGCTTAACCCAATCATCACTTGGTGTATGACAATGGGCCTAATTGTGCACCTAGTTTGACACTCCTTGGAAACATTATAATGATAAGTCACATTATCTTTACAAACCATTATGAAGTATTTGAATAGATGATGAAAATTAATGACCTAGGTTAAACCTTAGGTGTTTTATATTTAAAATAATGTTTTATGATTTATATATCCTATAAATGATTCTATGATTTTATCACTACAATGATTGTTTCTCATGTTATGTTTTTTGGTTTTGGACAATGGATAGAACTCGAAGGAATCATGTTAACATTGAACATGAAGGAAACTATGGTGACTATGAGAAGAAAATTGGGGTGATGGTAGAAGAGAAATATATCATTATTTTTTCTAGTAAGTTATCCTGAAATATGATTAATAACCTATACAATAACCAACTCTCATACTCATAAAATAAGAGGAGGATGGATTTATCTAAGAGATCAAGTGATAAACACCATAGAGGGAAAAATGATTGATTTCATTCATGTCATAAATGTTGAAGGAGGACCCCAAGAAAGTGTCTCAATGGAACATGAAAATTTATTATGTGTGCAAAGGAAGATAATAATGAAAATAATTGTTGAGGAAAAATGAAGTGTATGGTGGAAGGAAATAAACATCATCATAGGGATAAATTTATAGTTCATTATCTTAACAATATAGAACCATGGAATTATCTGAGTCAATTACCTTATATAAAGGTTAAATATTATACCATGGAAGGACCTATGTTTAATTAAAATTGATGAAGTATTTACTAAGATTATATAATTACAATATAGATATATTTTTTACCAATGGTGTTTTGGTACAAGAATCATGAAACATTTAAGGATTCTGTTAAATTTCCAAAGAATATATGTCTTTATCAACTTAAAAATTATAGATACTATTATGGTTTAATGTTTTTAAGACTAATCATAAGGTCAAAGTCTTAAAATCCTCTTTTTGGATTTTTTTTGTGATGGGATTCTACCAACATTAGTGATATTATGGACAAAATTTAAAGTAATCATATGTTTTAGTAGAAAATTTATTTTAGGAATAATGCCTTTACATTTAATAAATGTAATAAAAAAGGTATTGGAAATATTTTGGGTTAATATGATCATTAATTATTTTCTAATAATACTTAAATAATATTATTAAACTTTGTAAAAAAATGGATGTATGGAAAACCTTAGTAAAATGGTTATTTAATGATTAATTTTATTTCAAGGATATTCTTCATATTTTTTTTGGAATTTTATAATAATTTTATTAATATAGTTTGGAAAATAGACAACCAACATGTTGGGTGACAACAGGTCCCATTCAGAAAGGTTGTGGGGCTTGAACCCATGACCAAAAGATAAAAATGGTTTAGTGCCTACCACTATCCTACGTGATTTCCGGGTTATTATACCATTATTTCTTGTTAATATAATTGAAAAATAAATATTAATGATGGACTAGTGATGTTAATTTTTTAGTTTAGAGATTAATTTATTATATTGGATAACTTGTACAAACCATATAACTTTTGGAAAATAGTTAGAGACAGATATAAAGACTTGTCACTCTTTTATGGATCTTATGATCCATTAAAACTGAATCTTAGTTATTCACACATAAAAAATCATTTTTGGATATTAATTTCTTGGATGAAGTGATAAATTTTAAATTGATCAATACACAAACAAATGATGAAATTGTTCTTATGAAATAGAAACCCATCAAATAAGAATAAATACTTATATTTATAGACATTAAAATAATTCCTAAAATTTAAGAAAAGTATCTTGAAAAAAATGTTATTATATTATATTCTTATCTGATGAATCATGTGGTATTTTAAATCATCATAGATTTATGGTTTTTATCAATTAACTTCCCATTTATTATTCACTTTCTTTTAATCAGTGACCTCAATCACTCTATATAATTTCTTATGCTTTTATTCTATGTACATATCATCAATTTACAAAAATACTATTTGACTTAGAAATGTATTTATGTGAAATTTTTACTTCTATTTATCTCTTATTAGGATGATGTTTTATTAACTCTTTTTACAATTTTGGTTTTCACCAAATGAATTAACAAATATCAAACCCTTGAATACCAAGATCACTTTTAAATTGAAAGGATGCAATTTATTTAAGGTGGGGGGAATGTAACACCTAAATTTTATAAAATTAAAATATTTTTTTAATCGATTATGTGACACAAAACACCAATCATAAACAATCTATGAAATATATTTCATTAAATCTAATCTATTCGATATCTTGTGAAATGTGCAACCATGAGCCAAAATGAACTGTAATATCATGTTCTGTTATAACCAACCCTTTGAATTGGAAGGTATGAATAATACTAACAGAATTATGAAAATTATGGCCATCTATTTATTAAAAATTAAATAAGAATCATTTAAAATAAAAATAAATGTTTTATGAAAATTTGTATTTTTCTAAAAGGCGGGTTAATTATGCTTTGGACAAATAATTTTAAATTATTTTTTAGCCCTATTAGAAAAATTATTTTAAAAAATAAAATTAAGTTTTTAAATAATAATATAAATATTATATTAGATTAAATTTTTTATATTTTTTTGAAATCTTTCATATTTCAATGAATAGTGAAAAATAAAGAATTTTCATTGAAAACTGTCTTTTTGTTTAAATTATTTATAACGTAAATTTTTTTTGAATTGGTTTTAATTTAACATTAGTAAAATTAAATATATATATATATATATTATTAACTTTTTTTATTAGAAACATTTTAATATATAATTTTTATATGAAAACATTATAAACTTTTTAATATTTTTCCTTTGAAAACACGCTTTCCCGTCACATCTATATGATTAATTTAAAATAAAAATTTTCCACTTATGTGAATGTAATTTGGAAAAAATGGATTAAATAATTTTAATAATAATAATTTATATTGTATAATAATTTCAACTTAATTTTTGACCTAAATGAATAGTGAAAATATTAAAAAAATATTCACCATAGTTAAGACAAAAAATGGATTTACTGAGTGTTAAACTAAAATGATAAGGGTTAAAATAACCTAATAAATTATCTAAAATCTATTGGATTGACATATGTTAACCCTATAATTTATAAGTCTCGGTAATACTCTATTTTTGAACCTTTTTTCCATGTTAAAAACGTGATTACATCTTTTTATTTTCAAAAAATTAATGTCTTCCACTCACCTCGCTTATAATAGGCCACCGATTATCCTCTATTGTTCACATCATAAAACCATTTTAAATTAATAAATACTTTCCCAAGTACCTTCCCAACACCCCTACTATAATCTTAGAAACCTTATTATGTGTACAATACTAACATTGGAAGGTTTTTGGTGGAAACCTATAGAAGATACCCAAATAAGAGGCAACATTCTTCAACGACTGATTATATTTTATTTCTACCTCCACCTCCATAAATTCTTTTTAAACCATAATAATATAATAAAATCAGTATCTTCTATATAATAATACATATTTATAATAAGTTTGTGAACTAAAAATATCCCCACTTCCATCAAATGGGTTATGAAATCATCATTCATGTGTACGGTGGACTACCACCTTTGGAATAAATGTTATTTTTTTTCCATTACCACCTCCCATGGTTGAATATGATGATGAAAATAAAGTATATAAATTATATTTATAAAATTATTATAACTATTGAGTTATTATATCATATAAACCTTATTTATATTCCATTTCCTAGTGGATACGATAACGTCACTCACGTGTATAGTGAACCACCACCTCACGAAGCAACATGATTCATCTTTCATTAACTCTTTTCTTTGAATTAAATAAGTATAAATTTAATAAATATATGTGATATAAATTACATAGTTATGATATTTATGAGATATTTATCATTATTAAACGATAATAAATCATTTTTTGCTTGCATTTTCACTAACTTAAAGATGATAACATCATTCATATATGTGTAGACTACCGCCTTCACGACGTGATGTGACTCTTTTTTCATCACCTCACTACATGGATGATATATATAATAGTATATTAAAATAAATAATATGGTATATATGATATTATTATAATTTTATAAATATGAAATATTACTTAACATCTATCTATAATGATCATTGAAAAATTGATACATAACTCATGCGTACGTACGACCTACCATCCCCATGATTGTAACATAGTCCATTTTATTGTAAGAATACTTCATTAATAGTTTTAAAAGTATAATTTAGGTAAAAATATGATAATTATTTTATTATTATAATTATGGAGATGATATAACAATATAATATGTGCAAAAATCGAATCTTTCATGATGAATGACACCTGAGAAAATGAGACAATTGACACCTGTAACAATGAAAACAATGAAATATTATTATAGAAAGAATTGTGATAAGATGTGATAAAAGGATCATAAATGATGTTATTAATATTAATATGGTAATATTATATGTTAATAACAACTTAAAAACCACTATAATGGAGGTTAAGTCACGTTCAACCAGAAGGATGCGTGAATTAATGGATTTTTTAACTCAATTTCCACTCATTGGTTTAAACTTATACATTATTTATAATTTCATTATAAGATTATGTGTGTAATGATATTTTATTATTTTATGATTTATTTCCAATTTTTTTATTATTATTTATAGTTGATACATATTATTGACTCATTTATTAATTCTCACTTCAATAACATGATATTTCTGGATGACTTTGTCTCAATTTCTCTTCATTATGACTTATTTTTATGTTATACACATAATTTATTTTATATGGTGTTTATATTTAGCCTTTGACATGTAATATCATGATTAATTTACAATTCATGTTATTTTAGGTTTTAATTTGAATTATTATATCTAAGGGGATTTGACTTAAGTGTTACCAAGTGGTAAATAATTTCATAACTCAACTTCTTTTTTTTGGGTAATATTACTCCTCTGTCTTTGATATTTTATGATTATGTGTGTAATGAATTTTGACTATATATTGTTGTATTTAAATTTTTTTATGTGTATTTATATTTGATTTAGATAATTTATTCACTGGTTGATTTTCTCATCTATGTTATGATAACTGTATAGGTTTATTTCACAATCATGTTCTAATTTAGATTATTTATTCTTGAATTTCGATTGAAAGAAATTATTTGATAATTTTATATTAAACCTATTTTAGTTTCTTTTAATTTGATTATTAATGATATATTCAAGTAATAGTACCATTTTTCACACTGTTTGTTACTTAAAATAATTTTTAAAATGTTTTTATGAAAATATGACTTTATTTTTCCCTTTAGTAGAAAATCCATTTTCTACAAAAACACTATTTTCAAAAAATGTTTTCATTTTTTTTAAAAAGTATTTATTAAAAATATTTTTACCCATTTTTACTTTTTTAAAAAATAATTTATGGGAATCTTCATGTTTTAAAAAAAACCCATTTGGAATTTATTGAAAAAGTTAAAGGAATCTATGTTTTAACTTTTATAACATTAAAATATATTCTATAATTCATGACCACTTAAATATTTTAAATATACATTTATAAGTATCAAATATTATTTTCAAAGAAAATTATTTTTTCAAATTTTTTTGTGAAAGTTAAGTTTTAAAATGTTATTTTTAAAATAAAATGTACATTTTACTCAAAAATGTTTATAAATATCTTTTTATCATATTTCAATTAAACAATGAAAAAAACATTATTTTTAATCAAATGGGTATATTTCTTATTTATACTATACATATTCCTTATATGGTTGGTTTATGGCCATTTTGTCCATAGAAAGTGTTAACATTCACTTCCATGAATCATTTTTGTATTCATTAACTTTCCTTTGAATTATTCACCTTATTATGGAAATTAAATTTCACTTAAATACCCATATTATTTACATGGTATATGTTTATTGCATAAATCATATATAATTTTTAGATAAATTTTTCTACATCGAAAGTTATATGTATATATAGAGAAATATTGATAAATTGGAATTATTTACTATATATATACAATTAAGGATAAGACACAATGTTCATTAATTAAATCGATTATTTTATATATAAAGAATGATATAAAAAAGAATACATTATTGGGAATCCGTTATAGATATCCCCTTAATTCATTGGTAGTCTCATGAGGTGAATTAGCTAGCTAGCATGAAATTATTTTTCCAAACAAGATGAATTTTTACCGAGTGGTTTTAAAATATGTTATGAAAGTTCTTGATGGTAGAGATATCATGATAATAAGTTCATGACTTTTGATAATTAACAATTTAATTCATTTGAATAATTTATTATTATCCAAGATATTTTTACATTGATATTATCTTTGTATATACTTCCTTCTCATTTTATTAATTACATGTCATGTGTGTTAAGTTATTTACCTTGAAATATTGGTAATGCTTATTAAATCATGATTTATTCCACTTTAAATAAACCTTACTGAGCATTTGATCTCAAACTTATTTTCTTTATTTTATGATAAATATAAAAATTAAACTATGATTTACATTCAAGGATATTCTATAGGGGGTTTAATTAAGTTTTCTTGAACATTATTCTTCTTTTATTAAATGAATCTTATATTCATGTTAGAAAAGACACCCCAAATCATTTTATAAGAATAATAAACATTAAAATAATAAATATCTTGGGAACATGATTTTACTTGGTTAACCCATAAATGCCTATATAAAAGGATCAAATATAAAAAACGTGTTTATATGATAATTTACAACTACTTTACTTATATGTGATTACAAGATTTATGAGGAGTTTATTGCTTCTCCAAGGTCTACAGACTATTCCTATCTTACATGAACTAATTTCAAGAGGTATAGAACTAAAAAATGGATACATAGGTCAATGTTAAAAGATTTAAAATAATTAAATCAATAAAAAATAAAAAGTTTAGTCTCTATGTCACTTTAGACTTCACTTCTAAATATTTAATGATATGCATAATCGAATCTTCATACAATCTTGATCATCAGTTCAATTAATACATGTCACACTTCACTAACAAATACTATACATTCAATGTTCTTTAATACTGACCCTTTGACCCAATATATTTAATATTTCTCAAACAATCTTCTATGTGTGTAATTTATTTATATTTATGCACATACCCTCTAAAAGAGTGCTTCTAGAATTTTATTTTAAAATTAACAAATTAAATCAAATTATAATTTATTTTTCTTTGAAAACAACCTATAGATTATTTTCCATTATACAAATAACATTTAGATCTATTTGAGTCATTGAAGTTGGAGTTATATCCATAAAAACCATTAAAGAGGCACTAAAGTAGAAAATTTTATTTTAACCTCTGGTTTTTCAAACACCACTGAATGATCTCTGACCAAAATAACTATGTGGGTAAAAACACCATTTATCTCGATAGAAAACAGGTGGTAGTTCACCGTACACATAAACAATATGTTTTTTACCCATTATATGGAAGTGTGTCTGAGTATAGGTAGAACCCTTATCATAAAAACATCTAATTATATTGATTATACTGGTTTTCTGTATAATAATTGAATAAGTAGATTTGAGGGAGTGGATAATAAAAATAAAAGAAAGGAGATTTGGGGAGGGTGTTAACTCTTAATCGGGTAAATCCTTTTGGTTTGCAACAAAGGGATCCATTGGATTTCTATATACCTAAAGTAAGGCTTCAAGGGGTATGTGAGGGATTTTTGAAAGTATATTATTCATATCTTTTATGAAAATAAGTGTTTTTAGAGGTGTGAAGAAGGGGGGGGGGAGGTGGTGTCCTTGTATAAGGAAGGGAAAGGACAAACCTGGTATTTTTGAAAACAAGTTAGGTGTACCCACATTTTTTACCTAAAAAAACAAAAAAAAACAAAAAACTAAATAATAAAAGGTTTATTTATGAAATATGGCCATCCAATTGATGTTTTATAAGTTTCTAGGTCACCCAGGCCCTTAAGTTTAAGGTTTATTCCCTTATTACGCTTAATTTTACCTTAATCACTATTATTAATTTTAACTTCATTCACTAATATTTTTGGTCAAAAAATAACTTGAACTTATTAGAAATTAGAAATTATTCTAATTAAAAATATTTAATTAAATTTTCTAAATTACAAATATAGAAGTGGTAAAAATTAATTTAAAATCAATCCCATAGACGATACGACACTTTAGGTTTTTAAAGTAAACATTATCAAAAGATTTCTATGTTTTTATATTCAATTTAATTTTGAAATTGATTGAAATGACAAAAATTGGATTAATTGATGTATATTTTACCTAATTATAATTTAAAAATAAATTTAAATATATTTTAACTATATAAATAAATTAAATGAAAAAACAATTTCGAATTAAAATTTAGTATTTTCACTATTCATTAAAAAAAACTTCACATAAAAATACCAAAAATTCTTCCTAAACTATTTTTTATTTTTCTATTTCAAATATTAATTTTATTTTAATACACTATATTTATAAAATTTAACAAAATTGGATTTAAAATAGGTTCTCCATTAAAGGTGATAAAGGTTCTTTTATAAGAATATAACATTTTGTGTCAAAAATTAGGTTTGTTCTTATCCTATGACTATCGAATATATTGTATGAATATCAAAAATATTTGGGTTAATATTATATATATATATATATTACATTAATATCACTTAATAATTGTAATTAATTTTATTTATTAGGATAAAACAACTTTGTGAACATAAAAATGATAATATTTTTTTTATAGTTAATCAATTTTCATATTCATTTTTAATTAATTTTTAATCAACTAATTAATTTTATATTCGTGTAAATAGTATATTTTCATAAGTTAGTTAATCATTTTTATAACTACTAATTTTATTGCTAGGTTATATCTTAGTATACTAAATAATAATATTTTTAATAGTATATTATAGTTCAGTAACACTCATTCTTGCATGTTACGTAAGCTATAAAGAAAATATAGTCTTTATTGTTATGTAATCTAACCTCAAAAGTTTTTGTAAAAAAATATAAACCGTATGTTTCATGTATTGTATGACTAACATGGTGTTTTATATAACACATTCCAAAATTTGTGATTAAAAAAAGAGAATATATTCAGTGTTACGTGAATTGAAAATTATCAAAAGATTAAATTAATTAGAATTTTTTTTGACAAAATCTAGGGGTGTTACATTCTATACCCATTAAAATTAATTTCTCCCTCAATTTTATTTTGGTTATCAAAGGTTTAGTACTTGAAATTACTTTTCATAGAAACTCACATCATAAAAATGAATACAAAAATTTCATTCAAAAAAATGTGGAACCATAACAGTTACCCAAAGTAACTCATAACTAGATTCCCACATAATAGAACATAGTTGGGAAGTAAAAAAATGTACATAGAAGATAAATCCAACCATCATGTTCTGATGGATAGTGATAGAGACTAATATCATGAGAAATTTAACAACCACAAATTCATAAATTTGTGATGTCCTAAAGGACCATATGATTCATCAGAAACAAAGGTACTAGGATATTTTTTTTTGTTTTAGGATCATTTTTCTTAAATTTGAAGAATTTTCATGAAAAAATATATTTGTAGGATTTTAAGACAACCTCACCCTTTCTTGTTCCTTGATCCACTTTACCTCTTTCTCCAAAAGTGAAGCTGAATTTTTCATTCTTGAAGTACTAAGAGATCATGAGATCCATGATAATTCATCTCATTTTTCATAAGTTATTATGAACAAAAAGTTGTTAGAATAGGTTATCTAGTATGTATAAATCTTCATGTGGTGAGATAATGATTTAATCTTAAAACCTTCACTCAAATTTTTTTAATTAATAATTAATCAGTTCTAAGTTAATCAATACTATAAAATTTACTTATTTATGTGTAAGAACTCTTTATCCCAAAATCATTATCTCAAAATCAAGACCATATCAAGATTATATTCCGTTAATCAAAATATCACATTACTATTAAATCACTTTTCTTGTATATCAATACCATTTAACATATTTTTAAAAATACATAATGAAAAACTTATAATAAACAAACCTTGTATATTTAATGATTCATATAACATAATCCATGAATTCTAATAAATGAATACTTCAGTCCTTACACTTCAATTATTGAAATGGAATAGGCCATTCTAGTTAGTTCTAGGTTAAGTGGAAGCATTTTTGTGGAAGGAGATATGTTGACATTTCTTTTAATAATCGTTTCCTAAAAGCAAGAGCGAGGATATTACACTTCATATCTACAATTAATTTAGTTAAAATCAGATGAAATAAATACCTAGGCTTAGGAACTTTCTTCATTGATGATTTTTTATCATCTCAACTGGACCTTCTAGATTTCCTTGGTTTCTCTTATGAGGATCCATGGATAGAATCTCTCTAGTGGGGATCCACACATGCTCCAATGGTCTCCAAGAAACACCACTCGTTTTCTAGGTGCTAGCACAAAAAATATAATTTCTTGCATTGTTTTTTATTGATCACTGGTTCTTTGGTCTTGAAGAAATTATCTCTTTGGTTTCTCATTCTTGAGGGGGAGATAGAAAGAGTTGAGAGAGAATTTTTTGTTCACAACAATTATTTATTCCCAAACTCATAATTATTTTCGAATACTCTACATAATAGACATAACCATTTATTTATAGAGCTAGTATTTTGGTTATAGAATTTCATTGCATATTAGCCATTAAATATAATTATAACCACTAATGAAATCTCATTCCACATAATAATAATAATTATATTATTATTATAATTTGGTTTTCCAACATGTGCAAAATAGATAAATAATATTTACTCACTCATAGATAATTATTTTATCATTAAATACGGTATTGGTCTGTTCAAACTCTTATTGAATTTATTAAATACCAGAATAAATATTTTATTCTCTTAAATAAATATTTTATTCACAAACTAGTAAATAAATATTTATTAAATATTCAATAAAATAAATAAACATATCATATTCACAATACGTTGAATAAATATTTATTTAATTTACGCAATAAATATTACATGAATAAAATTATTACTCAATCTTGAGAATAATATTTATTCCATTAATTAAATTTAAATATAATTTAATCGAGACCAATAGAAACACTTAGTGTGTGACCCTATAGGATTATTTCTTATTGTATTAGGTGGAATTTCCAAAAGACTGAGATTACTATCTAGCAATGGTTCAAGGAGACCAATAGAAAGTACTTAAAGTCACAACACTAATAACCATATAAAAACGCTCACTATATAATATAATCTCTTTGTCATAATATATCATCAACCATGTTTCATAACTGTGTCATCAACCTATATTATCGATACATCATACTTTTTCTATCTGAAATAAACTTATCATTACACCATGCCCCTAGAATTTAGGGAGATGATTATATTTCAATAAAATGGTTGAGATATCAACTTCCATAAATATAGAAGGGAAAATCCTTTCTTGACTTATCCATTAATAACTAGTTATTCATGATGAACACAACGTACCATATTTCCCACCAACATATGGCATGATGGTTTTTGTCAGTAAATCTAAGCGCGTGATTCATAACATGCATTAATGATAATCTTAAAGTATAAGGGCCATTACACACACTCACAGATCTGAATATCTGATGACAAAAAAACATACAGAATTCCTACTAGCAGGTCTGTTCGCATAATCTCCCATATTAGAGATTACTAAGTACAAACTTCATGAGAAGTAGTTTCATCTGCTTATGAGTACTAAAACCTGACAGTATATATACTATGTGTCCCATCATATTATGTTATCCAACTATATAACTATATTAAGAATATTTCCATAGCACTTCAAGGTTATAATCATAGAGAGGAACTACTATAACCAAATAAATGATACAAATACTCTAGGATATTATTATATTAAATTCATTAAGAACAATGAAAAATATGTAGTAAAATGTTTAATATAATATTTAATACACCAAATATCCATGTAATCAATGTAAATTTAGTTTTTTCTAGGACACCAACTCTAATAAAATTCCACTTGGATAAGTGTCAACTACCTATGACTTTCTATCTGCTAAACCTCACATGATAATTATGTTTCTAATGATTCATGTATTTTGTCAAGGTGTCCACTACATTGTCTTCCATGGAAATAATTATAGCTACAACTTCACCTCTTTGATAAAAATCCCTTAAGAGATGATACTTCTAAAGTATGTGCTTCTTCCACTGATGTGACCTTTGCTCTTTTATGAGAGCCACAGCTATAATATTATCACAATAGAGTGTGATGTGATATTTAATACTAAGTACCACATCCATATCTTGTATGAAATTATCTGTCTAAACTTCTTATCAATCTCCCTTAAAATCCGTAATGTACTCAGACTCTTGTGGAGAATCTACAACCATAACTTGCTTTGAGCTCTTCCATTTCACAACACCTCCATTCAAAGGGATGATGTTTCTTGTTTGTGACTTCATGTCATATTTATCAGTTTGGAAACTAGAATATGGATATCCTCTAATGAATAGTTTCTCATATCCTCTATATTCCAATAATATATCCTCAGTACGACTCATATACCTAAGGGTAGTCTTGACTTCAATCCAATGAAGGTCACCTTAATCCATTTGATATTTGTCTATAACACATAATATATATGTAGTATCTAGTATAGTACATAGAATAGTATACTTGAATGACTCAATTTATAATGTGTATATAATCCTTTCCATTCTATTTATTTCATCACGGGTCTAAGGACACATTTTATTGGAAAGATGAATGATATGTGGCGTTGGCCACAATCCACTCTTTGATTGTTCTATACTGAATCTCTTTAGTATCTTATCAATATATGTACTTTGACTTAGGCTGTGAAAACTCTTGTATCTATCATGATGGATCTTGATCCCAAGAATATATGCTACCTTTCCCAGGTATTTAAAGTAAAATCATTCATTCAGCTACAACCTAACAGAATTTTATAATGATATTTCATTTCTAATAAGTAATATTTAATGAACATATACTATTAAGAAAACTGATGCACTCACACTAAATTATTTATAGACACAAGTCTCACATTCATTCGTTATAAAAACAAATTCCATTATGGTTTCATCAAAATGAATGTTCCATGACCTATATTCTTACATTAATCCATAAATGGAGTTATTTTCAACTTGTGTATCTTATTAGAATCCTTTGGAGTCACAAACCCTTCAGGATTTGTTATCTATAAATCTTCTTGAATGTTCCCATTAAGGAAGGTTATTTTGAAATCCATTTTTGAAATTTCATTTTCAAGTTTTTTTGTAATGGAAAGTATAATTCTGATGGATTTCAGCATTGCATCTAGTGAAAAGATTTCATCATAGTCAGTGCCTTGACTCTATTTAAACCCTTTTTCATCTAGTCACATATTATAGGTACTGGATTTCCCTTCCATTTCAAGTTTCTTCTTGAATTCCCTTTTGAAACCAATAGTCTTTACATCCACTAGAGGATCTAAAAAAATCTAGACAAGGTTTTGGTACATGGAATCCATTTCATAATTCTTGAATTCTTTCCACTTGGTAACATTAAGTCCACTTAATGCTTCCTTCTATGTTAAAGGATCATTATTATCTACTAATTATGAGTCTGTATCTTCAATAAATAGAAAATCATATTGTTCTAGTTCTCTAACCTCTCTTATACTCCCACATAGTACTTCTATGTATAGAACAGTCTCTTCTTCCATGGGGATTTGTGGAATTTGATCTTGTACCAACTCTTTTGTGACTTGATCCTTGACTCAATTGATGTTTATCTCACTCTCACTATCTATTTTGGAGATTTTCTCCCTCAAGAAATATAGTGTATCTTTCCACTATAACCTTTTTTCTGTCAGGTTGTATATATAATATCCCCTTGTTTCCTTGGGATATCCTATAAAGGTACACATTGTGCCTCATGGTGAATGTTTGTTACCTGAAGAGGCCTTGACAAACACTTCTCTTCCCCACACATTTAAATTCAATAAAATTATCTTTCTTTCACTCCAAAATTCACATGTAATATCATTTATCGATTTAGTTGGTACTTTGTTTAGTACGTGTATCCCCAAAAGGATAATGGAAGACTCTCATGAATCATATTGCTATCACCATGTTTTATAAGGTGCGGTTCTACCTCTTTCTTACACTATTCCACTAAGGCGTGTAAATATTATTGAGTTAGGAAAGGATCTCTAACTCTTGTAAGTAAAAAATGAAGTCTTTATTAAGATATTGTCTACCATGTTCTAAGCGGAGTTTCTTAATATTCCTACTAATATGGTTCTAAATTTTATTCTTTTACTCTTTGAATTGATCAAAAGAATACGACTTATACGGTACTAAGTAAATAAATCCTTATCTTCTAAATTCATTAGTAAAAGTTATGAAGTATGAGTACCCACCCCTTTCTATAATAATAAATGGTCAACACACATTAGTATTAACTAATTTAAGAAGCTGTTTATCCCTTTCACCCTTCCCAATAAATGGGAATTTGTTCATTTTTCAATGTAAACATGCATGACATACCCCAAGTGGTTTTAGCTTTAAATAATCTAAATATTCATATTGATATAATGTTGTCAAGAGTTTTTCATTTACATGACCTACTCGGTTATTCCAAAGTTGGGTGTGGTATGATTCATGTGAAGTAACTTCATTATCGATTTCCATTACTCGGTTCATGTAATCCAATATTTTAAGATCATTATGTAAATGTGTATTACTATAAAAAATGATATAATTATAAAATATATACCATTTATTTACCAATTTCAAAAATTAATCTATCCATATCTATTAAGGATATAGAAATAATGTTTTTGGTAATTGAAGGAACATAATTGAAATCCTTTAAAACCAATATCATCATGGCCTGCAACGTGAGGTGGTAGTCCTCAATATCTATAACAAAAATTTTATCTCCATTGTATTCCAGTAGATCAACCTCCAATCGATCAATTTTTGAAAATATACATGTTTTCTGTAATTGAATTCATATTTGAGCACCATAAGATGTATCTAATAACTAATTTGTAGAAATAAAAAAATTGTACTTGATAACAAACACACCTTAAGCTTCCCCTTACTTCTCTTATTGGGTGTAGTTTTTCTTCAAATGGCCCTTCTTGCCACATGTGAAATAAAAAATATCTTGTTCCCTTACTTCCCCATTGATCATCTTATTCTTAGAAGGGCACGAAGAATATTTTGGCTTAAAAATATTTTTTTACCTTTCAATTTGTACACCATTAGGAAAAAAGGATTTCCTCTATTTCTATCATTATGTACTTCGTGAAGGAGGATAATAAGATAAAAATGAGACTTCTAAATGGTGTTCATATTAAAATTCACAACAAAACTGGAGAATCATTGAGAGAGTGATGCTAGAATGAGATTGGTAACCAGTTCTTCGGGAAGTTTAAACCCTAGAATCTCTAGGTTCTCAATGTATCCAATGATGTTGACTACATGAGGCCCAATAGATGCACCCTCTTCAAGCTTACCTTGAAAGAGGACCTTTGAAATCTCAAACCAAACCTGCCTAGATCTCTTATAGTAATGGCCACAGAGGTTCTCAAGAATGCTACACACATACATGTTTATTTGATACTTCAAGAGTTCACTAGATATAGATGAAATCATAAAATATTAAACATCAACCACATCATTCATATGTTTTTCGTAGACTATGAAATCTTCATCACTCCACTATTGAGTAGGTAGATCTGACATTGAGGAGTCTAGAATGTAATGTTTTTTTCTATGGCATAGAATAATCCGAAGGCGTCTATACCACTTGTAGAAGTTACTGCTAATGAGGAGATTGTCTTTATACAATATTGATAATTGGGATAGTGTGGATAAATAGATTTTCATCTTATTCTATAATAAAAATATTAAATTATTAGTACTCTTCTTGATTAATTTTTTTTTGAAAATAATAAATTAATTGATAATATTAAATCTCTCACTATTTTTTCAAGTACCAGGTGTTAGAGGCTTATACTTGGAATTCAAAAGACCAAGGATCAAATCTAGGCAAGGGAGGAATTCCTGAGCTACTATAGCAGCATTGTACCAGTGGCATAGGGTACTATAGTAGGAACTATAGCGACATCAGTACTATAGAAGCTTAGGTAGTGTAGAAATAATATTCACTGAAGGGCCATTTAGGACAAAAAATTGGATTTTGGATATTGTATTCAGACCACTTGGTCTTGGGACTTCAGTCTATGTTATGGGTCTCCCTCTACCCAGCCAGAAAGAGGTATTTACTGTAATAATAAAAATGACCTTTGGCCCCAAACATTAAAAAATGTCCCAATAGCCCTCACCGTTGAACTAAGAATATCTATTTTCCAGGAAATTCTAATGGAAAAGATCCATATTCCCCATCTCATAACCCCAACAATGGTTGGTCAATCTATTTTGGAGGAGTTTTAGAAGGAAAGTATTTGGAAACTCTAGGCTTGCAGCTGCTTGAAACATTGAGTGGACTCCCCAATCCAGAAATACTTACTTTTATTTTCTCAAAACCTACCTCCAAATTACAAAAATTATATAAAGGGATACTCCTCTTGATGTAAAATGGTTAATTCAACCCAAAACCATTATAATTAAACACCTTATAAAAGTAAGTTTATAAAAAGGGTTTTTCAACCACATAGTTCTATTGAGTTTTGTTCCTAATCAAGTAAGGGAAGTCTTAGTGTGACTTAATATTATATTGAAGGATTTTATTTTATTATGCATATATTTTTATTCTTTTTTATCATATACATGTATTTTTAATATTTAAGTGGATGTTTACTAAATTAATTAACCATATTTGGATGAATATTTTACACCTAATCAATTTTATTTAAATTCTGTCTTTGCATACTATTTAATTTATGTGATCGTGGTCTTACATCAATAAATATAATTTTAATGCTTTAGAAAAATTAATTAATTAATTAAATGACCTGATCATGAGATTATCTAATGGTTTATTTAATGAGTATACATTAAATCAACCTATAAACTCGGGGAAGTAACTCCTTATGTCGGACATGGATTGATCTACATCATTCCACATGTTAACCTATGTATCACCAAGTTGGCATCATTTTGGTTCCATCTTGACTCATCTATACGCAACTTGGGATACTCCATTAATTAAAAATATTTATTACTCACACGTTGGTGAGGGTAACCAAAGGATTAATTAAATATAATTATATACATATCGTTGGACACATAGGTCAAACATAATAAAGGGGGAGGGATAAATCACATGCCATCTTTTAATTTAATATTAAATAATTGAAAAATCATGCAATAAATTTAATTAAATAAATACCAACACATACATACGTCTTGGACAAGTTTGTTATTGGTCATACATGCAATGAATACACAAAAAAGTAACTGTCTTGAATTCAATTCTTTATTCATTCTTAATTATTTAGATGCAAGTGCTTGTATTATTTAATTAATAAATTAATTAATTTCCTTTCATCTTAACGATCATCTTAACTTAAATGAAGATATCAATCAATTAGGAATTTATGTAAAATAGAAGGTATAAACATTAATAACATATTTATTATAGTAAATCAATTTAATATTTAAGATTTTTTAAAACCATTTTTAAATTTTCGAACACACAACAATGTGCCAAATAATAAAATAAGGTTTTAATGAAGATATTTTTAAATTTAATTTAATTTTAATTTTATATATTAATGGGATACTACATGGTGTGTACACAGAGATACATTCCATGTACCTTAGTTGTTTTATATCCCGGTCACATACTTGGGGCTTCAACATGTTATCTCGACCAGACTACACGATGTGTACACACCATGTACACACCTGGTATTCACTAGTCGCATGCCAGGTTGAACCTATCAACATACTGGGTGGAATAAAAGAACCACATGTTTTTTAATTTCTCAGTGCATATTGATACAATGCACATGGGTATACAGTGTGTGCTCTGATCACACACTATGTAACCCAACATTACTAGCCAAATATTTGGCACTTCCCGATGCCATATCCAATCATTCTTCATTTTTTCTAAAATATATAAGAATATGAAACACTGAATGAACATGATTAATATATCAATAAAATTTATATTCAAATTGTATAAAGGAATGAATAACATGAAATGAAAATATAACAATGATTTCCCATATATAAACAATCAAATAAATAATTATAAATTTAAATGTGAGCACTCAGATACAACTTATTGGTTCCGGATGAAGCAAAATTGTTGTTTTGGAAGGTGATATATTAGAATTTATTTTAATAATAATTTCCCAAAAACAACAGTGAGGATCTTGAACATCAAATTTATAATTAATTTTTTTAATATATGAAGAAATAAATATCTGGGCTTAGGATCTTTCTTCTTTGATGATTTTCGGTCATCTGAAATGGCCTTTTAAAATTTGTTTTGTTATGATTGTGAGGATCCAAAGGTAGAATCCCTCTATTGGTGATCCACACATGCTCGAATGGTCTCTAAGAAATGTCACTTGTTATCCAGGTGCTAGCATAGTGAATCAAATGTCTTGCATTGTTCGTTCTTAGTCACTCATTCTTTATTCATGATGAAATTCTTTCTTTGGATTCCCATTATTGAGAGGGAGAGAGGAAAGGGAGTAGAGAGAGTATTTGTTGTGGGAAATGATTCTCTATTCCCAAACATGGAATTAGTTTCAAATGATTTAAATAATAGAAATATCCATCTATATATAGATCTAGGATTTCAGTTACAAAATCTAATTTAATAACAACCATTAAATATTATTATAAACATCAATGAAATATCATGCCATATAATAATAATAATACTATTATTATTATTTTGTGGTGTTCCATCTTTCACAAAATAGATTAATAATATTTAATGAGTCATAAATAATTATTTTATCACCAAATATGGTCTTGGTCTATTCGAATGCCTATTTTATTTATTGAACACCCGAATAAATATATTATTCTATTAAATAAATATTTTATTTACAAACTAGTAAATAAATATTTATTAAATATTCAATAAAATAAATACAAATATTTTTTTAAAAATCTGATGAAAAAATATTTCTTTAATTTATTTAATCAATATAACTTTAATAAAATTATTCCTCTCTCTTGAGAATAATATTTATTCCATTAATTAAATTCATATATAATTTAATCGATACCTATAGAAAAACTTAGTGTGTGAGCCTCTAGGATTATTTCTAATTGAAATTTCGTGGGATTTCCTAAAGTCCTAGATTACTATCTATCAAAGAGTCAAGGAACCCATGTGAAAGATCTTAAAGTCACAATGATGAAAACTATATATGAACACTCACTGTGTAACATAAATCCTTTTTTTCACAATATCGCATCAAACATTTTGCATAACAGTGTCATCTACCTAAATGCTCAATAAATCATTCTTTGACAATCTAAAATAAACTCATCTTTACACCAAGGATATAGAATTTAAGGAGACAGTTCTATTTCAATCAAATATACGAGATATCAAATTCCATAAAGATAAAAGGGACAAATCCTTCCATGAATTATCCATTAATAACATGTCCTATGTGATTCCCCCAACATAGCCTACTTGTCTCCAACATATGGCATGACAATATTCATCAGAAAATCTAAGTGTTTGAGTCATGACATGAATCAATGATATTTTTAAAGTATAAGGACCATTACACATGCTCACAGATATGAATATCCAATGACAGCAAAATATGCATAATTCCAACTAGCGAGTTTGTTATCATAATCTCTCGTCTTGGAGATTACCAAGTGTAAACTTCATGAGAATAAGTCTCCTCTACTTACAAGTTCTCAAACCTGATGAACTATATACTTTGTGTCCCATCATAGTATGTTATCCAATAGTATACCTATATTAAGAATATTTTCATAGGACTTAGAAGTACTCATCATAGCAGAGAACTACTATAATAATATCAACGTAAAAAATAGTCTAATATATTATTACATTAAGGTTATGAAGAACAGTGAACAATATGTAGTAAGATATTTAATTTCATATTCAATACATCAAATATTCATGTAATCAAAGTATAAATAGTTCGTTCTAGGACACCAACTCTAAAACATCCTTGGTCTAGAAGACACTTCTTGTATCAAGGCATTAATTTAGAAAATTCTTATATTACCCACAGAAAAACATTGGAATCCTCAAAAAAATTTCACTATATGAATTTATTTTCCACATTGATAAAATCTTACCCTCCATTTGAGATATTACTCTAGGCCCTTCTTCCCACCTTCTTGACATGTATGAAGCTGAATCTTCTTTACTCTATGTTCATTACAACTAAATCATTCATAAAATTTCATCTTCCTATTATTTGACACCTTAGGAATCTCACGAAAGTTCACATTTTGAGTCATATATTATGATTGTTTATTTAGAAATATCATGATATCTATCTCTTCAATCATCATCCAATTTAGTTTCTCAAAGTCACTAAAATATCCCTTAGATTTTGTTTCAATGTGATTCTTTCTAGTTAAATCCATTTACTAAAACCAAAAAACATAGTTTGAGAAACAATATTAATAGTGGGAAACAACATTATCATGAAAAATAAATTTTTGGTTGAATAAAACATGAAAGGTTCATTAATATATGACACCATATGATTATCCTAGGTCATTCAAAAACATTATTCATTTAAATCCTTCATGATGGTTTATAAATAGTTTTGTGAATTTCTAAGGAACATTACCTAAGCATGTCGAACCTTGTGTGTGGAAATACACATTATCATGCACCAGGTGATGATTGAGTCTAGAAAAATGCACCCCTTTGGAGTTATCACATCTAGGTACCTCTGTGTCATAGCCACGTCCACTTGTATTATCCAAATAATGTTTTATTTTCTTGGAAATCACTCACTCTATCCTTTATCAATATTCTATGGCATTTTCCTATACTATGAATCATCCTTAGACTTATCCTTAGATAAGTGCTTAGTGATAAAACTAAGGTTCTATCATCCTGGTTTATAAAGGTTAATTAAACTTATTCTCTGATACCAACTATAGTTCCCCTTGCTTATCATAAATAAAAATTACATCATGTTTTATGAATATTTATTACATTACACCAACACCAACCTAAGGACCGTAATATTATAGTGTCTTCAAAAACATGGAAATACAAAGAATTGGTCTATATGTAAACTACATAATATTCCTCTATAATATTTATAACTACCACCCTTCATAGAAAAATCATATGTAATATATTTTTTTATAATTAGGGGAAAGGAAACACAAAAAATGGTGAGATCAGATGCTCTGTAAGGGTAAAAAATAAATATACCTAAGAACAACATGAACATAAGGGATGAGAACATGATAATGACATTTGAAAACTATAAACTATATATCAAAGATCATAATCTTGATTCATGGAATAAATATTGGTAGTTCATAATACATCAATCATAATGGAAGAAAAGAGCATGATCAATGAGAATATAAAATTATCATAACACATAGATTTGTGGAATACACATAATCATATAAAATATTACATTAAGGCTCCCCACTAAGACATTCATAACATGTTAGGCTTGGGATAACCACTAGGTTACCATCTTTAGGATTGGGATGACATCCCATGTACCCTATTTCGGGCTTGGGATGATCACATTTTTACCCTTTAATCTCATATAAAATTAATGATTACTCAATGAATTGGAGGGATATATAGGTCCACCATTTTCATAATGAAAACCATATTTATGTGTGACATAAGATCATAAAGCATTAATCATATCATAATCCATGAAATGAAATGGGTTTCATAAATATTTAATCATATCCTAACATGTGGAATAGATATAAGTTTCAAAATAACTGAAAATTATATTTTTTGATTTTAAAAATAGATTTTAAGGTTGAACGGTAACCATAGACATCAGGTGGGATTCCAAATATTCAAGATCCTAAAATAAAATTTCAAATTCAAACATAAAAACATAAAACTGGGGGGACTCGATCCATGAGTCACCCATTCTAGTTGGAGTCATGTCTCATGCCATCTACCATCATCAACATGGGTACACCACCACCATCAACAATTCCCTTCACCGCTAAAGTCAATGACCAGAGTAAACAAAACATAAGATCCAATAAACCTCTCAACCTCTCCATCGACTATTAATTATCTCCTTATTCATGTCACCACTATATAACTCCATCATTTCTACAATAAAATAATCATAAAATAATAACACATACTTCATAAAATTCATTGATGAGAGAAAAATATGACATTGGTCACCCTGACAGAGACCATAAGCCTCTCGAACAACACATCCCAGAACCTAATTCAAGACCACAACACCCAACTGACAAGGAAGGGAACACTGGAATATGACATCAAATTAGGTTTGAGTGGATGGATTCCTTGGTAGAGGACCACCCCAGAGACCACATCATCATCATCTAGGGAGACAAGTACTACACTATTCCATCAAAGCATCAATCCATTAACAGACAATCAGAAAAAACCGACACAAAAAATCACTTCTCCCATAGTAAGATCACCAAACCAAACCTTTGTCCACTGTAAAAACCAAAAAAAAATAAAGATAATAATATATCACTAGAAAGGAGCACTAAAACCGAAGAAGGAAGAAGGATCCAATCATAAGAGTTGAAGAAGACAACACTGATGAATAACACAAACTAAGACCGCTTCCATTCTTTAAAAAAATAAAAATTAAAAAATCGGTAGAAATTAATTTTAAAAATAATGGGATAATAATATTATAGTTTTTAAAACATTTTTAGAAAACATGGTTTTAAAATAAAATATATTTTTGACTAAAGACAGAAATAAAGTGGGATTTTATTAAAAACATTTTATCAATTAATTTAAGTACCAAAGAGTGGGAAAATCATACTAATACTTGAAAAAATATAAAATAAAAATAAAATAATAAAATTTATTAGTTTCTTGAGATATTGATCATAATATTCTATCATCAGAAACATAATCACAATCAATCCCGATAAAGGAAGAGATTTCAACATACAATCATTACAACTTTGGTATCTTTGAATCATAATACCCATGAAAGAATAACATAAAAAGTAACATAAAATATCATGAGTATAAATAAATTCATGATATTATATGTCAAAGGGGATGTATATACACATAATTAATGAATATAGGTTCATAATATAACATACTTTTCAAAGAAAGAATATTGAGACAAAAAGCTCTTACCCTAAGTCTTGACTTCCACCATACACATTGAAAACCCATGTATAATAAATATATTTTTATTATACATATATTATATAACCATACATATATATATATATATATATCATACCATATATGATTTAATTATGTTATTTTTAACAGTTTATTAACAATTCCATGTTCAAGTTGTGTTTCAGGTAATAACCCTTTTGTTTTTCATATTTGTATTCTGTGGTTATTTTTGTTCCGCTTACTTTAATCATGGAAACATATTTTGAAAAAATTTAACCATGATATAAATGTCATATATGTTTATTACATATGTATTTATATTAAACCAAAAAATTTAGTGATAGAAACTAAAATACACCATTCATGGAGATAGTAGGTTGTACGTATGTATGAATGTTGTTTCCATTTTCTTATCAGATTGAAAGAATAAAAGTTAAATTATATATTATCATTAAATATTAATTTTTACATCATATATATCACCTATTTTCAATAAAATAATCTTTATTACCTTTGATTTAATGCGTGAATGAATCACATTGCTTAATGAGGTGGTAGTCCATCTTACACACGAGTGATGTAATCGTATTCCCAAAAAATAAAAATCATGAAGATATGTGTGATACAATAATTATAGAAGAATAATCATATAAAAAATAAAAAATATAAATAAAAAATCCATCATTATGTCTTTCCTTGATAGGTGGTAATGGAAAAATGAATGACATCAGTTAGTGAGGTGGTAGTCCACCGTACACATAAACAAATATTTCACAATCCATTCAATAGAAATGATATGGTTTTAGGTCATGAAAAGAAAATATGAAAATATATGTATGGGGAATATATTTATATTATTTTATTATCATTTTATAATAATTATTTGACTATTTGGATTGAAAAATAATACAAAAATGCACGTTGGTGAATGTTACCTCTTCTTTGGGAATCCACCATAGGGACGAACCAACAACCTTCAATGGTTAGATTTCTGTCTAAAATGAGGCTTCAAGGATAAGAAGATGGAATTAATTATTTTATTTGGACAGATCTACCCTGATCTAATTTTTTTTAAGGAGTGAAGAGGAGGAGATGACATGTGTCCTTTTATAAGTGAGGTGGTTGGAACACTTGTAAATTTTTCATGGAATGAATTCCACTAATGTTTTTCTCAAGTCATAAGGCTCCAATAATGCCCCATTATTGAGAATATAGGAGATATATTTGAAGTATGTCTAGATAATGGGTGCTATAAAAGTTTTTGGTCTTTTAAACCCTTATATTTTTAGTTTAATCCCCCCTCCAATAAACCCATTTTTACCATAATCATGGTAAATAATTTTTACTGTTTTAAATATTCATTTTTTAAAAAATTAAGCTAGACAAATTAGTTGACATAAATTATTATGAATCAAAAGTATTAATAATTTTCATTAATTCCATTCACATAATTGTAAAATCTTAATTTCAAATTAAGCCTATTTACACGATGATAAAGAATGTTTTAAAGAAAAAATGCTCAAAGGTTTACAAAGATTAAATATCAAAATTCTTTATGAAAATGATTATAATTTATTAAATTATATTAATGTTTGTATAATTAAACTAATTTTAATTGAATTTTTTTTAAATATAATTTAAATTTATAATTTAGTTAAATGAAGTGGCATTTTTTTAATTTAAATTCAGTATGTTTTACTATTCATCAAAAAATGAATCATTTCAAAAAAAATACCAAAATTTATACATAAGATAGTTTGGACATGAGTATTTAAAAAATAAATTTAATTTTACAAAATTAATTTTATAAAATTATGAAAATTTAATTTAATTAATGTTCACAAAAATAAATAAAAAGATTTTTTTGTGAGAATAGTATTTTCAAAACATATAAAAACATTAACGAAAATTAAGTACCTTTAAAATCAATAAGTTTTCTTCATGTAAAACCATTTTAATTAATATTTAGATATTATTTATTACTATTAATATTACTATGTTTAATGGTTAGGTTATAATGGGCATGTTTAAATAAATTTATTAATAATACATCATGGTTTTTTTTAACTTAGTGTTGTATGTAATGAAATCTTACCAGGTGTTTGGTATAGTGGAGGATTAACTTGGTGTTTCATATTGTGAAAGAGTAACTTAGTGTTGCATGTAATGAAAAATATCAAAGAGATTAAATTTATTTGAGAATGAATATTTCAAAAAATCTCATTGAGTTACACTAAATATTTTTAGGTTTGGAATGGATAATATTATTATATATTGAATATTTATTTGAAATTATTTAATATTTATGTATAAAAATTCTCGGTGGAATTAGTTGGAATCATAAAAGGGTTTATTTAATATTTGGATATTAGTATTATAAAACTTTTGTGAAAAATCTTGGGATAAATCTAAGTATAAGATAACATCCTATGGTTTTGGTAATGAAAATGGATAACCTAGGTTAAACCTAATGTCCCATACATTACCTGAATAGCCCGAAGGCCTTTTTTTATTTTGATAATACACCTTTCAAGGGGTGAGGTGTAACCCTTACACGGCCCGAAATCTTAGATAAAATTACATGACCTATAGACCTTAGAGGGAATCACCCAGAAAAGACAACTTGGAACTCCCACTCCCTAGAATATGTCATGATTTTTTAGAACTCCACCTTCACAGGGCTAGTCGGCTAGTTGTCCTTCATGCAGAGTTGAATAGGCATAGACCCTATGGAAAATCCATACCCTTTTATTCTTACAATTCCAGATTTCTCTGCTATGGTGAATGTGCCTGCTCTGATCCTTATTTGGAGCTTTGTCACTTGTAGTCTGACTGGTACATCTACGTATTCATATGGCCTGAAGTCTTTAAGGTGGCTTCAAGACATTGAGAAACAACTGGCCCGAAGGCCTTGGGTGGCCCAAATGCCTTATAGGACCCAAGGACCAAACCGGTGGCCCAAAGGACCAGACAGATGAATACATCCAGCTACTACAATACCGAACATTACCTGCTACTATGCCTACTAAAGTACTGCTACAACTACCGCTATAGTATTTCTTTAGTAACTTGGAAATATGTCTCCACTCAGATTTTATCTGAGTTCACTTGGATGCACTTGCCGAGTCCTCACTAACTGGGATGAGGCTCATGTGTGTCCCTTACATTGAGAAAAAGGTTTCATGATTTATAAATACACTGAATGATATTTCATGATCATATGATAGCTCACTATTATTATTATTATTATATCATGATAATTACAATTTTTTTGGTATCATTCAACGGCTAGAACTAAAAGACACCAAGATAACAATGATTGTGATGGACAATGTAGTGATTTTCCACCTAAGAACCCAAATGCTATGGGATCTAGAATGAATATTATTATGGATATTCCCATGAAACTTTCTCATCCCATGAATCTTGAAAAGATTCCAAATGATCAAAATAGGTAAAACAATACTATTAATTCGTTAATGATGAAACAACCACCTTATTTTATAGAGAAAGGTGTGATATATATACAGATCATAAAATATTGAAGTATGTCTTCACACATAAAGAGTTGAATATGTTCTTGAGAGGACAGTTGGAACTGATTAAATATTATGAGTAATCAATAAATTACCCACATGGGAAGGAGAAAAAGGTGGTTGATACATTGGTTCATAAATATTATTCTAATTTTTAGTGATTTGGATTGAAATAGATTCAATAATTGTGGATTTTTAGACAAAAGTAATTGAAATCCTGAGGGAATAAGACAGATCTCATCTTTCACAAATGAATGTTCAACCATTTATCTATGAAAATATTAATGAGGTGAAAAAGTAAAATGTAAAAAATGGAAGAATGTGGGAATTTTTCATGAGTTAAACCTTGATTGTGATGGAATTATAAGGAATATGAACCATGCTTGAGACTTATCCATACCAAATTTGAAGGAGCTATTGAATGAATCTCATAGTTCATTATTCTCTATTCATCATAAAAATAAAAATATGTATAGCGATTTGAAAGGATATTTCTAATGGGAAAAAATTAAGTGGAATATTTTATATTATGCCTTTCAATGAATGTTATGTCTATAAGTTAAGTTTGAGTGACAAAATTATAAGGGGTTTTTACAACCAATACATATACCTAAAGGAAAATATGAAAACATTACCGTTGATTTACTCATTAGACTCCCCAAAACATCTAGAGGGAATAAGAATATTTGGGTTAAAATCAATCCCTTTATGAAGTTAGAACACATAATTTTCATTAGGAAATATTTCTATCTTGATTAGATTTCTAGGTTACATATTTAGGAAGTGGTGAGATTACATAGAGTAACAAATTCAATTGTATCTTATTAGGATATGAGGTTGACCTCAATGTTCTAGAGAAGTATTCTGTTGGATCTAGATGCATAGTTTAGTTTCATTACTATATATCATCCTCATATAGATGGTTAATTGAGAGGACCATTCACGATATAGAAGACATGATTAGAGTTGGCTCTATATATTTTAAAGGTGGTTGGGATCAACACATTCCATTGAGTTAATTATCTTACAGTAATATATTTCCCTGAATAATTCATATGGATCCTTATGATGCCTTCTATAATAGGAAGTGTAAAACTACTAAAATCGTGGTTAAAGTTTTTGAAAGTTGGCTATTGGGATTGGACCTAACTGAAGAAATGGTAGAGAAGGCTAGATCCATTCAGCAGCACATCAGTGCAACTCAAAGTTGTTAGAAATGTTATGTGAAAAAATAATAAAGAGTTATAGAGTATGAAGTTAGTGAAAGGTATTCCTATGAATATCTCTATGAATAAGGTTATGAAATTTTGAAATAAGGGAAATCTTAACCTTATATATATCAGTCCCTTTGAAATTATTCGTAGTTTCAGGGTGGTAACTTATCATTTATCACTTCCAAAAAATATCTCTCAAGTTCATGATGTGTCCCAGGTATCTCTCATTCGGAAGAATATACATGATCCTTCACATTTACTGAACTCTTATGTTTTACCGCTAGATTAATGTATCTCTGATGAGGAACAACCAGTGGATATTTGGAATCGTAGATAAAAAGTGATAGAAAAAAACACCACCCACCTGGTTAGTGTTTTGTAGTAAAACTATAACTTAGAGGAAGATACATGTGAACCTATGGATTTGATGAAGAATAAGTATCCTCAGTTATTTCTATTATATTTATAGAATTTTTAAGTTGAAATTATTTAAAGAGGGTAGAATGTAACACCCTGATATTTTGTGAAAGATTAATAATTCTAATTTATTCAATGACTTGGAATACAAGAAACCTTGAGTGAAAATGAACCATAATATAGTATATAGTTATAAACTAGATATTAAATTAGACAAATGAATATAAATAAACTTATTTAAAAAAATTATGAATTTTTTAGATAAAGAAAATATGTTTTTGGGAAAGTCATTATTTTCTTTAAAAATACATTTTCCCCAAAATGGGTATTATTTATTTTTTGGAAGAATATTATAATTAATTTCTTAAATTTTAGAAATATTATTTTATAAAAATTATATGATTTTATGAATCATCTTATCATAATTATCTCAGGGTGATTTTTTTGGATTTTTCTGAAAATATTTATTATCTAGTAAATAAGAAAAATATTGATTTTTTTCTGAAAACTGTAAAATTATTTCAAGATTTTTCAAATTTATATATTTTTAAATTTAATTATATCAAATATTAGTTCTCATATATTTCTAATATTATAATTAAATTTTTTCAAAAAAAAATCTTTGGTTGAATTTTGTATAAAAACATTCTTATACATAATATCCATTTTCAGAAATACTCTTTTTTATTGTGTTGTTAAATTTTCTCTAAAATTAATTTCTACCACTTCAATGAATTGAATCATGAAAAATGGATTCAATATTTGGCACCGGGATGCTCAAATATGGTAAATAGGTCCCCTATATTTTTTTTATCATTATGATTAGTATCCCTAACAAATATTTTTAACCTCTATACGGGTAAAATAAGGTTTAAACATTGGGATAAATATTTTAAATTTCTCTAAAAAATTCCTTTGACCCATTGGATGAGTTTATTTAGGAAATTTTCATCTAATTCATGAATATATTTCCATTTGGTTTCTTTTTTACTTTTATTATAACCCTTATATAAGTTTAAGGAAAGAATAAATAAAAAATTCCACTCTCTTGACATTAATATCTCTAAAATGTTTACATAACGACAAAAAGATGATATGTTTGGTTATAAATATTTTTTCTAAATATGAATTAAATATTTTATCATGGTATTTTTTATTTAATTTTTATTTATTTAATAATTAAATTAAATATTTACGCAATACTAACATTGTATTTATTCAATTAATAGAAAAATAAATTAAATGATTTTAAAAATATAAAAATCAATACAATTTGGATGAATTATTTTGTTCTAAAAAATTTAAATAAAAATATAATATATTAGGGATGTGTAAATATTTTATATTATAATTCATTTTTTTGTGTTGTTTTCAAAGTCAAATAAATGAACTTTTCCAAACTTGACACTAATGTTTTTTTATTAAATGATTTAAGACTCAAAAAAATAATTTCTTTGTCCAAGTGAATTATATATGGTTTAAATTATTAACCACATTCTAATTATGAGTCAATTTTCGTTTTATGTTAACATTATTAACACAAAAAGAGTATAAAACCTTGATATTGTGCTAATAGTAGGGTTTACAAGTGTTATAACTAAGATTTAAGTGTTAAAACATCATTTGAACTTGTCTAAATATTATTTTATACGATTATATGGACTTATCATCATCCTATATTATAAATATATCAATTTGGAGTAAATTTAATATAAATTATAATTTATATTAATTTAATACTATAAGTAATTCCAAGAGTGTTTCTCCTCTTACTTCTAAAAGGAAACCTCTTCTCATCTCTCTATCACACATTTTGAGCATTATATCTCAGCCAATAACTACCATAATAACTTTATATATTCCTGAAAAATTTCATATATCTTATGGTATTGTGAAAATATCATCCTTCTAAGGATTAAGTTGTAAGGAAAAGAAGGTTTCTCAATGAATAGTTATATCTCTTAACCAAGCATTATAAATTTTATTTCCTGTTATACCACCTATAAATATTTAGAATCAAATATAAAATAATGGAACTAATATATTAAATTTATAGAATATTTATTATAATTATTTAATTTCCATTTTTTTCATTCTTCCCATTTGTTGGAAAATAATAGTGTCAATCGTACATACGTGTAGACTACCACCTCCATGAAGTGACGTGATTCAATTTTTCACTTCTATTTTAAATATTTGATAATAATGATATAATTAATTACTATATATTATATTTATGATATAATAATGATTTTGTAAAATATATTTATTATTTACCTTTCTTTAATTTAATCCATTGAAAAGTGAAAATAGCGTTCATGTGTATGTATTGCCTACCGTCTCCATGAATGGTGAAATTCATTTTTATATCACTACCTGTTATGGATGAATCTATATATATATATAATTAATAAATTTGATACATATATCATGATTAAAATTATATAGATGAGGGTGGGACTTCCAAACATAAATATGCCTGAGAAATGAAGTAGTTATCAACTGAAATCGTGGTTTTAAAAACAAATTTTCAATAAAAGGATGATAAAATGTTATAATTAAATCAAATACAGGATGATATATTTGATAAAATATTTGTAATACATTTAAAATAATTCTATATTTATTTTACATTATTTTTTAACACATATGAATATAGATTAGGCTTGAGGTAAGGGAATTATGTCTCTATCCAATTTTATTCAGGATTGTTCATGGCTGAATTTATATTAAGGAAAAAAATATTATACTTATATGATAAATCCATATTATTTTTACATTACTGTATTTATTTATTTCGAATATTGTTTTCTCTTTCATTTTATTCTCTTCAAGTACTCAAGATACTGAAAGAACATTTAAAATGAAATCTAACTTTACTTCTCTCTTTGGTCAAAAATCCTTTTTCTTCCATGCTTATGTTTTACAAAAATGTCTTTATAAATTTTTTTAATATTATAATATTATTTTTAAAATTTTATTTCCCTATAATTTTACATTAAAAAAATATAAAATGAATCTTATTTTGATTTTCATTATGAGGTGATTATGACTTTTTTCCAAAAATGTGAAAAGAATAATTTTCATCACATATACGACATGTACAGAATATCCATCTTCCATTACAACTAAATGATTTGAATCTTTATTTACATGTTTCATATGTTTATCCCAAAGAAATATTTTCCCAAAATATTTTTTAAATGTTTTATATTTTAAAGAAGTGATTTCAAAATGTAAAGGGTATTTTACTCAAGAAATATTTCAATGATTATTTAAATGAATTTTAACCAATAATAATATCTGTGATATTAATCGTGATTTAATGAGAAAATGATAAAATAATATCATACATATTCTTTTTTGGATGGTTTTTTATGATTATCATGTTTTTTGGAACCTTGTTTTTTTTCAATGGGTTTTATAAGATTAAATGATGAAATGTTTATGAATTTTTATTCTTTCCATGGGTTATGTAAAATTTTTATGATAGATATATTATTATCTTATGGAATAAATATGTATTTTATCATTATGTGATGGGATTATTGAAATTATATAGCACTATAATGAATTGGTGAGTGTTTTATATCCCATTAGATAATTATGGGAAACAAGTTGATGTGATTAATCTACTATGGAAAATAGATGTCGACGCCTGATCCATTTTGATATGTTAAATAAGTGTTGATTCCTGATCAACTATGATTTAATGTAATTGGGAGTCTGTGTCCAATCAAGAAGAATTGAAAAGGTGGTGGTCAATTTTATGGGAATGAAAAATATGGGATATTTCTTAGTTATAATCCAAATGGATGTTTAATTTTTTTTGTAACAATAAATCTAAAATGATAACAAAACTATGATGTTGTGATATTATTTGAAAAAGAATATGAGATCAAGAAATAAATAATAAATAATTATGAGGAAGATGTTTTTATTTTTTAATCCATTACACAGATTAAAGAAAATATGAATATTATAGATGATGATGCAAATTCATCTTATTCAAGAGATAATGTTATGGACTTGAAAACTACTGGGAAAAATCAAAAAATAAAAAGAATTTTGATACTGAGAATATCATTAAATATATAATTCAAGGGTCATAAACATAAAGATAGTTCATAATAGTTAGTTAGATTAATTTACTTTCAAAAATTAAACACTAATTTCTTGATGAGGCATTTGATCACAAAGAATGTATTTAAGAAATTAATGAACATTTAAGTTAGATTGAAAAACTTAATCATGATAGATTGTACCCATATATAAATAAAATAATATCATTGGCACACAATGGGTTTTCTAAAACAAGTTGAATAAAAAAGGTGAGGTTTTAATAAATAATTCAAGATTAGTTTACAAGGGTTACTCAGAAATTGAAGGAAATGAATTTGTTGAACTAGTATCTAGAAATCAAATTATCATAATCTTTATTTCCATTTTAACACAAATAAATTTTAGAATATATAAAATGGATATCAATTATACCTTTTTAAATGGTTTCATGAATAAATTATATATATATATATATATATAAATTAGTGTGATTTTTATGAATGAAGTGGAATAAAGGTGTGAAGAATGAAGAAACCTATATATAGGTTGAAACATTAACAAAGAGGATGGTATTTCAAGATGTATGAGAGTTTAAAAATAGTGGAACTTAGGAAAGGATAGGTGTATAGAAAAAAATATGTGAGAAAGACTGACACCTCCTAAAGTTGTTTGACTGTTTCAATTAATGAACTCATCTTATGTTGTAATAAAGAGAATGCGTATAAAGAATATTCCATACAAATGATAAAGAAAATTTATATTTTATTATTTTTGTGAGATGATTTTTGGGGGGTTTTAAAATTACCCAAGAGGTTAGTAACATTTTAATCTATCAAGAAAAATCTGAAAAATAGTTATTTAATTTTATTTCATGGAAGTTTCAATAAGAGTATCTATTATAACACCCTTAGTTTTAGGATCCATTATTATTATTATTATTGTTAATGTGGTTGTTTTTTTTGTTTTTATTGTTTTTTTATTGTTATTATTATTATTATTATTATTTGTTTCTATAATTTTAAATAACATTTCTTTATGCTTCAAAAGTACTGAAACACAATTAAAAAATGAACCCTATAATATACAAATAAAAAAAATACCATTTATTCAATCATAAGTGGTGAATTACAACAAAATCACATAAAAATAAGTACTTCACACCATGTATTATTACTCACCAAGGATGAAGTACATCCATTAAAAGTGAATAAATTAATAAGGAAAAATAGATAGAAAAGAATAAAATCTTAACAAATAATAAATATTATCGATCACTGTCAATCTTAAGGATCAACAACTTCCAAAAGAACTTATAATAAAGAATAAGTCTCTGAAAGGGTAAATCATTATCTAAAATATATAATATGAAATAATAACTAAGCATTTCCAAGTAAGAGTATAATGAAAAAATGGTTTAGTAAGTCTATATATAGAAAGGAAGTATTGTCAGTATAAATATGTTCATTGCAAATATTTTCATTTGTAAATTATAGAATAGGTATAATAAATTCATGTATTTCTAAGTAATATATTTAAAATAATACAACTAATAATGAAATGAAAATTTGATATATATATATATATATACGAGTTATGTATAAATATTATTATTATTATTATTATATGATATGACACACACACACACACATATATATTTCAAATAAAAATTTTAAAATCAATGATGTAGTAAAATTAAATTTTAGAATATAAATAATTAATTTTTTAATTTTTTAATGTGTATTTTTTATAAAATTAAGATAAATTTTAAAGAAATGTTTTATTCATAATTGTGATTTTTATACATAAAAATTAAATTTAAAATTTTATAATATTATTAAATATAAACTAATACCTTAACATCATTTAAATTGGAAATCAATATGAAATAATAATAAGAAAAAAAAACATTTAAAAACATCAATTTTTAATAAAATAAATTCTATTAATATTTTATATTTTATCATTTAAAACTAAATATAAATTTTTTATAATTTTAATTATATAAAATAAAATTCATTTTGGAATAAATTATTTAAAAAATATCACAGTCAGAAGTTTTGATTTTTTTTTGAAATAATCAGTTTTTATGCGAGTAGTAACAATACTGATTTTATTAATATTATCACTTTTATGACTTTATTGTACAATAATGTCATAAAATGTTTGGGATTTTTTTTAAAATAAAATATAAATTTTATAAGTTTATGTGGATTATTCTAATGTTCTATGTTGATATATTAAATCCACACAGAACATTTTAAAAAACATAGGTAATGTTTTAAGGAAAACTATTTTTTTTGTCTATTTCTTTCAATTAAATTTTCATAAGGTGTAATTAGGATTTTAACATATTATAATTTTAATTAAATATTATTTTAATAATAATATACATTTAAATTTCAATATAAATATAAACATTAAAATATATTATTTTACCCTAAACATAAATCTTATGCTTAAAAATACACATTTTTCTTAAAACAATCTTTTGCGCTTTATATTCGCTAATGTTAAAAATAATTTTCTTTAAATATATAAATTTTATTAAACAAATAATATTTCATATTTAGAATAATTAGGTTCAAATTCTATAATAAGGCTCATTTTATTTTTGAAAATTAATAAAAAAAATTACTTAGGTACAAATTACTTACCTCAGTAAAACCATAAATAGTAATAGTAATAATCTAAGATTAAATGACTAGAATTTTTTTTAAAACATGTGTCTAAAAGTGTGGTTTAGGGTTTATTGAAATTATCCATTCCTAAAATATATTATTATACACTTTTTATTCATATTCTATGTGAAACATGTGATCTCTTTATATTAAAGAGTTACATATGACAAAAAAATCATTCTCTTCAATTATAAAACAAACCACCACCTATCCACTTCTCTACACATAAAAATCCCATTAGGAAAAACCCAAAATCTAATAAAGTGTCTCCCCAAATCCTATAATTTTTACTTTTCTAAGATACCAAGCTATGGTTCCTTAAGGAGGTCACCTATTATGACCCGTCCGCTGGGGCCCGTGCCGTGATTACCGCAAGCCCGCCTTTCATAGGCCAGGGGCTGACGACTAGCACCAAAAGGCGTATTCCCTAAAAACTGGAAAGGCATTACCTTTATTTCCTATAAACACACACAACCAGGCACACAAAATGATATAAACACGAGTAAACTGAATAGTAAAAAGAGTGAGTGCAATAAGTAAAAGGGGACAGAATATAAGCCCAACTAGAAAGTACAAGAAACTGAAAAGTACTAGTAAACTGAACAACTCTTGTGAACACCTTCCGAGCATCGTACCTGAAGGGTGGGTACAACTCTCAAATAGTCATCTCTACGATACACCTCATCTAAGGTTCATCTCAGAGCTACCTCCAGTCTTGGTACCCTCGTCCTCAGTCAGCATTGTCCGTCGTCTGCACCAAACACAACATGGTGCGGGCGTAGCCCGTACTGGGGTGAGTATAACGATACTCGGTAGGGACCCCGAGACCCTCAAGGTCTCACAAAATCCAAAAATCATGAAAGAAACTTAAAACCCTTCTAAGGTATATGCCCATACATATACTTAATTTATCAAGTAAACCCACCTCAATCATTAGGAAACACAAGGCCCAACTCATTAGCCCAAAGCTCAACTGTTCCACAAAGAACGGAATATCACGAAGTTAAGTGCCACAAAGGTACGCCACAGAGAAGAATACCACAAAGGTATCACCAAGAAGGTAAGTACCACAAAGGTACACCACAAATAAGAAAACCACAAAGGTATCACCATGAAGGTAAGGACTCAGCTCATACCAGGTATAATATAGGTACAATAGTAAATATTATTATTTGTAACTACTAAATCATCTTACTATGTTAAGAGGAAGACCCATGTAGGATACTAAATTATCATTAGACCCACACAAGATCCTAGTACATCATCTGACCCTCACAGGATCCTAGAGTATCCTTGCATTGATTCCTAGAGCGGATCCATGTGGGACCCTCAAATATAGACCCATGAAGGATCCCAAAGCACAGACCCATATAGGATCCCTTTCTAATGTTACAGCCAGCTACAGGGTTCCTACACTAAGCTCTCTTGTCTCTAGGATGGTCCGATCCTCAAGCCACTAGTCGATACTCAAACTGCCACAAACTCTCACAAAGAAGTATCCCAAAGGACCTCCATGTAAAAGGGGTCACAACGCAACAACGGTGTGTCAATTAGAAGCCCAGTCTATAAGTTATTATTCCTTTAGTCATAAGGGACAGGTTGGATTCGTGCTCGATCCGACCCAACCGTACCACAACTTTATCTAAATCTCAAGTGGGGTATATAATAATTACCCTCTCACTCCAGGGTTTTCGACACTGTAGACGGTTCATCAAATAGATGCATGTAGCTTAAGTTATGGTCGAAAGTGTGGAATGGGTCAAAAATGGTCTGGGTCGTGTCCGACCCGGCCTGACCCAAGCTGGGTAGCCTAGCCTAACTGCATGCGGGGGGGGGGGGGAGTCGCGCGCCCACTGCCCTCAATCAATCAAAGACCGAATCCGTTTGGTCTCCAGGCATCACACGGGACCCGTCGCGGTTACCGCTCGGTATAGCTCGGCCGACTGAAATGGAAAGCCCCTTTCTCCGCCCAGTGGTGTGTCGTGTGCCAACCCTATGTAGCCGGCCGAACACCGACCGCCTTCCACCATCCACTGTGGCCAAGCGGGGCATGGAAAATTGTTCCGACGACGTGGTTGCAAGCCACGCCTTCTTCAGTGACCGGCTCGGCTTCCCACCCTCCCTTCACCACTGTGTCACAAAACTATGGCCCTTGCTCATCGGGTGGCATGGGCGCACTTCGCCTCCCCCGTCGTGCGGCCTTCCTCTTCCTGTCGCCGCCCTTGCACCGCCTCGTCCCTTCTCCGGTGGAACAGTTACGCCGCCGCGAAAAAAAACTATGGCCCTTGCTCACCGAATGGTGCAAACATGCTTCTCCACCCTCGTCGTGCGGCTGGCCTCTGCTGGACACCGCCCTTGCTCCGCCGCGACCCTTCTCCAGTGGCACGGTTGCGCCACCCCCATCTTTGCGGATGGTCGTGGTGTCAACCACCATTTCTGAGCCCCACCGGTGTCAGTTGACATCCTTCTATATCCTAAATAACACCCCAATAACCACAAATATTTTTGCGGTGAGGTCGGGCCATGTTCGTTTGGCCCGTACCCTACACGTTAGGGTGGTAGCAAGAAGCTCAAGGGAGGCGATTTAATGTGAGGGAAAAATTAATGATGATCAATTGAAAACACAACCCTACCTCGAAGGTTTATTGATGTCGGTGAGGAGGGAAGGACGGACGTCGGTGAGTTGTCATTGAAGACATTCGTCGTTAGAGAGAGTGTTATTCATTAGAGAGTGCATTCCTTATTGGAGGATGAGTTTCTCCAAGATCACTCTCCAAGCCCCCCTTTCACCAATGATTTCTCCCCAGAAAAATGTGGAGCCAACAAAAATAAAATATGTTTGTCAATTTTAATTTGTTGGCAGATATGGAGTTGTCATAATTAGTTAATTAATTGATGTGACATAATTATAGTGGAGGGATTTAAAGAGATACCTCCCATTAAAGGGGGGGGGGGGGGTTGAAGGGTTGGGTGGTCCCCACATTTGAATTCAAATTGGTAGTTTTCGGTTCGGGTGGTCCCCACATCCATAACCCCAAAGAAGGTTACAATAAAATTAAAAATATTAAGTATTTTTAATTTTCTATTTCTCCACGAAAAAGTGAAAAACTAACTTCTACCCTCAACCTACTACGGTCGAGGTGAAGGTCTCCTTTAGTGAATACTGGTGCTGCGAGTTCAATGATTCCCTCATATTTTAATTCCGAGCACCAGTTCAAAAATTTCAAAAACCCTGCTCGCACGTTTTCTAAATGTACCCGAAAAAACGTTCAAAAATTCATTCATATCATACCGGGCCTCGGAATCACACACCATAAATTTTCACAGACTCTTAATATTCCATATAATTAAAAAAATTACATGGAATTTTCCGGGTCTTTACATCACCAAAGGAGAACATTCAAAGCGAGAGGTAAAATATTTTACCGCACCTTCTTAATTAAATTATACTTCGACAATCCCAACCCATTTATGTCCAAGAGAGTATGATAAAATGGGTATTATAAATATTCTTTTATATTTTAATACTATTATAACATCCATTTTATAAATACATCTAAAATAATTTAGAAAACTGAAAATGTCATAATGTGTGGGTGCGGATGACCACCTCTATGAATGCCATGTTCAATTTTCCATCACTGCCTTTCATGGATGGTTAAAACAGTTATTATCTAATATATTATGACATTTATTAAATTTTAATTATTTTTATATTATAATATATATTATTATATACCTTATTTCCATTCTTAAAAAAGTGGGAGCATTGTCCATGTGTAGGTACGGACTACGGCCTCCACGTGATGATGTTTCAACTTTGTTTTCCATACCAACTAACATGGGTGTAGTAAAGCATGTGTGTAATGTATATAAAGGTTACATAATAAAACATTCTAATTTTGTAATGAAAATACTATGAATTATATAAGTGATATTAATAATAAAAATTTATAATAAATTTGATCACAAAAAGTACATATCAATGTACCTTTCCAAATTTGAGAGCATTCATGGAAAACCTATTTAAGGTCAACATACAATGATATTTTTTAAGGAATCGACTGAAGAACTGTTTGTAACCGACATAAGTGGAGACAAACTAATAAATTGGTGACACATGATAATAAATGGACCATATAAAAATAAATATAAATAGTATATATTTTTATGAATTTTTTTTAACACATTTAATTTCTTTTATTCAATGAGTTACTTTTAAGTGCAGATCACTTTAAGACATGAGTTAAAACATCATTCATACCACCGCTGCTACTTTTGAGTAGCACATTCTATTTTTTCTCCAATTTCATAAAATATTATTCGCATGAACATATTATATTTTTATATATATTTACCTTAAATATATAACTAATTAAATATATTTTTCATTTCTAGGTTTCTACGTATTTTTTCATCCCTTCCAAATTCCCACTTTTATGAAAACCCAATGTGAGGGAACTTTCTTATTCCATATTTCATGTGAGCAATCACCATCATCAAATGTTTTTAAATAATGAAAAAAATTTTAAAAACATAATTTAATTATGTATAACCATATTGGTTAAATTATGATTTTATTGAAAATAATAATGTCTTTACTTCTTCAAAAGTTCTTATTTCATAAATCTTTACCCAAGTGGAACATTTTTATTCATTATTCTCCATGGTACTTCTCATGAAATCAATCTATTGGAACATAATGATCAAGAAAAATGTTTAATTTTGAAATATAATCCTCTATATGACTTTATCCCTTCTTCTCTTAAGAATAGTAATGATTTATCCCATAGTTACTCCATGAATCAGATTTATGAAACACACTCCCTTCTCATGGGTTTGATCATGGTTATGAATTAAGTATAATTTATTTCCCCAATGTGGCATAAATATGTATGATTTTAATTTATTTGAATTGTGGTGCTGGAATTATATAGGCCTACAATACGTTGGTTAAAGTTTTACATCTCATGAGATGTTATGTAATAGATTATGGAGTGAACTTAATCCACCATGGGACTTGGACAACTTAATAATGATGTTTTTGGGAGTGACACTAACCTTAAGTTTAGGATATCATACTTTATGTTGTTTCCATATATATATATGATATTATAATATTTCTTCCTTATTCTATGTCTCTATTCTTATGATAATCCCCTATATGATATCATGATATGACACATGACTCTCGTGTTATGATTTATTTCCATTTTTATTCCCTCACTACGCTTTATAGATCACCCTTTTCTTTATGTATATTCCCTAGGGTATCCTATATAGTTTTAGAGGATCAATGGGAGTTAAGAGAACTATGTTGAGTTTTAAATAAATATGGTATTTTTATTTTTATGTTGATATATTTGTATTTATAATCTTCTAAAGATGCTATACCTCTAGATACTCAACTTGTATTTATTGGAAATGTATTTTATGAATTATATAATAAAGTGTGTTTAAGTCTTGGGTCCTTATATATATGATCATTCAAGTCGAAGAAATCTAAGTAAATATTATAGAGGAAACAATTTCAATGAGGAAGAATCCATAAAATTAATTAGTAAACTTTTATACTTGACGGTCACATTTCCAGAAATCATTTTTGTTATCTGTCTTTGTGTTAGGTATCAATATAATGAAATGGAATCTCATATCCACCCAGCCAATATAACTATGAGATATGTCAAAAATAATTCTAATTATGGAATATTGTATAAAAATAAGGGTGAGAAGGATTTACAATCCTTAACATATAATGATTGGGATATTTATATTGGTAAAAGAATTTTCAGATAAGGGGGAACCATTTTTATTAATAAAATATCTGTGGAATGTAATTATAAGAATCAATCTTAAATCACATTGAGTTCCACCGAATCTAAGTATGTTTTTTTATCATAGGAGGCTATACAAATTATTTAGATAAAGTCTCAACTTTATGATATTCATATTAATACAGGAATCCACCAGTTACTGGTTCCAAAATAAGTCTTATGAATCTATCTAAGAATCCTGTAAAAAATTAAATTTCTAAACACATGGATATCAAACATCATTTAATAAAATATAATTTTGTTGAATAAATATTAATGATAAAATTTATTCCATCTAAAGAGTGTATTGTTTTGATATTCTCATAAAACCACTTATAGTTGTGTCTTTTGAGATGTTGAGGCTTCAAATTAAACTATAGCCTATTTCCCAATAATGAGGTTTGTTTTAATGAGTTACCCATTAATTTTATAATTTATTTAAAAAAAATAGGAGTATATAATATATAAGGGAGAAACCTGCTTGTATTTAAAATTTCATCTATTTTGATGTTTTTAATTTGTTTAATTGTGTTAGTGTAAGAAATTGGTTGGGAATATATATGAAAAATCCTAAAAATAAACTATGAGTTTGTTTCTCATGATGAACTAATTTATGGAAAAAATTGAAGAATGAATTAATCTATCTTTATTTCTACAATTAATTATCTTTGATAACCATAGATTTTATTCATTTATGATTTATTTCAATAAGAATTATAGAACCATAAATTTAAAAATGAATCTCTATTTATTATCAATAAGGGTAGAAAAAGATTTCATATTTTAGTTTCACTAATTGGGAGGATCATAAACAAATTTAGATTTTTTTTTTGAAAATCAAAAGAAATCGAAGTTGTATATAATTAAAAAAAATCAAAAGGGAGAGATTATCAAATTCCTTGAGGATGTTTTTTTTATTATTTATATCAATACAAGCATGAGTTGTGTTATTTCACATGATATTATTTTAAGGTGATTATTTTGGTTGAAGATATTTTGATATTTCTAGATATGAGATATGAATGTTTTAAGGTGATTTAAATGATTATTGAGTTTATATGTAACATTTATCAGTTTCTAGGAAAATGGAAATGGAATTGAGCATATCTCATAGATATAAAATTATAAAAGTACTATAAATCATACATCAAAATATATAATAACTATTTTATGATATATAAGATTTACTAATTTAGTCATATGATTATTCAAGAATAAATAAGATCCAAAAGAGAAAAATTGATAGAGTATATTGATTCATGAGAAAATTTAGGGCAATAAGAGAATTTACCAGGTCATACGTAACATTAAATTAGTGATATGTAAGATCCAATGAATGATAAAAGGATTAAGGATTGACTATTGTCACAAATAATATATAATATATTTTTTAATTATTACAAAATTTATAATAGGTGATTCATAAGGATATCAAAAATGAAGATATTGAAGATGTACTTTAAAAAATAAATATCATAATAATTTAAATTAATTATTATTCACATTGATATGATTTTTTGATATGGTTGAAAACATTTCATGATGAATTGAGTAAACATGTTACAATATTTTCGATTATGATATCATTCACACTTAGGAAAACAAAATTCATGTTTCATGGAAATATTCATTTAGGTTTTTTTGAATTTTAGAGGTGGGTGAAGCTAGGTTTTGTAAAGGATTTAAAAGGGTTAAAAATCACAAAAAAATAAATGATAAATAATGTGTAGAAATTTTATATAATTGAATGAGGATGATTAATGAAATTTTAAGAGTTTCTATAAATAATTTTGGCCCAATATGTTTAGGATAATCCAAGTGAAGTACTAGAATTCATTTATGAACACTAAATCTTGAGGATTTCAGACACATATTTTGACAAGTTTTAAAAGTTTGATATTTTTTTATAGATTTCAAGGATATATCCATATTAAAATTATGTAATCATTATTCTTTTAATAATTACGAATTTATGGAATAGTAAAAAAAATGATAGGTAGCCATAAAATTTAATTTTACAGAAAATAAGTTGAGACATATATTTTGTGTTTTGATTTATAGTGACATTTTTCTAAAAAATATGAATTATTGTGAAGAAGATAACATAACACTATATTATTATAGAAAATAAAAGGAATACGATCACAAAAATACATTACACTAGTGACATGATATTTTCAAATGATTATTAACAATGAATAAATATTTCTATAATTATATAATTTTTAGGTGCTTATTTAAAACTTTTGGACACTATCATAATATTAGTTTAAAGTATATACCCTTTAATGTCTCCCATTTTTTATAAAAAGGAAGTTATTGGGGGGATAATAAGCATGTTGTAACATGTTTTACTTCTTTATACCCTATGATTGGGTGAATTTATGTGTTTTAAAAATTCATATTTTCTTTAAAATAAATTATAACTTGTATGTATATTGGAAAATAAACCATGAATCAATATTTCTTTATAATAATATGGAAAAATAGTTAGAAAAAAAACACATGAATTTTACTTGGTTCACATATAATGGTAGAATTCCAAGGAACATATATCAATGAAATTTTAAAATTATAATAACCAATAATTAATTAGTATGCGATTACAAGACATATATTAATTTCCCTTGCCATCCAATGTACACTTCTCTTTGCCTATTCCATTACCTGCATTAAAAATAGTGTCCAAGATAGAATAGATACACATATCAAGCTGACAAAGATAAAGATCAAATTTTAACACCAAATTATATTGGGTGTTCTCTATAATACTCTAATATTCATTTCTAGATCTTTATGATATGAATAATGATAAAATAATTTAAAAACCACCTTTAATAAAATTCATCCCAAATACACTTCATTTAATAATTTCTTATCTTTAAAAAGGTCTACTACTATTTATATATTCTTTCCTTATTCTAGATACTCAATATCCCACTATTCTCTCTCTATATCTCTCTTCTTATTTTTAGAAGTTCTAATATATTTAGATAATTTATAATTCAAATTAAAAATTCAAATCATAGACAACATTCAACTTGTTTTTCTAAAATTCCAAACCTTGGGTAACATTCAGTTGATTTCCACCATAAAAATTAAAATAGGTATTTATTAGAAACTTTATTAACTAAAAAATATACTAGATAATTTCACATCATTAAATTTATTTTAATTATATATTTTTCAGGAATAATCATGTGACATACATCATCATAGAGTGGTAGGTTCATTTCTTCCTCAACTATCTTCAACTTCCAGATGAGTCGTGGAATAGTTTCATGCACTATAGTGCATACAATTGTTCGAGGAAAAAATAGACCAAAGCTATAAAACCATATTCTTATATCTTTTCCACGATAAATAGTCACTTCACATCCCACTCATAATTTCATTGATTTTGAAATTAGTCACAATTTGTTTTCATGATTCATGGTGTGACCAAATTTGAGAAGATAAACTAAAGAATTGGATGTCATCAATTAAGTCATGATCAAACATCTTACATCATAAATAACTCTTTCCAAAATAACTAAAATTCAGGAAATCATCCTTTATGGAATCACCAATAGTGGTGCATCATGTAACATGAAATTCTAAATTGTGAAACTTAATAAGCCATACATTTTAATAAAATTACACGAATAGGATTCCAAATGATGCTTACAAAATGAATCCTTTAATCTTATGAAATAGTAAGGTAATTTTATAGGTTTTAAATTTCAATATCAATCATAGTGTGACACATGATCTCTAGATGTGTCATGTTTATAAAACCTTAACATATTTCTCAAACCATTTTCATATACTTCAAAATAGTTAATGTTATGAACAAATGAATTCCAAATAAAAAAAAACCAATATTTTAAATTGTTATTTTAAAAATATCCTCCTTTGTATTTTATTTTCAAGCCACCTCTTCAATAGATTTTCCCCCTATATCACTATTCTTTATTATTGAGTTATTATCCCACTTTCATCAAAAAATTGAATGGGTTCAAATAATTTATTTTAGAACATGTTTATATATCCTTGATATTACCACTATTTGAAATATTAACAATGGGTATTTAATTAATCTTCAAAACTACATGAGTAAAATATCAATATAAGAAAAATAGAAATAATTAAGTGATTCATTATTTCACAATAATAAATAAACAAATCAAAATTTAACCCCTCAATGAGGTTATAGAGTTAGATTTCTCTAAGAGAGAGATGTTAATCATGGTGTGCGAGAAATATCAAATTTAAATAATTTACATTTAATAGATTAATTTACCTAATGGATCCTGACCTATCGACCTATAAGGTCACTTTTTTTCTCTTCAACTGAATATTCTTTAAGTGGATTGATGTGTTTTGGTTAACATGCATAAAGCAAGTAGGGACATGATAATGTACTCAGTTCACCCTTACTGGGATATGCACAAGGAGCATTCATCACCCCTGTGTCATGCACTAAAAACACTATTAAGATCACTTCTCATCATATGGGTCACTACCCTTAAAAAGGTTTAGGTTAGGTCACTCCTTTCCTAGGATCATTGCCTTATAAAGTTTAGGGATGGCTCACTATTTCCCAAAGCTCATTTTCAAATCACTACAACTTCTTCCCCCTAATTTACCCACTACTAAAAGAAGGATCTACACACTTTTTATAGACATTTATTTCCCTTCATAAAATTAATTAAATATAGCTTCAAATAATTATATATGATCTATTTAATTAAGGATAAGTTTTTCCTCCACTTCTTATGAAAACACCCTAGGAAGAAATCATCTTCTTTCTAGGATAACTCTGAATAAATTCATGTTATTTAAGGAAAAAAATTATTATTATCTTAGAAGTATATTCAATGGTTTCTGAATTGTTGGTATTTATATCCTATCACTATGACACAACCTTATTCTTCTCCTAAAGGAATTATGATCTTCAGAAAATAATATGATCCTCTATATCTTTTCTCTTCTATGCTTTCTAGATACTCAGGATGTGAATAGTGACATATAATTCAATTATTTTCTCTTAAAAAATAAGATGTCATTTATTAAAAATTGATATCATTAGCTAATGAATTCACATTTCTTAGTTCTCAATAATACCTTCAAACCACCCATTAACATCATAACAAAACCTCTTCCCTGATCTTTTCTAATTGTCTTCAACATAACCACTTCTTAGACATCCTATTGGAATCACCTGTTTTGATAATCCCAAATCATGTTTAAATATTGATAATGATATATTAGTCCATTTGATAACTATTTTTTAATCTGTATTTATATTGTTTATCATGAACAATTTATATTCTTAGTCTCATGACTTAGTTGCATCATCTTACAATTTACATTTACCTAAATATAAGTTCACTATTAAAGGCTACTGGTAAGAGCCTTCTGTTCAAGGTCACCTTTATAGCTCACTATTACTATAGGTTAATGATCCTAGAAGGTTACTGTTGAAGATCTAATGTCACTGATATAAGCTACCGGTACAAGGTTACTGTCACAAGTCTACCGTTGATCTGCTTATCAATGCTTACAGACAAAGAGTCACTGTCACAAGGTCACTGCTCTGACAAGGCTTCTGTTAGAAGTTCACTGTCAGACTCTTTCTGAAGTCTTTTGTTGAGAGCTTCACTGTTCAAGTCTACAGTTGGACATGTCTACCATTAGTATAAGTTTACCACTAGACAACTCCTACTATCGAGATATTCGACTATTGTTCAATGTCTACTGATGAACATACTCCACCATTAATGAAGTTTCTTGTTGAGATAGTCTACCATTGGAAAGGTCATTGTTGAAGTAGTCTGATGTTACAAAGCTACTGTTAGAAGCTTACTGTTGAAGTCTACCACTGATCAAGCCTACTGATGAATCCCACAGTTGAATAGCCTACCGATGAAGTCCACAGTTGAAGAGACTACCGTTGAATTACACCATGTGACATGCATCTGCCACCAGTCTAATGATATTATATTCTTTTATTTACCAATTTTATTATTATTATCATAATGGTCATGTCTATACAAATTAATGCACCTGACATTATTTAATGATATTTTCAGGCATATCAGTAAATAGTACGATGTACGAGGAAGACTACATGTGGTTGAAACATTTCTCTTATCGACCCCTACTGAACCAAATGAGAAGAAGCTCACCTTGAAAAGTGTATATATATATATATATGATTAGAGACAAACAAAAAAAGGAGACAAGTGTGGACATATTGAATATAAACACATAAGAGAGAAACATACAACATCTAAAGAAGAACACTCAAGCACTCATTCTGAAGAACACAAAGCTTCACGAAGATCTATTGAAAGAATATTTTTCAAGTTATAGTGTTGTGCTACAAAGAGCTTTAAACCCAAGAATCTAATCATCTCTACATATGGAAGTCAGAACCTGGAAGTTGCGAAACTCTGTTTTGGAGGAAACTTGCAGAGAAGGACCAAAACTTCATTTCCTTCATTATAATGAGTCCAGAGCTGATCTTCCAACATATAGATCTTTATAAACTTCTTTCAAATATCTCTCTCTCTATTGTGTTTTAATATTTTACATTTGTGAGCAGTGTGTCTGTGTTACACACACTTACTCTTGTTCTTTAAATTAGGGATACTGAAAATCCCCATACCAAACTCTCTTTACATTTGTTTCCCATGCATAACTGTGGAAGAAGCCTAGTGTGGCTTGGTAGTTTATTTTTCCCATGTATAACTGTGGTAGAGGTTTCAAAACCTGCATAGTTTGTGAAAACTGTTGTAAATCCTGATGTAGGTTGTGTATCAATTTTTAATATAATTGCTTGGTGGCAGGTGATCACCAAGAGGATAGGACTAGGTCTTGACTTAAGACTGAAACTCTTGTTTAATTTTTTGTGTTCATCTTTCACTTACTCTGTTTTATACTTATCTGTTGTGCTTATATTATCAAAGATAGAAATCTGTTTTCACATTCACTCTGATAGTTAGTTCTGGTTAGTATGTATATGTAATTCGTTTAGTAAACTTGTTTTAAATGTCCAATTAGTTCTCATACTGATTCAACTGAGGAGTAATCAATCTTTGAGAAACCGGTTGAACAATAAGTCACTTATATCTCTACTACCTTAATTGACTGGGCTATTTTAATTTGGTGGATTTTAATCCTAAAAGTTTTTAACAGAAATTTTAATTGGAACTCAATTCACCCCCTCTTGAGTATCCACTTTGACCAACGTTTGGTATCAGAGGTTTATTTATTCAAACCATCAAACCAGTTTTTTTAAGCTTCTCAATTTCTTTTCAACTGTGATTCTATTTGTATCTTAAAGATCTCAAAATTTCTGTTATATCTAAATTTTTAGTTCTTTAAACCACTAATTTTCTATGGATAACTGAGTTGAGGGTGTTACTACTAACAGACCACCTTTCTTTAATGGTAATAATTATGGTCCATGGAAATTAAAAATGAAAATGTATCTTGAAAGCTTAGGACCTGAAATCTGGGACACAATTGAAGACAACATGTATTACCTTCTACTTCTAGGGACACATGGTCTCAAGAAACTAAAACTACTTATAATAATAATTGTAAATCAATTAATTCCTTATACTGTGCTTTGGGTGATGAAGAATTTAATAGAATATCTGCATGTAAGAATGCTTATGAAATTTGGGATACTTTGGCTATTTCTCATGAAGGAACAACCAATGTCAAAGAAATGAGATTAAATACCTATAATATTAAATATGACAATTTTAAGATGAAGAATGGTGAATCTATCTCTGAAATGTATCTTAGGTTCAATGAGATAGTAAAAACCAAGAATCTGCTTGGGAAACCAGTGGCTAGCAAAGACCAAATCATCAGGCTGCTTAGATGCCTGCCTGATAGATGGAGATGCACTTCTATATCAATCCGAGAATCATGTGACATCAGCAAGCTACCTGTAAAGGTGCTCATTGGAAAATTGATGATGTATGAGGAAGAGCTTAAGGTGAATCAAGAAATAAAAGAAGAACCAAGAAAGAAGTCAGTAGCATTCAAGACTTCTGCCTCCAATGGAAAAGACAAATAAACAATCCAAGTACCTATAGATAGTTCCACAAGTGAAGAGTCAAAATCAGACAGTGATGAGGAGATGGCACAACTCTCCAGAAGATTCAAAAGATTCTACCGAAATAATAAATTCTTTAGGAATTCAAACTTCAATAGAAAATATGATCATAAAGGAAAATAGAATAAAGATAGGAAGTGGAACGAGAACACAAGTGAAATAGTATGCTATGAATGTAAACGAAAAGGTCTTGTGAAAGCAGACTACCCAAAGTTGAAATTCAAGAGAAAATATGAGGATATAGGAAAAAGTCATAAAAACACTATGAAAACAACATGGAGTGCTTCGGAAGACAGTTCTAGTGAATCTGATGCTTCAGACTCAGAGCCGAACAAACATGCCAATCTATGTTTTATGACAGAGACACTTGAGGTAACAATTAATTCCCCTGTGCATAATACTTATTATTCTGGGAATAAAAGTGACTCTCACAATAAATAAGATATGACTAAGGAAGAATTATTTGAGTATTGTGAAATTATTGAGTACACTTTTAATGAGCTCAAGGACAAATATAAGTCATTAAAAAGACAGAATTCTTTAAATGCGAATTACAAGTCAAATCTGGACATAGAAAAGGAGAAATTTTCTAAACTGCTAAAGAAAATACAGAGTTAAAATTATCTAATGAACAATTAAGAAATGATATTGGGAAGTTCACTGATGGTAGGGATACCTTGACACAGTTTCTAGGAAAACATATTGCTCCAAAATATACAACTGGTCTAGGATATCATCCTGGACAGTGAAAAATTAGAAAAACCAAATTTGTTCCAAAATCTGGACAGTTCACTGCTAGTTCTGGACCATCTTTTGAGAAACAATTTTCTAAAGGACATAACATTGTATTTATGTCTCAAAATATGTTTGTTCATTTTAGAAAACCTATAACTCAAATATGGGTTCCTAAAGTTTTATTGGCTAACCTTTCTGGACCCAAGAAGATCTGGGTACCAAAATTACCCAATGTTTAATCTGTTTTGTAGGGAAGTTGTTTAAAGAGTTCATGTAATACTCTATGGTACTTGTACAGTGGATGTTCACCACATATGACAGGAGACTATTCTTGCTTCAAAATTCTAATTAAAGTTGATGGTGGGCATGTCACCTTTTGTGACAATGCAAAAGGAAAAATCATCGGCTTAGGCCAGATTGGTAACCTTGATACAATATTAATCACTAAAGTACTTTTTGTTGATGTATTAAAGTATAATTTACTTATCATATCTCAGTTATGTGATGATGGATTTAATGTTAAATTTTAAAATGATTCATGTAATGTTTTTAATTCAAAAAATGAATTAGTTTTAACATCATGTAGAAATTAGAATGTATATGTTGTTGATTTAAATTCCATAGCCAAAAAAATGTTTCCTTCTTAAATTCTTTTCATAAAGAGTCTTGGTTGTGGCATAGAAGGTTAGGACACTATAATGTGCACTAACTTAGGAATATATATAAGAAAATTTTAGGTAGAGACTTACCTAAATTAGAATTCCCACTTGATAAAGTATGTAATCCCTGTCAAAAGGGAAAACAACACAAAGTTTCTTTCAAACCAAAGAAAGAAGTTTCAACATCTCAACCACTTGAGTTGGTTCACATGGATTTTTTTGGACCATCAAGAGTTTCAAGTTTAAATGGGAAGCACTATGTTTATGTTCTTGTAGATGACTTTTCTAGGTAAACTTGGGTACACTTTCTTGCTCACAAAAGTAAAACTTGTTCCTATTTTGTCAAATATTCTAATTCTATAGAAAACCTTAGTGGACTTAAGATTAAAACCTTGAGAAGTGATTATGGTCGTGAGTTTGAGAATCATGAGTTTGAATCTTACTGCTCACACAATTGCTATAGTCAAAATTTCTCTTCCCCTAGGACAACTCAACAAAATGGAGTTGTAGAAAGAATAAATAGGACCCTTCAAGAAATTGCAAGGACTAGGCTTAATGATTATGACATACCTGTTTATTTTAGGGTTGAAGCTGTAAATAAAGCTTGTTATATTATCAATAGAGTTTTAATTATATATATTTTAAAAAGGAACCCTTATGAACTTTGGAATAATAGGAATCATAAGGTTAATTAATTTAGATTTTTTGGTTGCAAAGTCTTTATTCTTAATACGAAATATAATCTTGACAAATTTTCTCCCAAAAGTGATGAAGGAATTTTCCTGGGTTACTCTATCTCAATTAAATCCTATAGAGTGTTCAATAAGAAAACCAAATGTGTGGAAGAATAAGTTCATGTCAAATTAGATGAGACTAATCCACATGAGCCTAAAACCTCTCTTGAAAATCTTGAGAAAGATTTGTCAAATCTGAACTTTAATGATAAGGATAGTGAATCCCCTGTAAAAGAATCCATTTCTGGAAATTTTCCAGAATCTGCACCTGCTGATTCTAAACCAACAGACAGCAATGAAGAATCTAGTTCACACCATCCTAGAGGTATTAAGACTCTCAAGAATCATCCTCTATATGTTGTTATAGGCAATTTAAATAGAGGTACACAAACTAGAGCTTCTCTAAGAAACCAAGTTGAACATCAAGATTTTCTTTCACAGCTTGAACCTAAAAATATTAATGATGATATCAATGATGAATTTTGGGTAATGGATATGCAAGAAGAACTAAATCAGTTCGAAAAAACAATGTTTGGGAATTAGTGGAAAGACCTAAGGACACTTTGACCATAGGCACTAAATAGGTGTTTAGGAACAAAACTGAGGAGTCTGGGAATATAGTTATAAACAAAGCTAGTCTACTTGCATAAGGATATAGTCAAGAGGAAGGAATAGACTATAAGGAAACCTTTTCACCTGTAGCTAGACTAGAAGCTATTAGGATTCTACTTGCCTATGCAGCTCATCTGAATTTCAAACTTTATCAAATGGATGTTAAAAGTGCTTTTCTAAATGGGTATATAGTTGAGGATGTGTTTGTTGAACAACCCCCTGGTTTTACAAATCCCCATTTTTCCAATCTTGTTTTTAAACTATCTAAAGCTTTATATGGCTTAAAACAAGCTCCAAGAGCATGGTATGATAGGCTCAACTCTTTTCTTATTTCAAAAGGTTTTACCAAAGGGATAGCTGATCCTACTCTTTTCATTAAATGGATTTCTAAAGATGTTTTGATAGCACAAATTTATGTGGATGATATTATTTTTGGATCTTCTAAAAATTAATTATGTATTGATTTTTCAAAAATGATTCAAAATGAGTTTGAAATGAGTTTAATTGGAGAACTCAAATTTTTCCTCGGATTTCAGATCTATCAAAATAAAAATGGCATTGTTTTGAATCAAATTAAATATATTAAGGATCTTTTAAAACATTTTTCATTGGATGGTAGTAAAGTTAGTGACACACATATGAGTACCACTTGCAAGTTAGATACTGATGAAGCTGGAGAACCAGTGGATCAAACCAACTACAAAGGTATGATAGGGAGTCTACTCTATTTTACAGCTAGCAGACCTGATATCATGTTTAGTGTATGCATGTGTGCTCGATTTCAAGACAATCCAAAAGAGTCTCATTTAATTGCTATAAAAAGGATTTTTAAATATCTCAATCATAATCCAAACATAGGATTATTTTATCCAAAAGGACAATCATTTTATTTGTTGAGTTATTCTGATGCTGATTTTTCCGATTTAAAGTTAGATAGAAAAATCACCTCTGGGACATGTCACATTTTAGACAAGTCACTAGTATCTTGGTGTAGTAAGAAGCAGAACACTGTTGCATTATCTACTGCCGAAGCTGAGTACATAGCTGATGGTAGTTGTTGTGCTCAAATTCTGTGGATAAAACACACTTTACTAGACTATGTATATCTGTTCAAACATGTCTCTATAAAGTGTGACAATACAAGTGCTATTAACATTTCCAAAAATCCAGTATCTCATTCTAGGACAAAGCATATTGATGTGAGACATCACTTTTTGAGGGATCATTATCAAAACGGTGATATCACTCTTGAATTAATTGGCACTGAACATCAATTGGATGATATATTCACAAAGCATTTGAATTATAAGAGGTTAAATTACATCAAACATGAGTTAGGTATGATTAACTTTAGCATAGGAGACCTCACTGTTAGACCTCACTGTTAGACCTCACCGTTGGACCTCACAATCAGACCGCTCTATTAGAACTCACAATTAGACCTCACCGTCGGACCTCACTGTTAGACCTCACATTTGGACCTCACTGATAAACCTAACTGTTACACCTCACTATTGCACCTTACTGGTGTACCTCACTGGTATATCTTCCTGTTGGGTACCTCGCTGTTTGATTTTATTTTATACAGGAATCCAAACCATTTTTATCCCTATTCATTATTTCTATTTTACTTTGTTTTAATCCCTAAATGATAAAACTAAAGGATACGAACATATCTCAATCCACCTTCCTCTCTCAATCTCGAACCTTGCTCTCGAAATCTCTAAACCCTAACTCTTCATTTGAACCCTCAAACCTCCTTCAATCTCCATGGCCAGAACCAAGCGACCCCCGACTGTTAATAAAGATGCGCCAAGGCTAAATAGGACTCTAGTCGAATCCAGTGGAACTAGTAATACCCTGACGGGACCTGTCAACCCGCATATGACCTAGAGATAAATATTTACTGAGAAGGAGTTAAGTGAAGAATGGCTGTTGTCGAGCAAGTCATTATTTCTAGAAGCACTAGATGCCCAAGGATGGACCGAATGTTTTTCCAACAACAATAGACCGTACTGACAAAATCTTGTGAAATAATTCTATGAATATCTGATGTTCGAAGAGGAAGATGATGTGCATTGGCCAATATCCAGAGTCAGTGGCAATGAAGTCAGTTTTTCATCTGCTGAGAGGGATGACTGTTTGAAAGTTCCTCATGAAGGAGTATATGATTACTACTCTGGAGTGGCTCCTCCATACAGTGATTTTTTTTGAGTTTGAAAAATCTCTGGAAGGACTGACAATAAATTAAAATCAAGGAAGATCATTGAAAATGAGATGAATGTAGAAGATATGATTTTTTTCAAATTCATTCAGCATGTAATTAGTCCCAGGAGATGAGATTTAGTGGTGCTGAAGTATCAGGACAAATTCCTGATGTACTTACTAAAGCATGGAAAGGAGATTAACCTATGTAGGTTACTGATGGAACAATTGGAGGATATGACTAAGGCAAGCTCAAAATCCAATGCCCTATTCCATGCCAAGCAAATTTCAGTAATGCTAAAGGTAAAGGGTGTTGCTGGAAATCAAGAAGAGATGATAGTGGCCAAGAACAGTGTCTGTATCTCCAAGGTTATTTAAAAATTCATGAAAATTATCCGGAATCCCTGGAAGAAGGCATGGGTGAATGATCAAGGAAAGGTATATGAAAACATTGACCCTACTATACACCCATCTAGGCCAAAAGACAAGAGAGATCCAGGCCTGAAGCCTGATGAGCCAAAACCGACTTATTCAGATGAGGAGGAGAAAGTTGAAGGTGTTGTGGACCCTGAAAGAGAGAACACCCCCATTGATGATGGGAGTGATCCTGATTTTCCTAACAGTCCTGTAAGGACAATAGCTTTCAGAGCAGTTATCCCTCCAAAAGAACTGCTAAAAAGAGAGACTGTTTTGAAGTACAGTGATACTGAGACCACTGAAGAAGAATAAGAATCTCAAAATATTTTCAAGGACACCTCTGAAGAGGATGAGACTACCATGTCAGATCATTCTACTCATGAGGAAGAGGAGGCTTTTGATAAGGATGAAGGAAAGGAGACTGTTGCTGAAGCTGATGACGAGGAAAATGAAGAGGAGGAGCTCAGTTTGAGACCTCTGATAGATAATACAGACAAGACAATGTCTGATCAAAAAGAAGGAGTGGAATCTACTACCATTTATATGGAAGTCATTGGTGACTCAGTGGAGACTGTGACTCACCCCACTGGTGAACCAACACAGTAGACTATTGTTGAATCTGCTGGAGTTGAAGAGGAGGTTGTGGAGTTACCTAGAGAAGAACAAGTAGAGGAGAATACTCAGGAGAGATCTCTAAGTGAGGGGGAGAATTTTGGTTTTGTATCTGTTCTTCATGATATTGAAGAATGGTCAGAAGATCCCGGATACTTGGTACTTGGGCTGGATTATGATGATTCAGATTGTGATATGTCAAGAAAAAGAAATCTTGTACCTACTATTTTAGAACCTATCGTAGTATCTCCAATGGTTCCCCTTCCTGAGAACCTTGTCACTAAGTATGATCTGGAAAAACTGAAAATAGATCTGCACCAAATGTTTGATACCAGGGCCTCTGGAATGGAAAAGGCAATGGGCCTAATTCAAGAACTGACTATCTCTCTGAGATGACTAAATTTCAATCTTCCATTCAAGCCAGTTTTTCCCAAGAAATATCTCAATTTCAGAATCAACTCAAGGATGTGTCTCAATCTGTGTAACTTATATGACAGTCAGTGGTAATCCTGACTGCTCTTATGGATTCTAAGGGCCAAATAGATAAAGACATTCACTACATCAAAAGTGTGGTGAAACAGATGGTTGTAGTGTTTAAAAGCTTTAAGGAATCCATGAAAGCTAATATGAAGGGACATGATGAAGATGTGAAGAATATAATTAGTGGATTGACCAAGTATTTTAAGGAAACTGTTTCTTTCTCTATAAATCCTTTGTATTCCTCTGCCTTTGCTTCAACCTCTTGTGCACCACCTGTGGACTTGTCAGCTTTCAGGACAGTGGTCACTGAAGAATTTTCAAGTATTTATGGTGTCGGTGCACCTGATCCTCACTCTGTGACTCAAATTCTATCCACTACCAAATAAGTCCAGAAGTTTGTTAGTGAATCCATGCGAGAGGCTTCCCAGGACCATAATAGTATAAAGGAACAAATTAATTTTTATTACAAAAGGATTTACTTCTAGCATCAGATGGATACTCATTTCAAGATTCTGTTGGAAAACTCAAGATTCCACTAGTCACCAGAGCCTTCAAAGAACAAGTCACCCAGATAGGCTAGTTGACTCCAGCCTTGGAAAAATTTATGGAGAACAAGGATGATTTCATATCAGCTATGGAAAGGGGAGGCATCATTATTATGGATTTCAGAATCCTTCTTCTACCCTTTCTCCATGTGGATTGTACCCCAGTCATCATACCTCCTGCCTTACCAGCATCTCAACCCAGAAGTTCTTCCACGATGTCTCCTGCTGAAGCCATCAAAAGCCTTACTCCATTGATACCTCAGTGATCTACTCACTACAGACCCATAGGAGCTTCTGTTGTAGCCCCTCCTGTCATTCCTTCAGCAGTTCCTAAACATGCTGATCCACCAGATCATCCCCCATCTTCTTCTTCCAAAGGGAAAGACCACTTACCTACAGATGATGTGGTTTGAGCCTTTTTATGTCTTTTGATAGGGACTATGTATTCTTTTTGGGTCATATAATGTACTTTCATTAATACAAGCTTTATCTATTCTCTCTATTTGTGTTTCTTTTTTCTAATCACAAAGGGGGAGAAATACTATGCTAATTCTAGACTAATCACGTGATTGGGGATAAATTTGCTAATATGATCCTATGTTGAATATTTTCTTCTTTTATCTATGATACCATGTACCAATATTTCCTGGTTTTACACTCTTATTATTATCTGATACTTGAGACATTTTTATCTATGTTTAGTAATTGTATTATATGTGATATCTATCTTTAATACATACTGTCATAATTTGTGATGATCAAAAGGGGGGGGGGGATTGTTGGACTCACCTTTTGTGATAATCCCAAATCATGTCTAAATATTGATCATGATATATTAAGCCATTTTATAACCCTTTTTTAATCTATATTTATATTGTTTATCCTAAACAATTTATATTATTAGTCTCATGACTTAGTTGCATCAGCTTACAGTTTAAATTAACTTAAATATAAGTTCACTGTTAAAGGCTACTGGTAAGAGCCTTCTGTTCAAGGTCACCGTTATAGCTCACTATTACTTTAGGTCACTAATCCTAGAAGGTTACTGTTGAAGATCTACTATAACTGATATAAGATACCAGTACAAGGATACTGTCACAAGTCTAACGTTGATCTTCTTATCAAAGCTCACAGACAAATATTCATCGTCACAAGGTCACTGCTATGACAAGGCTTCTGTTAGAAGTTCACTGTCAGACTCTTTCTCAAGTCTTCTATTGAGAGCTTCACTATTCAAGTCTACAGTTGTACATGTCTACCGTTAGTAGAAGGCTACCACTAGACAACTCCTACTATCGAGATAGTCAACTGTTGTTCAAAGTCTACTGATGGACATACTCCACCGTTAATGAAGTTACCTGTTGAGATAGTATACCATTGGAAAGGTCCATTTTGAAGTAGTCTGATGTTACATAGTTACCGTTAGAAGCTTACTGTTGAAGTATACCACTGATCAAACCTACTGATGAAGCCCACAGTTGAATAGACTACCGATGAAGTCCACAGTTGAAGAGACTACCATTGAAGTCCACCGTGTGACATGCATCTACTACCAGTCTAATGATATTCTATTCTTTTCTTTACCAATTTTATTATTATTATTATAACGGTCATGTCTGGACAAATTAATGCACCTGAAATTATTTAATGATATTTGCAGGCATATCAGGAAACAGTACGATGTACGAGGAAGACCACACGTGGTTGAAACATTTCTCTTGTCAGCCCTTGCTGAACCAAATGAGAAAAAGCTCAGCTGGAAAAGTGTGTATATAAGTATATGAGTAGAGACAGACAAAAAAAGGAGACAATTGTGGACATATTGAATATACACACATAATAGAGAAACATACAACATCTAAAGAAGAACGCTGAAGCACTCATTCTGAAGAACACAGAGCTTTATGAAGATCTATTGAAAGAATCTTTTTCTAGCTGTAGTGATATGCTACAAAGATCTTTAAACCCAAGAAGCTGATCATCTCTACATCTGGAAGTCAGAACCTGGAAGTTGTGACACTCTGTTTTGGAGGGAACTTGCAGAGAAGGACCAAAACATCATTTTCTTCATTCCAACGAGTCCAGATCTGATCTTCCAACACATAGAGCTTTCTAAACTTCTTTCAAATATCTCTCCCTCTATTGTGTTTTATTATTTTACATTTGTGAGCAGTGTGTGTGTGTTACACACACTGACTCTTGTGCTTGAACTGAGGGATACTGGAAATCCCCATACCAAACTCTCTTTACATTTGTTTCCCACGCATAACTGTGGAAGAAGCCTAGTGTGGCTTAGTAGTTTATTTTCCCACATATAACTATGGTAGATTTTGAAAAACATGGACAGTTTAAGAAAACTGTTTTAAAGCCTGATACAGGCATTGTATCACTTTTTAATATAATTTCTTGGTAGCAAGTGATCACCAAGTGGAGAGGAGTAGGTCTTGACTTAAGACAGAACCTCTTGTTTTATTTTTTGTGTTCATCTTTCACTTTGTTTTATACTTATCCATTGTGCTTATATTAGCAAAGATAGAAATCTGTTTTTACATTCACTGTAATAGTTAGTTCTGGTTAGTGTGTATATGTGATTCGTTTAGTAAATGTGTTTCAAAAGTCTAATTAGTTCTCATACTGATTCAACTGAGGAGTAATCGACCTTTGAGAAACCTGTCGAACAATAAGTCATTTTTATCTCGACTTCCCTTATTGATTGGGCTATTTTAATTTGGGGGATTTTAATCCTAAAATTTTTAACAGAAATTTTAATTGGAACTCAGTTCACCACCCTCTTGAGTATCCACTCTGACCAACACATCCTATAACTCCTTTTCAACATGAATTTATTCCAAATAAATTCATCAAATGAATCAATGTATGAAACCTAAAAAATCTCTAAAATCATATACTAATAACATTTACCATGATTATTTAAACATCTAATGGGAAGATCATATATCACTTTATGGAATTATAAAATATTTTCATGTCAGATCCCAACATTCCTAACACCATGACCTAAGGAAATACACTTGTCCATTTTCCTCCAAAATGTTGACCATTGCAGATGTGAACTCCTTACTTCTATCTATTTTGGATTTCAAAGCCACCTGTCAGCCACTATCACATCCACCATAGGTGTAATCCTCATTTGTCTAACAACTTTGTAAATGTTCATTAGAAGACCATCACTGTGGACACCATGGTTGTGGTCCATTTCCATCTTACCAATTTGGTAATCATCTACTCAACATGTCGACAACCACGGTTATGGCTACACCTAGACTCATTAACCACCTACACCACACCCACTAACCAGGGTGTGTTTTTACCTATTTTGGAAAACTTCGCATCCAAATTCCCTCCATTATGGTCGTGGCCTTCCTAGCCTCACTATTTTAAAATCTAATGTAAAATCACTCATAAGGATTCACTTTAATCTTACTTACATGCCTATTTCACTTGACCAATCACATATTTTCCATTACTATTGAGATCAACCAATCTCCCATGAACCACTTCATCAATTCAGTCATCTTCAATAATGTGTTTTCCACAATACTTTTGTCAATAAATCCAACTTACATCATTGTTATCATAACAACCATATTTTCACCAATCTTCTTATCATTAAAATATGAAATACAATCCTTTATGATTATTAATAACATCCTCCTTTGAATTTTGATTATAATATATAATGAACTTCTTGTCAAGAATCTACACTCATTTAATGTATTTTCTACCACTTATTGTCAATGGGATATAAAGGGTCTTTCCAATTTTCACTTTCACATACAGGTATACACCTATATTATCCCCCCAACTGGAGGTCACATCATCACATTATCCTTGGTTTATTTCGAAATATCTATACCCTGTGATGTATAGTAATAAACTACAAGAAAAATAATCTTTTCCTTTATCTGAAACTTCCAAGAGTGCTTACTCATGGGATTCATCTCGGCTTATGGGTAAAGGGATGACTTCTTATGTCACTCATAAATAAAAATAAAACTCGTATCATATATGTATCATTCATTTATTTTAAAATAAAACTCAGGACCCCTAAAACACTTCACACCAAATGACTAGTAGATAAAATTAAATTGGTTGTAAGGATCATACCACAGGATAATGAAATTAATACCACTTTTTAAAGATTTGAAACCACTTATTGCAAGATATGTTAAATTTAATCAAATTATAACACTTAAAATCCCTAAAATTTAGTTCTTCATAGGCTTAAAAAACATCTGATAAGTGTTAACATGATTTAAATTTCATTGCATCTCCCCTTACGTCGTTATCTATTTATTCAACTTAATGATGTTTAAAAAGGGGATAACAATTGCGAGGAAAGATCCTCCATCTCACTTAAATTTAGAGATACTAAAAACCATTAGGTGATATAAAACACTAAAAAACTTGTTATAAAAAATATATGAGTTTATTTTCTATAGTTTTTCTTATTTCACATTTAATATTATTCAAGTGACCTAAAACAAATTGAATTTTTGGCTAAAAAATCACCTTTTCATCTTCTATCACATACAGTCTTACAAAAAAATCACCCCATGGATAATATCTCCCCTTTAATCTAAAACTTCTTCCAAAATATTTAGAAAAAAATAATTCATATGGGTATAGGGTTAACCTAAAGTCAACAAGTTGAGGAATAGAGATAATCAATATGAACCAAACCCATCAAATTTTATATTTCAATTTATCTTTTTAATATTTCAAGAAAAGAAATGATATAATATCAAAAATTTCTTCATCATCACTTATAGTATGACAATTGGACCTCCTTATAAAGGATTTTTCTTGTATGATACCACTTTAACATTTCTCTTCATGGATAAAATAATTTACATCTTTCTTGGATTATGATTTAAAAAAATTGTGTAATTGATCATACAAGAACTAATACCTTATTTTTTAGCATCATAAGTGGATATATCATTTTTATATATTCTCCATTTCATCTTCATGTTTTAAATTTTAGTGTATTTTTTGGAACCACATTATAAAAATCATTCCTTTTTTAAAAAAAGTTCCATATTGGAATACTTATTTTTCATAGGTGAATTCTCATTCCCTTTTTTTCACCTTTGTCACCATTAGTACAACATCTTTTTTTAGATGAAATTATTATTTCTTTTATACCAAGATAATTTTTATGAGGGGAAAATTATTGGTTCATAATACACACTTCATTGAGGCTCAGTTTCATCCTCTAAAACATTGAACATATTTTCCATCTTAATAAGTATTTTACTAGGATAATCATTATAATTTCAATTCATTAGAGTGGTGAGTCTCTATATATATTTTTTAAACTTCCATGTATTACTATAATTTTAATAACTTTCCATGTGATAATTGATAGAATAAATAAAAAAATTACCATAATAATAATTCCACATTTGGCCTCCCATGAATTGAGATTTTTTCATAGCTAGAGTTCTTCACAAAACTTCAGGTTTGTTTTCTTTGAAAAAACTACAAATTTTGGGCCCAAATCATTCAAAATAGAATCCATTTGTTCCTTCCTCCATTAATCGGGCCACACTACAAAATTTTTCATTGAAAACCCCTTTTATTATAGATTTTAAATCTATATGTCTCTTCATTTCTGGAAAATTATAGGAATATTTTGGAGGGATATTAATTTTCTAGTTTAATGTGTTAATCATATTCCCACGTTCTTTAATCTTGTCATACTTTTTATCCAGTTTAACAGGTAACATTTTCAACTCTGGTATGATATCTCTCAGAGCTCATTTTTTTATTTAGAATGTATTATTCATGAATGAACACCCACCTTATATTGCTTCTTTGGGGACTTTTTTTTATCTCGTGAGAAGTTTATTCAAGGCTATCTCTTTGTTCATTCAAGTTCATTCACATAATTTCAATATTGAAATTTAGTTCCATATCATTATTCATAAATTACATATTTTTTAAGGACAAGTATTCAATCATTGAATAGTGAACTCCATACAATATACTCTATATATCATTATTATCATTGTATGAGAGTTATTAGCAATACAAACTTGATGTAATTTATTTTTAATAATTGGAATCACATATTTTTTCCAATTACAAGAGTGAGTATGAAATTTTATATCCTTTCTTCATATGAGTGTAAAAATCAAAAAAAATATTAGGCATATTTTATAAATCGACTAGAGAACAAAAATTTTGGGATAAATACTTTTTATCCATCTTATTTTTTTATTTTATCAAAAGTAAATTCTTACGTTTCCTTCCTTATTTTCCAAAAAAAATAATCCAAATTAATCTAAATGTATTTGGAGAACATAAAATAGTTTATCTTTTTTTACATGTTTTCTTTAAGAGCCTCTTTTAACTACTACTTGATTGATGGTCAATTGTGATGTTTCTATGATTTGTCGCAATCTTATATCTATTTTACATAATAGAAAAATTCAATCTTTAACCACTTCTTGAGGAACTCTAAAAGAATCTACCATTAAATAGATGAAATCCCTTTTTCATGTTTTGAATTTATTCCCTTCAATGATAGGTTCCTTCAGTGTGGATGTAATTTTTCTCTTTAAAAACTTCACATAATGTTATAAAAATAAAAAATCTAAGAAAAATGAACATATATCTTTGATACCACTTATTGGCTCTTCAATAGGGGATCAAAATCAAATTACCCTAAGATGGGGTGAAGTAGGGTGTACATGAAAAATCAAATTTAAACACTTTACCCTATATAGATGAATTTATTTAAATTATCCTGACCTATAAACCTTAAGGATCACCTGTTATACTCTATAATTATATATTATTTTGGTTACATGATCTATTTTTGTGTCTAGGAATATTTTAAATAGATACATGATAATTTATTTGGTTCACCCTTACTCATAAATATCTAAAGAATATGATTCTATGTTGTGACATACACTAAAATCACTTTTGAGATCACATATTATCATATGGTTCACTCCATTTTTAAAATTTTTAGGAAAGGTCACTCCTTGCCTATGCTCATTACCTTACAATGTTTAGGTTCGAGTCACTATATCCCAAGGATCACTACTGGCACATTGTATCCTCTTCCTCATCCTTTTTTCACCACTCCATGAAGGATCCACACACATTTTATACACATATATGTCCCTTAATCAACATCACTGAATGAATTTTCAAACAAATATATATATATATATATATATATATATATATATTGAAGTCCCATAGAGATACTCCATTACCTCTAATAAAAATAGCATGGGTATCAGTCCTATTATATCAAAAATAATTTGAGGACAATTTCACTTTATTGTATGAACATTAATAACTATTATCTTGGTAGGATCTTTTGTCAAACTCAGACTTTAGTATTTTATTAATTTTTAATTTTAAACAGATTTGAATTTTTTTGAGGTTTGGGCTAATCTTGATAAAAAATATTTGTTTTAATTCACGCGACACATCTTGAAATTATTTCATAAATTTTCTTAGTGGTTTGTTTAATCATGAAAAAGGTTTATTTGACTCTAAAGATAGTTTATTTTATTGTGAAAGTGGTGAAAATTAAGCTTTAAAAAGGTTTTTGTGTGTGTATATTCTTAAAAGAGGGCTTTGGTGTGTAATTTGTGGTTTTGTGTGTGTGTGGTACCTTTTCTCGTTTGGGTGCATCAATATGATGTGTGATATGAACTTGGAAATTGAATGAGCACTAAGGGAAATCCAAGTAACCAAGTGGTCATACTACGACTAGTGTGTTGGTGATACAGATGTGGCATCATCCTGGTTTCACTTAGCAAGATTGATGAATAAAACACTAACTAAAATTTTGGATGATGGTTGTAGATGACTAGGCCTTGGGACATGATTCCCCCTAGTTTCTCGTGCATAAAAATGCAATTGGTAATGCTTTCTATACCACTTACACATAGATGTGAGGTTCTAGGGTACCACTATTTGCTTGTACCTATAGATTATTTCCCATATTTTGGTGCTATCGAATACTTTTTCACTCACCATCGATATATAGTGTGATCTTTTTAATTACAATTAAATAAAAGGTGTTTTTACTTAAGATTTTTCCTCTGAATTTGTTTCACTAAAGAGGCTTCCCTTTAAAGTTTTTTTCATTAAAACTATTTTATTTAAAAAAAATTAAGCATTTATTTCCATTAATTTATTAAAAATTTAATTGTATTCTTCATTTAATGTTTATTCATGGAAACGTTTCTTGATTTCATCTTACTGGGAATCAGCTCACACCCTACTTACACATTTGGGTGTAAGTAGATTTGGTTATGTTTGATACAACTAAGGGTAAATCTTTTGGAGACGGTGGTTTTGGTTGTTAGCTATCCTTTTGGTGAAGTACTATGGAGATGGATTGAGGGTGGTGTCCTTTTCCAGGTAGTGGTTTTTTAGATTGTTTTTGGTTACTATTATTTGAAGTTGTTTTTTGGGTTTTTTTAAAAAAATGTCACTAGAATTATTGTTTTTGGTTAAATTATTTTTTGGTTTTGACCTCCAACATTGGTTTATTATATATTTTTGGTTTTTTATATTTTCTTATATATTTGTATAAATCATTCCAAAACTTTATTTAGATACTCGGGAAAATGTGCCCGCCCGTGGGGATCGGGAATTCCCTTCGGACCGAGTCAGACATTAGTTGGTTGATGACATGACTTAGTTCATGATAAAATGGTATCAATGGTATTTTAATCCATTTTAGTTATTTTAGTTGGGATGAGTCTTGTTAGAAAGGATCTAGGACTGTTAGCCCTCAGAGCTCTGGTTAAGGGTAGGGTATAGCATCCAACATTTTTTTCACATAAACTTTCATTACATTATACAAAACTGAGGATCTTTAAGGTTTAGTGTCTTGGAAACTAGGAACTTATTACATGAGAAAAAAACATTATTCTTAAACACTTGAAAGGATTATTCATTTTTTCATCCTAAGTTCATTAAATCATCTCATAAACTAGGAGCATACATCAAAGGAAAGGGTGAGAAAAAGGCCCAGTAAGGGAAACAAGAGAAACATTTTACATGAGAACTTGAGATACATCAAAAGTCATGAAAAATAACTTTAAGGCATGAGAAAGAGATCATGAGGCATATAATAATAAAAATAACATGTTTAAAGACTTGAAGATGTGGCTACAACATTTAACATAGACAAACATTTCTATTTCACCAAGGTACATCCCCACGGTGTCATAAAAAATTACCAAGGTTATTCACCAAGGTATCAGTCAAAATGGTCATCTCTAGAGATTAAGTCTTTACCCAATGCATTGGAGCGCTATCAGGACACACACTTAAATTTTATTTTGTTATCATGTGATACACGTATATCACCAACAAACATTTCATAAATAACCCATATAGTATAAAAGAAATGGGTTTCATTTCATAATCATAACGTTTTAAAAACTAGTTTAAAGATATGATCTTTATGTCACTTTAAACCCACGGAAAAGGGAAGCGGGTATCATGTATGTAAATCCTAAAATTTAAAATAGAACATTTTCATATATATGTGAATACCCATTTAGAAGAAAGACCTTTGAGTATTCAATTAATAGAATAAAAGAGTTTTAGAGAAGGAGGGATACATTTTGAGACAGAAATTCGACAGCATAACGGCTATGTTGTAGGGTTTTAGAAAACATTGAAAAGAGAGGGGACATGGGTCAACCACTCATAAATGATCTATAAAATAGTATAGGGGAAAAATATAATAGATATAAAAACATGGTAATGAAATTTGAAAGACATACCATATGAAATGAAAAACATTGAAGGAAGACAAAAATGAGATTTCTCTTTTGAAAATTCGGTAGCCTAATGAAGTCTTTTAAAACATCAAAAAAATGAATTGATGATATAAAATAGGGTCCATCATCATATGAACATATAAATATCAGTATGATAGATATATAGATCATACCCCAACATAAAAAGTAACTTGAAAGACTTGGAATGAAAATAGATCTTGAAAACAAGAAGGGTGAAAGAACCCCTTAAAAATTCGGCAGCCTAACAACGCCACTTAAACATTCTTAAAATTAATTGATGAGAGAAAGAGGGGGTACCTCATCATATGAACATTAAAAGTACTGTAGGATGAATATAAAATATCATTCCCAACATAAGAACTTGGGGTTTAAAAGAAATGACATAAAAGAGAGTACTTGGAAAGAAAGAGAGAGGTAGGATCCCTTACCTTAAAATGTATCTCTATAAACTCAAAGGTTGAGACCTTGAGGGCTTGGGGGAACCTTGGGAGGACTCCTTGGGAGGTAATGAGACCAGATCTTCGTTGGGGGAGAGTTGGGAGTGAAAACTAAAGGAGTAAAGGGTGGGTATTTATAGGGAAAGTGAGGGGACAAGGCATTAATGGCCTAGGGACACCTCATTGGTGGTGTTGGCAAAACCATGGGCTTGCCCATGGTATTTTCCCATGGTATTGGCCAATTTGGAAACCTCATACCTTATATTAATATTCATAAGTCGAACATATTGATTACATACTTAATACATCATTTAATGATGTCATTAAATACCCGTAACTTAAAAACTATATTTTCACTATTCATCAAAAATTCAACATTCTCAAAAAAATCCCAAAATTTCACCTTAACCAAATGTCAATGCTCTAATTTCAAAAATGAACTCCATTTTATAAAAATATTTTTCTAAATATTTTTAATTTAATTTTTAAATAAATACGCTATTCACCGAAAATTCATTTTTTTCAGAAAAAATCCCCAAAAATTACCTTAACATAATATCGATGCTCTGACTTCAAAAATAAAATCAATTTTATAAAAATAATTTTCTAAATATTTTTTATTTAATTTTTAATTAAAAACACTATTCACCAAAAAAAACTAATGCTTGACTAATAATTTCTGAAACAGTTATTTACCTTTTTTATTGAATCACATTACTTAATCAAGGTGCCTATATTATATTAATACTTTCTTTAAGTGAGATTACTAATCCATTTGGTCACATTACTAATCCTAAGCATAAAATCACTATTCATAATTTACTATTCATCAAAAATTAAGTTGATCTTATTAGAATCTAAATTTCGTACTGAACATAATTGTAGAAGACCATTTTTTGAAAATCATTACACATTTTTAATTATTTAAGGTTTACATAGACATTTTTAAAATATCCTTTTCCTAAAATTCATCAAAAATATGCATACTATATTTATCCGGACATTTGAAAATTCACAAACTTCACTATAAGAAGAGAACATCATTTTATTTATAACAAAGGATTACACAACGTAGCTATGGTCTCCTTACATAGCCCATTATAACCCCAGCATAGGAACTAAATGTAAGGTGTGCTAAGGTGAGAGAATCTGAGGGCGGCTCGACCAACATCGCACGAGTAGTAATTTCTATCAGTTTGAACTTCTCGTGAAGGTGATTCGGTTCTAGCTTCACATGATGATGTTCGGCTTGGTTTTGGTCAAGAGGAAAGCCCAATGGTGCTACCTCCTTTCAAAGTTCTGTTAGATGGGCTTCGATCGGCCCAAAACCACTGGATGAGGCCATCGAATCTTCTTTCTATATTAATTAACCAAGATCACTTGTATTTAGAGACAATAATTGAAACGTTTAGTTTCCAGTGGTCATATTGACCAATGATCATATAACAGTCGAAACCCAATGGTCCAATTTTAATTATACTCATGTTATCAAATGAAACAGTTTTGTTGAGTATAAAATAACACACAAAATTAGGAAACAAGATTTATTCAAAATTTCGGGTGGTTACATAGGGTGTCTAGATAGCACACTGTGTGACCAAAGTCAAGTCTCCATGGGATGTTGGGATGCTTGTTTGACTTCTCCTCTAGGTAGGACATGCAAGATGTGGACTGTATGTTGACATTGGGCGATGGAGAAGTTTTTTGTTCATTATATTGCTTCTGCATGTTTGTTTTAGTGATGAATATTTTTATTTCTAGAATTTTAATTTTCAAAACTGATGTATTAATGATGATCTTATGTGACTGTTGCTTCTTGTAGCATCATGCCTACCTAGAGAGTTTCCTTGACACCACAGGAAGAAGCCAGAGAGATTTCTCCCTCACCTTTTGATCAGAGGCTGGTAGAAGCTATAGTTAATGCTATCATGGAACTGGGGAACGAAGAAGGTCCAACTTCAACTCTATCTAGAGAAGATGTGTCTAATCCCCAGAAGGATAAAGCTCAAGAGTTTCTCAGAACAATCCTCCTACTTTTTTGGGAAATGAGGAGCCTCAGGAAGTAGATGAGAGTCTTGATAAGATAGAGAACATGTTATAATTCATTCACACACCAGAGGAGATTAGTGTGAAATGTACCTTATTTTTGTTAGAGGGTCCCAGTTGCAGGTGGTGAGAATCAGTGCTTTAAGCCAGGAAGCACGATCAGATAAGCTGGAGGGATTTCAAGACCGTCTTCAATGATCAGTATTGTCCCGGGGTCTGGAATTATTCCAGATCTTGGAAGTTCATGGATCTTTCCCAAAGAGATCAATCAGTGATGGAATATGTTAACTGCTTTGTTGAGTAGTGAAGTATGCACCTGATATTTATTCTAATGAATATATGAATGTTTGGAAGTTTGAGAAGGTGATTCGACCATAATTTTACTCTTAGAAATTCTTTTTCAAGCTATGAACTTATGCTATGGTGGTTGATCGTTCTTGCATGGTCGAGTTTGATCATAAAGGAAAGTCTGGTTTTTCTGGAGTGGCGTATGCTGTTAGCAGTGGAAGTTAATCTAAGAAGAAGAAGAAGCATAATGAGAAAGGGAAGAAGGGTGGGGGAAGCTCAGACCATCCTTCAAGGAAAACATCATCTGTTGGTTTTGGTACATGATATTTTGTGTGCCATCAATGCATATAGGAAGGGCACACCCAAAATGAATGTACATTTCTTCCAAGGCCCTATCACCAATGTGGGATTATAGGAAATTTGCAGAATTTTTTCAAGCTGGAATGCTCATATCAGAGTGGGGAATGGTCTATGAATTCTAGGGAAGTGTGAGTTCAGTCGGAGTTGACCAGGATGGTGGGATCTCAATTTGGTGGTTATGGTGGTAGGACAGATCACCTTCTGGGTAGATCCAAATTAGGGTAGATCCATAGGTAAATGATCATTCATAGGCAGAGATCAGGAAACTTCATGTTGGGGATTAGGAACCAGATGTATATGATGCAGGACCTTTAATAGTTCGAGGTACCATTACAATTGCATCGTCTTTATCTTCCATTCCTTTTGATACTGGTGCATATGTGTCTTTTATATCTTCCTTTCTTATAAAACTGTTGAATTTTCAAACTGATTTGGTTTCTTTTGTGATGGAGTTAGTAATGTCGTTGGGTATGAAGAAGGAAAAATGTCTCAGGTTCCTGTAATGTGCACTTTCCATGTTTGGAATTTGAGATGGAATGAGATATACAGGTCTTGGATATGGACCTCTTTGATGTAATCCTTGTCATGGATTGAATAGTTCACTTTCAAGAAAATATTGATTGCTATAGGAGGTGGGTGAGTTTCATGCAACTAGACGGGAGTCTTCAAGACTTTCCTGGGGAATGGGATCCTCCGTTGGGTTGTGCGGGACCCCCACTACTAGAATTGAGAAACCTTATCTCAGAGTTATTATCGCTAATTCTAGGGAATGATGGTAGTGCTCCTGAGGGTGTATTACCTCATGTAGTGGAAAAGTTCCCAGAGGTATTTGCATATTATTTTTCAGGCTTTCCCCTAGAGTGATATGTATAGTTTTTGATTGATGTGGTGTCTAGAACACAAAAAATTTCTCTTCTATCATATCGTATATCCCCCACCGAGTTAAGAAAATTAAATATTTAGCTGGAAAATTTGGAATCCAAAGGATTCATTCACCCAATCATTTCTCCTCGGGCCGCTCCTCTGTTAGTTGTGAATAATTCTGATAGATCTCTTTGGTTGTGCATCGATTAATGGATTTTGAATAAGGTAACCATATTTAATAAATACCCTTTTTTATGATTGATTATTTATTCGACAAGCAGAAGTGGTAAGAGTTTCTAAAAATCAACTTGCATTCAGGTTACCACCAAGTTAGGGTGAGAGGGGTAGAGACCCTAAAGACGAATTTCTGAAGTAGGTACGAAAACTTTGAGAATTTTTTCATGCCTTTTGGATTGAAAAATTCTCCAGCAGTTTTACAGCGCTCATGGATACTGTGTTCCACCAGTATCTCAACACCTTTTTTGTTGTATTCATAGACGATATCCTGGATCACTCTGGATCTGAGGAAGAGCACAACCATCATTTACAGATTGTGTTGGTCAATCTATAGGATCATCACCTAGATGTGAAGCTTTCTAAGTGCACCTTTTGGATTAGAGAAGTGAAGTTTTTGTGCCACTTCATTTCAGAGTAAGGTGTTTTATTGGACCTCGAGAAGATAAAAAGGGTAATGTGGTGGATGACGCATTGAGTAGAAAGTTTCTAGTGGAGGATTTGAGGAATTTCAGTGATGAGTGGACTTTTATAGGGCTCTTTTCCCAAATGAACTGAGAGACTAAGTAGCACAGTGGAGTTTCATTCTTGGTGAGTATGCAATAGGCTCCATTTATTTTGGAGTTGATTAAGCGGGACCAGCCTAGTGATAAGATATGTTATAAATCTAGGCAGTTTCCTCATGGTGGGGGGATATTCTATGATTGGTCATTGTCTCTTAAGGCAATTTTGTGTTCTAAAGGACATTTCATGGTTTCGTTAACTCTAATGAAGGTGGTGATTCTTGATAGTCAATTGGTATTGGTCAAAATTTCTTATAATAACAGTTTCCAATCTTAAATTCACAAGGCTTCATTTGAGGTGCTCTATGGTCGGCCATGTTGATTTACTTTATGTTGGGATGAGGTAGGTGAGACCTCACTCTTGGGACTGTGCCTTGTGTAAGAGACATCTGAGAAGGTCAAGTTTATCAGGTAGTGGTTATTGGTAGCTCAGAGTCACCAAAAATCTTATGCTGATCAGAGACATTGGTACCTTGAGTTTTTTGTGGGTGATCGGGTGTTCTTGAAGGTGGCCCCTCTCTTTGGTCACCATCATTTGGGAAAGCAGGGAAGATGATGATGAGTTATGTCAGGCCTTTCGAGATCACTGAGCAGGACTGCAGGGTGGAATACAGGTTAGCTTTACCTTCAAAGTTTATGCTAATTCACGACGCATTTATTGTCTCACAACTGAAGAAGTATAACCTGGATTTATATCATGTGTTCAATTCGGAAGATTTAGATATAGAACCTGACTTACCAGTGTTTGAGAGACCCATGGGGATAGTGTATTCCCAATAGAATGTACTTCATGGGAAGTCTATTCAATTGGTATGTGTCCTTTGTAAGCATAAGAATGATGACCAAGAGACCTAGGAGAAGAAGTTTGAGGTTGAGCAGGTTTACCCATTTTTATTCTCCGATTAGGCTTCAAGTTGACTTTCTAAGGGAATAAAGTTTTCATGGTGGGAAGAATTGTCACACTAGGACTTCTGTAATAATTTTAATTTTATAATTCTATCTATATTTTAAATGTTTTGTGAGGTTTGGGCTGATCCCAATTAAATATTTTTGTTTTTCTGATAAATGCATGAATTGGTCTTAATAGAATCTGGTGCAAGGTCTGGGCATGACCAAATCCATACAGCTTCATCAAATCACCATATGAGATCGCCAAAACACCATATGGCCTGCCCAGTTCATGGTTAATTTATTAATTAATGAAATAGAATAAGAAAAACAATATGAACTAAGAATTTTTTTAATAATAATAATAATATTATTTAATAGTGTTATTATTATTATTGTTGTAAATATATAAATTAAGTCATTAATATTAATATTATTAAAATTATCATTATGATTAATATTTTATTTAGTTATAATTATTTTATTCTTATTGGAAAAAAATTATTATTTGTTATTATTAATTATTATTATCTTTATTATTTTTATATGTATTGTATTTAGACTTTTTTAGGGATTTTATTTTCTATTTTTTTCCTTTATTCTTTTCCTTCATTTTTTTACTCTTCATCCTTTATTCCACTCCCTCACTGTGATGCACCTCTCTTCTCCCGAACCCTAGAAAGCCTCCTCCCGTCATCCACACCTTTGGATAGCACCCCTCCACTTCTCTGGAAAAGTCTCGCTTCGACACCCAATGAACCACCTGGCACCGCCCCGACACCCGGTGAACCACCCTCAAGACACCCCTACAGCCTCATTTAGCCCCATTAAACTACCCCCCCCCCCATTTTAACCAGACCATTTAGAGACCCCCCTAGAATTCAGCGTGCATCTAGCTACCCCCTTCTCGCTCGGTCAGCCTCTCGTTCCATTCGTCATAGCTTCATTCCACTTTGGTAAGCCTCTCTTCCTCCTCCAACCCCAGGGGTATAATATTTAGGGTTATAATTGTCTGATTTTGGTTAGATTTATTTATTTTAGGGTTCAATATGAGTTTTTTTTGTGGTGTGTTTAGTGAGAAATTGGAGTGTTACACCCAAATTCATGGTTTTCAACACTAAGGTAGGTGGTTCAATCTATAAATTTAATTTGACGAATTATTTTGTGTGTTTGAATAATTTAGAATATTCTTTAATTAATTTTTCTTGGGTTGAATTTAATTGTTCAGGAAATTTAATATAAATTTTATTTGTATAGTAGTGTGTTTATGTGATATGAGTGCATTTTTCTGTAAAAACAATGTTAAGCCATTCATTAGTGTTTGATAAATTGTACAGTTAGTTTATTTGAATGTGAAAGGGTTGTAGTTTGTGTTTTGGTGTGACGTCAATGTGCGTTTAGTCATAAAAGAATATTTGAGTGAGTATTTTTGTTTTAAGTGATGCGACATATCTTGAAATTGTTTAGTAAATATACTTAGTGGTTTTTTTAATCAGGAAAATGGTTTCTTCGATTGTGCTGATGGTTTATTTGATTGTGAAAGTTCTGTGAATTATGTTTTAAAAAGGTTTTGGTGTGTGTATGTTTTTAAAATAGGGTTTGGGTTTGAAAATGGTGGTTTTGTGTGTGTAGTACCTTTTTTGGTTTGGGTGCATGTATATGGTGTGTGATATGAACTTTTCACTTGAATGAGCACTAAGGAATGCCCGGGTCACTAAGTGGCTGGACTAGGACTAGTGTTCTAGTGATACAGGCATGGAATCAGCCAGGTTTCACTTAACTAGATTGAAAAATACAACACTACCTAAACTTTTGGATGATAGTTGGAGACCACTAGACTTTGGGATGTGATTCCCCCTAGTGTCTAGTCTAATAGAATGTATTTGGTCGTGGTTTCTAATCTACTTTCACCAAGATGTGAGGTTCTAGGGTCCCACTATTTGCTAGTTCCTATAGGGCCTCTCCCATATTCTAGTTCTCTCAAATAATTTGCACTCACCATTAGTATATGATGTGAAATTTGGGATTATTATAAAAGAAAGGGTTATTTTATTTAAGAAATTGTTTTCCTCTGTTGTTCTTTCACTAAACCATCTTTCCTTTAATGTTGTATTCATTAAACTTGTTTTATTTAAAATTGTTCAAGCATTTATTTCCTTTAATTTAATAAACTTGTAATTGTATTCATCATTTAATACTTATGTGTGTAATATTTTGTCGATGTCATCCTATTGGGCATTACTCACACCCTACTTACACATTTTGGTGTAAGTAGATTTGGTTATATTTGATAGAGGTAAGGGTAAAGCTTTTGAAGATGGTGGTTTGGGTAGTTAGCTATCCTTTTAGTGCAGTATTGTGGATATGAATTGTGGGTATTGTCCTCTTTCTAGGTGGTGGTTTTTGAGATTATTTTGGATCACCATAATTTGATGTTATTGTTTGGGTTTTGGTTTAAACATGTAACTCTAATTCTGGTTTCTGATTAAAGGCTTCTTTTGTTGGGACCTCCATATATATTTTATTTTATATTTTCTGTTGTTTTTTATTTAGTTATATATTTGGGTAAATCATTAGAAAACTTTATTTTGATATTGGTAACTTTTTCCATCTTTTGGGGATTGGGAACGCCCATCAGGCCTTACCAAGGACTGGGTTGGGAATCGATTGGATGACGACCTGACTTGGTTTATGGCATCTTTAAAGGCTATAAATTAATTAAAACTTCTAGGCCCTCATTAGAACATAACCTTCTTCTTCACTTCAAGGAATTCACATATTTAAGAAAGTATATATTCCACTATTTATTTTATCTTCTTTTTTATAGATATACAAGTTATTATTAGAGACTCGACATTTGATTATTGCCTCCAATAATAGCATGTATTCTTTGTTAAAGTGAGAAATCTTGAGCCAACAAATGGAAATTTTTTAATACCTTAATGGACCTTGAAACCACCCATTAAGATCCTCAAAACAACCTCCATGATCTCTTCAAAAATTAGTCAACATAACCAATTCATGGACTTATTATAACTTCTTTGAATTGTGAATTTATTCTAAATAAATTCATCAAATGAATAACTAAAAACAACCTCCAAACCCACTTGAATCATGGACCAATATTGTGTCCCATATATGTTGAAATATTTAACAAGTGTCACGTGTATATCCTAATAGAATTCTCCTGATTTTTCATGTTATATCCTAAAACACCCAACGCCACACCCTATTATAATATTCATGGTCGTTTTCATCCAAAAAACTAACCACTAGAGGAGTGGTTTCCTTTTTTTAGCCATTGTGGATTGAAATGACACTAATAGACCAATGTCACCTCCACCATAGTAGTAGTCCTCATCTATATGTACATCTTGGATAGGTGAATTAGAACGCCACTATGGGGACCACTATGGGCATGGTCTCTCTCCATATTCTGTTTTTTAACATCATCTACTCAACACTTCTACGACCTTGGTTATGGCCACACCTAGGCTCATTCATCTACTTTACCACACCCACTAACCAGGTTATGATCATTCCCACTTTGAATTACTTCTCAAGAAAATACCCACCACTATAGGAGTGACCTCCCAATATTGGTAATTTTTTACTCTTCAAAAAAAACCACTCTTAGTGCTTCTCATCTAGCTTGCTTCTAAACTTATTTCACTTGACTAATGACCTCTTTGGAATTACTATTTTGATCAAAAAATATTTCAAGAACAACCTCATCAGTTTGGTCAAATTCAATCATGTGTTTTAAATAATTCTGTTTCCAAAAAATCCAACTTTTTTCATTGACATTCCAAAAAACATCTTGTCATAAATATTCTTATTGACAAAAAATTTGATGCAATACATTCATATTTCTAAGATCAAACCATTAAACTACTTCCAAATCCCCATAGACAGTTTCTCCCCTGTCTTCTTGATTCTAATAAAATTTAAATTTATTTAATAACACAAAATATAAAAATATAACCTTAAATAAAATGAGGATAATGTCATCTTCACCTCTTTGATTATAATAAATTAGTTGAACATTGTAGATAATTTAGTGATTCTAAAAAACCTATGTGACTATTGTATTTACGAAGATATTTACAACTTGATGTTGTGTTCAAAATAATTATAGTTTTATAATATTGTTCTTCATGTTCTTCTTTGTAAAGTGGTATTATATTTTAATAATTTTTTGTGATAGAATGTTGTACTAGATTATTTGTTAATTTAATGGCACTTTTTTTGTCACACTAGATCAACATTCGATGATTAAATATCTAACCAACATATTAATTTTACCTCTTTATCCATAAAAGCTATGTACATGTGATATTTACTAAAATATACTCTACTTCTAGTGTAAATAGAGAAATATAATCTGATTTCTTACTTTTCTTATCAATGTTGCTTCTTTTGATGTAAAATACTCCACTACTCATGGATTTTTGATCCACAATGTCACCGTCCAAATATACTTCTGAATAATCCAACAAATCCAAATATTTTCTATCTTTTAACACCAAAACATAGTTCATTTTTCCCTGAATATACCTCATTATTATTGTTATTTTGAGGGGGGGTTCTTTTTTAGGATAACTCTGAAATCATGAAACCAAGTATATATAATATAAAATGACATACCTAGTTACATAAAGATAATGCAAACTCCAAATGATTATTATATATAGAGTTTAGTGTACTCTGTCACTATCATCATGATTTCTTAGCTTAGTTACAACAACTATTATAGATGAAACTATCGTGAACTATTACATTATTAATTTCTTCAAACACTTACCTTGCATATTTTACCTGTGATAGGAATACTCTTTATTATTATTATTATTTAATTTATTTATACAAAATTTAATTCAATTCTCCAATTAAAAAACTCTAAAATTATGAAATCATTAATTGAGAACACTTATTAAAAAAATTCTATTTTTCCTCAAAATATGATGTCATCTATATACACCATACATTTACAATATTCCCCTTCCATTATTTTCACATAGAGGTTGTGATCACCCATTTTATTTTGAACTCCAACTTCATCAAGAAATTTTCCACTCACACATACCAAGCATTAGGTGCTCTATATAAGATATACATATCTTTTTTCAATATTTACACTTTTTAATCATTATTTTCAACAAAAAACAACAATATGTTCTATATAAATATCTTTATTCAACAATCCATTTAAAAATATTGTCTTCCCATCTATTTGGAATACTCTAAACAAATTATGAATTGAACCCACTAGAAAAATTCTAATAGATTTCATTCTTTCCACAATAGTGAATGTCTCTTCAACATCATCATCAATATCCTCTTTTGAATTTTACAAACCAACTTTTCTTTATTCTAGATCAATCTACCATTTTCATTAAGTTTGTTTTTAAGACCCATTTTCTACCAATCACATTATTATGTCTTGGTCTATCCATAAACACCCATGTTTGATTCTAATGAATATTAACCAATTCTTTGTTCATGTATTTAACCCATGACACTTCATTTATTACTTATTCAAAATAAAGTGGGTTTTCCTCTGATAATTTACCATTGTCCTCGATTATCCTAAGACTATGAGTCTTTGTTAAAGAAATTTTTTATCTACAAGTATTTCCCAAAAAAATTGAACTCTATTCATTCTTGATTGATTAATAGGACTTTATTCTTTACCTTGTTAATATAATGATTCAACATTAGAATCATCATTAGACTAAATATTTTTAAATTATCTCAAACATACATTTCTTTCTTTATCTTATTGAAACACTTATTTATGAAAAATATTTCTATAATTTTAATTGGATTCACACTCAAGCATATTTACCAAAATTCACTCAATAATCTTATTTTGCATTTTTTTAAAACATGTATAGGACTAACTATTTGTTGGGTAGCCTAAAAGTAAACCTTCAACCAAAGTATTTCCATATTTAACCTAATTACCCTCTTTATTCAATGTGGGTAAATTTATTCCAAATTCTCTATGATTCTTTTGTGACTGATTCCTTCTATGAAACGTTTTGTATAGTGTGTTCTCTACTTTTAGACTCATTAATGCTCTATTATATGTATAAAAATAAGCTCTAATCACTTTATTCCATTAGTGATGTAAGATGACACTTTTTATCAACAACTCCCTTTATATATTTGTCACCACATTGTTTTATCTTTCTATAACCCTTTATATGGGGGAGTTATCACCAAATATTCTTCATGTTTAATACTATATCTTTAAAGGTTATTTTTAAACTCAGAGGATGTGTTCTCTGTTACATTGAATAATTCCAAAATATTTAGAGTTCTAAAACTTTTATTTCCTACTCATCATAGACATATTCTTGTGAAATTCAGAAATTATATATTTAATCATATAAAAATGGCACATATCTTCCTTCTATAATCATCAACAAATAAGATGAAGTGATTGTAACCATATTTTCTATCCTAACCAACTAGACCAAATAAATTGGTGTGGAATATATTTATAAAATATGATGACCACTTCTTATTATATGGATATGAATTTCTAGCCATCAATCCTCACCTACAAGAATCAGAAATATTTTCCCAATATTGATTAAAGTTAGGATTGTCCTTGACAACCTAGTACATGGAAAGTTCTTAATTTTTTGTTGAGTAATTATTCATAGACTCTTATAACAGAACTTTTCTTCTTCCTCGATATTTAGAAGAAAGTGTTTTCTTTGATATCTACTACCATTTTTCCTCCAAACATTCTTAAGAGAATTCTAAGCCTTTCCTTTGAAACTTCATCTTTTCCAACTAAATGTAACTTCCAAGGCTGAGTAACAAATTTTAATTTCACTCAAGAAATTGTGATTATGTACATAAATATAAAGGACTTAATTATTTATAAATTCATCTCTAAGAAACTACCACTTTCCACCATATTTAATATTTAATAGTCCATTATTTTTAATGTGAATTATTCCATCAACTCTTCCATTTACATTATTCAACATATTCATGTTAATTATTATTGGAGATAAACACCCAGTGTTTTAAATATAGTTACTACTATTTTTTATAATTTAAAAGAAATTTTACCCAAATTTACTTTCTAAATAATTTTCATTTCAAACAAGAATATTCCCACAATAATTGAGACTTTTTTATCTCATATAATTTTCTTCAATATAAGCAATTAGATTGAACTATTGTTCTTCTTTAATAGAATAAAACTTTTTTCGAAGGAATTAATTTTGATTATCTTACACCTATTTTCCTTCAACATCTATAATAAAATCTTCCTATCATATTCTTTAAATAAACTAATCAATGTCAAAAACATGAGAAAATTTAAAATACCCATAAAACAAAACACTATTATGATATTAAGGATACATTTTAACCATCAATTTTTGAATCCCAGTAGTGTCTCTACTAATAAAATTAGCTTCTCCATAATAGGATATAGTGCGGTCAATAAAATAATAATAATAACATGGAATCAATAGAAATATCAGGTTTTTGTAATTTATCTATAAATATTATGCTTTTGAATACCTACTTGATTATTGGTAAGTTCACATTGGTTGAGAAATTTCTAAGTAATTCTGATCTCCTGGGATCTTCACATTTGGGTGAACTTATTTTTATGTACTAGCCTCATAACAAAGACCATTCTTACCAATAGAATTGTTTATTTTATAATTAAGCAATACCACCAATGTTTTTATGCCTTAATATGAACTTTATTTCAAAAAAAATCTGATAATTTTAAAATTGAAGTTTATTATTTCAACTAAATATTTTAATATCTGATTAAAGATATGTTTATCAATAATACACCTTCATACTCAAGAGTTTTAATTTTTTATTCTTTATCTTGATAGATATATTAATATCATCATTGATCATAGTTTATTCATGAATCATTAATCATTAATTAAAATCTTCACCAAATGTTTCTTAATTATTCTCACATTATTCCACTATGTTTTCAGGATGATCAAGTTCATATTTAGATTCATCAACCTAACTTGGACACGCTTTTAAAAAACATTAAATTTTTCATTTTTACTTATATATATATCACATCCCTTAAAATCACCTTATGATTCCTCTTTGGGATCTACTACTACATCCAGTTGATATTTCTCTCTAACTTCAATTCTTGAATTTTCCACTAAACCAATAATTTTTTATTATATGTATAAGACAAACCTAGTATCATTGTCTTTCAATGAAGCTTCCTTTTCATCTCATCCTCTTTTCTTACCAAGACCTTCCTCAAAAATATATTTCCACATGAATTTATAGAACTACAATTAATTCTAAATGTGAATTCCTTATTTTGTTTTCATGGTAAACAAAATCTCTATCCTCTTCATCAAACTTCTTCTGGAATCCAAAATTGATGTTCCCAATCATTCCATAATGGATATAATATAGATGTGGCTTTCCTAGAAATATTATTTTACCTTTTTTGATCTTTCATACCACAAGTGATAATAAATTATCACTTAAATCATGTTTATTTTTATCCTCCTAAACCACTTGATTATCAAATACTTTAAATGATATCACTTTAGATATTTGTCCAAAAAAGATATTTGACTTCATCTTCATTTCATATGCGACCATATTACTATGTATTTTATCAAGAGAAAATTTTATAAGGTTAATTTCATTTCTTAGCTAACGCTTTTGAGTTGTATATTTGAGGTAAACTTATGGTAGTTCTATTTGTAATATTAGAATCCTAGATCTCATGAAAAATTCCATGTATTACATACAAAAAAATTAATACGATTAAATAATCCATCAACATTATCACCTGAAATTATTTCAGATCAATAAAACTTTTTTTAGAAATGGATAGTTTTTCATATTTTGGTTTCTTGTCATATTTTATATGTTGGAAATTTTATCCAAGATTTCTTATGACATCTAACAATACATCAGCTTCAAATATATATTATTAGATAATTATCATGAAAAATCATTATGAGTCTTATAATCGTCATTTAAAAAATTATTATCAACATTATTCATTTATCTTATGATGGAATCACATGATTTATTACAATTTTTTTTGAAAAAACATCAGTCCTAATAAATAATAAATGAAATCTAATTTTTTATTTTATATCTGATAATTAAACCCATCAAACAAGGATACACCCATTTAATTCACAATATTCTCCATGAAAACTTCCTCTAAAATATTCTCAAAAGATTAATATTTGGATCTGATGTTACCTTTTATAACATTTGGCCCCACTAGAAACTCTAAGAGAGGGGGGATTATAGTGTATTTAAAAATTATTCTTTTCTTGAAAAATATTTGATATTTTATTCATGATGGAAAATTAAATTGAAAATGTCTTATAGGAACAACCAAATTCAAAATAAGTAATAAAAAAGGACATAATGGTTTTACTTGGCTCTTCCATGATGAGATAACTAAAAGGATCACATATAAATAATGTGCTGATATTCTAGATAACTACTACTTCACTAGTATGTGATTATAATATTTAGGATATACTCACTGCTCCTCTAAGGTCCAATGCCACTTCCTCTCATTAACTCACTAATTTCAGAACAGTTACAATGATATAATAAACATGCGCATTGTACTAAAAAATATATAGATAAAATATTTTATAAAAAATAAAATGGGTGTTCACCACGATTCTCTAAATTTTATTTTCATATCTTAAATGATATACATAGATAAACTATACTTCAAAACATAATGATCAATATAATTTGGCCCAACTGAATTCATTTAACAATTGTAAATCTTCAAAAAAAGTCCACTACAAGTGATCACTCCTTTACATTTTCCAAATATGAAAAATCTTACCATTATCTCTCTCTTTTTATACTACATAATAAATTTACCTATATTAGAAATATAAGAAACTTATAGATTTTCTATTCAAATCCAACCATTGGATAATATTATGATTGATTTACACCATATAAATTAGAACATGCATTAATTAGACAATTTATTAATTAAAAACATTCATGAAAATAACTCATCTTTAATTACATTTGAATTCTATAGTTTACAGAACTCACAACATGATAAACTTATTCAGGGCTTAAAAGGTCTATTTATTCCTAAAATTTCATTTACTACTAGTTAATTCATTACATAGTCTCATGATCTATGGTGATTATTCTTATTCTAATGATTAAAACCACAAGGCTTTAAAATTGCTACACTATAGCATTTCCATGGCCATTAGTCATAACACAACCTCTTTAGGATTTCTTTGATCCTGAAATAAGTCGCATAATGGTTTAATGCGTCATTATGTGACCTCATTCAATTGGATCCAAAAAAATACCTTAACTCCCTTTAATATGTGTTCTAACATCAAAATGAATGAACATATCCTTCCAAATCCATTGAAATTCCCTTAAATGACATTCACACCATGGCCTGTAGTAGTATGGTGTGTAGTGTGAAACTCTAAAATTGTTAAATTAATTAGTCATTCATTTCAACCAAATGAAAATTTTAATATTCCTAATAACCCTTAAAAACACATCTTTTGATTTTATAAAATAGTAAGGTACAATTCAATTTTTAAATTTTGTCTCCCACCCATGGAAGGACACATGAGCTTGTGACTTGATATGTTTTTCCAACTTCAACATCATTCTCCTTAATCTCAAATGAAACCATTTTAAAACACGTTAAAAACATAATGTGATTTTCAAATGACTTTTAATTGATAAAAAATTTCAATATTACAACTTTTGATTGAAACAAACCTCCATACATCATGGATTTCATCATCCATATTTATGCAAGCATTATTAAAAAATATTTTTTTTCTTATTTATATTTCTACACAAAGTGAGTTAGAGAGGTCTATATTTTATAAGTAAAATATCAAATTGAATATAAGAAAGTATCAACACTTATTTTCATTCCAACAAATTATTTTTATTAATTTTTCCTATGATCTTAACAATTGGTATCATAACCAATTTATGCTCTTCATACCACTCCTGGCTTTACCATAGATCATCACAAATCAGTTATCAAAAAATAATTTTAAACCATTGATGGGATTGTTTTATATTTGTATGTGTAATGACCCATAAAATTACTTGTAATTTTTTTTAATTATTTGGGATTTTAAAAAGTTTTCTAAAATTGATGGCGTGTGTTTCCAAGGCCCAGTGTGCCCGAAATAAATTTATGAAATTTTTTCGTGTACATTTAGTAAATGCATGGGAAAAATTTTCTATCTTTTAAACTGGTTCTTGGATTAAAAATCTGAGGGCCCCATTAAATCCATAGTGGTGGGAATCTCTTAAGGGAAGCTTTACTTCAACCGTAGTAGGTTGAGAGAAAAAATTAAATTTTGGACTTTTTAAAGAAAATAAAATAACATGTAATTGTCATTATATTTCTTTTTCTTTTTCCAAACACCAGTTGTGCGGAGTGGTGGGGACTACAGAGGTGGTCAGACCTTTAATTATGGGGTGTTATTTGCACAGTTACACTTTGGGTGCATAACCAACCCTCGCGTAATTAATTATCCACTTTAATTATGTCAATTAATGAGACATGTTGATTACGTCAATTAATGAACCCCATTAATTCCTCAAGGTGTTTCTCACATTTTCCCTCTCCTATTTATATGGATCTTGGGTTTAGTTTTTTGGCATGACTTCATCATGAGAGGAACCCCGGATGAAGTGACGCCATGGTTTCCACTGACAGAGAATAGAGGATTGACGACGCCCATTGTATGATCGACCAGAAGGTTGATGGACGATGAATTCCAATGCATGTGAACATTTTACTTCATCCATAATACCCTCAAATGTGGAAGGACCACTATCCATGATGTCCCCAATGGATCTTGAGGTATGGGTTGTCTTTTAATTCAATCATTTCCCTCAATTTTATTCCTTGTTCTTATTTTTGTGGGAGGTTATTGTGGGATATTTGAACAGGGTTCAAAATTACTAAAATATGAGGAATAATTACCTCCATCCTATTATAAAGCTAATGCGGAGGGAGCGGGCCAAACGAACAAGGCCCGAACCCTCCACCACTTGTTTTTTTATTAAATTCTTCGAGGACAGTCTTCCCAATTCAATGGAAGTGCGAGATAGAGGGTCATGCTATGAAGGTGGTAGTTCGGGAGGCCCGTAGGCACAGATGGGAATGGAAACAGAGCTCCAGAGCATCATTGGAGCCCCGTGGTGGTCGGACAGGCGGCCGACAATAGCCAGCCACAAAGGTGGAAGTAGTGCGTCGTTGCGCACTGCGTTGAAGAAGTAATGGCGATGGCAGGGGGACCCGATTCCCGTGGGTCCCATGGACTTCGGGGTGACACCATGTGGTGTCACTGATTGAAGGGGTCGAGCGACTCCTTCGAGCCATTTGGCAGCAGACGGTTCACCCCACATGGGACGTGTCAGCAGGCTGGGCCCGCCTTGTCTGCTGCCCAGCGGACCAGGCCCACCCCAGCCCGGCCCTGCCCGTGCGGGCCTAGCCAGTCTACGGCCCTGCCCAACCGCGTCGGCCTAGGCCATTTCGGTCCAGGCTGGGTCAGACTCGAACCTGGTCGGGTTGACCCGAATGGGGTCGGGTGGACTCGAACTGGGTCGGGTTGACCCAAATCAGGTCGGGTCAGCCATGTTGGTCCAACAGAGTCGGACTATACCCAGACCCCTATCAGGCCCAGAAACGCTTAAGTGACCATAACATACAAACTAAACATTCGATTGATGAACCGTCTATGACGATGGGATCCTTGGTTCTAGGATTTCCTATTGAGATACTCTACAAGAGTTTTGGAGAAATTTGAAGTACAACTGGGTTGGATTGAATCTGAATCCCATCTGGCCCTCGGCACTAAAATTCCAATAACTAAGAGACCGAGCATTCGATCGATGCACCGTCTATGGAATGAGGAACCTTGTGAAAAGGCTGTCCTTTAGAGACACTCTAAGTGAGTTTTGACAGAGTTTGATGTGTGACCTTGGTTGGATCAGACTTGAAACCAACAAGGACTTTTTTACAAAAGTGCCCATATCTCACAGAACAGGCGTCTGATCGACGTGATGTCTATTAATTTGGGACCCCTATGACAGGGTAGTCCCTTGGGTATTAGTTTTTCAGGACTTCATACCAGTTGAAATATGACCGATGGATTGAGGAGCCGAGTCTTCCAGAGATTAGGCATGCTTCGTGCAGGAATTTAGTGGCTGGTTGTGGGAACAAGAAGAATAACAACCAATATGGGTCAGCATCAGAAAGTTCAGAGTGGGATGATCTAGCTGTACAACTAGTCACATATTCTTCTATACTAGTGACCAATAATGGTCAACACTAGCAACCAATAAGGTTCAGCACCAGTGACCAATACAGGTCCGCACCAGCGACCAATATGGGTCAACACTAGCTATAAATACAGGTTAGCATCTAGCGACCAATACGAATCAGCATCTAGCGACCAATATGGTTCATCATACAGTGACCTATACGGGTCAGTAGTAGAGTTAATATGGATAAGATGATATGTCTTTATGACTAGTCATCTAATGACCCAAAGTTTCATTAATGGAAAATCCCTCTTGATCCTGTTAATTGTCTCTTTATAAAAAAATGTTTTTATAAGATGTCAACTTCTTTGGTTTTATGATAAGAGTTGTGACTTTTAATTTTATAGCCGTTGAACAGTGATCACATGATTAGTATAAATATAAGGCTTTAACGAACCCAATTTTTACTCCGACAGAGGAAGCGATGACCTCATCCAGTAGAATTGCCCCATACGAAGCCCATTTTTCGGAGCTCGGAAAAGAGGTGGCATCCTTGGGCTTTGCCCTTGACCAAGCCCAAGATGAGCTTCATTATGTCAAGCTTGAATGTGACCGTCTATGGGAAAAGTGAAAAATGATTGAAATTACCTCTCGAGCAATGTTATCTGAGCCACCCCAAGAGTCTGTCACCATCGCACACCTTACCCTTAGGTATTATGCGACTGTTTTAAGGGGTTATGTAACAAATAAGTAGTACTATTTTCATGTACATTATTTTTTTATATAATAATGAATATAATTTCTTATCATTTTTGATACATTGTAAATAGTTTTTAAAGTACAAATGGTGTTTTTAGTTATTATTTAATTAAGAATTCAATTTTATTATATTAAGGGATTTTTGAATTAAATAATATTTTAATAAAATATTATTATTAATATTAAATTAATTTTTATTAAATATAAATGATCTTATAAATTTATGAATGCAATTAAAATTTTTATTAAGGCTTGAAAGCCATTTCTGTCAAAATCAGTGAATTTTCGATAAATATTGGTTTTTATTTTAAAAGTGAAAATTAACATATTTAGAAATATTTTTAGATAAAATAAATGTCATTTCTGGAATCAGGACGTCAAAATTATCCAATGGTGAATTTTTCATAATTCTCTGAGACAGTCAAATTTTTGGGTAAAAATTAAATACCGTTTAAATATATAATGTATTTTATGACATCATAACAACCCAATAGTGATGTAATAAAATACTATAAGCTTTTTTTCAGCCAATATATGTTTTACCATTAAAATAAAGTGATATTGGGTTTGTTTGACTTATTTTTTAATGCATTAATGGACCCCTCAAGACTTATTCAACACTTTACCTTTTTAAATTAATTTCCATGGGAGTGTGACTCACCTCCACATAAACAACCTTATTATTTTAAGAAGTTAGGACTTGGACCATATATAATATAGTTTTCCCCTTCCCTTTTCCAAAAACCATGGTAAAAAACCATGTGATGGTTTGTGGTTTGGATTAATTTAATGTAAGGGGACCCAAACCTAAATAATAAAGAATTCCCTCACCTTTCCTATATAAACCCGCCCAATCTCACACTTCCTCCTAACTAAAACCCCTTGTAATTCGTCCAACATCTGCCCTAATCTCTCTATAATCCTCCCAAGGTACCCCAAGCTCCCAATAATCCTCTCACAAGCCTATCTCTAGCCTTTGGAAGCACACTTCCAAGTAATGGGTTTTTCTTCCTTTCTCATTTTTGTCAATTTTCTTTAAGTTGTATTGCCCTTTTAATTTCAATTATGAATGTTGGGGTATGGTTTCGAACCTCCCCCATACTTCCCTCTAATTGTTTTAATAATGGTAGACCCCTTTCTCTCTCATTAAATTCCTCCCATGTACACCTGTTACTATGTCGAAATTATGAAAGGAACTTATCTCTCTTCTTTTACATTCAAGAAATAATTTTGTATCATGAATCTAAATTCCATTACAATTGTTGGGACATGTATCTATATGACCTCCTTACTATCCATTACATGTAAATATGATTAGGAACCCCTTTCTCTCTCATCAACCATTTTTATGAATTCTTATGTCTCATCGTTACGCTGCCGAAATCGCACCGATTTTCTAAGCCAATGCCATTGTGTAGTGGATACCATGCCCATTTCTCCATCAAGGGTATTCACCTTTATGCAACTTTACTTATTAATTACAAAGTTTCATGTATGAATTCCACATTCCTTTATCATGGAATAAATTATTATGTTTTATGAATCCATGTTTTATGATCAATGTGGCACACTTATGCATGAAATGAAATGTTAAGAAGGGTGCACCCTTATAGCGCTCCAATGCATTGGTTAAAGTATAGTATCATGATACGTCATGTGCAATGAGTTTTGTCTCATGCTAATTCAAGTGCAACTAGGGTTTATTCGTGCTTTATGTGCAATGAGGATTTACTCATGCTCCATGTGCAATGAGCCTTGGCTCATGCTAATTCCATGTTAAGTGTTGTTGCCACATTTCCATGTTATGATTATCATGCTTTATCATGCCTTTATGTTCACGTTTTTCTTATTCTCTATTGATATTCCTATCGTCTAACATGTATTTTACTCCTCATGTTATTCCATGTGAAATCCCTTACTGGGATTTATAGCTTACCCTTTTCTTATGCATGTCCTCAGGTTATCCCATGCAATGCTAAGTACGAAGGAATGTAGTGGTCATGTAAAGGAAGTTTTCAATAAAGATGTTGTATTTCATGTTTTAAGTTTTTATGTAATGATCCTAAGCCCCAAAGACACTAAACCTCTCGATCTTCTTTGTTGTATCAAGTGAAGTTTTATGTAATGAATCATGTTTAAGTTGTAATAAAAAGAAGGGTTGTCATAGTTGGTATCAGAGGATAGGTTTAGTTATTTTTGGGATTAGGAAATCCCTAGTAAAGCCTTAGATACAAGACTAAGTATAATAAAAACATCCCTAAGATTGGTAAATACTATTTAAGTGGTTTATCAAACAAATAAACCCCTATCTAGATACGAGAAGGTAGAGGCGGCTCTGGAACAGATGTATCCTAGGGGTAAAACTCGAAAACACCGCTTTGAGCTAGACTCGAACGGGAACTGGTGCACGAAAATGGGCATTTCTGCACTCTTGGTTATGACACTCCTGGGGGATATGTTTTGATAAATTCACAATCTTGGTATGAACCCTTATTAAGGGAAAAATTCCCCTAAGAATATATGTTAGAAAGTAGATCATGAAAAGCCTAGATTGAATCCTATAGACTCATGAGTTAAAGAAATTAAAGTTTATTTATAAGTCATCAAATTTTGTCTTTGGATTACCCTTTATGTGTTACCCCTAACTTTCCTTTTATTCTAGCCAATGGCCAGTAATAGGAGGACTCGGGCTAACAACCATTGTCAAGATCAGTGTGATGATTGTACTAATGAGATGCCCAATCCAATGGGAGCGGTAATCGTGAACTTTGTCACGCTTCTCTATCAGCTAACTCAATTTTTGAATAGAAAAACGGGTCAAGATGAACTTTAAACCCCCCCATAAGAAAGAACAAGTCGCTATCGAGAGCTTCATGAGACAAAGCCCTCCTACTTTTAGTGGATCATCTGATCCCACGATCGATGAACAATGGATCAACTCCATTGAAAGGATATTCTCCATCCTCCAATGTTCTGAACAAGAGAAGGTTCTCCTGTTGGCTTATCGTATGGATGGTGAATCTGATCAATGGTGGACGTTGATCAAAAATATGAAGACTGAGGAGGAGATCGAGGCTTTGGAATGGAAGGAATTCCGGAAGATGTTTTTCGAAAAATAATTTCCGCGTACTCTCCGTCTTAAGATGGAAAGGGACTTCCTTTCCCTCAAGCAAAAAAGATGAAGAATCTGTGGGAGCGTACGAGGCAAACTTCAAAAGACTTGCATGATACGCTTCTAACTTTGTCGTTACCACCGAATGCAAGGTTGACCGCTTCTTTGGTGGGCTGAAGCCTAGCTTGCGGAAAGAATTAGCGATCCGTGACTTCGACTGCTATGAGAAAATTGTCTGATGTGCCCTCAAGGTCGAAATGGAGATCGAAGAATCACAGGGGTATCATGGGGACAAGAAGCGTAAGGTGGACTTCAATGCTGGTGGTCCGATGGATAAATCCAACGATGCTAAGAAGTTCCAGCACCCCACTTTCCAAAAGTGAGGAAAGAAGCACCTTGGAAATTTCCTTAAGGGGATGAGAAAATGCTTCAGGTATGGAAGAGAAGGGAACCTAGCTATTAACTGTCAGAAAGAAGGACCCGCGGCTGTGACAGAGGAGAGGAATGCTCTATTCGAACCTCAACGTGTTGTTTAATGCTACAAATGAAAAGAACCGGGTCATTTTTCAAATCAGTGCCCTAATCCAAGGGTTATCGGAGGCAACCGACAACTTCCAAGACAGCAAGGAAGAGCTTTTTCCATCACTTCTGCCGAAGTGAACCCCGACAACGAAGTGGTGACAAGTACGCTAGTTATTCATTCAAGAATAGAGAATTTACTTTTTGATTCAGGTTATACGCATTCTTTTATATCTCGAAATTTTAGTAGAACAATCCCAGCACCACCACAAATCATGGAAGTAAATATGTCGGTGAGTACGACAAATGGGGAAATCATTGCATCCCATGAATATAAGTCCTCCACTGTTATAATCTGTGGATTGAATTTCCCAGCGAACCTCATCATACTCCCTTTGGTGGAATTTGATGCTATTCTTGGCATGGATTGGATTTCCTTATATAGATCCAACATAAATTTTTGGGAGAGGGAAATCACACTCCATATGGGGAATCGACCCTCGATTCTTTACAAGTGTCAGGAGGAAGACGAATCTACTTTAGCTCCATCATCTCAAGCATGGATATTACTGCCCTATGAGCACGCGTATCTGGCTCAGATGATTGAGTCCAAGGAAGAAACCATCCTTGAAGAAATGCCTATTTTGAGGGAATTCGCTGAAGTGTTTCCCGAGGAACTTCCTGGTCTTCCTCCAAGAAGAGATGTTGAGTTCTCAATTGAACTTATACCTGGGGCACTACCAATATCCAAGACTCCATATAGAATGGCTATTGTTGATCTTGAAGAGCTGAAGAAACAACTACAAGAGAATCTGGATAAAGGGTTTATACGCCCAAGTGCTTCACCATGGGGTGCACCAGTCCTCTTCGTCAAGAAGAAGGATGGGTCAATGCAGCTTTGCATCGATTATTGTGAACTTAACAAAATCACGATAAAGAACAAGTATCCAATCCCATGAATTGATGACTTGTTCAATCAGTTTCGTGGAGCACAATACTTCTCCAAAGTGGACTTGCGGTCGGGATATTATCAAGTAAGGGTGAAGAAGGAAGATATCCCCAAGACTGCATTTCGTACAAGGTACGGGCACTATGAATTCATAGTAATGACTTTCGGACTCACCAATGCTCCAGAAATATTCATGGACTTGATGAATAGAGTCTTTAGAGATTACCTTGACAAATTTGTGGTAGTCTTTATATATGATATTCTAATATACTCCAAAACCAAGGAAGATCATGACGAGCATTTAAGAACTGTACTAGAGACTTTGCGTAAGGAGAAGCTCTATGAAAAGTATAGAAAGTGTGAGTTCTGGTTGAAGGAGGTCTCATTATTGGGCCATATCATCACAAGCAATGGGATAACTGTGGATCCCTCCAAAACAGATGCAATTGAGGGATGTCCAAGGCCAACATCGGTAACCGATATTCGTAGCTTCTTGGGGTTAGCTGGATATTATCGATGATTTGTGAGAAATTTTTCACGATTGTCCAACCCTCTTACCAAGCTAAATTGAAAGGGAGTAAAGTTTTCTTAGAGTGATGAATGTGAAGAAAGCTTCAAAGAGTTGAAAAGGAGGCTTATCACTGCACCCATGCTCACTTTAACCACAAGTGGGGAGCTTTTATGGTATTCAGTGATGCTTCAAAGAAGGTCTTAGGCTGTGTGCTGATGCAGAATGATAAAGTGATATCCTATGCCTCAAGGCAGTTGAAAATCCATGAGCGAAACTATCCAACAAATGATCTGGAGTTGGCGGCTATGATCTTTGCCTTGAAAATCTGGCGACATTACCTCTATGTAGAGAAATGTGAGATATATACTGACCACAAGAGTCTTAAATATATATTCACACAGAAAGAGCTTAATATTCTCCAGAGAAGATGGATAGAGCTCATCAAGGATTACGACTGTTCAATACATTACCACCCTAGGAAAGAGAAGAAGGTGGCAGATTCCCTAAGTAGAAAGGATCCAGTGATTCTATCAATGATGAGAATTGAGAAGGATCCAATCTTCTTAGACTTGATGAAGATGGATGTCAGAATCATAAATAAGGGAACATCATCAATCCTTTCACAAATTATTGCTCAACCATCTCTTTTGGAAAGGTTAAAGGATGCTCAAAAGGATGATGTGGTAATTCAAGAAAAAGTGGAAGCTATAAAAAAGTGGAAATCCTCAGAGTTTAATGTTAATGAAGAAGGAATTGTGCGGTTTGGGAAAATACTATGTGTTCTATCAAGTCCAGAGCTGAAGAAGGAACTTTTGGATGATGCACATAGTTAAAATTTCTCTATTCACCCAGGGAGAAAAAAGATGTATCAAGATCTCCAAGAAAACTTTTGGTGGGATAATATGAAGAAGGAGATCACTGAATATAGATCAAAGTGCCTGGTGTGTCAGCAAGTGAAGGAAGAGAGGCAGAAGTCTAAGGGGATGATGCAACCATTTCCCATACCAGAATGGAAATGGGAGAACATCACCGTGGACTTTGTCACCGAACTGCCAAGGACATCCAAAGGCAACAATGCAATCTGGGTTGTTGTAGATCTTCTTACAAAGACTGCACACTTAATTTCTATTCGAGAGGATTTCTCTTTGGATCAATTGGCACAGATATATATCAGGGAAGTGGTAAGGTTTCATGGAGTACCACTATCTATTGTGTCTGACCGAGATCCAAGATTCACCTCTATGTTTTCGAAGAGTCTTCAACATGATCTGAATAATGAACTGAACTTCAGTACAGCCAATCATCCTCAAACTGATGTCCAATCCAAGTGGACTATCCAAACACTTGAGGATATGTTGAGAGCGTGCTCAATGGACTTTAAAGGAGGATGGGATCATCATCTTCCTCTGGTTGAGTTCTCTTATAATAACAGTTTCCACTCGAGCATCCAAATGACACCATATGAAGCCATGTACAGGAAAAGGTGCAGAACATCGGCATGTTGGGATGAGGTCGGTGAACATAAGATGCTTGGACCAGAAATGGTCGAAGAAATGGTGGATAAGGTGAAAACCATTCAGTAGCATATCAAGGCAGCCTAGAGTTGACAGAAGAGTTATGCAGATAATCGTCGAAGAGACCTTGAGTTTAAAGTTGGAGACATGGTTTTTTTACGTATATCTCCGTGGAAGAAGGTCATGAGGTTTGGAAAGAAAGGGAAGTTAAGTCCAAGGTACATCGGCCCCTTCGAGATTCTTGATCGTGTTGGGGTTGTGGCCTATAGACTAGCACTTCCACCTACTATGGCCAAGGTGCATGATGTCTTTCATGTATCCCTCTTAAGGAAGTACATACCGGACCCTTCACATGTACTCTCTTCCGAGGTGGTACAATTGGAAGATGATCTTTCTTATGAGGAGCAACCAGTGAATATCTTAGATCGTAGAGAAAAATTTCTACGAAATAAGAAAATTCCCCTCGTCAAGGTGTTGTGGAGAAACCACAAGTTTGAAGAAGCGACTTGGGAGTCGGAGGATATGATGAAGCTGAGTTACCCACATTTGTTTTAGTGTGGGAAAAGGAAACTTTTGAGGGCGAAATTTCTTAAGGGGGGAATATTGTAACGACCCAAAGTTTCATTAATGGAAAATCCCTCTTGATCCAGTTAATTGTCTCTTTATAAAAAAATGTTTTTATAAGATGTAAACTTATTTTGTTTTATGATAATAGTTGTGACCGTTACTTTTAAAGCCGTTGAACAGTGATCACATGATTAGTATAAATATAAGGCTTTAACGAACCCAATTTTTACTCCGACAAAGGAAGCGATGGCCTCATCCAGTAGAATTTCCCCATACGAAGCCCATTTGTCGGAGCTTGGAAAATAGGTGGTATCCTTGGGCTTCGCCCTTGACTAAGCCCAAACTGAGCTTCATTATGTCAAGCTCGAACATGACCATCTATGGGAAAACTGGAAGTTGATTGAAATTACCACTCGAGCGATGTTATCCGAGCCACCCCAACAGTCTTTCACCGTCGCACACCTTACTCTTTGGTCTTATGCGGCTGTTTTAAGGGGTTATGTAACAAATAAGTAGTACTATGTTCATGTACATTATTTTTGTATATAATAATGAATATAATTTCTAGTCATTTTTGATACATTGTAAATAGTTTTTCAAGTACAAATGGCGTTTTTAGTTATTATTTAATTAAGAATTCAATTTTATTAAATTAAGGGATTTTTGAATTAAATAATATTTTAATAAAATATTATTATTAATATTAAATTATTTTTATTAAATAAAAATGATCTTATAAATTTATGAATGCAATTAAATTTTTTATTAAGGTTTGAAAGCCATTTTTGTCAAAACCCGTGAATTTTTGATAAATGTTGGTTTTTATTTTAAAAGTGAAAATTAACATATTTAGAAATTTTTTTAGATAAAATAAATGTCATTTCTAGAATCAGGATGTCGAAATTATCCAACGGTGAATTTTTCATAAATTTCTGAGACATTCAAATTTTTGGGTAAAAATTAAATACCGTTTAAATATATAATGTGTTTTATGACATCATAATGACTCAATAGTGATGTAATAAAATATTATAAGCTTTATTTTCGTCCAATATATGTTTTACCATTAAAATAAAGTGATTTTGGGTTTTTTTGACTTATTTTTCAAAGCATTAATGGACCCCTCAAGACTTATTCAACACTTTACCTTTTGAAATTAATTTCCTTGGGAGTGTGACTCACCTCCACATAATAAACCTTTTTATTTTAAGAATTTCGGACTTGGAACATATAAAATATTGTTTTCCTCTTCCCTTTTCCAAAAACCATGGGCAATAACCAATGGATGGTTTGTGGTTTGGATTAATTTAATGTAAGGGGACCCAAACCTAAATAATAAAGAATTCCCTCACCTTTCCTATATAAACCCACCCAAGATCACACTTCCTCCTCACTAAAACCCCTTGGAGTTCGTCCAACCTCTGCCCTACTCTCTCTAGAATCCTCCCAAGGTTCCCCAAGATCCCAAGAAGCCTCTCACAAGCCTCTCTCTAGCCTTTGTAAGCACACTTCCATGTAAGGGTTTTTTCTTCCTTTCTCATTTTTGTCAATTTTATTTAAGTTGTATTTCCATTTTAATTTCAATTATGAATGTTGGGGTATGGTTTCTAACCTCCCCCATACTGCCATATAATTGTTTTAATGATGGGAGACCCCTTTCTCTCTCATTAAATGCCTCCCATGTACACCTGTTACTATGCCAAAATTCTGAAAGGAACTTCTCTCTCTTCTTTTACATTCAAGCAATAATTTTGTATCATGAATCTAAATTCCATTAAAATTGTTATGATATGTATCTATATGACCTCCTTAATTTACATTACATTTAAATATGATGAGTAACCCCTTTCTCTCTCATCAACAATTTTTATGAATTCTTATGTCACGACGTTACGCTACCAAAATCGCACCGATTTTCTAAGTCAATGCCACTGTGTAGTGGATACCATGCCCATTTCTCCATCAAGGGTATTCACCTTTATGCACCTTTACTTATTGATTACAAAGTTTCATGTATGAATTCCACATTACTTTATCATGGAATAAATGATTATGTTTTATGAATCCATGTTTTATGATCCATGTGGCACACTTATGCATGAAATGAAATGTTTAAGAAGGGTGCGCCCTTATAGCGCTCCAATGCATTGGGTAAAGTATAATATCAAGATACATCATGTGTAATGAGTGTTGTCTCATGCTAATTCAAGTGCAACGAGGGTTTACTCGTGCTTTATGTGCAATGAGTATTTACTCATGCTCTATGTGCAATGAGCCTTGGCTCATGCTAATTCCATGTTAAGTGTTGTTGCCACATTTCCATTTTATGATTATCATGCTTTATCATGACTTTTTGTTCACGTTTTTCTTATTCTCTATTGATATGCATATTGTCTAACATGTATTGTACTCCTCATGTTATTCCATGTGTAATCCATTATTGGGCTTTATAGCTCACCCTTTTCTTATGCATGTCCTCAGGTTATCCCATGAAATGCTAAGTACGAAGGAATGTAGTGGTCATGTAAAGGAAGTTTTCAATAAAGATGTTGTATTTCATGTTTTAAGTTTTTATGTAATGATCCTAAGCCCCAAATACACTAAACCTCTCGATCTTCTTTGTTGTATCAAGTGAAGTTTTATTTAATGAATCATTTTGAAGTTGTAATAAAAAACAGGGTTGTCATAAGTCATCCCTATCCCAATTACCTTGAAGTTATACAGTTAGAGTGAGATGTCCATTTTTATTTGTGCTTCATGATTTAGATCATACTTGTGATATTATATTTGTGGTATTTCTTGTGATGTTTTCCTTTGTGTATTACTATGAGTCCTTCAGGGGTCTCGGAGTCCCATACTGGGTATTTTTATACTATCCCCTACATGGGATCCACCTGCACGTGTGTGTCTGGTGCATACTACTGACACACTGAGGTTGAACTTGGAGTTTTGGTACTTAGTGGAGCTTGTGTGACGGAAGCAATCGAAATCCCATTCATCGACTTCAGACTTATAGCTACCACCCTTCAGGTAGAGCTCCAAGGATTATACAATAGTTGTTTACTTTCTTTTTAGTTTATAGGGATTGTATTTTGGACCACTGTTTTTTGTTTTTTGTTATAATTGTTGTTGTACTTTACTCTCGTGGTTATACCTTCTTTTGTTGGTCATTTAATTTAGTTTCACTTTTTAGTGTGTATAGATCTATAAGGCAATGCCTTCCCTATTTGGTAAAAGCCTTCAGGTGTTAGTCCCCAACCCCTAGCCAATGGAAGGTGAACTTGGGATAGTCACGTCCGGGCGTCGTGGGATGTGTCGTGAAAAAGTGGTATCAAAGGGCAGTCACTTCACCAGAAGAACTAAGAGTCTACTTTTAATGAGGTAATAGTGTAAAGTGTCTTGAGTTTAGTTTTTAGTATATGGATTATAGTGTTGATGCAGCGTCTGACGTCTGCATACACCTGGACCCTAAATTATATTTTCCAACTCGGTACATGAAAACACCGTTTTCTAGTGTTTTGAAAAGTTTTTCTTGATCTTTCTTAAGTCAGATCACCAGGTATAACTCATTGATAGTGGTACATCTATTTATTCCAAGATACCTCCATGAAGAAAACCATCCAATATTTTGGTTAGAGATCATGTTATTGGCACACCGAGCGACGATGTGTCAGTACAGGGACCACTCATAGTGGTGGAAACTTCAAGTGGTGTACCAGTAGCACCACCACCTGTTGAGTAGTAGATGCTACCTGTGGACCATGCACGTCAGCTGAGTGTGTTTCATGAGTTCCAGATAAGTATACCTTTAAGGTTTTGAGGAAAGATGGACCCCTAGGAAGCAAAGGACTAGCACAAGGCGGTTTTTCGGGTCTTTTGCTTAGTAGAGACATTCGCTGATTAGATTATGATCTTGTCCGCTAGCCTTCTTCAGGGCTAAGTAGGAAAATGGTGGAGATAGACTCTCTACGTGGATGAGGGGACGACCCTCACCTGGTTAGAATTTGAGAGGATTTTTATTGTGGAGTTTGTGACAACAATGCAAAGCCCTGTGCGTATTCAAAAGGTACTGCATCTGTAGTAGGGTGGCCAGACTGTGGCTCAATACTCGACGAGATTTACTGACCTCTACCGATACTCCACTGACATGGTATGTGAACCTTACATCAGGACCTAGGCCTTTGAGTAGGGGATCTGATGAGAGATCATAGTTGTGATAGTTTATCTCAGCATCATGACATAGGTTGGTGTGCTAGAGTGAGCTTTGTTGATGGAGAGCTTCCTTTCCAATCATGCACCACCGGTGAGAGCCCCAACTGGATGAAAGGTAGTAGAGTCATCTACAGCTGGTAGTAGACCGATGACACAGAAGCCCAACTGGGCTAGACCTTTTGGAGGGTGACCAGGGGACATAGGGTCAGAGCTGCGAGGCTCAAGAGGCCGAGGGAGCCACCAGTGGGGCATGATCTATTTTTCTCATGGGGGACAGGGTCACAGAGCACGTGACTAGATGACTCCCCAAAAGGATGATTGGAATATGGTAGAGGGGCCACTGAGGTAGTGGAAATGATAGGATCATGAGTGTGATCCAGGAGGCAGACATGGCTGGGGAGAAGGACATGCAGCGGGAGGTGGTCGAGGTCACTAGGGACTACCACCACCACCCCCAGACAGTCCACCATGAGCTCATGGAGTAGGTGGAAAGAGACATGCCCATCTACAAGTAGTATAGGCTCACAAACCTGACTTCCCTGAGATGATTTGAGATATGATATGTATATTCGCTACATTAGAAGTAGTGCATATCAACACAGGTGCTAGCAATTCTTTCCTTGGTATGGACATAGTTTGGGACTCTGAGATTCCGACTGAGCTTTTATCTCGACCTTTGTGTTTAAAGGAGGAGATTCAACAGTCGAACACTAGTGTCGACAGTGTGATCTAACTTTTGTAGGAGAGAGTTTCAGATGATATCTTCTAGTATAAGCATTGAAACCCTACAACATCATTATAGGAATGGATATACTATTATTAGTTCATGCACAGATTGATTTCTTGAGATGTACTGTGCGATGTATTAACAGAGATGGCGGTCAGTTTTCCTTTGTTGGGGAGAAGGAAAACATGGCAACGCAATGTAGACTTCTACTTAGGAGGGTGCAGCTGATTACATATCATCTGTCTTGCATGACCTTCGACATGGTGGATGAGGCGCGTCCACAGTTCCCAACGGTGGTGGATGAGTATGATGACATCTTTCCAGAAGATTTCCCAGGACTACCTACTCATAGAGAGGTAGACTTCTTCATTTAACTGTACCCAGTAATAGTAAAGATATCTACACCAGTATATAGGATGGCCCGTACGGAGCTCCAGGAGCTGAGGGTATAGTTGGAGGACTTAGAGAGGAATGGATTCATAAGGCCCAATGTTTCTCCATGGGTATCCTTGGTGTTATTTTCCATGAAGATAGATGGATGTTTGAGGCAATGTTTGGAATTCTGGTGCCTAAACCAAGTGACAGTGAAGAACAACTATCCTCTACTGAGGATCGATGATCTCTTAGACTAGTTGAAAGGAGTGAAGTGGTTCTCAAAGATAGACCTGAGATTAGGTTCTCTCCATCTTAGGGTACAGGATGAGGTCATACCGAAGACAGCCTTCAGATGTTGGTATGACCATTACGATTTATTGGTGATGCCATTAAGCGTGACCAATGCATCAACATTGTTCATGGGGATCATGAACATGATCTTTCAGCCATACCTCGATTTCTTTGTGGTGGTATTCATCGAAAATATCTTGGTGTACTCAGCATTTGAGGAAGAGAACACTATACACTTGAAGTAGTTCTGGACACACTCCAGGATCACCAATTATATGGGAATCTATTGAAGTGTGAGTTCTGGATATGGAAGGTCCACTTCTTGGGGCACATCATCTCAGAGGCTGGAGTTGTTGTGGATCCAATGAATATCAAGGTAGTAATTTTTTGGGAGCCACCCAATAGTGTTACTAAGGTGCAGAGCTTCCTTGGATTAGCAGGCTACTATTAGAGGTTTGTACTTGATTTCTCCAAAGTAGCAGCACCTATTACTACATTGAAAATGAAGGGGAAACCCTTCCTATGGTCAGAGATATGATAGTAGAGATTTCAACAGATAAGGCAGAGCTTGACCAGTGCTCTCATCCTGAGGTTTTCGGAGGAGGGAACTGACTATGTGGTTTACTATTATGCATCATGTACTAGACTCGGTTGAATCCTAATGCAGGATGATGTAGTGGTTGCTTAGGGATCATGACATCTATGGCCTCATGAAAAGAATTATGTGACTCGCGACTTGGAGTTGGCAGTAGTAGTCTTCTCACTGAATATATGGTGACACAATGGATGTGAAAACAGTTCATTGTTTACTCAGACCACAAGAGTCTTAGATATATCTTCACATAGAAAGATATGAATCTTAGACAACGACGTTGGCTAGAGTTCCTCCAGGACTATGAATTTGAGATAGTTTTTACTCTTGGGAAGGGGAATGTATTGGCAAATGCACTTAGCCGGATATTAGGTTCACAACTACTGAATGAGGCTTCAGAGGAGTTAGCCTTTCGTCAGATATCCTATGTGGATATAGATGAGGAAGTCTACATCCAATCGATGGTAGTTTCCCCTCTACTCTTTCAACTAGTCAGGGTGCCTCAATTTAGAGACAACAACTGCAAGACTACATGTGCTCATATATCCTTAGGCCATGTACCTGACGGATATTCTGAAGGTGGGGTGCACACTATCCTTTTCAGAGGACGTACAGTTGTACTAGTGTCTCTATGAGAAGAGGTGTGGAGGGAGTTCCATACACCCCCCTAGGAAGTACATACAGGTGTGATGAAGATGTATGAGGACCTCCGTCATCAGTACTGGTGTCCAGGGATGAAGAAAGTTGTGGCAGATTTTGTTTCTAGATGCCTCACTTTCCAGCAAGTGAAGGCTGAGCACTAGGTACCAGCAAGCTTGACCGAACCCCTTGAGATACCAGACTGGAAGTGGGAAGGGATATTGATGGACTTCGTGATGGGGTTACCACGTACGTCAAGAGGACACAATACCATTTGGGTAATCGTTGAGAAACTCACCAAGTTGGCCCACTTCCTTTCTATTCGAGATAAGGGTTTAATAGATAGCTTGGGATGTCTCTACATTCAATAGATCATTCGATTTCATAGGGTTCCTTAAGTGATAGTCTCAGAATATGACACACGCTTCACATCCCGATTGTGGAAAGGATTGGAGGAGGCTTTCAAGACTCAGCTTTTCTGGAGCATAGTTTTTCACCCGCAGACAGACGGTTAGACTGAGCAGGTCATCCAGACCATGGAGGACATGCTTCATTCATGTGTCCAAGATGTTGGTCGCAGTTGGGAGGACCACCTACCCTTGGTGGAGTTCGCGTATGACAACATCTATTAATCCACCATTTTTATGGCCCCTTTTGAGGCATTGTACATATGAACACGTAGATTGACCTTGGGCTAGACAGATCTAGGAGATACAGCACTCGTGGGCCTAGAGATGGTACTGGCTACCACTGAGAAGGTGCAGGTCATACGAGAGTGGATGAATACATCATAGAGCCTATATAAGTCCAATGTTGATAGTTGATTGAGACCAATAGAGTTCCCGGAGGGGGACCACATTTTCTGGTGAGTCTCCCCTTGATAGGGACTATAGAGATTTGTCCAAGGCGGAAAACACTCACTGAGGTTTATCAGACCATTCCTGATACTTCAAAGGATTGGCAAGGTGGAATGCCGCTTGGCACATCCACTGTAGTTGGAGAGGGTGCACAACGTCTTCCACATATTCCAGCTGAGGAGATACATGCATGACCCATCTCAAGCCATCGACCATGGAAAACTGAAGAGTGATGATAGGGTGATGTTTGTAGAGTTCTTGGGTGAGATAGAGCTTCGACAGGAGCAGGTCCTTCGTGGGTGGTAAATTCCTCTAGTGTGAGTTCGTTGGTAGCACGTGAATCTCTAGGAGAGCACATGGGAGTGAGAGGGTAATATTCATGCCTAGTACAACTCTTTGTTTGTGTAGAATTTTATGAATTTCAGGGATGTATATCCCTGTTGTGAGGAGAATGTAAAGACCCATAAAATTCCCTGTAATTGTTTTTAATTATTTGGGATTATTACGAGTTTGTGTAAATTGACAGCGCATGTTTCTGAGGCCTTGAGTTCCCGGAATGAATTTCTAAACATTTTTTCGGATATGTTTAGTAAATGTGCGAGTGGAATTTTCAATATTTTTAACCAATGCTTGGATTAAAATCTGAGGGCACCATGAAATCCATAGCACTGGGATTCACCTAAGAGAAGATTCACTTCAACCATAGTAGGTCGGGAGAAAAAGTTAGATTTTGGACTTTTTAAAGAAAATAAAATAACATGTAATTTTTATTTTATTTCTTTTTCTTTTTTCTACCCCCTGTTGAGCGGTTGTGGAGGGGAGAACATAGGTGGTTAGACCTTTAATTATGGGATGTTATTTTCACAGTTACAATTTGGTTTCATAACCACCTCTCGCATAATTAATGAGGCAAGTTAATTATGTCAATTAATGAGGCACATTAATTACGTCAATTAATGAACCCCATTAATTCCTCAAGGTGTTTCTCACCTTTCCCCCTTCTAATAATTTGGATCTTGGGTTTAGTTTTTCACATGTCTTCATCAAGCGAGGAAACCCTGACGAAGTGATGCCTTACCTACCACTAACGGAGAACGGAGGATTGATGATTCCCATTGTAGGATCGATCAGAAGGTCGATGGATGACAAACACCAATGCACGTGAACTTCTCCTTCATCCAAAATACCCACGCACATAAAAGCACCAACATACGCGATGTCCCCAATAGATCTAGAGGTATGGGTTGTCATTTAATTCAAATAAATTCCCTTGATTCTATTCCTCATTCTTGTATTTGTGGGAGGTTGTTGTGGAGGATTTGAATGGGGTTCGGCATTATTAAAATCTGATGAATAATTACCTCCCTCCTGTTATAAAGCTTACGCAGAGTGTGTGGGCCAATAAAACAAGGTTGAGACCCTCTGCCACATGTTTCTTTTACGTTCTTTAGGGATGGTTATCCCAATTCGACGGCAACGCGAGACAGAGGGTCACACTATGATGGTGGCAGTCCGAGAGGAATTTAGGTGCAGATGGGAATGGAAACGGACCTCTGGAGAATCACCGAAGCCCTATAGAAGCTCCGCCGGCACGACACCGGTGACCACCAAAGGCAGCGGAGATGGAGTCATGTTCTCGCCTGCTGCAGAGGAGTGCGGCACTGCTCGGTGCCATGATGGTCGGACATGCAATAGCCAAAAGCCTGCCCTATAGGTGGAGACATTGTGTCGTCGCGCATCGCATTGAAGAAGTCACAGCTCGAACACACAATGAAGTCAGGGGGACCAGCGTGTTGTAGATCCCACAAACCATGTGGTAGTTCCATGTGGTACCGCAAAGTCAAGGGGCCGAACGAATCATTTGAGTCGTTCGGAAGGCGGACTGTGCCCCACACACGGGGCGCGCCAACAGGTCGGGTCGCGTCGCCTGGTAGGTCGGTCCAGTCCATGGCCCAACGGACCAAGCCCTCCATGGCCCCACCCATCTAGGGTTGTCCGGGCCAACCCAGGGCAGTTCAGTCTGGGTTGGGTCGAGCCGAACCAGGTCGGGTCGGACCCGAACCCCTCTCGGGCCCAGAAACACTTAATTGACCCTAACTTACAACCTGGACGTTCGTTTGACAAACCCTCTATGACTCTAGGGTTATTTAAATGATACTTTCATCTTAAGATAATCCATAAGATTTTTTGATAATGTTGGTGTATGGCTGGGTTGGATCGACTCTGAAACCGACTGGGCCCTCGACACTAAAATGCCAATAACTAATAGACTGGGCGTCTGATTGATGCATCGTCTGTGGCATAAGGACCCTTCTGAAAAGGAGGTCCGTTGAAGATACTATAAGGGAGTTTTTATATAGTTTTATGTGTGACCTAGGTTGCATTATACTTGAATCTAACCAGTCTCTTTTTATAAAAGTGTCCATATCTCATAGGTCATGTGTCCGATCGACATGCCATTTATCACGTTGGGACCCCAATGATAGGTCGATCCCTTGTGTATTCTCTTTGTGGGACTTCACACTGGTTCAAATATGACCGATGGCTTGAGGATCAGAGTTTTTTGAAGATTAGGCGTGCTTCGTGCTGGAATTCAGTGGCTGTCTATGGCATGAAGAAGAGGAGCTACCAATACGGGTCAACATCAGGAACTCCGGAGTGGGATGAGATTGATGTGAGACTAATAATCCCTTCCTCTATACCAATGGACAATATAGGTCAGCACTAGCGACCAATAGGGGTCATCCCCAGTGACCAATAGGGGTCATCCCCAATAACAAATATGGGTCAGAACCAGCAACCAATACGGGTCAGCACCAGCAACCAATACGGGTCATCATCTTGTGACCAATACGGTTCAACATCTAGCGACTAATACGGGTCAACATACAGTGACCTATATAGGTCCACAGTAGTGTTACTACGGATATGATGATCTGGATTTTTGAATAGTCATCCCTATCCCAATAACCTTGATGTTATACCATTAGAGTGAGTTGTTTCTTTTGATTTGTGCTTCATGATTTAGATCATGATTGTGATATTACCTTTGTCATATTTGTTGTGATATTTTCCTTTGTGGATTACTGAGAGACCTTTGGGGTTCTTGGTGTCCCTACTAGGTATTTTTATACTCACCCCAACACGGGATCCGCCTGCATGTGTGTGTCTGGTGCAAACTACTAATGGTCCGAGGTAGAATTTGGAGGTTTGGGACTTGGTGGAGCTTGGTATGACAGGGGAAGTCGAGACACTCTTCTTCAACTTCAAACTTACAGCTACTACCCTCTAGGTATAGCTCCAGGGTAGATGTGATAGCTATTTACTTTCTTTTTAGTTTTTAGGGCTAGTATTTTGGCCCACTATTTTTTGTTTATTGTTGTACTTGTGGTTATACATTACTCTTGTGGTTATACCTTACTTTTTGTGGTTGTTTACTTCATTATCCCTTTTTGAGTGTGTACAGATCTCTAAGAAAATTCCTTCCTTGTTTGGAAAAATCATTCAGGTGATAGTCACCAACCCATGGCCTATTGAAAGTGGGCTTCAGGTAGTCATGTCCAGGCCCCATGGGACGGGTCGTGATAGGAGGGATTAAAAAGTAACATATCTTCTCGCTCTTAGACATAATGTCCTTAAATACCTAAAAGGTTTTTAAAAACCAAGTTAGAATACCTTACAAACTCTCTATAATAAGAAGAATGTTGAAAAAGATGGAAATTAAAGAAATTTTTTATTTTCCTCTCTATATGAGATGGAAATAAAAAAATCATGGGATGAAAAACTAATAAAAAAATATGGACTAAGATTCACAACATTTATAAATAGGATAAAATGATGAAGGAAAAAAAGTTATGGATTTGTGAGGGTTGTTTTTAATATTTGAGAATATAATAAGATAAATTAATTAATGATTTCATAATTGGAGATATTATTATTGTTAAAACTACCAAATGATATAAAGAAACTCTATGACACCATTTTTGTGGAGAACCACATGATAATTTTCTAGATAAATTTGATGAAAAAATACCATCTCTTGAGGAAAGAGATCACGATGATTTAAAAATTAATCAATTATAAAAAAAATTTAATCAATAACTAGATGAGAATATGACATGCTCTCCAAATAAATGTTAATAAGGATAAATAAATTTCATTTAAATATTTCAATAATTTTAATATAGTATAGGTGCACATTTCCATTGGTGAAAGGATAATATAGATGTATTTGATGTGATATTATACCAAATTTCAAGAAACATAAAAATGGGAAAAGGTAAATATCAAGGTAAACTATCTTTTAATTATTTTAATTATGGTAAAATTGTTCACCTTTCTAACAACTGTTTTTTAAGAATCTTAATTTTAAATGAATAGGATGAATTAACTAATATATCCTTCGATAAAGGAGATACCTTCATTTGAAATAAATCTCAATCAAAAGGGAATAATAAAATTTTATTCAATTATTGTTGAGTGAAATTATTTCCCATTTAAAGAGGTGTTTTAGGCAGTGACTAAATCTATGGGATAAATAAACTCAGAAAGAAACTTTACAAAAAAATCCCCATGGTACATGAAGATGATGAGAGTTAATCCTCATTGGATGACCCAAAAATTAAAAATATTTTTCTATTTGAAGGTAGAATCATCCAATAAATATTCCATGAGAATTGCGATCAAGATATATATAAAATAGACTTATGGTCTAAGACATAACCATTCAAAAATTTATAAAAACATTTATGAAAAAAATTGTTTTTTTGAGAAACCAATTTCATATAACTATTTTGAATATCAAAATATAAATTATATAAAAATGAATTAATTTTAAATTATTGTTGTTATTGTTTTGGAATATAGGATGAAAATCTATTAACTTTAATTATGGAGTTTTTGAGTTCATGTTGAAATTTATTAAAATCTATAGATCATATATTTCATGCCATATTATATTCATCTAGTGTATGGGAACTGTAGTGATGATGATTGAATTAATTATAAGATATGGATCTATGTTGAGTTCATGAGAAGATGATGAATACGATTCATATGTTTTTATAAATGATTCCAAAGAGTGAAAAATTAATATTTTGAAATTAGTTACAATATATTTTATAAATAAGACCATATCCATGGGGATTTGATTATGTTACATATGATATTTCTTTAAAATAACTTCTTTTCATTTTGAATCTTGCAGTATATTCTTACTGATTATGGTTAGAGTTTTAGTAGTTTTTATTTCTTAGTATTTTTCTATTGAGAAACAATTTTTTAAGATTTCATTGTAAGTTATCTTGGTTTTTTTCTTATTCATTATGTCTTCAACCACTATATTGGGGTAATACACAAGGAATATCGGGTGGCTAACAATCATTGAGATTGTGAGCTTCTATGTGTGGAGTAAATCAACTGTAAATCAGTTGTGATCAAGGTATTCCATAATCAAGTTAAAAATATTCCAATCATTCAATGTTGATGGATTCCAATAGTGGAATTTAGATATACCTTATTACAGTTAAAAGTTACTTATATATGGGGATAATAAGATATAGATACTGACTAATGGGTTTGTAGTCAAGGATATTACATTTATTGGAATGAGGATACCTGAATCAAGTTTCTGATACTCCTACAGATTGATATAAAAAATTAAGACTTTAAATAATTGCAAGGTGTTACTAATAATATCATTTTAGATTTTAAGTATTTTAATCCATACTCCAAGCATTGTTTTAAACTTTTCAGTGTTTCATATTATTTTTGTTGTGTTATTTCTATCATTAGAAGCTGTTGAAATTATGAAAGTTTAAATTTCTGATGTAATTAAACTTTTTTACACTGATAATTTGTGGGTAAATCGTAATTTTTGTATTTATGACCAAATTAAACATGATGAGGCTGAATAATTGTTGTTAATTTATAAACTAAAACTCAAGCCTTCTTAAATTTTACAAAATTATATCTTTTGGAAAAAATATTTGGTTTAATAGAAGGTTTTAATTAAAAATATTTCAGTTTCTTTAAAATAATCATGTTATAGATAGATGATCTTATTTGTTTTTAAAATGGAATGTATTACATATAACACTAGTCTAAATAATCACAATCCATAAAAACAAACTTTTTGGGGAAATTTCTATGATTATTATAGTAAATGTATAGAAACATTTCTGATCAATATCTGTTGCGGAGAATTTTCTAAAGATAAAAAAGTATATAAAATTACAAAGAAAGAGGGTACTTTTTTTACTTGATAAGAACGAGAATAATTGAAACTAAATTTATGTGTGAAGAATACTCTTTTGTATTCTATTTAAATAGAGAGTGTATTGTCAACATTCTTCACTTAATACTATTTGTGGTATATCCAATAAGTTGGAAGTTAAAAATTTAAAAACATTAAAAGTATTGTAAACTAAGTTATCTATGCGTAGATCTTACTATAATTTTTTTTATTTTCATACCTTGTGAATGTGTAAATCAGATACATTGAAAATTGATGATAATTTCTATCAACTTAAAATATCTAAGAGAGAAAAAATTATCATATGATTAATTTATTTTTAAGGTTATTTATTGCATAAAAATTTAATGGGAATGAAATTTAATAGTAATAGATGATAAAAAACATATCACAAAGTTGATATTTGATGATCTCATTGGAAATATTATATAGTATGAGAAAAGGTTAAAAATTATGTTAAAAGGGAATGGAATAAAAATGGTGTAGAATTGTTATCAATTTCTTTAGCTTTAAATTCTAAAGGAAATACTTTGATAGTAAATTAGGAAATATAGTTGGACGATACCTGTCTAAAAATAATATTAGATGTTTTTTCACATATAGTGAAGAAGATGTTTAAAAGAAGTAATTTAAAAATATATTTAAATAAAAATTGAATAGATAATAGGGATAAGAAATTATCCTAGTAAAATATATTAAATAAATGTATAAATACATGATATTTAAGGTTATAATGTCCATAGATGATGAAAATAGATAGCAAATTTCATAAGAAGTCTTCTAAGAGTACAATAAGAAAAGTTTGAAGGATGTATACACATGGAGGTACATTTCTGGTTATAATTATTCTAATAGTTCATGGTATGAATGTAATTATAGTAGTAAGGTCATCTTATTTTATTAAAATATAAAAATTCTTGATATTTTGAAGTGTTTTAGAGGAAAAATACATACTTTTGAAGATCTATCACAATATACATTGGATAATATTCAAGACGAAATATTTATTTATTAATAAAGTGAATATGAAAATTAAACTTAATAAAATGATGATATATAGCTTAAATACTAATAGGGTTTAGCAGATTATATTATTGATGCTTATGAACATTACAAAAAATTATACACAACCTATATAGGACTCAAATAAGAGGTGGATAATTATTAAACCGAGCTATGTAAATATAAAAATGTGGTATTAAAATTAACTTATGAGATTAACCCCAAGAATTCTAAAACCTAAAAAGGTAATGTTGAAGTCAGTAAACATAATTTTGAGTTCAAAAAATAATAATACATTTTTCACTTCAATAGAAAATGGTTTAGAAAAGATTAACAATGAGAATACAAAACTTGTTTTGGAGTTGGATTGGTTATAAGACAATATTTTAATGATGGTGTCTGAATTAAAAAGGAAAATTATTTTTAAGTCATGTGAAGATTTTCATAATTAAATGACTAGAAGAATTGAGCTTCTAATTTAGAAAAAAAGAAATAAGTTGGACACATAAATAGAATATAAAAGATATTTTTTAAAGCTAAAATTTTAAATTAGAAGTAAAAAATATTTCAATCCAGTTTTATTATCCGAAAAAAAATTCTAAGAAGATTTATTTTCCACATAGAGTTAATATAACTACTTTTTGGCATGGTAGAAGATTTATTGGAAAATAAAGATATTAATAATATTTCTTTGTGTTGTATTAAAAAATCCTCTCTTATTTTTTTGAATGATATTTTTTGATTTTATAAATTCTATGTTATATTTTGGTTCTTCTCTAATATGGATGTTTAAAAGGTCATTTTCTAGTGAAAATGGGTCAAAATATTATGTTATAAAAAATGAAAGGAGTTAAGGATTTATGGTGGCTGTAAACTACCACTGCCCATCCGGGGGAGTTACTGAATGTATTCACATTCCTTCTGACCCCACTAGCTAGCTGGTGGTGCTTCAAGAACCTAGGTGGTTCTTCCAGGTACCCTAGACACCCGATGTCTAGTTACTGGACATATGGTAATTCCACTAGTGCACCTAATCCAAGGTTGAATTAAATACACCCCATATAATTTTAATCACACTCAGTTTTGAAATTTAGACCTCTCATCTTGACTCTAGTGCTCTCAAATTCATCTCTAATTGATTTTTTATGGTAAGATTGGTCTAGTCACACTATAACGTTAATAACTCTCTAAAAATAAAACCTTTTCCTTTTGATTTTTGAATGATGATCATGGATCTATGATGGATCAACGTTTTAATTAATGATATAACGATCAAATTTTCCTTCCCTTATATTTTAGTGATGGATCTAGAATTTTGATGATGTATCTTGATCAAATTAAGATATACTATTGATTACAGTCATTTTATGGGTATGTGTTTATGAATCATATTCCTAGAACTCTTCCTAATGACAAATCGATACTATAACTATAATCCAATGATTATACATAGTTTTATTGGTAGCGGATTGGACTTTTCAATTTCCAACCTTTAACTAAAACCCGTTCCCTTGTAAATGGTGGATGTTTCCAAGTAAGATTCATTATATCAATCATATTGAGACTTTATTCTTGAATCACATCCTGGATATATTTTCAATTTATATATTTTTAGTGGATTGATGATTATTTATTTGACATGAGGTTATAATATAGAAATGAAATGGAATTTGTGATGTTTTCTTGAATAAAAAATAGATCTGGTTAATAGGAAAACTCTCATTCAACATATTTTGAAACTTGTTTTATCAGTAGAATCCATGAGGTATGTAATTATTGAATAATCTTCTTGAAATGGAATATCCTCAGGTATCTATTTTCTAAATATCTTATTTGAAGAACTGAATCCCAAGATATACATCTTTGATGTGCGAGTTACTTATTCGTGGGTGTGAAAATTGGTTTGGCTATGATCCTTTGATGAAATTTGATATACTTAAAAAACAAAAAAGTGGCAGGATATTCCCTCCTATTTGGTCATATTGTATAAATATATTTACATGGTATCTTTCTTATGTTTTCATAGTTGTTTTATCATACTTGATAGAGATTTATTGTGGGTATGTGTGTGGCATGTGAGACCCGTTTATGATACTTGATGTGATGAGTATGATTTTAGCTTCTTTGACCATATTCAATGTTGATCAAATGCAGTATATGTTTCTACTATATTCTCATTGTGATATGTTAGTATTTTCCCTGCATGCACTACCCTATTATTTGTGTTGACATGCCTTGGAAATTATTTCTCCTAACTCGGAATAGGCTGGACATTTTGATATGATTATCACTGAGATAGGGAGTGTGAACAACATAAGAAGATGGTGATGATGGACTTGAGAATAGGGTAGGGGCATGACAGCCAAGGGGCCTAACCTGAGATAGTGGAATTAGGAGAATTATTTATAGTAGAGGCCATACATGAGGTATAAAAGGTGTATAATCTCATAGGGACCAAACCTAGGATGGATATGAAATACAGCGTCTTGGATTCTTGATCTAACTTGATGTCATGATAATTTTGAGACACATTAATAGCATAATTGTCACTAGTTCTTGATAAATTGTGATATCCTATGATTATCCTTCTAGAATATGTCCAAAGTATATACAGTCAGGGATCATGGTGCCTTAGTTACCACATGGGTGCTTTCTATTTGATTATTTATGCACTCTTTCATATTTATTGTTATTATGGAATACACCTGTAATACTTGAGTACATTTTTGAAGGAATCATCAGTGGCCACCTAATGTGTTTTATTAATCACACACTATATAAACATCTCGACATGAACAAAATTATTTATAGGTATCTAGAAAAGGGAAAGGGGGCGATGGAAGATGGTTTATCTAAGGAACAATGAGCTAATAATGGTATTGGTACATACATCAAATATTTATGTAGAGTTAATCATTTTATTACTTTCACTCTATAACATTAGGATTGAATTTCTTGTTTGGTAACTTGTTTCTTTCATTATATAACATTCATTCTATATGATATTACATTATGATACTTTATCTTCCCCTATGATTATCTGAAATTTATTTTTTATTTTATTTATGTATATTTTTTAAGGCTATGATATTGAGGGTATAGTCTCACCACTAGTGGTGTTTGGACCCTCACAGGTAGTCAGAAACCTCTTGGATTTTGAGAGGCCCACATGAGGTCTAGTGGGTCTTCCTATCTAATCCTATAGTTATGGTGTCATGGAGTTACAAAATGGTATCAGAGAATATTTTTCTTCTTTTATTTTTAAAAAACCCTATACATTATAGAAAGAATATAGGTTGTGTGGGTCCCAAGCTAGCTCATGTGTAATGGTCATTTATGTTTTCACTAATGGGATTTTTATTATAATTTTTTTGGAATTGGGTTCATTTATTCATCATGATTAGAAACACAAGATCACAGATCATATATATCAACTATTATGTGTTGTTTAAAGGTTATGTAACATAATGACTTGATTATGATATATATTCGAGATAGACATTAATTACTCATTTTACTAATATATAAATATATATATATATATATATATATATATATATATTTCATTCTATTGTGATATATTTTTTGGAAATAATTAGCTGAACTTGAGAATGTTGTAATGTTTTGTTTATATATATTATTGTGACTAACAAGGAAGGATAGAGTCATTAGTTAGTGATATATGGTATATACCAAGGGTTTTTTGTATAATACTTGGAGAACCTTCATGTGATCACATTGAATTATTAGGATCTATCCTAATAAATTCAGTTTTTTCTAAATGTTTCATTCATGTTTCAGAAGAAGATTCCCTGAAGGTGATTGATGGGACTACTAACTCACATGGGTTGGGATGCTCCCACTAGGAAGGATTCCCAAGTTACATTGCCTTCTATTGAAGGGGTTTCATTGTGCATGTTCTCACACCTATTTAAGTGGTATAGGATATGGCCCCACCTCATCCATGAATCTTTTTTGATGTCCTATCCCGAGAAGAGGGTTACCAAGTTCCATGGTCGACAACACCATATACTTACTGCTCTAGCATACACCAGCCTTTTAGGGTACTTGTGGGACATATGATGTAGATGAATGGATTAAAGACATCAAGGGTTTCTTTGAAATCATTTAGACACATGAGTATAATACGGTGAAGCTATTAGTGTTCATGCTATAGGGACCCGCTAGGATATGGTGAGGTGTGATAGGAAAGGTTGGCAAACATTGGGGTCTCACTTAGGAGGCCTATAAGGATATATTTTTTCATGAGATTATTTCTAGATACATTGAATATATACTAATTTCAAGAGTTTATAGAGCTAAAATAGATGTTCATGATGGTATCCACATACTCCAATCATTTTTCTAATCCACTTCTCTTTTCTCCTCTCATATCAAAAAATGAGACACATAAGGCTAGGAAGTTAGAGATCAGTCTTCATTCCAACATCTAGCAGTGGTTAGGATTTTCAACCTAAATAAAAACCTTAAGGTTCCTCTCATGTCCTTGATGATTGATAATGGAATAGATGAGGATGAATTAGTTATTAAAATTTCACCTTTCAATAATTAGGCAGGTGGACATCTTAATACTATGATGAGTGTCTCTTATGTTAGTAGGAATTAGAGGGCCAAGAACATTAAATAACATAGTGGTAAGTGAGATTAGAAAATTTTAGCATCTTCAGTACCCTCAGGAGGATATCTAAAATGCTTCAATTTTTTAAAAATCATACATTACCATAGGGTCTACATATCACTACAAAGCACGTGTCAACAATATGTAAAGATGGGGAATCTTCAACCATTTTTCAACATGGCTTTGATCTCATTCTTTGATAATGATTGAAGTAGATGTATTTAGGGAATTAATAACCTATATATGGTCATTATCAGTAGAATCAATAAATGATGACTTAGGTGAGTAACAAAACTCAAGGATAGGCTCACAAAGCTAAGGTTGGATGATTATATACAGTGGACTGAACTCCATTCATTGGTTGTGGGAAAAAATTTATAATTAAAGGTATTATCTTAATCACTTCAATATTTTAAAATTCCTTGTATGATAGAAATTCTTCATATTACCTTATATGTACAAAAGTTATTGTTGGAATTGACCTGCCAATCAAGTTATATTCTGAATTTTTCCTGTGTTACACTACGGAGCATGAATGTATACCATCTTCAAGGATTCCAAGAGTGTTGTATAGTTATTTATAATACTTTAAATTTATGGGACTTTATGATCTTTGAGATGATAAACTTAAATGTTATTCCTAGCAGGGATGGGATAAACAAATTTTAGGCCCACATCAATTACTCTCGGAGATGGGTATCATTTACATATCCCATGGGATAAAATTTCATGATGACATGGGAGTGGGAATGGTGAGAATGTAGAGTTATTTCAAACATGATCCATCATAGGACGATTATGGCATGGATTTCATTCTTGGATCTTTTAGTGGTATTAGTGGTAGCCCCATAATCGTTTCCTATAGTTTTGGATCTATATCAAGAAGCCTTTACATATGAATTAAGAGGACTTATTCATGATATAATTATTTAATTCAAGATATAACTCATTCAAGGTGAACTGTCCATTTAAATAGAATCCCGCCTTTTTATCACATAAACTTTCATTACATTATACAAAACTTAGGATCTTTAAGGTTTAGTGTCTTGGAAACCAGGAACTTAATACATGAAACAAAAAAAATTCTTCTTAAACACTTGAAAAGATTCTCCTTATGTTCATCCTAGGTTCATTACTGCATCTCATAACCTGGGGACATACATCAAAAGAAATGGTGAGCAGAAGGCCCAGTAAGGGAAACAAGAGGAATATTTTACATGTGAACTTGAGATACTTCAACAATGTCATGAAAAAGAACTTTAAGGCATGAGAAAGAAATCATGTGGAATATCATAATAAAAATAACATTTTTCATAACTTTAAGATGTGGCTACATAATTTAACATAGAAAATCATGAACTTATCACCAAGGTCTATCCCCAAGGTGTCATTTGAAAATTACCAAGGTTATTCACCAAGATATCGTGAAAATTGTAATCTCTAGTGGTTACATCATTACCCAATGCATTGGAGTGATATCAGGGCACACCCTTAAATTTGAATTTATTATCATGTGAGCCACATATATCATCATGAAACATTTCATAAATAACCAATATAGCATAAAATAAATGGGTTTCATTTCATAATCATAACGTTTTAAGAAGAACTATTTTAAAGACATGATCTTTATGTCACTTTAAAACCCACAGAAAAGGAAGGTGGGTCTCATGTATGTAAATACCAGAATTTAAAATAGAATATTTTGATATATATGTGAATACCCCTGTAGAAATAAGATCTTTGAGTTTTCAGTTTATAACATAAAATAATTTTGAGAAAAGAGAGAGGCATTTTGAGATGAAAATTCTGCAGCATAATGGCTATGTTTTGGGTTTTTAGAAAACATTGAAAAGATAGGGGACATGGGTAAAACATTCATAAATTACCCATAAAACAGTAGAGGGACAGAATAAGGAGGATATATGAACATGGTAATGAAATTTTAAGGACATACCATTTGAAATGAAAAACATGGAAGGAAGACAAAAATTATATTTCTCTTATGAAAGTTCGGCAGCCTAACGACGTTACTTAAACTTCAACAAAAATGATTTGAAGAAATAAAATAGGGTCTCTCATCATGTGAACATAATAGTTCAGTATGATAGATATAGAGATCATTCCCCAACATAATTAAAAAGGAACTTGGAAGACTTGACATGAAAGTAGAACTTTGAAAAGAATGAGAAGGGTGAAAGAATCCACTTAAAAATTCAGCAGCCTAACGACGCCACTTAAAACTTCAAAATACTGAATTGAAGAGATCAAATTGGGTCTATCATCATATGATCATAAAATATCAGTATGATAGATATAGAGATCATACCCCAACATAATAAAAAGGAACTTGAAAGGCTTGACAAGAAAATATAACTTGAAAATGAGAAGGGTGGAGGAATCTGTTACAAAAATTTCGGCAGCCTAATGGCGCCAATTAAACATTCATAAAATGAAATGATGAGCGTAAGAGGGGGACTATAATAATATGAACATAAAAATTACAGTATAATTAATATAAAATAACATCCACCAACATAAGAACATGGAGCATAAAAGAAATTACATAAAAGAGATCACTTGAAAAGAAAGAGAGGGGTCAGATCCCTTACCTTAAAACGTAACTCTTAAAACTCAAAGGTTGGGAACTTGAGGGATTGGGGGCACCTTGGGAGGACTCTTTGAGAGGTAAAGAGACCAGAGCTTCGTTGGGGAAGAGTTGGGAGTCAAATGGATGAGATAATGGCTTGGTATTTATAGGGAAAGTGAGGGGACAAGGCATTAATGGCCAAGAGACACCTCATAAGTGGGTTTCTCAAAACCATGTGCTCTCCGAAGATATTTCCCATGAAGTTAGGCCACATGGGGCCCCCAATACAATAATTCATCACCTTTGGTCGGCCAACCCATAAAATATCTCATGACATCATCATGACATAGTTATGAAGTAATTAAACATACCGAAACCCTAAAACTGTATTTTTACTATTCACGGAAAATTCAACTTTCTCAGAAAAATCCCAAAATTTCACCTTAACCAAATATCAATGTTTTGATTTCAAAAATGAACTCCATTTTATAAAAATAATTTTCTAATTATTTTTAATTTATTTTTTAAATAAATACACTATTCACCGAAAATTCATTTTTTTCAGAAAAAACCCCAAATTTTACCTTAACATAATATCGATGCTCTGAGTTCAAAAATTAAATCCATTTTATAAAAATAATTTTCTAAATATTTTTAATTTAATTTTTAATTAAAAAACACTATTCACCCGAAAAAACTAATACTTGAATAATAATTTATGAAATCGTTATTTAACCATTTTATTGAATCACATTACTTAATCAAGGTGCCTAGATTATATTAATACTTTATTTAAGTGAGATTACTAATCCATTTGGTCACATTACTAATCCTAAGCATAAAATCACTATTCATAATTTATTATTCATCAAAAATTAAGTTGATCTTATTAGACTCTAAATTTCGTACTGAACATAATTGTAGAAGACCATTTTTTGAAAATCATTACACATTTTTAATTATTTAAGGTTTACATAAACATTTTTTAAAATATCCTTTCTCTAAAATTCACCAAAAATATGCATACTATATTTATCCAGACATTTGAAAAGTCATAAACATCATCATAAGAGGAAATCCCAATTTTTATTTAAAACAAAGGATTACACAAGGCAGTTACGGTCTCCTTACATAGCCCCTTATCACACCAGCATAGGACCTAAGTGTAAAGTGTGCTAAGGTTAGAGAATCTGAGGGAGGCTCGACCAACATCGCACGAGTAGTAATTTCTATCAGTTTGAACTTCTCGCGAAGGCGATTCCGTTCTAGCTTCACACGATGAAGTTCAGCTTGGGTTTGGTCCCGAGAAAAGCCTAGTGGGGCTACCTCCTTCCCAAGTTCTGTTAGATGGGCTTCGATCGGTCCAAGACTGCTGGGTGAGGCCATCAAATCTTCTTTCTATATTAATTAACCAAGATCACTTGTATTTAGAGACAAAAGAAAATGAAACGTTTATTTTCCAGCAGTCATATTGACCAATGGGCATATAACAGTCAAAACCCAACAGTCTCATTTTAATTATACTCATGTTATCCATGAAACAATTTTGTTGAGTATAAAAATAAAATAACACACAAAATTAGAAAACAAGATTTATTCAAAATTTCGGGTCGTTACAATCTTCCCCCCTTAAGAAATTGCGTCCTCTCAATTTTTAAAATTGGGTTTTGAAATTTCATTGAACGTCCCACACCGGAAAAGTAGTCAGTAAAACTATTACTTTAAAAGAAGGAAAGGGAAGTAAAAAAGTTCACCCAAGTTATCCCATACTAGGATCCCATGTATGAAAACATGGACAAGGAGGAAAAAAACCTAGGGTCACATTTTAAGGGAGAGTGATAGAAAACATGATTAGGAGAAAGTTAACCATGATAAAATCCCAAACTTATGATGTGTGTAAACGGTCTTTGATTACCTAGTAGGAAACATAAACCAACAACGTTTTTGTTTTACGTTCCTTTTCATAATTTTGAGGAATTCATTTACTACATAGAACAAAAACATAAGGAAATATACCTAGCTTCCAGTAGAGTTTCATCCTTTAATAAGTTTCTACCAAAACTAATCTTTTCTCCAAATGATGAGCATTCAAAACTACTTGGTCTCATCAAAGCACAAGAATAATCTTCTCGAGAATCGCGTATTCCACAAAAGAAAAACTATCTTTCTTTAAACATTTATCCCAAAAATAGAAAGGGTAAGATAAAACAACTCTTAAAAAAGAAACAATCCAATAGGAAGGAAAACTAATTTTAAATATTCAAAGTTCCACGGTACTACCCAGAGTTCATCATAGACCATTCCGTAAATAACGGTCCTCAAAATTCCTCAAAATAAAGCAAACTATGATTGAAACCCAAATATAAGAAAGATTTGATAACATAGTCTTCCAAAATAAACTTCATTGTTCATCACCAAACAACTTCAACCACTCCTAACATCTTATATCAAAAGTAGCTAACCTAAACATATATTACCCAAGATAGGTCAATCATTTCCATAAGTAACCTAAAATACCATAAGTTCACCTTAAATTTGTCGATTCTTCAAAATATAATTCAACCTTTACTCCTCAAATAAAATACCGCAGTAATCTATTTACCTCGATCAAATAGGGTTCCCAAAATAGTGAACGTATTCTAAAATAATAATCATCTTTTAATTCCCTAATAATCTCTGTCATATAAATATGGCAATCATCGCATTTCCTATCACATTGGTTGTTGGGACATGTTCTTCCATTTTCCACCATTAACTAAGAAGAGAAATTATAATTAGGGGCTTAAATACTTAGCCAATAATCATGAAAATGAACTAAAAGCATATAAGGATAACTTGTAGAAGAATAGTATACCCTAACTTGTGATCCCCTATGTTACCATATAGGTTATCCATGATCAAATATTATTATACGAATCTTTATTTTATTTTATCTTTGTTCCTTTAACAATGGTTCATACTAAGCTTATGAATTTACCAAATCATATCCCCTGAGAGTGTCGTAACCAAGAGTGCAGAAAGACCCATTGTCATGTACCAGTTCCCATTTGAGTCTATCTCAAAGCAGTGTTTTCGGGTTTTACCCCTATCTACATCTGTGCCAGAGCCACCTCTACCTGCTCGTATCCAGACAGGGATGTATTTTCTTGGAAACACATTACTCAATACTCACCAAACTACCAGGAATATTTCCTATATATAAAATTTTCTATAGACTTCTTCCTAAAGTTTTCATATCCTAATTTCCACAAATAACTAAACAATCCTTTGATACCAACTATAGAATCCCGCCTTTTTATCACATAAACTTTCATTACATTATACAAAACTGAGGATCTTTAAGGTTTAGTGTCTTGGAAACCAGGAACTTAATACATGAAAAAAAACATTCTTCTTAAACACTTGAAAGGCTTATCTTTATGTTCATCCTAGGTTCATTACTGCATCTCATAACCTGGGGACATACATCAAAAGAAAGGTTGAGAAGAATTCCCAGTAAGGGAAACAAGAGGAATATTTTACATGTGAACTTGAGATACTTCAACAATGTCATGAAAAAGAACTTTAAGGCATGAGAAAGAAATCATGTGGAATATAATAATAAAAATAAAATTTTTCATAACTTTAAGATGTGTCTACATCATTTAACATAGAAAATCATGAACTTATCACCAAGGTCCATCCCCAAGGTGTCATTTGAAAATTACCAAGGTTATTCACCAAGATATCGTGAAAATTGTAATCTCTAGTGGTTACATAATTACCCAATGCATTGGAGCGCTATCAGGGCGCACCCTTAAATTTTCCTTTATTATCATGTGAGCCACATATATTATCATAAAAATTTTCATAAATAACCCATATAGCATAAAATAAATGGGTTTCATTTCATAATCATAACGTTTTAAGAAAAACTGTTTTAAAGACATGATCTTTACGTCACTTTAAAACCCACAGAAAAGGAAGGTGGGTCTCATGTATGTAAATCTAAGAATTTAAAATAGAACATTTTGATATATATGTGATTACCCCTTTAGGAATAAGAGCTTTGAGTGTTTACTTTAAAACATAAAATAATTTTGAGAAAAGAGAGAGGCATTTTGAGACGAAAATTCTGCAGCATAATGACTATGTTTCGGGTTTTTAGAAAACATTGAAAAGAGAGGGGACATGGGTCAAAAATTCATAAATGGCCCATAAAATAGTAGAGTGACAGAATAAGGAGGATATATGAACATGGTAATGAAATTTTAAGGACATACCATTTGAAATGAAAAACATGGAAGGAAGATGAAAATTAGATTTCTCTTATGAAAGTTCGGCAGCCTAATGGAGTTACTTAAACTTCAACAAAAATGACTTGAAAAGATAAAATAGGGTCTCTCATCATGTGAAAATAAGAGTTAAGTACGATATATATAGAGAGAATGCCCCAAAAAAATTAAAAGGGAACTTGGAAGACTTGACATGAAAGTAGAACTTTGAAAAGAATGAGAAGGGTGAAAGAATCCACTTAAAAATTCAGCAGCCTAACGACGCCACTTAAAACATCAATATACTGAATTGAAGAGATCAAATTGGGTCCCTAATCATATGATCATAAAATATCAGTATGATAGATATAGATATCATACCCCAACATAATAAAAAGGAACTTGAAAGACTTGACAAGAAAATATAACTTGAAAATTAGAAGGGTGAAAGAATCTGTTACAAAAAATTTTGGCAGCCTAACGTCGCCACTTAAACTTTCATAAAATAAAATGATGAGAGTAAGAGGGGGTCACTCATAATATGAACATAAAAATTACATTATAATGAATATAAAATAACATCCACCAACATATGAACATGTAGAATAAAAGAAATTACATAAAACAGATCACTTGAAAAGAAATAGAGGGGTCAGATCCCTTACCTTAAAACGTAACTCTTAAAACTCAAAGGTTGGGACCTTGAGGGATTGGGGGCACCTTGAGAGGACTCCTTGGGATGTAAAGAGACCAGAGATTTGTTGGGGAAGAGTTGAGAGTCTAATGGATGAGAGAATGGCTTGGTATTTATAGGGAAGGTGAGGGGACAAGGCATTAATGGCCAAGGGACACCTCATAAGTGGGTTTCTCAAAACCATATGCTCTCCCAAGATATTTCCCATAAAGTTAGGCCACATGGGGACCCCAATACAATAATTCATCACCTTTGGTCGGAAAACCCATAAAATATATCATGACATCATCATGACATAGTTATGATGTCATTAAACATACAGAAACCCTATAACTGTATTTTTACTATTCACTGAAAATTCAACTTTCTCAGAAAAATCCCAAAATTTCACATTAACCAAATATCAATGCATTGATTTAAATGTTGAAATCCATTTTATAAAAATATTTTTCTAAATATTTTTAATTTATTTTATAAATAAATACACTATTCACCGAAAATTCATTTTTTTTCAGAAAAACCCCAAAATTTACCTTAACATAATATCGATGCTCTGAGTTCAAAAATGAAATCCATTTTATAAAAATAATTTTCTAAATATTTTTAATTTAATTTTTAATTAAAAAACACTATTCACCTGAAAAAACTAATACTTGAATAATAATTTATGAAACCGTTATTTAACCATTTTATTTAATCACATTGCTTAATCAAGGTGCCTAGATTATATTAATACTTTCTTTAAGTGAGATTACTAATCCATTTGGCCACATTACTAATCCTAAGCATAAAATCACTATTCATAATTTACTATTCATCAAAAATTAATTTGATCTTATTAGACTCTAAATTTCGTACTAAACATAATTATAGAAGACCATTTTTTGAAAATCATTACACATTTTTAATTATTTAAGGTTTACATAAACATTTTTTAAAATATCCTTTCTCTAAAATTCACAAAAAATATGCATATTATATTTATCCGGACATTTGAAAAGTCATAAACATCATCATAAGAGGAAATCCCAATTTTTATTTAAAACAAAGGATTGCACAAGGCAGTTACGGTCTCCTTACATATCCCCTTATCACACCAGCATAGGACCTAAGTGTAAGGTGTGCTAAGGTGAGAGAATCTGAGGGAGGCTCGGACAACATCGCACGAGTAGTAATTTCTATCAGTTTGAACTTATCGTAAAGGCGATTCTATTCTAGCTTCACACGATGAAGTTCAGCTTGGGTTTGGTCCAGAGCAAAGCCCAGTGGGGCTACCTCCTTCCCAAGTTCTGTTAGATGGGCTTCGATTGGTCCAAGACTACTAGGTGAGGCCATCAAATCTTATTTCTATATTAATTAACCAAGATCACTTGTATTTAGAGACAAAATAAGACGAAACATTTAGTTTCCAGAGGTCATATTGACCAATGGGCATATAACAGTCAAAAACCAATAGTCTCATTTTAATTATACTCGTGTTATCCAATGAAACAGTTTTGTTGAGTATAAAAATAAAATAACACACAAAATTAGAAGATAAGATTTATTCAAAATTTCGGGTCGTTACAATTTAGATACCCCCTTATTATATAGTGTTATTAAAAATAAATTATATTGGGGTAAATCATGAGAACTTGGAGTAAAAGGGATTGATTAGGTCATGTATATGATAATGGGGTACAACTATTTTGTTCATTGAAAAGGTGGATGGTAGTATTAAACTCTATGTAGATTACCAAAAGATGAATTGGGTGATAGTGAAGAATAGTTATCGTTTTTCAAGTATTAATGATTTCTTTGATCTATTATAGAGATATCAATGGTTCAATAATATTGATCTTCAATTGGGATATCACCAGTTATGGGTTAGAGGGGATGGAATTCAGAAGATGGTGTTTTGTAGAAGGTATGGGATTTATGAGTACTTGGTGATGTATTTTCAACTGAAAAATACATTAATAGTGTTTAAGGAACTGATGATAAATATCATCCACCCATAACTTGACTCCTTATCCATGGTGTTCAATGAAGATATCCTCATTTATGCAATAACCCGAGAGCATCAAGTTAGATATCTGGAGATAGTACTGAGTACGGTTTGAGTAGAGTGACTTTATACCAAGTTGTCGAAGTATAACATTTTAATATATTGGGTAAAGTTATTAAGTTATATGGGGTATAATATAGTTATATCCATGTTCCTAGAGAAATTTGAGGCAATTATTTCCTCAACACAGCCCCATAACATATTTGAAATCAAGATCATTATGGGTTTAGTGGGAAACTATCTACATTTAATCTTGGACTTCTCCCATTTTTTAGCACCAATGACTGTGCTGATGAAGAACAGGGTGAAGTTTCATGGTGAGACTAGTGTGAGGAGGTTCTTCTTGAGATAAAGAAAGATTACTATAGCTCCATTGTTAATTATACCTCAATTGGGATTTATTTATGTCACATTATATGATGTATTAGGTGTTATTTTGGGTGAAATGATGATGTAGATGGGGAACATAGTATCTTATTGGTCAAATCAGCTAGGACCCCATTAGTGGAACTATCCTACCCATGACTAGGATCTATAAGTATTGATCTATGATTTTAATTGTTTGTAGCATTATCTATTTAGATATAGTTTGGTATCTACATGAACCTCAAGATCCTTTCTTAAATATTTAAAAATAAAGACATGAACTTAAGGAAGAGGTGATGGGTTCAGTATCTGAAGACATTTGAATTTGAGATAGCCTATACAAAAGATAAAGATAATTCAAATTTATTTTCACTTATTTGTAAGAAGTGGGTAGATCAATAGCTTAGTGAATGGATTTTGGAGGAATAAGGGTGCTTGAGAATATTATTAGCTTATTGTAGGATAGATACTTTTGAGGAATCAAGATTCGTGACATGTTCTCTATTAGTGGTCGCATATTCTTTAGTATAATAGGTAAAGGTTGTCTGGGATAATGACCTGTAGTGTGCTGTGATGTTAGAACAACTTGCAGTTTGTGTCTCGATACCCAAGTGGTCAATGGATGACAGTGATGTGATTATAGTAGACGATAGAGTTGTTGTACCTTCTTCCATCAAGGAAGAGCTGCTAAGGTTTTTCCATATCTCTAAGTCGGTTTTAAATCCTTGAGAGGAAAATATTCAGAATTACATTAGGGGTAATTCTCATGAAAAGGGATAGAGAAGGACATTGGAATATTTGATTTCTGATGCCTCACCTTCTATAGGATAAATACTGAGAACCCACATCTTTGTGGTTTTCTCTAGCCAATTAATATGCCCATGTGGAGGTGTGAAGACATCACAATGGAAATTTTGATAGGGCTACCCAGTTCCCTGAAAATCCATGATGTTTTTTGGGTGATTTTAAACCATCTAACAAAATATGATAATTTCTTACTAATATTTGAGACAAAATTTTTAGATGAGTTGGGAAAGATTTAGGTCTATGAGATAGTATGCCTATACGGTGTCACCTTGAGTAATGTATCTAATAAAGAAACATGTTTGATGATTGGGTTTTTAAAGGGAATGAAAAAATAATTATCAACATAGATAATATTGATCATAGCATACCATACCCAGATAGATGGAAAATCAGAGTGGATGATTCATATATTGAAGGATAAGCACTAATCCTTTATTCTACACTTTGTTGGATCTTAGGATGATCATAGAGACATGGTTGGGATTGAATACATCAATAATTACTATGATTCAATTTAAATGGAACCTTATGAGGATCTCTAGGGTTGGTAATTTATTTTAACGCATTTTTGGCACAAGGATAGTAAGGAAGAAGATGTCGATCAAGTATGGTGAAAGAGACCTCTTAGAGTATAGCTAATTTAGGAGGGTCTAATCATAACAAAAATCAATTATAAGTCTTATCTCAATTATAGGATGATACCATTTATATTTACTATAGGTGGATAGGTTTTCCTGAGAATAAATCAATAGTTATTCCCTGATATTTGAGAAAGCAAGTGAAGATAGTTCCTTACTATATTGGACCCTTCTAGGTCAACGAGTAGGTTTAGACTATAGAACACCACATAGATCTTCTTTTACTCTACCATGGAATTCATAATATTTTTCATGTATCCAAAATCCTTAGTCACACACCTGATCCTACGCATGTCATTGATAGTATGTGTGTTGATCAAAAGCCTGATGAATCACAAAAAGAGATCCCAATGTTAATTCTATATCGATGCGAGAAAATAGTTCATGGGAAGACGGGACCACTTCTCTGACTATTATGACATTATGGATTGAACTAGTGGAGACTTTGGAGTGATACGCTAATGTTATATCTTGATGGCCTGAGTTGTTTTAGTATATCCTTTTATGGAACTTCTCAAGAATTATAAGTCATTATAGGGGGATAATTTTAACATCCTCATGTATTACGATGTAAGAAATGTTTTGAATTTATAAATTATCCATACTCCCTTGTTTCATCACTATTATGGGTGTTTAAGAGGTATAATATTTGTGAAAATGATTCTTGGAATATAATATAGAAAATATAAGAGAAGATAAGGATTTATAGTGGTTATAAACTACCACCAGACAGTCTATGGACTACACTAGATTATTTATAGAGTTACTGAAGGGCTTTACTTTTTTGTAGACCCCACTGACTGACTGGTGGAGTGCCACTGGCCAACCAGTGGTTCTAAAAAACCTAGGTTGTTTTTACAACTATATTAGATTTATAAAGAACCTTGTGTGAGGTTAATTAATTATACCCCATTGGGTTTTATTCCCACATAGTTTAGACCCTCTTTAATATCCAATTCTCTCCCCAAATTCCCAATTTTGAAATTGAGACCTCTCATACTGACCCTACATCTCTCTCATTCATTACCCCTTGATTATTCATAGTTGGAAATATCTTATGGTACTAAAGTGGTATGATTTTTTATGTTGGAATAATAAAAAGATACACAAGAAGGGGGGTGGTGGTTAATTGTGTCTTTTGGATAATCTTGAAAGATTCTCACTTTAAACATTCCTTACATTTTGTGAATATGTAAAATGCTATCATTTATAAATGAATTAAGAAGATGATAAGTCGTGAATAAGAACACATCAATTTCTATATTAGTTTGGAGAAGAAAGATCACATACCCCACTCCACCGGTACTCTATCTATAACCTTGGTGATTTTTACTATACATGGACCTCTTATCATAATACCTTCACAACTGAGTGCAGGTTGTGGACACCTTTAAAACAAGGATAAAAAGAGTCGTCTGGTTCTTTAACTGGGAACTGATTTCTCTATATCTTAGTTCAAGAAGATGAAACTGGACCATAATAGAGTGAGAGTAGTCAAAACTCCAATAAATAAAAAGCATTTGATTTTTTGGATGTATAGGTTGAAATTCAAAGTCACAGTAAAAACTGACAGAATACAAAACTTCTTATTCAAAGATAAATTTCTTCATATATTAATATCTCTCAAGAGATCCTTATTTTGAACAATCTTCAATACGAATAAAAATAAATGAACAAAAGCAGTTTTACCAGTATGAGGTTGAAATATATATCTCAAAATGAAGCCTCTTTTGTGAATAAGAGAGTTGTTCAGATTTTTTTATTAGTCATGTATTCAAAAGAGATTCAAAAAAAATATATCTGAATATATCCCATGTATCACACATATTTGAAGTGAAAATATTTTAGCTATGTATATAGAACAGACCACTTTCTTTCAGTTGAGTGGATCAAAAAATGTCCCCCTAATAGATTAAAATCATTTAAATTTGAATTATAAGAGAATTGTAACATTATATGTAAAAAAGAATGATTTAATATATTTAATAGATTCTTTAAAACAATCTCAATGCGATTTTGAATCAGTCGAAAATCATTTTTGAATTGATCTTTAGTCCCGTCAATACCATTTCATAATTCTCAGATAATATCATAGATTTAAAACTCCATTATTGAATAGTAAAAAATATGGTTCCTTAAATTAATGAGAAAAATGAAAAAGTAGGGTTGAAAATGTAGGGTAAATGTGCCATATGTTAGTTTCCCCAAATGTAGGGTTCTATACTAACATAGGGTTTTAGAACCATTATTTCCCTTTTCTAAAATGAAAGGTTTCATCCAAACATAGTGTTGATTAACCATACAATCATAAAAGCATATGGTATAATATCCTTACGCGATGTTCTAAATTTACGGTTGATTCCTTATGTTAGGATTACCAATGTAGGGTCGAGAACAATGTTTTCAAAATATAATAAAACATGTTCTAACAATTTATCAACTGCTTACCATGAATTAATGATTATTTTGATGAATTGATAAAGAGAATCATGAGTGTTGTGTTTACCCAATTTTATCCCCCTTTTAGTGATATCGAGAAAAATCATATGAAAATAGGTTAAAACACATTCAATGTAGCACATAACTATAAATTAATGTCATATTTTAATGGATAGAAAAATGAGAAATTTGATCTGACAGTATAAGTGAACAAAAAAAAATAATAATATCAAAGAGTAAAACAAAAAAGAATAATTTTCATTTATAATCTTGTGAATTATTACAAGAGTGACTTTGGCTAAGAAAGGAGTTTAAAAACAAGGTTCAGTTGAGTTGGAAAGGATTAGTTCAGTAGAGGTTTTGTGTTCTGGAGAAGCTTGAACATTTTGAAAAACTTATTTTGACTCTTCCATATGGTCCATCTTTATGATAAAAATGTGAGTCTTATACAATCTTTAAAATTCATATGATATTGACTTTTAAAAAGTCATGAATATTTTTCTCTGTCTATAGAAACTGTGTAGTATTATCACACATGAAATTGAGAAGCATTATGATTCACGGTTCACGGGAGGTTAAATTTTTTGAAAATATCTTTTTTGATGTCTAATAGCACACTCAAAGGTGTCCTGTTACATTGAAGAGTATAAAGTATATCATTCATATCATCCATCACTGAAGTAATTGATTGAAATATTCGGACTAAATCTAAAGAAGGTGGTGGTGTATAAGTATAACCTATGGATTGACTAACACTTATTTTCATAGATTAAAACTGACTTCCCAAATACCATTTTAAATATGAAAAATATATTTTAGAAAAAAATTATCATTTTAGTTTACTAAACTAAACTAACATTTCTCCCTAAAAATAATCAAAATATTTTTTGGAAACTAAACTTTCTCTGATATTATGTAAATGAGTCTGAACAGTTTCAAAATCCTCTATTGGAATAGTCTAATTTCTTAAATCCTCTAAATATTTTCTTGTATATTGCAGTTCTTATTATTATTGGATTTATCCTCCTTTATTTTAATAAACTTGATTACCAGAACTTCAATCAGATTTTTTAGAGAATTAAATATACCTTATTCTTGATTTTTAGATTTGGGAGCCTTTTCCAATACAACTATGGACTTTTCTATAGTCTTATCACTAGAAAAAGAAATATTATCAAGAACTAATATTTTTTCTCCTAATGAAAAAGGTGTACTATTAATAGATTGTGTAATACTAAAGATAGTTTGATTTTAAAAAAACATTAGTTGTTTCAACCACTGAGGTTTGAACATGCTCACGTCCTTGAGCAGTTCCATTAAGTTGATCTATTCTAAGAGATGTATGTTCATACAGTAAATGATTTTCAACATGTTGTTCCTCAAGAGTGATTTTTACTCCTTCAAATTTTATTGAATCATCCTATTTAGGTGAAACCATTTGAATTTCATGGATCTCAGTGGGGGGATCTTCTATATTCCTAGGCCTTATGACAAGAGGTTCAATGAAAACTACATTAGTATCTTCCCAATCTTGATTGGAATTATAATATATAATTCACCTCTTTATTTTTTGAGAAAAATATTCTATTATGGATTATTCAACTTCCTCATTATAAGGATAAGCTAATCCAATAGATTAGATATTTTATTGCTCTCCCCGAGCAATATGATTTGTTTTTTCTGGTCATCCACACAAATAGGACACAATTTTCCTTGAAATCTGCTCTTGAAATAACCTAATTTCCTTAAAGTTCCAACATTTTGAATGTTGTTGTGATGAAACTTAGTATGAACATATAGACATAGAATATTACTCTTTTTATACATAAGAAGAAAAATTATTTAACAATATATATAGGAATAAAATTTATCTTCTAATTGACATCAATGATTTAGATATCAAAGCTTATACCTAGGAAAGTTTAGCTTGATGTTGCTTATAAATAGTAACATGATATTCATGTTAGTAAAAATAAACTTTCCAATTTTTTTGACTCTTGTGAGTTCTTGCTTCAACAATAGCTTTATCTAATTAATCCAATTGAAATAAAAAACTTTTCCTTAAATAATATTTCTAATGGGGACTCGTTGATCTTTCAATTCACATGGTTCATCTTCATCTACTCTCTTGTTCTAAACAATTCTAAGAATCAGAAGGTATAAGTGTTTTAAATTCAAGGGTATCAAAGGAATACAAGAGCTCACAAAGTTGAAACGTTTCAAAATCAAAATGTAATCAGAGAAAGAGTTAGAGGAAGGGTTTTTCTAATAGTTTTGGGTGACACAATTCTAATTTCTTGAGCCAATTAATTATTGTAATCATTAATTCTTTATTTTAAAAATATGAGATTTTTAAAAAATAAAAATAAATTTATTTTTTTATTTTAAAAATAAATAAATGCATGAAATCCAAATAAATAAAAATGAATAAAAATAATTAATATAAAAATTAATGAAATAAATTTATTAACATTTATTTAAAGGTAAACATTCCCAACTCCCCCTTAATAAAATCAAAACTCAAAGTGGAAAGTGGTGTAGTAAAAATATTAGAATGTTGATATTCAATATTTACACATTACAAAGATATATCCTTTTTAAGAACATGATCTCTTAGAAAACAATTTCTTATATCAATATTATTTTTTCTAGAATAAGAGATAGGATTTTCAGAAATATTAATAGCACTAGTGTTATCAAATAAAATAGCTATATTATTATGACTAAGTCTAAAATCCAGTGAGGTGTGTTTCATCAACAACACCTATGCATAGAAACTACCAGCAAATATATATTCTAAGTTTGTTGTAAAATATAAAAATTTGATGTTGTTTCATAATTGAAAATGATACTAAAGATTTTCCTAAAAAGTGATTTGTTGATGATGTTACTTTTCTAACTAATATACATCCTCCAAAGTATATGTCTGAATATAAAATTAAATTATAATTATAATTTTTTTGGTAAAGATGAGATTGAAAAATAGTTCCTTTTAAATATCTAAAAATATTTTGGACAGTAGTAAGAAGGGATTATTTTGGGTATGACTGAAGTCTAGATCCTAGACATACAAACAACATTATGTTTGGTCTTTTATCAGTATGATTTAGTAAACTACCAATCATCCCTTTGTATAACCTGTTGTCAACTAGTTTTTCAGCTTCATCCAAATCAAGTTTTATATTATTACACATGGTATTTGTGTAACTATTACTATTTTCAGGTTCACAATTTTTTGATAAATCAATAATATATTTTCTTTGATTTAAAAATTTCCAATTTTCTTTTTGATAAATTTAAAATCCTAAAATGAAACTCAATTCACTCATCATATTCATTTAAAATTCATTTTTTTGCATTAGATTTGAAAAATATGGACAATTATTGTTTTGTTTTTTGATCCGAAGATAACATCATAGACTTAAAATTTCAGTAATAATATATTACAGAAAACGGTTTTCATAAAAAATTTATGATCTTACAATCCCACCATAATTCTATTTTCTAATATAAATCAGTTTAATCTATCATAATAAGCAGTAGGTGTCTATTTAAGTCTATAAAGAGATTAAGTAATTTGATGAATATAATTTTTTTATGATTATTTTCAAAACCTGGTGGGTTTTCAATATAAAATTCCTCTCTTAAATATAAATTTAAAAAGGTAGATTTTACATCGATTTAATATAATTTATAATTAACATAAGACGCATAAGTTAGCATGATTCAAATAGCTTTTAACCTAGAAACATGTGAAAAGGTTTCCTCATAATCCATCACTTATTCTTGATTATATCCCTTCTCCAGTAATCTAGCTTTATTTCTAGTTATTATCCGTCGACCATCCAATTTATTTCTAAAGAACCCTTTTATTCATTTTACTAGATAATTGGTTGGTCTATCTACTAATTCCAAAACATTATTTCTAAAAAATTGATTAATCTCTTATCGCATATTTAATAAAAAAAATCATTATTTCAATATTGTTTAATAGACTTGGGATCTAATTGATATAGAAAGGAATAAAATTATACTAAGTTTCTTATATTTCTTCTTATTTTAACACATGTCTCTATATTTCCTATAATAATTTATAAAGGACAATAATTTACAGTTTTATTTTTTCTAGGTAAGAAACCTTTTGGCTATTCTATCTCATGTTCTTCTGGACTTAACTGAATTTTATTTATTTTATTTTGAAAATCAATTTCAATTGAACCAATCCTCATGTTGTCAAATGAGTCAATAATTTCATTTGTTTGATATTTCCTTTTACCAAAAGGGTCAATTTCATTAAACATCTTAAGAAATGATTCTTCAGTAATCCTTCACTTTGTATTATACACTATGTAGTCTTTAGAAATAGAATAATATCCTAGAAATATTCTTTCATCATACTTTTTAATGAATTTATCAAGGTTTTCTTTATTTTTCATGATATACACCTTGTATCCAAATACATTAAAGTACTTTACTTTTGGGTTTTTGTTATGACAATGTTTATATGATTTCTTATTAATAATTGGTCTTATTGAAACTCTATTCCTGATATTAGATGTTTTTCTTATAGATTCTTCCCAAAGATAGGTAGGAAGACTATATTCATTCAGCATTGTCCTTTTCATTTCATCAATAGTAATGTTTCTTCTTTCAATAATCCAATTTACTAGTTATTTTTGGTACATAAAAGGTGAGTTTAATACATATATTTGATAAGAAAGAATTAAATTGTTAATTCTCTAAATCTACACTATAATCACTTCTTAATGACGTTATTTTAAAAACCTTTTCATTTTGAATTTTTTTACAAAATATTTCAAAAAAAATGAATACTTCACTTTTATGTTTTCGAAAATAAACCCATATAAATCATAAAAAATCACCAACTGACATATAAACATATAATTTTACAGCCAAAATTTCTACACTTTATGGTCTAAACAAATCCATATGGATAAGTTGTGCTTAGTAGTTAAACAATTCACCTTTTTTTCACACAAGGAATTTAGATACAAAGAATAAAAATTTTCAGTTCTAGGTGATCAAAATTTATGTAGTTTATCTCTGAAAACTAAGAAAGAACTGTTAGAGAAATAAACATTAAAACCCATCATCAAAAATTTAATAAATACTTTTCCGTTTTTGATTTAACCCTTGTATATATATTAAGGTGTGAGATGAATCCCAGTAGAAAACCACCACCAGAGTTGTACCTAACTGTCACAAGTATATACAGTAGATAATAATGGAAATGCATCAAAGAAATTGGGATTACACAAAAGTAACCAATCCTACAGTTTCCATTTACATTAATTGGCATTTAATGTTCAAAATTTAATCAATTAAGTATCATAACATGTATCTCATAATACTACATAATAGGACCGAATCCAAGATTGTGCTTTGGCTTGGTTGACGCATCACCATGATTCAATATTTATGTTAACCCTTTGGGTATCTCATAGTGTCTAACCCCTCTGTCCAAGTAACACAATAAAAGGGAAAATATACTCTAAGGAATCACTCACCTTCAATTCCCCCTATGATCTTTCCATAGAACTACAGACTCTCTGGGAAAGAACTCAACGTTAATTTCCCATGTGGTCTCATAACATAAAATATAGACACTAAGGGGGAGAACTCACCATTAATCCCCACTATGGTCTCATAGTGTGAAATATAACAGACACTCCAAGGAAGCACTCAACGTCAATTCCTCATGTAGTCTAACTACACCAGGTTCTCACAGCTCTGTGCAATTCAATAGTGCATATATAATTTCAAGCATCCCAAAGTAAACCAAAATACTACATGGGTAAACAATTCCAATGCATATCACAATAATTTAAATAGAATAAAAATACAATCAGTTCCATCCTATCAAGCAAGGAAATGAAACAAGGTCTGCCTCGTAGGAAACCTGGACCAAATGACCTTAAACGTTCAAATATGGAAACACATCCATGGGGTGTTCCTTAAACATACAATTTCACATACTACCCCAACCACAAACCCTTAATCTAATAATCAATCTAAGGGAAATAAAACAAGGTTTAATTTCCTTAACCTAAAATACCTGAAACATGGTTAATCAACACTTTGGTATATAAAATCAAAGGAAAACAATTAAAGGCAACAAACCACCTCTCTCAACATTGTATAAAGAACACTCTCGAACGTCAGCCCCTGAATTGGCCTATAATGTCATAGATCTAAAAAAAATTCAAAAATGTTAACATAGAATATCTCGAGTGAGAGAAGAAATCTGGGGGAGAGGCTCTAAAAGAACCAAGAACTCACTAAGGGGATTCCAATGCACCCTCCATAGATCAAATCAGACCTTGGACGGAGAAAAGGTGTATTCGAGAAGAATCAGTGATTACAGATGCTCCTTCGAGTGGTATAACTAGAAGAAGACGTTTTTGGGGATTAGACCTGACCCCAATATGATTAGTCAATTAAAATAAAATGTACACAGTGTGTACTATTAAGGAAAAGTCTATGTATTTGACTGAACTAGCCCCCGAAATTAGTAGTATGGTACGTCACCCCACATGGATATGTCTTGGCCTCTACATGCCCAAGACGCAGATGTACGCGGTAACTAGGTACACAAAGTGTACTCCTAAGTACACGACATGTACTTATAAAATTTTCAAATTCTACTATTTTCTCAAAAACACTCGAAATCAAGATCTATACTAGAAATGAATATCCAAGTTCCTAGAAACATCCCCCCTTAATGAAAATTTTCCCCCAATTTCCCTAATAAGGTGTCAAAGAAGAATCCTCGAACAGCTCCAGCCACTATGGTTTCACATCAGTCTCCCTCTCCAAAGTCTCGTCCTACATTCGGTCATGCTTCCAAAACACCCATACTAGAGGAATAGAACAACCACAAATAACCTTTGCGCAGTGATCAAAAATCCGAATATGATTCTCCTAGAACGATGCATCCACTTCCAACTCAACCTCCTCCGGTTGAAAAACATGAGATGGGTATGAGAAGTAACATCGTAGATGAGAAACATAGAAGTCATCGTGCATAGCCTGGTACCTCTAAGGTAACTACAACAGATAGGAAACCGACCGACGTATCTTTGTGAAATATTCCTATATCTCTTAATCTTCCTGTGTCCAAACCTCAATGCGACACATAAGAAAATCTAACCTCTAACCTCAAACTCTAGAGGTAATGTGCATCAATCAGAATAAGACTTCTGCTATGACTATGAAGTATCCATCCTCTTCCAAATTAACTCCACCTGATCTATGGTCTCTTGAAGAAGATGAGGTCCCAACATAGCAGCCTCTCCTACCTCTATCCAACATAGGGGTGATTGGCATGTCCTATCGTACAAATCCTCATAAGGTTCCATAAGAATAGTTTCTTGAAAACAATTATTGTAGGAAAACTCCACCAGAGGTATGTGATTCTACCAAGAACCTACAAAATCTAGGACCCGTGCTCGAAGCATATCCTCCAGCACCTGAATCGTTCTCTTTGACTGGCCATCTATCTAGGGATGGTAATTTATACTCAAAAGTACTTGTGTACACAAATCCTTATGTAGACCTTTCCAAAAAAGTAAAGTAAAGCAGGAATCCCTATCTAAAATGATAGAGTGTGGAACCCCATGCAAACGTACACACTATAGGAAAATGGGTCTATACCCATGGTTTTACAAAACACTATGGGTATAGAGTACCCCTATACCCACAGTTTTCCAAAACTGTGGGTATAGGGTTAATATTGGGACCTATACCCACAGTTTTCCAAAACTGTGGGTATAGGTCACCTATACCCATAGTTCTTCCGGAAATCATGGGTATAGGTTAATTTTGAACACCTATACCCACAGTTTTGAAGAATCATGGGTATATGTGTTTTTTTTTCAAACTCTATACCCACTGTTTTGGCCAAACTATGGGTATAGGGTTTTCCCCAAAAACCTATGCCCACGGTTTTCTAAAACCGGGCGTATTGGGGTTTTTTTTGAAGAACTATACCCAAGATTTTGGAGAACCATGGGTATAGCTTTCTCGCGTTATGGTGGAAAAAAAATTAGGCGGCACGATAAAATTTTTTTATGGGAACATACTTTTTATTAATATTATTAAGAAAATAAAAAAATAAGAACTAAAAAAATCTATAGCTTAGCTGGTTCGAGTGTTAGTCTACTCAGAATGAAGCAGGGTTTGAATTCCAGAAAGTTTTTTTTTTCAATTAATTTTGTTTAATAAATATAATTAAATATATGATATGTACATAGATATAAAATATCAGTAGGTTAGTTGGTTAAGTGCCACTTCATAGACCAAGAGGTCTGGTGTTTGATCCTCGCCGCGTTTTTTTTCTTCATATAACCAAATATATTAATATATTTAGAGAAATAAATATATAAAAACCATTAACAGCATTGGCTTGGTTGGTCCAGGAGATCGGTGTAAAGCGGGGCGTGTAGGGTTTGAATCTCCCTGGAAGAAGTTTTTTAATATGAATTAAATAAATTCCCCCATGGTTTGAAATCGTGGGGTAAGTGCATGTCACACAGTAAAACAGGGTGTTGGTGTGTGACACACCTATACCCACGGTTCTACCAAACCGTGGGTATAGGTCAAGACCCCTATACCAACGCCTTTCCATCCCACGGTTCCCAAAACCGTGGGTATAGACTATACCCATGGTTTTTGGGGCTATACCCACGGTTTTGAACCATGGGTATAGGCTATTTTTTTAGTAGTTACAATCTCTCAGATGTACAACCTTCCAAGATCATCAACACTAAATATCTCCTTGATCGGTAATAAGTGAGAAACCTTTTTGAGTCTGTAAACGGAAACCCAAACTGCATCATTCCCTCAAGGAGAACTCGATAAACCTATCACAAAATCCATCGCAGCATCATTCCACTTCTACATGGGAATGGGTAACTATTATAGAAGCCTGACTGGTGGCTAGTGTTTTGCCTTCATCTGCTGGCAGGTGGAACATATCATAAAAAAATAAGATACATCCCTATTCATACCAAGCCACCAATAATGATGATACAAATCTCGATACATCTTGGTGACACCAGGATGAACTACCCAAGCCGAAGTATGATAGTCTTGCATTAGCTCCTCACGTATGTCTACTGACACCCATACGCGTCCATGAAACCTTAAGACCTCATCCTCACCTACGGTCCACCTAGGAGTAGGTTCCTCTCATGACACACTCTCTCGTAGGAAAAGGCCTTCATAATATGATAGCTTCCTCATTCACACTCGATCCAGAAGAGTAGAGGTAATAGATATAGAAGAAATAAATGTATGCCCCTATCTATTGTGCACCTCCAAATACATCTCAGAGAATAGGTCCATAAGCTTCCAATCACTGCTTGAGCCCTGAACTACCTGTATCTAAGTCCTCCTACTCAATGCACCAGCCACTGCGTTTCCTTTCCCAGGCATATAAGCAAGCTCAAAGTCAAAATACGGAAGGTACGCAACCCACCTTCGTTGTCTCAAATTCATATCATGCTAATTAAAGATATACTTGAGACTTTTGTGGTCAGTTTACACCACTAAATGATCTCTGAGAAGATAATGTCTCCAACACCGTAAAGCATGTACAACTGTAACCAACTCAATATCGTGCATTAGGTAATTCTTCTCAGGTGGCCTCAACTGGTGAGACTTGTATGTAATAACTCTTTCCCCTTTCATAAGAATTTCTCCTAGTACGATACCTGAAGCATTATATTAAACAGTATAACTATTTCATAGTTCTGGAAAAATTAGAATCAGTGAAGAAGTGAACCACCCTTCCAGCTCCTGAAAGGATGAATCGTAGGAATCTATCTACAAGTACTTATTACCCTTCTTAGTCAATCCCATCAGTGGAACTTATAAATGTGGAAAGTCTTGTATAAAATGTCTGTAGTAACCGGACATCCCCAAAAAACTTTGTACCTCCAATATGTTCTTCAGATGCTCCTAGGAAACTACTACTCTCACTTTCTATGGGTCTACTGATACTATTATCTTTGATATAACATGGCCCAAAAGGTAAATCTGGTCCTTCCAAAAGTGGAATTTTGAGATCTTAGTATATAACTGATGCTCTCTCAGTGTACTCAAAATGATCTCAATATGGATGGAATGGTCTTGTTGAGTGTGAGAGTACACCAAGATATCATCAATGAATACAACCAAAAAATAATCCAATTAAGGATGGAACACTCGATTCATCAGTGCCATGAAAATTGTTGGCACATCTGTGATACTAAATGGTATAACCACATAATCCTATAGACTATACCTGTTTTGAAAGGTTGTAAGAGGTATATCTGATGGTCTAATGAGAAAATAGTGATAACGAGATCCCTAGTAAAACTTTGAGAACACCAGGGCTTTTTGAAGATGATCAAAGAGATCATTAATCCACGTCAATGAATATCGGTTCTTGAACGTCAACTACTTTAGCTTCCGATAATCAACACAGAGTATAAAGGTACTATCTGTATTCTTTTCAAACATGACATACGAACCCCAAGGAGAAGTACTTGGTTGAATGAAATCCTTTTCAAATAAGTAATATAACTGCTTATTGATCTCCTGTAACTCTAGTGTATCCATCTTATATAGAGGAATGGACACCAGTGCTTCCCCTAGAACAAGCTTAATAGAATAGTCTATCTATCGATCTGGAGGAAAACCTGAAAACTCAACTAGAAAGACATCACTAAAATGATTGACCACTGGAGGAAAGCCCATCTATGAAGTCCCCTGGTCATCCAGAGACAGACTAGAAATCTGGTCTATAACACCTCTCAACCCATGATGCTCGGGTCTTGTTCTTCTTTCCTGTACATCCCATTCGCCCTTATGTAGAAACAATCCACCCTCTGGTGATGTGAAACTCATCCTATGATGATAGAAATCAATAAAATCCTGGAAGGGAACTAACCAGTACATTCCAAGAATTATGTCATAGCCCATCATCTCTAAGACATAAAGGTCCCATAATAAGTGACACCCACCAACCTCATGAGGGAACTCCTTGCATTGATGTACACTAGCATTGTTGTCCCCAATAGAGTTTCTAGTGTCATGATATTAGCAGAATTAAAGATAAAGATCCCAATTATCTCTACAACAAGCACAGATATAAATCTATTGGAATCCCCTGTTTCGAAAAGATCAAAAACTAATACTAAGGAAACTGAAATCGTACCTCTAACCAAAGAGGGTTTGGGATCTTTCTCCTACAGGATATGCTCTAGCAAAAAAGCCTGACCAGTGCCACGAGCCTCTAAATCTATCTGATATCCCTAAGATGATCCACCCAACGACTATCGAAAACCCTGTTTCTTACCACTGGGACCATGAGTACCACCTGGAACTGAACAACCTGAGGAACTCCATCACTCAGTCTGATGTGGGACTGGTGGTCCTGCTCCGGTATGAGTAGTCGTAATAGATCCTCTCTCACTAGATACTAGAAGGATGGAGTTTCCAAAACACTAAAGATGTCTCATCATTATTCATGATAGGAACTCAACTGGGTCTCTCAGGCACTTAGGTTTCTTATGTTTTCCCTTCTTGCACTAGTATCACACCACCTGGCTACCTAAAAGGAAATCCTGCCTACTTAGATCTCCATGCCTAGACTCTCTATGACACTTCCTACTATCAGTTGGAAGGGTACCAACTCTAGATGCTGAACTAACCTAGCTCACAAATATATAATCCCCCAAGTTGTGCTTGGGGATCAACACCTAGTTGACCATAGAAGATGTGGAAGTCAACCTGAATATTTTCACCTGAGACCAGATGTCATGCCTGAGACCATCCTAAAACTTTATCACCAGAAATAACTCATCACCCCCAGAATGGGTGTGAAGCACTATAGCTCTATGAAGTGATAAGAATAATCCATGATGGAGAGTTCACCCTACTCCAAACTCATGAATTTGTGGGCACGGTTGGCCCTCAAGGTATCCTGGTAGAAGTAGTCATAGAAGGTACACTGGAACTCATCCCAAGTCATAAACCACTGGCATCCCACCTGTGATATCACATTCCACCATATATGGGTGGAATACCAAAGCATATATGTAGAGGGATTCAACTTCCTCTATGGAGGCATCTCGAGATGCTCGAAGATAGGCCGCATGGCTTACAACCATGACTCTACAGCCTGAGGTCCTCCATCCTTTGAGAAGGTGGGAGGATTCTGTTGAAAAACCCGCATCAATTCTTATATAGATGGGACAGGATGCGATGCTACCTATAATTTTTTCATCATCCTCATGAATCCTTCTTGGAAATTTTCATCAACACCTATATCCAGAATGACGGTTGGTTCCATGAAGGGCTCGATGGGAGGGACTACTAGTAGTCCTTGGTCTACTATTTCTAGTGTCTGATTATCACCTCGAACTTGGAATACCACCATAGGATGTATGTGTGGCATGAATTTACATGGTCAATCACACACCTCAACACAAGATTAATGAAACAACAAGTTAGAAGTTAAAAATGGATCAAATAAGGAATATCATTCATGTTTTTCAGGACAGGGTTACACGATGTGTATAAACTCTACACGACATGTTCCCTTAATCCTTTACATGGGTGTGTACTTCTGCCAACCCTGGTTGTGTAACACTCCATACAAATGATGTCTTCTCCTTGAGACAAAACATTTAATTGAATGTTCTCTCTTTCCCAAGTACTTCTACATGGATAGAACGACATGGTTCTCTTAGAACAAAACTACACATAGAGTATATGACAAACATAGCGTGTACTATAAGAATTTCACCGACCCATGTCATTGGTCAAATTGTTGGATACACATATCACCAAAAAACAGAATGTACACCTAGTATTCTACATGTTCAACAAAAGATTTTCCCAACCTAGGTATCTACCCACACAGTTGATAAAATGGTAAACGGATACACATCATGTTCATTACATACACAATGTGTCCTACAGAAAGGTTCACCATTCTCGTGCCTCTGCTCAGATAGTCAGTCACACGATCATTATCTATACAACATGTAGAAAAAGTACACGGAATGTACTTAAGAAAAAACATTTTCTTCCCAAACAGAAGGATACATGGAATGTATTCATCATCACAGACTATGTATTCTGGGTTTTTACTGAAAGTAAGCCTCATAAACTACTACATAATCCCATAAAAACACTGAAACAGTCATTAAAGTTCCAAATTCTAATATGTGGGTTCCCATAATCCTTGCTAATCAAAACTTGTCATCATATCCATGTCATATCATAGCAGAATTCAATTAAAGTTCAATATGATCCCCAAAATTTTGATCTAAGAGGGCCCATAACACCTCACATACCAAAGTTTGGCACCCATTAAAATGAAACCATAAATTTTACAATTACCTATCAAAACAGTAGATATTTTATCACAACATATATCACAAAAACATATATATGTAGCACAACATCTATCACAACAACATGTAATCAGTAATGCAACCTAAATGGCATGATAAGAATGCATGACAGTGTGATCCCTATCAAGTGACTGTATGATGAATTAGATGGAATACCCTCATCTCATCAGGTTTTAACAAAAATAGAACCTCAATGATATAAATCATAATAGCACAAATCAAATGTGTCACCCAACGGTGAAATCAAATCAACTGTAATAATTACAAAACTAGAAAAAATTGCAATATTCAAGGTATATTGGATTTTCCATGTACAAGGGTTAGCTACTCCCGGGAAAATATTATTACCAACTACATATTCCTTCCTATATCTCTATATAGGCTCCAAATAATAAGATAAAGAAGAAAAGAAACTCCTCTGATACCACTTTGTAACGTACCTAATTTGGGTTCTACGTAAATGTGCCTCATACCCGGTTGGTCACATGGTCTCAATCACATTACCCCGAATGCCGTAGGTTTCTAACTAGTAGAGATTGAATGGGGTGTGATAGTAGGGAAACTATGCACCCATTGGTAGAGTATGCACAACAGAATAATAATTAATAATCAGTGAAAAAAACAGTAATACCATACAACAAGTAAACAATGGAATACTGAAAGTAAATTTACAACTGAAACACACATATATAAATGGTGCATGTCATATACGTCTAGGAAAATATCCAAACAAGTCACAATGTTGTAAATACTGAACTAAACCAAGTGAAAAATAAAATAAGTAAACTACAATAGAATCGCAAGCCTCATATTGGTCACAGGATCAGTAACTCCATAACAATCAAGTACCTAATGATGAAGGGTGCTTTCCCTTATCTATACCTGTAGACATATAATCTGTTTGGGTTTAAAGCATCCCCCAAATAGGTTGTGAGATGAATCCTAGTAGGAAACCAGCACAAGATCTGTGCCTAACTTCTAGTGAGTATATATAGCAGGTAATAATTTAAATGAAGTAAAGAAACTAGGAGTACAGAAAATTAACCAATCCTATAGTTCCATTTACATTCATTATCATTTAATTTCCAACATTTAATTAAGTATGTATCATAATAGATATCTCAGAAGACTATGTAACAAGACCAAATCCAAGATTATGCTTTCTCTTGGAAGATGCATCACCAACATTCAATACTTATCTTAACCCTTTGGGTATCTAATATAGTCTAACCCCTTTAGCCAATAAATTTAATAAAAAGGAAAAGAAACTCTGAGGAATCACTCACCATCAATTCCCCTATGGTCTTTCCACAATAACAACAAACTCTTTGGGAAAGCACTGAATGTCAATTCCTCATGTGGTCTTATAACTTAAAATATAGACACTCGGAGGGAGCACTCACCATCAATCCCCCCTCTGGTCTCATAGCATGAAATATATAAGGCAATTTGAGGAATCGCTGAACGTCAATTCCCCATGTGGTCAAACTGCACCAGGTTCTCACAGCCATGTGAAATTTAATTGTGCATATAGAATATCAAGAAAACCAAAGTAATCTCAACTACTACATGGATAAACAATTTCTATTCATATCACAAGCATTTAACAAGCAGAAAAATACAATCAGTTCCATCCAATCAAGCAAGGCAAGAAAACAAGGTCTGCCTTATAGGAGACCTGGACCATATAGCCCTAAACATTCAAACAAGGAAACTCACCCATGTGATGTTCCTTAAACATTCAATTTCACATAATACCAGAAAAAAAAACTTAATCCAACAATAAAACTAAGAAGATAAAATAGGTTTTAATTTCCTTAACCCAAAATACCCAAAACATGGGTAATAGACACTTTGGCATATAAACTCAAAGACAAAAAATGAAAGGCAAAAAACCACATACCTCAATGTTGTACGAAGAACACTCTCGAACGTCGGCCCTTGAATCACCCTATAAAATCATAGATCTACAAAAATTTCAAAAATGGACAACTGTGAATAACTCGAGGGAGAGAAGAAATTATGAGGAGAGGCTCTAGAAGAACCAATAACTCACTGAGGGGATTCCAAAGCACCCAATGGATATCAAATCAGACCTTTGATGGAGAAAAGGTGTTTTGGAGAAGAATCAGCAATTTCAAATGCACTTTCATGAGGTATAGCCAGAATAAAACTTTTATGTGGATTAGATGTGACCTTGGTTCGATTATTCAATTAAAATAAAAATTACATGGTGTGTACTGTTAATGAATAGGCCTTTTATTTGCCTCAACCGGACCATGACATTAGCGGTTTGCAACGTCACCCCACATGGCCATGTCTCTGCCATTACACACCCAAGACGCAGCTATACGTGGTAACTGGGTACACAGTGTGTACTTCTGAGTACATGGTGTGTACTTATAAAATTTCTAAATTCTCCCCTTTTCCTAAAAAACACTCAAAATCAAGATCAATACCTAAAATGAAGATCTGGATTATTAAATTATTATTTTAATCTTGATAGATATTTATTGAAAAATATCTCCTTTGATGCTAATTGTTAGGTTAAAATAATAAAAAGACACACAAGGGGGGAGAATTGTGTCTTTTTGATAATCTTGAAAGATTCTCACTTTTAACATTCCTTATGATTTATACAGATGTGCAATGTTCCCTTTTCTAAATGATTTGATTATTGGATAAGTAGTAGAGAAGAACACATAAATTTTTATAGTAATTTGGGTCAAAAAGATCCCTAGTCCACTCCACCAATTCCCTCTCTACGAACTTGGTGATTTTTACTAAACAATGCCCTTTTATCATAAGACCTTCACAACTGAGAGAAGACAGTTGACATTATTACAACAATTCTAAAATATATCCTTATGTTACATTTTATAGGGAACTAATTTCTATATAGCTTAGTGTAAGAATATGACACTTAACCATGACTAAGTGGAAGCATTCAAAACTCTAATAAATCAAAACTGTTATATTTTTTGACATTATAGGTTGAAATTCACAGTCATAGCATAAACTAACATAATACAAATCTTATTATTCAATTATGAATGTCTTCAAGTATAAATATCTTTGAAGAGATCCTAGTTGCGAATGATATTTAATAAAAATATAAACAAATGAACACCAGTAGTTTCCGTAGTATGTGGTTGAAATATATATCTTCAAACTGCATCTTATTTAGTAAATAACAAACTCATTAAATATTTGGAAAATTTCTATTTTCAAAATATATTCACAAAAAAAAATTGTATATAACTCATATATCTCTTATATTTGAAACAAAAATATTCTAGCCATATATATAGAACAAAAATATTTATTTTGGTAGAGAAGATCCAATAATGTCCCCTAATATATTTCAATCATTTACCTTTGAATCACAAGAGAGTTGTAACTTACCTTAGAAATTAGAATGATTTAATCTGTTGAATAGATCCAATAAAACAATCATATAGAGCCTTTGAATTAATTACAAAACAACTTATAAATGTTCTATATTCCCATCAAGACTGTTGTATAATTCTCAGATAACTTCACATATTTAAAACTTAATTTTTTAATAGTCAAATGTTGGGTTCCTTAAAGTAAATAAAAAACACAAAACATAGGGTTTACAATGTAGAGTTTATCACAAAAGTAGGGTTGATGTACCATATATTGTTTTCCTCAAATAGAGGGTTCCATACAAATGTATGGTTTCAGAAAGATAAATTCCCAATACTCAAATTTATGGTTTCATCCAAAAATAGGATTGATTAACCATACCTTCTTGATAATATAGGGTAAAATTTTTATACGCCCTTTTCTAAATGTCGGGTTGATTCCTTACAGTGAACTTACCAACATAGGATTGAGAATAGTGTTTTGATAATATGGTAAAACACGTTCTGAAATTTTATCAAATATTTCATGTGGATCAATTTCTTTGAATATAATTCCAAAATAAATTTTTAAATGAATATTAATTTCCTAATATTCACTAAAATCAATTTTTATGGTAAAACAAACAAGTGTATTTTTTCATCAAAATTAATTATATTTATAAACAATTGTTGAGACAATATATTTCCAGTAAGATCCCACTAGATTTACACCCTTTTACTCTTCCTTCTTGAGAGATGATCATGGATATATGATCAATCATTTTTTATTTGATGATCTGATGATAAATTATTAATTACATTAATGGTAGATGATGGATCTAGTGTGTTGACAATATATCTTCATCAAATTGATATATACCATCAATTACAGAAATTCTATAGGTATTTGTTTATGAACTATATTCCTAGAACACTTCTTGATAGATTATCAATGATATAAATAAAATTCATTGAATATACTTATGTAGATTTTTGGTTAATTCAAAATATTGAAGACTACCCTTTGACTGGAGATCGATCCATCAGGGACAATTCACATTTCCAAGTTAGCTTCATTAGATCAGTCATATTGGGACTCCCTTATTAATAAATCTATCTGGTGTCTCCTTTTAAATGATGGATTAATGGTGAATCGTTATTTTTTATCTATATACAATGTTATCTTATAGAATTGATGAGTAATTCATGATTTGTTATTGAATCAACAATAAATCCAAATGGAAACCTCTCTTTCAATATATCATAGAGCTAATACCGTTAACTGAATATGTGAGGATTGTAATTCTAGAAAAAACTTTTTTACTTTTATACTCCTTGGTTCTCTCTTTTCTAAATCTCTTCTTAATGAACCAAAATCTTACACAGGAATCCTTGACATGTGGGATAATTATCAGTGGGTTTGCAACATGATTTGGATTCGATCCTTTGATAAAAATTAGAATACTTCATCAATAAAATTGAGGTAGGAATCTCCTTAACATTTGGTGCTCTTGTATACACTTTGTTCCTTAGAATAATTCTTGTGTTGGAATTTTTTTTTTGACTATTATTGATAGAGATTTCATGTGGGTGTGGGTGTTTATGTGTATCCCATCATACCAATTTATTAAAGTTGATTCCAAGAGTATGATTACATATTTTCTGACCATGTTTGATGTTGATCACATGTATTGTGTGCCACTAATATATTCTCAAGATTATATAATACATTTTTCTTGTATCTTATACAATTTTCTGTGTGTTACCTTACCTTGGATGTTTTCACTTAGTTTTCAGAATTGGTGAACCATCATGGTATGATTACCCTTTAAAGGGGGGAGTGCACAACTTATGATGATGGAGACGATGGACATGAGAATAAGGTAAGGGCATGATGACCTATATGCTAGAACCAATGTAGTGACATTGTGGGAATGATTACCTGGAGGATTGACCAATGACATAGATGAGGTACAACGGTCTAGAGGCCATACCCATGATAGATCAAGAATATGACAGACTGGAGGCCTGATCTGACTTGATGCCTTGAGACTACTAAGATATATTATTACCAAACTTTTTAATAGTTATTGATAACTTGTGATATCCTATGAATATCCTTCTGACATACAACTAAATCATATAAATATAGGTCTTTTAGTGAATTGGTTAGCACATGGGTTCCTGATATATGAGTAATTATTTTTTTCATATTTATTATTATCATGCAATACACCTATTATACTTGTGAACATTTTTTAAGGACGAATTATTGGTGTCTCAATTGGTTTTTTTTACTCACACACTACAAGGTATTCTTGATCTGTATAAAAAATTTATGTATAAGGATCCAACCAAGGGAAAAGGTCCCACAACAGATAGTTGAGTTAAGGAACAAATAGTTGATAGTGGTACTAATACATACTCTAGATAATTCCATATATTTACCAATATCAATACTTACTCTTTATATCCTCTAGTTTTTATGCCACATTGGGAGCCTAGTTTATTCAAGGTATGAATTTGTGCCATCTGGTTTTACATTATGATACTTTATCTCTCACCTTGATTTCTCTAATAATTTTTTATATTTTTATTATTTTTTTGTATGGATATGATACTAAGGGTTTAGTCTATACACTATAGCATTCAGACCCTAGTTACTAGATGTAAGTATCTTGCATGTGGGTAGGATTTCATGAGATAATGTGTCTCTCAAGATCAGATCTGATATTTTGGTTTAAGGTGTTACATTAGTAAAGAAACATTATTTAAAAAGTTCTATAGAGAATAACAATTGAATAATATTTGTTATCTAAATCAAATTTATTCATTCATAAGAATTTGTGTTTTTATTTCTAGAGATTATACTACCTATGAGCATCAGAAGGATAAACATATTTTGGAAAAAAGGAACTTTTTGCATACTCAATTAGACCTAAATAGGTTAGGTTTCCTTATACTTAATCCATGGTCAAGAGAAGTTATTTTTTACTACTAGTGTAATAAATATCGTCAATACTTGGTAACACTTTATTTTACATGTTTAATTTTTTTCTTTATTCTTGAGTTTTTAAAAAATAATTTTCATTAAATCTTTATATTTTGGAGGAGTTTTTGTTCTTCTTATTTTTAGATAATTTTTTGATGAGTTTGATTTCTAATTTCTATAGAGTTAATAAGGTTTTAAGATAAAAGTTTTCTAGAACCATCCTTGAAAGAATTAAATCAATCCTATGTATCAAAATATAAATTCCAAAGGATTATTTCTTTTTGTTTTAAGACTATATAATTTAAAAAGATCTAGTTTTTTATATTTGCATAATTTCAATCCATAGTGTTTTGTAAAAATTTATTTTCATCAGATGATAAAAAACAATATTTAATAAATTTAATTAATAAAATATTTTTTTTAATAAATTAGAAATTTATTTCTATAAGATTTATTGAATCATATAGTTTTGGTGAGATAATGTTTGAATAGTTTAATCAACAGTGACAAACAGTTCCCCAGATTAACAATATAAATGAAAATTGACCTAGGGTTAGTTCGATGCATCGATTTTTTAGTTTCTCTCGGTTTTTTTGAATTTATGATTCTATATTCATTTTCTAATATATAGATGAATACATCTAGATAAATTTATTGTAGAAAAATTATTCAGAAGAGGATGATTGATCTATAGTTTTATTCAAAGAACAAACTCTTTTAAAGAAGCAATAAAATTCTATGTATGGGAATATTTCATTCTTCCCAAGAAGAATTCTGAGTTATTCCCCCCTCTTCACATTGATTATTTTTAAGGTATAATGAATTTATATGAAATGGGATAAAAAAATAATGTAGTATTTACTCTCTTTGAACATCTATATTTTATCACTAAATATTTTTTTTCATTGGTTGGTCTTCCTATTAGAAGAGGACACTGTCTTCATATCACAAAATGTACCATAAGTAAGTGGTTCATATTCAAAGGCTAGATTTGATAAATCTTTATTTTTAGTAATTGAATGAATTCATAGGATGAACCATCTTTCACAAGAAGAAAGAATAACCTTTAAATGGGATAAGTATTTATTATTTAAAATAAAAATAGATCAATATATAGTAAAAATACAAGATGTTTATCTATTTGATTTTAGGATAAACAAATGAAAACTTAATTTGGTCAATTTGAGACAGACCTATATATAGTAAATATTCAATACTATAGGGAGGATAATGATTTTTTTATAATCCAAAATCATGAACTGGTTGTTGGTAAAGCTGTTTAAGGAAGAAGCTGTAAAAAATGTGGTTAATGCTAAAATAGAAAAGAAAAATATCATGAATATTAAGAGAAAATATGGAATTGTATCTATTTTTTACCCTATAATGAAAGTATTTGTTGATAATTCCTAAAATATAGTTTGATGAAAAGATAAAATATTCAAAAGGAGGAAGGTAGATTAAAAGTGGAAAGAATCAAAAGTTTACAAAACTATAAAATAATCTCCAAAAAATAAAGAGAAACATAGATAAGGAATTATTCAATATAGAAACAAATTTCATCTAAGGGTTACTTCTAATTAAGGTTTGTAGAAGTTAGTACAAAATCATAGTGAATATTTGAAGGAGAACTCCAAAGAGATAAAGAATAACAAATAATAGATGTTTATTGGTAAACCCAATTTTGTTCATGGTAATGATGAGGCCAACGATTTTAAGGAACATTAAAAAAAGAAGTTATAGGAAGATATGAAGAAAAGATGGTATTCAAAAAAGTTTAATCAACCAAAATTTTACATATAAATAATACCATATTTATCTATTCAAGAAAATATTTTCACAAAATAATTATTCAATAAGAAATTTGTTTTACCAAGAGTGGAAAGGGACTGTGAGAGAGGATCAATAAAAATATTAATCACCCTCCCCTATGCATTAAGAATAATAAAAATTCCCATGATAAGTAAAAACTAGTTATTATATCTGATGTTCAATTTCAAATTCCATCGGAATAATGTCAAGATGCTCATGAGGGTGTTTTGTAATAGAATTTGATGTTCACATGAATGTTGATTTTAAATATTTTGAAAAATATCCTCACTAATTAGTCCACATATCATACCTCATAATAATGATCCTCAACTCCCTCCATGGATTTAAAATAAATGATATCTTTAGAAAAATATGGAAGTACAACATCAATTTTTAATTCATCCTAGAATATCATGGTGAAGGAGAAAAAATCACTATAATAAAATGACTAGAATAGAATTAATTTAGGAAAAGATTATGATCAAATCGATTTTTTTCGAGGTCACTACTGAGGAATATAAAATTATAGAAGTAAAATTATAAATTAATGATAAAAGATTATAGAAATAATATAATTCATAAGATTTAGTTTCGAGCACCTTTCCTGAAATAATTGATAAAAAATTTATTTTCAAACAAATTTTATGAGATAATTAGATTTTATAATAATCTTATTTCTAGAAAATAATTGAATAATTAATTTAATAACAAAAATATGGTTATCCTCCAAAATGAAAAATGGAAAAGTTAGTAAATAGATCATGTTTTAGAGACGAGAGGAAATTTTATAAAACATACATAATACTTTAAGAGTTACCTTTGAAAGATGAAAATGATTTCATAAAATTTAAGTTTGATTGATAAAATTTGTTCAAATATTTTACAACTAGGTTTCTTCACTGCTTGGAATTTTGATATAATTTTAAGTGCTTGAAATATCAGTAAGATATTTTGAAATATCCATAAAATAAGTAACTTAAGAATATTAAATCCATCAAAATTATAAGTGTATTCTTATGATTCTAATTAAAATAGTGGAAGAAAAATAAAGGTTGGTTGAATATCAAAGAGTAATGAAGTCATATAAAAAAAAGAAAATCCAATAGCTAAATAATATTGTCTGAAAAAAGCTAAAATGGGAATTAATTTTTAAATTTATGGCACTTTTAAATTTAGATAACTATATAGTTTCATATTTTCTATTGTTGTACATATACCATTTAAAAATAAACTATCGAATGAATTTTATCATTATTTTGTAAATTTTTAATGATTTTACATCTATATTTTCTTAAATTTTTTGATTCTTTCTGAAGTTACAAATGGTGATAAAACATGTAAATGATAGGTCTACTCATTGGTGGAGATCTAGTCTATAAAAATATATCTTTAAATTTATCTATGTGAAAAATACATTTGTCCAGATGTTACGGGTCATATTTTGAGTTCATGAGAAAAAAGGGAATATTCATTTTTATGTTTTCATATGAAATTATTATTCCTCATACATTTTGAGTTTTTTTAAAAGGGATAGATTTATAGTTTAAAGAATATTTTCATATACTTTATTTAAAAATCATAATTCACATTATATAAATTTTAATTAAATTGGACATTTCATCTTAGATATTTTTTTCATTAAGGATAAAAGTCTAGTAACATTAATTCATGATATTTTGAATTTAATTTAAACACTATAAAAATAAAAATAATATATATTTCATGCTAGATTTTATTCAAAAGTTGTATGATCACTATAGTGGTACTGATTGACTTCATCAGTAGATGAGTAATTATGCAGAGTTTATTGGAAGATGATAAAGTAGCTTTTATATTGTCAAAACTAATCTCGAGGAGTTTATAATTCAAAAACTGGAGTTATTTACAATATATTATATAAATAGTACTAATTTATCAAGGATAAGAAATACATTTCATATGATTTTTCCTTGAAATATTTGCCTATAATTTTTAAGTGTGCAACTTCTATTTACTGACTGCTCTTCCGATGATAGTCTATTTTCCTTCTGATCATTTCCATATAGAGATAACAATTGTTAGGATTTAATAACAAGTACAGTAACTATTTCTTGTTGTATTATTTTTTTCTCCCTGTTTTTCCAAAGTCTTTGGTAAGGAAGAAAGAGCTACTACCTATCGTTGATATTGTGAGCCTATGGGTGTATAAACGATCTATTATCAAATTGTTGTGATCAATGGATTTATAAAGAAGATAGATCTGCGAAGATCCATCAATGTTGTGGAATTTTGAGTGTGGACAAAAAATATACCTTCAAATAGGTAAAATTTGTGGGTTTTAAGGGGTTAAAAGATAGAGATACCAACCGTTGGGTTTATAGACAAGGATATTGTAGTGATTGAAATGTGGATACATTGATCAGGTTTCAGATCCTCCTACCACTTGAGATAAAATAAAAGACTTCTGTTTATTATAAGGTTTTTGTAATAATAACCTTTGGGTGTTTATGGATTTTAATCATTACTCTATGTATAGTTTCATTTTATTTTTTTGTGTTGTTACTCTTGTCAGAAGTTGCTAAAATTATGACAATTTAAATCTCCATTATGCTTATTCTTTTATCCTTTGATATTTTATAGGTAAATTATATGTTAAAATTTTTAATCATATTAAAGATGAGTATGATAAAAATTATATTTAATTTATAAACTAAAATCTACCCAACCCACCCACCACCACTCTTTTAGTTTACCTACTTTTGTATTACTAAGAAAACAAAGTGATACATATTGAAAATGTAAATATTATAATTTTTTTTAAAATGTATTTTTTTAAATAACCATTTAATAATAGGACTGCTATGAATTTTTGTGATTTTTCTAAAAAAATAGATTTTTGTGTGAATTGTGAAAATTTCCAAATTTTTCAAAACTACTTTTTCTTTTCATTAAATCAAGTAATTTAAAAGTATAATTATATTTTGTATTTGTTTTTAAAGTAAAATAAGATCAATTTGATTAAAAATAATATAAATAATTCCATATTAATCAACATTATATTCGATTTGGGTATATGTATATTTGTATGGATAAAAATACAGTTTTCTTAAAATTGTTTTTCAATGTGTTTTGAATACCTATATTAAAAACAATTTCTTCCACCTCTAAAAATTGAATCTCTAAAAACTATGTTCAATGTACCAATTATTAGGTTAAATTTTTTTAATGAGTGTACTTTAATTTATATTCATTATGAATAGTTACCATAGTAACCCCATGGATTAGATAATGTGTAAAACTTATGATCCCCAAAATTTATTAAGAAAAAATAAAGGTTAGATTATTACATGGGGAAAAATGTGTTTGTACCAGCAAGATAATAAATGAAAAAAAATTGACAGGAAAAACCCTAAAAAATTTCTCTATAAGTATATAAGAGAGCTCATCTTGAAATGATATGACTCAACAATGTATCTACCCCTAATTCCTAGGTCTTCACTAAAATAATCATTTAAAAACAAAAAATATACTCAAAAATGATTCCTCTCTCCCAAAATTCCTTGTATCAAAACGTGATGGGATCCTCCTGCCACTTTAGCACCTCGATATTGGTAGCATAAAATCTTTTAATTCATCCTCACTATATTCATTCAAACGGTTTTCCACATATTGAAGTTTGGTAATAAAACTATCCATTTCTTTATACATTACCAAATAATGATACATGTCACTTGTCAAACAAGGTATTTTTCCTTCATTATAAGATCAGATGAGGAGAGAAATGAAAGTGCATACTTTCGAAGTGAATCCTACTATTGTATTTTATCTCTTAACCAACCATCTGCATTGTCACATTTATTTAAAACCTTCTGTCAATCCTCCCCATGAAAGTAGTCAAATTTAGTATCATTTGACGTTACAGTAATCAAACCATATTGAGGCTCCTCATACATACCAAGGCCTCTAGATTTATCATGTTCAGCAGAGATACAACAATGTAACTACCCAAAAATCATTGAGGACAACATGAAGAAACTGAAGTAATTCAAGAACACTCATGATTCATCATAAATGTGTGGATAATCTTGGCATGGAAGAAACATCAAAAATTACTAAAAATCTATTACCTATTACTGTCAGTAATCCTAAATTCAAATTAAGGGGAAAACATCAAAAAAAGAAAAAAAAAGAAAACAGAAGAATCATTCCGAGAAAAGAGTTATCCCCACAGACGTTGAAGATAATAAAAATCATGATTTCGATCAAGCTGAAATTCCACCCTATCAAACATATACTCTCTAATACTAAGATAATAATCAACAATTATCTCCTTATTATGATATCACCTAAAAACAAATATTTCATATTACTCAATTCAAGGTAATAATTCCTCCTTGTATCCTTCCTTAATAACATGATTATAATTTTTGAGCTCAATTATATCCTCTTGAACACTTTCATCAGAGGAGGATTCCTCTTCATCTAATGTGGATGAACCCTCTTCATCATAGGATATAGAAGTATATGGATGTTTATTAACTACCAGCTATAGAGGGGCATTAGTATTCTTTATTCGAATCACTAAGGATCTAGTTACATTGGTTCTCTACAAATTAGAATAATCTATTCATTTTCGAGACTTCATAGGATGTGGAGTGATAAAACCATTAGAATCAACCAAAGGTTTCTTACTATTTTGTCACTCGAATGCAGATATTCATCCTCAATTTGAGGTGATTTATAATTATAATAATATTAGAATCTCCAAAAATGGAGTTAGACTCCTGTTTCATCTGATTATTAGTTGGGACAACTCCTAACGTGTCTAAAATAGGTTCAGCACTATTGACCGCATCCACAAAACTAGAGAAGACACCAACTTGAGTGAAGTGAGGTTGTGATGTGTAGGAATCATGGGTGGGTAAGGAAACTACTTGGTCTTTAACTTTATAGGGTTCATCTTGTTCATTCGGAATCCTTCTAGATTTATCAATCCAAACGGATTTCCATACACTCAGCGGAGGTCTTCCAATGATATGACTTCTCATGGGGTCCTTCCCATAGTGACAAATTTCAAGAGAGTGTCCAAGTTGTATAAAATTAGAGAAGTATCTAGCTATGTTTTCATCGACCACATCCGAAAAAAAAAACAATAATTGCCATTATGGATATAGATAACTGAAGGTAGGTGTTACATGAGGTCAAACTAAACACACACACAAGAAACTGATGACCTTGTGAGGTTTCGATCAGCAGAATCTAGTTTAATGGGATGCCCGATTAATTTAGAAATAAGGAATAGGGGAATCTATCTGAAAAACTGCAATGGTAGTAACAAGAATCCTATTAAAATTGGTGCAATAGGGGGTTCGGTATTAAAATCAAACACAGGGGACCATTTTAAAACTAGCATCAATTAACCCCAAAAACACAAAAACCCATAGAACAAATCCAATTGTAATCATTCTTAGAGGAGAAAAAATTCACAATATTCAGATAGTTGAGTTGGCCAATCTAAAATTCAACAAATCCAATATATTTGAAGGATTTATTTAAGAAGTTAAGTGAGGAACAATGCTTAGAAAATTGACCAAAAAGAACAAATATGAGATCATAATAAAGAAATTGATCCTCCACTTTTGAAAATGCAATGGTTATGTGACCTCTGTGATAAAATTACATCAGATGAAAAATTTCTGTGAAATTCAATGGCACGGTAGGGTCAATAGATATGACCTAAATATTCCCTATATCAATATCTGTGATGCTTCAAGATGAAGATTTAGGGCATTTTCCAAGATCATTTCCCTCACTTTCTCTCGGATGATCTATACCCTTTTCCTCGATAAACGTTTTCTTGAAGAATTAGAGAATTCACTAAGTAAAAAATATCATAAAGTGAATAACTCTCATAGACCCATTGGAAGCAAGGAATATTCCAATTTTTACCTAGTAACCACTGTAAAAATGTGTTACAATAGTAAATGATAAATCAAGATAATTAATGTAAAACTAGGTGATAATACCACACAATATTATCTTAATTTTTTTAGATGATGATATATAAACCATTATCATGCTATCTTAAAAAATAGATATTTTTTATCCACCTTCCCATTATTAAGTAATTAAAATATTTAAAATTTTATAAATATTATAAGTATATCACTATCCTCACTTATAAAAGGCCGCCTTCTATCCTTATATCCTTGAACTATTTGAGCATTCTGATTTTCTACAGACCCACCCAAAATACACAAAAAATACCACCCCAGGTCCTAGAGGTCTTTATCTTCTAACAAAACAAATATTAGAATGCATAGGGTGTAATCTATATGGATAAATTCTAGGTGAAGGTATAATTCATAACCAAACTATTTCATGATTATTTCTTCTTTTAACTCCTTTAAATATTCTTCAACCATGATGACATAATAACATAGATATCTAACATATACTTAATTATTATTATTATTATGGTACAACCCTTTCCATTTATTTTTCTATATTATGGGAAATGAAAACATCAATAGTGCATTCGTGTGGACTTCCACCTCCACAAAGCAATGTGTTTTGTTTTTCATTGCCACTTAAGAGTCTAGTTATTATATTGAATTTAATAAATATATAAGAATGTAACACCTATGACGGTTTCATTAAACACATTTTTTCATTTTGATTATATGTTTTGGCTTCTAATTTTGAATATGTACATTCACCATAGTCTTTAGAGTCATCCCATGTGGCATTTGAATCCTTCTTGGATTTCATCTCAAATCCAATCCTCTTGACGAAATTTTAGTCAGAAATTTAATTTTTATGAAATTGTGGTCAGTATACATTAATATGTCCTAGCATATTTTACTCATATAATATTACTTATTTAGAATCGTCATCATGATTCTTATACTTATTTAAGGGTCTTATGAAACCTATTTTATTGTTATATGGATTTATGAACTTTTGAGGAAACTACACAAGTTCATCATTTGATCTAGAATTTATTGAGTAATATACTTCTTCATATGTTTCAAATATATGTATACCATTTTTATTTTTGTTGTATTTAGAAGTAAAACTGCCTAAGTAGAATTTTCATTCTTAACCATTTTATAGTGTCCATATTTATCTTCCATTTATACTATATACATCATAATATTTCTAATGAGATATTGTATTTTAAAATTATTGAACTCTATAGATTTTCTGATGGCAGCTAACTTTCCACTTCACGTAGGAGGAAATTCTCTTAGAACATTAAGTGATTTCATAGGCTTAGTAATTGGTGTTCCTGGAGATGAAACATTATTCTCAATATCAGTGAGTCTTCCATTCACCTCAGTAATGACTTACCATTCAAGAATTTTAAAGGTTTTGAACTGATGATTGTTAGTATCATATCTAAGGTTATTCACATTTTTTTACCCTCATAAGAAACTACTATATTTTTTCACATTTCACGTGCTGTTTGACATTGAGGAACTTGAGTAAACTCTTCTATACCTAGTCCACATATCATAGAATTCATAGCTTTATAATTCCGATCTTATCTTACTTTAGTATCAACATCCCACATTTCTGTTTGTGTATCCAGAATTTTATATGGATTCCTTACTTTAAGATAAACCATTATTCCATGATTCTTCTAATAGTAGGTCATCCATTCCTTATAATAACCATAATTTTCACCATTAAAGGAGCTCTGAGGAGAGGCGGTTCATCAGTGTAGACATTGCAGATTTGGATGTTTGAGAGGGTGTGGCGACAACCATCGGATCGAGCCTGTGCTTTGACACATGACACCTGCTAGCTATACAGTCTTGCATTGATGGAGAGCCTTATCACGATTCAAATGCTGGGGAGAGGTGGTTCTTGTTGTTTGTTTTGATTTTATTTTCTATGATCTTCGGGTCAAGTTATGTTTATATCATGAAGTCCATTTTGTTTTCCCCTTCTTCCATTAAAAGGGGGTTTATTATTATAATAAATAAATCTACGGCCTTCGGGCCATTGGATGGATAACATATGATATAGGAAACAATGATCTCAAATAAACCATGTTAATAACCATATTATGAAATATATATAAAAAAATTCCTTCATAAAATTAATAATCATTGGTTAATTTATTATCAATTGGTCGGAAAATATTATAAAATATTTTAAAGGTAAAATATATTGTTTTTATAAAACTATTTTTATGTGTGTAATGTATTTTCTTCTTAATAGAGTGAATTAATCACTATTGATAAATTATTATAATGATTTAATAATATTATATATTTAATGTAATGAATTCACATACATTTAGTTATGTTTATTAAGCAATAAAGGAGATTAAAGTCATTTTATGCCTCAAAAATTACATTTTCTTCAAAAATAGTTTTTATTGCAATTTATGTATGAATATTATAATTAATGACTACCATAATTAGAAATTTTATTTGAAAAAGTGAAAATTATTTTTTAAATAATCCTTTCATAATATGATTACGATAAGTATTTGGAATTTTTTTTTGAAAATATCAATTTTTGAGTGAATAATGAAAAATAATATTTTTTGAAAAATAGTCTTTTTTTCATTAAACGGAGTAATTTAAAAAAACCATTATGTTTTGGATTTGTTTTTAAAGTAAAATAAAATCCATTTGATTAATAAAAATCTAATTCATTCCACAAGAATCCATATTATATTTTATTCTCGTATAAGATGATTTTTACACTTAAATTTCAATTATCTAAAAACTTTTTGCCATTTTATTTTACCCACTTATTTTAAAAGAAATTAAATCCAATTATATAAATATAATATTTAGAAATGGATTTAAAATTTTCAATCATGAGGTTTGAATTTATTAATTATTTCAATTTCATTTTTTGGTCTTTGTGAATAGTAACCAAGGTAAAAATGTGTTACCACATTAAAGGGAATATCTAATTAATTAAATTAAAACGTAAGGGATAAGTCCAAAAAATATTATCTTAAATATTATTGGATGATTTTTTATCAATACTTATCAACTTATCATTCAAATTGGAAACTTTTTGAGTGATATTACTAAGATTAAAACGTTATTATATTTAAATGTTTAAAAAATTGACAAGTGCACCTCTCCACACTATTATAAAAGGATACCTCCTCTCCTCTATTTCTCACACCTTTTGAGCACTATATTTCATACATGACCCAAAAAAACATCTCCCAATGTACCACCCCACATTCAATAAGCCCTTGTTTTCTAAAAAGGCATATATTACGAGAATTATGGTTTAATCCAAATGGAGATATCTAAGGAGAATATATAAGTACCAACCGACCCATTTAAATTTTATTTCACAATATAACCCAATGAAATATTCTTCAACCATTAAAAAATAATAACATAATTATATTAAATATACTTTTGGTTTATTATTATTATTTTAAAACCCAATTTCATCTCATTTTCCATCTTATGAGAGACATAAATAGTACTTGTGTGTGTGTATGGACAAGAACCTCCACAAAGTGACGTGTTTCATTTTTCAAAACCACCTCACTTGGATGGTTATAATTATATATTTCATAAACATATATTATATTCATGAAATAATTGTGATTTTCTAAAGATAATATTTACTATCCTTCTCACCTTTCCAACTATTGGAAAATGATAACGTGTTATGTTCATATGTGTGTACTACCATATCTATTGAGTGATATGATTTATTTTTCACATACACACTTCAAGAATGATTATAAAAAACTATTTCATTTATAAAAATGATAATTATTACATGATTTATACACTAGATATTATATTACAATGAACACTTTGGCCATGTTTAACCTACTGAATTTGGTTAGGGAATTATAAATGGAACTCCCTTAAAACATATAATATGATCTTGATCGATTTAGTAACTATATATGACATTGTAAAAAATGAAATACAAGATATTATGATAAGTAAATAAACCTGAATTTTTTTTATTAAGTAAATATTTAACATAACTCTATTATACATGACTTAAATAACATATGGGGCAAGTAACTACTACAAAACCTTTGTTTAATAGCACTGGTATTTATCAGCATTACAAAAAAGAGATGATAAATGACACATTTATTAGTGATAAAGAAATCTCTGATAAATGTGACCTTTTATTAGTGTTTTTTAGTGAAAATAAATGGAACCTTTATCAGTGGTTTATTTTATGGGTTGATAAAGGGTACCCTTTACCAGTTCTTTTTTTGTTAGCACTGATAAATGGTACACTTTATTAGTACTTTATTTTTAGCATGGATAAAGATGCATTTTATCAGTAGTTTTTTTGCGCGGATAAAGGTCCGAATAAATAAAATGAAAAAATTAAATAAATAAAAAATTTCTTTGTTAATAACAATATTAAAACATTTATTAATTAAATAATTATTGATAAAAATTAATAAATTGATTATAAATTATTAAATATATAAAAAAGTATTAATTGGATAATTATGATAATAAATTTCAATAAATTTTATATATTAAATATATAGATATTTATTAATGAATATAAATATAATTTATATAGTAAAATATATATATATGTGCTTTACATTAAATATTCATATATTTTTTGAACAATGGTTTATCATTAAAAATTAATCTGAATTAAAAATATAGACAAATTTCATAGTGTAATGGACATATAATTGAATGTGTTATTTGATTTTTTCAATTTAACATATAGAAAATGTGTTTTATATTGATTTTAGATATATGTAATTAATATATTTTTATATATAATGAACACACAAAACTTATCCATTTTTTCTATATTTTTAAAGTGTTCTAATTTTTAATTTGTTCAATTTCAATAATTTTTAACAAATATGCATGCATGCAGTTAATGTTAGATATAATTTTTTTTCAAAAAAAATTCTATAATTATAAATAAATAATTATATAATTAAAATTAATATATTTTAAAAGGAATTTATTTACAATATTTATATTAATATGTATTTATGAATTATATTTATAATTTTAATTTTTTACTTATAATTATAATTATAATTATGAATCCTTCATCGGTTCATAAATAATAACTGATAAAGGTAGGTCTTTATCACCCCTTTTTTCGCACTGATAAATATTTGGCTTTATCAGCACTAAAAAAGCACTGATAAAATGAATGTTTATTTGTGTTAAAACTTTAGTATTGGTAAAGACATACCATTATAAGTACAAAAAAGAACCAATAAATACTCCTTTTATCATCTCTTATTAATTAAGTACTGATAAAAGGACTCTTTATCAATGCTTATTTGTAGTTTTGGATAAAAGTGTCCCGATCTATTTAAAAAATCCTAACCATTCGTGAACCTATCACGATGGAAGAATCTTTCCACTGAAGCCACCAAATTTTCACGCTCCTCCCCAATTAATTGAACGCAAATCACATAACTCGACTGCCTCCAATTGCTTGAACATCATCGAACATCCGGTGTTGATTTGCAGTTAGGGTTTCCGAAGTGGATTTTCTACAACCTAGAGAGGTAGGCCTTATGATATTCTCTCTGTATTTTTCATTCCATTTTTGATTTCCTATTGTATTATGTCATGAGATATTTATGGTCTAGTCCTTGTATAGTATTTTTATTTAAGATAATGAACAGAACAATTTGTTTAGATTATGAACATAATGATTTTTTATTATTGTTTTGTGTGCTTAAGAGCATTGAACCATTAGATGTCTTGTTGTGATATGAATCCTTATACTATAAAACAATATTGAATATAATAAACTATTTTTTCTTCTATATTTGTGAATACTTTTTGGGTTTACATGACATAAAAAAGATTCATGTCACAATATACCTAAACGGAAAGTCAGTTTATAGAATATTTGGAAGAAACCATTTTTATAACTAAATAGTCCCACTGAAAAGTAACTTAGTACAATATAATTAGCATTACCACACCATAACAAGTATTTTCATTCCATTATTTGTTTAAAATTCAATTTTCATGTACAATTATTGATTTGTCTTCATAGATTACTCGAAGGCTACACAAAATTAATCCTTAAAGTCTCTAAATCATATAAAGTGTGACAAATAAGGATGGATTAATCCAATAGATCAATTTGAAGTAGAATAATTTAAAGAGGAGTTTATCTTTTGAATTTTAATTTTAAATTACAATTTCTATTCATAGATAAAGTCAAACTGATTACATGTTTATATAGAATATAGATAAATAATTAATAGAGAATATTTTCATGAAATTGGTAAAGTGTAACAGAGGAAGGGGATTTATGAATCATTTTAAAGATATAAATATTAATTTTGAATAATGAGCTCTGTAAATTTGTAGGTCCCACTGAGTTTTCATTTTATGATGTTTTAAGAACTTAATAATAAGATAAAATTCAATAACATTAATAGGTGATGAAGGTTGTTAGTTCTGGAACATAAAAGAAGAAGATTCATGAATTCAACTCTCCTCAGTGAATTTGGGATGATATTAATGCCTATTTATATATATGTATATAGACACACACACACACACATATATATACATCAATTCATCTATATATATAATTAAAATAGTTTGGGGACAGTGAGAAATACAACAAAAATACTACTATATATATATATACACACATATATATATATCTATAAAAATATATATTTATAAATATATAATTATATATAAATTATTACAAAAATTTAGTGAGGGTAAGAAATACAATGGAAATCCTACTCTACATAAAATATATATACGTGTGTATGTATGTATATATATATATATATACTTACAACAGTTTGGGTAGGGGGAGAAATACAATGAAAATCCTACTCTACACCAATAGGGAATAAATCAGTGAGACTCAAACTCGATACCACACTGAGACCTCACATAGATGCTACCAACTAATGGGTAGATCTGATGTGACAACTTCCCTTGAATCCTTTGGATGGGTCGATGTGGTGATATGACATCCCAATGGTCTTGTGATGTTTTCAAATATTTTAAATACCATTATTTTTAAATGTAATAATTCCTTAGGTTTCTACATCACTTGTTATAAAAAATAGAATGGAAGTTATCAAATTCTATATATTTGAAATTATTGTAATTTATTACTTGAGACTCATCCCCATCTCTTTTATAGAAATTAGTCATCCTCATCACCTTCATCTCCCAAACAACCATTATTCAAATTTGTTAATTGAAACTCATCCCCCATATATTTTATATTTATTGTACTACTCTAAGTATTAGTCATCCCATGGATGGCTACAACTTAGAGTATTTCAAGCAACATAGGTGTATGTCCACAAGAGATGAAGGATGTGTCAAAAAAATGAAATGATAAATATCTGTAAGATTAGGTGACGAAGATGAGTTGTATATAACTTTCAACTTTGAATGAATTCAATGGATAACACCTACCATAGTGGAGTAATTATTTTCTTAAATCCAATTACCCATTTTCTTCAACATACTGAAATTCATTAAAGCAATCAAAAGTTGAGTTTCCCTTGTTATAATTTTCTATAACATTTTTCATGACCCAACCCTGTGGGGCCAACACCGCGACCCCCCAAGCCCACCTCCAATAGGCCAGGGGATGGTGACTAGCACCGAGTAGGCATATTACTAACATGGGAAGAATTTCCTAAGTACTTCTACACACGCCCACATCTCCAAACCCACAAATGATGAAATGTAAAAGAACCACTATGGTACAGAATGCATGCATACAAGTAAACCCAACGAATAGAGTACGAGAGAATGTAAAATACAGAAAGTAAACTGGGCCAGAATACAATCCCACCAAAAACAAGAGTCTGAAAACTACAAAGTATGACCTGTAAACACAATGTGGTACTTAGACTACTACTCGTCGCTGTAGGGACACCTCATCCTTTAGGGAACTCAGAAGGCTCGTTCATGTCCTGGTCCACCCTGGACTCTGTCAAAAGGATTCTTTTCTTCACAAGACATGACATGTCTTGGAAAAACCCGTGCAACGGTTAGTATAAAAATACTCATTAAAGGACCTCGAAAACCACCAAGAAATACACACAGTAAAGGAAAAGTCAACTATACAGATTATATGTCTACTGAACATATAATAGAAGAACACAATCCATGTATACTCAAAACCCAGACCCGTAGTCTAGAGATAAATCACGTAAACGCATACCCCTGCTGGGGATTCAGTTCGAGGATTCAACAAAGTACTCATCTGGGAGAACTCACTCCGTGTGTCGGATAGCTCTGATGATGTCCATCCGAGATGTACTATTCTTCGGAAAAAAGTCACGAGAGATAGATACACTCATTCAGGGAGAACACACTCCTAAGTGGAGAAAGATCTCGATACATAGATGAGGAACACTACCAGGGCCTTGGAGGATACCATGACTCATCTGGATTCACTTGCTATGTAGAGGATCAGCGCCCTGTGGAATTAGTCACGTCGATTCCTGACTCTACCTAGGGTCAAGAATGGATAGAGGATATTGCTCCAGGAATCTTAGAGGGATACCAGACTCTATACCGGGAAGTCCTGCTGAAGGGATCATACACCTGAAAAGGGAAATGATACATGACCTTTAGGAGAACAAGAAAAAGGGGAACTAATACAAAAGAAACATGTCCAAGATACAGTGGACAAGAAGATCAAGCCATGTCGGTTCTGGCCTCTCCAGGCCATGTGGTGGAGTAAACGGCAGTGTACTCAACCCCATGTCTGTGTATCCTTTGGATACACGCTGAGTCCTGTGTATTCACCTCTGCAATGTTGTGTAGGGTCTACATGCCATGTTTCGAAGCCGGGTAGTTCATCCCATGTCCGTGTACTACCCAGAGTACACGTCGAGCTTCAAGGAAGGTCCAACATGCCATGTGACTGGGCTCACATGTCCTGTGATACCTATATGACACTCGAAACGCTAGACACCACTGCCGGTACCACATGGTGTGTTCTTCAAGATACATGTCGTGTTCTTCAAAAATTTCCAGAACCAATGTTCTTCATTGCCACGCCTCAGGGATCCTCCAATCCTTGATCCAGTCATCTGATCGTCGCGAAATTTAGGGGTTGACATCGCCTGATCACCATGAATCCAATTCATCAGTTTCAGGCCTCCGATCGGCCCTGAAAATGAGTTCTGATTCACCCGCATGAAGAATGCTTGAAGAATGAGAAATCCAGAACCGTGTCGATTCCTATGCTACCACCAACATCGCATCTCTTCTAGGTCATCACGATGGCAGTTCTCAAATTTGGGATCGTTCTGTAACAAAATGTGTGCATAAGGATCCATTGTTCACCACCCCATGAATAACGCAAAGAACACACGAGAAAAAGAAAGGGGAAATAAATCCAAAAGAAAATAGAGGAATGAAACTCCACCATCATTATTCATGATGTTGATATTCTCCCATTAGTAGGATCAAATGGAGTTGAATCAAAACAATAATCTAACATGGATTAATTTACTGAGATCAACCCAATAAAAACCCTCCCACAAAAAACGTATGAATCCGCAGATCAACCTGTTTCTGGGTTGATCTGTGTTCGTCATTAAATCCAATAACAGGGAAGAAGAATTAAAATAACAACCCCAATCTCTATTTGTTTGAAGAAATATTTCTTCGTTTCATTCTTTGGTGAGGATCGTCGGATCTGAGATATGTCATCGTCGTTCGCCAACAGTTTATCCTCTGATTCTCCAAGTGGATCTCTTTCAATTCGTAGGGTTTTGAGGCTCACCCTTCGAACTTTCTACATAAAGGTATTTAAAATGGAGGAATTAGGTTGCTGCGCAAAAAAGGAAACTTTTAAATAAAATAAATTATTATTTTATTTTATTTCCATTAAATGTCCAAAAACTAACTCTCGCAGCTGACTCGCACCGATCGATGTTAGGCCTCGCCTAAGGTAAATTCGCTGCTCCAAAAGAAACGGTTCCCTCATATTTCTGATCTGGGAACTCATTTAATGGTTATTCCACTTTTAAAAGAAAACCGCTCACGCGCACTGTTTAAAATTTTAATTTATTTCAATCATTTATTCCGGGAACTTTAGGCCTCGGAATCACACATTGTTGAAAGGGATGGTCTTGAAATAATTCCGTATAATATTTTAAAATAATACATGGAAAATCCAAGATATTAAATTCTCCCCACCTTGGGGATTTGCATCCTCAAAAATCCAAAACCAAAGCTAATAAAAAATATGTGGGTACTAGGCAAGGATCTGAGTCTCCTGATCCCACGTGCTATCCTAAAGATTCACGTGTTGCCACTGAATGCGCACCAAGGGAATCGATCACCGACGAAGGATCTTCTCCTGCAGATCCTCGATCTCTACTGGGTACACAACAAACATTGCTCCATCCTCGATGTTCAGCTCTCCCCAGTTGATGACGGGTGATAGGTCATGCACGTACCTCCTCAACTACGACACGTGGAATACATCATGTACCCAGTGAAATTGTGGCGGCATAGCTAGGTGGTACGCCACCTCGCAAACTCTGCACAGTATCTGAACAATTCCGATTAACCTTGAATATAGATTAACCCATTGGCCAAATCTCTATAACCCTCACCGAGGTGAGACCCTAAGGAAGACATGGTCCCCTTCCTCAAACTCCAGTTGTCTTTGTCGTCTATCATCATAAGACTTCGGTTGGTTCTATGTAGTCTTCATATGCTCCTTGATGATCTGCACGTTCTCTGTTATAGCTCACACCATCTCTGGACCCATGAGTGCTAACTCTCTGGGGTCGTTCCAGAAAAGTGGTGACCGACATGGTCTCCCATATAAATCCCCGAAAGGTACCATACCAATGGAGGAGTGGTATATTTTATTATACACAAACTCCACCAGTGGTAGGCAGTCCTCCCAACTATGACCAAAGTCCAAGATACAGGCCCGAAACATATCCTCCAGAAGTTGAATAGTCCTCTCCGTCTGACCATCTGTCTAGGGATGGAAGGTCATGCTCAAGCGTATCTGAGTCCCAAAAGCCACTTGTAATCCCTTCCATATTCGGGACATGAAATGGGAATCTCGGTCTGAGACTATTGTCGAAGGGACACCATGAAGCCGAACTATCTCCTGTACTTAGAGGCATCCCAAGCTGTCTACAAAACTCTGCTCCCTGACAGCTATGAAGTGGGATGACTTGGTGAGTCGGTCAATGATCACCCAGATGGAATCATGCCACTTGTACATCTGTAGTAATCCTGTCATGAAGTCCATCAATAATTCATCCCACTACCACTCAGGAAATTCTAGGGGTGAGCTAATCCATCCAGAACCTGGTGCTCGGCCTTCACCTATTGGCACGTAAGGCATCGAGAAATGAACTCTACTACTGGATTCTTCAAGAATGACCATCAGAACTATCACCGGAGATCCTGGTACATCTTCTCCACTCCATGATGTACTAATAAAGGAGATGTATGAAACTCCTTAAAGACCTCCTTCATCAATGCCACAGGTACAACAGTGTGTCCCCTTAAAAGAAGTATGTGCTCCCCACCTTGCAAATATCCATCCGGAGCATGTCCTGTGGATAACTGAGCACACAAATCCTCACATTCAACATCCCGAAGTTGTGCCTCCCTAACTCTCTCTAAGAGTGGAGGGGTGAAAACCATCAACTGAAGGTAAGATGCATCCTCTCTATCCACGAATGATGACAACAATGTGGCTAACTACTATGTATCCTCACACACCAGCTGCGAGATCGACCTTTTGCTACGAGCATACACGACCTTGTTCCCCTTCCCAAGAGTATAGATGATCTCAAAATCATAGTCCTAGAGGAACTCTAAAAAACGGCTCTGTCACATATTTAGATCCTTCTGGGAGAAGATGTACTTGTGGCTTTTGTGGTCAGAGTATATGATGAATCACTCTCCCATAAGGTAGTGTCACCACATATTCAACTTGAAGACTACTTCTACCAACTCAATATCATGGGTCACATAGTTCTACTCATTTTTCCTTTGTTGGAACGAACTATAAGCAATCACTACCTATCTCTAAATTTGGACGCATCCAATCCCAGTCCCCGATGCATCGTAGAAATCTATGTACTTGACACCCTCCTCGGGTAATCTCAAGATTGGGGCGCTCATCAAACTCGACCTCAACTGCTCAAAAATAATGTTGTCACTTCTCCGTCCACATGAAGGGTTTCCCCTTCCTAGTCAAGTTTTTCATCGATGCTGATATTTAGGAGAAATCAGAAATGAATATCCAGTAATATCCTTCCAACCCAAGGAAGCTCCTCACCTCCATCACGCTCCAAGGTGGATCCCATGATAACACTACCTCTACCTTGGTTGGTTCCACAACTAATCCATTTATGGAAATGACATGTCCCAAAGAGTGGACCCCCTGATTCCAGAACTGGCACTTTGAAAGCTTCCCATAAACCAGGTTCTCTCAGAGTACGTCTAGAACCATCTGCAGGTGCCTCACATGCTCCTCCTCAGATGCCGAGTAAAAAAAGATGATGTCGATGAAGACCACTACGAACCGGTCTAATTACGGTTGTAAGATCTCGTTCATTAGTCCCATGAACACTGTGGGGGAATTTTTTACGCCGAAAGGCAACACCAAGTTCTCATATTAACCATAACGACATTTGAAATCCGTCTTTGGAATGTCCTTGTCACGTACTCATATCTGGTGGTAACCTGATCAAAGTTAAACCTTCAAGAAACATTATGGCCCTCTTAGATGATCAAAGAGGTCATCAATCCTAGGAATTGGATACTCATTCTTCACATTTACCTGGTTCAGGAGCCGGTAATCCACACACAACCTCAAACTCCTATCTTCCTTCTTTTCAAACAAGAGTGGGTCCACCCAGGGTGAAACACTGGGTCTCACAAATCCCTTTATTTGAAAATCCTCCAACTTCACCCTCACCTTGCGAATCTCTATGAGAGCCATCCGATATGATGATGAGGAAATCAGTGTCATCCCGAGGTGTAAGTCGATGCAGAAGTCGATTTACCGATGAGGAGGTAGTCCTGGAATATCTTCAGGAAAGACGTCCTCATACTCTATGACAACAACTGGGAAGTGGAAGCTCACAACATCTACAGACCCAAGGGTAAGGCTAGCCAACTCATTAGTGATTGGTTTCACCCTCCTATGCATGATCCCATTCTGTGCAGCCTAAGTCTCCCTTTCACCGACAAAGGAAAACCCTGTCTCATCATTGCGGACACACCACACTCTTTGCCTACAATAGTCAATCTGGGCATGGATTGAGGATAACCAATCCATACCGAGAATGAAGTCGTAAGGCCTAGAGGCTGCCTCCAAGAGGTTCCAACTGAAACTCATGCCTCCAAGGGTAAGATCACACTATATGCAAAGGTTTGTGATCATCGAGTCTCCTCCCGTAGGTGTCTCCAAGTGAAAGGATTGAGTCAACGACTCTATAGGAATATCAAATATTCACACATGACATGTGTAGAGGAAGGAATGATAGGAACCTGTGTCTATAAGTACGACAGCTAAGGTAGAGAAGACATAGATCGTACCTCAAATCATCCCTGGAGTCCCTGGGTCATACGCCTCGACTGTATGTAGTTGTCCCCACCCATGTCCACCAGCTCCCTGATCCTGGTGTGGACCTTCTAAGGGTGGTGGTGGAAGTAGATCGAAGCGTCTTCCACCACATGCAGCTCTCCCTTCTCCTCTGCCAGGTATGCCGCCTAGCGGGTCTGTCTCCTCCACTCTCTGCCTCTGCCTCGGTAGTCTATCCATCGTCTCCCTATTAAAATCTCGATGAGTCAGAAAATATCTAGAGATATTTCCCCAACCGTCGCACACATATTATCACCTCTCCCAAGGCTGACTGGATCTAGCATGAGAGCCCTAGACTGCCAAACCCCTATCATGGGTCCTCCTATGATGCCTCCACCATCCTGATCCCTATGCCTAACATTGGCTCCCTGCTGTCGATGTCTCCACACCTGCCTGCCTGCTACTGACTACCATCGGCTATCTCTGCTTTTCCAAGAATCTCTCGATCATTAAGACCCACTCGAGCACTCCAACATAAGTTGGAATGAAAAGAGGCATGATACTAGATCTGATGTCCATTTTTAGACCTCACTCAAAGGTCCAAGCTCGGAAGTACTAATCCCTATCCATGTCCATCGAGTACCTGGAAAGTTTTGTGAACCTCGATGAATAGTCAGCTACCGTCAAACGGCCTGCTGGAGCGGAAGAAGCTCCTAGATGCGCACTTCTCTTAGCGTAACTAGAGAGAACTCCTCCCTAAAGAGCCACTCAAACTACATCCACGAAAGTGTCTCCTCGTCGTGAGTCTATGTGGTCAGACTCCATCATCGTCCTTCTAAACCCTGAAGAAGGCTCGCTCCTAGGATCACCATCTGGTCTGATGGTATCCTTAGTAGACAAAACACTCTGGTCACCGCCTCAAGCCAGTCCTTAGCCACCTGAGGGTCGGGCTCGCCTCAGAACCTAAAGGGTCTATGTCTCTGGAACTCATGGAGCGCACTCAGCCCGCACCCCTCGTCGGTCGGTACTGAAGGTACCACGGGCTGCTCCACTAGTGGTGGTATAGCAGGTGCACCCCTAGAGAAAACTCTTGGGAATCCAGTCCCTGTATTGAAGCCTCGTCACTGAGGGGGTCATCCTTGTGATTGCGCTGCTAAATCCTAGCAGGTATACATCGCGGTGGAATCCTGTAAGGAACAAGATGTGCCATTGTAAAATAGTATATTTGGATAGCTGACATAAAGGACATGGAAAACACAACCCATTACTATATGATTCATTTACCAATATTTTATTTTCCCCTCAACTAGTCTTTTCTTGTACCGAGTCAAAAAGCAGGTTATCAGAGTCCTGGTGTATGGATACGTCGGCTGCCTGCACCAACACTGGGAGGAATTACCTAAGTACCTGTACACACACACACATCTCCAAGACAAAAAATGTTGAAATGTAAAATAACCACTAAGGAACAGAATTCATGAAATCAAATAAACCCAACAAACATAGTACAATGGAAAGTAAGTAATAAAAGTAAACTCGGCCAGAATACAAGGCCACTAAAAATAAGAGTCTAAAAAATAAAAAATCTAACTTGTAAACACAAATTTGTATGAGGACTATTGCTCATCACCGTAGGGACACATTAGCCTATAGGGAACTCAGAAGGCTTGATCTTGTCTGGGTCCGCCCTGGACTCTATCAAAAGGCTACTCATCTGCCCAAGACATCACATGTGCGGGAAAATCCCATGTATGGGTGAGTATAACAATACTCAGTAGAGGACCCCAAAAATCACAATAAAATTCACAAAGGAAAGGCAAAATCATCTCTACACAGTATATGTCTACAGAAAATATAATAAGATAACACAATCAATTTATACTCAAAACATATACCCACAATCTAGAGACAAGTCATACAACTGAATACCCCCATTGGGGATTCAGTGTGAAGATTCCACAAAGCAATCATCTAGGAGAACTCACTCAATGAGTCTAATAGATCTGATGACATCCATCTAAGAAGTACTGTCCATTGGGAAAAGTCATGAGAGATAGATACACTCATTCTGGGAGAACACACTCTTGAGTGGGGAAAGATCTCAATACACAAATGAGGATCACTACCAGGGCCATGGTAGATACTGCAACTCGTCTGGATTCACCATCTAGGTAGAGGATCAGTGCCTTATGTAAGTAGTCACACTGATACCTAACTCTACCTAGGGTCAAGAATCGATAGAGGATCTCGCCTCGGGCCTCTCAGAGGGGTGCCTGACTCTATCCCAGAAAGTCTATCTGATGGGATCGTACTCCTGAAAAAGGAAATGATTCCTAACCTTTAGGGGAACAAGAAAAAGGGTAACTAACCCAAATAAAACATTTCCAAGATATGGTGGACAAGAAGATCAAGTCATGTACGGAAAAGTATGCGGTGTGTGGAAGTGTCACATGTCGTGTCTTCTGACCCTGGGTACTGCTCGTGTACAACGGCCAGTGTCGCAAGGTTTTTCGTGTAAAACAAAACTACATGGCATGTAGAAAGGATCACACACCATATCAATGTCTCTGGGGTATGCTCCGTGTATGCTGGCCATGTGCTCGTACACGGCCTTAACCCATGTACGCCAACCCGTGTAACCGACACATGGGGTGAACCGCGTTACTAGCCTTGCCAGGCCGTGTGGTGGAGTACACGGCCGTGTACTCAACCTCTTGTCCATTTATCCCCTTGATACACACCTAGTCCCACGTAGTCACCTCTTCCATGCCGCATAGGGTCTACAAGCCGTGTTCTGAAGCCGTGTAGTCCATCTTATGTCTGTGTACTTCCCAGAATACACACCGATCTTCAGGGAAGGTCCAACACACCGTGTGACTAGGGTCACACGCCATGTGATACCTATCTAACACAAGAAACCCTAACCGCTCCTGCCGGTACCACACAACGTGTTCTTCGGGATACATGTCGTGTTCTTTAGAAATTTCTAGAATTGACGTTCTTTATCACTGTGCCTCAGGGCTCTTCTGATCCTCGATCCGGTCATCCGATTATTGCAAAACTGAATGGTTGAGGTTGCCCAATCACCATGAAGCCGATTATGTTGGTTTCGGGCCTCCGATCGGCCCTAAAAATGCTTTCTAATTCACCCGCATGAAGAACACTCGAAGAATGAGTAATCCCGAACCATGTTGATTCGTCTGCCGCCATCGCCGTCACATCTCTTCTAGGTCGTCACGATATTAGATCTCAAATTCGAGATCATTGCATCGTAAACTGGATGCACAATGATCAGTTGTTCATCGCCTGATGAAGAACATGTAAAACGCATGAGAAATAGAAAGGGGAAAGAAATATAAAAGAAAATCAAGGAACTAACATCCACTATCGTTCATCATGGTGTTGATTTGATCCCATTAGTAGGATCAAACAATGTAGAATCAAAACAATAATCTAACATGGATTAATTTCCCAAGATCAACCCAATAAAAACCCTTTTGCAAAAATGTACGAATCCACGGATCAACCTATTTGTGGGTTGATCTGCATTCGTCTTTAAATCCTTGAACGGGGAAGAAGAATTGAAATAACAACCCAAACTCTATCCGGTTGAAGAATGATCACCACGTCATGTTCATTGGTGAGGTTCGTCGGATCCGAGATGCTTCGTCCTCGTCCGCCAATAGTTTCTCCTCCAATTCTCCAAGAGGCTCTTTCTCAATTTGTAGGGTTATGAGGCTAACCCTATGAAATTTCTACATACATGTATTTAAAGGGTATGAATTAGGTCACTTTGAAAAAAAGTAATCTTTTAAATAAAATAAATTATTATTTTATTTTATTTCTATTAAACGTCCAAAAACATACTCTTGCAGCTGACTCATGTTGATCGATGTTAGGCCTCACCTAAGGTAAATTCGCTGCTCCAAACGCAACGGTGCCCTCAGATTTCTGATCTAGTCACTTTTTTAAATTTTATTCCACTTTTAAGGGAAAACCACTCAAGTGCATTGTTTAATGTTTTAATTTATTTAAAAAATTTATTCTGGGGACTCCTGGCCTCGGAATCACACGCTGTAGAAAGTTCTGGTCTCGAAATAAATTCCATATAATATTTAAAAATAATACATGGAAAATCTGAGACATTACATCTTTCACCTTTGATAATGGATATATTATATGTATATATTTATATATTTTACCTTCATATTGTTCTTATACTTTAATTCAATGATCCCTAAGTCATTTGATATGTGTAGGAATCAGTTGCACCTCATTCTGATGCACGGTGTGACTAGTATGACTCAAAGTGCATGTTTTTATTTAAAATTGTAATCAATTTTTGTAAAATGTACAATAGTCACTAGTGAAGAAAAACTTATTTACATCACCATTTTTATGTCGGTTATATATAACCGACATGATAATATGTGAAACGTGGTTTTTTACATTGGTTATTTTATAACTGACGTAAAAAATGTGGTGAGTAAATTGTAAACATCGGTTATTTTAATAACCGATGTTAAATATCGAGCACATTCATTTTTTTCATCGGTTATAAATTAACCGACATAAAAAACCAAACTGCAGTGTTTTTTATGTCAGTTATTTGATAATCGACTTAAAAAAAAATCTATCTACAAATTTTTTACGTTGGTTAGAAAATAACCGACGTAAAGAAAGCGGCTTTGGAGGAATTTTTAACGTCGCTTATTTGATAACCGACGTAACAAAACAACCCGCAGAATTTTTTACATCGGTTATAAAATAACCGACTTAAAAAACTGTGATTTTGATGTATTTTTTACGTCGGTTATTCTATGACCAACTTAAAAAACCAACATGCAGATTTTTTTACGTCGGTTATAAAATAACTGACATAAAAAAAGATGTATCTGATACATTTTTAATGTCAGTTATTATAATAGCCGATGTTATAAATGTAACAAAATAGTTTATAACTTCGGTTATTAAATAACCGACATTATAAAACATTTAAAAAATTAACAAGCCCCGTGGATTGTCATTTACGATTTTTCAATCAACAGCCTGGCGACTCGTCTCTCTCGCGCGGTAAACCCTAATAGACTCGTCGATCTCATTGTGTTAAACTCATTTTTCCATCATCTTTTATCATCTTTACTCTCCTCGAATCTATCATCTCAACTCGCAACACTCAGGTAAGCCTCTCACGACTTTATTTTGTTCGTTTTTTCCCAGATAGTCTATATTTACATTTTGCGATTCTGTTGTTTAAACTAGGTAAGATTATTCGATTTTGAACCCTCTTACCTCGTGTTCTCATAATTATCTTATTTATTATCCCCATATCTATTAGATCGACTCACAATATTCACTTAATCCTGACCTACTTCTATTTAGTTTGTTTTTGTTTCGCAAATGCCCAACATTGATGGTAATTTTTGTTGTCATTGACAAATAATGATCTCATTCACCTATATTACTACATAGAATGGTTATTGATTAAATGTACGAATTGGGAAATGATATTTCATGTGTTGTTGTTGCTTATATTTATCCTCTTTTATATGAGAATCTATTAGACATATAATGTAAGGGCTATTGACCTCTATGTCCCTTCGATGCATCACTATGTCTCATGATTCCAAATAGAATTGGGTTCTGCTGATGGCTTACCCAAGTATTTTTTGAGGCCTTGGCCAAGGCCTTGACAATATGTTTAAGATTTCTAGAATTATCCATTAGCTCATTATGATATTAGTTATCGAGAAAACTTGTGATTATTTGACTAGTTGAATATCAATGGATATTTTTCATTATCATACGATCATTTAAGTAGCTATATTTAATAATATTTAATTTCATCTATTTCATGATGAAGTATATATTAAATTCATGGGTTTTTATTAGTTAACCATGCCTAGTTTTTATATGTAAACCATTGTTTGGGGGTTGTTCGGGGGGTTGGGGGACTGTCCAGAGGGTTGGGGGTGTCTAGGGGGTGTCCAAGGGGGTGGGTGGGTGTGGAGGGCTGTCCAAGGGGGTGGGGGCCTGTCCATAGGGTTTTGGGGGTTTTCTGGGGGGGGGGGGCTGTCCAGAGGGTTGGGGGTGTCTAGGGGGGTGTCCAAGGGGGTAGGGGTGGGGGTGGTGTCCAGGAGGGGTGGGGTGCTGTCCAGAAGGGTGGGGATGTCCAGGGGTGGGCGGGGAAGGGGGGGGGGCTGTCCAAAGGGTTGGGGTGTGTTCAGGGGGGTGTCCAAGGGGTGGGGTGGGGGTGTTGTCCAGGAGGGGTGGGGGATGTCCAGGGGTGGGGGCTGTCCAGAGGATTGGGGGTGTCCAGGGGGGTGTCCAAGGGGGTGGGTGGGTGTGGGGGCTGTCCAAGGGGGTGGGGGCCTATCCAGAGGGTTTTGGGGGTTGTCTGGGGGGTGGGGGTTTCCCAGAGGGTTGGGGGTGTCCAGGGGGTGTCCAAGGTGGTAGGGGGAGGGGGTGGTGTCCAGGAGGGGTGGGGGTGCTGTCTAGAGGGGTGGGGGCTATCCAGGGGGTGGGGGGATGTCTAGAGGGTTGGGGGTGTCTCGGGGGTGTACAAGGTGGTAGGGGATTGGGTTGGTGTCCAGGAGGGGTGGGGGTGCTTTCTAGAGGGGTGGGGGATGTCCAGGGGTGGGGGTGTCCAAGAGGGGTTGGGGGCTATCCAAGGGTGTGGTGGTGTCCATGGGGTGTCCAAGGGGGGTGGGGGTGGTGTCCAGGGGATGGGGGGCTGTACAAGGGGGTGGTGGTGTCCTTGGAGTGTCCAAGGGGGTGGTGGATAAGTGTCAGTTGGGATTGACTACTGCATTGTGGTTTCTGAGATTATGACAAGATTATTGCGCCGTGATGATTGGCTTTACATTATGATTTTCTCCATCTGATTTTTTTTAAATATGATTTGATTCTCAAGTTTACTCCATTTTCTCCAATTTTCTATCAACCACTGTCGGCCCCACGGTTTTCTTTGATTCAATGGAATTTAAAACTGTTATATCTAACTATATTTTGTTTTTAAAATAATATTCAAGCATAAATTTTTAAATACGCATAGATTTGCTTTATATTTCAAAATTTTTTTAAATTCAAATTATGATTTTTTTCATATAAACATATATTTGTCTTATCTTAAAAATATATATATTTTTGATATTTGTTATAGGTAATAATGAGTCGCAGTTGGATTACTACACATCAAATGAGAAATGAATATGAGGAAGGTGTTGATGCCTTTTTGAGATTTGCTAAACAAAATGTTCCAAGTAGTGAATTTCTTTTCTGTCCATGCCTGAAATGTTTGAACATGAAGAATTTCAAAAGTAGAGAGATAAAAGATCATCTAATTTGTCATGGTTTTAACCCGAGTTATAGCCCTTGGATTAGGAATGGTTAAACTGGATGTAATTTCACTGATGATGAAGATTCACAAGATGGTAACTCCGATGGAATTGAAGAAATGATTCATGATATTGTAGTAAAAAAAATTGAGATAGAACTAGCAGTTGCCCGTCTATATGGTGATGCTGAAAAACCATTATATCCTGGTTGTACAGATTTTACGGTTCTATAGGTGGTGTTAATATTGATTAACCCGAAGGCAAAACATGGATGAAGTGACATAAGTTTTACAGAGATGCTACAATTGATGAAAGTCATTCTTTCAAAAGATAACGATCTTCCAGATTCACATTATAAGGCCAAGAAAATATTATTCCTGATGGGATTTGGATACAAGAAAATACATGACTGTCTGAATGACTGCATTATATATAGGAAGGAATAAGAATTTCTATGAGAGTGTCCTAAATGTGGGACATCACGATATAAGGTGAAAGAAAAATCACAGGTTGATGTAGATATTACAAAGATCCCTTCAAAGGTATTTTGGTATCTTCCTATAATTCATCATTTCAAACGTTTATTTGCTAATTCACATGATGAAAAAAGGTTAAGATGGCATGCTGATGAGTAGGTATGTGATGGAAAAATACATCATCCATCTGATTGTCCACAATGAAAGAAAATTGATGCGCAGTATTCTACATTTGGAAACGAAATTAGAAATCACAGACTAGGGTTGTGAATAGATGGAATGAATCCATATCGAACCCTCAGTAGCACACATAGTTCATGGGCTGTTTTATTGGTAATTTACAACCTCTCTCCTGAAGTTTGTATGAAGCGCAAATATGTCATGTTGTGTATAATGATATCTGGTCCAAAGAAACCTGGAAATGATATTGATGTTTACTTGTCACCGTTGATTGATGATTTGAAACTGTTATGGGATGATGGTATTAGGGTGTATGATTCTTATAAAATGGAATATTTTTAACTAAATGAAGTTCTTATGTCCACTATAAATGACTTCCTAGCGTATGGAAATTTGTCTGGATACAGTGTTAAAGGGCATAAAGCATGTCCAATTTGTGAACAACAGACGTCATATTGTCAATTGCATCATTGGAGGAAAATAGTGTACATGGGTCATCAAAAGTTTTTTCCTATGGATCACCCTTATAGAAGAATAAAAAAGGCATTCAATGGCTCACAAGAATTTGATACTACTCAAAAACCATTATACCCTGATCTATATTTTGGGAGGGTGAAAACCCTTGATGTGACATTGGGAAAGACACAGAAATCTGGTAATGATAGACATATTTGGAAGAAAAGGTCAATATTTTTTTGAGCTACCATATTGGAGGTATCATGAAGTTAAACATAATATTGATATCATGCACGTGGAGAAGAATATCTCTGACTGTTTGATTAGAACATTGTTGGATATTAAAGGAAAGAAAAAAGATGGGTTGAATGCAATATTAGACTTACTATCAATGGGAATAAGTTTGGAGTTAGCTCTCACTCCTAAAGGAAGATGAAAATTTCTTCCCCCGGCTTGTCATACATTATTGAAGAGGGAGAAAATTATCTTTTGTCAGTGTCTTCATGATATCAAAGTGCCTCAAGGTTATTCTTCAAATGTAAATTTTTTTGTCTCATTGAAGGACTTGAAGTTGATAGGTATGAAATCACATGATTGTCACATCATGATGCAACAAATTATACCAGTTTCATTGCGTGGAATATTGCCCATTTGTGTCAGAAAGACTATAATGAAGTTCTGTTATTTTTTCAATTCAATTTTTAACAAGGCGATTGTTGTGAATGATTTGAACATTTTGGAAAAGGATTCAATTTTTATACTTTTTCAATTGGAAATGTATTCTCCTCCAACTTTTTTTGTTATAATGGTGCATTTAATGATTCATTTGGTTAGAAAAATAAAGGTTTGTGGACCTGTATATATTCGCTGGATGTTTCCTTTTGAAAGGTATATGAAAATATTAAAGGGGTATGTTAAAAATCCATATCGACCTTAAGCCTCCATTGTAACACCCCAAGCTTCCACGGTATGTTTCCCTTTGAATAATGCAATGACGTGCATTGTACGCAACTTCGAGATTCCAACACACCACAACCAATCAAACTAGCCGTTATGAATAGTAATACCTACTTTTTGAAATTTTATTAATTTTATCTTTCGAAATGGACTATATTTTTGGATTCGTAATATCGAAATTATATTAGGGTGAAATTTTGGTACTTTTCGGATAACTTTCATATTTTGATAAATAGTGAAAATTACTAAATTTTAATTAAAAACAACTTTTTTAATCAAAATAATTAATATCAATAAATTATTAATGTGAGTGGTTTTAAATTATATTTATAATATATTTTTACCATTTAATACAATTTTGGTCATTGGATGTAATTTCACATTTAAACCAGACATAAACAAGTGTCAATCTTTTGATAGTTATTATCTCTTAAAAACACGCTATTTGTTTTGATGACGGGAATTAATTTTTAAATTAGTTAATGAAACTTATATATTTTGAATTTGGTAAAATAGACATCATTTTTGAATTCATAATATCAAACATATCTTAGGCCTAATTTTTGGTATTTTTCTGGAAACATTCATTTTTTGATGAATAGTGAAACCACTAAGTGGTAGTTAAAAAACTGAATTTTTCATAAAACTTAATTTTACCGCTTCTGTGAGTGTAATTTCGAAAATCCTAGAAAACAAGGTTAATATCAAGGAGTAATGTGGTTCAATGAGATGAAAATAATTTTTGGGGAATAGTAACTTTTTACTTTTATTTACCACGGTTAAAAGTAAATAGGGAAATTAAGGGTACAAATGATATTAATATTACCCCAACACATGTCCTAATTCTATTGGACAAGTTTATCTTGACCCAAAACAACCTTAGGTGTAAACTATTATCATATAGGTCCACTTGTATTAGATTAGGGCATTTATTATTATTTAATTCAAAGAAGAGTTAAAAGAGTTAAAATCAAAGTTTATTTACTAAAACATTTTTAATATAGGGTTATACATAAGATAAAATCGTTTGTAAATATTCATTATAAAGATACAAAGATTTAATACATAACGTTATTTTATTTATAATTTTTAGACATTAAATAATTTAATTTATTTATGACATAATGGTGATGCAGTAATTACCTAATTAATGAAATATTAAAATAATTGATATTATAAATATCAAAATAAATGTAATTTGAGACTTTTTATAAATTCCACTAATTTTATAGGTTAATATGAAATATTAGGATTGATTATATAAATTTTTTTCTAAGTAATAATGCTTTTATGAATTTATCAAAAACAAAATACCCAATAGTGTCAAAATTGACATAAAGGGGTTTTTAAAACAAATATTATATTATTAATTTATATTCAATTCCTAAAAATCTAAGGTTCGTCCAGGAGACTTATATCATGATAGGTGTATCATTAATGGACAACTTGGGGGTCTCTTGGATGTATATAGTAAGTTTATTAACCATATAATATAAAAATACAAAGAGACATTGTAAAAGTTAAACTAATTAACTAAGAGTTAATACTTAAAGATAAGGTTAATATAATGACCCAAACCTGTCTAAATTCTATTGGTTGAGTGGTTTTCAACCCATACACACATTAAAATTTAAATAATACACTTTGGATCCATTATAAACCGAATATGTATTTATTATAAAATAATATTTTTAGCTTTTCCAATGGTTCCCCTCACCCCTCTTATAAAAGGGCACTCCCCCTTCTCACTAATTCACGCTTTAAAAGCCTTTTGTATTGGCCAAAACCTTCCCAAATACTCTCTAAAATTCCCTCACTACAATCTAGAGGCCTTAGTTTGATCAGAAAGACTGCCTAAGTATCCCTTTTGATCAAATCAAAAGGAAGAACCCGAAGAAGAGGTAATGTTTTCACTACCCTCTTTCAAGTTCCATTCTTCTTCAACTTCTTCTTTATTTGTTATTTCTATTCTAAAATAATAACTCCAGTATATTATATATACTGTGATGTTATTATAAATATGGTACAACCATATTCAGTATTCTATCCATCCTTTGAATGGCATGTCACCATACGTGCATACGTACGGCTTATCGTCTCCACGTCGTGGTGTAGTTGTCATTCAATAAATTATTATTTGGATGGGTATAATAATGATGTTTAATTCATGTAAATAATAAATATAACATGATAATTATTCTGTCTATATGATATACCATCCAATTATATATTATTTTAACATCAAAATAATGATATTGTCGCTCTTACGTACGTACGGACTACCGTCTCCACGAACGCGATAAGATTCATTCTTCATTGTATCAATTCAAGTATAATTCTCCTTTTTTAATTAAAAATAATGTTTAAGGACTTGATATAATTCTGGATATAAATAATATACAGCCTATCCATAACAAACACGGCTTACGTAACAAAGAATATAAAGGAAAACGAGTAAGTTAACACCCGAAATGACGATAATACTAAGATATTATTAACAAATAAATGTTAAAAGATGATATATGATATAATATTAATGTAAATGATTCTTGTATAATTCAATAACAATTATTTAACCATCATAAAAGAGTTTAACCTACCTTCGACCAAGGAAAAAGTACAAAGTAAGGGGTTTCTTATCTCACTTTTAATTCAATAAGATTTCCATTGTTCACCACTTATTTATTGCATGTGGTGTGTTTACTGTCCATGATTGTATTCGTTGTGTAATTTAAATTAATTTATGGATATTTAAATCATCATTGTATTATCCTTCTTTCATGGGTACATGTTTCATAAGTTACCTAATCGATTAGGGAATTTGAAATTACAATTTCCACTCATTCGGCTTTACACATACTTCATTGATTATTTTACTCCAAGATTATGTGGGGAATCACTATTAATTTGATTATGTCATAATTTACACTCCCCTTTCTGTGGATATAATTTTTATACACATAATCAATCCATTTATAAATTCTCAAGTCATCGGTATGAACTTGATAAGAGTAATTTTTACTCAATCTCGATTTGTTGAGATAAACATCCAATTCATTGGTGTTGTTTTTACAAGAATATGTGTGAATGTCCTCTGATTGTTTTAAACTGAATATCCAATAATATTTAGTGTATTTATATTTTTCACACATAATTATGTTTTTGATTTATCCTTAACCTAAGGATACAGCCTTTATGAGATATTTCATCTCAATTTACATTCTATTGATACTTCTTTGTTGTTATACACCAAATCACTTTTATGTGGTGTATATAATGTACTTTGACATAGTATATCATGAATCCCTTTATTCTCATGATATTACAAATATTTGATTACCTCAATTATTTTTATTCAAGTTTCTCTCTTTTGGTTAGAAACTCTAACTAAAATAACATTTTTGAATGTTTTAAAGACTTATTCTTCTAAATCTTGCTCATTAATGTCCATGTTTTAAAAATGGTTTTAAGGATTTAATTATATGGACATTATGGTTTTAAAATTAAAACTCCTTTTAAAAGTTTCAAAATGTTATGGGACACTTTGATTCAAAAATCTATTTTTAAATGGATTCTTGACAAATAGTGTGACTTTTAAATGATTTCAAGAAAAAGGGGGATATTTCTCTCAAATAGTTTTGATGATTATTTTCATCTATGTCAATATCCTTCATTATTATCGATTGTGGTTAATATGATACAATAAAATCTTCCATATTGTATCGAATGAGTTATGTTTGACTATGGATGTGCTATTTTTATACCATTCATGTTTTGTGGATAATGTATTGACATTTCGTATGCTAGTTTTAATATGAATGTTTATGTTATGTTTAAAACTTTTCATATGAGGAATGCATTGGACTTAGTAAGTGATGGGTGGAGCCCGCTATAGCTCCTCGAGGAATCGGTAGGTCTCATGAGACAAACTACTATCTTGGCACGAGGCCTTAACAAAATATTATTTTTATTCTTGGCACGAGGCCTTTGCTACGTGGTTATGATAGTCTGACATTATGAATTCCGTCATTATGAAAGTGGTAATTAATATTTTCTTGTGATTATTCAACTAGTAGAATATCCATGTGAAATAGTAAATGGAATTATTTCATTTTATCCTTTCCATATTATGCTGAAGTTAAAGTTTAAAAGGCTTTTGTTTTAGTCATACATTGCCTTAAAGTTTTATGTTTATTTATGAATGTTTCTGCTATATTGTTATCCTTACTGAGCATCTGAACTCACCCCTTTCAATGTTTTATTTTTCCCAGGATGTGAAGAAATATTTTATGAATGACCTGCAGGGATAGTATGAGAGGATATGAAGACAATATGTTGTTGTAGTTTTTCCCTTATTTATGTAATGTAAACTTTATGAATATATCTAGTGTTTCCAAGGCTACTAAACTAATCGGTCTTTCGAGACTTGATCTTTTTTGTGATCATGCCAATGTTATGTAATAATGCACTGACTCTGGGTATCTAGGGTCGGGGCGTTACAGTTGGTATCAGAGGAAGTTTAGTACAAACCTTGGAAACTAGATTTAGATAAACTCTGATTAGAGCACGTAGACCTAAGATGAACGTTGAGGATTAGTATAGAAGAAATTCCTAGAATTTTGGTATTGTAGAGATTTTGTGAGTTTTCGGAGCAATACATCCCTGTCTAGATACGAGCAGGTAGAGGCGGCTCTGGCACAAATATACCTAGGGGTAAAACTTAAAAACACCGTTTTAAGCTATACTCGAATGAGAACGGGTGCACGATAACGGGCCTTGTTGCACTCTTGGTTACGACACTCCTGGGGGATATGCTTAGGATAATTTACATTTTATTTACAAACTGATTTGAATTATTATATATATAAGATGAGAGTAAATGACCTTGGTCAATCCTAATTTGTTTCAAATTGAGAATATGGTGACATGTTAATATCTAATTGATTTTATGACTACTGTTACTCACACAATGCTTTCTGGTTTTAGTCAATGGCTGGATTCCAAGGAAGTCATAGTGACTTTGAGAATGATGTACAAGGTGGTAACGGTGGTGGCAATGAACAACAAAATGGAATGTTGATAGGCATAAAAGATATCATCTTTATGCCAAATCAATTTTCCAAAAATATGATCAACAATATATATATTAACCAATTCCCGGACTCAACAAAGAAGTGAAAGGTGATGAATGATAAGAGCTCCAGTAGTGGAGACCATGGAGAAATGAATCCTCAATTTCCATCATGCAGGAAATGTGGAAGGAGACATCCAGGAAAGGGTCTCAATGGGACAAAGAAATGCTTTACGTGCAGGAAGGAAGGACATAAAGTGAAGAATTGACGAAGAAAATGAAGAGTACTATGGAAGAAGATAAAAATGGTCCCAAGAATCCATTTACAGTAATTTGCCATAAATGTAGGGGACATGTCTATTACCTGAGTGAATTCCCTATTTGATAGGATATTTTCTTGGTCAAAGAAGAAGCTATGTGGAAATAAATGGTTAGAGAAATGTTTAAAAAGTATTAGTGCTCCTTGTTGATGGGTTTACTTTGGAATAATTTTCTCTTGTATTTTTAACCCTATAGTTTTCCATGTGAGAATGATATTTGAGGAATAATTATCTTTTCTCTTGTGGATATAGTTATAAATAACCATTTGGTTTTATATGATCGTTAGGTTTGAGGCAATTATAAGTTATTATAATTTGGGATGAAAATTCAAGGCATGAGATAAGATTTGTGGTTAAATTATGTTATGGTTATTTTGAGGAATTTATCTCATTTTGGCAATGTTATAAAATATAGTTTTGGAAAAAGGACAACACGCAGACCATGTGAAAACCCGTCACGTCGGACAAAGATGTGGGAATCGAACCCACAACCGAAGTGCGATTGGGATTTATCGCCTACCACTGGACTACGTGAAGTCCCTGGTTAGTGTGGATATTATTTTTAGTTAAATGATTTTATTGATCAATAATAATTTGATTTGGGATCTTATGTCTTATCCAATGAATATCCTTAGTATAGGAAAATGATTTGGTGACTAAGTGATAAATGTTATTTTTGAAGTTGTTCGCTTTGTTGTGAACACTATATGCCCAAGGAAAATAGAATAGTATGGGATTTCATTTGAGGAGTAATGGTGGATTTTTATCTATGTTTTTATTGTGGATTTAGAGTGATTTGGGTTATTTATGGAAATGATTAGGTTAATTACTTTTAAGTATGGGACTTTAAGAGTAATTAATGTCATTTGGAGATACAATTTAACGTGGAAGACTACATTATTATAAGTTTTGGGTTTCAATATTAGTTTGGATTATATTGAAGGATTTTAAGGACAATTGATTATTGAATGGTATTTATTTAACTTTGGGGTATTGATGGTTTAATTTTAGAAATTAAGATTAGTGTTTTTTTCTCTAATGGAATATCCATTTGGGGGGTCATCAGATATTATACTAACCATTTTGGTTTTGATTAATCTCTAAAAACAAGTTAAATATATATTTTATCCTACTTGGATCATATATTTCTATATAAGTTTATTCTAGCTCTTCCATTATGACCAAGTCTTCTTGAATACTAATTGTTCAAAAAAATGAGTTAGTGGTAAATTTTTTTTAAATAATGAATCTCTACTTAAAAATTAATTATATCTCTTTATGTTCTTAGTCAATATCATAAATGAATTCCCCGTCCTTATGTAATGTAACTTAAAACAAAAAATTTTGTCCGTTTACTTTTCCTACTAGGAGACTAATGACCATTTGTCCCAACACAGGTTTGTGATTTTCTTATTGTTAACCTTCTCCGGATCATGTTTTCTATCCCTCTCCATCAGAACATAACACTTGGTTTATCGTCCATATCCATGTTTTCCTACATGGAATCATAGTATGGGTTATCTTGGGTGACCTTTATACCTATCTTCCTTTCTTTTAAAGTGATAGTTTTATTGACTCTTTTTCCGATGTGGGAATTTCCATTATATTCTCAAGCCCAATTTTAAAAAAAATTGCGAGGACGCAATTTATTGAAGGAGGGGAGAATGTAACACCCCAAGCTTCCACGGTACATTTCCCTTTGAATAATGCAATGGCGTACATTGTACGCAACTTCTAGATTCTAACACACCACAACCAATCAAACTAGCCGTTATGAATAGTAATACCTACTTTTTGAAATTTTATTAATTTTATCTTTCGAAATGGACTTCATTTTTGGATTCTTAATATCAAAATTATCTTAGGGTGAAATTTTGGTACTTTTCGGATAACTTTCATATTTTGATGCATAGTGAAAATTACTAAATTTTAATTAAAAACAACTTTTTGAATCGAAATAATTAATAGTAATAAATTATTAATTTGAGTGGTTTTAAATTATATTTAGAATATATTTTTACCATTTAATACAATGTTGGTCATTGGATGTAATTTCACATTTAAACCAGACATAAACAAGTGTCAATCTTTTGATAGTTATTATCTCTTAAAAACACGCTATTTGTTTTGACGACGAGAATTAATTTTTAAATTAATTAATGAAACTGATATGTTTTGAATTTGGTAAAATAGACATCATTTTTGAATTCATAATATCAAATATATCCTAGGCCTAAGTTTTGGTATTTTTCTGGAAACTTTCATTTTTTGATGAATAGTGAAACCACTAAGTGGTAGTTAAAAAACTGAATTTTTCATAAAAAATAATTTTACCACTTCTGTGAGTGGAATTTAAAAAATCCAAGAGACACGGTTAATATCAACGAGTAAAATGTGGTTCAATGAGATGAAAATAATTTTTGGTGAATATAAACTTTTTACTTTTATTTACCACGGTTAAAAGTAAATAGAGAAATTAAGGGTAAAAATGATATTAATATTATCCTAACACATGTCCTAATTCTATTGGAAAAGTTTATCTTGACCAAATATAACCTTAGGAGTAAAATATTATCATTTAGGTCCACTTGTATTAGATTAGGACATTTATTATTATTTAATTCAAAGAAGAGTTAAAAGAGTTAAAATCAAAGTTTATTTACTAAAAAAAAATTTAATATAGGGTAATACATAAGATAAATTCAATTGTAAATATTCATTAGAAATATAAAAATATTTCCTACATAACGGTATTTTATTTATAATTTTTAGACATTAAATAAGTTTATTTATTTATGACACAATGGTGATACAGTAATTACCTAATTAATGAAATATTAAAATAATTGATATTATAAATATCTAAATAATTGTAATTTGAGGATTTTTATTAATTCCACTAATTTTCTAGGTTAATATGACATATTAGTATTGATTATATAAATTTTTTTCGAAGTAATAATGCTGTTATGAATTTATCAAAAACAAAATACCCAATAGTGTCAAAATTGACATAAAGGTGTTTTTAAAACAAATATTATATTATTAATTTATATTAAATTCCTAAAAATATAAGGTTCATCAAAGAGACTAATATCATGATATTTGTATCATTAATGGACAACTTGGGGGTTTCTTGGATGTATATAGTATGTTTATTAACCATATAATAAAAAAATACAAAGAGACATTGTAAAAGTGAAACTAATTAACTAAGAGTTAATACTTAATGATAAGGTTAATATAATGACCCAAACCTGTCTAAATTCTATTTGTTGAGTGGTTTTTGACTCATCCCCACCTTAAACTTTAAATAATCCACTTTGGAGCCATTAGAAACCGAATATGAATTTATTATAAAATAATATATTTAGCTTTTCCAAAGGTGCCCCTCACCCCTCTTACAAAAGGGAACTCCCCCTTCTCACTAATTCACACATTCAAAGCCTTTTGTCTCGGCCAAAACCTGCCCAAATACTCTTTCAACATCCCTAACTACAACCTAGAGGCCATAGTTTTATCATACATCCAACCTAAGGAGCCCTTTTGATCAAATCAAAAGGAAGAACCCGAAGAAGAGGTAATGTTTTCACTACCCTCTATCAAGTTCCATTCTTCTTCAACTTCTTCTCTCTTTGTTATTTTTATTATAAAATAATAACTCCAGTATCTTATAAATACTGTGATTTTATTATAAATATGGTACAACCATATTCAGTATTCTATCCATCTTTTGAATGGCATGTCACCATACGTGCGTACGTACGGCTTACCGTCTCCACGTCGTGGTGTAATTGTCATTCAATAAATTATTATTTGGATGGGTATAATAATGATGTGTAATTCATGTAAATAATAAATATAACATGATAATTATTATGTCTATATGATATACCATCCAATTATATATTATTTTAACATCAAAAGAGTGATATTGTCGCTCGTACGTACGTACAGACTACCATCTCCACGAACGCAATGAGATTCATTCTTCATTGTATCCATTCAAGTATAATTCTCATTTGATAATTAAAAATAATGTTTAAGGACTTGATATAATTATGGATATGAATAAGATACAACCTATCCATAACAAACACGGCTTACGTAACAAATAATATAAAGGAAAACGAGTAAGTTAACACCTGAAATGACGATAATACTAAGATATTATTAACAAATCAATGTTAAAAGATCATATATGATATCATATTAATGTAAATGATTCTTGTATAGTTAAATAAATATTATTTCACCATTATACAAGAGTTTAACCTTCCGTCTACCAAGGAAAAAGTACAAAGTAAGGGGTTTCTTATCTCACTTTTAATTTTGTGAGATTTCCATTGTTCACCACTTATTTATTGCATGTGGTGTGTGTACTGCCCATGATTGTCTTCATTGTTTAATATACTTTAATTTAAGGATATTTACATCATCATTGTATTATCCTTATTTCATGGGTGCATGTTTCATAAGTTACCTAATCGATAAGGGAATTTGAAATTTCAATTTCCACTCATTCGGCTTTACACATACTTCATTGATTATTTTACTCCAAAATTATGTGTGGAATCACTATTGATTTTATTATGTCATAATTTCCACTCCCCTTTATGTGGATATACTTTTTATACAAATAATCACTCCATTGATAAATTCTCAAGTCATCGGTATGAACTTGATAAAAGTAATTTTTACTCAATCTCAATTTATTGAGATAAACATCCAATTCATTGGTGTTGTTTTTACAAGAATATGTGTGAATGTCCTTTGATTGTTTTACACTGAATATCCAATCATATTTAGTGTATTTATATTTGTCACACATAATTATGTCCGTGATTTATCCTTAAACTAAGGATACTTCCTTTATGAGAGATTTCATCTCAATTTACATTCCATTGAGACTTCTTTGTTGTTATACACCAAATCACTTTTATGTGGTGTATATAATGTACTTTGACATAGTATATCATGAATCCCTTTATTCTCATGATATTACAAAGATTTTATTACCTCAATTATTTGTATTCAAGTGTCTCTCTTTTGGTTAGAAACTCTAACTAAAATACCATTTTTAAATGTTTTAAAGACTTATTCTTCTAAATCTTTCCCATTAATGTCCATGTTTTAAAAATGGTTTTAGGGATTTATTTATATGGAAATTAAATTTTTAATATTAAAACTCCTTTTAAATGTTTCAAAGTGTTATGGGACACTTTGATTCAAAAATCTATTTTTAAATGGCTTCTTGATAAATAGTGGGACTTTTAAATGATTTCAAGAAAAAAGGGGATATTTCTATCAAATAGTTCTGATGATTATATTCTTCCATGTCAATATAATTCATTATTCTCGATTGAGGTTAATATGATACAATAAAATCTTCCATATTGTATCGAATGAGTTATTTTTGACTGTGGATGTGCTATTTTTATACGATTCATGGTTTGTGGATAAAGTATTGACATTTTGTATGCTATTTTTAATACGAGTGTTTATGTTATGATTAAAACTTTTCATATGAGGAATGCATTGGACTTAGTAAGTGACAGGTGGAGCCCACTATAGCTCCTCGATGCATCGGTAGGTCTCATGAGACAAACTACTCATTTGGCACGAGGCCTTGACAAAATCTTATTTGTAGTCTTGGCACGAGGCCTTGGCTATGTGGTTATGATAGTCTGGCATTATGCATTCCGTCATTATGAAAGTGGTAATTAATATTTTCATGTGATTATTCGACTAGTAGAATATCCATGTGAATAAGTAAATGTCATTATTTCATTTTATCCTTGCCATATTATTCTGAAGTTCAAGTTTAAAAGGCTTTTGTTTTAGTCATACATTGCCTTAAATTTTTATGTTTATTTATGAATGTTTCTGATATATTTTTATCCTTACTGAGCATTTGAGCTTACCCCTTTTAATGTTTTATTTTTCCCAGGATGTGAAGAAGTATTTTATGAATAACCTGCAGGGATAGTATTAGGGGATATGAAGACAATATGTTGTTGTAGATTTCTCTTATTGATGCAATGTAAACTTTATGAATATATCTAGTGTTTCCAAGGCTACTAAACTAATCGGTCTTTCGAGACTTGATATTTCTTGTGATCGTACCAATGTTATGTAATAATGCACCGACTCTGGGTATCTAGGGTTGGGGCGTTACATCAATTATTGAAAATTATATTTCTGAAGTTGTAGCAGAGTTTTGTATGAGCTACTTGGCTGCGGCACAACACATAGGTTTGCCACCATCTCGCCATGAACGAGTTCCTAATGGGGTAAAGTGGATTCGTGGCTTGAAATTAAAATCATTGTCAGCTGAACAGATGAAGAAGTAAGAATTATACATCTTGAATAACATAGCTGATGCTCAACCGCATATCACATTGCATATTAATGAGTTGAAACAATGTCATCCAAAGAAGAAAGAAATGTGGATTTTGAATGAGCACAACAAAACTTTTTTGTCATGGTTTAAAAATTCCTTGCTTGGTAAATCAGATGTATCAGAGAGATTAAAATGGATAGTGGGTGGTCCATGTTTAAATGTGATAACATGGTCCAGTTATGACATTAATGGCTATACATTTCATACGAAAGATCAGGACAATAGAAGTGCAGTTCAGAATAGTGGTGTATTTGTGTTTGTAGAAGCAATGCATTTTTCGAGTGGTAAGGAAAAAAACCCAATTTCTGTATCAAGTTTATATTATGGAGTGATTGAAGACATATGGGTGGTTGATTACATTAAAATTAAAGTTCTTAATTTTAACTGTAAATGGTTTATCGGTAACAACATTGTCAGACACGATGAATTTGGAATGACACTTGTTAATCTGAATAGATTGGAAGACACATCTGATTCTTTTATAATGGAAACACATGAAAAACAAATTTTCTATGTAGTAGATCAATCAAATATGCAGTGGGTTGTTATTTTACAATGGAAAAAACAATATGTTGGTGAGGATGAACTTCATGAAGATGCTGATTTATGTGAGATCCCTACTTCCGTGGAAAGATTAACATAACATAATGATGAGCATGTTGAAGACATGGTTTGTGCCATAAGGAACGACCACGATGAATGAATTTGGGAAAACAATCCATTTGTACATTCATAAAATTACAGGTAACATATGTTTATTTCTTGTTTAAATTTATTTTTTTCATAAAATGTTAGATATTGTATGTTTTTTATTTATTAAAACATGTATTAAAACAAAATAAATATAAGTTTTTGTTTGTTTTAAGTTTGTTTTATGTTTGTTTAGTTAACTTTATCATGTTTACCATTACATGAATTTTACATCTATTATTTTTGTTCAGTGAAAATTACTTTACCATGTTTACGAGGTTTACCATGTTTACCATGCTTACCATGTTTACCATCTTGACCATCTTGACCATATTTACCACTGTTTAACATGAATACCATATTACCAATGTTTACTATTAAGTAACTTAGTACACTTTTCTATTTTCTGATAACAGTAGTATTAAAATATTTGAATTTGTATATTTGTGAACTAATGTTTGTTTTTTTGATTTTAAGGATAATGACAGATCATTCAATTGATCGACCACATGATTCTGGGGATGAGCATATTGGTCATACTTCTAGGGAGGAACATTCACATGCTCCTCTTGATGTTCCCCAATCTTCCTCATGTGCTCCTATTATGAAAATGAGTTCAAAGGTTGGTAAACGTGGGTGCACACGTTTACCAAAATTAGCGCTTTCCCGTATGAAGGATCAGAGGATACTCATTGAGTTTGATGATGATGATATTTCTAGAGGTCCAAATGCAAAAGATTTTAAGAGTTTTGTAGCAACTCAGGCTAAGATAAAAGTAAGCATTCAGTATGATGATTGGAGAAGTGTGGATAAAGCGATAATCTCTCAGTTGTGGGAGACGATTTTGGTAAGATCATTTTCTATTGTTTGACTCTTCTTTAAATGTTTCTAGTATATCTTATATGTTTAACCATATATTTATCAGATTACATTTGATATTCCTGACACTAGAAGAGTTAGGAAGAAATGATTATCGTTGGCTGCCAGGAGATGGAGGGATTTCAAATCAACCCTCTCATCTGATTTCATTTATGGTCATAGGATTCATGACAAACCATGTCGTATATATCCTTTTATATATGAAGACACATGGAGACATTTTTTTGAAAGTAGAAGAAAAGAGTAATTTTTGGTAAAGGCAATATAAACTTTTATAAGATTTCTTATATAAATGATCTTATTAATGTTTTGTTAATGATTTATTATTCTTAATTTACAGAAAATAAGGAAATCTCATCAAGAGATCCGATCTAAAAATGTATACCATCATACTTTATCTCGGGGAGGGTATGTATTTTTGGAAGAACAAATGATGGCGGAAAAATTTCAACATCTAAGAGCTGAGTCTTCAAGATCTGGAGAGGTGGCCCCTCCATCCCCTCCATCTAGACATGAAAAATGGAAGAGAGCTCGGAAGGGCAAAAAAGGAAATATCATTCATAAGAATCAAGAATCGTAGCTGAGAGTATTGTAAGATACCTATTTTATTTATTTAATTTAACTATTTTCTTCATATAATTTCAATCATTACAGAAATGTTCAATTAATTAATACAGGACTCTCTTGAGGAGCAGAGTTCACAGGGGACATTTACAGCTACTGGGAGGCAAGGTATTTTATCTTTAGCTTTGGGAAAGCCCGAACATCCTGGTCGTGTAAGAGGATATCCGGCAGGTGTATCAGTAAGAAAAGTGTTGCCACATTCTTCAACTTCTAACGTTGATGGGGTTTATAAAAAAATAGAATCCTTGGAGGCTGAAGTTCATAATATTAATACGACGATGGAGGAAAATATTAGAGCATCGGTATAGTCTATGTTTGCAGACATGCAAAGACAATTTCAGACTGCAGCTCCCACTCCTCCACCTCCCCCTGCAGACCCCATTTTTTATCCTCCACCTCCGCCAGTAGCTCCCACTCCCCCACCTCAGCCTACGGACCCCATTTTTTATCCTACTCTTCTGCCGTAGCTTCCTACTTATTACGAGTTGTATGTTGATGATCCTCAACTTCATATAGTTTCATATGAGTTGGTATACAGTATAGGAGATACAGTTCATCATCAAAAATTAGAGGTAGAGAATCAGAGGGTCACTATACAGGATATTATAGATCGATCAGCTCGGGTACCATTACCTACAGATGAGGTGACGACAGTTGGACATAGTATCGGCCATTTTTTAATTTGGCCATCCAGACTTTTTCTACTAATTACCATAGAGGTATGAATGTTATAACTTTTATTTTATTTTATTTATTAAAGTTGTTTTATCATTTGATAACTAATATATTTTTCAATTTATTTTTACAGGAATACTTCAAAGGTAAAGAAATACTGTATAGACAATAACAAAGACAAATGGTTATGACATCAGATACAGATTATAGTACTCTTGATAGATTGTCAAGATATTTAAATTTCTTGGCGGGTCATTATGAGTTTCCAATGGAAGCTCATGTTTGTGGACGTGCAATAAGTGTGGGGATTATGAAAACTGATATCATGGAGCTTGTTACTGGAGATAAGTTGGGCCTAAACGTGGTGAAAATTTTATCCATGTAAGTCTTAACACCTTTTACCTGTGTTATTTTTATTAAAAATGTATACTTATGTCTATTTTGTATTAGGTATCTTAATAAAATTTGTGAGAGGAATGAGCTGACAGATGTATATGGATTCATGGACCCACAATTGATTTCCCCTAAAGCATGTGCATTCGATGAGGAACAAAGAATGCTTTATATTTATGAAAGACTTGAAAAGAATATAGTTACACAATGTTGGATGATGACTTTTTGTGAGAGGTATGAAACACATATCTATCAAAGAGTTAATTATCTTTTAACATAAAAAACCACCAATGTTAAATTTCCTTTTATCAGTGATCATTGGATGTTAGGGGTTTTTTACTCAAGGGATAAAGCACTTTATTGGATATGCTCTGTCCATGATGATGTGTGGGAAAGTTTTAAGAATATATTGTAAAAGTAAGTTTCAATTTCTCAATAGTTTTATATATTATAATGAATTTTAAATTTACCACATTCGTATTATTTTCTAACAGGGCATGGGCCTACTTTCGAAACACCACAAAGAAAAGGAGTGAAAAGATCCAATAAGTAAATGTGAAGGTAAATATCCATTTATAATTTGTACTTTTTGATTTATTACATAAAAATAATTTATTTAATTTACACTCATTCAAATAAAATTTTCATGAACAACAAGGCGTAATCGAATGCGGATATTATATGTTAAGATTTATGTATAAAATAATAACAACTGGGACAGTTGTGAATTTTGACCTGGTAATATTTCCTCTTGAACTTTTCCATAATATTTATATTTGATTTATTCATTATACACATTAAATACTATCCTTTTCATTTGTATCTTTTTGATGACCCTCAACCATATACTGCTGAAGACATCAAACACTTACAAGTGGAGTGGTCAAATTATTTTACAGGTTTGATTGAATTTTAGTTTTTTGTAATGTAAAATGTAGTTTTGAATATTGTCGTTATAATTGTGTATTTGGTAGTCATTTAGGTTGGATTTATTTTTTTTTAAGTTGACAGTGTAATTTTTGAATGTTATATATGTGAATGTTTAATTTTGCTCTACTTCTTGTTTTGGTCTACTTATGATGGTTTTTATGGTACGGATTATGGTCTAGGGGGAGGGGTTCCAAGGGTGTGGGGGGGTGTTCAGTGGGGTTGGGGGTGTCCAGGGGTCTGGGAGGGAATTTCGGTAGGGTAGGGACAGTCCAGGGGGTGGGAGCATTTCTAGGAGGGTGGAAGGGCTATCCAAGGGAGTGGGAGGCTGTCCAGGGGGTGTCTAGGGGTGTGGGGGTGTCTTTTGGGGTGAGGGGGGTTTCCCGGAGGGGTCCAGGGTGTCCATGGGGATGGGGGCAGTCCAGAGGTGTGGTGGGGGCTGTCTAGTGGGTTGAGGGGGTTCTGGCCTGTTTTTGGTAACTTTTTGGTCTATTTCAAGGGTGTGGGAGGGCTGTCCAGGGATGTGGGAGTGTTGTCCAGGGGGTGGGGGTCTGCAGGAGGGTGGGGGGATGTCCAGGGGTGGTGGTGATGTCCAGGGGTGTGGGGGAGTGTCCAGAGGTGTGGTGGTGGTAGTCTAGTGGGGTGAGTGGGTTCTGGTTTGTTTTTGGTAACTTTTTGGTCAGTTTCAGGGATGTGGGAGGGCCTTCCAGGGGTGTGGAAGTGTTGTCCAGGGGGTAGGGGGTATACATGAGGTTGGAGGGGTTGTCCAGGGGTGTTTGGGGCTGTCCAGGGGGTCGGAGGGTAGTTCAGGTGTGTGGTGGGGGCTCCAATGGGGTGGGGGAGGGCTATCCAGGGTGTGGGGGGTATACATGAGGGTGGGGGGTTGTCCTGGGTAGTTTGGGGTTGTCCAAGGGGTTAGGGGCAGTCTAGGGGTGTGGTGGGGGCTGTCAAGTGGGGTGAGGGATGAGGGGGTGCTGTTCAAGAGGGTGGGGGTTGTCCCGGGGTGTTTGGGGATGTCTACGGGTCGGGGGAAGTCCAGGGGTGTGGTGGGGGCTCCAATGGTGTGGGGGAGGGCTGTTCGGGGTGTGGGGGGTGTGGGGGGTATACATGAGGGTGGGGGGATTGTACCGGGGTGTTTGGGGCCATCCCGGGGGTCGAGGGCAGTCCAGGGGTGTGGTGGGGGCTGTCAAGTTGGGTGAGGGGGTGCTATTCATGAGGGTTGAGGGGTTGTCCCGGGGTGTTTGGGGATGTCCAGGGGGGTGAGGGGGGGGAACCAAGGGGTTTGGTGGGGGATCCAATGGGGTCAGGGAGGGCTGTCCAGGGTGTGTGGGGGTATACATGAGGGTGGGGGTTTTCTCGAGGTGTTTGGGGCTGTCCCAGGGTGTTTGGGGTTATCCAGGGGGTCGGGGTGCAGTCCAGGGGTGTGATGGGGGCTTTCAAGTGGGGTAAGTTTTATATGTTATTAATGTAAATGCTTAAATTTTCTTTAGTTCTTGTTTTGAACTCCTTCGGTTTTTGTGTTACGAATTCTTGATTTGGTTTCTGGTTGTTTTTGGGGGAGAGCAGAGGACTGCATTCGATTTTTTTTAAAAAAATTGTCTTCCATGTCGGTTATTTTATAACCGACGTGATAAAGAAATCGGGAAGGGTTTATCACATCGGTTTTTTTTAATAACCGACTTGATAAACACATGTGGCATTGTTTATCACATCGGTTATTTAATACCGATGTGATAAAAGGCCTGTGAAATGGTCTATCATGTCAGTTATTAAATAACCGACGTGATAACCCCCCCCCCCCCCCTCGGACTAGTTTCTCACGTCGGTTATTATATAACCGACATGATAAACCATTTCCCAGGGGTTTATCACGTCAGTTATTTAATAACCGACGTGATAAACTCCCGCTGCATGTGTTTATAACGTTAGCTATTATATAACCGATGTTATAAACCCCCCTGGTTTTTGCACGTCGGTTATTAATTAATCGACAGGATAATCATCGTGATGTTATGTTTTTTACGTCGGTTTTTAAATAACCGACATAAAAACTTTATTTATAACGTCGTCCATATTAACATCAGTTAAAAACCGACGTAAGAAATGAAAAATAACTGACGTAAATAATGATTTCTGCACTAGTGAGTCATAATCAAAACCAATCAAACACATTCATATTGTTTTGATACTTTATGAAAATGATCCATAAGTCATTTTTGATGTGTAAAAATTAGAACTTGATGACCCAACATGGATTCTAGTAGACCAGTTTCATGATGAAACTGATAATATAATTCCCAAATGTTTTATATGATATTCAAAAAAAATCAAGGTCATACATGTGAAATTTAAAATAAGTAAAACTAAGGTAATCACAATGAAATCAATTAATGATAAATAAACATAATTTTTTTCTATATTTACACACTAAACATCCCCTACATCATAACCATATACATGATTCATATCAAAAAAATAAACATTCCCTATATTAAATGACTTTATATTTTTAATATCAAAGCAATATATTATTATAATTTATTCATAAAAAAATAAACATTCTCTAGAGGAAAACATATTGCACCTTCATCATACACAATATAATTTATTCTATCATCCATTTATTTTTAACCCCAATAAACTCAATACATGTGAAGCTCATTTAATATGATAATGAGACTTTTAAATATATCTATGACTAATAGGAAACAACAAATACAATACAAATCCCCATACATAATTCACATACCAACTCAACTGTCCTGCATCACGCATCCTCGCCACAACCATGGTCATCATACAACTATATCACACATCATCCAACGACACATCTCATTCCAACCAACCATTTTTTTCCCTGAACAACACACTCAAAATCAAACCCAATTACCACCACTAATGGTAAAATCCTTTTAGCTACCACATGAAACAAAAAACATCCATCAATCACATAAACATATAAATGATATTTCAGCATGAACAATACCACATTTCAAAGGGTCCACCTATGTGGCTAGATAAGAGTGGGATTAAGGGAGAAAGGGGGAAAAAGGATCAAGATGGGGTAATTGACTAAATATCCTCACATTAAATACAAGTATATATATATATATGTATAAAGTTTATCAGGAACATTTTATGGGGCAATGGGGTCCCTGGTTTCACTCTTAGGATACCCAGGACTCTCATAAGTCCAACATTTACAATTAAACTTCCACCAGGTACCAGTGTCACCTGTAATTTTAAATTATATGTGGAAACCCATTGTCGGTACCCTAAATCCCCAATTCATACACCAGACCACAACCCTTTCTAAAAAATAACTTATAATGTAAACTCAATAACCTAAACCAATTTTGAATCCATTATAAAAAAATACCCCTCAATCAAAATCAAAAATTGAAACTATCAAATGGTTTTTCCATTAAAATTTCCAACATAAGACCTCAATGGAACCATAATCATGTTAATAAGGTAAAGACATTATATCCTCCAAAAAATATCACTTTTCAATATAGATAAGTCTCAAGAAACATCTATATAAAGACTCATTGCCTCAATATTGTCAATAAATGAACTGAGGAATCTATTATATCAACAATAATAATCTTTTAAACTCACCACAAATCCCCAAAACTAACCATCACCAAAACCCAAATAACTAAACCAATATCATATAACTTATACATAATTTTAATCATACCTCAAACCATATCCCAATTCATCCATCCCATGTCTATGTCATACCTCCCAAACAAAACCCACACCATTAAAGACACAAACACTTCAACATCCAAAACTATCACACTAATAAATATCCCTAACTTTAAAATAAAAATATAATGAATAACTCTAAAATCCAAAAAACATACCAAACCATAAAGAAACATCAATAATATACGAGAGGTGGGCACGTGACCGGTGATGAGGTGCGGCGAGGGGCATCGAGGCTCGGGACCGGTGGTGAGGCATGATGAGGATAGGGCTTTGGGGGGTCAGGGTGTCACGAGAGTCTGGGGATTGGGGGTTCGAGGGATAAGTTTCAGTTTTTAGAGAACAAATAATTTTTTAGCATAGGTTTTTAATAAACTACCACTAAATTAATTTTTTTTAAAATAGCGGTGGTTTACTAAACTGCCACTAAAAACCCACCGCTATACACTGATTTTGGTGTAGTGAATTTTGGGTGAAAAAAGAAGTGATAGAATAATTTTTATCAATTGAGGTAGAAATTTATGAGTGATCCCATCTTGATATTTCTAGAGAAGGGTGTTGAGTACGTAGTGTTTTGAAATTCATCAGGAATTGGGCTTTGTTGTGTTCTGATGTAGAGGCAGGCATTGATTTACTATAGTTCACATAAGATGAGATAATTGAGCATAAATACATGAACCATGATCTTGAGTTAGCTGTATTAGTTTTCTCACTGATGATATGGTGACACTACCTGATGGGATTGAGGTTTACTGTCTATTCTTATCACAAGATTCTCAAATAAATCATCTCTCGGAAGGATATTAACTTGATACATTGGTGATGGTTATAAATCCTCTTGGATTTTGACTTCAAAATTTTCTATAATCCAATTAAGGGGAACATGGTAGTATATGAACTAATCAGAACATCTTGTTCATAGTTTCTGAAAGAGGCATCATATTAGTTTACCTTGGTGCAGTTATTCTTTGTACATAGAGATGGAGCAGCATACTTCCAGTCAATGTTTGTTACCCCTCTGTTTGTATAGAAAGTTAGGGGGCACGACTTGGGGATACTGACTGTGAGACACTACTTACTCTGATATGAACTAGACATGCCCCTGATGAATTTTCTGAAGGTGGGGAGCATATTGTTCTTTTCATATGATGCATGAAGGTACTGAGAATATGGTAGGAGGAGGTTCTGAGAGAGATTCATACATCGCCTTTAGTGGTATATCCAGGTGTGGAAAATATATACCTGGACCTTTGATATCAATTTTTGTGGCCAGGGATAAAGAAGGTAGTTTCATAGTTTGTCTCTCAATACCTTACTTGTAAGCAAGCGGGGGATGATAAATAAGTTCAAGTGGGTTTAGCTCAACCCATAGAGGTTCCATAGCGAATGTGGGATAGGATATCCATTGAATTTGTAATGGTATTACCATGTATGTCCAGGGCACACGATGTTATCTTATTAATTGTATACCAACTCAGAAAGTCATCCCACTTCCTACCTATTTAGTAGTAGAGCTTTGTAGAGATCTTGGGATGTGTCTACATTCTGGATATTGTACGACTCCATGGATTTTCATCGATGATTGTTTTTTTACTGTGATTCTCTATTCACATCATAGTTATGGAATAGATTTTAGGAGGAGTTTGGGACTCAATTTCACTTGATCACAATATTTCACCCCCAAATTAAATACCTGACTAAGAGGACCATTCATCTTCTAGAAGTGATTATGAGGGATTTCATATTAGAGTTTGTACATATTTGGGTGGATCACCTACTACTGTTGGAGTTTGTGTGCAAAAATAGCTACCATTCCACCATCTATATGGCAGTAACCGAGGCTTTGTACGAGAAACCATAGAGGTTACCACTTTTCCAGACTGACCCAATTGAGTTGTCACTCATGGGCCTAGAGTTGGTGCAAGAAAATACTGAGAAGGTGAAAATCATCTAGGGATGGATTAAAACTACATAGATCCATTAAAAGTATTATGCGGATATATGACAAAGGCCTTTAGAGCTTGTGGAAGGACACTATGTGTCCCTATGGGTTTCACCATGACATTGATTATAGAGATTTGGATGGGATGGTATGTTATCTCAATGATCCACTAATGCTTAGAGTTTTAGAGGTGGAATACCACTTATCTCTACCCCCGAAGTTAGTCCGGGTGCACAAAGTCTTTCACATGTCGCATCGGAGGAGGTACATGAATGACCCATCGTATGTTATTAACTAGGGTGAGCTGGACATAGAGAATGGAGCTACCTTTGCTAGGTACCCATAATTGATTATAGATTAGATAGAGATATTCCATCTTGGGTGATCGATTCTTTTAGTTCTTGTCCGGTGGAATTACGAAAATCTTTAGAAGAGCATATGGGAGAGAGGGGTACAGATTCCTGCTTAGTAACCACATCTCTTTATATATCCCTTCTTTTGGATTTTAAATTACTTAAATCCCCAAGGTGGGGAGAATTTAATGTCTTTAGTTTTCTATTTATTATTTTTGGATATTGTATGTGTTATTCTCAAGACCATTCACTGAGGCAGCATGCGATTCTGAGGACCGGTGTGCCTGGAATAAATGTTTGAAACATATTAAATAAGTTAAATGGAACAGGCATAAAGTTTTCCAGAAAATGTGCAAAAATGACTAAAAGAGGTTATGGATCAGAAATCTAATGGAACCATTAACTTTATAACAAGACATTTACCCTAGGCATGACATCAACTTTTTCAGCACAATGAGTTTGTAGAAAAGTCATCATGGGAATAAAATTATTAAGTAAACTTATTTTATTAATATGTTGATGCAAATACCTAATGTTTATATTAAATAAAAACCAATAGAAAATTTATAGGGTTATCCATATAACCTTGCAAATCATTGGAGAGCCATTAGAGATCATGAAATTGAATTACATTAGTGATGATGACTATATCAGATATCGATGACTGGTGTGATCTAGAATCAATGGATCTCACCAATCATCATGACAGATGATCGTTCTTTTTCAATGATCGATCCAAATCAAGGTAGGATTTTTTTCTGTTCAGATTCATTCCCCATTCATAGATTCGAAAAATAACATAGATCGATCGATCAATAGAATGATTTGTAGATCATGCATATTGTGATATGTGATATATTGTTGGGATTTTTATTGGGAATTTATTTATTGATTTATGGTTATTATTTCTCCGTTCTAAAGGGAAAAATTGAGGATATCTGAACATGGACATGGTTCATTATAACTTTACATGTTTCATGCTTTTCTCCCATTTTTCTATGTGAATTCGTCATCGGGGTTTCATTTTCCTAGTGATTCCACCCAAATACCGAGGAATCAAATGTTACGCACCTATTTCCTGGTGAAATGATTCAATATCACGAATTAGCACTTGTGATAATAGGGGGATTTTGTGACAAAAACATTGAAAAATGGACTAGGAATGGCTAGGAACATGTGGGAATGGTTCTTCGATGAATGGATATGTAGAAAGTATGATATGGTTTCTAAAAGAACACAATCTCCCGAAATTAATTCTCTGATAATGATTGGACTTAGTAAACTAAGATCTAGTTTCTACGCGTCTGATTGGTGGAGAAAACTACATATTCATAATTAGGATGAGTGGATGACTATGCAGATTATATATCTCTATTTTCCTAGAAATATGCACTACATGGCGTGTAACTTAGAGCCACATTCCCTATGCCTCCCCCCTATGAAGCCGCTAGGGTTTCAGAAGATAGTTAATGATCACATGGTGTGTGGCCTCTACCTAGTGAATCAGTGTTTACCACATAGTGTACATTGAAATAGGTTGGGGTACACGGGTTGGAGCATGTCATGTACTTGCATACATTGACATGGCCTAGACAAATACATGGGTTGTGTAGTTTTTTGGTACATTGGAACTCGACATGCCATGTACTTCTACCTAAATACAGACACAACATGAGACATTGTCTATTCGTACATGAAGGACCTAGGATCAAGGGATGCAACATATAACCCTCCTACAAGATGTGTACTTCTTAAATGTTGAATGGGATATATTTTTCTCTATATCATGGGAATGTTTTATTAGTTTGGGTTCCCCATATCCTTATATATTCTCTAAGGGTTAGTATAGAATCACCTCCTACGTCTATGATAACGATCCCTTTAGTAGGGCTGCTTGGATAGAGTTGTTAGAATCTATCCATGATGCCTGGAGTGAGATCCTCTATTCATCATCATTCCCTATGTAGATTTCTTAGTATCGTCATGACTAACACTATCCAGGAACTGATCCTCTACATAGAAAGTTAATCCAGATTGATTTAATGGTAAACCCCATGGACTTGGGAGTGATCCTCATCTGTGTGTCATATCTCTTTAAACTTTTAGTGTGTATTTTCAATAGAGATACCTAACAACAATTACCTCATAGAAGGATGTCATCTTTATTTTCAGACTCAGTAGCGTGTTCTCCCAAAAGAGTGATATGTGGATCCTTCGATTAGGAATCCTAGGCTGGTATTATAGAAGAGAATTACCTTTAGAATATGTGTCTTTGTTAATAATATTTAAATATTATAATTATATGTGTTTTAGAAATATACCTATGTTGAGATGAATATATTTCAGTTTTGGTATTATTTGTGGTTTTAAGGTGTCCTTCTGGGTATTGTTATACTCACCTTTGAATGGGCTTTTCACACACTTGTCATATCTTGTGTAGATAATTGACCTTTTGACAGAGTCCTAGAATGACTAGGACCAGATACTACTAAGTGAGAATAGATAGACCAATGTGTATTCTCATTTTATTCTAATAGAATCCCCACTTTTAATTTCAGGTTGGAATTTGTTTTTCAGACTCTTTGCATTGGACTTGTTTTTCAGACACTTTGAATTGGACTTGTCTTTCAGAATCTTTGCGGTAGGCTTGTATTTGGCCTTATTTACCATACTTTACTTCCTATTGTACTCTAGTTGGGTGATTTAGATATATGCATCCATGGTTGTTCAATTATTTTTTTTACATTTAGTATTTTTATAGTATTGGATGCGTGTGTGTGTGTGTGTGTGTGTGTTTGTGTGTGTATATGTACCTAGGCTAAGGCCTCCCATATTAATGATATGTCTACTCGGCACTAGTTTCCAGCCCATGTTCTATAAAAACCGAGTTTATGGAGTTCTATAATGGGCCCCACTGGGTTGATTAATGATAAAAAGAGAAGTGGAAAAATAAAATAAGAGCATATGATGCCTCCCAAAGGAATATTGAACATAGAAAATCAAGAAATAATATGAGTTTGTATCACAAAAATCCTTAACATTTTGGTTAATTTTGAATATGAAGCTTATGAATAAATTGAATCCAAATGGAACATTAAATACCATGAATATAAAGATATAAATGATAAAACATGAAAATGGTAAGTATATAAACCACATAAAATAAGAAAATTGTATACATAATAATATGTCCCAAAGAAGGAAATTTTGAGATGAATAGCCCTTACAAATATCGTATCATTGAATTGAGAATTAATCAATGGAAATATCATGTTTATAAAATTTAAATAAAAGTAAATTTGGAAATAAGACATAAATTAGTAAAAGGATATTCTGAAAATAATATTTGAATAAAATAATCAATAAGGAAGTGATATAATCCAATGAAATAAAATTGAGTTAAGAAACCCCTTACCACTTTGGTAACTTCTAAATCAAAACCCCTTACATGAATCAAAAAAATTTAACATAAAATATGATGAATTACGAATTATTAATTATATATCTTGTAAAATGGTTAACATATAAAATTTAAATAAAAAATTAGGTTCATAACGTTAATATATTCCTTAGCAAAGTGAAATTGAGATGAAATACCTTATCTTAAGTTCAGACTTCCCATGTATATCACTTAATAATAACATAATAATACTATATAAATAATTTAATAGTTTAAAAAAATAATTTTTTTAAACTTTAATTAAACCATCTATTTCATTTATTTAAATTATATATTTAATTACATCGTCGGTTAATTTCCTGTCATGCATTTTGAGGACACTAGGTTCATATTTGCAAAATGACCTTTGTATTTTGAATGAGGTCATAGTGGTAATTATTTCATCATATCCATATTTATAATCATGAAATAATTATAATTTTTATATATGAATTTTAATTTTAAAACTATTTATGAATGATATTTATGAAAGAAAAAAGTAAGTTGCAATCATGGAAATGGTAGGTCATACAAACACATGATTAACGTCTCCATTTTCGAAAGCATGTGATCAAAATAAGATATGAATCATTTTAAATTTATAGAAATATTATTACTTAATAAGTATCATATTTTTTCTTTAAATATACTTATATATTATATCCATGTTATTTGGTTATGAAAAATAAATCAAATCACTTCGAGGATGTGGTAATCCACACATATGCACTCACAATGGTACCTTTTTTCAATGGATAGAAAACTAAGAAATTGGATGATGTATTATATTTATATAATGAAAAAATATTTCATAAATATGTTAAATATATTTTTTAAATATATTAATATAACCAATCCTGATAGGTGATAATGGAACAAAAAATATATTAGTTTGTCAGTCAGTAATCTGCCGTACACATGAACCACTGTTTTGTTCCTCATTAGATAGTAGAGGAGACATATATAGGTTATAAAATTAGAATAAATAATATAAGTGTAAGGAAGATAATTATTTTATTATTTCATAATGTTTTAAGAATATTATAAGGATTTAGAATAAGAAATATAACTAAAACAGTTGATTAAAAGATATACCTCTTCTTTAGACAACCTCATTTTTTTATAACTTAACCCCTCTAAGGTTCGTATTATGTTAAAATTAAGCCCTAAAAACTACAGGGAGGAATTTTAAGAAGATATTAGGTCAAGAAATGGATAAACCAAATGTATCTTGAAGTTTTTAGAGGAGTGTAAGGTGTTTTCCCTTTTATAAGTGAATAAAGGGTCATTTTTGAAATTTCTTAAAGTATTAAATTAATATGAATTAATTTCTAAGGGAAAATTGATAAAATTTGATATAATTAAAATATTGTATTAATATTAATCAAAAATAATATCCTAAAATAAAATTTTGATAAAATTATGGAATTTTTAATCCCTTATCTATTTATATTAATGCTTGTTAAAGCTTTTGATAATTATCATGATATCAATGTCTTTTACACTTTAGGGGTTAAGAAAGTTACTATAAAATGAAAATTTACCCATAAATGGATCATGGATGTTATTTTAAACCATACCACACTTAATATACCAAATTTATGGTTTTTATAAATTTTAAATCATTTAATTATATATTTGTTATTATAAAATATTTTTAATTTTATTTTTGGAAATACATTAAATGTTGTAAAATAAAATGTTCCCAACTCATTAAAAATGGTTCCAAAATGGGATGAATTATTTTATAAGGATTTCATGGTCTTGATATAATCATACAAAAAAATTTATATAGGTTTATATATCATTTTAATTCTTACATTTTGGTTAAACCCCTTGGTTAACCAATTTTATCCTTAGCCATCATAATGAATTTTTCAGAATTAAAGGGTTATAATTTTATTTACAAGGTTAAAATTGGATAATAAATGGAAAATGTATACAATTTAAGTTGTTTTAAAATCCTAATTGTCCTTTTTTATAATATTTATGATTCTTAAATAATTTAATTAAATATAATTTAAATAAAATACTATTAAAATCATTTTAAGTACTATTCATATATTTGACATTGAAAATAATATAACAGAAATTTAATTCAAATATAGAAATATAAAACAATAATAATATGATATATTTAGCTTAAAATTAATGTTACATGTTAGATCAAAAAAAATATATTGCTTTTAGAGTTTTCGAAATCATTTACTAGATATTTCTATTTCTAGCACAATCATAGTGTTAGTGTTTCATAAGAATTTAAATTAATTATATAACAACAAAAGAATAAAAATAAACTAACATGATAAAAAAATTCATTCACATTTAAAATAACCGTTTATAAATAAACATAAGTTTTTTTATACATTGTACAAAATATTATAGATATTAAAAGTAAGAAAGTGACACTTTTACATTGTTTTTTACTTAAATAATATAATGTAAAATCAAATATAAATAGAAAAAGGTCTTATTTTGAATTTTTTGTTATTATTGACGAAATACACTAAAAAAATGAATTTGAGGAACCTTTTGAGTGAATTTTATGTCTTAAAAAATTAGTTTTAACCCTAATTATCCCATTTTGCCTTTACTATGGTAACAAAAATTTGCAACGGTTTCTATTCATATTGAACAAAAAAAATTTAGACTTATTAATTAATAAAAATAATTTATATTACAAATATATAATATATTTTATAAAATTTTATTCCTAGAGGTGGCAGAATTAAAATTAATACTAAACCCACAAAATGTGATGAGAAAATTATTTTCTAGAAATTTAAAATATAGTGTTTATTCAAATATAATTTATAATATTATTTTTAAATAGAAATAAATAATGGAATTTTAAAACTAGTGGAAAACATAATGTAACTTTCTAAGTACTAGAATATAAAAATTAGTATTTTTTTCTATTCATTAAGAAATCATAAATTTCAGATTATTATAAAAAAATGATCCTAAGTTAACTTTGACATGATGAATTAAAAAAATATAACCTTTTTATAAAATAAAATTTCTAAAATTTTCAAATATTAATTATAATATTCACTGACAACAAATAATAAAACTCATATCTGAAGAAAATATATTTTTGAAGTATAAAATCACTTTACTAAAAAATTGATCTCTTACAAATCACTAGTCAATAAATTTTTATTTATTTAGAAACTTATATATATATATATCATTATGTGTGTAATATTATTTATACCCTCCAATTTAACAGCTTGATTATAAATATAACAGTTAAATAATAATATTTCATTGTTCGTTAAATATCGATGTTTTATGTTGTATACGGTGTCAAAGATAGCGTTATTTTAAAATATCATAATATTACATTCTCCCCCTAATATACATTTAACAAATTTCATACTCAAAATTTGAACATGAGCTCTATAATAAAGGGTTTTCCATTAAAGAATAACTATGTGGAAATCTGACATCATAAAAATGGATTAGAGAATTTCCTTTTGAAAATATGAAAAGGGAAATAAGTGGGAAATTTGAAATAGACTTTACTAGGTTTCCCAATATGGTAAAATTAGTAAGAAGTGAAAATATAGACACGGTGGAAAAGGTAAGTCGAAAATAATGATGGAGAGTGACATAAAGCACTAATTACAAGAATGTGAATGATCACGACAAAGTTAATGACTATAAAACCATTACTAAATGAGGTGTGAAAAAGTCCATAGATTTATAAAAAAGGAAGGTAATAAGATAAAATCATTATTTCAATATCTTATTCCAAGAGTTTATGAATTAATTTATCTTTTATAAAAATAACATACAGACATATACTTACTTGATAAGAGGAATTTAATACTTTAATTAATATCTTCCACAATCTCTTCTTTTTCACCAAATTATGCGTATTTATGATGAAATATTCATACCTGAAGATCTAAAATAAACTTCTATTAGATCAAATAATCTAAAAAATAATAACAATTTATTCATCATATCTTTTAATGTTAACTAAAACCGAATTCTTTATCACAAGGTAAGATAATATCGAAAATTCATAAACCTTCATATGAAGAAATAATATGTTTATCTACAAAATTCAACTATAATACCCAATTCTAAAACAAAATCATTCCATAAATAACTATGCATAAAATTATTTAAAATAATCCATACTACGATTGAAACCTAAAGAGTGTAATTATTAGATCAAAAATTAATCCAAGATAAATTTAAAGTTTATCTACAAATAAAATAAATCACACTTATAGTCTTTTAAAAATAAAGTATATGACATAATCATATATTATCCATGAAATGAAAATAATATAAATAAATTACATGAATCACTATGAAGAAACATTAAAATCATATTTGTTTCCAAAAGATACCTCAAACTTTATTCCAAAAAATAAAATATCTTCTTATCTAAAAATATTTCCATTTAACAAAATCATATAAGGCTCCCAAATTGGTGAAATTATTCTAAAATAATATTAATAACTTCATAACCTATTCAATTTTAAATCCAATGGTTATCTATTTGATAAAACATATGTTCCAAAATTGTAAAAAACTTTAATTTCCCCAATATCAAGGATAATATAAACCCCAATGTTTATCAATCACTTTAAATTTTTATTCAAAATTTAAATTAAATATTCATCAATAATTTTTTTTTTACCAAAACCCACAATAAAACCAATAATATTATTACCATAAATATCAAATAGAATAATCTTAATCCTCTTAGACTACTATCCCATAAAACCAATAAATGGGGTGTTTATGCCTTAGACCTTATGATCAACTTTAAACTCATACATGTGTGATGGTTTTTGTAACTATTAAGTTTTAATATCATGAAAACATTGTAATATATAATTTTATCTAAACTCTTCTATAGTACTAAATGTGATATCCCTAGACCCATACTTTTAGATCCTGAGCTTAAAACATAAGATTTACATTTCTGTAATTGATAAAAATAAATGTTACACAATTTAAAAAATCCAAAACTGAAAAAAATCACAATAAAATATTGGATTACTTACACACCGAAGGAAATTTTTGGTTTTGATATTTGGATAATTTGGAAAAAATCTTACATAAAAATACCCATGACTTTAAATGGGTACTTTTTCCCTCTTATAACCAGCTTTTCATATTCCATACTAAGTCTTCAACATCCCATATAATATTCTTCACACATAAAACCTTTCTATAGAAAACTAATTTAACATAATTATTTATAACCAATTGAAAAGGAAACATGATAAGGGTCTTCTTGATTGCCCATTAAGAGTAGACATAAGAATTAACAATTGAATGTCATCAGTAAGTATAAGAAGAGAACAAGGGTATGATGACATAATCAAATTACATTATCATAACATAAGAGAATCTATGACATCAAAACCTAGATCATTAAACATGTGACATAGAAAAATCATTAAAAATGTAATATTCATATGAATCAACGATCATGAGCCATGTGATTTCAATTTTTATCAAAAGAAACATTAAAAACCCATAAAAAATCATAAAGAAAACATATTGGTATCTTAGAAAATATCTTCATATAACACTTAAAATAACCCTTACCAGTGGAATAACCAAAGAAGTCAAATCTCAACATAATTATCCAGATAAAATAATCATTACCCAATTCCTTGTAGGAATAAAATTGATCCCCCCATGATTGGTTTACAACTTAACAAACTTTCCTTGGTTTAGAGTAGAACCGTCCATCTTTGGTTTATTGCAAAACATCACGTACTTAGCTTATAATAGGACCACCCATAATAATGAATAATTTACAAAAAAATATATAAAATTATTGAAGTACATAGAACATTAATTTCATCATAAAACTCATAAAAACAACCATTACTATATTTATACCTTTATTAACCCAAGGAAAAGAAATGGGTTCCCGGATAATAACTTTGATACAATCAGAATCCATATAGAGAAAGGAATAATATGGTATCATTAAAACATATACCTAGTGGAGCATAAGTAAAATAAATTATTTTTCTTATTGGTTATTTAAAATTATATTAATATAACATTAAAAAAATTCTTGAGGAAAACACAATTTCTACTTTGAAAATAACCTTTAAAAATTAAAAAATTTGAAAAAATTTGTAAAAATAATTTTCTATGAAAATAAAATTGGAATCTTATAGAGTAATATTAAATGTAAATAATGATCATGGTGTCAGAAAAATATGTGCTTTAGTAAAGGTTAAAAATAAACATTACTTTCAAACTTTTGTAAAGTGATTCAAAAGTGTACCATGGGTAAAATTTTAAGAAATTTCCTTTTATATTTTTTTAAAAAAATATCAAAGAATATGTAAAATAAAATTATGAAATAATTTATCTTTATATAAAAATTTGTTGATTTTTTTTAAAATAAGGGTTTAGAAGAGAAATATTCCGGATATAAAATATGATACAAGATCAGTATCACATACTAACAACCTTCATGATGTTTTTAATCAATAAGAGAATAAATTGAAATTAAATATTTAAAACTCATCCATAAGAGGAGAGTAAAATATATTTGGTTTTAAAAAAACAATAGAATTTGATCCCTCCCAAAGGAACACTGAAAATATGTAATATAAAAATAATATGGGTTTATATCAAAAAAATTATTAGCATTTTGGTAACTTTTGAATCATAAGACAATAAAATAAATAACATAAAATGGAACTATCAATAATATGAATATAAGGATATCCATGATATAACATGTCAAATTTATGTATATATATATATTAAATGAATATATGTGTATAACATAAGCATATATCCCATAAAAAGAAAATTTGAGATATATATCTCATATAAATATAATATCTTAGAGTTTAGAATTAATCAATAAAAAATTAAGTATATAAAATTTTAATACAAATAAAAGATAAAAAAATATAAATCAATTAAAATTAATTATATAACTAATATTGGAATAATATATTTAATAATGTAGTGATATTACCCAATAAAACAAAATTGAGTTTTGAAATAACATAACCTTTGGGTTACTTCTAAATCAGAATCCCTTGGACAAATTAACATGAATTGTAACTAAAAATACACTGAAGCGTGAAGGATTTCTATTATAACATATAACTGGGTGAAATCTACACCATATAAAATAAATTAGGTATATAACATTAAATATTATCTGGTATGGGTAATGGTTGTAACATCCCCAAAATATCCGTCTCTAACCCTTAACTTACTGACATACCAAGAACCAAGATACATACTTTGAAATATCTCTCTTCATGGTGTCCCGTCAAAAATATTCTTCTAGATCACTATGTATTTTTTACTTCCATAATTAATAGATAAAAATGAGCTATAATATTTTTCAAATAGAATTTTCTTCATGTCTGATATTGACATGACAAATAATCAGTTCATAAACCTTTTCATTCAATCATAATAATGGATGAACTTTGTAACATTTATCACCTACTTTTTCAGCTCTATATCTTCCTTTTTAACCTCTTTCATCTTTACATGGATATATAGTTGAACACTCATTTGATCAAGATAAGATCTCTCCCTTTCATTCAATATTTCATGTCCCACCCATTGAAAATCCGTAAATATTGGATCATTTTTTATTCTTATAATAGATAATCTAGCATGATCCTTTTGACTCAAATTATCAGCCACATTTTTTTCTTTCACTGGGTGGTAATGTATTTAATATTCATAATCTTTAGTCAACTCCAAACATCTTCTTTATTTCATATTCAACTCTTTTTGGGTGAATATACTCTTTAAAATTTTATGAATATTATAAATGTCAGACCCCCTCCATTAATATAATACTTATATATCATTAATACAATGATTACTGATGTTGAATCCAAATAAATAGCCAGGTAATTTTACTCATGAACCTTCAATTGGAATGAGTCATAAGTTATAACCATATCATTATGCATAATAACACATTGCAACCCCTTATTTAATTCATCATTATAAATCACAAACCATTCTCCACTGCAGGTTAGGGTGATTACATGTTCAATGACAACCTTCTCTTTAGCGAATTGAAATTTTCATCACATTTATCAGTCTATTAGAAGTTAACTCCCTTCTAAGATAACATAGTGAGTGGATTAGATGATCATGAAAAATCTTTCACAAAGAATAAAAAATAACTATAAAATCTATGAAAAATATATCTCAGTCACAATAGTATGTCTTCCAATGTTCCATATCATTTTTCTTTTATAGATCCATTGATATACCCTCTTGTTAATTTATATGACCCAAAATGAAACATTCTAATTCAAAAATACACACTTGGTAAATTTTACATAAATCATTCCATTCATAGGTTATTCAATATAATATTCAAGTAATATTCATTGTCTCTCTTTGATTTAGAGTATATAACAATATCACCAATAAATACTATCAAAAACTGATCAAGGTAATCACTAAAGAATCTATTCATTAAATCCACAATGATAATAGGGTAATTATTAAGACCAAAGTGAATCACTATAAATTCATAGTGTACATACATAAAATGGTAGGTTGTCTTGGTTATGTATTCACTTTTTACACTCAACTGACAATATCTTAATTGAAGATCATGGAAACATATTAATCTCCTCATAATTGATCCAACAAATCTTTCATATTGTGTAAAAACACTTATTCTTACTTATGATATTATTAGGTTCTTATTCATAAATGCATAGTTTCATTAATCTATCTTTATTCTTGCCAAAAATAACAACTCCACCCTAGTGTCTTACACTTGAATGAATAAATCCCATAATAATATTCTCTTGTAGTTTCTTCTCAAATTCCTACAACTCAATCAAGACCATTCTATATAGAGTCTTTTAAATCAATATAACACTGGGCTGTAGTTCTATTGAAAAGTTTAATTAAATATTTTATGTAATACCAAGAAACTATTCAAGAAATAAATCAAAAACCTCTCACCAAAAGTATATCTTTGATGTTCAATTTATATCCAACCATCTGAGATAAATACCCCTTATAATATGAAGCAATACCCATGCATCATAATTAATTTCCTTTAGAAGTTTATATTTACCCTCACATCGATATGACACCATATGTTTGTTCAATGTATTAAATTTTATTTCCATTACATGATAATTTATAAAATATTTATATAAGTAAATCTAATCCATTCCAAAATATCACAAAAAAATAAACTAGAGGAAAAATTACAAGCTTTCCAGGAGCACATTATCATATACTTTAATTAGGGAACAATCATAAAAATTTTATACAATCATCATTACATTATGAGTTTTTATTATTAATTTGATATGAAATCATTGAGTTGGTAATGTGAAACCTTTAGTGAACACTTTAAATATAAAATAGTAGATGGAAATAGAATCAATAATAAATTATTAGTTCTAGATTAGATGTTTAGTGTACCTTTCACAACTTCACTAATATAGACCATATTGGAAACAGGGATCACATAATCCTTCCATTTATATCTGGGATTAAGTGGTTTATTGAATACACTATCATCATTAACACACATATTTTATCATTAGTTGAAATAAATTCTATACAATTATCAATTATAGAGTTAGAGTTAGGGATCCACTTTTGGTTGAGATTTTATGTCATTCCTTTCATTGACTATCAACTTCACATCAATTTAGGATTATTCTTATTGATGGTCTTACTTTACACAAATAAATAATTTACCAATCCCCCTAAGAAAATTTCCTCCAATATTCATTCTACACATCTTGTATAAAGGGAGACTAATATTCTTCCCTCTATGGTTTTTGTTATTAGAATTACCCTTAAATTGTATCTTTTGTTTCTTATCAAAACCAAGATATTTATGGGAGAAACAAATCTATGTCTCAAACATGATATAACAAAAATTTATTTCTTTATTGCTACTAAAGTATCTTATGGATAAATACCATAAAATACTTTTTTTAATCCATTGAAGAATCAATAAATCTTACTTTCTGGTTCAATGATAATACCATAAGTTCACCTCATATGTCTTGTAAAATTTTTCTGATAAGTAATAATGTATTCATATTAAATATACATTAACTTAAGGAATTCCTTCTCCACTTTCATATGAATAATATGGGTAAATTTAATAAAAACAATTACTCCTAAACTCATCCCACTCAATAGATAAATTTATTAAAAATTTATAATATTCTTAATAAGATTCCACCATTGATTTTCTTCCCCTTTCAAATGATAAACAAATAACATAACCTTTTAATATTTCAAGGACTGGAGAACAAAAAATATCTTTTTTAGTGGTACTAATTCATTCCTCAACAATTTTTGGATCCGAAAACTCACTAAAATAAGGTGGATATTTTCTTATAAAGGAGCCAATAATATTTTCTTCTCTACTTTCTAATTTTGAATATAATTTTGATCCATGGTTTAAGAAATTCTTATAGGCATAGAAATAGAAATTTTCATTCCAAGTCCAATAACATTCAGTTTTTTTGGAGTAAAATTATTAAAGTGTTCAATGTATTCAGTGTTATCATGGTTTCTTTTGGTTCTAGCAATTTAATTTAATTATAAATCATAGTATGAGGAAAAATAATCACTGAGGGAAATAATATAATGATGAAAATCATTTATTTTATTTTTAAATCTTGGCAACTTTGTTCCAACATATCACAAATTATGTTTAAACTAGGTTTCCATGGTCAATATCTATTCAAATACTTAATAATAGATAATAAAGAAAATGGGGATTTTCTTAAGAATATCCCATAAGAGTGTCAAACTAGGAGCATAGTAAGGTCCCATTAACCATGAACTAAAATTTTGGTCAATATATACTCGACTGATTATTTTTGGGTTATTAACCCTAGATGCATCTATTTCAAAACCTTATCCACTACTAGTATACAAATAGGGATATTTTTTTGGAAAACCACAATCCATTATTTATAAAAACATTGGATTATCTTATATAATTAGTCTTATCCTAAGGGTTCTCACAAAATATTTATCATCCTTATTTCCTGAAAAATAATCCTTTCTCCAATACAAACTATATAATCACATACTTTTCAATTTTAAATAACACATCTTACTAGAAAAATATCCATTACATATCATTAAAATCTAAACCAAAATCATAAATATTTAGTTTATTTTTAAACTTAGATACATAAACAACTACAACATAAAATATCTACACTGTTTCCTATTATAATATTCTAAATTAGCTTCCTTCTTAGACATATGATACTCATAACCTTTCTTCTTAACACAACCTAAAGGAAACATCAGAAGGGGTGAGATTAGATGCGCAATAATAGGAAACAAAAGATATATAAATCGATGATCATGAATGATCATAAGAAAATAAAAAGGATATGATAACATGTTCATGACATCCAAAAGTCATATCCTATCTTCCAAGGATCATTAATCAGGAATCATTACAAAATAATTTATTATAACAGGAGAAATAAGACAAAAGGGTGTGAAATCATCAATAATTAATCATGTTAAAAAAGAATATAACATAATAATAATTCACAAGTTTTTTTTATACTGATATTCATTAAAATAAATTCTATAGTTGAGTTTCACTGATAATACTATCATATTAGATTAGGTTCACTCTTTATTCCATCATTTCCTTAATAAATGTTTACTACCAAGAATATCTTATTAAACAAAGTATCTTAATTAATCGGGTTCACTCTCTATTTAAGTACTTATTATCATATTAAATAGACAACTTTACACAATTCATTAGAGGGATATGTATTTTTGGTTCTACCCATAATATAATTAAAACCAAACATATGAGTGTCGAAAAATCATAAAAAATACATCATAATCTCATATCATAACCCATGGAAAGGATTCAAGGTTCCTAAAAGTTTCATCATCATAATCATAAAACATCAAGAGAAATAATAAATATGGTAACATTGGGTTATATACCCATTAAATCATAAGAAACATCAAAGGATGTTATTAAATAGGAAAATACTTCTAAATAATCACTATAACATTTCTAAAGGAGAGTATGTTATAATTAGAAATCAATTATATAAAATCTAAAAAAATAAAAAAAAATTAAGGAAAAAATTATTTTAAAATATCCATGTAAAAATGAAAAGGAATCTCAATACTAAATAGAATTCTTGAGAGTTGAAAAAGAAAACCCTTCATGTGGTGTACATTAACACAAAAATTCCTTTCATATTTTTGGTAAAAAGTCAAAAGTACACATTTTTAAAAGGAAAAGGAAATTCATTTAAAAAATTTAAATACTGTTAAAAATGAATTTAATAAGTATTTAGATAATATTAAAAGAATTAATGAAAACATTTCAAAGAAAATATGTACATAGAATAAAATATTCTTGATCAAAGAGAGAAATAAAGTGGGATTTCCTTAAAAACATTCTTTTAGTTTCTTGAGTACTTAAAGAGAGAAAAATGAAATTAAAACATGTAATATATATAAATAACTAGAGGATAATAAAATTTATACCATTTTGGAGTGATATACCATAAAAGTTCATTATCATAATTTTAAAAATTAATAATTTCGATAAAAATGAGATCCTATAAAAAACACTTATGACGTTAATTACTTTTTAATCATAACCCCATAAAATGAATCACATAAAATTAATATTTAAATACCATGAAAAAAATAAATTCATCGTTTAATATATCAAATGGTTAGTATATACACAACATTTATGAGACAACTTGTGGGGTAAAATACCTCAAGGTGGCATTGTGGAATTTTTTATGTTGGTTATGTTTGTTGACAAAGTCTGTTGGAAGGGTCAGTTGTAAAGTTCCAATGATGTTTATCAACAATCATGTTAAAAACTAAATGGGATAGCGATATGGAATATTTTTAATATCAATAAAATGTGTCATGTAATAGTTGGTGTATATTTCCAATATTTTCTTAATTTTTAGGGTCAAAAATTTGGATGTTGTAAAAAAAAATTCCAAAAAGGAAAGGATTTTAAAAAAAATAAAAAAGTTACAAAAAAGGGGAAACTATTTTCATGAAGTTGGATGTAAGGGATTATTTGAGCCCTTATCGTCCAAATATTACTTTCTAAAGTTATTCATAAATTTTTTTAAGTTTCATGAGAGTTAGAGATGTATGAAATTGTTAAATACATATAGATTTGCATGATGATGAAGGGCTGCATGTGAAAGAATATGTCAAATCATTGAAGTTCGTAGACGAAGAAAAGTTTTACACAAGGTCAGGGGTGTGAAAAGGTAGTTGATTGATGGGTTAATTGAATCTATAAATAGGGATCTACCCTCCTAATTTTTAGTGTCTAATACATAGAGAATATATGGGATCTGAAATCGTATAAGAGTTTCACCAAGGTATTTCTTGTATAAAGTAGTGACACAATCATTACTTACATTTAGAAAATGGAGTTGCATCTATAAGACCATGTCTGTTCCATGGAACAAAAAATCATGAAATAATGTTTTTTTAAATAAAAAAATGTTTTATGAATGTTGTGGATGTTACATGAAAGTGGTGAAAAGGTTTCATGAAATTATAAGTTATGGGAACAAGAATAAATTAGCTATAAATTAAATGGTAAAGTTATATTCATCATGTGGATGAATTTTGAGATTCCTGATGCATTTGATGAGGTGTAAAGAAGATTTAATTAATAAATCAATGAAATAGTATTCAGAAATTGCAGTGATCACACTTTAGTTTAGAGAGCTGTGAGCTTTGAAAGTGTAATTTTTAGTGAACCAAGAGGAACATTAATGACACCCAAAACATTTTAACAATAGTGCGATTTAGTAGATTTGGTACTTCTAAAAATTATCATTGTATGGAAAATATATGTCACCATGTTAAACTAATTAAATCTATTATATTGTGTATATATTCTACATTTTAATTATTTGTTTCTATATAAATGAGGGAGAATAAATTTTTATTTAATAATGGGGAATGAACCAAGAAGGGGAATTTGTTTCAATATGTTATACACTAATCCCCCCCCACTATTGTATTTAATTAGGTATATCCAATAATTGGAAATAGATCCAAAGGTTAAAATTGGTGTTTCTCTCTTAATAGAAGCATTAGATGTTGTTAATCCCAAAGGGATCCTGAACTTCGATGAAAAAAATATCAATTATGGAATAACTGGATGGAAAACTGATTTAGATTATTAATCATGGATGTTTTTAGAGTATAAATACATGGTATTTGACAAGTATGGATGGTGGATCTTTATTAGAAGAAGAATACAGAGAGTTGGATGGTGACACTAGAGAAATCAATTATTTATGGAGATTGTTATTCAAAATGGTGTACTTGAAGGGGATTTCATATAAGTCATCGCATTCCATGCGAGAAAAAAAATTACACATATATAGAAGAGATAAGAAAGAAATGAGAATACAAATTATAGGTTATGTAGAACATGTATGTGGAATTTATAATGAATTATAATGAGTCGTTTGATGCTTTATCTAATAGAGAAAATGTAATATATTAGGACATGTGAGGTTTGAGGGAAATGCTTGATGATGTGAATATTTTTAAAAACATCCTAAAAAAATGTTTTCACCTTGTTTTAATCCAAAAATACCTATAATAGGGGATAAGGATCAAAAGGTATTGAAGTTAGATAGTTTGTATAGTACTCTTATACCACACTAGATAATAAATGATGATAATGAGTTCATAGAAAATGTAAAATCCAAAGAGGAGGAATTCAAGGCCATCAAGAAGCTCACAATATAGTATTACCAGGAGGAAGAAAATGTGGATGATGTTGTGTCATTCAAATCCTTAAATCCTCAAGGGGGAAATGAGATTTTAAAGGGAAACTTTGACTATAATGATTTTTATATGGAAAGGTTGGACACATTGCAAAAAAAATATCAATTATTTTCAATATGATGATGACGATATTGATAAAATTCTTTTTAATAATTATTTAGAAAATGTGGATGGTGGAGAAAGTACTAATAGAAATTTATTCAATAAGAAGAACCTATTTACATAATATAATTAAAGTTCTAAAGATATTGAGGTAGAAAAAAAATTAAGACTATACAAACTTTAAATAAAATGATATGGTGGATGTCATAGGGAATTAATATAAAATTAAAAATAGGGATAGTTATGATGTATAATATAAAGTAAGATTTGATCTCTAATTTGAGTTTGTGGCCACTCTTGATGAAATATATATTTGGAGAGATAAAACTAAAAAATATAATAAGGTGGGTCATGATTCCAAACTCTATAAGCATTAAAAGGAAGAATAGAATTCTGATATGAAGAAAATAACAGAAATGCTTAGTCTTTGATTCCAAATTACTCATAAAAGGTCATTTATTACAAGATAAAAGTTAAATAATATAGCAAGGTTATTAATTTTTCTACTAATATAGTGGTTGTTCAAGTCAAATGTAATTAATAACATAAATAGGAGGTTATTGGCCTAGAAAGAAAAGTATAAGATCATGAGACACACTTGACTACTTGTATGAAATTGGTAAAATATATTAAATATGGAGATATAAAATATGAAAGTTTAGACCAAAGGTTTAGAAAGAGAGAATAAAATTTTGTATCCAAAAGAAAAGGCTTGTATAGTCTTTTATCACAAAAATAAAGATTTTATGATTACTGAATACCATATAAATCCATTCTAAGGGTAAAAATTTAATTAGGTATGAATCAGAATCCAAAGATTCAGATATCCCAAGAAGCAATTGATCATAAAACAACAACACATCAGAATTAACCTCGTATCAATTGTTAATATTATGGAAATATAGTGCATTCCCAAAATGTTTTTTCTATAAAAATAGGTGTTGAAGGGAATAAGTGAAACAAATGTGTCCATGAAAAATTAAAAATTCTAGGAATTATTTTTTATGGTCACCCTTTTTAGTGTGGAGGACATGGACACATGGCCAGAAATTTCTCATCAACAATGTAGAGGAATATTCCAAAATATACTCAAGGTGGATGTAAATAGAAAATAAATAAATCATAGAATGATGAAAAAATGAAAAATATATTTGAATCTTTTAAAGATGAAGTTAGTTTATCATACTATAAGGAATGTTAAGAATAATATTCAATATCAAGTATAAATCCAAATATGTAGATTAAATAGAAAAGAGTTGGGTAGGAAATGGTTTTAGAGATTTCCATTGCGGTGTCAGATAACATTGTAATATTGATCATTGATAGTGGATGCACATACCATATAATGGGAAATAAGGATCTCGTGATAGGCATTAGGTTCAACAAGGAATTTTTTGTCATATTTTCTAATGAAAAAGTCTTGAATTTTATTGGATTAGAAAAATCCATGTTTGGGGGAAACAATATTATACTTGTTGATTTATTGGGTTTTAAAGGAATTGGTCACAAACTATTAATTTTTTATTCAATTGCATGACTTTGGTCATGCTATATTATTTACCAAGATATTGTATTCTATCAAGGGAAAATATGGTGCGAATTTCTTGTAGGGAAGGCACATGAAGGGGAATATCTACCTTATGGGTGGAGAAGAAGATATGTGTTATCTATCCAAGGGAGACAAAAATAGGTTGTTTCATAAATGGCATGTCTATCTATTCCAACCATACTTGGAAAATTTGGTGAAATGTGATGTAGATAAATATCTCCATAAACTATCATGTGAGCATACTCACTCATGAAATGCTTTCCAATAGAGAAATATCATTCAAATTATGTTCATTGAAAAAATTAAATAAGTCAATAAGAGTTCTTGAATTGGTTAATACTAGTGTGTGCGTGAATATATCTCACTAAAATCAATTAACAAAAAGGGATGCTATGTTATTTTCATTGATGATTTCAATAGTATGAAATATATGTCTTTCACTTCCACAAAATATTAGGTGTTTTTTTTCATAAAAAAATATAATATTGAAGGTAAATGGATGTTTGGAAAGAGAATTATGATGTTTTAGGCCAAAAGTGGTATAGAATTCACAAATATCCAAGTGGACTATTATCTCAAAAAACATGGGATAAGGCCCCATGTTTCAGAAGTGATAAATCCTTAGAAAAATGGAGTTTTTGAGAGGAGAAAATGAATCATAAACAAAATGTCTTGAAAATGATTATTAAAAAGTACATAGTCAATAAATTTTGGAAGGAAGAAGTCTTGATATCACACAACATTTTTTATAGAGATTTACTGTGAAAGAAGAATGATTCCATAAGAACTATGGTATGGAAATAATCCAACATTCCAATGATTTCAAACCTTTGAAAGGTAGTGTTCCATTCTCAATAGGTATAAACACATGTCTTTTGAATCTTATAGAGATGAAGGGATATTCGTTGGATACTCTAGAAGAATAAAGTATATAAATGCATCAATAAGCAGGTAAGAAATATTTTCAAAACCAATAATGTTGTTTTGTTGGAAAGTGAGTATAAACATTAGAAAATTAGTGAAAATTATCATGATGATACTGATGGAGATGTTAGATGCTCAGGAGGAGTTTAATATCCTGTGTTATATTAATAAGAAGATTCAAATGATGAACTAGATAAAGTTCATCATATATCTTCACATAAGATAAAGAGACAAGTAAAAATTGATAGACTGAACATAATTAGTCATCTTTTAATGATAGTATAGATGATGAGAAATAAATATATAAATCAAAAATCATTCATATCACAATTAGAGCCAAAATATTTTGAATAACCTGGAATAGATAAGAATTAGGTTCAATAAATGAATAAATATATTGACCAAATATAAAAGAATCAAATGTGGGAGATTTTTTTAAGGCTGGTTGACAAGAAATTCATCAGGAATAAATGGGTCTTCCATAAAAATCTGACTTAATATGGAATGATAATTTGGAAAAATAACAACTTTTGTGAAAGGGATACTCTGATACAGTGTGTATCAGTGTAAATGAAACATTTACACATATTTCAACACTATAAAATTTTTTATAACTCTTATCCATAGTAGTGTAAAATAAATTCAATGCTTTCCTAAAGGATGTTAAGGCAGTATTTTTTAGTGGGTATCTAGAAGGAGTGTAAATTGAACATATAGATGGTATTTTCAATCATAAATTTTAGAATAATATTTATTTGTTATATATGGAACTATAAACATCAAATTAGTCTCCAATACCACGGTATTCACAACTTGATAGGTAGTTGAAGAAGATTTTTTTCTAGTGTGATGAGTTGATTGTAACATCCATGTAAATAATGAGAGTAATCAAAGGATTGTGGAGTTATTATAAGTCAATGAATAATATCTAATGGATCAAATGAATCATAGTTCTAGCATATTATTGAATTCTTGAAATTTTAGTTTGAAATGTATTTGATTGTAGTGATAACATTTTTCCCTAGTCTATACATAACATATTCAAGGAATAAAACATTAATTTATGTATCCAAATATACAAAGGAATTTAAGGGAATATTTAGAATGGATAATTCCATTGATAAATAATCTTCAGTTTCTAACTAAATGAAATTAACACGGGATGATGAAGACAAAATCATTAATGTCACAAAGTATAAACAATTCATTGGGATCTTATTGCACAAAATTCTAACATGGACCAATATTGTTTTTTCCATGTTTCATTTGACATGATATAAAATTAATCCTAATGAAAGTTGGTTATTTTCAATGAAAATAATACTTCAATATATTTATGTCATGGTATATTTCATTTTTTTGAACAATGAAATACATAAATAGAGTTATTAGGTTATACAGGTATAAATTAGGTTGGTTAAATAGATAACCAGAATTCAACATCAAGTGATGAATTCTATCTTGGGGGATTATATATTTATTATCTAATCTATATTCATGATTTCATTTCTCTAAGCACTGCAAAATCTGAATATATTGCGGCTATACAAGATCATATACAATTACTATGGATAAACCAACATCTTGAAGGAATGTGTGTGGAAGGAAAGTCTTTGATCTAAATCAATTATGAGATTCAAGTTCTATAAATCTTACCAAAAAACATTTACATCACTCATAGATGAATCACATTAAAATCAAGTACAATTTTACCTAGGATAATTTAGAGAATAGGCTTTTTAAGTTAATTTACGTGCTATAGAACTTTAAGTTTCATATATTTTAAAAAAAGCCTTATCTAAATAAGTGTTTGAACATCAAAAATTACATATTATACTCCAATAGACCTGCCACAATTCAATGGTGCAGATGTGGACCCTCCTATCTGTGAGGTATTTTATAGTATTCCCAATGTTTGGATATCTATTCACTACCAAGTTGCAGACAAAAAAGGAGTGACCTTTGGGTTCATTGAAAAAGGGGGGAAATTCTTGTTCATGAGAGGGGTAGAAACTAATAGGGTGAGAAAAAAAATAGAGAGAATTTCAAACTTGATGAAATTTAATATTTTCATTCAATATAGATATATCTTTATAGTTTAACCTATGGGGATCATGATGAAAATTGTTATTAGTGAGGTTTATGAATTCATATTCTTGAGTGTAATCATTATTCTCCTAGAAATGAGAACATTCCCTTATTCCCATTAGATATGATTAAATGGATATGTTATAAAGGAAAAGTTCCATTATTGTTATTAAGATTGTGAAATCACTTTATTTAAAAGGAAGTATTCCATTAAAGGGGGTATCTAAAATGAAGTGACTTTTTACGATCTTTAAATACTACTCTTGTTTCTTACACCAATCATGGATCATGTGGTATTTGAGTATTTGTTACTAAATCATTAATCAATATCTGGATTTGAAAAATATTTATTATCTTGAATAAAAAATTATTAATAAAATTTAACAAGATGGAAATGAAAATATTGAAGTGGTATCAAAGCGTGAAGAGTTGTCAACAAACCTAAAAGGTGGATTGTTGGGGGGGAAATTCTTCAAGGTTACATTTCAATATTTTTTTGGGTTGGCTATTTTTTTTTGAAAAAAAACTCTTGAAAAGTTCATTTGTGATGTTCTAGAGAAGTTATTTATCAATTATACTGAAAAGGATCTAGGAAAAAGGTATGGTATCACTAGAAAGGGGGTAGAAAGCTAAACGCACATGGTGATACAGTTTTGTGAAGTTTCCTAAAATGTAATATTCGAGGATGCCTCATCAAAATAATTCTATGTCAAGTGTTTTTTGAAAATTATAATTCATTTCAAAATTCATAGTTTCATGAAAATAGGAAATACATATGCAGTTTCATAATGATTGAATGTGGCGTGCTATAGGTGAATTTAAATCATTGAATTAGTTAATGTAATAAATTTTTTGAATAAGTCTATTGGTTTATATGGTAGTTTTGTTAAGAGTCATCCAAATTTATAAATAGGACACTACCCCCTCATTTGGACTATCCAATACTTAAAAAATATCATATATTTAAAACAATGTAAGATCTTCATGTAATTATTTATTGCATGAACCAGAAACTCAAATATAATATGATCATATAAAAGGTAATTGTTTCTATAATACCAAGTATGTTTTGTGTCACAAAAAAATTGCGAAAGTTTTAAGTTCTATGACTAAATAGAAATGTTATGAAAAATTGGTGTAAAGGTTGGGTGAAATTCAATATTGCATGAACCAAATGAAATTCCAAAGAAATTATGTGGTAAATTTAAATTAATCTTTTGAATTAATGTTGAGATTTATAATTCACTAAATGATATTTAAATAACCTTGATTTAGGAAATCAATAGAACAATATTCTGAATGAGAAGTAACCACTCTTTAATTGAGAGAGTAATAATATTTCAAAGTGTAATTGGTAGTGAACTAGGAGGGTTAGTTAATCTGGTATGAACATTGTAATAAAAGTTCCCTATATATGATTTGGGAATTAATAAAATTTACATTTATACTCCTAGGATTTATCCCTGGGTTGGTGAACTAATTAAAATTATTTTTTAGGTGCATGTTTTACATTTTTCTTATTCAATGCCAGTTGAGGAGAGAAGAAACATTGGTTTAAAATAAAACAAAATTCAAGAATTGGAAATTATTTTAATATTTCATACCCTCTTTTATCGGCCCTCCGACCCTCAAGTTATTTAACCAGTCATATCCAAAAAAATGAACGTGGCATATGTCACATGGAAACAAAAATGAGATAAGAAATACTTACCTCAGATATCTTGTACCTCATAAGAACTATAAATTCATCTATAATATATTTAAATTTATTATACATTTATACCAAAACCATATTCATACCAATAATATCATACATGTTTTTCTTATAACCTCTTATCACACATTCCTTAACTATCTTTCATTATCATCATCACCTTAACCATTCACTACTATTTATTTCATATATATTTTAGTTTGGAATTTATCATCCTTGAACTTTTATCATGGTAATTTATAGAATATTAATCCTTATACAAATAGAAAATATATTCTTTATATATGTAATTATATCCATTCGTGTAAATTTATGATGAAGAATTAATTGCATTAATATGTGGTGAAGGTAGTCCGTACGTATGCACAAACAATGTTTTCCACTTTTTGATGGATTTAAAAAGGTAAATAATAATTCACCATTAAATAATAATTATTCTATCATAAATATCATATTTATTCCTTAAATATATACTTATTATTAGTCAAGTAAAATTTTTAATAAAAATAAACCACATTACTTTGTGGAGGTTGTTATCCACATGTATGCATGTGTGACATTATTGTTTTCCAATGGATTAGAAGGTAAGAAGATAAAAATATATATTATAATTATTAAAACATAATTATTCCATAAATATCATATATAAATATTAAATACATCATAATAACCATCCATAAAATATGGTGATGGAAAGTGAATCATATCACTATGTAAAGGCATATACGAAACATTCTTATACAATTTGATGGAAAATTTGTGGTAAAAGGTTGTGAAATAATAATTATAAATTCTTATTATATTTATAATAATTAATTAATAATGTTTTTAGGAAAACAAAAAATTTATAATAAGTATAATAAGGAATAAAATTGAAAGTGATTGGTTAATATTTATACCTCTTCTTAGAGAGACTATTTTTTGCTAACACAGTAGGCCTAAACTTTGGTTATATGAGAACAAAACAATATCATGGGTGAATGAGAGGAATCTAAGAATGTTTTTGAGTCAGTAATGGAAACAATATAATATATAAACCCATAATTTTCATACATAAATATTACATCTTATTAGATGAATATTAAATACACAACATTACAATTTGATCTAGAATTGTATGGGTCCAGTATCTTTGGAAACATGGATATATAAACAACTCATTCATAATTGAACTAAATCATCTCCCACTACATACTTCATATATTTAACCCTTATTATACATACCACACTTAAAGACTTTCTTTATAATTGGTGGAAAGGAAATATCAGAAAGGGTGAGCTTAAATGCTACGTAATGATAAATAAGGGATATATCAAGGATCTATTAAACATAAAATGATCATAAGAGTATGATAACAAGATATTAGAATTTGAAAACATAATTTTCATATAATAGATCATAATATTTAGTCATTTACATAAATATGGAAGGTTATAAGACATTAATCATAAAGGAATCAAATAACATTATACATGAGAGAATAAAATGGTATACGACATAAGTTTTCTGGCATATAGAAAAGTATAGAAATTTATTTATTTTTTAGTCAAGGCTCCATAACAATACTATCTATCATAATGGATTTGGTTAACTCTAACTTTTCTATTATATTATTTACGTTTCACTATCTATATTATCATAGTGAACATAAACCCTTTATAAAGTTTAATCACTCCCAATTCTAGTCTAATTTAGTTTAGAGATATCCATATTTTCCCAACACATTTGAGGGAAATATAATTTCAACCCCCCATAAAAAAATTAAATCATGCATATATATTCCACAAGATCATAAAATATTCATAATTTTATAAACTTTGTACAAGAAACAGGTTTCATAAACACTCCATCAATGCATCATATCAAAATATGTGGAAAATAATTAAGTTTCATAAAGTTTTACTCAAAACATAAATAACATGTGGGAAAGAAATAATTTTTATAGAATTAAAATTAAATAATTATCATCGTATTCCAAAACCAATAATTAAAATGGATGGTTTCATTAGATAATAACCCCATAAAATCATATGTAACATCAAAATATATAATCATAGATGCAAAATTACTTTAAAATATCATTGGATTATTTCTTGATGAAAATAAACCTTTCACAATGAAATAAATTATTTAAAATATAACATTTTTACAAAAAAATAATGGAAAAAGTTTATTTAAAACTAAAAATATATATTTTTAATGGAAAACTTAAATCATTCAGTGGTCATGAGGGTGGAAATTCTATTCATGTCGTGTGCATTAAAATAACGATTCATTTCACATTTTCAGTAAAAAGTCAAAAGTTACTCATTTGGAAGATAACAAGAAGATTCCATTTAATACAGTTTTTATAAACTCAAACACGAGTAAATATTACTTTAAAGATCATAAGATAATACTAAAAACATTCTTTAAAACATTTATAAAAAATATATAAAGAGAAGAAAAAGTATTTGTGACCAAAGAGACATCTAATACTTATTTTCTTTAAAAAAATTCTTCTCGTATACTGAGTAATTAAAAAGAGTAAAATAAAATGAAAAATATATTATCCATAAGTAACCATACTAGAATTAAATTCTATAGATTATTGTTGACCATAAAATTTCATCATCAAAACTTAATCAGAAACAATCCCGATAAATAATGAGATTGTAACATAAAACCCACACCTCAAGTTCCACTTTATTTAAAATATCTATAACCACCAATATAATAAATTTAAAATTAATATAATTATATAATATAATTCTGTACAAAATTATAATATAATATATGATCCCCTTATGACATTTTAGTACCCATATGTTAATAATTCCTTATTAACATCATCATTCTCGGGTGTTAACTCTTTCGTTTTTCATGAGAATTTCAGTTTCGTAGTTCTGGTACTTGTATATTGATCATGGTTAAATAATATCAAAAAATTTAATCATGGTATATATATATTATTTATTCATTATATATAAATTTTGATTCATCCATAAAAGTATGATATTTAGAAAATAATTACATCATTTAAGGAGTTGGTAAGTTGTATGTACGCATTAACGTTGTTTTCACTTTTTGATAGATGGAATCAAAGAAGGTAAATTATAATTTACCATTAAATAATCACTATTATATCTTATTTATCATATATATTCATTAAATTTATCCTTATTACCATCCATTTAAATTATAAATGGAAAATGAATCACATTGATTCATGGAGTTGGTAGTCCACATGTACGCACGAGTGATGTTATCATTTTTCAACAGACTAAAGTTTAAAAACATAAATATGATATTATAACTCAAAAATAATAATTATATAATAAATATAATATATAAATTTAAACCCATAAAAATAACCATATATGAAATATGGTTATGAAAAATGATTTATAACATCACATGGAGAATGTATTCTGAGTGTATGCATGAGCGATAATTTTACTTCCCATTTCATGGGAAAGTGTGTGGATAAAGGTGGTTTAATGATAATAATAAGATTTTAGTATATTTTGGATACTTAATTTACTATTTTATTATTAATATCACATTTTTTTATGTGTTATAAGAAGAAATCAATTGAAAGAGTTCAGGTAAGATGGTTATCTCTTCTTCAAGAGACCTCATTTTGATACTTTCTTGAGGAGCCTTAGAGTGGTCTTCTAAGAAGTCAATAACCCCAAATTAATGGATATAGAAGTTTATAAGATAATTATTAAGGATTTTATTGATACATAAGGCTCGGAGTGGTGTAATAAAGTGAAACAGGAGGTTTCCTATCATAAGTTGGGCATAGGACACACATGGAATTTCTAAAATGAATAAAATTTAATAAAGTCATTATCATGAAAAATGCTTCCAAATGACTATATATTATTATTTGGGATAGGTTTACATCAAAATATAGTTATCCAATAGGATTTATAAAATTTTAATTTTCAATTTCACCCTTATCTGTTGGTTTGACCCCCTTATAAACCCATTTTAATGTTAAATATGGTCACCCAATTTTACTATCTTTTCTATTCATTATGACCAACAATGAAATTAGAATAATAAATAAAATTTTAAATTATGATTAAAAATATTTTATTCCTTTTTTCATAATCAATCCCTAAAACTAGTTAATATTAATTTTAAAATAAACACGCAACACATGATGAAAAACGTTTTAAAGAAAAAAAATGTTTTATTAAGTATAAAAACAATTTATACCCAAATCTACATAAAATTAAATAAAATGACCATAATTAGATTATTAATAATATAAATGAACTAATTTTAATTTTAAAACAATTTTAAAAAATGGATCAGTGTGATTTCATTAAATGAAAAGATATTTTTCAATAAAAATAGTACTTTTCTCTATCCCTTGAAAAATTAATCTATTAATAAAATTATAAATAATACACTCTAAGATAATTTTAACATGTTTATTTAAAAAATTAAGTTCATTTTTTAAAGTAATAATTCTAAAATTATAAAAAAATGATAATATTATCTTCTCATAGAAAATATTTTTGAGAAAAAAAAATATATTTTTAAAACATATAATGACTTTATTAAAAATTGAGAACTTAATTATAAATATATTTAATTCATCTAAAACCTTTTATTTTTTTGAATGTTATTATTAATATTCATAACACCAATTTAATGAATATTTTATTATGGTATACTATTTTATGGTGCAATGAGACTCGAGGTAGAATGTATCGCAAGATATCAAAGAAATTAAATTTAATTAAAAGAAATATATCATGAAATCTCAGGGTATTACATTATACCCCCATAAAATTATTTTCTCACTTGAAATTGAATTATTCCAATATTAATGAATGATTATATCATTATTTCATCATGACCTCTAGTTCCAATATAGCTTCTCAAAATTTCTAAACCCACCAAAGAACCTTAACCTGGGGAGTTGTTATGTTTTGTAGCACTTTATCTCTACGATCAGATATTTATACCAATTTTTATTCATATTAAATATAATTATCCAGGGGTAAGAACTTTATGTTCACTACATGTGATGGATCCGATATGTACTTCCTTAGGGGGGATATAATGTACACATTGTGAACCTGATAAAAGGTTTGATTGAAGCACCATGCAATAAGCTACCATCCTTATTCCGTCAAGAATCTTGAAATAACCAATACACAGAAGGATCATCTTTCCCTTAATTTTGAATCTCATAACATTATTATGTGGATAATTCTTTGGAATAAATTCTCACCAACTTCTAATTCTAGATTTCATTGATTATTACCATTATAACTTTTATATCGATTTGGAGTTCCTTAATATGTTTTCGAATAGATCCAAAATTCTATGTCATTTCCACATCTATCTCATCTCCCAATATATTTCTTTCTATAATTTAATCATAGAACATTGGATTTATATACTTCCTTATAAAGAGGGATTCATAAGGATCCATATGAAAGATCAAGTGAAAGCTATTTTTTAAAAAAAAACACTTCTATAGGAAGCTGTTGATCCAAAACACCATTAAAATCCATAAAATAAAACCTCATCATATCCTACCATGTTTTAATTATCGTACTTTACTAAACATATATATGAGCATTATTATAAGTACCAAAACATAACATTAAGTCAAGAACATTCCAAAGAAATCACCACAACATCAAGGTAAACCTCAGATCACATTAAGATATAATAAAATGTGTAACTCAATGCATACTTATCACTTCCTTAATGCGTATTTTAGAAACATAATCTAGATAGAAATAATCTCTAATTGAAATCAAGTTTTCTAACATCATAAGGAGATCGTCTATAACCCAAATATCGTTATCTCCTTTTGAAGATTTGGGGAGTCCGATGTAAAAATTCATGGTGATGTTTCCCATTTACAATCTAGTATGTATACTAGTTTTAACATCCCCTAAAAATTATATCTCCCATCCTTAACTCAATGACACAACAATCACCAAGATACATATTCTAAAATATCTTTCTTCATGTTTCCCCACCATAAATACTCTTTCAGGTCTCTAAGGATATTTTTACATCTGGGATAAATAGATAATGATGATCCATGAACCGCATCCAAAATATCCTTCCAATATGGTATGGCGAAACACATAAAAAATTCCTAAACCTTATCTTTCCATCACAATCATGGTTGAACTCAGGGAAATTTCTTTTATTCTTCTACGTTCCACATCTTCCTTCAATGTCTCTTTAATCCAGATATAGATAGATAGTGGAACACTCATTTCTCCAAGATAATACTTCTCACATCCCATCAATATTTATTGATCCATACATTTTGAATCCATAAATATTGGATATTATTTTATACTCATCATAGAAAAGTCATCATGATCCTTTCGACTTAGAGCATCATCCACCTTTTTTGTCTTCCCATGGTGGTATTGTATTAAGAAGTTATAATATTTTATCAAATACAACTATCTTCTCTAGGACATATTAATCTATTTTTGAGTCAACATATAACTTAAAAATTTATAATCAATATATATATCATAAATTTATCTATAAATATAATTCCTATATATCATCATTGTAAAAATTTCTGCATATAAATCCAACTCAAGAGTTGGGTATTTTTTCTCAGGAACCTTCAATTGTTGATAGGCACAAGCAATCACTGTATCATTATTCATAGGGACACATGTCAATAACTTAATATATAAAACACTATATATCACAAACCCTTCTCTAATTCATGATAGTGTAAGCATAGGTGCACTGACTAAACTTCTCTTCTGTTCATTGAAATTTTCCTCATATTCATCTATCTAAAGGAACTTTCACCCCATTAGATTTAACTTAGTGAGTGAATTAGTTAGTTATGAAAAATTTTCACCAAAAAATTGATAATATCTAGAAATACCAAGTAAACTTTTGGATTTATTCATTGCGTTTTCTTTGGTCTAATGTTCAATAAAAATTTTCTTTAATGGATCTGCATATTTACCCACGCCTAATATTATATAACCTAAAATGAAATATTTTGTAACAAAAATTCATAATTGGTAAAATTTTTAATCAAATTTTCATTCTATAGGGTCATAAATAAAATAATAAAGTGATTTTCATGATATTAATTACTCTTTTAATATAAAATAATATCATATATAAAGACTACCATAAATTGATTGTGGTAATATTTAAAGACTTTATCCATTAAATCCATAAATATAGTAAGGGAAATGGAAAGACCAGATGGCTTAATAAGAACTTTATAGTGTCCATAACTTGTATGGAATGTTGTCTTGGATATATCATCCTTCTTGACCCTCAATTAATGATATACAAAATGATATTCAATCTTGGAATAGTATTGATCTTTTTCCAGTTGATCCAAAAAATTAATCAATAAAAGGCAGAGGAAACTTGTTCTTAATAATGATCATGTTATGTCCCTAATAATCAATACATAATCACAATGATCCATAATTATTCTTAATAAAAATAATAGGATCACCCCAAGGTAATTCACTTGGCCGAAATAATACCTTTTAATGGTTCTTCATGAGTTTCTATTTTAATTCCTACAACTCTATAGGTGTTATTCTATATAGAATATTTGGAATAGGTATAACACTAATTATGAATTTTATTGAAAACTCAAGTACAAAATTTGGTGGAAGAGTAGGTGAATCTTCTGAAAGGTGTTTGATAAAATAACATAGAATAATCTTATCTTCATTATTATGTTTCTCTCAAACCATCATAGATAAACACCACTTTTGAATAGGGATCAAGGCAAGTATAATTTATTTAATTCAAATTAGAATTTTATATTTATCATTCTGCCAATAGATGATCATAGGTTGGTCTAAAATATAAAATATAACTTACCTTCTTCATTAATTGATGTGGGATTTATGTAATTAAATCTATTACATTCCTAAGATAACATCAAATTCAACTAGAGAAAAAATAAAGATATTCATTGGAAGAAAATTCCCACAAAATAAAATCAGAGAACAATAATAGATTAGATATGAGATCATTATACCATTAATATTTTTCACTACTAATTTAATATCTAATTATTCATCTGGAATATTAATTCCTTTAGTAAATTCTTTAGATATAAAATAGTGGGTAGATATATAATCAAATAAGACCATATAAGTTCTATAGTAGATGGTAAGTGTACCATTCACCACTTATTTATCCACAAAATCCATAGATATTACATGAGATTCCATGTTTTCTCTACTCTTAGGAGGTTGTTGTGGTGGATCATCATCGTTAAACTTCTTATTTCATTACTGATTAGAATCATGATAATAATTTCTGGACTTGAAACACTAGATTGTGGGTGGTTCACTCTATGGTAATTTTTATCGATAATTAGATAACTTATTCTCCCCATTAAATAAGTATTAGATTGATCAATGACCTTATTTTAGACACACTTATATCATTTATCAATACACTTGAGATAATTTCCTCTAGGTTTCCTTCCACACATCGAGAATAAAGTAGATATCAAATTCTTCTCTCCTTGGTTTTTTGGATTTAATTTTAATTCCGAATAATATATCATATTAAAACCATTAGATTGATGACAAATTCAAATATAAATTTCCAAAATTAAAGAATATAAAATTATTTATTCAGAACTAGTGAATTCCCTTATAGATTGCACTCTTTAGAGACTTTGTTTTAATCCATTGAAGAATTGATCAATCTTACTTGAGGTATGATGATAATACCAGAAGTATACCTCATAAGTCCCATAAAATTGTCCTCATAGATACCAAAGGATTAATCTATATTCTACTTTATCTAAAGTAATTTCTTCTCTATTTTCATATGAAGAATACAAGGAATGTTTTTATTGAAAAATAATTTCTTAAACTCTTCCAAATCTATAGAGTCAATTTCTTCCCATTTCCTCATGTTATTGATAATATTCTTCCATTAATCTAAGTTTCCTTACAAATAATAAATAAGTAAGATAAATCTATTATGTTTTGAACATTATAAAGTGGAAAAATTCTTCTCCTTGGTACTGATCTAGTTATCAAGAACTATTATATCTGGGAACCCACTAAAATAAACTAGATGTTTTCTCATGAAGGATTTAAAAGAATGTTTTTCCCTCCTTTTCCCATTTCGATGCTCGGCATGATTCATATCTTGAGAATTATTTTTAATCATAAAAATAAAATTTTTCATTCCATATACCATAAAATTTCGATTCTTATGAGGAAAATCATTTAATTTTTGATAAAATTAAGCATTAACATGGTTCATTTGCATTAAATACATCAAATAATACCAAAAATCATAGTGTGAGAAACAATAATCATAGAGGGAAACTAAAGATCATTAAAAATAATTTATAGGATGACCAAATCATGACACCTTATTTTAAATATATAACACTTTACGTTTAACCTTGGTTATATTTTTTTTATCTATTCAATTTATTAATAAAGGTTCATATATATTGTTTTTATCCATGAATATCCCTTGAGAGTGTCAATCCAGGTGTGTAATAAGGGAATACTCACCACACACCAGAATGATGGATAAGATATATTAGAATAACTATTTTCAGGGTCATTACCCCAATATGAATCTGTGTCTAAAAAAATACACTTGTAGTATCTATAAATGGGTGTTCTACTAGTAAACCCACACTCTTTTTGTTACCATAACATTAGAAATTGTCCAATATATAGGATTATCATATGGGTTCTCAATAAAAATTTCTCCTCCTAGTTTTCAATGGTATCTAAGCCTTATTTTGATGCTAACTATAATGAAATATGTTATTCATACATAAATATCACCTCTTATTAGATGAACATTAAATACATAACATTATGATCTACAATAGAATCATATATGTCAAGTATCCTTGGAAACATGGAGCCAAATAAAATTGGTTCATTAGTTAAATTCATCATCTCCAACTTAGCTCTTAATAACTATTAAAATTATTATCCTTATTATACTTAAAACCTTTCTTCATAACCTGGGTAAAGGAAACATAAGAAAGGGTTATCTCAAATGATCAATAAGGGTAAAAAAGTTAGTAACCAATGATCAATTAAACATAACATGATCCTAAGGGGATGGGAACTTGATATTAGAATTTCAAAACCATGCCCTCAAAATCATAGATTGTAATCATGAGTCAAGTCATAAAACATAAAATTTCAAAGAAAATGAATCATAAAATAATCAAAGAACATGAACCACGAGATCATACCATTACCATTAGTCATAAGTTTGGGGTACACACATAATCATAGAAAATAATTTTCTATATATTCAAGGTTCACTTCCAAGACTATCATAGTAGATTGGGTTCACTCTTACTTTCAATAATGATATTAAAGTATCACTCTATAGACTATCATAGTGGATATATTCCCTTAATACCTTGTTTCAAACCCTATTCTATCCCTATTTATATCTTGATAGAGAAATATACACCTAACAAATTGGAGGGATATATAATTTTGGTCTCACCCATAACATAATGAAAATTCTAAATGTTTGTTCCCTAAGATCATATAAAATTCATCATTGAATAACCCATGGAATGTTAATGGGTTTGATAAATAATTCATCATAGTTTCATATCCTAACTCTTGGAAAAGAAATGGGTTTTATAAAGAATTCATCCAAACTTAATTAACCAATGGGAATGAAATGGGTTTCATAGAATCATACATAAATCACCATCATCACAACACATACAAAGAATGAAAGAGGATGTAATCATTGCATCATAACCCTAGAAAATCACAGCTAACATTTATGGGTGTTATCATATATGAAAAATTATTTAAAAGACCATTGTAACATTTCATGAGGAAAATAACCTTTTCACTTTGAAATGACTTATTTAATATAAAAAAATATTAAAGAAATAATTTTATTTAAAAGGATCCTTTGAAACATTAAAAATAAGTCTAAAATTATTTAGATATCATGATGTTGTGTTATTTATTTTATTCTGTGTATGCTAAAACAAAGAGTACATTAACATTTTATGTGAAAAGTCAAAAGAAAATCATTTATAAAAAAGGTTCCTTTTAAAAAATTTATTAAAAATTACAACATGAGTAAAAATGAATTTAAAAATTTATCATATAATATTAAAAAATTTCCTAAAAAAATTTATAAAATATATACATAAAAGAAAAAATATTTTCAACCGAATAGAGAAATAAATTTGATTTCCATTAAAACATTATTTTTGTCTCTAGAGTACTTATAGAGAGGAAGACGAAATAAAAAAATGTATTATCTATAAATAAAAAAAAGATAGTAAAATTAATTATATTATTTTAGACTATATGATTTCATCATCAAAGCTTAGTCATATACAATCTCTATAAACAATGAGATTATAGTAGAAATCCCTTATCCTAAATTACACTTTCTTTGAAACAGCTCTCAAATCCTATTTAATAAATTTAAATTTGTTATAATTATATAATAGAGTCATTTAGAAACTTATAATATCCTATATTATACAATTACAATATTAAAATACCTGTTTAATAATAATTCCTTACTAAAATCGTTATTTTTGGGTGTTGACTATTTCATTTTCCATGATAATTTTAGTTCGGTATTTTTGGTACTTATAATTTAATCACAATTACATGATCTAAAAACTGATAATAATTATATAAATATTTTATATATTCATAATATATAAATTTATATTCATCTATAAAAGTTAGATATAGAAAAATTTGTTATGTAATTCATGGAGACGATATGTTGTACGTACACATGAATATTGTCTTCACTTTTTGATGGATGGAATGAGAGGAAGGTAAATAATAATTCAACTTAAATGAATCATTGTTAAATAATATATATCATATATATTGATTAATTATTTCCTTATTACCATCCTTGTAATGTATAAATGAAAAATAAACTGCATCACTTTGAGGAGGTGGTAGTCCTTGTATACGCACGGGTGATGTTATTGTTTTCCAATGGATTAGAATTTAAGAATGTAGATTTGATACTATAATTATCAAATAATAATTATTTAATTAATTTCATATATAAAATCTAAACCCATAATAATAACTATCAATGAAAATGATGAATAAAAATTAATTGTTTTGCAATATAAAGGTGACAGTCCACACATACACATGAGAAATATTTGAACTTCCCATTAGATGAAAAAGAGGGTGATGACTGTTTTTTATGGATCATGATAACATTTAAATACATCCTAGATACTGTATTTATTTTTTTTATTATAAATAATAATGATTTATAATAGGTATAATAAGAAGTAAATTGAGATAGGTCGAGTAATTCGATTACCTCTTCTTTGGGAGATATCATTTAGAACCTTTCTTAAGGACCCTTGGAATGGTATTTTGAAAATATTGTCACCTCTAATTCATGTAATTTAAAGTTTATAAGATAATTTGGAAGATTTTTTTTCAATATATAAGGATCAAAGTGGTGTAAATAATAGAAACTAGGGATAACTTTTTTATAAATGGGGGAGAGTACACACTTGAAATTATTTTAAAAGAACAGAAAATAATAAAGTCATTCTCAAGAAAAAATCATCCAAAATGGAAAAAATTAGAATTTAGGATAATATGAGTTTTAAATTTAGACATAAAATAGAATTTAGAAAATTTAAATTTGAAATTTCACCCTTATCGTTTGGTTTACCGCCTGATAGACTCGTTTAAACCTCAATTGCGGTGAATTGTTTTGACTATTTTTTCTATACATTATGACAAAAAATGAAAGTTGAATCATTAAAAAAATTGGAAGTTTTGATTCCAAATAATTATACTATTTTATCAAATTAAATTTAAAAAATTAGTGAAAAAATACTTTTAAAATAAACACACAAAACATGGTGAAAAATGATTTTCAGGAAAAAAATTATTCAGTATACATTTTTTTTATATTAGAATCGACATAAATTATTTAAAATTACCATAATTTTTTTATAAATAATATAAATGAACTAATTTAACTTTTAAACCCATTTTAAAATAAAATTTTACTTTATAATTTCTTTAAATGAAAATATATTTTTCAATAAAAATCAGTATTTTCACTATTCATCCAAAATTTAATATTTTTGGAAAATTATAAAAAACATCACTCTAATATTATTTTCACATGTTGATTTCGAAAATTAATTTCATTTTTTAAAATCCATTTTCTGGAAGTGTAAAAAAATTAATCATATCATCTTTTTAGAAAAAAAATTACAAGGAAAAATGTATTTTAAAAACATAAAATGACTTTATTAAAAATTGGGTGCTTATTTATAAATATATTTTATTTATCTAAAATCATTATATATATTTTTAAAACATCGTCATTCCTATTCATAACACCAATTTAACGGTTATGTTATAATGGAATACTATAATACGGTTCATTTTGACACGAGGTTGTGTGTATCACAAGCTATCGAAAAAAATTAAATTTATTTAAAAATACAAATATCAAAAAATACAAGGTCGTTACATATAAGGATCATTTTTTGTGAATAATGGAGGAGAATTGGTGTAATTTTATAAGTGATAATAGGGACACACATGGAATTTAATAATATATTTCTATGATATAAGGCCACTTTCATGTAGAAGAGACTCAAAATAGAAATAAATTAAAAGGATGGATGATATAAGACTTAAATATCATCAACCAATTAGAATAAGAAACTTTTGGGTGAAAAAATTCCTTTATCTATTAATTTAACCCCTATTAAACTTTTTTTAACCATAATTGTGGTAGTGAAATTTTACTATTTTCACTATTTACAATGAAAAAAAAGTTTAACCAATTATATTATATTAATTAGGTTTATTTAAAATACATAATAACACTACGGGAAAACTGTGTTATTGCGACGAGTCATTTGCGACGGGATATATTCCTGTCGCAAATGGTCTGACTAAAGACACATTTGTGATGAGAATGCATTCCCGTCGCAAATAATGGGGCATTTGTGATGGTGAGAGATGCCCCATTGCAATTTTTTTGGCGCGGCTATCGCGCCAAAATGCGGGAAGGATATTTGCGACATGACGTATCCTCCCCGTCGCAAATAGTAGGCGGCGGTAAATCATATTCGTGACGGGCTTGCTAGCCATCGCAAAAAAGTTTTGGTGGCAGGGTTATTTGCGACGGGGCTCGTCGCAAATAACCTTTTACAGCGCGAGTATTTACGACGGGAACCGTCGCAAATAACTCTTTTAACCGCAGGCTGTAATTAATGCAGCGAAGGTATTTGCGACGGGACATATCCTCACCGTCGCAAATAGTAGGTGGCGGTAAATAGTATTTGCGACGGGCTCGCTGCTCGTCGCAAAAAGTTCTGGCGGTAGAGGTATTTGCGATGGGCCCCGTTGCAAATACCCATTTAACCGCAGGCTGTAATTAATACGGCAAAGGTATTTGCGATGGGACCCGTCGCAAATACTTCTAATTGCGACGGTACACCCGTCGCAAATAATCTAACCTATATACACCCCCATCTGTTTTTTTCTTCAGAACATCCAATTCTTCTCTACTTTCCCTCTATTGTGTTCAGTTTTAATTGTTTTAATTTTTTTTCGAGTAGAATTTGAAGGGGTCAAAAAGTTCAGCATAAATTTTAAGGTATTTTTCTTTTATTTATTTTTATATTCCTTTAATTTTTTTATATTTATTTTAATTTTTTGTTATATAGGGGTTATTTAGATAAATTTAATTTAATTTATTATTCATATTTAGTTTTATTAATAAAATGATTTTTTTAGTAATAATTAGACATAATTAGTAGATAAATAATATAATTTGGTATAATTAGATTCTTTATCAATCAAGTAATCATTGTCTAGATACGAACAAGTAGAGGTGGCTCTAGCACAGCTATACCTAGGGGTGAAAGTCCCGACAAGGAATCTCGGGCCTTACCGTGGTATCCTGGTACATGACAACGGGCCTCGCTGCACTCTTGGTTCGACACTCTTGGATGATATTTGTTTGGTAATAATCTAATTTAATTAAAAACTAACTAATAATTAAAATAATTAATAAATAATTTAAATAATGAGCTAATAATTACCAGATAATTAGAATAATTACCAGATAATTAGAATAATTACCAGGTAATTAGAATAATTACCAGGTAATTAGAATAATTACCAGATAATTAGAATAATTACCAGATAATTATAATAATTACCAGATAATTAGAATAATTACCAGATAATTAGAATAATTACCAGATAATTAGAATAATTACTCGATAATTAGAATAATTACCAGATAAGTAGAATAATTACCTGATAAGTAAAAATTACGAGATAAGTAGAAATTACCAGATAATTAGAGAAATTACCAGATAATTAGAGAAATTACCAGAAAATTAGAGAAATTACTAGATAATTAGAGAAATTACCAGATAAGTAGAAATTACCAGATAATTAGAATAATTACCAGATAATTAGAATAATTACCAGGTAATTAGAATAATTACCAGATAATTAGAATAATTACCAGATAATTAGAATAATTACCAGATAATAAGAATAATTACCAGATAATTAGAAAAATTACCAGATAATTAGAAAAATTACCATATAATTAGAAAAAATACCAAATAATTAGAAAAATTACCAGATAATTGGAAATATTACCAGATAATTAGAATAATTACCAGATAATTAGAAATAATTTTACATTCTGTCTCTACATGTAATATTTGCATTCGTCTTCAAAATTATAAACCTCCTCACCAACAGAGAGGTGAAAGTGAATGTAAATACTACATGTGGAGAGAGAATGTAAAGTTTCAACACTGAAAAGAGAATTGTAACATAATATAAAAAATAATTAGAAATAATTTCACATTCTATCTCCACATGTCATATTTGAATTCATTTTCAAAATTATCATCCTCCTCACTAACAGAGAGGTGAAAGTGAATGTAAATATCAAATGTAGAGAATGAATGTCAAGTTTCAACATTGAAAAAATAATTGTAACATAATATAAAAAATTATATTATTTTAATATTAATAATAAAATAAGCATAACAATTGGTGAATAAGAAGAACAATTAGCGAATAAGCAGAAAAATTAGCAAATAAGCAGAACAATTAGCGAACATTTAGCGAACAATTAGAACAATTAGAGAAGGTGATAGATGAACACGTTTGTTTTGGTTAACCAGTCTCTATGCATATCTTCTCATTACTAATTAGTAACAAAATTGATAATCTAATTAGTAACGTAATATAATAATGTTATTAATTTTATCATTAATATTTATGATGAAATAATATTAATATCATTAAATTAATAAATAAATTATATATTATTATAATTATCAATATTCTCAACAAGCTATTATTAACATGTTCAAATGTTAAACGATCATCAATTTTTAGATCATGCTCAATAAGAAGTTTGCGTAAGTCATGTTCGATGTAAACTCTATAATTGTCCTTGCTTGGTTGACCACCTTGCAAGTAGCGTTCCAATGAGACGATCCAAGTCATGTCTTTCTCAGCTATAAGACTGATATCACATGACCCTTTACATGGACCATTCTTCCTTAAAAATTTAAGGTATTAAATTTTTAAGGAAGATTTCTCTATTTAAACGGTCATGTGAGATGATTCTTAGAGGTGAGAAAGACATTAGTTGGGTTGTCATATTGCAGAAATACTTGCGAGGTGATCAACAGTGTAAGGATAATTATAGAGTTTAAATGGGACATGACTGACGTGAAATTTTTATTGGGCATGATTTAAAAATTAATGACCGTTTAATATTTGAACATGTTAGGAATATTCTGTTGTGAATATTGATAATTTTAATAATTTATTAGGCATGATTTAAAAATTATGTTACTAATTAGTAATAATTTCATTGAAAATTGTGCCGCTCGCAAGTAGTGGTAATTATTATAGTTTTTTCTTTTAGAGATTGTTTTTCTTCTATCAAATTATTCAAAACCAGTAATGCTTTTATATTTTATAGAAAAATATAGAACAACGAAGTTGACAACAGTCATTATTAGATGAACGCGTATGGATAAATCAACGTATAAATCCCAACGGTTCTGGTTTAAATCCAGTATATATTGAGGGTGTGGAGAATTTATTAGCATTTACGGCATCAAATTCAGAATTTATTTCAGAAGGCACAATAAAATGTCCTTGTAAAAAATGTGCACTGAGAACGTTTGACATTTTTGACAAAGTTGTGGGACATCTTTTGCGTGTTGGTTTTCAATCGGATTATGTTTTTTGGTATCAATACGGTGAATGCAGTTCCAGAGAAGGAGATACTAACTTGATTCCGGATCCATCTTGGTTTCAAAATTTAGTACATGATGTTGCAGGTCTATCTGTTCAACATATAGAAACTCAGGATGATATTGATTCAACTCATGAGTTTGCACCATCTGAATTTTATAAGTTGTTGAGGTCTGCTGAGGATGCATTATATCCTGGTTGCAAGATAAGAAAATTAGAAGCAGTTGCTAAATTTATGGCTATCAAATCAGATAAAGGAATGTCAAACACTTTTTTTGATCAGATATTTACTTTGATTAAAACACTGTTACCCAAAGGAAATGTTTTTCCTGCAAATTACTATGATAGTAAGAGGGTGCTTCGGAATTTGGGACTTAGTTGTCAGAAGATTCATGGTTGTTCAAATGATTTCATTTTATATTCTGGGGAAAATGAGTCGTTGGATAGTTGTCCCACATGTGGGAAACTGAGGTATAATGAAGCGAAACATGGGAAGTCTGGCTTGATTCCTATAAAACAGTTGAGATATTTTCCGCTTACATCCAGACTTCAGTGTTTATTCATTTCTAAGAATACCTCAACAATGATGTCATGGCATAAAACGAATATTTCAACTGATAAAATCTTGAGTCATTCAGCCGATGGTGATTCATAGAAACATTTTGATAGAGTACATCTGTCATTTTCTTTAGAAGCCCGAAATGTGCGACTGGGTCATTCCATTGATGGTTTCTATCCGTTTGGATCTTATGGTAGTCAGTACTCATATTGGCCTATTTTTTTAACTCCATACAATTTACCTCCAGGGATGTTGATGAAAGAACCCTATATCTTTTTGACCTTACTAATCCCAGGACATCCGAAGAAGAATATTAATGTTTATTTTAAACCATTGATTGATGAATTAAATTTATTGTGGAGTACTGGTGTCAGTACATATGATGTTGATGTGAAACAGAATTTCATACTAAGAGCAGCATTTATGTGGACAATTAGTGACTTCCTGGCTTATGGAATGTTATCTGGATGGAGTACACATGGTCCGAAATCATGTCCTTAATGTATGGGAGAGAACAAAGCATTTCTGCTCGTCCATGGAAAAAAAACCTTCCTATTTTGACTATCATCGCAGATTTCTTCCGGCTGTTCATCCTTTTCGTAGAAACAGATCTCATTTTAAAAAAGGCATAATTGAAAGGGATGGACCTCCAAAAATTCTATCAGGTAAGGAGTAAAAATCAGTTTTATTTTCATAACATCCCATTACATTTGGACCCAAAATAAACCAAAAGAAATTTTCTGGTTTTGGGAAAGAGCACAATTGGATAAAACGTAGCATATTTTGGGATTTTCCATATTGGTCTGATTTTCTAGTTCTCAACATGTTGGATTTCATGCATATTGTGAAGAACTTTTTTGATAATTTGTTTCATATAGTTTTGGATACTCCAGGAAAGAGAAAAGACAATGTAAATGCACGATTAGATCTTGCCCAAATTTGCAGGCGTCCAAAACTCGAATTGTTTGAGAATATTAGAACAGAAAGGTTAATGAAACCAAAATTAGTTTGTACATTTTCCAAAGAAAGTCACTTATTATTTTGTTTGTGGATTTCAGATTTGAGACTTCCAGATGGTTGTGCTTCCAATTTAGGTAGATGTGTAAAGAATGGTCATATTACTGGATTAAAAAGTCATAATTGTCATGTTTTAATGGAAAGACTTCTTCCCATTGGATTAAGAAGTCTGTTGAATTCTGTGATTTGGGATTCCATAATAGACATATCATATTTTTTTCAGGACATTTGTACGGAGACAACAAATTATAATGTTCTAAATAAACTTGAAGAATTTGTTGTTGTAATTATATGTAAACTGGAAAAAATATTTCCGCCATCTTTCTTTGACTCAATAAAACATTTGATATTACATTTTCCATATGAAGTAAAATGTGGAGTTCCGGTACAGTTTCGATGGATGTATCCATTCGAAAGATGCATGCAGAAATTGAAAAAGAAGGTACATAACAAAGCATTTGTTGAAGGATCTATTGCTGAAGCTTATTTGCAAGAAGAAATATTTTTTTCATCTCCCACTATTTTAAATCTGATTATCCCTCAATACACAACCTCATGGGATGGAACAAGATGAATGTTCATGAAAGCAACAATCAATTTTCCATTTTTAACCAGCCAGAGCTTGGTTTCGGTGGAGTTCATGAATGATGGCTTTCAGATGATGAACATCATAGAGCTCATACGTATGTTCTAATCAACTGTGAAGAGATGAAATCATTTGTATTTTAAGTGTTTCTATCACTTATTTTATCATTTATGTTACAATAAAAAACATTGTTTTTCATTGGTTATATGATAATCATATCAAGAAACAACTTCCACAAATTATAGAAGCTGCTCTCGAAGAACGCCGATAGAAAAGTTTTTCTCAGTGGTTTCAAAAACTGGTAACATAAATTCTTAATGTTTTAACATCTCATTAAATTTATAGTTTAGTATATTGATTATTATTTCACAATTTTTCAGGTGTCTCGATATACTGATAAAATTGACAAATAGTTGTGTATATTGAGTAACCCACCATCCAAAATGGTTAAATCTTATAATTCATATGTGGTGAACGATTTTCGATTTCATACACATGCATATGTGGAATCAAAAAAGACAATGAACAATGGAGTTTTCTTGAGAGGATCTCATCATAGAGAAAATGAAGTTGACTTTTATGGCATGCTTGATGAAATTATTGAACTCTGTTATCTAGGACAACATTATATAACGTTGTTCAAATTTCGGTGGTTGGATACTGAGAGAGGCATGCATATTCATCCGACTCATGGAATCATCGATATTAAATATAAAAGTGTTCTTGTATTAAATGAATCATACTTACTGGCTCAACAGGCACATCAAGTTTATTACACAAAGTACTGTGCTACGTCAAGAGACTTGACTGATTGGTGGACCATAATAAAAATCAAAATTCGAGACAATCAATTTAGGCATAGTGAATGTGCTATCACTGAAGTACAAGGAATTGATGTTTTCAATATAGTGCTCAAAATCAATCTTTTTTACAAAGAGACATGAGTATTGATGATGACACCCTACAATTAAGAGTCGGTGGTAACGATGATGTTAATGATGTCACAAATGAATGTGAAATGGTAAGAGATAAAGAAAATGGAATTCAAATGGATATCGATGATATTGAGGAGGAATCTGAAGATGACATCGTCAGATATGAAGATGATGATGAAGGTGAACATTGATATAATTCAATGATAGTTATATATAATCATAACTAATATATATGTATATATAATAATAATTTTCAATTATTTGCTAACAATATTTATTTTCTATTTCAGATGGATTCAGATTTAATTCTTCAGTTGTTGGAGGCTGATCTAGATTTCGATGAGGGCGATTTGGTGGCATCTGACACTCAGCCTACATGCGCTTCAGGAGGTACGCGGAGGGGGCGCGGTCTTTCCTGACTGATGATTCCTGACCCCATCCCCAAGCGACATCCAAGTCTTGGGTTTAATGCACTCACATAGAGGTATGATAACTTGTGCATTTTACTATGATTTCATTAATCTATTTACATAATAAATGTTTTATTGTTTTTACAATTTTATTCATATAGCAGTCAGACAGGGCAACACTATCTTGCGCAACTATTTTTCTCATCCATGGACCACATGGGAGCATATTACTGTTGATGTGAAGCAGGCCATGTTCGACCATTGGTTTGTACGTACGTAAATAAATAATTTTTATTTGGAAAGTTATTTCATTTATAACTTGATATTTTGAATTATTTGTAGGGTTTATGGTATCTGATCGAGGATACCATGCATGACCCCATCCACGAGGCATAGAAGGTGGTCATGCGTGATCGCTTTCGTCAGTTTTTGCACAACTTAAGAAGGGCTACCATGAAGAAAAAAGGAGTGTCGGTGTTTGATGATTCCTGTAGAGTGCACCGACCAGAGTACACTTCATCCCATGTATGGGATGGTTTATGTTCACATTGGTTGAATGGTGAATTTTAGAGGAGATCATCGATGGGGAGACAGAATCAACAGTGATAGGAGGTGACTCATCGAGCCAGGATTTGTACATTCAGTACTCGTAGACAGCATCTTGTACGCACTTTTTTTATAAATATTTTATATAACTTTAAATATTAATAATTTATTTTATATTCTTATAGGCTGTCGAGCAGACTGATATTATGGAGTACGACGTATATCGGAAGATGTATACTGATCTAGCTACTGGGGAGATTAGAGGCGATTGCCAGCAACAGATTATGGTCAGTATTATTTGTTTTTCAATTAGAAAATTAACTGCATATAATATATTCATAATTTTAAATTTAAATTGCAATTGCAGGAGTCATATGAGGCCGCAACGTCACAAACTCAGGCTGAGAGTTAGGCCGAGACAACTGATCAGTACAGTGGCCATCAGTTTGATGAGGCGTCATGGATGCAGGTGACCCAGTATGGATTCGAGAAGGGCCGAGTAGTTGGTATCGCCAGTCGACTAACTCCCGGAGATTATTATGGCATTACTGCGATGTCGGCGTCCAGCTCGAGAGGAGCCCGTGCATCATCTTCTGCTTCATAGTATGAGGATCAGTTGCAAATAATTATTTAAATATTTGTTAAATACATCGACTAGTATTAGCGACGGGAAGAATTCTCATCGCTAATAATATTATTAGCGATGGTCCCATCCTAAATAGATTTAGTTACGACGTCATTTTCCACAACGGGCCATTTGCGATGGACCCCCGTCACAAATGGCCTGTCCCAAAATAGCCTATTTCCAGTAGTATAAATTTTTATATATTCAGTTTCTATATGTGGAAGAATTTAATTTAAATAATAATGAAAAACATAATGAAAACTCATTTTAGAAAAATAAATTTTTAAGAATAATATAAAATTTACATCCATTCTTTACCATGTAAAAACAAAAAATGAATATGAAAATATATCATAGAATATAAAATCTATAAATATAATTATAACCATTAATAAATTGAGATAAAATTAATTCATTAAGATAAAATTTCATTTCATGCTTCAAAACTAATTTTTGAATAAATGTGTTTTTAAGCCCAAAAATGAACTTATACCAAAATCAATTATTATGATGATTCATAAGTAATTATTTATATATTTTATAATTAAAGGATTATTATTTTAATTTAAGATATATTTCATAATAAAAGGAAACTTTTATGAAAATATGAATGACAGTTTTCACAAAAATCATTTTATTTCACTATTCACTAAATAATAAATAATTTTTGTAAAAATATACAAATTCTCTCCAAGATAATATATATATGATGATTTAAAAAGTGATATAAATTACATTAAATAAAATTTCTGAAAATTGTATAAATTAATTTAATTTTCTTGAACAAACAATGAAATTAAAATTATTTTTGAACGAAACATATTTTTGAAGAATAAAATGAATTCACTAAAAATTGAGTTCTTATTTATTATGATTTCACCAGTACATTTCAATTATTTAAAACCTTTATAAAAAATTTTCAAAAAGGGTTTATTACTATTCATACCATCCAATCTAATTTCTAGGTTATAGGGGATTACTATATCCCAATTCATTTAGGATCAAGGTTGCGAGTAAATAAATTTATTAAATGATCCATGTTTATTTCAGAGGAAATACATATAAAATATTGAGTTCTATAAATTTTAATTTTCAAAGTGTTTCCTCATATTTAAGGTACCTTTGATGTATGAAATACTTTCTGAATATATTTTCAAGTTCCCAAATCGCTTTTTTTATTCCTTGATAAGGTAATAAAACATAATGAGATATTGTGAGATCCTCTCATTAAAAATAAATATATAAAGGTGGGTGTAATACTCTTATAGACATGAGATATTTTTTTATTACTTCTATGATCTTGATTAAGATTACTCCATCAAATAGAGAAATCTGGAGTTTTATGCCACTAAGTTAAACCTATTTATATTATTCATTTCAATATAGTGATTCTATTTTTGATAGATCAATTACATTTTGTTCTATTATATTACCTAAGTTCATAAAATGAACACCCAAAATCCATTTAAAATAACATCCAATAATCATCTCTTTTCAGAAAAGAAGGGTGATATCGAATTATGGGGCTTCACAAATATTAAATGGGATAAACTATCGACTTGATTATATGCATGTAATTATTAAGAATCTATTATTCATTGGTTGTGATAACCAAAGTGTTATAAATGAGTATAAGAATCAATTGAATCCTTCAAGATCTAAATAAATTGAAATCAAGTATCATTTTATCAAAGATAGGGCGAATGAAGGAACATTAAACCCACTAGCAATATAGACTTTTGATAATGTGGGGATGTAAATGGTAGTGTACCAATTTCCCAACACTAAGGTTTGTTCTTTTCAATTACCACTTTATTTGATGATGTTTTTTCTTTTGAAAAAATATGAGGATATAATCTACATGAGACAAACATATTTTTATTTAATCCTTCTAGTATTTTGAATTTTTTTTATTTTTTAATTAATTTGAGTTTGATACAATGGTAGGAAATATATTTGAAAAATCCTATTAGAAAATTAGGAGTTGGTATCTCATGATGAACATCCCTTGGAAAAAAATTTATGATTGAATTAACCTCTCTTATTTCAAATACAAAGTTATCTCATGTGGAAATATATATTATTTATTCCCAATCAATTAATTTAATATTAATTATATCACCCATTTCAAAATTCCATTATCTTGAATTTCAATATGGGTGATAAAATATATTGCATATTTATATGGTTATAATTAATGGGGGGGGGGAATATTTCATAAAAATATTTTTTAAAATGAAGAAAAACAAATGTATGGTATTAACATCAAATCCAAAGGTATATACTATTAAATTCATTGATGATGATTTTTTATTTATTGAAAATTTATATGTGAGTTGTGTTACTTAACTTGAGATGATTTAAAGTGGATAATATTACTTTTATTTCTGTTGATGAGACTTAAGATTATATTTTATTGTTTTAAGATGATATGAATAAGTATGGAGTTCGCACATAACATCTCCATGTTTCTATAAAAATGGATAAGGCGTTGAGAATATATTACAGATGAAAAATTATAAAAGTACTGGAAATATCACATTGAGATTTGTGACATATATTTAATGACACATAAGATCAATGAAGTGATACATGAGATTTTTTAAAAGCATACATAAGATCCTCCCAAGCAGAATTTGTAATGCACTATGAAACTAAGAAAATTTGAAGCATAAGAAATATTTACTAAGTAATACATAACAAACAAATGATACATAATATCAAATGAATTAAATCAAATTATTCCAAAGGAGTTCTTTCATAAATACAAATCATGATAATTAAAATTTAATATTATTCAAGTTAAGAAACTTTTATGATATGGATGAGAGTAATAAACCAGGAATTATGGCCTCACGTCGGAATAACTCTGTATAAGATAAAGAACTTGTTGAATAACCTAATGTATGTTATATGTAAATTTTACAATATGAACATTAGAGATTAAAAATGAGAGTTTTTTCATACCCAACCCAAGTTACAATGAATAGTAATTGAGTTGGGTCACCACATGGCCTCAAGCACACCTCCCCATTAGCCAGTGGTTGTAGACTAGAAACAAAGGCCTAGGGTGGGTCTATGGGGAGACTAAGACTTCATGTCACATTAAGAAAATTATAAAATAAATAAAAAAATATACAATATAATAATAAACTAAAAATTGGTATAGATAAATATAAACAGATGATAACAAATGAAATATAGAAGAGGCTTGCACAGTAATGTCATACAACACTGACCTCCTACTAGGCCGGTTACATATATAGACAAGAATAAAATTAAAAAAATCACTATATCCATAACATAATAATCTGTTCTACAAACTATAATCTATGTACACATCTTATCCATCTTTCTTGTTCATCCCTTAGCCTCATCCCAACATGTGACTACAACCAGGTAAATGTCTATTGGGGTGAACAAGTACAATGACAGCATAAGTCGGGGTGATTAAAAAATGTAGTAGGACACTGAAAACATAGTCTTGTGCATAGATACTAAAATAATGGTATGTGTCTGTGAACTAATCAACTAAATGATAATAGAAAAGGAAACTACTGAAAATAAATTAAATAAATAATTTTTCACCTTGGGCCTAGTGGCTACCCAGGACGATCATACTTTCTTTTTTCAGTGATGTAAATGTCTCTGATCAATCTATGTCACCATTAGGGGATAAAAGACCTAGTACAAGGATCACTTTTCTAACATCCACTAAAAATAAGATAGAATTATATGTATTAGTAGGATATCCTACAAATAAGGCATCAATATGGATCCTAGATGTATTAGGAATTTCAATCAAGTTATGTGTAATCATTGGAACCCAGATGACATCTCAGTGTTCCATATCCCAGTCAAATGTTTGATTATAAGATTTCAATGTATATGAAATAAATTACTTAAACTATAATGAGATATTTTGTTTATGGACCTGATTAATTGAATATGTAATACTCATCTGATATGAGATAATAATTATGCATCCATTAATCACCATCTCAATAGCATATTCCCAGACATATCTAGGAAATGAAACCATAGTATATACACCCCATCCTATAGAGTATCCAAGGGATAAATTTTAGTGATCATCATTAACCAAAGGGACATCACAAACCTCTAGTGATATTGGGAAATGTATCCATTAAACAATATCCTAGCGTTCTAGGAATCTTTGGTGATATACTAACTAATTGGGGGATTTCGAGAGGCACTTGAAAAAATTCTCTATTTTTATGATATAAAGAGTAATCCCAAAAAGTCTTGGAATTCATATAATAGTATCATCAGATAATGGATCCTAAGATCGCCAACAATCCAAATATCTACAAGCCTTACTTACTTTTAATTCAAACATTAAAAGGTGGATCCTAATATTTTGGTCATTTAACATGATATTTATATTATTCCTTACATCCAAATGCACAAATAATAATAATAAATATAATCCTAACCATATACATAATATTAATTTGTCACATTTAAGATTCATGTGTAACTGATATCTGATGTAGTAGATAAGTTGGACATGGTTCTAGGTGTCCTTAACACCATGCTGTATAAGCATTTGAGGGTAGATCATTCCTCAAGAAATATAATTCATTTCTAATTTTATAAGTCTATCCAAGAAAAAATTAACTATTAAAATAATTATGACTTATCTTAAATTCAAATGGTTATCTGAATGCCTAAACCCATCTTAATCCAGTCACTATCCTTAGGGGTTGTGCAATTAAAGTCATTATTTAAGGGAAACCCTCAGGGAATCACTTTTTGTTAAAATCACTCCCTTATAAAGGCGTTAACATGATTGAGTTAGCCTTACTAAAGGTCCCCTTCAACTATTATCTTAAGTAAAAATCCCAACTCAAGAGGAATAACACCCTGTAGATATACCCTCTAATACATCAGGACCTTTATGGCATTGCCAAAGATAGTTGATTAGTCTTCGAATCATAATAAACTTCAGGACCAGTATACTAGTCCAGGCACCAACTTTTAAAATAGTTCACTCAGTCACCTAGGTGTAGGTGTAGTTGGTCTTCCACACATTCCCAAATTAGGGTTCTATATTGGGGTATGTTTTAAACAAAGTAAATACTTTATGGTAAGGTATCTTTCTATGGCAGTTGAGGACTTGAGCTGGTACCCAAGGAACTAAAGCGTCCCATGGAATATTTCCATAAATAAGGGTTAAGTCCCTTGACTTATTTTATCAAATTAATTGATTCATTTGAGTAGTTCAATTTATTTAATTTAAAAATATATATAGGGATCTATCACCATTTTTGGACAAACTTGATCACATCACATACCACATATACATAGTAAATTTTCCTAGGGAATAAATTATGATAGACCACCTACCAAAAATAATATTTACACAATTTCTACAGAAATTTGTGTGTCTTCATTCAAGATGACAATAGATCATTCATTTGATAAAAATATGAGAAACCACCCATAATAGGTTTTCAAGGGACCATCTGAACTGTTCCTTGGAAAATACCTGACCAAAAGTGTCATAAAAACTAATAATTTGATTAAATTAAGTAAAACAACCTAAGGAAATTAATAGTGGAGTCATACCCTCCCAAAAATATGCATGGAAACAATCGAATGACACCTTGAGATATCCTCTTCCCCGAAATAATAAAATCCCTATCATCCTTGAATGATTCCACCATGCTCTAGTGGAAGTAGAACAAAATACCTAAAATAGGGAGTTCTTAATCCCATGAAAAAATAGGATAGGACTCTAAGATATTATTAGTGGAGAAATTGTAACTTAAAAACCCTCGGAAGGCCACTAATAACATCCCCTAAAAGGTTCTTGAACAAGGAAATAAATGGGGTGAGGAGTTGGAACATGTAAAGGAAGAAAATAGGAGAATGTGGGGGATTCCATCTTAAAATATCAAGTGGTAAAAAATGAAAATTTATCCTCATTTAATGATTCACACAATTTGGCCACACGGTTGACCAAACTGTGCACCAACCATGCGCCCTGACCGTCCAAGGACCAACACCTCACACGGTTATGAAGAAAGGAATAATATACTATGAACCAACCAAGATACAACTGTACAACTTTTTTTAGACACTCACATGGTATATTGTGACCATTATCATATTTTTGTACCTGTTAGTCTATTCATTTTGTGTTTTTCAGTTGGGGTTCATGGTTAGCATTAACCATGCGCCAACCTTGTACCCTATGTCGCCCTTCCAAAAAACATGGACTCCAGGTCCAAAACCACTAGGATGATCCCAAAACCTATGAAATCTATAAATAACTTAATTTTTTGTTCAAATTAGTCATTTTAAGGGTTTCCAACCTTTATAAATCCATTTTAAGTCTTCGATCAAATCATACTCGTTGAGTAACAGAAAATTCAAATTGCTTATAACATTTATGACTCGAACAAAAACTGGATTTTACAACCTCCCCAACTAAACACTTATAATACTCAAGATTCCATGGTGAGAATCCAACCCAACTTCCTGAAATACCTTATTTGTGAATATCCACTCAAAAGGTTGAGTTCTAACTTTGAACGCTTAGTGTGCTTCCAAACCATGAAGTTGAATATGCAACACTTGAATTACCAAAAACTAATCCAAGGATCATAATATTATCAAAATATAAAGATGACAATTAAATAATCCCATCTAACTCAAAATACAATCACATCATACATTGATTCATCACCTGGTCTATAGCGCCCCCACCATAATTTCTTAATTTAAACATCCAATTTAGAGCTTTGGTTCCTCTATTCTCAAAACTACATATTGAATAATTACCCTAGTGTCCCAAAAATGCTCTAAAAATGGTTCTCAACCTTCTAAACACAACCATATATGATAATTTCCTATAAATATAGGAACACAAACTTGCTTTCAAATTGCAATCAAGAACATAGGTTCCACCATCATCCATTCACAACACAAGAATGCCATCCTATCCTCAAAAGGCCCTAAATGATGCCAAAATTTATTCCATCCTATCCCAAATGGAATTCCAAATGAAGTTTCAAGAACCTATGTGATGTTTTTTCTTAACTAATTTCTTTCATTTGTTGAAAACTAATATTTTGTAAAAGAAGTTTTTTTAACAATGGGTGAAAGTTTTTTGAATTTTTGAAAACAAACACAAATGGAGAGAAACGTTTTTTTAATAAAGTTGTTTTCCTAGACACAAAGGATCAGATTAAGTATCACAAGATGCATAGTATCCGAATGAGAAGAATCATACATGTAAGTCAAGAAATATAATGTTTTTGATCAGATGCATCATGAGTCTCAGATCCGTAGACAATAATTTGAAGATTCATTGAGCTTGGGGTTGGTTGGGAAGTCAGAAGTTGTTGAGTAAGGAATTCATAATGATGTTAAAAAGAATCATGAAAACTAGTGACGTCAGAAGTTATATAGTTCTTTACTTTATAACATAAATTTATATGATGATTTTCTAATTTTTAAGTTCTCATAAATCATGAAAACATTCATGATAAAATATTTTGAAGAAAATGAGTAATCATGTAGATTTTATTGATTATTGGGATTGAGAAAATAAATTCATCAGATCTAGAAGCATAGGGAATATAATATTTTGAAATTATGAATGAGTTATAGCTAATTAGGTTTAAATATTATCAATATTTGGGGTGGATTTTTCATTATAATGATAATTCCATCATAATAATAATTGCATTGTAATGATAATTACATCATTATGAGTATTATATCGTACTGACTTTGATGATAAAAGTCAATCAGGCTGACTCTGAGGAGGAAATTCAATTGTAATGACTCTAAGGAGGAAATTCAATCAGATTGAATCAAATAAAAAATTTTAATTAGACTAAATCTAATGAGGAAAGTTAATTCAGAAAGAGTTGAAGAAATCTCACTATAATGAGAATTCCATTGTAATGATAATTCCATCATAATTATAATTGCATCATAATGAGTATTCCATCATTATGAGGATTCCATCAGACTGGCTCTAAGGAGGAAAGTCAATCAGAATGAATATGAGGAGTAAATTCTCTCAAAATGACACTAAGGAGTAAAGTCAATCAAGATAAAACAGATAAGGAATGTCAATCAGACTAAATTTGATCATGAAATTAAATTCAGAATGAGATGAGGAAGTTTCATTAAAAGGAGATGAGGAAGTTTCAATGTAATGTTCTAAGTAAGTTCCATCATAATGAGCTATGGAAGATAAATCATACTGATATAAAGTTAAAAAGTTTGAGAAGACTGATTACAGAGAACACTCAATATAATTCTAGAAGATTTGTGAAGAGTTTAAGTGGTCAAACATGAAATTAAAAAATGTATAGATCTTGGAGTTTTTGAATTAGCGTAAGCAGGAAACATTTTTCAGTTTCCCACAATTTTCATTCTAGTATGCCTATAAATAGTTGCACATAAAATTCTTAATTTTCATTATTTTCTGGTGTGGAAATGGGGAGATATTTAGATGTTGATTCAGATTTTGAATCAGAGTTCTTTCTAGAAAGAGATATCATTATAAGATCACACAAGTGAAAATTTTATTTCCATACCAAGGAATATTGGATTGAGAAAGATCGGAAATAGTAGTTTAGTAGAGTTTGAGAATTCCATTTTGATAAAAGGGGTCATAATAATAATTCCATCGTAATAAGTCAATTGGACTGAGGAAATCGGACCAAGTCTCATCGTACTGAGGTTCGAGACATAGTTCTATGGAGTAAAAGTTTTTTTGATCTTTTCAATTGTGGATCAATTGTTTCTAATAAAACTCTGTAATTTTACATGAGTCAATATAAACATTCATATTGGGAGATAGTAGGTGTCTAGTTTTGATTCAAATGTTTCCTTATGAATTTTTCATTTCTTTATGTTTTGGAAATTACAAACATATTTCCATTAACAATAATTTTTTTCTATAAGTTTCATTTACGGAAATTTAAGAAAGTTCATATAATTAGACTTATGCTCATTTATACTATACGTGGTACTTTTCATCTAGGTCTAACTTAGTTTTTCTTAAGAGCAATTATATTCTATAATCTATGAAAATTAGTTACATACTCATAAAATTGGATACACTAATTCTTAGAATCTGACTCTCACATTTTATTGAATACGGTTCACAATGTTTCCCAATTCTGAATTGCTCACGTTTTTTAATCCATTTCACCATGTTTCCAAATTCTAAATCACTTAGATTTTGAATATGATTCCACAGGCTTCTAAATTATGAATCCCTTGGTATTTTGAATCAAATTCACCACATTTATCAATTCTGACTCTCTCAAAATCATGAATCTAATTCTCACTGTTTCCTAATTCTGATTCACCTAAAACTTTGAATCTAATTCTCTAAGAATCTTGAATCTTATTCTCACAGTTCTGCGAATATGATTCATATGATTTGTCAATTTTGATTCTCAATATTCTTATAATCAGACTCTTTGTTTTATTAGAATCTGGTTTTTCATTATCCTAATAACTTGAATAATTTTATATCTTATTATTAACTCTATTTTCCATATACTTTTAATTAGATTCTTACATATTATTAAGAATACAATGCTTCTAATAATTATAATCCTTATATTAAACATTATTTTCTAATTAGTTATTTCATGGATGTTGTAAGTGCCATATGTAATGGTCCCTCCATAATTTTGGAAAAAATATGGTGATTGGGGGATTATTCGACCATTGGAGATATCACCTATAAATACCAAGTCATTTCAATGATATCCTTAGACACATACACACTTTTCGTATTTTTAAACATGAGATAGATATGCCAAAATTCATTTGTGCGAAATCCTAGAAGTGATAAAGTTGTGAACAACTTGTTCAACATACTTAAAATCTTCAATAAGATTTGTTGTTCTTTGTTTGACACCAATCATTGATGATTTTGATTGATGGATTCTAAGAAAAAGAAAGAATGATTTTCTTATTACCTACATAATTGAGGGCTTGTGTGGATGAAAAGATAGAATATAAAACTAATCTTTTATGGATCGAGGGATTACCCTAGTGTGGGTAAGAAATGATTTCTTGAAAGTATAAATCAAGGGTTCTTTATCCAAGGTATTTAGATAGCCTAATCATTATGTTAAAAGAATTGGACTCTTTTACATGTTCTTCAAATTTCCACTGCAAATTATTACAAATAGAAAGTGTTTCATATACTTTCATTTTTGTAATAACTCTGATATGGGATTATATACGGTTTATGTTAAATTATTGTTTAAGTATACCTGTGTGCTTATTTCATTACACATCTTTATCAAACCTAAGGAAATTTTTATTAACTATAAAAAATTGGGTTTAGTGGATCCAATTTGTTGAACTTTGTTAAACAGAGATTTCTTTAAGGATAAAAATCCATGCTTTAAAACATAAAATTCACCCCCCCCATTATATTTGATCATATTCATATATATTTCAATATGATAATTGGTATAATAGTGAGTCTCTTAAATATACACATGGAATTTAAAGCAATTTTTTCACTACTCAATTAACATACTATTTCCATAAATTTTCTAGTTATTTATAATATCTTTTATAAAATTTTTGTTCATAAACATTTTCTACACTAACTTATGTTTTAGAAAAATAATTTTGGTATCGCTCAAAATATGGAAGGAATGAATATCAGATCCATAGATAATCTGAACCCTACAAGACCACCTATTTTTTATAGGAATGATTATGAATACTAGAGATACAGAATGAAGAATTTTGTTATTAATACCAATGTGGATAACTTTTTCATGACTACTGGAGATTACAACATACCAGAAAAGGAAGTTATAACTTTTACTAATCAAGAGAAGCAATAATATTATCTAAACTATAAGGAACACAACACATTACTTTGTTATATGAACATTAATATATATAGATAAATGTCTTCTTGTAAAGCAGATAATAGCATATTGAAGAAATTAGATATTACACAATTTAGAACTTCTAAAGTTATTGAGACTAGAAGACCAATTCTTAGATCATACTATCATCAATTGTTTTCATATGTAGAACTTATAGTAAATGTTCAATAGTTAATCATGACTATCATAAAAATTCTACAGTTAATGGGAGAAAAAGTCTTCGATAATAAGATGCGTGTAGACAAAATTATTGACATCATGCCAAATGAATGGGAATCAACGAGAGTTGCTATTGATGATTCTAGGAAAGTTACAACTATTACTCTAGATTAGTTATTTGGAACTCTATTATAACCTGAGAACATATTAAAGAGATATAATAAGAATATAAAGAAGAATAATGAGAGTGTTATTTATACTACTACTTCAAATTAGAGGAAATACAAAACTACTGAGATAGTTTTTATGTCAACAATGTCTAAGAATGTAGTTATTATATCAGATTCAAGTGATACAAATCACTTAGAGAATGAATTATCCAGTCATGCTCGAAGGATGAAAAAGATTGTTTAAAAGAATTATTTTCAATACAGATATAAGAAAATGGACAATAAAGACAAGAAAGACTCTAAAGTCACATTCTATGAGTGTAATAAAGTTGGACACATCATAACTGATTGTCTAAGGCTTAAAATAAAATATAATAAAGATATAAATTCTGAGAGGAATCGGAAAATATATTACATGCCTAAAGGAGAGAAAGTCTTGAAGTGAAATGATTATTTTATTGTAATTTGTGGAGACTAATCTGATGAATCTTTGGATAATGAATCTTATTGACTGAAGAATATTGGTCTTATTACCAAAATACCCTTTGAAAATCAATTTATTATGGAAAAGTTACACACTATTGAATCCTTAACCAATATTGTCTTAAATTAAAACTATCCTAATAAGAAAGGATATATTTCTTTAGATGGAGGATCTTTCTTAACAAAAGACACTATACCTTATTTTCAAAAAGTCTATCAAATTTCCAAGTTGCATGAAAATGAAAATAGTAAGATCAAAAAAACATGATATGGAAAATAATAGAATCAATGTTTTAACAAAAGAAATATCATATATTTATATAGATCTTGATGAATAATATTTCTAACTTGTTTTTATTTTAAAAAACCTTAAGGAAGTAGATTCTAAAAAGTATAAACTTTACAATAATATTGAAAACAAAATTTCTGAGAAAAATAATTTTGAGACAAAATAAAATTCTAAAATTAATTCTAATGGGGATAATATTTTACTAATTAGACAAAAAATGAAATATTTTCTCTTAAGAAACTCTTATCATATATTAGTTTTGGTAAATAAAATTTTGATAAGATGTATTCACAAATTGTTTCTCTATGGAATATCCCAGAATGGGTTACTCTCATTTAAAACCAGTTTTCAATCACAACTATTTTATCCCTAAAAGTGCCCCATTCTGCACTAAGTGTCAAAGTGGTGGACACTGGGAAAAATGTTTCCTTTACGAAAAATTAAATCCTTCATTTTTCATAAACTCATTTTTAAACAAATGTGGATTCTTAAAATTTTATTTTTAAACAATTAGAGATCCAAGAAAGTTCGGATTCAGAAAATATAAATGTTTTATTTTCAAGAGAAAAAAATAAAGTACCAAAAAAATACATGGTACATGGATAGTTGATATTTCAGACACATTAATCTAAATAAAAACTTCTTTAAAAATATTATTAAGAGTAAAGGTGGATGAGTTACTTAAGGATATAATGATCAAGGGGATATTGTTGGTATATGTAACATGGTTTTTTTTAAAAGCCTTAATTTCAGTTTTTTAATTTATAAAATTTATTAAGAAAAACATTATAAGATAAGTTAATTATGTTACGAAGTTTACCTTCTGAATTTTAGGAATGATAAATGATTAGTTCACAATTCCAAGGATGAGTTCATTATTTCTGCTCATCAACATGAGGATGACTATACACTTAACATAGAAGACCTTATGAGCCAATAATTACCTTGATTTTGTGAAATGGAAGATTAATATTGGTTATGAGATAAAATATTAGGACATTATAACCTTAGGAACTTATGGAGGCTATCTAAGAAAGGGGTTGTTAAGGATCTATCAGATCTTAGATTTGATTATTGAAAATTTTGTGACACCTATCAATATAGAAATCAACATAAATCAAGACTTAATTCTATAAGTGAAGTCTCAACTTATGATGCATTATAGCTAGTGCACATAGACATATTCAGTCCTACACAAAATGGAATTATTGGTGATAAATATTACCTATTTTTTTAGTTTATGATTACACTAAATTTACATGAGTCTATTTTCTAGAAAATAAATATGAAGCTTTTTCTTATTCCAAATATTTTTTAGCCAAATTTATAAATTATAATTCTTCAAAAGATAACAAGAACCATGTTGAGTGAATTCTTAATTTCAATGAATGTTTAGGCTAATGATATTAGTACTATTTGTTATAATATAAATCAAGATTTAATCATGCCATCTCTTAATAAAACACCTTATGAGTTATGGACAGGTCAAAAACCAAAAGTATCATACTTCAAAGTATTTAGATGAAAAGTATTCATTATGAATAAAAAATATAACATAACCAAATTTTCCCCCAAATTTGATGAATACATTATCTTATGATATTCACTACCTCTAATTATTATAGTGTTTTCAATAAAAAATCTTGTACTTTTGAGGAAACAATAAGTGTTAAATTTTATAAAACTGATCATTTTGTTTTTAAACAACCTCATCCTATGTCTTCTAATCTATTTCCTAAAACTAATTATAAACCTTTCTTAAAATACTCTTCTAATAAAGAGAATAGTCAAGAAAATGTTTCTAAATTATTCACTCTAGAAAACAATCTACCCTATGTTGATGAACATGTTTTAAAAAACCTAAGTCCGTTGTTTTTAATAAATCACCCTAGTGATAGTATCATTGTTGATGTAAATCCACTTATAAGGACAATAAATTATTTAACAAATGAATTAGATCATCTAAAATTTCTTTCGCAATTTGAACCCAAAAGTCATGATGAGGATTTGAGTGATGAAGATTTGATTAAAGTTATACAAGATGAACTAAATTAATTTGAAAGGAAAAAAGTTTGGAATTTTTTTGAAAGACCTCAAGAAACATCTATAATTGGAGGAAAGTGGGTCATCAAAAATAAATGTGAGTAAAATGGAATTATATATAGAAATAAAGATATACTAGCTGCTAAAGGATATAATAAACAAGAAGGAATAAACTATGAAGAATTTTATACTCCCATTGAAAGACTTGAATATATTCAAATTCTACTAGATTTTCACCATTATTTAACTTAAAACTTTTTTAAATGGATGTGAAGTGTTCTTTCCTTAACAGATATATTTAAGTGGAAGTTTATGTTGAACAATGTTATAGTTTTGAATAATAAAAAATCCTGAATATGTTTTTTAAAACTTCCAAAGCTTTATATGGTCTTAAACAATCCTTTAGAGCCTAGTATGATAGACTTACAATATTTTTATTACAAAACAATTGTGTTAATGGAACTGTTAATCCAACCAATTTTATAAAAAAATAAACAAAAACATTGTGTTTTTTGAAGTTCTTATTGACGAAATTATATTTTGATCAACTCAAAAGAAATATGAGTTTGAAATTATTATGATGGGAGGGTTAACTTTTTTCCTTGGTTTTAAAATTTCTCAAAAACCAAAAGTAACCTATATATATCTACATAATTATATTAGAGATCTTCTTAAAAATTATGTATATGAAAACACTAAAAGTATATGTTCTATATTTTTACCTCAAATTCCCATGATCTTCATGAAGTTGGATGACCAGTGGATCAACCAAAATTTAGAGGTTTGATATGAAGTTTACTATACTTAATAGCTAGTCATCCAAACCTAATGGTTTTGGTATTTTTATGTGCAAGATATCAAGAAAATACAAATGAATCTCATTTAAAATCTATGAAAATAATTTTTCATCATTTAAATAGAACTATGGATTTGGGACTTTTTTATTCTTTTAGAAATTATTTTGAACTAAAAATATTTTTAGTTGCTGGATTTGGCGGTTATAAAACGTATAGGAAGATTAAATTATGAAATTTTAATTTCTTAAAATATTATTTAGTTTCTTGGTCATATAAGGAAAAAAATGTATAGCACATTCCACTGCTAAAGCTGAATATGTGGCAGTAGAATGTTTTTGTGATCAAGTGTGGTGGATGCAACACACACTCACTGATTATGGCAAGAGTTTTTACAAATTTCATATAATATTTGATAACACTAATACCATATCCTTATGAAAAAACCCTTAAAATAAATCTCATGTGAAGAAAATAGATATTAGGCATCACTTCCTAAGGGACCACATACTTAAAGGATATATTATTTTACAATTTATCAGAATCCAAGAACGACTTGTTGATATTTTTACAAAATCATTACCATGAGATAGATTTGAATACATTAAAAAAATGTAAGGAATTATAACTATAAGTTAATCATTTATATCCATTTTTCTAAACTATATCCTGATATTAAGGTACTCTTTTTAATGGGGTGTACACTTGATTTTATTAATAAAATTTTTTGTCAAAAACAAATAAAGTTTTTGAAAGTAATAAAAAGTTTCTGTACTCTGATAAAACTTTTCATACTTAAGGTTTATTTAAGAATAATATTATTTAACAAAAAAACATTCAAAGAACTCCAAAATTTACTTGTTTTTACCTATTACTTCTAAAACATTCAATTATATATGTTGGTATTTTCAATTTTTTTAAAAAAATTGGATTCATCTTTATTTATATCCAAATTGATTTCTTAAAAACCTGAAAAAAATCATAAACTATAAAACCTTCTTCAGTTTAACCTCAACTTTCAGATCATATCTGTTTTTTTGGACCATTAGATTAAGCTTAAAATATAAACACCGTAGAAGATGAAAAATCACTCCAAAACACATATAAAGGAGGGACCCCCCTGTGTCCCATATCAATCTCCTGCTTTTTCTTCCCGAGATACTTCCCTCCTTCAAAGTCTCTATTCCATTTTCTAGTCCTCAACCTTAAAGTTCTGAATCTCTATGTCAATCTCTTCTCAAACTTCACTGCCTGTGTAAAAGAAGCTTAAAAATTGATCTATTTTTATATAATGTTTAGTTGATCAAAATTTATTCCTTAATTTTGATTCTTTAGTAATAATGATCATAAATTTACAATGATGAGATAGTATTTTCATTATGAAGAATAAGGGAGAACAAGATCCAGTGTATGCAGATATGATTATTGAATTCTATCAGTCAATCAAGTTTTTCATTAAAGGTGGAATGAAAGAATTTTGGTTTATGTGTTATGGAAAAACCTATTCTATATCTTATAGGATATATTTCAGAGAGATGAAAAAGTGGTCAAAATAGATCAATATTGATCTTAAGGTTTTTGTTGATATATTCGAGTAAGTCAATAATGCTTTTAAAGAATCATAATACTCCCTCAAAGATATTTTAAATAGTTTTTCATAGAAGATGGAGGAAGATCAATCCCTTTGACTCTATGAAGACAAAGACCTATATGTAAAACATAATTCTCTCGCATATGAGGTTAAAAGGGTGAAATCTAAAAAACATGAAGTTGTTAAAAACTTAAGTCCCAAGAAGAAATGATTAAGATCTATAAAGAAAAGATCTAGAATCCTGATAAGAAGAATCATAATCAGTAAGAGCTCCAACAAAAGTTTCAATATGACCACAAAGAGTTGAATATATTGAAAGTGATGGTCAAAAAATTGATGTTTAATAATGATTAATTTTTCTTGTATTTTTTATCTTTTTTCGTAACTTTTTTTTTCAATATCTATGTTTTATTATTATTTTTTTCGTATAGTTTGTTTCTTGACTTTTCAGGTACAATACATTTCCTCCATTTATTTTTATAAATCACAAAGGGATTGAATGTTCTAAAAAGAATATTAGTCTAAGGAGGATAATGTATAAGTAAGGGAGAGTATTCTTAAAGAATAAATCCTTAAGTAAGGGGGGATATTTCTTTAAGAATGAAATACAAATACATAAAGACAAGAATATTATCCTTAGGGGATTTCATAACCTAAGTGAGAGTTAGTAATATTAATTTTGGAATCAAATACTCATGGGGGGATAAGTATTTATTTTTATATATAAATATAAAATATTTGGGTCTTAATATTGTTTTCATAAAAAAAATTGTGATTTCCAAAAAGGGGGAGATTTTTGAGTCAAAAGTTTCCTTATGACTTTTTCATTTCATTATGTTTTGGAAATCACAAACACATTTCCTTTAACAATAGTTAATTTCTATAAGTTTCATTTGAATAACTTTAAGTATGTTCAAATATAATAATTCTTATAATACATAATGTCGTATATGATACTTTTATTCTAAGTTTAACATTGTTTATCTTAATACCGATTAGATTATCTAATCTATGAAAATTGGTTCCATACTCATTAAATTGGATACACTATTTCTTAGAATCTTATTCTAACATTTCATTGAATCTGATTTACCATGTTACTTAATTATGAATCACTCAGATTTTTTAATATGATTCACTGTGTTCCTCCATTCAGAATCACTCTGATTTTTAAATCCAATTCACCATGTTTCTCAATTCGGAATCACTCGTTTTTTTTAATATGATTCACCACATTTCACAGTTATGATTCTCTAAAAATTTTGAATCTCATTCTCAGTGTATCCTACTTATGATTTGCCTAAAATTTTGATTTTGATTCTCTCATAATCCTGAATCTGATTCTCACAGTCTTTTGAATCCATTTCATACACCTTCTCAATTCCAATTCTTGATATTCTTAGAATTAGATTCACATTTTTACTAGAATCTGATTTTCATTATCCTAAGAATCTGATTTAGTATATAGATAATTATTTACTCTATTTTACTTATACATTTAATTGGATACATACATATTATTTCAAGGATTATGCTTTTCATAATATGTTTCCTTATATTAAAATTTGTCGTTCAATACGTTATTTCATGACCATTGTAAGTTCGAACTATATACGTCCCTCCACACTTTTAAGGAAAATATTATTTTTGGAGGAAAATTTAACCATCGGAGAAATATCATATAAATACCTAGTCACTTGGATGAGCTCTTATGACCCATACATAGATTTGGATTTCGAGACATGAGAGAGCTCTACCAAAATTCATTTCTGTGAAAGCCTTGAAGTGATCAATTTGTGAACATATTTTTCAACATACTTGAAATATTTAAAAATATTTGTTTTTATTTATGAAACAGTAACTATTGGTGATTGCTATTGATGGCTTACAACATTAAGGAAGACATAGGTTCCTATTACCATCTCAATCGAGGGCTTGCGGGGGTAGAAAGACAGAAGTGGCATCTGATCTTTTAGGGATCGATGGATTACCCTGGTGTGGGTAAGACATAATTTCTTAAAAGTATAAATCAAGAGATATTTATACAAGGTGTTTGGATACCCTACACTTTGGATTAAAATAATTTTAATCTTTTATATGTATATTAAATTTACAATGCTACTTGTTATAAAAAAAATTGTTTCTTATACTTTTATTTTTGTAATAACTTTGACATAAAATTTTATATGGTTTAAGGTAGAATATTTTTAAAGAATACATGTGTGATTATTTCAATACACATCGTAATCAAACTTAATGTGATTTCTATTAACCTTACAATAGAGGGTTCAGTGAATCAAATTTGTTTAACTTTGTTAAACAAATATTTCCATAAGGTTAAAAGCTAACGTTTTGAAACTTACAACTAACCCCCCCCCCTAAATTTTAGCATCTTCATACATATTTTAATCTTACATTTAGATGGAATTAGAGGAAATTGTATTCAATTATTCATTATAGTTAATTTCCATGCTCACAAGAGTGTCTATGGAAAGGGTTTAGGTTCTCACACTGACGTCAAACCTAGTAAATAATGTATTCTTTACATTATTTTCTACTTTTTTATTCGTGAGTATTTACTAAAAGATGATAAGAATATGAGATTTAATGGGGTTCAGAGGTTATTTTTTAAAAAATATTGAAACTTATAAAAAGTTAACAATAGATTCACCCCCTAGTTGTTATTATATCCATTGGAAGATCAATTGGTAGCAAATCCAGGTTCCATTGTTGAATTATTATCATGGATAATATACATTTTTTCAATAGTATAATAATTACATAATTTTATGGGAAACATTATTATGGATGAAAAAAATATGATGATTATTTATCTTCAATATCTTAGCCTGCAATTTTTTTATACTACTACAATTGGGTTTCCACCTATTGAGAAGGATTCCCTAATCACTTCTGCTGATAAGAGAAATATAAAATTTGATGGAAAAGATAGAAGTTCAATTATATTGTCTCTATCATAAAATTTTTATATTAATTTAATGGGTATCAAAACATCAAAGAGTAAGTGAGAAAAGTTGGAAAGTACTTTTGAAGGGAACAATAAAGTGAAGGAAGAAAAGATTCAAATCTGGCATGATAAGTTTGAAGATATAAGAATGAGAGAGGGAGAAACTATTGATGAATACTTCACCAAGGTAGATGAAATTGTTTGTAACATCAAAGGATTTATAGAACTTTTAGAATATTAAACAATAATTAAGAAAACTATGAGAAACTTTAATTATAGGTTTAATTCTAAAATTTATTCCTTATATGATAAGGATGATTTATCTCTTGATGAATTGCATAACATTCTTATTTCTTATGAAATGAGGAAAGGTCACATGTTCAATAAAAATATGAAAGGTGAAATGGACTTTGAAGATATAAGAAAAATGAGAACTCAAGATATTGTATACGTAAATCCTTTTGATATTGAATATAAAGAGGATTATGTGTTGAATGATAAAATCATGTCTCTTATCTCTAAGAACTATATAAGAGGAAGAGGAAAGTATGGAGGATATATTCTACTCAAATGTATTGAGTGTGGTGGAATCATACACTTTTTTATAAATTACCCCAAGATGAAATTGGGTGAGAATCAAGAAGATAATGATGAAACACATATATGTAAGGAGTTGAACAAAAGTTATAAATAAACAAATTCATACAAAAACCCAATAAGAAGTTTATTAGAAACAAAAGAAGTATGTTTACTAAGAAATTTGAATCAGAATAAACTAAAAAAATTATTCAGAAGATAAAAGTTCAAAAAAATCAAAACCTTTATCAAAAAAGTGGATAAAAAAAAGTATTCCTCAGATAGTGAAGAAGGTGGTGAAAAATCATATAGAGATTATCAACTTAGAACATAACTTTTTGCATGTCTTGAGACAAATATAAATCTTATGAAATAAATCATAGAAATGAAGAAATATTGTGAATAAATTTCTAAAGGAAGAAAATATTTCATCAACCAAGAGGAATAATACATTCATGATATTTTAAATTACAAATTAAGAGTTCCGTAAAATGGAAATATGGTTGAAGATTTCAGTAATAAATTGGAATATAATGAATAAGAAGTCAATAAAATTCAATCTAAACATAATGAGTCTGAATGTTCCTTTATGAAGATGAATGAAAACTTTAATAAATATTTAGAATTAAAAACTAAGACTTCTATGGTTGTTGAAAATAATCATATCAAGAATTAGGTGAATTACTCATCCCCCAAAAATAATTTTTCATCTTATTTTTATAAAATATCATGGGATAATAAAAGTATTGGAAAATTTAGGGAGGATAAAGGATATATTAAACCTGTCCAGTATAAAAAATTTGAATACTCACTCTGAAGGAATGATGTTTCATGCCCAGAGTATATTAGAGAAGGAAGCAGTTATCAACCTCAACAAAGTTTCTACAGAGAAATATCTTACATAAATAGAAAATCAAGATGTGATGGTTTATGTTGGTGTTGTGGAATTATTGGGAATAGTAATTATAACAGTTTTCATGACATAGAAATTCACGAAATAATTTTTGAATATAGTGTAAGAAATAGTAAAACTATAATATGTAACTGTCATAACAAACAGGAAGCTAGAAAAGAAAAATATCAAGATGTTAGAAACTTTCCAAAAAATTAAATTTGAATGTCTGAAAGAAGTATTTGGAATATTTTATTAGTCTTTTCATGACGAATAAATATTTTTGACACTTTAATGAACAATTTTCTTATCAGAGAAAAGAAAATGAACCTGGAAAGAAGAAAGTTGATCAAAGAGATTTTTTTGTTGAAAATTACTTAAAATCAAGTAAAAAGAACAGACCATGGATACATGATAGTGGTTTTTCTTTACATATGAAGGGTGATTTAGAAATATTTAAATTGGTTGAAAATCATTCTAGAGGTGATGTTACCTTTTGGAATAATTATTCCTTAAAAATCAAAGGAATCATAATGGTTGAGATTGATGCATCAAAATTAAAATGAAATTAAATTTTATTTTTTGATAGGATAAAACATAACTAACTTAGTGTAAGTAAAGTTTTCTATGATAGAAAATATGTGTTCCTCATAAAATATTCTTGTGTTATCGAAAGTCTGAGATATGGAAAAGTTATTACAAAAGGAGAAAGAACTATTGGAAGTCACTTCTATATAAAACAATTTAACAGGCCTTGTTACTTAAGTGATGAATATGAAAATAAGTTGTGGCACTGAATAATTAGCCACCTTAGTAAGAAAAACGTGAACAAACTTTCTAAATCCTATGTTATAAGAAATTTTCCAAAATTTAATATAAGATAAGAAGATGTTTGTGTTACTTATCAGAAAGGGTATATGACTAACAAAAGTCCTAATAAAGTTGAGATACAGTCTACCAGACCTCTTCAACTTATTCACTTTAATTTATATGGGTCAATGAGACATCAATAAATAAAAGGAGATTTGTAATTTATCATTTTTACTGAGGATTTCACTCATATAAAAAACATCATGTTTATGGAATATAAGTTATAGAATGTGAAAATGTTCAGATTTTTTAAAAAATAATTTGACAAAGAAATGGGGATTATACATAGAATTTGAGAACAGATGATGGTACCAAATTCACAATAAATACTTTTCAAACATATCTAAGGAATCATGGTATCAAATATTATTATATTTATCCCTAAAATCCCTAAAAAGGAGAAGAAAAAAATATAAGTTGGGTGGAAATCGGAAGATTTATGTTAGCAGAATACAAAATTTCAAATTTCTATTGGAGAGAATATTTTAGTACTATTGTACTTATTCATAATATATGTTTGTTGAGATAGGAATCAAACATTAATTCTTATGAAATGTTTTATAATAGAAACCCTTCATGGAAGTACTTAGTTTTGGGAAGTCAATGTTTACTAATGAAAAATCTGGATCTGGGAAAGTTTGATGAGAAAGTTGAGGAAGGAAATTTTATGGGTTATTAAACAGATCTAAGAAGTTGAAAATTTGGTAAAAAAACATTTAAATTTTTTTTCAAACTCATATTATGTGACTGTTATTTAGAATCCAACTTCTTTAAAAAAAGTTATTTGGGATGTTGAGGAAGAAAAACTAAAAGTTTCCAATGAAAATTAAAGTGAGAAAAGTAATTTTCCTGAATATTCAAATGAATCATATAACGAGGAAAGTGAATCAGGGATAGGAACTCTAAAATTTCTTAATTCACAAAAAAATGTTGAGACTAAAAATATTCTTTAAAATTAGACGGCTACAGTTCAGAAAATAAGAAATCTAATATTAGAAAATAAAACTTCACTCATATCAAAAGCCAAACCAGAATCAATTTCAAAATCTATTCAAAATAAAGAATGGGTGATTGATATGAATGAAGAGTTGGAAAAAAATTAGAAAAATGAAATTTGGGAACTTTTTACAAGTCTGAAGGGTAAAAATGTTATCAGAACTAAATGTATAAAAAAATTTGAATAAACATCTAGAAATTTAAATAAATAAAGATAGTCTTATTTATAAAGTCTATGCATATGTGCAATTTGTGGATTTTATTGAAACCCTATTAACCATTTCAAGGTTAGAAACTATTAGGATATTTCTATTAGTGGCTACTCACTAGAATTACAAAGTATATCAGATAGATCTAAAGTCATCATTTCTCAATAGAGAAATTGAAGAAGAGGTTTACATCGGAGAACCTTGTGGGTTTCTACTCAATTAAGATGAAAAATATATTTTATAATTAACAAATATTTTTTTGGGCTGAAACAATCTCCGTGTTCTTTGTAATCTAATACTGAAATTTTTTTGAGAATGTTGATTTTTATAAAGGAAAAGTTGATAGAAAATTATTCGTTAAAGATGTTGAATCTAAAACTATGATTGTAATTGTTTATGTGGATGATATAATTTTTATGGGGATAAATAATTTGTTTTTAAAAATATATAAATAAATTAAAAGAAACATTGAGTTTTTGATTTTATGATAATTAAATTTATTGATTGGTTTAAAAGTTTAATAAGAATAAAAATTTATTTTTCTATCTCAAGAAAATTTTTTCTGGTAATTATTAACAACATTTGGCAAGGAAAAGTCTAAAGAAGTTTCTAATCTAATATTAGTGGGGATGAAGTTGGGTAATGATGAGTCCTGTAAAAGTTATAATTAGAAATGCCTTTTAAATATGATAAGAATTATCCTTTACATGATATCCTCAAGTCCTAATATGGTTTATTTTTTGACTTTGTTTTCTAGATATAAATTTAATCCGAAAGATTGAAATAATATGGCTGCAAATAGAATTCTAAGTTATGTCAAAGGAATAACTTCACATAGGTTATTATACAAAAGAAATTATGGGATGAAATTTCATGGTTATAATGATTCCAATTGGCCTGGAGATTGTAATGATAGAAAGTCAACCTCCAGAAGAACATTTTTATTAGTTGAATGTTGTGTGAGTTGGAATAATAAGAAAAAATGTTTAATAATGTTGATCCTATAAAAATTAGAATATCTTGCGTCTTCAATGATTTGTATTTAGATATTGTGGATGAATGTTTAGTTGGAATATTTTAGAGTAAAAATATCTAAACCATTGAAGATACTTTGTGATAATCATATTGAAATTGATCTTTCTACGAATCATGTCCAATATTCAAGGTCAAAACACATTCATATTAATTTTCACTTTTTAAAATATAAATTTTTTACTTGATATGTCCTGTTGGAACATATCTTAATGAAGTATCAAAATGTTGATGTATTATCAATGGAAATTCCAAAATAATGGTTTGTGCAGTTGAGGTTGTAAAATCATGTTCAGCCTCCTCCAATAACCAACTAAATCTCATAAGAAAGTCCCCCACTATGATTTAAATTATATTGATTTAGGGGGGGAGAAATAAATAAATTTGTACTCTGTAATAAGTAGTGTAGTTTTTAGACAATAACTTTTGAGAAAGGTGTATTTCGGTAAAAGTAAAAAAAACTTGATTTGTTTACCAAAGGTTTTTAGTAAAAGTTGTTAATGAAAGTTGTCAAAAAAATACAAAGGGGGGGATTAGAGAACCTTTGTGATATTTTGTTTTAACAAAGAGTTTATATATGTTGAAAAATAATATTTGGTAAAATAATTTTTTCAAATGTGGTGAAAGTTATTGAATGTTTGAACCCAAACACAAAGCAGGAGATTTTTTTTTTTTTGAGAATGATTTTTTCTGAATGGAGGAGATCGAACTGAGCAGAACCATATGCAGAGTATTGTACTGAGAAGCACTAGACATAGATTCTGTATGAAATTTGAATTTTTTTAATCAAATGAATCATTTATCTCATATCAATTGGCATGAATTTAAATATTCATCGAACTCGGTGATGGTCAGAAAGTCAGAAATTACTAAGTGAGGAAGTAAGAATAATATTAAAAATAATAAAGGAAACTAGTGAAGTTAGGATTTAGAAACTTCTTTAATTTATAACCTAGATTCAGATACTGATTTTCAAATCTTGAAGTTCTATTAAATCATGAAAACCCTCACGATAAAATATTTTGAAGAAAATGAGGAACTGTAAAGATTGTATCAATTCTAGGAATCAATAAAAAAATTCATCAAATCAAGAAGTTTTGCACATATAAGTTTTCAAAAGTCTGAATGAGTTATAGATGATGACATTTGAAGATTTTAAAAAATTAAGAGTGGAGATTTCATCGTAATGAGGATTCCACTATTATGAGGACTATATATGAATAAATTTGATTTGGAAAGTCAATCATAATGAATCTAAGGATGAAAGTCAATTGGAAATACTCTAAAGAGAAAATTCAATTAGACTAACTCTGATAAGGAAATTCAATCTGAAAACTTTGATGAGGAAAATCAATTTACAATGAGAAGAGTAAATTTAATCATAATGAGAATTGCATCGTAATGATAATTACATCATTATAAGAATTCCATCAGACTGAATTTGATGGGGCAAGTCAATTTGGATGACTTTGAGGAGTAAATTCAATCATAATGACTCTGGGAAGGAAATTGAATTGGACTAACTCTGATAAGAGAAGTCAATTAGACTAACTCTGAGGAGTAAAGTCAATTTGTATTGAGATAATGAAGTTTCATCATAACAAGTTTATTAATTTTCATCATAATGAGATGAGTAATTTCCATCATAATGATCTGAGGAAGTTTCATTATACTAAAGAATAATTAAGAATTCTGAGAAGACTGATTACAGAGAAGACTAAAAAATATTCCCAAAGATTTGTGATGAGTTAAAGTGTTGAAACCTAAAATTTGAATATGAATAGTTCACAAAAAAATTTAATTTGAGTAAGGGGAGAAAATTTTCAGTTTCCCACCATTTCATTATGGGATGCCTATAAATAGTTTCATGGTATATTCATACTTTGTGTCCTTTTCTTATTCATAAAATATGGTGTGCTAAAGAGGTTGAGTTACAGTTTGAATAAAAGTTTTTTCTATACATATATCTCATTATAAGATCATAAAACTGAAATTTATCTTAAAAGATTAAGGAATATTGGTTTGAGTAAGATCAGACTGAGGAAGATTAGACCTAGGCAATCCGACCCAGTTTCTTCATACAAAGGTTCAAGATAGAGTTTTATGGAGAATTGTTTTTATAAAATTTTATTTTTTATCCCAAATATTGAAAAAAAAATTAAATTGATTAGAGTTAGTATAATGATTCTTATAATGAGGTATAATGTGTCTAATAGGATTAGGCACAAGTTTGGATTACTTATTTATTATAGTGAATTTTCACATACCCATGGGAGTGGATATGGAAAGGGTGTAGGTTATCACACCGAGTCTAAACCTTGTAAATATTATGTTATTTACATGATTTCCTACCTTTTCATGCATTAGTATTTATTAAAATTTGATAAGAATATGAACATTAGTAGGTTTAAATGGTAAATTTATGAATATATTGAAACTTATAAAAATTGAACATCTGAGTCAACCCTCCCTTCTTATTTATTATTCAATCATTTGGAATGTCATTGTTTATATCCAACTGCATACAATAACACATGGAAATTATTGTAAAACCTATTATAGTTGACCTCCCTTAAAAACAATCGACTCTAGCTTCCAATGCATAACATTAACCTAATCATGAAGCCTTCATCCAAGGAGGAAACCCATGGTCATATAAGAATGATCACCAAGCCCATACTAGACTTATGGTAACATTTCCTATCCAAACCATCCACTATCCATTTATGTCAATATTCCCTCTAATTAACATTTGTGCATTTCAAATCCAATACCTTTAGATCATCACGACCCTTTCAATACCGACATCTAACGCTCACGCTCTAACTCAATCTGATACTATTTCTTGACCAACAAATAGAATTTACTAATGAATATAGAAATATATAGTTCCCTTTTACTATTGACATCATAATGAAAACATGAGAATATAATGACTAGTCCCAAAAACCCATGACCCTCCTCATATTATATTCACATGCTAAAAACAATCATCCCAATCCCTACCATAAGAGTTTCCTTTTCATCAGGCCACAAAAAAAGGAATGTTTTAATTACCATGGTCCATGATTTTTCTATCTCCCAATATAATCACTGGTGTGGCCAAGCCCTCTCACTATTGAGTGTCAACGAAAATGTTACTTATCACTCATTTTTTATTCATGAAAATGGATTTCACACCACTTGATAAAGTATTTTATAATCTAACATTACTGCTCCTCCCAAGACACACTTACCTCAAACCTATAAACACATGCCTTTATCCAACCCCTGTCACCATGTTAACCTAACAATGTGTTTCGAGGTTCTCCCTCAAACCAACTATTTCATAGCCCCAAATATGTTTCCAAAACAACCCTCATCACAGGAACTCCGTTTATTTCACATAGTGATATAGGTCACCACGCATGCCCATATCTCATTAAGATCCATCGATCTTTTGACAGTGCCCAACCACTCACCAAAGTTTTATTAAAAAATTAATTGTGAGTAACCTACATGGATTAAACACACCCTATATAGAGGTGGTAAAAACCATTAACACCTAGTTCATTACCCTACTCATGCTCCAGTAAGTCATACGTCACCAAGTCAAAGTTGATTGTGCTCCAAGGTATGTCAGTCTCATAATTACATGATGTCCCATGGAATGCCTCTTCAAAAAACAGGAACCTCACTAGTTCCAAGATTCATCAAACTACTACATTACACATGAAATCATTTTTAAACCATAGTTTATCATCATTTTTCTTATGAATTTCAACCTCATATTTACACTTAGATTCCACATAGTGATATTCTAGTCATTTTTATAAATCCAAGATCAACACCTCTAAAGGTGGAACAAAAAACACCCCACCCATGGGTTTCCCTTGATCTAACCAAAATGTCTATCTTTAGGGGTCTAAGTCAGAACAAAGGCCCTCTAGGTTTCCCACCTAGCCCCACCTATTAAGTCTCCTAACAGTTCCACTAGGTCTGTCCACCTATAACATCAGTCAAACCTCTCACTAAGGTCACATCTTAGGGAATGAAATCCACACTCCCATATCAACACACAACATCACCATTCCCATACATTCACTCACGGAGTCTCACATATGTCAAGATCACACTATAACCACTACCCACAACTAGGGGATCCCATAAATTGATCATCTCTAGTTTTATCTATAATTCACAAGAAACATTCTTGTTCTATCATATAATATTATGTGGTATCTAATGTTCTTCACACTAAATCTAAAAGAGGTGATTCCAAATGAAATTATTTATAGTATCAACCTATGAGGGTAAACCCATTCATATATGGGTTTAGTTATAAGGGTTTTCAATTCCATATTATAAATGAAAATCCTCTATAAGTTTTAATTAAAATCCAATTTTTGTGAAACTAAATTATAATACACTTATTTAATGGATGATTCTAATTCATAAATCATATAAGGAATCACATTCCAAGAATCATCCTACCAATCAATGATCCCCTTTGTGAATCCTCATAAGGTATTTCTCTATTGAGGGTCATGATGTCAATGTAGAAAAATGATGAACTAGAACTTTTCAAGAATCTATTTGCGGTAATACCACGAAATATCTTAGTACATCAAGTAGTATTTAGGTGCCTATCAATATTTCATTCAAAGACACAACTAGATAACCAAAAATCAAGGTTGGTAAAGTAATATTCCATATCAAGCTAAATTAAAAAAACACCATGTAGGATGTTATATCTTTTTAGTTAACCATGCCTTAAAAGGATTCACCCACAATGGGGTCTAAAAGAAAGGAATATTATTCCCACATTAACCTACTAGGGTCAACAATAAGGTACTTCGTTCCATTTTCAAATTTCTAGTGTCAATAAAAGAGAACTAAGTGCCTAAAATTTTCTCTGAATGGAAAATTTTAAAGGCATAACATGCCGTTAATGACCAACTAGAATTACTAATGAGACGTTAAGTTATTATTCATACCTATTAAGGATATTTTTACCTTCTGTAAAAAAACTGTTATATCAGTTTCAACATTTTCTGGTCACATCATGTCATACTCTCCATGGATTATAATAGAAGAATATAAACAAGGTTATACAACTAATAAGAATACAAATAATAACCAATATGATAAAATTACATTTAGGTTGTCATTAATGCTTTAAATAGTTGGAATAATTATCCCTAAAATAAATCACACACTAGAATACCTATAAGATATAGATCCTAGGAGTCAAATGTGATACATGAGATTACTCTTGTCTCTATAGTCCAAGAGTAAATATCAAGTCGTTGGCCTCTTGAAAACTTTTTTAGGATCAAAAAGTACATAATATATCATAAAATTCAAACCAAATTGTTTCAGTTGAAGTGAAAATCATACATAAATATAACTCTATAAATCAAGAACATAAATCCCATATACCTAGAAGCTTTTACATTTTTACTGAAATAAGTTTTCTCGAGACACTAGTCTGATATCCATCACAGGATCGAAAACATTCCGAATAACCATGTCTACCATGCCATAAATAGTAAGAAAGTAGGAGATTAGATCCTATGATACCACTTTATCATTACCTTATTTGGTTACAATGAATAGTAATCAGGATTGGTCACCACATGGCCTCATGTATGCTTCCCTATATGATAGAGGCTTATAACCAATGATGGTCTTGGTTCTGTCTTTGGGGAGACTATACCCTCATATCAGAGTAGTAATAGAGTAGAAAATAACAAAACATGAAACAGTATAATTATAAAATGAAAATGGATATAGATAAATATAAGTAGATATTAGAAAATGATATGAAGAAAGGTCCCAAACATCCATTCCACACATACACTGATAGACCACTATGTCTATTACATATACAAACCTTAATAAAAGTAGTTGAATTTACTGGATCCAAAACATAACAATTCATACCACATCCTAAGATCTGGTATGCATTCATTCCATCTTTCACCTTTAATCCCAAGCCTAATCCCAACCTTTACTTACAACCTGGTGAAATTTTTTCTTGGGAACCCTCATACAGTGGCGGCAAATGCAGGCAGAGTACAAATCTTAGTTTGGAACCACTGACATGTTCATGTTCATTTCTAGTAAATTTATGGTACGTGTATGTCAACTACTAAATGAAATAATAAAAATAATGTAAATATCTAAAAATAAATTAAATAAATAGTATTGTACCTCAGGCCAGATGGCTACCTAGGATGATTGTTCCTGCTTCAGTCAGTGCCAAAAATGTCTTTGAGAAAGCTATATCTTCACATGGGGATACAAGTCCTAGATTGGGATAAACCACACCCACCAACACTAAATAAAATAAATAATTCAACATATCTGTTGTACAGCCAAAAAATAAGTCATTGAGTTATATCCTTGGCATTGTAAGAATAATATTTAAGAAATTTCTATTCACTGGAACACATAAAATGTCTTTGCATTCCCTATCCAATTCCTACATCAGATACCAAGATCCCGATATATGGGAAATAAATATTTAAAACTCGAATTATTTTCAATTGGGATGACACTTAGGTAATTTGTAAGGAATCCTCACTTGATCAGAGAAAATAACTTAGCATCTATCAATCACTTCTCAAGAGCCTGTTCCTAGGTAGATCTAGGAAATGAAATCATGGAGAAACTACACAATCCCATAGAGTATCCTTGGAATCAACCAAGGTGATAAAAATAAACCTTTGTGATATCACAACCATATAGTTCTTGGATAAATTTGGCCACTTGTAGACCACTAACAAAATCTGGATCCTATCATGTTAGGCATCATGGGTGATACACTAACTATGAGGGGGTTTCTAATATACACTTGGTAACATTATCTATTTTCTTGATACATGGATAAATTCTATAAACAAAAATAATTACTATAATAGAGTCATTATATATTGTAACCCAGTATTATAGGGTATCCAAGACTCTACAAGAATTACTTACTTTTATTTCAAACATTAAAGGTGGATCCCAGTATATTAGGAATCCAACTTAACTTTTACTTTATGAAATTCATCCAAATACACAAATAATAATATTACATATTATTATAACCATATACATAATAATGATTTTTCACATCCATGATTAATACAGAATCGATATTCAATATATTAGATAGGTAGTATCGGGTTTTATGATTCCTTAGCACCTCACCATATAAGTATTTTAGGGCAACATCCTCCACAAGAACTATGGTTCATTCATAATTATCTAACTATATCTATTTAAAATTTAACTATTATATTAATTAAGACTTATCTTAAAATTGGAGGGTTGTCAAAACACTGGAACCCTTCTTAATCGGGTCTTTTTCCTTAGTGGTCGTGCTAGTAAAATTCAATCTTTAAGGGAAAACCTTAGGTTATTAATTTCAATTACCATCACACCCTTACTAGGGTCTTAACGTTATTTGGGGAACCCTTACTTAGGGTAACATAAAATTTCAGAATCAAGACTGAACCCATCCTAATCAATTAATTTAACTTAGAGACAACAATAGTAAAATCGATGCTTTAGGGGAAAACCTTAGGTCATCTACTCTATTCTCCGCACTCCCTTAGTAGGATCACAACATGATCATGGAACCTTTACTCGGGGCCCCACCAAGTTATTTATCAACGCCAAATCCCACCTCCAAGAGGAATAACACCCCTCATACATACCCTTTAATACTTCAGGACCTTTAAGGCCTTGGTGAAGATAGTAAGTTAGTCTTCAGGTCTTAAGAGACTCTAGTACCAACCATACTAGTTTAATCACCACCTCTTAAAAGAGTTCACTCAAATGCCTAAGTATATGTGTTGTTAGTCTCTCACTCATTCCCAATGTAGGGTTCTCCAATAGGGTCTCTTAAAAACTAAGTCAAGGATTTATGGTAAGCTCAAAACCTATGGTAGAAGAGGACTTCATCGAGTATCCAAGAGACTGTAGTGGCCATTGGAATTTTACTATAATTAAGTGTTAAGGACCTTGACTTATTTTATCAACTTATTTCGTTCATTGAAGAAGTTAAATTTATATAATTAACAAAACCTTTAACTAGGGGTATCTTAAAATATATAGTGGAACCTGAGAACATCACATAACTCATACGTATAAGAAATTTACCTAAGGGGAATGTATTAAAGACCGCCTACCTCTAAGTAGAATTAAACAATTTACACACAGATCCTGAAAGCTCTATCCAAGATCTCCCTAGATCCACCAAAACCATTGAATTCAAATCCAAATGCATTAACACCGAATCCCCTAGATAAAATATGAATGTACATGAATAATACAAAAACATCAATTCTATCATTAAATGTTCAATTTATTAATTAAAAAATTTATAAAAGGAAACATCTCATAGGATTCCGGTCACTCGATGAAAAAATAAACAAACACATGCAGGAGGCCTATAAGGAACCCCCATAACAATTCTATAGAAAATCCCTAATAAATTGTCTCGGAATAAATATTAATTTAATTTAATGTAAACTAAAAAAATAAAATTAAAAATTAGGAATACCTTACAAAAACGATGTCTGATGACAATATGATGATATATAAGGATGACCATTTCCTAGGGAGAGAAAAAGCCCAGTCATGCTTAACCAATTCCACCATGATCTGATGGAATCAAAAACAAATCCATAAATTGGGGAGATAAAAAACATAAACAAACAGAGGATAAGACTCAGAGATTTTGGTAGGGTAAAAACCTTACATCAAAATTCTATAGAAGGCCACCAAGAACACCACCTTAAAGGGGCTTGAAGAAGGGAAGGAAGGGGTAGAGGAGTTAGCTCATGTGAGAGAAGGAAAGTGGAGAAATAGTAGATTCACTCTTAAATCATCAGGAGGTAAAACTAAAAAATTTCATAATTTAATAAATCATGTGATTTTTTTGCTTGGTTTTCAAAACAGTGTGCCAATCATGCACCCATACTATCAAAGGGCCAACACCTCACATGGTTATGGTGCATGGTTTAGTTAACCATGTTCCAACCGTAAGTCATGTCTGAAACTCCTAGAAAGCACTCACATGATATCCTAGGACAAGGTGAATTATTTGATACCCATGTTTCAATACATTTTGGGTCACATATTTGGCTTTCACAATTATCACTAACCATTCACTAACTGTAGGCCAAGGATTCCTTTCCAAAAAACTCAAACTCTGAGTCCTGAACCCCCGAGATACTCCCAAAACGTTAGAACCCTATAAAGAACTTTATTCTCAATCTAAATAGGTCCTTTTTAGGTATTCTAACAATTAAAATTAGACTCCAAATATCCAATCAAAATATAAAAGACAAATTAATGAAAATTTCAAATTACATCTGTAATTTCTTACTCATAAATGCATGAGGATCTTACATAATAGAGTTAAATATTATGGAGGATTTAAATGAGTAAAAATAATAGATAATTAAACGAATAATAATGAGGATAATTCATATATAATTAATAATGGATAATTCTCATGGTTTTTTGAAGTCTTTTTATTTATTTTAAGGAGTTTTTTAAATGTAGATTTTTTTAAGGCAGATTTTTTGGAATGTGGCTTCTAGAATTGCATATGGACATTGCCTTTTATGGAATAAACTTGGTTGATGCATGTTTTCCTAATAATATGTTAAATATATAAGAAGTATATTTTTGATACATGGTTAATATGAATGTTCACAAGATATCGGTAGTAAATATGAAGGTGAAATAGTGTATCAGAGGTTTCCTTAGTCAGTGGGAGGCTAATTGTAAATCTTATAGGGAGGAGGAATTGTTTGATTGATTAGTCACTTAAAGTGGATAATATTCATTGTTAAGTTCTTAATATTAATGTTTTTAAAAGTTCATAAACATCAATTTTAGTCCAATTCAGAAATTGAACTTCATTTCCCATCATTGTGCAATTCATGCAAAAAAGATCAATTTGGGCCCACTCAATAATGTGCTTGTGGAAATTACAATATTCATCATTTTAATTTAAAATTTTGGGATAGGATTTATCACTTTGTTTTGAACATTTTATCTTTTAGGTCCGATGGATTAATCCCAAAGGAAGATGGAGAATTTTGCGCCTGAAGGCAGAAACTTGCTGGAAAAAGCATAATGGGCCTAAGGCCCATCAAACAAATGTGGGGCCCAGAAACCAAACCCAATGAAGCTCAAAATTATACAGTAGAAAGATAAAAATATGAGGATCATTTTATTCAACTGTGGCCGGAGCTAATTCTGATGTTTTCATGATGATAAAGGGATCTGAAGTTGAGATTTAAATGGAGGACTCGTCATTAATGCACAGAAATCCGTCCCACCATTTCGATCATAACTTTCAAACGGATGAGCCATATTTCCTGAACTTTTGAGAGCTTCTAGAAGACACATGGACGAAGATATTTTATATTTATGACACCTTAGTATTCGTCCATATGAAGTGTCAAACACACACGTCAAAATGGAGGACGAATCTGGACAGTTTTCCGGGTCAACTTCGAAACGTCAATTTCCTTTTTATTCATCACCCTCCTTTTTGACTCTCTTAATTGTTGGGGGGTGAATTTAATGTTGGGGGTGGACATAAGGCTCCTAATATGCCTATATAAGGAGCTGGTGGTGAAGGGAATAATCATCTAACATTTTTCCTTGAATCTAACATTTTTCCTTGAATCTAACATTTTTCCTTGAATCTAACATTTTTCTTTGAATCCATGTTTTTTTTTCATCCATTGTATTTCTTTCAATTGTAATTTTCTGCTTTCAATTTGTAATCGCATCATCAAGTTTTCCCATGTAATTTTTTCTTTCACGTTTATTATTTTAATAAAATTTCTTCTTCTTCTTCACTTTTTATTTTCCTTTTCTTCACACGTTGATACCGTTGAATCATGGTGTGAAATTATTCACACCAACACTTGTGATTTCAATCACACAACGGTGGAGTGTTCGTTCTTTTAATAATTTTCTTCTCCTTCAATTCCGCCCCCGTAAGTCTACATCCCGCTTCCATTGGTAGAATAGCATCAATGGAGGGCTAACCTCTTAAGGGTTGATCCAAGGGAGTAGCAAGGTCATGGATTGAATGTTATTTCATGTACTTAATATTTAAATCTATTCGTTATTTTAGGATTTCCATTTGATGAGTTACATTCTTTCTCATCTTTTCCAACTTTAACGATGACACATTTTGAGTGCTAGTACGATCTATTTCCTTTGAGTGCTCATTAAAGTGATCCTCAAATTGAATTAGTGATTGGCCTTGGAATTGTGTAGGGATTAAATTGGTGAATGATTTGGAAGAATTATCTCATTGTTTGGATATGTCTTAAATTAATGACATGAAATTTTCTAAGAAAAGAAATTCATCCAATCCACCCCAAGCAAAATCCTAAGATCAACCCACCATCAATAATTGTTTAGTTCACATAATTTTTTATTATATATTATTTAAATTATATCTTTAGTTCTTCAATTAAAATCTACCTCAAAGTTGGCCACTTCATAGCCAATCCATCAATAAATCATAGCATCTCAAGGTTACTTCTTCGGTCCCTGTGGATTCGATCCCTACTTGTACTTCAACGACCGCTTTTACCAGTAGGGTAAATTTGGGCGCAACCAAATTTTGGCGTCGTTGCCGGGGACCCAAGTAAGTACCTTAGACCCACATCTTCTTTTCTCACCCCAAATTCTCTATTCTCACCCTATATTTCTCTTTTCTTTTCCCCTTTCTGTTTTCGTGTGTCCAAAAAAAATCCATATCCAAATTTCATTCAACTCCAATGGAGTATCATCAACAATATACCTTCACAAACTCAAAATGGAATCAGTTTGAAAATTCACATTGGGAATCACCAATTTTTTTTAATCAACCTTTGAATGAATACACCACCCCTGATAACATGAACGAAATTTGTAATGATGAAGGTTTAAAAGATCAATTTCCATACCTCTCAAGGATGATTGAAGAGATAAAACTTAATGAAGTTCATGAGGTCCAAACATCTATCAATCCTAATTCTGAAAAAATTATTGAACATTTGTGTGAAAAAATGGATAAAATGAATGCAGAAGTTTCATCATTGAGAGTAGAACTACAAAGCATTGAATCATTTTTGGAACCCACTCCAACTCAGGTTATCCCTTCCACATCACTTATAGAAGAATCTTGTTACCCACATAACTTATTTGAATTTAGTGATGAGCCCACTTTAGAATCTTGGAAAACAGAGTTGGATAATGAAGTGAATTGGTCAGGTAATTTTGAAAGTCAAGCTAATGAACATGAGGTAATTGTTAACAAGTGTTTAAATCAGGATGAAATTGATTTTATGAATTCACAAGAGGGAAATTTTTCTTCAGAGATTGAATGTTCGGAATATTTCTACAATGATGATTTTTCAGATACACCAATCACTAAACCATTAGGAGAAATCACAAACATCAAACCCATACCCATTTATGAAACTCATCTAGAAAATTTTGGGGTTGAATCTTCAATTCAAAGGGAACCAATTGTGTTAGGAAATTTTGAAAATGAAATTGATATTGATTCTAATTCCTTATCTATTTTTGAATGTCCTATCCAACCTGAACTTAAAATCAATGTCCTTACTTCCCCACTCAGGCATCCCATCATAGGGTACAAAAAAGACCTCTCAGTTATCATTCATCCATCTCATGAAACCAATAATGTAGGAATGAACCTTGAAATCTTAGTAAATACTCCAGATAAAACACGATCAACCATTTTAGATATTCCTTGGATTTTACCAATCATTGTAGAAAATAGGATTTCACATGAATCAAATTATAAAAAAATCAATCTGAATAAAGTTGAAGTGGACAAAAATGGGGTCCTAAAAATGATGAATGTTGGAATTGGATAAGTTGGGGGGTAAAAGTCGAGCCAATGACGTTAAACAAAAGCGCTGCATGGGAGGCAACCCATGGTTTTCATGTTTTCTAATCATTTTGAATCATTTTATTTTTCATATAATAAATTACCATAAGTTGTTGACCTGTTCTTCTTTTATGAGTAAGGATGGGTATGAAAGGGGAGCGCCATATTCATCCGTGTCACGTGGTGTGATCTCTGAGTAATACCTTACCCAGAAAATATAAAGAAGACAATGTATCATCAGTTTATTTTGTTTTGTTTTATTTTTTTTATATAGGTTAAAAAAAAGACATGTTGAAATCCATAAGGAAAATCCATTCACCACCATCCAAGCCGTTGAGACTCAAATCCAGGATTTAAGGGAGACTATGGCATGCACTATCATCATCAACCACCAGGTGACTTCATTCCATGATTTTCATTTTAAATTTATTCATTGAACTCCTCTCCTACCCCCTTCTAACTTTTCTTTTCTTTAAACACTGGGGACAGTGTTATTCTAAGTTGGGGGGGGATAAAAAATGATTTTTTTTTGAATAAAAACATGCATGAAAAGAAAAATTCCATTAACCATAAACATGATAAAGAAACATTGCAAACTCTAAAATTGGATATCAAATAAATTTTGCATGCCTTGATTCTGATTTTAATGCAAGTTTAAGTTCATGAGCATAGTTTTTGGAAAGTGCGGTTGTCCGATGTGATTTTTCAAAGTTTACATTTTCATCCTCTTAATAAAAATGCCACAATGCACGTCTTTTGGATTGTGGGTGTAAATTTGAGTTCTTGGGTCCCTTTCATTATAGCATAGGGTTCTGGGGTCACTTTTAGTTTAATTTGAGTATCCAAAAAAAAACAAAAAAAAAACAAAAACAACAAAAAAACAAAAAAAAAATTGAAAAAAATAATAATGACCACATAGAGCAATGTTTTTTCCAAATGCGTGGCATCCGGCACTTGGGGATAGTGACTTCATAGTTGTCTTGCCCAGAGTTAGGCTTTATATCTCTATTGTAGAACATGAAATTGACAAAATGCGTGGCATCCGACACTTGGGGATCGTGACTCCATAGTTGTCTTGCCCAGAGTTAGTCTTTTCATATCTATTGTGGTTAAAAAAAATAAAAAAAAATTAAAAAAAATGGATACTCATCTTAAGGTTTAATGTGATTCCCACCTAGCGCTTCCATTTTTTTCCCCTTGAACAATAAAATGGTCCCCATATCTTTTATGATGCACAACACTTTGTCATGCTTAATTGGAATTGGATGAAATGTGGCGATGAATTTGAACAAAGGAATGGGCTTGGGCTTGGGATATGCTTATGGACCTAGCTTGATTTAAATGATTTTGATGGGTTCCATAATTTTTTTTGGTATGAGGTCTTTTGGGTGAGCAATATGTATTTAAAATGTTTTTGGAAAAGGGGATTTCAATTTCATTTTTGTAATTTATTTTGCTCGGGACTAGCAAAACTCAAGTTGGGGGGTGCGATTAGTCACTTAAAGTGGCTAATATTCATTGTTAAGTTCTTAATATTAATGTTTTTAAAAGTTCATAAACATCAATTTTAGTCCAATTCAGAAATTGAACTTCATTTCCCATCATTGTGCAATTCATGCTTAAAATGTCAATTTGGGACCACTCAATAATGTGCTTGTGGAAATTACAATATTCATCATTTTAATTTGAAATTTTGGGATATGATTTATCACTTTGTTTGGAACATTTTATCTTTTAGGTCCGATGGATGAATCCCAAAGGAAGATGGAGAATTTTGCGCCTGAAGGCAGAAACTTTCTGGAAAAAGCATAATGGGCCTAAGGCCCATCAAACAAATGTGGGGCCCAGACACCAATCCCAATGAAGCTCAAATTTATACAGTAGAAAGATAAAAATATGAGGATCATTTTATTCAACTGTGTCCAGAGCTAATTCTGATGTTTTCATGATGATAAAGGGATCTGAAGTTGAGATTTAAATGGAGGACTCGTCATTAATACACAGAAATCCGTCCCACCATTTCGATCATAACTTTCAAACGGATGAGCCATATTTCCTGAAATTTTTAGAGCTTCTAGAAGACACATGGAAGACGATATTTTATATTTATGACACCTTCGGATTCGGCCATATGAAGTGTCAAACACACACGTCAAAATGGAGGACGAATCTGGACAGTTTTCCGGGTCAACTTCAAAACGTCAATTTCCTTTTTATTCATCACCCTCCTTTTTGACTCTCTTAATTGTTGGGGGGTGAATTTAATGTTGGGGGTGGACATAAGGCTCCTAATATGCCTATATATGGAGCTGGTGGTGAAGGGAATAATCATCTAACATTTTTCCTTGAATCTAACATTTTTCCTTGAATCTAACATTTTTCCTTGAATCTAACATTTTTCCTTGAATCTAACATTTTTCTTTGAATCCATGTTTTTCTTTCATCCATTTTATTTCTTTCAATTGTAATTTTCTGCTTTCAATTTGTAATCACATCATCAAGTTTTCCCATGTAAGTTTTTCTTTCACGTTTATTATTTTAATAAAATTTCTTCTTCTTCTTCACTTTTTATTTTCCTTTTCTTCACACGTTGATACCGTTGAATCATGGTGTGAAATTATTCACACCAACACTTGTGATTTCAATCACACAACGGTGGAGTGTTCGTTCTTTTAATAATTTTCTTCTTCTTCAATTCCGCCCCCGTAAGTCTACATCCCACTTCTATTGGTAGAATAGCATCAATGGAGGGCTAACCTCTTAAGGGTTGATCCAAGGGAGTAGCAAGGTCATGGATTGAATGTTATTTCATGTACTTAATATTTAAATCTATTCGTTATTTTAGGATTTCCATTTGATGAGTTACATTCTTTCTCATCTTCACCAACTTTAACGATGACACATTTTGAGTGCTAGTACGATCTATTTCCTTTGAGTGCTCATTAAAGTGATCCTCAAATTGAATTAGTGATTGGCCTTGGAATTGTGTAGGGATTAAATTGGTGAATGATTTGGAAGAATTATCTCATTGTTTGGATATGTCTTAAATTAATGACATGAAATTTTCTAAGAAAAGAAATTCATCCAATCCACCCCAAGCAAAATCCTAAGATCAACCCACCATCAATAATTGTTTAGTTCACATAATTTTTTATTATATATTATTTAAATTATATCTTTAGTTCTTCAATTAAAATCTACCTCAAAGTTGGCCACTTCATAGCCAATCCATCAATAAATCATAGCGTCTCAAGGTTACTTCTTCGGTCCCTGTGGATTCGATCCCTACTTGTACTTCAACGACCGCTTTTACCAGTAGGGTAAATTTGGGCGCAACCAAATTTTGGCGCCGTTGCCGGGGACCCAAGTAAGTACCTTAGACCCACATCTTCTTTTCTCACCCCAAATTCTCTATTCTCACCCTATATTTCTCTTTTCTTTTCCCCTTTCTGTTTTCGTGTGTCCAAAAAAAATCCATATCCAAATTTCATTCAACTCCAATGGAGTATCATCAACAATATACCTTCACAAACTCAGGATGGAATCAGTTTGAAAATTCACATTGGGAATCACCAATTTTTTTTAATCAACCTTTGAATGAATACACCACCCCTGATAACATGAACGAAACTTGTAATGATGAAGGTTTAAAAGATCAATTTCCATACCTCTCAAGGATGATTGAAGAGATAAAACTTAATGAAGTTCATGAGGTCCAAACATCTATCAATCCTAATTCTGAAAAAATTATTGAACATTTGTGTGAAAAAATGGATAAAATGAATGCAGAAGTTTCATCATTGAGAGTAGAACTACAAAGCATTGAATCATTTTTGGAACCCACTCCAACTCAGGTTATCCCTTCCACATCACTTATAGAAGAATCTTGTTACCCACATAACTTATTTGAATTTAGTGATGAACCCACTTTAGAATCTTGGAAAACAGAGTTGGATAATGAAGTGAATTGGTCAGGTAATTTTGAAAGTCAAGCTAATGAACATGAGGTAATTGTTAACAAGTGTTTAAATCAGGATGAAATTGATTTTATGAATTCACAAGAGGGAAATTTTTCTTCAGAGATTGAATGTTCGGAATATTTCTACAATGATGATTTTTCAGATACACCAATCACTGAACCATTAGGAGAAATCACAAACATCAAACCCATACCCATTTATGAAACTCATCTAGAAAATTTTGGGGTTGAATCTTCAATTCAAAGGGAACCAATTGTGTTAGGAAATTTTGAAAATGAAATTGATATTGATTCTAATTACTTATCTATTTTTGAATGTCCTATCCAACCTGAACTTAAAATCAATGTCCTTACTTCCCCACTCAGGCATCCCATCATAGGGTACAAAAAAGACCTCTCAGTTATCATTCATCCATCTCATGAAACCAATAATGTAGGAATGAACCTTGAAATCTTAGTAAATACTCCAGATAAAACACGATCAACCATTTTAGATATTCCTTGGATTTTACCAATCATTGTAGAAAATAGGATTTCACATGAATCAAATTATAAAAAAATCAATCTGAATAAAGTTGAAGTGGACAAAAATGGGGTCCTAAAAATGATGAAAGTTGGAATTGGATAAGTTGGGGGGTAAAAGTCGAGCCAACGACGTTAAACAAAAGCGCTGCATGGGAGGAAACCCATGGTTTTCATGTTTTCTAATCATTTTGAATCATTTTATTTTTCATATAATAAATTACCATAAGCTGTTGACCTGTTCTTCTTTTATGAGTAAGGATGGGTATGAAAGGGGAGCGCCATATTCATCTGTGTCACGTGGTGTGATCTCTGAGTAATACCTTACCCAGAAAATATAAAGAAGACAATGTATCATCAGTTTATTTTGTTTTGTTTTATTTTTTTTATATAGGTTAAAAAAAAGACATGTTGAAATCCATAAGGAAAATCCATTCACCACCATCCAAGCCGCTGAGACTCAAATCCAGGATTTAAGGGAGACTATGGCATGCACTATCATCATCAACCACCAGTTGACTTCATTCCATGATTTTCATTTTAAATTTCTTCATTGAACTCCTCTCCTACCCCCTTCTAACTTTTCTTTTCCTTAAACACTGGGGACAGTGTTATTCTAAGTTGGGGGGGGGATAAAAAATGATTTTTTTTTTGAATAAAAACATGCATGAAAAGAAAAATTCCATTAACCATAAACATGATAAAGAAACATTGCAAACTCTAAAATTGGATATCAAATAAATTTTGCATGCCTTGATTCTGATTTTAATGCAAGTTTAAGTTCATGAGCATAGTTTTTGGAAAGTGCGGTTGTCCGATGTGATTTTTCAAAGTTTACATTTTCATCCTCTTAATAAAAATGCCACAATGCATGTCTTTTGGATTGTGGGTGTAAATTTGAGTTCTTGGGTCCCTTTCATTATAGCATAGGGTTCTGGGGTCACTTTTAGTTTAATTTGAGTATCAAAAAAAAAACAAAAAAAAACAAAAACAACAAAAAAACAAAAAAAAATTGAAAAAAATAATAATGACCACATAGAGCAATGTTTTGTCCAAATGCGTGGCATCCGGCACTTGGGGATCGTGACTTCATAGTTGTCTTGCCCAGAGTTAGGCTTTATATCTCTATTGTAGAACATGAAATTGACAAAATGCGTGGCGTCCGACACTTGGGGATCGTGACTCCATAGTTGTCTTGCCCAGAGTTAGTCTTTTCATATCTATTGTGGTTAAAAAAAATTAAAAAAAATTAAAAAAAAATGGATACTCATCTTAAGGTTTAATGTGATTCCCACCTAGCGCTTCCATTTTTTTCCCCTTGAACAATAAAATGGTCCCCATATCTTTTATGATGCACAACACTTTGTCATGCTTAATTGGAATTGGATGAAATGTGGCGATGAATTTGAACAAAGGAATGGGCTTGGGCTTGGGATATGCTTATGGACCTAGCTTGATTTAAATGATTTTTATGGGTTCCATAATTTTTTTTGGTATGAGGTCTTTTGGGTGAGCAATATGTATTTAAAATGTTTTTGGAAAAGGGGATTTCAATTTCATTTTTGTAATTTATTTTGCTCGGGACTAGCAAAACTCAAGTTGGGGGGTGTGATTAGTCACTTAAAGTGGCTAATATTCATTGTTAAGTTCTTAATATTAATGTTTTTAAAAGTTCATAAACATCAATTTTAGTCCAATTCAGAAATTGAACTTCATTTCCCATCATTGTGCAATTCATGCTTAAAATGTCAATTTGGGCCCACTCAATAATGTGCTTGTGGAAATTACAATATTCATCATTTTAATTTGAAATTTTGGTATATGATTTATCACTTTGTTTGGAACATTTTATCTTTTAGGTCTGATGGATGAATCCCAAAGGAAGATGGATAATTTTGCGCCTGAAGGCAGAAACTTGCTGGAAAAAGCATAATGGGCCTAAGGCCCATCAAACAAATGTGGGGCCCAGAAACCAAGCCCAATGAAGCTCAACTTTATACAGTAGAAAGATAAAAATATGAGGATCATTTTATTCAACTGTGGCCAGAGCTAATTCTGATGTTTTCATGATGATAAAGGGATCTGAAGTTGAGATTTAAATGGAGGACTTGTCATTAATGCACAGCAATCTGTCCCACCATTCCGGTCATAACTTTCAAACGGCTGATCCATATTTCCTGAAATTTTGAGAGCTTCTATAAGACACATGGAAGAAGATATTTTATATTTATGACACCTTCGGATTCTGCCATATGAAGTGTCAAACACACACGTCCAAATGGAGGACGAATCTGGACAGTTTTCCGGGTCAACTTCGAAACGTCAATTTCCTTTTTATTCATCACCCTCCTTTTTGACTCTCTTAATTGTTGGGGGGTGAATTTAATGTTGGGGGTGGACATAAGGCTCCTAATATGCCTATATAAGGAGCTGGTGGTGAAGGGAATAATCATTTAACATTTTTCCTTGAATCTAACATTTTTCCTTGAATCTAACATTTTTCCTTGAATCTAACATTTTTCTTTGAATCCATGATTTTCTTTCATCCATTGTATTTCTTTCAATTGTAATTTTCTGCTTTCAATTTGTAATCGCATCATCAAGTTTTCCCATGTAAGTTTTTCTTTCACGTTTATTATTTTAATAAAATTTCTTCTTCTTTTCACTTTTTATTTTCCTTTTCTTCACACGTTGATACCGTTGAATCATGGTGTGAAATTATTCACACCAACACTTGTGATTTCAATCACACAACGGTGGAGTGTTCGTTATTTTAATAATTTTCTTCTTCTTCAATTCCGCCCCCGTAAGTCTACATCCCGCTTCCATTGGTAGAATAGCATCAATGGAGGGCTAACCTCTTAAGGGTTGATCCAAGGGAGTAGCAAGGTCATGGATTGAATGTTATTTCATGTACTTAATATTTAAATCTATTCGTTATTTTAGGATTTCCATTTGATGAGTTACATTCTTTCTCATCTTTGCCAACTTTAACGATGACACATTTTGAGTGCTAGTACGATCTATTTCCTTTGAGTGCTCATTAAAGTGATCCTCAAATTGAATTAGTGATTGGCCTTGGAATTGTGTAGGGATTAAATTGGTGAATGATTTGGAAGAATTATCTCATTGTTTGGATATGTCTTAAATTAATGACATGAAATTTTCTAAGAAAAGAAATTCATCCAATCCACCCCAAGCAAAATCCTAAGATCAACCCACCATCAATAATTGTTTAGTTCACATAATTTTTTATTATATATTATTTAAATGATATCTTTAGTTCTTCAATTAAAATCTACCTCAAAGTTGGCCACTTCATAGCCAATCCATCAATAAATCATAGCGTCTCAAGGTTACTTCTTCGGTCCTTGTGGATTCGATCCCTACTTGTACTTCAACGACTGCTTTTACCAGTAGGGTAAATTTGGGCGCAACCATTGATCGAGAAAAATCCTACATAAATTTTATGTGGGACAATTTAATGAGGTAAAATAACATCATATCATTTATAGATGATCTAAATTCATTAAATACAGACTTCATATGGGTAGTGAGAGCGAGAGAATTGTTTTTTACACTCTTGTGTGTTCATTGATTAAAGGGATTGTAGTTATCTTCCATAGAAAAAGAAATGTCTTCAAAATCATGCAATTATTTTGTGTTCTTCCTTCTATTTTCCTTCTTTTATTTTATTTTTTTAGGAATGGTTGAATTTTTGTGTGGAACAGGTTGAATATTTCCATGTTCTAGAACAGAGTGTTAATGGGTTATGATGAATTTCAGAAGTTAGAAAATAGAAAGTTAATTATTATATATTTTCTATATTTATTTTGGTTAAACACCCCAAAAAATGGTATTAGAGTGGAATTTCATTTGTACATAGCATGAATTAGGTATAATTTGTTCAAATGAAGGAAATGTCATGATCAATAAGTTTAATGGACGAGATTTTTGTATTATATCAAATGAAATTGAAAGATATTCTAATAAATGAATATTTGTATGCTCTATTTTCTGTAGAGTGACTAGAGAAGATGGATAAAAAATAATGAGATTAGCTTCATAGGAAGGATATAACTTTATTAAGAATTTCTATCACATATAACATAGATTTAAATATTTGAGAGAGAAAAATAGTTATTGTAGTTATGAAATCATTGGATGATAGGTATGAGAAACCAAGATCACTAAATAAATTCTTTATGATGTGGTTATTATTCATCCTGAAATTATCATATGGAAGATCAAAACCAAACCATGTGAATGGTTTCAATATAATCCATGTACAACTTGAATTAGTGGGGGTCACTTTCATAGATGACGTATGGACACTGCTTCTTTTATCTTCACTTTTAGAATACTAGGATTTTTTGGTGATTGTAGTGGGTAATTAGATTTAAAATAAATATCGTGTATTCCATGAAATTTCAAAGCAACCTCAAAAAGTTCTCTTAAATATGGTCAATGGGAATGGTCACTAATAGGGAAGTGCCATCAGAAGAAACCATCTGAGGATAAGCCCCAAGGAACAGGCCATAGAATATTGTATGGTCAATGTCCTACTAATTGGATTTTAGGAAATAAGGTACATAAAAAGAAGTACTATAGAAATCAAAAGGACATTGTAATAAATTATTCATCTACTAGAATTATAAATTCTATTATTATTAAGGAATGTGGAAATAGTTTATTGTTGAATCTAAATATTCTAGATGAATCAGGGGTTATTGGATTAGGGGAATCAACTCATTCAATTGGTTGGTGGGGGTCAATAGTGGAATTTATATCTGGAATCTGGGAAAGGGTATATCTGGAAGATGATGAATCTCTGTAGATTGATATAAAAGGTAATTTCAACTTTTATATGAATAATAGAAGATTCATCACACTGAAAAATGTTAGACACATTTCTTTCCTTTGGAAGAAAATCATAATAGTCATACAGCTTAATAAAGTAGGAGATGGAACCACTATCTCAAATCGATTGTGGAAGATAACCAAAGGAGCCATTATGATTTTTTTTGGGGTGAATAATTGAACCATATACTTGACTAAAAGAAAAGATGAAGTTTCAATGATCAGAAGCACTTTATCTGAATATTCAAACATACAGAACGTGAGGCATGGAAACCTCATTAAGAACAATATAATTTTTTAAATAGAAAAGGTCCCACTTAAACTCAATTACTCATATTTTTTAATATGTGATATTTTTATGTTGGGGACATAAAATAATTTAAACTTCACATTGAATGGATGAAATCCTTAGAATTAGAAGTTGTAACTTGTTCATTCTGATGTCTGGGGACCTTCCCATTTTAATTCCAACGGTTTATCTCTTCACTATGTTATTTTTATAGATTATTCCACTTGAAAGGTCTATCTCCAATTCCTTAATAATAAATTTTATACTTTTATAACATTTATTTAGATGAATGATATGGTTAAAAGTGGATTCAATTGGAAGACAAACTTCCTCTGAATAGAAAATGATTTAAAATAAAATAGAAAAACTTCCAAAAAAATATAGGTAGAAGGGATTTAGGCATGATAAGATAGTTCATATAACTCTATAACATAATGGAGAGGCTGATAAAATGAATAGGATTCTACAAGTGAAATCTTAGTGTATGAGAATTCATTCCATAATTTCTATGGAAATTTAGGAAGAAGCTATAAATAGGAAAGCATAATTATTCAATATAAGTACAAATTTAGATATTTTAGAACACCTTTTGGATGAACTTTGGTCTATAAAAATAAAAAATTGAACTATTTGAAAACTTTCATAATGTCACATTTTTTTAGGTTAATTCTAAGGATATAGAACAGTTAGAGACTAAATCCAAAGTGAGTTTGATTATTGGATATAGTGATGATAACTTTAGATATAATTTATGTGAGTATGAAAAGATGAACATAAACTATAGTAGATATATTATATTTTATGAGAAACTTCAGTAGAAATATTGGAACTTTGAAGAAAAATAAGTCTAAGAAAAATCAATTATTTAAGTTCATGTTGATCATGTCACGACCCGCCCTCGGGGTCCGTGCCGTGACTACCCCAAGCCCGCCTTCCATAGGCCAGGGGCTGGCGACTAGCACCAAGGCGTAAATCCCGGTAAAAAGGGAAGGCATTGCCTTTGTAAAGTAAACAAACACCACAGAGTAAGCAAGCGGAAAGTAAACACTAAGCAAAAGAAGAGTACAACTGAAGTGCGGAAAAGTAAATGGGCCAGTATACAAACCCAAACTGAAAGTAAAGTACAACTCGAAAGGGAAAACAACAACTGAAAAGTAAAAGCCACTACACCGAGCTGTCCACTGGAAATCCCACCTGAAGGGTGGGTACAGATAGCTCCACTGCTCCACGGGTCCCGCCGTCTGCTCCGAACACGTCCCGCCCAGTGGTCCACCTCCAGGTATCGTCCTGCTCTGCAAGCCTCAGCTAAGATCAACGCTGTCCGTCGTCTGCAACCAACACAACGTAGTGCGGGCAAAGCCCGTGCAGGGGTGAGTATAAGCTACTCAGTAGGGACCCCGAGACCCCTGAAGGTCTCTCAAATCCACAAAGGATAAACCACGAAGAAAGGTACAATCACGAAGTAACAACCGACACCGCTTAGGTATATGCCCATACATATACCTAAGTCATCAATTTCAAATACGCTCCAACCTCCGATCCCAAGTACAACTCAGTCCACACAGGAAAGTAAACGTATTCCAAACAGGAAAGCAAAACATAATCCACACAGGATAGCACAACTCAATCCACACAGGAAAGCAACAGGATTCAGCTCATACAGGTATACTTCTTCGAAAGACGATAAAGATGATCTCTGATCCATCTAAGTCATCAGACCCACGAAGGATCGATAGGTAACTAACCCCCGCAAAAGACCCACACAGGATCGGGCCCACGTAGGACCTGTAGGCGCTGGTTCACACAGGACCGCTGAGCGCAAAGACCCACACAGGATCGGACCCACACAGGATCGGGCCCACACAGGACCTGTAGTACAGATCCACGTAGGATCGCTGAGTGCTGAAGTCGTCGTCGTCGAATCCACACAGGATCTCTGTACTGTCGTTGTCGCAGTCACAGTAGCAGTAGTAGCAGTAGTAGTCACAGTAACAGTCGCAGCCAGCACTAGGGTTCCCGCACACAGCAAGCTCGTTCGGAGGGTCCGCTCCACGAGACGAGAGGCTGATACATCAACTATCACAAAGTCCAGAGTTGATGTATCCAAAAGTTCCGTATCGTCAACAGGAACTCAACGCAACAGACGGCGCGTCGATCGGACGCACGGTCTGAGAGTTATTGGCATTTTCGTCCCCAGGGCCCAGTTGGTTTTTAAGGCAAAACCAACCCGAACGTACTTCACCTGCGTCCAAACCTCGGGCGGAGTATGCCAAAAGATCCGTCTCACTAAGAGGAACACAACAAAGCTGACGACACGTCAATCGGACGTCCGTAGCTCAAGATATGAGCGTTTCCGCTCCGAAGGCCCGGTTGGTTTCGTGAACGAACCAACCCGGCCGAACTCAAAGTGTTCCGAAACCTTGAGTGCGATATACCAAAACCACCGTCCTGATCCAAGGATCGCGTTGCTGCAGACGGTTCGTCGATCGGAGGTCCGTGGCTCAAGTTATGGCCAAAAGACCGAAACAGTCTCGAAAACGGGGGGTCCGGGTCCGGGCCGACCCGGCCCGACCCCCCCTGGGTCGACCCGACCCGGATCCAACCCGGTCCGCTGGACCCGGTCCGCTGGACCCGGCCCGGCCGGTGGCGGCGCGGCCCGGCCAGCGGCGGCGCAGCCAGGGTGCCGCGCATGCGCCGCACGCGGGGGGTGAACCCCCCCCCCCCCCCCTTTTCGGATCTCGGCCGTCTTTTGCCGGCTGTTTTTAATAACCACACGGGACCCGTGGGTCCCGCCTTCTAACCGAACTGGCGGCCGGCACAGCCGGCTGCCTTCCCCTTCTCCGTCGCGGCCATATCCGCGGCTCATCTGAAATCCGGCGGCCGGCGAGGCCGGCCGCCCCTGGCTGCTCCGTCGCGGCCGTAGGGCCGCGGCCCTTCTTGACCTCCGGTGCCGGCGGCTCGGCTGCCGCCGGTCTTCCCGTCTCGCCGCGGCCCGGTACCGGCCGCGGTGTTCGTCATCCGGCGCGGTGCGACGACACCGCGCCCCTCCGCCGCGCCTTCGATTCCCCTTGACGCGGCGCGACGGCGTCGCATTCTTGATGATTCTTCCACGGCGCGGCCCGACGGCGCCGCGCAATATAATCGTACAATTATCCGCGTGGTGCGACGGCACCACGCCACCTTGTTTCCACCCGCAAGATAAATCAACAAGAACGATGGAGGGGGGTTCGGCCGTGTTCATGCGGTCCGGCCCCCTCACGTTAAATGATAACACAACTTAAATATCCTAACGTTAAACATGCTAGAACCACGAACAAGAATAAAATTATTAAACAAAAATCAACAACCCCTACCTTGAAAATTGACATCGCACGTCGGTTATCACGGAGAAAGGCGTCGCGGCGTCGGACGTAGATTCCGTGGACGTCGGGGTGCGTCCGAGGAGGAAACGACGTCTCTTCACTTGTCGTTAAGACGAAGAAGAGAGGTACGTTGTCGTTGGCGATGATCACCACGGTCGGCGACTTCTCCCTTGTCGAGCAGGAAGATGAAGACGGAAGAATCCGGGACGCCGAGTCTCGAAGGTCGTGGGATCGATGTTCTTTGTCGGAGAAGAACCGTTCTTCACGTTCTTCGTCGAAGACGAAGAAGATATTCAAGTCTCTCAACGATTCTCCCAATCCTCTCAAGTAACAAAGGAACTAACCCAAAAATAAATTAAGCTTACACTTAATTTATTAACACAACCCAACCTTTGAAATTCAAGAGTTTGAATTTCAAAAACTCAAAATTAAACTCACTTATTAATTATACATGAGTTGTATAATTAATTAAAAGTTAAGTTGACAAGCCTTTAAGAGGGAGAGAGGTGAGTTAGGGAATTTGAAATGGTGGGGCTTGGGTGGGCCCCTCCTCACCTTAATCCTCTCTTAGGTGGTTAAACCACCCAACTTCCAACAAAAGATTATAACCACTTTTAAGATATAAAATAAATATTGTATAACAAATGTATTTTACTCTTCATTTCATCCAGAAAATTAAACATCTCCTCCTAGGCAAACGCAACTTTGGGAAAGGTCTCCTTAAGCGAATATCGGCGCTGCGAGTTCATCGGTGCCCTCGGATTTTAATTCCGAGCACCGGATCAAAAGTTAGGAATTCCCGCTCGTTCGTTCACTGAACGTACCCGAGCCAAAATTCGGAAATTGATTCCGGGCACTCCGGGCCTCGGAATCAGGTGCCGTCAGAAACCGCGCTCTTGTAAAATTCCAAAGAAAATTAAGAAAAAATTTCCCTTGAATTTTACGGGTCTTTACATTACTCCCACCTCAGGGCTTTTCTGTCCCCGTAAAGATACATCAAAAACTAAGGAAACAAATGAGGGTACTGAGAACGCATCTGAGCCTCCCGCTCCCATGTGCTCTCCTGGAGATTCTCGTGCTGCCATCTGATGCGCACAAGAGGAATCGATTTCCCACACAAGACCCACTCCTGTCGATCCTCTATCTCCACCGGGACCTCCGTAAAAGTCGCCCCATCGTCAACGTCAATCTCCCCATGGTCAATGATGTGCGTCGGGTCGTGCACGTATCTCCTCAGCTGAGACACGTGGAAGACGTCGTGCACCCGGTGCAACTGAGGTGGTAGAGCTAGGCGTTAAGCCACCTCACCAATCCTGCTGAGGACCTGGAAGGGTCCGATGAAGCGCGGAGATAACTTGCCGCCTCGGCCAAATCTCTGAATACCACGTCGAGGTGAGACCCGCAAGAAGACGTGGTCTCCATCCTCGACCTCTAGTGGCCTCCGCCTCCTGTCAGCGTATGACTTCTGCCGGATCTGTGCTGTCCTCATCCGCTCCTGGATGACCTAGACCTTCTCTGTTGTGGCCTGGACCATCTCCGGTCCCACCAGTGCTGACTCTCCAGGGTCTGTCCAGCACAAAGGAGATCTACAAGGTCAGCCGTACAACGCCTCGTACGGTGTCATCCCGATGGTGGAGTGGTAGCTGTTATTGTACGCAAACTCCACCAAGGGTAGGTGGTCCTCCCAGCTATGACCAAAGTCGAGGACACATGCGCGGAGCATGTCCTCGAGAGTCTGAATGGTCCTCTCCGTCTGACCATCCGTCTGAGGGTGAAAGGCTGTGCTCAGACGTAGCTGCATCCCGAACGCCTCCTGTAACCCCTTCCAAATCCAGGAAGTAAAGCGAGCATCTCGATCGGAGACGATAGATGATGGCACACCGTGGAGCCGCACAATCTCCTGAACGTAGAGACGTCCCAAGCTCTCCACTAAGCCCTGCTCTCTGATGGGTAAGAAGTGTGCCGACTTGGTGAGTCGGTCAACAATCACCCAGATGGAGTCGTGACCTCTGGAAGTGCGTGGAAGTCCAGTCACGAAGTCCATAGATATGTCGTCCCACTTCCACTCTGAAACCTCCAAGGGCTGTACCAAGCCTGCTGGTACCTGATGCTCTGCCTTCACCTGCTGGCAGGTGAGGCATCGAGAAACGAACTCTGCTACTGCCTTCTTCATGCCCGGCCACCAGTGCTGTCGTCTGAGGTCCTGGTACATCTTTTCCACTCCAGGATGTACCGCCAAAGGAGAAGTGTGAAACTCTCTCAGCACTTCCTCTCGCAAAGCGACTGGTACCATGGTACGTCCTCTGAAAAGGATGTTGTGCTCTGCTCCAAGGGAGAAACCATCAGGTTCCTGTCCCGAGGTTATCTGTGCACGCCGTGTCTCACAGTCAGCGTCCCCACGCTGTGCCTCCCTGACTCACTGTAGTAGTGGAGGAGTGATTGTGAGAGACTGAAGGAAGGCTGCTCCATCTCTATCCACGAAGGATGTCTGCAAAGAGGCTAGCTGCTCCGTCGCCTCCTCAAGTAGCTGAATGCCCGTCCTCCTGCTAAGGGCATCAGCTACTACGTTCCCCTTCCCAGGAGTATAGACTATCTCAAAGTCATAGTCCTGGAGGAACTCGAGCCATCGCCACTGTCTCAGGTTCAGGTCCTTCTGCGAGAAGATATACCTGAGACTCTGAAGATCGGAAAAGACTGTAAAGTGCTCGCCCATCAGGTAGTGTCGCCATGTCTTCAGAGCTAAGACAACTGCTGCTAACTCCAGGTCATGGGTAGCGTAGTTCTGCTCATGCGGCCTCAACTGACGTGATCCATAGGTGATCACTGCCCGCTCCTGCATCAGAACACATCCGAGTCCGGTCCCTGATTCATCGCAGTAGACTACGTACCCTACTCCCTCCTCGGGCAACCTCAAGATAGGTGCGCTAGTCAATCTCTGCCTCAGCTCCTGGAAGCTCTACTGACATCTGTCTGACCACACGAAGGGTTTCCCCTTCTTCGTCAAAGCTGTGAGTGATGCCGCAACTCTAGAGAAGTCTGGCACGAATCTCCGATAGTATCCAGCTAGTCCCAAGAAACTCCGAACCTCAGTCACGCTCCTGGGTGGATCCCATGCTAACACAGCCTCAATCTTCGCGGGATCCACTGCAACTCCCGCCTCAGAGATAACGTGTCCCAAGAAGTGGACTTCACGTATCCAGAACTGGCACTTCGAGAGCTTACCATAAAACTGGTTCTCTCGGAGTGTGTCTAGTATAACTCGCAAGTGATAGGCGTGCTCCTCCTCAGTCGTAGAGTAAATCAGAATGTCGTCGATGAAGACCACGACAAATCGATCGAGGTATGGCCGAAAGATCCTGTTCATGAGGGCCATGAACACTACTGGAGCATTGGTTACGCCGAAAGGCATAACCAAGAACTCATAGTGGCCATACCGACATCTGAAGGTCGTCTTCTGCACATCCTCGTCTCTGACTCTGAGCTGATGATAGCCTGACCTGAGGTCAATCTTCGAGAACCATCGTGCTCCCTTGAGCTGATCAAAGAGGTCATCAATCCTCGGTAGCGGATACTTGTTCCTCATTGTCACCTGGTTCAGGCGACGATAGTCAACACAAAACCGCAGGCTCCCATCCGCCTTCTTGGCGAACAATATCGGGGAAGCCCAGGGTGAAACACTGGGTCGGATGAACCCCTTGCCCTGCAAGTCCTCCAACTGTACCCGTAGCTCTCGAAGCTCGGCGGGGGCCATCCGATATGCTGGAGTGGATATCGGGGCTGTCCCGGGGTACAAGTCAATATAAAAGTCTACCTCTCTGCGAGGAGGTAGCCCTGGAACGTCGTCGGGAAAAACATTCGAAAACTGATCCACCACTGCAGGAAAACCAGGACGCCGCACGTCAACTGCTCCAAGGATGAGGCTAGCCATCTGATGAGTGATGGGCTATCCTCTCCTCCGCGGAAGTCCATCCTATGCTGCTAAGGCTCCCTTCTCACTGGTGAAGGTGAACCTGCTGCCATCAGTGCGCACACATCGCACCTTGCGCCTAAAACAGTCAATCTGCGCATGGACCGTAGATAGCCAATCCATTCCCAAGATGAAGTCGTAAGGCCTCGACGCTGCTACAAGAAGATCCCAGCTGAAGCTCTCGCCTCCTAGAGTAAGCTCACACTGCCGGCACCAGTGCGTAATCGTCGAGTCTGCTCCCGTAGGAGTCTCTAGCCATAAGGATTGAGCCAACGGCTCTGTCGGAATCTCCGAGATCCGAACAAGGGCAGCGGCTATGAAAGAGTGACTCGCTCCTGTGTCTATAAGAACTGCAGAAAGGGTGGAATAGACACAGATAGTACCTCGAATCATCTCGGGTGTGCCGCGGTCGTAGGCCTCTGCTGCCTGGAGCTGTGCCTGTCTCAGCCCGCCTGCTCCCTGTGGTCGGGGTGGACCTCCTGGTGGTGGTGGTGGTAGAGCCTCAAAGCGTCTCCCACCACCGGCTGCTCGTCCAGCTCCTCTTCCTCGTCCGCCTCCTCCCTGCGGACCACCACGGTCGACCCTCTGCCTCTGCCTCGGTGGTCCCTCAACTGTCTGCTGCTCCTCGGCACGGCGGGTCGGGCAGTCACGAGCCATGTGGCCCTGCCGGCCGCACGAGTAGCACTGCCTGCCTCTCGAAAGACTGGCTCCTCGCTGTGTGCTCCGCACTGCTGAGCCAGTGTCCTGAGGTCGTCTGCCCGAAGGTCTGGTCTGCCTGGACCCCTGAGTCATCCGTCGACTGCCTGCTGCAGATGACTCTGCCACGTGCCGCCCTGCGGTGGGTCGCTGCGCTGGTGTAGACTCAGCAAGGAAGCTCTCAATCAGAAGGGCCCGCTCCAGTACTCCTGTCTGAGTCGGTATGCTGAGGGAGATCAGCGATGCCCTGATCTCGTGTCTCAAACCCTGCTCGAAGGTCCGGGCCCGGAAGAATGGGTCCCGTACCATGTCGGTCGAGTAGCGTGAGAGATCAGTAAATCTCGCCGAGTACTGAGCGACCGTCATGCTGCCCTGCCGCAGCTGAAGAAGCTCCTGGATACGCACCGCACGAAGGGTGGCTGGGACGAACTCCGAGCAGAAAAGGCTCTCAAAGTCCGTCCAAAGTAGAGATACCTCATCGTGCACCTAGAGTATCAAGCTCCACCATCGTCCTGCTGCTGCGTGTAGTAGGCTCGCAGCGAGGATCACCATGAGGTCTGCTGGTGTCCTCACTAGCCTAAACACTCGTACCACTGCCTCCAGCCAGTCCTCTGCTGCCTGGGGATCCGTCTCCCCGCGAAACCTGGGCGGTCGCTGGCGCTAAAACTCATGCAGTGCGCTGAGGCGACGTGCATCGTCAGCGGCTGGTGCTGGAAGCATCGGGGGCTCGGCGATAGAGCTACCGCCGGTGCCACTGCTGACAAAGGGCCCTGCACCGAGGCCTCGTCGCTCGGTGGGCTGTCGTCACGCTCGACTCTCGGAACCCTAGCTGGCTGCCGTCGTGGGGACATCCTGAAAAGGAAACAGGTGCGCCATGGTCAGAACAGTATACCTGGTGAGCTGATATAAGTAATCACAAAGAAAACTTTGAAACACACACGCAATCAATGTTTTCGTGCATTAAGTCGGAAATCAGAATTCAGGGTCCTGGTGTACGGATACGTCGGCCGCCGCACCAACACTAGACTCCCTGGACTAATAACCACACTCAATACGCTAAACATTATTGATTCACATAGAAAAGATCAGAGTTCGCGGTAGAACCGAACTCCTCTGATACCAATTTTTCACGACCCACCCTCGGGGTCCGTGCTGTGACTACCCCAAGCCCGCCTTCCATAGGCCAGGGGCTGGCGACTAGCACCAAGGCGTAAATCCCGGTAGAAAGGGAAGGCATTGCCTTTGTAAAGTAAACAAACAACACAGAGTAAGCAAGCAGAAAGTAAACACTAAGCAAAAGAAGAGTACAACTGAAGTGCGGAAAAGTAAATGGGCCAGTATACAAACCCAAACTGAAAGAAAAGTACAACTCGAAAGGGAAAACAACAACTGAAAAGTAAAAGCCGCTACACCGAGCTGTCCACTGGAAATCCCACCTGAAGGGTGGGTACAGATAGCTCCACTGCTCCACGGGTCCCGCCGTCTGCTCCGAACACATCCCGCCCAGTGGTCCACCTCCAGGTACCGTCCTGCTCTACAAGCCTCAGCTAAGATCAACGATGTCCGTCGTCTGCAACCAACACAACGTAGTGCGGGCAAAGCCCGTGCAGGGGTGAGTATAAGCTACTCAGTAGGGACCCCGAGACCCCTGAAGGTCTCTCAAATCCACAAAGGATAAACCACGAAGAAAGGTACAATCACGAAGTAACAACCGACACCGCTTAGGTATATGCCCATACATATACCTAAGTCATCAATTTCAAATACGCTCCAACCTCCGAGCCCAAGTACAACTCAGTCCACACAGGAAAGTAAACGTATTCCACATAGGAAAGCAAAACATAGTCCACACAGGATAGCACAACTCAATCCACACAGGAAAGCAACAGGATTCAGCTCACACAGGTATACTTCTTCGAAAGACGATAAAGATGATCTCTGATCCATCTAAGTCATCGGACCCACGAAGGATCGATAGGTAACTAACCCCCGCAAAAGACCCACACAGGATCGGGCCCACGTAGGACCTGTAGGCGCTGGTTCACACAGGACCGCTGAGCGCAAAGACCCACACAGGATCGGACCCACACAGGATCGGGCCCACATAGGACCTGTAGTACTGATCCACGTAGGATCGCTGAGTGCTGAAGTCGTCGTCGTCGAATCCACACAGGATCTCTGTACTGTCGTCGTCGCAGTCACAGTAGCAGTAGTAGCAGTAGTAGTCACAGTAACAGTCGCAGCCAACACTAGGGTTCCCGCACACAGCAAGCTCGTTCGGAGGGTCCGCTCCACGAGCCGAGAGGCTGATACATCAACTGTCACAAAGTCCAGAGTTGATGTATCCAAAAGTATCGTATCGTCAACAGGAACTCAACGCAACAGACGGCGCGTCGATCGGACGCCCGGTCTGAGAGTTATTGGCATTTTCGTCCCCGGGGCCCGGTTGATTTTTAAGAAAAACCAACCCGAACATACTCCACCTGCGTCCAAACCTCGGGCGGAGTATTTCAAAAGATCCTTCTCACTAAGAGGAACACAACAAAGCTGACAGCACGTCAATCGGACGTCCGTAGCTCAAGATATGAGCGTTTCCGCTCCGAAGGCCCGGTTAGTTTCGTGAACGAACCAACCCGGCCGAACTCAAAGTGTTCCGAAACCTTGAGTGCGATATACCGAAACGACCGTCCTGATCCAAGGATCGCGTTGCCGCAGACGGTTCGTCGATCGGAGGTCCGTGTCTCAAGTTATGGCCAAAAGACCGAAACAGTCTCGAAAACGGGGGGTTCGGGTCCGGGCCGACCCGGCCCGACCCCCCCCCCCCCCCACCCTGGGTCGGCCCGAACCGGGTCGACCCGGAACGGGTCGACCCGACCCGGATCCGACCCGGTCCGCTGGACACGGCCCGGCCGGTGGCGGCGCGGCCAGGGTGCCGCGCATGCGCCGCACGCGGGGGGTGAACCCCCCCCCCCTTTTTCGGATCTCGTCCGGCTTTTGCCGTCCGTTTTTTATAAACACACGGGACCCACGGGTCCCGCCTTCTAACCGAACTGGCGGCCGGCACAGCCGGCCGCCTTCCCCTTCTCCGTCGCGGCCATAGCCGCGGCTCATCTGAACTCCAGCGGCCGGCGAGGCCGGCCGCCCCTGGCTGCTCCGCCGCGGCCGTAAGGCCGCGGCCCTTCTTGATCTCCGGCGCCAGCGGCTCGGCTGCCGCCGGTCTTCCCGTCTCGCCGCGGCCCGGTACCAGCCGCGGTGTTCGTCGTCCGGCGCGGTGCGACGGCACCGCGCCCCTCCGCCGCGCCTTCGATTCCCCTTGACGCGGCGCGACGGCGTCGCATTCTTGATGATTCTTCCACGGCGCGGCCCGACGGCGCCACACAATATAATCGTACAATTATCCGCGTGGTGCGACGGCACCACGCCACCTTGTTTCCACCCGCAAGATAAATCAACAAGAACGATGGAGGGGGGTTCGGCCGTGTTCATGCGGTACGGCCCCCTCACGTTAAATGATAACACAACTTAAATATCCTCACGTTAAACATGCTAGAACCAAGAACAAGAATAAAATTATTAAACAAAAATCAAAAACCCCTACCTTGAAAATTGACGTCGCACGTCGGTTATCGCGGAGAAAGGTGTCGCGGCGTCGGACGTAGATTCCGTGGACGTCGGGGTGCGTCCGAGGAGGAAATGACGTCTCTTCACTTGTCACTAAGACGAAGAAGAGAGGTACGTTGTCGTTGGCGATGATCACCACGGTCGGCTACTTCTCCCTTGTCGAGGAGGAAGATGAAGACGGAAGAATCCGGGACGCCGAGTCTCGAAGGTCGTGGGATCGATGTTCTTTGTCAGAGAAGAACCGTTCTTCACGTTCTTCATCTAAGACGAAGAAGATCTTCAAGTCTCTCAACGATTCTCTCAATCCTCTCAAGTAACAAAGGAACTAACCCAAAAATAAATTAAGCTTACACTTAATTTATTAACACAACCCAACCTTTGAAATTCAAGAGTTTGAATTTCAAAAACTCAAAATTAAACTCACTTATTAATTATACATGAGTTGTATAATTAATTAAAAGTTAAGTTGACAAGCCTTTAAGAGGGAGAGAGGGGAGTTAGGGAATTTGAAAAGGTGGGGCTCGGGTGGGCCCCTCCTCACCTTAATCCTCTCTTAGGTGGTTAAACCACCCAACTTCCAACAAAAGATTATAACCACTTTTAAGATATAAAATAAATATTGTATAACAAATTTATTTTACTCTTCATTTCATCCAGAAAATTAAACATCTCCTCCTAGGAAAACGCAACTTCGGGAAAGGTCTCCTTAAGAGAATATCGGCGCTGTGAGTTCATCGGTGCCCTCGGATTTCAATTCCGAGCACCGGATCAAAAGTTAGGAATTCCTGCTCGTTCGTTCACTGAACGTACCCGAGCCAAACTTCGGAAATTGATTTCGGGCACTCCGGGCCTCGGAATCAGGTGCCGTCAGAAACCGCGCTCTTGTAAAATTCCAAAGAAAATTAAGAAAAAATTTCCCTTGAATTTTACGGGTCTTTACAGATCAGAATGAGATTGCCAAAATTAAATCAAATGAAATATTAGTAATTTATAAAGGTGTTGAGACTCATGAGAGAGTATCATAATAAATAGTCTTAAAAGAAATTTCAGGTCTAAGTTATATAGAACAACCAATTTAGTTAAGTATGTCAACTAGAATCAAGAAAATGATTGAGAGTTTTGGGAATGATATGAACCTTTCCCTTTTTAATGGATTTAATTAAATCAGAAAGTCTACAAGAATAACTAATCCTAATTACTCAAATAATTGGGAGTTTTCCATGAAGGAGGAAATTAATTCCTTAAAGCTCAAAAAAATATAGGAATAGACTACACTTTTAAAAGGAAGGTGAGCACTGTAGAATAAATGGTTTTTCTATATGAAGGAAGAAGCTGATGGAAATAGGTCTTATAAAAAATGAATAGAGGTGAAAGGTTTCTAATAAGTCAAATGAATTTATTTTTCAAAAAAATCTCATCATTCATCAACTACTGTTTTAAGGATTGTTATCATTGTTTCCTCACATAATTTTCACTTGGAGCATATAGATATCAAGACAACCATTCTTAATGAAGATTTAGATGAGGGGATCTATATGGATCAACCCATGGGTCATAAAAATTTTCATAAGTGTAAACTGTTTTATGAGTTGAAGATAAGTCTTTAGGGATTGATGAAATCCCCGCAATAATGGAATCCTAAGTTTTATATTTTCATCCGTGAAGAACGTTTCACCTGGTTTGACTCTGATCTCTATTATCAAAAGAAATTAAATGATTGAACATTAATTATATTACTCTTATATTTGTATGATAATGTTATTCTGATTCAAAACAATAAATGGATTGATAAGTTGAAAAGTAAATTTTCTAAAGGATTAGAAATGTAAGATCTTGAACATGATATAAAAATTTTGGTGATTAAAATTATGATTAAAAAAGAAGTTGGAACATTGTTTTTATCCAAGATGAAATACATTAAAAATAACACTAATTGATTTTGGAATGACTAAATGTAAACATGTCACAACTCCCCTAATCATACACCTAAATCATTCAAATCCATAGAAACCATATTCATAAAAATAAGCCTAAAATATGGAAAAGGTGCATTATGATTTATCAATTAGAAGTTTGGGTTCTGTAATTATTTTCACATAGCCTAATATTTCCTTTATGGTGGAGTTATGAGTAATTTCATGTCAAATCCTAAAAGGGTGAATTGGTTGGATTGAAAATGTGTCATCAAATATATGAAAGGTTATAATACGGAGCACTTTGAATTGGTGATAATTATCCATTTAAGGGTTTTACAAGTGTATATTTTGTTGGATATATCAATTCTTGATAGGGTAGAATATGTTTTTGGATCACATTCAGAAAGAAAACACTCAATGGTATGTCCTTATTGTATCCTTTGGTTTCCCTATCAATAATATAAGTAGAATGTATTTCTATTATTAAAGAATGAAATGATTTTTTCTAGTTTATGTGATTTTTTAAGGATGTTATGAAAGAATAAAAAAGTAGAATGTTTTTCAGGGATAGTTAAAGTTTCATTCTCTTTACTAAGAATCCCATTTTCAAAGAAAGAAAAAACACATCAACTTGAGATTTAATTTCAACCAAAATGTACAATAATATAGATTATTGTAACTTTAGAAGGTGGATAGAAAGAAAAAACTTTTGTACATGTTCAAAAAGGTGTTAATACAAGAATGTTTGAGGTTATAATGTGCCTCTATTGGAATTAGGTGAATGGAAAGAGATATGTAACATTGTATGAACTAGAAGTAAATTAAATCTGATAAATGCGAAAGGAGTTTTGTATCCCTAAAATAGTCCTCAAGTTGTATATTATTTGGTTTTTTAAAGTTTCTTATATTCTGAGAAGTGATTTTCCATATGAAAAATTTATAGAGGGATATTTTTTCAAATTGCGGTTTCGAGTAATATTTTTGGATATCAGCTTTTTTGGAAGGAATTTGGCTGATTCTGATTATTCTAATGAATCGTTCAATGTGTATAAAGGATAGTTTTGTTACAAAGGTGATAAATATGTTCACAAGATTTTAGTGGTCAATTTGATGGTGTAACATTTTATCAAAGGTTTTCTCGATCAAAAAAAGGGTAGATTCAAATCATAGAGGTTGGTGGAACTGGTTTACCTAGATCAAACCTCCATTAACTCGAGGTGGGATTAGTTTTTTAGGTACAATAGAATGATATATATTATACAAGGGAAAAATTTCTAAAAGGGGACTTTGAAAGAGTAGTTAGAGTGATACTTCCATTTATAATCTCTTGTACTTCTATTTATCAAAATGATTGTAGTGTTCTCCCATTGACATATGACTTTTATCTGGACCATGTAATTCTCGTGTGTTCTTCTTTTTTTTCCTAAAATTTTGAAATTGTGTGTGTATAGTTGATTTTATATGGTAATTATGTTATATATTTCTAAGATCTAAAACATGGATTCAAGAGGCTATGAAGACATTTAAATGGTATACAATAAGAATAATATTATTATTAATTGTTATTGTGGTAGTTCTTTGGGTTCAGAACCCCTAAAAATTTATACAAGTTTAAATGATTTCTTGAGAATACTTTTTGTGTGATATTTTATTAATAACCAAACTAATGTTAGGTAATTCATTTATAAAGAACGTTTTTGGTGTTTTGTTTTAGTAATATTTTTATACTTTTTTTAACTAATATTCTGTAGATGAATGTTTAAGAGAAATATGTCAAAGTTGATGGATGTTTGAACCCAAACATAAATTAAGAGAAATGTTCATTATTGATAAAGTTGTTTTGTAGAAGTAAAGTATAAAACTTAGTATCATGAGATGAAGAGTTTCAGACTGAGCATAATTGGTCTCTGAAGTTACTAATAAGATAAACTTATTGATTAGAAACACAATCAGTCTCATATCCATCAGCATGAAGTTAAAGATATATCAAACATGTTTCATTAGTAATAATAAGCTATGGATTAAATTCATATTGTTTCTAAAGCCTAAAAAGTAAGATTCAATTGAATTGGGAGTTATAAATTTCTAAAAAATTTAACATAAAGTTAGATGATGCTTTGTTGGTTTTTAATTATCAAATATCATAAGTTTTAGGTAATGATTTTTATTTAAGAATTATGAAAAAAGGGGGAGAATAGGTATAATGAATGACATTGAGTTTTTGTTGGAAATAAAGAAGGTGATGAAATTAAGGGATGTCATAACACGTTTTTATGTAAGTCAGATGATGTTTTTTCAATCTAAAAGTTCTCATAAATCGTGAAAAAACTCATAATAATTTTTTTTAAAGAAATGGAGGAATAGTAATGATTGAATCAATTCTAGGAATGAAGAAATAAATTTCATCAAATCTAGGAGTATTGGGCACAAACGTTTTTAGAATTCTGAATGAGTTAAAACTGATGAGGCTTGAATAATTTAAAGGTTTAAGAGTGGAATTTCCATCGTAATGAGATTTCCAGCATATTGGGAATTACATTGTTATAAGGATTCCATTTAACTAAAGCTGAGGAAGTTTCATCGGACTGACTTTCATAAAGAAATCTAATCAAAGTGACTCTAAAAAGTATAGTCAATCAGACTGACTCTGAGAAGGAAGTACAATTATATAAACTCTGAGATAGAAACTCAATCAGACTAAATCTAATGAGGAAAGTTTATTTGGAATGATCTGAGGAAGTTATATCAAACTAAAGAAAAGTTAGGAAGTCCAAGAAGACTGATTATGGATAAGACTCAAAGATATTATAGAATATTTGTGAAGATTTGAAGTGTTCAAATCTAAAATTGAAATATGTATAGATCTTGGAGATTTGGAATTTTTGTAAGTGGGAAAAAAATTAGTTTCCCACCTTTATCATTTTGGGATTCCTATAAATATAATTATAGTAAATTTTTACTATTAAATCTTTCATTTTAGTGGAAAAGGAAGAGTTCTACATAATTTGTGTGAGAGTTATCTTTCCAGACTGAGACCTCGTTAGAAGGTCGGACATCTAGAAGTTTTATTTACTAGACTAATTAATATCATACTGATAATTTGAGATAAGTTTGAGTAATGAATATTTGAAATGGGTTCATCCAACTGATTCCCCTGGACGAAGAGAATTATACCTAGCCACATTGGAATGAGGATTCAGACATAATATTTGGGGTGTATTTTGAACAAAGACTTTATTCATTTTTTTGGATCAATTATTTATAAGAAAACTTTAAACATAAGGGAGTATGTATAATAATTCATATAGGGATATAAAAGGGTTCTAATGGTAGTTTTTAAAAATTGAATTCACCTCTATATAATAGGGAATTTTCATAGACCCATGGGATTGAATATTTCAATGATATCTTTTCTCACACTGAGGATAAACCTTATAAATATCACATTATTCACATAATTTCATACCTTATTATGTACAAGTATTTACTAAAAGATGATTAGGATATAAAATTTAATATATTTTATTGGTTTACATTATAAAATTATTGAAACATATAAAAGTTAACAACTTATTCACGCCCCCCCCTCTCAATTGTTATTCGATATTTTAGAACTTTTATTGGTATCAGAGAAAAGGTTCCCTTATGGAATATTTAACATGAATGATATCAATTCTGTTAAGAGAAAAGTAATTCCAATATTTCAAGGAAAAATAACTATGGAAGGAAAAATAGAATGATTCAATATCTCTTATCTCTTTGCCTAGAAGTTTTCGATGCTACTACAACTAGGATTCTGCCTTTTGATTAGTATTTCTTGATGAATTTTTCTTATAATAAAAATATTGAAATTGATGGAAAATAAAGGAATTATAATCTTATGAATCCATCAGAAAATTTTTATATAAAGTTAATGGGTCAAAAAATTAAAAGAGTATGGTTTATAAGCTGCAAATTATTTCTTGAATATAATACTAAATTGAATGAAGAAAACTTAAATATATGGAATTGTAATTTGAAGACCTAAGAATGTGAGATGAAAAAATAATTGATGAATACTTCACCAGGGTAATTGAAATTTTTTGCATCATCATAGGATTTGGATAAGTTCTATAAGATACTACAATGTTGAACAAAATAATGTGAAACTTTCCAAAGATCTTTGATTCTCAAATTTCCTCTTCAGAAGATAAGTATGATTTTTCTCTTGATGGATTTCATATATTTATTATTTCCTATAAAATGAGGATATATATACTGTTAAAAAAGAATATAAAATATGAAATATATTTGGAAGTAATTAGAAAAACAAAAATACAATATTTTGAATATATCGATCCCTGTGAATCTGAAGATAAATTGGTTGATGTGTTGAATGACAAAATCGTGTCTCTTATATCCAAGAACTATTAAAGTGGGAGAGGAAAATATTGATGAAAATTTCATATCAAATGTTTTTAGTGTGGTGGAATTGGATATTTTTCTATGAATTTTCTCAAGTATAATGTTGTAGAATATCTAGATAATTCTAATGAAAAACCACGATAGAAGAAGTGGAAATAAAGTTATGAATAAGAAAAGTCATCCAAAAATCTAAGAATAATTTTACTAAGAACAATAGAAGTACGATGAGTAATAATTCTGAATCAAACTGAAATGAAAACAATTATTCATAAAAATAAAGTTATGAAAATTTTACAAAATTAATTTCACAAGCTATGAAAATTAAAGTGTTCTCCAATACTGAAGAAGAAGGAGGTGAAGAATCTTATAGAGAGTATCAGCTCAGAATAGAACTTGTTGTATGTCCTTGGAAAAAAATATCTTTTATGAAATAAATCATAATGATAAATAAATATGGTGGAAGATTTTTTTAATCTGAGTTTTTTTTAAAGAAAGAATAATAATACATCTCGAAGATATTAACTTAGAAACATAGAATTCATGAACAAGGAAAGATGGTTGAAGATCCCATTAAGAAGCCAGTAGAGATGGAAGAATAAGTTAACAAGTTTCATTCAAACTCCTTAAGTCCAAAATAACCTGGAGGAATATTAATGAAAACTTCTACAACGATTCAGAAGTAAAAAACCGTTTTTTTTATGAAGTACAAGTCATAGGTTGTATAAATATTCATAGTCTTCAAGAAAAAAATTTAGAAAGAAATGTGGGTTTATATAAAGAAGTTAAGAACATATAATGGAATATAGTTCACAAAAAATACTTTGGAAACTTATCCTAGAATTTATGGTATTAAATATCTGTATAGTGATCCATAAACCCCATAAAATTGAATTATTATAAATGAAGAATATATGTTTAGTGGAAATGGGAAGAAGCATATTAGAAAAATATAAACATTAAAAGTTATACTATAGGTAGGCTGTTATTACAACTTTACATGTTTATATAATATTTTTGTTATCATCAAATCCAACATTAATTATTATGAAATATTTAATAAAAAACATTCATGATGAAATTAATTTTTTTAAGTTCATGTTTACTTAATATCAATAAATAGGATCATGGAAAGTTTTATGATAAAGGTGAGGAAGGATATTTTATGGGTTATTTACCCAATGGAAACATTTAAAAACATTTGAATAAATTCTTACAAAATTTGGTGGACTCATATGATGTAAAAGTTATTGAGAATAAAACCTCTTTAACAAATGTTTTTTGGAATGTTGAGGAAGAAAAACTGAAAATTTACAATGAAAATGAAAGTGATAAAAGTAATGTGAATGAAGATTGAACTAAATCTTATGATGATGAATTTGAAGAAAGAAGAGGAACTTTGAAATTTCATTCTTTAAGAAAACAAGTATAGACTGAAAATATTTTTGTAAATTAAAAGGCTCCAATTTAGACCATAATAAAGATGAGATTATAAAATCAAACTTCACTCATCTTAAAAGTTGAACCGGAATCAGTTTCATAAGTTATTCAATAAAAATAATGGGTGAATTTTACAAATGAAGAGTTGAATTAAATTGATAAAAATGAAACCTGGGAACTTGTTCCATGTTCTAAAGGTAAGAATGTTATCATAACAAAATTGGTTTAAAGAAACAAATTGAATAAACATGGAGATGATTCAATAAACAAAGAAATTATTTTCTATAAAGGATATGCACAAGCGGAAGTTGTGGATTTTGATGACATTTTCCCCCCATTGAAAGGTTAGAAACTATTAGAATGTTTTTAGAAGTGACTTATTTCCATAATTATAAATAATATCATATGGATGTAAATATATCATTTCTCAATGGAGAAATTGAATAAGAAGTTTACATCGAACAACCTTGTGGCTTTCTACTTGATGAGGATGAAAAGAAATCTTTTAGATTAAAAAAGGATTTTATAGGCTGAAACAATCTCCACATTCATGGTATTCTAATCTTGAAAATTGTTTGATAATGTTTAATTTTTTTAAATAAAAAGTTAATTGCACCTTATATGTTAAAGATGTTGACACTGGAACTCTAATCGTAATTGTTTATGTGGATGATATAATTTTTTATGGGCGTAGAAAAGAATTTTTTAAAATATTTTTTGAATAAATGAAAAGAAACAATGAGATATCAATGTTTGGATAATTAACATTCTTCATTAGTTTACAATTACAAAAAAATTTAAAATACATTTTCCTATCTCAAGAAAATTATATAGGGGAATTGTTACAAAATTTTGGTATGATATAATACAATTAAGTTTATACTTTTATCTCATTTGTTATAAAGTTGATTAAATACGAGTTTGAAAACAGTGTAAATCATAAAAAATTTCATAAACTGATAGGAAGTCTACTTTACCATACATCCTCAAGACTTGATATTGTTTTTGCTTTGAAATTGTGTTCCATATATCAAAGGGGTCTAAAATAATTTCATATGTTGGAAGAAAAAATAATTTTGAGTTATATTAAAAAAACATCATCAAATGGGATTTTATATATGAAAGTTATAAAATAAAAATTCATGGTTATACTCATGTCGATTAGGATACAGATTGTAATGATAAAAAATCATCTTCTGGAGGAATATTTTTATTGGGTGAATATGTTGCACCTACCTATGATTGTACTCAGATTTTGTGGATGAAAGTTAACCATGATGATTTGAAAGTAAAATTTTCTAAACCATTGAAGATACTTTATGGTAATTAGAGTGTAATTTATCTTTCAAAAAATCTTTTACAATATTCAAGATCAAAACACACTGATATAATTTTTCACTTTATAAAATAGAACGTTTTTTTAGAGATGTTTTTCTGGAATATATCTCAATGAAGTATCAAATTGATGATATCTTCACAAATGTAATGAAAAAATAAAGGTTTGTTGAGTTGAGCCTGCAACTTCTTATTCATCCTCCTCCAAAGACTTCCTAAATATTATAAGGAAGTCCCCCACCATTATTTATATTATGTTAACAAAGGTGTAGAGAAATTAACAACTTTTTACTTTGTAATAATTTCTTAATTATATTTATTTTATGAATATAATGTTGTAGTTATCAAATAATGGGGGCGATAACAATCAAGGCGGATAAAAAAAGGTGAAAACATTGCTTTATCCAGTTGTGTGGTGTCAGTACACTCTCTTTTGAGAAATTATATGTTTTGATAAAATTTGAAAACATTTTTTGTTTCTAAAAAAATTATCAAACTTTTTGAGTGACTGAGAAATAGTGAGTTCTAAAAGTAGTTAATGAAAGTGGTAAAAAATATACACAGGGGGATATTGAAGATCCTATGTGTTTATTTGTTTTAACAAAGTTTTTTCTATTTTTTGAAAACTAATATTTGGTAAAATAATGCTTTTGAAACACATGTGAAAATTTTTCGTTGTTCAAACCCAAACATAAAGGGAAGAAATGTTTCGTTTTTGAGAATGTTGTTTCCCAAATGTAGAGGATCAGACTAAGAAGCACTGGCAGTATAATATCAGACTGAGCAACACCAGTCACAAAAATCATCAGAATGTTAAATTTTTTGATTGGACACATTATTAGTCTCAAATCCATTGTCATGAAATAGAAGATCTATCGAACATAATACTTTTTAGAAAGAATAAGTTGTGAAAGGAAGTGAGAATATCGTAAAATCCTTAAAAGTAAGTTTCAAGGTAATTGGGAGTTATAAATTTATAATATTTCTAACCAAAAGTCATCTGATGCTTTTATGTTTTGTTATTCTCAAATATCATATTTTTTTGTAAAAAGTTTTCAGTTTTACTTATGAAGAAAAGCGGTAGAATAGGTGTAGCCAATCATTTTGAGTTTTGGTTAGAATGAAAGAATATTCTTAAAGAAAGCAAAGTTTTAATAATTTTTTATCTAATTATAATGATTCCTTTCAATTATAGAAGTTATCATAAATCATGAAAACTCTCATGATACAATATTTTGAATAAATGGAGGAATTGAAATGATTTTATCGATTCCAAGAATCAATAAAATGTTTTCATCAGATCTAGAAGTATCAGTCACAAAAGTTTATAGAATTATAAATGACTTATATCTAAAGAGGATGAATAATTTAAAAGCTGTGGAGTAGAGTTCCCATCATTGTAATAATTCCATCGTAATGAGAATTCCATAATTATGAGGATTCCATCAGACTGAAGCTGAGGAAGGTCCCTTAGACTAGATCTGAGAAGGAAATACAATCAGACTGAATTTGAGAAGAAAATTCAATCATACTAACTTGGAGAAAGAAATTCAATCAAAATGACTCTAAAAAGGAAATTCAATATGACTAACACATATGAGGAAAGTTAATTTAGAATGAGATGATGATGTTCCGTCATAATGAGATGAGGAATCTCCACCATAATAAGATTATAAAGTTTCATCTTAATGAGCATAGGAAGTTCCATCATACAGATGAAAAGTTTGGAAGTATAAGAGGATTTATTATGGAGAAGACTCAAGAAGATTCCAGAATATTTGTGAATAGTTGAAGTAGACAAACCTAATATTCATATATTTTTAGATCTTGGTGTTTTTTAACTTGATTAATCGGTAAAAAATTTAGATTCCTGACTTTTTCTTTCTACAATTCCTATAAATAGAAACACTACACATTAATAATTTTCAACCTTTAATGTGAGCATAAAATAAATAGTCATATAGAATTCATGTCAAAGTTATATTTCTGGACAGATACCTAATTAAAAGGTCACTCATATGAAAGTTTTGTTTATTGGAATGAGGAAGATCATAATGATCCCATGAACATAGTTGGGTTAATGATGATTAAAAATGGGTTAATCTTAATGAGTCCATCAGACTGAATTCACCAAACTCAGTCTATCAGACCCAGCCCCATCAAACTGAGAGAATTAGACTTACCCACATCAGACTGAGGATCCGAATAGAACATTTATGGAGTAGTTTGAAAAAAGTCTTCATTATTTTTTAATCAATTTTCTATAATTAAACTTTGTAAATTGAAGAGATTTGGTATAATAATTAATATCAGGAGATATAAAGTGTATAACGGGTTTAGAACTAGTTGTATTCATTTCTTTATATTAGTGATTTTCCATACACCCATGAGAGTGGATATGGTAAGGATGTAGGTTCTCACACTGAGGTTGAACCTTGTAAATCTCACATACTTTACTATCTTTCATCCTTTTTCATGCATAAGTATTTACTAATATATTATGAGTATATAAAATTTAACAAGGTGTAGGGGTAATGTTTTTGAAATTATTAAAATTTCTAAAATTGAACAACTAATTCACCCCTCCCTCTTAGATGTTTTTTGATCCTATGGAACTTAAATATATAAAGACTATAAGTTAGAGGATTTGAAATAAATCATTTTACCCATTATAAAATTTTGATATTTCACTATCGATAAGGGAGCGAGGCATCCACAAAAAAAACTAGTGTTAACATTTATAGTGAGACTTTCCTATAATTATTTTTCAAAAAATTGAGAACAAGAGGACAACCTATTGGATTACTGCAGAAGGAAGAAGGAATAATATCCCATTTATCTAATTCAATGGTGACTTGATCTTATGTAATTATAAGAAAAGTGGGTTCTTTTTAAAATAGATTATTTCCAATATTGTAAAAGGTTTGTAGATACACCCTTTCCTATAAATTGAACATGATAACAAAAGTGAATTTTTATGGGGTGGCACTGACCAACTTACCTGAGGTACCCATTTCTCAAACAATATATAAATGTATGAATGAAGACACTAACCCTATACAACCAATGCAGCAATATAACCACAAAAATTACAAGAGAAAAATATATCACAAAATACTTTCCATGATCAAAAAATATATATATTCTCTAAATTTAGATACACACATTAACTACCTCAGAAATTTCAATACCCAAAAGTGTGAGACTTATGAGTACTTTTTTCCACTATTTTTTAAATTTCACAATTCATATCTCAAAAAAACACCTCAAGATCCTCACCTTTAAGATGAATTTTAAGGGGACTCATGTAAAAATATCTAAAAAAAATCTCATTGTTAAACACTTCTCAATGGACTAGTAAATAGATAAAAAATCAGTATAACTTGGTATATTTCACTTAGAACATCCTTGTAATCTTATCCATAAGATAACTCAGTGAAAAAAATTAAAAAATACAAAATCACATGATAAATCATCCTTCAATTAGAGTAAGTTTATCACCAATCATTTAATGTCATCAAGGCACGCTAAGAAAAATTATTTTCCTACACTAAATAGTATAGAAGTGAAGGATTGTATCTATAGGGAAGGGGGTGAGTATTCAAAGTATTTAATATATTTTATTAACAGAAAATACTATGAAAAACAACCGAGGGAATAGTGGAGTGATGTAAACTAAACAAGTTAGTGAACAAGTAGTTAGAAAGAAACAAAGAGTGAAAAAACATGTGAATTATAGAACCATTGATGAGTAAATTTAAATAAAAATGATTCTTAACTATTAAAATATACATTTTATAATATCTAAACATAAATATTCATCAACAGGTAAACTTTGTCATGTCATTCCAAATATTTTTTCTCCATTTCATCAAATTTTTATATCAAATTATTTCTAAAGAATATTAGTTTCTTATATTATAGATAACATATATATTTTCATTTTGAACATTAGAAATATCTTTCTCTGTCAAATATATTTTGAATAAAATTTAGTCATCCAAGAAAAATGATATAGAAATGTATATAATTCCCAGCACTATGTTTCCTTTTTTATCATGTTCCATCTATTAGTGACAGCTAGATAATATATAAGTAATCACAAACTGATTAAAAAATACTTTTCTCTGAGATAAATTTTATCTTGAGTAGAAAAAGAATCAATAGAAGAGTCAAAACCCCATAAAAATAAAATAGAATCTTGTAGAAAATGAATACATTATTATAATTCAAAGTCCCTCTAGAAAATAAAATAGCCAATTAGGATAATTAAACCAAAATAGATTTTCATAAACATTAATGTACAAGTATAATATTGAAAAATAAAGGGGCGAAGGGATTCTCCCTTGCTTTTCATAGATACACCCACCCTTAGGGAAAACTTATCCATTGACCCCCTTAGTATCCACTCATAACAACCCAAATCCTTTTAAATTATTGAATATATCATACAAAAAAAATATTAGGGCCCACACCAAGATCTCTCGATCTTCTCTCATGATTCTACCTTAGAATCAGTCTCCTCATTCATCTACAATGGATTAAATAAACTTGTCATATAGTGAATTCTTACCATCAGTATTCAAGATCAAACCGTTTTACAAAACTTTTGATTTAAGCTTCATTGAGTGAGTGAGTGAAGAATACTAATATTTAATAGAGATGAATAAATCTTTGGTTCCCTACTCTTGTGTATGTAAATACCCTTTAATAATTGATAATTAATTAGGTGATTAGTTAGGTTACCTTAGGGATGAAATTCATTTCTCGACATTGGGATTGGCCTAGATGAAGGCCCGAACTGATATGGTAGACTAGACCTAGTGTACTATGATATGGACTATATAAATGGCTTCTGCAACCTCTAACCTAGACTACCTTAGCACTGATGAGGGATCAAAATGAAAAGATCCAAGGTCAATCAGCAGATATATTCCAACATGGATTAAAATTGTGAAAAGATCGAAATAAAACTTAATAATCCAAATGAAATAACCCTTTGAAAAGATAAATAAACAATATTTTAAATGTAATATGATTGAAAAACTTGAAAATAATATTCCCAATCAAATTAAGAAATCACAAAAAAAATATTTCATAAAATATTTCTAATTTAAAATGAATGAAGAAGAAAAAAATTTATTTTTAAATAAATATCCTTTTGATATTTCATTTATAAAGTGTTTTCTAAATTAAAATAATAAAATAGTTTAATAATTAGTTCAAAAATCATTGAAACTTTAAGATCATATAATAATGTTATTCTATAGAATAGTTAAACAAATATATGTTCAAAATTTATCATTTTCAAAAAATTTAGAAAACTTGTAAAAAAAATTCTCAAAAACCACCATGTCTAAAATAATGTTTCTACAATATACCATTTTGAACCCAAATTCAACAAAAATTAATTCATAATAAATTAATTCAAATTTCAATAATAATGTGACCAAAAATGGTCAAAAAATATATTTAGTATTGATAGTAAATAATTCCACACCAATCACTAGTTAAAATCCTAAAATATTTATACATTGATTATACATCAAATACATTTATCTATAAAGCATAAATTAAAGATTTTAACCACTCTTCTATTTCCTACTTCAAAAAAATATTTCGAGGAACAAGAAATGTCATAAAATTTGAAACAAAACCAATGAATAAGTATTAATAAGTAAATAGGTATATGGATAAATTTTAACAAAATTTATACGAGGACGGGGAGGAGAATACATATTTTCCATATGAAAAGGATTATTAAAATAATGAATAGTTACATTAACAATTTTATTGCTACATAATTACTATATGTAAAAAACTACTCATCACATGGATTATCATTAAAGGTGATAATAAGTTCCCATTTTGAATTCACCTAAATCCATGAAGTCACCAAAAAATTTAATAGTAAAAACTTATTAACCAAAGGATTAAATCAATAAAAAATTAAATTATTCTAAATAAAACCTTCTAAATTAGATAAATATCATTATCAAAAACCAAAAAAATAGTTTTATTAAGTAATCATCACACTATTATGAAAGATAATATCAAGGAGTTTGGGTTTTAAATATGTGTAATCTTTCATCCTTCAGCCACTATTAAAAAGGGTAAAAATTTATTCAAGGACCCATACCACCACATTTGATATAAAAGGCCATGAATATATATATGAGAAACCAAGATTTTTTTGTCCAAGACCTAAAATAACACAAGTTAAGACTAGAGTGACTCTAAATTATCTAAAATAATCACATATATCAATCACTTTCAATTTAACACAACTATATTCAAGTGGTGTCAATAATAAAATAGAATAAAAAAGGATCCATTAATCCAACTCCTTATTAGGGCGCTACCAGTACCATGGTCTTGGTCACCAATGTGGTATCCAATTTTAACAATGATATCTAAAATTAAATATTTAAATAATTAAAGTACATTTACTATGACATCTCAAACAAAATGAAATATGAAATCATTAATTAATTCTCTACTAGTGAACAAGTATTCAAATATATGATACATTAAAAGACTAATCACTCATCTTACAATATAAATTAAACCATCCATTGTGATGAATTTTTAATATGCACATTATATAACATAAATTGAGGTCTAAATACAAAATAAGAATCATTTTAACATAATTAAAATGGGGTATCATTATCTGAAAACAAATAAAAATTTCACAAGTTAACCTCTAAATCATAAGATTTAACCTTTCTATTAACCATAAGGAAACTCAATAATGATTAGAGATCATGAAAATTTATACGTATTTATAAGGAAAAGAAACTAGTAAAAATCTCATTCAGTAAAACTATAGTAAAAATCATAAAACTAACTCAATCACCCTGATAACAATAAATAATAAAAATTATACAAAATGTAATCAGTTTGAGTTGTCTTAGTTTCTCTAAAGATATTAACTTTCTTAATAGTTAACTTCATATAGAATCCCTTCACATTTTAAATATCCCATAACTAAGAAATCAAAATTTTCAATCATTCATTATCACATAAAAAGAATATTAAAAAGTTATAAAATAATTGCCAAATCATTTATCAAAAAATTAGTAACATCGCACAATGAGACTATTATATAGATCACTACTCGAGTACTCTAGAAATCTATATCTCTAAAATCACATGAGACTGATATCATAAAATCTCATATTCTATCACAATCATAGATCATTATGTCACAAACACTGAAATGTGATGTAAAATATTAATCTCTATAAACATCAAACAATGTATCTGTAAAAACATTTATATCTCTTCGATAATCAATGTTCATAGAAAATATCTGAATTTAGTCTCATAGAATATGATATAGATATAGATAGATCTATCATCAACATAACCCAAAAAAATTATCTACAAGATAAATAAAATTAGTAGATGCATAAATTCATGGAATGAGTCTATAAGATGCATGATCCATATTAAATATACTCTCTAAAAATGTTATCAGTTCTTGACTCAGTCAACATACAAACAAATCTCTTATATATGAATATACAAGCCACCAAGACCTATCATTAGGGTCTCTGGCCTATCTTATCTAAAATACAATACTTATACATTATCTCATTATTTCTTAAACAATAACCTCATATGTGTATATCTCTCTTCTATAACATAATACTCTAATACCAATTCACAAAATCCCAAATTATTCACAATTAAGCTCCCCAATCCCACATCTAATTGGTCAAGGTCTTATGATTAAAATAGGAATATCTATATAAAACAATGGATGAATTATCCCTAAATATAACCTTTATCAAACTAAAATGTGATATAATCTCTAGGGATATAAATAAAAAATCAATAATTCAAAATAAATCATGCCTACCTAAAAAAACTCAACAATACAAAATGAAATGACCAAATAAATATTAATATAAAAATAACAAATCCTAAACCAATGAAATGAAATATAGAAAAAAATACATACGTAACCAAGTTAGTGATCTGAATGAATAATCCAAACCATAAATTATTATATATCCAGTCAATATACAATTACCAATATCATGCACATATATACTTTTTGATCCTAATGAATGTGAGTGTTTAAAACACAAAAATCAAAACATAAGGGTGAGTAATAATATAAGAGCCTTGGACCTTGGTTCTATAACATAATCTTTACACTTTTTCTGGAATACTGATAAATGTGACACAATTTTAACCCTCAAAAACATATAACATCAGAAAAATTGTATCACTTACATACCCAAGGACCTTTTAGGTTTAAAGTTTTTGAGAATTGAAAAAACTCTTATATAAATACTTGGATACATAAAGTACGGGTTTGTAAATATCTACATCATATCCCACTAAGTTATTCATGTTTAGTAACATTGTTAGGAATAACATATATAAACCATTTATTCATAACCAATGGAAATGAAAAACATAAGAAGGGTGAGATCAAACACTCGGTAATGGTAAACATAAGCATTAATAATTTAATGTCATCAGTGATAATAAGATGCAAATAAGGGTATAATGAAATTATCAAAGTTAATGAGCATAATATAATAGAATTCATACCCATAAAAACATGGATCAGGTAATAAATATTTTACATGAGGTAAGGGCCAAATAAGTGAAAAATCTAAAGCCATGTAAAAATAATCCTTGATCAAAGGATCTATTATAAACTCATAGAAAGCATAGAGAAATGTACTTCAATATTGGAAAATTATCTTCATAGAACCATTACAAGAACACTTATATATGGGATAATCTTACCTAGTTTATACACATAATCTCTTATGAGTAACCTGTAAAATGGTTAACTTTATTGTCTCATGGGATTTATATATATTTTTTCAGCTCCTCCATCATTACCCAATGCATTGTAGGGTTATAACGGATCGACCCATAACATATTAGAAAAGGTACCTTATGTATTTGTGTTTACATCAAAATATTTATTTCATTAATAAAGTCCAAGTACCATATCATGATCAAAATAATTTAAAAAATCACTATTTAATATAAAAATAACCATGTTTCTTTCATAGATTGATTTACCTGTGGAAAAGAAACAGGCTAAATGAAAATATATTTAAAACAACCATAATCCATCAAGATAAAGAATTAGGATGGTATCATTACAACATATCCCCAGTGTATAAAAATTAAAATAATTTTTTTAGTCTTTAATGAATAAAAAACTCATAAAAAGATCATTAAAACATTCTTGAGGAAAATACCATTTCCACTTTGATAATTATATTTTAAAAGCTATAAAATAAATAAAAAAATTTGAAAATAATTTTATTTGGAAAGAAACTTGGAAGAATATAAGGTAATACTCAATTAAAATAATGTTCATAATAGTGGGAATAATCAATTCATGTCGTAAACATTAAAAATAAAGAATCATTTCAAACTTTTGTAAAGAGTGTCAAAAGTGATCCACTTGAAAAATGATAAGAAATTTATAATTAAAAACTTTTAAAATAAGGCCAAAGATCATGTAAAATAAAATTAAGATTTCATTTATATTTATAGAATACCGTTTTTGAAAACATTTTATAAAACTTGGATATAGAAGAGAATGATTCCTAATCTAAAAAAAGATATATGATTGGTATCACCTTCAAACTAATTTCATGGTGTTAATTTAATAAATGAGGGAGGAAACCAAAAATAAACACATAAAAGAAATTCATAAAAATATTAGAATAAAATAGATATGGTTCGAGAAATTAATAGTATATTATTTCCCTAATGTAACCTTAAACAAAAATAGTCTGAAAAATAAAGGAGATTATATAATAAAAATCCATACCATTTTTGTAACTTTTGAATCTTAAGCCCATTAAGCAAATGAAATAAATTGAAAATTTAAATACCATCAATATAATTTAATCCATGATATTAAATTACAACGGTTTTTATATACACCTAATAAAATAATATAGGTTGATAACATAAACATATATCCCACTAACAAAAAATTTGAGACAAATAACCCTTAAAAGATCATGTCATTGAATTAAGAATTAAACAATGAAGATATTATGTGTAACAGATGTAAATCCAAAAAAACAAGTGTATATAAAACATAAATAAAATACATCCATTTATCAAATAATCTTGACATAATATTATCATTGAAGATGTGATATAACCTAATTGAAGGAAATTGAGCTAAGAAAACCCTTTATGTGATAGAAAATTCCGAATCTCACACCCTGTATAAAGTAATATGAATTATCACATAAAATAAAATGTATTTTTAATAATTCATTATATAACCTTTAAATGTGAATTATATACACCATCTATATAAATTTTGTGTATTATATTTAAACATGTCACAATGAAGGGAAATTGTGACAAATTCGCTTACCTCGAGTCTAGACTTGTTGTGTATGTACTTTAACACATCTATAATAACTTTATATCAATTATTTTTTTATAACCTTTAACTGTATTAATACCTTATAATTAAACTATTTATTACATTGATTTTAATTACATATTAAATTACCTAATTTTTTTGGTATAAGTCCGGTGTTTCGAGGATGTTCAGGTCATAACATCATAATTACTTCGGTACGTTGACCTTGATAAAAGGTAGATTTGTAAAATATTATATATAATAATAAATAAATAAATTAATATCATTACTAAGAAATAATTAAACTTTTAAAACTAACCATTAATGATGGTTATGAAAAATGTATTACATTGCAGTCATAGTGACGGTAGGTCATACATACGCATGAGTAACATTTCTATTCTTCAACGAACAAGAGTAAAAAGTGGTAAGTATTAATTTATATTTATAGATTTATTATAATATAATAAATATAACATTATATATTTAGATACATGTATATATACAAATAATGTGATATTTTTTGAAAAAATAATCACATCGCTTCGTGGAAGTGGTAATCCACACGTACGAGTGAAAGACTATCATTATTCAATGGATGGAAAGTTAAAAAATTAGATGATATATAATATTTAAATAATTTTATTTATTTCAAGAATATAATATGTATTCAATAGATTCATAATTATAACTCTCTTTATATGTTTGTGATGGAAAATGAATTACATTGTTTTCAGATGTGGTAGTCCTTTTTACACATGAAGGATGGGTTCATTTCTCTTTCGATGAAAGATGAGAAGGATATAGGTTTTTCCATTAACATAATTAAGTCTTATTATATTTAATATATTGATTAAATTATTTAATCATGGTAGAATAATATTTTAATGAGGTAGAAGAATAAATAGACATAAACTCTCAATAAAAAGCTACACATATTCTTCGGACAACCTCATTTTCCTTAAACCTTAATCCTTCTAAGGTTGATATTCTTCCCAAACTAGGACCTATAAGATATGGGAAGGGATATTTTTATTGGATTTTGGTTTGGATAATCTAAACTATAGTTCTAAACTTGTGTAAGTAAGAGAGGAAAGGAGTTACCCTTTTATAAATGAGGGGAGGGGAACTCTTGAAATCATATAAAGAATAAAATTAATATAAATTTATTTTCATGGAAAAGAGAAACCAATTTGATATATATCAAATATATTGTGATATTGAGTCTAAAACTTCTCTTTTTGTAAAATATTTACAACTTTAGGTGATGTTTTCAACATTATATCCTTTTTTCCCACATTAATCATTTTTGTGATTATATTGATATCAAATTTTTTACACTTAAGGGGTCAAGAATGATACTACAAAAGGATAGTATACCCATATATGGACCATGTATGATATTTGAAACTATATAACATTCACATAGAATAATATAGGTTTTTTATCAATTTAAAATTACTTAATAATATATTTTTTATTATAAAGTACCATTAATGTCATTTTTGGACTATTCATTATATTTTAAAATAAAGTCATTGAGGTAATAATTTAATTCAAATATAGAACTGTAAAATATCCCTAATATGTCATATATCTCTATAAAATTCTTGTGAAAGTATAAATCACCCAAAAATGACTTTCAGAGTCCTTTATACTCATTTACAATATTTTTCTGCTACTTGAAAGAGCACAATACCAACATTACATAAGAATTTAAGGTAATTATTTCATAACTAAAAATTAAAAGTAAATTACCTTAATAAAAAAATTCATTATTATGAAAATAATATTTAAAATACATTCTTAGCAAATTTTTATCCAATTGTATATAAGATAAATTTAAAAAGAAAAAGCATGACATTTTGTATTTTTATTTACATAAAACAACATTTGTAATTTTCAAATAAAAATGGAAACAAAATTCCATTACATATAATATTGGATGATAATGGTCCTAAACCAATAATCCAATAGATTAAAGTAATGTTTTAGGTTTATTTTTATTCCTTATCATATTTTATTTATCCTTAATTACCAATTTACCCTTATTGTGGTAACAAGTTTATTATCACCACTATTCCTAACTACTGAAAAGTAAAGGGTCCTATTTAAAATTTTTGAACCTCTTAAATTGAAATATGTGATCCATTTTTCAATATTAAATTCTTATAAGTGGTAGAAATTAATTTAAATATAAATGTGTAAAAGAAATGAAAATCAGATTTTAGAAAAATATGTATCTAAACCCAAATAAACTTATACCAAAATAAAGTATAATATTGATTACTAAGTAATAAATTATATTACTTCTAACTAAATTACTCCAATGTTAATTGTAGATCAAATCCAATTCATAATGTAACATCTAAATGAAAATAAATGGTAGTTTTAAAAAATCGGCATATTTCCCTATTCATTGAAAAATCAATCTTTTCTGAAAAATAAAAAAATATTACCCTAAGATAATATTTATATGATGATATAAAAAATGGTTTCACTTTTATCAAATATAATTTATAAAACTTTAATTAATTAATTATAACATTTTCTCTTAAAAACCAATAAAAATCATTTCTGAAGAATTTTTTTTTGAAGAATAAAAAGGATTTGATATAAATTCAGTTAATATTTTTTAATAATTTATTAATTGATTTATATTGATTTGGGCCATTTTATATATTTTATAATTCTATTACTTATATACATATCCCCTAAAACAACAACTATGTAATAATGGTCATATTTAAATAATAATATTCCATGGTTCGACAATCTCGGTGTTGTATATCATATACACTATCAAACATGGTATTATTTTAAAATCATGGGGTGTTAAATTATAAACCATTTAATAACTTGAATCCTCTCAATTGGAACTTGACCTTGGAAATTAATTTTTTTGAAATTTTAAATTACCTTTTTTTAAACCCACATCCTAAAATTGGTTAATAAAACTTCCTTTTAAAAAGAGGGAAAGGTAAATATGAAATTCTCATAAAATAACACATAAAATATTTCAAAATAGAATAAAATAAATGAGAATTGAAAATATGGACATGGAGGAAAAAATAATTACCTAAAAAATGATGTAGATTTATTGATAACATTAATCACATAAAAGTGTATGACCCTGAGAAAGTCAATGAGCACAAAGAGATAAACTAATGAGGTGTGAAAAGATCATCAATTAATCTAAAATGAAGGTAATAGGATAATAGTTTTATTCCAAGATCCATTTACATAAGTTGGTTAATTGCTTTACTATCTAGACTAAGTATATAAGTAAATATAATTTCATTATTTTTTTAAAATCTATAAATTCAAATTCATCATTTGGTTGCATGTTCAAAACAATTCACCCCATAATATCATCTTTAACTCCAAATGATGAGTATACATAATTAATACATTAAGAACTATAATCCACTTCTGATTGAACATGAGGTATATAAAAGGATAAAAATATATTCCTCCCATATTTAATAAAGCCAAAAAATGTATCACATGATAAGATAATAACCAAAATGAATAAACATTTAAATGAATAATTAATACATTAATCTCCAAAATTTAATAATAAAAAGTTTAAAATAAATCTTTTCACAGATAATTTACCATGTATATAAATTAAACTCAATAACCTCAATATTAAATAATGTTTTAACCAAAAAAATCTCAAAGATTTCAACATACATCCCCAAAAAAATATAATAACATGATTCAGAAATAACCCAACTCAATAAACCTAAGGGATATATAAACAACAACCAAATAAAACATCTCCCAAAATATCATTAATCACCTCAAAAATCCATCACTTAAAACTTAAAAAAGTGGTTTACAAGCCTCTAAACTTATGATCAACCTTAAACTTATAAACACAAGATGGTGTCCAAAAATCTTAATTTAACCTCAAATGAAAACATCATAATATCCAATGTTATCTAAAAATTACTCAGAAAACAACTATAACATCCCCAGACCAACACTCTAAGATCCAATGATAAAACATAATCTTCACATTTATGGCTTCAATATCAAAAAAATTTACCCAATTTTAACCCTTCAAAAAATTATAACATCAAACTTAAATATTGTATCACTTACATACTCCATGAACTTTTAGGTTTATAGTTTAGAGTATTTAAACAAACTCTTACATAACATATTGGATACATAAAAAATGGATTATAAAAATATACATCATTTGTTAATAAGTTATTCTCATAAAGTTACCTTCATATAAATAATATATATAAAACCATTCTTCAAATCCTAGGGAAATAAAAAACATAAAAAGGGTGAACTCAAACACTCACAAAGCGTAAACATTGGTAATAGAAATTGAATGCCATCAGTGATCATAAGAAGAGAATACAGGTATGATTAAAAAATAAAATTCTATGATAATAACATAGTATAATTCATACCCATAAAAACAAGGATCATTCAATGAATCTTCTGAATAAGAAAATAGTTATATAATTCAATATTCAAGATCCATGTGAAAATAATCCTTGAGTAAAGGATTCATTATAGACACATAGAAAACATAGAGAAAATGTGTTGGTATCATGGAAAATTATATTCATATAACCCTTAGATAATCCTCCAATATAGGATAACCATACCTGGTTAATACCCATAATCTCTTAAGAGTAACCCCTTAACCGGTTAACTCTGTCATCTCTTAGGAGTTACATATATTCAGTTAATTATGACATCATTACCCAATACATTAGAGAGATATAATGGATCCACCCAAAAAAATTTGGAAAAGTCCATTGAGCTTCTAGGTTCATTCCCCAATATCACTTTCATCAATAATTTCAAAGTATCATATTAAGAGAAAAATAATAAAAATCTTTCATTATTCTTCATAATAATAACCATTATTCTTTCATAGCTTGATTTACATATGGAAAGGAAATAGGTTCCAGGAAAATATTTTTGAAAAACTCATAATCTATCTAGATAAAGAATTTTTATAGTATCATTAAATTGTATCCACAATTACGAATAGGAAAAATAAAAGGTTTTTTCCATTTAATATTAGAAAACCCAAAAAAAAGATAAAATTAATAATCTTGAGTAAAATACCCCTTCCACTTTCAAAATAACTTTTTTAAAACTAAAAATTCAAAAAATATTATTAAAATACATTTATTTTAATATAATTTAGAAAATTAAAATATAGTATTAAAATTAAATAATTTTCATCATGGCTGGAATATCTATTTATGTTGTAAAATTTAAAAATAAACATTATTTTCAAAATATTGTAAAGAGTGTCAAAAGTTAAAGATGTGGAAAACACTAAGAAATTTACATTTAGAACCATATAAAATAAGTTAAAAGATCATGTAAAATAAATTTATGCAACAATTTATGTTTATAAAATAAAATTATTTAAAATATTTTATAAAACATGGATATATAAGAGAATGATACCTGATTTAAAAAAATATACAAGATCAGTATCACTTACAAACAACTTTAAAAAGTCTTATTTAATAAATAATAGAGGAAATAGAAAATAAACCTCAAAACCAAATTCATAACTATAGGATAATAAAACAGATTTGGTTTAAGAAAATAACATCATATGATTTTCTTAAAAAACCCTGAACATACACAATCTCGAAAAGAAAGAAGATTGTGTCATAAATATCCTTACCATTTTGGAAATTTGTGAATATTAAGCTTATAAAATAACAGACCTCAAATAAAGATTTAAATACCATAAATATAAGTATATACAAGATATAAAATCTAATTTATTATCATATATACCTCATAAAACAATATAGGTGAAAAACATTAACATATATCCCAAAGAAGGAAACTTTGAGATGAATAACCCTTACAAAGGTCATATCATTGAATTGAGAATTAATCAATAGAGGTATTATTTGTAACTAATTTAAATCCAAAAAATTATAAACACAACAGAAATAAATAAAAGTTAATTTATTACATAATCTTAACATAATATAATCAAGTACTAACTGATATAACCTAATGAAAGGAAACGAAGATAAGAAACTCCTTAATTAATTAGTAAATTATTAATCAAAACCATTCAATGAAATAATAATAATTATCATATAAAATAAAATTAATTGTCAAATATTCATGATATAACATATTAAATGGAAATATAAACACCATATAAAATAAAATGTGTGTATAACATTAAAACAAACCTCACTAAAGTGAAATTTGATACGAAATTCCATACCTCGAGTCTACACTTTCTAGGTATGTCCTTTAACACCTATATAATAAAATTATATCTATTATTTTATTTATTAAGAAAATTTTTCCTCAGTAATACCTTATTATTAAATCATTTTTTCATTTTTTTCAATGACATAAATAATTACTAGGTTTGTTAAGTCTACTCGGGTGTCTTAAGGATATTCTTTTCAAAACATGAGAATGAATTTGGTAAATGGAACTCGGTCAAATGGATATTTTTCCATAATTTATAGAATTATTAAAAACAATTATAATTCATAAACTTTTTTTATTATTTTAAAACCATCCATGAAATATTTTTATTAAAAATTAATTTTGTTCTAATCATGGAGACAGTAAGTAGTACATATACATCAGTAACGTTTCGATTTTTCAAGGAACATGGGGGAGATAAGATAAATATTATTATATATTTATATAAATATTATTATATCATAAATATCATATTATATCTTTAAATACATTTTTATATATTATTCATGTGATGCGTTGATGAAAAATGAATCACATCGCTATGAGGAGTTGGAAATCCACCCGTACATAGGAACAATGTAATAATTTTTCAATGGATTAAAAGGTAATAAAATGGATGATATATTATCTTTATAGAATGATAATTATTTCATTAATATCACAAACACACACATATATATATATTAAATTCATCATTATAACAAGACATAAGATGTTGTGATGGAAAATGAACTACATTAGTTCATGAGGTGGTATTCTCTCATACACAAGAACGATGGTATCATTTACCATTTGATGGATTAAAATATGAATAAAGTTTATTACATTAATATAATAACATATTATTATAGTTAAGATTCTTATTTTCTTTATTTCAATTTGGTTGGATAATTATATATGGAGGAATAATAAAACTAATAATTCAAAAAGTCTCAGTTAAAAGATATGTCTCCTCTTCAGACACCCTTCTTTTCTTTTCACCTTAATGCTTGTAAGGTTAGTTTTCCCACAAAAATAATACCTCATGGATTTGGGGGTGTTAGGAACTTATTTTGGGAGTAATTTAATGAATTTTAGTGCATAAAAATTGTGAGGAAGAGAGGATAAAATTTTACTCTTTATAAGTGAAGAGATATGCAATCTATGAAACACTTAAAGTATTAATTAAATATAAATTAATTTTCAAAGAAAATATTCAATAAAATTATATATGTATGATATAGGATTATTATGAATCTAAATACTCTCATAAAAATATTTGGATATGATTAGGTTATTTTTCAACCTTATCTATTTGTTTTAACCTCTCATTATCCCTTTTGACAATATTTGTGATATCAAAGTTTTTTACTATTTAGGGGTGAAAAGAGTTATTATAAAATTAAAATGAAACCATAAATACACCATGGTTGATTAATGACATTTTTTGAACTAGTCATTTAATACAAATATTGTTTATTATAAAATATCATTAATGTCATTTTTGGAACTAGTCATTAAATTTGACTTTAAAGTCATCATGATCATAATGTTATTAGAAAATAAAATTTTAAATCATACCTAATATTTTTTCTATCTATAAAATTATAGGGATGCTATAAGTCAACCAACCAAAATTACTTTTAGAGTTTAAAAATAATTTAGTTGTTCTTTACACTACTTACATAAGAACTATGTCATCATTGCATAAGAATTTAAGGTAATTATTTCATCAAAAAAAGTTAAAAAAAATACCATCATAATGATAATTTCATTATTTTCAAAATAAACCTTAATATTTGTTTATAAATTATTTTTATCCCTATGGGAACATATATAATAAATGTAAAAGTAAGACTGTGACATTTTTGTATTTTTCTTTACTTAAAATAATATAATTCATTTTTAAACCAAAATGGCACAAAGTTTCATAAAATAAAATATTGGATAAGTATGGTATAAAATCACTCATCCAATAGATTAAAATCAAGTGTTATTATTATTTTTAGTCCATATCATATTATTTTTAACAATAATTACTTGATTTACCCTTATAGAGGTGCCAAATATTTACTACGGTTACCACTCACAACGGACAATAATAAAATTAATGAATTTAAAAAAAATTAACTTATTGATTCCAAATATATAATCCAATTATCAATTTTAAATTCAAAAAAGATCTTGAAGAAAATTAACTTAACCATGTGAAACTCAAAGAAAATCAATTTTTAGATAAATATAGTTTTAAGCCCAAAAATGTAATTATAAAAAAAATAAAGTATAATGATTATTCATATAAAAAGAATTTGATTATTTATAAATAAATAATACTTATGTTAATTTAATATGAAATTCAATTCTTAATGGGATACTTAAAATAATAGAAATGACGGTTTTACAAAAATCAATATTTTTTGTTATTCACTGAAAAATAAATCTTTCTAAAAAATACCAAGAATTAACTCTAAGTTATTTTGATAGGTTTATTTAAAAAATGATATATATTTTTACAAATAAAATTTATAAAATTGGTATAAAATAATTATATTATTTTCTCAAAAAAATAAAAAAAAATCTTTCTTGAAAGAGATTTTTTAAGAACAAAATAGATTTTCTAAAAATTGAGTACTTATTTAATAAGAATATATCAATACATGTTTATTGATTATTAACATCATAAGTATTTTATAATTCATTTACTTATATCCATACCCTCTAATTCAACGGATATGTTATAAAGGTCATATTTAAATAATAATATTTCATGGTTTGTTAAGCTCTGTATTGTGTATTATATACAGGATCAAAAATGGATTTATATTATAATCTTGGGGTGTTATAAGTAATAAATAGTATAGTCATCCCACTAATCAAGATGAATCACAAAAACCATTATTCTGATCATGTATCGTCAATTTATGAATTGTAAACAAAATTAAACACCAAAACACATATCATCAATTATTACATTAATATACATGATTCATTTCATATCAAAGTTATCAATAAAACTCCACAATTACTCTAACGAAATAAAAATTTATTTATATAAGTATGTAATAATGATTCATAATATCACAATAGTAAAGGCCTATATAAACTACATCCTTCTAGAGGCCACTGGGAACATAGGATCTCAACCCATGCCTCCATCCAACCCACAGTTACCCAGGGAGGGGTAACAGTTGTAACATATTGTCCATCCAAAAAATTACCATATGCCTCACAAAATTGATTTGGGAAATCATTTTCTGAAAATTTGGATGTTATTCTTGTAACATCAAATTTCCCAATTTATATTCCTTAATAACACCCACAAAAAGAATAGTGGATCCAAAATGCACATAAAAATAAAATAAAATAATGTTATTGTACCTTACATACCATCATAAATTCCTTATCCAATTAATCACCTAGGTTGTAGCATTATATCATGTTCTATAATCACCTCTATGTCTAGTATCATGCTAAAGAATCACCTCTTTAGATAGACTAACTCGAATCTAAAGCTATGTGTGAGTAAAAATTGTTGGAGTTGGTGGCCTAGAAACAACTAATTTGTACTTTATTCAATAATAAATACCTTTTCTCATCTTGATAGTTCTTATGTGTGACAATTCATGTGATAATTTCCTAGGATAGATGTTTCACTAAAAGGTCACGGTGGATCCCTACTATAATAAGAACCTGGAAGTGACATAACACTGTTCTTGAATAATGGTTCTATGGACACATGATGTTATTTTAGGGACACAAATAATAATGTTCATTAGGGGTGAGGACTCATAAAACTTTTATAATCCTTATCATGGTGTGCACCCTTGGTAATATTTAAGAGGATATTATGAAAACGAGACCCACCAGTAGGAAATCCACATTTCATAGAGTCATCGGATGTTCCTATCTACAGAAGTGTGTATTGGTCCTTAGACTTTAAGATTATTATTAATGGGTATTACAACTCACAAACTAGATGTATTGACGAAAACTGTGATGAAACAATTTTTGCAGTGAGGTAGGATATGTTGGGTGTGTCATGAGTAATACTGCATTAATAAAAAATGCGTGAAAGGATTTATCCATTCTGTTCCATAATGAAATTAGATGTGCCAATCCCTTTGATGGAATTGATATATACTAAATAAATCCATGGAAATTGTAATTAATGGGTGAGTTTAATTCCATAAAGTCAAAAAAAAACTAATTTATCACATGGGTTGATGTCACTAGCCTGCAACACATTTGATTTGAGATATCGGGACAAAGGGATTACATTACACGGTAAGCGTTTGTAGGAGGTGACACCTCATTTTGGCGTTCACTTCTTTCTCTATAGGTGCCTTGGCATGTCTCTAGATACAAACCTTGGAATTTATATAGGCTCTGCCTAATTCATGTGAGAAAGAGTCCTAGAGGGTCACACACTAAGTGTGTCCAAGTATCTCTGTTAAATATTAATTTAACAAGGTTAATAAAGATTATTCCCGATTGTGGTTTAATAATTATTCAAGGATGCCTCATCACATTTATTTCAACATAAGTTATTCGATAGAATATATTGTGGGTGAAATAATATATTTATTAGTGAGTTATGTAGTAATATATATTTGAGAAATAAATAACCATTATTCAATGTCCAATAATTGTGGTGGAGGAAACAAAGAAAATGGAAAAAAATTACACGTTGTTTATATTAATAAACATGCCAAGTAGTTTCTCTAAGAATTTGTGAGAAATAATATTATTTATTTAATTAAATAATATTAGGTGAAATACTTTGGGTGCATTTCAAGTAATAATAATAGTCAACTGTTATTATTTGACATGGGGTCTTAATAATAATTAAATAAAATGAAAAAATTCTTTCGGGTAATTAATTCATTTTATTATTCTAAGTAATTAAAATCCAAATTATATAATTCTCATTAGCCTAGACATTTTTTCGGTCTATGAATAGTGGTTCTAGATAAATCTCTCAATCCAAGAGAGAATTATTTTTTTCTTGTAATGATTTCAAGATATGAGAGAGATCCTCCTCCACCGGATCAAAGAGAGTGATTTGCAAGATTCTCTCAAGGTGATCTTAGGAAGACATCGTAAGTGAAGTCTCTTCTGCACTAGCACATAGATATCCCTTCGATGATAACCATAGATACATGGAGCATATGTGGATCACCACTAGATGAATCCTACAATTGGATTCTATGACGTAACGATAGATCACATCAGATCATGACCAGAAACATCAATAGCGAGAGAATTCTATCAAGGAAATTATTTTCTTTTAATTAAATTAATTATAACCAGCATATGATGATCATGTCTATGGTTCTGGGGCTCCCTTCCTATCTTTTGTTCTTCGTTATATTCTGAAGATCTGGTGTTTTATTATTGTGATTGATCTCGGATTGATAGTTGTTAACAGAAAAATTAAAGTTGGGTATTCCCACCAATGTGCTTCCGCTGTTCCTAGAAACTACAAGTGGTATCAGAGGGTTCATATCATTGATTATAATTATTTAATTTTTCATTGGTTATTTACACATTTAATAATTTAGTTGTTTTAATTATAGTTAATCATTCTATAAATTTGAATCTTGAGATCAATTCCTCCTCTTTCGTTTCTCGTTCACCTTACAGAAATGTTTTTTTTCTTTTAATTTTGATTAAAATAAATCTGAGGATCTCATCCGGAGGTGCCAAATCTTCCAGGCCATACAACACAAGAACACACTGTGTGTATTTGGCAGTAAATTCCCTATAGTAAAGGTTCGATGCACTGATACAGTCTTCCAAACTAGGTCATGCCATTGGATCCTATCTAAGTCATTAAGACTTTGTGTGTTGACTAGGAACAGGTGCCACATAGTTTCCGGATTACACGTCGTGTGGCCCATTGAACATGGTGCCTAATCCCTTTGGGTTAGGGTTGGACCATGTACCTCATACACAGTTATCCCGGCTAGAAACCATGTCACACGGATACTACACAGTGCGTGTCCAACTGAGTAACTCATTTACTCCAAAGATTTCAGAAGTACATTTACACACCATGTCCTCGGGCGTGTACTTCAGATAGACATTGAACAAAAGTACATGTCGTGTAGTCAGAACTACACGCTGTGTACTCATCCAAATTATGGAGATTTATTAAAATTTATTTTTATATTATACAAACCCTTGAGATGTGTACCATAGTGTGCGCCTAAAGTGGAGGGAAAACACGTTATAGGTATTTTAGTTATTTATTTAATTATACATATGTGTAATTTTTATTTATAATCATTTGGTAGTTGTGAATGGGAATTCACTGAGTTGCATCCAAGGTACAAGTTACGTAAAAAATATAATTTTAAATGAATTTATTTGTTTAAAATTAGGATGGATGATAATATCAATGGAATCCAGAAAAGGGTTTAAGATAAAAGGATTGATTAATTAAAGACAATTAATTGATTTGAGCATTATTTATCTTAAAAAATAATGATTAAAGAATTTAATGATATTTTTATGTATGCGTAAATATCATTTCATGTATGGATGATCATAATCTAGACTAATACCTTTTCATGTGAATGGTTTCTTTTAATTTATTAATTTAAATTAAATTTGTTGTCCTCTAAGCCGTCTCCTCAATAATATGTAAGGCCTTTATGCCCAAGGTTTCTTTTATGTAAAACCTTGTTTTACCCCTCCCATTTGAGTGAGATAAAATCATATGTAATGGACGGAGCTCCCAAGCTAGTGGATGAGGCTGAAGTTAGGAACCAAGGTGAAACCAATCCAAGCAGATACAAAGGTGACTAGGTGGAAAGCTGTAAACACAGACCCAAAAGATTCAAGGTGTTTATCCCCTAGGACATGGGTTTGTTTATCAACCACTAGATAAATTAAACAATTTAACAAGATCATGATAATACCATTTATTTTATTTCAATCAGTTGCATTCGTTATTTATTGTGGGTGTGTTGTCATGATCACAAAATTAATGAATTAAACAAGCATGCAAGATTAAACTAAAATAAGATTGTATTATTGTAAATATTATCATAGACATGGTTAATAACTTGATTATATCCCACTTAATATTAAAAAAATGCAATCAAAGGTAAAAAAATGGAAATTTACGTATAAGGATAAAATCCCTAAAAGAAAATATTAAGTCGATATAGGATTCTATAATCTTGGTTTGAATCAACCCATAGTTCAAAGTGTCCAACCAACCCTAGTTAGAGTGCTTTCAATTATCAGGGAATTATAATCCAAGATTGTGGGTTGACTTAACTTGGTTCACATCAAGGTTTCTCTCCTATAGTAGAACTTGGTGTGACCAAGAGGCAAAGGTTGAGGAAATATAAAATAAAAGGATTTCAGGATTATGGAGTCCACTCAGAGGATCAAGGAACTGCGAGTTAATGTAGTTAGCATTTGTAATTCATACCTAAAACACTTCAAGTTTCTTAAACAACCCTAGTTCGGGTAATGTGAAGGGATATATGCATCCTTTCAACTAGAATATTTAGGAAACAGAATATTTCTAAGTCAATGGTGAGGTATATGGGATTTCGATAAAATAGTGGGAGACTAATAAGTATTAATTTATTTATTTGTTTTAGTTTTATCATGATAAAGTAATTAAACTTTGGTCATCTTAATTTTCATAAATAGAAATAAAAATGAATTCAAAAATTTCATTTTGAACCATACTCGAGAAGGAAAGCCTTCTCACTAGCACAAATTTCTAGGAATAGCATAGTCATTTACGTGTCATCCTTCACCAAAATAAAAAATTCTATGTTCTAGAGGATCATATTCTATTTGTGCCTGGAAAAGAGACTAATGACGATAAACTATATCTAGATATTAAAATTTTGGATGATGACATAGATTTCCAATGTTTCGTGATATCGTCCATGTCTAATGAGCTCTTGAAGCAATAGGAAAACATGGACGTGTATAGAATGATGTTTCACCTTAAGGATATCTATCAAGAGAAGGTGAGACAAGTGAGATTTCAGATCTCTAACGCTTTTTTTACAACTAGGATTGAAGATTCTCCACAAGCTGGGCCTCATGGAGTCAATATTATTGGCTACATTGAACACCTATACATCTTAAGGATTAAGTTTTCAGATGAGTTGCGTACAGATCTCATCCTATCATCACTATCCAAAACCTTATCTAGATTTATTGTCAACTATGACATGTGAAACAATGATAAGAGTCTATCGGAATTTATGACCTTAATTTTCCAGGTATATAAGGACATAGGGAATGACAACCCTGTATTCCTTACGGTGAATAAGAAAATAAAGGACAAGGTAAAAAGGCCAAGGAGTTATAAATAATCTAAAGCCCATGAGCACCATCCTTCCAAGAATGGGAAGATCTAGAGGCAAGGAAAGGAATGGGATGCAGTTTGTTGTGCATGTGTCAATCAAGGCCACTAGAAGAGAAACTGCACCCAAAAGCATATAGACGCTAAAGGTGCATTCATTATCGAGAGTAATCTTTCCATTTCTACACATTGAGAAGTAGATAAAACTTATGGGTCCCACATCTATATTCAAATATAGAAACCAGGTAGATTTAGAAAGGCTACCAGAGAATAGATGGATCTTTGAACTTCCAATGGCGTGAGGCTGGCTGCATTAGCCATTTGTGATTAACATCTCTCATTTCCAACTAGGATGCTTTTGGTTTTACATAACTTTTATTATGGGCCAAGTGTTACCAAGAACATAATTTCTATAACATATTTGTATATGGATGGATTTATTTTCAAGTTTGGAAATAAGGGTTGTTTCATTTATAAGAACAATTTATGTTATGGTATGGTTCATTTAAATAATGGTTTCTATGTATTAAATTACAAAAACCAAGTGTTGGTAATAGATAACGAAACATACTCTCATGACTCATACATCACCCTGTTGTGGCATCACAATCTCGATCATGTAAACGAGAAGTTCTTGACAAAGCTCTGGTAAGATGGTTATTTAGACTCTACTGAGCTAAAACCACTTGATAGATTTCTCTCTTGTTTACAAGGTAAAATGACCAAGCCGCCTTTCAGTGGATAGGGTGAGAGGTCCACAGAGCTTCTAGGATTTGTGCACGCTGATGTGTGCGGACCATTTCCAGTAGAACCTAAAGGTGAATATTCTTACTTTATTACTTTTACTGAGGATTTCAATCGATATGACTATGTCTACTTAATGAGGTATAAGTTAGAGTACTTATATAAATTTAAGGAATTCAAGAATGAAGTAGCGAATCAACATCGTAAGAAGATAAAGAAACTTCGATCAGATCAATGTGGAGAATATTTGTACCAAGAGTTCATCGACCTTCTATGAGAGTATGGGATTATATCTCAACTCAATCCTCCTTTTAAACCATAGTGGAATGGTGTTAGTTAAATAAGAAACTGCACCTTATTGGACATGGTGAGGTTGATGACGAGTCATGGATATCTTCCATTATCCTTTTGGGGATATGCATTACAAACTATATTATACACATTAAACTGAGTACCAACTATGGCGGAAAATCAAATTCACATTGAGATATGGAATGGAAAGAAACCCATTTTGTCACACACATGTGTATGGGGATGTGAGGTATTTGTTATGGCCTTCTTAGGCAACAAACTAGCACCCCGGGGCCTGAGGTGTAACTTTGTAGGATATCCTAAGAAAATTAAAGGATATTACCAATATAACCCTTCAGAAAATAAAGTGACTATCACTAGACAATCTTTATTTCTTGTGAGGGAGAACATACTAAAAAATGATAGTGGTAGAAAGATTTACTTCAATGAAGTTGATGCTCAAGATACACAAGAGTTGGTAGAGGAACAAGTTTCATAGGTACCCGTGGAGAAGTTCTAGAAAAAAAAGAACTGCGAAGGAGCTCAAGAGAGGTAAGAGAACTGGAGAGATTTGGTTTCATAGTCACTGAGGATGGTGAATCATTATTGTTGGAAAATGATGTACTCCTTTCCTACATGGAATTAGTAGAAAGATTAGAAGCTGCAAGATGTCTAGAAGCTATGAAATTTGAGATGGATTCCATGTATAAGAACCAAGTCTAGATTCTGGTTGATGAGTGAGTTGATGTAAAGCCTATTGGATGTAAATGGGTATTCCAGATAAAACTAAACATACAATTTCATGTTAGCACCAATAAAGAAAGGATAGTGTCTAGAGGATTCTGACAGTGTCAAGGAATTGACTATGATGAAACCTTCTCACCAGTTTCCATGTTTAAATCCATAAGAATCATACTTACCATAGCAGTTTACCATGACTATGAGATTTAGAAAATAGATTTCAAAACAACATTTCTTAGTGGGAACATTCGGGAAGATATCTATATGACACAACCAGAAGGTTTTGTGACGCTAGGTGAATCCAAACAGGTTTTCAAGTTGCAGAAAACCATTTATGGATTAAAGAAAGCATCCAAGTCATGGAACATACGATTTGATGAATCCATAAAGGGATTTGGTTTCATTTAGAATGAATGTGATCCATGAGTTTATAAATGGAATAATGGGAATTTGATCGTTGTCCTAGTAGTATATGTTGATGACATATTGATTATTGGAAAGGATATACTAGTCTTACAGTTAGTAAAGGTCTGGTTGAATGAGTGATTCTCTATGAAGGACTTGGGGGAATCAGCCTACATTCTAGGGATAAAGATCATTTGTGATAGATTCAAGAGGATAGTTGGACTAAGTCAAGGAACATACATTGACCAGACACTAAAGAGGTTTAATATGGAACAATCCAAGAGGGGATTGGTTCCAATGTCACATGGTCTACATCTTTCTACGAAAATATGTCCTTGAATAATGATTTCTCATAATTAATTCATTTTATTATTCTAAGTAATTAAAATACCAATTATATAATTCTCATTAGCCTAGCTGTTTTCTGGGAGTTGTTCACAACAGATCTAAAGAAAGCTCTCAAGCCAAGAGAGAATTATTTTCTTACAAGAATGCTCTCAAGATACAACAGAGATCCTCCTCCATTGGATCAAGGAGTGCACTTTGCAATCAGCTCTCAATGAGATCTAAGGAGGACATCGCAAGCGAAGGATCTTCCATGATAGCACATAGATATTCATTCGTCGACATCTAGAGATACATGGAGCACATGTGGATCACCGCTAGAGGAATCCTACACTTGGATTGTATGATGAAATGATGGGTCACACCGAATCTTGACCAAAAACAACAACAGACAGAGAATTCCATCAAGGTAATTCTGGTATTTTAATTAAATTAATTGTAACCAACATATGATGATTCTCTCTATGGTTACGGGACTCCCTTCCTTTATTTAATTCTACATTCTATTCTGAAGATCCAGTGTTTTATTATCATGAAGGATATCAGATTAATCATTATTAACAGAAAAATTAAAGTTTGTTTCACCCACTAACGCACTTCCACTGTGCCTGGAACCTACAAAAATAAGTACCTGATGCATCATTATCCACCTTAATCCCATAGCTATAAGAGAGAGTGTGAGAATTCTTGAGTGAATCACCACTTACTAAAAACCATAAATAGTTTTTGAGAACATGAATAAATACTCAGGATTATCATCAATGGTCTATAATCCGAGGTCATGGATGAGAAGAGAGTAGATTCTCAAATATATTCAACTATATTTATCCCAATACATATTCTAAATGCAGATTTTTATCATAAAAATACTAGGTAATGTGAATAAAAAACAATCACACTACCCAATTCATTGTTAATCTATCTTATACATGAAAATTTAAATATAATAAGAAAAATTTGTCACATTTTCCTCCCAGATTCCCATATCCTTTAGCATATTAAAATCCAATTACAAGACATTTTCATTTATAGAATTATCCTTGTTCACTAATTCACAATTTTAATAATATAAGTACATAAATAATAAGATATTATCTACACTATCATGACTCATTTGGCATATCATCTAAATATTCCCACACAATTAACTTATTTGTCATCAATTAGTTATTCAAAATAACACCAAAGGGATAACATGTCATCACTAGATTATACCAATATCATCATCCGAATAAATCATCATCTTTTTTTAAGATTCACTTTACCTAACTACTTCATCAATATAACACATCTACATCATTCATAATAATTCTCATCGACTCTAGTCATTACATAGAAATATTCATCAGGTTTTGAAACATTACATCATTCACCTTATTCTTAGAGAAAATAAATTATTTCACATAAAAAGAATAATATAGCTCATATATTAATATATATATATATATATTATTCGTGTTATCATAAAATATTAAACATGTGAAATTCATGTGAATTCAATATCACTTATCTTGAGCTTCACTTTAATATCATAGGATATTTTTTTTGATATCATTAATAAGTATTATTATCGATAAAATAAAATCATTTCCCCCCTAATTAATCAATGTTATATCTAACACCCAAAAAATTAAAATACATTAAAGTTATATTATCATATTTTTTATACATCATAAAAAAATAATGAACCATGTTATAATTAAAATATGTCGATTATAACATAGTCATGGAATTGAAATAAATAAATATAAGTAACTATATTATGAAATCAATAAATAAAACATAAGAAATGAAAACAAGTAGTATAATTATTCCTTATGAGGATCATTTTTTTTAGACAGTAGTGGAGGTGGCTTCAAGGGTGCTTTCCCTATACCAAGTTCAATTTGAACTACAAAAAGAGCAAATTCAATGAAATTTTTCATGGGAAAAGTTCAAATTCATGGAAATCGCTCTGAGATCCAAGTTAGATAAATCTCTCCCCGTGATAATGACTACTTCTTATCTAAACCATAGTTCTTATCTGTAGGCCTTAAGGGGATATCAAAGTAAAACATAAGTTGATATAAACATGTAATTATTAATGTAATAAATTAGGTATTTTATGCATTTTCAATTTATATAAAATTTATTTTTAGATAACGGATTTAAGTAATAATAAAAGTTTTATTTAGTAGAAATATAATATTTAAATTTAATTAATTATTTTTTAATTATTAATAAATATTTAAGAATCAAGAATAAAATCATGTAATGTCTATTTTTAAAATAATTTACTTTTAATATATATTATGTATTTTGGTCTTAATTAGTTAAATTGAACATTTTTAAAATATTATTCTAAATGTTTCAAGGCATAAAAAATATTAACAAGTATTTAATTGATAATTTATATAAAATAAGATTAATAATACTTAAGGTTTTAAAAAGTCATTTTCCTATAAAAATATTTTTCATTGTATTTAATCTTTATATTTAAAAGTAAAATTACTAAATTATAGAGTTTTAATTCGAAAAAATGAAGTTCATTTTTTATATTCTATATGATAATATTACCATATGCTGAAATTGTTTTATTTTTTCAAAAATATTTACTATTATTTGAATAGTAAAAAATATTTTTTTTACAATTACAATGAATTTTATGAAATCATTAGGATATAAGAATGAAGTAAAGATTTATAAAACCATTTTTCTAATCAAATGTGTAATTAAAAATTAAAATATTAAATTTTAAATGTTTATTTTAATGTATAATCCTATTATTTACACTTTACAGTGTAAGTAATATTTTTATTAAAATTGTTTTTTCTTTAAGAATAATTGTATTTAAATTAAATTTTATCACATCTACAAATTGAATGTGATAAAATTGTTTTCAAATTTGGAATGAGTATACACAAATTATATAATTATTATGATTTTTTAAATAAAAAATAAGTTACCTAGATGAAAAGAAATATTTACCTTAGAAAATATAATTTATGGTAAAACATTAAAATAAAGGTAAAAGAAAAAAACATGTAAAAAATGCATCCAAATTAATTTTTTGAAGGATTTATTGACCAAGGGTTTCCTAATCTTCATTTCTTCTACTTTTGGATCCACTTTACTTTAAAAGTGACATGACATTAAAATAAATTTTTTGGTATTTGAAAAAGTGTCTTGTGTATCTCTTATAAAATTGGCCCTTGACCACCCACTTCCCTACACACCGCCATCCTTATGTCTCAACCATATTATACCCAAATATATTCCCTAATATCTTTCTAATGTTCAATAGTTATTTTTATCTCTAATATAAAAATCTATTAAGTATTAAGGATTTGTCCTAAGGGGTAATGTTAAAACTCTAAATCACTCCTTTTCTATTTCTATTATTCTTATTCTTATTCTTCGTCAATAATGTTATTACACACACACTAAAATAATAAAATAATTATCATTAGTATACTTAAATTTTATTAATTTTATATAAAAATCATTTTCTACCTTCATCCCAACCATTCGAAAAATGAAAACATCACTCGTGCGTACGTGTGAACTACCAACTACATAGAAGAACGTGTTTTATTTTTCATAGATGCCTTAAAAAGATGATTATAATAATGTATTTAATGTATAAATATGATTTTATGACATAATTATGATTTTTAAGACAAATAATTATCTAATATCCTTTATTTAAATCCATTAAAATTTTAAAAACACCTCACATGCGTACATGCAGATTACTAATTCAACAGAAGACCGATTTAGTTTTTCATAACCTTCTTTTATGGATGGTTTTAAAATTTTGTTTAATGAATATATTTTTTAATAATGAGTAATATATTTCATTAATAAAATTTTCTAGGGATAATAAAATAATTAATGATTATTTTAATGTAACTTGTTGATATCAGTAACTTACTCAAAACAAGATCGTTATAGATTCAATTTTCGCAAACCAAACCCCTGAATTATATGGGGGAAAATGGGAATTATTAAATCATTAAAAAGATATAACTTCATTAATAATCTTGGTATGGTGAAAGGTTTACCAATAAATAATAACTGACATCTCCATTTTCTAAACATTACTAAAATAAACGATATTATTAACACTTGATGATGAAAATAGACTATAACTAACTAATATATTTGTATATAATTATTATAGATGAACACTATAAAAGGTAATAGGTATGTATAAAATTTTAAAATATGTTATTAATATATTTATGAAAATTATATAGGAGATTAAAGAGCTTTTATAAATGTTGAGAGTAAAACGTAAGGGTTTACTCAACTGAATCCTCATTCATTGAGATATATTCAATACTCACCATATACTTTATTTATTTTTCATATATGTTTACAAAAAAACTATATTTTACATATAATTCATGTGATTCATATCATTTTATTTCCTTCAATGAATTCAAATTTCAAATTTACCAAATTCATAAGGGTTCTTCATCTCAAATTATCTTCTTTGAGACATGTATAGTATTTCACACCAATTTTCATTTACATGTTGTATATACTACACCTTTGAAATATTTTACAATTAATATATTTATTCATGGTATTTAAAGTTATATTTTATGTTTTATCCATCAATATATTTTAATTCAAAAGTTACCAAAGATGTAAGGGTTTCTTTTCCAATGAAGCTTCTTTTTAGTTGTGAAGGTTTTTCCCCCATATCTATAATCTTCTTCATGAAAATGTTATCCTTAATGATTTGGAAAAAATATTTATAATTTTTTATTATTTATATATTTATATTTACCTATTCCCAAAATGAATACATATTACTCTTTTAATAGTGTTTGTTTCAATAAACATATTTTTGAAAAAATAATTGAGTTCGTAACTTTTATCTTTCATTCCATATTTTTGGACATAGCCTTTCTTTCTTTTCCAATTTAAAATTTTTATATATTTCTATTTGGAAATAATTTTTTAAAAATTATTATGGTTATCTTATTGAAGATTATATTTAAAAGTAACTTGTGAATTTACTTTCAATTAACATTATCATCCTTTATTAAATGTGAGAGGAATGTTCTTTTAAAAGCTTTCCATACTAATGAATTTTCCTTCCACCTTTATTATTTTATTTAATAAACTCAATCACTAAGTTTTTATCATTTTTCAAACAAAATTATATTTCCTTTTCAATATAAAATATTTTCTAAAAATAGTATAAAAAATATGAGGGTATTTTTTCTTTGTTCTACAAGTAGATTTTTAATACTATTATGACGATATTTTTCATTTATGCTAGCATCCTTTAAATTTTCAAATGGTTTATTAAGGAAGTGGTCTTATGATACCATACACTACATTTTTTTTATGGAATATGATTTATTATAAAATTCATTATCTGACAAAGGTATTGGCATCTTGTATGCTTATTATTCCAATACGGTGGTTCATTTATTCCTAATTAATGTTGACTATGCACTATATTATCATTAATTTTTTTCATATTCTAGATTCATTAGTCTTAATTAAGTGATGCATGGAGACTATAATTGTGTATCCCTTTGATGAATTTGTTTGGTTATTTGGTGTATGAATTCCCATTTATTAATATTACCTTAACATGGGCCTTAATGGTAAGATCATGATATCTAAAAAATAGTATTGTCAGTAAGATCATGATGTCTTGGTATAATTCCTTGAATGCAATATTAATATTTCTAAAATTATTCATTCCATCACTATGAGATCAATTATCGTTATACAAGTTATCTATTTATTTCTATTTTTATGATATCTATGGATATATTATGATCTCAGTTTCATTTGATTATGGAGTTATTCTGATTATTTATTCATTCCATACTATTTATTCCAAGTTTATGAAATGATGTCTTATATTTTATTCTACCCATTATTAAGTGTTTAACATCACCACCTTATTTTCATTCCATTCCCTATCATACCAAGAAGGTATATTTAAATGAATTCCAGTATGTACTATAGTGAATAAGAATGTTTTCATGAAGTTTTTAAGGAGGGTGTTAAGTATACAATGTAATATACAAATCAAGTCTAAATATATCCTCTGTATGTCACCTTAGGTAATAGTTTGTTCTCTTGTAGGTATTAAAGAACAAATTTATATTCTTTAACTAAACTCACTAACTTAAAACTATAGTTTAGTGGTGTTTGAGGTCGACATGTAGAAACCTTCTCTCCTATTTTATTCTCCTGAAGAAAAATCACTCTTTTAAAATTTCAATTTGACTTTTTCTATGGGATTTATTATTCCCTTTCCAATATTTTCCATCCTGTATGTTTTTCTGGTTTTAATTGGTCATCATTGGTGATTATCCCAACATAAATGGTGGTTGGTTTAGCCTTATTTAAGGTATTTTTTAAACTCCCTCGTGGAAGGAATGAAACCCAATTGTGATTGTCTTTATTTATTCCTCAAGGATCATCTTATAACCATGGAGAGCCAAAAAAACATCAGGCATTTTATACTTGCAGTATTACTCTTATTCATTTGAGCTTTAGTAGAAGTGTTACAATATTTTTTTCCATTGTGTGGTGCCTTATTCTCATCTACATGGATACAAAATAGCCAGATCTACCACTGAACATTCTCTTTCTCTATTAAAACCATCAATGCATCCATAATCGAACCAACAACTGGTGAGCTGAATCCCTACACCATAACTCATTTATCTTCCTTCTCCAAACAATAGTAACTAGGGCATATCAAAAGGCCATAGTGCAGCTATATTTCCACTTTGGACTACCTAAGAAACTAATACAATTAGAAATGGTTGTTTCATGGTGGAGATTGATTCTACAGTGAGGGTGAATCTAAAACTCATTGGTCATGGAAGCCTTATAGTGCAGTTGTGGTGATTGTAGTGTAGTGGGTGTGGTAGATGTGTCTGAGGGGTGTGATGGGTGAACTGGGGTAAAATGGTGTCATCCCGTTAAGTGCACGGTAACCGTGTAATTGATCATGAACCACATTGTGAAATCATAGGTCTGGAATCTACTTAATAAGTAAATGTGATCCCTCAGCAGCTTGTAAATTTTTATGGGTTGTGGAGGACTCTCGATGCAGTCGTATGCTGCCCCACACCAATGAGACCATCCTTCCACCACCGTATAGACCCGTTCCCCACACACTAGTGTTCCAACCCATACAATCTTCACTATGATGCCTATTTACCATGTTTCCACCTCTCCTTATATGGTGTCCTGGAAGGTGGGACCTTCTTGGTCCCACTAGAAGGCTAGATACCCCTTGGGATGAGGGCTAACCCACTGACCCTATTTTTTAGCCTAAACCCCATTTGTATTCCTATACAACACAAAAAATATTCAAATTAATAAAAAAATATAAAACATTTCTTTTACTTATTTTTCTTCCATCTTCATAGTGTTCATTCAAAAATTAAAATAATAAAAAAATGAATAAAATAAATTAAAAGATGGAAGATCTCAATTAAAAACATTAGAAATTTAACAATTAAAATTTTAAAAATAAATTCATAAAACTACTAATCATCTTTTATTATTAATAAACCACATAATCCGATGTTAGGTCATCCCTAGTATCATGTGCTAATGTAATTAAGTAACCATCATATTTATTTTACCAGATTTGGTGATCAAAATAATTTTAGTTGAAATCCTATGAACTAGATTTAGAAAAACAAAGTTTTGATAATATAACCATATGAAAAAACTTTGGGAATAATCCTATATATAAGAAAATATCTTATGATTTTGGTAAAGTATATAGTGTGAGGTTTCCTAACAATAACCACTATGTCGAGAAACAAACAACTGGATGCAGGATCTGGAATATATACACCATGGGGTAAGACCCACAAAAAAGGTTGGTTATTTGTTAACCCAGTCTTCACTCAATGCACAAAAAGTGGTCCAAACTACACACATGTTTTCACACTGTTCAGGTATATGCATAGATTGATTCACACATTATATATGAATAATTATAAAAGATTTATAAATATTATTATGATTCAAAGAAATTCCCAAATACACTAAGCTTATGATTCTAACATTGACTATTTCATAAATTTTTAATTTATGTTAAGTGATAGACCATATTTAGAATTATATATTGGGTTTTAATAGTCATGGTGTTAATCAATAACTAATTAAGTGTATGGAATTTATTAGAGATTGTGAATTGTTGAAGATATTGAGGTAATTATATATAGTATGGACAATTATTCAGTTGGTTTTGGGAATATAAGATGAGAAATATATATAAACCATAACAGTTGAAATTTGATTTGTTGATAAAGTGATTGAGATTCTTTTTTGGTAAATATTAATATATTTTTTATAGTATTTATAATTATTTTGGAATTGATTGATATGTGACTGGGGATTAGGTTATTGAAATTAAAAGGATAAACTTTAAGTGGAACTAAAATAGTTAAATTAAATGTATTTTGTGTTGAAATGAAGGTTTCAAAGGAAAAGACACTTATGGTTGATTTTATATATTAATGTGTTGGTTAATTGTTTTAATTACCATTTCAGTTTTAATATTTGGTTCAGAAGAGGATCAGGAAAATAAAATTATGATTGGTGTGTCTTTATAAACTCCATTATCCAACTAATTTAGTATATTTGGAACAAATAGTTGTGAAAAATAAATATTTTGAAAAATGTATATTATGATCCAAAAGAGGAATTTTTTTGTCTTACCAAAGATAAAAATGTTGACATCACATTAGAAATTATATCATTATTTTTTTCAATCTTATATATTCCCTAAACTATTTTTCAATAATTATCAGTAACTAAAATTGGGGTAATATAATTTTTTTAGGGGGAAAATATAACACTGTAGGAATTAAAAAAATTTAAAGTTATAATAGATTTTTTAACATGAATCAATCAACAAGAAATGAACAATATAATAATTAAAACATGGTCATTATAACATATATAGCCCTTAAATTTTTGAGTATAAATAAAATTAATTATATTATGAGATCAATATAAATAAAATAAAAAATTGAATCAAGTAGTAGAATTATTCCTTTTGAGTCTCATTTCTTTAGGCATGGAAGGGAAGCTACTTATTTAGGGTTTTCTCTAGACCAAGCCCAAGTTGAACTCCAACAAGTGCGACATGAGAAAAAAAATTTATGTGAAATATTAAAGCTCATAGAAATCTCTAAAAGATCCAAGCTAGATGGATTTACACTTGTGAAAACCACCATTTATTATCATACCACTATGTATTATATTGGGGGACTTGAGTGGATTTGTAAGTAAAAGTAAAGATATTATAAATAATAAATTATTATTTTAATAACTTAGGTATTTTATGAATTTTTTCTATAAATTTTTATTTTAAATAGAGAATTTTACTAAAAAATAAAATTTTAATTTAATAAATAATTATTGATTAATTTTAATTAATTCTTATAAAAATTTTAATCAAATTTAAAAAATTAGTAAAAAATCATCTAAGATCTTTTTCAAAAAAATTGTATTTTTCTATATATTTTGTATTTTTGTCTTCAAAAATTAAATTGAAAATTATAAAAGGATTATTCTAGATTTATAAATGTACAAACAAATATATTAACACTTATTTAATTGATAATTGATTTGAAATAAGATTACAAACACTTACGGTTTAAAAAATGTCATTTTCCATAAAAATCATTTCATTATATATTATGTTTCCATCTAAAAGTTAGAATCCTAAATTTTATAATTTAAATTTAACAAAATGAACTTAATTTTTTTATTCAAAATTATATTATTATCTCAAGATTAATTTTTTATATTTTTCCTGAAATATTGATTTCTAGGTGAATTGTACAAAATATTATTTTTAAAAATATTGTGACTTTTATGACATCATTATGATATAAGAAGGAATTAAAAATTTATAAAACATTTTTCATAATAAAATATTTATTTAATAAATAAAATTATCTTTTTAAAGTATTAAGTTTTATTTATAAATCAATTATTAACATTTTTCAATCGAATTAATATTTTTCTAAAAAATATCAGTATTGCGTTAAGAACACTTTTATTAAAAAAAATTACCACATAGAGAAATTGAATCTGAAAAAATAGTATTAATATTTGGGATAATTATATCAGAATTATATAACAATGTTAATTTTATTTTTAGCTGTAAAAATAATTTAATGAGGTAAAAAATAAGTTATCATCATAAAAGTAAATTATGCTAAAATTTTAAAATAAGGGTAAATGACATTAAACTTGTTGAATAATAATATCTAAATGAATGGTTGGGGGACTTCTCAACCTAGGATTCCGCTATAAACATTATTTTTCACCTTTGGAACCACTTTTACATGAAAGATATTTCAGGCTAAATTAAAGTTATGAGTGTTTACAAAAGTTCCACCCCTCTCACTTATAAAAGGATCCCTTCACCACCTCACTTCCCTAAACACTAAAAGAATTTTTAATCTACCAAATTATACCAAAATATCTTAATAACTGCTTTTACCAAGTTCTAGTGGTTTTGTTCTCAAATAAATTCTAATTTAAGAAGCCTCAGGGGGTTTTCCCAAGGAATAAGGTAGAAACAACTAATCACCCCTTTTTTTATTTCAACTATATTTATTCTTCATATACCTCCACCAAATATGTTCTACTAAAAAAAATAATTAAATCAATTTAATTATTTTACTAAAATTTTATTATATTTATTTAATAATTTCTTCTTACATTCCTCCCAACCATTCGAAAACTGAAATGTCACATGTGCCTACATCTAAACCGTTGTCCCCAAAGACAACAAGTTTTTTTTCATCGCCTTATTAAATTCATGGTTATAATAGTATTTTTTAGTAAATTAATATTTTATTTTTTAGATATTTATTATTTTTTAATTTTAAATCACTATCATTCTTCCATTATTTCTATCCTTTGAAATAAAACTAAAAACGTCGCACAGGCATACGTGCGGACTACCGCCTTCATGGATAGTGTGTTTCGTTATTCATCACCACCTTATTTGGATGGTTATAAAAATGTATCAAGTGAATATATATGATATATAAGACTAATAAATCTCATGAATAATATTATATAATGATAAAACAATAATCGATGATAATTATAAAGTAACCCATTGATATCTGAAAACTAACTAAAACAATATCATTAGGGATTCCATTTTCAAAAACCATACCCATAAAATCCATGGAATTTAAATATAACGTCATAAATAATTGAACCAAAAATATTATAATATATTTTAAAATCTAGTAATGAGTAAATGTTTTACAATAAATAGAAACCAACAAATCCATTATGAAACTTTATTGAAACAAATGAAATTATTAACATCCAATGATGAAAATAAACTATAACTAACTAACATAAGTGTAAATAACGATTATAGATTAATACTATAAAATAATATAGATATGAATAATTTTTATAAATAATTTATTAATATGGTTGTGTTTATTATATATAATGTTAAATATCTTTCAAGAAAGCTGTGAGTTAAATGTATGGGTTTTCTGATATAAACATTTAATTATTGAGATATATTCTGTATTCACAGATTTATTTCGTTATGTTTTGTATATACCTCCATATTACTATATGTACCATATAATTATTATAATTCACATGATTGAAAATAAAATATCATTTTATTTCCTTTTATGGCTTCTTATTTAAAAGTTACTCAAGGTGTAAGGGTTCTCCATATCAAATTTTCTTCTCTAAGAAATGTTTGGTATTATACACCAATACTCATTTACATGGAGTATATAAAACCCCATTGAATTAATTTACTATGAATATATTTATTCATGGTATTTAAATTTCTATTTAATGTTTTACCATTCTATGTATTTTGATTCAGAAGTTAACGAATCTGTATGGGTTTATTTTTCAATCTTTCTTCTATTTCTTCAAGAAACTTTTACCACCATAACCATATTATTTATAACAACTCAACTCCATTAACCTAGATCTAGTGATTAATTTATTACACTCGTATAATAAAAAATGGATATAACCATATAGGATCAATCACTTTAGCACCATTAGAAAACTAAATACATACTTGATTCCTATATTACATTGAAAATATAAAAATATAGAATAATAAACATTCTTGCATCCTTAAAATAATTCATAATATAATTATAAATATCCTAGCGTAAGGAAAACAATAAAGGTTGAGATCATATATTTGGTAAAGGTTATGAATAGTGGAATATATCGAGATTAAATAAATTATAATCAATATGGTTGAGTGGATAATCAAAAAACATTTCATTTATATAACAACTTGAGTTCAATAAACATCCAAAGATAATATCAACATAGAAATCACATGGATAATGGAAACTAAATTTTTAATAAAATAAATATATAATTATAGATATTCATAGTCAAGGACTATTAACTAAGATATCAGGAATCTTACCATCAATACCCCTTAACCGTCACATCATTATTAATAAATGTATAGGAATAAACCAGATACCCATCTAATATGGAATGCTAGTTATTTTCTCTCATAATACTTGTTGATTTGTTAAAGGGATATCAATAAGTGGGCCCCACCCATCACTTTTACATCTTATTCATTCATAATATTTTAAAAATTCAAAACAATTTCTACTCAAAATTTTATTATAGGTCAACAATTATCAATATTTAAAAGAATATAGACTATCAATATTTCCATAATAAAAAAATAACTTTCTTAGCAATATTTCTTCAACAAATGTCATATATTGAAATGGTATATGGATGAAACATCATCAAAGTGATATAATGATTCTGAATTCGTACATGATATTAAAACTATGGACATGAAGGAGAAAAATAAGGTCCAAAGAATAATCTAAATTGATAAAGAACATGATTAAAATAATGTGAATGATCTTAAAATAAGGTATAATTAATTATAAGTAAAGGAAGGGCATCACTTCATAATAAAAAAATATTTTATATTAAAATCAGTCCTCTGAAAAGAAAATAAACCCAACACATTAAAAATAATTTCATTGTAACTTCATGTATGGATAGAGTTATAAATAACTTTTCAAAATTATTTTGATTCCTTTGAAAAAATAAAACCCTTTTATTTTGAAACAATTTTAAATAAAATTTCACAAAATATTTGGAAATATAATTTTTATTAAAAATAACCATGAAAACATTTAGAGGATTATTTAAAGAAAGTAGTATTTGTAATGGAGGTAATATTTATTCATTAAATGTATGTTAAAATAATGAATTTCTTTACACTATTGTTAAAACGTACCTCATTCAAAAAACAAAAAGAATATTTCTATTAATAATTTTTATAAAATTAAAAATAAGGGGAAAATGACTTTAATAAATATTTGTTAAATATTACAAACTTTTTACTAAAAATATAGAAATGGAAGAAAAAAAGGTTGGGAGAAAAACTTCAAAACAAGTTTTATAAAAATAAAATTCCCTTGCATGTAACTTACTTATTCATTCTTGATCCGAAAATATGAGAAATAGAAAATAAATGTATAAACCATAAACATGACATATTTAGAAGAAAACATAAGTTGTTTAAGATATTAGGTATATATAATCTTTCTAAAGTAAATATGAACATAAACAATCATGAAATTGAATGATATTTTAATAGAAATATCATGCCTTGAATCTCTTCTTAGTCATACATGTTTGATACAATATTATAATGAATTTATCTTTACTAAATACTTTCAACAGAAATTTTTTAATATTTATTTCATTTTTAAGATCCTTTTACAATCATTTTAAATCCATTCATTTAATAATTCATGCTTACAGAAACCACTTCAAGGTTGTTCAATCAGGTTCTATAAAATTACTTCAATATATTTTCCATGATTAAAGGTGTTATGAAATGATTTAATTTTCACAATATTGTTAATAATTTCATGAAGATAATTTCTATTCAATATATACAATTTTACAATCAACCATGTATAGTAGTAATAGAAAAATATATCACATGATTTAGTGGAGGTGAAATTCCACACGCACACATGATATATGTAATATATTTAATTAATTACACTTTTATAATAATCTAATTAAAGAAGTGATGAAAAAACTAATTACACCACTATATAGAGATAGTAAGTTGTACGTGCGCCTGATAGATGTTTCCTTCTTCAATATGATAGAAAGGAGGTGTAAAATGGTATTACCATAATCATAATAACATCTTGATATATTAGGTATATATAATTAATTATTTTAGTATTGATTATATATATTTAGAGTAAGTATATGAAGAAATAAACTTTGAAATAGCTAGGTAAGATGATTACCTCTTCATTGAGAGACCTCCATTGTAACACCCTAGATTTTTATGAGAAATATTTTGTTTTTATGTTATATACATCATCAAAGAAATCTTTCACTACACACAATACTATCTTGGTTTTCTTTACACGCAATCGTGACCTTCCTCGATAGTTTGTATTGTACGCAAAACCGAGTTTCACTAAACAACGATGTGCAATTAAAATATTATTAAAACTAGCTGTTATGAATAGTAATACCCACTTTTTGAAATTTTAGTTTTCAAAATGGACTTCATTTTTGGATTCAGAATATCAAAATTAGCCTAGGGTAAAATTTTGGTATTTTTCTAAAAACTTTCAATTTTTGATGAATAGTGAAAACACTGGGTTACTATTTAAAAACCGACTTTTTATTTAAATAATTATTTATTTTATTTAAATTTATATTATGTGAATATTAATACATAATACCTATATAAGTTCAATTTAATTCATTGGAGTAATTTTATAATAATTTTAGACATATAAAAATTTTATTCAACTTTTCACCGTCTTTTACCCACCTCCTAGGAGAATTTGAAAATTTACATAAAACTTCATTTTATCGCTTCTATGAGTGGAATTTAGAAAATCCTAGAGACATCATTAATATCAAATAGTAAAATGTGGTTCAATAAGATAAAAATAATTTTTCAAGAATAGTAACTTTTTACTTTTTTTACCACGGTTAAAAGTAAATTGGCTAATGAAGGGTAAATATGGAATTATTATTACCCTAACATATTCCCTAATTCTATTAAATAAGTTTAATTCGACCAAAAACAACCTGAGGAATAAAATATGACCATTTAGGTCCACTTGTATTAGATTAAGACATTTAATATTATTTTATATAAAGAAGAGTTAAAATAGTTAAAATCAAAGTTTAATAACTAAAACATTTTTAATATAGGGTGATAAATAAGATAAATTAGACTATAAATATTCATTATAAATATAAATATATTTCCTACCTAATGATATTTTATTTATAATTTTTAGACTTTAAATAATTTAATTTATATATGACACAATAATGATGCAGTAATTAACATATTAATGAAATATTAACATAATTGATGTTATAAATACCCAAATAAATGTAATTTTAGACTTTTTATAAATTAAACTAATTTTAAAGGTTAATATGACATGTTAGTATTGATTTAATTAACATTTTTCGAACTAATAATGTTGTTATGATTTTTCACAAAAATCAATTACCAAATAGTGTCAAAATTGACATAAAATAGTTTTTAAAACAAATATTATATTATTAATTGTTATTTTATTCCTAAAAATTTAAGGTTCGGAAAAATGACTTAGATAAGGTTATATATATTAATAATTAACAACTTGGGTTTTTTTCTTGTTATAGTAAGTTTATTAACCATATAATGTAAGAAAACAAGAAGACATGGTAAAAGTTAAATTATTTAACTTTGATTTAAATTTAAATGATAAGGTTAAAATAGTAACCTAAACTTGTCTAAAATCTATTGGTTGAGAGGATTTCTACCCATACCCACCTTATCTTCTAAATAAATAAATTTTAAGCTATTAAAAACCGAATATGACTTTATAATAAAATAATATTTTAAGTTTTTCCTAGGGCGCCCCTCTCCTCCCTTATAAAAGGGAACCTCCTCCCTCTCCTCCTCACACCACTTTGAGCCTTCAAGATCGTCCAACCCCTACCAATTTCTCTTCTCCACTTCCCTAGTACCATCCTAGAGGTCCTGGTCTTCTTCAAAGACCATATTTAGTTCCCTAAGAGGAGGTTAAGAAGAGGCGCTTCAAAGAAGAGGTAATGTCCATTACCGATTCTTTCAACTTTATTTATTCTTCTACATCTTCTTCATTAGTTGTTTAATTATGAAGTAATAACATCAGTATCACTAATATACTGATATGTTATTATAAGTATGAAACAACCATATTTCACCTTCTATCCATCCTACGGAAAATGAAATCACCGCCTGTGCGTACGTACGGAATACCATCTCCACGCCGTGGTGTAACCTATTTTCCACCACCACCTTAATTGGATGGGTATAATTGTGTAAATAATAACTATATATGATTATTATAAAGTTATATTGATTCTTAAATATTATACATACACTTCAATAAAATTCCACGATCATGGGAACGATATCATCGCTCGTGCGTACGTACGGCCTACCGTCTCCACGATGTGATGCGACTCGATCTACGTGATCTTCATTGCATAATGATTATATAAATTAATTTAATGAATAAATATGATATATATTACACTAATACCATCCTATAAACGAGGTATCTATAACCTAAAAGAAGAATAAAAATTAATTCGACGAAACATGCATAAGAACATAAAGCAATAAACACCCGAATAACAAGTAGCAATGAAATATTACTAATAAGAAGATAAGAATATGACCATATATGATATCATAACAGTGAGTACGATTCTGGAATAAGTCAATAACATTATTTAAATCATTATACAGGAGTTTCGGACACGTACGAAGCAAATCAGACCTAAGGTAAGGGAAAATATCACAATCTCATTTTCATCTGAGATTGTTTATACTTCGGTAATTACTAGGGCATATTTATCATCCACATCCATGTTTTTTCAATATGTAATATTATTTCTATCCTCCTGAAATTTTTTAAATCCAATTTTACCCTTCGGTGAGTTTTTAGTAAAATATATGAAAGGAATCTTTTGTCATTTTTCGTATGTGGTACTTTTTGACTTTTCCGGCCAAAGTACGAGAAGAATGTTTTTTAACTTATACGGCATGAATGGATTTTTATGATTTCATAGAAACTTATTTCCATGAATATTACTTTACAATTTTTTAAGTTTATTTTTAATCAACTTCTTTTTCTAAAATTGTGTGACGTGTTAATAAAGAAAAATGTTTTTTGAAGTAGAAAGGATATTTTCCTCAAGAATGAAGTTCAAGTGTTTTACCAAAATTATTTTCCATCTAAGATAATATAGGGTTTTTTTTCTATCCCTATTTTTACATTGATTTTATTATATAATGATGGAATTATTTTTATGATGTCCTTTTATCTTATATGGATTATATTATGATGGCATGATGTTTAAGAATCCCATTTTTATTACATGGGTTATGCTATGATGTATGTTTATGATTTTGTGGAACACATAAAAATGTTTTCATTATGAGATGGGTGGGACCTATATCTCCCTCCAATGCATTGGGTAAAGATTTATATCTCATGAGATAGACATGGCCAGAATGGAAGGTTAATCCGGTTCAGTGATACAGGACTGAAACGAGGAGTGAACTCGGTTCAGAAATGGACTTTGTCTGCTAAGAAAGTATTGGAAATGAGTCTTGACTACTATGAAATGATTCTATATGATTATGTGTGCAAGAAACAAAGTTTAATATTTTAAGTTATGATTATTGGGATTACATTTCACTACTATGATTTATCCCAGGTTATGAAATTATGATCTGTTTTGCAGGTTATGATTTCCAAAATGATATGTTCTTATGGATATGATGTGATTGATGTTTCTTTTGTTTACCCTTACTGGGAATTTGAGCTCACCCTTTTGTCTGTTTTCTTTTCCCCAGGCCAGGAAGAAGGATATTAAGTAATATATGACAAAAGGGACTCTAGATATGATAAAATAAAAGGGAGATAGTGTAGATGATTTATGAACTAGTTGTTTATGTTTCCCAGTTTCTAAAGACACTATACCTTTACGGTCCTTTCATGGTTTTTTTATATGTTTTAATAAGTGTTCTTCAATTCTGAAGTAATAATAATGTATGTAAAATATGGGTCATTATAGTTGGTATCAGAGGAAAGGTAGAGTCAACATTTGGAAACGAGGATGTGAAAGCCTTAGTTAGAACCCTAAGGATAAGTCTAAGCATAGAACACAATCATAGTGTTTTAAAAATGGCCCTGAGTAACCTATGATAAGACCTTAAGTGTGAAATTATATTCATGATTATGTGGTTTTCCTATTATTATTAGTGTTTCTCACACTATGCTTATTTGTTTTAGTCAATGGCTGGAACCTGAAGGAACCGTGTTAATGCTGAATGCGACGGGCAATACAATGATTGTCCACCAGAGCAACCAAATGTTATGGGAGCTGGAATGAAAAATCTTGTAGCTATGCTCACACAAATTTCTCAAGCTATGAATCATGCTGTACTTCCAAACAAGCAAAGGAAGGAGCAAAATTCTGTTGAATCCTTCATGAGGCAGCGTCCACCCTCATTCAGCGGGTCTACTGATCTATTAGTTGCTGAACATTGGATCAGTACCACTGAAAAGATATTTTCAGTTCTTCAATGTTCTGAGCATGATAAATTCATCTTAGTAGTATATCGTTTGGAAGGTGAAGCTGATCAATGGTGGAATCTTATTAAGCATACGAGGAAAAGGGATGAAATTGAGTCTATGGAATGGGATGAGTTCACGAACTTATTTTTCAATAAGTACTTCCCTCATATTATTCAAACAAAGATGGAGAGGGAGTTTCTTGAACTGAAGCAAAAGGATGATGAATCTGTTGGTACCTACGAAGAAAATTTTACAAGACTTGCAAGGTAAGCTTCTGTGATTATTATCCCAGATGATAGTAAGATCGATATATTCTTTAGTGGCTTAAAACCAAGTCTTCGAAGGGAGTTAGCCATAATGGACTTCAATAGCTATGAGGAAATTGTTCAATGTTATCTCAAGGTTGAGATGGAGATTGGAGTAACCCATTAGTCATTTCATTTGATAAGAAGAGGAAAATGGAATTCAAAGGAAAATCTAAAGAGCACACTGAAAAGAAGATGAGTTTTCCCTTATGCTCAAAGTGTGGAAAGAAAAATAGAGAGAGTTTTCTTAAAGTGACCAGTAAATGTTTCAAATGTAGAAAGGAAGGTCATCAGGAATTTGAATGCCGCAATGATGGGAAGAAGATGTCTAGTGATGCGAACAAAGAAAATGCTACACAGAGTGCACCTCCTACACTTCAATGTTACAAGTGCAAGGAAATGGGGCATTATGATAATCCATTCTCTAATCCAAGGGTTGTTGATGATGATCGACGTCAACAAACTCTTAAGTCTAAAGACAAAGGAAAGTCACATGCAATTTCTATCAGCGATGTGGAGTACGATAAAGAAGTGGTGAAAGGTACACTTACCATCCACTCTAATGTTGCAAATGTTTTATTTGATTCTGGATCCACCCACTCTTTTATTTCTGAAGAATTTTCTAAGGGTATTGACATATTACCTCAACAATTAGATGTTCAGTTAGCTGTGACAACTCCTAATGGCACAACGGTCGCATCAAAAGTTTATAATTCTTCTCGGATTGAAGTTTGTGGGAAAGTGCTTCCTGCAAATCTTGTGATCCTTCCTATAGTGGAATTTTATGTGATTCTTGGCATGGATTGGGTTTCTTTATATGGAGCTCATATCAATTTCCAAAGAAGGGAAGTCACATTTCATATTCCAGATCAATCTATGATCATCTATCGATGCAAGGATGAACATAACCTTCCAGTGGAAATTTCTTCCATCTTATGGGTCTTGATTCCACTAAATGAAGGTTAATTATCTCAAACGGTTGGAGAGAAACTCACGATTAAGAATACACCCATTGTACGAGAGTTTGATGATGTCTTTCCAGGGGAATTTTCTGGTCTTCCACCAAATCATGAAGTTGAGTTTTCAATAGAACTCATACCGGGTGCTTTACCTATTTCAAAGACACCTTATAGAATGGCCCCAATTGAGTTGTAGGAATTTAAGAAGAAAATCCAAGAGAATCTTGATAAGGGATTCATATTCCCTAGTGTGCCACCTTGGGGAGCACCTGTTCTGTTTGTTAAGAAGAAAGATAGATCAATGAGACTCTGCATTGATTATCGAGAACTTAACAAGATCACTATCAAGAACAAATATCCTCTCCCGCGCATTGATGACTTATTTAACCAACTACGCGGAGCTCAATAATTTTCCAAGATTGATCTTCCTTCAGGGAATCATCAATTAAGCGTCAAAAGGGAGGATATACCAAAGATGTATTTCCATACAAGGTATGTCCACAATGAATTTATATTGATGCCATTTGGTCTTACTAATGCCCCTGCTATCTTCATGGATCTAATGAATAGATTCTTTAGAAACTATCTTGATCATTTTGTGGTAGTCTTTATAGATGATATTCTTGTATATTCAAAGATCAAGGAAGAACATGAATATCACTTGAAAATTATATTAAAGACCCTGAGAAAGGAGAAGAATTATGCCAAATATACCAAGTGTGTGTTTTGGCTTCAAAAAGTTGCATTTTTTGGTCACATAATGTCAAAAGAGGGGATATCTGTGGTTCCAAGAAAGATAGAGGTTATCTTAATATGGTCAAGACCAACAAAAGTAACTGATATCCAAATTTTTCTTGGTTTGGCTGGATATTATAGACGTTTTGTGAAAAACATTTCTCGATTATCTAATCCACTCACAAGGTTGACTCGAAAAGGAGTTAAGTTCGTTTGGATGGAGGAGTGTGTCGAGAATTTCAAGGAGTTAAAAAGAAGGTTATCCAGTGCACCTGTGCTCACAATTCCATATAGTGGAGAAAGGTTTGTGATTTATAGTGATGCATCCAAGAAGGGTCTAGGGTGTGTTCTCGTGCAAAATGATATGGTGATATCTTATGCCTCATGACAGTTGAAAATCCATGAGAAAAATTATCCAACTCATGATTTGGAGTTAGATGCGGTAATCTTTACATTAAAGATTTGGAGGCATTGTCTTTATGGATAAAGGTGTGATATTTATACTGATCATAAAAGTTTAAAGTATATTTTCCCACAAAAGGATCTGAATATGCGCCAAAGAAGATGGTTGGAGATAATTAACGATTACAGCTTCTCAATTCATTATCACCCTGGGAAAGAAAACAAGGTGGAAAACGCATTAAGTCGATAATACCATGCTAGTTTATCCATGATGAGGATCAAAAAAGATCAAATATTTATGGATTTACAAAGGATGGATCTTGGAATTATAATAGAAGGGGTAAGATCTTATCTATATCAAATTATGTTCAACCATCTATACATGCGAAGATTAAAGAGGCACAGAAAGAAGATGTAGAGTTACAAAAGAAGGCGAGAAATGTTCCTGAATTCAATCTCGATTGTGATGGGATAATAAGGTTCAGGAATCGGGTTTGTGTTTCTCCCATCCCAGAATTAAAGAAGGATCTACTGGATGAGGCTCATAGTTCTTCATTCTCTATTCATCCTAGAAGCACGAAGATGTATAGGAACTTGAAAAAGTACTTCTGGTGGGGTGGTATGAAAAGAGATGTTGCTGAATATGTCTCTCGATGCTTGGTTTGTCAGCAAGTTAATGCTGAGAGACAGAAGTCTAAAGTGATGTTACAACCGTTACCCATACCTGAATGGAAATAGGAAAACATCACTATGGTCTTTGTCACCAGACATCCTAAAACATCCAAAGGCAATAATGCTATATGGGTCATAGTTGATCATCTTACAAAGTCGGCACACTTCATTGCTATTAGAGAAGATTTATCTTTGGATCATCTTGCCAGGATATATGTAAAGGAAGTGGTAAGATTGCATGGAGTACCACTTGCCATTATATCTGATCGGGATCTAAGGTTTACCTCAAAGTTTGGCGAAGTCTTCAGCATACTCTGGATACAGAGTTGAGTTTCAGCACAACTTATCATCCTCAGACAGTCGGTCAGTCTGAGGGAACAATTAAAACTCTAGAAGATATGTTAAGAGCTTGCTCTATGGATTTCAAAGGTGGTTGGGATCAACACCTACCTTTGGTGGAATTTTCTTATAATAATAGATTTCACTCCAGTATTCATATGGATCCTTATGAAGCTCTCTATGGAAATAAATGCAGGACTCCAACTTGCTGGGATGAAGTTGGGGAAAAAAGCTATTAGGACCTGATCTTGTTGATGAGATGGTAGAAAAGGTCAGATCTATTCAAAAACACATAAGAGCAGCTCAGAGTCGACAAAAAATTTATGTCGATAATCAAAGAAAAGACCTAGAGTTTGAAGTGGGTGATAAAGTGTTCTTACAAATATCTCCTTGGAAGAGTGTAATAAGATTTGGAAAGAAGGGAAAGATGAGCCCTAGGTATATCGGTCCTTTCGAAATAATGGATCGTGTTGGGAAGGTAGCTTACCAATTTGCACTTCCACCGAATCTCCCTCAAGTTCACAATTTGTTCCATGTATCTCTCCTGAGAAAGTACATACTCGATCCTTCACATGTACTCAGCTCAGAAGTTGTACCACTGGAGCAGGATCTTTCTTATGAAGAACAGCTGATAGAGATTCTGGATCGTAGCAAAAAAATTCTACACAACAAGACCACTCACTTGGTGAAAGTTTTATGGAGGAACCACCAATTAGAAGAAGCTATATGGGAGCTTGAGGATATGAGGAAGGAGAGGTATCCTCATCTGTTTGTTATAAAGTGACGAATTTCGTGGGAGAAATTAATTTTAAGGGGGGTAGAATGTAACAGCCGAGATTTTTATGAGAAATATTTTGTTTTTATGTTATATGCATCATCAAAGGAATCTTTCACTACACACAACACTAGCTTGGCTTTCTTTACACGCAATCGCATCCTTTCTCGATATCTTGCGTTGTACGCAATACCGAGTTTCACTAAACAACGATATGATATTAAAATATTATTAAAACTAGTCGTTATGAATAATAATACCCACTTTTTGAAATTTTATTTTTCAAAATGGACTTCATTTTTGGATTCATAATATCAAAATTAGCCTAGGGTGAAAGTTTTTCTATTTTTCTAAAAACATTCAAATTTTTATGAATAGTGAAAACATTGGGTTACTATTTAAAAACAGACTTTTTATTTAAATAATAATTTATTTTATTTAAATTTATTTTATATGAATATTGATACATAATACTTATATATGTTCAATATAATTCATTGAAGTAATTTTATAATAATTTTAGAGATATAAAAATTTTATTGAACTTTTCACCGTCTTTTACCCACCTCCGAGGAGAATTTGAAAATTTACATAAAACATATTTTTACCGCTTCTCTGAGTGGAATTTAGAAAATCTAAGAGACATGGTTAATATCAAGGAGTAAAATGTGGTTCAATAAAATAAAAATAATTTTTGGTGAATAGTAACTTTTTACTTTTTTACCACGGTTAAAAGTAAATAGAGTAATTAAGGGTAAAAATGGTATTATTATTACCCTAACACATTTCCTAATTCTATTGGATAAGTTTAATTCAACCAAAAACATCCTTAGGAATAAAATATGACCATTTAGGTACACTTGGATTAGATTAGGACATTTAATATTATTTTATTTAAAGAAGAGTTAAAATAGTTAAAATCAAAGTTTAATAACTAAAACATTTTAAACATAGGTTAATAAATAAGATAAATTAGAATATAAATATTCATTAGAAAGAGGAAAATATTTAATACCTAATGATATTTTATTTATAATTTTTAGACTTTAAATAATTTAATTTATTTATGACACAATAATGATGTAGTAATTACCATTTTAATGAAATATTAACATAATTGATGTTATAAATACCCAAATAAATGTAATTTTAGACTTTTTATGAATTTCACTAATTTTATAGGTTAATAGGACATGTTATTATTGATTTAATTAATATTTTTCGAACTAATCGTGTTTTTATAATTTTCACCAAAATCAATTACCAAATAGTGTCAACATTGATATAAAATAGTTTTTAAAACAAATATTATATTATTAGTTTTTATTTTATTCCTAAAAATCTAATTATCATCCAAATGACTTAGATAAGGTTCTATATATTAATAATTAACAACTTGGGGTTCGTTTTTCTTGTTATAGTAAGTTTATTAACCATATAATGTAAGAAAACAAGAAGACACGGTAAAAGTTAAATTATTTAACTTTGAGTTAAATTTAAATGATAAGGTTAAAATAATAACCTAAACTTGTCTAAAACCTATTGGTTGAGAGTATTTAGACCCATCCCCACCATAGCTTCAAAATAAATCAATTTGGAGCTATTAAAAACCGAATATGACTTTATAATAAAATAATATTTTAAGTTTTTCCTAAGGTGCCCCTCTCCTCCCTTATAAAAGGGCACCTCCTCCCTCTCCTCCTCACACCACTATGAGCCTTAAAGCTCGGCCAAACCCTACCAATTTCTCTTCTCCACTTCCATAGTAACATCCCAGAGGTCCTGGTCTTCTTCAAAGACCATCTTTACTGCCCCAAGAGGAGGTTAAGAAGAGGTGTTTCAAAGAAGAGGTAATGTCCGTAACCGATTATTTCAACTTTATTTCTTCTTCTATTTCTTCTTATTTAGTTGTTTCATTATGAATTAATAACATATGTATCACTAATATACTGATATGTTATTATAATTATGAAACAACCCTATTTCACCTTCTATCCATCCTATTGAAAATGAAATCACCGCGCGTGCGTGCGTACGGAATACCGTCTCCACGCCGTGGTGTAATCTATCTTCCACCACCACCTTACTTGTATGGGTATAATGGTGTAAATAATAACTATATATGATTATTTTAAATTGATATTGATTCTGAAATAGTATACATACACTTCAATAAAATTCCACGAACATGGGAATGATATCATCGCTCGTGCGTACGTACGGCCTACCATCTCCACGATGTAATGCGACTCGTTCTACGTGATCTTCATTCCATAATGATTATATAAATAAATTGAATGAATAAATATGGTATATATTACACTAATACCATTCTATAAATGAGGTATCTATAACCTAAAAGAAGAATAAGAATTTATTCAACAAAACAAGCATAAGAACATAAAGCAATGAACACCCGAATAACAAGTATCAATGAAATATTACTATTAAAAAGATAAGAATATGACCATATATTATATCATAACAGTGATTAAGATTATTAAATAAGTCAATAACATTATTTAAATCATTATACAGGAGGTTTGGACACATACGAAGCAAATCGGACCTACGGTAAGGGAAAATATCACAATCTCATTTTTATCCGAGATTGTTTATACTTCGGTAATTACTGGGGAATATTTATCATCCACATCCATATTTCTTCAATATGTAATATTATTTCTATACTCCTAAAATTTTTTAAATCCAATTTTACCCTTAGGTTATTTTTTAGTAAAAGATATGAAAGGAATATTTTGTCGTTTTTCGTACGAGGTACTTTTTGACTTTTTCAGCCAAATTACGAGAAAAATGTTTTTTAACTTATAAGGCATGAATGGATTTTTATGATTTCATAGAAAATTATTTCCATGAATATTAATTTACAAGTTTTCAAGTTTATTTTTAATAAACTTCTTTTTTTAAAATTTTGTGACATGTTAAGAAAGGAAAAATGTTTTTTGAAGTAGAAAGGATATTTTCCTCAAGAATGAAGTTCAAGTGTTTTAACAAAATTATTTTCCATCTAAGATAATATAGGGTTATATTTCTATCCCTATTTTTACATTGATTTGATTATGTTATGATGGAATTATTTTTATGATGTCCTTTTATCTTATATGGATTATGTTATGATGGAATGATGTTTAAGAATCCCATTTTTATTACATGGGTTATGCTATGATGTATGATAATGATTTTGTGGCACACATAAGAATGGTTTCATTATGAGATGGGTGGGACCTATATCTCTCTCCAATGCATTGGGTAAAGATTTATATCTCATGAGATAGACATGGTTGGAACGGCAGGTTAATCCAGTTCAGTGATACAGGACTGAAACGAGGAGTGAACTCAGTTCAGAAATGGACTTTGTCCGCTAAGATAGTCTTGGAAATGAGTCTTGACTACTAAGAAATGATTCTCTATGATTATGTGTGCATGACACAAAGTTTCATGTTTTAAGTTTTGATTATTGGGATTACATTTCACTACTATGATTTATCCCATGTTATGAAATTATGATCTCTTTTGCAGGTTAAGATTTCCAAAATGATATGTTCTTATGAATATGATGTGATTGATATTTCTTTTGTTTACCCTTACTGAGCATTTGGGCTCACCCTTTTGTATGTTTTCTTTTCCCCAGGTCAGGAAGAATGATATTAAGTAAGATATGCCAAAAGGGACACTAGATATGATAAAATAAAAGGGAGACAGTGTAGATGATTTATGAACCGGTTGTTTATGTTTCCCAGTTTCTAAAGACACTATACCTTTACGGTCCTTTCATGGTTTTGTTATATGTTGTAATAAGTTTGCTTCAATTCTGAAGTAATAATAATGTATGTAAATTATGGGACGTTATATCCATTTTCTTACACCTTAAGACTTCATAGGATGGTATTAGGGTAAAATCAAGAGCTCAAGAATTAAATAAATTAATCTAGGATGGATTTTGGGAATGTCTTGGTCGAATTATAGGGATCAATATTTTTGAATAATAGATTACAAGAGGTTCCCTATAATAAGTAATGAGAGTGACTCATATGGAATTACATAAAACATTTTAATAATATAAAATCATTTTCTAGTAAACATGGATCCAAATTTTTTTATCCTATTATACGAAAATTTTAAGGTCAAAATAAAACCAAACGATGTGTTTTAAGATATTTTTCTATGTTATCTTGAAGTACTAACCTTTATTTTTAACCCTTCTAACCCATTTTAACCTTAACCATAGTGATACATATTTACCATGGTTACTATTCATTATGATGTAAAATTAAGTTAAAATTATTACCTAATATTAATTATTCTGATTCCAAATATGTAATCCATTTTAAATTTTTCAACTCCTTGATTTGGTAGAAATTAATTTTAATGTTATTTCTCAAAACACAACGAAATTCGTTTTAAAAAAAATGCTTATTTTATTTTTAAAAAATATTTTACTAAAAAATAATGTATAATGTTGATTATTATTGGATTAATTAGACTATTTAAAATCAAATTAAACCAATTTTTCTTTAAAACCAAACAAAAATAGAAATGAAAATTGTAAATACATGATTAAAAAAACAACTAAAAGAGTTTTTATTTGAATAAAAACATTATTTAGATTTTCAAAATGTTAAGAATATATTTCCATGTTAAAAATAAAATTTTTATGTAAATTAAATTACTTTTTAAATATATAATTTTATATAGAAAAGGTTTTACAAACATTTAAGTTATTCTAAAATCATTATAATGTCATAAAAATGACAGTTTGGTAAAATCAGTATTTTTCACTATTCATCAAAAAAGTCAAATATTTCTGAAAATCTAAAAAATACTAAGCTAATTTTGGTACTCCTTATTAAAAAATGAAACTAATTTATTCATAATAAATTTATGAAAATTTTCAATTTACATTCTTCAATAATGTTACGTGCATTGTGTTACAGGTTCTTTTGAAAGAAAAGTTTACTAACTATAATTGAATTTAGGGCGTCGAATTCCTCCCTCCTTCAAAAATTTCATCCTTGAAATTTCCAAAATGTCACCACAAGAATATATGTGAATAGTTTTTCATCATAACATCTTTCATTTCCCATTTAGACTCTTCAATTTTGTGAATTCTCTAAAGTGCCTTCATTAATCGAGTCATTTTATTCCATAACACTTCTTTTATAGTGTCAAGAATATAGATATAATCTTCATAGAAATATAATATTGTTTCAATTATATTTCCTAAAAGGTGAGTTCATACAATGGGTCTGTAAATTACTTACTCAATAAATATAGATGGAACACATTATGAACTTTGGAGAGTCAAGAAAAAACTTCAAAATAGTAAACCATAGCTTCAATTATTTTCATAAATTCAAAAGTATTGGTGTACCTTCGACTTAGTTTCTATTTATTATTAAACTATATAACACCCTTCCAATTAAATAATTTCAACAAAATTTTATCTATCACTTTAAATTCTAATTACATCATTTAGTATTCTACATAGCCCTTTTCCCTACTTTGAGTTTCCTTGATGTGACTAGGTATGGTTCTTGATTTCATTATTGTCTCTGCAATAATTTATTTTCATAAAAGATAATTTTAGAAAACTTCATCCCAAATAGTTGATGTATGACATATTTTAATTTATAATTCTTCATACCCTGCAGTTGGAATGCTTTAGTAGAAGATATTCTTATAATAAAGTCTTACTAAAAGTAATTATTTATCCCACATATCTTGAAAGTAAAATGAGAATGAACTAAAAATGTTTTCTAATGTCCAAATAGTCATTTAATATTTTCCCTAAATATGGGAATGATAGGATGTTCTCAAATATAGATTGGTGCTAAGATCCTTCTGAAGATTTTCTAGAATTTTGGTGTAAAATATGGGTCATTATTAGATATTATCAAAATAGGTTCACCATGAATCCTCACAACATCTTTAATATCGAGTCATATAAGGTTATCCAAAGGTGGATCTCCCATTATAGTGAATAAATATGTGTCAATGGTATGGATATCAATAATAACCGATATGGAATCATTATTTCTCAACATACACAGAAATACAAAGAAAAATTCCTTAGTAATATCATACCATTTATACAGAGGAATATGTATCAGTTTCATGACTACAATAGGATTTTATATCTTAGACTTTACCTATTGAAAACGCAATAATATTTATATATAGTGTACAATTTACCTTTATAAAATATCACACCAAAAGTATTCTTTAAATCAATATACATTTTGGTTCTACTATGATGTATAGAGAAATTCTTTTCTATGAGCATCATCTAATAATTCCCCTTTTAGCACAGACCAGGATGGAACACATGTCCTATTTTAAAAATTTCAATATATCATCTTTATAGATGAATTATACCAACTTTCAATCATCCGAAGATTTGATTTTATTTTGAAAATTATTATTATCAAGCTAGAAACGTTTTATTTTCTCCAATAAGGGGTATTGGAAATATGTTGGAATATATTTGATGTTTCCTCTTCCTTGATAATTCATATAACCAACTTTACTAAATACATTAATATATCATCATTTTCAATCATTATTTTTGTCAAAACTCTACGATATTTTGTACTCAACATATCAAACGCCACATTTAAATTCCTAGGGTGGATTCATATTGAGAAATCATAATCCTTGAGTAATTCTATCCATAACAGTTTCCTCGTGTTGGGAACCTTTTATGAGAAGATGTATTAAGAACTTTTCTGACCCATATATATTTAATATTTTTCAGTATAAAGGTAATTCCTCAATGATAATATTATGGCTGCTAGCTCAGGATCATGGGTTAGATAATTCTATTCCTCGATATTTAACTTCCTTGATTCATAATCAATGACATTGTATTTATTTATAAGGACATATCTAAGTCCCCTATTTGATACATCAATATATGTAACAAATCCATCCCTTTCCAATGGTAAAATTAATATTGGTGAATTGAATATTCTACTCTTTAATTATTCAAAACTTTCTTCATATTCTTTTGGTCGTATGAACTTATCCTATTTACTTGTAAACATAGTAAACGAGTTAGCTAATTGATTTTTTTTAATAAATCAGTAATATTAACCCACTAATACAAGGAAACTATATACCTTATTTATATTCATTGGAGTTGACCATTTTATCACTACCATTATCATTGAAGGATAAGTTTATATTCAATAATTATAGAAAATGTTTCCAAGAAATGAATCTTCTGGAAGCTAGAATTCAAATTTTCTAAATTTTATAAATGACTTATTTTCTATAATAATTTTAAGAATGATTCTCAAATGACTCTTCTTCTTATCATATATATTAGAGTATATTAGGATATCATAAATAAATTCCATAATTAAAATTTCATGATAATACATGAATAATCTATTTAAAAAATATATAAAAATATGGTGTATTTTTTAATTCAAATGGAATTCATAAATTTCATAATGTTCATATTTTGTTCAAAATGATATTTTTTTGGAATATAATTCTTATTTACTCATAACTAATCATACCAATAATAAAGATCAATCTTTGAAAAATATTGAGACCTTTATAGTTGATCGAACAGGTTATCAATTCATGGTAGATGATACTTTTTATTTATTTTAATAGCATTGATTTCCCTATAATAGAAGCACAACCTCATAGACCCATACTTATTTCTAACAAAAAATAATTGGGCATACCAATAGTGAAACATTAGGGAATATAAATCCATTATCAGCCAACTATTATATTTTTTCTTCAATTCCACTAACTCTACAATGGTCATCTTTTTGGGGGTCTTAGATATATGTGTTTCATCAGAGATGAGATCAATAGAAAACTCAAATTCATGCTCTATTGGATGTCCATGTGGTTATTTAGGACACAAATAAATGTATTCATGCACAATAGGTACATCCTTAATTATAAGGATACTTATCCCATTTATAGGATGCATCATTTATTCTTAACCTAGAATTTAAATAAGGTGATCTATTATAGGTGGATCCAGACATGATTCAGATGATGTATTCAACCCTACAAAGATAATGGATTCCATATATCCACTAGTAATCGTAATCTTCTTCTCTTGGTAACAATTTTTTTCATCATAATTAATAAAATTCTTACCATGGATTCTATCAAAGTTACCCATAGGAATAATAATTAGGTTCTCAAGTAAGTTAGGTCTTGGTGTCATAATGGAAATTGACTGACTTATCTTTGATATAATAAGATTCCCACAAGGATTATTAATTTATGACTACCTTTTATTACTTCTAGGGTAATATCTAAATTTCTTGGTAAACATAGAAGAAATAAAAGTGTGTGAAGACCTGGAATCAAATAAATCATTATATAAATTTGAAGTTATGATCAAATTACCTCAAACCACATCTTTTGGAAATTTAACCTTAGTTTTAGTAATCACATAATATTGGCTTACTCCCCTTGTCCTACTCTATAAGAGGTTCCTTTAAATCTTGATATGTTATTTTGAATAAATCTCTATCTATTTAAAATTGAAACATGTGATAATAGTGGCTTATTTAAATTTGTTGAACTCAAGAGACTTATAACCACTTTATCATTACTTGAAATGGACTCGTGTACCCACTAAGAAATTAATTTGGTTTTTTTCACAATAATCACAAGTTAGAAATACCATCCTCCCTTTATTTTACTTTGACACTTTTATTTTTTCTTATCACTAATCCAACTTCTTCTTTTCTTGATTTCCATTGAAGATATAATACCTACAAAATTATTTCTCTGTATTTATGGATCTTGATGCAATGTGATTTTATTATGTAAATTTTTAGGAAATCGGTTATCATTGGAGAATAGGTTTAATCTCATCAAAGAAACATCCAATCTGCCTTTCCAGATTATATATGTAGTTTATAGCATGCCTAGCTAATCTTTTAAAGTTTTCCTCATACCCAAAAACAATTTCATCTTCATTTTACTTTAAAGTGAGAAACTAACATTACATTTTATCCCATTTCTCTTGAGGAAAGTATTTCACAAAAAATATCATATTAAATTTTATTTATTCCTTAATTTCTATTTCAATTACCTCATTAGTGTTCTGAATCAATGAACATTGTTAATTAAAATCTCACACTAGAAAATACACTACCAGAATAAAATTTTTACTTTCATTAATTCACAAGGTTATACATATATTTTTGAGGAAGTTAATCCATTTTTCATATCCCAATATAATATTAGTTCCATTAAAATATGGAGGTTTCTATCACATTAATTGAAAAAATATAAAATAATTGTGATATAAACAATAGGTTTCTCCATACAAGCAAAGTTATTCATCATAACATGAGTCAACTCCCCAACTATGCCCTTGATCTGCTCAGCTCCAACACAAAATGTATTAGCTTACTCATAAAGGAAATTCCTACTTTGGAAAATAGTGTTGATTACTTTAAGGACCCATCCTTAAAACAGTACTTAATCTTTAATTTTAAACAAGAACGTAAATTATTACACATTGAGGATCTTTTCCGGTTTAGAGTTTTAAAGAATTAGAATAACATACATACATAATATACCACATTCATACAAAGAGGACACTATTAAAAACATTTTCTATTTTCTAAAAAATATAAAACATTAAAACATAAAGCATGATTTATTTTACAACACTCCATATCAAACATCACGAATCCCTTCTTTCTCTTACCCATCCTTATATCCCATGAATTTTTTTTTAAAAACATGGGATGACTATAAAAATTAGTAAGGGATATAAAGATAGAAACCATTAGTCAATTGATAACATAAAAACCAATAAAACCCATATCAAAAAAACTCGAATGCATAGAATACTCATGTTATTGCCTTGGGACATATTTACCTTATCAATATTACATTCACCCTTACGCATTGAATAACCTTTTGGGAAATGTCCATATCTAAAGTACCCAATGCAATGGAGAGCTATAATGGGGCCCACCTATGATATCTTGAGCTATAATGGGATAAAACCAAAAAATCATGAGCTATAATGTGATCAAACCAATATATCATGGGCAATAATGGGCTCAGCCCCACAAAAATAAAGTCCAAAGAACATATAATGGTAATAAAGTATCTTGAAATTTGGAGAAAGAACCCATTCCAAATACCGTGGAATGTACATGTGTATATACAATAAATAAACATAATTCTACATAATATAAAAAAAATTAATCACAAGAATAATCTTAATATCACATAATGAATAAAGAATAAGGTTAACCCAAAGAATAGAAATTGGGTTAAGAATTCCCTTACCACGGGGTTGACTTACTTTAAAATTATTTAAACCTCTTGTATAATGGTTAAAAGAGTGTTATTAATATCTTACAGAAACATATACTTCTTTATAATATCTTATATGATCATTTAAATACATCATTTAACCCTTTAATTGTTAGTATTATTTTCCTTGCATTGTTTTGGGGAGCTTACTTTACATATTTTCCATGATCGGTTCATGATGGAAGTTATAGTCGATTGGAAGTGAAACTCCAGAATAGGAATGGAAAAGAATTTAAATATTTCCTATACCATAAATTATACCATTTATCATTTTGAAGTTTTATATGAGGATGATTCATAAGTTAAAACATTAATGATGTTCGTTTAGATCATTTTAGTGGTTCTTTGATAATAAAAACATCATTTTGTTTTATAAATTAAAACCATGCGTACAAAGGAATTAAAGAACCATGGATTATACATAATAAATATATTATTACATGGTTAAACCATTAAAATTGTATAATGGCCATTCAAAAATTAATTAATTGAAATTGAAATCAAATCATCCACGATGTCGGTAATTCGACACATCACGGACAATGTTTTTATTCCTTGAATAAGTGGGAGAGAAGAAGAAGAATGACAATCCATTTTACATGAAAATGAGAAAATAAAGAATATACATGATTTATGGAGATTTCAAGCCTCTTGGGTAAGTGGAGTTGAGGAAAGAAAAGAAAGGAACTCAAAATAAAAGAATAGTTCAGAAATCCCTTACAAAAATTCGGGAGCCTAATGGTTATGCAACATGGTTTTAAAAAATATAAAGAGAGAGGGGAAAAGAGTCACCCATTAAGAAATGAATCATAAAAAATAATTGATAATGAATAATATGAAGATAATAATAAGGTATGGATTCTTGAATTATATGCCACATAAAAGAGAACTTGAATGGAAAAACAAAGAACTTGAGAATTTTCTTAGCTTGTAGAGTAACTCCTAGAACCTGATGGTTTGGACCTTGGAGCTAGAGGAAACCTTTGGATTACAACTAGGGAGTTAAAGAGGTCATAGATTCATTTATGGGAAATTTTTAATGAATTTAATGAACGAATGGGTTGGTATTTATAGCAAAAGTGATGGAATATTTTAATAATTTCCAAAGGACACCTCATTAGTGGTATTTGCAAAACCATGGGCTTGCCCATGGTATTTTCCCATGGTATTGGCCACTTGGGACACCTCACATATTGTTTCACTATACACAAGTCTACCAGATTTATTAAATAAATATTATATCATAAATGATTTCATTAACACAACGAAACTCAAAATTGTATTTTTTTTTTACTATTCACTGAAAAATCTACTGTTTCAAAAAAATCCCAAAAATTCACCATTACCATTTTTAAATGTTTAGAATTCAAAAAAGATCTCCATTTTTTAAAAATAATTTTATAAATATTAATAATTTAAATGTTAAATAGTATCATACTTAATACAAAAATTAATAATTTTAAAACCATAACAGCTTTTATATCACATTGAAAAATTAACCAACATGCCATTATCTTAAAGCCTTAAAAAATAAAATAAAAAAAATTACTATTCATTATATTCATATTACTATTCATATTACTATTCATAAGGTTATATTACTATTCACCAAAAAACAAGTTTGTTCCATCAGACTCTAAATAACTTATTGAACACAATTTTAGATGACTATTTTTTAAAAATCAAAACATAGAAGCTGAAAAATTACATTTAAATTCTAGTTATAAATATCTAATTAAAACAAAGTTTCATGCATTCCATTTATTTTCTAAAAACCTTGGGGTGTTACATTATCCCCACCATCTAGAAATTTCATCCTAGAAATTTTATTTACTCATTAAACAAGTGAGGGTAACTTTACCTCGTAGCATTTTTAGATTCCCATATTCATTCTTCCACCATGTGGTTTCGCCACGAAACATTTACCTGGTGGATTACCTTATTTCTCAATACTTGTTCTCTTTGATTAAGAATCTGAACTAGATTCTATTCATAAGAAAGGTTCTTTTCCAGCTGAACTACTTCTGGACTCAGGAAATGTGATGAATCTGGAACATACTTTCTCAACATAGAAACATGAAAAACCTTATGTACTTGAGATAAACACAGAGGCAAAGATACTTGGAATGAAACAACTCAAACTGTTTCTTGGATTTCAAAATTACTGATGAATCACAGACTTAGCTTTCCTTTATTACTAAAACGCATCATACTTTTCCATCGAGATATTTTAAGGCAAACATGGTCACATACCTAAAAATATATGTCTGTCCTTCTATTATCTGTATAACATTTCTACCTGCTCTGAGTTTTACTCGTGTGTCGCTGGATCATCTTCACTTTCTCATCCACTTCCTCTACTAATTTTGGTTCCATCAACTTCCTTTCCCCAAATTCATCCCAAAAAGATGGAGTTCAACACTGCTTCCCATATAATGCCTCAAAAGGTTCCATCTGTATACTGGAATGAAAAATGTTATTATAATAAAAATCAACTAAATAAATATGTTTATCCGAACTTCCCTGTTAGTCCATTCAACAAGCTCGAATAATTTCCTCCGAAGTCTGAATCGTTCGTTCTGACTGCCCATCTGATTGACGTTGAAAAGATGTACTGAAATTTAATTATGTTCCCAATGACTTTTTAAAGCCCTTCCAAAATTTAGAAGTGACCTGAGTTCCCTGCCAGATATAATGGAAACAGTAACTCCATGTAACCTCACAATATCTCTAAGGTATTGTTGAGAAAGATGATCCAATGACATTATATCTCAAATAGAATGAAAATGAGTAATTTTTTCCTGCCGATAAATAATAACCCAAATCTCATTGTTACCTTGATAAGTATTAGGTTATACTACCATGAAGTCCATAGATATATTCTCTTATTTCCACTTTGATACTGGAAAAGGCTGAATCATCTTCTTCGGTAAATTCTGCTATGTTTTAACCTGTTGAGTTTTCAAACATTTCACAATAAAATCAGCAATATCCATTTTCATTCCATCCCACCAATAATACACCGAGAGTTTTCTCTACATATTAGAACTTACAAGATAAACTAAAAATTGAGAACTATGAGATTTACACAAAAAATCTTTCTTCAACTAGGAATCACAAGGCACACACAACATTTTTCCAAATCATAAAACACAATCTTTATCAATGTTAAATTCTGGTTCCTCACCCATTTTAACCAATTCTATCTTTTTATGTATCCCACATTCTTCCTCCTATGATTGCTTAATTATGTTTGATAATTATAACTACACTGAATCTTGAAGCAAAACAGATGTATTACATGCACCAACAACTTCTATGATGAAATTCATCCAATCATTAATTAAGGGATCATGTTCCAAACGTAACCTGGTTAATGATGCATGATGTTTTCGACTCAAGGAATTCAAATTTTTTTTGCTTTTCCTAGATGATAATTGATCATGAAATCATAAACCTTTATCCGTTCAATCCATATTCTCTACCTCATGTTTAATTTCTTCAGAGTGAATTTATACTTTAGACTTTTATGGTCATTATATATTTGAAATTTGGATCCGTATAAATGGTGTCTCAAAATTTTCAAAGAAAAAAAACATAGATGTATAATCCAAATCATGTGTGGGATAATTTAATACATGAGGTTTTATTTGTCTTGAATCATAAGAGATTAACAGATCATTCTACATCAGAACACATCCATGCGACTTCAATGAAGCATCATTGTAGATGACAAACTCACCATTTCAGAAAGGCTATGCCAAAACTAGAGTATTCACCAATCTCTTCTTCAGTTTCTAAAAACAAACATCACATTCTTCTATCCAAACAAATTTAACCCCTTTTCATGTTAACTTAGTTATTGGGATAGATAACTATGCAATGTTTTTAACAAACTGTTGGTAAAAACCTGTTAATCTATGAAAACTATAAATCTCTATAACATTTGTAGGTCTTGTCCATTCATCAACCACTTTTGTTTATTTTCGATCAACCGTTATTCCATCATTATTTACATTGTTCCCAAGAAAAGAAATTTGTCGCAACCAAAAATCACACTTTCTTAATTTTCCATACAGTTTCTTTTCTTTAAAGGTTTGAAAAAAACCCATATATGTTGTTCATTCTTCAGTTTAATCCTAGAATATACCAGAATTTCATCAATATATACAACCACAAACTTATCCAAGAACTCATGAAATATCTTATTCATAAGATCCATGAATACATCGGGTGCATTAGTTAACCCAAAAGGAATAACTACAAATTCATAATGACCATATCTAGTATGGAACGCAATCTTCAGGATGTCTTCATCCTTTAATTTCATACAATAGTACCCCGACCTCAAGTCAAACTTTTAAAAATACTACACTCCATGGATATGATCAAAAAAATCATCAATATGATTCCAAGGATACTTTCTTTTAATATTAATTTTATTCAAGTCACTATAATCAATGCAAAGTCTCATTGAACCATCTTTTTTCTTAATAAACAAAAAAAGAGCACCCCATAGTGAAGTGATAGGTCGGATGAAGCCTTTATCTAATGATTCCTGCAACTAATTTTTAAATTTCATATGTTCCATTTGGGACATTCGATAAGGAGGTTTACAAATTGGATAAGCATCAGGAACTAATTCAATAGTAAACTCAACCTCTCGATTAGGAATAACACCAGGAAAATCATCAGGGAAAACATCCAAGTATTCATTTACCATTGGTACATCATTAATATGGATAGTTCCATTATATTCAAAAATATGGGCAAGAAAAGTTTCATTTTCATCCTTTATTAGCTTATTATCTTCCTAAGATGTTATTAATGGTATGGGTTCATTCTTGTACACAAACTATAATTGTTTCTGAAAAAAATCTCTTCAATCTATCTTAGCATGATAAAAAAATACAATCCATACCTAGAATCAATTAAACTCTACTAGAGACAAAAACAGATGGTTTTCAGTTAACTCTTTCTATAGAGAAGGATAGGCAGATTCTTATAATTTCTTTTTTCCATAATATTTCCTCCAAGTTTTTTTACCATGAGATCTAGTTTCATTTCATGAGGTTGAATTCCCAATTTTTCTGAAAAAAATCTCATAAATGAAGGAATGTGTAGACCCTGAATCAAATAACACATTTTTGAATTATGAAAAAAAAAGTAATGTACCAAAGAACACCTCATTTTATGGATCAACATCTACTGAAGTGGGTTAAATTACAAATGCTTATGTTTCCTATCTTATTGATTCCCTTCTTCAGTAACTAGATTTAGACAAACATTAGGAAAATGACCCAATTCCTTACAGTTAAATCATCTATCCATCAACTTCTCATTAATTTTCTAGTCATTTTATTTTCTTTAACGAGACATGTGTCCAAACTTTCTACATTATTAGTATTTCCCAGAATTTACAAGACATACACCAGGATGCCTTCTACCACACTTTTCACAAGAATGGAAATTCATTTTCTTACCTCCAAACTTCATTGATGATTTATTCCACATTTTATTCCAACATGACCGCTTCATATTCTTATCATCTTGAGGAACATATGTGTTAGAAAACTCCATCTCAACTTTTTCACCACAATGAAGAAGCTTCTCATAGATTTTAAACTCTCATGAATCCAAATCTCTTCGCAAAAACGGTTTTAAACCAGTGTAAAATCTAATAATTTTACTTTCAAAATCCAGAGAAAAATCAGGTACATACCTGGCCATTCTAGTAAAATTGGCTTCATATGATTCCACAGAATCATTATATTTTTGTTTCAGTTGGAAGAATTGTTTCTCTATTCTGATTCGAATAGTTTTGGGAAAATATTTTTCAAGAAAAAGACTCTTAAAATCACCACATTCCAAACTGTCAAGATTATCTCTTTCTCTCGTATTCTTAACCAGAGGCCACCATTGATCAGTTTAACCTTACAAAAGATAAATTTCTAGTATTACCTTGTGATTATCTAAACATCCCATGTCATCAAATATCTTTTCTATAGTATTGATTCATTTATTGACTATCCCTGGATCTGTGTTTCCACTAAATGCTGGAGGATATTGCCTCATAAAATGATCCACAAAAGACATGTTTCTTAATTGTTGATCATGTTACTCTCTAGAATGGATACCACCCACATTTATTTCTTGATTCAACTAATAATTGCTGTTAAAAACTACTTGGTTCCAATTCCCACCATTTCGGGCTGCAAATTTGGATAGACATCATCCTCTTAGTACCTTCCTACTTCAGCTTCCCTATTTCTTCTGTAGAAAACCATTATATACAAAAATTTATTAGATGAAGCAACATGGTAACCCTTAAATTCTATAATATTTCAAATTACCATAGTGTAAAAAAATAAGTTATGGTTTTCTTTAAATATCATCCCAACCCCTAAAGTTATCTAAACCTCCCTCAGATACCAACTATAAGTACCTTGCCTTAAAACATTACTTGATCTTGAATTTTAAACAATAACATACATTATTAAACATTTAGGATCTTTTCAGGTTTATAGTTTCAAATAATTAGTATAACTTACATACATAACATAACACATTCATACAAAGAGGACACTATTAAAAACAGTTTCAATTTTTTCAAAATATAAAACATTAAAACATAAAGCATGATTTTTATGACAGCACTCCGTATCAAACTTCAGAAATCCCTTATTTCTATTACCCATCCTTATATCCTTTGAAAAACATTTCAAAAACATGATATGAGTATAAAAATCAATAAGGGATATAAATATAGAAAGCGTTAATCAAGTGATAACATAAAAACCAATAAAACCCATATCACAAAAACTCGAATGCATAGAATACTTATATTTTTTCCTTGGGAAATATTTACCATATCAATATTACATTCACCCTTATACATAGAATGACCATTTGGTAAACTCCCATCTCCAGAGTAACCAATGCATTAGAGAGCGATGATGGGGCTCACCCGTCATATCTTGATCTAGGATGGGATCAACCCAACAAATCTTGAGCTATAATGGGCTCAAACCAACATATCTTAGACTATCATGGGCTCAACCCAACATAAATAATGTCCAAGTAACATATAATGGTAATAATGTATCTTTAAATTAGTAGAAAGAACTTATTCCATATATATATAAAAACAATCCCTTTGAAAATTATTAAAGATACTTTTAAATGGATTTTAAAAGCAAAGTCCTTTAAAAATATAATTGAGTTGAGAAATGATAGAATGGAATTTACATGTGTATACACTATAAATACAGATAATACTATATAATATTATAAAACAATCATCACAATAATAATCTTAATACCGCATAATGAATAAAGAAGAAGGTTAACCCAAAGAATGGAAATTGGGTTAAGAATTCCCCTACCTCGGGTTTGACTTACTTCAAACTTGTTTAAACCTAATGTATAATTATTAAAAGAGTGTTATTAATATCTTAAATAATAAATAATCTTGATAATATCTTTTATGATCATTTAATTACATCATTTCACCCTTTAATGGTTATTATTTTGTTCCTTGCATTGTTTTGGGGTGCTTACTTTACATGTTTTCCATGATCAGATCATGATGAATGTTCTTATTGATTGGAAGTGAAACTACAGAATTGGAATGGAAAGGTATTTACATATTTAACATATCATAAATTATAAGACTTATCATTTTGAATTTTTATATGAGGATGATTCATAAGTAAAACATTAATGATATTTGTTTAGATCATTTTAGTGGTTCTTTAATAATAACGACTTCATTTTGTTTTATAAATTAAAACCATGTGTACAAAAGAATTATAGAACCATGTATGAGACATAATATATATATTATAACCTTGTTCAACCATAAAAATGGTTTCATGACCAAGCATAAAATAATTAATGTAAATTGAAATCACATCATCTACGATGTATGTAATTCGACACATCAGAGACAATGTTTTTATTCCTTGAAAAAGTAGGATAAGAGAAGAAGAATGATGATGAATTTTCCATGAACATGAGAACATACATAATATAGATGATTTCTAGAGCATTCATTCCTCTTCGGTAAGACGAGTTGACTAAGTAAAATAAAGGAACTCGAAATAAAATAATAGTTGAGAAATATCTTACAAAAATTCGGAAGCCTAACGGCTATGCAATTAGGTTTTAGAAAACATTAAAGAGATAGGGGACAATGGTCACCCATCCAGAAATGAATCATAAAACAAATTAGATAAATAATAATATGAAAAGAAGAACATCGTATAAATTCTTGAATTTTATACCACATAAAAGAGAACATGAATGGAAAAAGAATGAAGTTGAGAATTTTCTTACCATCTAGAGTGATTCCTAGAACTTGAAGGTTTTGAACTTGGGGGATTGAGGAAACATTGGAAGAACTACTAGGGAGGTCAGGAGGCCAGATCTTCTTTTATGAGTAATTTCGAAAGAATTTAATTAATTAATGGGTTGGTATTTATAGTAAAATTGAGGGAATATTTTAAGAATTTCCAAGGGACACCTCATTAGGGGTATTTGCAAAACCATGGGCTTACCCATTATATTTTCCCATGGTATTAGCCACTTCGGACACCTCTCATATTATTTTACTTTACACAAGTTGACCAGATTTATTACATAATTATTACATCATTAATGATTTCATTAACACACCAAAACTCAAAACCGTATTTTTTTACTATTCACCAAAAAATGAACTATGTCTAAAAAATCACCCTAACCATTTTTCAACGTGTATAATTCAAAAATGAACTCCATTTTTTAAAAAATAATTTCCTAAATATTATTAATTTAATTTTTAAATAAAATCATACTTAATTCAAAAATTAATAATTTTAAGACTATAACTTCTTTTATATAACATTGAAAAATTAACCAACATGTCATTATCTTAAATCCTTAAGAAAATAAAATAATAATACAATTTAATATTAATTAGAATCATATTACTATTCATAAGTGCATGTTACTATTCACCAAAAACAAGTTGGTTCCATCAGACTCTAAATAACTTACTGAACACAGTTGAAGATGATTGTTTTTCGAAATTAAAAACATAAAAGCTGCAAAATTATGTTTAAAGGATAGTTATAAATATCTGATTAAAAAAAAGTTTCATGGATTTCATTTATTTTCATAAAACATTAGGGTTCTACCTTTACATTATCTATACTTGGGGTCACATCTAAACAATAGAACACACTAAGTTATCTTATAATCATCAATAATATTAATCCATAAAATAAAAATCCCCATAATGTTTTAATTTTTCAAATTCCCAAAGGGGTTATTATAATTATTATATAAGTTGTTCTTATTAAAAATTAAGTTCCTGAGGTTCTTACTAAACTTTCTATGATACCAACCACAGTACCCCATCTCCAATAACCCAAAATCAGTGGCTAGTTTATTACATTAGTACAATATACAAGGGATATCACCATGTGGGATCGACCAGTTTATTAGTCTTGGAATAAATTATACAAACTTGATTCTGATATTACATTTTAGATACAAAAACAAAGAATAGAAAACATTCTTACATCTATGAAATCTTTAATAATAACCATCTTCATATTTAATGGAAAGCAATATAAATAATGGGTAACCTTAGATGATTTTTAAGGGTTACATACAGTGGAATATATCTTGATTAAAAAAGGTATAATTAATATGATAGAGTGGATAATAAAAGCATATTCCATTGAATCAACAACTTTAATTCAATGAATATCCCTAGCCAATATGAATATAGAAATCACATTGATAATTGAGATGTAATTCTTAATACATGAAATGAATAATTATGGACATTCAAGATCAAGGCCTCTCAACTAAGATATCAGGAATCATACCATAAATACCTCTCAACAAAGACATCATTCATAATAAATATGTAGCTATAAACCAGATACCCATTCAATATTTCTTCAATATTTTTGTCTCAAAGACATGATGATGCATTGAGGGGCAATTTATAACTATTCCCTATCATCAATTTCATATATTATTCATTAATCATATTTTTAAGGATTAATAAAATTAATTCTAAAAAATCATTATAAATCAACAATTATCCATATTGAATCCAAAATACAAAACATCAATATTTCCCCAATAAATGAAATTACTTACTTAATATGATTCCTTCAACTGATACCTTGTGTAGAAATGGTAAAGGGTTGAAACAACATAAAAAATATGGACATAAAAAAAGAAAAATAATGTATTATGAATAATAGAGAGAAATAGAGAACACGATCACCTGAAAGTGGAGGACCACAAAAAAGGAAAAATCCATTATTAATAAAGGAGTATTAGTTCATCTGAAATGATGTTTTTATAAGAAATCCAATCCTTTATGTAATAAAATATAAATAATAAATTAAAAATAACTTCTTTGTTACTTCATGTAATAATTGAATTATAAATCGATTTCAAAAATAATTTTTATTACATTATGAAAATAATACCCTTTTCTTTTGATATTTCTTTAAATAAAAATTCCGTAAATATCTAGAAAATTATTTTCTTTTAAAATAACAATTAAATATTTTAAATTAAGCATAAAAGAAAATATTATTCATGATGGTGGTAAAATTCGATCTTGTGGTGTACGATAAAATAATGATTTTTTAATTTTGGTAAAAAATATCTCATTCAAAAAAACGATAAGAATATGTTTTTTAAAACCATTTGATATAAAGTTAAAAATGGGTAAAAATGATTTTAATAAATATTTTTAAAATATAAAAAACATACTTGAAAACATTTTAACAAAATTATGGACATTGAAGAGAAGGTTTGGAATGAAAACTTCAAGAAAACTTAAAATAAAGGCTCTAATATATAACATTCTTACTGATTATTAATCCCATAAGAGAAGAAATGGAAAATGAACATGTAAACCAAAAACATAACCAGATTAGAAGAAAATATATGGGTTTTAATATTTTAGTAACATGTAATTTTATCAAAGTAAAATTGAACATAAAAATCACAATATAAAATGATATTATTAAATTTATTAAGTTCTTTTTATAATCATTTTATATTCATTCATTTAATAGTTTTTTCTTATTTCAATCAGTTTAAGGTTGCCCAATCAGTTTCTAGAACATTACATCGATATATTGTTAATGGTAAAATATGTCATGAAATGGTTACATAATCCCCATAAGGTTAATAATTTAATGAATATACTTTTTATTCATTATATGTAATATTATAATCATCTATACATATTAATAACAAAAAAATGAATCACATCACATTGTGAAGCTGGTACTCCACACGTATGGATGAGCAACGTTGTTATTTTCTATTTGATGTAAGGGTAAATAGATAAATGATATAACATAACTATAAAATCATAATTATGACATAAATATAATATATATTTCATAAATTTCACATTTATAATGATCCAAATAAATTTTTGTTGAAAATTTAATTACACCACTGCTTGGAGATGGTAAGTCGTGCCTACACAAGTGTGATGTTTTTATTTTCCATAAAACAGAAAAGGGTGTAAAATGTGTTCCCTATAATAAAAAAACATAACAGTATATTGGTGATAATTTATTCATTTTTTAAGATGGATATAAAAAATCTAATGGAATCATAAGAATAAATAAACTATAAAATATTCAGGTAAGATAACAACCTCTTCTTTGAGAAACCTATTTTGGCTTACACATTAAGCCTTATTAGGGTGGAATTAGGGTAATATTGAGAGATCAATAAACATTTAAACTAATATAGGAATGGTTTTGGTTATGTATTCTATGAGATATAGGTCCCAAAGATTGTGAATAAAGGAGTAGAATTGGTTCTCTCTTATAAGTAAGGGGAGGGACACACATGGAATTAACTAAATAGTTTTAATAATATAAAGTCATTTTCTTATGAAAGTGACTCCAAATTTTCATAGTTTAAATGATGATAAGGGTAAGGTTGATACAAAACCAACCAATATAGTTTAATAAAGTATTTCATAATATCTTTAACCCTTATCTATTTATTTTTATCCCTTTTAACCCATTTTACCCTTAATCGAGGTGTTAAATATTTACCATAATTACTATTCATTAGGACCAAAAATTAAGTTGAGTTTATTACTTAATATTAATTATAATTATTTAAAAGTTTTAATCCATTTTACATTATTCTGCCCTTATAAGTGTAACAAATTACCTATAATATAAGTTCAAAAAATTCAATGAAAACCATTTTTAGAAAAATGTTTATTTTAAGCATAAGGTTGATTTTACAGAAAAATATAGTATAATTTTGATTAAAACGGGATTAAATAGATTATTTTAAATAAAATAAAACATATTTTTCTTTAAAATAAAAATAAAACCAAAATTAACTGCCAAAATACTTGATTGAAAGAAAACAACTCAAACTGTTTTTATTTCAACAAAGACCTTACTTTGATTTTTAAAATGTTAAGCATATATTACTAAGTTAAACATTATAATTTTTATATAAATTATATTACATATTAAATAAATATTTTATATCAAAAATGTTTCATAAATATTAATTCTATTATTATATCATTATAATTTCATAAGAGTGATGGTTTCATAAAATCAGTATTTTTCACTATTGACATAAAAATAAACTATTTCAAAAAAATATCAAAAATTTATGCAAAATATATTTTTAACAAAAGATATTCAAAAATTAAATTAATTTCTTAAAATAAAATATATAAATTTTTAAAATTTAACTTTCTTGAATAATGTTATTTATAGTATGCTATAGATTATTTAAAAAGAAAAAATATTACAAACTATAATTGAATTTTAGGGGTTAAATTATTCTTCAAGGAAATGTTTTACATTCTAATTTTAAAATAAAAATAGTTATTATTTATTATGATATTTTTATTTTTATTTTCCTATTTTAAAAATTAATCAATAATAATATTTTAACAATGTGAATTTAAATAAATATATTTTAAAAACTTACTCATGTTCTTATCTTTAATCTTATACTCCATATTTAAAGAAATAACCTTACATTCTTTTCAAAATTCCATTTTTGTTCGATCTAACTTTTGAAAAAAAACATAATCATCTTTAAAATTATACTTAAAATTAACTTGTGACTTCATTTTCTATTAAATTTGACTTCATTTACCAAATGTGTAAGGAATCTAAATGTAAAATTTTTCATACTAACACATTTTACCACTAACACCATTGGTTTTATTTAATAAACTTCCCATTTTTCCAAGATTTTTCATAGAAATTTCTATTCAATTTTCCCTACAAAATATTTTCTAAAAGTGGTATCAAAAATGTACTGGGTATTTCTTCTTCATTCTCTAAGTAAATTAATAATATTCTTATAATTTTTTGTCTCATCCATATCAATATCCTTTAATGTTTATTATATTTTACTAGGGATATGATCTTATGATACCGTTCAACTTTTTTATTTGGATAGATTATGATCATGTTTTTCTATTTATTGACTGGGTAAATAATTGTCATATCAAAAGTTTATTATTCCAATATGTATTTTTATTTATTACTAAGTAAACGTGATTGTTCATTGTATTGTTATTTAATTCTTTAATATGGTGAATGCATTCAACTTAATTAAGTAAAATGTGATAATTAGAATTATGTAGACTCTCAATGAATTAGTGGGTCTCGTGAGATAAAAGGTTGGGGTATTTGGTTTATTCCATCCCATTTGATAATATTTCTTTAACATAGGGACTTGATAGTAATATCATGGTGACCCAACACAAGGCCTTAACAAACAAAATCATTATGTCTTATTATAAGGTCTTTACAATATGATTAGAATGTATAGAATGATACAATAAACCACTATGAAATCAATTACTGTTATCCACATGATCTATTTATTTCCATTTTTATATTATCAATGGATATATTATTCACTCAGTTTTATTTGATTATGGAATTATTCGTGTCATTTTTTCTATTATATTATTTATTCCCTGATTATGAAAAGATATATTTTGTTGTAATTTTTCCCTTACTGGGAATTTGAGATCTCCCCTTTCTTTTTATTCCATCCTTAGGGTACCAAAAAAATGAACTTTGAATGAATTTAAGTATTTACTAAAATTAATAAGAAAGTTTTAATGAATTTTATAAGTTCTGTTTCAAGTTTCCAATATAATATTGGAATCATGCAGGTATCTTATCTCTAAAGACTATAAAACTATGTAACACTCTATGATATGATCCCTTGTATATTGTACCAATGTAATGAAGTAACTATCATTTCTATGTTACTATAGTCAAGGTTTAAGGATTTACTAAAAGGAGAAAATAATTTTTTTATGAATTTTATAGGATTTTTTTAAGTTTAAAATGTAATATGTAAATAATGTATGCATCTCATCCCCAAAGAATACTAAATTGTTTGTTCCTCTAAAATGTAATCTTTTTTATCTTTTCTTAATGTAATGAATTAAGTACAATCTATGGGTTATAAAATACAGGGTTGTTACATCATTATAGGATCCTTATTCTATATGTTAGTGATGTAAAAACTTTTAAGTAGCCTAATTTATCAAATAAATCCATTATTGTCCATAAATAAATAGTCACATAATTATAAATATATATATTCATCTATGTGAGGATTCAAATTCAACATCATAGAAATTACAATACAAATGGATGTATTTCAATAAATATTGAAACTAGAATAATTCAACATGAGTACGTGAATTAATTTTGAAAAAAATAGTCAAATTGGACTTCAAATTTTCAAAAAAAATTATCCAAATGGGACTATATCAGATTTGGGTGATTTAAAAGAATATAATGTGATTTTTTTTTGAAAAAAAAATCTTTTCACACACCCCTGATGTTCCCTATCAGTTTTGGGGAAATGATAGGTTCCACAAAGATCCCTACACATTACTATGCAATCCCTAAATTATACCAAACCATTCTATCCCATCCTTCCTTAGTTGTTATTTAATCAGATGATTGAATGGTTCTTGTTGGACCATGTCACACCCCCACACTATTCTCATCCCCTAAACCACCATCATTAGATCTATCGATCATATATTTGGGACCCATTTGGTTGTGCCTCATGTGCCTGCATCGCGTTAAAATGGATGGAATGAATAGACCTTCCATAATTACCTAATCAAAGATCAAATGGTTAGGAATATTCAACCCTCTCATCACCAAGATCTAATATGACTTTGTTTTTCTATGACATTTTCCACATTTTTCAATCCAAACCCAAGAGATAGAGAAATTATATTTTCGATTATAAAATTAAACAATAGGTTTATCTTATCATAAGGCTCACAAAATCCAAGTTTCAACGCACGAATAAAATGATAAAACCATGAAAAATTAATGTGGATATAAAAACATAAGAAACATGCCTCTTCAATATATTTTTATCTATATATAATATTATTTTAATCTTAGTATCACTAGATTCATTTATTATTCATCTAAACAAAAACATACCATTTTCAATATCAATCATCATGATTATAAGTTATTCATGGTTTTCTCAAAAATGATATCAAAATATCTATCTAAAAAAAAATTAAAACTATAATTAAAAACTCTACAAAATTTGTGTCCTTAAAATAATTTTAAGATAAGGAATCAATATATATATTCCGTTCATTATGAATTTCATGTTTGATCCATCAAAACATATATAAAATTTAGGAGTATAAAACTTCTCTAAAAATAACCTCAATCTATAACTAGGATTGATGTCATTACAATTTCATATAACTAATTTCTATTTATTCCTCAACATAAATGAGTTTCATGTAAAAATTCAAATCATAGAGGAATTTAATTTGAAGTCCATTAATTATCACATAAAGGATTCCAAATAAAATAACTATATTGTTCATTGAATAATTTATGATATCTGGTGAATCATCATCTTTGGTAACTTCCTCCATCATGAAGAAATATTTAGTTTGAGGGTTTCCATCGCCAAAACTCTATAATAATTGAGTATATGGAGTTTTAGTTTAAAAATTAGTTTTAAATAAATATATTATTTATTTAATATTTTCCATCAACATTAAAAATTATCATTGTACCAAAAAATATCAAGTATCCGCTAAAAGAAAACTTGTCATTATGGACTCATAAACAAAATCTATTTTTCAATTTTAAACTCTTATAAGGATAAATTTTCAATTTTACCCTTTGAACTAAAAAAGTGTTATTTTCATTCAAAAATATTTGTGGTGCTCAAGGAAACCTATAGGAAGAACTCATTTAATAAATAAGGACACAAATTAATACAATAAAATTAAAATGATATCCAAATTCTGATTATTGTTAAATCATTATTAGATATAAACCACCATACTCTGGAGTTTTTTTCATTTGTTGATAAACTAAAAATAAAAAAACAGACTTTAACAAGTGGTTGTAATAAAAAATAAACTTAAGGTATAATTAAGTTCTATAAAATTTAAAAATGATTGATTAATAATAATTTCTCAATAAAAAGTAAACAATAATATGGGAGAAGGTTTTAATTGTTTAGTGAATTAAGGAGAAAACTCTTGATTTTTATTTTGATAGCATCGTACCGATTACTATCAAAGAGAATGAACTATAAGATGATTTCATAATCATTATTAAAACTGGAGGAACATACAAATTATGATACTTAAAATGAGTATAGGTCCAAAAATTATTAAGTGATTTTAGTCAACTCAAGTTCCATATATATTCTTCCATTAAAATAATATAACACCTTAAAATCTTTATGATGCATCTAAAAGTGAGGCAGGTCGAGTGATATCATAAAACAAGAGTAATTTACATTGAAACTAGATTTATAAATGGAAATAAAATTTATAAAAACTAGGTGGTGGTTAATTAAAGGGATGTATTACTATTTGAAAAAGTTTTATAGTGAAGTAATTAAAAAATATTCTTTTTTACACATTTATATTTTCTCAACTAAAATAAAATTATATAAAAATCAAGTTGATCCTAAATAAAAAATAAAAGTAAAAATTGGAAATAAATCTAAAGGATCAAGACTCATGAGAAAAAAGTGAAAATATTTTAAGGGTCTCTCAAATCATTCATGAAAATTAATATTTCTCAATTGGTAGTTAAATCATATAGGATTATGAGTTTTGATAACTAACTATATGAATAAACAAGTAATCGGATCCTTGAGAATCTAAGATAGATGTGCTTAAAATAGTCTAAGGGTAAATTTTTAATATCCAAAGAGGATAATTTTATTATTAACATGGTATTTATTGAGGTTAGAGAAATGTTAAAAAACATATAAGGTGTTCTAATTGAAAAAATGACAAAAATTAACTTTTTCTGATTATTCAATGTTATTTTAGAAATTTATTTTAATTCAAAGATTACAATGTCTTGGTAGATTTATAACTATATGTGATGGATCAACCTCAGGGGTGAACATGTTACACATTTTAAAATTAAAAAGGAATAAATAAAAAAATATTTTAAGCTTTATAAAGTTATGCGTGATTGGAGGACACCAAAAAAAGAATCACTGGAGAAAAAAGTGAAAGAATATGTAGAATCTAGAAGCTAGAATCAAAATGGAATTTTTGAAATACATGTTATTTCTATTGAATTCCTATTAATACAAAAAAAATTATGAATATATATAATTTATATTGTTATGAGAGTAATTTATTTTTTTTGTTTTATTATGTATCTAAGTTAGTTGTGTCTGTCTTAAGGGGGTGATAGAGGGTAAGTAAAGAACAATAACACATAATGCTTTATATATAGCATAATCTTTATTATTCTCTTTAAATTATGGATAATACCTATTATAGGAGGTATCTTGGGTATTTGGGACACTTCTACTTCATTATAACATGGAATTATAATGGTATCTATAACCCTCTAACCCTCAACTTTTACTCTAGTGTTTGGCCTAGGTATTTTCCTCTCGAGGGGGGTAGAAGCTCCCTGGTCCTAGAAACCCAAACTACATATCACCACTCAAATAACCTCATTTCATATCTTGGTCATGAACCCCCTCATTTTCTCACTAAATTTTTGGTAACCCCTCCTTCTCTCATCATATTCCCCAATGAAGACCCCCAGTTGCATTGTGTTCCCATAATTTCTAGACACGAGCCTCCCCTCCCTCCATTATTCCCTCCCTAATTACCACCTAAAACTATGTGGCCCAACTAGTGATGAACCACTTTTTTATTCATGATCAATTATGATGAAAAGTCCCTTGGAATTGCCTTATTATTTCTCCTACACAAGACATGCACATACACTAACTTCCCTAGGCGTGCATCACTTCTCTATGTTACCCACCTAAAGTTTCACTAATAGGAATGCACTGATTTTTTACTTCCCCCTCTTAATTTTTTCCCTCCAACTCTTTATTTCTTCTATCCAAATATACATTGGGCTCTTTTACCACTACTTGGACATCAAACTACCTATATCTCTATTTGGCCTCTCTAATATTTCTAAAATTTCTATCAACTATTCTTAACCACTTTCAGAACTATTTTCCATTATTAGGATCTCCATTAGGCCTATTTTCTGCTGTTTCTTTATATTTTTTATAATTTATAATTAATATAATCAGGTTAGTTATGTTTAATATAACGGGGGAATTATGAGAGTATTTTATTTATTTTATAATTATGTATCTAAGTTAGGTACAACAAGCTTGAGGGGGTGTTATGGGGTAAGTTAAATGCAATTCCTCATTAGACTTTATATACCATGTAATATTTATAATTCACTATAAATAAAGACCAATTTCTCATATAATAGGCACCTTAGGCAGTTGGGTCACTTCTCCACCATTCAAATGCATATTAATCTATAAAGAAATTATAACACCACAAAATTTTATAATAATTCATAAATTATATATACAATTAACATATAAATAAATTATTTTATAAGGAAAAAAATTATTATAATTATAATTAAATAAATTCTTCAAAAAGGTAGCATGTTTCCAAATATAAAAAACAAATTAATAAAATCAAATTGTCACTAAAAAATAAGTTATCAATATAAAGATAAGAAGAAATTAATTACAATGATAAATATATTCCAAGGACTAGTTTGACATGAATATGAGGTGGAGGGGAGTTTAAATAAAATTTTAAAAGAACCCAATATTCAATGTAACACCCTAATAGTTTATGGTATGCATCTTTTTAAATTTAATTTCTTTGATATCTTATGTTGCACGCAACACCCAACTTAATCACATAATAAAATATTATTATAACATAGTTGTTAAATTGAAGGGAATGAATAGTATTAATAAAAAAATGAAATTTATATATATTCAAAAAACATTACATTCATCCCATATATTTGATTTGAAAAATATTAGAATACATCCTATTTTATGCATAAAAATCTATATTTTTCTTAAGGTAGTTTTCCCACTTTTTGATGGTGCGCTTTTTTATAAAATAAATTTTGAAACTTTTATAATTTATGCAAGACAAAATTTACTTAATTTTTAAAATAGTAATTTTAAAATTATATTAGGTTGAATATTTTATATATTTATTAAAATATTTATTTTCTAGTGAATATCGAACACTACTACATTTTATTTAAAAACTAGACTTTCATATAAATAATTTATGATAATGAGTTCTATTTTAAATTAATTTTAATGTAACATGAGATAAAAATACATTTATTAATTAAATTAACGTCATTTTAATCTTTTTTTTATTGAGTTGTTATATAAAAAAATTTCAAACGTTTTCACATTTTTAGTTGAAAAACCCATTTTCTCACCCCATTTATGGGATTGATAATAAATTAATATTAAAAAATTCTGTGCATTGAATTTTTAAAAATGGATTCCATTTTTGTAATAATAAGGTACAAATTTTGTAAATATGTTCCTTTTATTTCTGGCCAATGTGAATAGTAAACTTATTAATTTTAATTACCACAATTAAGGGTAAATTTAATAATTAGGGGTAAAAATAATTTTATAAATGTTATAAAATTACACTAACATTTGTCCTAATTTCATTAGTTGATTTATTTTTAACCAAAATAATCATAGTATCAATTTTATAAGCTCATGGATCCACTTGTATGACTTTAATCCATTTATTGTATTTTATTTTAAATAAAAGTCAAAGATGTCCTACTTTTGTTTGTAGCAAGTTAAAAAATTCAATATATACTCACCAAGGAGATATATTTGACTATAAATAGTATTTTTAAAGATAAAATTTTTATATTCATATTGTTAAAAAAAATTAAAACATAGAGAAGAAATAATTACATTAAAGGCTTGTACAATTATGATGCAATGATTGTTTAATTAATGGAAATATCAAATAAATGATATTTAAAATATTTAAATTAGTATAAATTGATATATTTAATGTATTCAATGAATTTTATAGACTACCATGAAATTTTAGGTATGTATTAAAATATTTGGTTCAAAGATATCTGGTTATTATAATATTTTTAAAAAGACAAGTAATGAATAGTATCAAAATTGACATTAATGATATTTAAAAATAAATAATATTTTATTAAAAGATATAAAATTTATAAAAAATTTAAAAATAGGATAAATAATTGGGATAAGGTTGAAAATTTCATCCAAGGTTCATTTATGGTTCTTTTATAATTTTATGGTAACAATATTAACCCTTAAATATTAAAAATCCATGTTGTCGTGGTAAGAGTCAAAAGGGTTAAATAAGGGTTAAAACTAAAAGATAAGGGTAATACCATGAGCGAAACATATCCAAAAAATATTGGATGAATATTATTACACCTTTATCACCATAATATCTAATTTTAGTTGTTTTGCGGAAATGTTCCCATGAAAATGCCTTACATATTATTTAAATCAAAGATATTTACAAAATGACACTCCTTTTGTATTTAATATCATTTATTTGACCACATAAGGAAAAAATAAAGATATGAATAAAAATAAATTTCTATTTTTATATTAATGAAATTTATTTAATTATATAAATTTATTTATAAGTTTTAAAAATTATATATTTACCTTAAATTAATCTTTAATACTGAAAAAGTATTTATTTTATGAATAGAAAAATAAAATAATTGATTTTAATAAATATTAATTTTGATATATTTTATATGTGTTAATGTGACTAACTAATATATCTCTATAAGATATTTTATAGATTTCTTAATCCATTATATTATAATTCCCACTTTTTATTGATGTATTTAAAGTCAAATTAAATGAATGGTATCAAATTTGATAATAATGATATTATTTTGATTTCGTATTTTACAAAATTTTTACAAATAATAAAAATAATAATAATTAAAAATGGATAATATATGGTTTAAAATTTAATCCTATATTTATTTATAGACCATTCAGAAGTCTTTGTGTCCAAAATAGACTTCTTATATTTGAATATTTTGAGGAATTCCAAAAGTGACACTCACATTAATTATAAAAGGGAACCTCCTGCCTCAATTATTCACATCAATTTGAGCCATCTGTCTTGAAAAAAAAATTAAAATTTATCTTCTACATATCCATATTGAAGTTCTAGAAGTTTTGTTCCTTTCAAAAGACCTACCCTAGATCACTTGAGAAGATATTAAAAAAAACCTACCAAAGAAGAGGTAATCGCCTTTACGACACTTTCAAGTTTGTTTCTTATTCCGCTTCGTCTTTATATGTTGTTTTCATGATAAAATAATAACTCCAATTTCAGTTTTATTATGAGATTTTATTATTATTATTATTATGGGAAAACCATGTTCTATATTTTATCCATCTTACAAAAAAATAAAGCATCGCGCATGCGTACATGTGGTCTACCATCTCCACACCGTGGTATAAATAGTTTATTATCGCCACTTTAATTGGATGGGTATAATGATGAAAATAATAGATATATATAATAAATATAAATGATATTTATTCTGAAAAAAAATATTCCACATACTTCCTTACCTTTTCACCATTAAGAGAATGTTACAATCCTTTGTGCGTATGTATGACCTACCGTCCCCACGGTGTGTGGAGGTTCATTTACCATGTTAACCACTTAATAATGATAATAAATATGTATAAAATGAATAAATATTATATCTATTAACCTAATATAATTTTTTATATTATTTAACTATATCCTATGCACAAGAACCAGGACTTACACGACAAAACTTACATAGAAAAATGAAGCAGTTAACAAATGAAAAAATGGTAATAACTAAATATTATTAAAAAACAGGTGATAAGAAGATATAAAGAGATAATATATGATATTATAAATATTTATATGTCCCTTTTATATACAAATAATATTTTATAAAATGATTATACATGACGTTAAAGCATGCTTAACTAAAGGAAAAAAGCAAGGTCATGATTTCTCTTCTCACTTTTTTCTTTTGTGATATATGTGTCGTATTCACCACTTATTTCGTTTGTATAGTGTATATAATGAACTTTGGTGTATAATATCTTAAATATAATTATATTAATGGTATTAAATATTTTATTTGATAATTATTACTTTTTTGGGTCATAGGATTCGACAGATTTCAAAATGTTAAGGGACTTTGTCTCAATTTTAATTTCAATGAGACTTACTTGGTATTGTGTACCTAATAATTTTTATTTTTTGTATCTAATACTCCTTTGAGATCATTTTTATTTAATATATATATTATTTATATCATTTATATAATTATTTCCTTAATTTTATTCCTTTTTTACATAAATAATTTACTTTTAATGTTATTTGATTAATTTGCGAAATATTAATAAATCCATATCATTTACTAAATATGGATATTTTATTTCAAGTAAAATTGATTCGTGAATTAAATAGATTATTCAGTATATGAGTAATGACTTAGACTAGCATACATGGCTTGTTCCTGATTATAGATAGCCTCTTGATGCATAGATATGTCTCATGAGACAAATTTGTTGGTTACAAACCCTTCGCATTTGTTTCCAAGCAGACCAGACGGGTTTTGACCACATTGTCGTGACACGTCAAATTGATTATGATTTAAAGATTTATTTATAGTATATTTCAGACCCTAGGTAATCTCTCAAGGAGTTTTGGTATCTTATAGTGTGTATTTTTAATAAATATTACTAAAAGAGGGGGTGATTTTGAAAACCATTTTAAGAAAATAACATAACTTAAAGATTTTAATAGTTGACAAACCAAGTGGATTTTAAAAAATATGAGACAGAGAGTTCATTATAATTTAACTACACACATTTCAAGTTCATTTTTAATAGATATTATTTCATGTTTGGAGTATTTATTTTGTTAAAATTATTTGGAATCCTGATTAATTCCAAAGATTTTATTTCAATGCTTAAAGAACAAACCTTGACGTAACAATCTTATTTTCAAGGTCCAACACTTATGAATGGAATTAGAGCTTCCAAATAAAATTTAAATCTCAAGAAGTTGTGTATGAAAATGATTCTTGTGTTTTCCAATCGAAAAAATACAAGTCATGCACTCAAAACCTCACATCAATCAGTTAGAAATTAAGAGCATAACATTCACATGTATCGAAAAAAGCATTAAAATAAGAAATCATGTAAGTTAAATGGAATAAAATGTTTAAAAAAATCCCCATAAAAGTAGCTAATATATGCATCGGAACTCCCTCGACATGTGTGTAGCTCCCTCACAATGAACGCCCACTGTTTATCCTGACATCAAGAGGAGGAAGCTTGGGCGCATCCCCTTCTTCATTTCGGCTCTCCCTATGAGGATAGGGAGCTCCAGAACCTCCATGTGGATGAAAGGACTCCTCAAGAAATTAAATTTGTCAACACTTCACTCTTTTGGTTGAAATTGAAAATGAGGTTCCCATGGTTCCTTTTTATAGACCAAATGGGACATGGTTTTAAGAACCATTTTTTTGTGATACCACTTGTGTCTATGTTTTGGAATAGTATAAATCCCTATCACGACTTGCCCAAAATAGAAGATTTTTTTTCAGGACTCTTGAATATCTCCATGTCACAGTTGGATACCATTATACATCCGGATTGGAAGATATAGTCAAAAGACCAAAATAAACTTTTGAATTCGGGTAGATTATGTCCCTAGAAATAATGGTTCAGACGGGCTACCAGATGGCCGAATTCGACTTCAGTTCCTTGAGAAGAGTTGTATCCCTTGACGTTTTCAAGATTAAACAAAAGTTTAAGGCCATTTTTATTCACTTAATTATCGTAATTCTCAAAATAATGGATAGATGTCAGTGGGATGCCTTGCAGTTTGGCCCATTTTCCTTCTAGATCACCTCTAGGGCCTCCAAATCACCTCCACCTTCAATGAAAATATCAAAACAAATATAATTGTCCCTTCTAACAGTGATTAAAATAAAATAAATTAATAAAACATGAAGTTAAATTTGTTATTATATTTGAAATTTACACTACAAAACAAGTTTAGAAAACTGGTGTAAGAGTGAAATTGAAACAGAAAATCATAGTGCGGTCAGGTTTCAACGCATATAATTAAACTATCATGAGAATAGGTATTTAAAGTATAGTAATTCATGTACTAGATACATGACTTCCAATAATTAAGTGTTATTTCATTCATAATTTAGTTTTTATTATTATCTCGAAGATTTTTACTAAGATAAAATCTATAATTGCATTTCATTCTCATATTATTGATAAAATGGAATGTGTGTTTAGTTATCTACCATGTCATGTTGATTATGCCCATTTATTCATGATATATTTCACTATAATTAACCCCTTAGTGATAATTTTAGCTCACCCTTATTTTATTTCCTTTTCCTAGATTATGAAGAAGATATCTTTGGAATATTTTTTAAGGATTCTCATCATTTAATTTTGTTATGTATCATATTTTATTTCTTATTCGTGATATAAAAAAGGGAACCATGTATGTATATAGATTACTGAGACCACTAAAATATTTTTTTCCTTTAGGATTTGATTCATTTTAATTATTCCAATGTAATAAATTAAACCATCAGCTCTAGGCTAATGGGGTCGGAGTGTTGTAGTTGGTATCAAATGATGTTTTGCAGTAACCTTGGGAAGTAGATATAGGAAATCATGGATTAGAAAACATAACCATGTGACTGAATTTGTGAATAATTCGAAGTATATAATACCATCCTATACATTTGGTATCAACCATGGATAGCCTATGTTAAACCTATGGACATATATGATGAGGAGAATATGACATGATTTAGTCACCCCATAAATTGTTCTTCATGACTATATCACAATGATTATATTGGTCACACTATGCTTTTTAGTTTTAGTAAATGGATATAACCAGAAGGATCTGGATTAATGATGAATGTGATAGAGGATGTGTTAAGGATAAATAAAATTTTATAATGACTTGAGTGAATAATATTTTGATTACCCTTAACTGGTTATCATGATATGTGATTAACGACATACACCTTAACCAACTCTCGAACTCACCAAATAAGAGAATGATAGAGTTTGTTGATGGTTTAGGTGTTAAAAACCATGGAGGAAAGATTATTAAATTTTCAATATATTGATAATGTGAGAAGAAACAACCAATTGAATTCTTTAGAAACTAAAATATGTTTTGGGTATGTGAAATCAGGACACAAAGTAATTTCCAAGGAAAATGAAAAGTTTGGATAATGAAGTGGGTATGAATAATGGAAACATGTATCATTGAAGATTTAATGTTATGAAAATCCATTTTCTAAGAGTAAATATCATGAATAGAACCATCAAGGTTATATTACTAATGATAATGAAACAAAAAAATACATATTAACGGAAGGGGGTATTAAAGAATAAGATCATGAAGCATAGTTAATGGTTTAAGAATGAAGTTGAATGATTAAAGTTCTTGTGTATTTAGATTCAAGAATTATTTTTTCAATGATTCTATGGATATATAATGATTTTACTACAATAATTATACTTTAATTATTTGGAGGCACATTATGAGTAGTACCAGTTACCAAGAAAAGTGATTCTCTAGCATGTTGATCATTTGGAAAACACGTGATTGACGGAAGATAACCCTTAAAATACTATTTATGTTTATATAATAATCATAAAGAGTTATTTATGGGATATTAGTGGTTTACATGAATGTTTTAGTGATTTAATGGTTTATTTCAACTTTTTCAGTTACTAAATGTTTCTTTAAGTAATATATTCAATAAAAATGAGATTTTATTTTTGTAAGCATGCATTTTTATTTTTTCTAACCATGGCTATTTTCACTAAGGTTTTGAGGTGATCAAGGTATTCATATATTTTTTATGTGATAATAACATATACATTATATTGTTTGGGGAAAATTTAATATCAATTTTATTTTGGAAATCGACTCACTTTCCTTTCCAATTTAGGGTCTTTGAATTTGGAAAGACATCTTTTGGATGACCCTAAAAATTAACTATTTATAGATTGGATTAAGTTGAACATTGGATATTTTTGTTTGAGTTTAAAGTGTGCTTTAATATTTTGGATATTAGGTGTCAACAATTTTGGTATCAATAAACATTTAAATGCCTAATTAGTGACTTGTTGATCTTATGATTCATTAAAGTATTTAGTCATAAAAAAATCATCTCGAACATCCATTTCCCAGCATAAATAATGAAGTGAAAAAAAATCAAAGTACAACCAAAGGATGATATTATACTTATCACATGGAAATTAATCAATTAAGCTTATTTTATAAAGTTATTTAATATATATTAAATGAATCCCTCAACTCAAGGAAGAGGATTTTGGAGAAAAAAAAGTTATCTATTTGCTTTTCTTTCCGACAAATCAATGGTCTCTTAATTGATCAAAATTTTAAGTTTTGTGGTGGTTAACTTTATAATGATCATGTTCTATCTCACTATTCATAATAAATTGATAGTTATAATTCTCTTTCCTTTCAATGTTTTCACATTCTGCTAATTTTCTCTTATTTGAAAGCCAAATTTTATGGCAACCTTCGCATTTCTCTTTCCCACTTATTTAGAGGATGATTTATTAACACTATTTATAATGTGCTCTTCCCACAAATTAATTTTCTAATATAAATATTTGATATTTGAAGTGTAATTTAAAATTTATTGGAAGAAATTTATTTAATTAGGGGATAATGTAACACCATAAGATTTTATGGTATGACTCTTTTTCAATGTAATATCTTTGATAGCTTACTTTACACACAACACCCAACTTAACAGCATAATAAAATATTATTAAATTCAATCCATTAAATTAGTGGGGATGAGTAGTATTAACCAAATAATTTAGTTTATATATATTAAAATTTCTTTACATTAATACAATAGATTTTATAGGCATAAGATAATAATAAATTCAATTTTATACATAAAAATCCATATTTTCCTAAAGATAGTTTTGTCACCTTTTGATGGATCACTTATCTTTAAATTGAATTTTGACAAATTAATAAATTATAATTGATGAAATAAAATTAATTTTTAAAATTATAATTTTATAATTATCTTAGGGTGAATTTTTTATTTTTATGAAAACATTGATTTTCCAGTGAATAGTGAAAAATACTGCATTTTAGATGAAATTGACTTTTCATGTTAATAAATTATGATTTTAAATTGTATTTTAAATTAGTTTTAATATAAAATTAGATAAATAATAAATCTATTAATTCAATGAATGTAATTTTAATATTTTTTATATCTAATTTGGATATAAAAATATTTCAAAATTTTGCACGTTTTCACTTTAAAAAATTGTCTTCTCACCCCATCCACGAGATTAATTTAACGTTAATTTTACCCAATTATGTGTTTTGAGCTTCTAAAAATGGATTAAATATTTGGAATCATAGGGTCCAAATTTATTAAATATTCCCCTTTTATTTTTGGAAAATATGAGTAGTAAACTTAGTAATTGTAATTAACAAAGTTAAGGGTAAATCTGATAATTAAGTGTAAACATCATATTCTAAATATTAAAAAATTACGAAAAAAAATTCATAATTTTATTGGATGGGAGATTTTTGAAAAAATTTATAGTTGGTCTGATTTTCTTAGATCTTGGATCCACTTAGATGACTTTAATCCATTTATAGTATTTTATTTTAAAGAAAGGTCAAAGATGTCTAACTTTTGTTTTTAACTTGTTAAATATTTTAACATGGGGTTACACAGGGGATATATTAGAAGGTAAATATTATTTTGAAATATAAAATATTTATCATCATGATGCAATTTTTTTAATTTTAGGGAAGAAGTAATTATCTTAAAGGCTTTCATGACGATGATGCAGTAATAGATTAATTAATGGAAATATCAATTAAAAGGTATTAAACATTTTGAAATAAATTTAATTTGAGATAGTTAATGTCATAAAAAATTTAATAGATGAAATTTATATGTTAGGGTTGTATTAAAATAATTGGTTCGAATATATCTTATTGTTAGGTTATTTTTAAAAAGTCATGTAATGAATAGTATCAAAATTGACATTAATGATATTTTAAAATAAATAATATTTAATTAAATTATATAAAACATATAAAATTACAAAATTTCAACTACTAATTAAAAAAGTTTTTAAAATTTCATACTTGAGTTATTTATAATTTTTTTTCATTTTATAAAACTATATTAACCCTCAAAGGGTAAAAATCAATGTTGTCATGGTAAGATTCAAAGGGGTTAAATAAGTGTTTAAACCAAAAGATAAGAGTATGAACATGACCTAAACCAGTAAAAAAATTATTTGATGAATATTAACCTACCCTTATCAAATTAAGATCTAATTTTAGTTTTTTAATGGATACTTTTCTATGAAAATGACTTACATTTTATTTAAATTAAAGATAGTTGCAAAATGTCACTCCCTTTGTATTTAAGATCATTTATGGGTTCTCATAAGGAAAAAATCAAGAAAAAAAACAAAAATAAAAATATATTTCGATATTAATTAAAATAGTTTCATTAGATACATTTACATTGAAGTTTTTTAAATTATATAATTACCATAATTCTTTATTCAATGCTAAAACAATATTTATTTAATTAACAGAAAAATAAAATATTTGATTTAAAAAATTAATTTTGATATATTTTTGATGAGTTAATTTGTATAAGGAATTTTATATATCTATAATATACATTTTAGATTTTTTAATGTATTACATTCTAATTATCACCTTTTATTGATGTATTTAGAGTCAAATTAGATTAATAATATCAAATTTGAAAATTATGATATTTTATGGAATTAACATTTCATTAAAATATTTAAAAAACATAAAAAAATAATTAATTAAAAATGGGAAAATATATTTGTCCAAAATGATATCCCTTATTCGTTTATATACCATTTGAAAGTATTTGGCTCTATAATAACCTTATTATATTTTAATATTTTGAGTAATTTTAATAGTGGCCCTCACCTCAATTATAAAAGATCACCTCCTCCCTCAATTATAAACCCCAATTAAATCCTTATAGATAAAACAAACTCTTCCTATTTATATTCTCAACATAATTATTTAAGTTCTAGAGATTTTGGTCCTTCCAAAATATCTACCCTAGATCACCTAAGAAGATATTAAAGGAAGCCCGCCAAAGAAGAGGTAGTCGTCTTTACCGACTCTTTCATGTTTGTTTCTTCATACACTTACTCTTAAAATGTTTTTTCCATGATAAATAATTAAATCTAGTATAATATATATATTTAGGTGTAAACAATATTCCACCTTTTATCCATCCTATGAAAAATGAATGCACCTCTCATGTGTATATATGAATTACTATCATCGTGTTGTTGTGTAAATTATTTCACATCACTAATTTACTTTGATGGGTATAATGATGGAGATAATGTATATATATAATAAATATGAGATGAAATTTATTTCGGAAAAATTAATATAACATACACTTCTATACCCTTTCATCATGAAGGGATTGATATCGTTGGTCTTGCGTACATACGTCCTACCACCTCCACGACCTGATGTGATTAATTTTCCATGTTACCCATTAAATAATGGTTATAAGAATGTATATAAGGAATAAATATGATATATGAGATCTTAATATCATTATATAGATGATGGATCTAAATTCTATGCACAAGAACCAGGACATACATGATAAGATATGCATATTAAAATGAAGTAGGTAACTCCCAAAATAAGGGTAATAACAAAATTCCATTAATACAAGGGAGGTTATATGGTATAATAGGATCTTATATGATATATTAAATATGGATATGGGACTTTTATAAATTAATAATATGATTTAAACCATTATACAGGAGGTTGAATCACCTTCAACTAAAGGAAGGTGCAAAGTATGGATTTCTCATATAACTTGTTACTTATGTGAGATATATGCCTCATTCACCATTAATTTCTTTTGTGTGGTGTATATACTACCATTTTATTTATAATATAATTAATCTCATTATATTCATGGTATTATTCATGTCAATTTCCATTTCATTGAAACTTACGTGGTATTTTTCACCTAATAGATTTTATGTGGAGTATCTACTACTACTTTGAGATCATTTCTCATTTAATATACATATTATTTATATCATGGATATAAGTATTTTATGAACTATATATCATTTTTACATAAGTTATTTACTTTAAATTTTATTTTATTAACTAGTGAAATATTGATAAATCGATATCCTTTACCCAATATGAATATTTTATAATAAAGAATTTTGATTCATGAATTAAATTGATTATTAAAAATATGAGTAATGATTTGGATTGGTATATCTAGGTAGGTATTGGTTATAGATATCCCCTTGGTGCATCGACAAGTATCATGATATAAATCGGTTGCTGAAAACCCTTCCTGTTTCTTTCCAAGTAGAATTCGATATTTTTCTACCCATAAACTTAAACTGTCTTGAGAATAAGTCTTGATAGTGTTGTTGTTCATGTTCGAGATACATGAATTTCAATAATTAAGAATTTTTCTTATTCATCATTCAGTTATTTTCATTATCTAGGATATTTGTACTATAAAAAATCTAGGGATGCATTTCATTCCCAGTTTATTGATTAAATGAAATGTGTGTTCAGTTATCTACCATGTCCTATTGACTGATTCCCATTGATTCATTATAGTTTCCATCATAATTAACCCCTTTCTAATAATTCGGGATTACCCTTATTTTTTTTTCCTTTTCTTGGTTTATGAAGAATATATTTTTGAAGGGGTTTTCAAGGATTATAATCATTTACTTTTGTTATGTATTATGTTTTGTTTCCCATTCCCAATGTAAAAAAGGAAACTAGGTATATAGATAGTTTACCAACACTACTAAACTATTTGATCTTTCGGGATTTGATTCCTTGTAATCATTTCAAGGTGATAAAATAAGGTACCGTCTCTAGGGTTCTGGGGTTAGGGAGTTACATTCAATATGATTCTTAGAGAGAAAATGATAAAATATAGAAGGATAAGAGAAATAAATAATATTTAATAAAATATATGGATGATATAAGGAAAGGATAATGGGAGTAATTTTTACTAGAGGAATAAATATTTTATATTATAATAAGGATAAAATTTTAAGGTAATGTTTTTCAATGTTTCAATAGAAATATATATATAAACACTACAATTCCAATAAAATTAAAAATGATTTAGGAACTATTAGTTTGAGAATAAATTTTTCTCATACAATAAAAATATAAAAAGGGAGAGATATTAATTTGAATAGAACCTGCTTCAATTCATTCTAAGTGAGGTGAGGCTTGGAATAATAGAGTAAAAGATACTAATATTGTTTCATTCCTCTGATACAGACCAATGAAATAGTTAGATTCATGTTTTCTGAATTTTACTAAACAAAAAAATACCTCGGCTCCATAGATCAAAGAGTAAGGATCATTTATAATAAACTGGTAAATTCACTAATATGGTGAGTTCAATATTTCCATCTTGGAACATTCAAAGATTCTCTTATAAACCCAGAACTAGTATCGCATACTCTAGATCATCTTTATCAACATTCATATACAAATAATTCTCTTCTCCCAAAATTTGTTTCTTCTTCAGTATACACTAGATCAATTCCTACTAAACACTTTGAAGTGTATGGTTCATTTATATTTATCAATTTAAATTTTTATATAATATCATTCATACTATGAAATTGTATTTCATGTGAATAAATATTTTTCTCCATATTTTCTAAGTCAATCTCAACAGTGTTCATATGTTCCCCCATTCTAATATCCATACATTAAATAAGAATATCATATAGGATCACCTATCGAGAAAAGCACCATATTGATAGGAGTGGAAGAAATAAATGGTAAGAGAAAATTTTCATTATATAGTAATTTGGAATTATATATTACATTATAGAATACATAAAAATTTGTAGGAAAATAGAATAAAAATAAAATAAAATGTCTAAAAGAAAACTCTCTGGGTCCTTTATCACTATAACTAACCCTAATTTTCTAAAACTAAAATATCCCACATCCTTATCCTCATCCAACATTTATAGATATATCCCAATTACCAATGACAGCTAGTTTCCCCATTCTAGAATAAGTGGTTTATGTACAACTAAGTTTTTTCATGTTGTTACGAACAGAAAATAGTAATACAGTTATTTAATGGATTCCTATAAAAATTACCAAACCTACTAACCAACTGAATAAATGACAAACTACTTGTCATATAGAAAGATACCTAAACTTCCAGGTTCCAAACCAATATTAACCCCTTCAAACACAACTAGACAAATTTATAAAAGGTATATGGTATATACAAGTGAATTTCAATATAACACTGTCAAGAATATCGTTGAGTACTTGTGAATGATAGATGATAAATTCTTAATATTTAATGGCTTATTAATAGTTCATTTTATAATGTTATAATTATGTGGCATATAAATAGATATTTATTATTTTAAATAACAGTTTGTGTTTGGATTTTTCTTAAATAGAGGCTTTTTTAGTTGGAGAATCTCTAAGAAATAAAAAATGATTGAAAAAATTAAATTCAAATACATAAAAACAATGAATGCATTTAATGAGGTTTTTTAGACAACGAAATATGTGTCCAAACAAGATATTTCACCTAATATTGATCTGTTCTAAAAATATAGTTGTGATCACATAAAATAAGAAACTTTGATCACATTAAAAAACCCAAACATAACTTTTAACTATATTATCAAATTCAAAAGGTCATGAATTATAAAAATATACAAATATGAAATACTTACACAAATAAAAACATTACAGGTCCTCTAAAAAACAACCACCACAAAATAATCATAAAGGGGATTTATGATCTCATGGTATTAGATACATGAGATTGAATCTGGTATATATGAGTGCTGGAAATTGTTTTTTATAGATATATCATAGGAAGATGTTTTAATTCAATGATTATATCATGTATAACATTATTTATTTATGGAAATTTTAATTTCATTATCATTTTAATATGTTTGTTTCTTTTAATATATAGTATCATCATAAAAACCCTTGGGGTAGTAAAGTACTCTTGTTTCTATCACTAACTAAAAACCATTATGAGATGAATGATTGTGAAGCGAGGTTAACATGGTGAAAATTTGAATACAATATCGTTGTTATACATAATTTCCTCATAGGTTACAGATGGAGATTTATGAAATAAAAGATAAACTTAATTGAGAAACACCACATGAGTTGTCTCATTGTTATCACTAGTGTATCTCATGTGGTGTTTTACTCATGTATTATTTGATTTAGTTTTAGGGTATTTTTTAAATGATAACTTTTATATTTTGGAATCCATCATTTGTCAGTATAGAGTTTTATTCAATCATATGGTCTATAAGTATTTTATAAATCATGGGTGTGGCATTGTTTTTAATTGTTATAAAATTTTCCACATGTGATAATTATTATTGATACCTTAGTGAGTTTGATATGGGAAACTTTTGGTCATACTATAAATAATTGGATGTGAAAATTCAACTATGTTCGAATGATCAAGTGAGATCAATTATATTTTTATATGAGATGAGATTTAAAATATTTAAATTATCTAATTCTATAATCATACTTAATATAAATAGAAAAAATTATAGTGATAGTCAAACACACCCTGGTTGATTATATCACAATAATAACATTTAATTTCTTGGGTGGAATTGGTGTGCTAGTAAAAAACACTCTTTGTAAAAAATATAAAATCTGGTCATTTTTTCTAATTAATATCATGAAAATATTTAGGGATCACCAAAAAAGTGAAACTATAAAATATGTTAAGTCTGAAGAAATTTAATTTTATAGTTTCTATTAGATAAACTCATTCTGAGAATTATATAATTTAAATATGCAATTATTAATTATATAAATGATGAATAATAATTAAGTAAGTATTTTGATTAATAATATTAATATAATTAAAATAATTTCTATAATTATATTTGGGTGGTACATGGTTAAAGGTCAAAAAAGATACTTTCAAATCTCATAAATATCAGATTTGATGAAATATTGGATTTTACTCATTTATTTCATCTTCTTCTGTGATAGTTTTCTCAATTTCATTATCCTTTTTAAAATCACATAATTTTGGTATAGTTTATATCATCACTCATCCTTATTTCTATAAAATGCGATAACACACATTCACATTGATCAAGTTTTTATTCATCTCATGTATACATTATGAGGATTGAAACTTGGTGATTTTTATGGTACTTTCAACCATTGTGTAACATCCCTAATCTTAATTCCCAAAAAAATACATGAAGTGAGTCCTCACTGACCCCAAGAGAGTTTCCATGTATCTAGTGGTTGGAAACTAATGACATGGGATTTATATTATCATTAGGGAATAATTTACTTGCTTAAAATATTAAAATGGATCAATTTTGGATTAAATCGAAATTCAGCATAACTAACCCATATGTCAAATATTTCAAATAAAAGAAGCCATGTTCACCCTGTGGAGTACCTAAATAGTAGTGGTTCATGTTATATTTATGCAATTATATATAAAATTTACTACTTTTTGTATGAATGCAGTAAAACATAAACAAAAATCCAAATAATGTCGATAAGAAATATAAAACAAAGTCATAAAAACAAACAAGAATAGAAAATCATGAACTTATGAATATGTCATTGTGCCAAACACTCAAGAAAAACAAATAATTCAATTCTCTAACACCCCTAATGGAAATTTAACAAAGTAATACCACTTCATAGTCTAGAAAATTCAATAAATTTTTCAAACAACTATAATCATACTTAAACTGAAACTAGCAAAACTACAAACCCATTGAAACATGGAAGATGTGAGTTCAAAGACTAAGTGGGAAACCACCAAAAATTTCCCAAATCACACATAGTAATGGGAGGTATATCAGTACTAAAAATAGAGGTTTATCTATTTTTATCCTTTATTAGTGATATCTAAAAATGCTCATAAAGGACCACTTTATCATTGTTAGAAAAAACATTGTTGCGCCTTTATAAACACTAAAAAAGCACTGAAAAAGGGGGTCTTCATCAGTACTAAAAATGCAAAAATAAAGGGTATATTTCATAAAAAAAATATTCCATTAAAATTATTATAGTAAAATATAAATATATTGATATTGATATAACTATATTTATATTGAAATAAATATAATATATTTTATTGAATATGATTTAGATAGGGATAAATACACATTTACACTTAATATATAAGATATTTTGTGACAAATGGATTATAAAATAATTAAAAATAGTAATATTAATTAATAATTTTATAATTATTATTGATTTACAGTCATTTAATAACAATCGGATGACAAAAAAATCAATAAACTAATGAAAGGTCTAAGATAAGTTAACAAATGACTTGTACTTTAAATGGTCATAACTTTTCATTCGGGGGTCCGTTTGAGATCTACCACATATAAAATCAAATCCAACCAAGAGATTTACACATTTTTGACTAGGGGAACCCTAATCGCTATTTTTATGAAGTCAAAAAGGCATAAAAGGCCTTCTAAACTGAGTTTTTAGTAGGGATAATATAGGACCCAGACCACCTTAAGTGGGCAGGTAAAATTAGGATGTAAACTTTTTCTTGAAATGAGACAGATCTTTTCCCCAAATTGGTAGGAAACAATTAAACCTATCTGATGGTATCATTCAATTATTAAACAACCAGATATAAAAATAGAAATAGAACATTTTAATTTTACTTGGTTCACCAATAAGGAAAATGTCCAAGGAGAATACGCTGATAATTTTTCGGTCATAGTTTAATCTGTTAAGATTCTATGTGTACAATGGATAACAGTTTTTCATACATAGTCACTCTATGATAAGAATACTACCTTTACAATACAATCAGTGATAAAAAATTTCATGCCTTAGATCACATCCTTTGACGCCCCTTTTCTCACTACCTTGGGTGAAGTATGACTCAGTTTATCGACTTGAAGGTTGCTTCAAAAGATTTTCTATATAAGTGTTTTTCCCTAATTATCATGAGACTCTTCTTGATTCATAGTTATCAATTTATGAAATCTGAATCACTATTCACTAAAACCATATATTCAACACTACTTTTTGCACATCTCCTTGCCTTCATGAAACCCCCTTCTTATTTAAAAGATACTTCATCCTTTATGAAAAAACTACTTATCATGAAGCTCACATCTTTCACAGAACTCCCATTCTTCAAAGAACTCCTAACACTCATGAATCTCCTATTCTTTTCAAAACCCATTTTTTTGAAATTCCATTAGGCCAATCACCTATAACCATTCTTTTCATTAAGCTTTTATTCATGAAGAGTTATTGATTTAGAAAGAATACCCTTCGAAAAAGGACCTTCATTAAATAAGAATGTTTCACACTTTTCCAAATTCTCTCTATTACTTATAAGTAAGAGTGGTCACCTATTTATAAACATCACATTTTTTGAAGCTTTCCATATCACCATGGTATATTCACAAATCTCCCATTAAAGTTCATGAATCACCTTTTCTTCATGAATATCTAGTGAAAAATTCTCGTTCAAGAATCTTTTCATGATTGCATAGCTTACCATATTTTGTTCATGCCTCAACCATTCATTATTAAACCTCATTCACGAACCTTTAAAAATTCATCACAATAGATGATAGGTTCCTTCGGGAATCTCCCCATCTTCTCAAAGGTACATACTTTGCAAAACTCAATGCCTCCACCATATTTTGAAGAGTCATTCCTTGAAAACAATATTTCGTGATTATTTTCACTTACTCTAAATTTTCTATCCCTAATACTTGAACAATACTATGAAATGATGGAACCTTCAACACTAAATACTCATGAACCATAATATCACTTAAAATGAAAAATTCTTGATCAACCGATTATGTATTGACAACAAACACAAATAAAAACTATTTCTAGTTGTGAAAACCATGGTTCAAACAATCTCTCTCTTTGGGTTTGTTGGAAATCAATAGAAAAAATCAATAAAGCACCATACTTGAGAAAAAACCTGGGAATCTTGAAATAACTCATAAATCACTCTATGTTTATATGAGTAAAGCTCAATGTACAAAAAAAGAGTGAGAAAATAGAATTTCATTAATTGATAGACCACCAACAAATCCTATAAACCTACAATTCATTTAATTTCACTTATCTCCCCCATTGGAAATAAATCTAAAGTGTGTATTTTTACTTTTAGTGCTAAAAAACTACCCCTGGATCGTATCTCCCCCAAATACCAGCATTATATCCACAAACAGATTAAAATAGTTAACACGGATGGAGAGAGGGGAAAATATGTAACCTCTTCATGAACTGGGGGTGGTTGAACATCAAGGTTAAACCTATGTTTCTTGAATATATTATATACCAATGGGTTAGTCATAATATCTTCTACTTGATCAATAGTTCTAATTTTCTACATTTTAATCACACCTCGTTTAATAATTTCTTTGATGAAGTGATATCTAATCTCAATATGTTTGGTACAGGAGTGTTGAACAACATTTTTTATAAGATCTATTACACTCTTGTTGTCTCAGTCTATCACCATTATCCATTTCACCTCATCACAAATATCAGTAAGTTGATTCTGCATCCACAATATCTGAGTGCATACCTTTTTCACAGTGATATACTCTCCTTTAAAAGTACTAAAAGAAGTGCTTTATTTCTTCATTCTCAACCAACCAACACATTTTTTTCCAATGAATAATTAACCATCACTTTTATACTTTAAATCCACCGCATGTCCATCCCAATCAGTATCATATAATTATGATAATTTGTTATCTCTTCTTAATTTAAATTATAATCCAACGTTGAGAGTAATACACCTCGTGATTATTTTAAATGTTTCAAATTGATTTAAATTCATATTACTTTGAAATAATATTTCAAAAAAAAGATGGTATCTGGGTGTGTTTCAATAAAATATAATAAGCCTCTAATAAACCTCTTATACAAGGTGTGATCCACAGATTTCCCATCCTCATGCTTTCAATGTTTCTTCTCAACCTCAATCGGAATCGAAATTGGTTTGGAGTCTTGCATGTTGAGTTTATTCAAAATCTCTCTTGCATACTTTGAATGATAAATGATGGAGTATTCATTCTTTTGAATCACATGTAGCCTTAAAAATTATGTGAGTTTACCAGTCACAGACATATAAAATTCTGATTCCATGTGATTAGAAAATTATTTCACTAATATCTACCTTCTTTGGCCAAATATAATATCTTCCACATACACAAACACCATAAATTGATCTTCTAGTGAATTCTTCACATAGATATTATGATTTATGCCTCCTCTTTTAAATTATATCTTATTTATATAAGCATCCAGTAAAGAATACCATGATTGTTGAACCTGATTTATACCATAGAGAGCCTTCTTTAATCTAAAAATCATTGTTTCATCATTCCCAATTAGAAATACCATTGGTTGTTCAATGTACACTTATTCCTTAAGATTAACATTTAATAATGACATTCTGACATCCATCTAATAAACTTTTTAACCTCTATAATTGCAATGGCTAGGAATATCCTAATAAAATCTATTCAAACTACTACTGCACATGTTTCTTCAACATCAATGCCTTTAATCTGTTCAAAGCCTTTACACACCAGGAGATTCTTGTCTCCAATAAAATTGCCTAACACATCGATTTTTTTTATGATTCACTTTGTTATAATCACATTGTGATTTTCTAGTCTCTTAATAAGATCTCAAGTTTTTTTTTATCAATCTGATCCATTTATCCATTCATGTCCTTAACCCATTATTCATCCTCAATTGATTCTTCAAATGAGGTTGTTTTCACAAGTAATAGGAGGAAAATGTGCTTTATTCCTCATTCTCATCATCTATATAGGATCAGTCCAATCCCCAATGATATTGTATCGATCAACTTATGATGTTCTACTTATTTTGTTAGTTTTAGTTATATTTTCTTTATAAATGATTTAATATTCTGATTCTACTAATGAATCATCATCATTTTGAGAGCATTGAATATTTTGAAATCCTTCCACAAATTTATTATTTGAATTTATCCCTTTTTCCAATTTCTTCTCCATATTCAATCATTTCAAAATATGAGTTCCTCATGTTATGTATGGTTTTATTTTCAATGATCCTTACATCATTTCTCACCATAATATTTATAAGATTATTATTATAGAATTTGTAGGATTTAATCTTTATTTGATATTCAAGGAACATTCCTTCATCTTTAGAATCACCATACATAGATTTATTTCCTTCCTTGTTTTGGATGAAAAAATTTCTTCCAAAAACATAAAAGTACTTTAGAGAGTGCCTCCTTCCATGACATATATCATATGGTTTCATTTCCAATCTGATAAATAACTTTGTTTCATTTTGAGTGTACATTGCAACTTAAGAGGACTCTTTCCAGTAATGAAGAGAAACGCAACTTTTAATCAGCATAGTTCTGGACATATTAATTACCTATCAATTTCAGCATTAAATAACCCCATTTTTTGTAGTCTTCTCACTAAATATACCTCGTTCTTAATCACATGGTTTTTGAGGTAATTTTTAAATTAAATTTATGTTTATAAAATTCTATTTTTAGATCATAAAATCTTAATTGTGCAGCTAGTTTAATTCTAAACACTTTGAAGATATTTCCTCATGTAGTCCATCACTTATCATTTATATTTCATACACATTACATAATTTATTCAAATATATTCATAAATAAAAATAAGTACCAATATACATTTTTACTCGCCACATTTGTTAGACCACACACATCTTTCTGAATGAGATCAAGTAGATTCAATGCCCTTTTAATCTCCAGCTGATATTAATTCGAGAAAATATTTCCTCACATGAAAGAATCACATATATTTTCTCAGTCATTCTTCATATTGGGAAATTCAACAATATATTTTATCTTATATATTTTTTCCAAGATTTATTTATTGATGTGACCCAACCACTAGTTACACAAGTGTTTTCCCTCTTTAATTGTTAAGAAAAAAGTGTTTTTTACTATCTAAAATGTATAAAGTCCAACTCATCTTGCAACCTATTATAAATGAATTAAATATCTTTCCTCTAATAGTGGACTCCTTCTGATTAAATGTCACTAATTTTCCTAAGTTATAGATTCGACTCAAGCTCAAGAGATTATGATACAAGATTTCTAGGTAGAGAAATTCTATTTTAATTACCTCATAATTTTTTAATTCTGTATCCCCACGACCTTTGATCTTTAAGGAACCATCATTTACAAATCTCGTTGTTCCATCAACACATTTTTTCAACATTTTTCAAAAAAATATGTATTTCCAATCATGGGGGGTGAGCATCCACTTTCAAGAATCTAGGTTCTACTGTTATTTGTTTCTTTGAGAGCGATTTCTTCCAGATGATGTATCTCGATCGTCTTTTTTTCCTTCCATGAGAAACCTGATTGAGTAGAGAAAAAAGTTGTCCTCTCCAATATCTTTTCAATGTTCATGGGTTCATTATACTCATTTTCTTATTTTATAGGAGAATAATTATTTTTAAAGGTAATTATTTTCAGTTTACCAGTATTGACTTGTCTCGGAGTTTTGTGGTTATTTTCGCCCCTTCTCCTCGACCTGTAATGAATAGCTTTAAGTACAATGTTAAAATAGTGAAAAAAATATACATAAAAATAATTTATTATATATAATGAAGGATATAATATCATTCTCCTTTGTTTACTTCCTAGTTCCTCCCATTCAGATAGTTCACTGCTTCTTCAAAGTGACATATTGTATGGCCCAAAAATCCAAAGAATAGAAATTTCATAATAGGACATATCATCTCACTTCTATTCCTCCACATGACCCCCTATATTTTAATGGTATTTGATTGGATAAACTCTCTGGATACTTGATTATTACTTAAATATCTCTTCTCTATTTGGTTCAAAGCTATCTTTATTAGGAAATTTGGTTCCTTTGTGATATTTCAAACTTTCTACTTCCCTTTACCTTGTATCATCTCGTTTATAGACTTTAATATATATGTACCACATTCAATTCCAATTTTTCTATAAATATAGATCTTTAATCAATAAAGGATTTATTTACTTCTTTAGAACCATGTTTAACTCTTTCCAAAAGAGAAACATTTGAAAATATTCCAAACTATAATTGTTTCTTTGTTTCTCTTGATTATGATTCAGTTTCCAGTTTACACCTTAAATTAATGACTTCTTATACAAGGACCTCAACTATATTATCCTTTTCCTCAAATATTTATGTAATTAAATTGATGACTTTTTCTTACTCATCAATCATGATTTTAAACTCAAACACCTATTATGAGCTTTAAAAAGTTATTAAATTTCATTTTTCCTCTCCTTCCAATAGATCAATATCTACTTCAAGTTGATATAAACAAACTAATGATTATTTTAACAAGGCTCCCATATTTCTATTTTTATTTTTTTGAATATAAATATCATCAACTTCACCCTCAAGTACCACCTTGAGATCTAAAACACTATTCAAATGATTTTCATCAGCCTTTATAGGTTCTACATTTTCGACTATATGAATCATGGATTCTTCAACATTAGATTTATACTATATTTATATATCCTCTAATAAGTAATTATTATATTGTTCCTCTTTACTGATATAGAACTTTCTCTATAAATTCTTTCCTGATTTGAAGTATCTATTTTGGGGGAACTTCATCGGATGACTTTACATGGTTTTCTATTCACTTACAACATCATTGAATCTTTGTGATCACCCTAAAAAAAATTTCCTGACTTTACCACACCAAAACAATCCAAAGAAAGATTTACATCAAATCTACCTTTTTCCCTCCTTAATTTTTTGGAATAAAGAGAAAGAAGTTCATCATCCTCATCATCTCCATCATCACTAAATTTGGAAATTTTGTTTTTTTCTATGGCTACTAGACTACTTAGTATATCATCAAGATAAATCGTAGATATAAATTTTTTCCCAATAGCCGACACTTTTGGATTGTACAGATGTGGGAGGATTCTCATTATTTTCTTTTCAAGGTAAATATCCTTAATTTATTTCCCAATTACACAAATTGATCCTACAATATCATTAATGAAATTAAAGAAACTATCTTCATTTTCAAACAGATTCATTTTTAGATCATCAAACTCATTTTAAAAAACATGAACTTTGGGCTCCATCACTTTATTAACACCTTTGTATATGATTTTTAGTTTCTCCCAAATGGAATTGGCTAGAGTGTAACTCATCACCTTCAAATAAATTTTATCATATTGTGTTTCAGTAATATAATTTTTGACCTTTTTCATCTTCAATAAGTATTTTTCCCATCTATATTAGTCATAGAAAGAATTTTTTCATCACTGAACTAAATCCCTCGATTTATGGAATAGAGAACTTCCATTACATGAGATTGTAGATGAGATTTAATTATATTCTTTCAAATATAAAATTTTATTCATTAAAATAGGTGATCACCCCTAACATTTACTAAATTCTAAATAGAAACAAAGTACATATTTATCACAATAACCTCCTTTTGATACCACTTGGACGACCCTCTAACACCCAAAGAGGGGAGGGGTGAATCACAATGTCAACTTTTTCTTAATATGAGAAGGATATTGTCCCCACATTGGTATGAACCTATTAAACCTGTGTGATGACATCGTGAAATTATCAAACACCCATATTCAAAAATAGAGAAAAAAACACAATTTTTTTAACTGGTTTAACACTAAGGGATAGTCCAAGGAGAATACATCGATAGTGTGATAGTCCTATATGAATCTACTCAACTTCACTAAGTATCATGGATTATAATTGTTCAAACATGGTCATATCATGATAGTTACACTACCCTATTAGGATTATTAGTGATAATACACTGCCTCCCTCAAAACACTTTCATCTACTCCCCTCTGCTCACTACCTTTGGTGAAGTCTAACTCAGTTTTACGACTTGATGGTCTCTTGAATATACTGTTCACATAATTCTTTGTCCTTGATTAGTACGAGAATCTACATGAAATATAGTCCTGAATTGATGAACTTGAAATCACTACTATATAAAACAAAATATTCATCACTAATGTTCGTGAACCACCTAACCTTCATGAAATCGCCTTCTTATATCAAATAAACCTCATCCTCCTCAAACTGACTACCTTTTTCGAAGCATCTAGCCTTCACAAAACTCCCAAACATTTCAGAAATACAAACACTCATAAAGCTCCCATTCTTTATGAAATCCACTTTTCTAAAATTCCTTAAGTTTAATCAGTCATTAACTATACTATTTTAGAGTCTTTTTTTTGAAGAGTTGCTTATTTTCAAATAATTCCCTTTGAGAAATCAGTCTGCTTCACCCATTTATGAATTCTATCTATTACTTCTAAATATTTGTGGTCGCCTATTTGTATACATTAACTTTCGCAAAGCTTTCTACATCCTTTCCTCAAGTCTACCCATTCATGTTCGTGAAGCTTATTTTCTTTGCGATACTGTAGTTATAATTTCTCATTCATGAAGATTTTCTTAATCACATAGCTTACAATCAATTATTTATACCTCAACCATTCATCATGAAACCACCTACCCAAACCTTAAAACCTTCGTGACAAAAATCCAAGGTACCTTTGTGAATCTCAAAAAATTTGGGAAGTTCTAACCATCATGAAACTCCATGCCTTTATGATATTTTGAAGATTCATTCCTGGAAAACCATATTTTGCGATGTATTCCCCATCCTACAGATTTAAAACCAGCACAAAATAATCTATTTCTGTCTTTTCAAAATCATGGTTCACACAAGCACCAAAACATTTTAATATTCGATGGTATTTCAGATTTTTTTAAGAGAGTCTTTCTATCCTTAGTCAGTGGAGACTAAGTTTATTCCCATGGAATAAATTCATATAGATATTATGGTTTTTAAATTCTATTATTTTTTATATTATAGTTTTATTTATAATTTAATGTATGTATATTTTATTATATTTACATACAATAAATCAATTTTATAAATACATATTTAAAAATATTTAAATAAAAAATTATTTTTAAATATATAAACCGAATAAAAATAAAAAATCATTCTTTATTTTTTTAAAAGTAAAAAAAATATTCATTTAATTTTCCTAATAAAATTCAATTAATATATATATATATATATATACCTACAAAAGTAGAATGTTTATATATGAACTTGTGTCTGTCAATAAAAAAATATATTTATCTGAATATTCTAATATATGTCAATAAATACATACATACATACATACATATATATATATATATATATTTATTGTATGTGAGAAATTTAAATGTGTATGTGTGTGTGTGTAAAAATGTATGTATGTGTATCAATATTGTGCATATACATCATATATAAATTTATTTTTATAGATATATCATTATCATTAAATCTAGTATATAAATGTATTTACAATAAATATATATATAACTATATTATAAAAAAAAGTATATCAAAATTCACAATTACACATTAATATGAATAAATATATAAACATATAAATATATATGTCATGTATAAAATTTATATATTAATATATAAACATATATTAAAAATCATTTGAAATAGTTTTATAAATCATATAGAGATAATTATTTTCCATTTTATTTAAAAAAACATATAACCATTCTTTAAAGATTATAAAAATAAATGAATATATGTACTTATAAAAAGGGATATATAATGATTATATATACATATATGTGTGTATTAATAAACATATATATATATATATATTCTAATTTATTTAAAAGAATGTTAATATATAATATATTTAAATAAATATAAGTGTGTCTGTATATATAAACATATCACAGACAAATAAATATATATGAATAAATATAAATATTTTCAAATCTAAAATGAAACAGGATTCTTGGAGTGGTAAATGGAATTGAAACGCTAAAGGGAGGTCACAGTATCAAGTCCCAGAGTGAGTAGTTATATGTGGGAGTCATTTAAGTGATGAGGAAAGGTGGGGGTATTTAGGACCACTAATCAGGGTTTGGGGTGTGTGATGGTGGTTTGGTGAGTGGAAAGTGTTGAGAAAGGGGTCATGAGCACTGAGAAAAGGGGTTTTGTGGTTCTTGAAAAAAAAAATTAATATATTTTATCAGTTCTAAAAAAACAATTGTTAAGAATTTATTTATCATCACTTTTTTAGCACTGTTAAATCCATCCATTATGAGTTCTTTTTTCAAGAACTGATAAAGGTTGGATTTTTAAATTACTTGTAATATCAACACTTTTTAAGCACTGATAAAATATCTTTTTAGAACTATTATGGGTCGTATTTATAGTAGTGTATACAATCTAATGTTTCTACACATTTATATATAATAGAAAAACTTTTAACAAAAAACATTCAAATAATGTTGGAAACTAGTGATAAAGTAATTCACATATCAATAGTAACCATAATAATAAAACTACCTTTTTTGAGGAAGATCCAAACTTGTGTTTATATAATTTGATTCAAACCTGAAATATAGAATCGAGGAACCATACCATCAATAAAAACCTCTACAATGGTAATGAACCGATAAAACTAATTGAGTTTGGAATCACCCCCACCATCCTCACTCAAAAGGGAAGAATATTTGAGTTCCAAATCACATCCATAATCCTCACTATAGAGGGAAGAAAACAAATGAGTTCCAAATCACCATATCATCCTTAATATAGAGGAAATATGAATTAATATTTATTTATAACAAGCCAAACATATCACCAAATAAGGTATAATCAATAATCAAGACTTATTATTATCAATCCAAATGAGGCACACAAATCTTTTAACCAAAAAGACCCTTCTTTACATTTTTAAGAAATTTCATCAATTTTTAGTTCCATTTTCTATTTAAAACATTTATATTTTAATATTATTATCAATAAAATATTTCTAAAATATTTAAATAAATCAAACATGATATTTAAACTCATATCAAACCTTGAAAATAATTAAATTTTTAGGTGTTTCATTATATAAATCATGATATGTTAAATATAAAATAACAATCTTTATGGAAACATATCATTAACTCAATTTATCAATATAGGGTTTATTTTATGTATTTTTATAAATTAAATTATAGTAGGTATCATTTATTTAAAAAATAATTATTCAATGTCTTAAAATCAACCACCAAGAATACATATTTAACAAATAAAGAAAAAAATTTGGGTTATTTATATAATAACCCAATATTCTATAAATAAAATTTCTCTTCTTGTAATTATGTTATATAGAATAAAACACATACATAAAATATAGGACCCACCAAAAACGCAATTCTAATGAATAAAGAATGAAATAAATGGTGTTTGAAGAAATTAAACAACCTATACTAATAGAATAGTAAGATGGTCATTGGAATAGTGATATGACCATTAAGAATGGTAACCCAACCTATATAATAGTAAACTCACCTATGAAAGTCTAAATAAATCTTATGTATCTTATAGATGAAAATATTATATAATTATATCTTGGTATAAGTAAATAAGTGTTTCAAAAATGATAAATTATGTATTTTTATTTTTGTGAAACATAAATTTTTATTTAGAATTTTATAATTAGTATAAGGATTTATAAGAAAATATATTTTCATAAATATATTCATAAATTAATAAATTTTTTTCTTATGATTATAATATAATTTTATGAGACCTCAATTAATTTTTCCAAGTTTCATAAAATCAGTTATAATATTCAAATGAGTATTTTATTGATAAATGATTATTTTAATTAAAAATCATATTTATAATATTTATAAAATTATTTTCTTAAAATTGATTTCGTTTTTGAAATCTACATGTCAAAAAAATGGTTAGTGTGATTTTTTATGATTTTTTGTGAATAGGGAAATACTATAATTTATGGTACTTAACATTTTAATACAAATACATACATTTATAAACATGGAAGATGTAAGAGTCCATTACTTTGAACTCACATTCACTATTTATAATACTTAGTCACAAGAACCTATACTATGGATAGTCTGGAGCCAAAATAATAAACAAATGAATAAAATAATCAAAAACACTCCTCTCCTACCACTATAAATATCATCCCTCACCACCTATTCTCCTATCACATTACAAGCTATATCTCCCAAAACTCTTTCAAACTTCTTGGTCTTTATATTGTCATGAAAAGGTTAAACCCAAGTGCCTTAAATAGGATCTCAAGGAGACGACATTCAAGAGGTAAACCTCTACTTCTTTATCTTTTAATTTATTTTATTTTCTTATCCTCTACTCACCTCACTCATCCAAGAAAAAATAATAACACAGTATAATATATATACTGGAATTATATTATGTTAATAAAATATCCATAATCAAGTCTCTTCTCCTCACCTTTAATTCAAAAAAAACATCATCTGTGATATTTCGATTCACTACCTTTGTGGATGTTGAGTTTTCATTTACTATTACCGTATTCATGGTTGGTCATAAAAAATTATAATGGTTAAAACATATTTTAAAATATATTTTATAACATTTTTCAGGTTCTAAAACTAATATATATGTATAATATTAAAAAATAAAGCAAATCAAGTTTGTGATGATCGAAAAACCGCCAAAAACAAACCAAATGTTTATCATTAACATTTTGTCTAATGAATCATACTCATATCAGAAAGAAAAAAATGATATATGGGACCATTTAAAATATTTTAGGTGCATAAATATAATTTAATTCCTCTTTTATAGTTTTTTTCCTGTTTGAAAAGAACTACTGTAATTATACACAAGGGAACTGATCATAAAATCATGAAACAAATGTACCCATAACAAAACAATTAAACACTATAACCTATCAAAATGAAAATTAAAGAACTTAATAAAATTTTAATAAATAAAATATTTGTTTAATAGGTTATTAATTATATTATTACTGAATCTTATTTTATTATTAAAGGATTTAATTGCAAGTGAATAACACTTTCATACATAAGGTATGGGATTCTCTCTGAACCTCGATTTTTCCTTCGTGTTACACTTTCTCTCTCTTGACCACAATTTAATTATTAATTCCTATTAATTAATCCTAATAAATTTTGTATGTATGTTTCCAAAATATTTACCTATCTCAATTTATATTTCTTTGATGGTGAAATACATGTTTTATTAGGTTCCCTTTTCAATTATTCCCAAAATGCAAGCCTGATTAAAGGGAGCTTCTGAATTTCTTACCCATTTTCAAGTACACTTCATAATATATTTTAAGCCACCAATATTTTTATAAAATAAATATTTTTATTATGAAAAACTATCTTAGTTCATTTGTATATTTATTCAACAATTATTCCATTGTCTGTTTTAAAGTCTCTATTATATTTTTCCTTAAACTGCACTGAAGTGTCTCATTTCTAAAGTTTCTTAAACAATATTATTAATTGTTTTTAATAAATTTGGATATAATTTATATTTATCTATACCTATTTTACTTTATTAATTCACAATTATGATTTAAATCCATTCTTTCATGGACCCCATTATTATATTCCCTTTTGTTATACCTCATGAAATGATTGTGATACTCATTTCTTTCCACGGGTAACCCTTATGTATATTCCTCATATTTGATTTTTCATGTGTCACACATATGCATGAACATGTTGTAATGATTGCACCCAGATATCACCCCAATTCATTTTTTAATGTTTAGTCCCATGAGACATCATGTTGGGATAGCGATTAAACCTAATACCTTTATGGGACATTATCCACCATGTGATATAGTGTTGACAGTTAGCCTTGACTAATGTTTATGTCATGTTATATTTTGCTTCCATATTCATATGTATCCATGATTACAGGATCCCATGTCCTATATTTTATTCTTCTATATGTTTATTCATGTTAAATGAATTTATATTTCATCATGTTATGCCTTATAACCCATTATCTATGTTTTATTCCTATATTTATTCCATTACTTGAATTTTTAGCTCATTTATTTGTTCATGTATTCCCCAGGTTATCCTATGAAAATGTAAGGTCACAAAGAATGATAGGAGCTCATTATAGAGTTTAAATAAAATATGTATTTATTTTTGTTTCTTGATTTATAATTAAGTACCAAGTATTCCAAATACACTATAACTTATGATCCTTCATTTGTATTTGATGGTTAATTTTTCTTAAAATCATGTAATAATATGTGTCAAAGGATAGGGTATATATATTTGGTACCAGAGGTCAGTCAAGTTATTTTTGGGGATTAGGATTAGAAAACATTATTAATAACCTTGGGGATAATTTTATCCCCATGTATAACATGGATTGAAACCTATATAAACCCAAGTCAGGATATACTGTTCATTTACAAGTCTATCCTTCAACGTTCAAAGTTGTATTTTTATATGATTATTAGATAATTATTTAAGTTCCCCTTAATTGTAATTTATTTTTCTTAGTAAATTATTGTAAATAATATAACCCATAATAATAATCAATGTGATGGGAACTATGATGACTGGCCTAATGAAATTCCAAATCTAATGGGGACAGGATCTCAAAACTTCCTAATAGTACTAGCTCAACTGGTTCATGTTTTGATTTATAACTTAAATCATATGTAACACCCACCTTCTCCTAAGAAAGAAAAAGTTTAAGTCGACTCCTTCATGGGAAAAATGACTCTTATCCTTATTGAATTTTCTGATCCCCTTATCGTAGAACAATGGATGAACTCCCTTGAGAATATATTCTTTGTCCTCAAGAGATCAGAATAAGAGAAAGTTGTGATAGAAGTCTATTGTTCTAATGGGTAAGTTGTTAAGAGGTGGACACTAACCAAAAACAAAATGTTTAAGGTGAAAATTTATCCCATGGATTGGGAATCATTCAAGAAAATATTTTTCAATAAATATTTTCTTTGAACACTTTATCTTAAGATGGAAAGGGTTTTCCTCATTATGGAGCAAAAGGAAGATAAATCTATCAAAACATATGATAAAAACTTTACAAGGATTTCATAATACACCTCTGGATTTCTCATGACAGTAAAATAGATGTGGATATCTATTTCAATAGACTAAATCTGAGCCTATAAAAATCATTGGATATTAAAGAATTTGATAGCTATAAGGAGATTATTAATAGTTCCCTAAAGGTTGAAATGGAGATCGGATACTCTCAGTTGTATCATGGGTGTTGAGATAAAAAGGAAAATGGAGTTTAATATGGGAGGATAAATAGATAATTCTCGTGGCGTAAGGAAAACAAAAAATCACATGGGTCAAAAGTGTGGGGATAAGAATCCTGGAAACTACCTTAGGGGAACCAAGAGAAGCTTAAAATTTGGAAGATAGGGTCATCAGGAAAATTATTTCTGTAGTGATATGAAGAATCCAACAATTCTGAAAGAAAAAAAGGAAGGTTCATACCAATACTCATCTTGTTGTTTAGTGTTTCAACTTCAAGTAACATGGGCACTATGTGATTCAATTCCCTAAGCTAAGGGTTGTTAGAGGCAATCAACAAAAACAACCCCCAAGATAATAAGGAAGAGAATATGATATCACTACTATTGAGGTGGAGCCTGAAAATGATGAGGTGATAGGTACACTAATTATTCATTAAAGAATATAGAACTTGCTATTTGATTTTGGATCTATGCATTCTTTCCTATCTTGAAAATTTAGTATAATTATTAAAACACCACCCCAAAATATGGAGGTTGAGTTATCTATGAGAATAAAAAATGGGGAAATTATTGCATCCATAGTTTGTAACTCATACCCTTTTAATGTTAGTAGACTGAAACTCCAAAAAAATCATTTCTTACTTCCTTTGGTGGAGTTTGATGCTATATAGGGCATGGATTGGCTATATTTATACAAATCCAACATCAATTGTCGATAAAGGGATATCGTTATTCACATCCTCATCCATCCTCCAATTATGTTCAAGTGTATGCAGGAGGATTAATCTCCTTCAGAATCATCATCTCAATTATCGATATTATTCCCTTATGAGCAAGCATATCTACCTCAAATGCTTAATATAAAGGATAGAATCATGATCGAAGACATACCCATTGTGAGGTAACAAATTGATGTGTTCCCCGAATAATTTTATGGTCTTCATCTTGACTAATAGGTTGAGTTCTCAATTGAAATTATTCCAATATCACTACCTATGTCTAAAAATCCTTATATAATGACAAACATTGAGAGGGAATAAATAAATATTCAGTTGCAATAGAATATAAATAAGGGTTTTATACCCTTGATTGATTCACTTTGGGGTGTTCCAATTACACTTTTCAAAATGAAGGATAGATTAATGTACCTCTATATTGATTAGTGTGAGATCAAAAAAATCATGATAAATAACAATTATCCCCTTCCACATATAGATGAATTGTTTGATCAACTAATATGGTCCATGTATTTTTCTAAGGTGGACCTTCGGTTAGGATATCAACAATTAAAGGTGAAGAAGGAAGATATTCTAAAAACTACCTTTCTAATGAGGTATCGACACTTTGATTTCATAGTGATTCTCTTAAGACTTGATAATGACCCACCAATTTTCATGGATTTAATGAATAGAGTCTTTATATATTACCTTAATAAATTTATGGTAGTCTTTATAGATGATATTCTAATATACTCCAATAGTAAGGAGGAACAAAAGGAGCATTTGAATATTGTGCTAAACACTTTGCAAAGTGAGAAACATTATGCAAAGTATACTATATGTGAGTTATGGATGGAGTAAGTATCATTATTAGGGAATGTTATCACCAGAAAAAGAATATTTGTGGACCCTTCCAAGTCAAAGGAAATCGAAGAATATCCTAGTCCAACATCTGTAATTGAGATCCGTATTTTTCTTCACTTAGATAGGTACTATCAACATTTTGTGAGTAATTTATCATGATTTTATAACTCTCCAACTAAATTAACACATAAACGGGTAAATCATGTCTAGGTAGAAGAATTTGAGGAATGCTTCAAAGATACCAAGAGGAGTTTAATCACTACACCTATGCTCACACTACCAACAAGTGTAAAATGTTTTTTAATATACAGTAATGATTTAAAAAAAATATTGGGTCGTGTAATCATGCAGAATGTTAAATTGATCGCCAGTCCTCATGGTAGTTAAAGATCCATGAGAAAAACTACCTAACACATGATCTGGAGCTATATTCTATTCTTTTTTCCTTGAAAATATCATGGCACTATCTCTATGGTGATAATTGTGACATATATAATAATAACAAGATAATAATGTATACATTCACACAAAAGGATCTCAACATGAGTCAAATGATATGGTAAGATCTAATTAAGAACTATGATTGGTCTATTCACTATATTCATGGGAAGAAAATACAAGGTATCTCATGCTCTTATAAAAAAATAACCTACTAATGTATCCATAATACAGATTGGGAAAAAATCTATATTCATGAAAATACAAAGGATGGATATGTAAATCATAATAGTAGTGAATACATCCTACCTTATCAAAATTATTTCCCAACCATCTATCCAAGAGAAGATCAATAAATAATAAATAGATAATCTGGAGCTACAAAAAAATGTGAAATTAGTAAATGAAGAGAATATAAAATAGTACCACATCAATGATGATGATGTGATTTCATTTGGAACTAGTATTTTTGTACCTTCATCACCTAATAAAAAAAGGATCTCCGAGATAATAAATATATCTCATCTCTCTCTTTCGATCTTGTAAGTACTAAGAGGTATCTTGATATTCGAGAACACTTTTGGTGGGATAATATTAAAAATTATATTGCAAAGTACATCTCAAAGTGTTTGGTATAACGGTAAGTTAAAGAAATGTGACATAAGTACAAAGGGATGATGAAACCATTGTCTATACCCACATGGAAATGGGAGGATCTCCCTATGGACTTTGTTATTGGTCTCTCAAATACATCCAAAGGAAATAATGCGATATGAGTTTTGGTGGTTCGACCCTACAAGAAATCCCTCTTCATTGTTATTTGGGAAGATTTATATATTGAAAAAAATTCCAAGTTATATGTGATGGAAGTAGTGAGGATTTATGGGGTACCACTTTCGATTATAATTGATCATGATCCATGGTTCACATTGAAATTCTGGATAAGTCTTCAATAAGATTTTTGAGTAATGAACTGAATTTCATTAGGGATTATCAACCATAAACTAATGGTCAATTTATAAGTTCTATTTAGATACTTGAGAAAATGTTGAGATCCTACTCAATAGAATTTAATAGTGGATGGGATCAGCTTCTCCCATTGGTTGAGTTCTCATACAATAACATCTTCCAGTCAAGTATTCAGATGGTGCTATATAAATCCCTTTATAGGAAGATGAATATAACCCCGACTTTTTGGGATGAAGTTTGTGAATGAAAGCTACTTGGACTTGATCATGTGAAAGAGATGATAGAGAATGTTTAATCCATCCAAAAAATATATCAAATCTACTCAGAGTCTGTAAAAGAGATTTGCTGAAAACTATCTAAGGGGTTTGGATTTTGATTTTGGAGACAATGTATTCCTTTTAATATCACTATGTAAGAGAGTCGTGTTATTTGGAAAGAAATTAAAGATTATCCCAAGGTTTATTGGACCTTTTGAGATATTTGATCACATAGGAGTAGTGGCCTATCAGCTTTCACTTACACCAAATATTGCATAAGTTCATGATGTCTTATATGTATCTCTCTAGAGAAATTACATACTTAACCCTCTACAGGTACTGAATCTGAAGGTGGTATAACTGGAGAACGACCTCGCGTATAGAGAGTCCCAAATGAAGATCATGGAACATAGAGAAAAATTCCTGTGCAAAAAGATGACTCATCTTGAAAAAGTTTTGTGAACGAATCCTGAGTGTGATGAGGCGACATGGGAATTGGAGGAAGTGATGAAGGATAAATACCCTCAAAGGTTTTTACATTAGTATGTAAAACGAAATTTTGAGGGATGATTTTCAAAAGGGGGGGAGAATGTAATGATCAAAAAAATTATCCATGAACTTTCCCTTATTATAATTATGTTATATATTATAAAACACGCACATAAAATAGAAAACCAAAAAAAAAAAATTTATAAATTAATAATGAAATAAGTTGTTTTTATTCAAATTAAGGAACCCATACTGAGAGAATAGTAACCTAACCATTGGAATAGTATTATTACCATTAAGAATAGTAGCTCGAATAATAGAATTGTACCCCCACATATGAAATTATAAATAAAATTTTTTCATCTTATAAATTAAAATATTATATATTTATATCTTAGAATAAGTGAATAATTGTTTTGAAAAAGATAAATTAAGTGTTGGTATTTTTGTGAAACATAAATGTTTATTTACAATTTTATAATTAATATAATGATTTAAAAGAAAATTTCTTTTCATAAATAGTTTTACAAATTAATATTTTTTCTTATGATTATAAGATAATTTTATGAGACCTTAATTAATTTTTCAAAGTGTCATAAAATCGGTTATAATATTAAAATTTATATTTTTCAAATAAATGAGGATTTCAATTAAAAATAAAATATATCATATTTAGAAAATTATTTTAATAAAATGGAGTCTATTTTATAAATATACACATTTAAAAATGTTTGGTATAATTTTTAGGGATTTTTTAAAAATAGTTTAATTTTTTGTGAATAACGAAATATGGTAATTTATAGAATTTAACATTTTAAGACAAATACATATGTTTTTTATTCATGGATGATGTAAGAACCCTTTATTTAAAACTCACATGAATTTATTACTATAATTAGTAACTATAATTAACACTATTGATAGTCTTGAGCTAAAATAATAAACAAATGAATTAAAATATGAAAAACCCCTCTCTCCTCCCACTATAAATACCACCCCTCACCACCTATTCTCCTCACACATTTTAAGATTTTGATCTTGCATATATTATACCCAATTCCTCTCCAAAACCTCTTCCCTACATCCTTTTCTTTTTAGTCTCACTAAAAGAGCAATCAAATGTGCCTTAAGGTGGTTCTCAAGGAGACAACATTCAAGAGGTAAAATCCTCCTTCTTTTTCTTTTAATTTATTTTATTTTTTTATCCTCCCATCTCCTCCCCGATCAAAGATATTATAGTAAATATAGTGTAATATATATTCTATAATGTTATTATTTTCCTAAAATATCCATTATCAAGTCTCTGATTTTCTCATTTTATACTAAAATTGTCGACATCATTTGTGATGTGTTGATTCACCACCTTCGTGGACGGTGAATTTTCGTTTTCCATTACCAATTTCATGGATGGAAATAAAAACTTTATAATAGTTAAAAAATTAAAATTTATATTATTACTTTTTAATGTTCTGGAACTAATATATATTCATAATATTAAATAATAAAACCAAATGAGTTCATGGTGATAGAAAAACTGCCAAAACAAACTAAACGTTTATTATTAACCTTATATCTAATGAAAAATCCTCATACCAAACATAAAAAATTATATATGGGACCATTTAAAATTATGGAGTTTCATAAATACCATATAATTCCATTTCTAGATTTTTCCTTCCATTTGACAATTAATCTCATAATTATACTCAAGGAAACCAATCATAAAATCATGAAACGGCGCACCCAACACAACAAAATTAAACATTATAACCCATCAAAATGATCATAAATGAAATTGATAAAATTATAATAAATAAAATATATGTTGAAGAGGTTATAAATTAAATTATTAATAAATCCAATTTTATTATCTAGTACATTAAGTGCAACTATAGAATGCTTTTAGGCATAAGGTAGGGGATTCTCTCCAAACCTGCATTTTTTCCTTCGAGTTACGTTTCTCTCTCTTTAACCCATTGTAATTATTAATTACTCTTAATTATTCCTCCTATATTATTGGTGTATGTTGAAAACATATGTACCTAGATCAATTCCTCTTTCTTTTATAGGGAAATACATGTATTATAAATCTCCCTTTTCAATTCCTCCCGATAAGAAAACCCGATTAAAGGGAACTTTCCAATTTCTTACCCATTTCCATGTACACTTCATAATCTGTTTTAAACCACCAATATTTTTCTAAAATCACTATTTTTATCATTAAAAATTACATTATTTTATTTTTATATTTATGAAAACAATTATTCAGTTTTCTGCTTTAAATATTCTTTTATATTTTCCCTTAAACCACACTGAAGTGGCTCATTTCTAAGGTTTTGTAAACACACTTTCTACATGTTTTCAATTAATTTGGACATTATTTAACATTATCTATGCTTATTTTCCCTTATTTCTGTCCATGTATTATTTAAATCCATTCTTTTATGGACACCATTATGATATTCCCTTTGGTTATGCCTTATGACATGATTATGATACCCACTTCTTTCTATGGGTAACACATATGTTTATTCTTCATGTTTGATTATTCATATAGAAAACATATGCATGAACATGTTATGATGGGTTTTCCCATATAATGTTCTAATGTATAGGGTAATGTTTATTCTCATGAGAATTCATGTTGGGATAGGGAGGAAACCTAATTCCTTTATGGAACATTGTCCACCATGTGATATAGTCCTGGCAGTTAGCCTTGAATCATGTTAATGTTAGGTAATATGTTACTTCCACATTCCTATGTGGCTATTATTACATGTTCCCATGTTCTATATTTCATGATTCCATATGTTTATTCATGTGATATGCATTTCTATTTCATCTTTTTATACCTTTTAACCCATGTGTTATGCTTTATTACTATGTTCATTTCCATACTGGTCTTTTTACCTTATCCTGTTGTTCATGTATTCCCTAAGATATCCTATGTATATGTAAAATCTCAAAGTAATTTAGGAGATAATTATGAAGCTTAAATAGAATTTGTTTTCATTTTGTTTTCATGATTTCTAATTATGTACCTAGTCTTACAAAGACACTGTACTTTACGATCCTTGGTTTTTATTTGATGGTAAATTATGCTTAAATTCACAAAATAATATGTGTAAAATTCTAGGGTCCCTATACTTTAAAATAATTTAATTTAAGAAAATTCTTACTTATAAACCCAAGGATTGTCATTTTATCATCTATTTAAAGTAGTTACTTCATTTTATAGTACAACATGAAATAAATCATATTACTGTCTGATGAAAATTATTTCAGGCTGCCTATAATAATAATATGGTTTTATAGACATTAGAGGGATAAAACAATTATATCAATTAAATGGAATTTACTTTAGTTAAAAACAAACAACCAATCAAATATTTTATTTATGTTTAACCCAAACTTCACCAGAACATTCAAATCATATAAAATCATTTAAATAAGTAAATATAGAATTGAATAATCCACATTAAATTATAAAAATAATTCAATTATTCTGTATAACTAATTTAAATAATTTAAAGTAATTCATAAAATAAAACTTGAAAACAAAACGTTTTATTTCTAAAAATATATTCTTAAAATTTATTAAAGTATATAAGAATCGGTAGAAAAAACCTTCTGGCATTATATAATTTAAAGAATAATAGAGGATAAACACCACCATTCAATCAGGTCATCAGATTTCTATTTCAATAAGGAAACCGCCATACAATGCCAAAATTATTAAACAAAATAACCATAACTAATTTAATCCATTGTAATTAAATTCTAAAATTCAAGAATCTTAAAAATTAATATAAAACTATGAAAATAACCTATAGAATACTACTAATAATTAAACAATTAAAATAAAAAAACATATAAAATTTATATATATTAAATTTTAACTAAATTTCATAAGAGTGTTTAGGGAAGTCTACTAAATGTGAAAAAAAATCATCTAAATAGTGATTAATTAGATATAATATACCCTTTTGGCCACCTTTAAACTGATATGGAGGATTACCTCGGCCTCAACATGATTTCTATATGATTTGGATAAATTAAATTTCAAATCCTAAATCCCCTTGGAAAAAATGAAGAAGAAAATGAGAATACCTAATTCATATAGATTCTAAACATAATATAATTGATACTAGAAGAGAAATATAAATTAAGGAGGATAAAGAATCATAGTCAGTTGTTTCCTTTAGTGCCATGCAGGTTTCCCTCCAATAGACCCCCAAAGGGGTTTTGATCTATGTTTTTAATCATCAACTCATCTCATATCATTTTATCCAATAATAATATATATTATATAGAGGGTATGACATACCAAAAAGACATATGCACTCAATGACCCTAATAGGTCATACCTTATACCTCCCCACATGGATTTGTAGGAATCCAACTAAACTATTTTATTAAATATAAGTGGTTTGAGAGACCAAGGTGTATATTGCTCAAAGGACCAATTGAGTGTAATATAAAGGCCCCTTAAGGAATACATGTAGGGTCAATTGATAAGTATGTTTCATTCCATGATTCTGATATGAACAATGAAACCCCTTGTTATCGCATCTACCGACATGTCATCACACCACACTATAATCTCTCACACTGTAATTACAGTCCTTATCAAATCATGCCACTTTCTATTTCATCATGAAATGTAATCCCTTTATCCCACATAGGAAATCAATGTGTACAAAGTAACATATGATAAGATTCAATGCACTTAGCTCTCTTTTAATCCACCCACCCAATAATGCCTATGTGTCCCCATGTTTCACTACCCGCCCATCCTATCATGTCGTGTCACCTCATCGCGTCTAACCACCTGCTTCCCTATCTCTTTTCCTATTGTGATTCATTATATTTCTTTTTCATAATTGACCCATAAATCCTTATCCCAAATGAGGCTTCTAGGATTTTAACCTGGGTTTGATACATGATTACAAGGAAACTTTACTAAGGTAAAGCACCCAACTAGATTATATAATTGCTATCATCATCATCATCATTTTTTATCACAAATGATTATGTCGTTTTATTATTATTATGCCCCAAGGGAGTATATGGTTTAGTGACTTCCCCAAGTGGTATCAAAGAGGTCTCGAGTTTTATTCTCCTTGAGTACTGTGATAATGTGTGTTTGTTTAGTAGTTTTTTTGTAATTTATCCCTTTTCCCTAAATCAATATAATAATCATTATCATCATCATCATCATTATCATCAGCATCATCATCATCATCATCATCATCATTATTATTATTATTATTATTCGCAACCCAGTTGTAGTATCTCTATAGGGATTTGAGGAAGCCCATGTTTCAAACCTCCCTAGATGTGTGCATGTGTGGGTGGGTGGGTTTTATTTGTATTTGTACGCCCTCCCTTTTTTTAAATCATAACTATTATTATTACTATTATTATTATTATTATTATTATTATTATTATTTAAGATGTAGAGGTTCTATCCCCTAAAAGTAAATCCTCTATCTCCTAACTTCAATAACAGTTTCCCCTATAATCATTATTTAGAGTCATTCATATCAGACAGAATCTTTGATGAAATCATTGGCCACTATAAGATATTCACTACATGTGGAATTAAGTGTACCCAAATGGATTTTTCCTTCTCTTGGATGAGGGGTGAATGTGATCATGGTGATCTAAGTTATTAACAGAAAAAAAATGATGAAAACAAATAAGGATCAAAGGAAAACCCTCTGGATGATAGGGGACATGATCTAACTAGCGACAATGGGTAATGTAGAGTAGGAAAGAGAGGTTTTTGGCGACCTATATGTGGTAACTCCATCGATGACTCAATACTAGTAGAGGGATTGTGACTCACATGACTGGTGGTAGGAGCCCCGCCTCAATGGTAGGACTTGTGACAGATTAGGTTTCGTAGTGGGAGGCCTTTCCTAGTGTCGGGATAGAAGAAGAAGCAGGTTGGCTAGGGATCAATCTGATGAGGGTTTTGGGACCTAGGAGGATATTATCTAGACAATGTGGCGATGATGAGGGACCTTCCTGATGGAATGGATAGAGATTTTTCCAACATCAATGAGGGGAGGATTCCAATGATATATTTTTGGGATCACATAGGAGGAGGTGATGTAGGGAACACGATTCATGGTTGGATGGTGGTGTTATTTGATAGTGACAGGCCAGGTGAGGGAAGTTTTGGTAGCTCGATGGTGGAATTATGTGAAGGATACCTGATATTCGATGAGGATGGAAAACAATTTGGTCATGTGTAGCTAATAGAAAACCCACTGTGTGAGAGGGATGGTCCTCATGATTTGTGCTGATTATGGACATAGTTTTGGGATGTGCAGATACCATGAGATATAGAGTTTAACCCGCAACAACTTGGGCACATGATGACTTCATGCTGGTGTTAACCTCAGCTTGGGGGTATGATAGCACGATGTAGTTGAAGGCAATGACTCAGCTGGCTTGGCAGGTGAAAAACTATCTAGAGAAATCTCTTCAGGAAGAAGAAGTCATTGGCCTTGATTGGGCATTATATTTATTTTTAGTTGATTGCAGATATCATGCGTGGCTTCTGGGTGTGGATTTGTTGGGTACATATACAATTTATTTATGCTTCCTCTGTACGTATTCATTTTTAAATAAATTTTTTAGTCATATATTTGGGTGTCCAAATCCAAGGTGGTCTGTTTATAATTATTATTATTATAACATTAAACATATATTATATATCTAATAACAGAAAAATATTACTACAAATTACAACGCTAAATATATGTATAATGGAATAATAATATTCCCTGTCATAATAACACAAATATATATATATTATGAAATAACAACAATAATAATAATCACAATACATGTGTGTGTTTGTGAGCATGTGTGTGCAAGTTTTTTATCAGAATAATTATTTTATTAACTAGTGTGTGTGTGTGTGTGTGTTCGCCTTAGGGAATATCCAAGAAGTTAAATCATTGAGGGGGCTTGAGGAAGTCTCTCGGTCGAGTTCCCTGAGTATTTTGTAGGTGTTGATAGATTTTATTTTGTAATTTATACATCCCTCTACCCAGGCATATATAATATGTGTTTGTGTCATAAAATTTAAATAATTTTAATATCAATACTTATATATTCTATATATTATATCATGTATATATATCTACGATACAAATATATTATATATTATCACAAAATATTAGTGATAGAAAATTTATAATATGTGTGTGTGCCTATATATAACAACACTAAAATAATAATACATACATATATAAGTCACAAAAATACCAAAACTATTTAATTAAACAATCAATGCAAAAAATAAATTTCACTCATCCCACTTTAATTTATAAATAATAATTCCAAATTATTACAAGTTTTTCATAATTTTTAAGTAAATATTTTCCTCACCAATATATCTAAAATACTATCAATTTTCCATGAATCATTTTAAACATATTCATATAAGAATACAAACTCATAGTATTTTTGTTTAAACTAACATTACTGAACAATAACAAAAGTAAAAATCCCCAAATTAAAAATAAATAAATAAATACTTACCAACATCTAAAGGGCACTCATTACCCCTCTATTGAGTATCTTATAGTCCTCCTAGGACCACCCCATCACTAAGCACTTCACTGGGTACCTAGTGAACCTCTACTGGGTAACTGGGGGTCAATATAGTTTTTAAATACATGTTATAAATATTCCAAACTTCACCAAATCCTATATTCTTCCATCGAGTGCTCAAAACATATGTAAATTCATCCCTTAAATTTAAATTTCAAGCCCAAATCTCAATTAAAAAAATGAACATGTACTTCACAACTTGAATTTTAAAATTCATATTAATATTTAAAATTAAATTAATATACCAAAGACATGGTAAAATCCAAAATTATACATTTTAATATTTTCAGTAGTTAAATGATTCCCAAGTTATTAATAAAACTATGATGCAGGTGATGTTATTAATATTTTAATATATTTTTACATACTCCCTTTACTGATTTTATATGAAATGTGCATAATTTTTCTGAAATATTAATGTTTAAATATTAAATATAATTTTTGAGCACTATTTGAATTAACCAGATTCAAGTCTGTTTAATATTTTAATAATAAATATCACCTTACTTATCCAAATTTTATTATTCTATTTTTTTAGGGTTCCCAATTCCAATTACAACATTTCATTAGAATTCACCTTTGGAAAATTCGTCCATTTAGAGGGTCATATGGACCACACAAGAAGGCCCAAGGAAACTGTGAAGAAACTGGACCATATATGAAGGTTGAATAACTAGGATCAATACAGAAGTCCAAATACCTTACTTATCCTCCCAAGTTTGGGTACCATTTTAAGGAGTCCATGATAAAAATTTCATAACCCAATCACAAATACAAGGGTCCCAACTGATGCGTTGAAGTCCATCCCACCATTCTGGCCAGGAATTAAAAATAGCACACTAATATTGCACTTTCTCTTGATGTAGACATCCATTAGAGCTGATATTTTGCATTGTGAAAAAATATATTCGTAAGGCCAACTTTGTTGAAAAAATTATTTTTATTTGAGGGCATATTCCTATTCAAAAACCCATTCACATTATGGACTTAGAAAAAGTCTGTATTGAAATGGACAGATCGGAATGGTTTACTAAAACCTCCATAAAATTGACTCACTAAGTCCAATGGCCGCCAAATTTTCACAGTGGACAGAACACCTTGTTATCTACAACTGTGAAGAAGGATATTTCTCAATATTCGGCTTTCTAGATGTCCATATCGGCGAGCCAAGTGGAGGGGTATTTCTGGAATGTAAACAGTCCACCACCTTGGGCTATAAATACATCCCCTCCTCTCTTTTCAAAAGGTTTGGCATTTAAGAGCAAAGGAGGATTTATTGTCAGTACCAAGGCCCTGAAAAATTCTTGGGAGGATCTTCAAAACTCATGTTTTCACTTGAGAATCCCTTTCTCCTCTCTTTTCTTTCATTTACTTTTGCATTTTTCTTTATTGTAATTTTGCAAGTGTCTGTCTTTGTAATTCTGTTTTAATGCAATTTTCTTCTTCTTAATTTCTTATACTCATCCACCTTCTGTAGTTTAATATTAATGTTCTTAAAATAGTTTAAATTCATTTGAATCCCCTTCCCTTCTTTTTCTTCCTCATTCAATCGAAAATTCATTTTCAATTTTCTTCATCGTTTGTGTGTGTGTTCAGCGCACTACTCTTATCTTGTCCCTTTATTTTTCTTCTCTTTATAATTCATCACCATAAACATATATTACCAGATTAAAACCCATATTAATGGATGATTAAATATCTCATTGGGTTGATTTTTAATTTAGGTATGTTAAGGGATTGAGATCTTTCACTTGATGAGTATTCATTGAATTAACATTTTGTATGTTGGGCTTAGCATGTCATGGATTAATGACTTGTTTTTTTAACGTGTGGTTTCCATGGATTAATGGAACCATAAATACACTACCATAAACAAGATATGATAAATATTAGAACCCTAAGTTATGATAAGGCTTGGATTAAAGCCTTAATACTTGGGAATTCAAATCAACGTCAACTTGTGACATGGGTGTTAATTTAAATGCAATATAAAGCAAAGCTCAAGGATATCACAAGCTTAACTAACCTAATGATGAAATCACCCCAATAATTATCAATTTGTTAAATCCATCATAATCAATTAGTCATTTTAATTAATCTCTGCAAAAAACCCCTCCAATCAGAATACAATCAACTAAAAACAAACGACTATTTCAAAGTATCATCGCTGAGGATTCAACCCGAGTACTGTTATACATAATAGTAGAGCACCAGAACATTGACCGATCGATAGGCGACAATCGGCAGTGCATTTCAAATGGTTCCATTTCCGGGTATGGTGCTTTATGTAGTCATTAGTTTCTGGTTATTGTAAAAAAAGTCTTAAAAAACAAAATTTAAAAAAAATTGAAAAAAAAACACAATGAAAAACCCATCTTCCTCTTAAAAATCATAAACTGAAAAAATAAAAATAAAAACCCATCTTCCTCTTTCTTCCAAAATCTCTCTGAATGCCCCATATCCTTCCAAACAATCCCTCGGATTTTTTTGACCCTGAAATTGAGCGAACACTTCGCCAAATTAGGAGGAACATAAGAGATAATCAAATAATTCAAGAACCAATCCTTGTCCAACCAGTTGAATTTGAAATGGCCAATCCTAAGGAACAAACCCTTAAAGAAATTTCTACCCCTGATATGAATTACCAACCTCTTGGTATTCAATATCCAAATATAGAGGCTGACTTCGAACTCAATTCGGGTTTTATTCATCTTCTTCCTCATTTCCACGGGCTAGTTGGTGAGGATCCACATCTCCACCTTAAAGAGTCCCAAGTAATGTGCTCTACCATGAATCCTCAAGGGGTTTCTAAAGAACAAATCAAGCTTCAAGCATTCCTTTTTCTCCCTAGGTGACACTGCTATGTCATGGCTCTACTACCTTCCTCTTGGTTCCATAACCACAAGGAATGACATGAAGCGACTCTTCTTATAGAAATTCTTTCCTGCTTCTCGTACTGCTTCTATCAGAAAGGAAATAAGTGGTATCCGTCAATTCCCAAGTGAATCACTCCATGAGTACTGGGAGTGGTTCAAAAAGATTATTGCAACATGCCCACACCACCAAATTCCTGACCAACTCTTGATCCAATACTTTTACGAGGGATTATTGTCTATGGAGAGAACTCTCATAGATGTCGCAAGTGGCGGTGCTCTTGTTGATAAAACTCATGCAGCAGCAAGAGATCTCATAAGTAACATGGCTTCAAACACACAACAATTCCATACTCGAGCACATGCTCAATTCAAAAAAGCCCAAGATAATCAATCAATTGAGCCGAAGAAAATGATCGAGTGGATGAGTGAACTTACAGGTCTTGTGTGACAGATATCTGTGGCCACCAAATCCCCAACCTCGTCTTCTCCACAATCAATGTTTCCTGGACCTATCAAAAACTGTGGAATCTGCAACTCTTCATCTCATCCAACTGACACATGACCACAACTTCAAGAGGATCAATCTGATTCATCTGGACTAATGGAGCTTAATGCAGTGTATGCTCAGCGGAACACCAATCATCAACTATCAGGTCAGTTTGTTAGAAACTTCAACCAACCTCACTCTAAACCCTTCTCTTCTTCCTATAAGCAAGGCCTGAGGTATGGTAATACCATCTCTCATCCCCCTCAATTCCCTCCTCAAAAACCAAACCAGTTTCAATACAGTAAAGGTTTTGGTAACTTCCAACAGCCTTATCCTTTTGTCCCTCAACCTCAAAGGATAAATCCTCCTATTCCGCCTCCTGGATTCTACTATCCTAGTGAGCATTCCCAATTCCCAAACCAATTCAATCGATTTCCCAAGAACCAAAATCAAGGAAATCCCAATCCAGTACAAGCCTCTTCTTCCAAGAAACCATGGGAAAGTGCTGTTGAAGATCTTGCCTCCTTCACCCGTTCTAGTCCTAAGAACATTGAAACCCAAATCGGTCAACTTGCATCCCACCATAGTCAGCAGCAACCATCCAATTGTTCCCAACTCCCAACTCAACCATTACCCAACCCCAAGGGTAATTTAAGTGCAATTGCACTTAGATCAGGAAAGGAAATTGCTACGCCTCAAGATAAGTCCTCAAACCCTCCTTTGAATGTTGACCTAGAAAATGAAAAGAAAAAGAATCTTGAAAAGGAACCTGAAATAATTCCCTCATCTCCTTCAATTCCACTTAAGAATACAATTCCTTTTCCTCAAGCTATTTCTAAACCAAGGATGTCCTTTGAACCTGATCCTGAAATGATCGACATGTTTAGACGTGTTGAATTCAACATTCCCCTCTTAGATGCCATAAAACAAATTCCTAAGTATTCCAAGTTTCTTAAGGAATTGTGCACCCACAAGAGGCAACTTAGGACCTTTGAAAATTTTTCCACCCAGCAGTCTATTCCCATAAAGTGAAAAGATCCAAGGACCTTTACAGTCCCATGCCAAATTGGAAGTTACAACTTTGATGATGCACTCATAGACGTAGGAGCCTCAATTAATGTCATGTCCAAATCCATCTTCCCCAACCTTGGTCTAGGTCCCTTTCATCCAACAGGTGTTTTCATTCAGTTATCCAATCAAAGCACAGCCAATCCCGAAAGAATTATTGAAGATGTCCTTATCCGAGTCAATGATCTTATCTTCCCTGCTAATTTATATGTCCTTGACATAGAAGGTGAGACGAAATCTTCTCTATCTCCCCCAATTATAGGAATACCATTCCTCATGACTGCGAGAACCAAGATTGATTTCCATTTAGGCATCATATCCATGGAATTCGGTGACCAACTGGTCAAGTTCAACATTTTCCAAGACATGTGATACCCATCTGAGGATCACTCTGCATTCTCAATCCATGCTTCTGAGGACACTTCTAAGAGTCAATTTAACCCCATTCCATCATGTTCATCCAGTTCTGAAGAGATAGGATGTTGTGAAATCTGCACTAGGATTAACCAAGTCATAAATGGTGAAGTTGATGTGGACCTTTCATTCGTAGACTCCATCAATTTAGAGGATCATGAAAACTCTATTGAATCCCATATCAATTCTGATCAAAACTGCTCCACATTGGACATTATTGGGAAAAATGAATCTGAAGCAACTAAAGTCCCATCCTCCATTTCTGAGTTTCCTAACCCAAAAATGAATGAGGAGACTAATCTGAAACCCCTTCCTACACACCTAAAATATGCATTCCTCTTCCATGATCACTCATATACTATCATTATCTCTGCCACACTTATTGAAACCGAGGAGTCCAAACTTGTTCAAGTGTTAGAGGAAAACAAAAAGGCCTTAGGTTGGACCCTAGATGACATACCAGGAATCAACCCTGCCCTTTGCATGCATCACATCCATCTAGAGGAGACATCCAAAACAATTAGACAACCACAAAAAGACTCAATCCACTCATACATGAGGTAGTTAGGGAGGAGAGCACCAAGCTTCTTCAAGCTGGTATTATCTACCCAATTTCTGATAGTGAATGGGTTAGTCCAATTCAAGTTGTACCTAAGAAGGGTGGGATAATTGTTGTCATAAATGAACATGGGGAGGTAGTCACAACTCGAGTGAAGAACAAATGGCGTGTGTGCATCGAATATAGGAAATTGAATGTTGAAACAAGAAAATATCACTACCCTCTTCCATTCCTTGATCAAATGCTGGAAAGATTAGCCGGGAAGTCACACTATTGCTTTCTTGATGGATACACTGGATACTTCCAAATCCCAATCGCACCTCAGGACCAAGAAAAGACTACTTTCACATGCCCCTTTGGAACATATGCATATAGAAGAATGCCTTTTGGACTTTGCAATGCTCCTGCAACATTCCAGAGGTGTATAATGAGTATCTTTTCTGAATTCACTGAACACTTCATGGAAGTCTTCATGGATGACTTCACCATTTATGGTGAGTCATTTGAATCTTGTTTGAATTCACTCTCTCTAGTCCTCCAAAAGTGTGTCAACTGCAACCTTGTGTTAAATTTTGAAAAATGTCACTTCATGGTTGCAAATGGGATTGTTCTAGGGCACATAGTTTCAAAAGATGGTATTGAAGTTGATCCTGCCAAAATTGAAGTGATCCAATCACTTCATGAACCCAACTCTATTCGAGACATCCATTCATTTCTCGTTCATGCTGGTTTCTATCGGCGATTCATCCATAACTTCAGTAAAATTTCCCTCCCAATCAATTGTTTTCTCCAAAATGATGTCACTTCCATTTTGATGAGCTTTTCAAGAGAGCCTTCATTGAACTCAAAACTTCTCTTAAATCCGCCCCGATAATCCAACCCCCAGATTGGTCATTACCCTTTGAGTTGACGTGTGATGCTTCTGATAGAGCTGTTGGGGTTGTTCCTGGTCAAATAAGAGAAAGAATTACTAATGTCATCTATTATGCCTCAAAAGATTTGGATGAAACTCAATCCCACTACACTATCACTGAAAAGGAACTTTTAGCAGTGGTTTTTGCCTTAGATAAATTCTGGCCCTATATCTTAGGTTCCAAAATCATAATCTTCACATACCATTCTGCTATAAAGTTCTTAATCAAGAAAAGTGATTCCAACCCGAGGAAAATAAGATGGATCTTAATGCTCCAAGAGTATGACCTTGAAATCCAAGATAGAACAGGAAAAGAAAGCCATGTTGCTGATCACTTGAGGAGAATTTCTAATTCTTCTCAATCTGAAATCATCAATCCTGAATTCCCCACTGAGCACCTTTCATCTCTCACTCCAAAAATACCATGGTATGACCCAATTTTAAATTGCTTGGTTTCTGGTGTTTTTCCTGAAAAGTTTTCAAAAGAACAAAAAATGAAGTTGAAAAGTGATTCAAAATACTATTTTTGGGAAGAAAATAAACTTTTTAAAACAGGGGCTGACATGGTAATAAGATGTGTCGATGAAAATGAACATTCTTCCATATTAGAATTTTGTCACTCACTTCCTGGAGGTGGCCACTTTGGACCACAAAGGACCTCCCGAAAGGTCTTAGACTATGGATTCTTATGGCCTTCACTCTTCAAGGACTCACATGAGTTCTATCAATCATTTCCCACTTGCCAAAATTTTGGCACAATTTCTAAGAGAAATGAAATGCCCCAAAAGCCTTTAATTTTCTGCGAGATCTTCGATGTTTGGGGAATCGATTTCATGGGACCATTTCCCCCTTCCAATGGATTCTCATACATTATTCTTGCGGTCGATTATGTTTCAAGGAGGGTTGAGGCCAAACCCACTAGGAAGGATGATTCTCATACTGTTAGTGAGTTCTTAAAGACCCACATCTTCCAAAGATTTGGCACACCATGTGCCTTGATCAGTGACTTAGGAACCCATTTTTGTAATAGCACCATATAATCTCTTCTGAAAAAGAATGGGGTTGTACATAAAACTTCAACTGCATATCACCCTCAAACAAATGGTATGGATGAACTCTCTAATAGAGAAGTGAAAAAGGGTACTTGAGAGAATTGTAAAACCCACTAGAAAAGACTGGCCTGAAAGACTTGGTGAATCACTTTGGGCTTATCGAACTGCCTATAAAACACCCATTGGGATGTCTCCTTTTAGGCTAGTTTTTTGTAAAGCATGTCATTTGCCAGTTGAAATCCAACATAAGTCATTTTGGACAGTGAAAACATGTAATTTTGATCTTGAAAAATCTGGTGAAGAAAGATTGTTGCAATTGGATGAACTGGAGGAGCTTCGACTTGATTCTTATGAGAATTGTATTCTCTACAAAGAAAAATCCAAGGTACTCCATGACAAACACATCTTGATAAAGGTATTCCATGAAGGTGAAAGGGTAATGCTCTTCAATTATTGATTTTATATTCACCCAGGTAAGCTTAATTCTCGTTGGGAAGGTCGTTTTGTTATTACTAATGTTTACCCATTTGGTGCAGTGCAAGTCCAGGATGCCTCTTCAAAAAGGACATTCACAGTTAATGGACATCGGTTAAATCATCACCATGAGAGGACACACAATCATGGATCATCATTGACATCCACTGGATCTCCAACTTCTCCAATCGACCAACCACTAGATGGATATGGAGACCCACAAAATCCAAACCAGGGGGCACCTCTATCCCTTTAACTCCCTCTTTATATCTTTCTCTCTCTACCTCTTTCTTCTTCTTCCTCTCTCTTTCATTTTTTTTACCACTTTATGTTTCAAAACATTTATTTTTCTCTTTCTCTTTTGTGTGAGTGTGTCTTTATTAAAAACTAAAAAACTCTAAAAAAAAGATAATAATAAAAAAAATACAAAAAAATCAAGAGTCATGCTTACTCACCATCGAGTTTTGAAAATTTTTCCAACCATTTTGGGGAGTTAACAGACATGTTTTCATCTCAAAAAATTTTTATTTTCATCATGACTTTGGATAAAGAAGTTTGTGTCAAAATTAACAAATTTTAAATGCTCAATTTTTAATTTGGATAATGATTTTCCCAAACCGTGAGGAACAAAATTTGCTTTCATGTCAAGGCCACCTATGGCCATCTTTTCAAAATGTGTGTTTTCACCCCCATTTTTGAGTCTTGAGTTTGTGGACCTTCGAGCTGAATTTCCTACTTTAGTGTGCATTAATATGATAGAGGAATTTTCTGAACCACATGAGAATCATAATAGCCAAATAGCCTCTCATTAACCATACCTTAATCCTCCTTTTGAAAGCCCCTTCAAGCCTATGAAAACCTTTTCTTTGATAGACACATTACAATCCCAATACCTTATCCCACCCAATATCAACATGGATTTTCATTGCATAAATTTTTTGAAATTTAAGTGTGGGGGAGGAATGGATTTAATTTTTGGGTATCATTTCCTTACTTTCCAGTGTGTTATCATATGCTTGAGGTCAAACATCCATTTTAGTGTGGGGGGGAGGTTGTCATTCAGTGGGATTTGGGAATGTATTGTACAAATGATATTTAAAAGTGTTCAAAAAAAATTCAAAAAAAAATCAAAATAAAAAAAAATGAATATAAGAAAGGGTTGTGTCTTGGATGGGTCAAAATCACTCTTAATAAACCTTTGGTCTTGTTATAACTATTACAATTAGTATCGTGAGTAGATCAAACATGGGTTGGGAGATGAGTGTGAGATCTGTTTCAAGTTCAACTTTCGAAAAAATAAATAAAAAAGAACACTTTCCGTATATATTCTTATGACATTGGGAGAAGTTGTTGTGTTTTGTAAATATTCCATCTTCACATTCCCATCGCATTTTTTCATTCTATTGTGTCTTGATTCACACAATCATGCCCTTGTAAATAAGTGTTTTCATTTCCTTCCATGTTTTATATCAAAAAAATGTGGATTGATTTTTCTATGTTGGTATTTTAACCCTCTTCTTCTCTCTCTTGGACATTATATTCCTACTGTCCCATAGCCACAGAAAACCCCTTAAAAAGACCTCTTGATTCTTGTTCACTTTGGATATGGATTGGAAGCCGAGACCTCTTAAAAACTCTATGATTTTCACTTTTGGTTGGTGAAAGAGTGAACCTCCAAAAATGAATGTTATCATCTTGAGAGGTGTGAGTTTTGAGTGTCCACATTTTCCATTTCTAAATTTGAGCATGAAAAAATGAATTAGTTTTGGAACATTATTTCTATAACAATTTCTGGTGGAATTCGATATGGATGAGTGAAATATTCTAAACCTCCCCTTATTTGGGAAAACAAAATTTTAATATTTGTTGGTGAGTGAAAATGAGTTTGTCTTATTTTTATATTTATTTCCCATGAGGACATGCATAAGACTAAGTGTGGGGGATTTGATGTTATTAATATTTTAATATCTTTTTACAAACCCCATTTACTGATTTTATATGAAATGTGCATAATTTTTGTGAAATATTAATGTTTAAATATTAAATATAATTTTTGAGCACTATTTGAATTTATCCAGATTCTAGTATGTTTAATGTTTTGACAATAACTATCACTTTACTTATCCAAATTGAATTATTTTTGTTTTTTAGGGTTCCCAATTTTAATTCCAACATTTCATTAGAAGTCACCTTTGGCAAATTCGTCCATTTAGAGGGTCATATGGACCACACAAGAAGGCCCAAGGAAACTGTGAAGAAACTAGACATTATATGAAGGTTGAATTACTAGGCTCAATCCAGAAGTCCAAATACCTTAATTGTCCTCACAAGTTCTGAGGACATTTTAAGGAGTCCATGATAAAAATTTCAGAACCCAATCACAAATAAAAGGGGCCAAACTGATGCATTGAAGTCCAGATCACCATTCTGGACAGGAATTAAAAACAGCACACTAATATTGCAATTTCTCCTTATGTAGACATTTATTCGTGCTGAGATTTTTCAGTGTGAAACAGGCTATTCGTGAGGCAAACTTTGTTGAAGAAATGATTTTTATTTGAGGGCATATTCCTATTCAAAAACCCATTTACATTATGGACATCGAAAAAGTCTTTATTTAAATTGACAGATCAGAGTTGTTTAATAAAACCGCCATAACTTTGGATAAATAAGTCCAATGGCCGCAACATTTTCTCAGTGTACAGAAGATAGTTTTATCTACAACTTTGAAGAAGGATATTTCTCAAGATTCGGCTGTCTGTATGTCCATATCGGCGAGCCAAGTGGAGGGGTATTTATGGAATGTAAACAGTCCACCACCTTGGGCTATAAATACATCCCCTCCTCTCCTTTCAAAAGGGTTGGCACTTAAGAGAAAAAAAGTATTGATTGGCAGCACCAAGGCCCTGAAAAAGTCTTTAGAGGATCTTCCAAACTCAAGTTTTCACTTGAGAATCCCTTTCTCCTCTCTTTTCTTTCATTTACTTTTTGCATTTTTTTGTTGTAATTTTGAAAGTGTTTGTCTTTGTAATTCTGTTTTAATGCAATTTTCTTCTTCTTAATTTCTTATTTTCATCCACCTTCTGTAGTTTAATATTAATGTTCTTAAAATAGTTTAAATTCATTTGAATCCCCTTCCCTTTTTTTCTTCCTCATTTAATCGAAAATCCATTTTTAATTTTCTTCATCGTTTGTGTGTGTGTTCGGCGCACTACTCTTATCTTGTCCCTTTATTTTTCTTCTATTTATATTTCATCACCATAAACATATATTACAAGATTAAAAACCATATTAATTTCTGAGTAAATATCTCATTGGGTTGAGTTTTAATTTAGGTATGTTAAGCGATTGAGATCTTTCACTCGATGAGTATTCGTTGAATTAACATTGTGAATGTTGGGCTTAGCATGTCATGGATTAATGACTTGTTTTGTTTAACGTGTGTTTTACATGGATTAACGGAACCATAAATACAGTACCATAAACAAGATATGATCTAGATTATAACCCTAAGTTAAGTTAAGGCTTGGATTAAAGCCTTAATACTTGGGAATTCAAATCAACGTCAACTTGTGACATGGGTGTTAATTTAAATGCAATATAAAGCAAAGCTCAAGGATATCACAAGATTAACTAACCTGATGATGAACTCACCCCAATAATTATCAATTTTTTAAATCAATCATAATCAATTAGTCATTTCAATTAAGCTCTGCAAACAAACCCCCCCAATCAGAATACAATCAACTAAAAACAAACGACTATTTCAAAGTATTATCATCGAGGATTCAACCTGAGTGCTGCTATATACATTATCAGAGCACCGAAACTTTGAACGGTCGATAGGAAACAATCGTCCGTGAGTTTCAGACGTTTTTCATATTTCAGATATAGGGGAAAGCTCTCCAGATCATTGATCACCCAGTTCAGGTATTTTTTCGGTATCCTTATCAGGGATGTTACACATAATGTTAAATTAATGATTTTTAAAATCCAAAGGAAGTGATTTGACCTAAATAATCAAGTTTCAACCACTAGAAATATTTAAAATTTAATTGGAATAATTTTTTAGAATTATAAGTTAAATCCTACATCATTTAATTATATATAAAATAGGATCTGAATCATGGTATGTTTTTTAAAATCATTATCATTCTTCATCGAAAGTGATCTTTAGACATGTTTCATTTAATTGCATATTATTTTTTGGTAATACCAATAAAACCCATCAATAAAGAAGTTTAACATTATATATATTACTTAATTTATTTATTTTATGTTATTTATTTAGCACTAATAAATTACCATTATAACACTTATAAATTGTGTTTTTTCAACGGGTAATTGTCTATTTTTTTTACTTGTAAGTTCAACATGTCTCAGTTATTTATCATGAATGCATAATTTTCCATGCATAGCCTAAGTTTTTATTTATATGTACAATTTAAAATAATGTATCACCTATAAATTGTATTGCGATACTGAATTAGAACCTCTTCTATCATTCTTTTCACATATGAGGTTTGCAAGATTTTTGTGTCTCTATTAAAAGTGGTTTTTGTCTCTATTGTAAATCATTGTTGTTATTTATGTAAAAAAATATCTTTATAGAGAAACTAATCAAACAGTGATTGAAACCACATCATATTATGAAATCTAAAATACAGGATTAATCATAGGCTAAGCTAAATGTTGATAAAAAATGGGGACAAATATTTATAATTATGATGGTCATGAAAAATGAAATATATAATGTAAAATAGGTATACTAGAGATAAAATGAAATTATAAAAGGTTAAAAGTTATATATTTCATTAATATAGTGACATATAAAGGGTACATGGAGTTTTTACTTAAATTTCTAGGTCAATCCCTGTCTCCCATGATAAATCTAATGGTTATAATACCAATGATCAATGAAAATAAAGGGTTGTCCATATGAATAGATTTTTTGGAAAATGAGGAATCTTCATCATCATTATTAAAATTAAGATATCTATATATTAAATAATATTTCATAGCACTCCCCATTGGATGAAAAAAATTCATGGAATCATATAAAAGTTTTTCTTAAAAACCAGGTGAGAAAAAACAAGTGAAGTAAAAGTAGATAAGTTTCATGTTACATGGTCTAATTAAAAATCTTTAGAGGAAAACCCAATGGAAAAAAACTAATGAAGGGAAAAAGAGTGTACTGTTACCAAGTCTCTCATAAAATCCTGATAGACTTGTAACCTTTGCATCCTAATTTTATAAATCAATTTCTCAAAAGTTTTAATTTGTAATAACTTTGTAAAAAGATCCTCAAAATTAACAAAAGAACTATATTATTGGATATCAATATAACCATTTTTTGGTGTTTATTAGTGAAAAATGTTTTTTATGAAATGTGGTTTTTTTGTTACATTTAATAAAATAACTCTTTAATTTCATTATTAAAGTAGAATGATCTCCATATAAAATGATGGAAATTTATTTACTTATATCTAAAAAATAATTATTTCTGAAATGATTAGTAACTGATCTTAGTCAAACACATTAATCACACGATTCAAAAAACACAATCAACTCAACATTATTTGAGGAAATCATAGAGGTGGTTTGTTTTGTACAGCTCTATAAAATGGTCATTCGAACACAGGTGAACAAATATGCAGTATTAGTTCTTGTTTTATATTGATCAAAAAAATATTTAATATCAACATAACCAACTAATTTTGGTTTTGAAATTTAGAATAAAATAATCCCTGAATAGTATATCCTTAATGTTATCATAATGTATGTTTTATACCATTCAAATGTTGACAGGTAGAAAAATAATTATACCAAGCCAATAATTTCATATCTTATGATATATTAAGACTTTTATTATTTTAAAGGTACATTAGTGCTCCTATAACACTCAAATATGAAACTTCAGAACCAAGAGGTTCTTTAATATCCTCCCACGGTATAAAAGGATTTTTATCATGATCAAGTGACGATAAAACCTTTGGTATATTGAATGGATGTGATGCTTCCCTGTAAAACCATTGTATGACTTTTTAGTATACAAAGATTGAAGAATAAAAATTTCATTTTCAATATGTTAAATTTGTGATATAAGAAAAAACTTTTTCTTTCTAAATTATTTTATTTCAAATTATTTTCTTAAATATTCTACTACCATGGAAAGTTCAGCATGAGTCCCTATAATATTCAAATCCTAAACATATACTAAAATAATGATAAATTCATATTCACTCCTCTTAATGAAGACATGTAGATAAATTGGATAATTTTTATAACCTTATTTCATCAAATATTCCCATAAAATGTTATACAACATACACCCTAACTACATTAATCCATATAATGATTTATTCAACTTAATTGAAGAATGATGTTTTGATCCATAACATGTTGTTGTCATTTTAAATCCATCTCGTATTTTCATATAAATATCATCATAAATATTACTCTAAAGAAATGCAATCACAATATCTATTATAAGCAATTAAAGATATTTATGTATAACAAAAATAACGAGATATCAAAAAGTAATAGAATCCATTATAAGAGAGTTTGTTTTATCAAAATCAATATTTTCTCTTTATAAGAAACCTTGTGCAACAAGACATGATTTATATCTTACTACTTCATTATTTCCATTTCTATTTCTCAAAAATACTAATTTATAACCAATGGGTTTAATCCATTCTATAGTTCTCACAATTGATCTAATAACCAGATGTTTCGAAATGAATCTAATTAAAATTGAATTATAACAATCAATTTATCTCAATCTAGTCTGTAGTGACATTTATCAATTATTTTAGGAACTTGATCCTCACGAAAAATATAAATTGTGAAATTCAATGAACAAATTTCATCAAAAATGGTCTCCACTTGATTCCAACATCATATAATGTTAATATAATTTATATAAATTTCCTATTTATCATGATCATGCACTTCTGGTAAGTTTTTTTCTCAAAGAATTCCATGATAAAGAAAATTTTCATTCTCCTAGGGTTTATTTATTTCTTAAACTAGAATGAGTTATTTACCTTTCCTTTGATGATGTTTTTTATATTTTTAACTAATTTATATTTCATGCTCCATATGTGGATTTGAAGAATTGTTTATAGCATCATTTTATTTTTGTTCAGAAACATTCATTCTAACTAATGAATTTAAAGTTCGTGTATATGATTTTTAAACCAATTTAAATCATTAAATGCATTGGGTATTTTATTTAAATAAATTTAAATTTATTTATATTTTAAACTTCTACTACACTCATATTTTTATGAGTATCAATTCATAATGATGAATACATTCTCTAGGTATTTATTTTTACGTTGATTGATTTTCAATATTTAATGTCAAAAACAAATTTTAATCAAAATAAAAAATCAATAAAATATTTCTATATACATATCATGTCATTGTCTTAAGATACATTACGGTTGGGGGAGATCCAAGTCCAATTTTACTCCAATCTTATTTCAAGTATCATTTTTACACATTTTGATAGTGATACTAGAACATATACAATACAAAAAAATGCTCTTAAATTTGAAATATTTAGTTCATAACCACAAGAAAATTGTAACTGGGCATATTCATAATAACATGACGATTTTATTTAAATTTGTGTTTTTCAATGAAGAAGTTCATATCCCTATGTTGAATTATGAATTTTTGATTTCACGTGAAGGGGTCTAGTAGCAAGTTTTAATGGTTTTATAATTTATTTATCTAGATCATTTTGAGTGTGTACACCACTTACAGGATATTCAACACTTATTTTGATTGACCTGAAATAATTATTAGAATCAGGTGATAAATATTTTCCATAATTATAAAGTTCAATAATATTAATTTAATAATTAAGTAATAGTTTATTTAAGAATGTTATTTTATAAAGTATCATCAAAAATTTCAGGTTGTGTGCTAGTAATAAGTACGCATCAGACAATCAAGTCGATGCATCAATCAATATCGTAGGATATCTAAATGTTCCACATGGTGGATGAATTGGACCAGTTATGTAACTGAGAATAATTTCCAAGAAAAGGGGAAATAAAGTCCCAATTTTTAATTGTGATTCTCTTATAATAAATTTTTCTTGAGAATAATCAGCACATAAGAAATTATTAACTGTAAGAAACCATTTATCAACTAATGTTTTCTCATATATGCATATAATAATTTTTCTATTAATTATTGATCCAGGATGACCAAAATAGTTATATAATTAAATAAATGTATATAGGATGATAAACTTATATTTTATCAAATATTTTTCACTTGTACGTATATTGACATAATGAAATCCTAATGGAATTATTGGGTGTTTCTCTCAAATCAACTTGTGCTCATTATTAATTATTTTTATATAGAGATATTCAACACCTCCTTCTTTCATAATATTATTGCGATATCAATTTTCATGAATATATTTAAAGATTAGTAAATTTAGTTGAGAATAAAGATAAAAAAAATCATCATTTATTAAATCTTCTGTACCACCAAGAAATCATGTTGTTTCTCTTTCAAAAACTTTAATTAATTTTATATTACCGATTAATACACTTTCATGATCACTTCCCATTTTAAGTTTGATAAAATATTATAGAAATTTAAGAAATTTTTACATCATAAAACTGATAATGAGGACAATATATTCATCATGGATATTACTCCTAAGGGTGTGATTCAAAATTTATATTTCAATTAAAATGAAAATATGACATGCATATAAGAAATAAAATAAAAAGAAACCAAAAAAACATGAAATGTTTGTATAAAAAAAATTCAAATCTAAAATTACATCTATATTATGATAATTTACACATTATCCATATACTTATACCTTTAATATTAAAACAAATTTGAGAATTCAAACTTCATAATATCACAATCATGATTAAAGGCCTAGTTAACAGAATTTACTCCAAATATGTTTTCATTCCCTTTGATAAATAATTGATAAAGATCAAAAAAAGTCTTTGATGTATAAAAATTATACATCCAATTCCACTTATTACACATTGAAATCATTTAATTTCATCATTATCTATTCTATTCAGTTAAGGTTGTTCATTGTTAGACCACTTTTGGTGATGTTATTTCCTCTTATAATGTGGTTTATGACCACCACAAGTGAATGATTTTCATTGACATCAAATACAACAATTATTTTCATGACCCCAATTATCTGCAAACACATTCCCTTTTGGGGTGGTAATTTCACTATTTGGTTAGGATTCACGATTCCTCATCAGGATTTTGTAATTTTATTCCACAACAATAAAGAAAAAAAGTTTGTATATTTTGTAAAACATTTTTTTCAAATTTGTTTTTGTGGAATAACATTAGATGCATCAATGGAATAAAATATTTTTTCAAAAATATCAGTGTTTTTGATATTTTTTTTCAAAAGTTTTAATTATGATGTAATTTTAAACTCTATAGAGTTATATTGACTTGTTGATTTATAATATTATAATCTTAAGTAACACCATTCCTATCATTATCTTGGAAGTATTACCAATTTTAGGATATCATTATGGTCTTTGAGGTTTTATCATTACACTAGATGACCCTTCATCATTATGTGATCATTATTGATATTCTCATGGTGGTGGTGACACAGGGTTATTAGGGTCTAGGCATGGTCTTGAGCATAATCTTGATTACCTAATTTGACCATCTCCATAATTTTGTTTTAATTTAGATGCAATTTGACATCCAAAATTTAGGAGAAGTAGTTCTTTATAAAAATATCAAGAGGGACAAACCCAAGATTTTTTAGATTCACTATAGAAAACATGACTTACTACTTTTTTACTTACTCATTTGAACAAATAAAGCTCATGTTATGAACATGTTGAGAAACTGATCAAACACTAATTAAATTCATAAAGAATTTTGAAATAAAAAATACATGATTGATTGTATGTGAACTGAAGTTTTGGTGAAACATAGGGTCAAATATTTGTAATGAAGATGATGTTGAAGAATGAAATTGATGATATAAAAGTGGTAGACCATAGAAAGAGAGAAATTATATAGTGATAAAATTTATATATTACATTAATATAGTGATGTGCTTAAATAAAACATGAGGTTATAATCAATAGTCAAGATCTACCACTATATATCATCACTACTAAAGAAATCTCTTTTATCAGCACTAGAAATTGATTTTATCATTGCTTATAAGGTACTAAATTTTTTAATACCTTTAATATTCATGGGTTTTTATCAATTATAAAAAAAATTAATAAAGGCCTCATTTATAAATATTTAAAAAACACTAATAAAGTATGCCTTTATCATTATGTTTTTTAAAACTAATAAAGTCCCTTTTAATGGTAATAAATTTAAAAATGATAAAAAAACCTTACCAGCTACTGTATACGGTTAGCAGGTATATCTTTAGAAATAAGAATAAGCTAACAAAAAACATAAAAATTTAAATTTTATCAAAAATATTTCATTAAATATAAATAAAAATTAAATTTTCAATTTATCATCATTTAATATAAATATTACATTAAAGAAGTTTGGTATAATAAAATTAAATTTATGTAAAATTCAATTGCTAAAAAATAATTACAACACACACGAAAATAAAACTCCTTTATTAAAACTTCCCCAACAATTAACCAAACATCATACAAAATAAGAGTGTTCCTATAATAAAAACAATATTTATTTTAGTAACAGTATATAAAAAATAAAGTCAAATTTCAATTTAAATTTTATATAATTTATTATAAATATCATTTGGAATGATATTTGGCCAATTCTTGAAACTTAAGAAGAAAAATTTAGTTTTCGTTCAAATGTATCATGAAAATATGAAGGGTTTTTCTCTATTTGGAGTTTGTGGCATGCCTTTTGAACTAATATGTCAATTTTGAATAAACATGCACTTTCAGATATACTAGCCACACTATATGTCATATTAAAGTTTAGTTAACTCAAATTCCTTAAAAATGGATTAGAAATATTTTTATAAAAAAATATCAAGACAATCTAAGTGTTTTTTACTTTTCTTTGAGTATATGATGCATGTTTTTAACTAAAAGGTAAATTTTTAAGTGAAAACATGCACTATCGGTCATATTGGCCACACTATTTCATTTTTAGTTAAGGTTAGTTCCAACAGGCCATAAATGAATCATGAATAAGTTTACTAATGTATGAATATTATTTAAGTGTATATTCTTGGTTTTGAGTATGTGGAATGCATTTTAGACTAAAATGACACTATTGAACTAAAAATATTCACTTTCACTTAATATTGCCACACTGTGAGTTATATTGATGCTAAATTAATTCATATATGTTAAATATGGATCATGTGTCATTTTTCTAAATAATCAAAATAATCCTAGAGGGTTTTCTTAGTTTATTACTTATGAACTTTTTATGAAAAAATGTTACATTTAAACTGAGAACACAAACTTTGAGTCATAGCAGCTACACTATGTGTCAGTTTGACATGTGACTGATTCCATTACATAATTGAAAAGCTATTTATCATTTCCCTATGTTATCAAGACTATCAAATCATGTCTTATTGATTTTGGAAATGTGATGCACATTATAAGATAAATGTTACTTTCATATTGAAAACACACACTTTGGTTCATATCGACCACACCATGTCTCATATTGGTGTATGGGGGTCCTACATATCAAAAATGAATCTTATATCATTATGAAAAATAATAAATAAAATCATTTATTTTTTCTTGGTTTTTATCACGTGATGTATGTTTTGAACTAAACTATCACTTTTAAATGAAAAAAATGTACTATCAATCATACCAATCACACCAAGTGTCAGATTGACATATTGTTAATCCCTACACTTCAAAAATTAATTATCAATATTTCTCCAAAATTATCCAAAAACTCAGAGCATTGTTTCTTATTTTAGAGTATGTGATATTATTTTTAAACTAAAATGTTTTTTTAAAATGAAAACATGCACTTTCTGTTATATCAACCACATCGTGTGTCATATAAATACGAAATTTATTCATATACATAAAAAATAAATTATGGATCACTATTATAAATTATCAATGAAATAAAAGTGATTATCTTTTTATGTGACACATATTTTTAAATAAAATTTCACTTTTAAATGAAAACACACACTTTCAGTCATATCGACCATACGGTGTGTCATACTGATGAGTAGTGAATTACAATATATTAACAATTAAATATGGATATTTTTAATAAAATATCAAGATAATATGAGTTTGTTTTCTAATTTTTGACTATATAACACACATTTTGAACTAGAATATCATTTTTAAATGAAAACACACACTTCTTTTCATATCAAACACATTGGGTGTCATACAGGCATGAGGTTAGTGTATACACATAAAAAATGAATCAAAAATCAATTTTATAAGTTATCAAGACAATTCAATTGAATTTTCTTAATTTTGAGTATGTGGCCCCTATTTTATACTAAAATGTAACTTTTAAATTGAAAACATGGATCATTTGTCAATCTAGACACATTCTGTGTTTTATTGATGTGATATTAAAACCTATACATTGAAAATGAATCATATATCATAGTCCAAAATTATTAATACAATATTAGTTTTTTTGTTAGTTTTGACTATGTGATGCACGTTATGATAAAAAAATGTTAATTTTATACTGAAACATTCACTTTTAACCATATTTTTTAAACAATGTGTCAGATTGATGTGTAGTCTATTCCTACACATCATAAATTAACCACGAATCAATATCTTAAATAATCAATACAATTCGAGTGTGTTTTCTATATTTTAACAATGTTACATGTTTCATGAGCTAAAAAATTACTTTTATACTAAAAATAGACACTTTGATTTATACTGGACACATTGTCTGTCATGTTTTTATGAGGTTGATTCCTATAAATCAAAAATGAATTATAGATCATTTTACTAAAGTATTAATAAAATATGAGTGTGAGTTCTCTGTTTTTGAATATTTGAAATGGGTTGTGAGATAAAAAATATAACTTTTATACTAAAAACATTTACTTTGAGTCATACTGACCACACCGTGTATCAAATTGATGTGTGTTAGATTCTCACATGTCATAAATTAATCACAAATTGTTATTTTATAATGCCATGATAATCAGCAAACTTTGTACTAGTTTTGAGTATTCCGCGCATGTTTTGAACTAAAATATCAATTTTAAATGATAACATACAATTTTATTCATACAAGTCACATTTTGTATTGAAATAATGAATGGTTAATTCCAACAAATAAAAAATTAATCAAGGATTTTTTTCCAAAAGTATCAAGAAAATATGAACATGTTCGATTGATTTTGAGTCTATAATGCACATTCTGAACTAAAATTCTACTTTCATAGGAGTGGCTATACACAAATAGATTTGGAAAATAATAAATCATTAAGAATATGAGGTGAGGGTTATCCATGCAAGGTTTTTCAATGTGGGGTTGGTTGTATCAGTTTGGGTATGTTTTTTACGGATCAAGAAGTATGGTACTTATATATAGTTATTTGTTGAGGCTAATTGTATCTATTAGGGTTTTTAGTAATCTTTTGGGAGATATTAAATAGTGTATTTGGTTGAGGGGGAGGGTTATTGAATTATATTTTGTAATTTTCAACTGTTTGATGGGAGTTTCGGCCGTAGTAGGTTTATCTAGGCCTCAGGAAAGTGGTATTCTCGAAGTTAGTTAGTCTATTTCATCATCTTCTAAACATATTCTCAATATACTATAATTATATTTATTCTATGTTCTAATAAATATAATACATTACTATAGTTCACTTTATTCGCATTCTTCAACCAAAATTCTAATGTGTAATCTATTATTAGTGCGCGTCCTAATAATTAGTGCTTTCATTGAGAGGTAAAATAGGTGTATTAAGATGTGAATAAAAGGAAAAAAGATCATTTGAATGCATTTTTATATTGAGGAAACACTAATGATAAGGTATATCAAAGATATTAATAGGTAGATGACCAGGAAGAAGTTGATGGAGTGGTTAGAGATGGTAGGAATAGAAATTGTTTCACAGGAAAAATGTAACCTTTGTTTCAAACATTATCAGAGAAGTTAAATAAGTAATTTATAGAGTATATGAGGTAATTATGTGAGTTATAGGGTGTGAAAAATGATTATATGGGCCTATTATGGAACTCAAGTGGCAGCAAGGATTTCACTATACTAGAGAAGGTAGGATTTTTAAAAACATTTTGGTCAATATGATAGAGGTGTACTTGGAAGGAGTAAAAACTAGTGAAGATATAAGTAAAGGAGAAGTAGCGAAAAAATATAATTATAGAAATCAATGCAGATAGTATTTGAATTTTTACATGGAAGTAGAAGAGTAAATGTGGATTTTGGAAGAAGATAATATGGAATACTGAATTTGATAGTCACCACTCAAGCTATAGGTTTGTGGGGAATTACAAAGAGAGTAGAGTTTCCAATATTTTTCATTGAGTTTCCTTTTATAAAATGAAACTTATTTACTTCTAAGTCGAATTCCATAAGATATAAAGTTATATCTAAATCAAATCAGTATGGAAAATATAACACTCTACTAGTTTCTATTTTAGTTATTTGATAAACATGGTTTGGGGAAGGAGAAGCGAACACTGGACCTTGTGTAAAATATGGGACATTCAAGCATTGGTAGTTTGGATTAAGTCCATAATTTTTGAATTAGTTAATTATTGATCTAAGTTTTAGCGTAGATAAGTACGAAAGGTATACTAAGGAGGTAAAGTTTGTTCTATTTTTTTAATGAAACCTATTTCTGCTAGAGTGGTGAGTCTAATCCTACCAATAGTGGAATAGGACTCGGAAGAATGGATAAAATCATAGAATTTATAGTTTTCAAATTAAATCCAAATCATATGAAATAGAAAATATAATGTTATTCTTAATAAGTCAAGAAGGAAAGATTTAAATTCTATACTGGATTGGTTTGAAATTACATGGTAGGATTCTAGAAAACCAGATGGTTTATAACTAATATTTTCATTCCTAATTCATGAAACACTTATATTAAATGGATTACAAATAGAGGAAAGATTAGTTAAGGTCCAGCTGACTAATAACAATAAGGATCAGGGAAAGGATATCAATAAAGAAATTAATTTGTTTAATTCATCATTTGTTATAGTGATAGATGATAGTTGAAAAGGATTGAAGGAGAAAATTTTCAAATCCAATTTATTTTAATAGTATATGAGGCTATTCCATACCTAAAAAGTGGGACATAATTTATAAAGATTGTATATGATCTATGATTTAGGGTTGACACAAGTTTGTAAAGGGGGGGAACTTTTTTTAAGCACCAAAACAAAAGTTTGGGAAAAAAAGGAAAAAACGTAGCACCAAGGTTGCAATAGAGATCTAAAAATTATTTCTAGAATTACTAGTTGATGTCGGGTTCCAAAAGGAAGGAATTGAGAATCAATAACCACTACACCTCAAGATAAATCACCGTGTTCCAAGAACTCTTGGTATTGCGAAATAAAAGGCTACAATAGAAAATAAATAATTGGGAGTTCACATTGGGATTCATCCATGGATATTTTATGAAATAATTTCATATCTTGCTAAAAATTCATGGGTTTTAAATAAAATTATTCCTATGACCTTTAAGGGAATAATATCCGAGCCCATTTTCTAAAAGAAATTGTTTGGGATATGAAGAATGTTTTGAAAGTGGCTACACCTTTGGTATTTACTCTTCCACCACTCTAAGTATCTAAAAAAACTTATATTTGGCTATTATCATAATCATGGAGATAATTATGGTGTTCTAATGGAAAACAAATTGGGAGAGAATGTATGGAGTGTTCATTAGTATTTTTTTAAAAAGGTGGGTGGCTTCACCTGATGATTGATTTTGGGTGATTGAGTGTGGTCACACAATTGTTTCTACCTAGTTCACCATTATTTATATATAATAGAAACTCCTAGGGTTATCACATCTATAACAATGCACGAATATTATTTTCAACGGAATATGGTCATTTGGGGTTTTAGACCCAATGATGCTTTGGAACTCACACTGGTCAAGAGGATGACAGGTCAGGATCATCACACCATTTTTGGGGAAATTATTTCCTTCTATGGGACTCTCTTATAGATTTAACATATGGATATTAATCTCTTCCAAATCCCGATATGTGACTGGTTACCCTCATAAAATTATTGGGTGTTAAATCTATTTATATATAAATGGGGATTTACTAATAAGACTATTATATGTATCAAAGGTTCTCTGTTTGTTTTCCATTACTGCTTATCAATGGGTAGCTAATTGTACTTTAAATCCATATAACCATGAAATATAGATTTTACCACCATCTAGGAATTCGATTGGCATTTTGAGGGTGGGATTGAACATTCATGATTCATCCTACGCATCCAATTTATAACAGGAATAAAAACCCATGTATTTCGTTTGATATATTTTAAATTCATAAGGTGTGAATATATTATGAATTCTAACATCATACACTGAGGATATATATGAGGAAACATGGGGTGATCAGTATAGAGGTTGACCCCTATAAATACTTCCTAGATATCCTGCTTATAAGAGGAACCAAAGTCTCTGTAGTTCGGTTTTTCCCCAACCTGTTGATGTGTAGGGGTAGATAATTAGTACTCAAATAGTTAATTTCCCCAAAGTTTAATAATATGGGAATTGATTTTTGTATTACACCATGGTGGAATCCCATTTATGGATTCATTCATATCATGTCATTGAACAAGGCTTGCACATAGATTTTATCCTGATTAGAGAATTTATGTAGCGAGTGATATCATCATTGAAAATGCATAAGCTCACATGAGTCATTATTAGTGTGAGAAACAAGGGATAGAAATTAACTAGATTAACTACATCTGGATGATGGATTTATTAACTTAGGAATCCTTTATAGTGTATTTGATATGGATCTCAGGCCTTATGGAAGTGTCTTATGTATCCTTCTTATACTAGGAATCATAATTCTCATAGTTCAATTATTCCCAAACCATTGATGGGTTGGGAAGAATTATAAACCCAAAAGAGAGTTTAGGTCCCATGATTTATAATTTTCAGGACATTGATTAATTTACATAAAAGTGGATGGAAATTAGAGATCAGACCTTAACAAGGTGTCTTATGCATCCTGTTTGGATAGGAATTAGAGTTTATATTGTTCAGTTCCTCCTGACCCACTGATGGGTTGGGATAGGTGATTACATTTGAAGGGATAATTATAATAACTAAGGTTTAGGGATTTTATGTAATTATGATAGGGTGGAATTCCATGATACATATTCATTATTTATACTTTGACGGATAACAAGAGATGATGACCATGAATTTTCTACCGAATATGTTTGGTATGACACAGAGGCATGCTTGAGATAATGACATTAATATGATAACATGAGTGCATAACCCCATCACCTAATGGGAACTCTCCTTATAAAGGGGTAATAGGCTGAAGGTTCATGGTTGGGGTTTTATACGGTGTATGTCCAAGTGTGTCTATTGGACAAGGTTTACATGTCCAGTGTGACTACCTCACTCGTATTGGATATCTTCCTGACATGTCTTGGATATCTGTCTGATTTTTCTTGGATGTATACATGAAAAGTTGAGGGGTTTTTTCATAATTTGATCTATACATATAAAGGTTGTAATGCGATCAAGATGACATGTCCAGAGGACTTCACATGACCTAGCTGATATGTCTTAAGACTATTACATGATCTAGATGACATGTTAGTAGGATGTATCATGATCTCGATGGCATGTCTAGGGGATATTTCAAGACATAGAAGACATTTTCTAAGGATATCACATGACTTGGATGACATGTCTGTAGAACATCTCATGACTTGGATTACATGTCCGGAGAACATTGCATGACTTGACGGACATGCCCAGAGGATGTTGCATGACTTTGCTGACATGCATGAAGGTCACTGCATGATTAATGAAATGATCACATGGAGTTCACATCCTCGCTGCCAGAAGATTAATGTATCCTTCTTTGTATGTATCATCCATCATTTTCATCCTTCATCACTTAAATTCCTTAATATTCTCCAGGTGATAGCCTATTAATACATCACATGATTATGTCAATATGAAATAAACTGTTTTCTTGATCAAACCATCGGGCTAGAATACCTTTTAATGATAAATTAGGTGATCACATGAAGCACATAATCATACCACATAATCCCTTAAATCATTCCCTAGGATTACCTGGTGAAAGACTATTTTGATTGTGTGTTTCTACACTCTGGAAAGTCACCTCTCACCTATGTGCTCTAATGTGTTTATTTTATATGTCAAGGGAAAAATTTATAAGCATCGCTCCCCTAGATCTACATTGATTTTCATGGTGTTTAAATCACAAATATGGGGTGAAGTCTACAAAGTGATTGTCACACCACATGTTTCACGTGATCCAACCATGGTTAATCATTTTTTTGTCATGAGATAAATATATATTACATGATCATCCCATCATTTCCATTTTATTAAACCTATGGATTTTCAAAAAAACCATAATTAACTTGACATATCAATGGGTTTCCTCAATATCAGACCGACATGTTTGGGAGTCTATGGGATATTAGTTTACGGTTCGATGACACTTGTCATGATCGATGAATACTTCTTTAGGTCCCTTCACTAAATCATGATTCCTTGTTAAAGGAACTTCACATGAGCAAGGAAGACTTGTATGGGGCTCTTAACAAGACCAATCTGACCTCTTATAGGGTATCCTCAAGATCAATATAAAATGAAAATAGGGCTCCATGTGATCAATGGATTGATCACATGAGGTTCATAACCCTTTCTCATGAAAATCATCATACCTCTACTTCACATAAGGGTTCCATCCTTTCATATTTTATTTTATAATTTATATGGTGTTATCCCATCAGTTGTCTATCGGAGAATTACATTTTTAAATGGATATATTGGATATCCTTCACATGATAATGTTATATGTCCTGTGGTATTCGTGAAATGAGGTTGGTGTGTTCCTAGGTATTTCTCATGATCCATGAACTAATAATGAATATTAAGTCATCCCTTCACATGAAAAATAACATAACTCCCTTCGACATGATTCTACCACTTTTCAAACTTTTATTTTATAAACATCTTGGGTGATTTTCTCTAATTTCTTGACAATAGTGTTACCTAATTAAATGGACTCCCCATGCAGCCTTTTCTTGATAAATCAGGCTATTTTATTGGGCTTCACATAATCAGGAAAACTTATAGGCAGGGATTCATGTGATCTTGAACAAATCACGTGAAGTGCATGACCCATTCATGTATTGTCCTAAGGGTCACGTGATTCAAATAACCCAGGTATCCAATCACCATGTAGCTATGTTGTTCCTTTATTTCCTTTGTGTATAAAATAATGCACATGGTTTGGGTATTTCATTGTTATTAAAATTGAATATATTCATCTGGTGGGCATCGATAAATCCCCCCCCCCCACACACTCTCAAGAAAGGCCAAAAGGGACAAGGTCTCTGCTATGAGGAAGTAAATTCTTACCTAAGCTTTTTAGGCTTCTACTGGTTGGTGTTCCAAGTGGGTTTTGGTCTTCTAGAAGAACATTCATGTTCCATGGGGTTCCATCTAAATAGGGGAATTGGGGGCTATTCGATTCACCAATGAAATAATCCTTCATAGATCTTGCAATCTCTTCGCTTATGTGACTACTTTGCAAGATCACTTTGCAAGTTCATTTTACATGACTTCATCATAAGAACAGTTTGTGTGATTCCATAATGGAATCAACTTTTCCCTGTCACTTGAGCCATCATTCACATCCTTAGATGAAGGGTTTCTTCACATACTTTGTGTGATCTTAAGGATCGTCACATGATCTACTATCATTTATATAATCCATGTGACCTTCACATGGTCACGTGATCGCAAGTATTAAAATGATCATGAGATGTCACATGGGTCACATGATTTTTAAGTCTTATAAAATGTCATTTAATCACAAATCCTTATATGGGTCATGTGTATCATGTGATACTAACTGAGATATATACTTATTTAACTAATTCCTCCATAATGATTTCACTCCTTCTCATATATGTTTCATATTCTTGTGTAGATGGATTCTAGTTCAGAGAAGTATCTTGATGTGGTTGTCCAGAGAGCTATGATTATCAGGAACCATAATATCGACCCTTAGTATCAGGACTTTTCTAATAATGAGGCTCTAAACGGGCTTCTTTCATCTAGGCTTCTTTCATCTGGGCTTAAAGACTATCCATTGTCACAAATAATACCTTCGTATGGATTCATTATTCTAGATTGTAACGCCCCGACCCCAGCTACCCAGAGTCGGTGCATTATTACATAACATTGGCATGATCACAAGAAAGATCAAATCTCGAAAGACCGATTGGTTTAGTAGCCTTGGAAATACTAGATATATTCATAAGTTTTACATTACATCATAAAATGAAAAACTACTACAACAACATAATGTTTCCACAGTCCACACTATAATCCCCTCATAATATCCCTACAGGTCATTCATAACTTACATCTTCACATCCTGGGAAAAATAAAACATAGAAAAGGGGTGAGCTCAAATGCCCAGTAAGGATAACAATATAGCGGAAACTTTCATAAATAAGAATAAACTTTTAAGGCAATGTATAACTAAAACAAAAGCCTTTCAAACATGAACTTTCAACATGGTATGGCATAAATAAAATGAAATAATGCCATTTACTTATTCACATGGATATTCTACTAATCAAATAATCACATGCAAAAATCAATAACCACTTTCATAATGTTGGAATGCATAATTTCAGACTATCATAACCACATAGTCAAGGCCTCGTGCCAAGACTACAAATAAGATTTTGTCAAGGCCTTGTGCCAAGACACTAGTTTGTCTCATGAGACCTACCGATGCATCGAGGAGCTATAGCGGGCTCCACCCGTCACATATTAAGTCCAATGCATTCCCATATGAAAAGGTTTAAACATAACATAAACATTCGTATTAAAACTAGCATACGAAATGTCAATACTTTCACCATAAACTATGAATGGTATAAAAATAGCACATCCATAGTCAAACATATCACAAAACCTTCAATAAAATATAGAAGTTTTGTATCATAATAAATCAACTTCAAATAATCTTAAAATCCATCAAAGGATGTTGACATAGATGAAATCAAAATTCTTTTTAAAGAAATATCTCCTTTTTATTTTGAAATCATTTAAGATCCATATAAAATAAAACATTTTATTTGAAATATTCTTATAAGCTTGTAAGGGAAGCTTTGAAGATTTTATAACGGCGGAAAATAGCCGCACCCGCCGTATAAAAAAACATTCTTACCTTAATTCTGTCAAAAAGGTTAAAAAGGACCTTGTTTGGAAAACGACGGAAAGATTCCCTTATAAACCTCTTATAAAAAGTCAAACAAGGGTATAAATGACTTTAACCCATATTCTTTTAAATATTAGAAATGTTTTTAAATACATTTTGAAGAAACATGGACGTGGATGATAACAAAGTCCCAGTAGATAATTATGTATAAACAATCTCGGATAATGAAGAGATTGCGAAATAAATCCTTACCTTGTACTTTTCCTTGGTTGGGGTAGGTTAACCTCCTGTATAATTGTGAAATAATTGTTACTAAATTATACAAGAATCATATACATTAATATGATATCATATATGATCTTTTAATATTGATTTGATAATAATATCTTAGTATTATCATTATATCGGGTGTTAACTTACTTGTTTTCTTTTATATGTTATGTTACGTAAGACATGTTTCTAAGGGATAGGTTGTATATTATTCATATCCAGAATGATATCAATTCCTTAAACATCATTTTTAAATCATCAAATGATAATTATACTTGAATGGATACGATGGAGAATGAATCTCATCGCGTTCGTGGAGACGGTAGTCCGTACGTACGCACGAGCGACAATATCATTCTTTTGATATTAAAATAATATATAAATGGATGGTATATCATATATACAGAATCATTAACATGTTATATTTATTATTTATATGAGTTACACATCATTATTATACCCATCCAAATAATATTATATTGAATAACAATTACACCACGACGTGGAGACGGTAAGTCGTACGTACACACGTATGGTGACATGTTATTCAAAGGGTGGATAGAATACTGAATATGGGTGTACCATATTTATAATAACATCACGGTATATGTGAGATACTGGAGTTATTATTTTAGAATGGTAACAACAAAGGAAGAAGAAGTGGAAGAAGAAATGAACTTAGAAAAGGGTGGTGAAATCATTACCTCTTCTTCGGGTTCTTCCTTTTGATTTGATCAAAAGGGCTCCTTAGGTTGGCTTTCTGATCAAACTAAGGCCTCTAGGTTGTAGTGAGTGATGTTGGGAGAGTATTTGGGCAGAGTTTGGCCGAACCAAAAGGCTTTGAAGGTGTGAAGAAAAGGGAAGGAGGAGTGCCCTTTTATAAGAGGGGTGAGGGGCACCTTTGGAAAAGCTAGAGATATTAGTTTATAATAAATTCATAATCGGTTTCCAATGGCTCCAAAGTTGACTATTCAAAGGTTAAGGTGGGGATGGGTCGAAAACCACTCAACCAATAGAATTTAGACAGGTTTGGGTACTTATATTAACCTTATCTTTAAGTATTAACTCTAAGTTAATTAGTTTCACTTTTACAATGTCTCTTTGTATTTTTATATAATATGGTTAATAAACTTACTATATACATCCAAGCGACCCCCAAGTGGTCCATTAATTATGAACCTATCAGGAAATAAGTCTCTTGGCCGAACCTTAGATTTTTAGGAATCTAATATCAATTAATAATATAATATTTGTTTTAAGAACTCTTTTATGTCAATTTTGACACTATTCAATAGTTGATTTTTGTGAAACTCATAACAGATTGATTACTTCGAAAAAAGTCAATTAAATCAATCCTAATATATCTTATTATCCTATAAAATTAGTTTAATTCATTAAAAGTTTCATATTATATTTATTTTGGTATTTATAATATCAATTCTTTTAATTTTTCACTATTATAGTAATTACTGCATCATCATTGTGTCATAAATAAAATAAATTATTTAATGTCTAAAAATTATAAATAAAATATAATTATGTAGGAAATCTTTTTATCTTTCTAATGAATATTTATAATCTAAAATCCAACATATATAACCCTATGTAACAATTGTGTTTCTAAAGGATATATGCTTGTGTTATTTTTGTATTCATTTTAACTTAACTAAAATAAAGTGTCATTATCACTTACAAGTGGAACCATGGGGTCCCAAAATAGACCCAAAGATTCCCATGGTCTACCATGTATCAACCAATATGGTTAAGACACGTTTTAGGGTAATTTAGTATTATTATAATATTATTTTGTTAACCCTTATTTACCGGATTTACCCTTAACTATGGTAAATAAAATATTTACCGCAGTAATTATTCAAAATGTCTAAAAATAAAAGTTACCTATTTACACAATTTGAACATCCTGATTCCAAATATGGAATCCATTTTCCTAAATTCAAAACACAGAAGTGGCAGAAATTAATTTAAAATTAATTCCCGCTGTCAAAACAAAAAGCGTGTTTTTAAGAGATAATAACTATCAAAAGATTGACACTTGTTTATGTTCGGTTTAATTGTAAAATTATGTCCAATGACCAAAATTATATTAAATGGTAAAAATATATTCTAAATATACTTTAAAACTACTAAAATTCATAATTTATCACTATTAATTATTTTGATTAAAAAAGTTGTTTTTAATTAAAATTTAGTAATTTTCACTATTCATCAAAATATGAAAGTTATCCGAAAAGTACCAAAATTTCACCTTAGGCTAAATTAGATATTATGAATCCAAAAATGAAGTCCATTTTGAAATATAAAATATATATAACTTCAAAAAGTAGGTATTACTATTCATAACAGCTAGTTTGATTGGTTACGGTGTGTTAGAACTCGGTGTTGCGTACAACACACGCTAGCGTACCGTGGAAGCTTGGGATGTTTCATTTTAAATTTTTGATGTCCCCATTTAGTCAAAAAGTTTTAAATATAGTATCTAAAAAGGGTTCACTATTAAAAGTTGATAAAAGTGAAATACTGAAAATGAATTTGTTCTTGCATTATATCTAAGAAACTCATAATATGGATTCTAAAATTATAAGGATTATATAAAGTTTAAAATTTAGATAATACTATTCATAATCTCTTTTGAATGGCTTTTTTTTTAATTCATGGTGTGATTGAACTCGGTGTTGCGTGTAGTGAAAGTTATTGAATTATTTTGAAGAAATAACACACTATAAAATCTTGGGGTGTTACATAGATGATATTATAATTCATCTAATTGACTATAATCTTCCGTCTCGCTAGTTTTTTTTCTCTCTTGATTGCATTCAAATGATATTTTCTGGAGACAATCAATTAATTATAGCTACACTCTATGAGATATCCTATATGTTGTCTCTGTAAAGACCCAAAATTTTATCAATATATTTTCCCTTATTATAATTTTTTAATATAATATGAAACCCATAAAACATAGAAAACTTAATAAATACATTATAAAGAATGAAATATGTGGTATTTATAGAAATTAAGAAACATATACTCATGGAATAATAACTTAACTTTTAAATAGTAATATGGATAATTGGAATAGTAATTTGGCCAATATAATAGTAACCTCACCAATGAAATCATAAATAAAATTAATTCATCATATAAATGAAAATATTATATGATTATATCATGGTTTAAGTAAATAAATGTTTTAAAATGATAAAATAAGTGTCGATATTTTTGTAAAACATAAATTTTTATTTATAATATTATAATTAATATAATGATTAAAAAGAAAATTAACTTTCATAAATAAGATTCATAAATTAATATTATGTTGTATTATAATTATAAGAAAATTTTATGAGGCCTAAATTAATTTTTCAAAGGGTCATAAAATTGATTATAAAATTAAATTTGGTATTTTTTAAATAAATTATAATTTTAATTAAAAAGTAAATTTATCATATTTATAAAATTAATTTCAAAAAATGGATCCTATTTCTGAAATCTATACATCGAATAATGGTTTGGGTGAAATTTTTGGATCATTTTAAAATAGTATAATTTTTGTGAATAGTAAAATACATTAATTTTTAGTATTTAACATTATAAGAAAAATACATGAATCATTATTTAATGCATGTAAATACCCAGACTCCAGTAGCCCAGATCTGGTGCCTTAGTTTATTGCATTGTCACAATATATAAGAAATTGTGTCTTAAAATATTCTCCAGTTTAGTAGTCTTGATGAACTATATACAAACATTGTTTCCATATTACATTGGTAAAATATAAAACATAACAAATGAAAATAATTTTCATCCTTGAAATTGTTTAAACATTTTATCTTAAAAACATAGATAAAAGAGAACAAATAAAAGGGTGAGCTCATATGACAAGAAATAGTTACATATAGTGGAAGAAATCTTGAATCAATAATGTAAAATCAAAATTTTAAGGTTTAATAAATGAACACACATTCCATTTAAACAATAACTTTTTCAAAATATGAATCCATAGATAATATCACATTAAAAATATTATGGATAAAAGAATAATTTAATTCTTAATAAAGTGAATATTTAACTATTGTACGTCATGTTTCCCAGGCATATGATACCTTTACCGTTAAGACCATTCACAAGATGGTTTAATCATTGTGGGTAAAATCACACTTAATTTGGCCGACTTTATTGGTCTCACGATACTACTGATGCATAAATGGGAATTTATATATACATTCCCCATGAAATATTTAATTTCCAAATCATTCTTCATATATTTAAATGATTTATTTAATTAATTAATTAATAATACTTATCAACACGTATCTTTGTTGAATAAAAAAGATTGGTTTAACATTATTTCCCTAGTTATTCAAATAACATTCAATGTAGAATTCGTATGTAAAAATGGTATATGGTTTAGGAAATAATAAATTTAATGGATTATTTGTCTCAACTATAAATTCACATAAAGAAATTTAAATACAAAATAAGATAATCAAAGTCATTTCACACATAACCTTATAATCAATGAGATATAATTTTAACCTGATGTATGAAAATTGAGTTAAGAAATATCTTACCACTTGTAATATGTTGTATCATATGATCCAGAAAAGGATAACATTTTGTAAGAACCCAGTTTTTTCTTTAGAAGACTTTGGAATATTCTTGATGATATTCCAGAGTAGCGCCTTCAGACGTCGTGCGATTCCGAGCCCCGGAGTGGACGAAATTGAGTTTTTAGGGTGTTCACACTAGAAACGCCAAATAAATGGGATAACTCCTAAATGGTGCTTCAGATCAGAGATCCGAGTGTACAGATGGGTCCGAAATTGGGTGTTTACCCTAGGAACGACATAAAACATGTCGGCGCGGGATGTTTGGACCCCTCGCTCGCTTTCGAAAGGTGAAACGGATAAATTAATTAATTAATTTATTCGTTTGATGTTGAAACTCAAGTATCTCTTAAACGGTGGATCGGTTTGGGAAACTGAGAGCACCGTTGAGTTCGGAGCGTGCTGTTTACCTTAGGAGGGGTGTATGTTTTGTGGGCGCGGCCCGTCTGTGAAAAATGGCCCCAGGGGCGTTTTCGTAATTTGGCGGCTTCGGACGCTAAGTGTGATAACTTTTGAATGGGGTCTCAGATTAAAATTCTGAGACCACCGTTGCACTCGGAGTGTCGTGTTTACCCCAGGGGCGACCTTCTTTTTGTCCGCGTCGGGAGCGGAGTTGGGGTGTGTCGGGCAGATGGTTTAAGTATTTTCTACTTAAACATATCCCCCCCTTAATCTTCTTCTTCTTCTTAGCCTGGGAAGCCCCTTCCCTCTCCTCCTCCACTCCGGTGAGGCACCTCTGGTAAGGTAGTGGTGCGGCGGCGGACACCCCGTGAAGCTCCGGGCAGCGCCCACGAGGTAGGATCGTACGTTTCGTTTTTAGTTTCCCGCACCTATCTTGAGCTCGATATGCACTGTCGATTCCTTGTCAAAACATTGATCAAAGCCCACAAATGAGTAGTAGAGATAATTCCCTTTCCAATTCATCTTTAGGATTCAAATTCCGAGCTCTGTGTCATCCGCAATCATCCACCAAAGTTTGCGGGTTTTCGGGTTCCGGCGAGTTCGAGCGGCGGCGTGGCTCGGTGGAGGCGGCGGCGCGCGGATGGATTTAGCGGTCGGCGGCACGGGTGTTCGGCGGACCGGTCGGGCGAGTGCGAGGCTCTGGGCACCGGCGCGAGGAGAAGCTGGCTACGCAAGGCGACGACTCCAGGCGGCGAGGCCGAGCCGCCGGGGCGCGGCGACCACGCGGTCGCGGCGCGCGACCCCCGCGCGGGGACAAGAATCGCGCGACGCGGGTCTTCGCACGGACCAAGTGACCGGCCACAGACCGGTCGGTGCACGGTCCGCTGGTCAAAGGCCGGACCGCGCGGTTAGACCGCGGCCCGGCCCAGAACGGCCGGATCGGCCGGTTCAGGCCGGTCCGGCCCAAGGGGCCCTGCACTCAGGGTTCGGACTCCCGTATTTTCTGCTACGGGCGTCTGTTTTGAGTGTCGTCTGCGGCGGTAAAACCGTATCGTCGAGGCGGACTTTTTGAGATGGTTTCGAGAATTTTTAATTCCCGAAAAGATGGTCCGCGAAGGCGTGACGTGTCTTTAAGTGGATGATCGTTTCTCCCGAGATTTTTGTTTTGAGCGGCGCGGACACATCCGATGTCTGTTTTGAGAGCCGTCAGTGGCGCTGGAAAATTGGCGTCGAGGCGGAGGTTTCCAGGATGGTTCCGGGTGTTAAAGCTGGGGTTGAGGCATGGGCCCCACGGTCCGTCTTTTGAGCTACGTGTAGCGTTTCAGTGACTTTTTCCTCGGTCGACCGTTCGGGACGCACGAGCAGTCGATTCTGGATGTTTTTCCGAGGGGATTACAATGGTGAAATCCGCCCGCTCTAATTCGGCATGATGGTGCGGGGCCCATGAGGGTCATTTGGCGTCGACGGTGATTTTCCAGCTTTATCACCGGGTGTCCGTTTTGGACAATTGAATAGTCCATTTCGTGTACTTTTTCAAGAGGATCGCAACGGTGCGATCCGTTCGTTGAGTTTCGGGATCGGGAAGTGGGTCCCATGTAGCACCGCTCAGGTGACCTGCGTCGGGACATACATTTTTCTCCAGATATCCATTGCACTCATGTGGGTAGTGCTTTTGACGTGTTTTCCCGAGGGGATCGCAATGGTGCGATGCGCCCGACTTTTTTTGGGGTCGAGGCTCGGGATCACGGGACGTCGTTCGGGCATGAGGCGGTGTTGGTGACTTTTCCGTTGAATATCTTTTGGAGGCGAGTAAGTAGTCGATCTCGTGTGTTTTTCCGCAAGTATTACAACAGTGTGATCTGTTTGGTTGTACGGATCCTCTTGCGTGATCTTGTTAAAAGTGGAATCATGAAAGGTGCTCCAGTGGCGGTTCGTCCTACCATGTTTGTAGCGGACCCTTGGCATGTGGTCGCGCACTCTAGGGAGAGTGATATAAATGATTCACGGGATGTGGTTGGTCGTGCCTGAGCCTTTGAGGTGGAGTTGTTACGTCAAGCCTTCGCGTTGACGCTGGGTGTCGTGTGCACGAGAGCCTTTGGTCTAGAACGAGGTATACTCTGGGAGTATACAGGAGCACTTGGAGGTACGTGTGGTTTGTACCTGAGAACGTTTGTGTGCTCTATTGGGGTTGACGTGCGGCCACATGTCGTGTGGGCCCCATGTGCGTGTCGTGTTCTGCTTTGCGTACTTTGACATCTCGCGACGTAGAGTGTCCCTCTTTGTGTTTGTTTGACCAGCAGGGTGAAGTTTTTCCCCTGGCTCTGTGCTCGTTTGTTGACCAGCAGGGTTGAGTGGTCTCCCCTAGTTTCGTTCTCGATGGATTGGCTATTAGCGGTGCTAGTGACACCCAGTGCTGGAGTAGACGTTGCACCTCTTTTGGGTGAGTTGTTCTGGAGTTGGGAGGTTGCACGATACCCACTCCGTGTTCAGTTGTCCAGTGTTGTACCCTCTAGTGAAGATGGCCAGAGCAGTTCTGAGTTTGACCCTCCAGCGGGGCTGGGCAGTGGGTTACTCATCGGCTTTTAGGGTCTACCCTCTAGCAGAGACTGGGCAGTGGGTCACCCGACGCACTTAGGGTCTACCCTCTAGGAGAGACTGGGCAGTGGGTCACCCGATGCTCTTAGGGTCTACCCTCCTGCAGAGACTGGGTAGTGGGTCACCCGACGCTATTAGGGTCTACCCTCCAACAGATACTGGGTAGCGGGTCACCCGATACTATTAGGGTCTACCCTCCAGCAGAGTCTGGGCAGTGGGTCACCCGACGACCTCTTAGGGTCTACCCTCCAGCAGGGCTGGGCAGTGGGTCGCCCGTCGTCTAGTTCCAGGTCTACCCTCCAGCACGGTTGGGCAGTGGGTCATATGTCGACTTATTCCAAGTCTACCCTTCAGGGGGTTGGGCAGTGGGTCACCTGATGATGTGTTAAGGTCTACCCTCCAGCGGGGCTGGACAGTGGGTCACCTGATGATGTGTTAAGGTCTACCCTCCAGCGGGGCTGGGCAGTGGGTCGCCAGATGTTGTCTTATGGTTTACCCTCCAGTAGGGCTGGGCAGTGGGTCACCTAGTATCTTATTATGGTTTACTTTCCAGTGGGGTTGGGCAGTGGGTCGCCTGATGATGTATTAGGGTTTACCCTCCAGCAGGGCTGGGCAGTGGGTCACCCGATATCTGGTTATGAATTACCCTCCAACAGGGCTGGGCAGTGGGACACCTATTGGCATTCCAGACTCGGTCCTCTCGACTAGGCTAGTTTGTGTCTTTCCTTTGTAATTACCAGAGCGGGACCCTTGGTTGTACGGGTCAGTGTTGTGATGGCTTTGACTTTGAGAAGACCTCTCTACTACAGGGCTGTGACGAGGTGTGGTTTTACTTTCCCTAGAACTCTCAATTATTAGGGGCGTTTTCCCCACCGAGACGCGTTCTTGTGACGCGATCTAAAACCGTGCAGGTGATTCAGTGCCTCCCAAAGAGGACAGTGTCGAGGTGAGGTGATTGAGCCCCTTGGCTTGGGGTTTGGGGAAGATGTGCGGGATGCTGGGCATCGTTGGATTTTATTTCTGGGACTGTTGGCTACTCATTCTTGGGCTAAGCTACAGGATGAAGATCCCCTTATGACATTGTTCGGGCTTCTTGTTTGAGCATAAGGATATGTATATACCTTGTTCTGGTACCCACTTCTTGGGTTTTGATACTCTCCTTCCAGGAGAGGTGAAGACGCGCAGGGTATGCCATGTGATTTTCATGTCTAGCTTCTCACGGTTGGATAAGTCTACTCTCCTGCTATAGCTAGAGAAGACTCGACGAGAAGTTCATATTCTCACCGTTCCTATCTCCTTGTGTTTGGATGAGTCTTCTACCTTTCTCTTGTTGGGTTGAGCTGGACTCTTTACTTCACTTTCAGTTGTACTCCTCTACTTTTCCTGTTCGCTCTACTGCTCATCGTTCTGTACCTCCTTTGTTGCTCCCTCGATCCTTCGGGGTATCCTACTGAGTATTTTTATACTCACCCCTGCTTGGGCTTTGCCTGCTCTTGGTGTGCCCTTGCAGACGACAGACAGGTGGAGCGTGGCTTCAGTGGAGCGTAGGATCTTGGGAGCTTGGACCGCATGCGGTGGTCGTGGTCGGGTTCCAGGTGGGAGACCCATCAGCTGTTTCTTTTTGTTTACCTGTTGCTGGGTTGTGGAACTTTTTGGTTGGGCATGTGTTTTTCCCCTTTTCTTTTCAGCTTGTACCATGTACTGTTTAGAGGTCGATGCACTCTTGTGGTTTATTTATAGCAATTTCCCTTTACTTTTCTTTTTACTCTGCACTTTTTCATTGAGTGTGTTGCGTGTGTGTGTGTGTACAGGTGGTTAGGCAAAGGTCTCCCTGAGTTGTTTTGCCTTCGGGACTGGTCGCTAGCCCCTGGCCTATGGAGGAGGGCTTGGGGTAGTTGCGGCTCGAGCCTGGTTAGGGTCGGGTCGTGACACATTTAAAAACACATAAAATATAATGATAATAAATAAATTCATTATATAATATTTAAAAAGGTTAGAATATATACCACATAAAATAAATGAGTGGTGAATAAAGAAAATGTCCCACTGAAATAAAAGTGACCTGAAAAACCCATACCTTGCACTTTCCTTTAGTTGACTATGATTTAAACTTCTATATAATGGTTTTAATCAAGTTATTAATTTATAAAAGAACCATGTCCATTTTTATGATATCATATATGATCTTATTATATCAACTTATCACCTATTTGTTAACAATATTTCATTATTACCCTTTTTTCGAGTGTTAACTGCTTCATTTTCCTATGCATGTTTTGTCATGTAAGTCCTAGTTATTGTGCATAAGATATAATTTTTTCATATATATATATATATGATGATATTAATGTCATATATATAATATTTTTTCATTATATACATTTTTAGAATCATTCTTAAATGGTGAACATGTGAAATGAAATACAGCGCATCGTGGAGACAGTAGTCTGTGCGTATGCACGATCGACAGTATCATTCCCTTAAAAGTGAAAATTTGAGGAATTGGATGGTATATTAATTTTTAAATATTTATTACCATGTAATAATTATCATATATATCTATTATATCCATCATTATATCCATTCAAGTAAATTGGTGATCAAAAACAAATTAAACCACAGCGTGGAGACGGTAAGTTGTACGTACGCACGCGGAATGCTTTCATTTTTTATAGGATGTATAAAATATGGAATATGGTTTTACCATAATCATAAAAACATATATGAATATATATGATAATAGATTTATTTATTTATCATGAAAACAATACATTAATAGTAAGTGGAAGATTTAGTAAACTTGAAAGACTCTATAAGGACAATTACCCCTTCTTTGGAAAACGTTCTTTAGATCTCTTCTTAATGGATCTAGGGTTGGTATTTTGGAAGAAAAAAACGTCCATAACATATATAAGGATGTTTATAAGAGTAATTTATACAATTTTTTCAGGATTTAAGGCTCAATAAAGTGAAATGAAATGAAGGGAGGAGTTTCCTTTTATAATTGAGGTGAGGGAACGCTTTTGAGTCCTCAAAATATTAAATTATAATAAATTCATTTTCTAAAAAAATACCAAAAAATGTAAATAGATTTAATTATAATATGATATAATTTTTTATTATAATCATATAATAAAATTTAGACATGTTTTGGTTTTATTTTGAACCTTTTTTTTGATTGACCTTAGTTAGCTTATTTTCATTTTAATTATGGTAACAATTTATTTGATATTAAAATATGGTAATTTTTACTTAAAAAATGTCATTTGGACCATAAATTAATAATGTATGAAATTTTAGGTCAAATAATAATCAATTTTTGTTTTTTTTAATATTTTATTATTATTTTTAAATAATTTAGTAAAATATTATTCTGATAAAATATCATTAATGTCAATTTTGAGACTATTCATTACTTTGGCCTTAAGTAAATCAGGAAAACTATATAACTTTAAAAAAATTAATACGCCTATAATATGTCATAATCATCCATAAAATTCATGTATAAACTAAATTAATTCAAATTGTATTTATTTTATATTTTTAATATCATTTATTTGATTGTTTCATTAACTAAATAATTACTCCATCGTCATTGTATAATTATTTAAGGTAATTATTTATTCAAAAAAAATAAAAAAAATAGCATGATTTAGATAATTATTTAATATTTTAAAATAATATTTATAGTCAAAGATATCTTCTGAATAATACGATATTAAATATAATATAGTTATTAGAAATATGAATGTGACATCTTTTCCTTCTCTTTAAATAAAATATTATAAATATCATAATATCATCCAAATGGTTCCCAATATTCATAAATAAATTTATATAATTATAATTTTTTTATTAATTTTAAAATGGAAACCAATATTCATTAACAATATACCTTTTTCCAATGTGGACACATAAGGTACGTTTAAGACAAAGAAAGTGACATTTTCCAATTTTCATTAATTTAAATAATATATAAGTCATTTTTATTAAAAAATATCCATTAAATAAATCAAATTATAACCTTAGGTATTAAGGTTAGAATGAAAATTATCTAATAATTTTTTTTAATGTTTTAGGGTAATTTTTTATTCCTGGAAATATTATTTTTACCATAAATTACATTATTTACCAAAAACTGTGGTAATAAAAAATCAAAAAAATTACTATTGATATTGACAAAAAAAATAAAAGGATACAATTTATAAACTTATAAATTTTGATTCCAAATATGTAATTAAATTTTAAAAATTCAAATCAACTAATTGACAGAATTAAATTTAAAATTAAACTGATAAAGCGTAACTAAAAACAATTTTCCTGAAAATTCATTTTTAAGCCCAAAAATATACATATACAAAAATAAGTTATAATTACTATTAAAAATAAATAAATTATATTATTTATAACTAAATATTATTTAAGTAACATTGAGATTAAATTCAAATCATAAATATACCTTTAATATAATGAAATTGACAGTTTTGTAAGAATTGGTATTTTCACTATTTACTAGAAAATAAATATTTTCAAAAAATACCAAAAATTAAACCTAAAATAATTTTGAAATTATGACTTTTAAATTTAATTTTATTTTCTCCAATATAATTTATAAAAGTTTCAAAATTTAGTTTTAAAATAAGTACATCATTAAAAGGAAGTAAAATTGCCTTTAGAAAAATATAGCCTTTTATGTATAAAAATTGTATTTATTATTATATTATACCTATAAAATATTTGGGATTAATTGAAAATCATTTAAAAGATTATATAATATATAAATTCCATAATGTTGTTAGTTTTATTCATTCGCTCAATTTAAAGGCTAGTTTATAGTGGTTGTGTTAAAATAATAATATTACTACTACATCGTGGTTCATTTAAGCTTGGTGTTGCATGAAATATAAGCTATCAAAGTGAATAATTTTGAAAGGTAGATACCAAAAAATCATGGGGTGTTACATTCTCTCCACCTTCAATAAATTGTGTCCTCTCAATTTAAAATTGTGATTGAAAATCGTGGAGTTGTCATTTTATAATACCCTTTTGGAAATTCCCGCATCATAAAAAGGGTTAATAAACCTACCTTCTAAAAGGAGGGAAAGGAAAAAATGATAAGGTCAGAAAAAAAACAAGGCTTTCTAATAGGATAAATTTAATGGGAAGTGAAAAAATAAACATAGAAGAAAAGTATATCTATAAAGTTCTGATGGAGATTGATCGAGAACATGGTCATTAGAAAATTAACCATCAAAAAACTATAAATCTATTTTCAGTTAAAACACCGTTGATTCTTCATAAGGAAAATTAAATGGGGAACATTTTTATTCCAAAATCCTTTTCCTAGAGTTGAGGGATTCTTATAATATATTGATAAGTACTTGGAAAAAAATTACATTTTTTCATTCCATTCCATAAGAATAATCTCATCCTTTGGCTATATTTCGATGTATTTCCACTCCATTTTATACACCTGGAGATGGATACTCAAAATGAATTTTTCATTCCTAAAGAACTTTTAACGAATCATATGGTCCAAAGTTTAACTTAAGCCATTCCATAAGTAGTTAATCTTAAGACTCATCCAAAACAAGTCTTTCCAAATTCAATGAAAAAAATTAAAAGGAAGGTCGCTATATTTCAAAAATAAAATTAGAATTAGATTACCAAAACAAAATAATATAACTCTTAATATCACAAACCAAATTTATAAATACCTAGATCACCTTAAAATCTTCATGAAAACCTACATGCTTCTAACAATAAAATATCAGGTTGTTGAATATATTTCCTTAAATCCAAACATCTAATAATCCCAATAAAGATAATATAAACCATCAAACCACTAACCACCTTCATGGACACCAATACTAAAGCATAAACATCTATTTATCATTATTATCTCAAAATAAATCATATATTAAGGGTTTTCTTCCCTCAATCATGTGTTTTCCAAAATACCATCTTGCCACTTAATCACTTTTATTAGTACCATTCAACACACGCTTTCAAATATTTAATGAAAAGGTATTTCATTACAATCCTTATATATTATGTAATTTATATAACCAAGATATCATTAATAAAATACTCAAATAACACAATTCTTGAATCCAATAATAATCACATTAATTATTCCTCTTCCTCTGTGGTAATAGAACACGCTTGACCGTGATCAATTAGCTTCTTTTGAGGCATATTCCTTACATGCATGGGGTATTTACTTGTGTAGTTCCCAATATCCTTGAAATTTAATCATGTAATATTGGAAAATCATTTCCTACCCTTTATATAAGTATCATGGTGCACTCTCTCTCCACACTTGAAGAAAAATCCTTTTATTCTTATGAATATAAAATGGTATCTCTATAAGTCCTCATCCTTAAAACGTTACATAATATTGTGATAAGTCAAAAATTTGTCTTTAATTCACTTTGAGGATATTTTCAGTTTTATAGATTTATATAATTAGGTCATATCTCATAAATAAAAACTTAAATTTTAAAAGTAAACACTTCGACTCACTATCCTTTTTTTCATAAAACAAAAACTTTTTAAAAATAAACATGGCATGTTTCATGATTAAACAGCATAACTTTTCCTTGATCCCATCCTTGACTCTATTATTCTTTGAGTCCTATGAAAAAAATTACAAAACTAGGGATGAGCACAGAAATCTCATTAAGGGATACACAAATAAGGAAAACTATTAGTCTTGGAAAACATGAAAACCCTGAATACTTTATCATATAGTAATACTTTTCACCTTTAGCAATTAATAAATATACTTCACTGAATATATGCCCTTTGCTCACCCTTATAGTAATCAAAATATTACTATAAACATGTAGAAAGAAACATAACATATAAAGGTAACTTGTAACATAAACTTACTTAAATGGAATAATCATACGGTTGATTTCCACAAAAATGACTAAACGAAATAGCCATATCACCAACTTCCATACCCAATACATTGGAGGTTATAACTTAACCACTCATATATAGTTTATCACAGAACCACCTATCATTATTTTATCATGTAACCACACTTCATTGGTTTATCATGTAACAACCCACCAAATTTCCAAGTACCAGTATATAATCATAACACATAAAATATTTCAAAAATCAACATTCCACTAATAAAATTACATTTTTAATCACAAGATATCATTTCAATATATTGAAATAGTATATCCACTTTTAAAACCATTCTCAATACCAAAATACCCAAGAAATGGAATAAGGAAATTCTTTTTATTTTTTTCAAAAAAAATAAGGCCTATAGAGGAAACCAAGAGTCAAATAACGGTTACGGTGATAGAGGAGTTGTTGTCTCCACATATGTTAAAAACTTTCCTTTTTGTCATGTAGTAAAATGCTTCATAGAAAAATTATTCCCTTTTAATGAAATTAAAATTAAATGAGGTTTATTAAACACCAAATAAAATAATACAATCTATAACATCAAAATATGCCTCAATGAAAGGAGACTGACACGAAGTACCTTACCTCAAATATGACTTGTCCAGTCTGTTCATTATCTACCTGAAAAATAAACTTAGGTTAATTTATAATTTCTTGAGAACATTTTTCAAGATTATTATTCCTTTTATATCACTTATTACTATTTTATAAAAATTACATAATAATTTAAGCTCATATTGGTCGTTTTGTCGATATTCAATACTTACGTAAAAAATGAACTTATTTGATGTAAATTGTCCATGTGGTAAAAATTCCATAATCTAGAGGATATTATTCAGGATTTAAATATCATATATATCTAGTATACATGTATTTATAATAATCTATAACATTTGGAAAAATGAAATGAAATGCACTGTTCATGGAGGCGGTAGGTCGTACGTATGCATGAACGCTACTTTCAATTATTTTTCATATTATAAGAATAAAAAAAATGATTTAAAATTATATTATAATACCCTTATTATATTTATGTCATTAATGTCTCATAATTTTAATAAAACTATCCTTTATACATTCCATGTATAGTAGAAATGAGTCACATCGTTTTGAGGGGGTGGTAGTCCACACTTCCTCAAACAAAATTATCATATTTACACAACATGGAAAGCATAATGGTATATTCTAAATAAAAAAATAAATAGGAATAGAGAAAAAATAAAGATAAAATAGATCATATATAAATATAGTTCCATCATAATGGCCACCGTGAGAGGTGCAAGGAGAAAATTGAACAATAATCATTTCGTGAGGTAGTATTTCATCGTACACAGAAATAGTTTGTTCGTATCCATTAGATGAAGGTGTGTGTAAGTGTAGTTCTAATAATTATCACAAAAACTCCTAGTATATTTATAATACTAGTGTTTTTATGTAATCATATAACAATAATAGAATATAGAGTTAAGAAGGAAAATAAATTAAAATAACTTTAGAGAAGACGTTACCTCTAAAACCGTTAACGTCTTTTGATTTAAGCCAAAACGATTTCTTGAATTGCCTTATGCCCAAGGTAAGGATTCTAGGAGGAACGGATAGATGTTGGAAGATTATTTTGACAGAATTTGAATGATACAAGGGTCTTTAGTGGTGTGAGTAAGTGGGTAGAGGTGGTTTCCTTTTATAAGAGGGAGGAGGGATACTTTACGAAAGTCTTGAAATATTATTTTATTATAAATTTATTTTTGGTTTTTAATGGTCCCAAACTCATTTATTTCAATGATAAGATGATTTGGGGTCGTATCCCCATCATCCAATTAAAATTAGACAAGTTTAGGTAGAAAAATTAACCTTATCATTTATCTTTTAACCCTTAGTTAAAAACATTAACTCATACCATGTCTTCTTGTAATTTCATAATATATGGTTACTATAGTTGCAATAAAATTCAAATAAAACAAAAAAGTGGATATTTAATAACATTTGTAACATTATATAATTCATTTTGCCAAATATTATATTTTCATGACAATTATATCATCTATTAAAATAGTATTTGTTTTAAAAAGTCATTCATGTCAATTTTGACATTATTTAGTCATTGATTTTTCTTAAAGTCACAACAACGTCATTCATTAGAACCAAAGGCATGAAATAAAATATAATATGTCATAATAATCCAGAAAATTTTTTTATGGCATCAAAAGGTTTACATTTAATTTATTTTAGAATTTATAATATCATTCATTTGAATCTTTCATTAATAAGGTAATCATCGCATCATCATTGTGTCATAAATAAATTTATTTATTTAATGTATAAAATTTATAAATAAAATACCATTATTTATGAAAAAAATAGATTTATAATTAATATTTATATTCAAACATATCGATTATATATTCCCACCTTAAAAAAAATTTAGTAAAAAGATACATGTTTATGTTATATTTCTCTTTACTTTAAATTAACTGTAACATGACATTTTCACACCCAAGTGGCTCCCAAATTCCAAAAAATCAGCCTAAGGATTGTTTTTGTTTCCCATGACTCATACAATAGGATTAGGACATGTGTTAGGATAGTTTAATATTATTATAATAATATTTTTTACCCTTATTTACTTGATTTACCCTTTAACCATGGTAAATAAAAATGATTACTCAAGTAATTGTTCAAAATGTCCAAAAATAAAAGGTACCTATTTACATAATTTGGACATTATGATTCCAAATATGGAATTAATTTTTTTTGAAATCAAAAACATATAATTGGTATAAAATAATTTAAAATTAATTCTTGTTGAAAAAACCCAAAAATGGGTTATAAAAAAGTAAAAATTATCAAAAGATTGACATGTGATTATGTCCAATTTAAAATTGAAATTTCTTCCAATGACCAAAATTGTATTAAATTATAAAAATATAATCCAATTACATTTTTAACCTAATTAAAATGACAGTATAACTATATAAATAAATTATATGAAAATACAGTTTTGAATTAAAATGTTGTATTTTCACTATTTATTAAAAAATGAAATTTATAAGAAAATTACCAAAAAAATACACAAAGTAAATTTTGATGTCCCTCTTCTATAAAGGAAATATATTTTTTCAAATAGAATATATAAAGATGAAAAATATAGATTTTAAAAGTTTTCTCCATCAAAATGCGTTAAAACAACATTTTAAAAATATTAGAGTATTTTATGCTAAAAAATGAATTCATTCTCATTTTAATCCTCTAAATTTTTTTGGATAAATGTAAAAATATTAAAAAAAAGTGTATAATCATATTTTAGTTAGTTCTGTTAATTCCTTACGATAAAAAGGCAATACTTTAACTATCGTTTAAAATAATTATATTATTTTTTGGTATAACTCAAAGTTGTGTGCAATGTAAGATTTCAAAGAAACTTGTTGTTGCGTGTTGAGTATGCTATCAGAAAAAGAATCCCCTATAATGTAAAAAATAATATATTATTCATAAATATTAATAGAAATGAAAAGGTATTGTTCTATAAATACCTGGGATGTTACATCATTCCCCCCTTTTGGAAATTCCCACCCCATAATATTATTTACTTATCATATAAGGGAGGGTATTTATCCCTCATAGCATTATCAGATTCCCACATTGCCTCTTCAACCATATGGTTTTTCCACAAAACCATTACCTGATGAATCAACTTATTCTGAAACACTTTCTCTCAATAGTCAAGAATTTGTACTGGTTGTTCCTCATAATAAATATTCTCTTCCAACTGAACTACCTCTGAACTCAAAACATTAGTTGGATCAGAAATATACATTCTCAACATTGAAACATGAAAACAATTGTGTACATGGTATAAACTTGGAGGTAAAGCCACACTGTAAGAAACTGATCGAACTTTCTCAAGGATTTCATAGGGTCTAATGAACCATAGACTAACCTTTCCCTTTTTACCAAAATGCATCACACTTTTCCATAGAGAAACATTAATAAAGACATGATCACTTACCTCGAAATAAAGATATTTTCTTCGGTTATCTGCATAACTTTTATGCCTTCTCTATGTCATCCTCATTCTCTTCTGAATCAACTAAAATTTTTCTGCTATCACTTTTACTAATTCTGGTCCCATCCGCTTCCTTTCACCTACTTCATCCCAAAAATCTGGAGTTCGACACTACTTTCCATATAATGCTTTAAATGTTGAAATCTGTATACTGGAATTAAAACTATTATCATAAAAAAATTCAACAAAATAAAGATGTTGATCCCAACTTCCATAGTAATCCATTGAACAAGCACATAGCATCTCCTCAAAGTTCTTAATTGTTCATTCTGAATTCCCATGTAATTGAGGATGAAAAAATATACTGAAATTTAATTTAGTTTCTAATGACTTCTAAAGGCCTTTTCAAAAGTTATAAGTGAACCAGGGATCAAAATCAGATATAATGGAGAGAGGAACTCCATGTAATCTAACTATCTCTTTAATATATAGTCAAGAATTTTGATCTAGAGATAGAGTATCTCGAATATGAAGAAAATAAGAAGATTTAGTCAATCAATAAATAACAACCCAGATTGCATTGTTACATTGAGAAGTATTTAGTAATCTTACTATGAAATATATAGATATATTTTCTCATTTCCCCTATAGCGCTAAAAAAGGCTGAAAGAACCCCTTCGGTAATTTTCGTTCTACTTTAGCTTGTTGATAAGTCAAACACTTCACAGTAAATTCAGCAATATCTCTTTTCATTCCATCCCACCAGTAATGCTCATGATGATCTCTATACATCTTAGTACTTTATGGATGAACTAAAAATGAAGAACTATGAGCTTCACATAACAATCATTTCTTCAATAGTGAATCACAAGGCACACATAATCTTTTTATAAGCCTCAAGACACAATCTTTATCAATATTAAATTTATGTAACTTACCCTTCCAAACTAATTCTAACTTTTTTCTTAACTCATTGTCTTCTTTCTGTGCTTTCATATTTCTTTCTAATAGATATGATTTCACTTCCACCTAAAACAAAATATAGGAATTCCCTCCACTAAAAACATCCAATCCAAAATTCATCAAATCAAAAACCAAATAATCTCGTTACAAACATAGTTTTGTTAATGTATCATTAATCTTTTTAATAATAGTTTCATCCAATTTATTTTCCTTTCCTAGACGGTAAGGAATCATGCACTCATAAACTTTGATTAATTACATCTGTCTCCTATGTCTCATGTTTAATTCTTTCTGAGTGAAAATATACTTTAAACTTTTGTGATCAGTATATATTTCACACTTTACACCATACAAATGATGCCTCTAAATTTTTAATAAAAAATAACAGCAGTTAATTCCAAATCATGTGTAGAGTAATTTAACTCCTGAGGTTTCAACGTACGTGAAGCATAAGAAATTACCTGATCATTCTACATTATGAACCATCCAATTACTTTTAATGATGCATCAATGTAGCTAGTAAATTCACCATTCTGGGATGGTAGGGCCAAAACATGTGCATTTTCTAATATTCTTTTCAGTTCTAGAAAATAATCATCACAATATTTTGTCTAGATAAACTTAACTCTATTACGTGTTAGCTTAGTTAGTGGGCTTGATAATTGAGAAAAGTTTTAAAAAAAACATTAATAATAACCCACTAATCCATGAAAACTATGAATCTCTGTGATATTGGTAGGTCTTGGACACTCCTCAAAAACTTTTGTTTTAGAAGGGTCAATAGTTATTTTATCTTTAGAAACAATATAACCAAGTAAAGAATTTTTTTGCATCCAAAATTCAATCTTACTAAACTTTCCATACAACTTCATTTATTTTAAGGTTTTCAAAACAATCCTTAAGTGGATTTCATATTATTACCATATTTTAGAATATACCAAAATTTAATCTATAAACACAACCACAAACTGATCCAAAAACTTATGAAAGACTTCAATTATACCTTTCTTATCATATCAGACAAGTTTCTCATTGATTTTAAACTCACAGGAAGCTAATTTCCTAAGATATTCTAGTTTTAATCCTAACTAAAAATGATTTACCTTACTATCAATATACTAGAAAAAATTTGGGATGTACCTTGACAATATGGTGAAATTTTCTTTATATGAAGCAATAGAATCTTCCTCCTTTTGTCTCAATTCCAAGAAAAAATTTTCCATCCTAATTCAAACTGCCTTAGAAAAATATTTCTCAAGGAAAATATTCTTAAATTCATCCCATTCCAGGGCATCAATCTCTTCACTTATTATATTATTTTTAATCATTGACCACCACTGATTGGATTCACCTTCAAAATGATAAACATAAAGACTGGATTGTTGATTGTCTGAACACTCCATTATATCAAAAATATTTTCTAGTGCTTCAATCCACCATTCAACTTGCACAGTTTCATATGATCCTCTAAATTATGGGGGAAATTTCCTCATAAAATTCTCTAAGATTGAAATATTCCAATGTGATTGGTCTGGTTGATCTCATTCATGAACACCACCACCATTAATCTCTTAAGTCAGCTGATACATCATAGAAAAAAACTATTTAGGACCAATTCTGTCCATCTTAGGATGTTGAATTGGAAGGTTATTTCCCTATGTATGCCTTCTCAACATAGCCTCAATGCTTCCTCTATGGAAAACCATTAAGAACAAACATGTCTTAGATGAATCAACCTTGGAAATATTTAAATGCTATATCATTTTGATCATAAATTAAAAATATTTTAAGGATATTCTATTAAAAATATTCTAACTTTTAAAGTTATCTAAACCGACCGCTGATACCAACTATAAGGCCCCGGCATTAAAACATTACATAATCTTGATATAAGTTAACAATGTGACTTTAATTCACATTGTGGATCTTTTCAGTTTTAAATCATTAGATAAATAGGTCATAACTCAAACCTAACAACCTAAATATTATAAGTATATGCTTCTACTCACAATCCATTTTAAAAAAAACAAAAAAAAATTAAAAAGAAACATAGTTCGTTTCATGTTTAAACAACATGAATTTTCCTTGACCTCATCCTTGACTCTATTCTTCTTTAAGTCCTCTAAAAAACATTTCAAAACATGGGATGATCAGAAAAATATCAGTAAGGGATACACAAAGAAGAAAAACGGTTAGTCTTGGAAAATATGAAAACCTTGAATACTTTATCATAAACTAATACTTTTCACCTTTAAGAAGTAGTAAATATACTTCCCTGAATATAACCTCATTGATCACCCTTTTTGTAACCAAAATATTACCATAAAACCATAGAAGGAAACATATAACATATAAAGGTAACTTGGGACATAAACATACTTAAATGGAATAACCATACTATTGACTTCCACACATATCACTAAATAGAATAGCCATATGGCCCACTTCCATACCCAATGAATTGGAGGTTATTATGTGACCACCCATTCATGGTTTATCACAGAACCTCCCATATTTGGTTTATCAAGTAACCACCTGTCATTGGTTTATCACGTAACTACCCTTCAAATGTTTAAGTACCACTATATAATCATAAAACAAAAAATATTTCAAATTTCAATATTCCACTAATAAAATTATATTTATAATCATAAGAGATCATTTCATTGTATTGAAATAGTAGATCCACTTACAAAGCCATTTTCAATAATAAAACAACCACAAAATGGAATAATGGAATTATTTTCCATTTAAAAAAAATTAAGGCTTACATAGGAAACCAAATATCAAATAAGGGTTACAATGGTGGAGGAGTTGTTGTCACCGCATACGTTAAAAACATTAATTTTTGTCATTTAGTAAAATGATTCAAAGAAAAAAGATTCCCTTTGAATGAAATTAAAATTCAAAGGGGTTTATTATACACTATATAAAAAAAAGGTGATGTATAACATCAAAATATGCCTCAATGAAAGGATATTGAGAAGAAGTCCCTTAACTCGAATCTGAAATCTCCCGTTTGTTCTTTATATTCCTGAATAATAAATGTAGGTTTATTTTACATTCTTGAAAACTTTATTCATGTTTATTATTCCTTTTATATAACTTATTACTATATTATAAAAACTACATAATTATTTAAGTTCATACTGGTCATTTTTTTGGTATTCAGTACTTGAGTCAAAAATGAACTTATTTGATGTAAATTGTCCATGTGGTAAAGAGTACATCATCTACAGGATATTATTCATGATTTAAATATCAAATATATCCAGTATACATGTATTTATAATAGTCCATAACATTTGGAGATAAGAAATGTAATGTACCGTTCATGGAGACGGTAATTAGTACGTACGCATGAACGCTAATTTCATTTTTTGTCATAATATAGGAATAATAATAAAACTATATAAAATTATATTATAATACCATTATTATATTTATGTCATGTATGTCTCATAGGTTTAATAAAACCATGCTTTATACATTCTATGTATAGAGGAAATGAGCCACATCCACTACTGGAAAATATACCTATACCCACGGTTTTGGAAAATCATGGGTATAGGGGTAATATGAGAACCTATTCCCACAATTTTCCAAAACAATGGGTATAGCTCACCTATACCAATGGTTTTAGGAAAAACCGTGTGCATAGTCCTTTTTTAAGACCTATTCCCACGGTTTTCCAAAACCGTGGGGGGAAAGAAAACTATACCCATGGTTTTGGTCAAAACCGTTGGTATAGGAATTTTTTTCAAGACATATACCCACAGTTTGGCCAAAACCATGGGTATAGGAATTTTGTTTCGAAGACCAGTACCCATGGTTTTATAAAACTGTGGGTATAGGTTTCCCGCGTTATGGCGGGAAAAAATAAATTCCATGGGACACAAAAATTATTTTGCGGTAAAATTTATCCCCATGGTTTTCTATCTATACCCACAGTTCTGATTTGTATATTTAGCTAGATAAAAATATAAAACATATAAACTTCATAGGTAATTTGGTTAGATACTGGGTATTGTTCTCTATGGTCATAGGTTCAAATCCCGCTAACTAGTTTTTTTATAATACAAGTATCAAAATTAATATATTAAAATAAATGAATATATTTTAATATAAAACTAAACTTGCTCGGTTGGTTAGGCATTGAGTACGTGTAGATAAAAACGTGGGTTCAAAACCTACGGCATTTGTTTTTTCAAATAGGGACGTTCATTAATATATAAAGCAAAATGTAGATAAATATACTAGAAAGTGACGTAGCTAGAATATTGAAGCTCTCCGAGTTCGAAATGTAGATCGTCAGTTCAACACATGATACCTATTTTTTGTAAAAAAATATATTCCCATAGTTTTCAAACTATGGGTAAAGACTATTGACAGCTTGGCAATAGGGTATAGGGATTTGACACGGTGGGAAAAACTCTATGCCCATGGTTTGGAAAACCATGGGTATAGGTTAGGAACCTATCCTGATACCTCGGTTGCCCACGGTTCCCAAGACCATGGTTATAGACTATACCCATGTTTTTGGGGCCTATACCCATGGTTTTGAATTGTGGGTATAGGTCATTCTCCAGTAGTGATTGCATTGAGAGGGTGGTAGTCCACACATCCTCAAATGAAATTATCGTATTTACACAACATGGAAAGCATATAGGATATTCTAAATAAAAATTATAGAATAATAGAGAAAAAATAAATATCATATATATCATATATAAATATAGTTCCATCATAATGGCCACCTAGATATGTGGTGGGATAAAATTGAATAATAATCATTTCACGAGGCAGTAGTTCGTCGTACACACAAATAGTATGTTCGTATCCATTAGATGAAGGTGTGTGTAAGTGAAGTTCTAATACTTCTAATAATAACATCTTAGTATATTTGGGATACTGGTGTTTTTATTTAATAATATAATAAGAATATCATAGGGAGTGAAGAAGTAAAATAAAGGAAAGAAACTTTAGAGAAGACGGAACCTCTAAAACGGGTAACTTTTTTGGATTTGAGCCAAAAGGCTTTCTTGAACTATCTTATTCCCAAGTTAAGGATTCTATGAGGAAGGGAGGGATGTTGGGAGATCATTTTAGCAGAATTTGGATGATCCAAGTGGCATGATAGGTGTGACTAAGTGGGTAGAGATGATGTCCTTTTATAATAGGGGGAGGGGCACTTTAGGAAACTCTTGAAATATTATTTTATTATAAATTTATTTTCAGTTTATAATAGATCCCAACTCATTTCTTTCAAATATAAAATTATTTTGGGTCATATCCCCATCATATAATGAAAATTAGACAAGTTTTGGTCAAAAAATTAACCTTATCTTTTAGCTTTAACCATTAGATAAAAATATTAACTCTTACCATGTCTTCTTGTATTTTCATAATATATGGTTACAATAGTAACTATAAAATTCCATTCAAACCAAAATTGGATATTTAATGAAAATTTTAACATTATATAATTCATTTGAACAAATATTATATTTTTAGGACTATTATATCATTTAATGAAATAGTATTTATTTATAAACTCAACCATGTCAATTTTGATACTATTTTGTAATTGATTTTTGTTAAAGTCATAACAACTTGATTTCTTATAACGAAAGGAATTAAATCAAAGATAATATATCATAACCAACCATAAAATTCTTGTATAGAATCAAGATGTTAAAATTATATTTATTTTAGAATTTATAATATCATTTATTTGAATATTACATTAACAAGTTAATCACTACATCATCATTATGTCATAAATAAATTTATTTATATGACAACTAACAATTATAAATAAAATATCATTATGTAATTAATAGTTTTATATTTATAAAGAATATTTATAGTCAAAGATATCAATTATATCACCCCATCGTAAAATTGTTTTAGTAAAAAGATACATGTTTAGGTTATATTTCCCTTTACTTTAAGTTAATTATTATAACATGTCATTTTCACACCCAAGTGGCTCCCAAATGCCAAAAGTTCAGCTTAAAAAACATTTTGGTCTCCCAAGACACTTCCAATAGTATTATTACACGTTTTAGGATAGTTTTATATAATTATAATATTATTTTTACCCTTATTAACCTGATTTACCCTTTAACCATGGTAAATAAAAAAAATACTAGAGTTACTATTCATAATATCCAAAAATAAAAGGTACCTATTTAAAAAAATTGGACCTTATGATTATAAATATGGAATCCATTTTTTAAAATTCAAATAACATAATTGGATGAAATTAATTCCCATTGTCAAAACAAAACGGTGGGATTTTAAGAAGTAAAAAACTATGAAAATATTGACATGTGTTTGTGTCCAATTTAAAAGTGAAATTGCATCCAATGACCAGAATTAGATTAAATGATAAAAAATTAATCCAATTACACTTTAAAATAAATTAAAATGACAATATAAAAAAGTGAATAAATTCTATGACAAGGCAGTTTTGAATCAAAATGCAGTTTTTTCACTATTCATTAAAAAATGAACATTATTAGAAACTTACAAAAAATTTAACCAAAGTATATTTTAATGTATCCCTTCCATATAAGAAGTTTATTTTGTCAAATAGAATATATAAAAGTGATAAAAAACTTTATTCAAAAAGGGTTCTCTATCAAAAGGCACTAAAATAACCTTTTAAAAATATTAGAATATGTTATGCATAAAAATGGATTTATTCACATTTTAAGCCTCTACAATTTATTGGATAAATGTAAAAACATTTAAAAAAAATTATAATAATATTTTAGTTTGTTCTTTTCATTCCCTCTAACAAAACAACTAGGCATTAACTACTATTGAAAATAATTATATTATTTTTAGGAATAACTCAAAATCGTGTGCAATGTAAGATTTCAAAGAAACTCGTTGTTGTGTGTCGAATACGTTATCAGAAAAAGAATCCACTTAAATGTAAAAAATAATATATTATTCATAAATATTAATAGAAATTAAGAATTATTATTCTATAAATACATGGGATGTTACAGTCTCCTTCCAAAATTATCACATGTGGTAAAAGCCTTCTTTCCATTAGTCCCCTTATCTATATTTTCTCATATTGTCCACTTCTTATCATTCTTACTTTTGAAACCATAATACATATAAAATTTATTCTCCATATCTTTATCACACAACACAATGTACTCATATGATAATATTTTTTTGGATTTTAGTTCCCTTTGAAATTTTGGGTTAAATCCACCGAAGAAATGATCATTCTTACACTTTGGATTATGTACATTGATGTAGTTATCATTCTTTCTACTAGGCACCATTACTAAAGGATAGAATACACTATATTAGATCATAATATTATGAAAAATAATGTACATTATAAAAACTATTGAAACAATAAACATAGATTGTAAATTTAGTTATAACTAATCTCTAAATTGTAATCTTGGTTTCTTTGGGAATATTTCCAAATTTTATCATAAGTTTTTGTACATTAGTCTATGTTTTCCTAAATATAGTTCCCAAGGTTTCTAACATACTACCTTGAACACCAAAATTAAAAACTAATACTTCATTTTCTCAGAGATGGTGCCTTACTTTATTACATTATCACTGTAACATATTGATATTTTTAAAAGGAAACATTACGCTCAATATCATACAAGATACTCCATATCAAACTTACACAAACAACTAAATATTATTATTTAAATGTGACTGTTATCACCTTTATGTTGGAATGGTGGGAATGAATTATATTATCTAAATTATGGAAATATATCTTATAAATTTTTATAAAATTACTTAATTGGTTAATAATTAATTACTAATGAAAAAAACCAATTGAATATAAAAGAAGTGTTTTTAAAAAAAATTATGCCCAACATGAAATTTTATCTTAATATATAAAATTAATAACTATTCTTAAAAAAATAATTAAATTTATATTTTATATATTAAATAATTTTTTTTAAAATTAATCTAAAAAATTTTCTAAGAATAAGTTAAGAATAAAACCTATTTTAAGTAAAAAACCAATTTTTCCTAAAGGTGGTTTTACAACCTTTTGAGGGTGTGCATGTTTTAAAACTAAATTTTAATAAATTAATAAATTTTATTTCAAAAAATGAAATTCATTTTTTAAATAATAATATAAAAATTACATTAGGGTTAATTTTTGGTATATTTCTGATAAGTTTCATTTTTTTAAAAATAGTGAAAAATAATGAATTTTATTTAAAAATTGCCTTTTGTTATAATTTAATAATATAGTTAAATTATATTTTAAATTGTTTTTAAAGTATAATTTCTTAAATTATACATCATTAAAACCAATGTAGGGAATTTTAATTAATTTTACATTAAAATTGGATATAAAAACAATTCAAAGTTTTGAACTTTTCACTTTAAAAACCTATTTATTTATTTTGTCAACAAGATTAATTTTAAATATAATTTTTTCAATCTATCTGAATTTAATTAGTTAAAATAGATTCAACATTTATAATAAAAAGTTCAAAATTTTGGTTTATGTTCAATTTTATTTTATTTTAAAATGAGTTTTCCATGGTAAAAAAATTATTTATCGTGGTATAGGTAAAAAATGAAACAGGTTAAAGTTTAAAGGGTTAATGGCTTAACATGCCTAAAAATAAAAAAATGGTTTTTTGAGTTATTTATTAAAACTAAAAATCCTATACAAAATTATTTAACAATATAATTCATTGAAATTAATATCACCTCAATGTGGTTATCTTTAAATATAAAATTATCATTATTTTAATCACTTAAACCCACATCTCCTCAAGTATAAATACCACCCCTCACTAACCCACTTTGAAGCACAAGACTTGTAGATCCTAAAATATCTACCCAAACATCTATTACTCACTCTCCCCATTTCCTAGTTCTGCTGGTCTCACCAAATGATTAAGTCCAAGGTTCCTTAAGGGCCTCTCAAAGAGGTGATATTCAAGAGGTCATCTTCTCAGAGTACCTCTCTTAATTTCTTTTCTTATTCTACTTTCTCCTCCCATACTTCACCCACCAAGGAATGATAACCCTAGAATCATGTACACACTATATTGTTATTTTTATAAATAAATATCTCATTTCCATTTCATTTCTCATCTACTCTTATTCAAAGAAACAAAACTATTGTCAAAATTTTATCTGTTTACCGTCTCTATGAATAATGATTTTTTGTTTTCCATTACCGCCTTCCTGGATGGTCATAAAAGTTTAATTATGTTTAAAAATATTAAAAAGGTATATAATAACCTATTTAATGTTCTTTAACTAATATACACACATGATATTAAATAATATGAAATTAGTTTGTGATGTTCAGAAAAACTGCCAAAATAAACTAAACGTTTATCATTAACGTTTTATCTAATGAATCATCATCATTTAAGAAATAAAAATGATATATGGGATTGTTAATATTTATTTAGGATCATTAATAAAATATCATTCCACTTCTAGAGTTTAAATTCCATTTTATGGGAATATCCATAATTTTATATAGGTAAAACCGACCATGAAATGATGAAATGAAAACAATCTAAAGCATGAAAATAATGAAATATTATTAATGAATATCTAATAATATGTTCTAACATCATCGCATAAGATATTATAAATATTAATATAGTTATTTAATGAGTTAATAAAAATATTTAAACCATTATATATGAGGTTTAACAAGTTTTAAGGAAGTCAAACGTGAGGTAATGGTTTCTCGTCTCACTTTTTACTTTTGTGAGATATATGCTATATTCACCACTTGACCCTTATGTGTGGTGTATGTACTTCCATTTTGATGTATTATATCATTAATATAATTATATTTATGGTATTAAATATAGATTTAGATAATTTTTACTTTTATGGTACATATGATTCAACTGATTACAAGGTAGTAAGGAATTTCATAACCCAATTTTCATTCTTTTGGGTTATAATTATGCTTTTGATTATGTTGTAACAAGAGTATGTGTGAAATGAATTTTGAATATTTTATATTTTATTTATAATTTTATTATGTATATTTTCATTGTATACCCATATTCTATTCATTTAACTAATTCTCATTTTGTTGAAATGGTATTTATTAGAGAGTTTCTTTTAAAAATTATCTTTTTATTGTTTCCTTAAAACTGACTTTTCATCCATGTTCATGTTTTAGAAAATTGAATAAAAAAAAATACTATAATTTTATGATTGTTTAATGGCATTTTCACTAATGTTTTATTTTCTAAAAAAAATTGTCCGAAATGATTCTTTTTTTCTAAAAGCTGTTCTTTGTGACTTTTCTGAAGAAAAAAAATATGCAAAAAATGTTTTTTAACATATAGAGCATGAGAAAAGTTTTCCCACCATCATGATGATTTAAAAATTTAATGCTTCTTTTATAAATTTTAATATATATTTTCTAAGTCAATGGTCTCTTTATGATGGGTGAAATGTTTCGATTTTAAAAGTTGTTTTTTGAAAAAAGGGTAATTTGATATCCAAAAGGGATCTTCCTATTAATTTAAAAGATTTATTGTAATGATTTATGATTAAAATCACAAAAATGTTTTATTGATTATATGTTACTTGAGAATTAAAAATGAGTTATCCTAGATAGCACTAGGAAATCAAGTTATATCTTAACATGGGGTGGCCCATATAGCATTGGGACTCCCAGCTCTATATTAAAATGGGCGCCGAGATAGCATCGGGTAAGCCCATTATAGCTTAACATGTGGTTATCCACATATTTCTAGGTAATCCCATTATATATTAACATGGGGTGGCCTAGATAGTGTCGGGTAATCCCGTTACATCTTAACATGGGGTGTCCCAAATAGCACCGTGTAAACCCATAATAGCTTTTGTAAGTGTGAGATGTTAAATGATGTCACAATTTGCGTATTTATATTTTATATTCTTGTTAATTATTTTTCATGAAAATAAATTGTTTTTAAAAAGGTGATATATTGATATTTTTGAAAATATTATTCCTTTTTCTGAATAAAAATGTATGTTTTTAGGAAAATATTTTTATGGATTTTCATTAGACTAACATTTTATCTTCCTTTATGACCGTTACTGATCTTTTGTGATCATACAAAGTTTTCAAAAAAAATAAAAATATTCAAGTGAGAATAGAGACAAGGATGATGAAAAGTGGAAAACTGTGAAGATTTTACATGAAGAGAAAATATGTTTTATTTTAAAAGGTTTTCCTTTAGTAAAAAAATGGATACTGAGTATAAGATTCCACTTGTAATTTATGGGTTTACATTCTAAGAATTTTCCTAATTCTATAAAACTCTAAACATAAAATATATTTGCGAATGAAAAAAATAGAATTCTAGTTTAAAATATCTAGAATATGTATTGTTTAAGGTCAAGTCCTTCCAGCTGGTATCAGAGAAAGGTTTAGAAAAAATTTAGATTTGGATGTTTCATTGTATGGTTTTCTTAAGAGATATATATATATATCATAATGGTTTTACAAGTTCAAGGAAAAGATAAGTTTGAAGTCTTATGCACCCCTTTAGTAGTTTAAGGTGATAGATTTCTAGGAAATAAATGATATTTTCCTTGACTAGATTAAAAAAGGTAATTGATTTTGGTATAAATTATTTGAGGGTTAATGTATCATCCTTAAAATGACCATTTTCATTTTGACATGTAATAATTTATTTCATGTTTTAATGATGTTCTTTTCTATAGATCGAGGATTATTTTTCAAGATAGTCGGAATGAGATCTTGTACAACCTTCTTATCCCTACCATATGATTTGATCATCATTATAATTGCAAAACCTTGTTCAAATGATTTTGAAAGCTTATTGATTATTCAAATCATCTTAAGGAAATTTTTTGAGTTATCTAACTCTGATTCTTTTCTAAAACAAAATTATGGTTCATGGTATATTTCTCGTTTTATTTCAAGATCTCAACTCTACCAACTCAACCGAAAAGTTAAATACTAGAAGAGTCTTGAATAATTACTTTTTGAAAGTAGGAAAACATGCCAAAACATTAAGGTAATTTCAAGAAGATCCTAAAATATGGAATTAAGGTGTGAATTATTTTCTTATCTATAAAGTATAAAACATGATTGGATTGATATTTATGATCCATGGAGATATAATTCATATCTTTGGTTATAGTAATGAAGTATTAAGGAATAATACAATGAAGCGTGGTAAAAGGTTTAAGAAGGATGTTGAGTGGAGTATTTTTTTTATTGAGTATTAAAATTTTATATATAGTGTTATTTAACAAATATTATGGGAATTATGGAATATCTATAAATTTTTCTATAGTAGGTTTTCTTTTCATAAATTTGGAAACATGTGTTAGATGGAATAGATTCCATTGAAAAGTGGAAAAAATGTGATAATTCTTTAAGGAATACGTAACCCTTAATTTTATGATCTGAAAAATATAATTTGAGGAAAAATAAATTTAATTTTTTTTTACATAAGTTTAAAGTAATTGGTAGTATTTTTTGTTTATATGATCTCAAAAATTAACGTAATTATGGATTCTTACTTTTTAGGAAGAAAAATGAAAGGTATGAGATAAACTTTGAAGTTAAAATATATTAAGGTTATTTTTAAGAATTTTTTGAAACTTTTATAAGGATTATATTCATATAATTTTAGAAAAAGGAAAACTCTTGGGATGAGTGACAACCCATCGCATCCAGTAAGGTTGTGGGATTGAACCCACAATCGAAGGGTGATAAAGGCGCATTGCCAAACACTAGCCGACATAAAGTCCCAATTAGTTTGAATTTTTATTTTCATTTAAATGATTTTATGTATAAAAATAAAATTGATTTTCGTAACATATTTTTTACCTTATAAATTTCCATTGGATTGGAAAATTATTTGGTGATTAATTTATTAATGTTATTTCGAAAGATGTTTGCTATTAGGGGAACCCTATATAATCAAGGTAAATAGAATAATATGGGATTTTATTTGAGTAATAAATTTTGAATTATATTTTCGAAGAATGTATGATTTTATTGTGGAATTATGGTGATTCAGGAAATAGTTATCTTACTTTGAGATTATGAAATTTAGGAAATTACATTTTTGGAATGAGAAATTAAGAGTGATTGATTTTATTTTGGGAGAAAAATGTTAAATTTATCTTTGAAGTCTATGTGATCAAATCCTTCTAAATTTTGGGTTTCAATCATAGTCTGGACTATGTTGAAGAATTTTAAGAATAGTTATTAATTTAATGATCATTGTTTAACTTTGGATACTAATGTTTAATTATAGTAATTAAAATATGTTTTCATCGTATAATGGTTTATTCTTTTTTGGGAATCATCTTATCTTATACTAACTATTTTGGTTTTTGTTAATTCATAAAGATGGGAGTAATGGATATTTATAAGTTTAAATATTTTTGAAATATATGAGTTTATTCTGATGATTAAGTTATGAGAATTCATCTTGAATACTCATTGTTTGGAGAAAATTTGATCTTGTAGTGGAAATTGATTAAAGGGTGAAATTAAAATTTTCAAGTAAGTATGTTTTATTATGTTCTTAGTCAAGGTATTAAAATAATTACTCAATTTTAGGAAATATATTTTGAAACAAAAACATTAACTATTTACTTTTATCAATGACATTTTAACCCATCACATATTTAATGTTTTCTAATGGTTAGCATTCTCATGATCATGTTCTCTATCACTCTCAATTAGTTCTTGAGAGTTATTTTTCTAGTTCAAGTCCATGATTTCCTTCATCCAAACCCATTATGTATTATCTTTGGTGAACTTCATACTTTCCTTTCTCACTTTTCAAGTGGATGTTTTATTGACCCTTTTTCGGATATGGGATTTCAAAAAAGGTATTTTCAAAAATTAAAACTCCTAGTTTTTTCCTGATCCTGAGTTCAAGTTTCGAGGATGTAATTTATTAAAGGTGTAGAATATAACATCTTGATATTTTAAAAGGAAACATTACTACTAATATCATACGAGATATGCCACAATAACCTTAAACAAATGACTAAATATTATTATTAAAATGTGAATGTTATCACCAAGATATTGGAATGGAGAGAATGAATGAGATTAACTAAATTGTAAAAATATAATTTATAAATGTTTATAAGATAAATTAATTTGTTTCCAATTAATTATAAATTAAAATAAAAACCAGTTGAATATAAAGAATGAGTTTTTATAAAAAAAAATTATGCCCATAATGATATTTTATCTTAATAAATTAAATTAATCACTATTAGAAAACAATAACAATAAAATTTATATGTTATATATTCAATATATATTTTTAAATTCATAAAATAAGTCTTATAGGATTAAGTTAGGAATAAATCCTATTTTAAGCATAAAAAAGCTCTTTTTTTCTAAAGGTGGTTTTTCACCTTTTGAGGGCATGCTTGTTTTAAAACTAAATTTTGAAACTATAAAAAAATTTATGTGGAAAAATAAAAAAAAGTCAAATATTTATGTAAAAATAAACATAGGGTGAATTTTTTGTATTTTTAGATAAGTTTTATTTTTTTGATGAATAGTGAAAAATACTGCATTTTATTTGAAAACAGTTTTTTAGCTAATTTAATAATATATTTAAATTGTGATTAAATTTTTTTTAAGTATAATTATTTCAATTTTACATTGATAAAAACAATTTATGTCATTTTAATCAATTTTACATTGAAATTGGATATGAAAACATTTTAATGTTTTAAACGTTTCACTTTAAAAATCAACTTTTCATTTTTTTCCCTCAGGATTAATTTTAAAAATATTGTTTCTAATTCTATGAATTGAAATGTGTGAAATGAATTAAATATTTTTAATAATAATTTAAAAATTATTCTATGAGGTTAATTTCACTTTTAGGTATAAAAAATTTAACATGGCAGAAATATAATTTACAGAGGTATAGGTAAAAAAAGAAATGGGTTAAAGTTAAAATAGGTAAAGGATTAAAATACCTAAAAGTTACAAAATTTAAAGGTTTATTGAGTTATTTCTCAAACATAACCATACCCTAAAAAATTAATTAATAATATAATTTATTGTAATTAATTCCACCTCAATGTGGTTGGCTTTAAATATAAAATAATCATTATTTTAATCACTTAAATCCACCTCTTCTCAAGTATAAATATCACCCCTCACTACCCCATTTCAACTCACAAGATTTATAGCTCCTAAAATATATTCTCAAACCTCTCATACTCACTCTATCCATATATTAGTGATTCTAATATTTCCAGAGTACCAAATCCAAGGTCCTCAAGGGTCTCTCAAAGTGGTGACATTCAGGAGGTAATTTTCTCAAAGTACCTCTCTTAATTGACTTTCTTTTTCTTTTTTATCATCTCCTCATTCACCCATAAAGGAATGATAACTCCAAAATAATTTAAATACATTATTTTTATTATTTTAATGGAATATATCATATCCATTTAATTTCTCATCTCCTCCTGTTTAAATAAATGAAACTATTTCACAAATTATGTTGGTTTATCGTCTCTATGAATAATGATTATTTGTTTTCCATTACGGCCTTCATGGATGATCATAAAAGTTTAATTATAGTAAAACAATATTTTAATAGGTTTTTTATAACCTATTTAATATTATATAACTAAAATATACATATAATATTAAATAATACAAAACTAGTTCATGATTTTCGGGAAAACTGCCAAAAAAATTAAACATTTATCATTAACATTTAATCTAATGAATCATCCTCATGTAAGAAATAAAAATGATATACCGGACCATTAATAATTATATAATATTATAAATACAATTTAATACCACTTATGGATTTTTAATTCCATTTTATAGGGTTATCCACTATTTTGTACAAGTAAACCCAACCAAGAAACGATGAAATGAAAACACCTAAAACCGTGAAAATAATGAACTAATATTAATGAATGGGTCAAAAATGTACTAAAATCAAAACATAAGTTATCATAAATAATAATATAGTCTTGTAATGAGTTAATAACATTATTTAAACCATTATATGGTGTTTTTTGAACATGTTATAAGGAAGTCAAATGTGTGGTATGGGTTTCTCATCTCACTTTTTAATTCTATGAGATATATGCCTTATTCACCACTTAAACCTTATGTGTGGTGTATGTACTTCCATTTTGAAATATGATATCATTAATATCATTATATCCATGGTATTAAATTAATATTATGATAGTTATTACTTTTATGGAGCATATTATTTCACTGATTACAAGGTGGTAAGGGATTTCATAACCCAATTTCCATTCTTTGGGTTAACATTATAATTCTTGATTATGTCCTGATAAACATATGTGTGAAATGAATTTTTAATATATTGTGTTTAATTTACACTTTTTTATGTATATATATAGTGGATACACGTGTTCTATTCAATTTATTAATTCCCATTTTGTTGAAATGATATTTATCATGGACTTTATTTTAAAAAATATTTTTTTAATGTTTTCTTAAAACTCACTTTTCTTCCATGTGTGTTTTTTATAAAATTGATTAAAAAAATTAGTATTATTTTATAATTATTTTAACTCATTTTCCCTCATATTTTATTTTTTTAAAATGGTTTGAAATTATTCTTTTTTCATATTCTAAAAGTGGTTATCGGTGACTTTTCCGACAAAAATACAAAATGATTGTTTTTTAACTTATACAGAATGAGAGGATTTTTCCCACCATCATGATGATTTAATTATTTGATGCTTATTTTATAAATTTTTATGGTTATTTTGAAAGGAAATTGTTTTTTATGATGTGTGCAGTGTTTCTATTTTAAAAGTTGTTTTAAAAAAAGGGTAATTTGATATCCAAAAGAGATTTTTTTATGAATTTAAAAGTGTATTTAAAATGATTTATGCTAAAAAGAATAAAAAAAATATTCATTATATGGTACTTGAGAATTAAATAGTGGTAAGACTGGATAACATCATGAAATTCCATTATAGTCTAACATGGAATGGCCTAGATAGTGCTGAGAAAACCCGTTATAGCTTAACACAGGGTAGCCCAGATAATAACACTAGGAAATACCATTATATCTTAATATGGGGTGGACCAGAAAGATTCGAGTAAGATGGTTATATCTTAACATGTGGTGGCCCATATAGCATCGGGTAAGCCCATTAATGCTTAACATGGGGTGGCCAAGATATCACCAGGAAAGCTCGTAATATCCTTTATAAGTGTGATGTATTTAATGATTTCCCAAGTTACCTACTTATATTTTATATTCTTGCTAATAATTTTTCATGAAAATTGATTGATTGTAAAAAGTTAAGGTATTGATCCTTCTGAAGAGATAATTCCTTTTTTCAAATAAAATGGTATGTTTTTTTGAAAATGTTTTTATAGATTTTCATTTCACTAAAATTTTCCCTTCCTTTATGTCCCTTAATGAACTTTTTTGCTCATCCCAAGATTTAAAAAAAATATAGGATTTAATGGAGAATAGAGAAAAGGATGAGAATAAGGGGAAAATTGTGAAGATTTTACATGAAGAGAAAATGTGTTTTATTTTAAAAGAGTTTCCTTTGGTAAAAAAATGGATACTGTGTATAAAATTACACTTATAATTTATGGGTTTACTTTCTAAAAAATTTACCAATTCTATAAAACTCTAGACCTAAAAGATATTTTGGAATGAAAGAAAAAATAATTACAGTTAAAAATTACTAGAATATGTATTTCTTAAGGACGGGTCCTTACAGGCATAGTAAATAAGGAATAAATTTCAAAAGGATTGATCAGTTTAGTAATATTGAAGAAATAGATGCATACATGGTTTTCTTATTACATTGGTAAAATATAAAACATAATAAAGTAAAATAGTTTGCATCCTTAAACTCATTGAAACATTTAATCTTAATAACCTAGGGAAAAGAGAATAAATAAATGGGTGAGATCAAATTACCAGTAATAGTAACATACAATGGAAGATATATTGAATCAATAAGGTAAAATAAACATGGAAAGATAAAATTAATGAACACACATTCCATTAAAACAATAACTTTTTTACAATCTGAATCCACATTGAATATCATAGTAAAAATATCATGGATCAAAAAATAATGTAGTTATTAATGAATTAAATTCTTAAATATTGGATGTTACACTTCCCAAGAACATGATACCTATACTATCAAGAACTTTCACAATATGGTTTAATCTTTATGGGTAAAATCAGATTTAATTTGGCCAACTTTATTCATCACATGAGAATACCGATGCATCAAGTAGAATTTATATATATGTTCCCCAACTATTATTTCATGTCCAAAGAATTAAACGTATATCAAAATGATATATTTAATTCATTAATCAATAATCCTTATCAACAAGTATTCGTATTGAGTAAAAGACAAGATTTAATTTTATTTCCCCAGTTATTCGAATAACATTCAATGTAGACACTGTATATAAAATGGTATTTGGTTTAGAAAATAATCAAATGAATACATTATGCATATCTACTATAAATCCATATCAACTATTTAAATAAAACATAATATAATTAAATTAATTTCACATGTAACCTAATATTAAAGGAGATATAAGTTTAACCTAATAAATGAAAATTGAGTTAAAAAATCCCTTACCACTTGTAATCAATCAAATCGTTTGCTCCAAAAAAAGAATAAATTTTAACAAAACTTTAAATACCATGAGAATAAATAAATTCATGATATAACATTTAAAATATAAATATATACACTACACAAAATAAATAATTAGTGAATAAACCACCATAGAAATAAAAGTGAGATGAAAAACTCTTACTAGGCGCTTTACTTTAGTTAAATATAATTTAACATCTATTATAATGGTTTAAATCATGTTATTAATTTTTAAACAAACCATATTTATATCTATGATATCATATAATATCCTCTTATATAATATTATCACCCGTTTGTTAATAATATTTCGTTATTGCAAATGTTTCTGGTGTTAACTGCTTCATTTTCCTATGCATATTTTCTCGTGTAAGTCCCAGTTATTGTGAATAAGATATACTTATGTCATATAAATAATTATATTAAGGAAATATATATAATATTTATTCATTATATACATTTTTATAATCATTATTGAATGGTGAACATGGAAAATGATTCGCATCGTGTCGGGGAGACGGTAGGTGGTACGTACGCGCAAGCGACGCTATCATCCACTTAATGGTGAAAGGGTAAGGGATTGGATGGTATATTAATTTTTATATAATAAATATAATTTTATAATTATCATATATATCTATTATATCCATCATTATATCCATCCAAGTAAAACAGTGATGAAAAAAAATTACACCACAACATGGAAATGGTAAGTCATACGTACGCACGCGCAATGCTCTAATTATTCATAGGGTGGATAGAATTTGGAATATGGTTATCCCATAATCATAATAGAATATAATAATATAGATTACATTTTATCTATTACTTTTTAATGGAAACAACACATTAATAGTAAGTGGAAGATGAATCAAACTTGAAAGAGTCGATAAGGATGATTACCTCTTCTTGAGCGAACTTCCTTTTGATCTCTTATTAAGGGATCTAGGTTTGGTGTTTTGGAAGTACTAGAACCTCCAAAACATAGATTAATATGTTTATAATTTTGATATATAGATTTTTGTCAAGATATAAGGCTCAAGACGGTGGAATGAAATGAAGGAAGGAGTTCCGTTTTATAATTGAGGGGAGGGGCACCCTTTGAAATCCACAAAATATTAAATTATAATAAATTCATTCATATCCAAATATGAAAAAATTAAATATATTGGAATATAATATGAGATAAGGTACAGTAACATAATCCAATAAAATTTAGAAATTTTTTTCTTTTATTTTGAACCTCGTCATTTTAATTGACCTTAGTTAGTTTATTTTAATTTAAATTATGGTAACAATTTATTTAACATTAAAATGCGGTAATTTTTACTTATAAAATGTCACTTGGAAAATAAATGAGTAATTAATTACATTTTAATAAAAATAATAATCAAATTTTATTTTTAAATATTTTATTGTTATTTTTAAATAATTTAATAAAATAATATTTGGATAAAGTATCATTAGTGTCAATATTGGCATTGTTCATTACTTAAGCCTTAAGAAAATCAATAAAACTAGATAACTTCAAGAAAAAACATTTAATACCCTAATAATATGTAAAAATAATTCATAAAATTCTTGGATAAATTTAATTAATTAAATTTATATTTATTTTAATATTTTGAATATCATTTATTTGATTGTTTCATTAATAAAATAAATATTCCATCATCGTTGTCTAATTATTTAAGGTAATTAATTTTCACGAAAAATAAAAAATAAAATACCATGATGTATATAAATATTTTTTATTTCAAAAAATATCTTTTTTACAAGATACCTTCTGAATAAAACTATATTAAAAATAATATATTTATTAAAAATATGAATGTGACATCTTTGTCTTCTCTTTAAATAAAATATTATAAATATCATACCCCCATCAAAATTGTTTCCAAAAATAATAAATAAATTAATATCATAGATATAAGTTTACTAAGTTCAAAATTGAAACATATATTCATTCAAAACCTGCCTTTTTCAACATGTGAACACATAATGGATGTTTAAGACCAGGAAAGTGACATTTTTTGATTTTCTTTAATTTAAGTAATATCAAAGTCATTTTCATAGACAAGTGTCTATTAAATAACTCAAATTAGAACCTTATGTGTTAGGTATCTGATATAAATCATCCAATAAAATCTTGTATAGTTTTTGGGTAATTTTCTAATCCTTATCATATTATTTTTACCCAAGATTACATTGTTTACCCATAACCATGGTAATAAAAAATCACCAAAGTTATTATTCATATTGAACAAAAATAAAAGGGTATTATTTACTAAATTTAAAACTTCTTATTCCAAATATGGAATCAATTTTTAAAATTCAAAACACAAAAGTTTTAGAATTTAATTTAAAATCAAACTAATAAACCGTAAAAAAATAGTTTTCTTTAAAATGCATTTTTACGCCAAAAAATGTACTTATACCAAAATAAGGTATAATGATGATTAAAATGAAATAAATTAGATTATTTATAACTAAATAGTATTTAAGTCAAATTTATATCAAATCCAAATCATAAATATAAGTTTCATATAACGATATTGATAGTTTTATAACAATCAGTATTTTTCGCTATTCATTAGAAACTAAATATATTCAGACAAATATAAAAAATTCAACCTAAGATAATATTGACATTTATATTTTAAAAATTAATCTTATTTTGTTCAATATAAATTATAAAAGTGTTAAAATTTAGTTTTAAAACAAGTTCACCATTAAAAGGCGGTGAAACTACCTTAAGAGAAATCTAGTCTTTTTATGCATAAAAATTGGATTTATTCTTATCTTATCACTATAAAATATTTTGTAAGAATATAAAAACATTTAATTGAATATATAATATATATAAATTTCATAATGTGTTTAATTTTATTTATTCCATCCAATTCAACAGCTAGTTTACGATTTTTGTGTTAAAATAATAATATTACTAGTATATCACAGTTCGATTAAGCTTGGTGTTGCGTGCAACATAAGCTGTTGAAGAGATTAAATTTAGAAATATAAATACCCTAAAATATTGGGGTGTTAAAATTCATTATGTAACCACCAATTACTAAAAACTTCCATGATCCATTTACTATATTTGTTCATAGGAATCGTCACTGTTGATATTTGTGAGCCAAAATAAAAAACAAATGAATAAAATAATCAAAAAACACCCCTCTCTTATCCTATAAATATGATGTCTCACCACTTCTTCTACTCACACCTTCTAAGACTTTTATATTGTCTTAATTCTGCCCAATTTCCTTCTCCATCCTCTTCCCTATATCCAAGATCTTTTGGTCTTAAAAAAAATACCAAACCTAAGTGCCTTAAGGAGGTTCTCGAGGACACAATATTCAAGAGGTAAAATCCTCCTTCTTTATCTTTTATTTTATTTTATTTTATTTTATTATCCTATCCTTTCCACCCTTATCCAAAGTGGAATGATAACTATAGTATCATATATATACTAGAATTTTATTATGCTAATTGAATTATTGTCATCAAATCTCTCCACTTCTTCTTTTAATATAAAAATGAAAACAACATCCGTGATACGTGGGTTCACCGCCTTCATGGACAATGAGTTTTTTTTCCATTAATGCCTTAAAGGATGGTCATAAAACCATAATTATGCTAAAATTAGATTTTAATATACATATTATAACTTATTCAGATATTTGAACTAATATCTAAACATGATATAGAATAGAATGATACTAGTTCGTAATGGTAGTAAAACCATCAAAATAAATTAAAAAATTTTAATTAACATTTTATCTCATAAATAATACTTATATCAGAAAAAAATGATATATGGGACCATTTAAATTTTTTGAATTATATTCATACCATTTCATTCAACTAATGGATTCATGCTTCTATTTTAAAAGAACTAACATAATTATACTCAAGGGAACTGGCCATAGACTATGAAATGATGAAATTGAACTATAAAACTCATCAAAATAGACATAAATAAACTTAATAAAATTATAATAAATCAAATAAAAGTATAAGTGGTACTTTATTTAGTAATTAATTTATTTTATTTTATTATATAGCAAGTTAAGTGCAAGTGAAGAACACATCTGGGAATAAGGTAAGGGGATTCTCGAACACAACTCTCTTTATTTGGGTCAGTCCTCTTTCATGCCAAATTTCAGTGTGGGTATTATTCAAATATTACTAAAATATAATTTCATTGTTATTCACTTTTTTTAGTGGATATAAATGTTTTCAATATGATTTTATGACAAAAAAAATATTTTTTCAAAAGAAATCTTCTTTTAAAAATACAACTTGACACCTCTTGAGTTTTTGTTCTTCCCTCAAAGATGAGGATTCTTATACCAAATATGTTATTTTTAATTTTTCAACTGGGAACCCCAGGTTTATTAATAATTTATTAAATACTTATCAAACCTTTTCCTTTACTTGGGTTAATTCATGACATTTATTAATATATGTTCTATGTTGCATGCTTGATTATGTAAATGTTATGATGTGACGGGTGGTCCCAAAATTATATATATCTCCAATGCATTGGGTAATGTGATATATCTCATGATATGATGTGTATTATGCATAAACACGGTGAATTATTTTTTCAAAATGATGACGTTATGACTATTCATATATGTCATGTATATACATGATGTTATCTTTATTCATAAATGTGTGTTGTATTTGACCACTAAGACATGATATTTCATTTTTATGCATTTACACATTCCATGACTTTATCAAATGATTCCTATCATGATTATAATAATGATATTGTGATTATTATATAATTATGATTATTATTATCACCCATTTTATATTGATTCAAGTTTGTATTTATCCTCTTTTTGGGCTTTTGATATTCGCATTATTTGATGTATATCCTCAGGTGTTTACATGTACTAAGGATAACACAATATTTAAAATTAAAAAGAAGAAGGATTTAAATAAATTTTAATGTTTTTTATATAAAAGTTATGTATGGGCCTAATTTTTCCAATACATGAAACCTTTGGGTCCTAGTTTGTAACACTATTGTGTTTTTTATCTTTAAATTAATGTGATTTTCAAGTAAGAAAAACTAAGGTTGCAATAGTTGGTATCAGATCATGGTTTAGTTAAATTGGGTATCATTATTAGATAAAATTAGTTACAACCATTAGTATGAGACTAAGTATATGTAAAAATCCAAGAATATTTGTTTTATAAAAATGCTAAACATTAGGATCCCATAATTTATGCCTTTAAAGTTAATTGCACAAAATAAGAAATTATTTATTCATGACTTGCTGGCTTATATTTTGTTAAAACCATTTGTATTTTAGAAAATTGTGGTAACCATGAGAAACCAGGAAAAAAACCCATGTAAAATACAATGAAATGATTTCCCAAACGATATCCCCAATGCCTTGGGTGGTGGAGTACAAAACTTCATGGAAATGATTACCCAGTTGTCCCAAGAAATGAATAGTAAACTAAAATATGTTGAATGTCTTCCTACCACCAAGAAGGAGAAACTATCCATTTATTCCCTTATATAGCAAAGACCAACAACATTTAGTCCATATTTCGATCCACTTATTTTTCGAATAGTCGGTTAAATCTATAGAGAATATCTTTTTTATGCTCCATAATCTAAGAAGGAGAAGGTGACTCTAGACGTCTATAATTTAAACAGAGAAGTCGATCAATGGTGTGAATTGATAAAGAACATTGATCCAAATAATGAAATAGAAGAGATAGAGAGGGGGGAATTTAATGAAATATTTCTTATCAAGTATTTCCCTCAAACTCTTCTCACAAAAATAGAGAGAGAATTGATAGAGTTGAAGCAAAAGGAAGGTGAATCTATCATATAATATGAAGAAAACTTCCCAAGGATCAAAATATATGCCTCATGTTTGGCTATAAACAATTATAAAAAAATACATAGACTCTATGTGTTTTAAAACCACACCTTCATAAGGCTCTAGATATCTAATAATTTGGGAGTTATGAATAAGTGGTTCGATGTGATATCAAAGTAGAGATAGATTTCGAATAATGGTCCCGTGTTTATAGTGATAAGAAGATAAGAATGGATTTTTAAACTTGTGGGTCAAATGAAAAAATAGTAAATAGGATCCAACCAGAAATTTGTCCAAAATGAAGAAAGAAGCATTATGGGAATTTCCTCTAAGTGACGGGAAAATGATTCAAGTATGGGAGAGATGAAAATCAGGCTTATGAATGTCAAAGATACAAGAATAATCTGACCAACACGATGGAGGAAAAGTGAGAACCTCCTAATGCACCACTTATGGTTCAATGCTTCAACTGTATGGAACATAATCATTATGCAAGACAATGCAATAAATCTCAAGTCCTTGAGGGTCACCATCTTCAGCAAACACTAAAGCCAAAGGGTTAATGAAACGTTTATGCCATCACTACTTCTATAGTGTAGAAACAAAATAAATTCATGTAGGGTACATATCCTATTCACTCAGGAATGGAAAAATTCTTATTTGATTCTGGTTTTACACATTCCTTTATATCTTACAAGTTTTCTAAAACTATTGAATCAAATCCCTAATACCTTCAGTTAGATATATCTATAAAAACACCAAGAGGTGAAATCATTGAAACCAAAGTGTTGTACTCTTCTCCTGTTAGTGAATGTGGGAATGTTCTTCTATAGAATCTCATTATACTTCCCTTGGGGTAATTTGATGATATATCGGGCATGGATTGGCTCTCATTATATAGATCACACATCAACTATTAGTAAAAGGGAATATCTTTTCATATTTTTAACCATACCATGCTCCTTTACAAATGTAAGGAAGATCATGAATAACATTTTTAAAATCTCTCAATGGTGTGGGTGTTGATTACATGTGAAGAATAATGTTGCAACGGCGGCACTGTTCATCAGCATGTACTATAGCGGCGGCAGGGCACTGTAGCGGCGGCGGTACTGTGCGGGTACTGTAGCAGGTGCATTACTATTCCCAGAATGTGAATTGGGCTAAAAATTTGGGCCTACGGTCTATGTAATGGGATACAATCCCACTGGGCCTTCGGGCTATGTAATGGGTTTCCCTCTACCCAGTTAAAAAGAGGTCTTTTCTTTGATTTAATAACAAAAATGAGGCTTCGGCCCCAACAAAAATTACATGTGAAGAAGAATACCTCACTCAAATAATTTAGTCAAAATATAGAATCAGCCTTGAGTAAATTTCCATTTTGAGGGAATATAGTGATGTATTTCTTGAAGAGTTACCTGAACTTCCCACAGATCATGTGGTGGAGTTCCCAAAATAAATTATACCTGGAGATACTACTATCTCCAAATTTCCCTATAGGATGGACCTGATCAAACAAGAGGAGTTAAAGAAGCATCTACAGGAGAATTTGGATAAAGGGTTCATATGCCCTAATGAATCACCTTGGAATGTGCTAGTTCTCTTCATAAAAAAATGATGGATCAATGTGGTTGTGTATCAATTATCATAAACACAATAATATCACCATAAAGAACAATTATCCTCTTATAAGGATTGATGACTTGTTTGCTAACTATGAGGAGCTCAGTAGTTATAAAATGTGGATCTTCATTAAGGATGTCATCAAATGAAGTCGAATATGGAATATATTAATATTCTGGCCTTTCATACATGGTATGGGCACTATGATTTAAAAGTTATTCCCATTATACTTACAAATTCCCCTAAAATATTCAAGGACCGGATGAATAGAGTCTTTAGAGACTACCTAGGAAAATTTGTGGTTGTGTTTATTGATGATATTCTCATAAACTCTAATAGAATGTACGAACATGAAAAGAATGAAAGTATTGTGATATCAATATTGAGGAAGGAGTAATTTTATGCTAGGTTCAATATGTGCGAATTTTTGATATAGCAAGTCACATTCTTGGGACGTGTGATCACAAGTGAGGGAAGTTCTGTGGACCCTTCGAAAATAAATGGAAACTGAGGAATGACCCAGACCTACTAGTGTCATCAAAATTCATAGTTTTCTAGTCTTATATTGGTACAAACTATGTTTTGTGAGGAATTTCTCCAGATCATCTAACCAATTAATTAAGTTAACACTGAAAGGGGTAAAGTATGTCTAGATAGAAAAATGTGAGTAAAGCTTTAAGGGGATCAAGAAGAGGCCAATCACTTCACCGGTACTCACACTAACAATAAGTGAATAAGGTTTTGTAATATATAGTAATTCTTCAAATAAATACTTGGGTTGTGTACCCATACATAATGATAAAATGATATCCTACATCTCATGATTATTGAAGATCAATGAGCAGAAATACCCAATGCATGATCTGGGGTGATTTGCAATTATTTTTTTCTTAAAAACGAGGAGGCACAACATTTATGGTGAGAATTTTGATATATATAATGATCATAAGAGTTTAAATTATATATTCACCCCAAATGATATTAACATGCATCAAAGGAGATGGTAAGAGCTAATCAAGTACAATGATTTCTCTATTCACTATTATCCTGGGAAGTCAAATAAGGAAGATGATTCTCCTAAAATAACATACAAATATATCTATGAAATGGATTGATAAAGTCCTTATATTCATAGAAATAAAAAGGATGGATCTAGAAATCATAACGATATAGAATACATCCTACCTTTCCCAAATTATTTCCCAACTATCTATCCAAGATAAGATCAATAAGGAAAAAAGGGATGACCTCAAGCTACAAAATAAGGTGAAAGTGTTAAAGGAAGGTAATATACGTGATTTATATATTAATGGTGATAGTGTGATTAATTTTGGAACTAGGATTTATGTGAATTCATCACCAGAGATAAAGAAGGATCTTCTAGATAATGAATATAGTTCATCCTTCTCCATAAATCAAGGGAGTAAAAATATGTATTGTGATCTTAGAGAAAACTTCTGGTGGGAAAATATGAAGAAGGATATTATAGAGTATATATCAAGGTGATTGGTGTGTCAAAAAGTTAAACCAGAGTGACAGAAGTCCAAAGGGATATTGAAACCATTTCCTATACCCAGATTAAAATGGGAGAATATCACTATGGACTTTTTCACTAGTATCCCAAAAACATACAAAAGAAATAATATGATATGGGTCTTGGTGGATCAACTCACCATGATAGCCCTCTTTATAGCTATTCGGGAAGATTTATCACTTGAAATATTTTCCAAGATATATGTGAAGGAAGTGGTGAGGCTGTATGGAGTTCTAATTTCGATCATATCTGATCATGATTCAAGGTTCAAATATAAATTCTATAGAATCATTCAACATGATTTGAGTACTGAATTGAATTTCATCACGGCCTATCACCCCCAAATTGATGGCCAATCTGAAATGACTATTCATATGCCTAAGTACATTCTAAGAGCTTGAAAAATGGAATTCAAAGATAGAGCAGATCAGAATCTCCCAATAGTTGAGTTATCATGAAACAATAGCTTCCAATTGATTATTTAGAACACTATATATGAAACTCTATATGGGAAGTGATGTAGAACTCCAAATTGTTTGGATGAAGTTACTGAATGAAATATACTTCGACCAGACCTTTTGTAAGATATGATGGAAAAGATTCAAACTATCCAACAAAACATAAAATATGTTCGAAGATGGAAAAAGATTTATTTTGACAACCGTCGAAGGGATTTTCAGTTTGAAGTTAGAGACAATGTTTTCCTTCGAATATCAATATAGAAGATATTAATGCAGTTTGGAAAGAAATGGTAGCTTAGCCCAAGGTACATCAGCCCCTTTGATAGTATTGACCGCATAGGATTAGTGGACTAGCGGATAGAACTTACACCAAATATGGCTCATGTTCATGATATGTTTCATGTATCTCTCCTAAGAAAGTACATACCTGACTCCCCACATGTACTGAATCCAGAGGTGGTACATCTAGAGAACGAACTCTCATGTGAAGAGAAAAAGGTTAAGATATTGGACCATAGGGACAAAGTCCAACACAAAAACATGACTCACATTGTCAATGTTTTATGGAGGAACCATAATTATAAAGTGGAGAGATGGAAAGTGAATGAAGTGATGAAGGAGAAATACCCTCACCTATTTTTACCTTAGTATGTAAAATAAAATTTAGAGGGTGAAATTTTAAAAGGGGGAAGAATGTAACGACCCATAAATATCTCAATGGAGCTTCCCTTCTAATAATAATGTTACATATTATAAAACACATAAATAAGATAGAGAACCCAATAAAGTCATCAAGTGGAATTAAATAAGTGGTGTTTATATAAATTAACGAACTTGTACTGATGGAATAGAAACCTCACAGTTGGAATAGTAATATGACCATTAGGAATAGTAATTTTCCAAAAAGAATAGTAAGATCACCTTTGAAAGTATAAATAAAATTCATGCATATTATAAATGAAAATATTATATAATTATATCATTGTATAAGTAAATAAATGTTTTAAAAATTATAAATTAAGTGTTGAATTTTTTTTTAAAATTTAAATATTTATTTACAATTTTATAATTAATATAATGATTTAAAATAAAATTTATTTTCATAAAATATATTAATAAATTAATTTAATTATAAGATAACTTTATGAGACATTGATTAATTTTTCAAAGGGTCATAAAATCAATTATAATATTAAAATTAGTATTTTTTACATAAATGATTATTTTATTTAAAAATTAAATTTCTAATTTTTATAAAATTATTTTCATAAAATGGAGTCCATTTTTTTAATCTAAATTCTATTAAATGGTTAGAGTGAATTTTTAGAATTTCTCTAAAATGGTTGATTTTTTTGTGAATAGTGAAACACAATATTTTTTTGTATTTAAAATTATATGTCAAATACATGAATCTTTATGTAATGAATGATGTAAGAACCCATTATTTCTAGCTATCCTAAACCATTTACTATATTTAGTCATATTAATCATAATTATTGGTAGTCTTGATCCAAAAAGAAAAATAATGAATAAAATAATCAAAAAACACCCCTCTCTTCCCCTACAAATACCACCTCTTCTCCTCACACTGTCTAAGTCTCGTAGCTTTTCTAAATTCTACCCAATTCCATTTTCAAGCTTCTTCCTATATCCAAGAGATACTAGTATCAAAAAAATACCAAACCCAAGTTCCTTAAGGAGGTTCTCTTGGAGACAATATTCAAGAGGTAAAATCCTCCTTTCTATTTTAATTTCTTTTCTTTTCTTACCCTATCCTAGACTCCCCTATCCAAAGTGGAATGAAAACTCCAATATAAAATATATACTATAATTTTATTTTTGAAATGTAACATCCATCATCAAGTCTCTTCTCTTCTCCTTTTATTCTAAAAATGAAAACATCATTCGTGATACGTCAGTTCACCGCCTTCATGGACAATGAGTTTTCATTTTCCATTATAGCCTTCAAGGACGGTCATAAAACCATTATTATGGTTAAATCATATTTAAAAATACATATTTTAATTTTAATCATGTACTGTAACTAATATATAAACATGATATTAAATATAATGATACTATTTTTTGATGGTTATAAAAACTGAAAAAATAAATTAATACATTTTCATTAACATTTTATCTAATGAATCTTAATAATATAATAAAAATAATATATGGGACCATTTAAAATTATGTAATTATATTAATAGCATTTCATTCCACTTTTAGAGTCTTTATTCCATTTTATAAGAACCCCCATGATTATAATCAAGTTAACCAACCATAAACCATGAAATGAACACTTCTGAAATGAAGAAATTGAACTATATAACTCATCAAAATGGTCATAAATAAACTTAATACAATTATAATAAATAAAATAAATATATAAGAGGTTATTTATTTTTGTAATTAATGAATTTAATTTGATTATTCATGATATGTAGTGCAAGTGTAGAACACATCTAGACATAAGGTAAGGGGATTCTCATAAACCAAACTCAACTCCCTTTCTTTAGGTTATTCCTCTTTTGTGACAAATTTCAATGTGGATATTCTGTCAATATTCATTGAAATATAGTTTCATTATTTTTACCATTTATTTTTCAGGATATACATGTTTAAAATCTGATTTTATAACAAATATAAATATTTTTTAAAAAGAACTCTTCTTTTCAAAACACATCTTGACTCCTCTTGAGTTATTTCTTTTTCTGTCAAAATTGATGACTCTTATTCTAAATATTTTCTTTCCACTTTTCCATTTGGGAATCTCAAGTTTATTCCTGATTGATGAAATCCATATGAAACCCATTCCTTTACATGGGTTTCTTCATGACACTGATTGATATATTTTCTATGTGTTATACATGATTGTGTAAATGTAATGATATGATGGGTGGGTCCAGAAATATATAGTCCTCCAATGCATTGGGTAATGTGACGTATCTCATGAGATGATGTGAATTATACATGAAAATAATGCTATAATTTTTCTCAATGATTATGTTATGAGTATTTTAATATATTATGTGTGGACATGATGTTAGATTTGTCTAAAAATATGTGTGGTATTTGACCACTAAGACATGATGTTTCATTTTATGCATTTCCACATTCCATGCATTTATCTAATGTTTCCTATCAAGATTATGATGATGATACTATACTTATTTCGTGATGATTATGATTATGCTCACACATTTTATATTAATTCACGTCCTTATTTATCCTCTTAATGTGCTTTTAGATCATCCCTTTCTTTGATGTATATCATCAAGTGTTAATTTATACTATAGAGAACACGATATTTAAAAAGAAAAAGAAGAAGGATTTAAATAAATGTTTGGGTTTTAGTATGTAAATGTTATGTATGATACTAATTTTACCAAGACACTAAACATTTTGGATCCTAGTTTTGTAACACTATTATGTTATATATCTTTAAAATGATATAATAGTCAAGTAAGAAAAAGTAGGTTCATTATAGGATAACTACCCTCTAGGCCCAGATATTCATGATCATCCCCATCAACCAATTTCTCATAGTTACACGACAATAATTGTCTCCTATTTGAATGATATAAAAAGTGGTTGGGATTTAAAGTTGGAGTTGTGCCCATGCAGAAACGTTTTTGATGAATGAGCTTGGTTGTTCTATGTTAGACAGAGCTACATGAAATTTTATGAAAAACTTCCTAACATATATCTTTATGAGGTGACATGGATTTCTTAGTTCTTTATGTACTATCAATTGGAACTCCTTAGATAGCTAATTAGTTATTAGTGCCCCGACACCAACTCTTTTCATCTCACCCATGGTGAAGTAGGGATCATCCTATGGGATATTTATCAACTAGGAGGAGTACCTACTCTTATGGAAATATATGATGAATTCCTTCCAATTGTAGATGTTAGAGATGACCCTGAATAAACTCCAACCTTGGAATAGGATATTCTTATCATTTTGAAGTAGAATATGAAGAAACATATCAAAAAAACTCAATCATTTCTTTAAAATATTGAATCAACATCATACTTTACCACAGAGAGGCTAAGCCAACCACCATATTCCTTCATCGATGTCCTTCTTGATAAGTTCAGCACATCATAGGATCTTATTTGGCCAATCTAGAAGCTAGGGAGTATACCATTGGGGGATACTAGGTGAGACCGGAGGTATCGCTACATCTTTGGTTAGAATTCATTTCATGCATGTTCCTAAATGGATGGATTTTCCCTTCCATGGATGCACATATGGGCATCCGGGTTATCATATTTGTGATGGAAGCCTGATTGGAAGAAGGGGGACCTCTTAACATAGTATTTCCAACCCTTTACCTTCTTTATTGACTTCCCAGACATATTCAATAGGGTAATGTCCCTTATAGATTTAGTGGACCCTTTTGATTTTTGTTAGGCTAGGAAAGAGAATATTTGTTTGTTATAAGTATCAAAGTACTACTAAAATATATCATTCCATATAAAGCCTCTCTTTGGGATGGGTTTCTCTTAGATCATGTGGAAAATCTAATCATCTATGAACCATATACCCCCTATAAATTTTCTAAATAGTTTTTTTGAATTCCAAGGATTTCTCTTCTCCCATTATATGGAATTTGAGGAGAATGAAATTTAGGACTCATTCTCCAATTCTAGATTATACTGGTGCATAAAGATAAAAATACTAAAATTTTCATTCCACCTGATGATTCCCCTACCTGTCTGTCTCAGGATTGTGGATAAGTGTGGGTGGAGGATTACCTGCCCGAATACCCCAAAGGCATTTTTTTTTTATTTTTGATAACCCCCCCCCCCCCTTTCAAGGGATGAGAGGGAACACTTACAAGGCCCGTAGGCATAGATATTACATGACCCGTATGTATTATGAATTATACAGGCTATAACTACATGGAACTACTCCTCTTCAAGTTCTTCATCGTGATGTAATCTCTCCACATTTTCATGGCTAGTTTGGCTAGCCTTATCGTGCAAGAATAGGCTGGTCCTGATGGAAAATGTCATACCCTATCTTTCTAAAAAATCCTCTTAAGCTTCTACTCTAGTGAATGTGCCTGCTCTAATTCCTCATCTGGAGTCTGCTTCTTATAGAGCCTTCCTGGTCTTTCAGCCCTATTTTAGGTGGCTCGAAGGCCTTGAGGTAGCCCGAAGGTCTTGTGGTGTCCCGAAGGCCTTGAGGTGGCCCCAAGTCATTAAGGTGGATGGAAGGCCTTAAGTGCCCCAAAAGCATCACTAGCCCGAAGGCCTTGGGTGGCTCGAAGTCCTTGAAGGACCTGAGGCCCAAACTAGTGGCCTGAAAGCCCAAAAAAATGAATACTTTTAGTTACAATACTAATAAATAGTGACTTCTACAGTACTCGAAAATAATGCCTCCGCCTGGTTTGGAACTCGGGTCTCTTGGAGGCACTTGCTGAGTTCTCACCAACTCGGATGAGGCTCTTGTGTGGGTGGAGGATTACCTGGTTTTCATGCTGAATACACTTTTCTGTTTGGTGGATAAGCCATGTGCTTCCCCATGCCCCTTATCTATGGTATTAATGGAGTAGATTCAGGACATGGGGGATACCCCAAGGAAGTTCTCTCACCATATATATGATTCTCTAATTATTAGGACATGGTTTGTTAAAGAATTTTTCCCTTCTATATTATTGATATATATTGTTCCAATATAAGGATTAGTACCTGATACTTCTTATTTTTATTCCTCATCAGCTTGTCTAAGCTTAATACATGTGTATACCACATCAACCATGCCTTCCTCTAGTGTTCTCTATTTGATGGACTTCGTGGATTGGGTATCACAAAGGATGGTTTTTCATGAAATATATTCCTTGATTATCGAGACTCCCTATGAGGATACCCTTATTCTATTTGAACCCTTTCAATATATATTTCATAATTTGGGAGCAGATGGCATTAATTATTAGCAACTATATGATGTTAGACAAAAAATTATCCTGGCCTAGAAACAACTGTCTAATAGTGAGAAGTATCTACAAAGCTTAGATGACATAATTTATAAAATACAGTCAATAAAAGAATCCTTATAGGTTCTTGAGCAGATATATTATAATTTTTCTCAATTTTGTGTTCAAATGGATGATTTGACTGCACATGAAGTGCGTATAGCTCGAGAAAGGCCAGATATATTGACATCATCATCCTTATTATCACTAACTCATAAAAGTGTTGAATAATTTTCCTCTTTAATTAAAACTCTTCACACTCTGGAAATGGGACAAGAAATGGAATGTAAAAAAGCTTCAGTGCTCCATTGATGTCTCCCAAGAGATTCTAGCAGATTTAAAAAACTCATCTGAGAATATTTTATTTAGATTTGTCCCTGGATGTTTTCCTCTTTTTTTCTTTTTATAGAACCTTAAAGAGACTCTATAATTTGGAGATTCCTCACTTATTTTTACATTATCAATAAACAAAACTTAAGAGATTTATATATTGTTTTTGATCTTTCTTTAATTCACTGTGTGCATGGAATTACATTGACTCGATATCACATAGAATGTTAAAGACATCAATTATTTTTATAATACCAAGTGAACCCAAATTTTGAACTCAAATGATCAAATCACAACAATCATTTACTGATAATTTCCCATAAATTATTATCAATATAATAACCCTTGTTTATGTATCAACTCAAGTAATCCTGATATCAACTTTTTCAAATAGATAAATTGGGTGTATGTTTCCCAGAGGGATAGTGCCCTAATTTTTTCTTAAGTCAGTGGACTTAGTGATTATAGCTTTATTTTTTCTAGGGATAAATAATGACCCCCATAATGTTTGTATCTTTTATTTTATATTTCGCTAACTTTTGTATAAGTTTCTTATAGGAAAATCTTAGCAAGAATTGACTTAACTTGTTCTTAGGTATCCATTTACAGCTTTCCATCTCGATAAGTTTTTTACCTTTCCCATTTAATAAGTGCATATTATTTCCTGGAACACAGAGAGTGCATGTCTGGAAAGCTAAGAATCTACTTTTTACAGCTCCCCTTAAGGGTTTTCAACCCAATGAGAATTTGTCTCTTTCAATTGAAAATTTAAGGTCTTGTAATTCAGACTGGTGTCATGTTTTAGTTTAGGGACATCTAGCATGGACCTACAATTCCTTAGTTTATGGAAATGTAGCTCAGATTACTTTTTATGTAGTTCATTGTCTTTTAGATCAGGCAGTCTATTGTTTTAGTTTATGATCCTTTAGCTTGAACCATCTATTCCTATAGTTTAGGGTATTTTAGCTCAGACCATCTTTTTCTTTGTGAACCCAATACATAGAATGGTTAAAGGATTTGTATTTATGAAGGGTTCAAGCACCATACATCCTTTCTGAGATTACGAAGAATGGGTATTCATGAAGGTTTGTAACACCCCACATCCCCTCTATAATCTATTTTGGTGTGTGGTGTTGTAATATTAGAAACACTAAATCCACTTGGTTGATTGGAAAATTTTTTGTGTAAATAAAATGTCCAAGGGTTCAAATCAAGGGTTATAGGATGGGTCATACATGTCAACTATGAACGCAAAACAATCTGAGGCTTTGAGTTCCACTACGATGTTTCAGATAATCATAATGATTGGAGTTCCTTTTCCTACAAAAGGTAGATTCCCTAAGTTGATGGGTCAAAGTTCATAATACTTATATAACTCATACATGATAAAATATAAGGATCCACACTCCTTTCCACGGGAACTGGGATATTTATAAAGATTCAAACACTTGAATAGTGAACTACAATATGGAAGAAAATTTTACAATGGGTGTTCTAGAACCCTAGGGGTAATTTTACTTATATTTGTAAAGATTTATCACTACACCATGTGGTTTCAAGTTACATAGTACAATACATCAAAAGGTTCAAGAATTGAATATCCACTCTTTCTTTTAGAATGGGTAGAATACACGGTGTCGTATTTTCAAGGATTTCAAATTCACTTGAATAGTCTAGTTATAATTATTTTAAATCATGGTCTAGGAATATTTGACTTAACTAAAAAGGATGGCTATGGGGTTCAAAATGTACATTAGTATATAGGGAAACTGATATTTCATATAGAAAATAAAATAGCTCATGGGTTTAAGGGGGACCTTTCCTTTGGGATTAAAATGCCCACAAAGTGCAAGCTCTAGTGTGTGGAATTATTCACCATTGAATCCTAGTGGTGTCACTTCAAAGTTTTCATTCCTTGTTCCAACACATTATAGGGGATATCCAAAAGAAATAACTCAATGTTATGAGGTTCTAGTAAAAGTTTATCAACTCAAGTAATTGGTAGTTTTCATCTTGTAATTTGAAGAAATAAAGGTGATTTGTGGAAATCATAATATCTAAGAACAGTTCGAGCACCCTAGAAGTTGTATAACTGCCTATATAACATATTATCATGGTAAATAAATGTGATAAATCACCAATCTAATTTTATCTTGGACCATAAGTTCTAGTGAGCATAGATCAGATATTATTAGGGCCAAAAAATTGGCCCCCATCCTTACTCCTTTTTTATTTATTCTCTAACTTATGCCTAAACTCTAAAGATGAAGATTTTAGAAAGTATATATTTGACCTTTGATAAAACTACCCTTTCTAGTTTTATATCCTAAGAAATTTTATGTCTCTTTCATTATTTATTTAGGGTATTGTAATTTAGACCGTCAAAGGCTAAAGTTTAAGGTCATACAAATTTTACCAAAGTGTATGCAGTTTAAGATCATAATGAATGTGGACCTGATATGAGGGAAGTGTTACAAAAAATCCTAATTAAGATTCATGATGTTATAAGTACTCCAAAAACTACCCAAGTGGAGGATGATAATTTTTTAAATGGTGACTCAAGTTTCTCAGATCGTGAATGATAATATGGGACAACCATAACAAGGATGGTTGTTAATCAATCTATGCTGATGAAATCCACTAAGATGATGTTAGGGATAACAAGGATCATAATCCCTATTTGTTGGTAAATACACAATTTCTTGGAATCCATGATCTCATATGTCGGAGCTAGGGGTAGAAATGCACAGTCAAACAATGGGTCCCTCAAAGGTGGGTGTCATTTCCCAGGGGTCATGGAAGGTTTTCTACAATTCGAGACACTCAAGAAATGAAGTGTGGTTTATGAATTGAGGTGATTAGAAAGATTATATAAGAACCCAAAACTTTGGTTGACTGTAATTAGGATCTTGTGGTGCTTTCATAAGGAGTGATGATGGATGATGGTCTATATAATTTAGTGTCATGTAGTGGGGATGCATTTATTGTGCAGTTTAAAGTCATGCAATGAGAAAATATTCCTTACAGTTTAATTTCATATGGTAATGATGTAGGAACCAATTTGAAATTTTTCAAGATATATTTTTGTATATTCTAAACTGATCAAGGGAATTTATATTCAGGATGCATCTTTTATCCTTGCATAGGCATACTGGGGGGTAATAATGTGTCATATCCCATCTTGCGTAGATCTATCTCATGTGTAAGAAAATCGTATATAGATTTGATTCCTACATAAGTTAAGTGATTCTATATGAATCATCCATGCTTGATCATTTTAAGGTCTTTCAAGGTGGACCTGATATTATGGGAATATGTAATTTCAATGCCCAGGCTCCCCTCGGTTTCCCAATGCATTTTGTAAGGGCAGGAACCACATCATAGTCAGCTCTTTTCCAAAAAAGATTCCCTAAAGAGATCTGACTCATACACAATGAGAGGGTCATGTTTTTTACTTATTCCCTTAGTGGGTCTTAACATAATGGTCAGATAAGGGTCCCTATACATTGTTCATGGTCATACATAGGGAAAGGTCATTTCCATATTTCACTTTGGTATGGAAGTTAAAGATTTAACATCCTAGGTAATTATAGAACAAGACATTTTCATATCTATTAATATTTATGAATTGGATAGTAATTTTAATTTAATGGGGGTGTTATGTATGATAGAGTACCCTATATTAAACAATGGGTTTCTCCTAAATCTTACATTGCACACAAGTCTGAGTTATATCAAAAAATAATATATTATTAATATTATTATTTTAGGTGGTAGTAATCACATAGTCGTTGTATTAATGAGAATCTACAGAGATAAATATATTTCATTTACACAAATTTATTAAATGTTTTTACATTCTTCCAATAAATATTATGGGCTTAAAATAATAATAAATCTAATTTTAAGTATAAAAAAATCTAATATTTTTAAAAGGTTATTTTACTTCCTTTTGATGTCAAGCCCATTTTAAATATATTTTTGGTAACATTTATAATTTTTATAAGAAAAATTAAACTTCTTATTTGTAAGAGAAGTATCAAAATATACTTTGGTTGAATTTTTTTATTTTTCTGATAAAATTCATATTTTAATGAACAGTGAAAAATACTGTGTTTTAATACAAAACAGATTTTTCATCTAATTTATTTGTATTGTTAGATTATCCTTTTAATTGGATTTAAATTATATTAAGATACTTTTTTATCATTTAATCTAATTTTGTTCATTAAATCAATTTCACAAATAAATTTAATTGAAAAAATGTGTGAACTTTTGAATTTTTTACATAAAAAACATGTTTTCTTATTTCATCAACGGGATTAATTTTTAATCAATTTATACCAATTATATGTTTTTAATTTGAAAAAATGGATTCCATATTTTGAATAATAAGGTGAGAATTATTTAAATAGGTCCATTTTATTTTTGAACATTTTGAATAGTAACTTTAGTAATTATTTTTATTATCACAGTTAACGATAAATCGGGTAATTAAAGGTTAAAATAATACTATAAATACTATAAAAATGTCCTAACACTTTTTATAATATTATTTTATGAGTTATTGTCGACCAAAAAAATTATTCGGCCAAAAATATGGCCTTTGTTAGCCACTCAGGTGTGATTATGTCACTTATAATATTTTATTTAAAGTAAAGACCAAGATGTCATAATCCTGTCTCTTATTACTAAAAAAATTATAATATAGGATTTTATAAGTTATATCTTCAACTATAAATATTACTTAGAGATAAAAAAATATTACTTATATCATGCTAATTTATTTATAATTTTTTGGAAAAAATAGTCAATGTAAATGGTGACACATTGATGATGTAGTAATTTCTTAATTAATTAAAGGATAAAATAAATAATATTATGAATAATAAAATAAATATAATTTAACATAATTGATTTTATCCATGAATTTAATGGATTAAATCAAAATTTTGGTAATAATTTAAAGTAATTTTTTGAACTTATCTTACTACTATGATATTTTTAAAAAATCAACTAAAGAATAGTGTCAAAATTGACACTATTGGTATTTTAAAATATAAATTATTTTATTAAATTTTATAATATATATAAAAATCTAAGATTCATCCTAAAATTTTATATAATTCTAAAAAAATTATTAATTACTCATAAATTTTTCATTTTTCATGTTATTGTAATTATTTTAACTCTCAAAGTGTAAATTACTTGATAAAATTATAAGAGTTAAAAGGGTTAAAATAAAAAAGATAATTATCAAAAAAATATTAAAACATGTTTAATTTTTATTGGATGATTATATTTCTACCCATACTCATTATATATTATACATAAATAAATTTTGTCTCATTTTAAATAGAAAATTAATTTATATTAATTTAATACTTTTGAGAATTCCAAGAGTGCCCTCCCCTCTCCTATAAAAGAGAACTCATTCCTCTTTATTCCTTACACTTAAAAAACCTTTTTTTTCGGACCACATTTCAGAAAAAAACTTCCTAGAATCCCATTTCATATTATTGAATCCTTATTTTAGGAATAACACCCTCCTTAAAGGTGTTTAGGTATTAATAAAGGTGATCATCTGAAGGAAAGGTAATGTTTTTGTTGAAGTGTTTCTATTTTATTTCTTATTACACTTCCTTAGAATATTATTTATCTATGATTAAATAATAAATTCAGTATCCTCAATATACTAATATGTTATTATGTTAATATCATCACAAAAATCCATCTACACTTCCATTAAATGGGAAAGGAATTAATCGTTCCAGCGTACGTGTGAACTATCACCTCCACGAACTGATTTAATTCATTTTTCATAACCATCTCAAATGATACATTATAATAATGTAATTAATGTTAATTTTTGATATTCAGGCCATATTGATTATTATATTATAATAATTTATCAAATATGTTCTAACTTTTCAAGCACATAAAAATGATAATGTCGTTCGTGTGTGCGTGTAAACTATCACACCCATGAAGAGATGTGATTCATTTTTATTCACTACATCACTTGTATGGTGTATATATATAACTATATTTAAATTACTAATATGATATTAATTTTGTTATGATCATTTTGTAAATATAAAATAATACTTACCACCTTTCCAAAATGATCAATGAAAAATGGAAAATGTTACTCATGCGTATGTACGGTCTACCGTCTCCATGATTACAACATTGTTCATTTTTAATAAGAATAATTAATGTTTTGATTTAAAAGCATAATTTATGTATAAAATTATAATACTTTCATGAATATTATTCTGGATATGATGGACTAATTACCACATGCACTATTGACATCATACCAAGTTCATTTTTGACTCAAGTACCAAATGTCCAAAAAAAGATTTAATACGAACAAAAATAATAATGTAATTATTATAACATGGAAATAAGAGGTTGGAAAGTGGATTGATAACCAGGCCCACATTCTGCTGAGATATTTCAATATGGGAAAGAACAATATGGAGTAATTTATGAAAGCTTGGGACAACTTTTCTCATTAGAATGAAGGCATCTTAAAGGGAAACCCTGACTCATAGGTAAATTCGATTCCCTAGATTTTGTTTAGGGATAAGGATTAGAATCGGCTCAAACTATTTTTCAACAAATCTATAATTTCTTTTTGTGTTTAATATTGGGATCATTCTCACTTTTCACTTAAAAGTGTTTTGAAAATAAAAAAAAGTAACATTGGATGGGGAAATATAACATGTAAATAAGTGATATAAAGGGAATAATAAAATTGAAAAAGGTTCTCAAGAAAGTATAAATTTACCTAATTTTATTATTTAGTAAGATAAAGAACATATGAGATAATTCTGATGCAAGGTAAGGGACTTCGTCACAATCTCCTTTCATTAATACATATTTGATATTATACATCGCCTTCTTTTATAAGGTGTATAATCAACCCCTTTGACTATTAATTTAATTCAAAGGTTTTAAAAAGGAATATTTTTATATGAATCATTTTAATTTCTTTACAAAATAACAAAAGGATTATTTTTTTAATGTATGTGGTGACAATGACTACTCTATTGGTGTAATTGTTATTTGATATTTGGATTCTTCTATAATCCTTAATGCTTTTAAAAGGGAAAATAAATCCTTTATTACTTTTTCTAAGTATTTTGGTATTGAAAATGGTTTTAAAATGGATTGAATATTTCTATATCTTCAATTTATTTCCAGTGATTTCAAATGAAAATTTATGAGTGAAATATTTATAATTGAAATCTTTTATGTGTTATGATTATACAGTGGTACTTGGATATTTGATGGGTGGTTACATGATAAAACAAATATGGTTGGTTTCATGATAAATAAAAGATGGGTGCTTCCATGATAAACCAATGGTGGGTGGTTATGTTATAACCTAAAATGCATTGGGTATGGAAGTTGGTCGTATAGTTATTCCATTTGTAAGAGTAAAATGTATGGAATCTTATCCTATGGTTATTACATTTAACTGTGATTATGTCCCAAGTTACCTTTTTATGTTATATGTTATTCATATGGGTTTAATGGTAATATTTTTATTATAAAAAAAGGTAAGTAATGATCTTATAATCTTAGGAAAGCATTTACTTCTTCTTTAATGTGAAAAGTATTAATTTATGATAAAGTATTCATGGTTTACATTTTTTTTCAAGACTAATAGTTTTCCTTCTTTGTGTATCTCTTACTGAGATTTTTGTGTTCATCCTAAGTTTTGAAATGTTTTTCATAGGATTTAATGGAGAATATAGTCAATTATGGGATCAAGGAAAAATTATGATGATTAAACATTAAAAGAAACCATATTTCATTTTAGTTTTTTTATTAAATAAATACATACTATTGGAAGTTTCCACTTTCTATTTATATGGATTTTTTATGTATGAATTATGGCCTAATTCTCTAAATATATAAACTTAAAAAGATCCTCAATGTGAATTAAAGTATAATTCTATACTTAACTTAAGATTAAGTAATATTCAAGGTTGGGTTGTTATAGTTGGTATCAAATGAAGTTTTAGATAACTTTAGGTGTTAGGATATTATTAATAGAATACCTATAAATTATTATTACTTTTTGGTCAAATTGAAAAGATATAGAATTTTAAGACTATGAGGTCGCTTCATCTAAGATATGTCTACTTAGAATGTTTTTTCAAAGAGAAAATAGGGCAGTTGTGATGGGAAGGCATCTAGAGAAAAACAACCTTCCAAATTAGTATCTCGACATGGTCAGAATCAGAATTGAATAGGGTGTCTAAGTGATAGCTCAGTTCGCTCATGAGATAAATTGTGGTGGTGTCCATTCATGAGATCAACCATATCACCTAGAGAGAAATATTTCTATCGTGGAGCATTTCATGATGCAACGTCCCCCATAATTCAGAGGATCATCTAACCCCATGCTAGCTGAAGGGTGGATTAAAGCACAAGAAATGATTTTTGATGTAATGGGGTGTTAAGACAATCAATAGTTTATTATTTTTGTTTATAATTTGGAAGGTTAAGTCGATCGATGGTGTTAAATGGTTAAAAATATCAGAGTAAGTGAAGAGATCCATGCCATGGAATTTAATGAATTTAAGAATATATTCCTTGAGAAATAATTTTCAAAGGCTATTCTACTAAGGATGGAAAATCAATTCTTGTAATTGATACAAAAGAAGGAAGATTCAATGGATACATTTGAAGAAAATTTCACCCATTTGGAAAGGTATATCCCAGATTTTATCTAGGATATTGATAGAAATATAAATCAATTTTACTCAAGATTGAAGCTGAGATATCAAAGGGAATTAGCTTATCATTAGTTTAAAATCTATGAGAAACTTTTACAATGTGCTGAGAAGGTATAAATGGAGTTTTCTAATGATCATGTCTTCCATGAGAGAAAGAAAAAGAATTGTTCTAGTAGGTAGGCAATGGGAAAGCATTCATCAAAGAAATTTGGAGGTAAGAAAACAAAAATTACATCTTGTGAGAAGTGTGGTAAAAATAATCCTCTAGAATCTCTCTCAAATTCTATTAGGTGATTCTAATGTGGTAAGACTATTCATATTTCTCATGAATACAAGGGAGATGATCATACAAGTAATAAAATTTCAATGGCAATATATTTTAGTTTCAATGACTTCAGAAATTATTCCAATTTTTTTCCAAAGTTGATTACCCAGGGTGGAAACCAGCATGATCAAAATCATAAGGGAATGGAAAAATCATTTTATACTACTATAGTTGACATTGGACCATCAAATTAAGTAGTTAAAGATATGTTACAAGTTTTTTTAAAATATACCAGTACTCAATTTGACTCTGGATATTCACATTCTTTCATCTCCGAGAGCTTGGCATGTAAATTGGAAATATCACCTCAGGAATTTTATATATAAATTTTGGGAAAAACATCTGCTGTAAGTATGAAATCTACCAAGATTTATAGGAGTCTAACTATTATCATTATTGGGATGGTTTTTCCTATAAATCTTATTGAACTTTCCATGGTGGAATTTGATAACATTTTGGGTATGGATAGGCTTTCAATTTATCCGAATAAAATAGATTGAAAATCCAAGAAAGTAATATTCAATGATTTCATACCAATGATAACATAATAAGAAGAAAAGATATTGATTAAATATAGTAGTGGAAGTTATCTAGTTTGTGTTTTTGAAAAAAAGGAAACATTTTTAATTGCTGACATTTCAATAGTGAATTAATTCATACATATTTTTCCTGATGATTTTCCTAGTGTTGTTCCTAATCATCATGTTGAATTTATGATTGATTTACTTCCTAACATTAAGCCTATTTTTAAACCCAATTATCTATTGTCTCAATTTGGATTTGTGGAATTAAAAAAATAGTTTCAAGAATTTCTTGATAATGGTTTCATTCAACCTGGAACATCACTATAGGGTGCTCCTATTTTATTTGTGAAAATGAATGATAATTACTTAAAACTTTGTATTTATTATAGATCCTTGAATAATGACACTATTAAGAACAATTATCATTTTCATTATGTCAATTACTTGTTTCCCCAACTCCATGGAGCTCAGTATTTTTCAAAGATTTATTTGAGGTTCGGGAACCATCAGCTGAAGGTGAAAGCGGGTGACATTACAAAGATAGCATTATGAATGAGATATGGGCCTTACAAGTTTATAATTATTCCATTTCATTTATATAATTCAGCTAATTTATTTTTTAATCTCATGAATGGAGTCTTTTGTTAGTTTTTAAATCAATTTTTGGTTGTGTTTATATATGACATTTTGGTATATTCTAAAATCAAGGAGGAACATAAAAGTCAATTAATGATTTTTTTTGAAAAGATTAATAGAAAAGAAACTATAGGGAAAGTTTAGTGAGAGTGAATTTTGGTTGCAAAACAATTCATTCATTGGTCATGTTGTTTCTATAGATGGCATAATTGTTGACCCTTCTAAAACAAAAGTTGTTGAAGAGTGGCCAAGACCAACCAATATCATAGATATTCATAGTTTAATTGAAATATAAAGTTATTATAGAAGGTTTTTTTATAACTTTTCTCGATTATCTAGCCCACAAACTAAGTTAACAAGTAAGGGATTTAAGTTCATCTAGATAAAATAATGTGGTGATTTCTTTGAGGAACTAAAAATAAGATTTGTAAATGCTCCAGTTTTGGACTTTCCTTCTAGGAATGTGGAATTTGTAATTTATAGTGATGATTCATTGAAATTACTTGCTTATTTCCTAACGTATAATTATTAGTTAATTGATTATTCTTCATGTTAGTTGAAACCTCATGAGTTAAATTACCATACACATGATTTGGAGTTAGCTAATATTTTTTTGCATTAAGAAATTGGAGGCTTCATTTGTATGGAGTAAAGTGTGAAATATATATTAATCACAAAAGTATGAATTTTATATTCACTCATAAATAATTGAACATGAAATGGAGGATATGGTTGGAACAAATCAAGTATTATGATTTCATAATTCGTTACTATCTAGGAAAAGAAAATAAAGTGACTGATTATTTGAGTAAAAATATTAATGCTACATTAACCATGATACATTGGTAATGTAATCCTTTGGTTAATGATTTGATGAATTTTGGCTTGGAAGTAATTGGTGTAGGAAATTACTAAGTTTTGTTTCAGTGTTCCATGAAATCATCTCTATCAGATAGAATTAAGCAAGTGTAGATAGAAGACAGTGAGTTTCAAAAAAAGGTATAATTGGTTCAGGAAGGAAAGTTACCTAAATTTAACATTGATAAAGATTGTGTTTTGAGGTTTTGGAATATAATATGTGTGCCTTATCATTCATATTTGAATAAATATTTGTTAAGTGAAGCTCATAGTTCTTTGTTTTCAATTCTCCTGGGAAGTACTAAGATGTATAGACACATTCAGGAATATTACTAGGGGTGGAATGAAAAAAGGTATTGATGACTTTACCATAAAGTGTTTGACTTGTCAACAGGTTAAAGTAGAGTGATAGTTCCGAAGGGGATACTTCAGCCATTTCCAATTCCAGGATAGAAATCAGAAAATATATCCATCGAATTCATTGTAGGATAACTAAAGACTTCTCAAGGTAACAATGTTATATGGGTTACTGTTTATTTATTGAATAAATATTCTCATTTTATTCCTACTCGAGATACTCAGTCACTAGATCAACTTTATCAATTCTATATTAAATATATAGTCATGTTACATGGATTTATCCTCTCTATTGTATCTAATTGTGATCTAAGGTTCACTTTGAACTTTTGAAAGGGCCTTCATAAATTTTTGGGTACCAAATTAAAATTCATTACAAATTTTCATCCTCAATTATATGGGAAGTCATAATGAAAAATTCAGACATTGGAGGGTATGTTATGTTCATCTTCAATGGATTTGAAAACAATTTGAGATCAACTTCTTTATTTGGTTGATTTTTCTTATAATAACAGTATTCATTTCAATATGCAGATGAAACCATTTTAGTCATTATATTGAAAGTAGTGTCAAACTCCAGCATTTTGGGATGAAATAGGTGAAAGGAAGTTGATGGGACCAGAATTTGTAGAGGAAATGGCCGAGAAATTTTAGTTGATTCAGTGACACGTGAGAATAACTCAAAGTAGGAAACAATTATATAGATAACTAGAGGAAATATATTTCTTTAAAGGTGGTTGATCATGTCTTTCTCAAAGTCTTTCTATTGAAAAATGTGGTGTATTTTGGTTTGAAGGGTAAGTTGAGTCTAAGGTTCATTGGACCTTATGAAATCCTTGAGAAAGTTGTATCATTTTCCTACATAGTGGAATTACCTATGATTTTATCCCAGGTACACAATTTTTTTCATTTTTCAATGTTAGGAAAGTGTATGCTTGATCCATCTCATGTTTTGAGTCCAAAAGTAGTTTAGTTGGAATAGAATATTTCTTATGAGGAAGAGCCAAACAAAATTCTTGACTGTATGGATAAAGTGTTGTGGAATAAGGTGATTTATCTGGTTAATTTTTTATAGAAAACCCATATGGTTGAATGTGAAACAAGGGAATCTAAAAATGCTATGAGGTAGAAATTTCCCAACTTTTTTATTGGGCAAAAATCCCTCAAGGCATCATTGAAGCATTTTTGAGGTGATTGTGTTTGTTGACAAAGTGGACATCTGAGTGGTGATTTTTGACCAAGTAAAACAATGACATACAAATTTGTTGACAAAGAGGATTTCATAGTGGAATGTTTAGTTCAAGATCTGAGGTCAATGATCCATGTTTGATTCAAGAACGTCGATAAATGGAATGGATGATCTGGAGGCGGTACAAAAGTGGTTTTGGTAAAGGGACTTGCGCGCCGAGGACTTGGAGTATAAGAAACTTTCATGCCATATGTTTTTCAAGATTAGAAGATCAAAATATGGAAAAGGAAATAGTTTGCGCAAGTTTGGGAGTTGGTCGCACAAGTGTCTATGAGGACAGAAGACTTGCACGCCGAGACTGGGTCGCGTAGGTGACTTGCGCGCCATCGTGCAGGGTGGTCAATTTGCCTATAAATACTGGACCACCCCTCCCCATTATTTACCGGAGTTCAACACTTTGCGAAATCAGATCTCTCGTTGCGCAGGTGTGGTGGTCACGCAGGTGGTGTGTGGTCGCACAGGTGGAGTTGTGCGCCAGTGTGAGAAGTTGCGCGTCGGTTGGCAGTTGTGCGCCAATGTTGGTTTGGGCATAAAAGAAAGTGTGTCGCGCAAGTTTGTAGTTGATGAAGATTGTGTCACGCAAGTGTCTGAGGTGAACTTGTGCGCCCTTTGTGACTTGCGCGCCGATACTTGCGTGCCGAGTTAGACTTGCGCGCCAAGTAAGGATTAGTTCCGGCAGTGATTTCTGGGCTGCGTGGAAGTTGGAAGTTTCCCTGATACCTTCGGTGCAAAGAGATATTCATCTACGGGTGAAAGTTTTACTTCAACAGAGCATCTACATATAGAGGAAGATGAATTCTTTCATTAAAATGAAGAGACCTACAGGTCTATAAACTATGAGTGAATTCCTTCCAAGAGCAGGGAGCAAAGGAAGAGAAAGAAGGTGATCCTCTCCACCGGCAGTGAGCCAGAGAGAGAGAAATAGGGAGTGACCCTTGGGAAAGCAGTGAGAATACCCTAAACTTTGTAAAGGCAGTGATCCTGGGCATAGAAGTTATCTAGCCTAAACTTTGTATCCACATCCAGTGAAGAATAGTGGAATTTGGTACGACCAGCAACTTGTCGGAGTATGCTCCTTGGATGTAGCCCAGTGAGGGTGAACCAAGTAAAAATCTTTATGTCTGCCTGTTTGCTTGCCTGCATTGCATTCAAAGCATCATCATTAGATAAAGAAGTAAAGAAGTGATCATAGTTTACACACAAGAGCAAACAAAGTGACCCTTGTAATAAAGAGGTCAAGATCCAGTGGGGTGGGAAGAACTTTGAAAAAGAATATCCATACCCTGATTCACCCCCCCCCCCCTCTCAGGGTATATAGGTCCCTATTGGTCCTAACATTTTTTGATAAGTGAATAAAATTGTAAGGATGCAATTTCAAAAATGGGAGAGGATATAACATCCTAGGAAATTATAGAATAATACATTTTCATATCTATTAATATTTATGAATTAGATGGTGATTTTAATTTAAATTTGATATTATGATAGATATCATACCCAACACACAATAATGGGTTTCTTTAAAATCTTAAGTTTAACCCAAGACTGAGTTATATCAAAAAAATAATATATTATTAATATTATTATTTTAAGTGGAAGTAATCGCCTAGTAGTTGTATTGGAAGGAATGAATATATCTAACTATATTACATTTACACATGTTTACTAAATGTTTTTACTTTATTTTAACAAATTTTATGGGCTAAAAATAATAATAAATCCAATTTTAAGCATAAAAAAGCTCTAATATTTATAAAAGGTTGTTTTACAGCCTTTTGATGGTGAACCCAATTTAAATCTAGTTTTTATCACTTTTATAATTTTTATATGAAAAAATTAAACTTATTATTTGGAAGACGAGTATAAAAATTTATTTTGGTTAAATTTTGGTATTTTCTTATAAAATTCATATTTTAATGAATAGTGAAAAATATTGTGTTTTAATTCAAAACTGCTTTTTCATATAATTTATTTGTATTGTTAGATTATATTTATAATTGGTTTTAAAGTATATTTAGATTATGTTTTTATTATTTAATCCAATTTTGGTCATTAGAATCGATTTTAGAAAGAAATTGAACAGAAAAACTATTTGAACTTTTCAATTTTTTTCTTAAAAAAAATTGTTTTATTATTCCGTCAATGGGATTAATTTTTAATTAATTTCTGCTAATTATGTGTTTTGAATTTGGATAAATTGATTCCAAATTTTTAATCATATGGTCCAAATTATTTAAATAGGCCCCTTTTATTTTTGTACATTGTGAATAGTAACTTTAGTAATTATTCTTATTACCATGGCTAAGGGTAAATCGGGTAATTAAAGGTTAAAATAATATTATAAATATAATAAAACTACCCTAATAGTTTCACTAATCTTATTTTATGAGTTATTTCTTGTCAATACAATCCTTGGGCCCAAATTTTGGCCCTTGGAATCCACTTGGGTGTGATTATGATGCTTATAACATTTTATTTAAAGTAAAGACCAAGATATCAAAATCATATCTCTTATTTCTAAAATAATTTTACTATGAGGAAATATAAGTGATATATTTAAATATAAATATTCCTTAGAGAGATAAAAATATTACCTACATCATGGTAATTGATTAATAATTTTTATGAAATAAATAATTAATATAAATGATGAAGAAATAATGATACGGTAATTTCTTAATTAATGAAAGAATCAAATAAATTATATTATAAATATTAAAAAAAATATAATTTGAAATAATTGGTGTCATACAAGAATTTTTTAGATGAATTTGACATTTTTGTGAAGATTTAAAGGAGTTTTTTCTAATTTATCTTGTTGTTAGGATATTTTTTAAAAGTCAACTAAAGAATAGTGTCAAAATTGGAACTATGGTTATTTTAAAATATAAAATATTTTATTAAATGTCATAATATTTATAAAAATAAAATTTTCAGAAGAAAAAAAGTTGATATAAGTCTAAATAATTTATTAATGATTCATTTATTGGTCTTTTTTCATGTTATTGTAATTATTTTAACTCTCAAAATGTAAATTACTTGATAAAACACTAAGAGTTAAAAGGGTTAATACAAAAAAGATAGGGATCAAAACATTATTTAAACTTGTATAATTTACATTTTATGATTATATTTATACCCATACACATACTATATTAGAAATAAATCAATTTTTACACATTTGGAATATAAAATGAATTTATATTAATTTAATAATTTTAATAATTCCAAGAGTGCCTCTATCCTCTCCTATAAAAGGGAAATCATTCCTCTCTATTACTTACAATTCAAAAACCTTTTGGTTAAGCTAATATCTACCCAAAAACCTTCCTAGAATACCTCCCCACATTATTGAATCCTTATATTAGGCAGAACACTATCCTTAGAGGTGTTAATGTGTTAATAAATGTGATCATCTGAAGTAAAGGTAATGTTTTTATTTAAGTGTTTCTATTTTATTTATTATTAAAATTAATTCAAATATTATTTATCCATGATGAAATAATAAATACAATATAATCAATATATTTATATTATATTATGTTAATATAATCACCTAAATCCATCTCCACTTTTATTAAATGGAAAAGGAATTAATCATTCGTGCGTACGTGTGAACAATCACCTCCACGAACCGATCTAATTAATTTTCCATAACAGTCTCTCATGAAAGGTTATAATAATGGAATTAATGTTTATATATGATATTTATGACATATTAATCATTATAAAATAATAATATATCAATTACATTCTTACATTCTATGCACATAAAAATTATAACATCGTTCGTGTGTAACTATGAACTATCACCTCCATGAAGCGATGTGATTCATTTTTATTCACTACATCACTTGTATGATATATATAAGTATATTTAAATTAATAATATGATATTAATGTTTTTATTATAATTCTATAAATATAAAATAATACTTACCTTCTTTCCATAATAATCAATGAAAAATGGAAAATGTTACTCATGCTTACGTACGGCCTACCGTCTCCATGATTATAGCGTTGTTCATTTTTAATAACCATAATTAATGGTTTAATTTAAAATAATAATCTATGTATAAAATGATTATAATTTCATGAATATTATTCTGGATATTATGGACTTATAACTACATGCACTATTGACATCATTCCAAGTACATTTTCAACTCAAGTACCGAATATCAACAAAACATCTGATATGAACTTAAATAATTATGTAATTATTAAAACATGGAAATAAGTGATATAAAGAGAATAATAAAATTGAAAAATTTTATCAATAAAGTATAAATTAACCTAACTTTATTATTCAGGAAGATAAAGAATGTATGAGACATGTCGGATGCAAGCTAAGGGTCTTCATCTCAATCTCCTTTCATTGAGGCATATTTGATGTTATACACCACCTTATTTTGTAAGGTGTCTAATCAAATCCTTTGAATTTTAATTTCATTAAAAGTTTTACAAAAGGAATATTTATATAAAATGTAACACCCCAAGATTTCATAGTGTGTTATTTCTTTAAAATAATACAATAACTTGAACTACACGCAACACCGAGGTCAAGCACACCATGACTTACCAAACAAGCCGTTCAAAAGAGGTTATGAATATTATTAACTAAATTCTAAAATTTATATAATCCTTATAATTTTAGAATCCATATTATGAGTTTCTTAGACATAATGTAAGAACAAATTCATTTTCAGTATTGCACTCTTACCAACTTTTAATAGTGAACCCATTTTAAACACAATATTTTAAACTTTTTGAGTAAAGGGGGACATCAAAAAATTTAAAATGAAACATCCCAAGCTTCCACAGTACGCTTTCCTTTGAATAATACAGTAGTGTGTGTTGTACGCAACTTCGAGTTCTAACACACACCACAACCAATCAAACTAGCCGTTATGAATAATAATACCTAATTTTTGAAATTATATATATTTTATATTTCAAAATGGACTTCATTTTTGGATTCAGAATATCGAAATTAGCCTAAGGTGAAATTTTGGTACATTTTGGATAACTTTCATATTTTGATGAATAGTGAAAATTACTAAATTTTAATTAAAAACAAATTTTTTAATCAAAATAATTAATAGTGATAAATTATGAATTTGAGTGGTTTTAAATTATATTTAGAATATATTTTTTCCATTTAATATAATTTTGGTCATTGGACATAATTTTACAATTAAACCGAACATAAACAAGTGTCAATCTTTTGATAGTTATTATCTCTTAAAAACACGCTTTTTGTTTTGACAGCGGGAATTAATTTTAAATTAATTTCTGCCACTTCTGTGTTTTGAATTTAGAAAAATGGATTCCATATTTGGAATCAGGATTTTCAAATTGTGTAAATAGGTAACTTTTATTTTTAGACATTTTGAATAATTACTGCGGTAAATATTTTATTTACCATGGTTAAGGGTAAATCCGGTAAATAAGGGTTAAAAATTAATATTATAATAATACTAAATTAAACAAAAACGTGTCCTAGCCTTATTTTTTGATACATGTTAGACCATAGGCATATTTGGGTCGATTTTGGGACCCCATGGTGCCACTTGTAGGTGATAGGGACACTTTTTTTTAATTAAGTTAAAATGAATACAAAAATGACACAAGCATATATCTTTTAGTAAAACAATTTTTACATAGTGTTATATATGTTGGATTTTAGATTATAAATATTAATTAGAAAGATAAAAATATTTCCTACATAGTGATATTTTATTTATAATTTTTAGACATTAAATAATTTAATTTATTTGTGACACAATGATGATGAATTAATTACTATAATAGTAAAAAATTAAAATAATTGATATTATAAATACCCAAATAAATAAAATATGAAACTTTTAATGAATTAAACTAATTTTATAGGATAATATGATATATTATGATTGATTTAATTGACTTTTTTCTAAGTAATCAATCTGTTATGAGTTTCACAAAAATCAACTATTGAATAGTGTCAAAATTGACATAAAAGAGTTCTTAAAACAAATATTATATTATTAATTGATATTAAATTCCTAAAAATTTAAGGGTCGGACAAGAGACTTATATCATGATAAGTTCATCATTAATGGACCACTTGGGGGTCTCTTGGATGTATATAGTAAGTTTATTAACCATATTATATAAAAATACAAAGAGACATTGTAAAAGTGAAACTAATTAACTTAGAGTTAATACTTAAAGATAAGGTTAATATAAGTACCCAAACCTGTCTAAATTATATTGGTTGAGTTGTATTATACCCATCCCCATCTTAACATTTAAATAATCAACTTTGGAGCCCTTAGAAACCGAATAAGAATTTATTATAAACTAATATTTCTAGCTTTTCCAAAGGTGTCCCTCACCCCTCTTATAAAAGGGCACTCCTCCTTCTCTTTTCTTCACACCTTAAAAGCCTTTTTTTCGGCCAAACTCTACCCAAATACTCTACCAACTTCCCTCACTACAACCTAGAGGCCTTAGTTTGATCAGAAAGCCAACCTAAGGAGCCCTTTTGATCAAATCAAAAGGAAGAAACCGAAGAAGAGGTAATGATTTCACCACCCTTTTCCAAGTTCCTTCTTCTTCCACTTCTTCTTACTTTGTTGTTACCATTCTAAAATAATAACTCCAGTATCATATATATACTGTGATTTTATTATAAATATGGTACAACCATATTCAGTATTCTATCCACCCTTTGAATAACATGTCACCATACGTGCGTACGTACGGCTTACCGTCTCCACGTCGTGGTGTAATTGTTATTCAATATATTATTATTTGGATGGGTATAATAATGATGTGTAACTCTAGTAAATAATAAATATAACATTTTAGTGATTCTGTATATATGATATACCATCCATTTATATATTATTTTAATATAAAAAGAATGATATTGTCGCTCGTGCGTACGTACGGACTACCGTCTCTACGAACGCGATGAGATTCATTCTCCATCATATCCATTCAAGTATAATTATCATTTTCTGATTTAAAAATGATGTTTAAGGACTTGATATCATTCTGGATATGAATAATATACAACCTATCCATTACAAACATGTCTTACGTAATAAAACATATAAAAGAAAACGAGTAAGTTAACACCTGAAACAACGATAATACTAAGACATTATTAACAAAGCAAAGTTAAAAGATCATATATGATATCATATTAATATATATGATTCTTGTATAATTTAATAAAAATTATTTCAATATTATACAGGAGGTTAACCTACCCCAACCAAGTAAAAGTACAAGGTAAGGGATTTTCTTATCTCACTTTCAATTCCGTGATATTTCCATTGTTCGCCACTAAATTATTGAAAGTGGTGTATTGTGTACTACCATTTGATATATATTATCATGATTCTCTTTATATTCATGTTATTCTGTAAATACTTTGGTGGTTATTAACTTTTGTCCATACGACTCAGTTGATTAACGTGGTAAGGGGTTTTCATCTCACTCCTTATTTCCGTGAGATTCATGCCATATTGCCACCATCACCTTTTATGTGGTGTATGTACTGCCCATAATTATATTCTTTGTGTAATAAACTCTAATTTATGTGTATTTACATATTCATTGTATGATACCTCTTTCATGGGTTGTATGTTTCATAAGTTACCAAATTGGTAAGGGTTATTTCACAATCTCTTCATTATACGAGGTTGTTTATACGTAATAATCTACTGGGATCTCTTTATCATCCACATCCATGTTTCTTACTAATGTATTTCTAAACATTTTTACTATTTACAAGAATATGGGTTAAAGTCATTTATACCCTTATGTTTTTTGAAAGGAATCTTTCCGTCGTTTTCCAAACAAGGCACTTTTAACCTTTTCGACAAATTTAAGGTAAGAATGTTTTTTTAACTTATACGGCGGGTGCGGCTATTTACCGCCGTTATAAAATCATCCATGCTTCCCTTACAAGCTTATAAGAATATTTTCAAATTGAATGTATTATTTTATAATTATGTTATTTTTAAAATGATTTCAAAAAAAAAGATATTTCTATAAAATAGTTTTGATTTCATCTATGTCAACATCCTTTGATGGATTTTAAGCTTATTTGAAGTTGATTTATTATGATACAAAACATCCATATTTTATTGAAGGTTTTGTGATATTTTTGACTGTGGATAAGTTATTCTTATGTCACTCATGGTTTTTGTTTAGAGTATTGACATTTCATAAGTTATTTGTAATCCGAATGTTTATGTTATATTTCACCCTTTCATTCAGATGAATGTGTTAGACAAGTATGTTCCGGGTTAGGGACCGGTAAAAGTAAGCCCTCCGGTTTGGTCTCCGATTGTTAGAGGAACTCTGGTTTGGTCTCCGGTAATTAGAGGAACTCCGGGTTGGGGTCCGATTATTAGAGGCACTCCGGGTTGGTGTCCGGTAATTAGAGGCACTCCGGGTTGGTGTTCGGTTATTAGAGGCACTCCGGGTTGGGTTCCGGTTACAGTTAGCCCCAAGGTCTTGGGACGAGGCCTTGACAAAGAAATTAAAGTTCAGCATTATTCATTCCGACATTATGAATGTGGTTATTGATATTGCATGTGATTATTCTATTAGTAGAATATCCATGTGAATAAGTAAATGGCATTATTTCATTTTACTTTTGCCATACTATGTTGAAGTTCAAGTTTAAAAGGCTTTTGTTTTAGTAATGCATTGCCTTAAATGTTTGTGCTTATTTTTGAATGTTCTGCTATATTTTTATCCTTACTGGGCATTTGAGCTCACCCCTTTTCTATGTTTTATTTTTCCCAGGATGTGAAGAAGTAAGTTATGAATGACCTGCAGGGATATTATGAGGGGATAATAGTGTGGACTATGGAGACATTATGTTGTCGTAGTAGTTTTTCACTTTATGATGTAATGTAAAACTTATGAATATATCTAGTGTTTCCAAGGCTACTAAACCAATCGGTCTTTCGAGATTTGATCTTTCTTGTGATCATGCCAATGTTATGTAATAATGCACCGACTCTGGATAACTAGGGTCGGGGCGTTACATAAAAAGTGTTTTACATTATTTAAAAAATTACAAAATGAATTTTTTTAATATATGCAGCGAAAACAACTTCTCCACCACCATAACAGTTATTTGATATTTGGCTTCCTCTATAAGCCTTAATATTTTTAAAAGGTAAAAGAAATACCTTATACCATTTTTTGGGTATTTTGGTATTTAAAATGGTTTTGAAAATGGATTGACTATTTCAATATCTTAAAATGGTTTCTTATGATTGCAAATGAAATTTTATGAGTGAAATGTTGACAATTGAAATATTTTATGTTTTATGATATTCAATGGTAATTAGACATTTGACAGGTGGTTACATGATAAGACAAATATGGATGATTCTATGATAAACCAAAGACCAGTGGTTCCATGATATACCAAGGATGGATGGTTACATTACAATTCCCAATGCATTGGGTATTTAATTTGGTCGTATGGTTATTCCATTTGTAAGAGTGAAATGTATGGAATTCAATCGTATGGTTATTCCATTTAAGTATGATTATGTAATAGGTTAACTTTTTATGTTATATGTTCTTCATATGGTTTTTATGGTAATATTTTTATTACAAAAAAGGTAAGTAATGAGATTATATCAAAAGAAATAATTTACTTCTTCTTTATAGTAAAAAGAATTACTTTATGATAATATATTAATTGTTTACATGTTTTTTGAAAGACTGATAGTTTTTCTTCTTTGTGTATCCCTTACTAAGATTTTTGGGCTCATCCCAAGTTTTGAAATGTTTTTCATGGGGTTTAAGGGAGAATAAATTCCATGATGGGATTAAGGAAAATTTATAATGATTTAACATGAAAAGAAACCATGTTTCATTTTAAAAGCTTTTATTTTATGAAAGAAATGGATACTGTTGTAAGTGTCCAATTTGTATTTCTATGGTTTTCTATGTATCATTTATGGCATAATTCTCTAGAACTATAAACTTGAAAAGATCCTCAATGCGAATTAAATTATAATTCTTGAGTTAACTAGAGATTGTGTAATGTTTAAGTTTATGTCCTTATAAATGATTCATCCCTAACACAGACTCATGGATAGGATGTCCCGCTCAAAGAAATTTTATTTTTTTCAAGATGGACCATATGTATTTTAGTTTAATGTACTGATACTATCAGTTTTTCATGTGGTTTTAAAATCATGCGACTGGGAAGCTTCCATGCAGTTTAACATCATGTGACTAATACATTGTCTTATAATTTAACATTATGCAACTAGGATGTTATTTTATTGTTTAACATCATACACCAAGGATTTATTACAGAGATTAATGACTAAATTATGGAAATTAAGTCTTTACGAGAGATTCATAGCTTGGGATGGATTGGTACAAGGACAAAATATTATAATCTTACTTTGGAAATGGGTAAGATACATAGATTAGTAACATAGAGGGTGTCCGGATCTGGTTGAATAGTTGGGATATGGAAAGTGTAAAACATGACCCAAGAATACCTTAGTTAACTAGAGGTGGAAACCGATGGGTACAAGTCAACCATTGATAATACAGGAATCCAAAATTCCAATTAGTTGTGATAATAACTCTTGGATTTAAGAGGGAATCTCCTTTTGTAGTGAACAAGGATTTTTATATATAGATATTACATCTTTTTAGATGAATATTCGATAAATTAAAAAAACGATATTGAGTATCACAATAGTTTAGTGTCTTTTGATACTAGGTACACAATCTTCTAATTTGGTGAAAGATCATCAGCAAGTCCTAAACATATCTACTCACATACTACTCCCCTTAGGCATACCCTACCTAAACCTTTCTTCATAACATGGGGAATTAGACATAGGAAAGTGTGGGCTTAGATTATCATTAAGGGTAAACATAATATATATCAATATATGATTATATGAAATCATAAGATAATCATAAGGTTAGGTGAACATGAACATAACTTACAAAGATTATACCCAACCTATCATGGATCATAAACAACAGTCGCGGTATAAAACCTTATCATTTTAGAAAACAATATCAATAAGAGTAATAAATTATCATAAATCAATAATTAACCATAAGCTCATGTAAAAAAAGTGTGGCACCATCGTAAATATTGAAAAAAAATCATTTGTAAAGGTTTACTACCAATACCATCAACATTATAGATCAGAACTCATCATATATTACCCATTGTGGACCAGGACACACCTATTTCCCATAGTATATCAGAAGACACCTATTTACTATAGTGGATCAGGACACACCAGTTTTCTATAATGGATCAGGACACACTTATTTCCCATAGTCGATCAAGAAACATTTTTTTCCCATCATAGATTAAGCTCATTGACTTGTTTCCTATTTTTATCTCATGACATAGAAATATTTACCCAATTCATTGTAGGGATATATAGGTCCCACCCATCACATAATTAGAATCAGATATATGTGTTCCACAATATCATAAAGAATTCATCATATCATAACACAAGAATTGAAATGGGTTTTATTAACATTTCATCATAACATAACCTATGTAAAAGATATAGGTTTCATAATCATTTCATCACTTCATCATATCATAAACTGCGGAAAAAGAAGCAGGTTTCATAATAATTTTTTCATGGTATAACCTATGGAAGAGAAACAGGTCTCAAAAACATCATGTCACTATAAATGTAAACCATTCAGTGAAATAATAATAATGTTATCCTTGGATAATATCACCAGTAAGGTATAGGTTACATTAGCGTAATTCATATTATATTGAAAGTTATTTTGATCGATCCCTTAAAACATTTCTTGAGTAAAATATATTTTTCAATTTGAATGTAACTTTTGAAAACCTAAAAAAGTTCGGAAAATATTTTTCTTTGAAAATAAAATTTAAATATTATAATGGAATATTCAAATAAAATATTGTTCACGATGGTAGAAAATTTTATTCATGTTATATATTTTGAAAGAAATATTCCTTTTTTATTTTTGGTAAAAGCCAAATGGGAATTATTTTTTAAAACAATATGAAGATTACTTTCCAAAAAATTTGTAAAAAACTTTAAACATGGGTAAAAATGTGTTTTAAAAATAATTTTAGAATAATAAAACATTTTTATAAGACATGGTTTCAAAATAAAATAGAATTCTGACCAAAGAGATAAATAAAGCCGAATTTTATTAAAAATATTTTCCAAACTATTTTAAGTACCAAAGAGTGGGGAAATGGTATTATTACTTGAAAATATTGTAAATAAATAGATTATAAGAAAATTCGTGATTTTATTGATAGATGTATCATAATATTTTATCATTTGAAACATAATCATAAACAATTCTAATAAATTATGAGATTATAACATAAAATCTTTACCAATTAGGTAACTTTGAATCATGAGCCCCAATAAGGAATAACATAAAATGAAATATAAAATATCATGACCATAAATAAATTAATGATACTATATTTCGAATGGGGTATATATACACCTCATTAAATAATATAGGTTCATAATATAATGTACCACTCAAAGAAGGAAAATTGAGATAAAGACCCATTACCTCTTTGGTAACTTTTAAACTATAAACTCCATAAAAGAGAGATATAAAAGTATATATATAAATTTATATAATTTTAATGATAATAATCATAAAATATATTCATTTTCATTCTATACACCACATAAAATAAATATGTGTTAAATATCGCATGTGTCTCATAGAAGTAAAAAAGTGGGATGGAAATACTTTACCTGAAGTCTTAAATTCCATCATATATGTTCAAAACTATTGTATAATAAATATAATTTTATTATAGATCTATTGAAAACACATATTTATATATATAATACATAATATTATTTTCTTATGACCTTTTATTGTCCTTTTATTACAAATTCTATGTCAAAGTTACGTTTCAGGTAATAACTACTATGTTTTTCGTATATGATTTGATTTGTTAATTTTGGTCCTATTATTTTTATCATGATTTCATCATATCTAGAATTATGAACATGATATAAATATAATATATATTAATCATATATATATTTATCGGAATCCATAATGTTTAGTGATATAAAATTAAATACACTGTTCATAGAGACGGTAGGTCGTACGTACGCATGAACGTTGTTTCCATTCTCTTTTAGGGTTGAAAGAAAGAAAGTTAAATGATAAATTATAAATAAATAAAAATAAATTTTATGTCATATATATCACATATTTTGATTAATACCATACCTATTACCTTCTATTTAAAGCATCAATGATTCAAATCGCGTCACAAGGTGGTAGTCTTCTGAACACACGAGTGATGTTATCGTATTCCCAAAAAATAGAGAGTATGAAGGTATGTGTGATATAAAAATTCTATAAGTATAATAATATCATAAATATAATATATAAATAATAAATTCATCATTATGTATAGACTTTATAGGTGGTAATGAAAAATTAATGATATCGGTTCGAGAGGTGGAAGTCCACTGTACAAACAAACAATGATTTCGCAACCCATTTGATGGAAGTGGATATGATTATAGGTTATTACATCAACATAATAACATTTCAGTATATATGAGAGATGTTTGTTTTTATATTGAAAGTGTTAATACATAATTTTAGGTGGAAAAAGAAGAAATAAAAAGAAGGATCTTAGTAAAAACAATTACCATGGCTTAGATGGACCTTTTTTAGATCTCTCATTAAGAACCATAGTGTTGGAGACTACTTGGAAATTTCCCAAAAGAATCCAAAATAAAAAGATCATTCTTGAGAAAAAATATTCCAAATAAATGTAGATTCAAACTCACAAAGGATAATATTTAAATATAGCTATAAAATAGGATTTTGAAAAGTTTTATAGTACTTTTAACTCTTATCTTCTTAGTTTATCCCACTGATAAACCCATTTTTACCTTAACTGGGTAATTAATTTCTATAATTTCTGCTATTCATTTTCATAAAAAAATTAAGTTGAAATTATTCAATAGTATGAATTATGATTTTCTCAAATATGGAATCCATTTTTTCAATTCCAATCCATATAATTTTAAATTTTTAAATTAAAATGAGTCACGTAGATGTGACAAGAAAGAGGGTTTTCAAATAGAAAATGTTCAAAAGTTTACTATGCTTTCATATCCAATTTCAATATGAAATTGTTTCCAATGAAAAAAATCATATTAATAGATATATAATTGAACAAATTTAACTTTAAAACAAATTAAAAATATAATTTAACTCTATAGAAAAATTAAATGAAAAGGATATTTTCAATTAAAATTCAATATTTTTCACTCCTTATTAAAAAATTAATATTTTCAGAAAATTATCAAAAATTCACCCTAAGATAAATTTGAAATTATTTTAAAAAAATTATCTTATTAAATTAATTTTATAAATTTAGAAAAAAAATAAATGTAAAAAAAACTCATGTGCATGATGAAGAAGCATGTTTTTGAGAAGTGTTTTATTTTCAAGTAAAAAATGATTTTATATTAACTCTATGTATAACAATAATCATTGTAGAAATATAAATTAAAATTTATTGATATATAATCTAAAATTTTAATTTAAAAATTATTAATTAGGGATTATTTTAATTAATTAAAATGGAAAAACATTATGCACTTTAAAAGATTTTTTAGAAGAAAAAAACCCTTTTTTAAAGCCAAAAATAAACTTATACTAAAATCCACTATAAAGTTGATTCAAAAAAAATTAAGTACATTAAATCTAAAAAATAATAATTATGTTACATTAAAATATAATTGGGAATTTAAATTACTTAATTTATTGAAAAGATGTGATAGTTTTATAAAATTCAGTATTTTCAACTATTCACTGAAAATCAATATTTTCTGAAAAATCCTAAAATTTCACCATAAGTTAATTTTCATTTGATGATTAAAAAAATGAATTAAATTTTACCAATTGAATTTTATAAAATCTCTATAAACTAATTATAATATTTTCTCAAAAGAAGCAATAAAAACATTTTTGAAGAATGCATATTTTTATAAATATTATTAATTTAATAAATATACTTAAAATTTATTGATTATTTACTAAGAGTTTATAAATAAATTTATTTTGAGTAGGAAATTTATAGTTTTATATCATAAAGTAGTTAACAATTTTAATATCCATCGATTTAATTGATAGGATATAATGGTCATATTTAAAATAATATCATTTAATGGATCCTTGAAGCTCAATGTTTCATTTCATGCACACTATTGAAGAAACTCAATTTTGTGTGGAATGAAAGCTAAATTCAGTTATGTGTGTAACACAAGATAAACTCATTATTGTTTGTAAATAAAAATAAACTCAGTGTAGCGTCTATTTCAATCTAAACTCGTTTTTTCATGTAACACAAAATATTGAAAATATTATATACATTTGAAAAAAAATATTTCACAAAATATCAAGATATTACATTATACCCCTATTAAAATTAATTTTTCACTCAAAAATAATCTTAATCATCAAAGTTTTAACATATGAAAATTCCATTATTATAACCTACATCATAAAAAGTTTTAATAAAACATCCACTTGAAAAAGATAAATGGATGTGTGAAAGTCGCCTGGAATAACACATACTAGGTTTCCAAATAGAAGAACATAAGTGTGAAGTAAAAAAATTACATAGAAGAGAAAAATAACACCAAAATACTGATGGATAGTGGTAGAGAACATTTATCACAAGAATCTGAATAATCAATGGAAATTTAGGGGCCTCAAAAGGATAAATCTGTGATGATTTAAAAGATCATCAGTTCAACAAAAACAAAGTTACTAAGATAAATTTTTTCCATATCTTTATCCTAGAGTTGAGGAATTATTTTACCATATGAAAATATAAGTAAATATACTTACTTTATTAGTTTCTATTTCATAAGAACAATTTAATCTTATGATTTGATGAGTTATCAATTCATCACTTACTCTAAGAAATGAATATCAAAAAATGAATTTTTTTGCCTAAAGCACTAAAATTATTTTTTAACAAATCGTAATATACATAATAGAATGATAAGTTAACCATTAGAAACATAGTAACAACATGAATTACCATAAAAAATTATTGAAAACGTATATTATTTTTTATTCCTTGAATAAAATCCTGGATTATTGAATATATTCCATAAATCCAACAATGTTGTAAACTCCATCAATGATAACATAAACCACTTTGTCCACAAATCATTAATAAGTTCCAAGTTCATCAGTATTATCTAATTTACTTTGTCCAAATCAATAATATCTTTATCCATACATCATTATCCCAACATCAAAAACATGTAAAGGGTTATCTTACCCTAATCATCTATTTTTCATAAAATATAACCTTTCCATTTAAATAAATTTTCTATTTCATCAACATCATTCAACGTATTCTTTAAAATCCATAATGAAAAACTTATACTTAATAGTACTTATATATTTTATAATTCCTGAATTCCAATACATAAATACTTCATTCATACCACTTCCTTATTAAACCATAAACCAGGCTTAATTATCTTATTCCTAAATACCTCCTTCCTTTAAAATTTTATTCAAAGTCTCTTCAACATAACTTGTATAACCATTACACATACTACCTTTCTAATTCACTTCATGAGCTTTCCCCCTTGGACATCATTTTTCATAGTGTCTGTACTTTCCATATTAAAAACATTCATCTATCGATAATACTTTAGGGACACCAACATTATCATCCATTGTATTAACTGAAATTTGACTTTTTCTATAGAAATTAATTACTTTGTGTTCTTATTTTCCCCACTCGAAACATATTCTTATTCCTCTAACATATTACCTCGAGTTTTTCTTTCCACATTCTCGACAAATAGAAAATTGAACCTTCTTTCCTCCATGGTCTCCACAACCCAAACTCTCAATGAACATTATCCTTCTCTTCTATGGTGGGTGTGAGAGTTGGTTATGGTTCACATTGTTAATAATATATGATGATAATTTATAAGGAATAATCACAAAATCCTTTACTTTAGTCATCATCCCATTTAGATGATCATAATAAAATTTCCTATCACATTAAATGTTAACACAGTTCTTTCTGGCTCTCACTAATGATTAAAACCAAAAATCATAGTGTGAGAAACAATAATCATAGTTGGAAACCAAATAATCATGAAAATACATATATGATTTCTAAATAATGAAACCTTATTTTTAATCTATTCACCTAAGTTTTATACTAAGTTATTCATATTCATCATCTATTTAAATCATTCATGATGGTTCATAAATAGTTTATAAATTTACAAAGAATATCCTCCAGGAATGTTAAAATAGGTGTGTAGAAAGTATCATTGTTATGAACTAAGTGATGATCAAGTCAAGGTCAATGCATCCTTTTCATATTTACTAGAACTAGGTACATATGTACCAGTGCCACATTCACTTTTAGTATCCAAATAGAAAATTAATTTCTTAGAAACCACTTAATCTATACATTACCAAAAGTTTAGGAAATTTTCATATACTTTGACTCAAACTTAGACTTATCCTTAGGTATATCACAATAAATATCCTTATAAATATCCTTATAAATATCCCAAGGGATATCACTAATGTTTTATCATCCTAATTTCCAAAGGTTAACTAAACATATCCCTTAATTCTAGCTATAATGGTCTAAAATTATTTCCAGTGGACTATAATTGATATTTATTAGGGAACTCCAAGGGTGGTTACACCTCCTGGGTGGGATACACTAACAACCCTAATGGAATCCCTTTCCTCATGAATCCCTTGGGTGGAGATCCATGATTTTTCCAATGTTCACATGTGAGTGTTCCCAAGGATTGGATAACATAATTTTCCTTTGATACCAACTATAGTGACCCAGTATTTTTATAGAAACATATAACATATTTTTATATAAATAATCTATTCATTACACAAACACATGCCTGAGGACTGTAATAGTTTAGTGTATTTGGAGAATAGGTACACAATATTCTAATTAGTTGAAATATCATCATCATCTACCACAAATATCTTCTCACATAGTACTCCTCTTAGGCATACCCTACCTAAGCCTTTCTTTATAACCTGAGGAAGGAAACATAAGAAAGGGTGAGCTCAGATGCCCAGTAAGGTTAAAAATAAGAGATATCAATCTATAATCATATGAAAGAACGAGATAAGAATAAGAGTATTAGATCATGAACATAACTTAAAAGGTTCATACCTAATATTTCATGGATCATAAACATGATTCATGGCATAAAACGTTATTATTTTAGGAAACATGGTCCATAAAAGTGAGAAATCATCATAAATAAATCATGAACCATAAACTCATGTCATAAAATTGTGGCACCATCATGAATATTAAAAACCATTTCATATGTTATAGTTAACTACCAAGAACATAAAAATAATGGATCATGACTCGTTAGCTCTTTCCCGTTATAGATTAATACACACCTCTTTACTATAAGGGATCAGTATACACCAGCTTCCCATAGTAGATCAGGACACACATGTTTCTCATAGAGGATTATGACAGAATTGTTTCCTGTAGTGGATCAGGACACACATGTTTCTATAGTGGATTAGGATACACCTATTTCCCATAGTGGATTTGGACACACCTATTTCCCAAAATGGATCAATCCCATCACATTTATATCTTTTTTATTTCATGAGATATAAACTTGTACCCAATGTATTGAAAATAGATATAGTTCCCACCCATCACATAATGAAAATAATACATCTGTGTGCCATAAGATCATAAAACATTCATCATATAATAACCCATGAAATGAAACAGGTTTCATAAACTTTTCATCATATCATAAACTATGAAAAAAAGATAGGTTTCATAATCATTCTATTATTTCATCATAGCATAACACAGGGAAAATTAAGAAGGTTTTATAAGAATTTTATCATGGTATAACCTGTGGAAAAAAATATTCATAAACATCATTCCATCATAAATTTAAAAAAAATCATATAAATATTAAGAATGGTATCCATGTATTATATCCATATTAAGGTATAGGTGATACCAATGGATGTCGTCTTAGATGGAAAATGATTTTTGATTGATCGTTTAAAACATTTATTAAGGAAAATATCATTTTCACATAGAAAGACACTTTTTAAAACATAAAAAATTTTGAAAATGTTTTTATTTTAAAATAAACATGAAAATTAATAAATTATTCTTCAAATAAAATAATTTTTATGAATTATGGAATTTTTTTCATTCCATACATGTTAAAATAAAGTTTCTTTTCACATTTTCGGTAAAATCCATATGGGCATTGTTTTTTAAAAGGAAAATAAGATTCATTTCAAAATAGTTTTTAAAAAGTACAAAATAATTAAAAATGTTTTTTAAAAATCATAATATAATATTAAAAAATATTAAAACATTTTTATAAAACATGGTTTTGAAAAAAAAATGTATTTTCAATCAAAGAGATAAATGAAATAGGATTCTCATAGACACATTTTATCAATTATTTTAAGTACCATAGAGTGGGAAAGTGGAACTATTACTTGAAAATATCATTAATAACTATAAATAATTATTTTATTGAGATATGGATCATAATATTTTATCATAGGATACATAATTATAAACAATCTTTGTAAATGATGAGATTATAACATAAAATCTTTACACCTTTGTTAACATTGAATCGTAAGAACCATGAAGGAATAACATAAAAGGAAACTTAAAATTTCATGAGGATAAATAAATTCATGATATTACATGTCAAAGTGGGTTTTTATACACCTCATGAAATAATATATTTTCAGAACAAAACATACGTCTCAAAGAAAGAAAACTGAGACAAAAAACCTTGCCGCTTTGGTAAATTTTGAACTGTAAACCCAAAGGAAGTCACATCCACAAATAGATATATAAATACTTATAATTATAATGATAATAATAATAAAATACATTAATATTAAGTATATATATCACATAAAATAAATAGGTGGTGAATATGGCATGTGTCACATAGAGGTAAAAAGTGAGACGGAAATCCCTTACCTTAAGCCTTGACTTCCATCGTACTCCTAAAAACCTCTAGTATAATAATTATAAGTTTATTATACATGTATTAAAGAAAAATATTTATATATATCATAGAATATATTATTTTATTATGACCTTTTATTACCTATTTATTAACAATTCCATGTTAAAGTTATGTTTCGGGCAATAACTGTTTTGTTTTTCGAATATGATTTAATTTTCTGGTCCTCTTAATTTGATAATGATTTTATTATATAAAAAATTTTAAACATGATATAAATATAATATATATTTATTATATCTATATTTATATTAATCTATAATGTCTATTGATAGAAAATGAAATACACCATTCATGGGGACGGTAGGTTGTATATACACATTAACATTGTTTCCATTATCTTGTTGAATTGAAGGAAAGAAAGGTAAATGAGATATCATCATTAAAGAATAATTTTTATGTCATATATATAACATATTTTTATTAAAATTAAACTTATTATATTATATTTAAACCATGAATGAATAACATCGCTTCGCGATGTGGTAGTTCTCCATATACATGAGCAATATTTTCGTATTCCCAAAAAATGGTGGGTATGGAGGTATGTTTGATATAATAATTCCACTAGTATAATAATATAATAAATATAATATATAAATAATAAATACATAATTATTTCAATAATTTAGAGGTGTTAATGAAAAAATTAAGGATATTGGTTCGTAAGGCAGTACTTAACCATACACATGAATGATGATTTTAGAACCCATTTAATGGAAATGGATATGATTTTAGGTTATTACATCAACATAATAACATTTTAGTATATATAATATACTATTGTTATTATATTTTATGTGTTAATAAATTATTAATGGTGTAAAAAGAAAAAATAAAATGAAGTTTCTTAGGGAAGATAATTACCTTTTCCTAGAAGCACCACCTTTGGGTCTCCTGTTAAAGACATTAGTGTTGGTTTTTTTGGGAGGACCTGAAGCTCTAGAAAATGGATAAGAATGTTTCAGTGGGGTTTTGGAAGCTTTTTTTTGAACTATATGTATTTATTGGCGTGAATCGGTGGAGGTTGGTGGTTGGTGGTGGCATTTTATAAGTGGGGGAAAGGAACCAACTTGGAAACTACCAAGAAATTTCCCAAAAAAATCAAAAATAAATAGGCCATTCGTAATAAAAAAGCTTCTAAATGACCACATATTAAAAGTTTTATAATATAATATTTAAATATTTTTAACTGATATTAATTTGACAAGTTTTTTATCCATTTTAACCCTTATCTTAATAGTTTAACATCCTAATAAACACATTTTTACCTTAACCATGATAAATAATTTTTTCTATTTTTACTATTTATTTTTTTCAAAACATAACCCTAATTTATTTGATAATATAAATTATGATGATTCTAATTATGAAATACATTTTTCCAAATTCAATTAACATAAATAGAAAATTTAAATTAAAAATTAATCCCATGGATGTCATGAGTAAGCGGGTCTTCAAAGAGAGAATTTTCAAAATTTTACAATGTTTTTATCTCAAATTTCAATATGAAATTGATTATAATGAGATAAATTAGATTAATAGATATATAATTGAACTAATTTTATTTTAAAATTTATTTAAAATATAATTCAACTTTATTAATTATTTGAACAAAAGGAAGTTTTTAATTAAAATTCAAGGTTTTTCACTATTCATCAAAAAATTATTCTTTTTAGAAAATTCTAAAAAAACCCTAAGATAAATTTGAAAATATGATTTAAAAATTGAAGTTTATTTAATAAAATTAATTTTATAAAAGTGTAAAAAATTTAAATTTATAACAAAACCTACAGGCGTGATGAAAAGCAAATTTTTTAGTAGTGTGTTGTTTTCAAGCACAAGATGATTTTATATTAACTCTATGTATAATAATAATAATAATATGAATCTAAATTAAAATATATTGATATATAATATATAAATATCCTTTAAAACATTCATCATTAGGGACTATTTTAATTAATTAAAATGGTAGAACATTGTGCACTTTAAAACAGTTTTCATAAAAAAAACCTTTTTAAACCCAAAAATAAAATTATACTAAAATAAAATATAAATATTATTTAAAAGAAATTAAGAGGATTAAATTTAACTAAGAATAATTATATTACATTAAAACATAGTGGGGCAATAAAATTACTTGATCTATAGAAAATTAATGATAGTTTCATAAAAATAAATATTTTCTACTATTCATTGAAAAATCAATATTTTCCTAACAAAAAACCCAAAATTCACCAATAGTTAATTTCAATGTGTTGATTCCAAACATTAGGTTCATTTTATATAAAAAAAATTCTAAATTTCAATAAATTAATTATAATATTTTCTTATAAAAATAAATAAAAATCATTTTTGAGGAATGTATATTTTTTATGAATATAATTACTTTACTAAAAATTGATTGATTATTTATGAAGAATTTATAAATAAACTTATATAAATTTGTAAATTTATATGTATATTTCATCAATTATTTAATTATATTCATACCCACTTATTTAATGGTAATTATATAATGTTCCAATGTAAAATAATATCATTTCATGGTTTGCTGAAGCTCAGTGTTGCATGTCACACACTCTATCGAAGAAACTTGGTGTTACATGTAATACATGTTAAACTTATTATTTCATATAATGAAATCCAACTACAATTTTGGGTGTAATGTAAAATAATAAAAATATTAAATTCATTTCAAAAAAATATTTCCCAAAATCTCAAGGTATTACACTTCTAGGACCAAAACACCCACTATGAACATACTCTTTGAAATTTATGTTATTAACTGGTGAATCCTAGAAGGGTCCCTTTGGATTAGTCAATCCATATTACCATTTTTATAAAGGTAATAACTAAGAGTAATGGATATCAAGGTCCATGGGGTTTTAAGAGAAGGGTATTACCTCAAATAATTGGTTGGTATCAACTGAGGTATAAAATTAATAAAGTTGGTTCATAGGGAACATAAGATTCAATAATTTTCCAAGCAATATAAAGGCTCCACCAATTTGTATTGAACACATTTAGAGGAAAATTAATAAAACATGTTATTCCCAAGTACACAATAACCAAAGGGGATTATTTTTCGTAAATAACACTTATTATTCAGTTTAACACCATGTAGAAAGGTCGGTGTCATGTAGTTTAACATCATGTGACTATGTCATGGTTCCCTTTATTTGGATAGAACACACCTGGATCACACTGGTTAGAGTGTCTTTCTAGGCTCCCTAAACTCCCATGATTCATACATAGTGTGAGAAACAAGAGACAACAGGACAGTCAATTAAGACGTGTGAGAGTGCATGCTATAGAATATGAAGGGGTATTAATATTTTTTAATGAGAGGTAATCACCAAAAAAATTTGGTTTACACCAAGAGGCATAGTTGGGAGTGGTGAGAATTCATTATTTGTCCTAGAATAAAGGATACTATTATCACTACATATCATGTGATGGCAAGAATAAAGGTACAAGTTGTTCAAGGAAAAATTACCTGCATAAGTGCAGCACATATGTAGGGAGGGGAGAATTTTTATTTATGTTATATTTGGGATAATTATTTGAGATCTAGGTGTCACTACGTACACTATTCTAATTGGGAATAAATCCACCCATAGTTATTTAATGGAAAATTCCCATGTGTAGCTCTGTCCCAAACATAGATTGGGGGATTTATTTATTTTTTATATGTTGTAGATAGACCCATGTTTTAGGATCTAGTCATCACTATGTATCCTGAAATAATAGAAATCAATCTGATTATAGTGTCACGACCCAACCCACCAGGGTACGAACCGTGACTACCCAAAGCCTACCTTCAATAGTCCAGAGGATAGTGACCGATTCTGAGTAGGCATATACCACACATGGGAGGAATTATCCAAATGTATATATAGGCATGCACACCTCTCCAATCCCATAAAATGATGAAATGTAAAACAACTAAAACCAATGCATGCATAAATCTATGATCTCACAAATAGAGTATGATAGTAAATTACTAAAAGCAAAAATAGGACCAAATACAAGAACAATCAAAAACTGTAGAGAGTCCAACATTCTCCAAGGGGATGGACTACGATCAAATACAAGAACCTAGAAAAAAACCTTGGTCTTTCAATCACCATATGTTCTCCACCTTTTTCGTGTCCTCCCAAGACACCGTCAAATGGGTTGTCATCTATACAATACATGACATGTGTGGGAAGATCCCATGCAAGGGTGAGTATAAAAATACACAGTAGGACACCCTAAAAATACTAAATATGAAGCATCAAGAATATCCCACTCATAAAAATGATATATAAATCCATTTATAATAGAAAAACACCCATATGTACTCAACAAGGACATCATGCCACTAGATGGTCACAACCAATTACTAGCCACATGATCCTTCTATAAGAAATGATTGTTATTAGAGAATACACTCTATGAGCCAAACCATCACTGGAGACACTCATCCAAGAGTTAAAGATCATTGGTCCCCACCCAAGAATTCTCACTGTTCTGAGATGACCCTAATACTCAAATAGGGGGTAATGCCCAGGACTATTGGGTGATGCCACGAACCGAATATGGATCAACCTGTGATGTAGGGGATCATATACCAATGATACAAAGAACCCTACCAATATGGATTTCTAGAAGTAGGATAAATTCATTAATCAAGTAGGTCACACTGATTCCAAAAACCCCACCATGTGTAAAAAGAAGATAGAGGATCACACTCCAACCACACAGAGGGACACCAAAGAATCTATCTGAGACTCATCCCCTAAAGGGGGTCATAATCCTAAAATATGGATGTAATACCACACTATACCCCTAAGGTAATGGAACAATGTAACACACTTAACTAATACAATTCAAAAATAAAGAAATTAATGTCTATAAACACCCTCAAAGGGGATACATGGAATGTACTGGGAGTACATGGTGTGTCCATCCAACCCTTGTCCTGGTTATATGGTTCTGCCTCACATGAAATGTAAATCTCCACATACATGGAGTGTAGGAATAGTAAAAGGCATTTAAAGATCACATGTAACCTTCCATGTGTCATCTTCCTATGCTTGTGTACCATTGGTCATGCTCGTGTGCCAACTTTTGTACACCTGGTTGTGCCCGTTTACGCAAGTATGTGTTTATGTACACATGGTTATGTCCATTTACTTGGACTTATAGATTCCTTATATCTGCCGAGACGTATCCTAAGACACCAAAATGTACCACATGATGTGTGATATTTAACTTTACGGGAAAACCTTAATGTCGTATAGGGGGTCCCACATGGAATGTAATGCCTAATTACACACCACGTAACCTGGGATTTTCTAGATCCCATAGGCTCTCCTCCATGTGGTCCTCTTTGTTGCTGAAGCTACTTTTATTCCTAGAATATAAAGATTCTGAGTCAGCCAAGACTTTATACACTGGAGATCATAGATTTGGGCTTCTAATCCGCTCAAAAAAGTCCCACTCACGTTGTTCATAGATGCACCCCCAAAACCAGGATGAACGGGTACCAAAATTTCATTATGATCCACCTATGATCATTCTATATCTTCCTCTCACCTTGATCTTACCCTCAACCATAAACCATACCCATAGTATCGATCCTTTCAATCGATTAATAATCATAAAATGACCAAATACCATGGATTAATCAAACCACATGTTAATAAATTTCCTGTGATAAACATGAGAATAATGGGAGAAATTCATAATTCATCAAATATAAGGAACAAACCTCAACCTTTTCTTTTTTAGCCTCAATTTTTTGTTGAAGAAATATAAAAATGAAGAGGAGAATAAACACTATGAAAATTTTAAATCTATCAATTTAATCTATTATCGACGCACAAATATATTTTGTTCATGGAATTGATCTTCATTGGACTGAGATAAAGAAATGGGATGAAAATTTACAAATCAAACATCCAACATGGAGTTTGGATCAATCATTGATGAATAATTGTCCTGAATCACTATCATTGAATAGATACACTCATTTTTATGTCACACTAGTCCTTAATCCTAACCTGATATGGAATCGTCTACCAAGAATGCTCACCAATGGTTTCTCTAGGCCTCTATGGTTTAGCAGACAACCCTGAGATAAATCTATAACCACATATTTATATATGATCTCATTCATTTCATCAAAAATAAATATAATTTATTAATTTTTAAATTTATTTTATTCATTTGGACACATGAAATATTTTTCATATACACCCCAAACCAACAATGTTTATGTTGTGCCTAGGGAAAAACTCATGATATGAACTCAATGGGGCCCTCATATTTCTTATCTTGGGCCCTATTCGGGATTTATTCCACTTTTTTAGAAAACTATGTGCGTGTGATATTAATATATAAAATTTATTTCCAACATTTTTTACAGTATCACAAGGCCTAGAAACCCCATGCCATCTTAGTTCCTAGATCCAAAAATAATCCATATTATATCCAAAAATAATACATGGAAAATTAGAGTCATTAAATTCTCCCCACATTAGTTATTTGTTTCCTAAAAGAAGAAAAAACTACTCAAAAAGATGAGGGTATTAGGATCAAATATGGGTCTTATTCTCCCATGTTCTCTTCTGAATATTCTTATGTTTCCACCGAACATGCACTAGGAAAATCGATCACCCTCAAAAGAACATCTCATGCGGATCCTATATCTACTTTAGGTACTCAGGAAAGGTAGATCCATAGTTTATGTCCAGGTCTCCCCAATCGATAACATAGCATAGGTCATCCACATACCTCCTTAGTTGTGACATGTAGAAGATGTCATGTACAAAGTCCAACTATGATGGTAGATCCAAGTGATAAGACACCTCTCTAACTCTACACAGTATCTATAAAATTCTAATTAATCTCATAGAAAAAATTTTGCTTCTTCCAAATATTTGCAATCCACATTGAGGTGAGACACTTAGAAACACATGGTATCCTTCCTCAAAATTCATAGGTCTACATAATTGGTCCATATAAGACTTCGGAGAAACTCTGTGTAGTTATCATCATCTCCTAGATGATCTGAACCATCTCTGTAGTAGCTCGAACTAACTTCAAGACCAAGAGTGTGGACTCACCTATATCAGTCCAAATAAGTGGTGACCTAGAGGTTTGCCCATAAAAAACCTTGAATGGTGTCATACTAATGGTAAAATGGTAGCTATTGTTGTACACAAACTCCACTAAGGGTGGATGATCCTACCAACTACAACCAAAGTCCAACATGAAAGCATGCACCATGTCCTCCAAGACTTGAATGGTCTACTTCGTCTGGCTGATTGTCTGGGTTAAAATTTCATGCTCATGTGCAGCTGATTCCCAAAGGCCTCCTTCAATATTCTCCATAATCACGATGTAAAATGAACATTAAATTATGAAATGATCAAAAAGGTAAATCCATAGATTCATACTATATCTGGTATATACAAGCATCAAAATATCTCTACTATACTCTACTCTCTAATTTATAAGAAGTGGTCTAAATTAGTGATCCAATCTACGATCACCCAAATTTAATCATGTCCCATGGACATAAATGATAACCTCACCATGAAGTCAATGAATATCCCATCCCACTTCCACTATGGAACCTCTAGGGGTTGATCTAAACTCATTGGAACCTAGTTCTTATCTTTCACTTACTAAAAAGTGAGGCATTCAGATACAAACTCTACAAAAAATACTTCATGCTTGGAAACCAAAACTAACATTAGAGATCCTATTAAATATTTTCCCTTCATGGATGATATACTAAAGGGGATCTATAAAACTCCTGCATCACCTCCTTCTAAAATTTCAAAGGTACCATCATCCTTCCTTTAACAAGAATAGTGTTCTTACCACCTTCCAAATATCCATCAATAGTACATATAGTGGATATCTATGAATGTAAGGTCACAAAGTCAGTATCTCCATGATAAGAATCCCCGAAATGAAATAAAATAAGATGGGTAACAATCATTGACTAAAGATATAAATCACCATCCTTGTCCACTAAGGAAAACTGCAATGAGTCGAATTACTCTGACTCCTCTCCCAACAACTAAGAACAAGATATCATTCAATGAGTGTATACCACCACATTACCCTTCCCAAGAGTATAGAAAATCTTGAAGTCATAGTCTTGTAGGAACTCTTTCCATTACCTCTATCTTAAGTTAATATCCTTCTGAGATGAGATATACTTGATACTCCTGTGGTTAGAGTAGATGATAAGTCAATCTACCATTAAGTAGTGTCACCACATCTTTAGTGTGAAGACTACAGCTACTAACTTAACATCATGAGTCGCATAGTTCTACTCATGTGGTATTAACTAAAGTGAACCATAGAAAATCACCACATTTATCTATATCAAAAAACAACCAAACTCATACCCTGATGCTTCGTAGAACACTGTGTACTCAAGACCCTCCTATAGAAATATCAACATGAGATCACTCTTGAACCTCTACCTCAGCTCCTAAAAGAACTTCTAGCACATTTCCATCTATGTGAATGTTTGTCCCTTCTGGGTAAAAGTTTTCAAGGTAGATACAAATTTGGGTAAATCAAGTAAAAATTTCTGATATTACCCTTCCAACCTAAGGAAACTTCAGTCCTTGTAACACTCTTTAGTATCTCCCAAGAAAGCACTGCTTCAACCTTCACTGGGTTCACTACCACTCCTACCTCTATGATGGAATGTACCATGAAGTGAACCTCTAGAACCCAAAACTGAAACTTCAAGATACTCTCATATATTTGGTGCTCTTAGAGTGTGTCTAGAACCATCCTCAAGTATCTTTCATGGTCCCCCTCGAATGTCGAGTTCACTAGGATATCACCGATAAAGATCACAACAAACAAATCTAAGAAAGGCTAAAGGATCTAGATCAAGAGTCCTATGAACACTGATGGGGAGTTCATAATGCTGAAGGGAATCACCAAGTACACATTGAAACCTTAGCAACATCTGAATACCATCTTCGGCATATCCTTATCCTGTAATTGTAACTCTTGATAGCCAGATCTGAGGTCAATTTTCAAGAACCATCATGATTCTCCCAACTAATCAGAGATTTTATTGATCTTGGATAATGGATACTTATTTTTCACAATCAACTATTTCAACCATCGATAGTCTACACATGACCTCAAACTCTCATCTGTCATCTTGGCAGACAACACTGGGGATACCCTAGGGGTAACATTGGGTCTCAAAAATCCCTTATCCTCAAAGACCTCCAACTTCACCCTTATCTCATGAACCTCTAAAGGGGCCCTATGACATGTTGGTGCAAACATCTGGGCCATCCCAGGGTGTGATTCAACAGATAATTCCATCTTATTGAGGGAGGTAATCCTAGAATTTCCTCAAGAAAGACATCCTCATTCTTTTCCACTATTGCAGGGAACTCGTATCCTATAGCATCCTCTAATCCAAGAGTCATTTTATCCAACTGGTTAGTGATCAACAACACTATCCTAATCATGAGACTATCCTAATTTTCTAAGGTTTCATATTCACCCATAAAGGAAAACCTCATCCCATTAATGTGGACATACTAAATCCTTCCCCTAAAATGGTCTATTTGGGAATGCAATATAGATAGTAATTCCATACCTAAGATGAAATCATAAGGCCTCATCGCCATTGTAAATAGTTCCCATACAAAGATCTCACCACCAAGAACTAGATCGCACTAACCATAGAAGTGCACAATTGCTGAGTCACCACCTATTGGAGTCCCTAACCACAAGGTTTGAGCTAAACATTCAACCGGAATCTCTAAGTCTCAAACTCGAGAAGTGGAAAGAAAAGAATGACTTCCACCTATGTATATTAATATTTCATCTAAGCTAGAAAAGAAATAGATCATACCATTTATCATACTTGGAGCCTAGTGGTCGAAGTCCTCTATATCCTACAATTGACCTCATCCCTGGCCACCAACTCCCTGATCTTAGCATGGACCACCTGTGGGTAGTGGTGGTAATAGTTCAAACCTTTGACCACCTCATGCTTCTCTTCTAGCCCCTCTACCATGTCCACTACCTGATGAACCACCTTAATCCTACCTATTCCTCTGCCTTAGTGGTCCCTCAACCCTAACTCGATTAGCTACATGATGGGTCAGACAATCCAAATCCAGATATCCCTGGCCACCGTAGAAAAAACACCACCTCTACCTTGTCCAATTTGAACCATCCTGAGAGACATACACTAATAATATTGTGTCCTAGGAAAATATCCTAAAGCATATAACATTATTGGATCCCTATTAATGTCATCAGCTGCCTGATGGAAAGGTCTCAGATCTTGGGTGCCTACTATCGGCACTCACTATCGACACGAGTTCTGCAAAGAATATATCCACTGTTAAGGACCTCTCAAGCACCCTGATATATGTGGTAATGTATGGGGATACCACTGAAGCCTTGTTACCTCATTCTAACACATACTCAGAGGAACATGCTCTAAAAATGGATCCTGAACCATATTCGTGGACTGTCATGAGAGGTCAGTAAACCTTGCATAATACACCACCCTAATCAAACTTCCTTATTGATGACACATAATCTCATATATGAACGTTGATTGTAATGTGGCCAGATAAAAATCCCCTCTAAATATATGATTGAAGTTTTACCGTGAGAGAGTTGTCTCATAGTGTGATTAAGTCATTAAACTCTGTCATCTCCTAGCAGAGCCCTGAAGAAGACTCTCCTCAAGGACTTCCATCTATTCTGGATGTATCCTCAGAAAGTATAAAACTCGAGTGAATACCTCTATCCAGTCATCATACACCTAGGAGTCTCAATCATCCAAAAACTTAGAAGGTATCTACCTATGGAACGTTTGCAATGCACTCATCCAATGTGTATCCTCAGATGGTACTTCCAGTGCTAGTTATTTCTCAAAAGGTGGTGGTAAATATGGTAAACTACCTAGAGGTTCTATCTCTAGTATAGGTACTTATATTGAAGCCTCATATCTCATAGGATCAACCTCATGATCATGAATTATAATACTATATGGATGTCTTTACAGAGGCATCCTGAAATAAACAAGATGTATCACAGTCGAAGAATATATCTTGGGAGTTGACTCAAGAAATACATGGAAACCAAAAATCATTCATATATGATGCATGTGCCAATTTGTTTCCTACAACCAATGTCTATATATACCGAGTCTAAATATAGGTGATTACAGTCCTAGTGTATGGATATGTCAGCCACCACACTAATACTAGAGTCCCTATCCTAAAATCAGAACTCGAAATACTTAACACTATTACCCCAAACCAAAATCATAGATTCTGGTCCTATAGTAGAACTTACACCTTTGATACCACTTTTTCATAACCCAATCTAGTGGGATCTGAACCATGACTACCCCAATTTCACCTCTAATAGGCCAGGGGATGGAGACTAGCATTGAGTAGAAATATCTCACACATTGAAGACATTAATCTAATGTACCTATACACATGAAAACATATCCAATACCATACAATGATGAAATGTAAAAAAAACTAAAACCAATTCATACATACATATATGATCCCAAAAACAGAGTATGAAAGTAAAGTACTAGAAGTAAAAATGGTTCCAAATACAAGCCCAATCAAAAATATTAGAGAGTCCAACCAACTCTAAGGTCATAGACTATGATCAAATGAAAGCACCTGAAAATACATCGGTCTATCAAGCTCAATATATACTCCACATACTCTATATCCTCCTAAGAATTTATCAAATGGGCCATAATCTACACAAGGCATGACACGTGTAGGCAAAGACCATACAAGGTTGAGTATAAAAATACCCAGTAGGATACCTAGAAAAAACTAAACCCAAAGAATAAAGAATATTTAACTTGTAAAAATGATATAGAAATCAATTTATAATAAAAAAATTACCAATATATACTCATGAATGACACCTCGACACCAGGTGGTCGCAACCATTTTCCAACCATAAGATTCTTCTCAAAGAAATGCTCATTCTAGAAGAATCCACTCCAACATCTAGGAAATCACTAGAGACACTCATCCAATAGGTAAAGATAATTGGGTCTCACCCAAGAATGCTCACTGTTCTTAGAGGACCCTGATACTTGGATAGGGGGTCATGCCTAGGACCTCTGGGGGACACCACGAACCCAACCACGATCAACCCGCTGTATAAGGGATCATATGCCAATGATGCTATGAACACAACCAATATAGGCTGCTAGATGGAGGATCAATTCCCTACTCAAGGAGTTCACATTGATTCTACAAGCCTCCCCTGGGGAGAAAATATGATAAAGGATCACATTTCAGTCTCATGGAGGGACACAACAAACTCTATCTAAGACTCATCCTCTTGAGGGGATCACAATCCTAATATTTGAATATAATACCACATTATTCCCTAGAGGGAATGGACCAAGGGAACACACTCAGCCAAAATTGGTCTTTAATGAATAAATGAAGGGCTAAAACACCCTCAAAGGGGGTACACGACATGTACTGGGGGGTACATGGCATGTCTATCCAACCTCCATCCTGCTCGTGTGGTGTTTCCTCACACAACATGTAAATCTAAACATAATAGGTGTGCAGGAATAGTACATGGCATGTAGAGACCATCAAGAACCTTACCCATGTCATCTACTCATGCTTGTATACTTTTGTTCATGACGTGTACTAACTCATGTACACCTGGCCATGCCCATGTATACCAGGTCATATCCATGTAGTTGGTCAACCCATGTCTGTTTATCCCTTGAGGCATATGTTGAGACTCCAATATGTGTCACACGACATGTGATAGGGTCACATTTAATGTGATATTTAACTTTGTGCTAAAACCCTAATGCCAGATATAGGGGGTCCCGCACAACATGTGATGTCGGATTACACGTCGTGTAACTTGGGATTTTCTAGATCCCAAGTGTTCTCTTATACCCTATCCTTCGCATCATCGGATCCACCATAATTTCTATAATTCTGATATTCAGTGTCATCCAAGACTCTAGTTATTGGATATTATAGATCTAGGCGTCAAATCTTCTCTGGAAACACCCACTCTCATAGTCCATAGTTGGACTATTGAAACCAAGATGAACAAGTACCGCAAATCTATTCTAATACACCTCATATCAGCATCTATCATTTTATCACATCAATTTTACCCTATATCATAAACCACACCTATGGTATTGATATTTTTTGTTGAATAACAGTAACACAATGACCGAATACTGGGTATTCATCAAACCACATACCAAGAAATTTCCCATGATGAACATACAAAGAACAGAGGGAACAAAACCATATTCCATCAAATGTGAGGAATGAACCACAACCTTTGTTTGTTCAGACTAGACGAATTATTTAAGACATTGATAAAATTATATGAAAATAAACACAACCAACAATTTAAACCCCTAAATTTAATCTATCATCGATATGAAAATCAATTATATTCATGGAATTTATCTACATTCGATTGGGATAAAACAATGCAATGGATATTCACAAATAAAACATCCTACATGGAGTTTTTATTGATCACTGATGAAGAAGGTTCATGCATCGCTGTCATTGTAAAGATCCACACCTTCTGTTTCCACACCAATCCTTGATCCTGATCTGATCTGGAATCTTCTACAAAGAACTCTCTCCAACGGTCTCTCTAGGTCTCCAGGGTTTGGCAACCAACCCTAAGACATCTCTATAACCACGTATTTATAGAATATCTTAGTCACTATGTAAAAAAATTATTTATTTATTTATTTTATTCATTTCCACACACGATAACTTTTTAACAGAATCCCCGCACAGAAAAGGGTTATGTTGCGCCTAGGGGAGAACTCTTTCTCTAAACTCAATAGTTCCTTCTGACTTCTGATTCATGCCCCTGTTCAGAAGTTAATCCATTTTTTTAGAAAAAATATGTGAATTTGATATTAATATATTTAATATTTCAAAAATTTATTTTAGGCTCACTGAACCTCATAATCTCATGTCGTCTCAGTGCCTAGATTTAAAAATAATCCATATAATATCAAAAAATGTATATGGAAAACTAGATTCATTTCATGTAGTTATTGAATGGATAATTCCACTACATAGTTCTGACCCTTATTCAAGGAAGGGATACATTTTTAAATTACAGATGGACCCAATATTGGATATCCATAAATAACTACATATCCTTTGGTAATAGGAATAAAACCACACATAGTTCTTGAAATATAAAATTTCCTATTTAGGTTTGAGCCATACATAGGGAGGGGAGACATTTTTATATTATGGTTGGACCAAGGATCAGAGATCTGGGCATCACTGCATATCCTTTGCTAATAGGAATAAAAATACATGTTGTTATTCAAATTGAAAATTCCATGTACATGTATGAATCATACATAGAGGGAATTTTTTCCATTTATATTGTAGCTAGATCCAAGATTGGAGATCAAGGAATCACTATATACCATGTGGTAATGGTATTCAAGTCACGCATAGTTCTTGAAATGGAAAATTCCCAACGCAGGTCTGACCTATACACAGGGGGCATTGTTTCCATTTATATTACGGTTGGACCCCATATTAGAGATATGGGTATCACTATGTACCCAGTGGTAACATAAATCAAGCCACATATAGTTCTTAAAATGAAAAATTCCCTATGTAGGTATGACCCATACCAAGGGGGTAATTTTTTCCTTTTATATTGTAGTTGGAACTAGGATTTGAGATCTAGACATCACTACATATCCTAAGGTAAAAGGAATTCGGAAACATGTAGTTCTTGAAATGAAAAATTCCCTTCTTAGGACTAACTAATATATAGGGAGCATTTGTTTTCCATTTATATTATTGTTGGACCCAGGATTGAAGATATTGGAATTACTATATATCCTCTATTAAAAGAAACCAATCCACACATAGTTCTTGAATGGGCCCCTTGTGTGTATCTAAATCACATATTTGGGATGGGGGTAACTTATTTATCTCCTCCTCATGTATTTTGTTCATGTTTAGTGAATCATTAATGAAACAATTCTCTCTATGTATTTTAACTTCATACAGTATGAAGACTTCTGTAGAGTTCAACGTCATGAGGTTAGGGTGTAGAATGAAATGAAATTAAAATTCCTTCCTCTATGACTTAGAATATTGATTGAAGCTATGAAAATTACTTCTTGAGAAACCTCCCATTGGTAGGGGTCATAAATCATTCCCTATATATCATGTCTAATGAGTAAGCTTCATTATAATAGACCATATGTATGATGTAAGGGTCTTCCCACCTGGGTTCTAGATTTAGAGGTTTATTTCCTCATATCATTGGGGTTTTGAGGACAAATACCAGTTCTCCTTGAAGTAATCAATAGAGTTGAACCATTTTGTTAACATCTCACACAATATGATTATGATGAACTTCAAGGTTCTGTTGTGTATGCAACCTTTTCTCATTGATTCCTTCTAACTCATCCAACCACTTTTGTGATTACTTGTTATCTGATATTTGTCTTCAGATGAATATTTTGAGTGAGGGAAACTATAATTTTAGGGGTTATACTACTTATTTTCTATAAACCAACAAATATGGAGTTGATTTTGTGGCACTGTGAATAGTAGTATGGTAGGCCCCTAAATCATGAAAAAATTTATTCGGCCAAGACTTATTATCTTTATCCACTATTTTATGGATTATATTTAACAGAGCCTTATTGAAGGCCTCTATCTATGCATTTTCCGCTATATGATAATGGTATGAATGGTTGGACTTGACACTGAACTCCTGGTATAGTCTCTTTATCTCTAAAGAATATAAGTTGGTGTCATTGTCCATCAGTATCATGTGAGGGACACTGAATATGGTAATAATATTGGACTTCATGAATCTTATAATATTCTTCATCCCAAATTCCATTATGGGCACTACGTAATCCCATTTTTAAAATAAGTATATAGGGGTAAGTATTTACTTAAACATTTTAGTTGTAGTGGGGGTATATGTCCCCAGAATTTCCATTCCCCATACTGAAAATGGATAGTCATACTTAGATGTATCTAGAAACTATAGAGGTTGGATGATGAAGTTTTCATGAATCTAGAACGCATGAAATATCTTTGTGAATTCCACACAATCCTACATTATTGTTTCCCAGTACTAATAAAGCCTCTTAATTTTTTGGGAGAGTCTGGTCCCAGATCGATGATCACTACAGGAGCCTGTATAGACCTATTCCATGATGGCAGGAATCTCTCCTTCTGTGATAAATCTAAGTAGGATTCCAATGAAGGATAATTTTTAAATTTCTTTATGCTTGTCTGGACCATCCCAGTGGGTAAATTTCATTTCCCAATGTCAAGTCTACCCACTTCTAGATAAATATGAAGGGGGTTTCCATTTTGGAGATAATCGACTATGGGATCCATCCATACAATGGTGGATATCAACTAATCATGCTCTAGGGTAGTGTTGACCTGATTGATTTTCTCCATGTCATAAACATTGATTGATGAGACCACCCTTTAGTTTGTGATGCATAAAAACACTTCATCCTGATTAGGATCATCCATAAATATGGATACATTATCCAGTGTGTCGGTTTGAGCATTTTGTGATTGAAAAACATGATGCATTGTTGGTTCTAAGGGGTAATTCTACCATCAATCCTCTAACTTATCCAATTATAGGGGAAAATTATTCTGTCTTGATATAATACTCATTGTTGATCTATTTTTTATGATCTCTAAGTCCCCTTTGATATCTTGGTAAGCTTTCTATAGCTATTGGGATAACTCCAGACTAGTGATAAGGGATTGGTATTCTACCTCATTATTAGTGCATCCTTGAAAAAGTTATAATAAGTAGGGAAAATTTTCTTTATCCAAATAAATAAATACAATCCCTATAAAAACCATTTTGAGATTTTTTTCCTCCATCCTCTTTCCAATAAGCTTTCGGGAGGCACCATCAAAATACATCTCCCATGTTCACAATGTTTCATGGGCATAAAAAACTTCTTCTTCTAGATGTTCAATGTCTACTTGAATGATTTTAGAGGTAAGATGTTCTATAATGAAATAATAAATGGATTTCCCTTTAACTACCTTCTATGACAAAAATTTAATGTCATACTTATTAAGAGTAACCACTCATTGGGCCAAACATTCACATAGTGCATCCAAGAATGTACTTGAGTGATTCAATACGAGAGACTAAGTGGAATTTCTGGGGCTGTAAGTAATGCCTTAAATTTTTCACTATAAATATGAGTGTGTGATATTTCTCTTCTAAATAAAAATATCAAGTCTCAGTACCTAGAATTGTTCAGCTAAGGTAGTTGAGATTGTTTTCATTACCTATATCATTTTTCTATGCAACATGAACACTAAGATATCATTCCATGGTGGAAAAATATAGGATAAGTGGATTTAATTATTCCATTGGTATTAAGACATGTTGATGTAATAGGAACTGCTTGAGATTCTTGAAAGCTTATTGGTAGTCCTCATCCCATCAGTAGGTAACTCCTTTCTTAATTATCTTAGTAAAGGGGATATATTTTCTAGCCAGGTTGTCTATGAAACACTAAATGTAAGAAAGGTGATCTTGGAGTCCCCTTAGTTCTTTAATATTCTGTGGGATGGAATTTTTAGGATTACACTAGTCTTTTCTATATTGACCTTGATACCATGATTCCATACAAAAAATTAAAGTAATTTACCTGACATCACTCTAAAAGCACACTTTAGAGGATTCATCATCAATTCATGTTTCTAAAATTTACTAAATATTTCTTGAAGATCTATGAGGTGATCACATAACTATCGAGATTTAACCACTAGGTCATCAATGTAACAATACATGATTCATCCCAAGAAAGGTTTAAAGATATGATGCATGGAATATTGTTAATTAGTTCTAGCATTCTTTCATACAAAGGTAATTAAATGGTAGCAAATGATCCCAAGGTTATCTAAAGGTACTGTCTTCTGCTTATTTAGGGTCTATTTTTATCTTCTTGTGCCCGAAATACCCATTAATGAAGGAAAGGTATTGGAATTCAGCAGTCACATTGATCAAGATCTCTATAATTAGTAACAGAAAATCATCATTTAGACAGTGTCGATTAAGGTCTCTAGAATCAATACAGACCCCGATCTGTCCATTTTTTTCTTGATGGGGACAATGTTTGTTACCTATTTTGGGTATTATGCTTCTCAAAAAAATTAACTTTGATCAATTTTTTAACTTCTGATTCTAAATTAGTGGAATGAGAAGAGTGCATTCTTCTATCTAACAGTTTTAAACCTATAAGATCATCAGGAAAACCTAAGTGATGAGTAGCCATATAGAGGTTCATCCCAGGAATCTCTCTATAATTCCAAACGAACACATATTGATTCCAATATATAAAAGAAATATAAATATCCTTCTCCTTTAGATACATGGTTGAACTAATCAAAATAGTTTTCTTCTTCTTCAATTACCAGATTCACCTTATTGATCTCATCGATGGTGGTGGGGATGCCTTCCAAAAATGACGATGGGACGTTACTAAGTTCATCCTATTATTATTATATATTTGTGTGTGTAGAGTAATTTTTAGACATTATGGGTAATCTGGGGGAATCTCGGTCACTATCTAGATAAGAGAATCTATGTGGAGAGGCATTGACATCCTTATCTCCTACAGTTTTCATAGAGAGATTCTGGGTATTCTTGTCTTCCCTTATGCTACCATTGAGGAAAAGAGAGGTATGGGCATCCTAAGTTACAAATAATTTCTAGGGTGATTTCCAATTTATATTAATGTTTTAATGGGATTATCATATCTATAAAGGTCATTAGTCTTAATGGAATTTGAAAAATCTACTTCAGCTAACATGATTGATGCTACATAGACATGGTCCAGTGAATTTTGTGACGCACAGTAGCTTATTGGGACTGAATCTACTACCCCAATCAAGATTATGGGAAAAACATAATCATTGTCGAGTATACTCAAGGGATTCTCAGGGGCAGTCCCCATGCCATTGGGAGTGGTAGCCTGCATATCATCATCCACCATTGGTTTTTTTCCCTCCCTATTGAAAAAACTTTCCTCAAAATATATGGATTCACAATACTTGAAGGGGTTGTTGTCACCATGTAGTATGATAAATTTTATATTGATGGAGTATTTAAAGAATTTATGAAATGTTGAAGGTACCACCACATGTTAATGAATCCACAATCTTCCAAGAAGGACATTATATTTTTTATTTTGTTTGATAACCATAAACTCATCATTAGATTTGATATCCTCAAAATGATCTTTGAGCTTAATATTTCTTAGAGGCCTTCGTTCACTCTTATCATATCCTTGAATGGTATCTTTATCAGAGACAAATCCACCCCCCCACTATATACCAAATGTTGATGTTTTTGGATAGGGATGAGTTTGATCCTAGAACCATTACAAACTAAATCCATTTGTATTATGAAATTATTGAGTTTTTCTAAAACATATAGGGGTATGAGATGCCCCTAGATGACCTATTCCTAGTCATGTTCTGTGAATGAGATGGTGTTATGACATTATAATGGAATAGTCTCCACTTGTTAAACCTAAAATGTATTGAATTCTTTCTAAAACTTGTTTGGGCTCTAGAGGGCCTCGATAAGGGCCTCTATTAGTTCTTTTGAAAGATGGATAGCATCCAGGATTGATATTTTTATTGGAAAAACCACCAAAAATTTTATATTTTCAAATTTTTGTGCCAAAGGTTTCTGCTTTAAAAGTTGGGGTTACTCCCAATGATGTGGATCAGGACATAAGTTGTTTGAGGTAGATGGTCCTAGTTCTCGAGGAGAGGTTAAGGGGGGATCTTTGGTAAGGGGTGCAGGTCACACTGGCCTTACCCTTTGTCTAGGCTAATCATACAATCACACCACCACTATGTAAAATGACTAGGATCAAATGACCACTAGAGGGATCTAATGCATCTCCATGTTTTTATTTGGGATGATTAGGTGCTTGAACACAATTACCTACCATGTATATGGATTCTATGGGGATGTGACTTTAAATATTGGGTTTTACCGTGCCCACACCATCCCTTGTATCCTTAACTTTTGTATCCTCAACCTCTGGATCCCAAGTCATGGAAATCATACTTAGGGACTTATTCATCATTAGAGAAGGGGTCTATTAAGTGAACTACCATAATAGAACCAAATATAATATCTTCATTTGTTGAGGATTTCATTTTGTTTGGTGGTTCCTATTATTTGGATGTTGGAGTAAATAAATCTACAATAGTCAAATTTTGCATGGGAGTTGGATGCGAATATTCTTCCAATGTCTTTTCATGTGTCTAGAGATTGTGGACACCATAGAGAGGAATATTTAATGATTCCTCCCTATATGTCAGTATCATTAGTGATTTTTGAATTTGTTCTCTCAAGGTGGAGTTATCTTTATAAATTTTATTTCGGGTCAACCAGTTATTGAACTTATGCACACACCTAGATGGAACTTCTTTCTGATCACCCTCTTCTTCTTGTTTCGTGATGATAATATAGGTCATCTGTGTCGGGCCCTTCCCTAGTGTCACCTGTCTAGAATCAACCTTACTTTAGAGGATGTTTTTGATGATGAAGTATCCATGGATGGTGTGACCCAACCTCCTATGAAAATTTAATTAGTCAGGACAGTTGGTGAGGTTGACCTCATTGGGTTTCCTAGACTCTGAGAGCTTGAGTATGTTATTTTATAGGGTTATGAATAAATAACTGGGAACCTTATCATTTCAGTATGGATACACTTTATTCGTCTATTCCTCAAATCACAAGCGACCCAGATATATTTTTTTATAAGGAAGAGAGATATTTTTTTATTATTGTCACTCAACAAGAGGTTCTATATAATCAAGGGCCTACCTATGTGCTAGGATGGTAATTTATACTAGATTTAGGGAAATTGTAGTAATCCCTTCCCTACCAGGACTTTTTTTCAATGTCATGGTCATGTATTGAGATTTGGCCTATGTTTACTAATTGGTATCCTCTATGCATTATTTTGTCTCTATAAACTCATAGAATCAACCTGGATATTTCATCAAGATAAAAGGTGTTTGCAGCTCATCTTGGAGATTCGTAGAAAAAATTTCTAGAAATTTATCTTCCAAGAGTGGAATATTGAGTTCATATGTTAAACATTTTCATCTAGGGATGAAGTTAAAGACTCTTTCATTTTCATGTTTCTTGGAATTAGTGAGGTTGAAAAATCATCATTTTCCTTAGCATGGAGTTGAATTGATAAAGGAACTGATGAATAAGTTCTTCCCAACCCATGATAGATCTTACTAGGAGGATATTATACCGAACAAAGTTTGGACATACAAGATTATGTAGAAAAAATCTCAGTTTGGTCACCTCCTACTGGTCTCAAGGGTCCATCATCAAGCTACATCAGGACACAAAGTACATGAGATGTTGTCATATATCATCTATTCTATCAAATATTGGAAATATGGTATTTCTATAAGTAGTTTGGTGAAATGTTTCATAAACCCATTAAAAAAGGTTTCTTTTCAGTTTGTATGGGTGTGCACCATCCTTTCATGGATTCCATTCGAGTAGCTAGGGATTCAATGGAATTGGGAAGTTTTAGAAGAATTTCTTCCTAGTCCACCTATTATTTACATGGAGTAGGTGAGGCTTGATGATGTGGCCCTAATTTCATATCTAGTTGATTCTCAATTCATTCCAGGATTGAATGATCACACTAACAGGGGATAGGACGACATTATAATGGAGGAAAGTCACAATAATCCTCAAATTCCATATTTATGTAGACTGATTATCTAGATCCAAATATGGAATGAGTCTCAAATGCCTCTCTTATAGGTGGATTATCTCTCTCGTGATGTGTATTAGGAGGGACATTTTTCTCTGTCTGAAGACAATACCCCATGAGAATATTTACCCTAAGTATCACCTCATTGATTTTCCTAAGACTATATATCCCATTCTCATATTATTCCATTCATTCCTTTGTAAAGTATATTTCAGCTCCTATGGGTGGTGAGTGGGATGTATCCACTAATTTTCCTTTATTCTTGGTATAGTCCCACTGAGGTGGTGGAAATTCATCATTAAAAGGTTCTATATTCTAGATCCTTTGCTAATTTCGTGTATGTGTTTCCCTAGTTTGAGAATCTGGATCACTTAACTCTCAAGGTAATGTTTCTACATTACGTACCTCTAAATTTATATCAAGTTCTACATCATTTTCTAGATTGATGGTGATGAAGTTCACTAAGGTGTATCGAGAAATGGTAGTTATCCCATAACTCTCCACACAATAAGGAGATTTTGTTCCATTTACTTTTCCTTCTAGGGTTGTATCAAGATCATTTATCTAACCCATATCCATATGGGACCATATTTTATTATAACCCTTATAGGGTTTTAATGCCTTTTTCATATGTTCCCCTTATCTTGTTCTGTGAACAATGACCTTAAGGGAGTTTCTGGTTGTTCTTATTAGGTGGACCCTAAATAAATAAGGTGTATCTCATGGTGGGATAAATGGTCAGGATTTTGTATGTCGATATTTACCTCCCAGCCTAGAGAAGTCTGATTCCTTTTAGGATAATGATGATGATGACAAAAAATTCCCCAACCCTATGGGTTAGGGATAATTAGAGACAATATTTTCTCTTTATAATGATATTGTTGAGGATTTAATGATTCTAGTTGAGGATATGATGTCCCATGGGATGGAAATTGAGATATAAATTCCACCATCCCTATAGACTAGGGTTGACCTAGAACTACTGCTGATTTATCCAAGACCCTCTTGGGGTTTGATAAACCTAGTCGTGGTGATTGAGGTAAAAGTTCCCCTAGACCTACAAGTTGGGTTTTCTCATCGATGGATTTCATGGAAATCACTATTTTGATATACCTAATTTTTTGGAACCTCATTCATGCATGGGTTGGGTGAAATCGATTATTATGATAAAATTCATTTCTTATGAGAATTTTTTTGGTAGCCCATAGATTATACTTTTTTATTTGAGATGTGTTGTCATTTTTTTGATAGGTCTAGCTTCATAGTTCGTTGGCGGACCTCTCTCCATGTTCACAATATCTTTTAATCCTCATAGTTGATGAGTCTCACTATATTGACCGACTATCCTTTTGTCACATGGTCCCCTAATCTCTCCTACCACTATTACATTATAGGATGCCATATCTATTGAGTTTTTATTTTACAGGGATATAATAAAGTAAAACTCACCAAACTCATCCCATCCTCAGATACGGGTGTCTGACGAAGCTTCGATGATTAGTTACCATAGAGTTGTGGTTCTATGTAGGCAAGAATGTTTTAGAATTTCATGGTGACTTTACATTATTGATTCGAGGGATATATAGATATAATCTAGGTCCATTTGACAATAGATTATGTTTATGGTCTAGCAATGACCCTCATATCCTAGGTAGGAGAGGTTTATATCCCTTAACTACTGATGAGTTGACCACATATATTATCATAATTAAAGCATTCTCTCTTTCTTTATATCATCTTAGATATCAAAATTAGAAGTGGTGATGAGATAGAATATGGTTGGTATATTGTTTTTGGTTAACTCTCTCTATATATCCATGTCATCCACTTTCTTATTGGAGTCATATTCCTCAACCTAGTAAGATCACAGAGACTACTTCCCTGGGTATCCTGCTAACCGAGGTGAGGTGTTTCTAATAGTTGATGGGGCACTATATACAGTTGACCCTGATGCTTTTTAGAACCACTCTATACAAAGGTGTTTGAGTTTCAAGAACCTTTCTATAAAAAGGTGTTTGGTAAAGGAGATAATTTTCTTATCTATGAGAGATATCAACATAGATAGGTTTACCATGGTGGATGTTAGGAGTGTATTCCCTGTAATCCAACTCTACAGTACTTCGAGGATGACTATTGATGTAGATATTGAATTATAATTTAGTTGAAGAGTTTAAGGACCCTTAAGGTGTTTTAGATATGTATCATACATCCTTAAGGACACTAGAATTAAGTATACCATGGATATGATCCTCATCCTACATCCTGGCCAAAATATGTCGACCTACCCTTTAGAGTTGTGCAGGGATATGATCCTACAACATGATGGTTGATGGAATATATTAATAACTATCTTGTGTTGTAGGGATATGACCCCACTATAGAGAAACTGCTGGGGTATATCGGTGAGCTTCTATATTATAGATAGGAATATGATCCTACCTATGGGTGGTTATCAGAGTATGTCAGTCAACCCTAGAAGAAGTGGGGGTATGAATCCAATTCAAATATGCATTACCTGTCAGAATATGCTGATGGGCATCCAAAATGGGAGAAGTTATATGATCCTCCTCTTGTATATCCTCTAATGTATTCTAATGTAAATTTCTTTTGGAAGTATGAATATGATCCTGGCTTCTGTAATCTATTATAATACGCCGAGTAGCTTCATCAGTGGGGATATGAGCCTACACTAAGGTGATTTTAACATTTTACTGATGAAACTCAGTTGGAGCAGGGATATGATCCTACTCCTATGACTTTGGAGTATTTGGATACCTTTATTAGATAATAATGTGCACTTTTCTTAAGGAATATACCAAACTAAGTTGGTGAGCCCAAGTTGGAAAGGTTATATGATCCAAGTCATGTTCCTTGTCATTTATCATAATATGCTAATAATCCTACTAGGTTGGGGAAAGAGTGTTCATTTTATCCATAGTATCCACTTATGTAGGATGATCATGGTGATATGAAACTCTGGATATTGGGATAGGGATATTTTTCTATCCATGTATATGTACCTATTTTGGGATATGTCGACAGAGTTCTTCTATTGTTTCCAGAATGTAATGAAACTTTAGAAGAGTGTGTGTAGAAATATAGGTCTAAACATTTTTGGTCTCCAAGATATACTGTCAGATGTCTTTGATTAAATAAGGGATATAATCCCACTCATATCCTCCTTTTTCCATTGGGATATTCTAATGGGATTCATGTGTGGGAGTAGGGATATGTGTCTCCCGTGTTCTTGTTAGAGGAATATGCATGAAAACTTGATCCAAGTGAGTAGGTATTTGAGCCTTCTCACTATCCACTACCAAAATATGGCAATTGGATTCATCATTGTAAATGGGGATATGATCCCACACTCACTTATCCATAGATTTCCACAACCAGTGAGACCTCCTTGGTACCCATGCATGACTATCCAAGGTGGAAACCTGTTGGGTGGTTCCTTCAATAGGTGGATGTGGGACACTTTTGGGATGATTTTGGAAACAGTGGCTGATAGGATCCCTCCTATGAAATTTCTGAATTAGTATGGATCCATATTTGACTCATCAATCCACCTTCTTAAGGTAAGGAAGGTTTTGATTATCATGCTCTAAGGATAGGCTTCTAAAGTAGTTAGTGGTGGCAGCATGTGTCATTAGTTTCATTGCATCTTTCCTTGAATGTGCTAGAATTATTATATTCAGTATCTAGAGACCTCTACGTGTGGCCTCAAGTATACGGATCATACCATATAGGTAGTATTCTCAAACCATCATGTTCACCACCAGAAGCTGAAGGCGTTGGGTGGGTGATGTTGTTTTGAAACTAGTGAAGTTTACTATTGTAGTTAGGGTTCTAGAACATTACCTTGATAAAGACAACATATCAGGTAAATTTGGTGTTTATGATATCAGTATCTATAGTCACAAAACCAAAAAAATAACATGGGTCCCAATTATTTCATTATCTCAAGTATAATACATTCTCAATAAATTATGCACGGGTAAAACAATTTTCCTTTCTTGTTCCCAGTTTGGTCATTTTTTCATGTGGAATTTTCATGATAAGATGGCCTATCTCATGGTAACCTTGATTACATTTTATTATTGAAAACAAATCTTTTTATCATTTTAATTTTTCACATTGGGTTCACCATTTTTGTTTCCATGGAAGATGTAAAACAAAATGACTTAATGTGTGATCAATAAATCATTTTATTATTTGAAAGATTCACATCAGGTTCACCATTTTTTTATAGGATATGTCAAAAAAAATGGACCAATTTGTATATATATAGTTATTTTATTATTTAAAAGATTCACTTTGGGTTTACCATTTTTTTCCGATAAACGTGGATGGATTCAAATAATACTCGATTGTGGGTGACTGAGTGTGGTCACACAATCATTTATGCCTAGTTCACTATTATTTGTCTCTAATGGAAACTCCCAATGGTTCCCAAATATATAAAAAATAATGGACTTATTTTACCAAGGCAGGTAGTCATTTGGGGTTTCAGACCTAACGACACTTAGGAACTCACATTGGTCATGAGGATATAAATTATAGCTCATCATACCCTTTTGGGGGGGATTATTTCCTACTCTAGGAATCTATTATGGATTTAATATATTTTCATGAATCTCTTACAAATCTCAATATGGGACTGGTTACCCTAATAAAATAATATGGTGTTATATCTCTCTTTGTAAAGGGGGCTCCATTAATGAGACCATCTCTATATATCATAGGTTCTCCATCAGTTTCTGATTATTTTCTAGAAATAGGAAGATTCTTATGCCTTAAATCTATATAACCAGGAACTAGAGAGTTTAATATCATCCAGTATGGTGATTAATGTTTTAAGTGTGGGTTTGAACATTCATGAGGTATCTTATATATCTTATTTATAAGATTAATCAAAACCCACATAGTTAATTTGACATATTTTAAATTCATATGGAAAGACTATATCGTTTAGTTTAATTACAAGTGATGAGGATGTATATCAGGGAAATTAGGCATCGTTTATGGAGATCTGACCTTAGGAAGGCATCCTACATATTCTTCTTATAACTATAATCAGATTCTACGTAGTTTGGTTTTCCCCCATCCTACTCGTGGGAAGGGGTGAATAATTAATACTCAAAGGAGTTACTACCCCAGATTTTACCAATATGGGAATTCCATTGGGGAATACACCAAGGTATACACCCATGTATAGAGGAATTTGTATCATTTCATTGGATGGGGCTTAAACATGGTGGTTTCCCTGATTAGATAATTTATGATTCCAGTTATACAATTGCTACAAATCCCAAAGATCATGTAAGTCATGCTGGGTGGGACAAACAAGGGATATCAAGAAACCAGACGCATTGTGTATGGATACAGGATTTATTCACTGGTGTGGACCTGATGGAGTGTTTAATATAGATCTTGGTCATCAGGAAGGCGTCTTATGTATCCCATTTATAGAAGGAACTAGATTCCTCATAGTTCAATTATTCCTGACTTGTTGATGCATTGGGAAGAATGATAAACCCACAACAAAGTTTAGGTCCCATGAGTTAGAAAGTTTAGTACATGGAGGTAATTGCGCTAAGTTGTATTCCCATTGTAACTCGGGCCTTAGGAAGGCGTCCTATGTATCCAATTTAGATAGGGATTAGAGTTCACATATTCTAGTTTATCCTGACTCACTGATGTATTGGTATTGGTGATTACACTCGAAGGGATTATTATTATCCCTAAGGTTTAGGAAAGTTAGGGACTTATATCAGGATGGAAACCCATGTTATATGTTCATTCTCTATCCTATGATGAATAAATAGATATGATATCCACAAAAGGTATGTCGAATATGTTTGGTATGACACGAAGACCCACCCAAGAGAATGACATGAATAGGGTCTCATGAGTGTGTAACCCTAAACCATTGATGGAACTCCCATTTTAAAGGCGGTACTAAGACAGGGGTTCTTATATAGGTGTTTACATGGTTTATATCCAATTGTGTATTCCAAACAAGGTGGACATGTCCAGGGTGTCTACCTAACACATCCTGTAAATCTACCTGACATGTCTTGGATGTTTTCATGACATGTCCTAGATGTATTCTTAACATGTCTAGGGGTATTCACATAATCCTAGATAACATGTCTAATAGTTTTCATGTGATTAATTTAACATGTATGACAAAATTCACATCACTTGGATGACATGTCTAGAGGACTTCATAAGAACCAGGTGTCATTTATAAAGACAATTACATCATCTAGATGACATGTTAAAAGGAAATCACATGATCTAGCTAACATGTTTTTCAGATGTCACGTGACTTGGTTTTCATTTCTGAAGGATGTTTCATGACATGGATGACATGTATAGAGGATGTCACATGACTTAGTTGAAAACTTCATAGGACATATAATGACTTGGATGACATTTATGGAGGACGTATCATGACTTGGATGACATGTATGAAGGTCTCCACATGATAAATGAAAATATCACATGAAGCACATGACATGGCTGCAAGAATATGATTGCATCCTTATGCGCATCAATATTCCATTATTTTTATTCTTTATCACTTAAATTCCTTAATGTTCAAAAGGTGATGGAATATTATGGAATTACATGCATAATTAAATATGAAGGAACCCATTTGCATGATCCATCTAGAATACTGGAAGTCCTTCACATAATCAATGAGGTGATCACACAAAGAATATAAGCATATCGTGTAATCCCTTAAGTAATTACTTGGGAATACCTCATTGAAGACTCATGTGATTGCATCGTTATCTACTCTAAAAAGTATACACTCACCTCTATGATCTTATGTGTGTGTTTTCAATGTCAGGGGAGATTTATAAGCCTCACTATCCCGAATATACACTACTTTTCATGATTCTTGAATCATAGATATGGGATTGAGTCTATGGAGAGAATCACACCATTTTTTTTGTGTGATCCATATGTGGGTCATTTTTTTTTTGTGTCGCATGATAAAAAGTGACCAAATGGATATCCCTTCATTTCCATATTTGTTAAACCCATGGATTGTCAAATAATTATTCATAATAAACTTGACATGTCAAAGGGGCATCACAATATCAGACCAAAATGTCTTATTCTTCATGATATAAGGTTTCCTATCGATGAGTCTTTTCAAGATCGAGGAAGAATTGTCTGGGGGCCTTCATGAGATCAGGTTGGCATGTCAAAGGGCCTTCATTTAAATGAGTAATAATTGTCTAGGTCCCTTCATGAGATCAAGCTAACATATTGAAGGGCCTCCATGAGATCAAGCTATCACATAAAATGGGCTTCTCATAAAAAATGGACTGATCACATGAGGTTCATAACCCATTAACAATAAAAAAACGTAACTCTCCTTTCCATATGTTTACCATGTTTTTCAAATATTATTTTATAAAGATTATGGAATTCTCCCATATGTTGTATATCATGATGTTACATAATCAAATGGATATGTCATATATCCTTTGTATGATGAAGGTGATAAGTCTTGTGGCCTTTGTGTGATAAGGTTAACATGTCCCTGGGGATTTTTCAGGATCCATGGGATGATCACATAGACTACATTAGCCCTTCACATAAAAAACAATGTAACTCCATTTTTTATGAAGATTACCCCTTTTTCATATTTTATTTTATAAATGAATTAGTTTATTACCTCGAGTGTTTCGACTTTCATGTTTCCTAAATAAAAGGAATCATTTAAGGGAATTCACCTAATCAAATGGGATACCTGATTAAACTTCACATAATCTGAAAAACTTTTTGATAGGGCCTCTCGTGATCATTAATAGATCATTACAAGCATATAACCCATTCACATGATTTCCTTAGGGTCACTAAATTTGTATGAACCAAGTGCCTAATCTCTATGTATCTATGTTTCACCGTTCTCTCCTTTTTATAGAAAATAATATCCATGTTTTGGGAATTGATTTGATCCTAAAATTGTCGATGTTCATTTGGTGGGAGTCAAAAGTTACTATTGTAATAAATATAAAAAAAATATATGGTCCTAGATAATTATAAAATCAAATTACAACATTCCAAGTTATTCTAACTGAATTGGTTTTATTTATCTTAGATAAATACAAATAGGAATGGGGAAATTCTTATTAAGAATATATTTTGATGTTCTTGGATATGTTTTCTATGATCCTTTACTCTTGAAGATTAAAAACATTGGTGGCTTGATTCAAAAATCTAAGAAATATATATTTATAGATATTATGGTTTTAATAATCATGGTAATGACTAAAGATCAAATAGAATGTGTTTTCTATAGAAATAATGGTACAGTTGTAGCTTTTTAGTTTGGAGAATCTTTTTTTCTTTCATCTACCATGTCTACAGGATTTGTCAACCAAATATCATAATGATTTTAAAATAAATTCTATGATAAAAAATTGGTTAATTCTCCCACTTATGGTGTTGTTTAGAGAGCATCCACGAGAACTCTTATTATAATTGTTTCTGGTACAGAGGAATATCTTTAGATTTTTTCATTAGTTATCTTAATTTTAAGTGGAAAAATATCTATTATTAGGGGGTCTTTTGGGATTTAAAGTTCTTTAAAGATGTTTTATCAACTATTTCATGGATTTAATATAGCTTAAACTAGTGAAGTGATGGTTTTTGGGGCTTATTTTGGTCTTCATATGAGAATATTATATGACATAATCACTAACAATAGGGGAAAATCTTAAATGTTTCATAATAATCATAGGTTACACCATGATTATATACCACGCTCATTCCTTGATATCTCAGTGGAACCTCCAATGGAAGTTATACAAAAGTTTAATGTTGTATTTGTATGGGTGTGTTTGGATAATGGGTTGACATTTACATTAGCACTAGAATAGCAGCCTAAGAAGGAGGTATTATTGGTTAAGAGGTTGGTAAATATTTATAGTGATAATAGGGAAGTGAATATTAAATAGTATTTTGTGTTGTAGAAAAGTTATATTTGATCAGGAAAGAAGCAGATGTTGGAAAAATAGTGTCGCCTTTATCTTAGGAAAAACAATGAACCAGTGCTATTAAAACTGAGTCATGCTCTGAGGGTTAAAACTTTACGAAAAGGTGGTTTTTCAAGAGGGAGGTAATTTTAGTAATTTTGGGGTGAGAGTTTTCCATGTTAGGGTTTTCTATGTGGATGTGGGTGTAGTAGGTTGGGAATGTGTGTTATAATAAGGGTAGTCAGTACCTTGATATAGTTATTTGTTGCTGTTGGTTATAGCAGGTAGGGGTTGTCAGTAATTTGTTAAGGAATATTAAATAGGGGAGTTATTTGGGGGATGTATAGTTATCTTTGTAATTTTTAGATGGTTGTTGGGAGGTTTGGACAGGCCTCAGGAGAGTGGATTTCTCTAGGGGAGTTCTTTTGTTTCTTATTTCCTCTCTTTTTCTTACTCTACTGTAATTATTTTTCTTCTATGTTCGGCTAACTATAATGAATTACTATTGTGAAGTTCATTATTTTTCCTATACCAAAATCCTATTGTGTAATCTAATATTAGTCAGAGTCCTAACATGAAAGAATTAGGTAGAAATTTATTCAATTTACCGAAAGGAAGTAGGAATAAATATATATAAGTGATAGTTTTATGCTAAAATCATCAACTATGGTAAATTTCAAACCATTATTTTCTATCGGAAAAACAAAAATTTGTCTCACTAGTATGGTCCTGGACCAAAAGAAGAATGAATTTCATTACTATTAAACATAAAAAAATAAAATTAAAAAAATAGCTCTATGGAGATAACAATAAAAAATACTTTAGTGCATCATCCTTGTTGAATACATCATTAATAATTGATTCATATTTTTCTTATAAATAGTATAAAAGCATCTATAAATAGTTTAGGGTCCTTCTTGAAGGCTAAAATTATTTCCCCTAATAAATACAAAATCATATATTGATAATAGATTTAGGGATCCAAGAGTAAATCACATTAATGATAAATTCCAAACTAATAGAGTTTATCTTAAGTGGGATTCGAAAGGGGAGAATATTTTATCCTTCCAACCAAAAATTTTATCAATGTGGCATGTGTTCCAATATTTCAAATATCAATGAATGGTCACATTCCTAACATTAATGGAAATTTTATGCTCTAATATAAAATGATAATAAAATAAATTGAATAAGAAGTAGATAAACCAACTCTTCATAATATCTATAAAATAACAAAATTACAAACATGATAGGAAATCACCTCCTCGTAATGTCTATAAGAATTATGACAACATGAAAGAGACACACTCATTTCTAAAAAAATCAACTTCCTCTTTTGAATACATGGAGTATCTAAAATCTCGGAAGTACTGTAAATATATAGATAAAAAAATATAAATAAATATTTTAAATTAAATTGTTATTACCTTCAGAAATACCTCTTTAGATACATTTTTTGGTTGCTGGAATAAAATATATTTTAAAAATTTAAAATTTTAATAACCCATATCATTCTCATTACTTTGTTACATTCACTATAGAAACATTTGGAAAAATAAGTATCATATTTTGATATATTTTTTGAAAGTGAAATCTCATTATATATAACCTAATACTTATCCACTTGATGTAAACCATTGGCTTCTTGGGCACAGTGTCTATCCTCGTACTATGATTTTGATGATAAGTAAACATCATTATATCATAACAAAATTCTCATTAAAACATAATATAAAAATTATAAATTTATGTTTATTTATAAAAGTTTAACTATAGTGTATTAAAATTTAATAAGGGATATCATGTGTAAAGACCCCAACCCAAGTAGCCAAGATTTAGTGGTTATTTTATTACATTGGTATAATATATAAGGAATCACATCTCAAAGGACTAAATAGTTTAGTAGTTTTGGAAAACTAGATACATAATTGAACCTTACATTACAATTGAACATATAAAATACAACATGGATGATTCACTGAGAACACCATTATTCTCTTGGATTAACTCTGTATTTGAATCATAATAAACTTCTTAGAATCATGGAAAAAATGAAACATAAAAAATGGGTGAGCTCATATGAATAGTAAGGGTATATTTACATTTTAAGTTACCATAAATTAGAATAAAAAATTATATAAAGGTAAATAACTAAAACATGTATCATTTAATCAATAACTTGAGCATAATATGTTTGGAATAAAAGATGATCAAATAATTCTATAAAAGTAATCAAATGAGTTAGAAAACTTAACCAAGCATATTATATTAATTAAATAATCACAAGGAAATAAATAACTAGTCTCATAATGATGGAATGCATAATTTATGACATCATAAACATATTGTAAAGGCTTCATCCATGAACTATATATAAATGGGTAATCCATCAGCCAATACCCATACTAGTTTTTCTCATGAGACCTACCAACGTATCAAGGGGATATAGCAGGCCCCATCCATCACTTATAAATTCCAATGCATTATTTATATAAAAGGTGTGAAACATATTCAACATAAACATTTATATTGAAACTAGCATGTTAAATGTTTGTATTTTTCCTAATCAATAAACATAATCATAAAGTATCCAGAGTGATATGGTGAATGGTGTCAAAATAGTACATCCCTAGCCAAAATGATTATAAAACAATTCATATAATATGGAAAATGGTATCATAATAGATCAACCTCAATGAAGCATAAGATTCAACAAAGGATCTTGAAATATATGAAAATACATTGAATGGGATCATTGAAAAAATCTTGAGAAAAATACTCATTTTACTTTGAAAAACACTTATTTTTTAAATGATGCATGATTATAAAAGAAAAAAAATCGATGAAAATAACCATGAAATTATAAAGGAAAATTAAAATCATTAAGGTTTCAAGATAGTGTGAAAATACTCTGAATCCGTATAAGTTAAAAAAATCTTCTATATTTGTGTTGCAAAAGTCTCAAAAAACCCTCTTTAGAAAACAATAAAATATACCATTAAAACCATTCTTGAAAAAATTAAATATGATTAAAAATAAAATTAAACAACCATAAGAAAATATAAAAAACAATTTTGGAGAAAAAATTATAAAACACAAACATGGAAGAAAAATATAGGTTTATGGGAAACTTTAAAAATATAATTTTTTTAAGATAAAGTCTCTTAAAAATATCATATCATTGACGTGATAGTTAAAACATGATTAGATTATGTGTATCAGCTATAAATATACCAAAATAAGTGTATACAAAACATAAGATAATTAAAAGTAATTTCACACATATCTTAGAATGAAATAATCAATGAAGTTTAAGTTTAACTTAATTAATGGAAATTGAGTTAAGAAACCCCTTACCACATCTAATCAGTCGAATCTTATTCCCCATAAAAGTAATAATTATAAAATAAAACATTAAATACTATTAAAATAATTATATTTATGATATGATATATCAAATATAATTATATACACTATACAAAATAAATGAGGGATGAATAAGTCATATATATCAAAAAAGTAAAAGTGAGATGAGAAACCCTTACCTCATGCTTCCCTTTAGCTTTTTGTACATAAACTACCTATATAATGGTTTAAATAATGTTATTAATTCATTAAATAATAATATAAAAAATTATAATACCTTATATGATACTTTTATAACATCTTACCACCCTTTTATAAATAATATTTCATTATTTTCATTGTTTAGGGTGTGTTTGTTTCATGGCTTCATGGTCGGTTCACTTATGTATAATTATAGATGTTCTTATAAAATAGAAATCAAACTACATAAGTAAAATTAAATGGTATTAATTAAATTCAATAAATTTAAATAGTCCTATATATCATTTGTTTTCTGAGATGGGGATGATTCATTTGATAAAAAGCTAATGTTAAATGTTCAGCTTATTTTGGCAGTTTTTCTAACAGTGATGAACTAGTTTCATTTATTCAATACTATGTATATATATTAGTTACAAGACATGAAATAATTTATAATATATCTATTAAAATATTATTTAACTATAATAATACTTTTATGAGAATCCATGAAGGTTATAATGGAAGAAAACAAAATCAGTATCCACAGAGATTCTTAATGGCCATAAATTGGATAATGGTGTCATTTCTTTGAATAAAAAGAGATAAAAAATGGTGTGGATAGAAAACATCCCATTTTCAGTATAAAATTCTATTATATACACTATACTAGAGTTATTATTCTTTAATGTATGAAGGAGGTTATGAGAAAGTAGAAGAAGAAAATAAATTAAGAGAGTTGGTTTGAGAAAGTTACCACTTGAATATCACCTCCTTAAAGGGCCCCATAAGGAACTTATAATTGGTATCTAGGTGATACCAGAAGCACTTGAACATGGGAAGAGTGGATATGAGAGTTTTTTTAATATATTTTAAGATCATCAAGGCTTTTAATGAGAAAAGGGGTTGTGAGGGATAATATTTATACTTGAAGAGGGGTAGTTTTAAATGATTAAATAATGATTATTTTATATTTAAATCAAACCACATTTGTGAAGAATTAATTCCAATGAATTTAGTTGATAATTAGTGTTTTAAATTATGGTTATGGTTGATCAAAACTTCAAACACCCATTTAATGTATTGTTTTTTTAGGAATTTTAACCTTTTAACTTTTAACTTGAACCTTCTATATTATTTTACTTATATTACTATAAATATTTTTTGTTACCACGAAAATATTTTATGCCTCAAAATAAAAATGAACTTATAACCTAATTTGAACCTCCTAATTCCAAAAACTTAAAACATTCTTCTTTATTAAATTTATAAAAGTGATAAGAATAAATACTAAATATTTTCCATATGGACCTCTTCTTCTCCTTATTTTCAAAGTGCATGTGATCATCAGCAAACTCCATATCTACCCTCTCAACATATCAAACAAGTTTCTCATAACTTTTGAATTCATGAGAGGCCAACGCCCTTCAATACCTTGTCTTTAATCCTGAGTAAAAGCGGATGATTTTTCTATCATGATCCAAAATAAGATTTGGATCATATCTTTCCAGTCAGGTGAAGTTTTCTTCATACACATCCACTGAATCTTCTTCTTTTTCCTTCAATTAAGGTAATTGATTCTCCATCCTAAGTCACACCACCTTAGGAAAATATTTTTCAAGGAAAATAATTTTAAATTCATCCCACTCTAAGGAATCAACCTCCTCTCTATCCCTAATATTTTTGACCATTGACCACCACTGATCAACTTCACCATCAAAACGATTAATGTAAATACTTACCTTTTGATTATCTTAAAATCCCATAACATCAAATATATTTTCAAAGTATTTAATCCATCCTTCAGCTGCTACTGGGTCAGAAGATATATTGAAAGCAGGAGGGTGTTATCTCATAAAATTCTCCACTATCATCATGTTCCTTTGTGGTACATCGGGTTGTTTTCTGTAATGGATGCCACCACCATTTATTTCCTTTTTTATCTGATCCATTACTATCACAAACTTCCTGGTTCCAATCCCTACCATTTCAGGCTACAGGTTCGGAAGGATATCATTCTGTTTGTGCCTCTCTGCTTCAGCTTCCCTATTTTTTCTTTGGAAAACCATTCTGTACAAATATATCTTAGTCAAAGAAACATGGTAATATATAAATACTATATCATTTCAAATTAACAGAGTAAAAATAATTTATGGTATTCTATTAACATTATACTAAACCCTGAAGTTATCTTAACTATTCTCGCATACCAACTATAAGGACCCAGCCTTATTACATTACATAATCTTGAATTTTAGTCAAGAAATAATTTCCTTTCAAATTGAGGATATTTTCAAGTTTATATTTTTAGATAATTGGGATATAATACATACATAACATTCCACACTCATATATATCAGATACCAAAAAAAAGTATCCATATCTTCTAAAATATGAAACTTTTTAAATAAAACATGTTTTCTTTGACTAATCTTCATTACATTTAACTTGGATTCCTTCTTTGTTTTACACATCTTTATAACCCATGAAAATAATTTAAAAACATGGGATGAGCAAAAAATTCTCAATAATGAATATAAAAAGAAGGAAAGAAAACATTATTCCATTAATACTTGTAACGTATGAAATCATTTAATAAACATACTTTATAACAACCATGGCCTTTATTACACACTTAAACATAATTTATTACATAAAATTTTCACTTTATACAACATAGAAGATCAAGAGATCTATTGTATTTGGGGATTAGTAACATTACATAACAACTTAAAACAATAAATAGACATCTTTATTGAAAACTTCTTTTACATGACCACAACATTGCTTCTTACTTAGCATCGTATGGGATAACCTGAGGACATGCATAAGAAAAGGGTGAGCTATAAAGCCCAGTAAGGGATTAAACAAGGAATAACATGAATAATATAGTATATGTTATGAAATATGCATATTAATGGAGCATAATAGAAACATGAACATAAAGTCATGATACAACATGATTATCATAACATGGAAATGTGGTAACAACATTTAACATGATATTAGCATGAGCCAAGCATCATTGAACACGGAGAACGAGTAAACCCTCATTACACTTGAATTATAATGATTAAAAAATCATTACACTTTCATATAATGATACTAATATTTACCCATTTCACTAGAGTTCTATTAGGGTGCACCCTTTATAAACATTTCATTTCATGCATAAGTGTGCCACATGGATCAAATAACATGGATTCATTAAACATCATAATTTATTCCATGAAAAAGAGATGTGAAATACATAAATTTAATTCCCAAATTAAAAATTAAATGTGTATAAATGTGAGTACCCTGTATATAGAAATGGGTATTGTATTCACTTACACGACGATTTTGGCATGGGAAATATTGGTGTAACTTTAGCAGAATAACGACATAAAATAGAAATCATAAAATGGGTGGATGAGATAGAAAGAGGTCTATCATCATTTATACACGAAATGGAAAGTAAGGGGGTTATAGAACATAATATCCCAATATATTTAATGTAATTTAGATGCATAATATAAAATAATTCCTTGAATGTAAATGAGGAGAGAGAAATCCCTTATGGATTTTTAGCATGGTAACGGGTGTACATGGGAGGGATTAATGAGAGAGAAAGGGGTCTAACATCATTAAAAAAATAAGTAGGGCAGTATAGGGGAAATTTTAAATCATATCCCAAAATTTTTAATTGAAAATATAATATAATAACACTATAAGGAAATTTGGACATAAATAAGGAATGAAAGTGAGGATCCCTTACTTGGAAGTGTGATCCCAAAGGCTTGGAAGATGCTTAAGATAGGCTTATAGGGATCTTCAGGAACCTTGGGAGGATTATAGAGGGAGGAGGGTAGAGTAGGGACGTGCTCCAAAGGTTTTTAGTAAAGAGTAGTGGGATCTTGGGTGGGTTTATATAGGATAAGAGAGGTGATTCTTTAATATTTCACAAACTAAGGTTTTGGAATCTATATAATTAAATATTTAAAACCACAAACCAACCCATGGTTTTTGCCTATGGTTTTTTCCAAAGGGGATTGGAAAACATTATTCTAAAATGAAAATGGCATAAATTATTAAAATATTATCCTTTCTTATGTGGAGGTGAGTCACACTCTTAAGGAAATCATTTTAAAAAGTTAAAATGTTTTATAAGTCCTCGAGGGTCCACTAAGGCACCATAAAATTAATAAAACAAACCTAAAATCTCATTATTTTAAATTTAAAACATATATTTTCTAAAAAAACATTTATATTATTTCATTAAATCACTATTGGGTCATTATGATGTCATAAAACACATTATATATTTAAACGGTATTTAATTTTTACCAAAAAATTCAACTATCTCAGAAAATTATGAAAAAATCAACATTGGATAATTTCTACATCTTGATTCCAAAAATAATATTCATTTTATCTAAATAATTTTCTAAATATGTGAATTTTTACTTATAAAATAAAAAATGATATTTATCTAAAATTCATGGTTTTTGACAAAAACAACTTTCAAACCTTAATAAAAATTACAATTGTATTTATAAAACTTATATGATAAGTTATATTTAATAAAAAGTAATTTAGTAATAATATTCTATTAAAATATTATTAAATTAAAAAATCCATTAATACATCAAAATAGATTTCTTAATTGAATATTAACTAAAAATATTATTTGTGATTTAAAAACACTTTACAAAGTAACAATAATAAAATGAATGTATATTATTTATTCTATAAAACAATAATTCACATAATCATAGTACTAGGTCCTTTTTATATAACCCCTTATGACCCCAACATAATACCTAAGGGTAAGTTGTGTGATGGTATCAAACTCTTGGGGTGGCTCCGATAACATCGCTCGAGTGGTGATCTCTATTAACTTACACTTCTCTCATAGGCGGTTCCATTCAAGCTTAACATTATGAAGCTCAACTTGGGATTGGTTAAGAGTGAATCCCAATGACTCCACCTCCTTTCTGAGTTTTGACAAATGGGCTTCGTACCAAGAAATTCTATTGGATGAGGTCATCGCTTCCTTTTTCTGGTTAAATTGGATTTGTTAAAGCCATATATTTATACTAATAATGTGATCATTGTTCAATGGAAATATTAGCAATGGTAATAATTATTAACAGTATTTTAAAAACAAAAAACATAGAACCAAGAAAGTGCATATTTTATATAAACATTTAAAATAATAAGACATTTAATTAGATTAAGAGGAATTTACATTAATAAAAGTTTGGGTAGTTACAATCTTCCCCCATTATGAAATTTTTCCCTTGAAATTTCATTTTTCCCACACTAAAACAAAAGAGGGTAACCCTACATCGTCACTTCCTTTTATTACCAAGTTTCTTTTTTAAACTTGTGGTTTCACCACAACACTTTGATGAGGGGCATTATCATATTTCAAAAAACTTTTTCTCTATGATATAATATCTTCATCAGATTCTCTTCATAGGAGAGGTCATTCTCTAATGGTACCACCTCTAGATTGATTACATGTAATGGTTCAGGTATGTACTTTCTCAAGAGTGATACATGGAATACATCGTGTACTTGAGACCGATGAGAGTTCTAGTCGATAGGTCACTGCTCCAATGCGATCAAGGATCTCAAAAAGGTTAGATGTACCTGGGAATAAGTTTTCCCTTCTTCCCAAATCTCATAACTCTCTTCCATGGTGATATGTAGAGGAATACCATATCTCCAACATCAAACTCTAGGTCTCATCGATGATTATCAACATAGCTCTTTTGTCGACTCTGAGTAGATTTAATGTGTTGTTGGTTGTCTTAACCTTCTCCACCATTTATTCAACCATTTCTAGACCTAAGAGTTTTCACTCCCCAACTTCTTCCCAACATGCTGGTGTTCTGCACCTCTTCCCAAATAGGGCTTTATAAGGAGAAATATGGATGCCTGAGTGGAAACTGTTATTGTAAGAGAACTCAAACAGAGGAGTATGTTGATCTCATCCTCCTTTGAAGTCCATTGATCATGATCTCAACATATCCTTAAGTGTTTGGATAGTCTGCTCATATTGGGTATTAGTTTGAGGATGATAAGTCGTACTGAAGTTTATCTCAATATTCAGAGCACGTTGAAGACTCTTTCAGAACTTAGAGATGAATCTTGGATCTCGATCAGATTTAATAGATTGTGGTACTCCATAAAGCCTTACCACTTATCTAATATATATCTGTGTTAGTTGATCCAGTGAGAAATCCTCTTGAAATTCAATGAAGTATGTAGTCTTTATAAGATGATCGATAACAATCCAGATAGCATTGTTTCCTTTGGATTTTTTCAAAAGTCTTGTGACAAAGTTCATGGTGATGTTTTCCCATTTCCATGCTGGTATGGGTAATGGTTCCATAGTCCCCTTAGACTTTTCCCTCTTAGACTTCACTTGCTGACATACCAAACACTTTGATGTATACTCAGTGATCTCTCTTTTCATGTTATCCCAAAAATAATGCTCTCAGGGATCTCGATACATCTTTGTGTTTCCTGGGTGAATGGAGAAATTCAAACTATGTGCATAATTCAAAAGTTCATTATTTAACTCTGGATTTGATGGAACACATATTCTTGTCCCAAATATCATAATTCCTTATTCATTAACATTAAACTCTAAGGATTTCCCTTTCTAATAATTTCCACTTTCTTATGAATTCACACATCATCCTTTTGAGCATCCTTTAACCTTTCCAAAAGAGATGGTTGATAAATAATTTACGAAAGGATTGATGATATTCCCTTCTTTATGATTCCCATGTCCATATTCATCAAATCTAAGAAGATTATATCCTTTTAAATTCTCGTTAATGGTATAATCGTTGGGTCCTTTCTACTTAGAGCATTCGCCACCTTGTTCACTTACCCAGTGTGGTAATAGATTGAGCAGTCATAGTCTTTGATCAGATCTAACCATTTTCATTGGTGAATATTCATCTATTTTTTGTGAAAATATATACTTGAGGCTTTTGTGATCCATAAATTTTTATCAACACATATCACAGGTCCTTCTAAGAATCACTAAATACCAAAAAAAGTTATCCACTTGTGGGTAATGTGAGCACGAGCACAGTGATAAGCCTCCTTTTCAGCTCCGTAAATCTCTATTTGAGTTCATCACTCCAAGAAAACTTGACTCCCGTCTGAGTTAGCTTGGTAATATGGTTTTAAAATCATTATAAATTTCTCAAAAATCGGTGATAGTATCCAACTAACCCTAGGAAGCAATGGATATCCATCACAGAATTTGGCCTCATCTATCCCTCAATTGTAGTTGTCTTCGAGGGATCCATAGATATCCCATTGCTTGTGATGATATGACCCAAGAATGAGACTTCCATCAACCAGAACTCACACTTTATGTACTTTTCATAGATATTCTCCTTTGAAAAGGTCTCTAGTATAGTTCTTAGATACTCCTCATGTTCCTCCTTGATTTTAGAGTATATTAGAATATCTTCTATAAATACTACCAAAAAAAATTCCAGGTAATATATAAAGAATATATTCATCAAATCCATGAATATTTCTAGAAAATTGGTGATTCTTAAAGGCATTACTATGAATTCATAGTGCTCATACCTTGTACAAAAATCAGACTTGGGGATATCCTCCTTCTTCACCCTTACTTGGTAATATTCTGAACGCAAATCCACCTTAGAAAAGTATTATGCTCCATGTAGCTGATTGAAAAAGTCATAAATTTGGGGAATATGATACTTGTTATTTATCATGATTTTCTTGATCTCATGATAATCAATGAAAAGGCGCATTAACTAATCCTTATTCTTGACGAATAGGACCGTTTCACCCCATAGTGAAGAACTTGGGCGTATAAACCCTTTATCCAGATTCTCCTATAGTTGTTTCTTTAGATCCTCAATCTCCACAAAATCCATTCTATATGGAGTCTTAGATACTGGAAATACCCTAGGTATAATATCAATTTAGAATTCAACACATCTTCTAGGAGGAAGACCAAGCAATTCCTAGAGAAACACTTCATCGAATTCCTTCATAATAGAAATGTCTTTAAGGATGGTCGCTTCCTTAGACTCAATAATCTGAGAAAGATATGTGGGATCATAGGGTAGTAATATATATTCTTGATATGATGGCTCTAAATAATATTCATCCTCCTCCTTGCACTTGTACAAAATCGGGGGTCGATTCTCCATGTGGAGAGTGATTTCCCTCTCACGGAAATTTATGTGGGCTCTATATAGGGAAAGTCAATCCAAGCCAAGAATTGCATCAAATCCCACCAGATGTAGTATTAAGAGGTTCACTGGGAAGTTAAAACCACAAATTTTGATAGGAGAGGAGTTATATTCATGGGATGCAATCATTTCCCCATTTTTTGTTCTCACCAACATCTTTACTTCTATGGTTTGTGGTGGTGTTGGGATTGTTCTACTAACTTTCAGGATATAAAATAATGTATATAACCATAATCAAAAATTATGTTCACTATTATTGACTTAATAACTAGTATACCTATCACCACTTCACTGTCGGGGTTCTCTTCAGTAGTAGTGATGGAAAAAGATCTCCCTTGGTGACTTGGAGATTGGTGGTTGCCTCTGAAAACCATTGGCATAGGGAATTGGTTTTAAAAGTGCAATGGTTCTTTCCAGTTGAAGAAATGAACAGTGCATTGAGGGCCAGACATAGAATTCTTCTTCTCTATCGAAGTAGTGGTTTTTTCTTGCTGACGGTTAATGGCCAGGTTCCCTTCTCTTCTACACCTAAATCATTTCCTCTTCTCCTTCAGTCAATTTTTTGGGTTCTTCTTCCCACACCTTTGGCATGTGGGTTTATATAATTTCTTAGCACTATTGTATTTATCCATCGAACTTCCAGAATTAAATTCCATATTATGATTATTATCCCTGTGATACCCCTGAGATTTGTCGATCTCCATTTCTACTTTGAGGGCACATCGGACAATTTTTTCATAGCTCTCAAAGTCACAGATCACCAGGGCTTTCCGTAGGATAGGTTTTATCCCACAAAATATGAGGTCAACCTTGCATTCAGGGGTAATGACAAAGATGGAGGCATATCGTGAAATCCTTGTGAATTTTTCCTCGTACACTCTGATGGATTCATCGTCTTTTTGCTTGATGGAAAGGAAGTCCCTTTCCATCTTAAGTCGGAGGGTGAAAGGAAAATATTTATTGAAAAACATTTTTTGGAAATAATTCCATTACAACCCCTCAATATCCTCCTCAAGCTTTGTATTTTTGATAAATTTACACCATTGATCAGCTTCACCCTCCATATGATAAGCATCCAGAAGAACCTTATCTTGTTTAGAACATTGAAAGATGGAGAAGATCGTTTCAATGGAGTTGATCCATTGTTTGTCAATTGAGGGATCAGATGATCCATTAAATGTATGAGGCCTTTGTATCAAGAAGCTCTCGATTGCATATTTTTCTTTCTTTGGGGGGGTGAACGCTTCTCTTGACCCATGTTTCTATCCAAAACTTGAGTTAACTGAGAGAGTATTGTGACAAAGTTTTTTATTCCCACTCCCATCAGATTGGGCATCTCATTAGAACAATCATCACATTGATCTTCGTATCAGTTGTTAGCCCATGTCCTCCTACTACCGGCTATTGGCTGAAATAAAAGGAAAGTTAGGGGTAACATATAAAGTGGAATCTAAACAAAAAAAGGTATTTATTATAAATTAATTTTATTTCCTTAACTTATGAATTTATAGGCTTCAATATATGTTTTTCATGATCTACTTCCCAACATATATTTTTATGGGAATTTTTTTCAATTTCTTTAATAATGGTTCATACTAAGATAATGAATTTACCAAAGCATATCCCCTAGGTGTGTCATGACCAAGAACGAATAAAGGACCATTATCATGCACCAGTTCCCATTCAAGTTTAGTTCAAAGTGGTGTTTTGGGTTTTACCCCTAGATACATTTGTGCCAAAGCCGCCTCTACCTGCTTGTATCCATACCGAGATGTATTTTCTTTATAAAAAACTTACTCAAGACTTACAAAAATTTAGGTATACTTTTATTATACTTAGTATTATACCTAAGGCTTTCACTAGGGTTTTCTAATCCTAATCCCAAAAATAATTAGACTTATCCTCTGATACCAACTATAACAACTCTACTCTTTATTTCACACTTAAACATAATTTATTACAAAAAAAATAACTTTATAAAACATATAATATAGAGAGGTATATTGTCTTTGGGGATTATGAACATTACATAATAACATAAAACAGGAAATACACATCTTTATTAAAAACTTATTTTACATTACCACAACATTCCTCCGTACTTAGCATTGTATGTGATAACCTGAGGACATGCATAAGAAAAGGGTGAGCTATAAAGCCCAGAAAGGGAGTAAAAAAGTCATAACATAAAGAATAGAGTAAATGTTTGGAAATATCTATATCAACGGATCATAATAGAAACATGAACATAAAGTCATGATACAGCGTGATTATCATAACATGGAATGTGGCAACAGCATTTAACATGATATTAACATGATCTAAGGATTATTGCACATGAAGCATGAGTAAAACACCATTGAACTTGAATTAGCATGAGTAAACCCTCATTTCACTTGACGTATCATGATATTAATCTTTAACCAATGCATTGGAGTGCCATCAGGGCACAGCCTTTATAAACATTTCATTTCATGCATAACTGTGCCACATGGATCATACAACATGGATTCATTAAACATTATAATTTATTCCACGAATAAGAGATGTGGAATAAATAAATTTAAGTCCTAAATAAACAAGTACATGTTCATAAATGTTAATACACTTTATAGAGAAATGGTTATGGTATTCACTTACATGATGATTTTGGCATGGAAAATTTTGGTGTAACTTTCATAGCATAACGACATCAAATAGAAATCGTAAAATGGGTTGATGAGAGATAAAGGGGTCTCTCATAATTTATAAATGAAATTTAAAGTAAGGGGGTCACTAAACATAATATCCCAACATATCTAATGTAATTTATATGCATAATATAAAATAATTTCTTTAATGTATATGAGGAGAGAGAAATCCATTACAGAATTTCAACATGGTAACGGGTGTACATGGGAGGCATTAATGACAGAGAAATGGGTATCTCATCATTAAAACATAAGCAGGGAAGTATAGGTGAAATTTTAAATCATACCCCAAAATTTTTAATTGAAAATATAAGGGCATAATAGTATAAGTAAACTTGGACATAAATAATAAAGGAAGGAAAGTGAGGATCCCTTACTTGGAAGTGTGATCCCAAAGGCTTGGGAGATACTTGAGAGAGGCTTCCAGGGAGATTGGGTCACCTTAGGAGGATTATAGAGAGAGTAGGGCAGATTATGTATGTTCCTCAAAGGTTTTTAGTGAAGAGTAGTGGGAGCTTGGGTGGGTTTATATAGGAAAAGAGAGGGAAATTCTTTAATATTTTACAAATATAGGTTTTGGAATCTATATAATTAAATATTTAAAACCACAAACAAACCCTTGGTTTCTACCCCTGGTTTTTTCCCAATGGGAGTGGAAAAAATTATTTTATAATTCCAATGGGTGAACTTATTAAAATATTAGGCTTGCTTATGTGGAGGTGAGTCACACTCTCAAAGAAATCATTTTAAAAAGTTAAAATGTTTTATAAGTCTTAGAGGGTCCAATAAGGAACCACAAAATTAGTAAAACAAACTTAAATCGCATTATGATAAATTTAAAACATATATTGTCCAAAAAACCCATTTATATTATTTTATTACATCACTTTTATGTCATTATGATGTCATAAAACACATTATATATTTAAACGATATATAATTTTTACCCAAAAATTTGACTGTTTTGGAAATTTATGAAAAATTCACCATTGGATAATTTTTACATCCTGATTCCAAAAATAATATTCCCATAATCTAAATAATTTTCCAAATATGTGAATTTTTACTTTTAAAATAAAAACCGACACTTATCAAAAATTCATGGGTTTTGACAAAAACATCTTTCAAACCTTAATCAAAATTAAAATTGTATTCATAAAAATTATATGATCATTTATATTTAATAAAAATTAATTTAGTAATAATATTTTATTAAAATATTATTTAATTTAAAAATCCATTAATTCATTAAAATAGATTTCTTACTTTAATATTAACTAAAAATACTATTTGTTCTTTAAAAACTGTTTACAAAGTAACAATAATAAAATAAATGTATATTCTTTATTCTATATAAAAATAATTAACATAATCATAGTGCAAGGGTATTGTTACATAACCACTTATAATACCCACATAATACCAAAGGGTAAGGTGTGCGATGGTGACAGAATCCTGGGGTGTCTCTGATAACATCACTCGAGTGGTAATCTCTATTAACTTCAACTTCTCCCATTGACAGTTCCGTTCAACCTTAAAATGTGGTATCTCAGCTTGGGATTGGTCAAGAGAGAATCCTAGTGACTCCATCTCCTTTCTGAGTTTCGAAAAATGGGCTTTGTACAGATAAATCCTATTAGATGAGGTTATCGCTGCCTCTGTCTGAGGAAATTGGATTTGTTAATATAAGTCCCCAGCCTTAAACCTTACTTAATCTTGAGTTATTACAAGATTACACTTTGAGGATCTTTTCGGGTTTAGAGTTTTAGAGAATTAGATCATAAAACTTGCATTACATTCCACATATAAACAAAATGGGTACATAAAGATAGTATTCTTCTTTCCCATCAATGGAAACATATTTAAAATAAAACATGGATTCTTTCTTGAAAATTCCTTGACACTATCATCATATCATGTAACTTTCCCTTGACCTGTGAAAAACATTTCAAAAAACATGGGATGAGCAAAAAAAGCTCAGTAAGGGATATAAAAATATGGAAAGGAAACATGGGTACATATATACATAAGAATGAAATCATACTTTACCCATAAAACATAAGCACTTTAACATACCTCATCAAATCATGAATAAATCATAGAAATCATAAGACATAAAGGTAACTTGAGGCATTCATAACATTCTTACATAGGGAGTAACCCTCTTGGTTACGTTTGGAATACCCATCACAGTATATTCCCTAAATCTCTTCATAGAAACATTAACGTTTCACTCCTTCGCGTTACCCAATGCATTGGAGAGCTATATTGGGCTCACCCGCCCTTAGTTTATCACGGAACCACCCGTCTTCATAATAATGCCCAAGAACCTCAACATAATCGTATCACATAAAACATGCATAAAGGAAACATAACATTTCCACATTTCAATCACAAGATATCAATACAACACATTGATATAAAAACATTATGAAAGCCATTTTCAATACCAAAATAAAAGAAAAGCAAAACATGGTATTTATTTTTCTTTTAAAAAAAAGGTATGGCTTGTAGAGGAAGCCAAAACACAAATAATGGTCACGGCGGCAGAGAATTTGTTGTCGCCGCATACGTACGACAAAAATATTCCCTTTTTTCATTTAGTAAACGCTTCTTATAAAAAATATTCCTTTTGAATAAATGTAAAAGTCAAAGGGGTTTATACACCGTATAAAAGAAGGTTGTGTATAAAAGAAAATATGCCTCAATGAAAGGAGATTGAGACGAAGTCCCATACCTCGGGTCTGACTTGACTCGGTCGTTCTTTAATCTCCTGAATAATAAACTTGAGTTAATCTCTACTTGTTTAAGAACCTTTTTCAAGTTCATTATTCATTTTATATCACTTATTGCCATGTCATGAACACTATGTAATTATTTAAGTTAATAACGGTCGTTTTAACGATCAATGGTACTTGAGTCAAAAATAAACCCTTTATAATTACAAGTTGTTCATGTATCCATTATATCCAGAATGGTATTCATGATGTAGATATCATATATATCATATATATCCAGTATATGCATGCATTTATAATATTATATAACATTTAGAGGTAAGAAATGAAATGCACCGTTCATGCAGACGGTAAGCTGTACGTACGCATGAACGCTGCTTCCATTTCTATTTCGTATTTTATGAAATGGAATAATAATGATATAAAGGTATATTATAATTCCAGTGTAATATCATAACTCCATCCTTTATACGTCCCACATATGGTATTAACAAATCAAATCACTTTGAGGCGGCGGTAGTCAGCACTTCCTTAAATGAAGATATCGCGTTTACCCATAATGGAAACCATAAAGGTATGACCAGAATGAAAAATACAGAAGCTTAAGGAAAATATAAACATATTATATATCATATATAAATATAGTGTCATCTTAATGGCCACCTTTGAAGGTGTTAAAAGAATGTTGAACAATCATCGTTTCGGGAGGCATAAATTCACCATCCACGGAAACAGTATGTTCTTTAATCATTAGATGTAGGTGTGTGTAAGTGTATCTTGAATCCTTATTATAACAATATCCTAGTATATTGAAGATACTGGAGTTGTTACAAAAGAAATGAATAAAAAGAGTTTAGGGGGTTGGAGAAGCAAAATAAAACAAAAGGACTCAAGTGAAAACATTACCTTAAAATCGGGTAACTCCCTTTGGTTTGAGCTCAAAGGCTTCCTTGGGAAGACTTATGCCCAAATTGAGGCTTCAAGGAGAAAGATAGGGATGTGGAGAGACAAAATGGGTAGGGTTTGGCCGAGACAAAGGCTTTGTGAGTGTGGGTAAGGAGGTAGAGGTGGGGGCCTTTTATAAGAGGAGAGGAGGGGCACTCTTGGAAAGTAAAGAAATGTTACTTTATTTGAAAAAGATTTTCGGATTTAAAAGGTCCCACATTGATATAATTCGAGGGTAAGGTGATAAGGGTTCGAAATCCACACATTAAATAGGTTTTGTACATGTGTAGGTCATAGATTTTACATTATCATTTCATTTTATTTAAATCCTTTATTAATGAGGTAATCGCTGCATCATCATGATGTCATAAATAATTTAATTTATTTAAAGTCTAAAATTATGAAAAAAAATACTATGATGTAGGAAATGTTTTTATCTTTCCAATGAATATTTATAGTCTAAAATATCATCTATTTAGACAAAATTAAAAATGTTTTAATCAGGTGATACATTCTTGTTATATTTACTTTCTTTAAAAAAAATAAAAAGATAACAAGTCACTTTCCACAAAAGTGATTCCATGGGGTCCCCAAGTTTGGCACAAGACATCCCATGGTCGGCCATGAGACAACCAGTAGAATTAGGACACATGTTGGAGTCATTTTTTTATTATTATGATATTATTTTATTATCCTTAACTACCCGATTACTCATTAATCAAGATAATTAAAGATAATTACCGTCGGAACTATTCATAATGTCCAAAAACAAAAGACTCTTGATTACATAATTTGGACCTTCTGATTCCAAATATGTAATCCATTTTTCCAAATTCCAAAAACAGAAATTTCAATAATTGATTTAAAAATAATCCCCACTGTCAAAACAAATAGCGGGTTTTTCTGAAACAATATCTATGAAAAGTTTGGCATTAGTTTATGCCCAATTCCAAAGTGAAATTAATCCTAATGACCACCATTGGATTAAATGGTAAAAATATATTCTAATTTAGCTTTAAAACCAATTCAAAAGATAATCTAATAATATAAATAAAGTAGATTAAAAAGTAGTTTTGATGTAAAATGCAGTATTTTTTACTATTCCTTAAAAAATGAACATTGTCAGAAAAATACCAAAAATTCACACAAAGTAAATTTTGATGTCCCAATCATAAATAATAAGTTTATTTTGAAAAACATAGCTTATAAAATTGTCAAAATATAGATTTAAAAATGGTTTTCCATCAAAAGGCAGTAAAACGATCTTTTAAAAATATTAGTGTATTCCATGCTTAAGATTGGATTTATTTTCATTTTAAGCCTCTAAAACACAATCTAATTCATTAATAGACATAGATAAAAATATATATTATTCATTACTTACTTGGGATGTTACATCCTTCCCCCCTTTATAAAATTGCATCCCCGCAATTTATTTACTTATCGAATAAATGGGGGTATTTATCCCTCATTGCATTTTCAGATTACCATGTTGCCTCTTCCATCATGTGGTTTTTCTACAAAACCTTTACCTGATTAATCACCTTATTTCGTAACACTTTCTCCCTGTGGTCAAGAATCTGGACTGGTTGTTCCTCATAAGATAGTTTCTCTTCCAGCTGAACTACCTCTGGACTCAAAACATGAGATGGATCTGGCATATACTTTCTCAACATCGAAACGTGAAAAACATTGTGTACCTGAGATAAACTCGGAGGTAAAGCCACCCGGTATGCAACTGATCCAACTCTCTCTAGAATTTTATATGGTCCAATGAACCTTGGACTCAGCTTTCCTTTCTTACCAAATCGCATCACACTTTTCCATGGTGAGACTTTGAGAAAAACATGATCACCTACCTCAAAAGATAGATCCTTCCTCCTGTTGTCCGCATAACTCTTCTGCCTGCTGTGATCCGTTCTCATGTGTTTCTGTATCAGCTGAACTTTTTTTTGCCAACTCTTCTACCAATTCTGGTCCCATCAACTTCCTTTCACCCACTTCATCCCAGAAAGCTAGAGTTCGACACTACTTCCCATATAATGCCTGAAATAGTGCCATCTGTATACTGGAATGAAAACTGTTATTATATGAAAATTCAACCAAAGAAAGATGTTGGTCCCAACTTCCCTGATAATCCATCGAACAAGCTCGTAGCATGTCCTCCAAGGTCTGAATTGTTCGTTCTTACTGCCCATCTAATTGAGTATGAAATGTTGTACTAAAATTTAATTCAGTACCCAATGACTTCTGAAGGCCTTTCCAAAAGTTAGAAGTGAACCTGGGATCACGATCAGATACAATGGAGAGATGAACTCCATGTAACCTGACTATCTCTTTAAGATACAAATGGGAAATTTGATCTAGGTAAAAAGTATCTCGTATAGAAAGGAAATGAGCAGATTTAGTCAAGCGACCAACAATAACCCATATTGCATTATTACCTTGAGATGTCTTCGGTAATCCCACAACAAAGTCCATGGATATATTCTCCCATTTCCACTCTGGCACTGGTAGAGGCTGAAGCATCCCTTTCGGTAACTGCTGCTCTGCTTTAACCTACTGAAAAGTCAAACACTTCACAGTAAAATCAGCAATATCTCTTTTCATTCCATCCCACCAGTAATACTCTCACAGATCTCTGTACATCTTAGTACTGCCAGGATGAACTGAAAATGGAGAACTATGAGCTTCACATAACAACTCTCTCTTCAACTGTGAATCACAAGGCACACACAATATCTTCCCAAATCTCAAAACGCAGTCATTATCAATGTTGAATTCAGGCAACTTACCTTTCTAAACCAGCTCTACCTTTTTCTGCAACTCACTGTCTTGCTTCTGTGCTTGCTTGATTTTATCTGATAGAGATGATCTCACTGATACCTGAAACAAAACAGAAGAACTTCCTGCACCAACAACTTCTATGACAAAGTTCATCAAATTCTTAACCAAAGGATCACGTTCCAAACGCAACATTGCTAATGAAGCATTACTTTTTTGACTCAAAGCATCAGCCACTTTATTGCTTTTTCTGGATGGTAATGAATTGTACAATCATAATCCGTGATTAATTCCAGCCATCTCCTCTGTCTCATTTTTAACTCTTTCTGAGTGAATATATACTTTAAACTTTTGTGATCAGTATATATTTCACACTTTACTCCATACAAATGATTCCTCCTAATTTTTAAAGCGAAAACAACAGCAGATAATTCCAAATCATGTGTAGGGTAATTTACCTCATGAGTTTTCAACTGTCGTGAAGCATAAGCAATTACCTGATCATTCTGCAATAGGAAGCAACCAAGTCCTTTCAATGAAGAATCATTGTATATAAAAAACTCACCATTCCTGGAAGGTAGTGCCAAAACTGGAGCATTCACCAATCTTCTTTTCAATTCCTGAAAACAATCATCACATTATTTTGTCCAGATAAACTTAACACCCTTCCGAGTTATCTTAGTCATTGGACTAGAAAACCGTGAAAAATTTCTAACCTTCGGTAATAGCCTGCCAAACCAAGGAAGCTACAAATATCAGTTACATTTGTGGGTCTTGTCCAGTCTTCCACAACTTTTGTTTTTGCAGGATCAACAGTTATCCCATCTTTAGAAACAATGTGACCAAGGAAAGAAATTTGTTGCAACCAAAACTCACAATTGCTGAATTTCCCATACAATTTATTTTCTTTTTAGGTTTGAAAAATAACCCTTAAATGTCTTTCATGCTCCTCTTTACTTTTAGAAAACACCAAAATATCATCAATGAAAACCACCACAAACTTATCCAAGAACTCATGGAAAATTCTATTCATTAAGTCCATGAATACAGCAGGTGAATTGGTTATCCAAAAAGGCATTACTACAAATTCATAATGGTCATATCTTGTACGGAACGCGGTCTTTGGAACATCTGCTTCCTTTACCTTCAGCTGATGGTACCCCGATCTCAAGTCAATCTTTGAAAAATACTGAGCTCCCTGGAGATGATCAAACAAATCATCGATATGAGGAAAAGGATATTTGTTCTTAACAATGATGTTATCCAAGGCTCTATAATCAATGCAAAGTCTCATTGAACCATATTTCTTTTTAACAAATAAAACAGGAGCACCCCATGGTGATGTTCTAGGTCGAATGAAACCTTTCTCTAATAAATATTGCAATTACTCCTTCAACTCTAAAAGTTCAATTTGAGCTATTCGATAAGGGGGTTTTGAAATTGGCTTAGCATCAGGAACTAAGTCAACAGTAAACTCAACTTCTCGATCCGGTATTATTCCAGGAAACTCATCAGGAAAAACATCAGGATACTCATTTACCACTGGCACATCATTAATCTGAACAGTTCCTTTATTTTCAAAGATGTGTGCAAGGTAACATTCATTTCCATCTTTTACAAGTTTCTTGGCCTCTTGATAAGTTATCAACAGTAAGGGTTCATTCTTGTACACAAACTAAAAGTCTTTCTGAAAAGAAACTTCTTTATCTCTACAGTCAATCTTAGCATGGTAAATAGAGAGCCAATCCATACCCAGGATAACATCAAACTCTACTAGAGGTAGAACAATAAGGTTTGCAAGTAGGTTCTTTCCACAAATAAGGATAGGAAGATTCTTATAAATTCTTTTTGCCTCAACATTTCCCCCAGGTGTTTTTACCAAAAGTTCAGGAGTCATTTCTTGAGATGGTATTCCCATTTTACTAGAAAAGTTTTCAGAGATGAAAGAATGTGTAGACCCCGAATCAAACAACACACTGGCATAATCTGAAAAAATAAACAAAGTACCTGATACAACTTCATTTGATGGCCCGACATCTGCTGAAGTAGTTGCAAAGGATTTCACCACCCCTTTTTTCTTGTATTCTAATTGCTTCCCATCACTCAAGCTCTTTTTCAGACACTCATTTGCATAGTGACCCATCTCATTGCACTTAAACCATTTCACTAACTATAAATCAAATTTGAACTTCCCATCACCTTGATCTTTTTCAGTGCAACCACGAGCCTTATGTCCCATCTTACCACATTGGTAGCACTTTCCAGAATTCAGAAGACATTCCCCAGCATGCCTTTTCCCACATTTATCACAAACTGGAAACTTATTTTTCTTACCATCAGACTTTTTTGAAGAATTATTCCCTTTCTCCTGCTACCTCGGTCTCTTCTTATGCTGGTTGTTATAGAACACTTGATCATCAGCAAACTCCATTTCCACCTTCTCAGCACATTGAACAAACTTTTCATAAATTTTAAACTCACGAGAAGCTAATGACCTACGATATTTTGAATTTAATCCTGAGTAAAAACGATTGATTTTACTATCAAGGTCTCGGATAAAATTTGGATCATACCTTGCCAATCGAGTGAAACTTTCTTCATAGGTAGCCACTGAGTCTTCCTCTTGCCTCAATTCCAAGAATTGTTTTTCCATCCTAAGTCAAACAGCCTTAGGAAAATAATTTTCAAGAAACATACCTTTGAATTCATCCCAGTCGAGAGCATCAATCTCATCAGCATCCCTGATATTTTTAACCATCGACCACCACTGATCTGCTTCACCCTCCAAATGGTAAATAGCAAGACTAACCTTTTGATTGTCTGAACACCCCATGACATCGAAAATCTTCTCCAGTGCTTTAATTCACCCTTCAGCTAGCACAGGGTCAGATGATCCTCTGAATGATGAGGGATGTTGCCTCATGAAATGTTCCACCACTGACATGTTCCTCTGCGGTTGATCCGGCTGATCTCGTGCATGGATACCACCACCATTTATCGCTTGAGTCAACTGCTCCATTACTGCAACAAACTATTCAGTTCCAATTCTGACCATCTCAAGATGCTGATTCGGAAGGTTATTTCCTTCTGCATGCCTTCCTAGCATTGCTTCCCTGTTTCCTCTGCGGAAAACCATTCTGAACAAACATGTCTTAGATGAAGCAACATGGTAATCATCAAATACTATATCACTTCAATTTGACCATAAAAAAAATATTTTTGGATAATCATTTAATAGAATTCTAACTCCTAAATTTATCTAAACCGGCCTCTGATACCAACTATAAGGCCTCATCCTTAAAACTTACTTAATCTTGAGTTATTACAAGATTACACATTGAGGATCTTTTCGGGTTTAGAGTTTTAGATAATTAGATCATAAAACTTGCATTACATTCCACATATAAACAAAGTGGTTATATAAAGATAGTATTCTTCTTTCCCATCAATGTAAACATATTTAAAATAAAACATAGATTCTTTCTTGAAACTTCTTTGACACTATCATCATATCATGTACCTTTCCCTTGACCTGTGAAAAACATTTCAAAAAACTTGGGATGAGCATAAAAAGATCAGTAAGGGATATAAAAATATGGAAAGGAAACATGGGTACATATATACATAAGAATGAAATCATACTTTACCCATAAAACATAAGCACTTTAACATACCTCATCAAATCATGAATAAATCATAGAAATCATAAGACATAAAGGTAACTTGAGGCATTCATAACATTCTTAAATAGGGAGTAACCCTCTTAGTTACGTTTGGAATACCCATCAGAGTATATTCCCTAAATCTCTTCGGAGAAACCTTAACGTTTCACTCCTTCACGTTACCCAATGCATTGGAGAGCTATATCGGTCTCACCCGCCCTTAGTTTATCACGGAACCACCCGTCTTCATAATAATTCTCAAGAACCTCAACATAATCATATCACATAAAACATGCATAAAGGAAACATAACATTTCCACCTTTCAATCACAAGATATCAATAAAACACATTGATATAAAAACATTATGAAAACCATTTTCAATACCAAAATAAAAGAAAATTAAAACATGGTATTTATTTTTCTTTTAAAAAAAGGTATGGCTTGTAGAGGAAGCTGAAACTCAAATAATGGTCACGGCGGAGGAGAAGTCGTTGTCACCGTATACGTACGACAAAAATATTCCCTTTTATCGTTTAGTAAACGCTTCTTATAAAAAAGATTCCTTTTGAATAAACGTAAAAGTCAAAGGGGTTTATACACCGTATAAAAGAAGGTTCTGTATAAAAAAAATATGCCTCAATTAAAGGAGATTGAGACAAAGTCTCATACCTCGGGTCCGACTTGACTCGGTCGTTCTTTAATCTCCTGAATAATAAACTTGAGTAAATTTCTACTTGTTTAATAACCTTTTTCAAGTTCATTATTCCTTTTATATCACTTATTTCCATGCCATGAACACTATGTAATTATTTAAGTTAATAACGGTCGTTTTAACGATCAATGGTACTTGAGTCAAAAATAAACCCTTTATAATTACAAGTTGTTCATGTATCCATTATATACAGAATGGTATTCATGATGTAGATATCATATATATCATATATATCCAGTACATGTATGCATTTATAATATTATATAACATTTAGAGGTAAGAAATGAAATGCACCGTTTATGGAGACTGTAAGCCGTACGTACGCATGAACGCTGCTTCCATTTATATTTAGTATTTTATGAAATGTAATCATAATGATATAAAGGTATATTATAATTCTAGTTTAATATAATATATAATATCATAACTCCATCCTTTATACGTCCCACATATGGTATTAATGAATCAAATCACTTTGAGGGGGCGGTAGTCCGCACTTCCTTAAATGAAGATATCGCGTTTACCCATAATGGAAACCATAAAGGTATGCCCAAAATGAAAAATACAGAAGCTTAAGGAAAACATAAACATATTATATATCATATATAAATATAGTTTCATCTTAATGGCCACCTTTTAATGTGTTAAAATAATGTTGAACAATCATCGTTTCGAGAGGCATAAATTCATCATCCACGGAAACAGTATGTTCTTTAACCATTAGATGTAGGTGTGTGTAAGTGTATCTCGAATACTTCTTATAACAACATCCTAGTATATTGAAGATACTATATTTTTTACAAAAGAAATGAATAAAAATATTTTAGGGGGTTGGAGAAGAAAAATAAAACAAAAGGACTCAAGTGAAGACATTACCTTAAAATCGGGTAACTCCCTTTGGTTTGAGCTCAAAGGCTTCCTTGGGAAGACTTCTACCCAAAGTGAGGATTCAAGGAGCAAGAGAGTTATGTGGAGAGAAAAAATGGGCAGGGGTTGGCTGAGCCAAAGGCTTTGGGAGTGTGGGTAAGGAGATAGAGGTGGGGGCCTTTTATAAGAGGAGAGGAGGGGCACTCTTGGAAAGTAAAGAAATGTTACTTTATTTGAAAAAGATTTTCGGATTTAAAAGGTCCCACATTGATATAATTCGAGGTTAAGGTGATAAGGGTTCGAAATCCACCCATACAATAGGTTTTGGACATGTGTAGGTCATAGATTTTACATTATCATTTCATTTTATTTAAATCCTTTATTAATGAGGTAATCGATGCATCATCATGATGTCATAAATAATTTAATTTATTTAAACTATAAAAATTATGAAAAAAATACTATGATGTAGGAAATCTTTTTATATTTCCAATTAATATTTATAGTCTAAAATATCATCTATGTAGACAAAATTAAAAATGTTTTAATCAGGTGATACATTCTTGTTATATTTACTTTCTTTAAAAAAAATAAAAAGATAACAAGTCACTTTCCACAAAAGTGATTCCATGGGGTCCCCAAGTTTGGCACAAGACATCCCATGGTCGGACATGAGACAACCAGTAGAATTAGGACAAATTTTGGTGTCATTTTTTATTATTATGATATTATTTTATTATCCTTAACTACCCGATTACTCATTAATCAAGATAATTAAAGATAATTATCGTCGTTACTATTCATAATGTCCAAAAACAAAAGAGTCTTGATTACATAATTTGGACCTTATGATTCCAAATATGTAATCCATTTTACCAAATTCCAAACACAGAAATTGCAATAATTGATTTAAAAATAATTCTCGTTGTCAAAACAAATAGCGGTTTTTTCTGAAACAATATCTATGAAAAGTTTGGCATTAGTTTATGCCCAATTCCAAAGTGAAATTAATCCTAATGATCACCATTGGATTAAATGGTAAAAATATATTCTAATTTATCTTTAAAACAAATTCAAAAGATAATCTAATCATATAAATAAAGTAGATTAAAAAGCAGTTTTGATGTAAAATGCAGTATTTTTCACTATTCATTAAAAAATGAACATTGTCAGAAAAATACCAAAAATTCACACAAAGTAAATTTTGATATCCCAATCATAAATAATAAGTTTATTTTGACAAACATAGCTTATAAAATTGTCAAAAGATATATTTAAAAATGGTTTTCCATCAAAAGGCAGTAAAACAATCTTTTAAAAATATTAGTGTATTCCATGCTTAAGATTGGATTTATTTTCATTTTAAGCCTCTAAAACACTATCTAATTCATTAATAGACATAGATAAAAATATCTATTATTGATTACTTACTTGGGATGTTACAGTTAAAGCTTTATATTTATAATAATCATGTGATCATTATTCAACGACTATATTAGAAATGTTAACAATTATTAACAGTATTTTAAAAACAAAAATCATAAAACTAGGGAATTTAATCTGTTATATAACCATTTTAAATAATAAGACATTAAATTAGATCAAAAGGAATTTCTATTAATAAAAGTTTGGTTTGTTACAAACTTGTACCCATATAAACTTACTTTGTGAAACTTGTTATTTCAATGCGATTTCAAAAAAAACATATATAACATAAATATAACCATAAAGTTATCTTGGGTCATTACTTACATAATCTTGTAACCCTCTCGGTTGCCTTATTATTTGCAACCCCCACAGCTACCTTACAATTTGTGTAACCATTGCAGTTACTCTTGGAGTAACCATATAGCTGACCTCCAACTTACAAATACCCAATTTAATGGAGGGAGATATAGGCCCCACCCTTAATCATAAAAAATTCTCAATAACCATAAAAAAATCATACAACATGAATAATTACATAAAAACATTACTTTTGAATTTTGTAAAACAAAATTTTAAAAGAGGTTTTTAAAAGAAAAGTCCCTTATGAACATCATATAATTGAAGTGAGACTTAATAGAGTGGATGGAATATGTATATACACTGTAAATGAACATAATTAAACATAATATAAACAAAATTCATCTCACAAACAATTTTAACTTCACATAAATAATAAAGTATAGATTTAACCCAAAGAATGGAAATCGGGTTATGAATTTCCTTACCTCGGGTTTTTATTTCTTAAAACTCATTTAAACCTCATGTATAATGGTTAAAAGAGTGTTATTAATATATTATAGAAACATATTAATGTTTATAATACCTTATATTATTATTTCATTACATCATTTCTCCCTTTAATTATTAGTATTTTGTTCCTTCCATTGTTTTGGATGTGTTCTTTACATGATTTCCATGATCGGTTCATGATGGATAATCTTGTCGATTGAAAGTGAAACTCTAGAATTATAATGAAATAGTATTTTAATAATTCTATAACCATAAATTATACCATTTATCATTTTCAATTCTTTAATGATTATGATTCATAAGTTACAACATTATTGATATTTGTTTAGGTTATTTTCGCGATTCTTTGATCATAATGAACTCGTTTTATTTTATAAATTAATAACATGTGTGCAAAATGATTACAGAACCTTATATAAGATATAATACATAAATTATAATCTGGTTCATATATAAAAATTGTTTCATGACCATTCTTTAAGGAAGTAAAAGAAACTTAAATCACATCGTCCGCGTTGTCTGTAAATCGACACATCACGGGCAGTGTTTTAATTTCTTGAATAAGTGGTAGAGGAAAAGAATTATAATGATGAATCTTACATAAACATGATGAAATAAAAAATATGTAAGACAACATATTATTCAGTCCTCTTGGATAAGGGGAGGATAGGAAATAAGAATAATAGAAACAAAAATGAAAAGAGGATGCTTACCTCTTGATCTCTTTTCCATGATATCCTTCTTAAGGCCCCTGGTTTTGGAATTTTGGTGAGACTAAAAGTTTTGTAAATGGGGAAGGGTCTTGGGAGGAGTATTGCGAAGAACTCTGGAAAGCCACAATGCTTGATATGTGTGGGTGGAAGAGGAAAATGAGGGTTGTATTTGTAGTGGATGTGAGGAGGGATTTTACATTATTTTAATCATTATTATAATATTTTTTCTCAAGACTATGGATAGACTTGATTCATGTGACCCAAAATAGTGGTAATTACATGTGAGTTTGAACTAAGTGGGCTTAAATAATCCTTTCATCACCTAATATGCATAAAAAAAAGTATTTTTTATTTATCATATTTTATCGTATTTTACTATTAATCAAAAATTCAAAAATTTCATAAAAATACCAAAAATTCACCCTAAACATTTTTTGACATTTATATTTCAAAAATTAACTCCATTTTTTGAAAATAATTTTCTAAATATTATTAATTAAATTTTTAAATAAAATCATAATTTATTCAAAAATAACAATTTTAAATTTATAACTCATTTTTTAACACCTTGAAAATTTAATCAACATCTTATTATCTTATAACCTTAAGAAAATAAAATAATAATATGATTTACTATTCATAAGGTTCATATTACTATTCATAAGGGCATGTTACTATTCACCAACAATTTAGTTGGTTCCATCAGAGTCCAAATAACTTACTGATCATAATTGTAGATGACCATTTTTTGAAATTCAAAACATAGAAGTGGAAAAATTATATTTAAAGGCTAGTTATAAATATCTACTTAAAACAAAGTTTCATGCATTTCAATTTATTTTTTAAAAACTTGGGGTGTTACAAAACCATTTCATAAATGGTTAACCTTATGATCCATCCAAATGATTGATATTTAAAACTTTAGAAATAAATTTATTAAATTCCAAAAGTTAACTTACTATTAACCTCTCAAACAATATGAAGTATATATTAATTATCACATACCAAACATGTGAATAAATTTATCATGTATTCTCTTGAAAATTTAATAACCTAAATTGTCATAAATCCTTATTGAAAACATGGATTATTCCTTAAGTAAAACATATATTGTTATATATTTTCCTTAAATCCAAAAATATATTCAACTCCATCAATGGTAGAATAAACCACTTTGTCCAAAAATCATTAATAGACTCAAAGGTAGTTTATACTATCCAATTTAATTTATCCATATCAATCATCTCTTCTTCTTAACACCGTTATCTCAGCATCACAAATATGTTAAGGTTCACATTTCCTTCAAACATGTGTTTTTTAAAAGATTAACTTTCCATTGAATAACTTTTCAGGGCCATTCAAAATATAATCTCAAATACTTAAATAAAAAGTACTTTAAGTACAATGATTATATGTTTCATAATTCTTAAAATGATAATCTCATATAGGTTATTTCTTAGATCCAAAAACACAAACACAATAATCATTTCATTTAGGCTATATCAGTAGAATAAGCTTGACCTTAATCACTTGGCTTCTCCTGAGGAGTATTTCCTTGATTATTGGGGCATTCATTTGCATAGTGCATTATCACCTTATAGTTGAAACATTGCAAAACTTATTTATTTCCCTTGAAATCACAAGCATGGTGTACTTTATCTCTCCACACTTGTAACAAACTCCCATTCACTTTAAGAAAGTATCGGGTTGTTTCTTTCAAAAATTATCACATGCGAGAAAATATATCTTTTTTACCTTCTGCTTGTCTATTTTTTTTCTCTTTCATACTCTTCTTGTCTTGATTTCCTTTATAAATACAAGACTTCTATAATTCTATCTCAGTCTTAATAACACAATATATTATATCTTCATATGATTAAAATGTTCGGTAGTACAATTACCTTAAAAGTATATGTTTAATATCATAAAATAAAATTTCAATATTACTCTTTGGATTACATATATAATATGTGGAATTAATTTCTGAAATTTTAAAGTTTTCTTCATACTTAGAAACATTGTTATCGTTTTTTTCTATAAATCAATAATTTTCCCTCCATATCCACCCCTTGTTCGTGTGGAAAATATTTTTCCCGGAAAATTTCCTTAAAATCCTTCAATTACATGTTTTATATTTCCTCATCCTTCTTAGTGTTTTGAAAAAATGACCACTATTGATCTACATCTCCTGAGAGATGATAAACTTCCATGAAATCCTTCTCCCTTTCATTACATTTCAAGGTGATAAATATATTTCCTAAGTAATATATTCATTTCTCTGTTGAAAATGGATTCGTAGTTCTAGTGAATGATGGATATTTTTATTGTATGAAGAAGCCAAACATTGTTACACTGAATTATAGATCAGGACTCTCTATATGGTTAATGTTATTTCTCATAACTTGATTCAACTATCCTAGTATAGTTATTAGTTATTCAAATTCAGCTCCACCCAAAGCTCCAACTTCATTATATTTTCTATGAGGGCAATCCCTATATCGATTACATAAATTGATATGGTTCTCATTACTTCTACTATGTTCTATTTCTAAATAATATTATATAATATATTATATCATAACATTATGAAACATAATGTATAATATCAAAATTACTTAACGTAAATTGAAAATTTAGGTATAATTAATCTCTAAATCATATGTTTGGTTTCTTTAGGATTAGTTCCAGATTCTGTCATAGGGTTTAGTTCTTGAATATATTTTTTCATAAATCTAATTCCCAAGTTTTCTACTAAACTTTCTCTAATACCAACTGTAAACACCCTCACCCTAGTATCCTAGAGTCGGTGGTTACATTAATACATTGGCATAATATACATGGTATCACATCCTAAAGGACCAAATAGTTTAGTAGTTTTGAAAAAATAGATACATAATGGAACCTTATATTATAATTGAAAATATAAATACAATATCATGAATCCTTTAAGAACCCCATTATTCTCCTAGCTTAACCATATATTTGAATCATACTAAACTTCTTGGAATCCTGGGGGGGAATAAAACATAAGAAATTCGTGGGCTCATATGATAAGTAAGGGTATGTATACAGTAGAAGCTATCATGAATAAGCATAAAATATATGGAAAGGTAAATAACTGAAACACAATCCATTTAATCAAAAACTTGAGTATAATATGGCTGAAATAAAAGATGATCAAATAATTCTATATAAATAATCACATGAGTTAGAAAAATAAACCATTGATATTCTACTAATCAAATAATCACATTGAAATCAATAACAAGTCTCATAATGAGGGAATTAATAATACTAGACATCATAAATAGACCATTAAGGCTTTTTCCAAGACATTATACACAGACGGATAAGACATCAGCCAATACCCAAACTAGTTTGTCTCATGAGACCAACTGATGTATTAAAGGGACTATAGTAGGGCCCTCTCATCACTTACTAAGTCCAATGAATTCCTCACATGAAAGGTTTGAATCATAGTCAATATAACCATTCTTATTGAAACTATCATATAAAAGTTTAATGATTTTTCTAATCAGTAAACATAATTATAAACCATCTACAGTAATATGGTGAATGGTATCAAAATAGTACATCCCCAGTCAAACTGATCATAAACCATTTAATAAAATAAAAATTATGGAATCATATGATATCAACCTCAATGAATCATAATATTCAATAAAATATGTTAACATATATGAAAATACATTAAATAAGATCATTGAAAATTTCTTGAGGAAAATACCCATTTTTAATTTGAAAATCACTTATTTTTAGAATTTTGTGTAAATATAAAAGAAAAAAATTATTTGAAAATAACTATAAGAACAAGTAAGGTAACCTTCATAGAATCAAGGTTTCATGACTGTGGTAAAATCCTCTCATGCTAAATAATTTAAAAACATTCCTTCTATATTTTTGTAAGAAAAGTCTCAAAGAACCTTCTTAAGAAAATGATAAAATATACCCATCAAACCATTTTTTAAAATTTAAAAAATAAGAAAAAAGACATTAAAAACAATAGGAAAATATTAAAAACATTTTTTTGAATAATTTTAGAAAGCATGGACATTGAAGAAAAAGAGAGTATTAAGGGAAACTTTAAAAAGATAATTGTTTTAAAATAAAGTCTCTTAAAAATATCATATCATTGAAGTGAGCATTAATAAAATGATTCAATTGAGTGTATTAGATAAAAATACACATAAAAACTATAAATGAAACATAATATAGTCAAAAACAATTTCACACATAATATTAGCATGATATAATCAATGAATTATAAGTTTAACCCAATGAATGGAAATTGAGTTAAGAAACCCCTTACCACTTGTAATCAGTAGAATCGTATACCCCGTAAAATTAATAATTATTAAATAAAACATTTAATACTATGAATATAATGATATTAATGATATGATATACCAAATGATATTATATACACCACCTAAAACAAATAAGTGATGAATAAGGCATATATCTCACAGAAGTAAAAGTGAGATGTGAAACCCTTACCTCACGCTTCCATTTAGTTTCATGAACTTTAAAAAATTGTATAATGGTTTAAAGAATGTTATTAATACACTAAATAACTGTATTAAATTTTATAATACCTTATATGATACTTTTATAACATCTTACCACTCATTCATTAATAATATTTCATTATTTTAATTGTTTCAGGTGCGTTCATTTCATGGTTTCATGGTCAGTTCACTTGTGTATAATGATGGATGTTCTTTTATAATATAAATAAAGCTCTATAAGTAAATGTAGTGGTATTAATAAACTTAAAAAAATTAATATGTTCATATATAACATTTTTTTTAGCATGAGATTGATTCATTTGATAAAAAGTTAATGATAAATGTTTAGTTTATTTTGACGGTTTTTTCAACCATCACGAACTAGTTTGATTTTATTTAATATTATGTCTATATATTACTTATAGGAAATTAAATAAGTTAAATTATAACTATTAAAATATTATTTAATCATAATAATAATTTTATGACTAGACTTGAAGTTGGTAATGGAAAATTAACAAATTCATTATCCATGAAGACGATTAATGACCATAATTTGGAAAATGGTTTCATTTCTTTGAATTAGATGAGATGAGAAAAGTATGGATAGAAAATATTCCATTATAAATAAAAAAGTATAGTATATACATGATATTTTATTTATTATGCTTTGATATATGAAGGAGGTGAGGAGAAAGTATAATAAGAAAAAAATTAAGAGAGTTGATTAAAGAAAGTTACCTCTGGAATATCACCTCCTTGAAGGGCCCCTTAAAGAACTTGGAATTGGTCTTTAGGTGATACCAACATAACTTGTATGTGGGATATTTGGTAGGATATAGTTCTTCATATATTTTTATAGCTTCAAGTATCGTTATGAAAAAGGGGTGGTGATGGTTGTATTTATAGTCGAGGAGAGGTGGTTTTAAGTGATTAAATTGTTATTATTTTATATTTAAAGCAAACCACACTTGGGTGGCATTAATTCCAAAAAAATTAGTTTATAATTAATGATTTAAAGGTTTTTTATGGTCTATAAATGCATCAAACACCCATTTTATTTTTAAGTTTTTAGTTATTTTATGATTTTACCTTTTAACTTTAACCTACTACATTATTTTACCTATACAGTAGTAAACCTTTTTTTTACCATAGTAAATTTTTATGCCTAAAAGTAAAAATGAATTTATAGATTAATTTATACCTCATGATTCTAAATATTTAATCCATTTTACTTGAATAAATTTATAAAAGTGATAAAATCAATTCTAAATATGATATGTGTATAACTCATAAAAACTATTTTTTAAGGTCAAAATTATGGTTTTTAAAATTGATAAGCATGTGTTTCTAAATGTAACACCTTATGTATTATATAATTAATTAATTAAATTTTTATCAATAATAAGGTTTAATAAATTTTAAATCATGATCATATAATAATTATTTCATAAGAGTTATGGTATTTCATAAAAATGGTATTTTCACTTTTTGACCCAAAAATAAACTTTTTTAGAAAATACCCAAAAAATTACCCAAAGATAATTTTAACTTGATAAGTCCAAAAATGAAGTTTATTTTCTCAAATAAATTTTCTAAAAGTTTCAAAAAAATATTTAAATTTACTTTCTTGTATACAGAAATAAATATCTCTTTTTGAAAAGAAAACATATATTTGAATAATAAAAATACTTTCCTACAAATTATGTGTTCATTTATAAAAAATAATTACATTTTTATTTAATATTAACTTAATATTTATTTCATAATATATTTAATATTATTCACACACACCGATTTAATGGCAAGTTTATGATGGTCATGTTAAATTAATAATATTTTAGAGTTCCTTTAAGCTCGGTGTTCTGTGAAAAATAAGCTATCGAACATGGGATTCTTTTAAAATCATGGGGTGTTACTTCATGTGTAGCAAATTTATTTTAAACCCATGATTTATATAAAAAAATTTATTTAGACTTTCCAAATTGACCGTAATGAGCATCTAGTACAATCTAAAAAATAAGAAGCAATAACTAATGAAAAAAATGAAAATATATTTTATTTTATTTAATTACAGATTTTTACGTTTATATTATAGGTATTAAAAATAACCTATCATATTTTATTTTCTATTCAAACATTAAAACTAATTGATTTTATTTTTTGTGAAATTTTAGCTTCTTTCATTAAAAATTATTATGTAGAAGTGATATGAGGACTAAGGAGTCTAAATTATTCTTTACAGGATTTTTCCTTTAAATAGTAGTGATATATACGCCTATAGAAAATATGAATAAGATTTAACTATAATTAATGTATTATAACAATTACTGTAAAAAAATATTATGAAACTATACCTCATGTATACATTCACAATCGAGTCTCCTAGCCATTCATGCTTGATAATTTCATTTACGCTCTCAAGACCAATCTAGTTTTTAATGGCCACTCCTTATATTTTTTTCTTCAAATTCTATATAGGCTATATTTTCATCTTGGAATTCTGTATCTATATGAACTAGAAACATTAATATATGTAGTATTAGAATTGGTTGGGGTAAACGTACTCTAATAAGGTCCTTCCAATTTTTTGTTTTTACCTCTAGATTATCTTGACTCAGCCTTCTATTTCTCCTTCTATTTATATATCTTTAAAAAACTACTTCTATTTAGAATTTTTTTCATTAATTTTTAAGGTTTTTTCATATAAAATAAATTATAAATTACATACATCATTATTATTATATAACTTTATATGATTAAACATTCATACTATGAATGTTCCTATAGCATGTTCGATAGTGTGAACATCCGGATCATCAAGTGGAATAAGTATTTCATTACTTAACACATTAATTACATAAATCCCTAATATCACATGATATTTTGGAAGTTATTTGTTTTATGTAATATCTTATTAGATATTATGCATTGTAACCCTGACAATAAGATGATGGGTGGATACTGATAGATATAAATCACAATCTACTTCACCCTATATAATTTTAGTACAAGAAAGGTATTAATAGCTATTTAATTCACATTTAGAAAAAACTATTATGATAAATTCTTGGGGTTGGTTCTTCATGTAGTGTTTGTTGGTGTGTTATTTCTTCCCCTTGATCCATTCATATATATTAGTCTAAAAAACTCAGCTTCCAAGTAAATTTTTCTCTTATAGAATCAATCAGTGCCTTCAGGTCTTTCATTATCATGTCTAGAATGCCCTATGTCTTTCCATTCTAAAAATATTCTTGATGTGACACTCCAAAACCTATACCTTTGATGTGGACATATTTTTATGGATACTTTGAAGACACTAAAATGATTCATTCATTAAGTATAGGCAATTAAGATTCTTATGTCTAAATAGGATAATAAATATAAAAAAAATGTTGTTATTGTTTTTTAATATTGATTAAAAGTAGAACAAATTTCTCTTATATAATACTTACACATTATTCTCATACATTTTTTGTGTTTTTATCTACTATTTTACCCATTTTATTTATATGATCCTCCTTCCATATAACATGTAGAGGAATGAAAGTTTCTTTAGATTATGATTCATCAATATTTATATAAATAAAGTAGAATAATTATGATTTCAATTAATGTTCCATAAAAGTATTGTTATAGATTTAAAATACATATCATTTTTCAAATTAACCATACCCAATCCTTACATTACCGTAGGGGTAAATTAGTTTTTATACACACTGCTTATTTTTAGAATCCCTTTACTGTTTCATAAATTAACAATTATAAATCAAAGTGATTAATATACATAATGTAAAATATTATATTACTGATTATAATATAAAGTAAATGATTTCTCTTCATAACAGCTTATAAAATTATTCCATGTTTATTATTTTATCATGTTTGTATATATGGGTGGGGTTTTACCTTCTCCCCATCATCCTTAAGATGATTATTTATAACAAGTGTTTAAAAATATCTATGATATTTTCTAGTGACTATCAATACAAATCATATTCAACAATAATGAAATATAAATGTACTCTATAAGGGATAATGAAGAGTAAATAAATGATTCATTATTTTATTTTTCAGTAAAATTGATAAAGTATATCATAATTTTACCCAAATGTATTCCCAAATTATTTTTATCAATGTACACACAATATTATTCCATATATCTAAATTAATTAGAATGCGCATTTGAGTAGTAACCCCAATGTAACTAATGAAAATAGACTTGTTAGGGTTAATAAGTTAGTCAAGTGCATTCCATTCACTCTCAAAATTTAGGCCTTTTCTTCTCATCCTAATAATTTTTTGTTAATACTATCATGATGTGATGATACTATCTTTTTTTAACCATATTTATTTTATATTTTAACATTTTCTCATTTTAAACATTATCAATATGTGGTTCAATAGGATTTGTAGCATCAATATGTAGGGAATCCATTATCTATAGAATTATTTAAACCCTTAATTTTTATTATGTAAATGTAGTAATGAGTACAAAATATTATGAGGAAACATATTATATATTAAAAAAATAATTTATTCATTGAAATATCTATTTCTATTTAAATGTTTAAGGGGTTTGGACCCTTTATTGAGTATCAAATCCACTCATTGTTATCCCTTATGACATACAAGACATTGTATATATTGGGACCAGAAAAAAATGATTACAATATCCCAATTAATGGGTTATAATCGATGGAATGTTAATCTAATCGTGCAGTGGTTTTAGTCGACAATAGAACATTGACCAATCTATTTTTATTGGATCTAATATAAAAAATACATGTAATACCTATGATTCCATTATGAATGACTCATCCTTGTACCCTTATAAAAATTCAATTTCATGAATCTAAATTAATCAATTTTAACTAAAATCCTATTACCAACCCAATTTTATTTAAAAATATGCACTTTGAATGTTCTATAATCCAACTCTATTTTTTATTTGATGATTCCAAAGTATGACATATTCATGTAATTTGAATTTTTATCCTAGGTACCAAATACATGAACCACTTCCAGTAAAATAGTTACTCTGATATTTTACATTGTATTGTGTTCATTATGTTCCTTTGTGTAGAATGTAGAATGATTAATTACATGACCATTGTAAGGTAATACATATAAATTTGATCCTGTGGCTATCCATTAAAGTCCTTCTGAAATAGAAATTAAATTTTTAGATAAATTCATAAAAATATTGTCTCAAATTCATCTTATAAATTTTGGATTATTTGTATTTAATATTATTATTTCTATAAGGAAATGAATCTTGTTTCAAAGTTTCATTAAATCAAGTAGGAGAAGATTTGATCAGTAGATCATCAGGCATAATGTTTCAGTTATTGGTAGTAAAAAACTCAAGTTGAAGCGGTAGTTTAAAAAATATAAATTTTAGATGAGAACATATTAAAATCCAATGATGGTTTACAAGATTTGGTGGTTGATGTTATGGAATCTATAGGATATTGTAGGTAACTGACTTATAAGGTTAGTAGTCTAAAAACTTCAAATGGTAGTGAAACATGTTCAAATAGATGAACATTCTAATAAAAGTGTGGTGGGATCATTTGAAATGTATGTAGTGACTTTCACTATAAATATTACTCATATCATAAATTATTGATTGAAATATTGTAATCCTTATACTTATGGAGTTATAAAGATTTGGTAGTGATCACCCATGAATGTTGGATGAAATTTTTAACCACATGATATTTTTGAGTATTTTTTTATATTTTCTCATTGTCTATTCATTTGAATTATTGTATATCAGTTACTCAAAATAGTATGAGAGAAGTGTGGATTAGTGCTGGTGATTAAGGTATTTAAGTATTCCTAATTATAGTGAAATAAGGCATGATAAGTTTTGGTTGTTTAAATTCCATAATATAGGACTATTGGTGGGTGTTGACTTTTAGTAAACTCACATTCTATCGGTCAATAGTTGTACTGATATCCTCTTACCAATAAGTGGTATCAAGGAATGGATTTTAATACTCAGAGGATCAGGTAACATTCATAATTTCAATAATGTTGTATTGATTTCATTTGGTTTTACTATCATTAGAAGATGTGATAATGAAATAAGGAAATGTTTTAAATGAAAAATTTGATGGAAGAAACTTATGTTCCTAGTATATATAGATTAAATATTTTCTAGTCCAAATGCATATTTAAATTCTATAGGTTGGATTCAAGTCAGACAAAAAAATAAGGTTAAATGGAAAAATTTAGATATAAAATCTCTTGGATTGTTTATTATATCACTAGCATGAAATTTTTTTTCCACATTCAGGGGGAAAATAGAATGATAAAAATAATGGATTCTATAGTGTATATGTGTGAGGAACCAGTAGCATTAAACAAAGTGTTCCTAATGTGATACTTTTTTGGTTTTTGTTTATTAGATTAAAGTCAGAAACATATCATTTAAATTATTTCAACATGATTAGAAGTTATATAGAAGAAGTGAAAATTAGTTTCATGGATAATGTTTGGGTAATAATTTTACTCTCATTATTACTAGGATCATGGGATGATATGGTTATTATAGTCAGTAATTCCTATTTAAAGATTGGTCTCATGTTCAAATATGTCCAAAATATGATCATCGGTGAGAAACTTAAAGTAAAAAAGGTTTAAGTGCCTTGCAATAATTCAGTGGATACTAATGTAATTTTATTCACCCCTCATAGAATAAATCCTTGAAAACCAGAAGATAAATCAAGGGAAAGGAGTCAAGAAAAGTAGACTGGTCCTAGACCTACCTTATAGTATTGTGGAAAGTATAGAAATATATAACAGAATTGTAAAATTAACAAGGAATCCACTAGAAATACAAATATTAGAATTTCAAATTACATTAATAAAATGGAATGAGGAAACAATATGGTTCTTAGTGTTTATATTTTGATGGATTCCTGGGTGGTTAACTTAGGTGAAACACTGAATTCGATGGAATAACATGGGTGCATAATCAACTATATATCTGTAAGATTTAAAAAAGATTACTTATGAAGATGATTAATCTTTAGAAGTCATCATAAATTAAAGTGTAAACATCATTATGTATAATTTTATTTTCCTACAATTGAATAAAGTGACACACATTCCAGGTCTTTGGAAGAATCTCATTTATGTGGGGCAGTTGGATGATGTAGGCTTCAACACAAACTTTTTTAATGTATTATGTAAAGTGACATGAGGACCCATGGTAATGGTGTGATGATTAAATTATGGAATGTATCAATTTACTATAAATTAATATGAAATTTCATTGTATAGAAATATAGACTCATTAAATATGAATATCTAGAACTGTAGGCTCGGCCACCTTAGTGAGAAGAATATTAAAGTTGTAGTAAAAAAAGGAATTATAAAGATTTATCAAAAAATCATAAAATTTTGTGATATTTTTTCTCCATTTAAACAAAAATTGGTTTCATTTAAATTGAATGGTCAGAATCCCAAATCCCAAAAGATGAAATTTGTTCACTCGGATGTATAGGTGTCATCCCAAGTCTGGTCTCATGGAGGATATATTTACATAATCACATTCATAAATGATTCAATAATGAATGTATGAGTCTATTTCATTAAACATAATTTCTATATTATCAATTCCTTTTTACATTGGAAATACATGGTAGAAACAGAATGTGTTTGGAAGCTAAAGTGTCTCTGATCCGATAAAGATAGAGAGTATAGACTACCACCACCAAAAAATGATGTGATTTATTTTTCATTTTTATTTTACTTGGATGAAAATAAGGATAGATTTTACCAATATAAATTATGTATATGAAGTAATAATTATTCTATAAAGGTTAATTATTATTTACCTTTCTTTCATTCCATATATTGAAACGTGAAAACAATGTTCATGCGTACGTGTGACCTATCATCTCCATAAACAATGTAATTCATTTCTTTATTGATAACTTTTATGGATGACTCTATATATATATATAATGAATATATAAAATAATAAATTAATTATTAACATTATGCAGATAATGGAACCATGATCAAAGTGAAAGGACCGAAACTACTGAACTGAAATACTCATGATAAACAAAATAGTTAACACCCAAAAATGATGATTTTAATAAGGAATTATTGATAAATGGGTGTTGAAATATTATAAAGGGATCATATAGGATATTAAAAGTTTTTAACTTATTTTTTTATACAATTATTAGAAATTTAAATTTATTATACATGAGTTTAGAGTGCTTTCAAAGAAAGTGGAACTCGAGGTAAGGGATTTTCATCTCACATTTATTTCTGTGAGACACATGCCATATTCACCAATTATTTCTTTTTTTTTGTGCATATACTTCCCATTAATTTATTTTATTATACTTACTAAGAAATATATTTTGATTTAAATATCCATATAAAGTTATTTATTTCATGGGACTTATGCTTCAAATGTTACCAAAGTGGAAAGGATTTTATGTTACAATCTCACTATTTATCGGGATAGTCTATGATGAAGTTTATAATGATGAATTATTAGTATAAACCTAAAAATAAACTCATGAATTTTATTATCCTATGTTTATTTAATGAGAATACATATTTTCCTTTAATTATCCTCACTTTAATTACTTAAGAGACTGAAATAACATTTTTAATTAAAACTGACTTTATTTCTATCTTCAGTTGAAAAACCTTTTTATTTTATATCCATGTTTTCTAAAAATGTCTTCAAGAATATTTTTAATATTATAATATGATTATTTAAAGTTATTTTTACCCATGATTTAATTTTTACAAAAAATTTAAAAATAAATGTTATTTTGGTTTTTCGAATGAGGTACTTTTTGAATTTTTACAAAAATATGAAAGGAATTTTTTCTTTAAACTTATATATCATGAATAGAATTTCCATATATCATGACCTCTCCATACATTAAATATTAATTTATAATTTTCTAAGTATATTTTTAAAGAAACAGATTCTCAGAATATTTTATGAATGTAAATTTTATAAAAATTTGTCTTCAAAGTTTAAATGGTATTTTCATCAATAATGTTTTAATGATATTTAATTTCATTTCTATTTATAAAAGACAAAAACCCTTTATTTTAGTTATGATTTACTAGGGACATGATACAATGGTACCATATTTACTCTTTCTCTAGATGGTTTAGCTTTATTATGACAATATTTTTATGAAACCTATTCCTTTTCCATGGGTATTGCTATGATGAAATGATGAAATTTTTATGAAACCAATTTATTTTCCACAAGTTTTACTATGATGAAATGTTTTTGAAACCCATTTCCTTTCATGGGTTCTGATATGATGAATAATTTACGTGCTTATGTCATACATCTCTATGATTTTTATTATGTGATGGGTGGGCCCAGAATTATAAATTCCTCTAATGAATTTGGTAAGGATTGATATCTCATGAGATAAATAGGACTAGACTGGGGAGTGAATCCAATTTGGTAAGGGATTATTTACACTATGATATTCTTGGGAGTGAAACTTGACTACCAAGATGGTTTGGGTAGTAAGCCCAATCCACTATGATAGTTTTAGTTGTGAGCCTTGACTATCATGTAAATGATTTTTTATGCTTTTGTGCATGCCACAAACTCATGTATTATTCCAATGATATTCTCTCATGAATTGTGTTCTTTAATTCCTATATAATTTATTTCTTATAAACTATCAAGATTTATTCCATGAATAAATATTATGTTCTATGATATGTAGGGTATAATTTTAAAATGTTATTCTCATGTTGTCATAAACTTATTATCATGTTATGATCAAGTGACCATTGATATCTCACTTTTTTACACTTATTAAGCATATGATCACACCCATTATCATGTTTATTTTTTCCTTTGTCGTGAATAAAGGTATTAAGTATGATATTTCTAGTAAGGGTGATAGTTATGAATATTTTAGTGGGATATGATCTAGTATACTTATGAACTGGTTTTTTATATATCCAAGTTTCCAAAGATACTGGACCTATATGATTCTGACATAGATCTTTATGTTATGAAATGAATATTTTTTAAAAAATATACAACATAATTTTATGGAAAGTATGGGTCTCTATAGAACTGTAAAAAATCATACATAATAAAATTTGCACACATTTAAAAAACATAGGTAAATAAAATGTACTGATTCCAAAAATAATTCAATAAAATAAAATTTACCCACATTTAAAAAAATGAGGGTAAATAAAATGAAATTATAAATGTTTCTAGAAACATAATTAATTGAATAATTACATATATTTATAAACATATATAATTAGTGACACCATATTTATATATTTTTTTCAGAAATGTTGGTAAATATATTGGCTATATTTTAAAATGTATTTAATGCAAAAAACATAGCTAAATTAAACGTTTCTTATAGTGGTAGTAGTAATAGTGGGATGAATATTATATACAATATTTCCCCACATACATTGTGGTTGTGAGACACACAAACAAAGTTAATGATTTTTATATGGAGTTCCCATCCTAAACAATATTGGATCAGTAAGGTCTAGTATTACCAGTGTGAAGTTTCCATGTGCTTCTCATACCCCTTGAATTAACCTATATTGGGTGATCCAAGTAAAACCAAAATTTTTTCTCTATTTACATTGTCAAAATGTGTGGTTTTGTTAGTATGTGGATGTATGAGGATGAATAAACCTAATAATTAGTGCACTAAGAAGTGATAATAGTGACCCTTCTAACACAAGTTTCAAGATCTGAATATATTATGAGATGTTTTGTAAGAAAAAAAAGAGTAAATAGGTTTTAAGTATTCATACCTGATTTACCCCTACCTTTAATTATATCTCATAATATTTGTTATATAGGTCCTAAAAAGTGTTATTAGATTTGGGTTTATCTCTATAATTTTGGATATCTGATACCTGACAATCGATATCAGATCCGAGAACCATTATAAGTTTCTTCTGATTTAATACTATTTTTAACATTTGATTACAAAATTATAAGTGGCTAAATTTTTTTGAGATTATTTATTAATATTTTGAATGAAAATATATACTAGGAATATAAAAATTTTATTGTTTTATAGATCTGGTTTTTTATTTTTAAAGATAAATTTTGGTATTTTTGAAGTATTTTGATGATGTGTCTCATACAGTTTTTGTGAAAGTAATTTTGATCATAAAACCTAGAAAAGATGATAATTGTGTTTTACATTTGATATTTTTCAAATTTTATGTTAGTTCCAAGAAATTATTAAAGTATTTAGTGACAAGCAGTGTTTATAAAAGAATATATCATTCTTAAACATCACATTATATGTTAGAAATAATGCAAGAATTGTATGAAGGAATCTTCATAATATATAAATAATGTTTTGTTTATTTATCATAATATAAGTATGCATGTATTAATGATAAGATAAATGAAAATTATAAAGGTGTAAATTTTGTTATGATAAAGGATGAAAGGATTTATAAGAATAAGGAAATGAATGCATCATGCAACATAAATTATGGTAAATGATCATTTAAAAATATTTTAGTTATAATGAATGATTAAGAAAAAAACAAGAAATATTTTTAAGAAGGTAGTAATTAACATGATTTTTCCCTATCAAGACTTGTACCTAGGTCAGTGATAAGAATAAGAGCGCAACCCTAAGGAAAAAATATTTTAGTAATAATGAATGATCAAGAAAACAACAAGAAATAGTTTGAAGAAGGAAGTAATTAACATGATTTTTCCCCCATCAAGACCCCTCCCTAGGTCAGTGATGAGAATCAGAGTGCTTCCCCAAAGCCATCTTCAATTATCTAGGGTTTGGAAACTAATTTCAAGGGTTTTCAATACTCATGGAAGACATTACCTTCTAGAAAAACAAAATGGAAGAATATAAAAGAATATGAAAATATAAAACCATGAAAAATGGAATAATATTAATCCACATATGATCAATATGATAAATTAATAGATACCATACAACATCAAAAAATTAAATACAACTAAAACCATGATAAACAACAAAATCCATAAAAACAATGCCCTAAAATAACCCAAATATACCTCAATGGTATATGAATCAGTCACTAAAAACTAAGCTCTAACTACCAACCTCAAACGATAATCTAATGCCACCCAACACCTCCATAATATAGTATATTGATCATGGTGTTATTTTTTTATGTAGGTCCAAATCAGGTAAAAAAAGTAATATGTTATCTAATTTACAAATTTTTATTTTATTGTATTGATAAATTATGAAAAATCAACTTTTTTATTCTAAATTTAGTCTTTTTATATAGAACTATATATCAATTGTTTAGTTTTTGAATTTTATTATTTCTTATTTTCAGAACAATCAATATAGTCAGTGAGCTGATAGCCTTATAAGTTTCTATATCCCCTATTGATTAACAACATATCCCACAATAAAATATTTAAATCATTTCTTAGAATTAAAATAATAATTTACTTAAAATATTTACATTTAGAGTGTCTTTTACATTTACATAATTCAGTTTCTTCCAGTCATCATTTGTATTCATTCAATTAGAAAAAAATTGATAAACCTATAATCAATTTTATAATGGTTTTTAATGGATGATTCATTTAAATTTGAATAAAAAATGAGTAAAATTAAATTTATTTTGATGAATTTAAGTTTTTATTAGGGATAGAAATAGGTTTGGTTCCCAGTCATTTTGGGGTACCCAAACCCTAACCCATTTAGGGTAATTCTAATCAAAACCCTTTTAAAAACTAATTAATAGTAACCCAAACCTAAAATAGAAGTTTTTTATTAAAACTAGTTTATTACCTGATGAGATGTTCGGTCCTATAGGAATCTCATAACGAGACTAGAAGTTTAGGTTCTTAAGTGAATTTTGGTTCCTTGCAAACCGCAAGTCTTATCATGTTGGTAGAGTTGGGGTCATTGTTTAAGGGGAAATCAATGAATCCATTCTCTCGGTTTCCTCACATCTATCATGTTAGTGATTTGGGTGGTGAATAGGGACAATGAGTGGGCTGGTAATATTCTAACTTTGGATTCAATGGATACAACCTAACCCACCATGTCCCTTTCTGGGCTAGCGATAGGTCAAGTGTTCCACTCTAATCCCACCTCCAATAGGACAAAGGCTAGTAACCCATGCTAAGAAGGCATAATACATATACAGGAAACTTTATCCAATATAACCAGTAGAAAATATACCTCACAAGGAAACAAAATAAAAACATCCACAACCAAGATGTATATACTTATCTAACTGAAATAGAAATATTCATTCATAGATCTACTAAAATTAACAAGGGCGTACAATATAAATTTTAGAATTAGAGGGAAAACATAAGAGGCCCAATATCCTAAAACATCACCTAAGATCAACATATTGGGAAAACAGGGTCACTCCATCATTCCAAATCCATCTAAACACTGCTAAATATGAATCCCACCAGATCCACTAAGCTTCAGCACCTCTAGCATCATAAGATCCACTAGCTCCATGTCCACTGATATCCCTATCGACTTGTGCACCATCTTCACAAACACAGAAAGTGTGGTAACAAATCCCATGTAGGATTAAGTATAAAAATAATATGTAGGAATCCCTAAAAATATAATGTTGATAGTGATTTAGATCAGCACACAACCTAGGGCCAAACAGTACTTCCACCTAACTCTATTAAGGGGGTAAATTCCAACACGACATGATATCATAAAAAATATACCAGGGATAACCCTGAATGTAAACTCGTTCTATAGAATTATTAATCCATGAAAAAATACCATACCTTAGGATAAAACACCTCCCAACTTATACACCTTTGGGGAAAATACCTCCCTACCCCTCCATGACATGAAATATCAAAACAAATCAGTATGCATGAGGAGAATGCAAATAAAATCACTACATAAAACCCCTAGGGTCGAGTATGGAATATCCCATATCAAAGGGTCTCATTATCCATGATTAGCTCCTCAGGCACTCACATTATCACTCACCATTCACATAGGGTAAGTAGCCAAACTCACTGGTGAATCATTATTCATAAAACAATGTCTCTAACCACAAAAGGCCCATTTGAATATCCATCTTAGTGAGTCTGGAGTCTTAAATATAACCATTTATAGGGATCAAAAATCATGAATAATTTGATTTTTGAGGTGGTTACAGACCTCATGAATGAATAACACACACCCCATCCCATTATTGAGTTCCTTTCATCACCCTACCAAAAGAAAGACACCTCCCCATCCATGTTAACACTGAAAAAGAGATTCATGTTATCTATTTATTCTCAAATGGGTAGATCGATTAGTCATAAAGTTAAACCTCAACCACTCATCAAAACTCTACTAGAGAGGCACGCCTGAGTGGAGAAACTTGGTACACTATATTCTTCATAAGTCCCAAATCACCCACTGATCCCTTTCTATAATGGGTGTCCATTCCTTACAAGTGATTGAAAACTGGTTGAGGGAGTTACTAACCCCACAGGGGACCTCACACCAAACCAAAGGGAATATATTCCAAGTAGAAAACTATATCCATCCATGTATGAGTTATCCTATACCTTAAAGATTTGTCTTCAATAAACCAACTCCTAGAATAGAGGACCCACACCCCACATCTCTAGGGGAGTATCAAATCCATCAACATGATGGATGGTCGGCACCTCATCTCAAGATACAAGTCTGAGGGAGTACCCAAATCCTATAATCAATACTCATAGAGCCACATATTCATAAAAATATGAAATCTATTGAAACGTAAGCCCTAAATAATACTCTAAAAATTCCCACTTCATCTCCCATAGTAACTCATGGGATATTATAGGGGAGAGATAATGTCCTCCATTTGCAGCATGAACTAGTCATAAATACCATAACATAATGTGGGGTTTAAAATAACTCCCCATACTTATATCCAAACCAAATGAAATACCTCTTTATAGAGGTTCATGGGAATGAGGTAAATTCCCCAAGTTCTATGTCCATATATAATATCCATAGTACAACCTCACCGTATAGAGGCCTCTGTTAAATACTAGATCAAAATATTACATTCATGACTCCACCATCATCAAAAGATCCATACCTATCAAAAAATCATAGATATTATCATCCTTGAAACACCTATGAAGGTTCCTTGATTTAGTATCTAAATGTTTTTTTAGGTTTTACCATCTTCACACCTTCTTTGGATCATCACCTATATCCCATCATCATCCCCATTAGGCTAAGTTCTTCATCCATTCATGAATTATGTTTACAATGGAATCTATTAGCAATGAAGACCCCAACATCACATTATACATATAAATATACTCATATTGGACTACATAGTTATCCAAATATGGATCTAGGGTGAAAAATCACACAAAACCCCACTAAGGGAAAGTATATAGTGTGTACCTTAGGATAAAAAACATGTATACCCAATTACCCACTCTAGGTGTGCCTATGCTTGGATCAGTGTGTAATTACAAAATATAAGGAATACCCCAAGGAACACACGATGTGTATATATGGAAAACATGTTGTGTTCCCTCTATCTCTAACCTAATATTCACCAATAATATATATGGTATGTGTTCTTAGAACTACACTCTATGTGATTGGGATTTCTAGATACATACCCCTCTATGAACTTCCAGATTTTCTATAAATCTCTACATCACGGGACTTTGGCCACCTAGTGGAAATAATATTACCCAAATAATAAAATGAAATGAAAAAAATTAAGGTTCATGTGGAAATTGAAAAAATTATCCATGCCTCATGATGAAACATTGAAGCTTCATATTTGGTTTTGTACTCCATCACCACTACCTCCCAATCTGTCATTGATCGGCCTCCTTGGACAAATCCCCCCATCCTTATCCTCTTGCTTTAGTATAATCAAAGATTTTAAGGTTTTACCTTCCTCTCATGTGATTAAGTGGAGGAATAAAGGAGGGGGAAATAAAAAAACCAAAAAATGACCCACTAAAGGCCTCACTCAGGAACTAGAACCCAAACATGTTTTATACCTCACCAAGATAAAATCTCACATTATCTACTCAATCATGAAGTAATAATTTCCATAAGGGACTTATTTTGGGATACATTAATGTTCTCATGTGAAAGGATAAATAATATTTATTTAGTAAATATTAAATATCCAATAAAATATGGAAAACTTGGAATATTAAAAAATTTCAACCCTATAGGTAAATGTTCCACCCTAAAATCAATGGAACCATATAAAATTTTTTAAGATGTCATTTTCTAGGTGAAGTTTCCATATTAATCCATATAATATCCTAGGGATATAGAGATAAAAAATGAGATAAGTCATCTGCATGAGAAAACTAAGGTCACTAGATCCTCCCCACCCTCGAAACTTTTCATCCTTGAAAATAAAATAGCCTAAAGGATCTCAAATAAACCCATAAACCAATCTTTATGAGGGAATATAACATGATAATGCATGATATTCTCTATATTATGAAGGTCTACACATCCAAAAGGAACTATAATTAAACCCCACTCGGGAACACATCCCATATCTATCAATCATATCAAACAAACAATATCTAAGACTCTCATTACTCAAAAAAATCATCCAACTACAACCCCTTATAGGTGAATCTTCCGATACAAGTGAAACTTGTCTTTTAAGAATTTCTTCAATACTTTGAAATCAAATCCTTTCCATCCTAGCACGGTATTTTTAACAATTCCAACATGATATACTACCTCGAACCATTATTACCACTCATATATGGTTTTTCTATCAAGGAATTACCCAGGAAGGTTTTATTATCCCCACCTTCAAAAAGGTAAACATCAAATATTTTCATTTTGAGTTAATATAACCACATCAAACTCCACCACCAGGAAATTGTTCAAGAGAACCATACCGCCCCACAAGGTCCTTCCACCTCTCCTCATCATCAATTGAAAATACACATACATCAATGTTTTCAAGTTCATAGAATGAGGATAACTCCTACCCTAACATATTTTAATTTTTGACAACTATAAGGGGAAATTCATGCACCACTAGGGACATTCAAGTTCTCATCCACCATAGATGGCCTAATCTATTTCACTGGGATCCAATTTTGATATATTAACAATTATAAAACATCCACAACCACTATCCTAATAAGAACTATACTGCATCACACATCCCAAAAAAATACAATGTATGTCTTAATGAAACTTTCTCTACACTACTCAAGTCACCAAAAAGTTAGGATGACTAAATACCAGTTAATCAGATACTCATGGAAGCTGAACCCATGCTGTTTATCCCATATATTATTTATAATATAGTCAGACTTAATGTTAAGGGTGTAATAGAGTAAAATTAATGTATCTTAATCCTCTATAAAATGAAATCTAAGAGTATAAATAAACCTCTATTCAACTCATTGGGATATCCTGAAGTAGGTCATTCTCATAAGCTCAACACTCTACTCCCTGAGCTCTACTGGGAAATATCTTAGGATCCCCTTCTCTATAATTTCATGACCAATCCTTTGAAATATCCAAAACACATAAAGCTACACCTACCAACTAGTGAATTAATAGTTTGCAACTTACCGATGATTAGATAAGCTCATCACTTGGGTCCCACTTCCTATTAAAAGTGGACCACAACCTATCTGATTAATCAAAAAACACCACAAAAATATAGATATCCAAATAAATGAAAGTTATGGGTGATCATCCATCGCCAATAATATCATCAATGGGACCCACTTCACCTTAATAGGATCCCATGAAAACCTATCTTCCAAATCCATCTCAAACTAGCAGTAAGAATGGGGTGGATGGTTACCCCTAGAAAGCATCACAAGTCCCAATGATCTAGTTAATAGACTCTAGTGGGATCTATAGATCCTTATTCAACCATAAAACATTTATATAATATCATTTTCTATAGCTAAAAAATATATACACTAAGGATAAAAGGATGAAGATCACACCTTCAGCCACATTAGGCACTATACAATCAAATTTATATAAAACTCACACCATGAGATAATCTTTACATTGGTCATCATCCTTAATATATTTACTACCCTCAAGAAAAAAAATCATAAAGTATGCCTCACACACATGAGGAGGAACATCCTATCAATACAAGTCTCCCAAGCTCAGCATCTAGTTCAAAACACTCATCACCCTAAGTATAAAAGGGCCTGATAGGCTATACAAACCCCTATCAATGGATCATCTCAGTGCTACACTCTCAAATAGGATATGATAATAAAAAAGTAACACATATTCCAAACCCATAAAAAAAATTTGAACTATATTTAGTTACTCACACCTTTTTGGGTTCCTATGAACCGATCAAGGAGGTAATTGACCTCACCAATGGTGAATCTGCACCACATAACCTCTATAGAAGGAGAAATCACACCTTGTCTTACTGGGGAATTAATAACTCCTCTATTTGATGAGATATAGGATCTTTTTTCCTGACATACATGGGGAATACTAACCCAATCTATACATCCACCCATGGATAGGGGATCTAATGCCTTTTTTGTATGGGAGTAACCCTGCCTAAAGAATGATATAGAAGATATCATGCCATGGGTATATATGGGTAATACTGACCCTATCTGAATATAACCTCATTGGAACTATTGTGGAGGATCTTAAACCTAGGTAGCTAGGGGGAATAAAAACTCCATTGGAGGATCTTTCATTCCATATAATCTCTTTAGAAATATGGATATTAACTCCACAGATAGAGTATCCCAAACCCCTAGTATATATGGATAATAACTTACCCTATCTAATCTGTTGATAGAGGATCTAAGCCTCATTGTAATACACCTTAATTGAGGTGAATAACTAACCATGTTTGAGGATACATAGGTTAAATATAAATCATGGAACAACCGCACCTCAAGGGTGAGTAGAAAACCTTGAGCACACATTTTATCTTCATGCCCTATGGATCTAAACTCTTTATGCACCAATCCACTTAGAATATCTAGGGGAATCACCTAGGAAACTCATGCATCTATGATTAGTCTCATTGATCCCATCGTCCACATAAGGCCCATTTCATGTATCTATTGAAATAATTACCATGATATAAATCAACATCCTCATTACACACTGACATCTTAGAAATAGGATATCATGTTGTGAAACCAACAATTCACTGACCACTATATGATGTATGGACCTACTCAACTATTCCCTACAATCAATTCCCTAAGTAATAAAGTAGGTCAATATACTATTAGATTCCTATATTAGGAATGTATCAATATCTATATCCAAGTTGTGTTCCCTAGACTTTAAAATAAACATAAGAACCTTCAACCATTGTCTCCCCACATGTCTCAAACCAAACTCATGTGACACGTATCTCCATACTTCATCCCTAGGATAAACCAGATATAAAATAAATCTGACATGGCCCTAACCACTGAGTTCCTTCTATGTATAGACATAGGCTTAGTATTCCACCCCAATACCACCTATAATAGGAAAAGGTATGGTACTGGCACTAAAAAGGCTTATTACATATTTTAGGCCTTATACTATACAACCTATAATAGATATAAATCATTATCAATCATGAAAAAATAACCACAACCACATAGGATATACATATCTAAATAAAAGGAAAATATGTATGCATAAATATTTTCAATATCCCTAGGGTGTATAATATAAATGCTAGTATAAGAGGTAAAAATACAAGGCCTCATATACTATAATTTCACCTAAACTTATGCTACTGGGAAGAAGGGGATCATCATGTCACGCCAAATCTATATAGTAAATTCAAACTACGAATCCTGCTAAGTCCACAAAGATTCATTGCCAATTTCTTCACTATATTTACTAGCTTCACACCCAATGAAATAACTATTTACCTATGAACCATTTGTGTAGACACAAAAAGTGTGGGTACATCGACAATATAGGGGTGACTGTAAAAATACCCAATAGGATGCCCTAAAAATAAAAGGGTGAGATGTTTGTAGGTTAGTATGAAATAAAGGGTTGAACCATATAGTCATCCAACTCAATTAAGGTATAAAACAATATTTTGGTAAGAATATATAGATTCACTTTCCAATATAACTGTGGAAAAATCATACATGGAATATACCAGGGATAACCCTGAGTTCCAACTCATTCTATTGAATGATGACTCCATAAAAAATTCCATACCTCAATGGAAAAAACTTCCATACTCATAAAACATGTGGGAAAACACCTCACATCCACTATGAGATATGAAATATCAAACCACATAGGTCTATAAAAGGTTATCAAAACAAAAATCACCAAATCATACCCCTAGGATATATTCAGGAAGATCCCATACCAAATAGCTCATCATCTATGAGAAACTCCTCATACACTCACATCATCACTTGCATGTCATGCATGGTGAGTAGCTAAACTCACTGGTGAATAATTGTTCCCAAAACAAATCCCATATTCATAGAATTTTCACCTAAACATACCACTTTATGTATATATAATCCCCAATCTAACCAAATATGGGGATCGCGCATCAAGAATGATATGACGTTCGAGGTGGAAACTGGCCCCATGAATGAGTTGTCCACACTCCATCCTATGGGGGTTTCTCTACCCTATACCAAAAAATTTATGACACTTATTCATCTATTATAGGACCCAAAATGGTTTATCATGACCTAAATGTGTCCATAGGTAGAGACCAGTCAACCACAAGGTGAAACCTTGGCCACTTAGACTAACTCCACTAGAGTGTCACACCCAAGGGGAGAAACCCAGTGCACCTTGTGGACTACAAGACCCCAAGTAAAAATAATAATAATGTATCTCAAATACCACCAATATCATACCATTAATATCATGCCTAAATAGAGGACTCGTGCATCACCAGTGATAGCAGACCAACTTAGGGATTTATTGAAGGTTTTGAGTGCAAAAGAAGAACCTATTTGGGACTTCCCAAAATCATCTATAATGGGATTTAATGAATAATCCAAAATTCAAATGATAATAAATGTCATGAAAATGAATTTATATAATCAAAATTTAAAAATAATTTTGTAACCAAGAGAGATGATCTTTCACATTAAATTTATAATTAATTTAAAATCAATAATTACATTTGTCTTGATAACTTTCTTTAAAGAATATATTGATCATATGAACCTATTTTTGGTTGTTCCATCATTGAGTTGAAAGGATATAAAGTAACATATCATTAGTATTGATCCACACATGCTCCTTTTATCTCTAAATATATCCAATGGTACTCTGAATTCTAGCATGGTGGTACTGATCATCTTGTGTATCTCCCTTTGACCACCACACAATCCTTTGGGTGGAAAGATCAGTTCTTTTTCTCTCATTATTGAGAGGATGAGGAATGTTGAAGAGTTTCTCTCAAAGTTGAGATAAAACACTAGAGAATTTATTCAAGGTGATAATTATCTAGAGAGAATAATTATTGTACACACTAAATGATTTTCACAACTTTCATCTCAATCTGGGAAATAATATAACTATGTACTTATAGAGCTAGGTTGAGGAATAAATAATTGCACATTGGAACTTAATTATTCACATAATCTTTACAGAAACCCACATATAAAAATATTATTATTATTTCTTTGATGCGTACATGTATAATGAATAATATAAATATAAATAAATTAATTAATATTTATTTAAGTGATATTTCATATATCATTTTTGTTACCCAGTTCCTTACTCAACCTATCCACCATTCTCGATATTTACCAAACCTTGAATAATAAATATTTTTTATTTGATAAATAAATACACAAATAATATTCATAGTCTTGAAAATAATTATTTATTTAATATTCAACTCACATAAAATAATGACAAGATATATATGATCAACAAATACCTAATAAATATCATTCATCAATTTTAAAAAAGAATATTTATTCCAATAATTAAATTAAAAAAAAATAATTGAGATCAATAGAAAAATTAATTGTGTGACCCTATAAAATTCTTCCTCAGTGACATTATGCGGGTTCTCTTAAAGTAAAATATGAACGTCAAACAACACATAAAGGTACATGATACAAAAAAGTCAATGTCATAATATCAAAAACTGCATAAAAATGCTCATTGTATATTATAATCCATTTTTATTGATATCTCATCAAGTAGTTTGTGTGCTCGTTTCATCAACCTATATGCTTGATACGTATTTATTTGACTTTCTGAAATAAACTAATCCACACACAATGGCCATGGAATTATAGTTTGATGGTTTTACTTCAATTAAAAGGTCAATATATCAACTTCTATAAATATGAAAGGGGAAAATACTTTCCTAAATTATCTATTAATGGAATATCACTCATGATACAACTAAAGTATCCTACCTTGGTGGGAGCATATGTTACCATGGTTTTCATCAATACATAAAAGTAAGAAACTCATTATATGAAATAATAATAATCTTAAAGTATAAGGATCATTACACACATTCATAGATAAGAATATTCAATGGCATGTACCATGTGAAAATTCTACTCATGGTATTATCCCCATAATCTCCCATATTAGATATTACAAAGTGGTAACTTTAAGAAATAAAGTCTCATATACTTATGAGTAATTTTACCCATAGTTTTTATCTTTTATGTCCCATCAGATGACATCATATATCTATAGAGAATATAGTTTAAGAATATCATCATATCATCTCAATATTTATATCTAGCAGGGAACTATTTATGACCTTTTAAATGTGATAGATACTCAAGGATATTATAAAATTAAAGTCACATAGAAGAATAGTCAATATGTTATGAGATTTTATCAACATTAAAGTATATGAATATATAGAAAATAAAAAGTAATAAGTAGTTTATTTGAGTATACTAATTCCAATAGACTCCCACTTGGGATATATCTAACTAATAATGAATTTTAGTCCACTAGACCTAACATGATTTCCATTCTTCTGATGATATAGGGCTTCAGTTAATGGTTTTTATATATTATCTTCCATGTAAACATTACTTACTTTAATGTCACACCTCTAAGAAAAATACCTCAATAGATCATATTTCTAATGTATGTGTTTAATTTAATGATATAACCTTGAATCCTTTTTAAGAGCCACCACTATTGTATAATCACAAAAAAAATATGATGGGGTTTTTACTTTTAGGAACCATGTCAATCTATTAGAAAAAATTTCATATTTAAACTTATTCATTAGCTACATTAGAAATCACAATTTAATCATACTTCGCTATAAAATCAACAATTGTTGCTTGCTTTGAGCTCTTTTGACTCATAAAACCTCCCTTGATATTAAATATATATCCCAATTATAATTTTGGATCATCTTGGTCTATTTAAAAACTATAACCTATATATCCTCTAATGACTACCTCCTTATATCCTGTATAAAACAGGAACATTTCCCTAGTATGCTTGAGGAACTTTAAGATAGTCTTAACTACCATAAAATGGTACTCTCCTAGATTATATTGATATCTATATTCTATACTTAAGTCATAGGTGATATATTTCCTAGTACATAACATATCATACATGAATGGCCCTATTGATGATGTGTATGGGATCCTGGTTAGTCTATGTCTCTCCTTATGTATCTGAGGACACATTTTCTTGGAAAGATGAATTTCATGTGACATTGGCACCAATATCTTATTATATTGTTTCATATTGAATATATTTAATATCTTGTAAATGTATGTACCATGAATTATTCCAAGGATTCTCTTATATCTATCACAACAGATGGTGGTCTCAGGAATATATATTGCTTCACCTAATTATTTTTTGGATATGTGTGTGTTTAATAACATTTTAATGGGTTATAAGACTAGTATTTCATTTCCAATATGTAGTATATCATCAACATATACTATAAATAAAATGATTTCACTCCCATAAAATTATTTGTAGAGGAAAATATCATATCCATTATTTATAAAACCAAATTATATTATGGATTCATCAAATGGAATGTTCTACGGACACAAAGATTTCTTTAATCCATAAATATATCTCTACAACTGTCATACCTTATTGTCATTATCTGGAGTCACAAAACCTTCTTATTGTATTATATAGACATCTTTATAAAGGTTCTCATAAGGAAATATATTTTTACATTAATCTTTAAAATCTCATTGTCATGATAAGCTACTATGGAAAGTATAATTATAATGGATTTAATCATACAAAATGTTGAAAATGTTTCATAATTGTTTATTCCTTGACATTGTTTAAACCATTTTAAAACCAGTCTATATTTATAGGTATCGAATCATCTATCCATTTTTGGTTTCTTCTTGAATATTTTTTTGAAACTAATTGGATTTAAATCCACAATCAGATTTACCCAAATCTGTACATGTATTTGGTATATAGAATCTAGTTTAGAATTCATGGCTTCTTTCCATTTCATAGTTCTGGTGCCACTTACTACTTCCTTGTAGGTTATAGGATCATTATTATCTTTTAATAATGATTAACTATCTTTATTGACTAAATAATTGTGTCTTTCAGTTTCTATAACCCGTCTTATACTCTTATATAGTACTTGTGTCTCTAAAACATCCTCTTCCTCGATGATTTGTGAAATCTATTGTTATTCCAGATCTTGTGTATCTTAATCCATAACTTCATCAAATTTTATATCATTCCCACTATCTCTTTTACAGATCAGATCCCTCTTAATAATAATAGTGTGTCGTACGATTATAACCTTCATATAAGGGGTAATATAGTAAATATCCTTTAGTTTCATTAGGAAATATTATAAATATACACTTTTTCCCTTATGTTAATTTTTATTACCTAAAGAGGCTATGATAAACACTTCACATCCCCAAGCATGCAAATATGACAAGATAGGTTTCTTTCCACTCCATAATTTGAATGGAACGTTGCTTGTCACATTAGTTGGAACATAGTTTAGTTTGTATGATGTTTTCCATAATGTATATCTTCAAGAGGATAATAAAATAATTTCATGAATTATCATTGATATCTTCATTTCATGAAAGTTGTGGTTCTTCCTTTCACTTACACCATTACATTATGCTGTAAAATAAGAAGTGGGTTGGTATAATATCCTAAAATCATGTAGATAATAAATGAAAAATTGGTTAATATATTATCTTCCATGGACTAAGAAGAGTTTAATTATTTTCTAACCAAGTTGATTCTCGACTTTATTATTACACTCCATGAATTTATCAAATTAAACTAAATTATACCTTATTAAGTATACATATCCATATCTACTAAATTAAATAGTAAAATTTATGAAGTATGAGTGTCTACACTTTGTTTCAACTGGAAATGGTCCACACACATCATTAAAAACCAACTCTAGAAGATCTATGGCCCTTTTACTTATTCCATTTAATGGTATTTTGGTTATTTTACCTTAAAAATAAGAATTAAATGTTCTAAGTGGTTTTAGTTTGAAATAATATAAATATACATATCCTTATAATTTATTCAAGTGATTTTATTTTACATGGACTCAGTGGAAATGCCACAATTGGGTGTGATATGAGTTATAAAAACTAGATTTGTTATCAATTTGTATTACTTGGTTTGTGTAATACAACACATAAAAAATATTATTTCGGTGTGACTTGCCATAACATATTCTATATTTTTAAAATAAGCCACATTTATTCCCAAATTTTAAAATAAATCCATCGAAATAAAGACTAGATATAGAAATATTTTTTTTTGGAAACTCATAAAACATAATAATAATTCTTTAAAACCAATGTCGTTTCAGTTGGAAATGTGAGTTGGTAGTCTAAAATAACTACTATAGTGATCTTGGATCCATTATAATCTAATATATCCACCTCACCTTGTGTAAATATTCTAATTCTAATAAATTAATATAATTGGATATAAATGTAAGCACCAAAAGTTGAAATCAAATACCAAATTTTTAGAAATAGATAGATTTCACTCTATAAAAAATACACCTAAAGATTCCCCTTACTTATTTGTCATAGCATAGTTCTTCTTCTAGTGTCCATTATTTCCACATTAAAAATATATTTTGTTATACTAACTTGATTTCCCCTTAATCCACTTCTTCTTAATTGGGTGTTGTGAAGATTCTTTATACTTGGAGTTCATCTTGGATCCATTCAACTGGTATTTCCTCTTATTCATCATAAGGACAAAAGGTTTTTCATCCTTCATGTCGTTATAAACATGGAAAAGTAAACTAAGGATATGTGGGGAGACTTCTCAATGTTGTTTATTTTAAATTTCAGAGCAAATACAGATAATATCTAAGTGAGTGATTCAATTATGAGATCGATTCATAATTCATTATGTAGTTTAAACCCTAGAATCTATAAAAACTTAATGTGTCCAATAATATTGACTACGTGAGGCCCAGTTGTTGCACCTTATCTAACTTTTCTCATCAATAATGACTTAGAGATATCAAATTGTTCCTATCTAACTCTCTCTTGACAAATATTACAAAGACACTTGAGTATGATATAGGAATCCATATTCTCATGCAAATTCATTAGTTCATTGGATATGGATTATAGCATCAAACCCTAGGCATATATTTCATCATCCAATTTATTTTTCATAAAAATCAGTCTCTTTATCACTCACCTTCTTTGCAGGTGGATAATAAATTGGGGATTCTAGCACATAAAGCTTTTGTTCATGGAAAAATATAATGTACAAGCACTTGTACTATTCCTAGAAGTTACTACCAGTGAGGTGATTTTATTTATCCAGAATTAATCACAAGTATAACATGGTTGATAAAATTTCCATTTTAATATATCAATATAAAATAATAATTAATTAATTTATCTTTATTGTAATATTATGTGAGATTAAATAAATTAATTTTATTATTAGTTTCCCACAATTTTATCAAGTCCCAATTCCCTCACCATTGGACTCGGATTATCCTATTTTTTGGAAATTCTTATGGAAAGGATCTATATTTTACTTCTCATAAACCAAACTTTGGTTTTATAAGTTATTTGAATGTATTTAGGTAGAAATTCTTTCCAATTTCGAGCTTACATCTCTATAATCCATTGAGTGGACTCCCCAATATTCAAATCCTTATTTTTATTTCCTCAACACTTTCCTATGAGAAACCCCAAACTCTTATTTGATATTCAAACCTTGATTCTAAAAAGTTAATACTACGTAAAGCAATATTTAGAACACCCCAATAATTGGAAATCACTCTAACTTTGGCCAGAAAAGTACTATTAACTATGGTTTCCTTCATAAATTAAGTAAAGGAAGGATTTTATGACTTAATATTTTATTAAGGTTTTTTTATTATGTCTAAATTCCTTATTTTATCTTTTTACATATATTTTTAATATTAAGTTTATTTTATGTAAATTATTAACCATATGTTGACAAAATATTTATACATAATCCTTTTATTTTATTCCATAAGTGAATACTTGTTATTTAATTCATTTATTTATGAGATCATGATAGAATATCCATAAAATAAAATTAATAAATATTAAAATGAAAAAATAAAATGTGTGGCATGATTATGAACTTTATCTCACTTTATTTATTATGAGTACAATAAACAAACTATTGAACCTATGGGAAAACTCCATGAGCCATTCTTTGATCAATTTGCAGTATTCCGCCATTTTTTTTGTGTATCATCTAGGTTGACTTCACCTTTGATCCATCTTGAACCATCTCCAATCACATTGAAGCTCCAACCTTACATATTCTTTTCTCACACATTGGTGATGGGAACCAATGAAATATTTATGGGGTTTTCATAAAAGAAATAATGGAAAAACGGGTCTTTATATAATAAGAGGAAGAGATGACTCACAATCCATCATTTTAATTTAATAATAATAATTAAAAAAATCAAAACTTAAATTAAAATAAATCCAAACAATACACATTTTATTCAAGATCATGATAATCCATGCATTCAATACATACACATTTAAAAAACTAGCATTCATTTGAATCATTCTTGATTTAGATAAAGTGAGCTCAAATTAATTAATTCGTTTATCTTAATTTCCTTTTAAATAGTTCTGGATATTCCTATCCATTGTAATTTTAAACAAAACAGAAAATTTTATTTTATTTAAAATTAATTATGTACATAGTGTGTACATGGAGGAAACATGGCGTGTACCTATCCAAAATAGCCAACATGGTCTTTGTTGTGAATTGTGTGCTCAAATTAAATGTAGAATAAATGGCCTATTATGTATTTACATGATGTGTACTATTAATTATATACATACTAACACATGTTGTATTACATGGGGTGTACTGATTTTAATTCATGTAAAGTATATAGTGTGCAAAGACTATAAATGATGGGTAGTTTCATATTTTCTATAGAAAATGAATTAATCATTTAATATAATATAAAACAAATCACACAATATGTACTATCAATTATTAACACACACACAAATTTTGATTAGGTTTCAGGGTGTAATTAATTAAATTTTTCTCTATGTGTAAACTGGTAAGGGATACACAATGTGTACAAGCCACCAACAATTCATGTATATCATTCTTCATTTGTTTGCGATACATTCCTAGGAATCGGTAGGGTATTTCACCATGAACACTAATAAGGTCCATGGCTTGTACAATCTAGCTATATGTCATGTAACCTTTGTGTTACATGAATTCGAGTCTTATAACTCATGTAATAAATACATGATGTGACTTTGACTATGTGATTTCCAAAACAAAAATATGTTGAATGCACAGCGTGTATGGAAGATACATTCCATGTAATACAGAAATTCATGTGACAACCTAGCCCAGCCAATACATGATGTGTAATTAAATCATGTTTCATTTATTTCTTGACACATTGGAATAAATTCATGGCCCATAATGGTAAAATTAACTAGGATACACAGCGTGTAACTTTGGGATACATGTTGTGTAATCCCATTTCATCTATCCAGAATTCTCAACACCTTTGGATGGGTTATTTTGATGTTATTCATGTTTTTTTAACCTTACCTTGATCATATTAAGGTTAATGAAGAATAAATCTTGAAATTTTTATTAATAATGATAAACTAGAAATAAAATATTAACGATTAATGAGTAAATCGATCAATGTTGAATAAATAATTATACATTTAAATTTGACCACCCTAATACCAGTTGAAGGTTCTGGGTGTAGGGTAAGTACCTATTTGGGCCTAGAAAAACTCATCTATTACCAGATTCAATGAATAATATGTAATGTATGGGACAATAAACTTTATCACCGATGAATTTATCCAATGAAAATTGAAAAATAATGTCATAAACAAGAGAGGTGATCTTTCATGTTAAATTTATAATTAATTTGAAAGAAATAATTACCTTTTTAATAAGAAATTTCTCCAAAGTTGATGTTGATCATACAAAATTATATTAGGTTTTACCATTATTGCATAAATATGATTCAATGTAGAATCCCTCTGATGGTGATCCACATGTGCTCTTTTGATATCAAAATGTCATCAATGTACTCTGGGAGCTTGCCGATGGTACTAATCATCTTATGTCACTCCCTTTGATCGCCACACAATCCTTTAAGTGCAAGGATTGATTCTTATTATATTGTTCTTAACAGGAGTACTAAGTTGTAAAATGTTATTTTGATCATGAGAGAAAATCATATAGAATTTCTTCAAGGAGAGAATTATTTATAAATCTAGGTAAGGGAAAAAATAATTGCACATATAACCTTAATTATTCTCATAATCCTTAGTGAACCCTGTGTCTAATAATAATATTATTATTATTCATTTTATTCATTTTATGATCACATGTCTCATGGATAATATAAATATCAATAAATTAATTGATATTTATTTAAATGATATTTATTATATCATTTCCATTTCCCAGAACCTTACTCGTCTCATCCACTATTCTCAGTATTTACTAAACCTTGAAAAATAAATATTATTCATTCAATAAATAAATAAATATATAATATTCATAGTCATGTGAATAAATATTTATTTTCTATTCAACTCACATAAAATAGTGACTGAATATATACAATCAACAAATACTAAATAAATATCATTCCTTATTCTCGAGAATTGTATTTATTCAAATAATTAAATTCAAATAGATTTTAATTGAGATCAATAGAAACACTAAGTGTGTGACCCTATAGTATTCTTCCCCAATGGAATTAGTTGTATTCACCTAGTGTCTAAAATTAGTATTTAGAAACATATAAATGAACCCATGATGAAGAAGTAATGTCATAATGTTGATTGCCACATGTGAGAACTCGCTATTTAATATAATCACTTTGTCTTGATATCTCGTCAAGCAGATTGCATACTCATGTCAGTAACCTATATGCTTGATAACTATTTCTTTAACTTCCTAAAATAAACCCTTCCATACGACTTGGAAATGGAATTTTATTTCAGTAATTTCATTTCAATCAAAGGGATGATATATCATCTTCTATAAATATAGAAAGATAAATCCTTTCTCAACTTATCCATTAATGACATATCACTCAGGACGCACCCAACCTATCCTACCTCACTACAGTTATATATTATCATGGTTTTCATCAATACAAAAAATTACATGACTCATGATATACATTAATAATAATTATAAATTATAAGGATCATTGAACATATTTGTAGACAGAAATATCCAATGACACATAACATGTGAAATTCCTACTAGCAAGTATGTCCTAATAATCTCCCATATTGGATATTACCAAGTGAAAACTTTATGAGATGAAGTTTCATATGCTTATGATTACTCACACATTACAATCTATGTCATCTGTGACCCATCAGATGACATCAAATGACCAAAGGTTATATAGTTTAAGAATATCATCATATTATCTAAAGGTTACCATCATTGTGGGGAACTGGTTATGACCTTTTCAATGCGACATATACTCTAGGACATTATCTCATTAATGTCACATAAAATAAAAATAAATATATGATAAAAAAATTATTAATATTTAAATTTATGAATATATAGGAAATCTAAATTATAAATTATTTGGTTATAGGACACCAACTCTAATAGTTAATAACCCCACTGGGGACCTCACGCCTCACCAATATCTAAGATCATTCAAAGAGAATTATGTCTTCATTTATATATGAGTTATATCACACCTCAAAGAGTTAGATCCAAGAAACATCCACTTATCATGGATAACATGCACCCTATATCTTTAAGGGAGTACTAAATCCATCAACATAAGTGATGACACACACCTCATCATAAGATACAAGTCTGAGGGAGTAACCAACTCCCAAATCTAATAATAATCATTCCACATATTCATTAGAACAAAAAATTTGATGGGGTCACTAAGAATACATAAACAACGCCTGATCCATCTCCCATGGTAACATGCAGGATGCTAAAAGGGAGAGATAACATCGATCATCCACAACAAGAAATCGACATGAATACAATATAATAACGAGAGTTTTCGGTGAACTTATCATCCTTATATCCAAACCACATACACCCACTAGTCATAGGGGTTCATGAGAAGAAGTTAAACTCCCCATGTTACACATTCGTACAAAAATCCCATCATACCACCCTGCCGCATAGAGGGAACTGCTAAAGACAAGATTGAACTTCTATGTATACTGATCCTACACCCTCAATAGGGTCTATATCCACCAAAAATTCCTAAATATTACTAGTCTATGAATACCTATGAGGGTTCCTCACTCCTATATGTGAATATTTCCTAGGGGTTTACCATCCTCATGCATTATTTGGTTTATCACCTAGATCTTGACTTTATCGACACGGGACTAAGATCTATAACATGTCTCAAACTACCCCTTAAAAGGATTTTTTAGCATTGGATACCCCACCATCATGTTCTATAAGAAAAGATACTTATATTGGACTACTTACTTGTCTAAATTTGGATCCTGGGTAAGGAATCATGCAAAACCCCTCTAAGGGAAAGTACACAGTGTGTACACCCAATGACACACTCTAGGAATGTACTTATGATCATCACAGAGTGTATTTATTGACTTCACTTTATTTATTTAAAACTTTTGAATATTATTAAATATATTTCTAATTTTATTCGTAGATCTGGCACAAATATATGGGAATTCAAGAGAACTGATGCCAATATATTAAGAAAAATATCATGGTTAATGATCATGCATGTGCATATTGGTGAATTATTATTTTACTCTTGAATGGAGTCTTGGATTGAAAAACTAAGACCATTGTTGAATCTGTAAAACATGTTTTACCCTATTTATGGTGTAATTTTTTTTCACATCAGGTCTCACGATGGTTCTCACTCGCAAGTGGATAAAAAAGGGAGATTAATTAAAAAATTGATTAACTAATCAATTACTAAACCTAAGAAATATTATACTTAATTGATGCATAGGAAAACCTCTAGGGTTATCATAACAACCTTGAGAGAGTTTGGGTGAGATTTATTTAGAGGAAATTATTAATGAAAGGTCATGTAAACTTTTGGATACAATAAAGAACACAGAGGGATTGCCAACAACATTGCATATGAGTACATTATTCTCTAGTGATTGATCTACACTTGAGGTTGGGTTGTGTTATTTTGGTTTTGTTTTATTTTTGTATGATTGTTTTTAAAGGTTGAGGGCCAAGCCCCCATTTATTGAACAAATAAAGGAAGATCCTATTTTAGAAATGGGAAAGAGGAAAACCATTACAAGATGGGCAACAAGACTTAATAAAAAAGATATACAAAACAACTACAAGATCAAAAGAAATAAACATCCAAGTAGTCATCAGGTCTCATGAGACTTGATGTGAACAAACATCCAAGTATGATTTATTATACATAATTAGTAATAAATACTTGATTACTATAATACAATCATGGCCCTACTAACATATCAATTTTTTTATATTCTGATATTGGATTATTTTTTCTTACAAATGTGTTCTTCAATTGATTTATTTAGTTTTCGCATCAAAGATAGATGATCAGATTTGTAATGGCTATTTATGATACCAAATTTTTGTTTAATTGGTTTTCTCCTATATTTCTTTACATGCTTAATCAATAGCCTATAATAAATTGATGATTCAACTATTTCTAGTCTGGTTCAAATCACAATCAAACCCCCAAATCCATGATGAGGTGTTCCAAAAAATCAGAGTAATTGGTAATTGAATAATTTACAAATGAGGATGGTGAGAATGGGTTTGGTGGACCGATAAAGTTTGATTCTTCCTGAGGAAAAACATGTGGAATGATGGGGCTTCAATGAGGGATCATTTTTTTGGAAATCAGTGGCTAGAAATTGATCTCTAAAAATGGTGAAAATAGGAAAAACATATTTGGTGAGGGTACAAGAATGATTAGAGTCACAATTGGTGTAAATAATGAATAAATTAAATGACATGTTGAATATATGAAGTTTTTGGAAGATTCTTGATTACATAGTGTATAGTTTGGAAGAACACATGCCATATATATTAGGCACTGTGATAGATAGGTTTTTGTCCAAGATAAATATCATACACCATGTGGCATGACCCATGAGTATTAAAACCCTAGTTTTCCATCTCAGTATGTATAAGGAGTATATACCAAGGTCATTATTTAGATCTATACACCATGAATTTTATCCCACACATCATGTACCTATAGTTGGATTGTTCAACGTGTATAGGGAACACAAATATGGGTACCTATCGGCCCTCTACATTGTGTCATCCAAACCCACATGTTAATTAAATTAATACTTACATGCTATGTGAAACTAGTGCATGATCAGGGAAATATTATAGGTTACACATCATATACCCAAGGGTACATGTCATGTACCTCTCCCAAAAACATATTAAGTCCATATATCCTTGTTTGGACCCCAATTTTAGGAATACATGTACTCAATTATGGATGACTCAGAAATAGAACATGATGCTGGATAGATGTTTGATATCTGATATGTGACATTAGGTGGTGTGATTTAGGTTTTTCCGCCATTAGTGGTTAGATAAATATGAGTTTGGGTGTATCAGTAAGATCATTAACTTTTCTTCCTCCCCAATATAGGGTCAATTATATCACCCTATTATCCAGGATATGTGATCCCCTATCTATGATTAAGTTATAGATAGGTTCAGGTATCCCATCATGGGCTTAGGGTCTAAATCCTCTATCCCCATCCAAGGTAGGGTCAGGTATCCTATCACCCTTACCCAGTTGTGTCATCCTATACCTATTATATTATACAAATAGATTTAGGTATCCCCTTGGGGCCAAAGGTTTGATACCCTATCTGTGAGTTCAATTCCCTAGACTGAGGTTTCTTCTAATGAGGCACGGTTACTCCCTTTTTATTTTATTTTTATAGTGGTTACTTAAAAGGATTTCTCGGGTTTTCTTTGAGCATATCTAGGTTCCTCTTATCCTTTATCCCTAATTTATGAGTTTTTTGGTCTTTTAATGCTTCTTTATAGTTTTGGGGTTTCATACTAGGTATGTATATACACACACCTACATGGGTATCTTTCCCACATATGTCATGTCATATTCAGATTACAGGTTGTACAGAGAGGATCTTGGTGGAATTTGTGTTAGTGAAGCGAATAAAGACTCGATGGTGATGTTTCTTTAGTAGACATTGAATCTAGAGAATGTGTGTTGGTAACTTCACTATTTCAAATTCTAGGTTGGTTTTCCCTTTCTTTCAAGAATGTATTTTTACCTTGTGCATTTTTATTTATGTTTTATTATTTACCTGTGGATCCTAGAGGTAATTACATGTTTTTATTACATTTATCAATTGATTTAAATTATATATTACATTACTATGAGTTATATATGGGTGATTTTTATGTATAAGTATTTTAATAAAAGGCCTCCTATTTGAGAGTTATTTCTGCTCAGTGTTAGCCACTAGGCTCTAGCCTATTGGAGATGGGATTGGGGTGGAACACATGATCTATTACCACTCAGGAGGGGCTTGGTGGGTTGGACCATGTTAGATTAGTATAAAAGAGGGGTTTTCCTAGGGATGAATATTGTAGATATATGTGTTGTGAGGTTTGGTTTGGGAATTTTGAGAAACATTTTTTAGGCATCTAAAGTTTTGTTTTTAGGCTAGGGAACCCAGTGATGGGGTGTTAGATGATGTATCTATTTACCAAGACTCTGATAACCTTTCAGTCCACTTAAAGTGTTTAGACACTAGTTGTGGGTAGAATAATGGTAAATGCATCATATATGAATGAGTTATTTATTTTCCATGTTCTTTTTGAGTCATATCGCAAGATATACTCCTTTGATCATGGTTCTTCTTGTTAATTTACAAGATGAAGCTAGGATCCTAAGGTAGATTTTTTATGATAATCAATTGAGTGATGTGGCCTCTATTCAAGGATCGATTCATAACATTTTTCCTCTAGGGGAATTGTGAGTAGTTTCATAGCCCATTGAGTAGTAAGAAGATCCAACCCCATGATTCTAGAAGAGGTTTCTATTTATGTTGAGTAGATAATGTTCCCAACTACTTAGGGTGAGGATACACATAGGTTGAGTGCATTACATGTGTTTCAAATGTAGAGTAATACTAGGTTCTGAGGTGATTAGAATGTGAATGTGAAGAAGGAATTGATAGAGTCAGTGGTATGAGTGTTTCATCTCATCCAGAACCCTTTCAACCATATGGTGGTGTTTGAATCTAACCTTCTTCATGGATTAGCAGGAGACTGGGGGAGATAACTAACATAGACACGTGATGGGGAAACATTCCCTTGGGTGGAGTTTGAGTGCCTCTTTCTGTTAGAGTATTATCTAGATACACTTTGATCTGTGCATATACATGATTTGTTAAAGCTACAGTATGGAACTATGACCATTGTATAGTATATATAAATATTCAAAAATATCACATGATACTCTCTATGTATGATCAGTTATGGGTTATTATATGCACATAAGTTTGAGAGGGGATTGTACAAAGAGATCTAAGTAGGTGTAGTCCCTCTATGAATTCTCATCTATTTCAGGGTGCTAAAGAAATATTTAGTGATAGAGATATTATTTGATGAGGGGAGATATATGTCAAGTTTTGGTCATGTTTACTCAAGATAAGAGACCTTAGCGGTGGGAAGCAGATGGCAGACTTTGGGATTTAGACTTCTGAGATGGCTATAGGTGTGGACTCAAAACATAGAATCATAAGATTAGGGAACTATGATAGGATCCAGTTAGTCGGGGGATAGGTTTTTCTTTTCCATTAATAGGAAGGGTCATATTTCATAGAACTACTTAACCTTTCATAAAGTATAGGGATCATAGGTAGTGGATAGACTCCCATGTCATAGGTCGCAATGCGACTTGGGGCCTCCCAAGAGTGGTCAAGTTGTCCCTCTAGTAGATGAATTTGGTATAGAGGTTGGTGATTCCTAAAAAGGAGGGGTTGGAGGGGGTTAGTGTTACAATCCACTTTTTCCACTACTACCCCTAAGAAAACCACATCAGGCCTAGTGGGAAAAATTTAAAGGATGTGGTCAGTTGTATGCGGTTGAGAGATATGTCTTAGGGGAACTGAGTATGGTTTTAGGTATGATTTGTTATCTTTTAAAAAAAATTATCAGTACTCATATACACATGCATGATCAATTCTTCCTTACTTCATCCCCTTTTTTAGAACATAAAATACTAGAAGATCATATAGTATACCCATGCAACTAAAGACTCCTACTATGAGAAATCCCTTGATCACACACTTTTTCCAATAGAGAAAAATCATACTTAGTAGAGAGAGGTTAACATGGGATATCTTTGTGGATTCTATGAATCCATATAATTTCATCCTAGTATTAAATGGTTGTTTATGGTTCGTGCCTAATTTCACTACTTATGTCTAAGGGTGAGGTGATTTTGAGTAAATGGGTCGAGGTTTTCATTCATGGGTGAGAGGGATTCTTAATTGAGTCTAGCAATAATCATGCATAAAATGTTTCATCCAATCACTCCCTAGTTAGTGATTTTGACCCTTGGTGAACACTCAACACCCAAAAATAGTAGAGGACTACCTGTATGACTTCCCCAAGGATGTTCTAGGGACACCCCCGTGTAGGGAGGTTAACTTTGGTATCAACCATTACCTTGGGGATGCACTGATGTCTTGTATGGATTTTTTTATGTCCCCATCCAAGATATGGGAGCTGAGGAGGTAGTTTTGTTACCATTAGGAGAAAGGTTTCATCAGAACCAACGTGTCTCCCTAGGTATCTGCAATGTTTTTCACTAAAAAGTGGATGGGATTTTGAGAATTTTTGTTGACTACCACCACCTGGATTATGTGATAGTTACGAAAAAATACCTTCTTCCAAGAATTAATGATATTTTGACAATATAAAGGGGTCAAAGTGCTTATTGAAGATCTGTCTCTAGTTTGGATATCGTCAGCTGTGGGTTTAAGAGGTGCATATCATAAAAATAGCATTTTGATTTCCCCATAGATAATATGGGCCCTTAGTAATTCCCTTTGTCATGGAAAAATCCCTAGTTGTATTCATGGGAATTGTGAACTGGATCTTTTATCCCTTCCTAGACTAGTTTATAGTAGTCTTTATAGATGAAATCCTCTTTATTTGGAATCAAAAGTCAATCATGTAGAGCACCTAAGTAGTTCCATATACTTAATTTGTGAGAATAGACATTATAGAAAGATATTAAAGTGTTGGTTCTAAATCAATGGGGTCCACTTCCTAGGATATGTTATCTCATAGGTAAGAATAGTCATACCTGAAGAATATTGAGGTAGTTTTAGCATAGGATCCACTTAAGAGTTTGAATGAGGTGTAGAGTTTTATTGGTTTGGATGGATATTATCAGAGGTTCATGGTCAAATTTTATAATATTATAGAAACCTTGACTGAACTACCTCAAAAATGTTAGCCTTTTATTTAGTCTGAGTAATTTTGTAGGGATTTTAGGAATTTTAAATAGAGGTTGACTAATGTTTCTATCTTGATACTTCCATAGGAAGAATTTGAGTACATGGTGTTTTGAAATGTATCAGGAATAAGTCTTGGATGTGTATTGATGTAGAGTCATGTAGTGATTTTTTATAGTTCTAGGTTTTTGATACCCAATAGGAATAATTATGTAACTCACAAATTAGAGTTACTCATGGTATTGATCACTATAAATTTTTGGAGGCACTTCCTTATTGGTGAGTGATATGTGGTCTACTTAGACCGTTAGGGTCTTAATTATATCTTTTCATAGAGGAATTTGAACTTGATATGGTGGCATTGGATGGAATTTTTATAGGGATATGAATTTAAGATAGTTAATACTCTAGGGAAGGGGAATGTTTTGGCCAATTCCCTTTATAGAAAATCTTATTCTTGGTTTCTAGGAGGGGTGTCAAAGAAATTAGCCTCATTATGGTTTTCCTCGGTGGAAGAGGGAGAAGTAGTTTAGAACTGATTGATGGTAGTGAATCATCTTCTTCTTCAAATCATTAATGAATATAAGCTTAGGTACATCAATTGTAAATTGTTTCATATCCATATTTTGGAAATTAATTCACCGAATGGATTCTCTGAAGTTGTTGGGCATTTCATCCACTTTTGAGGATAGGTGATAGTCCTAATTTTGATATAAGAGGAGGTACTAAGGGAGTTTGATACTTCCCCTTTTTTGGTACAAACTAGTGTGGTGAAGATGTATCAGGATCTTTGACACCAATTCTAGTTGGCAGGAATGAAGATAAGTTTTATTGAATTTGTTTCTCGATGCCTTACCTATCAGTAGATAAAGGAAAATCATCAAATTCCAATGAGTTTTTTCCAACTCCTTGAGGTTGTAGAATGGAAGTGGGATGGTATATAGATGTATTTTTTTATTGAAATTTCATGATCAGAGATAGTCCATGATGCTATCTTATTGACCAAATAACCATGTTATCCCACTTACTATCTATCCGAGATGGGATTTAGTGGAGAGATTATGGTACTTGTACATGTAGGAGATCGCTCTACTAGATGGCATTCCATCAATTATTTTCTATAACTATGACACTTGATTCACATCCTAGTTTTTTATAGGATTTTTGGAGGTTTTTAAGACCCATTTTTGTATGAGTACATTTTTTCAACCTAAGATTGATGGTTAGGAAAAGCAAACAATTTAGTTACTTGAGGATGTATTGAGGGATTTCCTATTAGTATTAATTTAGATCTAGGATAACCAATTACCCTTGGTGGATTTTACCAACAACAACATATATAACTCCACTATCAGTATTACACCATTCTAATCCTTGTATGGGATACTTTATAGGTCACCCCTATGTTTTATAAAATTAGGTGAGTCATTACTAATGGGGACAAATCTAGTGATAATGGTGAAGAATAATGTACTTGATGATCCAAGAGAGGAGGAGACCCACCCAAAGCCATTATAAGTCCTATAAAGGCCATATGTGTAGACCCTAGGAGTTTTAGGAGGTGTGCCATGTGTTCCTGAAGATCTCACCTCAGTGCATCCTACAAAGATTTGTTCAGGGTGGTAAGATTTCTCCTAGATTTATCAGTCCATTCCAAAATCTATGTAGAGTAGGAAAGGTTGTATACCACTTGAAATTGACTATAGTGACCCAATAATTTTACACATTTTATTACTTTATTTTTAACATAATCAATAATTAGTTATGACCTAAATATTGTCAGGTTTGGTGTCTTTGGAATACTAGTTTCATAGTACATCAAAGGAAACTAAAACATGGCATCTCTATTTTTTATTTTATATAGTAAGCTCCTAAATACATTTAAACTCCTAAAACTTCATAGGATAACCAAGGTAATACATAAAATAAAGTTATGAGTTAAAAATAAAAGTAATGGAATAAAAATGATAAGGAATCATAACATTTGAGTCAAAGATATAACAAGATAACCTAAATGGGAAGGAATATGAGTAATAACAATATATCATAACATAAATAACATGGTATAATAATATCATGGTAGCATAGGAAATGTTGTAGCAATATATAACATGACATAAATATGATTCAAGACTAACATCCTAGACAATTTCACATGGTGGAAAAAGTCCCGTAATGTATTAGGTTTACTCCCTAATCCCATACATGGCGTCTCATGAGACTAGAGCTTTACCCAATGCATTAGAGTGTTATATGGGTACACCCCTCATAACATTTTCATGATCTATGTGTTCTATATAAAGGAATTCAATAAAAATTTATAAGATAATAATTACCCATGGAAAGAAAATTGGTTTCATAATCTTTATTCATATCATAATCAAAGGAAATTTCATAATTAAAGTGTTTGAAAAATAATCATAAGGCATATATTACCCCATTAAAGGAAGAAATAATAAACTAGGTATATATGTAAGAGAAATATATGCATAATTTAGAATCAATTCATAGCATCAAAGGTTGTTGTTGTTATGAAAATTCTTTTAAAAAGTTTATAAACATTCCTAAGGAAAATAACCTTTCCACTTTGAAAATATTTTTTAAAAAACTAAAAATTCACAAAGTAATGTCAAAATAATTTTCTTTGAAAATAACCCTATAAACTTATAAAGGAAGTTTAAAATAAAATAATGGTCATTATGGTGGTTAATTATTTGTATTCTATACACATTAAAACAAATATTCCTTTTACATTTTCGATACAATCCAAACTATCATCTTTTTGGAAAACGTCATGAAGATTCTTTTCAAAAAAAATTGTGAAAAGTAAGAAAATATGTAAAAATTTATTTAATAAATAATTTTTATAATTTTAAAAACTTTTTTGAAAACTTTTTTAGAATTCATGGTTCTAGAAGAAAAATTATTTTCGACCGAAGAAAGAATTGAAGTCGGATTCTCTTAAAAAAAATTATCAATCAATTTAAATACAAAATAGTATAAAAATGGTACTATTAATTGAAAACATCATGAATAAAAATATAAAAAAATACAAAAAATTATTATACAATGATCAAATAATTTCCATCAATGTAAATTCATGCATAAGCAATCCAGATTAAAATAATATTGAAACATAAATCCTTACCACTTTCGTAACTTTTGAATCATAGAATCTCATAAATGAAGTATATGAATTATAACTTAAAATATCATGAATTATCAAGGATTGATGATATATTATTTAAATGGGTGTTATATAAACAATTTAAAAGAAATTAGTTTCATAAAATAATATGTGTCTCAAAGAAGGAAGTTTGAGACAAAACCCTTACAATGTTTGTATCATTAAGTTAAGAGTTAATAAATGGGGTGATTATGTGTAGAAAATTTATATCCAAAAAATTAAAGTTTAAATTCAGAATAAATCAATAAAAAGTAATTTCACACATAATATTGGCATAATATAATCAATAAATTAGACGTATATCCCAATGAATGTAAATTGAGTTAAGAAACCCCTTACCTCACACTTCCCTTTAATTGAGTGGTCTTTAAACTCCTATATAATGGTTTAAAAAATATTATTAACTTATAAAATAACCATATTAATATTTATAATATCATATTTTATCCTTTTATAGTATCTTATTACCTGTTAGTTAATAATATTTCATTATCACTATAGTTTCGAGTATTAATTACCTTATTTTCTCATGCATGTTTTGTCATGAAAGTTTCATATATTGAACATAGGATATAGTTCTATAATCTCTAGAATTATATTAATGTTTTAAATATAATTTTTTTCATTATATTATTCTATATAACAATTACTTAATTTTTAACATGTATAATGAATCACATCCCTTTATGGAGATGATAGGTCGTACATACACACGAACGATGTTATCATTTCCATAATAGGTTAAAGGGTAAGGAAATGGATGGTATATTAAGTTTAAAGATTCAACATCATTTTATATATATCACATATATTAATTAAATTTATCCTTAATTACCTTACATGTAAATCATTAGTTAAAAATTAATTACATCAATTCATGAGATGGTAGTCCGCCATATCCACAAGAAACATTATTGTATCCCCCAAATAATGGAAAGTAAAATGGTATATGTGATATGATAATTAAATAATTATAATAATTCCATATATATCATATAAATATATTAAATCCATCATTATATCCATCCTTGAAAGGTGGTGATGGAAAATTAATTACATTAGTTCGTGATGCGGTAGTCCACCATACACACAATCAACGGTTTTGTTTCCAATTTGATGGAGGAGGTGATGGATATATATAATTCCATCAACATAATAACATAAAATTATATGGTAGATACTATTTTTATTATATTTTAATTGTTAATACATAATTAAAGGTATAAAAATAATAAATAAAATGAAATATATTCAATAATACAGGTACCTTCTCTTAAAGAAACCACCTTTGGATCTCCTCTTAAATACCTTAAGGTTGGTATTTTGGGAATACAAGAACCTATAGAATATTAATAAGGATTTTGGTGAGGGATTTTTTTCAGGGTTTGGCCTAGAAAAAGAGCTTTATATGTGTGAATAAGTGAAGGGAAAGAGTGCCCTTTTATAAGTAGGGAAAGGGGACCCTATTCGAAATTACTTGGAAATTTCCTAAAAGAATCCAAAATGATAGTCATTACTAAAAAATGCTTTAAAATGACCATATATTCTAATATTGGATAACTAAGGTATAAATTTCGCTATAAAATAATATTTTTTTCATGTTTCTAGGTCATTTTAACCCTTATATTCTTAGATTAACTCCACGGTAAACCCATTTTTACCTTAACCGCGGTAATTATATTTTACTATTTTCACGATTCATTTTGGTAAAAAATTAAGTGGACCTTATTATATAATATAAATTATTTTAATTCAAAATATTTAATCCATTTTTACAAATTTAATTCATATAATTGTCATAATTCAATATAAAATTATACCTACAGACATGATGAAAAAATGGCTTACCAAAGAGAAATTTCCCATAAGTATAAAAGGTTTTAATATCAAAATTCAGTATAAAATTGATTCCAATGACCTAATTTTTATTTCTTATAATATAATTTTACTAATTTAAATTTAAAACAAATTTGAAATATAATTTAATTTGTGAATAATTTAAATGAAAAGGCGGTTTTTAATATATATCAGTATTTTTCACTATTCATCAAAAAATAAAACTTTGTAGAAAAATAAAAAAAAATCACAATAAGATAATTTTGATATGATAATTTAAAAAATGAAAATAATTTTTATTAAATCAATTTTTGAAAATTTTTAAAAATTAATTTTATTATAAGTGCACAAGATGTGACAAAACCATTTTTTTTAATACAGATTTTCAAAAAAAATTAATTTACTTTAAAATGATTCTTATTTTATTTATAATAAATAAATATACATTTATTATATTTTATAAATTTTTAAACCGTATAATTTTCATAATTTAGTTAATTCTATTCATATCTTCCAATTTAACTGCTAGGTTATAATGGCCATGTTTAAATAATAATATTTTAAGAGTGTATCATGTTTCATTTAAACTCACTAGTGAGTGCGTCACAAGCTATCAAAGAGATTGAATTTATTTAAAAAAATAAAATAAATTCTCAAGGTGTTACATTCCCTTCTAATCTTGGTTTTGTGTTTCATATACGCTATCAAATGTAATGTTCTTTTAAAATATCAATGTGTCACATTCTACCCCCTTAAATAAATTGCATCCTCACAATTTAATATTGATCACAAAAATAAAGGGTTTAAAACTTGAAAATACTGTTATTGAAATTTCAATTCGTGATAAGGGTTAATAAAATATTCTCTTTATAAGAGATAAATTGAATTATAGAGGTCATCTAGAATAACAAATTATTAGGTTTCCAAGTAGGATATCATAGGTGGGAAATGAAAAAATCGAAATGGAAGAGAATACCAACGCCCAGGGATTAATAGAGAGTGATATAAAACGTGGCCATGATAAAGTTAACCACTACAAAACCATAAATCAATGATAAGTTAAAATACCATTGATTAAACATAAATGAAGGTAATAATACAACATTTTTATCTCATGATTTTTTCCTAAAGTTGAAGGTATTTTTACCATCAATATAGAGAAATCGAGAAAATATACTTACTTTATTCCTTTATATTACATAATCACAATCACATCCTTTGTGAAAATGATGATTATTCAAGATTAATTTTTCATTCCTGGATCACTAAAAAATTTCATTAGATCATAAGATCCCTAAAATAATAACAAGTTATTCCCCCTATCATTACTAAAACCAATATGGTTTTCACAAGTTATCCAATATAATACATTGATCTCTAATACCACAATAGTAATTCCCAAAGTTAAACTTAATCCATTCTATAAGTGTTTGTACTCAAAACCCTTCATATTACATCTCAAAAAATGTAATATCATTCTTCCCAAATAATCCTATACATTAAATCTAAAGGTTATATATACTTCAACCAAATAAAATGTCTCCCAAAATATCATAAATTACCTCAAAAATATTTTATCAACTAAATATTTATTCATCAAATCATTTAAGTGAATATAATATCATACTAACTAGTGCATCATCTGGGACAATGGTTGGCATGTTAGTATTTGAAATTAGTGATTCAATATTTTAACAGTCTTATCTATTTTGATAAATTACTATCTCATCACATTTATTAAAATTAAAAAGTGTTATTAAAATTTAATATTTTTTTAATTATATGCCTTAATAATGTTTATAGAATTATTTTAAAATGGTGTTAATGTTTTAATGTTTTTTATATTTTAATTATTTTAATGTTATTTAATATATATTTTATCCTTAACAAGAAAAAATGGTCCAACTATTGTGAGCCCCTAAGGCTAAACTTCAACCATGGAAAGGGGACACAATGGGTCAACCTCATAAGGCATGCCTTTGGTATCCCATATAGAGGCAGAGGTAAGCATATAGGTGGGACCATGTATGAGGCCCACACAGCATTCCCTGAGGCACATGGTTTGGGATTAGTTCTTGGTAGTCCCGTGTATAAGGACCATTTTATTGAATGGTAGGGTGAGAATTTTGAACCCCATTGACATCTTAGAAGCTACGTCTCGTAGCTTGATTAATATAATGATTGATCACCACTTCTCAAAACTGATGTGGCGTGTGTTTTGTTTTTTACTATTCATACTTTAAAAACTCTATCATATTCTCAATCTTCAGATCAATTTAATTCAAACTATTATATCTCATTCTGATCTCCCATGTTATTTCTTGAAATCCCTTACCTTTGTGTTCGAATTTAATTCATATTCCTTAGTTTTCCATCATTCTCCAGCTCACCGGTGAACATCATTGTATCTATAACGAAGCCTGGTTTGACTAGTCTTCCCCTAAAGTTCCATTTTTCAAGTTTCACTCCTCTCTAAGATCTTCTTTTCACTTCTCTTCATGAATTGATCTTTAATAGTATCTTCTTATTTTTCTATACAATTTTTTTACGGTAGTTCATCTTTCAACATAAGAACTGTTGGATAAATGGTGGATCATTTTAACTCATAGACCATTGAACCCTAATGGAAGCACCATTTCTGAATGGTGGAATATTTTTTCCACCTATATTTTTCTTCAATGATTATTCATTTCTTCCACTGATAGAAAAATGATCTACCATTATCTACTTTTATACTATTGGAATCCAATGATAGAATATTTTATCCACCATTAGCTTCTCTATTTTTCTACCATTGGACATCCAATGGTAGCACCTTCAAGATGTTTCAGCAGTGTCTGTACAGTATCCCTTCTTCTTATTAGGTATTTTTATCTTGTTAATTTTATTCTAATTGGATTCAGAATATTATTATTTCATGTTTTAAAATGTTTCCTTATTTTTATTAGTATATTTTTTATCTATTGTATCATCATGATCATCGACAGTGTTTTTAGTCTATATCCATTGGACATCCAATGGTAAGTAATCTTCCATCATTGGACATAACCAATGATAGAAATTATTTTTATTTTCATAATGGCATGGATATCGTGATCTTACCCAAGTTGGGGCTTTATCTGTAACTACACCAAGCCCTCCTTTATAGGCTAGGGGTGGCGATAAGCACCGAAGGCATATCTAAACTCGAGTATTTATTTTCCTAAGTATATTTATACACACACACAACCATATTGATGTAAAATTACATAGGGAAAGATTAAAATATGCAAAAATTCTATAAAATAAATCAAGTATGCATAACCTTTAGGGTGTATAAGAGTACGATGGTATAAACTAAAAATTAAAGGGAAAAATACACACCAAACCAGAAATATGTCCCAACCTAAAAAAACTAGAAAAGAAATATATTGAGAGATCTCATATCCTAAATCAGAAGTTATGACCACCATACATGGTCCAAAGCACCCAGTATCTCTAATCACCTTTGTAGTCACAGTCAACCTGTCTATCATCTTCATAAGACACAACATGTGTGGGAAAATTCCACACAGGGGTGAGTATATACATACCTATTAAGATATCCTGAAAGCTGAAGGAGGATCAGTAAGAGATACAATAGGGATCAAAAGATATTAGGTGTAAGATATAGTCAAAGAGAATATCTCAACCCAACTAATATTGAAAGTAATTTCATTCAAGCACAAGGAGATCAACATGGTGAGTAGATGAACTACTCATCAAGTCTTAACAACCTATAATAGGAGAGTAGACTCATCTAACCACAAGAATATAAACATGGAAATCATGTGGCATACCATGCGCATCTTCACCTCCCTTGGAAGGAGAGTAACCAAATCCAAGGTGTGGATACATAAGAATGTGTGTGTGTGTATGTGTGTTCAGTTAATGAATCTAAAATGAGAGATTAAGGGGATCTCTATCTCACAACTCAGTCCAAGAATAATAGTATCCAATAGTTCCAAATATCCATCAACGATGCCCAGGATCTCATGTATCTTACCAGAAGTAACCACTCAAGTCCATCCATACCTCGTCATTGTGTTGCATAGTCAACATGCCACAAACATGAATTAGAGGACTCGTGCCCTAGTACGTCAGGGGGATCCACTATAAACTATCCATAGAGGACCCATACCCATGTCTATGGGGGGTTCCACTCTAGTTTCATGAGGATTTGAACCCTATGTTGATAGGGTTTCCACTCATTAAGATAGATTACATGTTCTCTTACTGATGGGGGTACTAATCTAAAGTTTGAGGACCCATTCCCATGATGATGGGGGTTCTACTCCAATCATTGAGTACCCATTCTCTATCTGATAATGAGGTTCCACTCAGAAGTTGAGGACCCACACCCTGGTATAACAGGGGGTTTCACTCTAGTAATCGAGGACCCACACCCTACTCGATAGGTAGTTTCACTTAGAAGGTAGCTGTAGAGGACTCACACCCATGATTATTGGGGGATTCCACTCTAAAGTTTTAGGACTCCAATTCCCATATCTACTAGAGAGTACAACTCGGTAGTCTCTGGTGATTCTGTCTGATCACTATTTTCTTAGATTGTTGCCTAAATAAGTTTCATACCCAGAAAATTTCACATTGTATCTCTAAACCCACAACTGAGGGAACCATCATGTTCTATGTGGAAGAAAATTTAGGATAGGAAACTCATAATCCAAAATCCTAGTTCAAACAAATGAGATACAAAACCTTGATGTTTCCTAAAAAGTGATCAGGGGGAACATGTCGGGTGAGGGGACCCAAACAACATGTGGTATTGAACCACCTCCTGGTCATGTCCTCGGCCGGTACACAGCTTCCAAGCCATGTAGTAGTATACTCCATGTTGGTGGACTACATGGCTTGTCCAAGCTAACCGAGACCGGGCTATGTTCGGTTGGAAATGCCCCTATACCAGACCCCGTGTCCAGGTATCAGACCCCATGTCTGTGTACTCTGGTACAGAGATGTGTACATGTCCATGTACTTCTACATAGGTTTTTTCCCATGTGATCCATCACATAGGGTGTCCAAATGGGGAAGGGGTACATGGTGTGTTAGAGATCAGACACACTATGTCGTCCTTAAAGATTCCAAAACCCTATCCATCACCGATGAGGGGGCTACATGATGTGTGTTCGTCCTTGTACATAGTGTGTAGTTGGATTTTCTCCAGAAAGTCATATCCACAATCTGAATTCCATATCTGGGTGTTTTGATCCATTTTTTCATAGATCCTGCCTAAAAATTTTTCATGATGAGTGGATCTGACCATGATTCATAGTTTCTGGTCATCTTTAACTAGAAATCATCCTTTGTTTGTGTTCGTGTGAACCCATACATTGTTACACATCCTGAATCCTATGCCTTTGATTAATCAGAAATTGATCATTTAAACAATCATGTTCATCTCGCAAAAACCCCATATTTGTGCCCATTTCATCGATTAATTCTTCACACATGATTTCATCATAGTTCTGGGGGTTCTATAAGGCTTGTTACCACTCAGAAAATTCAAACTAGGACTATGGGGTTAAACTGGTTAAGAAAGTGAAGAAATAAGGGAGAAAAACACAAAACCAAAGGTTTAAACATAATTGGTCAAATTTTCTTGGCCAGTGATCAAGAACAGTAATCTAAGGCTATAAATCAATTGAATAAATTTAGATTTCAATATTGGGGTGCATGTAATGGATGTAAAAGGGGTGCAGATCAAAAAATAAGGATTTATATGCTCAATCTATTTAATCAAAGGGCCTAAATCACTAATTGATAAGTCCTACCTAGATTTTTGATCATTCATTGATGAATAATGTTCTCTCCAACAATCAAGAGAATCTATTGGATTCACTGCATCTTGATCTGATCTGATCTGACATTTTTTCATCATCTAAGGTGATTTAGCAATGATGGAGTAATGATGAGCTCTAGAATTCTCCTGGGGTTTATGTGGATAACTCTATAGAATTAACCCTAGTGATATTCTTATATAACATTTCTCTACATCAAAATGAAACAATTAATTAATTAACTAATTCACTGAATATACCTCCAATGAGCGAGAATTCAGAACGCTCCATACCAACCAAATTTATGCCACGCCTAGGGTAAATACCATGTTCTAAACTCAACAGTAGACTTGGATTTCTGGTCTAAACTTTTGTTTAAGATTTATTCCATTCTCTTTAAGAAGCTTTGTTCACATAATATAAAATATATTTAATATTTTTATAAAATTAATTCTGGGCACACCGGACCTTGGAATCGCATTTCGTATTAGTGATTAACTCTAGAAATATATATAGAAATATTTCAAAGTATTACAAGAAAAAAAAAACATAGTCTCTACATCATTCCCTCCTACAAGATTTTCATCCTTGAAAAGAAAAACTAAGAAAAAAAACTTGGTATACTGAGCCCGCAATTGGATCTCCCGCACCTAGGAACTCTCTTACACATTTTTGTACTGCCACAACACACAAACCAAGGTGATGGTCCATCCACATAGGGTCCTCTCCTATAAATCCTTGATCACCAATAGGTGCTCTGAGGTTTCTCTATCCTTGATTTCCAGCTCACCCTAGTTGATAATGTGCATAGGTTCGTGAATATATCTTTTTTGCTGCAATACATTGAAGATTCCATGCACCCGCTCTAGCTTTGGGGGTAGGGAGAGGCAGTAACCAACCTCACCAACCCTCTGTATGATCTCGAATGGCCCGATAAACCTCATGGATAGCTTTCCTTCTAAGACAAACCTCTGAAACCCTCATCATGGGGAGACTCTTAAGAAAATGTGGTCTCCCTACTCAAACTCCAAGGGTCTATGACAGCGATCTGCATAAAATTTTTGCCTTCTCTAGGCCGCCCTCATCTTATATCATATGACCTGGACCTTATCTGTCATCACCTAGATCATATCTGGTCCCACAATAGATGTCTCATCGATCTATGTTCAACATAAGGGTGACCTGCAAGGTCTCTCGTATAAGTAATAAAAAGGCATCATGACAAAAGTAGAGTGGTAGTTGTTATTGTATGCAGACTCCACCGAGGGAAGGTGATCCTACCATCTCTAAAAAAATTCTAACACGTAATCCCTGAACATATCCTCTAACACCTGGATAGTATGGTCTTTCTTTCCTTCCATCTGGGGGTGGAAGGATGTACTCATCTTTATCTGGGTCCTGAAATCCTCTTAAATTCATCTCTACAGTCGTAATGTAAATTTCATGTCACAATCAGATACGATCATCAAGGTCACCCCAATAAGGTGAACAATATCCCAAACATACAACTAACTCAAACTCTCCACCAAAATCTACTCCCTAATAGTAAGTAAGTGTGCCGACTTCATGAGTCAGTCAACTATCACCCAGATGGCATCATGAACCTTCATTGTGTGTGGAATTCCTATCACAAACTCAATTGATATGCCATCACATTTCCACTCTGGGATCTCAAGGGGTTGCAACAAACCTATTAAAACTTGGCACTCGGCCTCCACCCAATGACGGGTGAGGCACTGAGAGTCAAACTCAGCTACGCTCTATCTTATGTTAGACCACAAAAACTAGCATTGAAGGTATCTGTATATCTTCCCCAAACCAGGATGTAAAACTATGGGAGAAATATTTAACTCTTGTAGTGCCTCCTCTCTCAATGTGACAAGGACCAGCGTCCATACCTAAAAAAAGGTTGACGTGATTCTCTCCTTTAGAATATCCATCTGGTGATTCTTTTGTGGATATATGATAATGTAAGACTTCATAGTTGATGTATCCTAGGTGGGAATATTTCACACACTTAAGAAACATAAGATTAAACATCATCGATTGCAGAAAATTTGTACCCTCCTGCTCCACCAGGGTCAACTGCAAGGAGGCCAACTACTCCAAAGTCTCTTACACCAAGCGATATTGGAACTTACTACTATGGGAATATACTATAACATTTACCTTCCCTATATTATAGACTATCTCAAAGTTATATTCCTATAGGAACTCCAGCTAAAACCACTCCCTCAGGTTCAATTCTCTCTAATTGAAGATGTTCCTAAGACTCTGGTGGTCTGAGTAAACCACAAAGTGCTCACCTAGAAGGTAGTGCCTCCAAATCCTCAAGATTAAGACTATCATTGTGAGCTCTAGGTTATGAGTCATGTAGTTATTCTCTTGGATTCTCAACTACCTCGACTCGTATGTGATAGTTTCCTGCCACTGCATCAACACACAGCCAAGACCAACTCCTAAGGCATCGTAATAACCTATAAACTACATGCATTCCTCTAGTAGTATCAACACATGATCACTTATTAGCCTCAATCTCAACTTCTCAAACTACCTATATCACAACTCATACAATTTAAATGACTTCCCTTTATATATTAGGGAGGTCAAAAGGGCTGTGATTCAAGATAATTCTGCCAAAAACCTCCTATAGTACCCTACTAAGCCAAGAAAGAACCGCACCTCTAACAAGTTCTTGGGTGGCTCCCAAGCAAGCACTCCATTGATCTTAGTTGGTTCTATGGGTAAACCATGATCTGAGATGACATGCCCCCAAAATTTTACCTCATGGATCCAAAACTATCACTTTGAGAGATTTCTGTAAATATGGTACTCTCAAAATAGATCTAATACTATCTTCAAGTGTTCTACATGCTCCTCCTCTGATGCAAAGTAGAGGAGTATGCCATTAATGAAGAAAAAAAATGGTCCAAGTATGGCTAGAAGACCTAGTTCATCAAATCCATTAATAGGGTGGGGGAATTCATCACACCAAAGGGCATCACTAAGAAATCATAGTATCCATAGCGACATCATAATTTCAAATTTGGAATATTAGCCTCGTGAACCCCCAACTGGTGGTATTCAGACCTGAGATCAATCTTTGAGAACCATATCACACCTCGTAATAGGTCAAAGAGGTCATCAATCCTTGGAAAGGGATGCATTTTATTTATCATGGCCTAGTTTAGGGGATGATAATCCATAAAAATCCATAAGCTCATGTCTTCCTTTTTCACAAACAACATCGGAGATGCCCAGGGGGGCACATTGGGTCTTATAAAACCTTTATCTCAAAGATACTATAACTACAACCATATATCCCAAAGCTCATTAGGGGACATATTATATTCCTTATAATATATTAGAGTGGTATCATGATTAAATTCAATGAAAAACTCCATCTCCCACCTCATAGGAAGTCTTAAAATGTCCTCAGAGAAGACATACATGGTATCCTTCAAAAATGAAAGAACCCAGATGCCTGAAGATCCTACTTCACTAAGTTATAAAATCACCAAATGATGGGTTATGGGTTGCAGCCTCCTGATCTCAAATCCCACTTGTCCCTTCATGAGATCTCTCTCTCCATAAAAGGATAATCTTGTCCCATCAGTGCATAGGCACCTGGATTTTCAGTGATGATAGTCAATGTGGGTATGGACCATGGAAAACCAATCCATAACCAATATGATGTCATAGGTTTCTATCATGTTTACCAAAATGTCCCATGTTAACCTCTCTCCACCAAGAGATATCTCACACTATTATCAGATAAAAAATACAGAAGAAGTGTTTCCTGTAGGAACCTCAAGACAGAGTTGTTGGGATAGCACCTCAGCTGGGAGCTCTAACTCTCACACCATAAGTATAGTGATAAAGGAATGGTTGGAAACTATGTCTACTAACAATAAATAAATATTTTAAAACACATATATCATACCTATAATCATCTTGTGTGATGTGGGATCATAAACTTCCAAAGCTTGTAGCTGTATGTGGCTCCAACTGCCGGCTCCCTGAGCCTAATGTGGGCTACCTAGTGGTGGTGGTGGAAGGATCTCATATCATCATTCACCACCCATAGCTCCTCCTACTCCTATGTCAGCTCGTCCTCCCTGGGGACCACCCTTTCCATGCCTGGGAGATCCCTGATCACGGTGCTACCTTTGTTGTGGCGGTCTATCAGCTATATTTTTATGATTCTTAGCATATTTATTTGTAAAGTCTCATGATATGTGACCTCACCCATCACAAGTAAATCACCAACCCTCTCCAAGATTACTAGATTCTCTTTTCTGCCTCTGACCACATGCCTGATCCTAGTTACAGGGAGGTCTTCAGTGCTAATATCCTGGTGTCTGGCATCTGTTACCTACTGTAGATGAATCAGCTCTATGGTGCCCACTGCCAGATTTAGTGGTCTAGAATCCCTCTAATAGAAATCTATCTTTCACCAGTGCTCTCTCCAACACCTTGAAATGGGTGGAAATCAAAAAAAAACTATCTCATATCTCTCTATAGAGTCCCTGATCAAATTTCCATGCTTGTAAGTATCCATCTCGGATCATGTTAAGGGAGTACTCTGTAAGGTCTGTGAAGATCATTGCATACTCAATCACTATCATCCATCCCTTCTGTAGCTCCAGGATCTCATGAATCTAGACTGAGTACAAGAAAGAGGGGTAGTACTCTTCATAGAAAAAATTTTGGAATTCAGACTACAAGAGTGTCAACTCATCATCCATCTATATAACGAGACTTTGATGGCACCCAGATACCATGTGGAAAAGGATAGCTTCCAGTGCAACCACCTGATCTATAAAGGTCTAAAAAATCCTGAAGATATATACTATTGGATCTAGAAAATCCTCTTCTACTTGAGGATTTGGCTTTCCATGGAACCTCAAAATCCTCTGGAATTGCAACTCATGGAGTGCACTAAGACTACATGCATCCTCATCTTGCTCTACTTGGAAAATATGCTACTTGATAGGTGGTGGTTCTACCACTTATCCACCTGGAGGAAGGGGTTGTGGGATGAACTCCAAATTGAGGCCTCATTACTCATCAGATTATCGTTAAGAACCAGAATCGGTATCCTGGATGGCTATCATGGTGGAGGTATCCTAAGATTTATCAATACATTCCATAGTAAGATGAGTGTATATATATATATATCAACAATAATGGGTAGTTTACTCAAGAAGGACATTCAAATAATCAATCCTATATGATGCATGTACCATTGATCCTTGCAAAAAATATCATGGTATGCTAAGTTAACAAGCAGGTATTCAGGGTCCTGGTGAATGGATACATTAGCCTCTTGTACCAACATTGGACTCCCTATCCAGAGAGCCACACTCAAGACATGTTGACACTATTTCCCTAAACCCAACCAAATCCTCTTAAGTGGGATATTCCGAACAACATTCCAAGTAATGAACTTTCCCTAATACCAATCTGTCACAACCCAACCTAAGATGGGGCTCAATCTACAACTACCCCAACACTGTATCTATAGGACAAAGGGTGGATACTAGTGCTGAAGGAATGTATAAACTTGGGGAGGTATTTCCCTAAGTACCTGTATTCACACACACAACCATCTCAATGAAAAAGTGTAGAGGGAAAGAGTAAAAGATGCAACAATTCTATAAAGTAAACCAAGAATGCATAACCACTATGGTGTATAAGAATACAACAATAAAAACTGAAAATTAAAGGAAGAAAATACACACCCAACCAGAAATATGTCCCAACCTGAAAAAACTAGAAAATAAAGTTGTTGAGAGAGCCTAGCTCCTAAATCCCAAGCTACAACCACCATACATGGTCCAAAGCACCCAGTATCCCAAAATTTAATTGTATTCATGGTTGACCTATCTTTCGTATGTATAATACATGACACATGTAGGAAAATCCCATATAGGGGTGAGTATATACATACCCTGTAAGATAACTTGAAAGCTGAAGTGTGAGTATTAAGAGATACCACAGGGATAGAAATATAGTAGATGCAAGATACAGTCAAAGAGAACAGCTCAACCCAACCAAGAGTAAAATTAACCTCATCCAATCATAAAAGGATCAATATGGTGAGTAGATGAACTACTCATTGATTATTCACCATCTATAGTAGGATAGTAGGCTCATCCATCCATGAGAAGCTAAAAATAGAAATCATGTGGTATACCCCATGTGTCTTTGCCTCTCATGGAAGAAGAGTAACCAAATACAAGGTGTGGATATAGAATAATATATATGTGTGTACTTATTCAAAGAATCCAAAATTATATAGTAAGGGTATATCCATCTCATATCTCAACCTAAGAAGAAGAGTAGCCAACAGTTCCAAAAGTCCATCAATGATGCTCAGCATCTCATGTGTCTTCCTAGAAGTAACTGCTCAAGTCCAATCACGCCTTTTCATTATTCTGTACAGTCAAGGGACCACAAACTTAAAGTATAAAAACCACTCCCTATTACATAAAGGTGGTTCCACTATGAATTATCCATAAAGGACCCATGCCCATGCCAATGGGGGGTTCCACTCTAGTGTCACAAGGTCCCTGCCCTATGCTAATAGGGGGTTCCTCTTTGTATGGTAGAGGACCCATGCCCATGCCAATGGGAGGTTTCACTCTAAAAATTGAGTACTCACACCCATGATTATGGGGAGTTACACTCTAGTCATCAAGGACCCACATCCTATCTAATAGGCGGGTTCCACTCAGAAGTCGAGGACTCGCACTCGAGTACAATAGGGGGATTCACTCTGGTTATCAAGGACCTACACCCTACCCGATAGGGGGTTCCACTCAGAAATTATCTATAGAGAACATTAACTAATACTAATATGGGGGTTCCCCTCTAAATTTTAAGGACTCCACTGCCCATCTATACTAGAGGGTAAAACTCAGTAGTCTCTCATGATTCTGCCTGATCATTATTGTCATCAAGCATCACCTAAATAAGATTTGTTCCCAGAAAATTTCACATCATATCTATAAATCATTAACTAAGGTAACCATAACATTATACATAGAAAAAAATCAAGATAGGATACTCTCAATCCAAAATCTGAGTTCAAATGAAGGAGATACAAAACCTAGAAGTTTCCTCAAAAGGGAGCAAGGGTACACGGCATGTGAGGGGACCAACACAGCATGTGGTCCCACTCCACTATTTGGATATGTCCCTGGACAGCACATAGAACCCATACCATGTAGTAGTATACTCCATGTAGGTGGAATACATGGAATATCTAGGCTAACTCGGACCGGGTTGTGTCATGTCGGTCGTGTCTGTGTACCGGACCCCGTGTCCGTGTACTCTAGTACATGACCATGTACTTCCACACGGGTTTCCTCTTGTGTGATCTATCACACAGTGTGACCACCATGGAAAGGGGTACATGGTTCGTTGGAGATATTATACATTGTTTCATCCTTAAATTTTACAAAACCCTAGCCGCCACCGCTGAGGGGGATACACGCCATCTGTTCATTCTTGTACACGGCATGTAGTCGAGTTTTCTCCAGAAAGTTAGATCCACGATCTGCATGCTATATCTAGCCATTTCACTCTATTTCACTATATATTCTGCCTCGAATTTTTCCAGTATGAGGGAATCTGGTCGTGATTTGTGGTTTCGGTCTTCATTCGCCGGAAATTGTCCTTTGTTCGTGTTTATGCAAACACGTACACCGATGAACATCTTGAAGCCTCTACCTTTTATTAATTGGAAATAAATAATCAAAATGATCATCCTAATCTCACAAAAAAACCCATATCTATTCCCATTTAATCAATCCATGATTCACATGTAATTTATTCATAGTTTTGAGGATCCAATTAGGCTCGGTACTACCTGGCAAAGTCGAACTAGGGTCGTGGGGTTCAATTGGTGAAGTATGCAAAGCAATGAGGGAGAAAAGCATAAAACCAAATGTTTAAACATTTTTTTCCAAGAGATCTTGGCCAATGATCAAGAATGGGCATCCATGGTTAGAAATCTATTGAATAAATTTAGATTTTAATACTCGATTACATGCAAAGGATACAAAAGGGGCGCAGATCAAAGAACAATGATCTATCCAGTCAATCTATTTAATCACGGGGCATAAATCACCAATTGATGAGTCCAACCTTACTTTTGGATTTATCATTGATGAAGAACACTCTATCTAATGATCAAGATAAGTCATTTCTTTCATTGCGTCCTGATTTGATCTGATCTGGCATTTCATCATCATCCGAGGTAATTGACCAACAATGGAGGAAGGAGGAGCTCTGAAATTCTCCCAGGGTTTATGCAGATAACCCTAGAGAATTCACCCTAGAAATATTCTTATAGAACATTTCACTACATTAAAATGAAACAGTTAATTAACTAAATAAATAAATATTTCACTAAAGTTACCTCCAACAAGTGAGGAGTATGAACGCTCCACGCCCACCCATTTTATGTTGTGCATTAGGTAAATACCACGTTCTAAACTCAACTATGGTCTCAAATTTATGATTTGAACTTCCTTTTAAGAGTTATTCCATTTTTTAAGAAGTTTTTCTTGTAAATATATTTGATATTTTTATAAAATTAATTCTAGGCACACCGGGTCTCAGAATCTCACACCATCTCAACACCTAACTCTAGAAATATATATAGAAATACTTCAAAGTCTTGCAAGGAAAAAATGGGTCTCTATAATGGAAATAGTTTTTTATAGGATTTTAATATTTTATGCTTCTTAGATCAATTGTAAATCTCTCTATTTTGTTATCGTTCAACGTCTAATGGTAGATAATTTTTTCACAAGTGGAAAAATCATTCCATAATTCTCTGTTTTCATTAATAAAATATTCAAGATACTACTCTCTATTTTCAATGATGGATCTGCACCAAAAGTAGTATAGTCAATCTAATGCCAATAATTTTAATCCACCGTTAGTTAAAAAAAATTAAAAAAAAATATTATTTTTAATTGATTTTAATAAAATAATTACTTTTTTAAACGTTTTATTATTTTATGTTAAAATATAATTGTAATAGTGTGTAAAAAATAATTGTAGCATTATTTTTTATACACGTATAAATGCAAATTGAAATTCATGCAATGATCTGTTTTACTACAGTTTGTATACTATTAATAATATAAAAGATTATATTTTTATTTAAAATATTATATAAATATAATTTGTATACATTTTTCATACTTATTATTTTTATTGTTTAATATTTCATGAAAAAATATAAATCATGATTGTGCTCTATTTTTCAGCATGGCTTAAATAAACAAAGGTAACGGTTATATTATTTTATTTTTATAATCTGACAAGTGTCATGAGGATATTGGAAATGGACACACTCCTTGAAGATATTTGTTTTAATGATCCAAGAGACTTCTTCAAGGAATAAAAAAATACCAATTCAGATCATTTGACAGTTCACTTTGTGATACTTCTTCGATGCATTCTTTTTGCTCTCTTTTTTTTCAAGAACTTCTTAAACTTCTATACTCTAGATATGATCAAAAAAGAACTTAAACTTCGACATTGTTAGATTCAAGTGATCAATGATCATTAAGACTCAACAACTTCTACAATTTTTATCATCTTCTAGTTTCTCTATATTTGTTTTTATTCATGTAATATTTATTTTTTCGGTTTTTATTTCTTCGAGTCTGGTTTATGATTTTTTCAATAAAAATAAATTCATGTAATCATATATTTATTCCACCACCAAAAAAGGAAGTCTAGGTTGTGACTTCCCATAAAAATCTAGGTAATCATGCTAGGTTGGTCTCTTGTAAAGATTGGGTTGTTCCTCTGAGTTCATGTAAAATGCAGGGTCTGTAACAAGGTTCTCACACCTTTAAAAGGGAGGTACATAGTGAGTACCAATCTCCTTGAGAAGTATAGGAGGTTGAGAAGTCTAATAGTATATTTATGATTTAAACCACTATAAATCCCTGTGTTCTTTCATTTTATTTTTTCTTCAACTCTTTTCAAGAACACTTCACTCACTATAGTAGTTTTATTTAATAAATTTTGATTATTTTGCCTTTAAATTTTTAGAATGACTATTCACCCCCCCCCCCCTCTAGTCATAATTATCATCACTAATGATCCAATAATTGGTATCATAGGGTAGGACCTTTCTTAAAGTATATTTATCCTCTCTGATTATTTCTATTTATTATTTTTAACTCTATTATAACCAGATATCATATATTTAATAGTCTAAAGAATAAAATAAAAGTTTTCTTTTAAGATGGAAGCTATAAATATGAATGATGGATAGATTCCAAAAAAACCTTTGTTCTTTGATGGAAGTGACTATTATTACTAGAAAGACAGAATGGAAGCCTAACTAAAGTAGTTAAGTGTGGATCACTAGACCATAATGGATAAGATATATGATCTACCCAAAGTTTATCTAGAGAAACTTTTAGGTAATGAAATGGTAAAATATGTTTTAAATTATAAAGTTAAAAATATTTTGTAGTGTGCTATAAGTAGAAGTGTCTATATCCATGTTTCAGCTTGAAATATATCCCACATATATGGAGGATACTTCAAGTGAATCATTATGGGACTATAAATCTCAAGATAACAAAGTTAGTAATGATTTGAGCAGAATAGTATGACTTTAATATAGGAGATAAAGAATCTTCAAATTAGATGTTCCATCAATTCATTAATATTACCAATGGTATGAGTGCTCTTGGATAATCCTTGGATAACAAATCTCAATTTTAAAGAGTATTGTAATCTATTCCAAAAATATGGCATGCAAAGAAGGTTCCCATCTATGAGAGTAATAATTTTAAGGAGTATACTTTAGATTAACTTATAGACTCTCTTTTGTAGTATGATTTAGATATAAAAAATATTATTGATGAGGATTCTATAAAAAATAAAAGGTGTTATATTTAAATATAATGTTATTGACACCTCTAATGCCTTTAGATCTTAGTTCCAAGAAAGTGACAAGGAGATGGATAATGTTAGTAAGAAGTTTTTCAAGATCATGAAAAGAAAGGTGGAAAGAGGTAGTTCAAGAGGAAGTCCATAAAGGACTACAATAAAGGTAATACTTCTAAAAATAATGATTTTTCAAAATTAACTTATTATGAGTGAAAGAAGAAAGGTAACATAAGGATTGAATTACATAAACTCAAACATCCAAATAAAGAAAAAGATAACATAATAAAATAAAAACAATCTTTTTTAGAGGTTGCGACTTCTCAGGTAGTTATGAATTAAGTGTTGATTTTGGAAGTGAATAGGAGATATGGAATCTTGCCCTGATGGGTATACAGTGTGAGGTAAATGGTTCTATCTTTACTTAGTTAATAACTCCTATGAATTTTGATCATAATAATTTATCTGTAAATGAAACTAAAATTTTTTCAGATTCATGTTCTAATTCTGATTTTGTGAATCCCAAAGTTAAGAAACTTCTTAAATAAAATGAATAATTAAAGAAGGGTAAAGTTAGGATAATTGAAAAGTATCTGAACATGAAAATTTTAGAATAATAATTTGATTAAACCAAATGAAAATTTTAAAATGAAATGAGAAAATATGAAAATCTATGTTTTCTAAAATGATAAATCTAAAGAGGATTATAATTATGAATTGTCTAAACTAAAATATTAAAATGAAAGGGTTAAAAACTTTCTAGCAGTAAATGATAAAGATCAAGATATAATATTTGATTTAGTTGTGGATGATATAACTAACATAGAAAATGAGTGTAAGAAATTAAATAAATAAAATAAAAAATTAAGAAACATAGCTTCTGGATCCAATGAAAAAATCTTTACATATTTAGAAAATATTTAAAAAGAGAATATGGATTTGAAAAATGAAGTTGTTAATCTTAAAAGTGATTTATCTAATTTTGTAAAAGGAAAAGAACAATATGATAAGATTTCATCCTTAATTAAACTAAATACCAATAATAATGGTTTTGGGTATAACAGTTCGACAACAAGTTTAAATAAAACTAACTTAGTTAAAATATCAAAAGGAGGTGTTTAAAATGTAACCTCTTTTAAATGTTGAATGAAAGGGAATTATGCTAATGAGTGTTCACTTATATTTACACAATCATTTTCTCATACTGTAACTTTTATTTCTAAAGATTTATTTTCTAATCATCCCATTAATAAATGATTTAAATCAATTTGGGTGTTAATGTTTTATGATATTAATCCAGCTGGACCTAAGTTAGCATGGGTACCAAAATAGTTTATTTGATTTTTTAATCTCAAAAAATCTTCCTTATAAATTTTACTAACTCATGGTACTTATAAAGTGGATGTTATAGGCATATGACAAGTGATATTTCAAAATTTATATCATTTAATTAATGTGATGGTGTCCTTGTCACATTTAGAGACAACTCTAAAGGTTATATTAAAGGTATAGGTGAAGTTGATTTTTCTAAAATAGTTATTATTTCAAAAGTATAATATGTACTTGGTTTAAAACATGATATTATAAGTATATCATAGTTGTGTGTTGATGGATTAAATGTTATATTTGAAAATGATAAATATATTGTTCTAAAAAATAAATTAATTTTATTTTCTACAAATAGAAATGAAAACGTATACACTATTAAATCCTCTGATCTCACCAAACAAAAGGTTAAGTGTTTGAATACTGTAAAATCATATGACATTCTATGTCATAGGAGGCTTGGGCATAAAAATTTTAGACTATTGCACAAACTATCAAAGTATGAATGGGCTCTACAACTACCCATGTTACAGATAAGTAAGTACTTCATGTTTGATTCCTATTTCAAAGGTAAGAAACACAAATAAATATTTAAAACTATAAATGATGCTAGTACTACTAGATGTTTAGAATTATTACATCTTGTCTTATTTGGACCTATACAACCTACTATTTTTTGTAGTAAAAAGTATGTATTTTAAATTATAGATGCTTATAGTAGACTCTTATGGATTTATTTATTCTCTCATAAAAATGAAAATTAATCCAAATTTTGTGATTTCTATAAACTTTTTCAAAATTTCAAAAATGAATCAATCATCACTATCAGAAGTGATAAAGGTGGTGAATTTTTAAATTAATAATTTGATAAATTTTTTGATTCAAATGTATGTAAACATTATTTCTCATCCCCAAGGACACCACAATAGAATGGTGTGGTTGAAATAAATAACAGATCAATTCAAGAAATGGCTAGGTCTATGCTAATGGAATTTAGTGTACCTAAATACAATTTTGAAGAAGATATAAATATAACTAGCCATGTATTAAATAGATTTTCTATAAGACCTTTCTTAAATAAAACCCTGTATGAACTTTTTAAATAGTTTAAACCTAATGTTATATATTTCAGGGTCTTTGAATGTAAATTCTATATCCTGAATAAAAAATATAGTTGAGTCAAATTTAACTCTAAATAGAATGAAGGGATATTTTTAGGATATTGAAATTCTATAAAATCTTATATAATTTTCAATAAGAAAACTTTAGTTGTTGAAGAATCTGTGAATGTTAAGTTTAATGAAAAAATTCTAATAATTAGGATTTTGTTTCTTTAAAAGAAAATGATGAGTTTAGAGAATTTAATTTTGTTAAATATAATGACCAAGATAATGATAATGAATCTTTTTAGGGGGAGTATATATCTTCTCAAACTGATCCAAAGGAATGGATAACTCTTAAAGATAAATCTATTGAAAAGGTAATTGGTAATGTATAATCTAGAATTCAAACCAGAAAATGTATTTTACTTTACTATGAAAACTCTGCTTTTGTTACTGACTTTTTTCTTGTCAATATTGAAAATGATTTAATTGATTCAAATTGTATTAATGATATTAATGAAGAATTAAATCAATTTGAAAGGAATAAATTGTGGGATTTAGTTGATTTTCCAAAAGCTAAACCTGTTATAGGAACTAAATGGATTTTTCATAATATACTTAATGAAGCTAGAAACATAGTTAAAAATAAATCAAGAAAAATAGCTCAAGGTTATTCCTGGGAAGTGGGAATTGAATTTGAATATTTTTTTATCCTTTTTATAGGATGGAAGCAATTATAATTCTATTATAATTTTCTAGTTTTCAAAAATTAAATAATTTAAAATGGATGTAAAAAGTGTCTTTTTAAATGGGATTGTTTTAGAGAAAGTATATGTTATAAAACCCCCTAGATTTCAAAATGATAAGTTTCCAAATCAAGTTTTTAAACTTAATAAAACCTTATATGGTATTAATAAAGATCCAAGATCTTGGTATAAAAGACTAACACAAATTTTATTACAAAATTATTTTCTAAAAGGTAAGGTCGATCCAACCTTGTTTATAAAAATAATTTCAAGTGATACGCTGATTATAAATATATATGTTGATGATATAATTTTTGGATCAACAGATGATTCTGTGTGTAATTATTTTTCTAAACTAATTATAAGTTAATTTGACTTGATCTTAATGGGAGAACTAAAAAATTTTCTTAGTTTGAAAATTAATCAAAGGAAATATGGTATTTTATTAAATCAGGATAAGTATGATAACGATATTCTAAAGAGGTTTGGACTTGATTCTAGTAAGATAATGAAAACTCCAATGAGTACTAATTCCAAATTGAACTTAGTTGGGTCTAAAAAGTTATTTGACATTAAACTATATAGAGGTGTGATAGGTAGTCTATTGTATCACACTACTTCTAGACTAGACATCAGGTTCTCAGTGTTCTTGTTTTATAGGTTTCAGTAAAAACCAAAATAAAGTCACCTTAAATCTATTAAAATAGTAATTATTGATATCAAGGGTACTATATGTATTGAACTATTCTATTCTAATGATAATTTTTTTGATTTAATCTCTTACTCTAATTCTAACTTTGGAGGTTTTAGACTTTGATTGGAAAATAACTATAGGTATGTGTCGCTTTTTAGGAAAAGGTTTAATTTCATGGACCTCTAAGAAAAAACATTCAATAGCATTATCAACAGTTGAGGCTGAATATGTTTTTGCTACTAGTTTTTATTTATAGAGTATTTAGATAAAACAAACATTATATGATTTTAATATCAGTTTTGATAAAATTCCTATCTACTATGATTAATCATGGGTTATTTCAAATTATATAAACCCTATTCAACACTCTATAGCAAAACACATTGATGTTAGATATCATTTTATTAGGGATAATCTAAATAAAGGTGATATGTGCTTAAAATTTTTTCTTACTGAGAAATATCTAATTGACATTTTCACAAACCCATTAGATGTTGTTAAATTTGAGAAGATAAAATTTGAATTGGGTATATTAGAAGCTTAAAATATTTGTTTGTATAATCAGTTTCCTTAAATATGTATTTACATATGTTCTATAATTGAATGTTATTTTCTACTTAGATTAAATGATCATTAGAAATTACTATTTAAAATTAATTGTAGAACTATTACTTTGTTACTTTAAAAGTAGTTGATTTTTTCATGGAGTCACTTTTATATATTAATTCTAATTTTAATTTTGAAAAAATTTAGCGAGGGTATTTTTGTTGAAAACTTAATAAATTTTTTGTTTTTAATTTAAAAAAAGGAGGAGTTTGTTAATATTTTAAACTGGTGATTTAATACTTTAATAGTCTTATCTATTTTGATAAATTACAGTCTCATAGCATTTATTAAAATTAAAAAGTTTTATGAAAAGTTAGTATTTTTTAATTACATGATATAATAGTGTTTATTTAATTGTTTTAAAATGGTGTTAATGTTTTAATTTTTGTTATATTTTAATTATTTTAATGTTTGTTAATATATTTTTTTATTCTTAACAAAAAAATGAGCCATCTATTATGAACCACTAACGTTGGCCCTCAATCACACTAAGGGGGCCCAATGGTTCAACCCTCTGGGAAGGCTTTCCTTTGGTATTCCACATAGAGGTAAAGGTAAGCTTGTGGGTGGGCCCTTTTATAAGGCCCTCATAGCATGCCCGTGCATGGGTTGGGCTTAGTTTTTGTTGGGCCCACGTATAAGGCACATTTGATTAAATGGTGGGGGTGGGGGTGTTGAACCCCACTAACAACTCAGAAGCTACATCCCACAGATTGATTAATATACCACACGAGCATCGCTTCTCTAAACCGATGTGGGATGTGTTTTTTGTTTACTATTCATCTATTAAAAACTTAGTCAGATCCTTAACAATAGAATTAGTTCAATTCAAAATGTCCAATATCATTTTGATCCTACATGCTCGTTTTTAAACCCCCACGCCCCTGTTTTAAAATTTTATTCGTCTTCCTCAGTTATCCATCATTATTCAATTCGCTGGTGAATATCACGGTATCACTGATGAAGCCTGGTTCGACTGGTCTTCCACTAAAGCTCTAGTTCTCAAGTGTCTCTCCTATCAGAGATCTTGTTTTCACTGGATTTCATGGCTTGATCTTCAATATTATCTTCTTCTTTTTCTATGAAACTATTCAATGGTAGTTTGTAATTTAATGGAAGAACTATTGGATCAATAGTGGATCATTTTCACTATTTGACCATTGGACCCCAATAGTAGCATTGTTTCTGAATGGTGGAATATTTTTTCCACTGGTAGATTTTCTTCAATGGTGATTCATTTCTTCCACTGGTATAAAAATGAGATATCATTCTCTATTTTTCTACCATTGGAATCCAACAATATCATATGTCATCCACCAGTAGTTTCTCTATATTTCTATCATCGGACATCCAATATTAGAAACTTCAATATATCTCGATAGTGGATTTTCAGTAACCCTTATTCTCATTGTCTTTTCTCATCCTATTTATATTATTTTCTTCAGCTTCAGTATATTATTCTTACACATTTTAAATTATTTTCTTATTTTTTATCATTAGATTTTTATCTATTTTTTCATCCTAATATTTCGTAGTTTTTTTGTTCTACCACTATTGGGCATACAAAAATAGATCATGTACCAGTATTGGACATCACCAACATTAGAGCTTCTTTTTAGTCACTTAGAGGCATGGAAATGGTTTTTTTTATTGGATTTTACTATTTTATGATTCTTATATCAACTGTAAATCTCACTATTTTCTACCATTGGACATCCAAATATAGATCCTTTTTCACCAGTATCATAATCATGTCACCTTTCTCTATTTTCACTAGTAGCAAATTCAATCTACCACTCTCTGTTTTCAACAATGGATCTACACCAATGATAGAAAAGTCTATCTACTGCTAGTAATTTTAATCAACTATTAGTTTGTTTCTAGAATTTTTATTTCTTATTTTTAATTGATGTTATTAAAATAACTACCTTGTTAAAATTTTTATAATTTTATGTTGAAATATAATTATAAGAGTGTGTAAAAAATAATTATAGCATTATTTTATGTACACATATACATATAGATTGAAATTCATGTGATTCTCTATTTTACTGTTGTTTGTATTGTCTTAATAATATAGAAGATTATATTTTTATTTAAATTATTATATAAATATAATTTATATACATTTTTTATACTTATTATTTTAATTATTTAATATTTCATGAAGAGATATAAAGTGAAATTGTTCTATGTTTTTCAGCATAGCTTTAACAATCAAAGGTAACAGTCATATTATTTTATTATTATACTTTAACAAATTTCATGAAGATATTGGACATGGACACACTCCTTGAAGATATTTGTTTTAATTATTTGAGAGACACATTCGAGGAATAAAACATTACTAGTGTAGATCATTTGATATATCAACTTGTGATAGTTCTTTGACACATTCTTGTTGCTCTCTTTTTTTTCAAGAACTTATGTGACTTCTTTAATCCGGATATGATCATAGAAGAACTTCAACTTATACATTGTTCCATTCAAGTGATCAACGATCATCAAGCTTCAACATCTTTGATGTTTTTTATCATCTTCTAGTTTCTATATATCTGTTTTTATTTGTGTAATATTTATTATTATGTTTGTATTTATTCAAGTCTAGTTTATGATTTTCCCAATATAAAGTAAGTCCTATAATAATCTATTTATTCCACTACCAAAAAGGAATTTTGGGTTGTGACTCCCAATAAAAATTCAGGTAAATAAACTAGGTTGGTCTTCTATAAAAATTGGGTTGTGCCTCTGGGTTCTTGTAGGAGTCAGGGTCTATAACAAGGTTCTCACACTTTTATAAGTGAGGTTCTTAGTGGGTACCAATATATATAAGGATTTTTAGGTAGTATTTTTTCATTTTTAGTCTCTTCATAATCAATAGAAAAACCTTTAATCATACCACCTTGTTGATATTCTTCTTAATATTCCCCCCTAAAACATTGATTTATTTAATTCTCATACTTTACACATTTAAAACATTGAACCATTAATGATTCCTTATGGAAACCATTATTCTCATCCATTATATTAACTAGAATTTTTATTTTTCCTTAGGAATTAGTTACTTTGTTCTCTTCTTCTCTATAATAAAAAATCTTCTCATTCCTTTTAGACATTTCCTTGAGTGATTCTTCCCACATTCTTGATATATAGGGAACTAAATATTCTTTCATCCATGGTCTCCACCACCCAAATTCTCATATAACTCTATCATTCTCTTCTTTGGCGAGTCCTAGAGTTGGTTAAGGTATAATTTTTTGATCATATATCTTGATAACTAATTAGTCATAATCATAATATATTTCACTCTAGTCATCATCCCATTTGGTTAATCATCAACACATTTCCTATCACATTCAACATTAACCCAGTTCCTTCTAGTTCCTACCATTGACTAAAAGAATAAGAAAAGATAAGAATACCTTAACTAATAAACATTAAAAAGGTAAACTTAAAAACATGGTATGTATAACTTATAAATGATAAGTATATCCTGACATATGAGTATCTAGGTTTCAATATAGGTTATCCATGGAAATGATTCCTATTAGGTTTTCTAACCTAACAATTCATTCAAGTCTTTCATAATGGTTCATAAAGAGTTTGTGAATTTCCAAAACATAACCTTAAGGAGTTTCAAACTATGTGTGCAGTAAAGCCCATTTTCATGTACCGAGCAGCACTCGAGTCAAGCCCGGTGTGCCTTTTTAAGAGTTATTACCCATAGGTACATCTGTGCTAGAACCACATCCACTTATAGTATCCATAAAAGGATATAATTTCTCAAAAACCACTCGCTCTATTCATCACTAACATTCTAGGATATTATCTATAATTATCCTTATCCTAAGAATTATTCTTTGATATATCCTCAAACTTATCCATAGGGTTCACACAAAAATTTACTCATCTTAGTACCAATGGTTAACTAAAACTTTTATCTGATACCTACTATAGTGACCCAATGCTTTTACACATATTATTAAATTATTTTTAACATAATCAACCATTAGTTACAACCTAAAGATTGTGAGACCAAGTTTCTTTGGAAGAATAGGTTCATAATATGTCAAAGGAAACTAAAACATGGAATCCCTATTTTTCTTGTAATTATATAGTGATCTCCTAAATCCATTTGAGATCCTAAAACTTCATAAGATAACCTTGGGAATATATAAAAGAACTGGGAGCACTAAAAAACATTATAAGGGAATAAAAATTATAAGGAATCATAATATGTGAGTCAAAGATATAACATGATAACATAAATGGGAAGTCACATGAGTGATCACATGGGAGCATAACATAAAGAACATGGTATCATAAGATCATGGAAGTATAGGAAATGTAGCATACAGATATAACATGACATAAACATGAGTCAAATATAACTTCCTAGACAATATCAAATAGTGTACAAAGTCCCTTAATGGATTAGGTTTACCCCCAAATCTCATGCATGACATCTCATGTGATAAAAGATTTACCCAATACATTTGGGTACTATCTAGGAACACACATTATAACATGTTCATGATCTATGTGCGCCAAATAAATGAATTAAATCATAAGTAATAACAAAATATCACCCATATAAATAAAATGGATTACATAATCTTGCTTCATATCATAATCAAAGGAAATTTTATAATGAAGGCATTTGAGAAATTATCATAAGTCATTTATTACCCAATAAAAAGGATAATAAACTAGTTATATATGTGATAGACATATATACATAATTTATAAGAAATCTATAACATCAAATGTTGTTTTCATTGATGAAAAATATTTTAAAAATATTAAAAACATTCTTGATGAAAATAACCTTTCCACTTTGAAAATATTTTTTGAAAAACTAAAAAACCAAAAGGTATTGTGAAAATAATTTTATTTGAAAATAACCCAATAAATTTATAAAGGAAGCTTAAAATAAAATAATGGTCATGATATGGGGTAATTTCATACATTTTGTACATGCTAAAACAAATATTCCTTTCATATTTTCAGTAAAATCCAAATTGGCACTTTTTTGGAAAAGGACATAAATATTCCTTTAAAAACATTTTGTAAAAATTTAAAAAGGGTTAAAAATGTATTTAATAAATAATTTTTATTATTTTAAAAAAAAAAATTAAAAAAAAATTAGAAGACGTTATTTTGGAAGAAAAAGGATTTTCGACCGAAGAGAGAAATGAAGTCGGATTTTATTAAAAATAATTTATCAATAATTTTAAGTAAAAAGAGTATAAAAAGGGTAATATTACTTGAAAATTAATTAATAAATAGAAAATAATAAATTAAAAGGTTTTATTATAAAATTTTCAAATAATTTACTTTAATGTAAATTCAAGCCTAAGCAATCCTGATTAAAATGATATTGAAACATAAACCCTTACCGCTTTAGTAACTTTTGAATCATAACATCTCATGAATGAAGTAGATGAATTATAACTTAAAATATCATGAAATAGGAATTATCCATTATATATTATGTAAATGGGTAGTATGTACACAATTTTAAAGAAATTTTAGTGCATAAAAGAACATGTATCTCAAAGAAGAAATTTTGAGATGAACCCCTTACAAAGTTTCTATCATTGAGGTGAGAGTTAATAAATGGGGTTATTATGTGTAATAAATGTATATACACATAAATACAGGTGTAAATAAAACATAAATAAATCAAAATTCATTTCACACATAATATTTTAATAATATAATCAACAAGGTAGATCTATAACTTAATGAATGGAAATTGAGTTAAGAAACCACTTACCTCGTGATTCTCTTTAGTTGAGTGCTATTTAACCTAATGTATAGTGGTTATAAAACTTTTATTAACTTAAATATAAAAATATTATTATTTATAATATCATGTAATATCCTTTTATAACATCTTACTACCCATTACTTAATAATCTTTCATTATCACTATTGTTTCAGGTGTTAATTGTCTTGTTTTTTCATGCATGTTTTGTCGTGAAAGATCCAAATCTTGAACATAGGATATAGTTACATAATCTACAGAATTATATTAATGTTATAAATATCATTTTTTTATTATATGATTATTTATAATCATTATTTAATTTTGAATATAGATAATGAATCACTAACACTTTGTGGAGATGGTAAGTCGTACGTACGCATGAGTGACGTTATCATTTCCTTGACGGGTGAAAGGGTAAGGAAGTAGATGGTATATTAATTTTATAAAATAAAAATCATGTTATATATATCATATATATTCATTAAATTTATCCATTATTACCTTACATATAAATTTTTAGTGAAAAATGAACCACATCACTTCATGAGGCGGTGGTCCGTTATACACACGAGCAACGTTATCGTATCCCCAATGAAATAGAAAGTAAGAAGTTATATGTGATATGATAATTCCATAAGTATAATAATTTCATAAAAATTATATAAATATGTCAAATTCATCATTAAAAACATTATTGAAAGATTGTGATGGAAAATGAACTACATCGGTTCGTGAGGCGGTAGCCCGCTGTACATGTGATTGATGGTTTCGTTTCCTATTTAATGGAGAAGGAGATGGATAGATATTATTTTATCAACATAATAACATATCAGTATATGGGAGATAATTTTTTATTATATTTTAAGTGTGAATACATTATTTAATTTTCAAAAATAACAAATAAAATGAAATAGCTTTGATAAGACAAATTACCTTCTTTAAGAGAAACCTCCTTTAAATCTCCTATTAAGGACCCTAGGGTTAGTATTTTGGGAAGAGAATAACCTCTATAATGTGGATAATTATTTTGGGGAGATATTTTGGTAGTTTATTTCAGTACAAATGGATTGAGATTTGTTAATAAGTTAAGGGGTGTAGTTCCCTTTTATAAGTGGGTAAAGGGAACCCTCTTGGAAATTGCTTGGAAATTTTCCAAAATAATCCAAAATCATAAAGTCATTACTGATAAAAATGCTTCCAAATGACCTTATATTATAATTTAGGATGTATATGGTCGAAATATTTCTATACAATAATATTTTTGAAAATTTTTTAGGTGATTTAAACCCTTATCTTCTTAGTTTAACCTCCTATTAAACCCATTTTTACCTTAACCACAGTAATTATTTTTTACTATTTTCAATATTCATTTTGGTAAAAAATTAAGTTTACCTTATTAGAAAATATGAATTATTATTATTAAAAATATTTAATCCATTTTTTATAAATTAAATTCACATAATTGGTAGAATTAAATTTAAAATTATACCCACACACGTGATGGAAAGGTGAGTTTCCAAAGAGATAATTCCCATAAGTATAGAAGATTTTAATATAAAAATTCAACATGAAATTGATTAAAATGAATTAATTTTTATTTATTATAATATAATTGAACTAATTTTACTTTAAAACCAATTTAAAATATGATTTAAATTTGTAAATAATTTAACTCAAAATACAATTTTCAATAAAAAACATTATTTTTCACTATTGATAAAAAAATGAAACTTTTAGAAAAAAAAACCAAAAAATTCACCCTAATATAATTTTTTATATTATGATTTAAAAAATGAAGTTCATTTTATCAAATATATTTTCTAAAAGTTTCAAAAAAATAATTTTATTATAATTGCGCAAGAAGCGATGAAACCATTTTCTTTGAAAAAATACAATTTTTCAAAAAACATATGTTTTACTTTCAAATGATTATTATTTTATTTCTAATAAATAGATATAAATTTAATATATTTTATACATTTTTAAACCATATAATTTTTATAATTTAGTTAGTCCTATTCATACCCACAAACTTAATGTATATGTTATAATGGTCATCTTTAAATAATACTATTTTAATAGAGTATCACATTTCATTTAAACCTGATGTTGTGTGAATCGTAAGCTACCAAAGAGATTGAATTTATTTAAATATATATATATATCATAAAGTCTTAGGGTGTTACATTTCCTTCTAATCTTGGTGTTTCATGTCATATATGTTATTGAACATAATTTTATTCTTTTAAAATCTACGGGCGTTACATCTCCCCCGCAGTTAGAATGGGTACATGACACTTTCTATGTGTTCTAGCTAAGAATACATGTGCATGATCTATCACATGTAATTTACTGGGGAGATATTAACATCAAGGAAAGATCCAACTTTTCATAGTAACCAATGGTGATCGAGGATCATTATGAGGCAAACCTTCGTGGATGGGTTATTCCACTCGTGCATGTGCTTTGGTATCATGGGAACTTCTAAGAAAGTTCATAGAAGTATGAGAGCCAGATAGAGTCTTATTTCCCTCACATGATTAAGTAGGTTTTGATTTTTAGGGCGAAAATACTTGAAGGTGGGGATAGTGTAATGACTCCAGTTTTTTTATTTAACCCTTTGAATATTATTAAATATATTTTTAAGTTTATTCATGGAGTCAATGTAGAGATGCGGGAGATGCGGATCCATGATATAAATATATTAAAAATATTATCATGTTTAATGTTCGCACATGAAAATATTCATGAATTATTATTTTTTCCAAAATAGAGTCTCGTATAGTAAAACTGAGACCACGTTTGAATCTAGAATGTAGTTTTTACCCTAGGCATGATGTAATTTTCATTCTCATCGAGTCATGTCATGGTGTGCAGTCATGAGTGGATTAAAAATAGAGATTATTTAAATAATTAATTACTTGATTAATTATTAAACCCTTGAAAACCATCTATTTAAGGTCCACTTAGGAAAACCTCTAGGGTTATCTAAACAACCCTAAGAGAGTTTGGGTGAGATACCTCAGGAGGAAATTCTTGATGAATTATCATGAAAAGTCATGGAGCCAATAAAGAACACAGTAGAATCTATAGCAACATCACCTATAAGGGATTTTTTCTAAATTATTCAATCCATACTTGAGGGTGGTATATGTCATTTTGGTTGTGCTTTGTTCCTTATTATTTCTTAAGCATGATTATTAGTAAACACCAGATTCTTGGAATCTGATCATAACTCTACTAATTTATCAATTTTTTTATATTTTTATTTTCGATTAGTCATTATTATATAGGTGTTCTATTGAATCCTTTGGTTTCTACATTGATGCTCGATGATAAGGTTTTCAATGACCATCTATGATACTCACTTTGATGTTTATTTTTTTTCTTACACCATTCATCATGTTCTTCATCATCAGCCTCGATGTGGTTAGCGGTTCAACTATTTTTAGTCTGATTTGAATCATGATAAAAACCCTAGATTCATGTTGCAATGTTTCAAATAAAATTTAAGTTATTTGTGCTTGAATGATTTGAAAAATTAAGATGGTGGAAATGGGTTTGGCGAATGGATCAGTTATATTCTTCCTGAGGAAGGATGTACGAGATGATAGGGATTTTGATGAGGGGTCAATTTTCTAATAATCAGTGGTCAAAAACCAATCTTCAATGGAGGAGGATCTATGAATGATACATTTTTTGAGGTTTTTGGTATGATCAGAGGAAGAATTAGTGGTAAAAGTGTAGAAATCAAATGAAGCATTGAATTTATAAAATTTCTAAAAAATTCTTGACTACACAGAGTGTTATTAAGAAGAAAGCATGTCTTTTATATCAAGTGTTGTGGTGAATATGGTTTTTGGGAAGTTAAATATCACACGTCTTGTGACTCCGATTATCCATCTCATTGTGGACAAGGAGTGCATGCCCAGTTTCCCTATTATTTGTACATTTCATGTGGTTTAACTCACAAAATGTGTACCTCTAGACGACTTGCTCGACATGTATAGGGAGTACACACCCAAGTACTAATCAAGCTTGAAATTTCATGTAGGCTAGACCCATATGTTATTTAAATGAATCTCTACATTCCATGTGGAAACTAGTGTACATCAAGGTTAATATTAGAGGCTACATTTCATTTACCATAGGGGACACACCATGTACCTCTCCCAAAAACACATTGTAGTCATATATCCTTATTATCACCCCAATTTAGGAATACATATAGTCTATTCTAGGTGTTTTTTCATATATAATGCAATAGTGTCCAGATCTTTGATACCTGAGATGTGACATGGGGTGGTGTAATCCGAGTTTTACCTTTAACATTGGTTAACTAATGATGGGAATGGGCATAGTTGTTAGAGTGTTCACCTTTCTTTCTACCCCCAAATAGGATTAGGTATCCCACCCTTCTATCCAGACTATGTGATCCCCTATCTATATGTCATTCATGGATAAGTTCAATTATACCCCCATGGGCCTAGGGTCATGATTTTATATCCCCTTACTTGGGTAGGGTCAGGTATCATATCACCCTTACCTATGTGTGTGATCCCCTGCCTATGATTAAGGTGTCTTTCAGTGAGGTGTGTTTCCTCTATTTTTATTTCATTTTCAGAGAGTTTATGTGAATGTATATCTCATTTTTTTTAGAATATCCATGTTCCTCTTATCCTTTCTCCCTGATTTATGAGTTGATTGATCTTTTTATGTTTCTTTATAGTTTTTGGGGCTTCATATTGGTTATGTATATACTCACCCATGCATGAGCATCTTGACCGCATATGTCATGTCTTATGTAGGAGACAAGCTATAGAGAAAGGATCTTAATGGACCAGGTTTTGGTAGATCTTATCAATACTTGATGGTGGCATTGGTTTAGTAAAGACTAGAGCTTGGAAGCATGTGATGGTACCTTCCTTCTTCGAGATTCTAAGTTGGGTTTTCCTTTCTATTGGGCATGTATTTTTTCCTTGTACATTTAGATTTATGTTTTACTATTAACTTGTGGATTCTATAGGTTTCTACATGCATTTATTACATTAATAAATTGATTTTAGTTCTATAATGCATCATTATGGGTTATAGAGAGGTGATATTTATGTTCATGTACTTTCAAAAAACGCCTTCCATTTGAGATTTATCCCTTATCAGTTTTAGTCACCATCCCCTAGCCTAATAGTAGTGGGCTTGGGACGGAACATGTGACCTATTGCAGCTTAGGAGGGGACTAGTGGGTATATTCATGTCAGAGTACTTCCCAAATATGTAGTTTTATCTAGGTAACATGTGGAATGTATGCCATGCGAGGTGTCGATTCATGTACCCTAATCAATTCATTCCATGTAACCCAACATAGAATGTACTTATACGCACCATATGAATTTTCATGCCTAAACTTTTAGTTCGTAATAAAAATAATTAATATATATTGATTTGGTTTCTTTAGTTGTTTTTTATTATAATGAATGCCATTTTCATGTTTTATGTGCCTTTGTTTACCCATGTAAAAATTCAATTTATATGTTCTTAATTTTCAATATGCTATATTAGGTTTCCCTTACCCTATAGTTGGATCCCATATTTCCTCCTTCATTAATCTTGGGTTATTTATTAACCTTGATCTAGTATTTTTCAGTGTGTGTGTTTTTATTTCCTATTTTTTATTTATTCTACTCACATATATAGTGTGATATTTTTTTTCATTTGGTGAGGAATACCTTGGTGTTGCATGGATTTCCCATCTATTCCTTGACTCATTTTCAAATAACCTATCATTTTTTAGTCATCCACATATTTCTAAAAGAGATACTTATATGAGTTTCTTGAGATCCACTAAAGTCACTTAATATTCATTGTTATTGAACCTGATCTAGAGTTTTATTGGAGAGCATTAGATATTCTTCAACCTTCTTCACGATATGTTCTTGCATGAAGGATAATATCAACAGCTCAAGCTCTATTCAAGCTTCATCCAAGTTCTGGTATTAGAACTTGGTATTGTAAGAAGATTATTTTTATTTTTTGGTTTTTATTCATGTTTCTTGGAGATTTTGTATCCTTTTATGTGTGTGTATAGTGTGATTCCATCTAGGAATTTTTATTTCTAAATTTGCGTGACATGTTTCATCACTGCCACCCAGTCTAGTTTGAAATTATTCTTTGATAGTTTCTCTAGACCTTTACTTTTTTCATGTCTTATAATCTGGATGTTTTCTTTCTTTAGTAATAAATATTTCTGGTGGTGTTCTCATTGTGTACATAGGACCAAATCGGATCAAATCACGTTATATCTATGTGTTCTTTAATTTTATTACATTGTATTCATATTGAATCCATATTTCCCCTTTTGTTTCATTGTTAATAAAATTTTCTATACCAAATTGGGAACCCAATACAAAGATTAGTAGATCTTGGCTATTGAAAAGGTACTACCACTTTAACGTTGCCCATAACAATTGGTATCAGAGCCACCTAATCTAGAATAATGGGATTAATGAAGTTTTAAATAGAAAATTTGGATGGGTATAATGATTTTAACCTATGGTGGATAAGTATGAATGTATTGTTAGACCATAACAAACTCCTTGATTCTTTGTACAGTCCTAAAAAGAAATTTGTTACCATGTATACTAATGGGCAGTCTGCTACCACCGAATTTGATGTCCATGTTGATGTGATTAGGAAGGCATGTGGTCTAATACTCTTATCTTTAAGTGATAAGGTTATTTCTGTGGTAGCTTATGAATCCACTACTTCTCAAATTTGGTCTAAACCTGAAACTTTATATATGACAAACACCTTGTTAGGCCAACTACATAAGAAGATTCCATTCTATAATTTTCATATACATCCTAGAACTACATTCAAGACTCATATTAGTTATTTTAATAAAATCAATCTTGATTTGTCTAATATAGAAGTTAATTTGAATAATGAGGATTTGTATATCATATTTTTGACCTCTTTAAATGACTCTTATAATTTAATTAAATATTTAATTATGTATGGTTGGGATTCCTTAAACCTAGAAGAAGTTAAGTATGCCTTGTTTTCTAATGAAATCCTAGAGAAGAACCCTAGTTCTATTAAAAAGGGGTATGAGGTAATTAATGTAAGGGGTAGGCCTAAGAAGAGAGGTAAGAGGAGATATAAGAGAAAATCTAGGATACATTTAGGGTCTAGGGGTAAATAAATAAAAAAATCATTATAAATAGCCTAATCATATTATAACAAAATTCCCAAAGGAACAATTCTAAGAATAAAACCAGTAATAGTGACCATTTTTTATTAGTTGAAGAGGATTTTTATACTACTGATATTTAAAATGTTTGTTTTAATGATATGAGTGTTGAATGGGTCTTGTATTCAGAATTTTCATTTCACATGTGACCCAAGTGTGATATCTTCATTGATCTAAGAGATATTGATATTGGTGAGGTCTAACTATGAAATAAAAAAAAATTCAAATCATGGGTAGAGGTATTGTCTCTCTAGAATTGCATGATGGGTTGGTTAAATCCTTAGAGGAGATTAGGTGGGTGCCTAAATTTAAAAGTAATATCGTTTCCATGTGTTTCTTAGACTAAAAGGGGTATTATTTTAGGCCACATTCAGGGAATATTAGGATTTCTGAGGGGTGACTCACTATTATGAGAGGAACCCTCACCAATGGTCTATATATCTTATATAGTAGGAAATATATGAAATAAATAAATACTACTCTTAACCATGTGTCTGATAACATAGTGTTATGGTATAGGTGGTTAGGAAATTTTAGTTCAAAAGGAATGAATGGACTTAGAAAACAAGTAATTTTGAATGATGTGACCTCAAATAGTATTCCCTTTTGTGAAGACTGCATTATTAGTAATTCCAAATGTATCAGTTTTAAGAGGTATATATATATAGCTAAATCCTTTTTATAATATGTACATTATGATTGGTGGGGGCCTCTAGGACTGTTTCCCCTAATGGGGGAACTACTATATGAAATTTATAGATGGACATTCATGAAAAGTATAGATTAACATACTTAAACACAAATCTAGAACCTTTGAAACCTTTAAAATTTGGAATTCTTATGTTGAAAGTGAATTTGGAAACAAACTTAAAACCATTAAGATAAATAATAGTCTAGATTATTTGTCCAATGACTTCATAGACTACTATAGTTGTAAAGTTATTCTTAGACATGAAAATGTTTTGGACACTACACAGTATATGGACTAACAGAAAGGATTAATATGATTGTTTTAGAAATAGTGAGAAACATGCTCTCATATTGGGGTCTTCCAAAGTCCTTGTGTGTAAAAGATGTTGTTATTATTTTATATATAATTAATATATGATACTCTACTTCAATTGACTTTAAAACCCCTAAAAATATATAGACTGGTATGTCCCTTAGTTTGGGACATCTTAGAGTTTTTGGTTATATTTCTTATGCTCATAGAAGGACTGATAAACTCAAACCCAAGGCTACGAAGTGTGTCTTTGAGGGATACCCACATGGTGTTAAGGGTTATAGGATTTGGGTAGATAATACTAGTTTTTATAATTTTATAATCATACATGATGTTGTTTTCCAAGAGACTTCTTCTCCAAAAATGAAGTCTTATGATACTATCTTATTTGATCAATCTGAACCTGTAGGTATTGAGGTTGGTTTAGAACCTGAAATATAGCCCAAACACAATGTTAAATCCATCAATTCACCCAAATATACTTGTATTGAATCGGAACTTATTAGTGAATATGAATCTAAGTATATGTTTGAGAGAGATGGTGAAATAAGGGATTCTTAGTAGGCACGTGATTATTTAAGAAGAACCATTAGACCTCCAGCCTAGTTTACTGAGGCTAATGCATATGATTTTTCCTTTACCATGGGACTTGAATTAGGTAGTGATGAGCCCCAATGTTTTAAAAAAGCTGTTAAATATAATGATTGAAGGTAGTGGCTTGTTTCCATGAGAGATGAAATGGATTCTCTCTTTAAAACCCAGACTTGGATAATTGTTTACAAACCTAAAAAGGAGAAAATTATAGGTTATAAGTGGATTTATAAGTAGAAATAAGATAACCCTGATGAAAATAAAATGAAATACAAAGATATATTTTTGTAAAGGGTTTCCTCCAACATAAGGGAATTAATTATAGTGATATTTTTTTACCTGTTGTTAAGAACTCCTCCATCAAATTACTATTATAATTTACTTCCTGAAATGATTTTCATATAGAGAAATTGGATGTTAATATTTCATTCTTTCCTTGTAAGTTAGATGGAAAATTTTATATGAATCTATCTGATGGATTCTCAAAGTAATTTAAAAGAAACCAAGTGTGCCTTTTAAAAAAATATTTGTATGGTCTTAAGAAATAATTTAGACAATGGTACATGATATTTGACTCTTTTATGATTCAAAATAATTTTTATAGAAGTAAATATAATGCTTGTGTTTACTTTAAATTAGTTAGGCATGGTTTCTTTATTTACTTATATATTTTAATGATATGATTATTATATGTAAATACATCAAGTTAATAAATCAAATGAAAAACCAATTTCATAATGCTTTTGAAATGAAATATTTATGGAAAACAATTAAAATCCTTGGAATATAAATCACTAGGGATAAAAATGTTAGGGTATTGTATATATCCCAATAAGCTTATATTCAAAAGGTGTTAAAAAGGTATTCGGTGGATAGTTTGAAACTTGTTATTGTTTATTTAGGTCAGAACTTCAAATTATCCTTGTCCTAGTCTCCTAATAATGATATCAATACTACCTTTATGAATAAAATCCCTTAAAAAAACATAGTAGGTATCCATATATAAGGACCCATCCTTATTACACTACATAATCTTGAATTTTGTCAAGAATTCACTTCCTTTAAGATTGAGGATCTTTTCAAGTTTATAGATTTAGATAATTTGGACATAATACATTCATAACATTACACATTAATACATAGTGGATACAATAAAAACAGTATTCATTTCTTCCAAAATATAAAACTTTTCAAATAAAACATGTTTTCTTTAATATTTATTCAAACATTTAACTTGGATTCCTTATTTTTCTTAGACATCCTTATAACCTATTAAAATCATTTAAAAACTTGGGATGATCACAAAAATCTCATTAAAGGATATAAAAATAATTAAAGAACACATTAGTCTATGAATACTTGTAACATATGAAATCATTTTCAAAAGACATACTTGCAACTCATATATACTTACTTTGTGAAAATTGAGATTTCCAAAATATTCCCACAAAACATAAAGAACATAAATATAACCATAAAGGTATCTTCGGTTATTACTTGCATAATCTTTTAACCCTCTTGGATACCTTACAATTTGTAACCCTCATGGCTACCTTACAATTTTGTGTAACTATCGCAGTTACACTAGGAGTAACCATACATCCAACATCCAAATTATACATAAACAATGCATTGGAGGGAGATATAAGTCCCAAAATTCATCATAAAAATTTACTAAGAACCATAACACAATCATACAACATGAATAATTTCAAAAAAACATTTCTTTTGAATTTCGTAAAACAGAATTTTAAAAGAGGTTTTTAAAAGAAAAGTATCTTATAAATATCATATAATTAAAGTGAGACTTAAGAAAGTGGATGGAATATGTTTATACACTGTAAATACATATAATTAAACATAATATAAACAAAATTCATCTCACAAACAATTTTAATACCACATAAACAATGAAGTAGAATGTTAACCCAAAGAATGGAAATCGGGTTATGAATTCCCTTACCTCGGGTTTGTCTTACTTAAAACTTGTTTAAACCTCCTTTATAATGGTTAAAAGAGTTTTATTAATATCTTATAGAAACATATTAATCTTTATAATACCTTATATGATCATTTCATTACATTATTTTACCCTTTAATTGTTAGTATTTTGTCCCTTGCATTGTTTTGGGTGCGTTCTTTACATGATTTCCATGATCAGTTCATGATATATATTCTTGTAGATTGGAAGTGAAAATACATAATTTTAATAGAGTGGTACTTAAATATTTCTATAACCATAAATTATATAATTTATCATTTTGAATTCTGGCATGAGGATGATTCATAAGTTAAAACATTATTGATATTTGTTTAAGTCATTTTGGCGATTCTTCGATCGTAGTGAACTCATTTTGTTTTGTAAATTAATAACATGTGTAAAAAATGATTCAAGAACCTTATATAAGATATAATACATAAATTATAATCTTTTTAAACCATAAAAATGGTTTCATGACCAGTCTTGAAGTAAGTAAAATAAATTGAAATCACATCATCCACAATGTCGGTAAATCGACACATCACAAACGGTGTTTTAATTTCTTGAATAAGTGGGAGAGGAGAAGAAGTAAAATGGTTAGTCTTCCATAAACATGATGAAATATAGAATATGTAAGATACTGGATCATTCATTCCTCTTGGATAATGGGAGGTAATTAAATAAGAATAATAGAAAATAAAATGAGAAGAAAAGAAAGAAAACAAAAGAGGATGTTTACCTCTTGATCTCTTCTCCTTGAGATCCTTCTTAAGGCCTTTGGTTTTGGAATTTTGGTTAGACCGGAAGCTCTAGGATGTGGGGAAAATAATTGGGAGGAGTATTGGGCAGAACTTAGGTAAGGATCAAGTCTTGAGAGGTGTGGGAGGAAGAGGGGAATGAGGGTGGTATTTATAGTAGAGAAGAGGAGGTATTTTACAATATTTTAATCATTATTATAATATTTTTTTCTCAAGACTATGAATAGTATTAATTCATGTGACCCCAAATAGTAAAAATGGAATGTGAGTTCAAAACAAGTGGGATTACAACACTTATGATGTCATAAATAGTGTATTTAACTGATAATTTGAATATACGGTATTTTACCGTATTTCACTATTCATCAAATTTTCAAGAATTTTAGAAAATTCCCAAAAATTCACCCTAACCATTTTTTAATGTGTAGAATTCAGAAATGAACTCCATTTTTTGAAAATAATTTTCTAAATATTATTAATTTAATTTTTAAATAAAATCATAATTTATTTAAAAATAATAATTTTAAATCTATAACTAATTTAACACCTTGAAAAATTAATCAAGTTTACATTATATTAAATCCTTAAGAAAATAAATAATAATACAATTTACTATTAATTTTGGTCATATTACTATTCATATTACTATTCATAAGGGTATGTTACTATTCACTAAAAAACAAGTTGGTTCTATGAGACTCCAAATAACTTATTGATCATAATTATAGATGACCGTTTTTTGAAATTGGAAACATATAAGTGGAAAAAATATGTTTAAAGTCTAGATATAAATATCTAATTAAAACAAAGTTTCATGCATCTTAATTTATTTTTAAAACCTTGGGGTATTACACCATATGTATGTAATGATATTCTATCAGCTAGATATAGCCTTTTTTGTTTATACCTTTATAAGGTTTATGTGAAGTCCTAGAAATCACCATTGGCATGCATTAAAATGGTTACTTATGTATGTGCACATTTCTTCTAAATTATGTATTTGTTTTGTAAAATGATTCTTGTAGTCGAGATGTTGTTGAATATGATGATTCTAAATATGATGCAAATATAAATACTAGAAAATCTATTACTAGTTATGTATTCCTAGCATATGGTGGTCCTGTTTTGTGGGAATGTAATATGAAATATATTGTTTCCCTTTCCACTACTGGGGCTAAAAACATAGAATTATTTAAGGAAAATAAAGAAGCAATTTGGCTAAATTTCTTGGTTAAAAAATTATCTTTTTAATATGGTAATATTGAAGACTTTTTTTATAGTAAATATGCTTTACATATTACTAAAAATCATATTTTCTATGAAATATCAAAACACATAGACATTATGTTACATTTGTTAAGGGATTTCATTGAAACTAGGATAGTATGTGTCACAAAGATATATACTTTGAATAATTTGGCTGATAGTTTGACTAAGGTTATTCTATTTTCCAAGTTTAGGAATTTCTTAGGGATTATAGATATAGTCCCATTTCAATGACCTAGGTTGAAATAACACCATCCAGTTAAAAAAATTATTTCAATGGTGGAGATTTTTAAATTTTCATGTATACACTTTTAATTTTCAATCAAAATAATTCATATATGTTGATTTGGATTCATTGGTTGTTGTTTATTATGATGGGTTCCATTTTCATGTTTTAAATGAATTTTTCCCATGATAAAATTAATTTATATTTTATTAATTTGTAAAATTCTATATCAGGTTTTCCTTACCCTATAGTTGGATCATGTAGGTTCCAGGCATAGTGGAAGTTTCCCATGCAGTTATGAAGAACTCGGATTTTAGTCATAAATCATGTGTAATAATTTCTTTACATGATCAAAACATCATTTCCAATGGAAATAGTTGATCACTTGACTATATTAAAACATCAAAACCAAAAGTGGATCTCATCATGTAATTTATAATTAATTTATGAGCATATATAGAATTACTTCAACTTGTAATTTTTCTTTCATTGATCTGATTAACAAGATCTTATCATGCCATCATTTCACTACAATATTTAAGGGATGAATCACTCTAAATTTGATCCACACATTCACCATAATCTCTGAACATAATAGAATCATTGGGTTTTAGTACGACCGATCCTAATCACTAGCATTGTTTGTGGTTGATCGGAGTAGAATTCTTCTCGAGAGATAAAGATCATTTGATGATCTATCATTGGCTTGATAGAGGTAGGGAGGAGATAAATTTAGATCTTTTGATCTCTCTCTAGAGCTTGATAGAGTCTCACTTTATCTATTGTGCACATTAATTGTCTTATCAAAAAGATATATAATTTGATATTTATTTTAGAAAGTTTAGGGTTGGCTAATCGAACACAATCCCTTTCCAATTCCATAATTCTTAGTTGACCTCATGTCCAATAATAATAATATAAATATTAATATTAAACGATTTACACGTGAAATGCTTAAAGAATATAAACAAATATCATTTATATTATTTTTCAATTGAACCATTAAACTCAGTCTTCTTTCCTTTATCCACATTTACTGATCTTTGGATAATGACTATTTATTTAATAAATAAATATCACTACGTCATTCATTAATAAATATACTAAATATTATTTTCAATAAACTTGTGCACAAATATTTATTATTATTATTTAAATCACTTATTATTTTGAATAACTTGTGATTAAATTATAGGGATCAACCAAACCTAAATAAATATTATTTATTATAACTTGTTAAATTCAATACTAGAATTTAACTAAGATTGTGGATACCCTTAGTGTGTCACCATCTAGGCCTCTTTCTTAGTGGAATAAGTCATTACCACCTAAAGTCCATGGTTTGAATCTAGAAATACACCAAGGTATCTAAATAGAAAGAAGTTAACATCGCAAAAATTTCCAACCACCCATAAACATTTACCATGTAATATAATCCTTTTATCAAAATATCTCAAATCAAGTAGGTTGAATGTTTGTTACATCAACCTATATGTTCGATGTCTCTTTCTTTGACTTTATGGAAATGAACTTGTCAATCTAAAACCATGGCCATGGATTTATTTAGGTGGTTTCATTCCAATCAAAAGGTCATGAGATATTAACTTTCATCATGATACATAAGGGATAAATCCTTTATCATATTATCTATTAATGTTATATTACTATTGAAGAACCCAATGTATCCTACTTTTCTGTGAGCATATTTCATCATGGTTTTCATCAATACATCAAATTACACAAGTCATGATATCCATTAATAATAATATTAAAGTATAAGGATCAATACACACGTCTGTAGATAGGAACATCCAATGACACATGGAAATGTGGATTTCCTATTAATGTGTATGTTCTCATAACCTCTTATTTTGAAGATTACCAAGGGTGAGCATCATTAGAAGGTGTTTTAATGTCTTATGATCCTCATACCCATGATATCCTATATTGTAAATATCCTATAAAAAATATCATCTAGCCACAGAACAAGGTTCAAGAATAATGTCATGGAACCTCTAGGTTCTCATCATAGTGAGGAACTATTGTGACTATTTAGTGCAACATATATTCTAAGGATATTATCACACATAAATATCATACAGAATAATAATAAATATTTGATAATAAAACTTATTCAATAATACAAACATATAATCATGTACTGAAAAAGTTGGTTATAGGGTACCAACTCCAAAAAACTCTCACTTTCACTGGGTCCAACTGACAACAGCTTTCAGTCCACTAACTTTCACATTATACTCATTCTTCTACTAAGATAAATCCTTCATTGAGGGGTTTTCCATGTTTTCCGCTGTGGATACTCTAATCACTACAACTTTTCCTCATTGAGAAAAATCCTTCAATAGATGAAACATCAGAAGTATGTTCTTTTTCTTTTGGTTTAACCTTGGATATTTGGAGAGAGCCACCACTGTAATGTTATAGTAATAAAATATGATAAGATATTTACTACTAGGTACAACATCAAGATCTTGGACAAATTTTTGAATCCAAACTACTTCCGTAGTTATATCAGAATCCAAAATATACTCAGATTCTATTATAGAATCAACAAAAACTCACTTCTTCAAACTCTTCCAACTCATAGTTCCTTTATTGAGATAAAAGACATATCCAAATTGTAACTTCATATTATTCTAATCTATCTAAAAACTAGAATTTTTATATCCCCTGATGACTAGTTATTCATCTCTCCTATACACCAAGAACATATCCTTAGTATGCCTCAAATACTTAAGGATATCCTTAATAGTAGCCCGATTTTGTTCACCAAGACCTGCATGATATCTTCCTACCATGATTAAATAATAGGAAATATAAAACCACATATATAACATGGAATACAATATGGATCCTATCATAGATGATTATGGGATCTTACTCATCTATCTCTTTCCTCTTGTGGTTGAGGAAACATTTTCTTAGAAAGATGTATACCATGTGATATCTGAAACTGTCCTCTCTTGGACTGTTCCATACTAAACCTATTTAGTATCTGGTCAATATATATACCTTGAATTAATCTCGGAAGCTTCTTGGATCTATCACACATGATCTTGATCCCTAGAATATAGGTTTTTTCACCTAAGTCTTTCATGTAAAATCACTTTCTCAATCATGCCATAACCTCTTGTAAGGCTAGTATATCAATGAAGTGTGTCGAATTTGTAAGACGATCAACTATGACCCATATAGCATTATTGCCTTTGGATGTTTTAGGAAGTCCGGTGACAAAGTACATAGTGATGTTTTCCCATTTCCATTCGGGTATGGGTAATGGTTGTAACATCCCCTTAGAATTCTGTCTCTCAACTTTAATTTGCTGACAAACCAAGCATCGAGAGACATATTCAGTAACATATCTTTTCATGCCATCCCACCAGAAGTACTCTTTCAGGTCCCTATACATCTTCGTGCTTCCAGGATGAATAGAGAATGAAGAAATATGAGCCTCATCCAGTAGCTCCTTCTTTAATTTTGGGATGGGAGGAACACAAACCCTATTTTTGAACCTTATTATCCCATCACAATCGAGATTGAATTCAGTAACATTTCTCACCTTCTTTTGTAATTCTACATCTTCTTTCTGTGCCTCTTTAATATTCGCATGTATAGATGGTTGAACATTCATTTGATAAAGATAAGATATTTCCCCTTCCATTATAATTCCAAGATCCATCCTTTGTAAATCCATAAATATTGGATCTTTTTTTATCCTCATCATGGATAAACTAGCATGGTCATGTTGACTTAATGCGTCTACCACCTTGTTTGCTTTACCAGGGTGATAATGAATTGAGCAGTCGTAATCCTTAATCATTTCCAACCATCTTCTTTGGCGCATATTCATCTCCTTTTGTGTGAAAATATACTTTAAACATTTATGATCAGTATAAATATCAAACCTTTCTCCATAAAGATAATGCCTCAAAATCATTAATGCAAAGATTACCGCAGCTAACTCCAAATCATGAGTTGGATAATTTTGCTCATGGATTTTCAACTGTCGTGAGGCATAAGATATCACCATATCATTTTGCATGAGAACACACCCTAGCCCCTTCTTGGATGCATCACTGTAAATCACAAACCTTTCTCCACTACAAGGCAGTGTGAGAACAGGTGCACTGGATAACCTTCTTTTTAACTCCTTGAAATTCTCTTCACACTCCTCCATCCAAACGAACTTAACTCCTTTTCGAGTCAACCTAGTGAGTGGATTATATAATCATGAAAAATATTTCACAAAACGTCAATAATATCCATCCAAACCAAGAAAACTTCAGATCTCAGTTACTGTTGTTGGTCTCAACCATATTTCGATAACCTCTATCTTTGCTGGATCCACAGATATCCCCTCTTTTGAGATTATGTGACCCAAAAATTCAAATTTCTTAAGCCAAAATTCACACTTGTTAAATTTGGCATAAAGCTTCTCCTTTCTCAGGGTCTTCAATATAATTCTCAAGTGATCTGCATGTTCTTCCTTTCTCTTTGAATTGACAAGAATATCATCTATAAAGACTACCAAAAACTGATCAAGATAGTCTCTAAAGACTCTATTCATCAGATCCATGAAAATATCAGGGGCATTAGTAAGACCAAATGGCATCACTATAAATTCATAGTGTCCATACCTTGTACAGAAAGTCGTCTTTGGTATATCCTCCCTTTTGACCCTTAATTGATGATTCACTGAACGAAGATCAATCTTGGAAAAGTATTGAGCTCCACGTAGTTGGTCAAATAATTCATCAATGCGTGGGAGAGGATATTTGTTCTTGATAGTGATCTTTTTAAGTTCTCGACAATCAATGCAGAGTCACATTGATCCATCTTTCTTCTTAACAAATAGAATAGGTGCTCCCCAAGGTGAAGCACTAGGGCATATGAATCCCTTATCAAGATTCTTTTGGAGTTGCTTCTTAAATTCCTGCAACTCAATTGGGGCCATTCTACAAGGTTTATTTGAAATAGGTAAATCACCTGGTATGAGTTCTATTGAAAACTCAACTTCACGATTTGGTGGAAGACCAGGAAATTACTCCAGAAAGACATCATCAAAATCCCGTACAATGGGTGTATTCTTAATCGTGAGTTTCTCTCCAACCATTTAAGATAAATAACCTTCATTTAGTAGAATCAAGACCCATAATATGGAAGAAATTTTCACTGGAAGGTTATGTTCATCCTTGCATCGATAGATGATCATAGATTGATCTGGAATATGAAATGTGACTTCCCTTCTTTGGCAATTGATATGATCTCCATATAAAGCAATCCAATCCATGCCAATAATCACATCAAATTCCACTATAGGAAGGATCACAAGATTTGCAGGAAGCACTTTCCCACAAACTTCAATCGGAGAAGAATTATAAACTTTTGATGCGTCTGTTGTGCCATTAGGAGTTGTCACGGCTAACTCAACATATAATTGTTGAGGTAATACGGTGATACCCTTATAAAATTATTCAGAAATAAAAGAGTGGGTGGATCCAGAATCAAATAAAACATTTTCTACTTTAGAGTGGATGGTAAGTGTACCTTTCACCACTTCGTTATCGTACTCCACATCAATGATAGAAATTGCATGTGACTTTCCTTTGTCTTTAGCCTTAAGAGTTTGTTGATTTCGATCATCATCAATAACCCTTGGATTAGGGCATTGATTAGCATAATGCCCCACTTCCCTGCACTTGTAACATTGAAGTGTAGGAGGCACACTCTGTGTAGCCTTTTCTTTGTTCGCATCACTAGAAATCTTTTTCCCGTCATTGCGGCATTCAAATTCCCGATGACCTTCCTTTCCACATTTGAAACATTTACTTGTCCCTTTAAGACAACTTCATCCATGTTTCTTTCCACACTTTGAGCACAAGGGAAAACTCATCTTCTTTTTAGTGTGCTCTTTATATTTTCCTTTGAATTCCATTTTCCTCTTCTTATCAAATGCATATGACTGATGGGTTACTCCAATCTCTATCTCAACCTTGAGAGCACATCGAACAATTTCCTCATAGCTATTGAAGTCCCTTATGGCTAACGCCCTTCAAAGACTTGGTTTTAAGCCACTAAAGAATCGATCGATCTTACTCCCAGGTTGGATAATAATCCCAGAAGCGTACCTTGAAAGTCTTGTAAAATTTGCTTCGTAGGTACCAACAGATTCATCATCCTTTTTCTTCAGTTCAAGAAACTTTTTCTCCATCTTTGTTCGAAGAATACGAGGGAAGTACTTATTGAAAAATAAGTTCTTGAACTCATCCCATTCCATGGACTCAATTTAATCCCTTTTCCTCGTATTCTTAATAACATTCCACCATTGATTAGATTCACCTTCCAAACGATATACTGCTAAGATAACTTTATCATGCTCAGAACATTGAAGAATAGAAAATATCTTTTTTGTGGTACTGATCCATTTTTCAGCAACTAATGGATCAGTAGACCCGCTGAATGAGGGTGGACGCTGCCTCATGAAGGATTCAACATAATTTTCCTCCTTACTTTTCTCATTTGGAAGTCCTACATGATTCATAGATTGAGAAATTTGTGTGAGCATGGCTACAAGATTTTGCATTCCAACTCCCATAACGTTTGTTTGCTCAGGGGGACAATCATTGCATTTCCCGTCGCATTCAGCATTAACACGGTTCCTTCGGGTTCCAACCATTTACTAAAAACAATAAGCATAGTGTGAGAAACAATAATCATAATAGGAAAACCACATAATCAAGAATAAAATTTCACACTTAAGGTCTTATCGTAGGTTACTCATGGCCATTTCTAAAACACTATGATTGTGTTCTATGCTTAGACTTATCCTTAGGGTTCTTAATAAGGCTTTCACATCCTAGTTTCCAAAGGTTGACTATACCTTTCCTCTGATACCAACTATAACGACCCATACTTTACATATATTATTATTACTTCAGAATTAAATCACACTTATTACAACATATAACAAAACCATGAAAGGACCATAAATGTATAGTGTCTTTAGAAACTGGGAAACATAAACAATTGGTTCATACATCATCTACACCGTCTCCCTTTTATTTTATCATATCTAGAGTACCTTTTGGCATATCTTACTTAATATCCTTCTTTCTGACCTGGGAAAAATAAAACATACAAAAGGGTGAGCTCAAATGCTCAGTAAGGGTAAACAAAAGAAATATCAATCACATCATATTCATAAGAACATATCATTTTGGAAATATTAACCTGCAAAAGAGATCATAATTTCATAACATTGGATAAATCATAGTAGTGAAATGTAATCCCAATAATCATAACTTAAAACATGAAACTTTGTGTCATGCACACGTAATCATAGAGAATCATTTCTTAGTAGTTAAGACTCTTTTCCAAGACTATATTAGAGGACAAAGTCCATTTCTGAACCAAGTTCAATCCTCGTTTCAGTCATGTATCACTGAACCGGATTAACCTGTCATTCCCGCCATGTCTATCTCATGAGATATAAATCTTTACCCAATGTATTGGAGGGAGATATAGGTCTCACCCATCTCATAATGAAACCATTCTTATGTGTGCCACAAAATCATAAACATACATCATAGCAGAACCCATGTAATAAAAATGGGATTCTTAAACAGCATGCCATCATATCATAATCCATATAAGATAAAAGGACATCATAAAAATAATTCCATCATAACATAATCAAATCAATGTAAAAATAGGTACAGAAACAGAACCCTATATTATCTTAGATGGAAAATAGTTTTGGTAAAACACTTGAACTTCATTCTTGAGGAAAATATCCTTTCTACTTCCAAAAAAATTTACATTCTTAACATGTCACACAATTTTAAAAAAAGAAGTTTATTAAAAATAAACTTTAAAACTTGTAAAGGAATCTTCGTGGAAATAATTTTCTATTAAATCATAAAAATCTATTCATGTCGTATATGTTAAAAAACATTCTTCTCGTACTTTGGCCAGAAAAGTCAAAAAGTACCTCCTACAAAAAACGACAAAAGATTCCTTTCATATCTTTTACTAAAAACTCACCGAAGGGTAAAATTGTTTTTAAAAAATTGTAGGATTATATAAATAATATTACATATTGATGAAACATGGATGTGGATGATAAATATTCCCCAGTAATTACCGAAGTATAAACAATCTCGGATAAAAATGAGATTGTGATATTTTCTCATACCTTAGATCTGATTTGCTTTGTACGGGTCTAAACCTTCTGTATAATGATTTAAATAATGTTATTGACTTATTCCATAATCTTACTCACTTTTATGATATAATATATGGTCATATTCTTATCTTCTTATTAGTAATATCTCATTGCTACTTGTTATTCGGGTGTTCATTGCTTTATGTTCTTATGCATGTTTTGTCGAATAAATTCTTATTCTTCTTTTAGGTTATATATACCTCATTTCCATAATGGTATTAGTGTGATATATATCATATTTATTCATTTAATTCATTTATATAATCATTATGCAATGATGATCATATATAACGAGTCGCATCACATCGTGGAGACGGTAGGTCGTACGTATGCACGAGGGATGATATCGTTCCCATGATCGTGAAATTTTATTGAAGTGTATTTATACTATTTAAAAATCAATATCACTTTACAATAATCATATATAGTTATTCTTTACACCATTATACCCATCCAAGAAAGGTGGTGGTGGAAAATAGATTACACCACGGCGTGGAGACGGTATTCCATACATACGCACGCGCGGTGATTTCGTTTTCCATAGGATGGATAGAAGGTGAAATATGGTTGTTTCATACTTATAATAACATATCATTATATGAGTGATACTGATTTTATTACTTAATAATGAAACACCTAAAGAAGAATAAGTAGAAGAAGAAATAAAGTTGAAAGAATCGGTAACGGACATTACCTCTTCTTTGAAGCGCCTCTTCTAAACCTCTTCTTAGGGAACTAAATATGGTCTTTGAAGAAGACCAGGACCTCTAGGATGTTAATAGGGAAGTGGATAAGATAAATTTTCAGGGTTTGGCTGATATTTAAGGCTCAAAGGGGTGTGAGGAGGTGAGGGAGGAGCTGCCCTTTTTTAAGGGAGGAGAGGGGCACCTTAGGAAAAACTTAAAATATTATTTTATTATAAAGTCATATTTGGTTTTTAATAGCTCCAAATTGATTTATTTAGACGCTAAGGTGGGGATGGGTCTAAATCATCTCAATAAATAGATTTTAGACAAGTTTAGGTTACTATTTTAACCTTATCATTTAAATTTAACTCAAAGTTAAATAATTTAACTTTTACTGTGTCTTCTTGTTTTCCTAAATTATATGGTTAATAAACTTACTATAACAAGCCAAAAGAACCCCAAATTGTTAATTATTAATATATATAACCTTATCTAAGTCATTTGGCCGAACCTTATATTTTTATGAATAAAATAACAATTAATAATATAATATTTGTTTTAAAAACTATTTTATGTCAATTTTGACACTATTTGGTAATTGATTTTTTTGAAAATCATAAAAGCAAGCTTAGTTAGAAAAATGTTAATTAAATCAATAATAACATGTCATATTAACCTAGAAAATTAGTTTAATTCATAAAAAGACTAAAATTACATTTATTTAGGTATTTATAACATCAATTATGTTAATATTTCATTAATAAGGTAATCACTGCATCATTATTGTGTCATAAATAAATTAAATTATTTAAAGTATAAAATTATAAATAAAATATAATTAGGTATGAAATATTTTCATCTTTCTAATGAATATTTATAGTCTAATTTATCTTATTTATTACCCTATATTAAAAATGTTTTAGTTATTAAACTTTGATTTTAACTATTTTAACTCTTCTTTAAATAAAATAATATTAAATGTCTTAATCTAATCCAACTAGACCTAAATGGTCATATTTTATTCCTAAGGTTTTTTTTGGTAGAATTAAACTTATCCAATAGAATTAGGACATGTGTTAGGGTAATAATAATACCATTTTTACCCTTAATTACCCTATTTACTTTTAACCATGGTAAAAAAAAGTAAAAAGTTATTATTCAACAAAAAATATTTTTATCTTATTAAACCAAATTTTACTCCTTTATATTAACCGTGTCTCTCAGATTTTTGAAATTCCACTCACAGAAGCGATAAAATTATGTTTTATGTAAATTTTCAAATTCTCCTAGAAGGTGGGTAAAAGACGGTGAAAAGTTCAATAAAATTTTTATATGTCTAAAATTTTTATAAAATTACTCCAATGAATTACATTGAACTTATAGAGGTATTATATATCAATCTTCACATAAAATAAATTTAAATAAAATAAATAATTATTTAAATAAAAAGTCGGTTTTTAAATAGTAACCTAGTGTTTTCACTATTCATCAAAAATTGAAAGTTTTCAGAAAAATACCAAAATTTCACCCTAGGCTAATTTCGATATTCTGAATCCAAAAATGAAGTCCATTTTAAAAAATAAAATTTCAAAAAGTGGGTATTACTATTCATAATGGGTAGTTTTAATAATATTTTAATAGCATATTGTTGTTTAGTGAAACTCGGTTTTGCGTACAACGCAAGCTATCGAGAAAGGTCGAGATTGCGTGTAATGCAGGCCAAGCTAGTGTTGTTTGTAGTGAAATATTCCTTTGATGATGTATATAACATAAAAACAAAATATTTCTCATAAAAATCTCGGGTGTTACATTTTACCCCCCTTAAAATGAATTTCACCCTCGAAATTCGTCACTTTATAACAAACAGATGAGGATACCTCTCATTCATCATATGCTCAAGCTCCCATGTAGCTTCTTCTAATTGGTGGTTCCTCCATAAAACTTTCACCAAGGGAGTGGTCTTGTTCCTTATAACTTTTTAGCTAAGATCCGGAATCTCTATCGACTGTTCTTCATAAGAAAGATCTTGCTCCAGCGGTACAACTTCTTAGCTGAGTACATGTGAAGGATCGGGTATGTACTTTCTCAGGAGAGATACATGGAACACATCGTGAACTTGATAGAGATTCGGTGGAAGCGCCAATCGGTAAGCTACCTTCCCAACACGATCCAGTATTTCGAAAGGACTGATATACCTATGGCTTAGCTTTCCCTTCTTTCCAAATCTCATTACTCTCTTCCAAGGAGATATTCTTAAGAACACTTTATCACCCACTTCAAACTCTAGGTCTTTTCTTCGGTTATCGGCATAACTTTTTGTCGACTCTGAGCTTCTCTTATGTGTTTTTGAATAGATCTGACCTTTTCTGCCATCTCATCAACAAAATCAGGTCCTAATAGCCTTCTTTCCCCAACTTCATCCCAGAAAGTTGGAGTCCTACATTTCTTTCTATAGAGAGCTTCATAAGGAGCCATCTGAATACTGGAGTGAAAGCTATTATTATAAGAAAATCCCACAAAAGGTAGGTGTTGATCCAAACCACCATTGAAATCCATAGAGCAAGCTCTTAACATATTTTCTAGAGTTTGAATTGTTCTCTCAGACTGACCGTCTGTCTGAGGATGATAAGCAGTGCTGAAACTCAACTTTGTATCCAGAGTTTTCTGAAGACTTCACCAAACCTTTGAGGTAAACCTCGGATCCTGATCAGATATAAAGGGAAGTGGTACTCCATTCAATCTTACCACTTCCTTTACATATATCCATGCAAGTTGATCCAGAGAGAAATCTTCTCTAATATCAATGAGGTATGCCGACTTTGTAAGACGATCAACTATGACCCATATAGCATTATTGCCTTTGGATGTTTTAGAAAGTCCGGTGAAAAATTCCATAGTGATGTTTTCCCATTTCCATTCGGGTATGGGTAATGGTTGTAACAACCCCTTAGACTTCTGTCTATCATCTTTAACTTGTTAAAAAACCAAGCATCGAGAGACATATTTAGCAACATCTATTTTCATGTCATCCCACCAGAAGTACTCTTTCAGGTCCTTATACATCTTCGTGCTTCCAGGATGAATAGAGAATGAAGAACTATGAGCCTCATCCAGTAGCTCCTTCTTTAATTCTGGGATGTGAGGAACACAAACCCAATTCCTAAACCTTATTATCCCATCACAATCGAGATTGAATTCAGGAATATTTCTCACCTTCTTTTGTAACTCTACATATTCTTTTTGTGCCTCTTTAATCTTTGAATGTATATATGGTTGAACATTCATTTGATAAAGATAATATCTTTCCCCTTACATTATAATTCCAAGATCCATCTTTTGTAAATCCATAAATATTGGATCTTTTGTCATCCTCATCATGGATAAACTAGCATGGTCTTGTCGACTTAATGCATCTTCCACCTTGTTTGCTTTCCCAGGGTGATAATGAATTGAGCAGTCGTAATCCTTAATCAGTTCGAACCATCTTCTTTGGGGCATATTCAAATCCTTTTGTGTGAAAATATACTTTAAACTTTTATGATCAGTATAAATATCACACCTTTCTCCATAAAGATAATGCCTCCAAATCTTTAATGCAAAGATTACCGCAGCTAACTCCAAATCATGAGTTGGGTAATTTTTTTCATGGATTTCAACTTTCGTGAAGCATAAGCTATCACCATATCATTTTTCATGAGAACACACCCCAGCCCCTTATTGGATGCATTACTATAAATCACAAACCTTTCTCCACTACAAGGCAGTGTGAGCAGAGGTGCACTGAATAACCTTCTTTTTAACTCCTTGAAATTCTCTTCACACTCCTCCATCCAAACGAACTTAACTCCTTTTCGAGTCAACCTGGTGAGTGGATTATATAATCGTGAAAAAACTTTCACAAAATGTCGATAATATACAGCCAAACCAAGAAAACTTCGGATCTCAGTTACTGTTGTTGGTCTCGACCATCTTTCGATAACCTCTGTCTTTGCTGGATCCACAGATATCCCCTCTTTTGAGATTATGTGATCCAAAAATGAAAATTTTTGAAGCCAAAATTCACACTTGGTAAATTTGAAATAAATCTTCTCCTTTCTCAGGGTCTTCAATATAATTCTCAAGTGATCTTCATGTTCTTCCTTTCTCTTTGAATAGACAAGAATATCATCTATAAATACTAACACAAACTGATCAAGATAGTCTCTAAAGACTCTATTCATCATATCCATGAAGATAGCAGGGGAGAGGATATTTGTTCTTGATAGTGATCTTGTTAAGTTCTCGATAATCAATGCAAAGTCTCATTGATCCATCTTTCTTCTTAACAAACAGAACAGGTGCTCCCCAAGGTGACGCACTAGGGAATATGAATCCCTTATCAAGATTCTCTTGTAGTTGCTTCTTCAATTCCTACAACTCAATTGGGGCCATTCTATAAGGTGTCTTTGAAATAGGTAAATCACCCTGTATGAGTTCTATTGAAAACTCAACTTAACGAATTGGTGGAAGACCAGGAAATTACTCTAGAAAGACATCATCAAACTCTCGTACAATGGGTGTATTCTTAATCGTGAGTTTCTCTCCAACCATTTGAGATAAATAACCTCTATTTAGTGGAATCAAGACCCAAAAGATGGAAGAAATTTCCACTGGAAGGTTATGTTCATCCTTGGATCGATAGACGATTATAGATTGATCTGGAATATGAAATGTGACTTCCCTTATTTGGAAATTGATATGATCTCCATATAAAGAAATCCAATCCATTCCAAGAATCAAATCAAATTCCACTATAGGAAGGATCACAAGATTTTCAAGAAGCACTTTCCCACAAACTTCAATCAGAGAATAATTATAAACTTTTGATGCACCCGTTGTGCTATTAAGAGTTGTCACAGCTAACTCAATATCTAATTTTTGAGGTAATACGATGATACCCTTAGAAAATTCTTCAGAAATAAAAGAGTGGGTGGATATAGAATCAAATAAAACATTTGCTACTTTATAGTGGATGGTAAGTGTACCTTTCACCACTTCGTTATCGTACTCCACATTGCTGATAGAAATTGCATATGACTTTCCTTTTTCTTTAGCCTTAAGAGTTTGTTGACTTCGATCATCATCAAAAACCCTTGGATTAGGGCATTGATTATCATAATGCCCCATTTCCGTGCACTTGTAACATTGATGTTTAGGAGGTGCACTCTGTGTAGCCTTTTCTTTGTTCGCATCACTAGAAATCTTCTTCCCATCATTGCAGCATTCAAATGCCCGATGACCTTCCTTTTCACATTTGAAACATTTACTTGTCCCTTTAAGACAACTCCCTCCATGTTTATTTCCACACTTTGAGCATAAGGGAAAACTCATCTTCTTTTCAGTGTGCTCTTTAGATTTTCCTTTGAATTCCATTTTCCTCTTCTTATCAAATACATATGACTGATGGGTTACTCCAATATCCATCTCAACCTTGAGAGAACATCGAACGATTTCCTCGTAGCTATTGAAGTCCCTTATGGCTAACTCCCTTCGAAGATTTGGTTTTAAGCCACTAAAGAATCGATCGATCTTACTCTCAGGTTGGATAATAATCCCAGAAGCGTACCTTGCAACTCTTGTAAAATTTTCTTCGTAGGTACCAACAGGTTCATCATCCTTTTGCTTCAGTTCAAGAAACTCCTTCTCCATCTTTGTTCGAAGAATACGAGGGAAGTACTTATTGAAAAATAAGTTCTTGAACTCATCCCATTCCATGGACTCAATTTCATCCCTTTGCCTCGTATTCTTAATAAGATTCCATTATTGATCAGCTTCACCTTCCAAACAATATAATGCTAAGATGACTTTATCATGCTCAGAACATTGAAGAAATGAAAATATCTTTTTAGTGGTACTGATCCATTGTTCGGAAACTAATGGATCAGTAGACCCGCTGAATGAGGTTGGACACTGCCTCATGAAGGATTCAATAGAATGTTGCTCCTTCCTTTGCTCGTTTGGAAGTCCTACATGATTCATAGATTGAGAAAGTTGTGTGAGCATGGCTACAAGGTTTTGCATTCCAGCTCCCATAATATTTGGTTGCTCAGGGGGACAATCATTGCATTGCCCGTCGCATTCAGCATTAACACGGTTCCTTCGACTTCCATCCATTGACTAAAACCAATAAGCATAGTGTGAGAAACACTAATCATAATAGGAAAACCACATAATCAAGAATAAAATTTCACACTTAAGGTATTATCATTGGTTACTCATGGCCATTTTTAAAACACTGTGATTGTGTTCTGTGCTTAGACTTATCCTTAGGGTTCTTACTAAGGCTTTCACATCCGAGTTTCCAAAGATTGATTGTACCTTTCCTCTGATACCAACTATAACGACCCATACTTTACATACATTATTATTATTTCAGAATTCAATCACACTTATTACAACATATAACAAAACCATGAAAGGACCGTAAAGGTATAGTGTCTTTAGAAACTGGGGAACATAAACAACCGGTTCATAAATCATCTACAATTTCTCCCTTTTATTTTATCATATCTAGAGTCCATTTTGGCATATCTTACTTAATATCCTTCTTTATGACCTAGGTAAAAGAAAACATACAAAAGGGTGAGCTCAAATGCTCAGTAAGGGTAAACAAAAGAAATATCAATCACATCATATTCATAATAACATATCATTTTGGAAATATTAACCTGCAAAAGTGATCATAATTTCATAACATGAGATAAATCATAGTAGTGAAATGTAATCCCAATAATCATAACTTAAAACATGAAACTTTGTGGCATGCACACGTAATCATAGAGAATCATTTCTTAGTAGTCAAGACCCATTTCCAAGACTATCTTAGTAGACAAAGTCCATTTCTGAACCGAGTTCACTCCTCGTTTCAGTCCTGTATCACTGAACCGGATTAACCTGTCGTTCCATCCATGTATATATCATGAGATATAAATCATTACCCAATTAATTGGAGGGAGATATATGTCCCACCCATCTCATAATGAAACCATTCTTATGTGTGCCAAAAAATCATAAACATACATCATAGCATAACCCATGTAATAAAAATGGGATTCTTAAACATCATGCCATCATAACATAATCCATAAAAGATAAAAGGACATCATAAAAATAATTCCATCATAACATAATCAAATCAATGTAAAAATAGGGATAGAAACAGAACCCTATATTATCTTAGATGGAAAATAATTTTGGTAAAACACTTGAACTTTATTCTTGATGAAAATATACTTTCTACTTCAAAAAACATTTTTCCTTTCTTAACATGTCACACAATTTTAAAAAAAGAAGTTGATTAAAAATAAACTTGAAAACTTGTAAAGGAAGATTCATGGAAATAATTTTCTATGAAATCATAACAATCCATTCATGTCGTATAAGTTAAAAAACATTCTTCTCGTACTTTGGCCGGAAAAGTCAAAAAGTGCCTCGTACGAAAAACGACAAAAGATTCCTTCCATATCTTTTACTAAAAACTCACCGAAGGGTAAAATTGGATTTAAAAAACTGTAGGAGGATAGAAATAATATTAGATATTGACGAAACATGGATGTGGATGATAAATATTCCCCAGTAATTACCGAAGTATAAACAATCTCGGATAAAAATGAGATTGTGATATTTTCCCTTACCTTAGGTCTAATTTTCTTCGTACATGTCTGAACCTCCTGTATAATGATTTAAATAATGTTATTAACTTATTCTAGAATCGTACTCACTGTTATGATATCATATATGGTCATATTCTTATCTTCTTATTAGTAATATCTCATTGCTACTTGTTATTCGGGTGTTCATTGCTTTATGTTCTTATGCATGTTTTGTCGAATAAATTCTTATTATTATTTTAGGTTATAGATACCTCATTTTGAGAATGTTATTAGTGTAGTATATATCAAATTTAGGCATTCAATTCATTTATATAACCATTATGCAATGAAGATCATGTAGAACGAGTCGCATCATATCGTGAAGACGGTAGGTCATACGTACGCACGAGTGATGATATCGTTCCCATGATCGTGGAATTTTATTGAAGTGTATGTATACTATTTCAGAATCAATATTAATTTACAATAATCATGTATAGTTATTATCTACACCATTATACTCATCCAAGTAAGGTGGTGGTGGAAAATAGATTACACCACGGTGTGGAGACGGTATTCCGTACGGACGCACGCGCGGTGATTTCGTTTTCCGTAGGATGGATAGAAGGTGAAATAGGGTTGTTTCATACTTATAATAACATATCAGTATATTATTGATACTGATGTTATTACTTCATAATGAAACAGCTAAAGAAGAAGAAGTAGAAGAAGAAATAATGTTGAAAGAATCGGTAACGGACATTACCTCTTCCTTGAAGCGCCTCTTCTTAACCTCCTCTTAGGGCACTAAAGATGGTCTTTGAAGAAGACCAGGACCTCTAGGATGTTACTAGGGAAGAGTAGAGGAGATATTGGCATGGGTTGGCTGATATTGAAGGCTCAAAGTGGTGTTAGGAGGAGAGGGGGGAGGTGCCCTTTTATAAGGGAAGAGAGGGGCACCTTAGGAAAAACTTAAAATATTATTTTATTATAAAGTCATATTCGGTTTTTAATAGCTCCAAATTGATTTATTTTTAAGCTAAGGTCGGGATGGATCGAAATCCTCTCAACCAATAGATTTTAGACAAGTTTAGGTTAATATTTTAAACTTATCATTTAAATTTAACTCAAAGTTAAATAATTTAACTTTTACCGTGTCTTCTTGTTTTTCTACATTATATGGTTAATAAACTTACTATAACAATCCAAACGAACCCCAAGTTGTTAATTATTAATATATATAACCTTATCTAAGTCATTTGTCTGAACCTTAGATTCTTAGGAATAAAATAACAATTAATAATATAATATTTGTTTTAAAAACTATTTTATGTCAATTTTGACACTACTTGGTAATTGATTTTTGTGAAAATTATAACAATATGATTAGTTAGAAAAATGTTAATTAAATCAATTATAACATGTCATATTAACCTATAAAATTAGTGTAATTCATAAAAATTCTAAAATTACATTTATTTGGGTATTTATAACATCAATTATGTTAATATTTCATTAATAAGGTAATTACTGCATCATTATTGTGTCATAAATAAATTAAATTATTTAAAGTCTAAAAATTATAAATAAAATATCATTAGGTAGGAAATATTTTCATATTTCTAATGAATATTTATAGTCTAATTTATCTTATTTATAACCCTATATTAAAAATATTTTAGTTATTAAACTTTGATTTTAACTATTTTAACTCTTCTTTAAATAAAATAATATTAAATGTCCTAATCTAATCCAACTGGACCTAAATGGTCATATTTTATTCCTAAGGTTGTTTTTTATCGAATTAAACTTATCCAATAGAATTAGGACATGTGTTAGGGTAATAATAATACCATTTTTACCCTTAATTACCCTATTTACTTTTAAACGTGGTAAAAAAAAGTAAAAAGTTACTATTCACCAAAAATTATTTTTATCTTATTGAACCACATTTTAATCCTTGATATTAACCGTGTCTCTCAGATTTTCGAAATTCCACTCACAGAAGCGGTAAAATTAAGTTTTATGTAAATTTTCAAATTCTCCTAGGAGGTGGGTAAAAAACGGTGAAAAGTTCAATAAAATTTTTATATGTCTAAAATTATTATATAATTACTCCAATGAATTACATTGAACTTATATAGGTACTATGTATAAATCTTCACATAAAATAAATTTAAATAAAAAGTCTGTTTTTAAATAGTAACCCAATGTTTTCACTATTCATCAAAAATTGAAAGTTTTCAGAAAAATACCAAAATTTCACCCTAGGCTAATTTTGATATTCTGAATCCAAAAATGAAGTCCATTTTGAAAAATAAAATTTCAAAAAGTGGGTATTACTATTCATAATGGCTAGTTTTAATAATATTTTAATAGCATATCGTTGTTTAGTGAAACTCGGTATTGCGTACAACGCAAGCTATCGAGGAAGGTCGCGATTGCGTGTAAAGCAAGACAAGCTAGTGTTGTGTGAAGTGAAAGATTTTGTTAATGATGTATATAACATAAAAACAAAATATTTCTCATAAAAATCTCGGGTGTTACATTCTACACCCCTTAAAATGAATTTCGCCCTCGAAATTCGTCACTTTATAACAAACAGATGAGGATACCTCCCCTTCATCATATGATCAACCTCCCATGTAGCTTCTTCTAATTAGTGGTTCCTCCATAAAACTTTCACCAAAAGAGTGGTCATGTTCCGTAGAACTTTTTCACTACGATCCAGAATCTCTATCGGTTGTTCTTTATAAGAAAGATCTTGCGTCAGCGGTACAACTTCTGAGCTGAGTACATGTGAAGGATCGGGTATGTACTTTCTCAGGAGAGATAAATGGAACACATCGTGAACTTGAGAGAGATTCGGTGGAAGCGCCAATCAGTAAGTTACCTTCCCAATACGATCCAGTATTTCGAAAGGACCGATATACCTACGGCTTAGCGTTCCCTTCATTCCAAATCTCATTACTCTCTTCCAAGGAGATATTCGTAAGAACACTTTATCACCCACTTCAAACTCTAGGTCTTTTCTTCGGTTATCGGCATAACTTTTTTGTCGACTCTGAGCTTCTCTTATGTGTTTTTGAATAGATCTGACCTTTTATGCCATCTCATCAACAAGATCAGGTCCAAATAGCTTTCTTTCCCCAACTTCATCCCAGCAAGTTAGAGTCCTACATTTCTTTCCATAGAGAGCTTCATAAGGAGCCATATAAATACTTGAGTGAAAGCTATTAATATAATAAAATTCCACCAAAGTTAGGTGTTGATCTCAACCACCTTTTAAATCCATAGATCAAGCTCTTAACATATCTTCTAGAGTTTGAATTGTTCTCTCAGACTGACCGTCTGTCTGAGGATGATAAGAAGTGCTGAAACTCAAATCTGTATCTAGAGTATGCTGAAGACTTCGCCAAAACTTTGAGGTAAACCTCAGATCTCGATCAGATATAATGGGAATTGGTGCTCCATGCAGTCTTACCACTTCCTTTAAATATATCCTGGCAAGCTGATCCATAGAGAAATCTTCTCTAATAGCAATGAAGTGTGCCGACTTTGTAAGATGATCAACTATGACCCATATAGCATTATTTCCTTTGGATGTTTTAGGAAGTCCGGTGACAAATTCCACAGTGATGTTTTCCCATTTCCATTCAGGTATGGGTAATGGTTGTAACATCCCCTTAGACTTCTATCTCTCAGCTTTAACTTGCTGAAAAACCAAGCATCGAGAGACATATTCAGCAATATCTCTTTTCATTTCATCCCACTAGAAGTACTCTTTCAGGTCCCTATACATCTTTGTGCTTGCAGGATGAATAGAGAATGAAGAACTATGAGCCCCATCCAGTAGCTCCTTCTTTAATTCTGGGATGGGAGGAACACAAACCCGATTCCTGAACCTTATTATCCAATCACAATCGAGATAGAATTCAGGAACATTTCTCACCTTCTTTTGTAACTCTACATCTTCTTTCTGTGCCTCTTTAATCTTCACATGTATAGATGGTTAAAAATTCATTTGATAAAGATAAGATCTTTCCCCTTCCATTATAATTCCAAGATCCATCCTTTGTAAATCCATAAATATTTGATCTTTTGTGATCCTCATCATGGATAAACTAGCATGGTCTTGTCGACTTAATGCGTCTGCCACCTTGTTTTCTTTTCCAGGGTGATAATGAATTGAGCAGTCGTAATCCTTAATTAGTTCTAACCATCTTCTTTGGCGCATATTCAGCTCCTTTTGTGTGAAAATATACTTTAAACTTTTATGATCAGTATAAATATCACACCTTTCTCCATAAAGATAATGCCTCCAAATCTTTAATTCAAAGATTATAGCAGCTAACTCCAAATCATGAGTTGGATAGTTTTGCTCGTGGATTTTCAACTATCGTGAGGCATAAGCTATCACCATATCATTTTTCATGAGAACACACCCTAGCCCCTTCTTGGATGCATCACTGTAAATCACAAACCTTTCTCCACTACAAGGCAGTGTGAGCACAGGTGCACTGGATAACCTTCTTTTTAACTCCTTGAAATTATCTTCACACTCCTCCGTCCAAATGAAATTAACTCCTTTATGAGTCAACCTGGTGAGTGATTAGATAATCGTGAAAAATCTTTCACAAAACATCGATAACATCCATCCAAACCAAGAAAACTTTGGATCTCAGTTACTGTAGTTGGTCGTAACCATCTTTCAAAAACCTGTTTCTTTTCTGGATCCACATATATCCCCTATTTTGAGATTATGTGACCCAAAAATGAAAATTTTTTAAGCCAAAATTCACACTTGGTAAATTTGGCATAAAGATTCTCCTTTCTCAGGGTCTTCAATATAATTCTCAAGTGATCTTCATGTTCTGCCTTGCTCTTTGAATAGACAAGAATATCATCTATAAAGACTACCACAAACTTATCAATATAGTCTTTAAAGACTCTATTCATCATATCCATGAAGATAGCAGGGGCATTAGTAAGACCAAATGGCATCACTATAAATTCATAGTGTCCATACCTTGTACGGAAAGATGTCTTTGGTATATCCTCCCTTTTGACCCTTAATTGATGATTCCCTGAACGAAGATCAATCTTGGAAAAGTATTGAGCTCCGCATAGTTGGTCAAATAAGTCATCAATGCGCGGGAGAGGATATTTTTTCTTGATAGTGATCTTGTTAAGTTCTCGATAATCAATGTAGAGTCTCATTAATCCATCTTTCTTCTTAACAAACAGAACAGGTGCTACCCAAGGTGATGCACTAGGGAATATGAATCCCTTATCAAGATTCTCTTTAAGTTTCTTCTTCAATTCCTGCAACTCAATCGGGGTCATTCTATAAGGTGTCTTTGAAATAGGTAAAGCACCTGGTATGAGTTCTATTGAAAACTCAACTTCATGATTAGTTGGAAGACCAGGAAATTCCTCCAGAAAGACATCATCAAACTCTCGTACAATGGGTGTATTCTTAATTGTGAGTTTCTCTCCAACCATTTGAAATAAATAACCTTCATTTGGTGGAATCAAGACCCATAAGATGGAAGAAATTTCCACTACAAGGTTATGTTCATCCTTGCATTGATAGACGATCATAGATTGATCTCAAATATGAAATGTGACTTCCGTTATTTGGAAATTGGTATGAGCTCCATATAAAGAAAGCCAATCCATGCTAAGAATCACATCAAATTCCACTATAGGAAGGATCACAAGATTTTCAGAAAGCACTTTCCCACAAACTTCAATCAGAGAAGAATTATAAACTTTTGATGCGTCTGTTGTGCCATTAGAAGTTTTCATAGCTAACTAAACATCTAATTGTTGAGGTAATATGGTGATACCCTTAGAAAATTCTTCAGAAATAAAAGAGTGGGTGGATCAAGAATCAAATAAAACATTTGCTACTTTAGATTGGATGGTAAGTGTACCTTTCACCACTTCGTTATCGTACTCCACATCGCTGAAAGAAATTGCATGTGACTTTCCTTTGTCTTTAGCCTTAAGAGTTTATTGATGTCGATCATCATCAAAAACGCTTGGATTAGGGCATTTATTAGCATAATGCTCCATTTTCTTGCACTTTTAACATTGAAGTGTAGGAGGTGCACTCTGTGTAGCCTTTTCTTTGTTCGCATCACTAGAAATCTTCTTCCCATCATTGCGGAATTCAAATTCCCAATGACATTTCTTTCCACATTTGAAACATTTAATTGTCCCTTTAAGACAACTCCCTCCATGTTTCTTTCCACACTTTGAGCATAAGGTAAAACTCATCTTCTTTTCAGTGTGCTCTTTAGATTTTCCTTTCAATTCCATTTTCCTCTTCTTATCAAATGCATATGACTAATGGGTTACTCCAATATCCATCTCAACCTTGAGAGCACATCACACGATTTCCTCATAGCTATTGAAGTCCCTTATGGCTAACGCCCTTCGAAGACTTGGTTTTAAGCCACTAAAGAATCGATCTATCTTACTCTCAGGTTGGATAATAATCTCAGAATCGTACCTTGCAAGTCTTGTAAAATTTGCTTCGTAGGTACCAACAGATTAATCATCCTTTTTCTTCAGTTCAAGAAACTCCTTCTCCATCTTTGTTCGAAGAATACGAGGGAAGTACTTATTAAAAAATAAGTTCTTGAACTCGTCCCATTCCATAGACTCAATTTCATCCCTTTGCCTCGTATTCTTAATAAGATTCCACCATTGATCAGTTTCACCTTCAAAACCATATACTACTAAGATGACTTTATCATGCTCAGAACATTGAAGAACTGAAAATATCTTTTCATTGGTACTGATCCATTGTTCAGCAACTAATGGATCAGTAGACCCACTGAATGAGGGTGGATGCTGCCTCATGGAGGATTCAACAAAATGTTGCTCCTTCCTTTGCTCATTTGGAAGTCCTACATGATTCATAGCTTGAGAAAGTTGTGTGAGCATGGATACAAGATTTTTCATTCCAGCTCCCATAACGTTTGGTTGCTCAGGGGGAAAATCATTTCATTGCTCGTCGCATTCAGCATTAACACAGTTCCTTCGGGTTCCAACCATTGACTAAAACCAATAAGCATAGTGTGAGAAACACTAATCATAATAGGAAAACCACATAATCCAGAATAAAATTTCACACCTAAGGTCTTATCATAGGTTACTCATGGCCATTTCTAAAACACTATGATTGCGTTCTATGCTTAGACTTATCCTAAGGGTTCTTACTAAGGCTTTCACATCCTGGTTTCCAAAGGTTGACTATACCTTTCCTCTAATACCAACTATAACGACCCATACTTTACATACATTATTATTACTTCAGAATTGAAGCACACTTATTACAACATATAACAAAACCATGAAAGGACCATAAAGGTATAGTGTCTTTAGAAACTGGGAAACATAAACAACTGGTTCATAAATCATCTACACTGTCTCCCTTTTATTTTATCATATCTAGAGTCCCTTTTGGCATATCTTACTTAATATCCTTCTTTCTGACCTGGGGAAAAGAAAACATACAAAAGGGTGAGCTCAAATTCTCATTAAGGGTAAAAAAAAGAAATATCAATCACATCATATTCATAAGAACATATCATTTTTCAAATCTTAACCTGCAAAAGAGATCATAATTTTATAACATGGGATAAATCATAATAGTGAAATGTAATCCCAATAATCATAACTTAAAACATGAAACTTTGTGGCATGCACACGTAATCATAGAGAATAATTTCTTAGTAGTCAAGACTCATTTCCAAGACTATCTTAGCGTACAAAGTCCATTTCTGAACTGAGTTCACTCCTCGTTTCAGTCCTGTATCACTGAACCGGATTAACCTTCCTTTCCATCCATGTCTATATCATGAGATATAAATCTTTACCTAATGCATTGGAGGGAGATATATATCCCACCCATATCATAATGAAACCATTCTTATGTTTTCCATAAAATCATAAACATACATCATAGCATAACTCATGTAATAAAAATGGGATTCTTAAACATCATGCCATCATAACATAATCCATATAAGATAAAAGGACATCATAAAAATAATTCCATCATAAAATAATCAAATCAATGTAAAAATAGGGTTAGAAACAGAACCCTATATTATCTTAGATGGAAAATAATTTTGGTAAAACACTTGAACTTCATTCTTGAGGAAAATATCCTTTCCACTTCAAAAAACATTTTTCCTTTCTTAACATGTCACACAATTTTAAAAAAAGAAGTTGATTAAAAATAAAATTGAAAATTTTTAAAGTAAGCTTCATGGAAATAATTTTCTATGAAATCATAAAAATCCATTCATGTCGTATAAGTTAAAATACATTCTTCTCGTACTTTGGCCGGAAAAGTCAAAAAGTACCTCATACGAAAAACGAAAAAAGATTCCTTTCATATCTTTTACTAAAAACTCACCGAAGGGTAAATTTGGATTTAAAAAATTGTAGGAGGATAGAAATAATATTACATATTGACGAAACATGTATGTGGATGATAAATATTCCCCAGTAATTACCGAAGTATAAACAATCTCATATAAAAATGAGATTGTGATATTTTCCCTTACCGTAGGTCTGATTTGCTTCGTACATGTCTGAACCTCCTGTATAATGATTTAAATAATGTTATTAACTTATTTCAGAATCGTACTCACTATTATGATATCATATATGGTCATATTATTATCTTCTTATTAGTAATATCTCATTGCTACTTGTTATTCGGGTGTTCATTGCTTTATGTTCTTATGCATGTTTTGTCGAATAAATTCTTATTCTTCTTTTAGGTTATAGATACCTCATTTCCAGAATGTTATTAGTGTAATATATATCATATTTACTCATTAAATTCATTTACATAATCATTATGCAATGATGATCATGTAGAACGAGTCGCATCGCATCGTGGAGACGGTAGGTCGTTTGTACGCACGAGCGATGATATCGTTCCCATGATCATGGAATTTTATTGAAGTGTATGTATACTATTTCAGAATAAATATCACTTTAAAATAATCATATATAGTTATTCTTTACACCATTATACCCATCCAAGTAAGGTGGTGGTGGAAAATAGATTACACCACGGCGTGGAGACGGTATTCCGTACGTATGCACGCGCGGTGATTTTGTTTTCCGTAGGATGGATAGAAGGTGAAATAGGTTTGTTTCATACTTATAATAACATATCATTATATTATTGATACTGATGTTATTACTTCATAATTAAACAACTAAATAATAAGAAGTAGAAGAAGAAATAAAGTTGAAATAATCGGTAACGGACATTACCTCTTCTTTGAAGCGCCTCTTCTTAACCTCCTCTTAGGGCAATAAAGATGGTCTTTGAAGAAGACCAGAACCTCTAGGATATTAATAGAGAAGTGGAGAAGAGAAATTTTCAGGGTTTGGCCGAGATTGAAGGCTCAAAGTGGTGTGAGGAGGAGAGGGGGGAGGTGCCCTTTTATAAGGGAGGAGAGGGGCACCTTAGGAAAAACTTAAAATATTATTTTATTATAAAGTCATATTCGGTTTTTAATAGCTCCAAATTGATTTATTTCGAAGATAAGGTGGGTATGGGTAGAAATACTCTCAACCAATATATTTTAGACAAGTTTAGGTTACTATTTTAACCTTATCATTTAAATTTAACTCAAAGTTAAATAATTTAACTTTTACCGTGTCTTCTTGTTTTCTTACATTATATGGTTAATAAACTTACTATAACAAGCCAAAAGAACCCCAAGTTGTTAATTATTAATATATATAACCTTATCTAAGTTATTTGTCTGAACCTTAGATTTTTAGGAATAAAATAACAATTAATAATATAATATTTGTTTTAAAAACTATTTTATGTCAATTTTGACACTATTTGGTAATTGATTTTTTTGAAAATCATAAAAGCATGATTAGTTCGAAAAATGTTAATTAAATCAATACTAACATGTCATATTAACCTATAAAATTAGTGTAATTCATAAAAATTCTAAAATTACATTTATTTTGGTATTTATAACATTAATTATGTTAATATTTCATTAATGAGGTAATTACTGCATCATTATTGTGTCATAAATAAATTAAATTCTTTAAAGTCTAAAAATTATAAATAAAATATCATTAGGTACAAAATATTTTCAGATTTTTAATGAATATTTATAGTCTAATTTATCTTATTTATATCCCTATATTAAAAATGTTTTAGTTATTAAACTTTGATTTTAACTATTTTAACTCTTCTTTAAATAAAATAATATTAAATGTCCTAATCTAATCCAAGTGGACCTAAATGGTCATATTTTATTCCTAAGGATTTTTTGGTCGAATTAAACTTATCCAATAGAATTATTACATGTGTTAGGGTAATAATAATACCATTTTTACCCTTAATTACCCTATTTACTTTTAGCCGTGGTAAAAAAAGTAAAAAGTTAATATTCACCAAAAATTATTTTTATCTTATTAAACCAAATTTTACTCGTTGATATTAACCGTGTCTCTTTAATTTTCTAAATTCCACTCACAGAAGCGGTAAAATTAAGTTTTATGTAAATTTTCAAATTCTCCTAGGAGGTGGGTAAAAGACGGTGAAAAGTTCAATAAAAATTTTATATGTCTAAAATTATTATAAAATTACTCCAATGAATTACATTGAACTTATATAGGTATTATGTATCAATTTTCACATAAAATTAATTTAAAAAAAATAAATAATTATTTAAATAAAAAGTCGGTTTTTAAATAGTAACCTAGTGTTTTCACTATTCATCAAAAATTGAAAGTTTTCAGAAAAATACCAAAATTTCACCCTAGGATAATTTTGATATTCTGAATCCAAAAGTTAAGTCCATTTTGAAAAATAAAATTTCAAAAAGTGGGTATTACTATTCATAATGACTAGTTTTAATAATATTTTAATAGCATATCGTTGTTTAGTGAAACTCGGTATTGCGTACAACGCAAGCTATCGAGGAAGGTCACGATTGCGTGTAAATCAAGCCAAGATAGTGTTGTGTGTAGTGAAAGATTCCTATGATGATGTATATAACATAAAAACAAAATATTTCTCATAAAAATATCGGTTGTTACAAGAATTATTTCCATCTTGTAACTTTTAATATATCCAATACCTCCTTATTGAAGATAGGATCATCATCGTTAACCAATAATGAGTCACCATCATCAGTGACTAGAAAACAATGTCTCTCTAGTTCTCTAACCTCTATTTTACTCCTACATAGCACTTTTGTTTCCTTGGGATACCCTATAAAGACACTCTTCATGCCTAGGGGTTCTATTTTATTGTTTGAGATAGCCTTTACAAACTCCTCACAACCCCATGCATGAACATGTGACATAACGGGTTTCTTTACACCCCATAACTTGAAGGGAATACCGTTTTCCACTTTGGTTGGTACTCGATTTAGTAAGTATAATGTTGTATGTAATTAATTTCTCCAAAAGGATAATGGAAGGCTTATGTGACTCATCATTGACATTACCATGTCCAATAAGGTAAAGTTCCTCCTTTCACTAACACCATTCCACTGTGGTGTATAAGGTGGAGTGAGTTGAGATAAAATCTCATACTCCCGTAGAAAGTTGATAAAGTATTGGTTAACATATTCACCACCTCAATCCAATTTAAGTTTCTTTATCTTCTTACTAAGATGATTTTCAACCTCATTCTTAAACTATTTGAACTTCTCAAAGTATTTATACTTATACCTCATTAAGTAGATATAACCATACCTACTCTAGTCATCGATAAAAGTAATAAAGTATGAGAATATACCTCTACCTTATACTTGAAAAAGTCCATGCACATCAGTGTATACCAATTATAGAAGATCTATGGACCTTACACCTTAAAAACTAAATGGTGATTTGGTTATCTTTCCTTGTAAACAATAATGAAATCTTTCAAGTGAATTTAGCTCAAAAGAGTCTAAATAACCATCTTGATAGAGATTTGTCAAACACTTCTTGTTTACATGACCAAGATAGTGATGCCACAATTGGGTTTCATATAAGTTGTGCATATTAGTTTCATTATCAATTTTCAATATTTGGTTTTCATAATTTAATACATAAAGACTATTCTTCAACTATTCCATACCATAACATATGCTATCTTTATAAAAGTAGCAACCCTTATTTCTAAAGATCAAAATAAATCCATCCATATATAAACAAGAAATGGAAATAATGTTCTTGGTAACACTAGTCACATAATAATAGTTCTTGAAAACCAAAATCAATCATGTCAGCAATGTGATATGGTAGTCTTTAATGGATATAGTGGCCAACCTCACTCTATTGACAGCTCGTAGATCCACCTCATCCCTGGTAATCTTTTAAAATTTACATGGTTCCTATATTTGGATACAAATATGAATGCCAAATGTAGTATATAATACCCAATATGTATATATAGAAAGATTAAACTTGATAAAAAAATGCATCTAAAGCTTCTCCTTGCTTCTTTAGCTGGGTGCAATTCATCTTCCAGTGTCCCTACTTTCCACATGAAAAACAAATTGCATCATGTTCCTTTCCTTTCCTTTGGATCTTCTTCTTCTTGGGTAGTGATGACAAAATAATATATATACACAAATCATCACGGATATTAAAACCCAAGATGTTTGGGCACTTAATGTATCCAATCAACTTGACTCTATGTGGCCTAGCTGGCACTGACTCTCCAATCTTGCACATGAAAAGTGCATTAGAGATCTCATATCTCTCTTATCTCACATTCTCTTGATAGAGATCCCAAAGGTGTGAAACTATGTTATACGCATCTATATCCTTGTATTTATTTAAAATCTCATTAGACATGGAGAATAACATAAAACATTAGACATCCATTGCGTTATCCACATTATTTATGTAGAGATATGCTTCTTCCTCACTAACCTCTTTGGAAAGAGAGTTAGGAAGTGGGGTTTCTAGAACGTATGATTTCCATTCATGGCATAGTATAACACACAAGTGCCTATTCCATTCATGGAAATTCATGCTGGAGATAAGGTTATCCTTCTTTACTATGGATCACAGTGATATTGTCAAAGTTGTTTGATTTCCCATTTTCTACAAATTAAGAGCAGATAATTAATAATGGTATTGATTACAAAAATATATTAATAAATTTAAAATTAATTAAATTATTATTAATCTCCCACTATTTTTTAACCTAATATACCTCACTATCAGTTTTGAAATATCTTGTTGCTTAGAAATTCTAGTGGCAATGATCCATATTCCCTTCTCATTACTTAAACATGGTCCTGATAAGATATTTAAAGGGGTTTAGGTAGGCGTAACTTTCCAACTATATTAACTCATAGTTCCTTGATATGTTGATTGGATTACCCAATCCAAAAATCATATTTTATTATTTCCTCGGCCTTTGCCTATTACTTACACCAAGTCCTTATTGGGAAGTCAACCCTTGATGTAAACTAAGTTAAGTCAACCCAAAACTTCAAGCTGAAATTTACATGATAATTGAAAGCACCCCAACTTGGGTTGGTTAAGTACTTTGAACTATGAGGTTTATTTTAACTTAAGTAATGGAAGGACAAGATAACTTAATATTTTAGTTAAAATATTTTTATACTTATGTATAAATCCCATTTTATCATTTTACATATCTTGTTAATATTAAGTGATTAACCATGTCTGATAAAACATTTATGCATAATTCAGTTATATTATATTCCATCCTTTATGCTAGTTAATTCATTTATTAGGTGATCACCTAATCCTTTTTTTTTGGTATTTTCAAATGACACTTTTAAGGGTAAGTGAGAACCCTAACAATTACATCCAAATAAAACCATTAAAAGAAAAAGTCACACAAATAAAGACTATTTGGAGCTTCCTCTACCCAGCATCAACATCGTTAAGTCAAGCCTCCACATTCTCATGGCCACTAGGAAAGTTGTCTCGTGAAAAGATACACATGACCGGTACCAATGGCATTCGTCATACCCTCTCAATCGTCCAAATCTAAATGGCATGCGCTGGTGAATGATTCCTGATCTGAAACCACATCTGAGGCAGATCCATTAGTGTGACTGAATACTTTCACAACAAAAAGAAACTCAAAAGGTCAATACAGCATAAAACTTCCACTTCAATCAATGTCTGACTTTACTTCTCATGCAAATATTACTCAGGACCACTAACGCCATCGTCTTGGCCCATCCCCTTAGAGATAGGGGAGGAGAATTAGATAAATTTGGGCAAATGCTACATAACGGAGGATGCACCACATTACTAGGACTAGATCAATGAGAGGTAAAACCACCACCCAAGTCATCATTGGGGGTTTCAATACCTGTACTAGCTTCCCTGCATTGAGGAGGGAAGGATGGGATCCCTGCTTTAGACCTTACCATTCCATCATGAGGGGAGGCATAATCCTCGTTCTATTTTCACCTCTTACCAAGATAAAGAGTAAAACCATCCTCATTAACCATCACATGTTTACCCTTCTTCAACAGAGACCTCTGTGGTTCCTTCACAATTGGAACTTCTCCAGCAGTAGCCAGCGAGAGGCACCTCTGGTCTGTACCCCCACTGGACACCTACCCATCCTTGGGAGAACAGAGAGCTTGAGGCACCCCCTTATCTCCTATAATCGGAGTCAAATGAAGTGGGGAGCTTGGGGAGACAGGGTGCACCGAGACCGGGGCCTGAACTGAGGGTGGAGCCGACACCTTCACAGAGACCGGAGGCTGAACAGGATCCTCAATCGCAGAGGGGAACTGATCCTCCTGAGTATCATGGGCTGATGGGGGACCTCTTTGACGGTGACCTCCATGTCGGCGACATCTGAATCACGAATTTCCTTGATAGAATAAAAATGAACAATAACTTACAACCTCCTCATAGATGATGTGTTTCCAAAATCCATCCTCACCAACCACAGATAGCCAAATTCGGCGAGGAAGAACCCTAGAAAAATCCATTTCAACGCACAAGCGCGCAAAACATGGCTGCAACACTCGAGCGGTAGAGTAGTCAGTGCACAGGAAGTAGCCAAGATGGTCACCAATCCCTTTCAATACACCAGGGTTCTGAAAAGGAAGCGGCAGGCCCGGGAGATGGATCCACAGGGTAGAGCGATTACAATCGCGTCCCCTGTGGAAATCAACAGTCCATCGGAACAGAAGAAAAGGGTGGTTGTTTCACCTCCGTGACACACTAGACTAGGCCTGGGAAAAATACTCAAAGGACTGGAGATTAACACTAAGGTGATAGAAGTCAATAACCCCAATAGATGTCGCTTGCTGGAATCCCCAAGTGGAAGATGCATACCTTGTGAAGATGCTCACTGGGGGCCAATTCAGACCAAACTTTTCAATCAGTGTGCACGAATGCAACGCCGCAGCTTCATGGAATTTGGAAGGTGACAAGGAGAACACAAGAGACCCATTGAGCGATTCTGAAACCTTTGGGGAGATCTTGATCTCAGGCACCTTCGGGAGAACCGAGGAATGGAAGAGAGGCTCTGAGTCCCTTAGCAGCTTCAGAAGATAGGAAAAGGGAGGAAAGTTGGACCCCCGTACCCGACCTCCGAATGAGGGCACATCACCTCCACCGGTGGCACTAGGGTTAGCCCCAAGCCAAGAAGAATCCCACTCCCCATCATGTGGGGATGATCTCAAAAATTCACCCTTAGGTGATCACATAGTATCCATAAACTTAAATAATTAATCATGAAAATTATAGAAATAAAACATAAGTGGCATGATCATGAGATTTTTCTAGTGGTTAGTTTATCTAGTGGATGATAAACTAACCCTTTACCCAAGGGGATAACACCTTGACCCATAGATCAGTTCGTGTTGCAGCATTCCACCTTTAGTTCCTTTGTATTGCCTAGATTGGTTGCGCCTCAACTCCTTGACTCAAACCACCTACACTGACTTAGGAGCTCCATCCTTGCATATTTTTTTACTCATATAGGGGTTAAGGGATCTAATGGATTAGATAAATGGGGTTTACATAAAATAAATTGAGGGCGCGTAGGCCCTCACATAATAAGGGTGAGGGGGTGACTCACAGGCCATCAATAATAATTTAACCATAATAAATTAAAAGAAACCAATCACGTGAAAATGGCTGGTCAAATATCATGATCAAACATACATCAAGCAACAATCATACATTTGAAATCCAGTTATCAATTAATTTGATTTGTTCTTTAATTAAGATAATACAGAAGTTGGCCACTTTCGGGGATTCCCTTTTTTTAAATTAAATTGATTAAGATAATATAGCACGAATTTATCCAATTAATTCAATTTAACTTAATTCCATCCAACCATCCTTAACTCACCATTTTCTATCATTTTAAACAAAATTGGATTTTTTTTAAATTAATGTAGAACACAAGTGTACTTTGAGGAAACCTCATGTGTTCATCAAAATGTTAACACAAAAATTAATTTATTATATAATTGTTAATCCTATGACATAATGTGTATTTTTGAATGAACAACATGTGAAATATATAATCAATAGGTTTAATTATATAATTAATTTTTAGTTCTATAAAAATTTGAGAACACTGTTAGAAGAAGACTACAATGAATGTACTTATCTTCTATCCATTTTCACACCACACACCTTAAGTCTAGTCATGTTCCCTATAGTGGATGTGTTTGAGGTACATGGCGTGTATTGGGAATACACAACGTGTGAAATCAGGGTTGCACAACATGTATATCCCCGTGTTGTGTATACAATACACAACTTGCTGGGACACTCTATGTTATCAGCCATGATAAGACAGGGACTACATAGTGTGTATGTTACTTACACGATGTGTAGTTCTAGTTATCATATGCCAATTTTTCTAGATCTACACATCGATCTGATCTATTGGGATCTTAGATCTGATTTTGTCAGATTTTACCCAATAGAGTAAGATACAGATGTGAAAACAAAATTATACAGTATATACTAGAAGTACATGTCGTGTATTTTAGTTTTGACCAGGCAGAACCTTTGGCACCTCCAAATGGTGTGAATTGAATGATTCTTTATTTTTAATCATTAAACGATTACTGGTTATGTTATTGAGAATGAATAAAGGAAAGAGACAATGATGTTAGAAATTAAAATGAACCGTTTCAAGTAAAAGAAAACACAAACGCATGAAACCAATCAATGAAAAATAAATAACTATAAATTAAACATGTGACCACTCTGACACCACTTGTAGGTTCTGTGTATAGTGGAAGCATCATGTATTGGTATGACCAACTCAGATTTTAGTTATAAATTATGTGCAATCGTTGTTTTACATGATCAAAACTTCATGTCCAATTAAAACAGTATATTACTTGACTAAATTAAAAATAATGGATCCAGAAGAGGATATTCACATGTAATTTATAATTAATGTATGAGTAGATATAGAATTTACACAACTTGTAATTACAATTTCATTAATAGTCCATTTAACAATATCTTATCATACTATCATTTCACTACAAGACCCAAGTGTATAATCTCTCTAGTGGTAGTCCACACATGCACCACAATCCCGAAGTGATGTCATAGAACCACTGGGTGCTATTATAGTTTTTCCTGATCACTTGTGTTGTTCATGTTTGATCGTATCATAATCATTCTTGAGTGAAACTCTTTATGATCTATCGTTGGCTTGAGAGAGGTGGGAGGGAAACATTCTAGATCTCTTGATCTCTCTCTAGGTCTTGAGAGAGTCTCAATCTATCTGATGTGCACACCAATTATCTTTAAAAAAAGATATATGATTAGATCTTTATTTTGGATGGTGGTTTAAGGTTGGATAATCACACACAAACCCTTTCCAATTCCATAATTCTTTGTTGACCTCATGTCCAATAATAATAATTATACAAATATTATTATCAAATTCTTGACATGTGAAACACATAAAGAATATAAATAAATATCATTTATACCATTTCCAATAGAACCATTAAACTCAGTCAACTTTCATTTGTCCACATTTACTGAACCTTGAATAATAACTATTTATTTAATAAATAAATATCATTACATTATTCATTGATAAATATAATAAATATTATATTCATCAAACTTGAAAACAAACATTTATTATTATTATTATTTAACTCACTTGTTATTTAGAATAACTTGTGATTAAATTATGCCGATCAACCAAACCTGAATAAATATTATTTATTCTAACTTATTAAATTCAATGATAGAATTTAGCTGAGATTGTGAATACACTTATTATATGACCCGCTAGGCCTCTTTCTCAGTGGAATCAGACATAACCTCCTAAAGTCCAAAGTTAGCGTCTAACAACACGCCAAGGCATCTATAGAGAAATAAGTTGATGTTGCAACAACATCCAAACTCCCACAAACATTTACCATGTAATATAATTTTTTATCACAATATCTCAAATCAAGAAAGTTGCATGTCAGTGCCATCAATGTATATGATCAATGTATATTTATTTGAATTCTCATAAATGAACTCGCCTATCAAACACCATGACCATGTATTTATTTAGGTGCTTCTATTACCATCAAATGGATAGTGATATAAACTTTCATCAAGAGACAAAAGGGTTAAATCCTTTATCTCATTATCTATTAGTGTTATATCACTCGTGACACACCCAACATGTCCTGCTTCACCATGAGCATATGACATCACGGTTTTCATCGATATATCAAAGTATGTGATTAGTGGTACCCATTAATGATAATATTAAAGTATAAGGATCAATACACACATCCATAGATAATAACATCCAATAACACATGGAAATGTGGAATTCCTATTAACGGGTATGTTCTCATAACCTCCTATCTTAGATATTACCAAGGGAAAACATCATGAGAAGATGTGTTAATGTTTTATGAGCCTACTACCCTTAATATCATGCATTGTTTGTTTCTCTTTGGACAATATCATCTGGACATAGAACAAGGTTCAAGAATAATGTTGTGGCACCTCTAGGTTCTCATTAGAGCGGGGAACTACTATGACCATTCAACATGACATATATTCTAAGGACATTATCAGATACAAATAACATGAATAATAATAATTAATATGTGATAAGAAAACTTATTTAATAAGAAAAATATGTAATAAAGTACTAAAAAGGTTGGATCTAGGGTAACAACTCCAACAAATATCTTATTGTCTCCTTTTTCTCATATAGGGTTATTGATTAACCTTAATCTAGAGGTTGTGTGTGTGTATGTTTGTGCTTCCTGTTTTTTCTTTCTACCCCTCACATATGTAGGGTGATCTATGTTTTCATTTGTTGGTGAATACCATGATGTCGTGTGGCTTTCCCAGGTGTTCCCTGACTCACTTTCAAATAGCCTCTCATTGTTGGGTCAAATATCTGTTCGGCATCCCACCTTCGCCACTTGAATCACTAACAATTCCTCTACCATTATTCATTGTATATGGTGTCCTCTCGATGGAATTTGGATTTGGCGAGGGTTTCATTAAGGTTTCCATTCTAGTGATTCATTGGTTCGAGGGTAGAAAGCACTAGGGGAATTTATGATTCCTGGTTGAGGAATATCGAGTGAAGTTCCTAAAAGAGGTTCTTGTATGATTTTCCTGAGGTTCGTTGAATATGATTCATCTTCATTGTTTTCAAACCCGGTCTAGGATTTTGGAGGAGACCGTTGGAAATTCTTTGTTCTTCATTGTGGGATATTATTACGTGAAAGAGAACATCGGAGGATCGAGCTCCATTTGAGCTTCATCCAGGTTTCGGTATTATAAACTGGCATTGTAAGAAGTTTATTTTTATTTTATGGTTTTCATTCTTGATGCTTGAATATGTTGTATCCTTCTATTTGTGTGTGTAGCATGAGTGAGTCTAGGAATTTGGATTTCTAGATCCACATGATAGGTTTCATTACTGCCACCTGGTCTAGTTTGATTTGATCCTCAGATAGTTTCTATGGTCCTTTACTATTTTTGTGTCTGGTAATATGGTTGTTTTCTTTCTTTAGAAATAAAGCTTTCTGGTGGTGTTCTCATTGTGAACGTAAGTCCACGGTGGACTGAAGCATGTTATATCTCTATGTTCTTTACTTTTCTTGCATTGTATTCATCTTGAATTCGTCTTTCCCCTTCTCTTTCATTGTTAATCGAATTGCCTATACCAGTCAGAAACATGGAACCTAGATTAGTGTATTTTGGTTGCTAAATAGGGGATACCACTTCAATGTAGCTCTTAACAATCCATGTATCTCACATGGGGTGTCTGTCCATGTACATGGACACACCTTGGGTCATATACCCAAAGGTCCTACATGGAACGTCGGTATGGAAAACATGTTGTGTTCCCTTTGTCTTCAACCTGAAACACATTAACAATATACAAGGCGTGTATTCTTCAAACTAAATGTTGTGTGTTCTTCAAACTACAATTCATGTGATCAGGATTTACATATGCATATCTCTCTATGAATTGCCTGATTTACCCTATTCACTGCAAATTTCCCCTCTACGGTCCTTTAGCCACACAACACTAATTGAAATCCCCAAATAATATAAGTAAATGAATGAAAATTAATGGTGACATGGAAATTGAAATAACAATCCCTACCTCGTTGTGAAATATCGAAGCTTCAGGTTTGGTTTGGTTTCACACCCCATCATTGTTGCCTCCCAATTTGGATTTAATCGGCCTCCTATGATGAAGTTCCCCCTACTCCCTTTGGCCTAGTGGTGTCAATGAGGGAAGGGTTTTCTTCACACTCATGTGAATAAAGGGAGGAATGGGGGATAAAACCCAAAAAAAGGACCCATTAAAGGCTCGAATCGGGACTCGGAACCTAAACGTGGTTTATACCTCACTTGAGTAAAACTGCTCGTACCAAAATAATCCCCTAAAGTCAGAATCCCCATTTGGGTATTTTATGGGAGACATCGACATTCGCAGGTGGAGGGATAAATAATATGTATGTACTAAATATTAAATATCCTAGAAAAAATGAATGGCTCAGAATCTCACCAAATTCCTGCTTGAGTGTAACATCCCACCTAGAGAGTAATGAAATGGTTAGAAAATTTTTTCGAGGCCATTTTCTTGGGGAAATTACCATCTTACCTCTCATAAGGTCTTGAGGCTCCATAGATCCAAAACGAGCTAAGTTTTTCACACGAGAAAACTGAGGTTACTACATCAAGCTAAATACTAATGGAGCTTGGTAAGGAAGTGTCATGCGAGGTGGAGGCATCATTCATGAAACTAAGGGCTCAGTTTCGGTTCTTTATATGGTGAGGGGAACCCTTTCATTGTAGAATCTTGAGCTATGTTGAGTGACCTTATCATTGAAAACTCTACAACATCAATTTTTCAAATAAAGAATCAGACTCGGCTCAATTTCCTCATGGGTCCCAACCCCATCCATTGGTCTTTATTTACATCATTAGGGAATGCAAGAGTGTGATTGATTGTGATATGGTATGTCTAGTGCAAGGGAAACATAGTAGCTGATTTGATAGCTTTTAAAGATAACCTGATTAACTCTCTCCAACTATTTACGACCATTGGGTCACTTTTTATGGATCGTAATATCATTGTACGAAGGGATGCCCCTAGACTACACTATTTCATCACCCCCCCCCCCGAACATTATATTGGACCTTTAATAAATATTTAATTTTTTAGTCATCTATAACCCGGATAATATTATTTTTATTTTTATTTTTATTTTATATAGCATCTGTGTCAAAGAAAACTACAAACACAGGTGGCAGTAGAGTGGGATTGCCAGCAGGGACACTACTTGAGTGAAGTGAGTGAGCTCGAGAGCTTATGAAACCCTACTTCTCAATAATTTTCTTTGATGTGGGATAATGATTTCATAATGACTCATTGTCCCACATGAGAGATATCGAGCAAGACATTGGGGTTTTAATCCCCCACATCCCTCATCTCTCTTGAGTAGTGTTCCCGCTGTTATGCTTGATCTGTTATAGCTCACTTTGTGTGTCTTTTATTGTAGAGACCCAAAGCTTGATGTACATATACATTACATTACTTTTGTGGAATACTTAATACATAACAAAAACATACACCAAAGGACCATAATATTTTAGTGTATTTGGAAACTAGAAATATAATCTTCTAATCTTTGTGAAAGATCTTCAACATCTCCCATAAAGATCTTCCCCTTTTATTTTCTTACCTAAAACCTTTCTTTAAATCTTGGGGAAAAGAAAACATAAAAAAGGGTGAGCTCAAATTCCCAGTAAGGGTAAATATAAAGAACATAAAACAATCCATAAACATTTGAATGCAAAAACTTGAACATAAAATCTAAACATCAAAATCTTGAGCAAAGACATGAATCTTGGAAGTACGTAAGGAATATATCATAAGGGAACATCAATCATGATAAAATAGCATGGGAATAAAACATGTAATTGTGAAAAACCATTAATCACATGATATGATTTTCATAATATCCAAGGCATTACTTCCAAGACCATCTTAGTGGACAAAGTCCCTTTTTGAATCGAGTTCACTCCTCGTTTCAGTCCTATAACACTGAACTGGATTAACTTACCGTTCCAGCCATGTCTATCTCATGAGATATAAATATTTACCCAATGAATTGGAGGTAGATATAGTTCCCACCCATCTCATAATGAAATCATTCTTCTGTGTGCCACAAGATCATAAATCATACATCATAGCATAACCCATGTAATAAAAATGGGATTCTTAAACATCATGCCATCATAACATAAATCATATAAGATAAAAAGGACATCATAAAATTAATTCCATCATAACATAATAAAATAAATGTAAAAATAGGGAGAGAAACAGAACCCTATATTATCTTAGATGGAAAATAATTTTGATAAAACACTTGAACTCCATTCTTGAGGAAAATATCCTTTCTACTTCAAAAAACATTTTTCCTTTATTAACATGTCATAAAATTTTAAACTAAAAGAAGTTGATTAAAAATAAACTTGAAAACTTGTAAAGGAAGATTCATGGAAATAATTTTCTATAAAATCATAAAAATCCATTCATGTCATATAAGTTAAAAAAACATTCTTCTCGTACTTTGGACGAAAAAGTCAAAAAGTACCTCGTACTAAAAACGACAAAAGATTCATTTAATATATTTTACTAATAACTCACCAATGGGTAAAATTAGATTAAAACAATTTTAGGAGGATATAAATAATATTAAATATTGAGGAAACATGGATTTGGATGATAAATATGCCCCAGTAAATTCCGAAGTATAAACAATCTCGGATAAAAATGAGATTGCGAGATTTTCCCTTACCTTATGTCTGATATGCTTTGTATGTATTAGGACCTCCTGTATAATGATTTAAATAATGTTATTTACTTATTATATAATCATATTCATTGTTATGATATCATATATGGTTCAATTATGACTTTATAATACCCTTTCTTTTATAAATTCCATGTTAAAGCAGCATTTTGGGTAAAATCGTTTCATTTATCGTACGTGTTTCGATTTGTTGTTATTGATATTATTATTACTTATATCATGATTTACTTACTTCCAGAATGTAAATAATGATTTATATATCATATATATTCAGTATATATATATATATATAATAGATATATGAATGAAATGAAATACACTGTTCATGGAGACGGTAGGTCGTACGTACACATGAACGTTGTTTTCCTTTCCTTATTGACTTTAATGGAATTAAGTAGATGACATACATATATATATACATAAATACAGTAGCATTATTATGTCATATATTTCATTATTACTTATTATATATACTTTATAATCATTCTTGAATTGTTAACATGGAAAATGAATCTCATCGCGTCGTGGAGATGGTAATCCGTACGTACGCACGAGCGATGATATCGTTCCCATTTTTATTGAATGGAATTGGAGTGGATGATATAATATAATAGAATCAGTATGGTGTTATAATAATCATATATAGTTATTCTTTACACCATTATACCCATCCAAGTAAGGTGGTGGTGGAAAAATAGATTACACCACGGCGTGGAGACGGTATTCCGTACGTACGCACGCGCGGTGATTTCATTTTCCGTAGGATGGATAGAAGGTGAAATGGGGTAGTTTAATATTTATAATAACATATCAGTATATAAGTAATACTGATGTTATTACTTTATAATGAAACAACTAAATAAGAAGAAGGTGAAGAAGAAATAAATTTGAAAGAATCGTTAGAAGAGATTACATCTTCTTCAACGCACCTCCTTTAAACTTCTTCTTAGGGTACTAGAGTTGGTCTTTTGAGAATACAAGAACCTCTATGATATAACTAGAGAGGTTTAGAAGAGGAACTGGCAGGGTTTGGAAGGCTCAAAATGGTGTGAAGAGAAGAGGGAAGGGGTGCCCTTTTTATAAGGGAGGAGAGGGGCACCTTAGGAAAACTTAAAATATTATTTTATAATAAAGTCATATTCGGTTTTTAATAGCTCCAAATTGATTTATTTTGAAAATAAGGTGGGTATGGGTCTAAATCATCTCAACCAATAGGTTTTAGACAAGTTTAGGTTACTGTTTTATCCTTATCATTTATATTTAACTCTATGTTAAATAATTTAACTTTTACTGTGTCTTTTTGTTTTATTACACTATATGGTTAATAAACTTACTATAAAAAGACAAACTAACCCCAAGTGGTTAATTATTAATATATATATCCTTATCTAAGTCTTTTTTCCGAACCTTAGATTCTTAGAAATAAAATAACAATTAATAATATAATATTTGTTTTAAAAACTATTTTATGTCAATTTTGACACTATTTGGTACTTGATTTTTGTGAAAATCATAACAGCATTATTAGTTCGAACAAAGTTAATTACATCAATACTAACATGTCATATTAACCTATAAAATTATTTTAATTCATAAAAAGTCTAAAATTACATTTATTTGGGTATTTATAACATCAATTATGTTAATATTTCATTAATAAGGTAATTATTGCATCATCATTGTGTCATAAATAAATTAAATTATTTAATGTCTAAAAATTATAAATAAAATACCATTATGTAGGAAATCTTTTTATCTTTCTAATGAATATTTATAGTCGAATTTATCTTATGTATAACCCTATATTAAAAATGTTTTAGTTATTAAACTTTGATTTTAACTATTTTAATTCTTCTTTAAATAAAATAATAATAAATGTCCTAATCTAATACAAGTGGACCTAAAGGGTAATATTTTATTCCTAAGATTTTTTTTGGTCTAATTACACTTATCCAAAAGAATTAGGACATGTGTTGGGGTAATAATAATATCATTTTTACCCTTAATTACCCTATTTATTTTTAACCGTGGTAAATAAAAGTAAAAAGTTATTATTCACCAAAAAATATTTTTATCTTATTGAACCACATTTTACTCCTTGATATTAACCGTGTCTCTCGGATTTTCAAAATTCCACTCACAGAAGCGGTAAAATTATGTTTTATGTAAATTTTCAAATTCTTCTAGGAGGTGGGTAAAAGACGGTGAAAAGTTCAATAAAATTTTAATATATCTAAAATTATTATAAAATGAATCCAATAAATTACATTGAACTTATATAGGTATTATGTATCAATCTTTACCTAAAATAAATTTAAATAAAATAAATAATTATTTAAATAAAAAAGGCGGTTTTTAAATAGTAACCCAGTGTTTTCACTATTAATCAAAAATTGAAAGTCTTCAGAAAAATACCAAAAATTCACCCTAGGCTAATTTCGATATTCCAAATACAAAAATGAAGTAAATTTTGAAAAATAAAATTTCAAAAAGTGGGTATTAGTATTCATAACGTCTAGTTTATAATAATATTATAGTAATATCTTGTTTAGTGAAACTTGGTATTGCGTACAACACACGCTATCGTGGAAGGCCGCGATTGCGTGTAATGCAAGCCAAGTCAAGGATGCGTGTAGTGAAAGCTCATTTTGGTGTAGCGTACCAAAGAAGACATCAATGAAATTAAAAAGAATATTTTTCTTAAAATCTCTGGGTGTTACATTCTACCCCCCCCCCCTTAAAATGAATTTCGCCCTCGAAATTCGTCGGGGTTATAAATGGTTTACTACTCGAAAGTTTCTTTAATAGAAACTCACATCGTAAAAAGGAATACCAAAACTTATCTTTAAAAACTAAATTATAAAATGTAACGGTTACCCAAATTAACTAATCACTGGGTTTCCACATAGGAGAACATAGGTGAAAATATGGATATGGAAGAGAAATCTAACCATCATGTTCTGATGGTGAGTGGTAGAGAATATGGCTATGAAAAATCCAACAATCACAAAGACATAAAATTTTGATGATCTAAGGTACCATCTGATTCATCGGATATAAGGGCACTAGGACAACATTTTTTGTTTTCAAGATCATTTCCCTAAAGTTGAAGAATTTGAATTAGAATAAATACTTACTTTATTTCGGTATAATCTCACCGCTGTTCGTGCCTTGAACAATTTCCACTTCATCTCTTAAAGAAATGAAGTTGAATTTTTCATTCATGAGGTGTTAGCAGATCATGTGATAGAATGATGGGTCATTCCATATATAAGGCCCCAGCCTTAAACCTTACTTAATCTTGAGTTATTACAAGATTACACATTGAGGATCTTTTCAGGTTTAGAGTTTTAGAGAATTAGATCATAAAACTTGCATTACATTCCACATTTAAACGAAGTGGTTACATAAAAGATAGTATTCATTTTTCCCCTCAACGGAAACATATTTAAAATAAAACATGGATTCTTTCTTGACACTTCCTTGACACTATCATCATTTCATGTACCTTTCCCTTGACCTATGAAAAACATTTCAAAAAAACTTGGGATGAGCATAAAAATCTCAATAAGGGTTATAAAAAAAATATGGAATGGAAACATGAGTTCATATATACATAAGAATGAAATCATACTTTACCCAGAAAACATAGGCACTTTAACATACCTCACCAAATCATGAATAAATCATAGAAATCATAAAACATAAAAGGTAACTTTAGGCATTAATAACATTCTTACATAGGTAGTAACCCTCTTGGTTACGTTTGGAATACCCACCACAGTATATTCCCTAAATCTCTTCAGAGAAAACTTAATGTTTCACTCCTTCGCGTTACCCAATGCATTGGAGAGCTATATCGAGCTCACCCGCCCTTAGTTTATCACGGAACCACCCATTTTCATAACAATGCCCAAGAACCGTAACATAAACGTATCACATAAAACATGCATAAAGGAAACATAACATTTCCACATTTCAATCACAATATAACATTTTAGTATATTGAAATAATGAATCCATTCAAAAAGAAATCATTTCCAAAACCATTTAAAACATTTAATAAAGATATTTTTGAATCAAAGTGTCCCATACCACCTTGAAGCTTTTAAAATTTTAAACCATTAATATCCATATAAATAAATCCTTAAAACCATTTTGAAAACATGGATATCCATAGTTATAATCATGATGTATATATCATATATATCATATATATCCAGTACATATTCATTTTATACTATTCCATATCATTTGGAGATAAAAAAATAAAAGCAGCGTTCATGGAGACGGTAGGTCGTACGTACGCATGAACGCTACTTTCATTTTTTTCTTTTTCATATTAATGGAATTAAAAATAAATGATATATATATATATTATAATTACAGTATAATATATATGTTATATAGGTCACATATGTTCATTAATTTCATTCTTTATACATTCCATGTATTGCATGTACGAGTCACATCACTTGAGGGGGCGGTAGTCCGCACTTCCTCATATGAAATTATCGCATTTACACAACATGAAAAGAATAAAGTTACGGTTTAAATACAAAATACAGAAGCATATAGTAAACATAAATACCATATATATCATATATAAAATACTGTGACATCATAATGGCCACCTTTAAAGGTGTTAAAAGAATATTGAACAATCATCGTTTCATGAGGCAAAAAATCACCAACCACAGAAACAGTATGTTCTTTAACCATTAGACGAAGGTGTGTGTAAGTGTAGCTCGAATACTTCTTATAACAAAATCCTAGTATATTTAAGATACTTTAGTTGTTACAAAAGAAATTAATAAAAAGAGTTTAGGGGGTTTGAGAAGCAAAATAAAACAAAAGGACTCAAGTGAAGACATTACCTTAAAATCGGGTAACTCCCTTTGGTTTGAGCTAAAAGGCTTCCTTGGGAAGACTTCTGCCCAAAGTGAGGCTTCAAGGAGTTAGATAGGGATGTGGAGAGACCAAATGGGCAGGGGTTGTCCGAGAAAAAGGCTTTGGAAGTGTGGGTAAGGAGGTAGGGGTGGGTGCCTTTTATAAGAGGAGAGGAGGGGCACTCTTGGAAAGGTATAAAATGTAACTTTATTTTCAAATGTGTTTCGGATTTTAATGGTCCCACATTGATGTGTTTCGAGGATAAGGTGATAAGGGTTCTAAATCCACCCATACAATAGGTTTTGTAAATGTGTAGGTCTTAGATTTTACATTATCTTTCCATTTTATTTAAATTGTTAAATAATGAGGTCATCGCTGCATCATCATGATGTCATAAATAATTTAATTTATTTAATGTCTAAAAATTATAAAAAAAATACTATGATGTAGGAAATATTTTTATCTTTCAAATTAATATTTATAGTCCAAAAGATAATTTATTTAGACAAAATTAAAAATATTTTACTTAGGTGATACATTCTTTGTTACATTTAACATTCTTTAAAAATAAAAAGATAAAAAGTCACTTTCTCACAAAAGTGATTCCATGGGGCCCCCAAGTTTGGCACAAGGCATCCCATGGTCAGCCATGAGACAAAAAGTAGCCTTAGAACACATTTTGTGGTCATTTTTTTATTATTATGATATTATCTTATTATCTTTAACTACCCGATTACTCATTAATCAAGATAATTAAAGATAATTATCGTCGTTACTATTCATAATGTCCAAAAACAAAAGAGTCTTAATTGCATAATTTGGACCTTCTGATTCCAAATATTTAATCCATTTTACCAAATTACAAACACATAAATTGCAATAATTAATTTAAAAAAACTTCCCGTTGTCAAAACAAATAGCGGGTTTTTTAGAAACAATATTTATGAAAAGTTTGGCACTTGTTTATGCCTAATTCCAAAGTGAAATTAATCCCAATGACCATCATTGAATTACATGGTAAAAATATATTCTAATTACACTTTAAAACAAATTAAAAAGATAATATAACCATATAATTAAAGTATATGAAAAAGCAGTTTTGATGTAAAATGCAGTATTTTTCACTATTCATTGAAAAATGAACATTGTCAGAAAAATACCAAAAATTAACCCAAGGTAAATTTAAATATCGCAATCATAAATAATATGTTTATTTTGAAAAATATAGCTTATAAAATCTCCAAAAAGTGGATTTAAAAAGGGGTTCGCCATCAAAAGGCGGTTAATCGACCTTTTAAGGAATATTAGAATGTTTACGCTTAAAAACTGGATTCATTTTCATTTTTAATCCTCTAACATTCATTGAAAAAAAAATATTTGACAAACATATATAATAATTTTTCAGTTAGTTCTGTTCATTCCCGCCATTACAACGGCTAGGCGTTAACTACCATTTAAAATAATATTATTTTATTATTAGAGTGCAACGTAAGATTTCAAAGAAACTTGTTGTTGCATATTGGGTACGCCATCGAGCATAGCATTACCTTTAAAGTAATATTAATATTTTATTCACAAATATGGATAAATGTGAAAATTTCATACTCTTTATTTACCTGGGGTGTTACACCATATGTCTCAAACAAAAGGTTAGCAAAAGTTATCAAATATACATAAGTCCATCTATGGTGAGATTAATCATATATGATTCCAGAAATGGACTTATACTTCATCTATCATACATCTTAATATAATAAAACTAGTTTCTACTAACCAGGGACTTCATGTAGGCCAGTGGTAGGTGATAAAGGCCTATCGCACTTCAGTTGTGGGTTCGATTCCCATAACCTTGTCCGACGCGATGGGTTGTCTCTCGTCCTGCAGGTTGTCCCTTTTTCTAAAACTACATTATAATAAAATTCCTGCAATAAAATAGAAAAAAATACTATCTTATGTCTAACTTAATTCATTCCAATCTTTAGGCTTATACAAAATACTTCTGTCCAAGGTCATAGTATAAAGAAAACAATTACTAGAAATGTCATCTACCAAGTATGTGAATACCATCATTTATCCCCCATATATCATACGATATATCTTGTTGGTCACATTACAAACATGTGAATACCTTAATCATGTATTCTCTTGAACCATAGTGAAAACATGAATGCCGTCACAAGGTAACTCTTTCCATATACCAAAATCCCAAAAATTATATATACTCAAACCATGATATCACTTTTTCCTTATATTATTCATGAGCTCATTAATTCTATCAAACATTTCATTATCTCCTTATCCCTTCTTTATGTGCATATCATCTTATTTCCAAAATATTTGAATCACTTTTCATGGTTACCGGTACCACATAATTATCGAAAACCACAATAAACCATTACATAAATATTCAAATGTTCCACAATACTATAAATGAGATTCCACAACATTATTTTGGAATCCCTTTACATAAACACATAATCATTCCACCACATCGTTTTCATGCTCAACATTTCTAATAGTGATTGCATGTGACTTACCTTTGTCCTTTTCCTTAAGAGGTTGCTCACGTTGATCATCATTAACCCTTGTATTAGGGAATTGATTATCATAATGCCCCATTTCCTTGCACTTGAAGCATTGAAGTGTCGGTGGTGCGTTCTCTATAGTATTTTCTTTATTCACATCATTAGCAACCCTTTTTCCATTACTTAGACACTCAGATACTTTATGACCTTCTTTTCCACACTTAAAACATTTTCTAGTCCCTTTAATACAATCTCCACCATGTTTCTTTCCACACTTTGATCATAAAGAAACATTTATCTTCTTTTCACCATTATTATGAGATTTCTCCTTGAACTCCATCTTTCGTTTCTTGTCAAAACCATGAGATGGATATGTAACACCAACTTCCATTTCTACCTTGATAGCACAACGCACAATTTCTTCATAGCTACTGAAGTCTCTTATAGCTAATGCGCTTCGAAGACTTGGTTTTAAGCCACTAAAGAATCGATCAACTTTACTTTCAGGTTGGATGATAAATCCAGATGCATACCTTGAAAGCCTTGTAAAATTTGCTTCGTATATACCAACATATTCATCATCCTTTTTCTTAAGCTCAAGGAAATCATTTTCCATCTTTGTTCGAAGAATACGAGGGAAGTACTTACTGAAAAACAAGTTCTTGAACTCGTCCCATTCGATGGATTCAATTTCATCTTGGGGCCTTGTATTCTTAATTAGAGTCCACCACTAGTCTGCTTCACCTTCTAAACGGTAAACAGCTAGAATTACTTTATCATGTTTCGAACAGCGAAGTATGGAAAATATCTTTTCAATGGTACTGATCTATTGTTCAGCAACAAACGGATCAAAAGACCCATTGAAAGAAGGTGGACGTTGCCTCATGAAGGACTCAATAGAATATTGTTCCCTTCTCTGCTCATTTGGAAGTCCAGAATGATTCATAGCTTGTGTAAGTATAGAAATAATATTTTTCACTCCATCGCACATAACGTTGGTTTGTTCAGGAGGAAAATCATTGCATCATCCATTACATTGATTAACACGGTGCCTTCGGGTTCCAGCCATCATCTAAAACCCAAAAAGAATAGTGTGAGAGGAAAAAATCATGCTAGGGAAAACAACATAATAAAGGGGGAGTACCTTCAATATCTATCATCTTAGGTATATTTATAAGATCGTTTCCGTAATTCTAGGACTATAACCTATACTTATACTTAACCTTAGGGACATCCCTAGACATACCTTATAAATATCTCTAGGGATCTCACTAAAGTTTTCGCATCCTAGTTTCCAAAGGTTAACTAAACCTTTCCTATGATACCAACTGTAGATACCCGAAGTTTGACGTACATGGACATTACATTACTTTTTAGGAATACTTAATACATAACAAAAACAAACAACAAAGAATTGTAATAGTTTAGTGCCTTCAGAAACATGAAATATAATCTTCTAATCTTGGTGAAAGATCTTCAAAATCTTTTATAAAGATCTTTCCCTTTTATTTTCTTACCTAAAACCCTTCTTTAAATCCTGGGGAAAAGAAAACATAAAAAAGGGTGAGCTCAAATGCTCAGTAAGGGTAAACATAGAGAACATAAAACAATCCATTGACATTTGAATTCAAAAACTTGAACATAAAATCTAAACATCAAAATCTTGAGCAAAGACATGAATCTTGGAAGTACGTAAGGCATATATCATAAGGGAACATCAATCATGATAAAATAGCATGAGAATAAAACATGTAATTGTGGAAAACCATTAATCACGTGATATTATTTCCATAGTATCCAAGGCATTACTGCCAAGACCATCTTAGTGGACAAAGTCCCTTTCTGAATCGAGTTCACTCCTCATTTCAGTCCTATAACACTGAACCGGATTAACTTACCATTCCAGTCATTTCTATCTCATGAGATATAAATCTTTACCCAATGCATTAGATGGAGATATAGGTCTCACCCATCTCATAATAAAATCATTCTTATATGTGCCACAAGATCATAAATCATACATCATAGCATAACCCATGTAATAAAAATGGGATTCTTAAACATCATGTCAGCGTAACATAAATCATATAAGATAAAAAGGACATCATAAAATTAATTCCATCATAAAATAATCAAATCAATGTAAAAATAGGGATAGAAACATAACCATATATTATCTTAGATGGAAAATAATTTTGATAAAACACTTGAACTCCATTCTTGAGGAAAATATCTTTCTACTTCAAAAAACATTTTTCCTTTCTTAACATGTCATACAATTTTAAACTAAAAGAAGTTGATTAAAAATAAACTTGAAAACTTGTAAAGGAATATTCATGTAAATAATGTTCTATGAAATCATAAAAATCCATTCATGCCATATAAGTTAAAAAAAAACATTCTTCTCGTACTTTGGCCGGAAAAGTCAAAAAGTACCTCGTACTAAAAAAGACAAAAGATTCCTTTCATATCTTATACTAAAAACTCACCAATGGATAAAATTGGATTTAAAAAATTGTAGGAGGATAGAAATAATATTACATATTTATGAAACATGGATGTCGATGATAAATATTCCCCAGTAAATTCTGAAGTATAAACAATCTCAGATAAAAATGAGATTGTGAGATTTTCCCTTACCTTATGTCTGATATGCTTCGTATGTATCCGGACCTCCTGTATAATGATTTAAATAATGTTAATGGATTATTAAAGAATCATATCCATTGTTATGATATCATATATGGTTCAATTATGACTTTATTATACCCGTTCTTTTATAAATTCCATGTTAAAGCAGCATTTTGGGTAAAATCGTTTCATTTATCGTACGTGTTTCGATTTTTTGTTCTTGATATTATTATTACTTATATAATGATTTACTTACTTCCAGAATGTAAATCATGATTTATATATCATATATATTCACTATATATATATAATAGATAGATGAATGAAATGAAATACACCGTTCATGGAGACGGTAGGTCGTACGTACACATGAACGTTGTTTTCCTTTCCTTATTGACTTGAATGGAATTAAGTAGATGACATGCATATATATATACATAAATCCAGTAGAATTATTATGTCATATATTTCATGATTACTTATTATATATACTTTATAATCATTCTTGAATTGTTAACATGGAAAATGAATCTCATCGCGTCGTGGAGACGGTAATCCGTACGTACGCACGAGTGATGATATCATTCCCATATTTATTGAATGGAATTGGAGTGGATGATATAATATCATAGAATAAGTATGATTTTATAATAATCATATATATTTATTCTTTACACCATTATACCCATCCAAGTAAGGTGGTGGTGGAAAAACAGATTACACCACGGCGTGGAGACGGTTTTCCATACGTACGCACGCGCAGTGATTTCATTTTCCATAGGATGAATAGAAGGTGAAATGGGGTTGTTTCATATTTATAATAATATATCAGTATATAATTAATACTTATGTTATTACTTTATAATGAAACAACTAAAGAAGAAGAATTTGAAGAAGAAAGAAACTTGAAAGAATCGTTAGAAGAGATTACCTCTTCTTTGACGCACCTCCTTTAAACTTCTTCTTAGGGCACTAGAGTTGGTATTTTGAGAATAACAGAACCTCTATGATATAACTAGAGAGGTTTAGAAGAGTAATTTTTAGGGGTTGGACAATATTAAAGGCTCAAAATGGTGTGAATAGAAGAGGGAAGGGGTGCCTTTTTTATAAGGGAGGAGAGGGGCACCTTAGGAAAACTTAAAATATTATTTTATAATAAAGTCATATTCGGTTTTTAATAGCTCAAAATTGATTTATTTTGAAGCTAAGGTGGTGATGGGTCGAAATCCTCTCAAAAAATAGGTTTTAGACAAGTTTAGGTTACTATTTTATCCTTATCATTTAGATTTAACTCTATGTTAAATAATTTAACTTTTACCGTGTCTTTTTTGTTTTCTTACACTATATGGTTAATAAACTTACTATAAAAAGCCAAACGAACCCCAAGTGGTTCATTATTAATATATATATCCTTATCTAAGTCATTTGGCCGAACCTTATATTTTTAGGAATAAAATAACAATTAATAATATAATATATATATTTTTAACTATTTTATGTCAATTTTGACACTATTTGGTACTTGATTTTTTTGAAAATCATAACAGCATGATTAGTTCGAAAAAAGTTAATTAAATCAATACTAACATGTCATATTAACCTAGAAATTTATTTTAATTCATAAAAAGTCTAAAATTACATTTATTTGGGTATTTATAACATCAATTATGTTAATATTTCATTAATAATGTAATTACTGCATCATCATTGTGTCATAAATAAATTAAATTATTTAATGTCTAAAAATTATAAATAAAATACCATTATGTAGGAAATATTTTTATCTTTATAATGAATATTTATAGTCGAATTTATCTTATGTATAACCCTATATTAAAAATGTTTTAGTTATTAAACTTTGATTTTAACTATTTTAATTCTTCTTTAAATAAAATAATAATAAATGTCCTAATCTAATCCAAGTGGACCTAAAGGGTAATATTTTATTCCTAAGATTGTTTTTGGTCGAATTACACTTATCCAATAGAATTAGTACATGTGTTAGGGTAATAATAATATCATTTTTACCCTTAATTACCCTGTTTACTTTTAACCGTGGTAAATAAAAGTAAAAAGTTACTATTCACCAAAAATTATTTTTATCTTATTGAACCACATTTTACCCCTTGATATTAACCGTGTCTCTCGGATTTTCGAAATTCCACTCACAGAAGTGGTAAAATTAAGTTTTGTGTAAATTTTCAAATTCTTATAGGAGGTGGGTAAAAGACGGTGAAAAGTTCAATAAAATTTTCATATATCTAAAATTGTTATAAAATGACTCCAATGAATTAAATTGAACTTATATAGGTATTATGTATCAATTTTGACCTAAAATTAATTTAAATAAAATAAATAATTATTTAAATAAAAAGGCGGTTTTTAAATAGTAACCTAGTGTTTTCACTATTCATCAAAAATTGAAAGTTTTCAGAAAAATACAAAAAATTCACCCTAGACTAATTTCGATATTCTGAATCCAAAAATGAAGTCCATTTTTAAAAATAAAATTTCAAAAAGTGGGTATTACTATTCATAACGGCTAGTTCATAATAATATTATAGTAATATCACGTTTAGTGAAACTTGGTATTGTGTACAACACATGCTGTCATGGAAGGTCGCGATTGCGTGTAATGTAAGACAAGTCAGGGATGCGTGTAGTGAAAGCTCCTTTTGGTGTAGCGTACCAAAGAAGACATCAATGAAATTAAAAAGAATATTTTTCCTAAAATCTCAGGGTGTTACATTTATCGTTAGTGATGGTGTATTGTAAGTTAAAAATCGAGTATTCAAGCCTCATAGGCACAGCCTAGTGGTTGTGTCATGTTGTGGTGTTTCGAGAGGTCTCAATTTTGAGCCTCCCACATGTAATTAGCTAGGGTTTTCATTTTTTCCCCTCCCTTGATCGATGTAAAAATAATAATAATAATAATAGTAATGGAAGGGTTATATAATATTTCATAATTTTATTTCATAATTTCAAATTGATTATGATGATTATTTTTGTTTATTGAATTTTAATGGATGAGAATTACCTTTTCACCCATTTTTAATATATTTAAATGTAAAAATAGTAAATTAAAGGATATTATCTGACTTAGATTTTGGTAAAGATTAAATTAGCATAAAATGTAGGGATGACAACCGGTCAGTGTAGTGAAATGGGGGGATATCGAATTAAATGAATATATTTTATAATTTTATAAGACTTTAAAATAATATAGATAATGAAACAATAATAATTACATTGATCACTTCTTGGTTTAAGATTCATTAATAAATTTAATATGACACAAAATTATATCTAAGTTCAAAAAATTTAATAAAAGTTGTTTCATGATACATCAATGATACCAATGAATTTCTAAATAGTAAAACAATCTTCTCAACCATCTTACTTAAAACCAAGAACACTAAAAAACTAAAGAGCATACTCCTTCTAGCAGAGATCCACACATGTTCCACAAATCTTTGAAAATCATTGTAGGAATTTCCAGGTGCTACCACGGAAAATCCTATTGTTTATGTTGTCCGTATTTGATCGCTGCGATAACCGCTTCCAAAGTGTTCTCCTTGATCTCTCTTGACTTGAGAGTGGGAGGTTAATGAAGATTGTTTTCCGTTCTTGTGAGCGTTCTTAGAGAAATGAGCTCTCTCGGTCTTGAGAGGATTCTCCAAATCCGTTGTGAACAACCAAACAAATGACTTTGCTCTTTAAAAAAATAATATAATTAGATTTTTATATCGTTAGAGTTAAAATAAAATAATTGCACAAGTGATATTATTATTTATTTAATCCAAGTGAAACGCCATATCAGATAATAATATTATTATTATTTATCGACATGCACTTAACTTGCGAATTAAATTAAATATTATTTATCAAATAATATTCAATATTTATTATTTCTCATCGGACCATTAAACTCGGTTCGTCATTTCTACACAATATTTATCAGGTCTTGAATAATGACTGTTTATTTATTAAATAAATATCACTGCATTATTCACTAATAAATAAATAAATATTATATTCACCAAATAACAATTAAATATTTATTAAATATTTCACTCATATTATATCCTCTCGAATAACTGGTGATAAAATATATGCAATCAAGTAAATATGAATAATTATTAAACCAGGCGTGGGGATAATATTTATTCAACTTATTAAATAATAAATAATAATATATTATTTAATTGAGATTCTGGATACACTTAGTATGTGACCATCTAGGCATCATTTTTGGTGGCATTAGATGAAACAGTCTAAAGTCCAAGTTTAACATCTAATGACACTCTAAGATACCCATAGAAAAACAAGTTAATGTCGCAATGATATAATACTTCATACGAATTCTTACTGTGTAATATAATTTTTTTATCACGATATCTCAAATCAAATAGGTTGCAAGTGGGCGTCATCAACCTATGTGTTCGATGTCTATTTCATTGACTTTCTAAAATTTGAACTTTTCTATAGTACACTATGATCATAAATTTATTTAGGTTATATCATTTCCATCAAAGAATCTGAGATATCAACTTTTGTTAAATAAAATAAGAGACAAATATCTTCCCACATTATTTATTAATACAATATTACACTTGATGCACCCAATGTATCTTATCTCTTCATGAACATATGTCATCACGATTTTCGTTAATATATCAAAGTACACGACTCATAATACTCATTAATAATAATCTTAAAGTCTAATGATCAATACACATAAAATAGGAACATCCAATGATATTATTATTTATTATTTATTATTTTATATAACATATGTGTCAAAGTAAACTATACAACTACAAACACAGGTGGCACCGGAGCGGGCTTTCTGGTGGAGACACTACTTGAGCGAAGTGAGTATGAGGGCTTATGAACCCCCGCTTCTTGATTGTTGTCTTTGATGCGGGATAACGACAGCATACTGACTCGTCCCACGCGAGAGATAGCGAGCGAGACGTGGGGGTTTTAAGCCCCCACATAACTCATCTCTCTTGAGTTGTGTCCCGTGTGCTTGCCTATTGTATGTGTGTTCTATTTGTTGGTGATGGTGTGTTATAAGTTAAAAATTGAATAGTCTATTTAAAACTCGAACTCATTTAGGAAATGTTGGACAAATATCCCTTAAGGTAACATTGCAACATTTTTTGGTTGGTTGTGTTTGTTGACAATGCAGGTTTCCATGGTAAATTATCGAGTTCCAGAGATATTGTTAACAATCCATGTTGATAAAGAACCATGACAAAGTAACAGACAATTTGGAGGCGATACAAAAGAACAGATACAAGGTGGCACCATTTTCCAGTGTTAGCCAAATTTTTGGGGTTCAAAATTTGGAGTTTGGTGAGCATCACGAAAAGTGGATATCCTTGAAGATCTCATCAAAATATGTCAAAGGAATGATTTTCGCAAATATAGGCTTCATGGATTGGATTTCACGAAGACATGAAAAATATTGATGGTGATTCTTCGTGATTACGATAAGCTTCGCGAATGGAAGCGTTGAAGAGCATTGCGGCGACGAAGGGAATTGCGAGTGGAGATTTGCGGCGAAGGCGTGAAGTAATTGACAGAATGCTTCAAAATCACAATGACCTCCGTGATCAGAAAATTGTCATGGTTCTTCGCAATTTTGAGAGAATTCTGGTGGAAATTTCGGAGCTTCGCGATTTGAGATGACATGGCGCTGACATCACGTGGATGGTTCAGGGGTCGGTGGAATCACCTATAAATAGGCCTCGACCCCCTAAAGAGAAGCAGAGATTTTTCCAAAGAAAATTTTGTAGCTCTCGAATTGCGAAGGTGGTTCGTGAAGGTGGTTCACAAAGGCAGTATGCTTCGCAAAAGAGAGGAGCTTTGTGGTGGCTAATTTAGCTCCACAAAAGTTGTGTGCTCTGCGTTGTCTCAGTGAGCTTCATAAAGGAAGTCGCTCCATGATGACTTGATCTCCACGACTACCTGAGCTCTTTTAAAGTGTGAGCTTCATGAAAAGGTAGGAATTTCGTGAAGGTTTGTTTGAGATTCGTGAAATTGGGAGCTTCACGAAGTAGGGTGCTTTGCGAAGGTGCTTTCCAAAGATTGGTGCCCAGTGGTCAGGGGAAAAGGGGTATTCATCAGTGGATGAAATTTGGACTTTAACAGAGCATCTATCAATATTTGAGGATGCGTGTATTCATGCAAATTAATAGACCTACAGGTCTATAAACTGTGAGTGGAGATCCATTCCAATTGCAGTGAGCGAAGGAAGAGGAAGAAGTTTATTCTTTCTACTGGTAGTGAGTTAGAGAGAGGGGAATAGGGAGTTACCCTTGAGAAAGTAGTTAGGTGACCCTAAACATTGTAAAGGCAGTAATCCTGGGCATAGAAGTGATCTAACCCGAACATTATTGTCAGTGAACTTTAGTGGATTTGGTACAGCGGCACATCATCGTTGTATGCTCCTTGGACGTAGCCCAGTGAGGGTGAACCAAGTAAAAATCTCTGTCTGTCTGGTTGCTTCGGTGCATTGCATCTAAAGCATCACCATCAGATAAAGATAAAAATAAGTGATCAACATAAACTCACAAGATCAAACAAAGTGACCCTAATAATAAAGAGGTCAAGATCCAGTGGGGCGGGAAGAATTTTGAAAACGAATATCCATACCCTGATTCACCCCCCCCCCCTCAGGGTATCTAGGCCCCTTTTGGTTCTAACAATTGGTATCATAGGGAAGGTTTATTTTATCAGATTTGTTTGCTCTGACTTGGTTCAGTCGATTGCTCAGGTTACAGATCCATCCTGCTCTTATCTCAATGTGTCGTGGCAAAGGGAAAAACATCAAAGAGGAATCAGAATTCAGATGGTATTCCTCATTGTGGAAGTTTTTATGGAAAATATGTGATTCAACTAAAGGAATAAAATAGCCTGATGAAGGAAGGATTGGATTAATCTGATAGGGAAAAGGTATATTCACTCAATAATGATGTAGGAACGCGTGAAGTACTTAAAATTCAAAGTGATATTGAAACTACTGATGATGATGAAGTTTCCAGAAGGCCACTAGTAGAAGATGTCGACTTAAAAAAGAAATTAGATAATATATTGGATGATGTAGTCAAATCTAAAGATATCTGGATCCAAGTACTGGAAATTTAGGTAAAGAATCTAAGAGGCTTAAATCAAAGACTTATTGATGTGGACACATACCTAAGAGAGAATAATGATTCCTAGGATGAAGAGCTGCAAGAGATGTCTTCAAAGAGAGAGAAACATAAAGATAATGATAAGGAATAGAATCAGAAGTTAGATGAAATTAAGAATCTGAAATCTATAAATTTTGATCTTGTTACACAGCTAACTGAGCTAGTTCAGAAAAAATCAAAGGTTACAACAAGAGAATGCATGTTGTTCTGATTTTGTTTCTTAGGAGAAATTGGAAGTAAAAGAGCATAGTGACATGGTGGATAAGCTGACACATGAATTGGAAGATGATATGAGTAGAGGAAACCTTCTCAAGAGAGAACTTGATGCTCAACTTAAATCAAGAGATAAAAATATTCAGCAACTGGAGGAAGAAATAGAATCAATCAAGAAAGAAATGGAGAAATATAAATCCAAAGACAAGCCCAAGTTGAAGGATGCACTACATTTACTGTTTTATTTTCCTTCAATAAGTGATGAAAAAATGAAGAAAAAATATTCTATTTATGAAGAGAAACAACAGAATATTTTCTCATCTCAAAGCCCATATAGTTTGGGAAAAACCAGCATTGGATTTGATGAATTCCCTCTTGTGCATGACAGAAAGAGAGTTGTGAATAGTTCTAGAAGTGAAGAAAATCTTGTAGGTGCTGGAGACAGGACTAAGAGAATAGTTACAAGAAGTAGTGATAGCATGTGCTATTTCTGTGGGATTCATGGACATACATCAAGCTTCTGTTCAGAGGCTCTAGAATAAATTTCAGGCTGTGAAAATAGAAACTTCTCTAAATCTGAGAATAAGAAGTAGTGTTATGATAAATCATATAGAAGTGTCTCTCAAAGGAAATAATTTGTTAGATGCTATTACTGTGGAAGAATGGGACACACCATGAGTATGTTTCAAGAAGCTCATGAGCTCAATGTCAGAGGAAGAACTCAAGCTGCATCAACACCTCGACAGAGAAATGATGAAATGAGGTATGCCTTTGATGGAAAATGTTTTATATGTTCTGATTATGGACATTTGGAAAGACATTGTAGCAAGAAGAAAGTAGTAAAGGAAAAGGAACTCAAAAGTATATTCATGACTCCAATGGTGTATAATGAGAAATCGTACACTGGAAGACAGAGTGGTAAATTGGAAAATAGGTTTACTACCTCAGGAGAATCACAAGGAGATGAACGAAAAGTGTATCAGTCACCTCTTTTGTCACACTCACAATAGATCTCTCAGAAATAACGTGATCAAATCTAGAAAAGAAAGGGAGGAGATGCTACAACTGTGAGTAAGAAGAATATACGTTTAGTGGAGGACCTACCACCAGCGCAAAAAAATGTGGTGACTCAGATATCTGATAAAAGAAAAATAAAAAAACAATTCATTGAAAATATTGAATGTCATGTGCCACGATGAGAACTAGAGGAAAAAGGGAAGATGATAAGAAGAGATATTCCTATTCATAGAAGGAATTGAGGGAAATGGAATTTTGATGGAACATCAAAGAAGGAAATGTGTACTGGTGGGTTTAAACCCCAAATGGTGAGAAAGGCCAGGCCTGTAGAATCTACATATCAGAAAAAGACTCAGCATGTGGGTAATGAATGCTTAGTCATATGGCCAGAGCAGTTGAAGTTGGCTAGGTAGTTAGAAGAAGCAAGGAAGGAGTGTGATGCTCTACAAGAAAGAATCAAAGGGTTGACCCATCAGGATCAACCAAAATCCTCATCTTGAGGATTCCAGAATTAACCCCTCTCCCTATGTTTATAAATGTTGGTAACTGGTGATTCATGTGTTTTGGGTTTTAGGGAGATACAATCCAAGGGGAAGTGGCATCTAAAGATGCACAGTGAAAAGTGATATGCTCCAGAGTTTCAATTGCCTCAAATCAGGTACAAAAGGTGAAGAAGAAAGGGAGAAACATAGCACAATAGGAAGTGATTGTGTTATTAACTTTGTCTCTTGTTTCCTACACCGAGTTCCAACTCAGTAGGTTTAGAGATTTTGTTAATGGCACAATTACAAGTGGAATATGAGAATAAATGATGCACGATGAGAAGAATGTTTATGGGTCTAAAAGTTGGGTCTAACCCTAGGAAGTGTTGCATAACATTGGGAGAGCATTCAATAACAAAATCAGATGAAAGAGACATCAAAGTAATAATTGGATGACTCAACTCATGTGTTGTATATCGAGGGAATACATATTGTGGGAGAAGCAGCAATAACCATGCATCTCATGCTTATCTGTTTTGTTCTAACAATGTGGTATCAGCTGATTGTTTGCAGGATACCAAGAAGCTGCAAGAGAGTATCAACAATGTTTCAACAAGAAGCTCAGAAAAGTAGTTGAAAGAAATGATTCCACTAAACAATAATATAGTGAGCAATTTCCTGATGAAAATGATGTGGAGGAAAGCAACACAGGGGGAGCAGAAGTGGCTGACGCTAATTCAAAAAAAATCAGACATGGGAGATTGTTTCGAGGCCAGTAGATAAGAATGTCATCGGGACTAAATGGGTCTATCGCAACAAGATGAATGAAGATGGCACAGTGATTTGGAACAAAGAACGACTAGTATGCAAAGGATACTCCTAGATAGAGGGAATAGATGTTGATGAGAAATTTGTACTAGTTGCGAGACTAGAGACAATCAGATTATTCCTAGCCATTGTAGTGCAACGGAAGTTCAAGGTGTTCCAGATGGACGTCAAATCTGCATTTTTGAATGGGGTTATGGAGGAAGAGGTGTATATCGAGCAGCCATATGGTTTTCTCATTCATGAGGATGAGAACAAGGTTTGTAGACTGAAGAAGGCGTTTTATGGGCTGAAACAAGCACCAAGAGCATGGTACTCAAGGCTTGATCAGTACTTGAAGAATATTGGTTTCTAGTGTGGGGGAGTTGATTACAATCTCTATTTCAACAACAACGGTAATCAAAGGATGATGGTCCTGGTTTATGTCGATGACATAATATTTGGCGGACCAGATGAAGCTAAATGCAGATAGTTCTCCGAATTCATGAAAAGTGAGATCGAAATGTCAATGATTGGAGAGCTAACATTTTTCCTTGGTCTACAGGTGACACAAGGAAGGAACGGAACATTCATTTCTCAATCCAAATACACCAAGGAGGTTTTGAGAAGATTTGGAATGGAAAATTACAAGGAGATGAAGACTCTGGTTGCTACCTGGATGATACTGTCCAAAGATGAGGATGGAAAGGCAGTTAATATCACAGAATATAGTTAAATCATTGGAAGTTTGTTATATTTGACTGCGATAAGGCCTGACATTATATTCGCCACCTGCCAAGCAGTGAGATATCAGAGTAATCCCAAGGAAATCCACATGCTTGTAGTGAAAAGAATACTTCGGTATATCAAGGGCACGGTGGATTTCAGCTTGATATATAGTGACAAATCTCAGTCAGAATTACTGGGATATACTTATGCAGACTGGGCCGGTTCAGCGGATGACAGGAAATCAATGTCTGAAGGTGCTTTCTATATTGACGGATTGTGTGTTTCTTGGCTAAGTAAGAAGCAAGATTGCATTTCATTGAGCAGCGCAGAAGCTGAATATATTTCCGCCACTCAAGATTGCACACAGTTATTGTGGATGAAGCAGAAGCTTGATGATATGGGCGTTGAAGTGAAATCTATGATCGGAATCCAGTGCGACAACTCAAGTGCTATAAGTCTTAGCAAAAAGCTTGTGCATCACTCAAGGACAAAACACATTAAGATAGGGTATCATTTTTGTAAGAACCCAGTTTTTGCTGTGGAAGACTTTAGAATATTCTTGATGATATTCCAGAGCAGCGCCTTCAGACGGCGTGCGATTCCGAGTGCCGGTGTGGCCGGAATTAAATTTTCAGTGCGTTCACACTGGAAACGCCAAATAAATGGGATAACTCCTAAAAGGTGAACCGGATCGGGGATCCGAGTATACGGATGCGTCCATAATGGGTTGTTTACCCTAGGAACGACATAAAACTTATCGGCGCGGGATGTTTGGACCTCTCGCTCGCTTTCGGAACGTTAAACGGATAAATTAATTAATTAATTTATCCATTTAATGGCTAAACTCGAGTATCTCTTAAACGGTGGCTTGGATTGAAAAAATGATGGCACCGTTGAGTTCGGAGTGTTTCGTTTACCCTAAGAGGGGTATAAGTTTCACGGGCGCGGGCCGTTTGTGAAAAATGGCCCTATGGGCGTTTCCGTAATTTGGCGGCCTCGGGCGCAAAGTTTAATAACTTTTGAATGGGGCCTCAAATTAAAATTCCAAGACTTCCGTTGCGCTCGGAGCATCGTTTTTACCCCAAGGGTGGCCTTCTTTTTGTCCGCGTCGGGAGCGAAGTCGGGGCGTGCCGGGCAGATGGTTTAAGTATTTTCTACTTAAACACCCCCCCCCCTCATCTTCTTCTTCTTCTTAGCCTGGGCAGCCCCTACCCTCTTCTCCTCCACTCCGGCGAGGCACCTCCGGCGAGGCGAATTCGGTGAGGCAGCTCCGGCAAGGCGGCGGTTCGGCGGCGAAGCTCCGGGCAACACCCACGAGGTAGGATCGTGCGTATTTCGTTTTTAATTCCCGCACATCCTTTGAACCCATAAACATACGTCGAATTGCTGTTGGATTTTCGAACAAAACCCATGGATGCTTAGTATAATTTATGAGATTTCTATCTCCCTTTACGGAATTGAAATCAGAGTTCGGAGGAGGCCGCAGCGGCTCGTCGAAGTTTGCGGGTTTTCATTTTTTTTCCGGCGGGTTTCCCTTTTTCCGGCGAGTTCCAGCGGCGGCGGCAGGTGTTTCGGCGGCGGAGGCTGGCGGCGGCTCCTCTCCCTGGCGGCGGCTTCTCTCCCTGGCGGCAGCGCTCTTCGGCGCGGCGGCGAGCTCCGGCCGCGGCGGCTTCGCGCGGCGCGGAGCGGAAGGACCAGCCGGCTGTGCCGGCCGGTTGACCCGGGAGACCGGGGTCGCGCGCCGCGACCCCGCGGGGGGAAGCAAAGACCCGCGCCAGGCGGGTCTTCACGCGGCAAGGCGACCGGCCCTCGTGTCCGGTCTGCAGGCGGACCGTGAACCGGCACCGGGCCGCGCGGCTGAGCCGCGGGCCGGGCCAGGTCGGGCGGACCGGCCGGTCCAGGCCGGTCCAGCCCAAGGGGATTGTCTCCTTTGTGTTCGGACACCCGTATCTTCCACTACGGGTGTCTGATTTTCATTTCTTCTGTGGTAGAGCCTTCCTGGAATCGAGGAAAAGTTTTTGAGATGGTTTCGGGAATTTTTAATTCCCTAAACGAAGGGCCACAGAGGCGCGACGTGTCTTTAAGTGGACGAGTGTTTTTCCCTAGATCTTTGTTTTGGGCGGCACGGACACATACGACGTCCATTTTGAGCGCCGTCAGCGGCATTGCGCCCCTGGCACTGAGGCGAAGGTTTCCAAGGCGGTTTCGGGCGTTGATACTGGATTTGAGGCGTGGGCCCCACGGCCCGTCTTTCGAGCTGCGTGCAGCGTTTCACGCCTTTCTCACCGGACGTCCGTTCGGGGCGTGTGAGCAGTCAATTATGGATGTTTTTCTGAGGGGATTGCAATTGTGCAATCCGCCCGCTCTAATTCGGCACGATTATGCGGGGCCCATGAGGGTCGTTTGGGCGCCGATAGTGATTTTCCATCTTTATCACCGGGCGACCATTTTGGACAAGTGAATAGTCCATCTTGTGTGCTTTTTCGAGAGGATCACAACGGTGCGATCCGTTCGTTGAGTTTTGGGATAGGGATGAGGGTCCCACATGGAACCGCTCGTGTGCAGTGCACCGGAATGCATCTTTTTCTCCGGATATCCGTTGCACTCAAGTGAGTAGTGATTTTGACGTGTTTTTTCGAGGGGATCGCAATGGTACGATGCGCCCGACTGTTTTCGAGGCTGAGGCTCGGTATCACGGGACGTCGTTCAGGCGTGAGGCGGTGTTGGCGACTTTTCCGCCGGATATCCTTTTAAGGCGAGTAAGTAGTCTATCTCGCGTGTTTTTCGTGAGGATTACAACGGTGGGATCCGTTTGGTTGTGCGGAGCCTCTTGTGTGATCTTGTGAAATGTGAAAATGTGAAGGTGCCCTAGGGGCGGTTCTTCTGTTGTGGTTGTAGCGGACCCTTGGCGTGTGATCGCGTGCACTCCCGTGTGAGTGGAGTAATGCTTGAATAGATGTGGTTTTTTGTGCCCCAGTCGTTGAGGCGGCAAGTTGGAAATGTTACGCCACACCTTCACGTTGACGTTGGGTGTCGTGTGCACGATAGCCCCTGGGCTGGAGACGTGGTTTACTCTGGGAGTATACGAGAGCGCTTGGAGGTACGTGTGGTTTGTACCTGAGAAGTCAGTGTGCTTGGTTGGGGTTGACTTGGGGCCACACGTCGTGTGGGCCCCATGTGAGTGTCGTGTTCTGCTTTGCGTACTTTGACCTCTCGCTACGTAGAGGGTTCCTCTGTGCTCGTTTGCTTGACCAGCAGGGTGGAGTTCTTCCCCTGGCTCTGTGCTCGTTTTTTTGACCAGCAGGGTTGAGTGGTCTCCCCCTGGTTTCGTACTCGATGGATTGGTCGGTAGCGGTGCTAGTGACACCCAGTGAAGGAATAGGCGCAGAACCTCTTTTGTGTGGTTGCGCGATACCCACTACGTGTTCGGTTGGCCAGTGGTGTACCCTCCAGTAGAGATGGCTAGAGAAGTTCTGAGTTTTACCCTCCAGCGGGGCTGGGTAGTGGGTTACTCATCGACTTCTTCGGGTTTACCCTCCAGCAGGGCTGGGCAGTGGGTTGCTCACTGACTTCTAGGGTTTACCCTCCAGCAGAGATTGGGCAGTGGGTCACCCGACGCTCTTAGGGTCTACCCTCCAGCGGAGACTGGGCAGTGGGTCACCCGATGCACTTAGGGTCTACCCTCCAGCAGAGACTGGGCAGTGGGTCACCCGACGACCTCTTAGGGTCTACCCTCCAGCAGGGCTGGGCAGTGGGTCGTCCGTCGTCTAGTTCCAAGTCTACCCTCCAGCAAGGCGGGGCAGTGGGTCACCTGTCGACTTATTCCAGGTCTACCCTTCAGCGGGGCTGGGCAGTGGGTCGCCTGATGATGTATTATGGTCTACCCTCTAGCGGAGCTGGGCAGTGGTTCGCCTGATGATGTATTAAGGTCTACCCTCCAACGGGGCTGGGCAGTGGGTCGCCTGATGATGTATTAAGGTCTACCCTCCAACGGGGCTGGGCAGTGGGTCATCTGATGATGTATTATGGTTTACCCTCCAGCAGGGTTGGGCAGTGGGTCACCCGATATCCTATTATGAATTACCGTCCAGTAGGGCTGGGCAGTGGGACACCTGTTGGAATTCTAGGCTCAGTCCTTTCTACTAGACTAGCCTGTGGATTTCCTCCGTGATTACCGGAGCGGGACCCTTGGTTATTCGGGTCAGTGTTGTGACGGCTTTGACTTTGAGAATACCTCTCGACTGCAGGGCAGTGGTGAGGTGTGGTTTGATTTTCCCTTGAACTCTCAAGTACGAGGGGAATTTTCCCCCACTGAGATGCGTCCTTGTGACGCGACCTAAAATTGTGCGGGCGAGTCAGTGTCGCCCAAAGCGGATAGTGTCGAGGTGTGGTGGTTTAAGTCTTTGACTTGTAGTTCGGGGCAGACGTGTGGGATGCTGGGCATCGATGGTGTTACTTTTGGGACTGTCGGTGACTCACTTTTCTTGGGTTGAGCTACGGGATAGAGATCCCCTTACGATCTTGTTTGGGCTTCTTGATTTGAGCATATGGACCGGTATATACCTTTTTCTGGTACCCACTTCTTGGGTTTGGTTACTCTCCCTCCAGGAGAGGCGAAGACGCGCGGGGTATGCCACGTGCTTTCCGTGTCTAGCTTCTCATGGTTGGATGAGTCTACTCTCCTGCTATAGGTAGCGATGACTCAACGGGAAGTTCATCTTCTCATCATTTCCAGCTCCTTGTGTCTGGACGAGTCTACCTTCTTTTCTCTTGTTGGGTTGAGTTGGACTCTCTACGGTTACTCTTACTTCCCTTTCAGTTGTACTCTTTTATTTTTCCTGTTTGCTCTACTGCTCACCCTTCGGTACCTCCTTTGTTGCTCCCTCGAGCCTTCGGGGTATTCTACTGAGTATTTTTATACTCACCCCTGCTTGGGCTTTGCCCACACTTGGTGTGAACTTGCAGACGACGGACAGGTGGAGTGTGACTTCAGAGGATCTTGGGATCTTGGGAGCTTGGACCGCGTGCGGTGGTTGGAGTCGGGTTCCAGGTGGGGGACCCTTCCAGCTGTTTTCCTTTTTGTTTACCTGTTGTCGGGTTGTGGCACCTTTTGGTTGGGCGCGTGTTTTTTCCCTTTTCTTTTTAGTTTACTTTCAACTCGTTCTTTGTACTGTTTAGAGGTCGATGCACATTTGTAGTTTTTATATAGCAGTTTCTCTTTTACTCTGCTTGTCTTTTCTTTTACTATGCACTTCTACATTGAGTGTGTTGTGTGTGTGTGTACAGGTGCTTAAGCAAAGGCCTCCTCGAGTTGTTGTGCCTTCGGCGCTGGTCGCCAACCCCTGGCCTATGGAGGCGGGCTTGGGGTAGTTGCAGCTCGAGTCCGGGTAGGTTCGGGTCGTGACAAAGTGGTATCAGAGGTGGTTCGTTCCTTGGGACGTTGTTCGGATGTCCCTAAAATAAAAGGAATTAGTTGGGATTTAGGGAAACAATGTTAACGTGTCTCGAGAGCGGCTATCAGGCCAGGGAGTCCAGTGATGGTGCGGCGGCCGACGTATCCATTCACCAGGACCTTGATAACCCGCTTGTCGACTCGGCATGCTGAGACACTTGTTGCAAGGAAATTTGTTTGTGCATCACATAGGACTGAGTCTTGACTGTCTTTATTGAGTCATCTCCACATCGTTGTTGTTGTTGGTATATATATTATGCTCATCTGACTGCGGCACTCCTTGATAATATTCAGGATGTCTCCGCGAGGACAGCCATCCAGGATACCAGCTTTGGTGCGTGACGACGACCTTGTGAGCTACGAGGCCACAGTCTAGGACCCATCATGCGAGCCCCTTTTCTCCGGGTGGGCTGGTAGCAGCACCCCCACCTATTGAGTAGCAGACAGCTTCATTAGAGCAGACGGGGCTTGAGCGCAGGTAGAGCGCGCTCCGTGAGTTCCAACGGCAGAGACCGCTGAGGTTCAGTGGTGAGCCAGACCCTCAGGCAGCAGAGGGTTGGCTAGAGACAGTGGTTAGTCTCTTCAGGCTTGTGCAGACGCCGACAGATCAGAGAGTGGCTTTTGCAGCCATCCTTTTTTGTGGATCAGCTTGGCATTGGTGGAGTCTGGTGACTCAGCTTCTTGATGAGTCGTCGCTTTCGTGGGGCGACTTTCAGTTGTTGTTTCGTGAGGAGTTTTTCCCCTCCTGCTTGCGCTCCGTTCGGATTCAGGAGCTCCAGCAGTTTCAGCAGGGAGGGATGATGGTGGCCGAGTACGCGACTAGTTTTGCAGACCGTGCACGCTTTTACCTGGACTTGGTCTGTGACGACAACATCCGAGCGCGGAAGTTTGAGCAAGGTCTCCACCGAGAGATTCGTGATGTCATAGTACCCTTGGGAATTTCCACATATTTCGGGGTGCTAGAGCAGGCATTGGTGACAGAGGGCTTCCTGTCACGTTTTGCGGTTGGTAGTGGCTGTGAGCATGACGGAACCGAGACGTCTGTCGTAGCTAGCAGGCGCCGGTTGACAGAACCTCGATGCAGGTGGCCTTCCCACTGCCGGTTTCGGAGATGTGGTCGTATAACACTGTGGCGTAAAGGCACAGGGCCTCAGCCGAGGATGCCCTTTCATGAGTGGATCTCGGGTCGTGGTCGTACACCACAGTGGTGCCGGAGGGCACCAGGGCAGCCCAGAGAGCGCCGGTGTTATGCTTGTGACGAGCGAGGTCACTTGGAACGAGACTGCCCGACCCGAGTTACGGAGAGCTTCGGGCAGGCAGCAGGCGCACCACTACGGCAGAGGCAGCGCCATGATCGGAGTAGTACCCAGAGAGGTGGTGCTAGCATAGAAGCGGGAGGAGCTGGAAGTGGAGGACGACCCTACGAGGTCTTCCCATCACCACTGGGTGGTCCACGTCAGGCTCCGGGAGCTGAAATTTGGGACCACGGACAGCCGCAGACTTTGGATGTCTACGATCCTGCAAAGCATGAGGTGAAAGAGGTACGCTCTACAGCTTTTCTACTTATTGCAGTAGAACTGATAAGACTCTGTGTGTGGAATGCTTTCCTCCCTGCTCCTTGTTTAAGATGTTACCAGGGTGACGCAGGGCATCGGGTATAAACCTGTGTTGGTAAGGTAAAAGGGTGTGGGACCTTTTTCTTTAGTCAATGGTGTCGACTCCATCGCTTTTCGAGCGTGTAAGAGAGCCTCGGTTGTGGAATCTTGTGTGACCAAATATCCTTGGGGTGTTCCACCATATGGATATTCTGAAGGAGGGAATCACCGGGCCTTGTTCCAGGTGTGGGCGGTGATTCCAGTCGCGGCGTGTGATGCAGAGGTTCGATCGGGGAGGTGAGCTACCCCAGAGGGCCTTCAGGCCGTTTGAGATCGTGCAAAGGGATGACGAGGTACCCTACTGCCTTTCCCTAACCCCAAAGTCTGGAGTGGGTGCACGACATCGGCAAGGGCTGACCTCGCGTGAACGGATTAATCCCTTGGTCTGTGTGCGGTGACGTAGAGCTGTGTGTGGGTTCCTCTGGGTATGGGAAAGTCAGGTGTGGGCTTAGTACCCTGTGTTGCTCCCTAGTTTTTCTTTTCGGGGACGAAAATCTTGAAGGAGGGAATGATGTAAGAACCAAGTTTTTGCTACGGAAGACTTTAGAATATTCTTGATGATATTCCAGAGCAGCACCTTCAGACGGCGTGCGATTCTGAGCCCCGATGTGGCCGGAATTAAATTTCCAGTGCGTTCACACTAGAAACGCCAAATAAATGGGTAAATCCTAAACGGTGCACCGGATCGGGGATCCGAGTGTACGGATAGGTCCGTAATGGGGTGTTTACCCTAGGAACGACATAAAACTTGTCGTCGCGGGATGTTTGGACCCCTCGCTCGCTTTCGGAACGTTAAACGGATAAATTAATTAATTAATTTATCCGTTTAATGGTTAAACTCGAGTATCTCTTAAACAGTGGCTCGTATTGGAAAATCAATGGCACCGTTGAGTTCGGAGCGTTCCGTTTACCCTAGGAGGGGTATAAGTTTCGTGGGCGCGGGCCGTTTGTGAAAAATGGCCCCAGGGGCGTTTACGTAATTTGGAGGCCTCGGGCGCAAAGTTTAATAACTTTTGAACGGGGCCTCAGATTAAAATTCCAAGACCGTCGTTGCGCTCGGAGCGTCATGTTTACCCCAGGGGCGGCCTTCTTTTTTTCTGCATCAGGAGCGGAGTAAGGGCGCGCCGAGCAGATGGTTTAAGTATTTTCTACTTAAACATCCCCCCCCCCCCTCATCTTTTTCTTCTTCTTAGCCTGGGCAGCCCCTTCCCTCTCCTCCTCCACTCCGGCGAGGCGGCTCCGGCGAGGCAGCTCCGGCAAGGCGGCGGTTCGGCGGCGAAGCTCCGGGCAACGCCCACGAGGTAGGATCGTGCGTATTTCGTTTTTAATTCCCGCACATCCTTTGAACCCATAAACATATGTCGAATTGCTGTTGGATTTTCGAACAAAACCCATTGATGCGTAGTATAATTTATGAGCTTTCTACCACCCTTTACGGAATTGAAATCGGATTTTGGAGGAGGCCGCAGCAGCTCGTCGAAGTTTGCGGGTTTTCATTTTTTTCCGACGGGTTTCCCTTTTTCCGGCGAGTTCCAGCAGCGGCGGCAGGGGTTTCGGCGGCAGCTTCGCGTGGCGCGGAGCGGAAGGACAGACCGGCTGTGCCGGCCGGTTGACCCGGGAGACCGGGGTCGCACGCCGCGACCCCGCGGGGGGAGCAAAGACCCGCGCCAGGCGGGTCTTCGCACGGCAAGGCGACCGGCCCTCATGGCCGGTCTGTAGGCGGACCGCGAACCGGTGCCGGGCCGCGCGGCTGAGCCGCGGGCCGGGCCAGGTCGGGCGGACCGGCCGGTCCAGGCTGGTCCAGCCCAAGGGGATTGTCCCCTTTGTGTTCGGACACCCGTATCTTCCACTACGGGTGTCCGATTTGCATGTCGTCTGCGGCAGAGCCTTCCTGGCGTCAATGCAAAGTTTTTGAGATGGTTTCGGGAATTTTTAATTCCTGAAACGAAGGGCCGCAGAGGCGCGACATGTCTTTAAGTGGACGAGTGTTTTTTCTGAGATCCTTGTTTTGGGCGGCGCGGACGCATCCGACGTTCGTTTTGAGCGCCGTCAGCGGCGTTGCGCCCCTGGCACTGAGGCGGAGGTTTCCAAGGTGGTTTCGGGCATTGAGACTGGATTTGAGGCGCGGGCCCCACGGCCCGTCTTTCGAGCTGCGTGCAGCGTTTCACGCCTTTCTCACCAGACGTCCGTTCGGGGCGTCCGAGCAGTCGATTCTGGATGTTTTTCCGAGGGGATTGCAATGGTGCAATCTGCCCACTCTAATTTGGCACGATGGTGCGGGGCCCACGAGGGTTTTTTGGGCGTCGACAGTGATTTTCCATCTTTATCACCGGGTGACCGTTTTGGACAAGTGAATAGTCCATCTTGTGTGCTTTTTCGAGAGGATTGCAACGGTGCGATCTGCTCATTGAGTTTCAGGACCGGGATGCGGGTCCCACGTGGCACCGCTCTTGTGCGGTGTGCCAGAATGCATCTTTTTCTCCGGATATCTGTTTCACTCAAGTGAGTAGTGCTTTTGACGTGTTTTTCTGAGGGAATCGCAATGGTGCGATGCGCCCGACTGTTTTCGAGGCCGAGACTCGGGATCACGGGACGTCGTTCGGGCGTATGGCGGTGTTGGCGACTTTTCCGTCGGATATCTGTTTGAGGCGAGTAAGTAGTCTATCTCGCGTGTTTTTCCGCGAGGATTACAACGGTGGTTCTGTTTGGTTGTGCGGAGCCTCTTGTGCGATCTTGTGAAATGTGGAAATGTGAAGGTGCCCTGGGGGCGGTTCTTCCACTGTGGTTATAGCGGACCCTTGGCGTGTGATCGCGTGCACTCCCGTGTGAGTGAAGTATTGCTTGAATAGATGTGGTTGTCCGTGCCCCAGTCGTTGAGGCGGCAAGTTGGAAATGTTACGTCACGCCTTCGCGTTGACATTGGGTGTCGTGTGCACGATAGCCCCTGGGTTGGAGACATGGTATACTCTGGGAGTATACGAGAGCGCTTGGAGGTACGTGTGGTTTGTACCTGAGACGTTTGTGCGCTTGGTTGGGGTTGACTTGGGGCCACACGTCGTGTGGGCCCCATGTGCGTGTCGTGTTCTGCTTTACGTACTTTGACCTCTCGCTGCGTAGAGGGTCCCTCTGTGCTCGTTTGCTCGACCAGTAGGGTGGAGTTTTTCCCCTGGCTCTGTACTCGTTTGTTTGACCAGCAGGGTTGAGTGGTCTCCCCCTGGTTTCGTTCTCAATGGATTGGCCGGTAGCGGTGCTAGTGACACCTAGTGATGGAACAGGCGCAGAACCTCTTTTGGGTGGTTACGCGATACCCACTACGTGTTCGGTTGGCCAGTGGTGTACCCTCCACTAGAGATGGCTAGAGCAGTTCTGAGTTTTACCCTCCAGTGGGGCTGGGCAGTGGGTTACTCATCGACTTCTTCGGGTTTACCCTCCAGCAGGGCTGGGCAGTGGGTTGCTCACTAACTTCTAGGGTTTACCCTTCAGCAGAGACTGGGCAGTGGGTCACCCGACGCTCTTAGGGTCTACCCTCCAGCAGAGACTGGGCAGTGGGTCACCCGATGCTCTTAGGGTCTACCCTCCAGTAGAGACTGGGCAGTGGGTCACCCGACGACCTCTTAGGGTCTACCCTCCAGTAGGGTTGGGCAGTGGGTCGTCCGTCGTCTAGTTCCAGGTCTACCCTCCAGCAGGGCTGGGCAGTGGGTCGCCTGATGATGTATTAAGGTCTACCCTCCAGCGGGGCTGGGCAGTGGGTCGCCTGATGATGTATTAAGGTCTACCCTCCAGCAGGGATGGGCAGTGGGTCATCTGATATCTTATTATGAATTACCCTCCAGCAGGGCTGGGCACTGGGACACCTGTTGGCATTCCAGGCTCAGTCCTTTCTATTAGGCTAGCCTGTGGCTTTCCTCCGTGATTACCGGAGCGGGACCCTTGGTTATTCGGGTCAGTGTTGTGACGGATTTGACTTTGAGAATACCTCTCGACTGCAGGGCAGTGACAAGGTGTGGTTTGACTTTCCCTTGAACTCTCAAGTACGAGGGGCATTTTCCCCCACCGAGACGCGTCCTTGTGACGCGACCTAAAACCGTGCGAGCGAGTCAGTGCCGCCCAAAGCGGATAGTGTCAAGGTGTGGTGGTTTAAGCCTTTGACTTGTAGTTCGGGGCAGACGTGTGGTATGTTGGGCATCGATGGTGTTACTTTTGGGACTGTTGGCGACTCACTTTTCTTGGGCTGAGCTACGGGGTGGAGATCCCCTTGCGATCTTGTTTGGGCTTCTTGATTTGAGCATATGGACTGGTATATACCTTGTTCTGGTACCCACTTCTTGGGTTTGGTTACTCTCCCTCCAGGAGAGGCGAAGTCACGCGGGGTATGACACGTGCTTTCCGTGTCTAGCTTCTCGTGGTTGGATGAGTCTACTCTCCTGCTATAGGTAGCGAAGACTCGACGGGAAGTTCATCTTCTCACCATTTCCAGCTCCTTGTGTCTGGACGAGTCTACCTTCTTTTCTCTTGTTGGGTTGAGCAGGACTCTCTACTGTTACTCTTACAACCCTTTCAGTTGTACTCCTTTACTTTTCCTGTTCGCTCTACTGCTCACCCTTCGGTACCTCCTTTGTTGCTCCCTCGAGCCTTCGGGGTATCCTACTGAGTATTTTTATACTCACCCCTGCTTGGGCTTTACTCGCACTTGGTATGCCCTTGCAGACAACGGACAGGTGGAGCGTGACTTCAGAGGAGCTTAGGAGCTTGGGAGCTTGGACCGCGTGCGGTGGTCAGAGTCGGGTTCCAGGTGGGGGACCCTTCCAGCTGTTTTCCTTTTTGTTTACATGTTGTCGGGTTGTGACACCTTTTGGTTGGGCGCGTGTTTTGCCCCTTTTCTTTTCAGTTTACTTTCAGCTCGTTCTTTGTACTGTTTAGAGGTTGATGCACATTTGTAGTTTTTATATAGCAGTTGCTCTTTTACTCTGCTTGTCTTTTCTTTTACTCTGCACTTCTGCATTGAGTGTGTTGCGTGTGTGTGTACAGGTGCTTAGGCAAAGGCCTCCCCGAGTTGTTGTGCATTCGGCGCTAGTCGCCAGCCCCTGGCCTATGGAGGCGGGCTTGGGGTAGTTGCGGCTCGAGCCCGGGTAGGGTTGGGTCGTGACAATTTTATCAAAGAGAAGGTTGAGCAGGGAATTGTGAAGTTGGAGTATGTATCTACAGAGATACAGGTTGCAGACATTCTAACAAAGGTCTTACTCAAGGAAGCTTTTGAGAGGCATCGACTGGCTCTGGGAGTTCAGTCAAGTCCCCGCACTTGAAAAAGTGTGGTTGTGGGACCCTCCCCCCCCTCCCCGAGGTATGGCGTGTTTTTCTCTACCATGTTAATTTGTATTCTTTCCAATGTTTCTGCCACACAGTAGTGGCCTTTGGGTTCGTTGACAAAGGGGAAGAATTAGTGACTCCTAAAGTGGGAGAAATTGTGGCTAAGGAAGGGAGAAAATGTCTTTGTCAAAGACACAGGGAGAAGCTGACAGGTGGAGCAGCGAGATGGGGGGAGCAATGAGAGAGGGGGAGCGTTTTAAATCTGACGATGCTAGAAGTGATCGATCAAAGAATAGATATCACGACAGCTGAGGATCGTGATAAAATCAGAAGAGTGGTGTTGGCATGGTGTCAGAAGGTTTCCAGCTATCACCAATTGGTATCAGTTTGGAAATTGGTTTTAGTTGGGTGTCAACAGTTGGTGGTAGAAATGAAGTGATTCATTGATGATCTTTTCATTTACTCTTGTTTCTCACAACGAGCATTGCTCATGTGGGCTAACAGTATATGGTGAGTAAATCTTTGTCGCTATCTAAATCGCAAGGGGCGAAGGCTGGGTGATGATGGAAGGAGCTTCAGAGTGGTATCAAAGTGCAGAGAATCGTTATGAGAAGAATTGTCAACAAACCCAAAGGGAGAGATTGTTGGACAAATATTCCTCAATGTAACATTGTAGCATTTTTGGGTTGGTTGTGTTTGTTGACAATGCATGTTTCTATGGTAAATTGTTGAGTTTCAGAGATATTGTTGACAATCCATGTTGACAAAGAACCATGACAAAGGAACAGACGATCTGGAGGCGGTACAAAAGAACAGATACAAGGTGTCACCGTTTTCCACTGTTTGCCAAATTTTTGGAGTCCAAAATTTGGAGTTCGCTGAGTGTCGCGAAAAGTTGATATCCTTGAAGATCTAATCAAAATATGGCAAAGGAATGAATTTCGCGAAGATAGGTTTCATAGATTGGATTTTCCGAAGACATGGAAAATGTTGACGGTGATTCTTCGCGATTACGACAAGCTTCGCGGACGAAAGTGTTGAAGAGCATTGCGGCGACGAAGGGTATTGCGAGTGGAGCTTCGCGGCGAAGGCGCGAAGTAATTGACTGAACGCTTCGCAATTACGACGAGCTCCGCGATCGGAAAATTGCTGTGATGCTTCGCGGTTTTAAGAGAATTCTGGCGGAAATTTCGGAGCTTCGCGATTTGAGATGGCGTGACGCTGACATCGTGCGGATGGTTCGAGGGTCGGTGGAATCGCTTATAAATAGGTATCGACCCCCTCAAGAGATGCAGAGAGTTTTCCAAAGAAAAATTCGTAGCTCTCGAATTGCGAAGGTGGTTCGCGAAAGCAGTATGCTTCGTTAAAGAGAGGAGTTTCGCGGCGGCTAATTCAGCTTCGTGAAAGTTGTGTGCTTCGCGTTGGCTCAGTGAGCTTTGCGAAGGAAGCCGTTTCGCGACGACTTGAGCGTCGTGACGGCCTGAGCTCTGCGAAAGTGTGAGCTTCGCGAAAAGGCAGGAACTTCACGAAGGTTTGTTTGAATTTCGCGAAATTGTGAGTTTCGCGAAGTAGGGTGTTTTGCGAAGGTACTTTCCAAAGGTTGGTGTCCAGTGGTCAGGGACAAAGGGGTATTCATCAGTGGATGAAATTTGAACTTTAACAGAGCATCTATCAATATTTGAGGATGTGTGTATTCATGCAAATGAAAAGACCTACAGGTCTATAAACTGTGATTGGATCCCTTCCAAGTGCAGTGAGCAAAGGAAGAGGAAGAAGATTATGTTTTCTACCGGCAGTGAGCCAGAGAGAGGGGAACATGAAGTGACCCTTGGAAAAGCAGTGAGTCGGCCCTAAACATTGTAAAGGCAGTAAGTTTGGGCATAGAAGTGATTTAGCCCGAACATTATTGGCAGTGAGTTTTAGTGGATTTGGTACAGCGGCACATCGCTGTTGTATGCTCCTTGGACGTAACCCAGTGAGGGTGAACCAAATAAAAATCTTTGTGTCTGTATGGTTCTCTGCATTGCATACTATCAGATAAAGATAAAAATAAGTGATCAACATAAACACACAAGATCAAACAAAGTGACCCTAATAATAAAGAGGTCAAGATCCAGGGGCAGGAAGAATTTTGAAAACAAATATCTATACTCTGATTCACCCCCCTCTCAGGATATCCAAGTCCCTTTTGGTCCTAATAGGAAATACCCAAACTTGGTTTTTTCAGGTGGTGTCGGGTACTCGAAAATCAAGTAGTCATTGTAATCATAATCAATAATGGAAGGGCTATCAATGCCCATAGGCGCAACCTGTAGTAGTTTTTGGAAAGGTCTGAGTTTTGAGTCTTCCACACACTAAACTAGGTTTTTTTTTTGTTAGTTTCCTTGCTGACCGTTGTAAAAAAAATGGAAGGGTTGTATATTATTTAATAATTTTATTTCATAATTTCAAATTGATTATGATGATTTTTTTGTTTATTGAATTTTAAATTAATATTTTTATGGATGGGGATGACCTTTTCACTCGTTTTTAATATATTTAAATGTAAAAAAAGTAAATTAAAGGATATAAGACTTAATTTTTTTGGGTAAAGATTAAATTAGCATAAAATGTAGGGATGACAACCGGTCCGTATAGTGAAACGGGGGATATCGAATTAAATAAATATATTTTATAATTTTACAAGCATTTAAAACAGTATAGATAATGAAACGATAATAATTACATTGATCACTTCTTGGTTTAAGATTCATTAATAAATTTTATGACACAAAATTATCTAAGTTCAAACATTTAAATAAAAGTTAAACATTAATGATGCAAATGAATATCAAATATTAAATCAATCTCCTCAACCATCCTTCTTAAAACCAAGCACACTAAAAAAAACTTAATTTATCCATAAATAGAATAAATTAGACTTAATTTATAATAAATACTTTGAAAATCTCCAACAGTCAAAAATACGTTGGAGTAAACATTGGAAATCATTGAATAATAAATAAATAAAAATAGTTCGAAGCATTTAATATATATATATATATATATATAATACACAAAATTTAAAAATTGGCAAAATTCCGGTACGTCTTCGTTCTGTCTACCCTTGTTTTTTTTCCGCAGTCTAGAAACGTACGAGCCCAGGCCAGGCCATCAACCACCCCGTCCCATCCCTTCCATTAATGACGGAACCAAAAAGCTGCAAACCCGAAAGCCGATACGCTCAGAAGATGAGGACGTCGATGGAGCCATTCTTGACGGTCGAGCAGACCGGGCAAAAATGGAGGAAATCCTCACAGGCCGTGCACGAGCAGAGATGCCGGCAAGGAAGCAGCATCACGCTCGTCCTCCGCGAGTTGCACACACGGCAAACCATCTCCCTCCGACTAGAATCCGCCTGCGACGCCGGACCACAGAAACCGCCGCCGCCCGCGACGGCTCCACCGTCCGCCGCCGCGTCGTTCTCGTCGCAGCATGAATCCGCGTCGGAGGCGTCGAACTGTCCGGCGCCGCTTCCTCTCAGTTTCTCAAGCGCGTCGGCGAGGTAGGCGGCCATGGCGTGGTTCTCCTGGGCCGCCCGTCGCCACGACTGGCTCTCCACCTCCAGCTTCCGCATGAGGTCTTCCAGATCCGCCGCGCGCTTCGCCGCCTGGGCGATCAGTTCGTCCTTCTGCCTCAGCAGCGGCGAGATCTTCGATTCCAGTCTGCCGAAAACGGCGGCCAGCAGGCGCCGCTTCTGGTGACGGAGGGCGAGCATCAGTGTCTGATTCTGTTCAAAAAACACAATCAAAATTTGAAAACAAAAACAGAGTATTCAAATTTCTTGTGGGTTTGGGCTTACCTGTAAAGCGAGGAATTGATTGATTTCTCGCTCCTGTTCTTCCACGAAGGAGGATGCCATGTTCTGAAAAGGACCCTGATCTAAAACCAGAGTCTGCGGCTGGTGTGAAGGGTGAGCGGCCTGAGGAATATCGAAGCAAATCTCATTGTCTCCCACCATCCAAGAATCCAGAGGAACCCCGGCGATCATACCGTCCGGACTGCAAGCATCAAACAACAAAATCCCCTGTTCTTTTTCTTCTTCCTGAGACAATCTGGCTTTGTATATGAAGAACCAGAAACAGAGGGGGAGGCGCTTTCGGTTGAATCAGAAAAGACGCATGACCACGACCCTCTCTTTCGAGTTGTCTCTGCGGCGCGCGCGCGGCGTGGTTCCTGTGATGGGATGCCTCTGAAGAACGGGAGGGGTGAGATTTATACACGGGAATCCATGGATAAGGTCTTGACAGTAACTGAAAAGGTGGTGGGGGGTTCTCTGTATCCGTGTGAAGCCCTGCATTTAAAGGAGGGAAGGAGAGAGAGGAGGGAATGGAAATAGCGTACCCATGCAGATTTTGTGACTGAACAATCGGGTCCAGATATGATTTAAGAGGTTGAATGGTTGTGGGGAAGTGTGGGGAGGAATTAAATTCCCGGGTCAATTCCCGAGTGGAGCCCCCCACCTTTTTTTCCATCTTTTATGGGATCCAAAAGGAACCAAGGAATCGTCCGTTGGGTCATTTTTAGGGCTCCGTCGGGTGCGGGGGGCGTTCATCATATTCGACGTCCCCGTCGCTAGCCATGACCATGCAGCCTATGCGTTTGAATCTTTCTCCACGTGGCGCCTTTCTTTCCTCTCTTTCAAATATTAGTATTATTTAAGCCTTTCGTCCACTATAAATATCTATTTTATCATGATAAATATATATATTTTTTATATGAGTACTCATTCCGAAAGGATAGCCAGAACTTTTCAAAAGGGAAACGTAATAAAATGGGATGAGGAAAGGAAACCGACTTTGGGTGGGGATAGGTATAAACTTGCGCCGAATCTGTCTTAGATGGGTTGGGGCTGTTTCAATGTACCCTTCACATACACACGTGATTGATTAATGTTTAAGAATCTCGATTGTAGAAGCCCTCAAAAATAATTCTATTTAGTAATCAATTGTAATAAAATTTTAAAAATTTAAGGATCAAATTTTTTAAATAAAATCTTTATTTTAATGATCACAAATCATGTTTGCTATGTGTTTAATGAATTCATTCGCATGAAGAATGAATTTTACATGAACACAAAGCTTTGAAATTTACATACTAATAATTTCTAAAGTTTTTAGTCACGGTTGTTCGTGTAAAAGAACAAGGGTAACACTGAAGTATTTTTGCCAGATTTTCAAATGACCTCAATTGATCAAACAATTTATAAATAAGCTGCACTACTACAGAAATGACTTTTAAAAACACTAGATAAAGTTTTTATTAACACTAAAAAAATGTTGTTAATCTAAGCGCCGTTAAAAATGAGCCACTTTTATCAACATTGATAAATGGAGTACTTTATCAGTGCTCAAAAAACGCTGATAAAAGTAGTTTTTTACCACCACTAGTTTAGCACTGATAAAGACTGACCTGCTACAATGTGGTGTTAAAATTACAGCACGTTCACATGTCAAATATTGTTTTGTACAAATTCATAATGTAATTAAAATAAAAATTACATCACAAATGCAATACAAAAAACACTGTAGTATACACATGTGCAATTATATTAGTGATAACTATCAAAAACATAAATGGTTTCATTTTCTTTGACACCCGACCTGCTCTCAAAAAAGTTCGATCATGGTATCAATTGTCGAACAAATCATCTCAACTCGAGCAAACGAATTCAACTGTATAAAAAAAACAATTCTTATGTTAGTAATACTATAAATAAATAAATTAAACATAAATATTGAACAATACATTAATAAAATGTCAACTTTAAATAAAAGAACACACTTAGAGTCATACCGGTCACACCGTGGTCGGATTGACGTGCGGTTGATTCCTATATGTCACAAATTACTTAAAGATCATTTTTCTAAAAAATCAAAACAATCCGAATGTGTTTGCTCGGTTTTGAGTATATCACGTGTATTTTTTATTCAAATGTCAATTTAAACTGAAAACACGCACTTTGAGTCATACTGATCACATTGTGTGTTAGTTTGACATGAGACTCATTCCTACACATCACAAATGACTTATAAATTGTTGTCTTAAAGCATCAAAACAACTCACTACAACAAAAATAGGCCTTAGCGGCGGTCTATTAGCGGTGGTTTACTAAACCGCCCATATTTTTTTAAGAAGGGTTTAGCGACGGTTTTTAATAAACCGCCGCTAAACCGTGTTTTTTTACAGTATCGACACTCCCCCCCCCCCGACCCCCTCGAGACCCCCCCCCCTTCTCCCCCCTTCTCCCCCCACGACCCTCAAAGACCTAGGTCGCCGCCCCTTCTCCCCCCGAGCCCCGCGACCCCTGAAGACCCGTGCTCACCGCCCCCCCTTCGCCGCCCCCCCGACCTAGCTCGCCGCCCCTTCGCCTGTCTTGAGCCGTGCTCGCCGCCCCTCAGCGCGCCTCGCCACCCCTCAGCATGTCTGTCACGACCTGTCTTTGGAGCCCGTGCCGTGACTACCCCAAGCCCGCCTTCCATAGGTCAGGGGCTGGCGACTAGCACCAAAGACGTAAATCCTGAATAAAAGGGAAGACATTGCCTTTATAAAGTAAACAAACACAACAGAGTACGCAAGTGGAGTAAGCACTAAGTAAAACTGGGTACAAAGTAAGTGCTGAAAAGTAAATGGGTCAGCATACAAACTCAACTGAAAGTACAGTACAACTGAAAAGAAAGTACAATAGCAGTAAAGTAAAACAGCAACATCGAGTCGTCCTCTGGTAATCCCACCTGAAGGGTGGGTACAGATGGTCTCCTCAGCTCCTCGGGTCCGGTCATCCGCTCCGTGTACGTCCCGCCAAATGGTCCACCTCTGAGTACCGTCCAGCTCCACAAACCTCCACCTCGATCAATGTTGTCCGTCGTCTGCATCCAACACAACGTAGTGCGGGCATAGCCCGTGTAGGGGTGAGTATACGATACTCAGTAGGGACCCCGAGACCCCCGAAAGTCTCTCCGAATCCACGAATGATAAACCACAAAGGAAAGATACAATCACGAAGTATCAACCGACTCTACTTAGGTATATGCTCATACATATACCTAAGTCATCAATTACAAATCGGCTCCAACTCTCGAGCCTAAGCACAACCCAATCCACATAGGAAAACACAACTCAGTTCACACAGGAAAGCAAGTCAATCACATCGATGATAATGATTGAAGTCAAGACTCAGCTCACACAGGTATTGTAAAGACCCATAAATTTCAAGGAATTTTTTTCTTCTTCTTAATTTCTTTGGAATTTTACGAGTCTGTGGCTTCTGACAACACTTGATTCCGAGGCCCGGTGTGCCCGTAATCAATTTCTGAAGTTTAGCTCGGGTACGTTCAGTGAACGAACGAACGAGTTTTTTCATCTTTTGAACCGATGCCCGAAATTGAAATCTGATGGCACCATTGAACTCGCAGCACGAGTTTTCTCCTAAGAAGACTTTCACCTCGACGACAGATGATCGAGTATGAAAGTTAGCTTTTGGGGTTTTACGTGAGTTAATAAAATAAAATAAGTGAATAATTTATTTAATTTTGTTAAACACGTGCCGCGCGGATAAAGTGATTACAAGCTCCACTTTGGAGTTGGTGGTCAGGCCCACCGAGATCCAACCTCCCATGTGAGGTTGATTATGGTGGAAACCACACGAGGCCTCCCATTAATGGGAGGGGAATCATAACTCTTTGACTCCCTCTCATTTATGAGGGAGATCCTCTAGGTTTAAATCCCCCTCTTAATTGAGGAGGATGAAACCTCCCTTTTTAATGAAGACCACCCACACATTAACCCACCCCCTTTCCTTTTTGTGGTTAATTAATGGTGGGGCCCGCCAGGAAATATCTTCCCTTAGGAGGATATTATTCTGTGGGGACCACCCGAGCCAATAACCCCTTTTGACTTCTTCCCCATTTTAATGCGCCACCGCAGCGGATTAATTGGGTGGAGTACTCTGTCATAAATCCTCCATTTATGACTTGCGTGCCAACGACAAACCCTCCCACTCCTATATAAAGGAGGCTAGGGGAAGGAGTTTTGGACGACTTCTTCCAGCGGCGGAACGCTAGCAGCGAAGCACGACGCCCAACACTTGGAGAGTTTTCCTCCAACGAAGAACGAAGAACGAAGAACGCCGACGCCACCCTCAGCTTCATCTTTCCCGACGTTGATGGAACGACGTCGTCTTCCACGACTCGCCATCATTTAACGCCGTTTTACCAGGTAGGGGTGTGTTTTAAGTTGTTTAACGCTTAATCATCTCTCGTTAAATCAACTTCTTGAGCCGCTTGCTATCATTCTAACGTGGAGGGTTCGGGCCGCACGAACACGGCTCGACCCCTCCACAACCTTTATGGTTTTGGAACCTTGGATCGACGACGACGTAACAGCGGCATGACAATGTGGCGACGGTGACGAAGATGGCAAATAGAGGTCGCGCTTCCCGCGACATCCGCGAACCCCGCCGTCGGTCGAGTGGCGCCCGACCAGCCTACCCGCGCGCTGCCGGCGCACCCTGCACCTGCCCGGCGCCCAGGCCGCCTGCCCGGCACCCCCTGGCGCCCCGTGTCGTCTGCCCGACGCGCCCCGCGCCCTTCACGGTCCACCAGCGGCCTGCCCGCGCCCCGACGGCCCGCCGTTGTCCTCTCGGGCCGAGCCGTTCGAGTCACGCCCCTCGCGGCGCCGGCTGGACCTGCCACCGGCCTTCGGGCCGAATCGTCCACGTGGCGTCTTCGGCCCGAATTGTCCACGCAGTCTGCTGGGTCGGGCCCAGCGGACTGAGCCAAACTCAGCGGGCTGAACCGCCCAACGGGCCGGGTCAGACCCAGCAAGTCTGACCGGGCCGACCCAGACCGGGTTGACCCAGACTGAGTTGGGCCGAGCCGGTCCGACCGGGTCGGACCGGAGCCGGGCCCACTTTTGACCCTTTGCTTGCGTCAACCATATCTTTGGCACCGGACGTCCGTTTGACGAACTGTCAGCGGCGCTGATAATCTCTTTGAGAATCGGTCCCTACAAAAATACCCCATGGGAATTCGGGGTACCGTTGTGATACAGTCGGGTTGGTTCGTACACGAAACCAACCGGGCCCCCGGGACATAAAGGCTAATAACTCACAGACCGAGCGTCCGATTGACGCGCCTCTTGTTGAGTTGAGACCCCTATGACGAGGCGGTCCTTTGTGATACTTCTACGTGAGACTTCGTGACACTTAGAGTATCGACCAGTAGCTCGTGGAGCAGATCCTCCTGGAGACGAGCATATAGAGTGCAGAGACCTAGTAGCTGTAGACCTGACGACTGCTTGACCGATTCGACCCAGAATGATTCGACTAGCCCAGTGGACGGAGCGCCCAGTTTGGCGGCAAACCCACGGCGGAGGGAGCGCCTGGTTTGGCAGCAGACCCGCGGTACTCGACATGAGGAGTACATCTGACGACTATTAGGGGGAGCGCCCGGTTTGGCGGCAGACCCACAACGGAGGAGCGCCCGGCTTGGCAGCAGACCCGCGGTACTCGACATGAGGAGTACCTCAGCAGTCTATGGTTAGTGAGTAACGCCTCAGAGTCGCGATAGGGCCATTGTACTCGATAGAGGAGCAGTTCTCCAGCAGTTGCGGTTTCGTTAATGAAAATTCTGGTTTGAGCTGAGTCTATGACCTTTGTGTTTTCTTCATGATTGAGATGAGTTACTTGATAACTTAGGTATATCACTACGGGAAAAACCGATTATTGCGACGAGATTTATTCCCGTCGCAAAAAATCCGACAAAAAGCGTATTTGCGACGGGAATACAAGACCCGTCGCAATAGATATGGCGTGGTTTGCGCGCCAAAACGCGGGACGTCTATTTTCGACGGTCGTCTTCTACCCGTCGCAACTACCCGGAGGCGGTAAATACTATTTGCGACGGGTAAATTGTCCCACCGCAAAAAATATTCAGCAGGTGTTATTTGCAACGGGGCCCGTCGCCAATACCGGCGGCGGTAAATATGATTTTGCGACGGGGATATTCGCCCGTCGCTAATGGTATGTCGGCAGACAGCTATTTGCGAAGGGTCCGTCGCAAAAACACTTTTAACCGCCGCCCGTAATGAATGTGGGCGAAGGTATTTGCGACGCGGCCCGTCGCCAATACCGGCGGCTGTAAATAGAAATTTGCGAAGGGGATATCCGCCCGTCGCTAATTGGATGTCGGTAGACAACTATTTGTGACGGGCCCGTCGTAAAAACTCTTTTAACCGCCGCCCGTAATTAATGCGAGCGAAGGCGTTTGCGACGGTTATTTGCGACGAGATACCGTCGCAAATAAGACCGTCGCAAATAATCTAACCTATATATACCCCCACCCGTTTTTTTCCAAATCATTCAGATCTCTCTTTCTTTCTCTCTTTAACTTCCAGTTCTAAGTAGAAAATTTCTTTCGTTTTAATTTTTTCTTACGAGAAGAGGAGTGAAGGAGTTAGAAAGCGTTAATTGTTTCAAAATATCGAAGATATTTATATTTTTTTTTAAATTATTTTTAATTGTTAATTTTATTTTTAATTGTTAATTTTAATTTTTTTTATAGAATGTTTAGAAGCTATATAGTATAATTAAATTAAGTGGTTGTACCAAATAATCCTTGTCTGGATACGAACAAGTAGATGCGGCTCTGGCACAGATGTATCTAGGAGTGAAAACTCTGACAAGGTGTTTCGAGCTTGACTCGGGGTAACCTGGTACACGACAACGGGCCTTGCTGCACTCTTGGTTCGACACTCCCAGAGGATGTTTTGGTAATAATTAGAAATAATTATATTTAATTAGAAATAATTAGAAATAGTTACATTTAATTAGAAAAACAATTAGGATAATTAGCAAGTGTGATTGACCGCTCATCTACCTCAATTTTATTTTCATTTGTGTGTTGAGGCTTGACATGAAACTTCTGCCTCCACATGTAATATTTGTTTTTACTGTCAAAATTATCAACCTCCTCGCCAGCATAGAGGTGAGGAGGTTTATAATTTTGACAGTAAAAGCAAATATTACATGTGGAGGTAGAAGTTTCCTGTCAACCTCAACACACAAATGAAAAGAAAATTGAGGTAGATGAGCGGTCAATCACGTTTGTTTTTCTATTCAATGATTGATTAACCACCCGACCTATATGCATATCTTCGCATATTACTCTAATATTAATAATTAAATAATACTAATAATATAATTATTTTATTATTATATGTTAATATTTATAAAAAAATATTAATATTATTAAAATTATTAAAAATTTATAAAAAATTACAATTATCAATATTTTTAACAAGTTTTGCTCTATTCTTATCATGTTCAAATCTTAAAGGGTCGCCAATTTTTAGGTCATGTCCAATAAAAAGTTTGTGTTAACCGTGTCCAATGTAAACTCTATAGTTGTTCTTGCTTGGTTGATCACCTCGCAAGTAGCATTGCAATAGGACAATCCAAGTCATGTCTTTCTCATCTATAAGAATCATATCACATGACTTTTTACATAGACCATTCTTTCTTGAAAAATTAAGGGAAAGATATTGAAGTTCTCTTAATTTTTCAAGGAAGAATGATCTACGTAAAGGGTCATGCGAAATGATTCTTAAAGACGAGAACGACATTACTTGTGTTGTCCTATTGCAACACTACTTGCGAGGTGATCAACCATGTAAGGACAATTATAGAGTTTACATTGGACATGACTGACACAAACTTTTTATTGGGCATGACCTGAAAATTGACGACCCTTTAAGATTTGAACATGTTAAGAATAGAGCAAAATTTGTTGGAAATATTGAGATTTGTAATAATTAGTAATAATTAATAATAATTAGTAATAATTAGTAATAATTAATCAAAAATCAAATAAATTCGAGTACATGGTTATAAATTGGCATAATTTTTAGCGGATTGACGACTACCTTTTGTTCAACGTCTCATATCTTTGTTACTTTCTCCCACTGAAATCAGTATGAAAAATGTGCTCTAACATATGTCAGAGCAAGTTTTTCATACTAATTTCAGTCGGGAGAAAGTTAAAAAGAGATGAGCCGTCGGACAAAAGAGACTCTTTTACCTGACGACTCATCTCCTTGCAAGGAGATGAGTCGTCAGGCAAAAGAGCTGCCGCCAATCCGCTGGAAACAAATAAGAATAATTAGTAATATAATCTCCACAACGATGATTACAAAATTTTATTTCATTATTCAAGCATATTTAATTTTGCCAAGTATTGCTAAGTATTGCTAAATTAATAATAATTAGTGGGGATGATTACAAACTAACTGTGTCGCCTATAATTATTGGTAATTACTAAGAAATAACTGTAATTATGTATCTTATCTTTTTAGGATATTGTTTTTCTTATATCAAATTATTTAACAACAGTAATGGTTTTAAAATTTGTAGAAACATATATATGAATATGGAACAAGGAAGTCGACATCAATCATTATTAGATGATCGCGCTTGGATAAATCAGCGCAGAAATCCAAACGGTTCTAGTTTAAATCCTGTTTATGTCGATGGTGTTGAAGCTTTCTTATCATTTGCATCATCAAACCCGAAATTTGTTTCAGAAGGGACAATTAAGTGTCCTTGTAAAAAATGTGCTCTGAGAACGTTTGAGACATTTGACATCATTGGACAACATCTCTTGCGTTATGGTTTTCAATCAGATTATATTTTTTGGTATCAATACGGTGAACGCAGTTCCAGAGAAGATACTAATAATTTGATTCCGGATTCATCACGATTTCAGAATTTAGTACATGATGTTGCAGGGTCATCCGTTCAACAAACTGAAATCGAGGATGATGTTGATTTACCTCCTGAGTTGGCACCATCTGAATTTGCTGAGTTGTTCAGGTCTGCTGAGGATGCATTTCATCCTGGTTGCAAGATAAGAAAATTAGAAGCAGTTGCAAAATTTATAGCTATTAAATCAGATAATGGAATGTCAAATAACTGTTTTGATCAGATATTTTCTTTGGTTAAAGCACTGTTACCTAAAGGAAATGTGCTACCTGCTGATTATTATGAGAGCAAGAGACTGGTTCGTAATTTGGACCTTAGTTATCAGAAGATCCATGCATGTTCAAACGACTACATCTTATATTCTGGTGAAAATGAGTCATTGGATAGTTGTCCCACATGTGGACAATTGAGGTATAAAGAAGCTCAATCAGGGAAGTCTGGATTGATTCCTGTAAAACAGTTGAGATATTTCCCGCTTACACCCAGGTTGCAGCGTTTATTTATGTCTCAGAACACAGAGACAATGATATCATGACACAAAACCAATATTTCAAATGGTAAAAGCTTGATTCATCCATCTGATGGTGATTCATGGAAACATTTTGATCAAGTGCATCCGTCTTTTGCTTTAGAATCCCGGAACGTGCGATTGGGTCTTTCTACTGACGGTTTTTGTCCATTTGGATCTTTTGGTAGTCAGTATTCCTGTTGGCCTATCTTTATAACTCCGTATAATTTACCTCCATGGATGTTGATGAAAGATCCTTATATCTTTTTAACATTATTAATCCCAGGACAACCGAAAAAGAATATTGATGTTTATTTGAAACCATTGATTGATGAGTTAAATTTATTGTGGAGTCATGGTGTTGGTACATATGATGCTGCTGCGAAACAAAATTTTGTAATGAAAGCTGCTTTGATGTGGACAATTAGTGACTTCCTGACATATGACATGTTATCTGGCTAGAGTATACATGGTCCAAAATCATGTCCTTACTATATGTGAGAAAATAAAGCATTTATGCTCATGAATGGAAAAAAACCTTGCTATTTTGACTGTCATCGCAGATTTCTTCCAATCGATCATCCTTTTTGGAGGAATAAATCTCATTTCAGAAAAGGCAGAATTGAAAGAGATGAACCTCCAAAAATGATCTCAAGTACAGAGTTACAATCAGTTGTACTTTCATTACCTCCCATCACTTTTGAACCGACAATAAACCAACAGAAAATTCATGGTTTTGGGAAAGAACACAATTGGACAAAATGGATCATTTTTTGGAATATGCCATATTGGTTTGATTTGTTGGTCTGACACATGTTGGATGTCATGCATATTGAGAAGAAATGTTTTGATAATTTATTTCATACAGTTTTGGATACACTGGGTAAAACCAAAGATAATGTAAAGGCACAATTAGATCTTGCCCAAATTTGCAGGCGACCAGAACTTGAATTGTTTGAAAATGTCAGATCACAGAGATTAATGAAGCCAAAAGCAGCTTATACACTGACCAAAGAGAGTCGCTTATTATTTTGTCAGTGGATTGCAGATTTGAGACTTCCAGATGGCTATGCTTCCAACTTGGCCAGATGTGTTAAAAATGGTCATATTACCAGATTAAAAAGTCATGATTGTCATGTTATAATGGAAAGACTTATGCCTATTGGATTAAGAGGTTTGTTGAATTCTAATATTTGAGATTCGATAATAGATATATCATATTTTTTCCGAGACATGTGTGCGGTGACAACATACTACGATGCACTAAGCAAACTGGAAGAAGCTGTTGTTGTAATTATATGCAAACTGGAAAAAATATTTCTGCCGGCTTTCTTTGACTCAATGGAACATTTGATATTACATTTACCACATGAAGCAAAATGTGGAGGTCTGGTTTAGTTTTGATGGATGTACCCATTTGAGAGATGCATGCAGAAATTGAAGAAAAAAGTACGCAACAAAGCATCAGTTGAAGGCTCAATTGCTGAAGCTTATTTTCAAGAGGAAATTGCTTTATTCTACTCTCATTATTTTGAATCTGAATATCCCTCAAAATTTAACTGCATGGGCCAGAACGAGGGGAATGTTGATGATGATATGAACAATCAATTATCAGTCGTCAATCAGCCCGAACTTGGCTTTGGTGGAGTTCAGAATAGATGGATTTCAGATGATGAACATCATAGAGCTCATACATATGTTCTACTCAACTGTGAAGAAATGTCACCAATTGTACAGTGAGTGCTCCTATCCCTTATTCTATAGATTCTACTACAACAAATTAATCATATTGTATTTGTAGGTTATATGATGATCATATCAAGAAACAATTTCCATAAATTACAGCAGCTGGCTTAGAAGAACGTCGACAAATTTTTTTTGCCTACTGGTTTCAAAAACTGGTAACGTACATTATTTTTTGGTTTTACATATAAAATCAATTTATTACTTGTAATAGTGATAATTTTTTTTATAAATTTTCAGGTATCTGTATATGCTGATAAGATTGATAGTCGATTGCGTATATTGAGTAGCCCACCATCCAAAATGGTTAAATCTTATAATGCACATGTGGTGACTGGTTATCACTTTCATACACATGCATATGGGGAATCAAAGAAAACAATGAATAGTGGTGTTTGTTTGAAGGGATCACATCATAGATATATTGAAGTTGACTTTTACGGCATGCTTGAAGAAATTATTGAACTGTGTTATTTGGGACATAATTATGTAACAATGTTTAAATGTCGATGGATGGATACTGAGAGAGGCTTGCGTATTCATCCGACTCATGGAATTGTTGATATTAAACATAAAAGTATTCTTGTAGTAAATGAACCATTTTTATTGGCTCATCAGGCACATCAAATTTATTATGCAAAATACTGTGCTACTGCAAAAGAGTTTGATGATTAGTAGAGTATAATAAAAGTTAAATCTCGAGAAAATCAGTTTACTCAAACTTAATGTGGTTCCACTGAAGTGCAAGGAAATGAAATTTTTCAGGACACTCCTCAAAACACATCTTTTTCACAAAGAGACATGAATATCGAGGATGACGCCCCACAGTTAAGGGTCGATGGTGACGATGTTGTCAATGATGTTACAACTGAATTTGAAATGACAAGAGATGATGAAAGTGAAACTAATATGGAAATTGATGATGTTGATGAGGAAGATGAATACATTGAAATTTACAACTATGAAGATGATGATGAAGATGAACATTGACATAGTAAAATTCTGGTTAGAATCATAACAAATATATATCTATACATAATAGTTATTTTCAACTGTTTGCTAATAACAACCATTTCATGTTTCAGATGGACTCAGAAACGTATCGTCAGTTGTTGGAGGCTGAGCTACCTATGGATGATGAGGTTCTTGAGTCATCTGACCCTCAGGCTATTGGCACTATAGGGAGCACTCAGAGGGGGCGTGGTCTTGCCAGACTGATGATTCCAGATCCTATCCCTGAGCGACGTCCACCTCTTAGATTTGACGCGCACATGCGGTGGTATGGTAACCTGTGTATTTTAGTTATATTTAATTATAATTTATTTATATTCTAATTGTTTGATTATTTGTTCTTTTTCCACAGTTTATCGCATATAGCTATTGGACAGGGGAGCGCTATTTTGCGCAATTATTTTTCTCAGCCCTGGCTCACATGAGATCAGATTCCTGCTGATGTGCAGGCCGCTATGTTCGATCATTGGCTGGTACGTAATTAAATATTATTTATTTTGAAATTTAATTCATTAATAACTTTATATTAGGGTTTATGGTATCCCATCGACGAGAGCATGCGTGCCACTATCCACGCGGCATGGGTGGTGTCTATGCGTGACCGTTTCTGCCAGTTTTTGCATAATTTGAGAAAGGCGGCTATGAGGAAATCCGGAGTGACAAAATTTGATGAGTCTTGTAGAGCCCACCGACCAGAGTACATTTCATCTCACGTTTGGGATGGATTATGTACACACCGGTTGGGTGGTGGGTTTCAGAGGAGATCTGCATTGGGTCGACAGAATCGGGGGAGACAAGAGGTGACGCATCGAGCCGGTAGTCGTACATTCAGTGCGCATAGAGAGCATATGGTAAGTACTTTTTTTTAATATTTTATACAACTTTAAATATAAACAGTTTATTTTATATTCATATAGGAAGCCGAGCAACCCAGTATTACGACGTACGATGTTTATCGGAGGATGTACACTGATCCGGCTACTGGAGAGATTAGAGGTGACCGCTAGCGTCAGATTGTGGTCAGTATTATTTTCTTTTCAGTTTGAAAATTAAATGAATATAATCTTTTCATTATTTTAATTTCTAGTTGAAACTTAAGGAGTCATATAAGGCCGTGACCTCTCAGACACAGGCTGAGAGTCAAGACGAGATGGGTGATCAGACTAGTGCCCACCATTTTGATGAGATGACATGGATGCAGGTGACCCAGTATGGCTTTGAAAAGGGCCGAGTAGTTGGTATCGACTCTTATTTGACTCCTGCAGCTTATTATGGTACTACTGCGATGTCGGCGTCCGACTCGAGAGGAGCTCGTGGAGAGACATCATCTTCTGCCTCACAGTATCAGGAGCAGCTACGTGCTTAGAGTGAGCTTATTGAGGATTTGCGTCAGGGGCAGGAGCAGATGTGTCAGCAACATGATGAGGAGATGCGTCGATGGCAGGAGCAGATGCTTCAGCAACATGATGAGGAGAGGCGTCGATATGAGGAGCAACATCAGGAGCAGATGGAGTACATGCGTCGTCTGACTTGTAGTTTAGGGATGAAGTTTCCTCCACCACCTCCTTCAGGTCCTCCAGATTATCCACCCCTAGTGATTTTTTACATGTAATAAACATTTGAGTTTGTAGTTTATTTTCATATTAACTATTTACAATTCCTCTTTCATATTGGTACGAATATTGCATGATTTAATTTTTTTTTATTTTTTTTAATATTTTATTACTTATTAGTATTATTTTTAATGTCTGTTTATTTTAGTAATATTACTTTTAATATTTTATATTTATTGTTAATATTGAGAATTTTATAATTTTATAATTTTATTAATATTAATAATATTAATATTATTTTTTCATAAATATGTATGTTTATTTTAATAATAATATTATATTAATTTTTTATATTATTAATATTAGTATTATTATTATATAATATTATATTATTTATATTTATATTATTATTATTTTTTGATATTCATATTTCATAATTATATTATATATATTTTTTATTATTAATATTATAATAATATAATTTCTTTATATTATGAATATTAATATTATTATTATATACATAATTTAATAATAATAATATTATATTAATTTTTTATATTATTAATATTAGTATTATTATATAATATAATATTATTTATATTCATATTCATATTATTTTATATTAATATTTCATAATTATATTTTATATTTTTTTTATTTATATTATAATAATAGAATTTTTTTATATTATTAATATTATTATTATTTTTATATAATATTATATGATTTGTATTATTTTTTTTTATTTTTTTTTTATTTTTTTAGTATTTGCGACGGGCGTATTTGCGATGGGGTGTCCCGTCGTAAAATATTTTTTTACTGTCCCATTTGCGATGGGAAGAATACCCGTCGTAAAAACTATTTCTACGACGGTCCGTCGCAAATATCTACGTCGCAAATATTTTTTAAATTTCCCATTTGCGACGGGTGAGAAACCCGTCGCAACTAATATATCTGCGACGACCCGTCGCAAATACCTTTTTTATATATAAATGAAAAACAATTTGTGACGGGGGAAAAATACCGTCGCAAATACTATTTTTGTGACAGGACCGCCGCAAAAACAACTATTTGCGACGCTGTTTTCTGCAACGGGCGATACCAAGGTAAAGGTTATCTGTTGAGATCTTTCTTTGTGGCTTATCCTTGTTTGGATTTAGTGAGACCTTGGGGGTCTCGGGGTCCCTACTGAGTATTGTTATACTCACCCCTGCACGGGCTATGCCTGCACCTCGTTGTGTTGGATGCAGACAACAAACAACGCTGACGGAGGCTGAGTGTACGAGGACTGGACGACACCTGGAGGTGGACCTCACGACGAGTTGGTACCCGGAGGTGGACCTCACAACGAGTCGGTACCCGGAGGAGGTTGACGGACGAGGGCGCTGAGGAGGACATCTATACCTACCCTTCAGGTAGGAACCCAGAGGACAATCCAGGAGCTGCTTCCATTTTTTTCAGCTGTTTGTCTTTTCAGTTGTACTTTCCTTCAGTTGTAGTTGTACCCTTTTTGTTGGGATTGTATTCCGGCCCCTTTGTACTTTCAGCACACTTTTTATACTGCTTTACTTAGTGTTTGATTCCGCCTGTACTCTGGTTGTGTGTGTTTACGTTTCATAAAGGCAATGCCTTCCCTTTTTAATCGGGATTTACGCCTTTGGTGCTAGTCGCCAGCCCCTGGCCTATGGAAGGCGGGCTTGGGGTAGTCACGACACAGACCCCAATAACGGGTCGTGAAAAATTGGTATCAGAGGAGTCGGTTCTACCGCAGAACATAGAACTATGATATTTTCTTTCTGTGAAGCAATAGTGTTAAGGGTACTAAGTGTGGTTTTCAGTTTAGGGAGTCCAGTGTTGGTGCGGTAGCCAACGTATCCATACACCAGGATCCTAACTTCTAATTTCTGACTCAATGCATGAAAACACTGATTGCGTGTGTGTTTTCAAAATTTTCTTTTAAATCGGCTCAAACCAGGTCAGCTCACTAGGTATAGTCTTTTGATCGTGTCACATCTGTTCTTTCAGGATGCCTCCCCGCGGATGACCATCTAGAGCCTCGAGAGTTGTACGTACTGACAGCCTGCTGAGCGACGAGACCTCAGTACAGGGCCCTCTTTCAGTTGAGGCACCAGCGGAGGCCCCAACGATACTACCACCCGTTGGGCCACCGATGCCACCAGCCCCGACAGCAGGCGATGCACGCCGCTTGATCATGTTGCACGAGTTCCAGCGCTAGAGGCCACCCAGGTTCCGGGGAGAGACGGACCCACATGCGGTTGAGGATTGGATGGAGGCTGTGGTGAGAGTCTTCAGGCTAATAGGGATGCCAACAGACTTTATGGTGATCCTTGCTGCCAGCCTCCTTCAGGCAGCAGCAGACAGATGGTGGAGCCTGATGCTCCAGATGCATGATGCAGACGGGGGTGTTGGAGCGAGCCCTCTTAGTGGAGAGTTTCCTTACTGAGCAATCTCCAGCAGCAGGATCCACTACTAGCTGGCATGCAACGAAGTCTTCTGCAGCTGGCAATAGACAAATGACGCAGAGGTCCAAGAGGGCCAGACCTACAGGTGGTCGACCGCACGACTCAGGATCGGTAGTGCGAGGCACCAAGGGTAGTGACAGAGCCAGACCTGCCATTCTGTGTTACACATGCGGCGGACAGGGTCACATGACTCGTGACTGTCCGACCCACCGCTCAGATGATCACCAGATATATGAAGGACCTCCCAGTCAGAGGCAGAGGTTCGATCGAGGCAGACCGCAAGGAGCCGGAGACCGAGGCAGGGGAGATGGCCGTGCAGCTGGAGGTGGATGACGCTTCGAGATGTTTCCACCACCACCACCAGAAGGTTCACCCCGACCGCAGGGAACGGGTGGACATGGGAGAACACAACTTCAGGCAGCTGAAGCATACAACTATGGAGCTCCAGAAGCAGGTGGACAGGAGTGAGACTAGATCCAGGCATAGAGGTCTTTTGTTCTTGGGCTTCTAAGTTCCATGTTGTTATTGTTTGTGGTTGTTGTGTGTCTTTGTACATGAGATGCAGTAATAAAAGACACTTATCTTTGTGATGTTTAACTTTCTGTCCTTTTTGTATGGTTGATACTAAGAGGTTTCGGTTAAAACTGTTGACTTGACCATCACTTGCGAGATTCCTACTGGAGGAGACCCAGTAACCACACCATGATGCTAACAGAGTGACTCGACCCTTGGAGGCGAGAGTAACGGTTGAATCTCTTGGTAGTAGCGTCAAGGCCTTACGACGTCGTCTATGGCATGAAATAGTACCATTCATTTTAGGATTGACTATATTAGGCAAAGAACGTGGTTCATCCAGGGGGGATGAGACCAGATTTCTCTTTTTAGCAAAGGAGAAATCTCAGCAGCTCTTTGGTAGAACGTAGACGAAGAAGGGTGGAGATGAGTTCTTACAATTGGCTAGTCTCACCCACTGTCCGTTGAGTGAACGGTTTACGATTCTCTCTAACTCAATAGTCTCAGGTGTATCTTCTCTCAGAAGTCCTATGCAGATAGAAGACAAGACCACTGGAGTTCGAGGGTGGCAACCACGTCTTCTTACGGGTCTCACCTCGACAAGGTCTACGGAGTTTTGGCCGAGGCGGCAAGTTAACTCCACGATTATTCAGACCTTTCCAGGTCCTCAGCAGGGTTGGCGAGGTGACTTACCACCTGGCCTTTCCACCTCAGTTGCACCGGGTGCACGACGTCTTCCACGTATCTCAGCTGAGGAGATAAGTGCAGGACCCGACTCACATCTTTGATGATGGGGCGACTTTTGCGGAGGTCCCGGTGGAGATCGAGGGTCGACAAGAGCGGGTCCTACGTGGACGGTCGATTCCTCTTGTGTGCTTTCGTTGGTAGCACGAGATCCTCCAGGAGATCACATGGGAGTGGGAGGCTCAAATGCGTGCTCAGTACCCTCTTGGGTTTCCATAGTTTATGATGTAGCTTTACGAGGATGTAAATCCCTGAGGTGGGAGTAATTTAAAGACCCAGAAATTTCAAGGAAATTTTTTCTTCTTCTTAATTTCTTTGGAATTTTACGAGTCTGTGGATTCTGACGGCACTTGATTCCGAGGCCTGGTGTGCCCGGAATCAATTTCCGAAGTTTAGCTCGGGCACGTTCAGTGAACAAACGAGCGGGTTTTTCTATCTTTTGAACCGCTGCTCGGAATTGAAATCCGAGGGAACCATTGAACTCACAGCGTGAGTTTTCTCCTAAGAAGACTTTCACCTCGATGACAGATGATCGGGTATGAAAGTTAGTTTTTGGGGTTTTATGTGGGTTAATAAAATAAAAATAAGTGAACAATTTATTTAATTTTGTTAAATAGGTGTCGCGCGGATAAAGTGGTTAGAAGATCCACTTTGGAGTTGGTGGTCAGGCCCACCGAGATCCAACCTCCCATGTGAGGTTGATTATGGTGGAAACCACACGAGGCCTCCCATTAATGGGAGGGGAATCATAACTCCTTGACTCCTTCTCATTTATGAGGGAGATCCTCTAGGATTAAATCCCCTCTTAATTGAGGAGGATGAAACCTCCCTTTTTAATGAGGGGACCACCCACACATTAACCACCCCCTTTCCTTTTTGTGGTTAATTAATGGCGGGGCCCTCCAGGAAATATCCTCCCTTATGAGGATATTCTTCTGTGGGGACCACCTGGGCCAATAGCCCCTTTTGACTTCCTCCCCATTTTAATGCGCCACCACAGTAGATTAATTGGGTGGAGTCCACTGTCATAAATCCTCCATTTATGACTTGCGTGCCAACGAAGAACCCTCCCACTCCTATATAAAGGAGGCTAGGGGAAGGAGTTCTGGACGACTTCTTCAAGCGGCGGAACGCTAGCAGCGAAGCACGACACCCAACACTTAAAGAGTTTTCCTCCTCCTCCAACGAAGAACGAAGAATGAAGAACGCCGACGCCACCCTCAGCTCCATCCTTCCCGATGTTGACAGAACGACACCGTCCTCCGCGACTTGCCATCGTTTAACATCGTTTTACCAGGTAGGGGTGTGTTTTAAGTTGTTTAACGCTTAGTCATCTCTCGTTAAATCAACTTCTTGAGCCGCTTGCTATCGTTCTAACGTGGAGGGTTCGGGCCACACGAACACGACTCGACCCCTCCACAACCTTTATGGTTTTGGAACCTTGGATCGACGATGACGTAACAGTGACATGGCAATGTGGCGACGATGACGAAGATGGAAAATAGAGGTCGCGCTTCCCGCGACCTCCGCGAACCCCACCGTTGGTTGAGCAGCGCCCGACCAGCCTACCCGCGTGCTGCCGGCGCGCCACGCACCTTCCCGGCGCCCAGGCTGCCTGCCTGACGCCCCTCGGTGCCTAGGCCGCCTGCCAGGCTCCCTCCCAACGACTGCCCGGTGCCCCAGGCCGTCTACCCGGCGCCCGTCCGGCTGCCCGGCACGCCCAGCGCCCTTCACGGTCCACCAGCGGCCTGCCCGCGCCCCACGTGGCCCGCCATTGGCCTCTCGGGCCGAGCCGTCCGAGTCGTGCCCCTCGCGGCGCCGGCCGGACCTGCCACTGGTCTTCGGGCCGAATCGCCCACGTGGCGACTTCGGCCCGAATTGTCCACGCAGTCTGCTGGGCCGGGCCCAGCGGACTGGGCCAAACTCAGCGGGCTGAACCGCCCAACGGGCCGAGTCAGACCCAGAAAGTCTGACCAGGTCGACCCAGACTGGGTCAACCCAGACTGAGTTGGGCCGAGTTGGTCTGATCGGGTCGGACCGGACCCGGGCCCACTTTTGACCCTTTTCTTGCGTTTGCTATATCTTTGGCACTGAATGTCCGTTTGACGAACCGTCAGCGGCGCTGGTAATCTCTTTGAGAATCAGTACCTATAAAAATACCCCATGAGAATTCGGTGTATCGTTGTGATATGGTTAGGTTGGTTCGTACACGAAACCAACTGGGCCCCCGAGACAGAAAGGCTAATAACTCACAGACCGGGCGTGCGATTGACGCTCCATCTGTTGAGTTGAGACCCCTATGACGAGACGGTCCTTTGTGATACTTCTACGTGAGACTTCGTGACACTTGGAGTATCTACCAATAGCTCATGTAGCGGATCCTCCCGGATACGAGCAGACAAAGTGCGAAGACCTAGTAGCTGTAGACCTGACGACTTCTTGACTGATTCGACTCGGAGTGATTCGACTAGCCCAGTGGACGGAGCGCCCAGTTTGGCAGCAGACCCACAGCGGATGAAGCACCTGGTTTGGAAGCAGAACCGCGATACTCGATAGGAGGAGTACCTCTAACGACTATTAGGGGGAGCGCCCAGTTTGGCGGCAGACCCACAATGGAGGAGCGCCCGGTTTGGCAGCAGACCCGCGGTACTCGACAGGAGGAGTACCTCAGCTGTCTATGGTTAGTGAGTAGTGCCTCAGAGTCGCGACAGGGACACTGTACTCGACAGAGGAGGAGTTCTCCAGCAGTTGTGATTTTGTTAATGAAAATCCTGGTTTGAGCTGAGTCTATGACCTTTGTGTTTTCTTCATGATTGGGATGAGTTACTTGATAACTTAGGTATATGTATGGGCATATACCAAGGTAAAGGTTATCTATTGAGATCTTTCTTTGTGGATTATCCTTGTTTGGATTTAGTGAGACCTTGGGGGTCTTGGGGTCCCTACTGAGTATTGTTATACTCACCCCTGCACGGGCTATGCCTGCACCTCGTTGTGTTGGATGCAGACGACGGACAACGCTGACAGAGGCTGAGTGTACGAGGACTGGACGACACCTGGAGGTGGACCTCACGATGAGTTGGTACCCTGAGGTGGACCTCATGGCGAGTCGGTACCCGGAGGAGGTTGACGGATAAGGGCGTTGAGGAGGACATCTGTACCTACCCTTCAGGTAGGAACCTGGGGGACGATCCAGGAGCTGCTTACATTTTTTTCAGTTGTTTGTCTTTTTAGTTGTACTTTCTTTCAGTTGTAGTTGTACCCTTTTGTGGGGATTGTATTTCCGACCCCTTTGTACTTTCATCACACTTGTTATACTTCTTTACTTAGTGTTTGTTCCGCTTGTACTCTGGTTGTGTGTGTTTATATTTCATAAAGGCAATGCCTTTCCTTTTTAATCGGGATTTACGCCTTTGATGCTAGTCGCCAGCCCCTGGACTATGGAAGGTGGGCTTGGGGTAGTCACGGAACGGGCCCCGAGGATGGGTCATGACAGGTAAACATCCTTCGTATAGCGATAGAGATGATCAGATGTAGCCACTGATTCATCTAAGCTGTCGGACCCACACAGGATACAAGTCTAGCTAAGCTGTCGGACCCACACAGGATACAAGACCAGCTACTCTGCCAGACCCACACAGGATACAAGTACAGAGGTCAATACTATCGGACCCACACAGGATACAAGAACAATATCCATCGCCGTCAAACCCACGG